>LR991085.1:7577500-12577500 GCA_905163515.2 Lymantria monacha
TAATAAGTTTGAAATATTCTGTAGCTTCTGCATAAATAATAAGTGTGCTGTATTGTTAATGAGGTTCTAATGATTTTACGACGCCATCATCACTAATGTTAATTAACATGCAATATCTCGCTGAATTGATGCACAGATGGTGCAGTGGTTAAGATACTGACGTTCCGTGCCAGTGCCATGGGTTCGACTCCCACGCTAGACAATAATTTGTGCGCTTGAAAAAGTGTTCTGCGTAAATTGAATGCTTGTAAAGTTCCTTGCAATACAAGGATTATTTCTTTAGTCATGATGTCCTTTAAAAAAACTATTTTCGTTACATTGATTTTTTTATTTTTTTATTGCTAATGGTGGCAAACGAGCAAGCACCTGATGGTAAGGGTCACTGCCGCCCATGGACCTTTGCAATACCACGGGTATAACTAGGCCGCTGCCTACCAATATAAACCTTAAACCCACCCAATTGGGCTTCCAGCTCTCTCACTCACCGAACGAAGCGCAATAGCACGTTGCCATTACTCATACGTCGATCTTCTGCGAGAGTGTGGTACTACCCCGGACGTACCGGCCCGCAGCTGCTGACAGAGAACTGTCATTTACCAATATTATCCTCTAATGTAATTAACTTCTTCGTTTCTTATCTTTCTTCCTTTATTTCGTCTTCATAATAACACTCCTTTAGTATACAACACTAAAGCAGTGTTGATATGTTTTAACTTTATTCTCATATTCTCAAATCCTTTTAACAATATTACATTCTTTTACAAACTAGTTGTAGGAAAGTGACTTAAAATTACGTAGGCAAAAACATAAAAAGGAAAATTTTCAATATTGAACAACTCTGGACAACTAATGGTACTTCTTTAATATTTATACTACAACCTACGCTTGAGTGCCTGTTTAGATACGCCCACGTACTATCACGAGTAAGCTTTAAGTAATAATTGAGGTCAGTAGAGCTACTTTGACGAGGATAGCGGTGTGTATTTCAAATTAAAATTGTGTGCTCTTTAAACGTATATTTTACGTTAAGATATTAAAGTATGTATGTTAATTGATGCCAATTGACTGCACAGATAGTGGTTTAAGTTACTGATCTACCATGCCAAGTGTTGCGGGTTCAATATTCACGCAAGATAATACTTTGTTCGGTTCACAAATTGTTCTGAGTTTGACTGTAATTTGTGTCTTTTAACCTTAAAGCAATACATGAATTAGACCCATAGTATAGCATTTAGCTGTTAAGAATAGTTAATATAGGTCATAATTAAACTAATTATAACTCTTTAATAATATAATGATATTAATTGTAATTGAGGTTTCATGAAATTTGTCGCCGCAGTTAGCGAAGTAGTCTGAATAGTAATCACCGTTACTGAGTCTCTTTGAAAAGAAACTTCTTTATCGAGGTATGGGAGAAATAAATTGTAACGTTTTTCTGTTCCGTTTTTTATTTCTAAGTCGCATTTTTATCCGTTACGCGTCATATTTATTTTGAAGTGAAAATTCTTTTCGCGCGTGAGTAAAATTTTTACAGATTAAACGTGACACGAGAAACACGGCGAGAGAGAGAGAGAGAGAGAGAGGGAGAGAGAGAGAGAGAGAGAGACAAAGAGAGAGAGAGTACACACTATTGGTTGATGTATGTAAAAGAGATTTAAAAATTAGTTTGCCAAAGTTTCACTTCTGATATATGTACTTTGAACGGATGCATAATTTATTTTATTTCTTATAGTGCAAAGGAGCAAGCAGCACACCTGATAGTACATTTGACTGCCACCTGTGGAGATTTTCAACACCAGGGGTATAGCTAGGCAGCTGCTAATCAACAAAAAACCACTCAGAATTTTGGGCTGCTGGCGTTCTCTCTCACCGGACGAAACGCAATAACATTGGTTACAGCTTAGACGTTGATTTTTTGGGAGAGTGTGTATTACCCCGAACAGACCAACACGCGTTTGTAGATAGAAACTATCAACAGAACTATAAGTCATGGAGTTGATCCTCACGCAGAGTAGTTCTTTGTATGGACCATGGAAGTATGACTATTGTATAGGACCGCTAATTATACAATTATGTTGTATAATTAGCGGTCATATACAATAGTCATATTTCCGTGAATGGTGTATTTAAATATAATGTATATATATATATATATATATATATAAGGTAAACTTATTATATATATTATGCCATATGATGTTATTCCGTGTCAGTGCCGTGACTTTCTTACGCAGGACAATGATTTGTGCGATCCACCAACTGTTTTTCTGAGTGTGTGTGTAATTTGTCTGTGTTAATTATATATTTATATAGTCCCCCGCGTTTCTGTGTGGTGACGGAGTAAGAATACAATTCACCACCCCCTATCTTATCCGTGGGTATCGTAAAAGACGATTAAGGGTTTATAATATACATACGGCATCTGTGCAATGGAAGGAAAACTCGAAAAAAAAATTAATAAAATCAGTTTTTTTTATTGCGTACGTAATTTGGTTCACTTTTTCCGCAGTTGGGTTTTTTAATTTTTTAATTATTTTTTTATTTCATACTTTTTAGTTATGAATACCTAGGTGGCTATAGTTATTTTATTTATTAATAAGTAGGTATCTAACTATATATAGGTTTCGACTGAAGTTGAGTACTAAATCGTTAGAAGTTGAAGATGGGCGACCACATCAGACATTAGATACTTTCGGTAGTCCAATATACCTACTAGATACTTTAGTATATGTCCATCCACATTCACACGCACAGTCATACGAATTTTTCGTCTTTTCATCGTAAATTTCTACTGTCTAAAAATCTGTATGTGAAAAAGGTTGTTACGAAACTTTAAATCAATATAGATCCTAAACGGTCAGTCGAATCGAAAAATGTTGAGGGAAAACTAAAAATGATTTTTAAATACCTATACAACGATACCCCACTTGACATAATTTGTTGACTTTATTTTTTTTTCATTTTCACAATATGGCGTTCAGTAGTCGCCATTTTGAATTTTCACTAACGTCATGTCTTTAGTGACACTCGCCGGATTAAGAGGAATGGATTGACGTGTGAATCATAAAAATCGGCCCAGCCGTTTGGTCTATATAGTGCTTCAAAGGAACATACAAACATACATACATACATAGACTGTTAAACACAATACCACTCCTTTGCGTTGCGCAGTCGGGTAATAAATCCCTATATCAACACACCTGACCAGCGTGGTATACTAGCTCAATTTCCCTCCCAATGTGAAGTAGGCCTGAGCCCAACAGTGGGACATATGTGGGCTGAGATGATGATGATGATAGTCCCACGTAATACAAGGTTTATTTCCTTAGTTCAGTGTGGTGTTTAAAAAAAGCAGCTAAAGACTTAAGGTGATACATGAGAGATCTTCAAATAAAACCATATAACTAATAGATCTGACCTACTTTGTATAGTAGGTTAATTTCTTTCCCCATGTGAAGGAGGTTTGAACATATCAGTCGAATGGATATAAGGGGATAATGGTAAAAGTTAATTATAGAAAATTTTAATTGTGGTAGCACCACGCTGTTTAACAGTTCTCAGTCTACAGCCGCTGGCCGGTCCGTCCGGGGTAGTACCACACTCTCACAGAAGGTCGACGTCTGAGTAATGGCAAAGTGCTATTGCGCTTCGTTCGGTGAGCGAGAGAGCCGTAAGCCCAACTAGGTGGGTTTGGGGATTGTTATCGCAGGCAGCGGCCTAGCTATAGTCTTGGTTATAGCAAAGGTCCATGGGCGACAGTGACACTTACTATCAGGTGTGCTGCTTACTCGTTTGCTACCATAAACAAGAAAAAAAATCCTATTAATTTAATTTTCCTACAATTATGGATCAGGTTCGTATCCAACAGAAATAGAAGAAAGAAAACTCAATTAAAGACAGGAAAGAAAGTAGCAAATATCAAGTGACTTCTTCATCTTATTCATCTTTTAGGCCTGTTCAAATAGATAGGATAACCCGTCACGCTTGGGATGCCTTGGGGTTATGAGTGTATCCCAGAAGAACGTTATTGCCTATTTTTTTGTTACTCCTTTAGCTAGTATTTTAAACTAGATAAGCACCAGGTAATACAATTTACAAATAGCAAACATAATCAGTATACAGAAGCCATAATAAAATAAAAGATATAGTGAATTGAGAGCGTACTTTCATGTTAGTTCATGGGCTATTCGTTTGAGCTATTGGTTTAATGCAGCGAGTTGCAATGAGAGGATTAAGTGCTGTGTACTCTACCGGACTACGACGATGATATCTCGTTTTATTGAAATTAATTTACAGGTAAATGGAATAGAATCGATATAGAATATAAGTGTATACGTTTCATTCAAATGAATGATTAGTTAATTTATTTATTAAAACCGCATATCCATTTCTAATTAATTTTTTTTTTTTTTTTTATTCGTTTACACACCACCCTGCACTAAGGAAATCCTTGTATTGCAGAGGACTTTACAAACATGTAATTAACGCAGACTAATTACACCTACACTCACAACAAAAGTTTGTGAATCGCACAAAGTACCTATTGTCCTGCGTGGGAATCGAACCCAGAGCACTGGCACGAAAAGTCGGTATGATAAACACTACGCCATCTGTGCAATTATCTAACTGATGCGAATATAGTTTGATGATGATCTAGTCGAAACTTTGAAATTAGAGACGGTCTAATAACTCTCAATAAAAAAAAAAAAAAAAAAAAAATATGCAAAAGAAGGAAAACTCGAAATAAAACCCTGTACCAACACATCTGACTAGCATGGTATAGTAGGTCAATTTCCCTCCCATTGTGGAGGCCCGACCCCAACAGTGGCATATATGTGGGCTGAGATGATGGAGACTTGACTTCACACTTGTAGTGAGAACTACGGAGCTTTAAATAAATGACTTTTAATGCAGACAATATACTTATCTATTTTTTTTTTTGGCGGAGGGCTATGGAGTGGTCACACCCCGCTAAATCATTCCGGAGCGAAAGAAGAAACGGCACGCGACCCTATAGACCCGCCCTACATGTACCTCTCTACGTCAAGGGAGCGAGTCAGCGGAACCCGGTCTTTCTCTTCAGTGGCTGACAATATACTTATCTTGGTAATCCAATGTTCTTCTCTCTTCAAACTTCGATATGAAACTGTGAAACCGATAATTTTTATATATTTTCATTTCTTAAGTATTCATCATGTCAAGTCATGTATCGTCTCACTGTTGGGCTTAAGCCTCCTCCGCAATGAGAGGGAAATTAACCTAAAATATACCATGCTGGTCAGAAGTTTTAGTATAGAATGTTATCTCAATTTTTCTTCTATAGCATAGATGTTTATACGTTTCACATCTCATAGTCATCTCTTATGATCACCTATGGGTAAGATAGAGGGTGGAGAATTGTATTCTTACTCCACACACGGATAAATTATTATACACACATACATACATATCATCACGCCATATCCCTTGCAGTGTAGGCAGAGAGAACAAAGTGCCAGAGAACTCTATCTCTGCATACTTCACTCGCTTCCTCAACATTTATAATTCTCTTCATACACGCTCGCCGGTTTCGGAGACTCTTGACTCCACCTTCCTTCAGTACCTGACCGATCTGGTCTAGGTAGGTTAGTCTCGGTCTCCCTCGGTACCTACATCCTTCCACTTTCGCATTGTATATCTTCTTAACCAGACGTTCGTTTGGCATAAATTATTATATATTCCTATAATATTCCTTGGTGTATTGAATTGTGAACTTGTGTACCTAATGAGATTGTCCACTAGCGCCTTTAATTGAATTACTCGTTAGACTACATGCAACGCTAGACTTCCATAAGTACATTCTAACATTTCCTTTGGAAATATACAAACTAAAATATGCAGCCAATTTAAACGTGAAGCTTCAGTGGGTCTTAGAGAATTTCAATCTTTTCCATACCGCGCTTATAACATTTCATAAGAATATCTTCACTGCATAGATTTTATATTTAATAACAGCCTGCAGTTTGCTATAAAATTTTTACTTTATTATTAACTTGTTATTTATTAAATATCATAGCGTAATCTACTCTTGCATATTACGTTATTAATATGAGCAATCCATTTATACAATGTGGTAGCAACTACGAATACTACCAACCCTTACTTTGCTCGTGGATGTCGTAAAAGATGAATAAGAGCCTTATAACCACCTGAGTCAACTCCATCTGATGCCGTTTGGTCATCATTTACGTTCCCAAGTACGGTTGACGTCTGGTAGGCGGCCGGTCATAAACTATTGCCAGTAACTTTTACAATATGTACTAAATATAAAAGAAGAGTAGATATTGTATCAACCCCAAGTAATTGGGTTAAGAGTAGGAGAATGATGATGAGTAATGAGTATATGTTTTTCCACTTTTGGATATAGATATCCATGAGGGGTTATATTGTCAAAATCGGACCCACCCTTAGCAGACGCTTTGACTATAACAGTTTGAGTTTTGTTTGTTCCTCAGAGATTAATACTGCCCATGCATCTAATGATCCTTTGGCCGACTTTTATGACTACCAAGGGGCAAGTGAGGAATGACCACATAACAATTTCTTACATACATACATACATACATATCATCACGCCATATCCCTTGCAGGGTAGGCAGAGAGAACAGAGTGCCAGAGAACTCTATCTCTGCATACTTCACTCGCTTCCTCAACATTCATAATTCTCTTCATACACGCTCGTCGGTTTCGGAGACTCTTGACTCCACCTTCCTTCAGTACATGACCGATCTGGTCTAGGTAGGTTAGTCTCGGTCTCCCTCGGTACCTACATCCTTCCACTTTCGCATTGTATATCTTCTTAACCAGACGTTCGTTCGGCATTCTTTCCACATGTTCGAACCATCGTCCCACAATTTCTTTAATGAATAAATCCAATATTTTGTTAATATAATACTATTTTCTTTTTGTATTGATGTTCGTTTTTACATTGATAATATTTATTTGTTATTTTTTAACTGCATGATATATTTTTTTTTTAATACTTAGTACTATGAGTTTCATAAATATTATTACTGCTATAGTCAAAATATATTAAAAAAAAAAATAACATCACAGTACTTCTTTTTTTTTTTTTTTTTTTTTCAGGTTGTCCAGACACTTGAAGTAAAATTTTTATGCCTGTAATTTGATTTCAAAGTTTGTGTGGCTGTTTGTTTATTTATTTATTCAACAATATTTAATACTTTATATTTAGCATTTTTTATAGCTTGCAGTTATCATTATTATAATTTATTGTTTTTTAAATTTACTTATTTATTTATTCCGTGGCATTCCGTGCCATTCGCTATTACTGGGATGTTGGTTTTTGTTTGGGCTTCTGTGTGCGTGTGTGTGTGCATGGTTTATTCCTGTGTTGGCTACTGTAAATGTGCTATACTATGATAGCTCTATTTACTTTTATGTTGTATATGTTTTGTGTGTGTATTATTTATTGTCATATTTATTTAATCATTATTATTATGCTATTTTTTATTGTGTCGTAATTTGTTGCCGATTATATTCCGTGGCTCAATAGAATCTTGCGATCTTATCAATGATCACACAGTACTCTATTGGTTGCAGTAATGTTTGCAATGATAATGTATATATGGTTGTATTAATATTTAAATATTTCGGGTATATCAGTTGTATTTTGTTATGTGTGGTTTGTTTATATGTATTTTGTTTATATGTATTTTGTTGTATGTGGTTGGGTGATGTATGTACTTTGTGTGTTATTTGTATTTGTTGGAGTTTGTTTTGGTTTGATGTATATGTATATTTATTATGCATGCGCTTGGTTGCGTGCTCACCACGCTCATGTGCATGTCATGTGTATATATACTTATAGATATAATTATAATTGTGTTAATGTGTAAATTGATTTGTGTTTGAATTAGCGTGTCATCACAGTACTGGGTGATTACATTATTGGGCACCGAGGACAGATATTGGGTCCGGTGGCCCGCTCGCACGGCGAAGAGAGGCGCATTGCAGGGTGGGTCTATGGGATCGCGCGCCGCCTCTACCGTTGCCCCGGATCGATTTGACGGGACGTGACCGCACTATAGTCCACCGTAATAAAAAGGGTTGGTGGTCATTATTAGAAACTTGAATTTATGTTATTGGATTTATAGAAACATGAATTTATGTTCTTTCTCAAAAATCTGGTTATACAGAAGACTAAAATAAAGCCAAAAAAGAAACTTTAAATTTTCTTATCATAAAATTGGTTCTATTTTTGTAGTAAACTATATATACTTAAATATATTCCAGCAGATTTAATAGTGCGAACACATGACAATAATTATGGTCGTGAGATCATAGAACACTGAGAAGATGAAGTTACTGGTGTGCTGCAAGCATATGGAAAAATATGTAAATTAATTTACATCTTCTCATACAATTTTTAAAAGACAGCAACAGTCCAATCACATTTTATTTGTTGAACAATTCAAATGGAACTAATTCTAATTGCTTTTACTCTCTGAAACGTAACACAAATGAAGCTGTTAATAGCCGAGCCATATTTGGTTATTATAGCATAAAATTCATACATTGTATTGCAGAAAATTCCATTCTCGAAGTTGTCGATTACTATGTTTACCTTTTTTTTTTTAATTTTTTTTTTTTGACATGTTATCCAATCGAAAATTCGAAAGACGGACGGAAGCATAAATATCCCCCTCTATTTCTGCCGCGCGGCGATAATGTATGTCTGCTCCTGCTGTTTCCAAATACAAGCCAAATATTGATATTATTTATTTTTTTTTGTCCACTTTACTTTCTTGTAAATTATCAGAAATCAATTTACGTTCGAAAATGTATAAGTAAAATATTATCCCAGAGCAACATAATAATTATGTATAAATGATTAAAATTACTTTTAAATTTATTTATTATATAATTTGATTGAAATTTATCAAACAGCGTTGTATGGTTACTTACTAAATTAAAAAAAAAGTGAGTTTATCGGTCGTACTGTTTCCGTAATATTACATCAGTTTTCTTAAATACAAACGGTAAATGAAGAAACCTTATATTATATTTTTAATACGCAGTACTAAAAATATAATTATTTGAATAGTAAAAATCTAGCGATTAATATATAAAATGATATGCTATGCGTTGATCTACTAGCATACGAATATAGCAAAGCCCATCATTTGTATCCGTTTTTTTTTTTTTTTTTTTTTTTTTTTCGGTGGGCCATGGATGTCGCACCCCGCCAAGTCGGTCCGGGGTGACGGAAGGGGCAGCGCGCAACCCCATTGATCCACCCTGCAAGCACCTCTTCTTCGCCGTGCGAGCGGGCCACCGGTACCCGCTTTTTGTCTTCGGTGGCCCTCATCATTTGTATCCTAGGTAGAACAAAACTAATTATTGAGTTTCACAGTATTTTTTTTAAAGATGTTCTTTATATTAGGTATGAAGTTTAAAAGTGTGCAGACGGTAGAGATTTTATTACAAGTGACTAGATATGTAGATGTGCCTTTTTATACGTTTTTTTTAAACATTACCCAGCACTAAAGACTCTTTGTATTGCGGAGGATTTTACAAACATGAAGTTAATGCAGACAAATTAGATCCAGAGTCAGAACAATATATTGTAGATCGCAATCCGAATCGGACCCATAGCACTGGTACGGAAGATTGGTCATCTTAACCACTACGCCATTTGTACAGTCAAATTTATTTATAACTTTAGAAAAACTTAAAATAGTAAAAATAAATACATACGTACATACATACGAGTACATATCATCACGCCATATCCCTTTCAGGGTAGGCAGAGAGAACAGAGTACCAGAGAACTCTATCCTTGTATACTTCACTCGCTTCCTCAACATTCAAAATTCTCTTTATACACGCTCGCCGGTTTCGGAGACTCTTGACTCCACCTCCCTTCAGTACGTGAAAAATAAAAACAATAATAAAATATCGTATTCATATCCAGTAAAAAATATATCCATGTTTGTCCGGAGTCTCGGTGAGTAGAGATAATAAATTCTCGCACCATCTGCCTGAAAGGGTCTCTTTTTTCTTAAGAAACAAAAGTTTATAAAAACGCACCCTTTATATTTTTACCTCAGGTTTAAATTTTACAAAAATGTCCATCCATCGTTGTCTGAAGGTTGAGAATAATTAAATTCTTTCATACAAAATACTTCAATCATTATTATGTCATTTAATTATAAATATAAAAGTTTTTAAAGATGTAAAACTTCAGTGATAAATGGTAATACTGAGAATTATAAATAAAAATATATAACAGTGACGATATATAAACTTTTAACTTATTTTTCTTTATTTCTCACACTCAGACATAATCTCCACAATCGAAAACAGTTACTGAATTTTCTTTATCAAGAGAGATGAACGAGAGGAAAAATTAATTCTTCTTACGATAACTATATTCTAAATGTGGTCCATATATCAATTAATGTGATCACCAACTTCTACAAAGCTGTCATCATTATCATCATCATCATCACAGCTCATAAATGTCCAACTGTTGGGCTCACGCCTCCTCCGTAATGGAAGGGAAATTAACCTACTATACCGCGCTGGTCAGACGTGTTGGTATAAGGTTTTGTATCGAGTTTTCCTTCTCTTGCATATATGTTATATGCCTTTTGTATGCCGTAGCCGTCTCTTACAATCACCCACGGGTAAGAAAGGGGGTTTTGATTTGTATTCTTACTCCGTCACCACACGGATAATAATTCACAATTATAATAAATTGTGAAAGTTTCTAAAAATGTTTGGATGTTAGTTAATCAATCACGCGAAAAACCGTTAAACAGATTTTGACGAAAAAGAAACAACACATATATGTCCCACTGTTGGGCTCACGCCTCCTCCGTAATGGGAGGAAAATTAACCTACTATACCGCGCTGGTCAGACGTGTTGGTATAGGGTTTTGTTTCGAGTTTTCCTTCTCTCGCATAGATGTTATATGCATTTTATATTCCTTAGTCGTCTTGTACGATCACTCACGGGTAAGATAATGGAGTGGTGAATAGTAGTACAAAGCTGTATATACCACAAAACAAGGGTGTACTTCGGGAAGAATGATCTGAAGTGAAATAACGTATCGATCCATCTAACCACATGAATTGATCCGTTATGAAGAATTTTTTTTAGTACCGCTAGGATCATAATGTTGACAGATTCCTGTTTACAGGTGCGCGCCGTCCAGGGTAGTAACACACTCGATAGTAGACTTGTCGTTCGCTAGCCCCGCTGTCGCACCACGAGTGAGGAACTGGCTTGTCCTGGAGGAGGCGGAGACCCTGTCGGATCACCGTTATATCCGGATGGAGGTCTCCCCTCTCCGGGACCCCAGCAGGGGTCACAGGGCGGACCGAGCTCCCGCGTTTCCGCGGTGGGCTGTGGGGCGTCTAGATAGGGACCTACTGGCGGAGGTGGCCATCGTGAATACGTGGCTGTCCTCACCACCCCCAGCGGACGGAGTGGACGCTGAGGCTGACCGCATCCGCAGTGCGCTAGCGCAGGTCTGCGATGCGGCCATGCCCAGGGTGCGGCATCTACCTCCGAGGCAGGGGGTCTACTGGTGGTCCCCAAGACTGGCGGACCTTCGTGCGGCGTGCATTAGTGCCCGAAGGTCCTACACCCGCAGCCGGCGGCGTCGCCGCGATGCTGAGCGGGAGGGCCAGCTGTATGAGGCGTACCGCAGTGCGCGTACCGCTTTTCGGCTGGCCATCCGGTCCTCCAAGGATGCGAGTTGGCAGGAGATGCTGGACGGTCTCGACAGTGACCCCTGGGGTCGCCCGTATCGCGCGTCGCTGAATAAGCTTCGCGCGTAGGGCCCCCCCCTCACCGAGACCCTCCAGCCCGACCTCCTTTGTAGGGTGGTCGAGGAGCTGTTCCCGCGGCAGTCAGAACACACGCCCCCGGTCATGGCTTCGCCAGATCACGACCGGGAGGCCGACGAGAGTGTTCCGCCTGTGACGGAGTCGGAAGTGGGGGCGGCTGTGGCGAAGATTCGTTCCGCCACCACGGCCCGGACGGAATACCAGTCCGGGTATTGACGTCGCTCCTAGAGCACTTCGAGCCTCGCCTCAGGCAACTGTTCAACGCCTGTCTGACGTCTGGACAGTTCCCTGAGTGCTGGAAGGAAGGGAGGTTGGTTCTTCTGCCAAAGCCGGGACGGCCTCCGGATTCGCCGTCGGCCTACAGGCCCATTGTGCTTCTGGACGATGTGGGTAAGCTGCTGGAGCGTGTCCTCGCTGCCCGCATCGTCCGGCACCTGGAGGAGGTGGGGCCCGATCTGTCGGATGCTCAATTTGGGTTTCGGAGGGGGTGTTCGACCATCGGGGCCCTGCTACGCCTGAGGCAGACGGCCGCGGAGGCTGTCCGGCAAAGGAGTGCTGTTGGCGGTGTCGTTGGACATCGCCAACGCATTCAATAGTCTGCCATTCAGCTGCATCAGGGAGGCGCTCCGATTCCATGGAGTACCCCCGTACCTCGGGCGGCTGGTGGCAGACTATTTGGAGGGGCGCAGTGTTCCCTACGCGAGCCCCGCAGGGGACATTGTGCGGACGCCCATGTCGTGCGGTGTTCCGCAGGGGTTGGTTCTGGGGCCGACTCTGTGGGACATCGGTTACGACTGGGCGTTGAGAGGGAGTCTCCCCCCCGGGCTGAGCGTTATATACTATGCTGACGACACGCTCGTCACAGCCCGGGGCAGGACACTCGAAGAGGCGGCGAGCCTGGTCACTCTCGGCACCGAGGAGATGGTCAGGCGAATCGAGGCGCTGGGGCTCAGGGTGGCCCTAAACAAGACGGAGGCCCTTTTATTCCATGGGCCCCGTGTGAGGCTGCCCATCGGCGCCTCGTTAGTCGTCAACTCCATCCACATCAGTATCCAGGCCTATATGAGGTACTTGGGTCTGGTGCTCGACAGGCGATGGTGGTTCCGGGAGCATTTCCGTCAAATTGCTCCCCGGCTGGTCGGCGTGGCGTCCGCCCTTTCTCGGCTCATGCCGAACGTGGGCGGACCCAGTTTCGAGGGCCGACGGCTGTATGCGGGGGTGATCCGCTCAATGGCCATGTACGGCGCACCCGTGTGGGCGAGGGCTCTGAACGCCCAGCTCAGGGCTATACTGTGGAGGCCACAGCGTGCCATGGCGGTCAGACCCATTCGAGGGTACCGCACGGTGTCTACCGAGGCGGCATGCCTATTGGCCGGGACACCCCCGTGGGACCTAGAGGCGGAGATGCTCTCCGACCTCTACCGGCGGGTTACCACAATGCGCGACGAGGGTGGCTCCCCATCGTTCAACGAGATAGCCACCTGGCGCGAGGACGCCCGCCGAGAAGTCATCGCCCATTGGGCTACGCGGCTGGAGAGGCCTAGATACGGTATTGTTACCGTCGAGGCCCTCCGGCCCGTACTGATGGAGTGGATGGAGCGGCGGCACGGAGTGCTCTCCTTCCGGTTGGTGCAGGTCTTGTCGGGGCACGGTTGCTTCGGCAAGTACCTGCACACAGTCGTGCGGAGGGAGTGGACTCCGTCCTGCCACCATTGCAGTAGCGACGAGGACACGGTGCAACATACGCTTGAGGTATGTTCGGGCTGGGACGGGCAACGCCGTGACCTCGTCACTGTCATCGGTGCCGACCTGACGCTGCCAGCTGTCGTGAAAGCGATGGTCGACAGCGTCTGGAATTGGGACGCGGTCGCCGCCTTCTGCGAGGCTGTCATCTCGCAGAAGGAGGCGGCGGAACGAGTCCGGGAGGATGCCCGTGACCCGGGCCGCCGCCCGCGGCCAGGGCGGCGCATGCGCGAGTATCTGCGCCTGATGCCGCCCTAACCGAGGCTTCGGGTGATCGGACCGGGGAATTGTCCGGTCACCCGACGTGAGGCCACCGCGTGAGGGCGACGCCTCGACGGCGAAAGCTGTCGGGGCGTCGACGAGAAAGGAACCCGAGAGAGTATATCGCCGGGCGGGCCACCGAAGACAAAGATCGGGTACCGATGGTCCGCTCGCACGGCGAAGAGAGGTGTTTGCAGGGTGGTTCCATGGGGTTGCGCGCCGCCTCTTCCGTCGCCCCGGGCCGATTTGCCGGGGCGCAACCACATCCATGGTCCCACCTTGGGAAAAAAAAAAAAAAAGGGTAGTAACACACTCGCAGAAAATCAACTTTTGAACAGTTGTAGTGTTGTACGTCGTTTGGTGAGCAAGAGAGCCAGAAACTCATCTTGGGTAGCTTCTGGTTGATAGGCAGTGGCCTAGCTATAACCCTTGGTATTGCAAAAATACAGCATTAAAATAAAAACAAACACAGTGTCTAACAGCTGTGCTGTTTGCTCATTTGCCACTATAAATAAAAAGGCCTGTGTCCAAAGGAAATTATATAAGACATAAAAAGATGAGGAAAAAATAACATATTTTTTGCGAGGGATGTACAATAATAATTATTTAAATGTCATTACAATGATAATATAAACAGAATGACTGCGCAGATAGCGTAGTGATTAAGATACTGCCCTTCCGTGCCAGTGCCATGGGTTCGATTACCACGCAGGACAATACTTTCTGCGGTTTACAAAGTGTTGTTCTGGGTATGGGTGTAATTTGTCTGCGTTAATAGTATGTTTGTAAAGTCCCCCGCAATACCATGATTATTTAGTGCAGGGTTGCTGTCTTTAAAAAAAAAAGAATTCTGGCACTTACAGCAAATCAATTTTATCATTTAAAATACACATTTTTGTTATATATATATATATGTATATTATTACGGTATAGTAGGTTAATATATATTATATCCGGTCAGAAAATAGGAAAATAGTATTCTGCTTAATGTTGGCAATATCAGTTCATGTTTCTCGCAAACATTATCTTTAAATGACGGTTGATGCCCTAAATAAATAATATAAGTCAACGATTATTATAAGTTGTTCTAACAAATGAGATACAAACAAGGGGTTTATTAATATCTGCAATAAATAAATGGGAATTTGTATTAGTGTTATAGACTTTTAGATAAATAGAAGAGGTATTTTATATAGGCATATCTATATAGCTATTATAAATCTAAATAGCTTGTTTTTGGATGAATTAATCTTAATTTTTTTTCCCTGACATGATGGGTAAGAATAGAATACAACACTTGTAATACACCCGTTATTGTCGTAGAAGACGACTAAAGAACACCATATGAATAAAAAATCTATGCAAGAGAAGGAAAAGTATAAATAAAACCCTATACCAATACGTCTGATTAGCGTGGTATAATAGATCAATTCAATATTAATTAAAATAGATCAATCAACTTTTCCGTGTTGTGACGGAGTAAGAATACAATTCATCTTACCGTGGGTGATCGTAAGAGATGACTAAAGGATATAAAACGCATATAACATCTATGCCAGAGAAAGAAAACTCGAAACAAATCCCTATACCAACACGTCTGATCAGCTTGGTATAGTAGGTCAATTACCCTACCATTATAGAGGAGGTCCGAGCCCAAGAGTGGGACATATTATATTGGCTGAGATGATGATGATGAATAGATCAATTCTTCTCCAAGTGTAGAGGAGGCACAAGCCCAGTAGTGGAACGTAAAGAGAACAGAGTGCCAGAGAATTCTATCCTTGCATACTTCACTCGCTTCCTCAACATTCATAATTCTCTTCATACACGCTCGCCGGTTTCGGAGACACTTGACTACACCTTCCTTCAGTACATGACCGATCTGGTCTAGGTAGGTGAGTCTCGGTCTCCCCCGGTAACTACATCCTTCCACTTTCGCATTGTATATCTTCTTAACCAGACGTTTGTTCGCCATTCTTTCCGTACCATCGGAGCATTCCCTTTCGCATCTTTACACCAATACTCTCTTTCATACCTACTCGCTCTCTTACGTCATCGTTGCGAATGCGGTCGGTCAGCCTAACTCCACAGATTTTCCGTAGATATCGAATTTCGACCGCATTAAATTTTCTTTCATACTCTTTTCTGCATACCCAACTCTCGCTTCCATACAGTAATGTTGGGACAAGCACTACGTTATGTATTGCTACATGTGCCTTCTGGCTAAGGTGGTGGCTACCGAGAAGTTGTCCCAACGCTCTGTTCACTCTATTTCCCGCATTCACTCTTCGCTCTATATCAGTGGTGTACCTTCCATCTCGGCTAAATCCACATCCATGATATACAAATTCATCCACTTGCTCTAGTAGATCATTGCCTATTGTTACTCTTGCATCTGTTCTAGCTTCATCTTTTTCAAAGACCATTATTTTGGTTTTGCTCACATTCACGCGTAGACCCCTTTTCTTACAATCTTCTATCATTGTGTCGACTAGGGTCTGCAGGTCAGTCGCTGACTGTGCCATCAGGGCTGCATCATCTGCATAGAGCAGAGCAGTGACCATTGAGTCGCCCATCTGGACTCCCACATTCATATCGTTCAACATTTGGAGACATTTATCCAGATATATGATAAACAGCCTAGCTGACAGAACGCACCCCTGCTTAAAGCCGAAATTGACGTCAAACTAAGGCGAAATTCCATCATCCAGCCGCACACAGGCTCTACAGCCCATGTAACTGAACTGCACGGCATGTAGCAGTTTACCGTTAATACCATACTCCGGTAAAATGTTCTAAAGTTCCTTTCGTATAACCGTGTCAAATGCTCTCTCCAGATCCACAAAACTGCAGAAAACCCTCTGACCTAGAGCCAGATGCTTCTCCGCAATATTGCGCAGAGAGAACACTTGATCCATGCATCCCCTTCCACTCCTGAAACCTCCTTGTGTCCCACACAGTAAACCATCGGACACCATCCTCATTCTCCTTTCAATAATTTTACCGTACACTTTTGCTGACAAACTGGTCAAGCTTATGGCTCTGTAATTTGCGCAGTCATAACGTGAACCCTTGTTTTTAAACAAAAGCACGATGACTGCGCCATTCCAGTCCCCGGGAACCATTCCCGAGCTCCAACATAAATTGAGGAGCAACAGGAACGCCTCCCAGACACAGGAGCCACCAAGTTTGATCATCTCGGCAGACACCATATCAATGCCCGCTGCCTTACCATTTTTCAAACTTCTTATCGCCCATTCAACTTCATCTATACTGATGCCATCGGAGGACGCCGCTGTCGAATGTTGTTCTACTAAACTACATGCGACACCGGCGTCAACCGTAGCATCCGCATACATATCGCCAAAATATTCACTCCATCGGCTTAACACGTCTTGTGTTTGTGTAAGAATGTCTCCACCTTTAGACCTTATTTTATTCATTCTGAAGGCTGACCAACCACCCCGAGACTTCTTCACCTCCCTCCAAAAGAGTTTGGTGTTACTCTCAAAGTTTTTAGTCAGCCTATCTTCTGCACTCATACTTGCTCTATCACGTTTCTCTTTCACTAAGGCCTTGGTGTCATTCTTACATTGCCGATATATTTCTTTCTTCTGTTCAGTCATACTGTCATTCAGATTCAAAGAAGAGACATAGTCCAGCCACGCTTTCTTTTTTTGCTCTACGGAAGCTGCCACTTCCGCATCCCACCATGCATCACCATTTGTTTTTCTATGCTTCTTTGATCTTCCACATGCTTGTTTCGCTGTATCTACCATACTCTTTTTCAATACTCTCCAGCATTATTCAATGTCCGTTTGCGGCTGGCTTGCCATCGTCAGCCCTTCTCGGACACCCTCTGCATACTTTTCTCTTACACACTCTTCTTGCAACCTTACAACCTTTATTCTTTCAAGCCCTCCAAAGTGGACACGCTCTTGCCAGTGCCTCCACTTTCTGAACAGACGACTAAATCTCGCAATAACGAGATAGTGGTCCGTATCGACTGTGGGGCCCCTGTAGGCTCTTGTGTCCAATATTTTGCTTCGGAGGCGACTGTCTACCAAAATTAGATCTATTATACTTTTCTGTTCATTCCTTCTCCATGTATACATATGGATGTCCTTATGTTGGAAAAATGTGTTTGACACAGTAAGGTTTCTCTTCATGCATACATCCACTATGAGCCTATTTGCGTCGTTCACTCTCTTATCACCAAATGGACCAAGTACGTCCTCATAGTCGGGACGCTTACTCCCCACCCATCCGTTCAAATCTCCGCATACAATCACGCGTTCACTGGTTTCTGCCATATCCAGAACTTCCCTAACATTATCCCAAAACTTCTCTAGGTCTGATGCCACCGAGAATCCTACGGGAGCATATGCTACAACCATGAATACGTTGGTGACAATTAGTTTTATACGGACCCAAAGAAATCTGGGTTTATACATTCCGTAATCCTTCACGCCTGAGGCCAAGAGAGAGGACAACAGCACCCCTACCCCCATGCTGGCTCGATCGCTCTGTAGTACATCAGACCACAGAGCCATCCCGCCACCAGGAAGATCGCAGGCGTCGCTGCCCCTTCGCTTGGTCTCTGTTACACAGAGCACGTCTAGCTGTTTGTCCGCCATGACGGATATCAGCTCGTGCAACTTACCTTCCACACAACCTCTTACATTCCACGTGCCCACCCGGTACTCTGCTCTCCTCGACTCGCCTGACTGGGCAAGGCGTGATTATAATCAATTTTACATCATCTCAGCTCATAATATGTCCCACTATTGGATTTGAGCCTCCTACGTAATGTGAGGGAAATTGACCTACTATACCACGCTGGTCAGACGTGTTGGTATAAGGTTTTGTATCGAGTTTTCCTTCTCTTGCATATATGTTTTGTATCGAGTTTTCCTTCTCTTGCATATATGTTATATGCCTTTTGTATGCCGTAGTCGTCTCTTACAATCACCCACGGGTAAGAAAGGGGATTTTGATTTGTATTCTTACTCCGTCACCACACGGATAATAATTTACAATTATAATAAATTGTGAAAGTTTCTAAAAATGTTTGGATATTAGTTAATCAATCACGCGTAAAACCGTTAAACAGATTTTGACGAAAATTAACATACAGATAAACAATCTTTTATCCTGGCTCTATTAGTATAATTTTGTCATTTTTTTTAAATTATATTGTGTAAATCACTTTTTACGCAAGCGAAGCTACATCCAGCATAATATAATACTTCTATTAAAACATTTATAAAAACCCGATTACGAAACGAAAAATGATGTCACAAGTGGGATTCGAACCCATACCACACCAAATCCGTCCCAATCGTGCTGCCACTTACACCACCGTGAACTATTGTAGGATATTAAAATCTCGCATCATATTATATTTTCGTCTTTATGAAGACGTGTGCCATCTACCCGACAATGTTTACACATTGTACAGGCTTAATACTTCAAACTTTGCAGTTAGAATTGTATTAAACGATAACACAACCATGTTATTCAAATTACTGAAATTTAGCATTTAATATGCTTAATTATTTATAAAAATCCGATTACTTCTATTAAAATATGTTAAGAAAATACAATCACATATGAGTCGATAATTGTGTTTTTTTTTTGTATAGATCCACAGGGAGATAAATAATATTAATTAAAAATCTGTCTCCACCATAATGATTTCTAGGAGGACTGTCCTCCCGTGACCATAATCACTGTAAAGCGAAGAACTGTCGAAAAATTAAAAATCAAATAAAAACGCGATAGAATCCGTAAAAGTAGTTTTATTTCTAATATGTCTTCATCATTTAAATAAAATAGATTTTACAACTTGCAGTTGAGTTACACCTGAAAAGCCGACATTGCCTCTGGATAAAACTTGCTTGTCAAACCGCACCTAGAAACTTCAAACTCACAAACACTTCACAATTGGACAGACAAGGCTTACTTTCATCAGTATTCAGTGCTGTCAAGAATAAAATTACCAAACGGCTACCACTTTGAATACTTAACTAGTTCAATGCTTTCGGCCTTTTGAAATGTAATGAAATAATATTGACTTTATTTTGCAACTTTAGGTAACTCTTTACGAAATGATTTCCTTAATGCCATCAGTAAATACTATACATACGAGTATGAAATGGCAGTTTATATTTTGAAAATTACAATTTTCTTCAAATATATTATCATTTTTATGATTCCTTTTCCTGCTTAAAGTGTAAAACGGGAACCTATGATTAAGACTCAACTGTCCGCCTATCTATCAGTCATCTGACTGTATCTCATGAACCGTGATAGTTAGGCATTTCAAATTTTCAGAGATGATGTATTTCTGCTTTGAATATAACAATAAATACTAAAAAATAGAATAAAATAAATATATTTCTCCCATACAACAAACCGTTATCCGTGTGGTGACGGAGTAAGAATACAATTAACCACCCCCTACTATCTTACCCGTGGGTGATCGTAAGAGACAACTACGCGATATAAAACGTATATAGGTAACATCTATGCAAGAGAAGGAAAACTCGAAACGTAATGTGTAATGTTTTTGCTCGATATCGATAACAGAGTTCAAAAACTCGGCGTTTTTATAATGATAAAAATTGGTCCAGTCGTTTTAGAGATTAACCAGAAAAAAAGAGACATACAAACAGAGAAAATTTTAAAATATATTTTTTATGAATTATATAAAAAAATATATATAACCTTTCAACTTACGTATAAACTTTCATATGCATTTAGTGAAAAGCTATTAATTTGGAATTCAAAACAGACATTTTAATTTTATTTATATGTATAGATGTATAGATTAGTGTCAATATTGTATTCAACCAAATAATAATTTAAACATAAATAAACTATGAAAACGAAACAAAGTTTGGCACGACTAGTTGTCATACAAATAGCTTTAGCTGTAGTTAAAATAACTGATAAGACAACTTTAGAAAATTAATCCAATATAAATTCCACTTAGTTTATGTATACACGTTGCAAATGTCATTCGAAGTTTTGACTGAATAATCCTTAGACCAAATTTCACAATGAAAGCATTTGAACAATTTCGTTGGATTAAAACTCTGTCACTATGTCTGCTAGTGAAATGTGTTGCATTATGCATAGTATTAAAATATTAAAGAATCTTGTAATGGCTTTGGTGAGCGCGGGCTCTGCGCCAACGATGCTTTCACCACACGTTGCCGTTTTTAACTCTTTGCCAATGATTTGTGAATTTACGAGATGAGTTACGATGTTGCTTATGTTTATAGCCTAAATAAAAAGTCCTCAGTGAGGTATGAAAATGTTAATGCGCCAGCAGCGAAAATATGCTGTTGTTCTAGTTGGTTGCCAATAATCTTGTCATGTATTAAAGTGGATCTCATGATATGCATATGTGAATAAAAAGGGCACACCTTAAAACTTTAATTGCTACTTGTTAAAATAATTTTGATATTTTATTTTTACTAATTATACACATACATATCATCACGCCATATCCCTTGCAGGGTAGGTAGAGAGAACAGAGTACCAGAGAACTCTATCTTTGCATACTTCACTCGCTTCCTCAACATTCATAATTCTCTTCATACACGCTCGCCGGTTTCGGAGACTCTTGACTCCACCTTCCTTCAGTACATGACCGATCTGGTCTAGGTAGGTTAGTCTAGGTCTCCCTCGGTACCTACATCCTTCCACTTTCGCATTTACGAATTTACGAATTATATTTTCCGAAAATCTTTTGAATAAAACCCGATTACGAAATGAAAAATGATGTCACATCTTTTGAATATTTATAATTTCTATTTTGTGATTTGCATTATATATACATAATATATATATAATATATATATATATATATATATATATATAATATATATATATATATATATATATATATATATATATATATATATATATATATATATATATATATATATATATATATATAATATATATATATATATATATATATATATATATATATATATATATATATATATATATATATATATATATATATATATATATATATATATATATATATATATATTAAAATTATAAGAGAATAAAAACCTAAACCCACCGATCTGATATTGTGGAGGAGGCTCAAGCCCAGCAGTGGGCCGAATTTGAGTTGAGATGCAAAAATGATGTTGATGATGATAATTATATCATTGTCGCTTAAATTAGACCAATTTAGAGGATTTGTGAAGGTAAGTCTTTCTATCGGTTATCACAGAAGACTCATCTTTACCCTGCTCTTATCCCAATTACTTGGGGTCGACGCAATGTGTCTTTTTCTTCCACTTAATCCTATCCGATGTCATCTCTGCGTTCACTCCCTATCTATTCATATCAGAAGACTATGACAATTAAAACTAAATAATAGCTATAAATTTATATTGATAAAAAGTACAATATGATTATATAAATAAATTGAAATTGGCATAAAAAAATAACACATCAAAACAGTTTAAAGTAATCTATACTTCAAAAGCGAATAAATTTAACGGTGAGTTTACAAAATTGTCTAACTTGTTACATATTCACGGTACGAGTTACTGAACAAAATTTAAACAAAACATCTAAGCCATACAAATAAGGGGATGAAACATGTTTATTTTGAAACTATTACCTACAGAAACTCATTTAAACTTTCAAAGTGAAATTATTTGATGCAATAAATAAGAGCCATTACATTTGGCTATCGTTGTTAACAATGTAATGATATAATTTTAGATTGTTGAAGAGAATATTAAGATTAAGTATGTCATCATCATCATTCTCCTACTCTTATCACAATTACTTGGAGTCAATACAATAGGTACTCTTGTTTCATAGTACGTATTGTAAAAGTTATTGGCAATAGTTTTATGACCGGCCGCCTGCCATACGTCAACTCTCCTCGGAAATGTAATTACTGACCAAATGGCATCAGATGGAGTTGGCCCAGAAAGACGACTAAGAGACTTATAACGAATAAGTCTCTTAGTCGTCTTTTACGACATCCACGAGTAAAGTATGGGTGGGTAGTATTCGTAGCCGCTACCACAGAGCTAATGTTATAATTGTATTTAAAAATATTTTTTGTGTGGTGGCAATTACATACATACGATAAGAGTAGGATACGATAAGAGTAGGATATTGATGATATTAGTAATGATATAAATCAATCTATCACTGATGTTGTGTCATATAGAAAGATTTCGGTCATTGGTAAGACTAAGGGTCATTGGTGAAAATTAATATTAGTCTCACTAATTGCAACTCAATCATTATAAAAAAAATAGCCTTTCATTTTATTACTATCTTCATTATTATTTAATCTTTGACAATATGACATGTTTTTAATGCATGCAAATATATAATGAACGAAGATACTTAGGTCCATATTAATTTGACTGAGTGCTCGACTTGACTGGTTTCACAATGTGACGGATGTTACAAATTTCGCGGCTTCATGATTAATTTTACAAAATTTTCCGTACATATAACTTTGTTGACGCGTATCATATGCGGCTTTGTTGCTGTTGAAGACTTTGTCATATTGGTCTGTTGTCGTTTATTGTTATGATGTCTCTAAAGAGTTTGCCTGATAATGTAAAATGTAAATGATTTTGGTAAATTGATACTTGACTTGCTTGCCGATTAATTATATTAAATACATATTACGGAAATAAGGACACTAAGGAGACTAAGCGTTACAGTATGCAGATACAATACAATACCATGCGATGTAATGCAATGAAATGCAATGCAATATAACACAATACATGGATGGACTGCGTGCGAAAAGATGGACTGCGTGAAGCATGATATTTATAAACAGGGAGTGACTACAGAGATGACGTCTGATAGGGCTGTATGGAGTATAGGCCCCAAGAAGTTGGGATAAGAGCAAGAGAATGATGATGACACACAATACAATATAATACCATACAATACAATACAATACGATACGATACAATACAATACAAAAACTCTTTATTGCACACCATTTTTAAGTACAGGAATAAAATAAAATACCATAATTTTACATTGGTACGTTTAGTCGGTCTTGTTGTATACTGCAATTGCTGCCGGATTGACGATTGGAAGGTTGACGTCTGGCAGGCGACCGGTCATAAAACTATTGCCAATAATTTTTAAAATATGTACTATAAAAGAAGATTACATATTGAATCGAAACCAAGTAATTGGGATAAGAATAGGAGAATGAATGAGCTATTTTTCTTCAAATATATTTTTTTCATTGACTGAAAACACTAACAAAACAAAATTTCGGTAAATAAAACCTAGGTAGATCAGTTTATCATCATATATAGTTACTGTATATCTATAAAAAAAAAGTTGAGAATTGCTCATTTCTTTGAGAATATACAAGAATTTGAAAATTGCTCATTTAAAGATATCAGATTATTTGATTTTAGATTTAAACTTATTAGTCATTCATATCGCTTAAGGTACGTGGCATATATTTCATTCTGGCATTTTATTTGGAATTCCATAAATAATTCTAACATGAATTATTTTTATTGAACATCTATTCAAAAAAATGTATTAATCCCAATCTTATAGACATATAAGATGTGTCATGTGTGTGTCATCTTCTTATCTTAATATATATAAATTAAGCGCCACGTTGTTTGACCGCGATGGACTCCTCAAATACTGAACCGATTTTATTCAAATTTGCACAGCATATATAGTTTGATACAACTTAAGAGATAGGATAGCTTCCATCTCAATTTATAGTCGCAATATTATTTTATTGCAAATTATTTGTCTACTATTTGATAATCACAATTATCTGTTATCTTTAAACGATTCTAACAGATGACGGTATCTGTTGACTGGAATAAGTGTTTAATAGATGGCGCTATGTTAAACGTCGAAATGTTTCATAAAAGCTACAATTTATTAGAATAACCACCACGTGTTACTGAGGCTACCTTAGCCACAGCAACACGTGGCCGGGTCTGCTAGTAGACATATAAATAACAATTTATAGTAGGTGTTATCTAAAATTTAGTTGTTGATTATGACAATGAACATTAGTCAATTAAATTTATGAATTTCGAGAGCAAAGAAGAGCATGGTAAAAATAATTGAAAACAAAAATCTACAAGAAATTAATAAGTAATAGTTGTTGGCCATTGTACGGTACGTAACAACCGAGGTGTATTATGTCACAGTTTCTGTTTAGTCCCTAGGGTGGATCTCGTGTACGGACATCTAACTAGAACATTGTTCTAGAAACATCTAACAAGGTTCAGTTTAAAACATAATGTAACATAGTTTCTTTAACGTATATACTTCGTATACCTTGTACATGCAATTGTATTCTCTTGAATAAATTTAAAATTTGTCTACACATATTTTTTTATTGCATTTGGTGGCGAGCAAGCAGCACATCTAATTGTAAGTGTTACTGCCGCCCATAGATCTTTGCTATACTAGGATTACAGCTAGGCCGCTGCCTACCAATATAAACCCCAAACCCACCCACACTTGAACTTGGGCTTCCGGCTCTCTCGCTCACCGACTAAAGCGCAACAGCACATTGCCATTGCTTAGACGTCGATCTTCTGCGAGAGTGTGGTACTACTCCGTACGTACCGGCCTGCGGCTGTAGACAGAGAACTGTCAACAGCGTCCGTCCGTCACTACACACATAGTGGTTACTATGTGTGTAGTGACGGAGGAAAAATACGATTCACTACCAAACCCCCTTCCCCCCTTTTGTCTCTGGCTGTTGTAAAAGACGATTAAAAATATCATGCATATAATATTTCGTGCAAGAGATGTAAACTCGAAATAAAACCCTATACCAATTAGTTTGATCAATGCGTTAAAGTTGATAAATTTTCTATTGTATATAGAAAAGAAGACTGGAACGTAGTAGTGTTAGTACAAGTAGTGACATGAGCTGAGATGCTAATATAGCGACGTATTAAGAGAACATAATAATCCTCAATTTTATTTTTCTCGTTGTATTAAAAAATACCTGGTTATTATCTGAATAATGGACAGTCCTCTACTGGGTAATTTAACAAACCAATTTGTCTACCAAGTATAGTGATCATGACATTAATTATCTGATATACATCACCACGACAAAAAGGCTGTGTAACTATACCACATTATCGGTCCAGTCTCCATCTTTTGAGTGGACCATTGACACTTTGTGTATAATATTTAATTTTAGTGGTTCATTTGACGGCTTAAAACTAGAAATTTCGTAATATATATATATATATATATATATATATATAACGTAGAGAAGGAAATCTCGAAACAAAACCCTAAGCCCCCTTCCAATTAAGGAGGAGGCTCGAGCCCAACAGTGGGACATATATGAGCTGAGATAATGATATAATGATAATAAAAACGTAATGGATGGATTCCTTCTGGTGACGAGCTAATAATTAACTTCACTATTAAATCTCTGCATATTTTTAAAATATGTGGAAACTCACAATTAATTTTGATGTCTTTCAGATATGATAACTCGCAGAAAAGAATAACATGCTTGAAACATTAAAAATAAACAACATTCAGGTTGATAACTGAAACGTTGATTTTATATTCTTATTCTGTTCAAAACGTATCTCAAACAAATAAGATAAATGGATTGAGGCTACAATTTCGACAGTTATTGATTGATATTGTTGTTACTTAGTCATCTAAAAGCATCTACAGATTCGTCATATAATTATATTGTAGTAATATTATTTCATGTAATAGATATTACTGACTTATTCTTGGTATCGGTTTTTATATTAAGACAATCCTTAGATGAGAGAATTATTATTAACTTTCCGATAACAAGGCATTTTCACGTCATGCTTATATGGCAGAATACGATGGATGATGTCTTGCATTTAAGACTTATTGTAAACATATATCGGAAACGAAAGATGATAATTATTATTATTGCAGGCTTTTGACTATGTTACGCATTAACGTTTTAATTAAACTAAATGTTATTTTGATTTAAAAATTATTTATAATAAAATTTTATTCATATCAGCCCATATATGTCCTACTGTTGGGCTCAGGTCTCCTCCATAATGGGAGGGAAGTTAACCTAATATACCACGCTGGTTAGACGTGTTGGTATAGGGTTTTGTTTCGAGTTTTCCTTCTCTTGCATAGATGTGCGTAGTTATATGCCTTTTATATCCCTTAGCTGTCTCGTACGATCACCCACGGGTAAGATACGGGGTGGCGAATTGTATTCTTATTCCGTCACCACACGGAAAGGTGCTTACTTACTGTGTTAGTGAGTGCTTATTTAGTATCACTTATATATATATATATATATATATATATATATGTATCTTAATATATATAAATTACGTGTCACGTTGTTTGTCCGCGATGGGCTCCTAAAGTACTAAATTGATTTTATTCAAATTCGCACAGCATGTGTAGTTTGATCCAACTTAAGAGATAGGATAGCTTCCATCTCAATTTATTGTCGCAATATTATTTTATTGCAAATTATTAGTCTATTATTTGATAATCACAATTATCTGTTATCTCGATTCTAACAGATGACGGTATCTGTTGACTGAGTTGACTAACTATTTAATAGATGGCACTATGTTAAACGTACAAACGTTTCATATAAGCTACAGTTTATTAGCATAACCACCACGTGTTACTGAGGCTACCCTAGCCACAGCAACACGTGGTCGGGTCTGCTAATATATATATATATATATATATATATATATATATATATATATATATATATATATATATATATATATATATATATATATATATATAAATAGCTTACGTAATATAATTTAGTAATAACAATACAATATGATACTCACACATAGCCAATACGGTTTCCCTTACAGATTCAGTGTTGTATCAGTCATCGACTGAGATATTACACAGCTGGGGCCATTAATTATACCGCACGAGTAAATTAAGCCTATTACTGGTAGAGAGCGAAGATGATTTGTGTACATTGTTTTCAATGTAAAACTATTACTTTAATATTCGTTGGTTTTAATATAATAAAGTAATTTTCCATCGTCCAATTAAGATCTATTTTTGAATATAATATTATTAATGCTGTGCTGTTTTCATTGAACAAAGTTGATTCTGTGTTTATGAGTCTCAAGAGAGAGTAGGTCTTGGTGATAATCTTATGCATTTTTTACGATACAAGTATTGTCAGAGCATAACAGCATAGCAGCTGTTCTGCGTGGCCCGAGTAGAGCAGCCGTGAATTTATCGCAATTATTAGTGCCATTGAATATCGCTAAGACGATGCTTGATAGTATCAGAAATTGGAACGTGGTCGTCACCTTCTGCGAGGCACCTACCATGCAAAAGGCGGCAGAGCGGGTCGGAGAGGAAATTCTCCATCCTGAAACACTCTTAATCTTAATTTTTAGTCTACGGTGACAATGGAATTGTTTTAAGGTGTAGCTGAAAGATGGTGCTATGTTCAAGATTCTGATTGTACTTTAGAGTTTTTAATTTTGAATATTATATATAAAATCATGGTGTAAAAGTAAGTCTAATTTGATTTACAAAGTTAAATTCTACGCGACCGCAAGATGAGAATAGTATGTTTATATATATATATATATATATATGTTTATATATATATATATATATATATATATATACATATATATATATATATATATATATATATATATATATATATATATATATATATATATATATATATATATATATATACATATATATATATATATATATATATATATGTATATATATATATATACATGTTTATTCATTCTCTCATAACTTTTAAAGTAGATACCTATCATCATCATTCATTCATTTCAGCTCGTATATGACCCACTGTTGGGCTTCAGCCTCCTCCGTAATTGTAGGGAAATGACCTACTATACCATGCTGGTCAGACGTGTTAGTATAGGGTTTTGTTTTGAGTTTTTCATCTCTCGCAAAGATGTTATATGCGATTTATATCTCTTAATCGTCTCTTACGATCACCCACGGGTAAGAAAGGAGGTGGCGAATTGTATTCTTACTCCATCACCACACGGAAAGTACATGCCTATCCATCGATATATATGTACTAACCTATCATAATTTAATGAATTAGATGTTTATTTTTCTGTAATAAGATAACACCCTGCAATAAGGAAATAATCCTTGTGTTATTCGTCTTCATTGTCTACTGGTTATGGGCTATGTCATATTCCATAATACGCAATGGCTACGATTGTTGTAGGCTTTTTTTTTTATTGCCTATGGTCGGAAACGAGCAAGCAGCACACCTGATGGTAAGTGATACTGCTGCACATGGACCTTAGCAACATCAGGGGTACAGCCAGTCTGTTGCCTACCTTGAAGATAGTGCTCTATTTAAACTTCACTTGAAGAAGGACATGTCATAGCGCTCGGGAAACACAGCAGCAGGTAGTTCATTCCCGATCTTGCACATGCGTGGGAGAAATGATCGCTGAAAACGTACAGTCAAGGACCGTATCATTTCCAGGTGAAATGGATGAACCCTGCTATGGTGTCGAGTGGTACGGTGATAAAATGGCGACGGTGGTATAAATTCAAACAGGCTATACCTAAGTATATGCGATAATAGATACTAGAAATAGATTAAAACATACATTCTATATAAGAATGATATGACACTAAACACAGATTTAGTAATAAAAGATTCCACTCTTTTGATATCAACGATAACATTTAAAGTATATATTTTATTAACGAAAATATTATAATTTACGTATGAAAATGCTTTTAACATGAACCTTGCCGATAGCTATTTATTTTCCCGTAATCAGGTCGAAGCTTAGCGTTCTCCTTTGTTTATTTTAGGATAATATCCCTTTGATGATCCATCCCGAAAATTAATTCAAATGCAAATAATGGTGAATCTTACAGATTTTACTAACAACGATCCCTTGAAAAAACGGGGGCTTTGAAAAAATAACGGGCTGTAAGGCCAGCAATCCCTATAACAAACGAATTGCTTATAAATATTAAAATATTGAAATTTGTTCCATTATGCAGTCAAACCTGGGTTACAACAAAATATCCGGCAGTTACGATGATAAACTGGTTAAATCTGGTTAATACACGCCTTACTAAATGTTGAATAGATTTTGACGTGTAAGCTAGGATTCTTCTACGACCCTTGTTAAAGGTTTACTTTACAAACTTTTATTTCACACTATTTATTAGTTTATGCTCAAATATATGAACAAAAATGTACCAGATAGTTCTAGGAGATTGAGTTGAAATTTTGATTTATCATCATTTTACTCTTATTTCAATTATTTGGGATCGACGCAATATGTACTCTTCTTCCATCTTAGATACTACAACAAGAATTTCAAATCAAATCAAATCATTTATTATGCATAAGCCCTAAAAGGGCACTTACATATTGTGAATATTACATAAATTTTTCACTAATAGTTTTATGACCGGCCGCCTCGGAGTTCAATTTTCTTTGGGAATGTAGTTGTTGATTAGACGACATCAGATGGGGTTGGCCCAGGTTGATGTAAAACTCTTAGTCAGATTTTACGATACCCACAAGTAATGTAAGAGTTGGTAGTATTCATAGCCCAATAGAGCTGAAATTTAGAATAATTTTAATAATATTACTTTATCATAATGAATTCTAATGTTTACGCGTGTATTACACATTTGAAATAAAACTACATTTACGGATTCTATCGCGTATGTATTTGATTTATAATTTCCCGACGTTTCGAACACTTTACAGTGATCATGATCACGGGAGGACTGAGGTGTCTTACGTCCTATATGTCATTGTTATTACAGAAAATTTATTTATATCTACCCTATAAGATATTAAATTTTGACCCACATTTTTATACAAAATTAATACAAATTCATTGCCAGTACAAAAAGAGAATGATTCTATATATAAAATTTATGTTGTTTATGATTTGTTATTATTAAGGTATTTAATTTATGATAATTATTATTGTGGCAATTTTACAATTTTTACAAAACTAACTAATAACTATTCAGCTACTACCTTACCTTACTTTATCAGTTATTTAATCTGCAAAAAGTATAATGCCTTTATTTATCTCATGCTTTGTATTTTAAATCATTTCATCATGTGAGCTCATATATGTCCCACTACTAGGCTCGAGCCTCCTCCGTAATGGGAGGGAAATTGACCTACTATACCACGCTGGTCAATGATGTTGGGTCAATAAGGTTTATTTTAGAGTTTTCCACCTCTTGAATGTCAAATGTATTTTACATACCTTAGTCGTCTCTTACCATCACCCACAGGTAAGACAGGGGGTGGTGAATTATATTCTTACTCCGTCACCACACGGCATATTAATATTAAATCATTTATTACGTTTTATTTTTTTACTTATACGTCGATCGAGAGGCATAAGTATGTTAATACGAATGTAGATAGATTCTTGAAATTGAATTCTAGATTGCTAAAACATTTGTTTATGCTACTGTCATGCTACTGGGGTTTTTTATATAGGCATAATTCTTCGATTTTCGAGGCGATTTTAAACTATCTCCAATTAACGTCAATAACCTCAACCCTATTACGTAGAACTAAATATTAAATGGTAAATTTCTATTAATGGGCATAAAAGCTTTGAATTATATTCCCAAGGAGGGTTGACGTCTGGCAGGCGGCCGGTCATAAAACTATTGCCAATAACTTTTATGATATGTATTATGAAAGAAGAGTACATATTGTATCGACCCCAAGTAATTGAGATAAAAGTAGGGCATAAAAGCTTTGAACTATAAATAAAATAAATAAATATATAGAACCCGTCTCGGGCACCCAGGCACCGTCAATATGTGTGAATCTCCTTAATAGATACTATTTTTATACAATATTCGCATGGTAGCACAGTTTCCTAGTCACTTCTGTTACTTCTACATATACCTACATCTTGCAATATTATCTCACACATCGAGATTAGGCGTGTATTTTTAGTGTATTATACCTTCGCTAGCTGTCTGTCGCTCTAGCAAGATCTTCCAACCACTTCCATAATCTGGATCACCACAATAATTGGTTCTATTATTCTAGTATTTAGTTTGATATCAAAAGTGTTAACGACGACGTAAGAGAGCGAGTAGGTATGAAAGAGAGTATTGGTGTAAAGATGCGAAAGGGAATGCACCGATAGTTCGGACATGTGACAAGAATGCCGAACAAACGTCTGGTTAAGAAGATATACAATGCAAAAGTGGAAGGATATAAGGTACCGGGGGAGATTGAGACTCACCTACCTAGACCAGATCGGTCATGTACTGAAGGAAGGTGGAGTCAAGAGTCTCCGAAACCGGCGAGCGTGTATGAAGATAATTATGAATGTTGAGGAAGCGAGTGAAGTATGCAAGGATAGTGTTCTCTGGCACTCTGTTCTCTCTGCCTACCCTGCAAGGGCGTAATGATATGTATGTATGTATGTTAATATAACACCAAAAAAAAATTATACAGTGTCAAAAATAGTTCAAATCAATCCTAATATATTTTTTGGCAGATCTAATAGATATTTTTCGTGTGGTGACGAAGTATACAATTGACCACCTCTATCGTACCTATGGGTACAAAAGAATTGATTCAGGGCATAATTTGCATATAATATTATAGATGTTTCACGAGAAGGATAGCTCGACATAAAATTCTATACTATCGGATCAGCGGGGTGAGTAAAAAATTTTCCTCATTTCAGAAGAGGCCCAATTGTTATCACAATTATGATATTTTGGATTTAACTCATTTTTTCTCTTATATCCATCTTATTTCATACGAAAAAAAAACAATTTAAAAACTATTGTTTACAACTATAAAAGCTTTTAGATAGGAAGGGAAAAGGCATTGATAAAATCGAGCCAGTTGTATCAGCCGACATGGATAGGCATAAACGTCGAATGTTTTGGACACGCGTATCGATTTTATGCCAAACTTTTTTCGGTATCGCTGGCTTCCTGCTGAAATCAAATTATGTCCGGTTTATTGTGGCTTAATAAAGCAAATATTATCAGTATGGTATACTTACGATAAGTTGATTTTTGATATTTCTATAGATTTATATATCAAACTATTGAGATTTACGATTAGACCTTTCCAAGAATAATAATGTTATAGTCCCCACACTTTGCAAGTGGATTAGGCAAGCACTGTTTGAACATTTGCTGTTGGATATAGGCAACATGTGATGATAATTGTTATCCATCTGTTAGCCCGTTGATGTTCGGCCATCGAAGACAAAGGTCGGGTACCGGTGGCCCGCTCGCACGGTGAAGGGAGGCCCTTTGCAGGGTGGATCTATGGAGTCGCGCGCCGCCTCTTCCGTCGCCCCGGACCGCTTTGGCGGGGCGTGACCACCTGCATAGTCCACCACAAAAAAAAAGAAGCCCGTAGATGTTCACTGCTAGATAACTTGTCGTTCCTTTTTCTTGTTTGGATTCTTTGATCTTGGAGGGCAGCGGGTTACCCTTTTGGGTGCTGACCCAATCGATGCCTTGGCACTAAACTACGGGGCTTGGTAATAAATTACTGCAGGGACGTCGAAGCAATAGAAAGCAATCATAGCCTAAAAGTCTGTATTCATATTATATACTTATTCGATAACTAAATTTCAGTAATATGTTGTTTATTATTGTGAATATAATAAAATTGCTAAATTTATCATATTATAAGACATTAAAATTGCTTTTATAATTTCAAACATAAAATTTTTAATCACTAAAATTTAAGTTCTAAGAGTAATAATAAAAGACAGAACGGCGATAAAAGCTGTAAAAAAAAAGCTGTTTCAATAACCGAAGAACTTCCTAAGTGTTTAATGTTTGTCCTAATTTATCAAACACTTTCCTTTTATTAAGAGACCTTGTTTTGAGATCTTGTATATTTACTTGTGGCAAAAATATAGGCTTTTATTTTATGATGTTCAACGTTGTTCAACAGAGCACAAGCTTAAAAGTTTCAAGTACAAATAACCTAGTCTTTTATAGTTAAAATATTCAGTGCTTATTTTCCTGTATCAATTAAGGTTTTTTCTTGAAACTGCTAAAGTACTTAAAAAGGATAAGGTAATTTCTTTTTATAAAAGACGTGACATAGAATTTTATCATTGACAAGGCGTAAACTTTCTTAATGCGATAGAAATTCGTCTTTGTTATTAAATCATATAGTCGTAATATCACAAAGTCTATTTTTGAGACCTAATTGTCTTTTAAAATAAAACTTTTCCGTGTGGTGACGGAGTAAGAATACAGTTAACCACCTCCTATATTACCCGTGGATGATCATACGAGACAACTAAGGAATATAAACGCATATAATATCTATGCGAGAAAAGGAAAACTCGAAACAAAACCCTATACCAACACGTCTGACCAGCGTGCTATAGTAGGTCAATTACCCTCACACTATGGAGGAGGCCCGAGATGATGATGATGAAATAAAACTATTTTTATGAATTCTATAGCGTTTGTTTTTGATTTGTAATTTCCAAACGTTTTGAACATTTTACAGCGTTCATTGACTGAAAAGTAGTCGATACACCGGGAAATTAAAACTAAAATACAAACGCGATAGAATCCGTAAAAAATATTTTTATTTCAAATGTGTAATACTCGCGTAAATATTTATTAGGAATCGTTATTTAATTGTGTTATAAAATGTTATCTCTATACCTACCTTTATTTGTCTAATAAGCGTCGCCACCGAAGATAAAGATCAGGTACCGATGACCCGCTCGCACGGCGATAAGAGGAGTCCTTGCAGGGTGGGTCTATGGGGTTGCGCAACCATATCCATAGTCCACCGCAAGAAAAAAAAAAATGTTGTCTAATAAGTGTAACATCCACAGAAATGAAAAAGGTAGTATCTATAAAACCCGATTATAAATAATTAAGCATATTAAATGCTAAATTTCAGTAATTTAAAGGTAGTATCTATTAAATTTCTATTCTGACACCACACTAAATACACTTTAAATAATGGTAGGGCCATGCTGATGTAGGGCCACCGAAGACAAAGATCGGGTACCGGTGGCCCGCTCGCACGGCGAAAAAGAGGTGCTTGCAGGGTGGGTCAATGGGGTTGCGCGCCGCCTCTTCCGTCGCCCCGGACCGATTTGGCGGGGTGCGACGTCCATAGCAAAAAAAAAAAAAAAAAAAAAAAAAAGGCCATGCTGTTGACAGTTCTCTGTCTGCAGCGGCAGGCCAGTCCGTTCGAGGTAGTACCACACTCTCGCAGAAGCCCAACGCATAAGTAATGGCAATGTGCTTTTGCGCTTCGTTCGGTGAGCGAGAGAGCCGGAAGCCCAATTGGGTTTGCGGTTTATATTGGTAGGTAGCGGCCTAGTTATACCCTTGGTATTGCAAAGGTCCATGGGCGACAGTGACACTTACCATCAGGTGTGCTGCTTGCTCGTTTGCCACCATTAGCAATAAAAAAAAATTTAAAAAAACTTAATGATATAATAAAAATACAGTTTTTGTATTTACGCCAACTCAGAACAATTATTGCGGATCCAGATTGTCTTACATATGGTTCAAACGTGCGATACAAAGGGTGCTATTTAGTTCACTACGTCATTTGTCATGTTAATATTATATTTCATACTTTTATGTGTTTCGACAATTTTTGTGAAAATAATTTGCTTATTTGAAAGGGGTGAATGCGGAGTAGGTAAAATAAATATACACGTATAAATATTTACAATACTTATTGATTAGTATATATTTCCATTCATCCATTCAGTCCGTAAACGTCCACTGTTGGATATAGGCTTCCTCACGAGGTCCTGTGTCACCTGCATCCAACGGTTTCCTGTGACCTTGATAATGTCATCAGTCTACCGAGTGGGGGGACGTCCTACGCTGCGTCGTCCAATTCATGGTCGCCACTCGAGAACCTTTCTTCCCCAACGGTTGCCGATTCGTCGAGCGAAGTGTCCTGCCCATTGCCAGTATATAATTACTGTACAGATTTTATTATATCTTAATCCAATTTTTCGATAAATTACAGCGTCTACGATAACAGGAGAAGTAAAATATAGAATTAGTACATAGAAATGCGTGGCTAGCTCTTGTAAGTGAAATTGAATCATTACGTCTTTGTCGTACTACCGTAGCATTGAAATCGCGACAGACTTTTAATATAAATAATTAGACTTATAGTCACTTACACTGCCATGTAACTTTTTTTTCCTTGCGATGAACTATGGATGTAGTCGCGCTTCGCCAAATCGGTCCGGAGCGACGGAAGAGGCGGCGCGCAACCCCACAGACCTACCCTGCAAGAATTCCTCTCTTCGCCGTACGAGCGGACCAACGGTCATACACTGCCATGTATCTTAACCTAACCTTAACGTGATATATAGATCTTTTTTTTGTATCGTTCATATAGTGACGGCGTAAGAAAACAATTCACCACCCCTTTACTTAACCATGAGGAAAACTCGAAATAATACTTTGTACAAACTCGTCTGACTAGTTTGGTATAGTAAGCGAATTTCCTTTTTATTACCGAGTAGTAATTATTAACACCAACAACAATTATCTATCCATTAGCCTAGACGTATGTACGTAACGCATTAACCCGTTGACAGTCGTAAAAGACGACTTGAAGATTTGATTCCCATATCTTTTCATATATTCCCTTATCATCATTCACCTATTCTTATCCCAATTACTTGGGGTCGATACAATATGTACTCTTCTTTCATAGTACATATTGTAAAAGTTATTGGCAATAGTTTTATGACCGGCCGCCTGCCAGACGTTAATACACTACTTAGGAATGTAATTGTTGACCAAACGCCATCAGATAGAGCTGGCTTAGGTTATAAGGCTCTTAGTCGTCTTTAACGATATCCACGAGCAAAGTAAGGTTTGGTAGTATATGTAGCCACTACCACACAGCTATGTCTAGCTATTCGCTTATGCATCTTATATTTTCTAACGGGTTACCACCTATTGTGGCATGCAAACAAGCACAAAGGATGATGATAATTTATATTATTACACACCTACAACACAAGACAATGACTGCACAGATGGTTTAGTGGTTAAGATACCAACCTTCCGTGCCAATGCCGTGAATTTAATTCCCACACAGGACAATACTTTATACGATCCACAAAGTGTAGTTCTGAGGCTGCCTGCAAAACGGTCTGCATATTTGTAGTCTCCCGCAATACATGTATTATTTCCTTCGTACAGTGTCTTTAGAAAAAAAAAGGAAAAATAATAATCCTTAATATAGTTTGTGCCTTAAAAATTAACAAAATATAACAAATTATTACGTTCGTTTAACTTACTATATATAGAGTGACGTCATTGTAATATATTAACCTTTACGAAGTAACGCTCAGTCTAACGAACAATCCCTGAGGCTAATTTAATTTAACAAGTTAGTAAGGTAACCGTACAGTATTGCAAAGTACCTGTATCATAGAGTTTTCAAACTATATTCACCGCTAGTGCTATTAATAATCGGCCTTTACAAGTTAACATATAAATTATAATAGATTTTAGTACAGCTAGTTGCAATTAATAGTTTGTTTGCACGAAGCAAGTAGGTAATTGATATTGCAAAATTATAAAATCACAGTGAAAACGTATTAAAAATCTTTTAATTACGCAACAATTAGCATCTGATTTTTTTTTTGTTGGCTGGATATGGTATAGACACATTCCAGTTATAATAGTGCTACGCATACTGTAAATATTTAAAGGAACATATTATAAAATCTCTCTGACTACCCTGCAAGGGATATGGCCTGACGATATGTATGTATGTATGTGTATTATAAAATGTGTTATTATTTGATTTCATAAATACTCGTACTTATTATTTTTATCTCGCTCAATCCGTTCGAAGCGACAGAAAGAACAGCACATGACACCATAGATCAACTTTACAGATTACCTATCAACGCTGCCGGGTCATCGGTATCCGGTCCTTGTCTTTGGTGGCTCATCCTTTGGGGTATCCTATCCAGCCGACGCTCGCACTGCGAAACTTAGGTTGAGCTGTTTGTCTCAATTCGACGCATTGACAACTTTTGGCGTCAATGCATCCCCCTAATGCGGTGTCCTTTCCCACATGACGGACTGTCAGTCCGTCAGTAGTTTTGTGATTCAGTTAATTAATAATTGCAAAGTTATAGCACGTATTTGAAATTAATCTTCATTGTACTAGTTTTGAATTTGTTATTAAACAAAAGAGTTTTGAAATAAATAAATTATCAGAGTTATAATATATAGATGCTTTATATCATAAAGGACCTTTATGTTTTAAATATGAAGGTTATATTCCATTAATAATACAAATACTACAGATCTATAACATTGAATTATTAGAGTTTGGTATATAGTAAGTAATTCAATAGTCGCATAACTTTGATAAGTAAAGTTGTTCGACATGAGGTCAAGACCTAGATTTAGTATTATAATGTTCCCTACTTATAAAATTTATTTCTTAAGCGCTCCTACGCACTAGCGGTTAACCGCAGGGGCAGCAAACCGCGCGGCTAGCCGCTTTTCCAGTTTAATATGCAACCGCCTGTGATTGTACGCACTTAACCGCCACAAAATTTCAACCGCGGCGGTTATAAGGAGAACTTCGGCCCGCTTCGCGGCTGACCGCCATTTTGTTTATACGTCCTGGCGATTCATGGGCGGCTTAGTTTGTGGCGATCCGCCGATGAGTTTGTACGTGAGTTGCCATGAACTTCTTCGACACAGAGGAATTCATTGTTGAAATTTATCTTGGTGCTTCTTCAGTTCTTGAAAACAACTTGCGAACTGCCCAAATTCGTTGCGTGTTTCTAGTAAAGGATGAACCCAGTATCTTTTTTATTTTGCTTCCGTTGTTCGGGAGTTAAAATAAATAACACAAGCTATCTCGACGGCGTCCAATTTGTTAATAGGCATATGAGCCACGCGCCTTCGAGCGGTCCAACCACTTAACACTGTTTCATGGCGGCTGACCGCTATGGCGACCAATCGCGAAGAAACCGCGATGAAACCGCGTTAATAGGTTGCACCGCTCAAACGAACCGCCTAGGCGGCCAATCGCTAGTGCGTAACGGGCCTTACTCATTATGTATTACTTTAACTACTTGTAAGTTCTAAAACTATTTTTATGGATTCTATCGCGTTTGTATTTGATTTTCAATTGCCCGACGTTTCGAACACTTTATAGCGTTCATGGTTACGGGAGGACTAAGGTGTGTCACGTTCAATAAGTCATCTTTATTACAAAGATATATATCGCTACAATATTAGTTATTGAATTTTAACCCACATTTTTAATACAAATTTATTACTAGTACAAAAAGAAAATGATTATGTATATATAAAAAATATGTTGTTTATAATCAGTTAAGTATTATTAATTTATGGTAATTATTATTTTGTGGAAAATTACTAGTTTAAATAACTAAAAAATCTATTAAGCTACCACTGGATCGTAACACGGCCACACTAAGAAAGATCCGGCAAGAAAACTCAGTAGGCATAATCCTTACTAATATTATAAATACGAAAGTAACTCTGTCTGTCTATCTGTCGCTCTTTCACGCCAAAACTACTGAACCGATCTAAATGAAATTTGGTACACAGATAGTCTAGAGACTGAAAAAGGATATAGGCTACTTTTTAATGCAAAAAAGGGGTTATAAAGCGGGATGAAATGTTGTAAGGAATTATCGTTATTTTTAAAGCCAGAAACTTGAAACTTATTTTAAGGCTATTGATTAGATATAAATGGATATGACATCAAATTTTGTAAAAAAACTACCCCTAAGGGTGTCACAAGCGGGATTCAAACCCGCGCCTATTAGGATTCCGGCCCAATCGTGCTGCCACTACACCACCGTGACTAATTGTAGGACATGCAAATTTCACTTCGTATCATATTTACGTCTTAAGGTGATGGTATGCTATCTACCCGACAATGTTTACACATTGTTATAAGCTTAATACTTAAAACTTTACAGTTAGAATTGTATTAAACGATGACACAACCTTGTTATTTAAATTACTGACTGAACCTGATATTTAAATTACTGACTGACTGACCGAAAATACTGTAGTGGCAGCACGATTGGGCCGGAATCCCAATAGGCGCGGGTTCGAATCCCGCTTGCGACATCATTTTTCATTTCGTAATCGGATTTAATCGGGGTTAAATAAAAATATGGGATGAAAAACTTTAGGAAAGTAACCTAAGTAGTAACCTAGTAATTATGCGGGCGAAGACGCGGGCAGAAGCTAGTAAACAATAATTAGTATTATGTCTACTGAGTTTTCTTGTTGGATACTCGCGTAAACATCAGAAATCATTAGTAAGTTCTATTTATGTTTTCTTTTAACTCCAAATGTTATATCTTCATCTCATCATCATCTCATCTCAGCTCATATGTATCCCACTGTTGGGCTTGAGCCTCCGCCATAATGGGAGGGTAATTGACCTACTATAGCACGCTGGTCAGACGTGTTGTTATAAGGTTTTGTTTTGAGTTTTTCTTCTCTCACATAGACGTTGTATGCGTTTTATATCCCTTAGTCGTCTCGTACGATCACCCACAGGTAAGATAGTGGGTGGTGTTGTATTCTAACTCCGTCATCACATGGAAGACTTATATATTCACTTCGGAGTATTTCAACGTCACTCTGTCTAATCATTTAACATTGATGAATCATTAACATTGAATTTCTGTAAGCTAATTTACACCCCATTTTAAGGTATACATCTTTAAGTACTGGTAAGATTTTTAAATATAAAAGTAACGGACTCAAATTATACCCAGATGCAGAGTATTTATTTATGGGTCTCATAAAGAACTGCATTGGCAGGGACGAAACCCACAACACTTGGCACGTGCGATTAATACTCATCATCATTACACTCTCACACATGAGTGTGCTCATCATCTTTAGTAGTGGTAGGACTACGTTGTTGACAGTTTTCTGTCTACAGCCGCGGGCCGGTCCATCCGGGGTAGTACCACACTCTCGCAGAAGATCGACGTCTGAGCAATGGCTATATGCTGTTGTGCTTCGTTCGGTGAGCGAAAGAGCCGGAAGCCCAACTGGGTGGGTTTGGGATATGTATTGGTAAGCAGCGGCCTAGCTATAACCCTGGTTCTGCAAAGGTCCATAGGCGGCAGTAACACTTACCATCAGGTGTACTGCTTGCTCATTTGCCACCAAAAGCAATTAAAAAAAAAAGATCCGTTAGTCATATGAGCAGCGGAATGAATTGGAACATTTATTTAGTAATTTCTTAAAAGAACGTGGCGTACCTACGTAATTTGTAACTGCTTGCCTTAATACGCTCAATGATATAAGCTAATTGCCATACTATATCACATTGGCTAGACGAATTGATAGAGTGTTATATAGACTAAACGTTAAGATGTTTTTAAGCAAATAACTTAAACATATAGATAAGTATTTGTGTCAATCATCATCATCATCATCACAGCCCATAAATGTCCCAATGTTGGGCTCGGGCCTCCTCCATAATGGGAGGGAAATCAACCTTCTATACCACGCTAGTCAGACCTGTTGTTATAGGGTTTTATATCGAATTTTCCTTCTCTCGCATTGATATTATATGCGTTTTATATCCCTTAGTTGTCTCGTACGATCACTCACGGGTAAGATATGGGATGGTGAATAGTATTCTTACTCCGTCACCACACGGAAATTTATTAGTGTCAAACGAAATTTAAAAAAAAATTAACACAAATCACATCTAGATATAGAAGTACAGAAACTGCTTTACATGGGATTCGAACTAACACTATGCACGTAAGATCGCTTAGTCCACTATAATATATAAATCAAAACTTTTCGAACAAAAACTCAATAAATGACCGATCAAATAGTCCCACTAAGTAAACCGACTATTATAATGGTTCACTTCAAAGGAGTTAATTACAAAACTTCCCGTTTGTATCCTACAAAAGGATGTATATTTAATCAATTTGATTGGCATGTTATTGTATCCCAGTCATGAGTAAGTTTGAGACATCAGACCGTCCGAAACTGATCTATAAGTGATAGTAAGGTAAGCAATTTGATTGTCTGTGAACGAATATCAATTTAATAGTTATTGTAGTATAATATTTGTGGGCTATAGAAGACAATTTAATTGGGACTAGTATATTATATTGCTGTGAATGTATTGAGATCTTGCGTAATTTTTTTTGTTCTTTGGAATATGTACGGTTGTGACGGAAATATATATATATATATATATATAAGCTTATTCAGCGACGCGCGATACGGCCGACCCCAGCGGTCACAGTCGAGACCGTCCACCATCTCCTACCAACTCGCGTCCTTGGCGGCCGGATGGCCGGCCGAAAGGCAGTACGCGCACTGTGGTACGCCTCATACAGCTGGCCCTATCGCTCAGCATCGCGGCGACGCCGCCGGCTGCGGGTGTAGGACCTTCGGGCACTAATGCACGCCGCACGAAGATCCGCCAGTCTTGGGGACCACCAGAAGACCCTCTGCCTCGGAGGCAGACGTCGTACCCTGGGCATGGCCGCATCGCATATCTTGCGTGTATATATATATTATATAAATTTTATATATTACATACTTTTCCGTGTGGTAATGACTCGTGGGTGACCGTAGTTATTACTAAGGGATATAAAACGCAATAATATATATGCAAGAGAAGGAAATCTCAAAACAAAACCCTATACCAACATATCTGATAAGCGACTCAATGTTACTAGTATACAATCGTTGTATAGCCGAAGGAATCTTTCCTCGTTTATGGCGTCGCGGCTTCATACGTATAATACCGAAACACGGTGATAAACCGCCGGACGACCCGAAGTCATATCGGCCAATTACTCTACTGCCATCACTAGGTAAGCTCTTAGAACGCCTGGTTGTTCCTCGTCTGTTACCAGGTGGCCCCACATTCAATCTTAGACAATTTGGATTTACCCCGGGGAAATCAACTGTTGATGCGGTTATTGCCGTTAGAAAAACTGTTACGGCATCAGTTTTTAAATATGTATTAGGCATCTTCCTAGATATCTCAGGTGCTTTCGACAACGCCTGGTGGCCGATGTTACTACTTAAACTAAAGGCTCGTGGATGCTTCAAAAACATCTACCAACTTATACAGTCTTACTTTCTTCAAGGTTCAACCACACTGAGACTCGGTCACCATGCTGTGTCTAAATCATTAACGATGGGCTGTCCTCAAGGATCTGTGTTAAGCCCATATCTGTGGAATTTAGGGTTCGATGACTTTCTTGAGCTCCCTCTACCTCAAAATTGCTCATTGATCGGCTACGCTGACGACGGTCTTCTACTCATACAATCGAACACTAGAGACGGACTTGAGAAATTGGCGAATACATGTCTTAATTTAATAGTTAAATGGGGCGCACGAAATCGGCTAAATTTCGCTCCTCATAAAACTTATCATCTTTTATTAAAGGGTAATTTGCAGTCAACGCCACGCATAAGATTTAATAATGCGACAGTTAAAAGGAAAGAGTCAGTTTGTTATCTTGGCCTAGTCTTAGAAAAAAACTTCTCATTCATTGAACATATTAAAACTGTGGGTGAAAAGGCAAAACGAAACTTTTATGCTCTTACTAGAATTTCAACGTCTACCTGGGGCATCTGTTTTAATACACTTAAAATCATATATACAGCCACATATCTGGGGTGTATATGTTACGGTGCCCCAGCCTGGGCTGACAGAACTACGATAGGCGCGGCACGCCGTAAATTACTCCAAAGTCAACGATTAGCATTAATATTCCTATGTAAAGCATATAGAACAGTTAGTACCGAAGCCTTACCAGTACTTGCAGGTGTACTTCCGGTCGACTTAGAGATACAAAGGCGCGCGTCATTGTATTATTCCACCAGGGAAAATATGAACACCAATTTTCTTTTACCGCGCGATCGTATTAAAATTACTAGACTTTTTGCGCCGCAATGCGTTGTGTACGAGGAGCTCCTGACCGAATGGCAGGAAAGGTGGAACTCATCAACGAAGGGCCGTCATCTATATCTATTCTTTCCATCTATTCGAGAGCGTTTAGAGAAGGTTTGGCTAGAAATTGACCACTATGTAGCACAATTCCTCACAGGCCATGGTAATTTTAAAAGTAAATTATTCTTTTTTAAACTAGTAGATTCACCATTTTGTCGATGTTCCACACCAAATTGCACTTTTGAACAAACAGCCCATCACATCCTCTGGGAGTGCAGTCTCTGGCAAAACGAGCGCGATCTTATGTTAGACAGTCTGCAAGTCGTGTCGGGGGTTATATATTATACGGACCTTGTAGCAACTCGAGAAAATTTCCGTGCGTTCAGGCGCTTCTGCCATACCTACTATTGTAATCAAATCTAAGGCTCACATATAGGCCCCTTAAGCTCTGTCATATCCGTGGTGCTGTACTGCTACGCTTCACGTGTCAGTACATCCTTCTATCTATTGGCCTATTAGCCAATTTTGCTTCATGTCTCCCGCTTTGCATAGGAGGGAAGTGGAAATTCTTCAACTCCTCCTGTTTTTCTTTTCTAATTAAATTTGTTGCGGGTCCCAAGACAATTAAAAGCGTTTCCCGGGACTTCCTGAGGGTCAAACCTCAGTGTCTTTTATGGAGACCATTGTGGATCCTGGCTTACAGGAGTTACAGTGGTGGGAATGTGTGGTGGGATTAGTCCCATATAAAAAAAAAAAAAAAAAAAAAAAAAAAAAAAAAAAAAATATCTGATAAGCGTAATGTAGTAGCTTATTTTCCCTCCCATTATGGAGGACGCTGGAGCCCAACAGTGGGACATATATAACTGATATGATGATACATACTGATGAAATACGTTTTTTATATCCTATCGATGGAATATCGAAGAAGTATTTGAAAAGATTATTACTTACAACAGTTTCAAAATTTTGTCCTGCATAGGAATCGAACCCATTGTGTTGACATGGAAGGTCCGGTATCTTAACAACGACGCCATATATGCAGTCGAATACGGAATAAACTTATGCTTGCATTTGGTCAATTGGTTACCAATTAGGCAAATATATAACTTATCGTCTTTTATACTATATCTTTAAAGGTTTCTAATACCGCTTCCAATTTTCAACACTCTTTCTTTTCAGACATTTTTCTTCATCACTCGTGACAATTGTTTCGATCTCCTAAAATTCTTCTTTTTACTGTATTTCATACTTTTTAGTCTAGTACACTCTTCGTTTGAAACACAAATATTCACCTATGGAGATTAAAATAACTACTTGCTACAGTTGTGAGTTTTATAACAAAACTCGATAGGAATCATCATTTGAAGTATAAGTAACTTTATTCTAAAGATTTTTTTCAATTGATTGTGTATGATGACGTTAATCATGATGATACAAAGATGAATGCTCCGATGGTTGGGACATGTGGAAAGAATGCCGAACGAACGTCTGGTTAAGAAGATAAACAATGCGAAAGTGGAAGGATGTAGGTACCGGGGCAGACCGAGACTAACCCACCTAGACCAGATCGGTCATGTACTGAAGGAAGGTGGAGTCAAGAGTCTCCGAAACCGGCGAGCGTGTATGAAGAGAATTATGAATGTTGAGGAAGCGAGTGAAGTATGCAAGGATAGAGTTCTCTGGCACTCTGTTTTCTCTGCCTACCCTGCCAGGGACATGGCGTGATGGTATGTGTGTATGTACGTGTACAAAGATGAAAGGCGGACATTGAATATATATATATATATATATATATATATATATATATATATATATATATATATATATATATATATATATATATATATATATATATATATATATATATAGATGTTTCAACAATCGATATGTAATAACAATAGACTAATCACATATAAAATAATCTTCAATTTATCAGCCATTTGCTTGTATAGGATTTCGGGGATAGAGCACACGATTGGCGCATTATGAGGCTAGCAAAATAAGTAATTAAATGCGTAATTACCGAAAATATCTCAATTTTGTGCACTCCATTTTACTTTTAATATAAGATTTTCATTTATATCTATTTTTTTTTTCCAAAGAGCATGATGTATTAACACGAACAGGCATTTATCGTACTTTTATTACTTTCTTCGATGTCGGGAATCGAACTCCGTTTACGAGCCTAGCTATAAACTACGTCTGACGAGCCTTTTAGATGCTGTAAACTGTATTACTAAAGGATGTTAATGCTTTTAGATTAACAGCTTTATATATTTCCTTTTAAAAGCATACTGTATAAATAATTATTTTTTTACGGGTGGAATAGTAGTTTAGGGCAATCTCCTTTGTCGAATATTATGTATTTCACTTACAAATTTAACTTACTCTCTGACTTACATATTTAACGCACTCTGTGGCGTAACATGAGGGAGGCCTACGTCTAGCAGTGGACGGCGATGGGCTGAAATGATGAAATGATAATTTAACTTACATTATCCATGTCGTGACAGAGTAAGAATACAATTCACCACACCCTATCTTACCCGTGGGTGATCGTAGACTACAGACGAATAAAATATGCATAGGTACGTACGTACATATACATAAAATACATACAATGAAACATAGAACCTCCTCCTTTTTTGAAGTCGGTTAATTATGCATATAACATCTATGCAAGAGAAGAAAAACTCGAAACAAACCCTATACCAATACGTCTGACCAGTGTGGTATAGTAAGTCAATTTTCTGACATTATGTAGGAGGTTCCTATATGAGCTGAGATAATGATAATGACTTTTTTAACTGACTTCAAAAAGGAGGAGGTTCTATGTTTCATTGTATGTATTTTTTTTTATGTATGTTCAGCGATATTTTTGTCTATGGTGGGCCGATTTTGAAAATTCTTTTTTCTTTCTAAAGTGTATACTCCAGAGGTGTTCCCATTGTCACCAAGTCATGATCTGATGATGGGAAGTCATGAAAATCGAGGGCAACCCTCAAATTTTATAGGCACATATTACGTGTCTCATATATTTTCAAAAGCTCTTCAAATATTTGCATCTGACAGTGATAAACTCATTTAGGTGAGCTGATGATGGAAGGTACATCTCCTGAACGGTTGGGAGTTGGAGGATAACTCTTTTAATATCATACGCACGCATAGACCTTTAGCAGTATTCTTTCAAGTTAACTCCCGAGGTGGTCCCATTGTCACCAAATCATGATTTGATGATGGGAATTCTTGGAAATAAAGGGCACACCTTAAATTTTATAGGCACATATTACATGTTTCATGTATTTTTCAAAGCTATTCAAATATTTGCATCTGGCAGTGATCATTTCATCTAGGTGAGCTAGTGATGGAAGGTACATCTCCTGAACGGTTAGGAGTTGGAGGATAATTCTTTTAATATCATACGTACGCATAGACCTTTAGCTGTATTCTTTCAAGTTAACTCCCGAGGTTGTCCCATTGTCACCAAATCATGATCTGATGATGAAAAATCCTGGAAATCGAGGGCAAGCCTCAAATTTTATAGGCACATATTACGTTTCTCATATATTTTCAAAAGCTCTTCAAATATTTGCATCTGGCTGTGATAAACTCATTTAGGTAAGCTGATGATGTAAGATACATCTCCTTAACGATTAGGAGTTGGAGGATAATTCTTTCAATATTACACGCACACATAGACCTTTAGCTGTATTCTTTCAAATTAACTCCCGAGGTGGTCCCATTGTCACCAAATCATGATCTGATGATGGGAATTCTTGGAAATAAAGGGCAACCCTTAAATTTTATAGGCACATATTACGTGTCTCATGTATTTTTCACAGCTATTCAAATATTTGCATCTGGCAGTGATAATCTCATTTAGATGAGCTGGTGATGGAAGGTACATCTCCTTAGCGGTTAGGAGTTGGAGGATAATTCTTTCAATATCATATGCACACCTTTAACTGTATTCTTTCAAGTTAATCACGTAAGCTGATAATTTAAGGTACTACTCCATAATGATTAGGAGTTAGGTAATTATTTATGTTGCCGATATATGATCTTTGTTACGAGACCCACATTTAGGGACCACATTTTCCTGTCATTAATCATCACTGTTCATAGACTTGTGCCTTCAGACACTGAGATATATTAGGTAAGATGATCAGATCCAGCCGTATTGGATAATTGTATCGTACCTATTTAGAACCGTCTTATTCTTTGGCTTACGCTTTCTCCTGGTATAGTCTTTTGATTTGAGTAGTTTATTAAACCCTAAGTCGCAAAAAGCTGTCCCTCTAGAGTCTTTAAACAACTCAGTGCAATATAAAACTGATCATTGCCAATTTATTTTTGGCTAAATCAATGATAACTTTGTTTAAGGCTTTGTAAAGTACCCTAGAGTTTATATACCGTAACCGCCCAACAGAGGATTAGCGGAAGCATTTTCCATTCACTATCCCGTAACCTTTCGTTGCCTGATATATGGTTGACACAGGCGCTATGGAAACTAACCCGTCACTGTCTTTCACTTTCGTGCCAATAGTGTCGTTATTAAATTTTATAATAACCAAATCAGGTAACTAGCCTGTTTCAATTTGGTCACAACGAAGGGGAAGCCTACAAGTTTGGATATTATCACTATTGCCCGCTTACTAAGCCATTAATGACAGAGATATTGCATCTTACCATGACTCTGAAGCCTATGTCTAGTTTTAACAATTACATCAAGCCGTCTCAATTATTTACATCACTTGAATGTTGGTAGTATCTCATACCTAAGTTGCTGCCTCACGTGACGCATCAATAGCACATATGGTGTATACGCGAATTGATTGAAACAGTGAAATTTAAACCACGGCAACGAGATACAGCATTTCATTTCCATTTTTACTTCTATTTTTCCTCGTGCCACGTACATTTTAGTCGATCTACTCATAGTGCTATATTTAATAAATAATTTAATTTATATGAACTAGTTAAAATTATTACTTAACTACGATTATTTACACTAAAAATTCAAAAATAATTAACCTTAAAAAAAAATGTAAACCGACTTCAAAATAAGATCAGCCAAAAACCATACTTAAAACACTAAAAACCGAAAAATAAGATTAACTATTTAATTCTTGTCTAATTCTAATTATTATAAAATATAATTACAATGTACGCTAGAAATCCACTAACACGATTTGAAGTCGGTGCCAAGCTTAAATTAACAAAAAACAATAAGCTTAATGATATACACACAGGGTGAAAAATTACCAAAAATCAAATTATTAAAGGAAATAAGAATTAAAAGATGTATTCAGAACACTATAACGCCACAAATTTAATACCATTTGACACAACCGTCAACGACGTCTGCCCGTATGGATCAAATCGCTTAACCGCTTGCGCGTTCAGATCACTTCAATCACAAGCGCAGCATGGTTTGAATGCGATACAGTATACCTATTTGGCTTGGCACCGACTTCAAATCGTGTTAGTGGATTTCTAGCATACATTGTAATTATATTTTATAAAAATTATTACATAATTAGAATTAGACAAGAATTAAATAGTTCATCTTATTTTTCGGTTTTTAGTGTTTTAAATAAGTATGGTTTTTGGCTGATCCTATTTTGAAGTCGGTTTACATTTTTTTTATAAAAAGTTTAATTTTTACATAAATTACTAAACAAAACACATAAAAGAATTTGAATATAGTGTCGCTTAAACCTCTTAGATTTGTATGTGACACTTTACAATCCATTGCCGGTAACAAACATGATACATATTACATATAATACATATATTTATGTACACGCATACACACGTATATTACACATGCATACATGCCACACATTCTGCTACATTATACAACCATGAGTATTTCGATAAAGCTAGGGCCGCACCTGCGTGTATCGTTCCGATGTAATGTGTGGCGAAGCTTCGTACGTTTTGTACACTAGAATGTTATCACGATAATACTGTGGTCATATTAGCGACTTCGGTATTTTACACGAAGTATCGTGCAATAATTAAAGATGGCTGAAATAATTTTCATGTGTTTAACAATGGGTGACGAGTTGCTTTCCTTTTACAGCTATATTATGCTAATAATTACATAATGATATTTTTGGATCCCTTCATGGCTGAATCCATGAAGGGATCTATCTCCATAATGGTGTAAAATTCTAACACCATTTCATCGCTACACTCCATATTTATTGATTAACTGGAGATCCTCGAACGCTTCTAAACACATCGACAATTTCCGCCGAAATGAAAAACGCTAGTCTGACCACGCTGGCGCGATAAAACCCTTTGACTTATCGCCACCAAAGCGATAATGCACACGAAGCCCGAATATTCGCGACGATACCCGATAATGGCCGGTCACATCTGCGTATATCGTCTCATTGCACGAAGCTTTGTGACGATACACGCAGGTGCGGCCCTAGCATAAAAAAAGAAAGTCATAATTAAAAACTAAGCAATAAATATCATAGTATCTTCCCCACTATAAGGTCGATAAAAATATTCTTTTAAAGAATATCTAACATTGTTTATAGTATAATACTTATAGTAACTTATGTGAACTATAGGAAAGGAAAGATTTTTGCTGGCCATTGCACTATTCACATAAATTGAGAAAATTATACTACAGTTATATATCAACATTCTCCTACTCTTATCCCAATTATATTTTATTAGTACTCTTCTTTTATAGTACATATTGTAAAAATTATTGGCAATAGTTTTATAATCGTCTGCCAGACGTCAACTCTCTTTGGGAATGTAATTGTTGACCAAACGGCATCAGATGAAGTTGGCCGAGGTCGTTATAAGGTTCTTAGACGTTTTTTACGACATCCACGAGCAAAGTAAGGGTTGGTAGTATTTGTAGCTGCTACCACACAGCGCCTACAGTTATATATACGATAATAATTATGGCAAGAATAATATGAAACCAATTAATAAAAATAAAACAGTTATCAAGTACTTTATTCATTTGTGAATTATTAACAACTAACAGCTTTACCGTTTAAACTACTATGGCAACTACGTGTAGTAATCAATATTCTGTTACAATTTTCATCTTTAGACTATAAATATGACTGCACAGACGGTACAGTGGATAAGATATCAACCTACTGTGCCAAGTTCGATTCCTACGCAGAACAACACTGTGCATCATTTACGAATTATTGTCCTGAGTCTGAATGAAATTAGTTTATTATGTCCCCGGCAATATAAAGATTAGTGCCTTAGTACAGGTATTTAAAAAAGTCTCGTTATCATAGTCGTCATCATCTATTATTTAGATTAGAACGCTCTAAACTAGAAGTGCTCTCTAAGCCTCGTTAAAAAGAGCACTTTCTTTACCGTAGGCAATGACCTGGCTCCACCGAAGACAAAGATCGGGAACCGGTGGCCCGCTCGCACGGCGAACAGAGGTATTTGCAGGGTGGGTCTATGGGGTTGCGCGCCGCCTCTTCCGTCGCTTCGGACCGATTTGGCGGGCCGCGGCCACCTCCGACCACTTGATTAGTCCACCGCAAAAAGAAAAAGGCAACGATCAAGCTGCAAAAATAAAAATGACTTGGAATGTGATAAACAGTGAAACTGGTAGGAATGCTGTGCGGAAGAAGGACTTCAATTTAATAATAGGTGATAAAATTATATGTGGAAACAGTGAAGTAGCAAGCGAATTTGAGAATTATTTCAGTAATATACCTTTATTAACAACTAAATCGTTGATGTCGTCTCCTATTCTAGCTGAATCACTCCTGAAACAGTGTATTTTAAAATGCGACACATCCTTTAAATTTTTAGATGTCAGTAAGAATGATATCATAAATTCTTTTAAAAATCTTAATGTTAAGAAGACGGCAGATCTGTGGGGCTTGTCTGTAAAGGCAGTTAGTTCTATAATTGATATTATTGCCCCCCATCTGGCATCTGTGTTTAATGGTTGTGTTGCTCGGGGCGTATTTCCTGATCTCATGAAAATTAGTAGAGTGATTCCTTTGTTTAAAGCGGGTAGTATGTCAGATCTTAATAATTATCGACCGATTTCCATACTGCCTACACTTAGTAAAGTTTTTGAAAAACTGATGCTTAGTCAAATGTTAAATCATTTTAATAGACATAATATCTTTCACAAAAATCAATTTGGATTCACTAAGAATTGCTCTGCTACTGATGCGGGTGTGGAATTATTAAAAAATATCTTTGGAGCTTGGGAGGAATCGCATGATGCTTTGGGTATATTTTGCGATTTATCCAAGGCGTTTGATTGCGTACACCACGAAACTCTCATCAAGAAATTATACCATTATGGGATCAGAAATAAGGCTCTCGAACTTTTAACATCGTATTTAGGCAACAGAATTCAGAAGGTCGATGTTAATGGTGTACGATCACCTGGTTCTGTTGCAAGAATGGGCGTTCCACAAGGATCTATTCTGGGGCCATTTCTGTTCCTTGTATATATTAATGACTTACCTTATTATATAGGGGATAACCAAAACATAGTGTTGTTCGCAGATGATACCTCTTTATTGTTCAAAATTAAAAGACAAATGCTTAATTATGACGATGTGAACAATGCTCTGTCAAATGTTGTTCATTGGTTCAGTACAAATAACTTGGTTCTTAATGAAAAGAAAACCAAATGTATTAAATTTACCACACCTAATGTGAGACTAGTGGAAACCAATGTTCAAATGAATGGTGTGGCCCTAGAAATTGTGGAGTCCACTACATTCTTAGGTATTACTATTGATGCTAAACTCCATTGGGGCCCTCATATTGAGAAATTGTCAAGTAGGCTAAGCTCAGCGGCTCATGCGGTAAAAAAAATTCGAATGTTAACCGATATTGAAACGGCTAGAATTGTTTATTTCGCTTACTTCCACAGTCTTATGTCTTATGGCATACTACTCTGGGGATGCTCTGCAGATTTGATTAATATCTTTGTTCTCCAAAAACGGGCTGTCCGCGCGATTTATAATTTAGGCCCAAGAGCATCACTGCGCGAAAAATTTAGGGAAATAAACATTCTAACTGTTGTATCACAATTTATATTTGAAAACATATTATATGTAAAAAAAAACATTGATAAATTTGATAAATATAGTGACATTCATCACGTGAATACTAGGAATAAGGATAATCTAGTTATACATCATACTCGCCTACAAAAAATTAGTAGGTCTTTCATGGGGCAATGTATACGCTTTTACAATAAACTACCTAAAGATATCCGAGATATGCCCATAAATAAGTTTAAAAAGGCTATCAAAACTAGACTTTGTAAAAAAGGATATTACAACATTTCGGATTATCTAAATGATAATACGGAATGGTTATGAGTTGCTCCTCTCTCAGCAATTACTTTATATAATTTTAACTTTTACGTTGTTTTAGTGCTGATCCTCACTGTCGTCTGAACTCTGTATATTTATCATTGTCACAAATTGTACAGTGTAGCGTGTTTTACCTAACGAGTTATTTATTGATTTAATTGAGCGATTTGATTGTAATTTATAGATCTTGGTGTGGTCATGCTCACTAAAAAGGTCTCTGCCTGCGGTAGCTACGTGAGCGGGTCTCTCCCTTCCCTCGAATGTGGTTGAGGGGCGTGATGGCTGCTTTAGTAGTTAACTCGTGATCGAGTGCCGCTTGTGGAATCTGGTCCAACCATTTCTGTTCTTTTTTGTGTTTTTTGTTAATGGTGTATTTAACTTTTAAAAAATAAATCTTTACTCGAAGGGCATCTCACTGGAGCTAATGGGGATTAAACATGTATCTAATAATATTAGAAAACATACAATTTAAAAAAAAAATGACGAGCCCACTGAGTTTCTTGCCGGATCTTCTCAGTTTGTGGCGGCTTTCCGATCCGGTGGTAGATTAATTTAAAAAAATAAAATGTAATATTGACAATATGTAAGTGCCCTTTTAGGGCTTATGCATAATAAATGATTTGATTTGATTTGATTTGTGCCTCTGATGTTTCTAAGGCTCATATGCAGCAGTATAACTCACCATTAGGTGTGCTGCTTGCTCGTTTGCCACAATAGATAAAATAGAAATAATAAATCCACGAAAATTAAGCAACATTATATACAGATTACTTTTGATACAAATTCAAATATTTATTCTGTTTATATACCCGAAATGCGACAATTCAACCGATTATTTAACAAATGACGCCACGCTCGTCAAATAATTGAATTAATTCAATGGGTTCGGTGAATTCCCTCGCTGATGTAATTATTTCCCGTGAATAACAACTGTCACATATAATATCCTTCAAATTGGATCCTTTGATTCAAAAGTGTGCCACGAACAATTTGTAATGTGACATTGTGGGGTAACAACTGATGCTGGGGCAGTTTGTAATAAATTTTAATAACACAAGTGTGAGAGAACAACGGGTTGAGAGCCCTCAGCGCTCACCCACAGTCCGGGTAAAGTTGTCATAGCCATCTAAGGCTAACAACTAAGACACACAAAAAAAAAATGTGAGAGAATTGAGTCGGTATTTTTTATATAAAGTTTTTTTTTTAATTTCTATTTCAACAACCTATAAATCTTCCAATCTTCTTCTTCCTCAAAACCTCTCCGTGTGGTGACGGAGTAAGAATACTATTCACTACTCCATATCTTGCCCGTGGGTGATCGTACGAGATGACTAAGGGATATAAAAGGCATATAACATCTATGTGAGAGATGGAAAACTCGAAACAAAACCTTATACCAATACGTCTGACCAGCGCGGTATATTAGGTTAATTTCCCTTCCATTATAGAGGAGGCCCGAGTCCAACAGTGGAACATTTATGGGCTGTGATGATGATGATGAACCTATAAATGTATGATGTAGCTTTCACCAATGTATGTTAATGTCATAACGCTTGCCTAAACGGTATAGCTAGAGTAGATAGAGTTGAAATTTTATATTGAAATGGTAGATAGGAAGGTAAACTCATCACTTCCCCACTGTTGATCAATATACCGCATACCTTAAATAAAGGCCGGGCTGGCTACGGCTGTCAAGAAAGCGGTACTAGTGGCCGATCCATGGTGATGTGGAGGGAATATGGTGGATTATCGGGACATGCGCCGCCCATGCCTCGCACCGGACGTAATGGACGCAATGTGTCCTAGGCTAGACCATAAAAAACACCTTAAATAAAGAAGAAATACGGGATATATTTTAAATTTAATCAATTCTCACTCATAAAATTCTTAAAAAGATTCTATGAAACATTTTTAAATTAATTTAATTCACATAATAGCTTCATTTTTCAAATAATTAATATTAACATTAATTATTTAATCCTTACACAAGGTTAAAAGACTAAAAGGGAGATCAAAAGAATAAACGCCCTTTATTAGAAATTTTGTATAGCTAACAAAGTAAATGAAGCCGGCCATAAAGTGAGTAATTATATTAATTTTAATATACTAACATCGCTTTGTCTTTTACAATATTGTAATTAATTAATTAATATCCATGTAAAGATACAGTTAACATATAATTCACCATTTATTTCTTAAGACATTGGATTTTATTTTATTTTTTTTAAATTTTATTTTGTATTTTAGTGCTGTGTGGTGTGGTGTGCGGCTACGAATACTACCAGACTTTACGCTGTACGATGGGAGAGCACATATTGTGTCAAATCCAAATAATTACGATAAGACTAAGATGATGATGGTGAATGATAGATCTCTAATAACATAACTCAAGAGATAGCCACATTGAATTAGATATGAAGAGACTGAAGTTTAACTAGGTGGGTTTGGAGATTTTATTGGTATGCAGCGGCTTAAGCTATACCCTTGGTATTGCAAAGGTCCATCGGGCGGCAGTGACACTTATCATCAGGTGTGCTGCTTGCTCGTTTGCCACCATGAGCAATAAAAAAAAAAGAAAAATCTTGTAATGTAAATCGTTGTCTTCCTTTCTATTATGGAAGATGCTAGCATCGAGGAGAGCCACGATTATGGTACACGTACATGCTCTCTTCGACTGCACAGATGACGTAGTAGTTAAGGTACTACCGTTTTTTTTTTTTTCGCAAGGTGGGACCATGGTTTTGGTCGCGCCCCGGCAAATCGGCCCGGGGCGACGGAATGGGCGGCGTGCAACCCCATGGACCCACCCTGCAAACACCTCTCATCGCCGTACGAGCGGGCTACCGGTACCCGATCTTTGACTTCGGTGGCCCGCCCGGCGGTTTACCCTTACGGGTACCTCTCGTCCTCGCCCTCATGTCGGGTGACCGGACAATTCCCCGGTCCGATCACCCGAAGCCTCGGTTAGGGCGGCATCAGGCGCAGATATTCGCGCCTGCGCCGCCCCAGCTGTAGACGGCGGCCCGGGTCGCGGGAATCCTCCCGGACTCGTTCCGCCGCCTCCTTCCGCGAGATAACAGCCTCGCAGAAGGCGGCGACCGCGTCCCAGTTCCTGACGCTGTCGACCATCGCCCTCGCGACAGCCGGGAGCGTCAGGTTGGCACCGATAACAGCGACGAGGTCACGGCGCTGCCCGTCCCAGCTCGGACACACCTCCAGCGTATGTTGCGCCGTGTCCTCGGCACTACTGCAATGGTGGCAGGACGGAGTCCACTCCCTATAAGCGACCGTGTGCAGGTACAAACCGAAACACCCGTGCCCCGACAACACCTGCACCAGCCGAAAGGAGAGCACTCCGTGCCGCCGGTCCATCCACTCCATCAGTACGGGCCGGAGGGCCTGAGCGGTAACAACACCGTGTCTAGGCCTCTCCAGCCGCATAACCCAACGGGCGATGACGTCTCGGCGGGCGTCCTCGCGCCAGGTGGCTATCTCGCTCAACGATGGGGAGCCACCTTCGTCGCGCACTGAGATAACCCACCGGTAGAGGTCGGAGAGCATTTCCGACTCTAGGTCCCACGGGGGTATCCCGGCCAGTAGGCATGCCGCCTCGGTCGATACCGTGCGGTACCCGCGAATGGCTCTGACCGCCATGGCTCTCTGTGGTCTCCACAGAACAGCCCTGAGCTGGGCGTTCAGAGCCCTCGCCCACACGGGTGCGCCTTACATGGCCATCGAACGGATCACCCCCGTATACAGCCGTCGGCCCTCGAAACTGGGTCCGCCCACGTTCGGCATGAGCCGTGATAGGGCGGACGCTGCGTCGACCAGCCGGGGAGCAATTCGGCGGAAATGCTTCCGCAACCACCATCGCCCGTCGAGCACCAGACCCAAGTACTTCATATGGGCCTGGATACTGATCTGGATGGAGTTGACGACTAACGAGGCGCCGGTTGACAGCCTTACGCGTGGCCCATAGAATAATAGAGCCTCCGTCTTATTTAAGGCCACCCTGAGCCCCAGCGCCTCGATTCGCCTGACCATCTCCTTGGTGCCGAGAGTGGCCAGGCTCACCGCCTCTTCGAGTGTCCTGCCCCGGGCTGTGACGAGCGTATCGTCAGCATAGCATATCAAGCTCAGCCCAGGGGGGAGACTCCCTCTCATCGCCCAGTCGTACCCGATGTCCCACAGAGTCGGCCCCAGAACCGACCCCTGAGGAACACCGCACGACATCTGCGCGCGAAGCTTGTTCAGCGTCGCGCGATAGTCGAGCATCTCTTAGCAACTCGCACCCTTGGCGGATCGGATGGCCAGCCGAAAGGCAGTCCGCGCACTGCCGTACGCCTCGTACAGCTGGCCCTCTCGCTCAGCGTCGCGGTGACGCCGCTGGCTGCGGGTGTAGGGCCTTCGTGCACTGATACACGTCGCACGAAGGTCCGCCAGTCTTGGGGACCACCAGTAGACCCCCTGCCTCGGAGGTAAACGCCGCCGCACTCTGGGCATGGCCCCATCGCAGATCTGCGTTAACGCACCGCGAATGCGGACAGCCTCAGCGTCCACTCCGTCCGCTGGGGGTGGTGAGGACAACCACGTGTGAACGATGGCCGCCTCCGCCAGTAGGTCCCTATCAAGACGCCCCACAGCCCACCGCGGAAACGCGGGAGCTCCATCCGCCCCTGTGACCCCTACTGGGGTCCCGGGGAGAGACCGAAGGTGGAGTCAAGAGTCGCCGAAACTGGCGAGCGTGTATGAAGAGAATTATGAATGTTGAGGAAGCGAGTGAAGTATGCAAGGACAGAGTTCTCTGGCACTTTGTTCTCTTTGCATACCCTGCAAGGGATATGGCGTGATGATATGTATGTATGTAAATTCTTAAGTACGTACAAACAAATTAGTTGTAAATTTTCACTATAGGTAAGCAAGTATAAAACACAATGAACAGGTATAACAAAACATTTCCCGGCAGGCCAACAAAGTTAGACATCGACTTGTTCCAACTTGTAACCACAGATATGATTTACGTCTCAAACCACACATGTTCGTATTATATTCTGTTTATGAACGCTATGTTTCATATAAAGGCTGTTTCATATTTTTTAATGAAAGTATCCTGTATATTATTCTCCGATTGGTTTATGGAACAGTAACAGTTTATTGCTGTACATTTAAAATGTTTTAAAATATTGAACTTTGGTCCATTAAATAAAAAGTTAACATTTCGTGTGGATTGTGGTATGTAGATATAGAATTCCTTTGCTTTGTTCGTCACTAGACGAAATATTGGTTAACATACATTACTCATTATCATCACCATCTTAGCCTATATATGCCCCAGTGTTGAGCTCGAGCCTCCTCCATAGTGGGAGGGAAATTGGCCTACTATACCCATGCTTGTTAGACGGGTTGATAGGGCTTTATTTCGAGTTTTCTTCACTTGCATAGATGTTATATACGTTCCCTTAGTGGTCCCTATCCTTAGTATCCCTTAGTGGTCTCTTACGATCACCCACGGGTAAGATAAGTGGTGGTGAACTGTATTCTTACTCCGTCATCACACGGAAATTTACATACATTACATTACTCATAATAATCCTTACTAATATTATAAATGCGAAAGTAACTCTGTCTGTCTGTCGCTCTTTCACGCCAAAACTACTGAACCGATCTAAATGAAATTTGTTACACAGATAGTTTAGAGCCTGATAAAGGACATAGACTACTTTTTAATGCAAAAAAGGGTTGTAAAGGGGATGAAAAGTTGTAAGGAAGTACCGTCATTTTTAAAGCCAGAAGCTTGAAACTTATTGTTAGGCTATTGTTTATATAAAAATTAATATGAAATTAACATTTTGTAAAAATTTACCTTTAAGGGATAAAATAAAAATTGGGGATGAAAAAATTTAGAAAACTAACTTTTTACGCGGGCGAAGCCGCGGGCAGAAGCTAGTTCTAAAATATTTACAGTATCCAATTTCGTGTTTTAGCGTAACGTAAGAGGATTCTTTAAAGAGTTCCTTTCATAGAAAAATCATACCAAAATCATATTTTACAGGCAACTGATCAACGGATCTTTATTCGTTGCCATCCCTTTGCTCTTGATAAAATCGATAGAGCATGCCTTCTTCGTCTAATACAGGAGTCATACGTTATGAATAAAAGCAGTTTTGACTAAGTTTTATAATTTACGGTTTTAATTACGGACGGAGTCGTCTCGCTCCTTGCGACGATGTACAGGTATATTGCATATCATACTAGCACTAAGTGTAGTTAGCTAGTTAGTTAGTATGTTAGCTGTGTGGTAGCGGCTTCAAATATTACCAACCCTTACTTTGCTCGTGGATGTCGTAAAAGACGACTAAGAGCCTTATAACGACCTAGACCAACTCCATCTGATACCGTTTGGTCAACAATTACATTCCCAAGGAGGGTTGACGTCTGGCAGGCGGCTGGTTATAAAACTATTGCCAATAACTTCTACAATATGTACTATAAAAGAAGAGTACATATTGTATCGACCCCAAGTAATTGGGATAAGAGTAGGAGAATGATTACTAGCACTAAGTAACATTAGCATAGGTAAATTTGGAGCACTTAATCAATTTAAAAGAATCCGATTACGAAATGAAAAATGATGTCGCAAGCGGGATTCGAACCCGCGCCTATTGGGATTCCGGCCCAATCGTGCTGCCACTACACTACCGCGACTAATTGTAGGACATGCAAATTTCATTTCGTATTGTATTTACGTCTTAAGGTGACGTTATGCTATCTACCCGACAATGTTTACACATTGTTATAGGCTTAATACTTCAAACTTTACAGTTAGAATTGTATTAAACGATGACACAACCTTGTTATTTAAATTACTGAAATTTAGCATTTAATATGCTTAATTATTTATAAAATCCGATTACGAAATGAAAAATGATGTCGCAAGCGGGATTCGAACCCGCGCCTATTGGGATTCCGGCCCAATCGTGCTGCCACTACACTACCGCGACTAATTGTAGGACATGCAAATTTCATTTCGTATTGTATTTACGTCTTAAGGTGACGTTATGCTATCTACCCGACAATGTTTACACATTGTTATAGGCTTAATACTTCAAACTTTACAGTTAGAATTGTATTAAACGATGACACAACCTTGTTATTTAAATTACTGAAATTTAGCATTTAATATGCTTAATTATTTATAAAATCCGATTACGAAATGAAAAATGATGTCGCAAGCGGGATTCGAACCCGCGCCTATTGGGATTCCGGCCCAATCGTGCTGCCACTACACTACCGCGACTAATTGTAGGACATGCAAATTTCATTTCGTATTGTATTAACGTCTTAAGGTGACGTTATGCTATCTACCCGACAATGTTTACACATTGAAATTTGCATGTCCTACAATTAGTCGCGGTAGTGTAGTGGCAGCACGATTGGGCCGGAATCCCAATAGGCGCGGGTTCGAATCCCGCTTGCGACATCATTTTTCATTTCGTAATCGGATTTTATAAATAATTAAGCATATTAAATGCTAAATTTCAGTAATTTAAATAACAAGGTTGTGTCATCGTTTAATACAATTCTAACTGTAAAGTTTGAAGTATTAAGCCTATAACAATGTGTAAACATTGTCGGGTAGATAGCATAACGTCACCTTAAGACGTAAATACAATACGAAATGAAATTTGCATGTCCTACAATTAGTCGCAGTAGTGTAGTGGCAGCACGATTGGGCCGGAATCCCAATAGGCGCGGGTTCGAATCCCGCTTGCGACATCATTTTTCATTTCGTAATCGGATTTTATAAATAATTAAGCATATTAAATGCTAAATTTCAGTAATTTAAATTTAAAAGAAATTGGGCAAGTGCGAGTTGTACTCGCGCACGAAGGGTTCCGTGAAACTAAAAAAAGAAAAGTGATTTAAATAAAAAAATATGGTTTTCTAAATTTTTCCTTTATATATGCTATAAAACATTGCTTCATAACAAATTTTAAGATTATAGGTCAACTGGAAGTATCCTTTAGGTCTTGACTCCCTTGCAAGTAGTTGCGAGTTTGAAAATATGCGGCTTAAATTGTTGTTTCTTTTGATTGCGTTGACAAAGAAGTTTGATTTTGTTAAAAGTTAAAGGTATTATAGACCTGAGTATTTGATATGAATTTCAACTTAATACCTCTACACGTTCAGGAGGAAAGGGGTAGTGAGTTTAAAATTATTAAAATATTTTTTATATATGAAGTAATTCAAACTTTACAGTTTTCACGTTTTTTCCTTTATCTGTGCTATAAAACGTTATTTCGTACCAAATTTCAAGATTCTGAGTTCACGGGAAGTTGTGTCTTGTGCCCTGTAGGTTGTGTCGAGTGTCGAAAATTAGCAGAAATTTGCGACATAAACAACTGTATCTTATGATTGAGTTAGTTTAGAAGTTTGATTTTTTCACAGCTCTAAGGGAAAGTAGACCTAAGTATTTGATATAAATTTCAGCTTGATACCTCTACGCGTTCCTGAGAAAAAGGGTCTTGACAGACAGATAGATGAACAGACGGACAGACAGACGGATGGGCGGACGGACAACAAAGTGATCCTATAAGGGTTCCGGTTTTTCCTTTCGAGGTACGGAACCCTAAAAACAACGAAAATAAAAAAAAAATAACCAATATAGTTAACATGGTGTTTAATATCACGTATTAATATATAAAAAAGAAAAAAAAAAGTTTCCCAACCGGACATGGGTAGACATTTACAAGAACTTGAAGTTTTCTTATAAATATTTCTATCACTTGTAGCCTCTTTATTCATAGTTTCAGCTTGCGAGGCTGACCTCTTTTTTTGCTATTGAGAAACTTTCGCAACAAACCAGATGTTAATAGTGTATTAAAATGGCAACGTTTAAAGAATTTTGATTAGGATCAAGCAAAATCTATATTTATTTTTAAAGTCTTTAATGCATCTGATAGAAAGTGGGGAATGACGAATTTCTTTAACCTCTGTTATTCCAGAGGCGCAGCATATGTTAATACCTATTATAAAATGGAATTTGAGTTTCCAGCTCAGTCATCGGTCATCATTATATATTAATAGGTTAATAAGTATTTGGATAGACGGATAGACTACGTGGTAACCTCACTCTATTGTATTGAATTACTATTTAGAAGATAGTTATGTATCCCCGAGCACTGTAAGAATTTTTCTTCTGGATGAAATTCCGTCTTAGGGTTGTTTTTCTAAGGTTATCCAAATCTACACAGGCAGTTCAGACTCGATAGTATAATTGATTATTGAAATAAAAACATATGTACTTAAAAAAATACATTCTACATTTTAAACATTCCCATAAATACTAAATTTCTTGACAAGGCATTAGTCATTCATAATTATTAACACACACGCACGCACACAACCATAAGTACTCCCGATAAATCGAAGTTAGGTACTCAAGATTTCTTTGTCGGTAAGTGTTCGGCAAAATTCGTGACTCCCTTTCTCGCTTTGTCTCCCATGCTGCGCACACGCCGGACACTGTTCGCCAGCAATCTCTTGATCGTGACCTAATTATGAGCGTATGTGCTAATTTTTATAGTTTATCTCCAATGATGGTAGCACAAATCATGTAAGATATTGCAACCGCGAGTATTAAAGAATGGTATGGTGCTGCTACATTGTAAGTGCTGAAAGTTACATGGTGTGCAAATGTGAAATAAAAAATGCAAATTAGTAAGCACCTTCATAGCAAAATGATTACTGCATTTAAGTGAAGTGAAAGGTGCTCGGACACAAATAATATTAAAAAAAAATTTAAGCAAGTGTTAAGAGAATTGTACATTTATACACAATACACGATAGGGTTTTTAATAGGTAAGTTTAATAGTTATAAATATTACATTCCACTTTTTAAAAACTCATTAATAAATACGAACATATTAGTATGTGATTTTAAATAATAAACTAGTATTTTAATGTATCTGTTTATTATGACAGTTTTAAGCCCTTTAAATAGTATGAAAGAAAATTGGAATCGTAAACTTATTTCCTATGTTACATGTGTTGGTAATTAACAGTATTAGTGTATGTATTGGCTACAAAGTAGATAGGTATCCATAACTTCTAACGTGAACGTGTGTGCGTTTGATGATAGTTCATTTACCAATGGCCACACGTAATAAAAAGAGTTTGTCCATAAATCATGAACATTTTTAGATAATTTCAAATGTATAACAAAAAGAGACATTGGTATTTTTAATAAGACTCTTATTACTTTTAGATCTCAACTTACCAATTTTGCGATGAAACTTGTACTTTCATGTATAGTATTTCTTTTCTATTTACTTTTTTTCAAATAACATCTAAAAGGTTAACCTATTATTGATTTTTATTGTTTATTAGAAATTTTATTGGTAGCAACATTGTTTTTTTCTTGTAGATTAATTATAATACTTTATTTCTTTGGTCTTAATAAATAAATATGGCATGAAACCTTAACAAATTTAAATTCACATTTTGCAATTAGTATAATTAAATAAAATAGCATAAAATAAAATACTCTTAAATTACTTTGTATTTAATTTCTGTCGAATAAATGAATTATTTCTATTCCATTAACAATCAATTGAAATACTAATTTATTAATTGAGTTAAAGTTCAATTAACCACGATGCTTTTAAGTGCTCACCAGACAAAGTCTAAATAGGCTTGGCGACATTGCACTTTCTTAAAATATAGGCAAGCGCACGCAGTTCATATCTGATCTAATCTAATCTATATATATATAAAAGAAAGTTGTGTTAGTTACAACACTTATAACTCGAGAACTGGACCAAATTTTATGATTCTTATGTATTTGAGTTTATTGTTGTCGGGAATAGGATATAGGACATTAAAATAAGATATTAATCAACAACAAAGAAAAACATTGAAAACCTCAGTTCTAACCGTGCATTTATTGATGGTATAACAAAAGGCAAATGACAGCTCACGTCATGTTGTCTATGGTTTGAAAATAACGCAAAACGTTAAAATTAAAGTTAACCGGTCGATGTGTTTGTGAGTGCGAGTGCTACGACTTTTACGATTTTTTCAAGTATTATTATAATAAATCTCATTGTCTCGAAATCATTATTGACAAAGTTTTGACAATTAGGATTCTAAACATCGCGAATAAAACTACTGAAAAAGAACGATACGTGAAGAGCGCCGCGTTAGTATGGCCCGACTTCGTACTTTTCAGTCACAAAAATAAAGTGAGGCAGGCCCTGAAATAGCTCGGTTGACAATGTCGAATCGTCGAGTAAATCTCAGAGATCAACAATTAAATCATTTTCAACGCCCAAGAAGAAAAGTATCGTGCTTCTTCATCTTGCTGGCACGACATTAAAATACTTTTTAAATTTATATATTATTCATATTTATTATCATAAATAAAAAAAATAACTTAATAATTTTGAATTAATCAAAATCTGCTCATTCATTGATTGTTAGGCGGAACGAAGTGTGCCGGGTCGGCTAGTAATACCATAAATATGAAAGTTTGTATAAACGTTTGTTAATCTTTGATGCAAAAATTACGGGACGGATTTCGGTGAAACTTTACATTAATATAGATTATATATTGGAAATGCTCTAATTCGTCATAAATCGTAATCGATAAGTAACAAGTAATTCGGCGAGATTCCTGTCCTCTGAGAGCAATCTTGTTGCGCAACGATCAAGTGCGTGACTGAAGCCTGGGTAAGGACATAGATTACCTTCTTATTAATAAACCACGCGAGCTAAACCATAGGCGGATACTAGTCTGATCTAAATAAAACTTCAGAATACATTTAAGTTTTTTACTGCTTATAGATGGCCATTATAGACCGAGAATGTGCTTCTTATTTGAAATTTTCGGGCAAAAAATATTATTAACACATCAATAGTTCGATATTATTTTAAACCTGTGTTCTTGGAAATGACAGACGTTGCAGATACTAGAACAAATAGACATATTGACTATTTTCTTCAAAAACTCTGTCGGAAACAGTTCTTCTGGTGTACATAGCTTTAACTATTCGCCATTTTTTTTGTAAATATATATGCCATGAATTCTCTCATAAATCGAAAATAATGTGAACGTATGAAATAGGGATCAGGAATTCCAATTTTACCAATTGGAATGCTTCATATCCTGATGTTACTTACTCCCACACTTATCCATATCCTATATTAAGGTATTTATTGCTCACGAAGGATATTGAATACTGGTGCTAGGTAAGGTATTAAATCGACTTTCAACTAAACACCATCAACATTTTTTCATTATGGTTGAAATTTATCGTTATTCATCTTTTAATGAACCACTAATTTAACGGCAAGGCTTTTATGCATCAACATAATCTCACCTCAGGTCATTTTCAACTTCTAATGAGCTCGATGTTCTTCTACAATGTGAGGGAAATTGATTTACTATACCACGCTTAATCAACGGGTTGGTTAAAGAAAGATTTCGTCCATATGTAGTATACATTTCATTTTATAAACCAAATATTCATTTGCCTTTGAAGTAGAACTAAGAACGTAACATGTCACTACCTTCTTTTGTAGCAGTTGTCATAAAATATAATTAAAAGACGTAACAATAATGTAAGAATGAAATATTTTCGGCTTATGTGGAAAAAACAAGCTAAAATTAAATTTCTCTTGCTATTATCTGCCGGATCATCTGTACAATTTATTTTTGAAAGACAAACACCCAGCGCTAAGAAATTATTTTTTTTATTGTGAAGGACTTTGCAAACTTATAATTAGCAGACACAAATTACACCCAAACCATTGATAAAAATTTTTGCTTGGCACAAAATATTGTCCTGCTTGGGAATCGAGCCACTGTACCTGGTTTCACGATACATATTATTTAAAATATTATTTAGTTACTTCGTCACTATAAGAGTAATAATTCTATTAATGGTTTTATAAATAAACGTAGGTACGCACTAGCCATTAAATACTACATTATTTTTTCAGATCGGAAAGCAACGTAAAATATAATCAAGCAAATATTTTTATGTGGTTATTCTCGTAAAAACCGAAATTTACGACAACATTCGGAGTAAAACAAACTTTTAGATGCTGTCGTGAAATAAAAAAAAAACGTATTTTATGGAAATAAAGCTGATGGACAACTTTCTAAGGGGCTGTAAAGATTATAGCATATAATTCGTAACAGCTATAAATAATTTATAAAAATGCCTATAAATCTAGAATTCATCCATCCATCATTTAATCGATTTCCACTTAGACAATGGTTCCCTCACTATAATGTCACTTAGAACTAGTGCCGCCTGCATATAATCATTTCAACTAATGGCCGGCCATACTTGCCTTCGTCATCTGATTTACAATTGTCACTAGAAAACCTTTCTACCTCCATACCTAATATTTTCTCCTCATTATCATCATTCTCCTCCTCTTATCCCAATTACTTGGGGTCGGCGCCATATGTAGTCCTCTACCTACATATTGCAAAAGTTAATGGCAATATTCTTATGACCAGCCGCCTGCCACATATCAACCCTCCTTGAGAATGTAATCGTTGACCAAACGGCATCTGGTGGTATTGGCTTAGGTCGATATAAGGCTCTTAGTCGTCTTTTACGATGTCCATGATCGATGAGTTGGTAGTATTCGTAGCTGTTGCCACACAGTAACCTAATATTTTGTTCTATATAAACAAAAAAAATAATAACATTCTATTCCAGTTTTACGAGTTTTGTATATATGTGATAAATGAAAGATAAATTTCTATGTCTTGCTTTGTAGAGCTGTGAATTTTAGGACGGATTTATGGTATAACGAGGATGGATAAAGGAAAAATTGAGCATATAAAAATTGCGCTGGTGTTACAACATTGGAAAATAAGCATTTGACGATACGAAAGTTGTGAACTAAATTTTAAATATCAATATTAAAAAGATAGATGATTTATTTGAAGACAGGTATAGATAAGATGGGAATGAATATAAAGGTGACATCTATTGGGAATATATAGAAAAAGATATATGTTAAACAACGAGGTTAAATTACGTGTTTAGTTTCTTTAAGCGATGTAGATCTAGTGTTATTTGGAGTACTTTTTCTTTCTTTTTTTTTTTGCTTGGTTATGGCCTGCACGAACGTCGCCTTCTTCTTCCCTAGTGATTGTTGTGTACTTATATAATATAATCACAGGATAGTAGAAAATAAGAGACATGATAAGATCTTCTATTCTCACTTAATTTTTTTGAAGTAAAGGACTTCAAGCAAAGATTTATTAGTGGTAGGACAACGCTGTTGACAATTCTCTGTCTACAGCCGCAGGCCGGTCCATCCGGGGTTGTACCACACTCTCGCAGAAGATCGACGTCTGAGTAATAGCAATGTGCTATTGCGCTTTGTTCGGTTAGCGAGAAAGCTGAAAGCCCAACTAGGTGAGTTTGGGGGATTGTAATGGTAGGCAGCGGCCTAGCTATAGCCTTAGTTATAGCAAAAGTCCATGGGCGACAGTGACACTTACCACGAGGTGTGCTTCTTGCTCGTTTGCCACCAATAAGCAGTACTTAAAAAAAGATATATGCAAATTATCATTTCCAGTTTATAGATTTAAATTCTTAAAATTTATCAGAACCAGGTTGAAAATAGCGAACACACGTATTCTGCGATTCTCTTTGAGGGTGTGTAGGTATTACTTCAAGCAACTTAGAAGGGTTGATCAGAGTTAGTGGTCCAGAATAGAATACAGAATATAATGAACGTAACAATCGTGCCCAATAATAGGGAAATAGGATCAGTTCGGGATTTTTATAGATACGAAGTAGGTTAAATTGATTGATTATCGCATAGCACTTTAGTATTCCCAATGATACACTATCCATAAAATAAAACCCTTCATTAACATACATATATGACCCTCTACTTTAAAAAAAGTCTGTTGAACTTACTTTACTTAAAAGGTTTTTTTTAATTACTAATGGTGGTAAATGAGCAAGCAGTACACCTGATAGTAAGCGTTACTACCACCCATGGACCTTTGCAATACCACGGGTATAGCTAAACTGCTACTTATCAATACAAACCCCAAACCCACCCAGTTGGGCTTCCGGCTCTCTCGCTCACCGAACGAAGCGCAATAGCACATTGCTATTAGGTACTCAGACGTCGATCTTCTGCGAGAGTGTGGTACTACCCCGGACAGACCGTCCCACAGTTGTAGACAGAAAACTGTCAACAGCGTGGTCCTGCCACTAAAAAGGTGTAATAAAATCAACACTATACTAATACTAGTCTAGCAAAATAACGTAAAGTACTTGTAATCATAAGTTATTATTACATATCGAATATTTCGAATTAGTATTATATATCGAAAATATAACAAAGACACTATAGACATGGAATTTTCTAACAATAAAAGCGTTTAGTTTATTTTTATATTCTAACTTTAAGTCTTACTTGTAATACCACGGAACATCGTGAAACAAGCGTCTACAACTTTTTCACGGGTATTAAATGTCTTACTACAAGTTACCAACCTTAATATTCTACGTAGCAAAATATACTTTAAAGTTAAAAAAAAAGTACCGCTGAGGTATTAACGATTGTGTATATCACCCACGTTTTCTCCATATTTAGAAATAAATAAACTTACCCAATCGGATGGCCTGGCATTGAGCTTTTGTTTTTAGTTTTCCTTCTTAAGCTTAAGTTATCTACTTATATCATCAATTTATAAGATAAGTGAGTAATGACTAACGACTTGAGAGCACAGATAGAGAAGTGGTTAAAATGTCGACGTAGGTAGCGAGTGTTCGGGGATTCAATTCCTCGCAACTACACTTTCTATGATTGATGAATTCTAATCTATCTGAGTGTGGGTGTAATATGTATCCATTAATATCTTACGGTAGTGGAGACGCGGGCTCCACCTGATGCCGTTAGGTCAACAATTACATTCCAAAGGAGACTTGACGTTAGGCAGGAGGCCAGTCATGCAACTATTGGCAGTAACTTTTGTAATATGTAAGATGAAAGCAGAGTGTATATGTATATGCAACGAAAATATTGCTAAATGCGAAAGTGGAAGGATGTAGATACCGGGGGAGACCGAGACTAACCTACTTAAACCAGATCGGTCATGTACTGAAGGAAGGTGGAGTCAAGAGTCTCCGAAACCGGCGAGCGTGTATGAAGAGAATTATGAATGTTGAGGAAGCGAGTGAAGTATGCAAGGATATAGTTCTCTGGCACTCTGTTCTCTCTGCCTACCCTGCAAAGGATATAGCGTGATGGTATGTATGAAAATATTGTTTTAAACTACTTACATCAGAATATGTCAGTTACAACTTTAATATGATGCTTCACCACTGGAGTGTGGCTCGTAAACTAAATGTCAGTTCCATTTAGTTCTCAGTTTACCAACTTGGATCGTTCAAGTTTCATACATCGACCAAAAGTTGAACACATATAAGGTAGTGGTAGCTTAAGCTCAGACTTTACCGCAGCCCCTACTATAGATTATAAATATGTATTTATAGAAACTACTATAGAATTCATCAAACAATAATATTTATAACATTATTACTCAAGAAGTTCGTGCTTTCGTGGAGTAAGATAAAAAATTACGACCGCTTTCTTTGCTGTAAATATTGCAAAAGAAACTAAACAGTCTACATGAATACAGTTTTTACAGAGGAAGATAATATATAATTTTATCTAACTCATTATTCATCATTCGCCTACTATTATCCCAATTGCTTGGGGTCGATACAATAAGTACTCTTCTTTCATAGTACATATTGGTAATAGTTTTACGACCGGCTGCCTACTAGACGTCAATCCTCCTTGGGAATGTAATTGTTGACCAAACGGCATCAGATGGAGTTGATCCAGGTCGATATAACGCTCATAGTCACCTTTTACGACATCCACGAGTAAAGTAAGATTTGGTAGTATTCGTAGCCGCTGCCACACAGCACATATAATTTCATCTAACTTCCGATATAAAAAGACCTAATGAACAGAAATTAAATGAATTCAACAAGTTACAATACTTGATGACTTAGCTAATAGGCAATCCAGCAATTTGTTTCCCTTCTTCGCGTACCATCGTAAGAGTAACTTAATTGTTGACCATTGCATCATCCAATAATAACCCATAGCGGTTTAAAACTCATATATTTAGCCTAAAATGTAGCTAAACCATCTCGATCACGTCAGATCTTAAACAAAAAGACGTTATCATAATGCGTTTGTTTAGAAGCTACGAGGCCACAGACACACAGAGAGACAGACACGTTAAACTTATAACAAACCTTTTGCAACAGGGTTAAAAACTAAATATTTTTATAGAGTTGACGGTCTATTCTATCCATTAAGTCGTCAGCATGCAGATGTGTTAGATACACTGTTAGATATAAGCCTTCCCACAAAAATACCACTCACGATGATCCTGTGCCACTTGTGTCCATCGCTTTCCTGTGACTTTTAAATTATTGTTAGTCTACCTAATATTCGCCCTACGCTGCCTCGTCGATTCGGTGGTAGAACGGTATATTGTTACTATAGTAAACGAGTGTAGTAGGTATTATACACTTAGTAAAGGCTTAGTTTTAGTGTTTATGGGTCAAGACTGTCACTGGAGTAAGTTATTAATTGTATTATTGAGACTAATTTCGAGTCAAGTTTGAAGGTTAATTCTCTTAAACAGTCACACTGGATTCACTGTTGTTTCATATAAATATTAATAGCCTGGTTTCATACAGACATTAAAAACTCTGTTCTCGTTTAACTTAAGGCTTAATTTGAGGTTCAACTAGAAATTCAGTTAATCAATTAAGTGTAAATTAACTACGTAATTAACTTGAATGTTGATTATAATATGATTATTCCGGTATTTGTTGTTCAAAATATTACTATTACTTCAAAGGTTTTTTTAGGGTTCCGTACACAAAGGGTAAAACGTAGCCTTATTACTAAAATTCTGCTGTCCATCCATTCGTCTGTCTAGCTGTCACTAGACTATATCTTATAAACCGTGATAGTTGGACATTTGAAATTTTCACAGATGATTATTGTTTGTATTTCGCTATAACAACAAATACTAAAAACAGAAAACGTGTTTTTTTGATTTATTTTTATAGATACGGTACGTAACCCTTCGTATGCGAGTACGACGCATACTTGACCATTTTTTTATGTATTCCTATAGTAGATAGAGATCCTATAGTAGATTCCTAGAGTGATCGAAATGTATGATATTGAAATGTGGTTTCTAGACGGCGACTTCATCAAAGGGTTCAGTGTTTTAGCACGTTAGAAAGAGAACTATGCTCGTTCTTTCTATGTCTGATAAAATTTGGAATACGTCAGACCACATCACTCGTCGAATGTATAATCGTGTGAGAGAGTAGAGACAAGTGGTACACGACTATTCTGATTGGCGTGCTTGTGAGAGAGCTTATGATCGACCGTTGATATCTACAAGCTGACTACAGCTTTTACTTATAAAATAACTTATTTGCCAATCCAATAAACTGACTATTAATTGATTTTAAAGTAAATGGAAATTTATAATAAAGTTCACAGCTAATAAAGTGTTTCTTGATGCCTATCAAATATTTGTTTCGAATAACAATCAACTACACGAAGTTCTAGTTCAAATCTAGTGATGAGGTGACCGTAATAATCGCTAGCTCGTGAATCCATTGTTAAATCACTCACTTAGAGTAAATGAACCATGGACCACGGGTGGCAGTTTGACTTTGCGAACATTGCATTAGAGAACAACGTATTAATTTTAAATTGGATATAATATTAATTGAAAGTAGAAAAATAATATCCTAAATAATATTATAATTATGAACATGGATTTCTGACTTAAGACTTTCCGAATTTCACACTATTTTTTAAGCAAACAAACGACTCAGAATATTGCTTACACTTTTCATGGGATACAGGACAGGCTACAGCGTATCTTTTATAATAAAAAAAACAACAGGCAGTCATGGGGACTGCCTATATTTTCTAATTTTTATATAAAAATAAAAAACTATAAGTTTTCCCCCTCCAAAAACGCTCAACGCGCCTAAAGAAGTTTTCACATAGCTATAGATATACTATTAGCATTAGCATGTCGGTGACGCGAACCTATAAGTTTTTCCCCTCCAAAAACGCTCAACGCGCCTAAAGAAGTATTCACTTCAAAAAGTATTATTTCTTTTGTCTAATTTATTTATAGTAGGAGCACACTGTTTACAGTTATCTGTCTACAGCCGCAGGCTTATTTATTCGGGGAGTGATACTCACACTCTCGCAAAATATCGACGTCTGAACAATGGCAATGTGCTGTTGTGCTTCGTTAGACGGAAGTCGAATTTTTTGGATGTGCTTGGGGATTTTATTGATAGGCAGCAACCGAGCTGTACCTTTGGTATTGCAAAGGTCTATGGGCGGCAGTGATATTTACCATCAGGTGTGCTGCATGCTCGTGTGCAACCATCGGCAATAAAAAAAAAAAAAAAAATCTGTTATTATAGAACAAAATTTTAGCGTAGTCTACATTAACTTAAGTGTAACTATATATAAATAGTATAGCTATCTAATGATAGTATATAAAAAAAAACTTTAATTGATCACTGATAGTAAATATTATGTACTTTAAGGTAATCGTTATAGTTTAGAAGTTGATATAAATCTAATATTGATAGCATATTCAGAATATATTTTTATCCATCTGAATATTCTATTAATATTCATCATCATCATCATCACAGTCCATATATGTCCGACTGTTGGGCTCGGGTCTCCTCCGTAATGGGAGGGAAATTAACCTACTATACCGCGTTGGTCAGACGTGTTGGTATAGGGTTTTGTTTCGAGTTTACCTTCTTTCGCATAGATGTTATATGAGTTTTATATCCCTTAGCCATCTCGTACGATCACCCACGGGTAAGATATGGGGTAGCGAATAGTATTCTTACTCCGTCACCACACGAAAAATAATATTATCTAATATTAATAGTATATTCAGAATATATATTATTATTCCTAATTATTGCAAGGAATAAAGATTAAACCTAGCAATTTGCCAGTTGCAGTATGGTCTCGATCAATATCCTGTTACAGGATACCAATATAGCCACTGTGTATATTTGAACAGTCTGAAAGCCACGCTCGTCTTACTAAAATAGACTCGAATAATGTAAGCCAGTGAAATAGATGTTGATTTTACTGTTAACATTTTTAACTTTGCATTTATATTTAAGATTGTTTTCTGTGTAGTGATGGTGTAAGAATATAATTCCTCACTTATTTTTCTCGCAGGTGTCCTAAAAGACGACTAAGGGCTTGAGACTAAGCTAGAGCTAGAGCTAGGCTAGAGGACTAAGACTTAACCTATACAAGAAAAGGATAGCTCGAAATAAAACTCCATACCACCTGTCTGATCAGCGTGGTATAGTAGATCAACTTCATGTTGTTGAGATGATGTTGATAATAGGGAGGCCCATGTCCAACAGTATACTTCGATAGGCAGATACATATTATAATAAAAAAAATATTAGGTATTCGTAAATAGCCTTAGTTATAATTTTCAATTGCAGATTTTGTTTTGATCTGACAATAATATGTTTGCAGTATTTTAATGAAGTCTGCTAGAAAATTATATTAATATAGTAATTATGACGTCAATGAATGCATATGCCTAAGTAAAAAAAAAATATCACACATACAAGAAATGAAAATTATCAAATAAAACCATATGTTATTCAGTCTAATCATTATGAACAATTGAATTCACGTTTTGAACGAGAATGTTCAGTAGAAGGTATATGGGATGTAAAGAAACAAAATAAATTTTAATTATACCCCACAGATAATTACAAGTATGCATATTAAGTTACACATATTAATGTCCAAAAGGTGACCTTATCATTAAATGCGGTCTCTTCCAGGTACCCCATAATATATTCGTAGTTTTACTACCCAACATTTACATGTTAATGCAAAGAAATTATTTATACTATATTATAATTAAAGTTATGGTCTTATTATGATACCTTTCTGTATGACCGTTTATACTCTCAAAATATGTAGCCTGTTGACCTGAACGTATAATGATTTGTAGCATCGAAAGATTATAATATTTTTTGTAGCTAATTCTATCACAGGTTCTCGCTATTGTATCTCCAGTAATCTACAATGGTCTCCATAAAATACGCTGATGAGCTGTTCTGCAAAATGCTTTTAACTGTCTTGGGACTCACAACAAAGTTAATTAGAAAAGATAGAATAGGCGGGGTTTGAAGGATTATACTTCCCGCTTACGGTTGCTTCTTCCCGGTTAGCGGGAGACATCAAGTAAAAATGAAAATATTTGAGGATATAACTATATTAGCGTAGCGATACAGCGTCACGAATACAACGGGGCTTATGGGGAAAATTTTAGTTATGCCTTAAATTTGCCGGATGGTGATGGGATGATACTACAATTCATCACCTATCCTGCACGTGGCTGCAGGAAATCAGATTAAGACATATGATATGATATGCATATAAGATCTGCATCTCATCTCGAAATGTAACCATGAGGCAACCGTGTGGCTAACAATGTATAGTGGGTCAATTTCGTAGTGGGAGATTATGACAAGTTTGAATACAATAATAGGTATGGCTGAATATAATATGAAAACTCCTTTCGTGTGGGTGTCACAAAAGAAAACATTCAGATGACTTCATACAATATGAAATCCGATATCTAATTCGTCTGCTCAGCATGGTATAGAACGACGATTTTTTCTTTGCGGAGCAATTTATTTTCATTAAAGATTTGTATGTTGCCTGTAAAAAATGTTTCATGTTTAAATTACTTAAAATTAATTTTTAATTAAATTTTAATATACTTTATATAATTTAAATTATGTAAACTCACCATAACAAAAATACACGGCGCATGACATGAAGTTGTTTTATTTGTGAACTGTGAAAGGTTAAGTACTCTTAATTACTGCTGTGATCCCAATAAAATTAATTATTAAGGTCGTTTTTGCTTTGCAATGGGATATAATTTGTGCCTACTCATTAAGTCCTGAATATATTTCGTGTAAATGTGTTCTGTACTTTGAATATTCGTTTACAATGGCAGTACTCAGGTTGCTTTTTTAAGATTGGACGGAAATGAGCTACGTGAGTATCTGTTTTTATACTCTCAGTACTTATTCATTATTCCACAATAGCAGTTGGTAGGGGTGTTATGCGCCTTTTTACTTTAGGTGCTTCTATCTTAAGCCTAAGGCAATCTATATCATACAATAATTGATTGAGGTTGTCTTTTAAAATGGCAATGGGCAGGCCACATCGCTCGACGCACCGACAACCGTTGGGGAACAAAAGTTCTCGAGTGGCGATCCCGAATCGGATGACGCAGCGTAGGATGACCCCCTCACTAGGTGGACTGATGACATTATCAAGGTCGCAGGAAACCGTTGGATGCAGGTGGCACAGAACTTTAAAATGTAAAATTTTTACTTAAATTACTTTACATATGAAGCGCTCAGACGAGTCAGTCATTTATTTTCTGAAGGACGAAATTTGGAGCTTCGAATAGATAAGTACATTAATTACCAACATAACGGCAAGTTTAATTAAAATTAGGATAAACTTATGTTCAACTTGCATAGCTGATTTTTATATATATGTCCTTTGTATTTTTTTTTATTAATATACCTAGTACCTAAAGTGAATTAGGATAGATCATGATGTTTTTTTTAGTCTAGTGGATGTTATTTGGATCTTACGATTTGAATAACTGAAATTTGTTCAATCCATAGTGATTTCTGATATTTACGAGAGTATTAAACGTTTAAAATAAAACTGTTTTTAGGCTTTTATTGCATTTGAATTTGATTCTTAATTCACTAACGTTTCGAACACTTTTTAGTATTAATTTAATAACGAATACTGTAGTCGGAAGGTTAACTGTGTGGTAGCGGCTAAGAATACTAACAACCCTTATTTTGCTCGTGGATGTCATAAAAGACGACTAAGAGCCTTATAACGACCTGAGTTAACTTCATCTGATGCCGTTTAGTCAACAATTACGTTCCCAAGGAGGGTTGACGCCTGGCAGGCGAACTTAGACGAGCGTAGCCCTACGTACCTACAACATAACACGAAAATACAGGCGAATAATTTGTTGTTCTATGTGGGACCACGCTCATTAAAGTTGTTTAAAACGATTAGAACGGATATCCAGATGTTGGTTCAAATCCCACGGGAGATAATCATTAATCAAATATTCACTTGTAAAAAAAGTTTTAATAATATTTAAAATATTATAGACATCAATATAAATATGAACTATATTCAATTTGCAACATTGTGTCATAAGTTACAATAAGATTGAACACTGACAAAGACTAAATTCACGGAGCATCGCTTGCCTTTAATCAAAGGAAGCTATTGTTTTGGTGGATTTATGTTAATTAAAGTGTAAATATATTGTATACTTAACTATAATAATTTCATCCATACCCCCATTCCAGTTATGGTGGAGGCTCGAGCCTAGCAATGGGATAAATATGGATTGACATGACGATGAACACTATGGTCACCACCCAATCTTCTGTTGTGGTTAACCTAAAAATTATTATGGAATATAAGTAGATAAAATTACAAAGATGGCTGCTCGAGTTGCTAACTAGTAATCGAGTCCGCTTGTAGGATCTGCTACAGTCATAATCTTTCGTATTATATTCGAGAATTATATTATATTATGGTTGTAAGGTTTTAAGGAATTATATTATATATCCGTGTGGTGACGGACTAAGAATACAATAAACCACCCTATCTTACCCGTGTGTGATCGTAAGAGACGACTAAGAGATATAAAACGCATCTATATAAAACCTAGACCAACACGTTTGACCAGGGCGGTATAGTAGGTTAATTTCTCTCCCATTATGGAGGAGGCACGAGCCCAACAGTGTGACATATATGCTGTGTGTGGCTGTGATGATGATGGTTGGAAGGAAATGACACTAAAGCGAATACTTACTAAATATATTCTATACAATGTTATATAAAGAAGTCAGAAAAAAATAGTAATAATAAACAAATCCGCTGAGTTTCTTGCCGACTCTTCTCAGTGTCGATCGCGTTCTAACTCAGTGTTAGTTTATTGAATTATTTTGAAGTTATATGTTAAAATATAAGCGCCCCGCAGGATTCTTTAATTATTTAGAATTATTAATTCACTTCAAAAAAAGAAGAGCCGGTATAAAAGGTAGTGATGATCCGTCATCAATTACCCTCGCTCAGTAATAAGACTTAAGTTACTTAAAAAGACCTTAACAGTATAAATATCTACTATACTTATAATTATAGATTTGATGGAATCAAAGTGAGAAAATAGACTGACTTATAAGTTTGATAAGTTACTATCCTCTTTCACAGATGATAAAAAAATAACTGGACTGGGATATGGACTAACCTGGTTAATTGTGTGTATAGTTTTATTCTGAGTTTTTCATCTCTTCTGTTTATGCCCTCTTGTGACCGGTTAAGAAAACAATGTGTTACCCCTCATTGGGAGAGTAGTAAGAATAGGCTTGGAAATATGATTTTTAAGCTGATAAATGAGTTTTAATTAAAAAGCTAATCGTCCATATTTGTAAACCGAAAAATGCAATTTTACTAAAAAAATAGGGCTTGAAAATAAACGCTTCGCTTGCCGCCCACAAAGCTAATATTTTATGAATATGTTTTCACTCATCTGCGAGCTGAAAAATGTCAGACTTCATGCCAAGGTTCTCTGTATCTGACAGGTGGCTAAACGTAACATTCTGCCAACGTATTTGCCTTTTTGGCGCGATCGTATTTCTGTTCATATTGTATTTAAAGCAAATAATTTTATGATCAAATTATTTTATTCTGTTGAAAATTTCCTCATATGGTGAGGAAATAAAAAATACACTGCGTCACCACCTCGTACTTTTTTAGTGGGAGTCGTAAAAACCAATCAAGGTCACATTAATTGTGTAGGCTGCTGCCTACTTCAAAGAAAATTCATAACAACGGTGATCGTCAACCTCTGCCAAACGTAGCAAATGGGGTCTTATAACCCATTCATGGGCAGGCCTATATCCAACTCTGGACACCAATAGGTTGGGCGATTCTTGGAAACAACTGAATTTTGATTTAATACATATTAATGCTTTTATGATCGGATTTGGATGCCACTCCTGATTTGAATAACGAAAAAAATACTTACTGGATATTTAGTCCACTTTTAAAGAATTTTTACTACATTTAAGTACACATGGGTAATAATCGAAACACCGAACGATCCCCATGACAATAATTTGTATGATTTTCAATTATTTGTTCAGATTTCGAGTGTCATTTGTGTCCATTAATTGTATACTTGGAGAGTCACATATTACGCAAATATTTATGACTTACTATGGGCCTTAAAACAATCTCAGTACTGAAATCTGTTTAGTTTCACTAATATTATGTGTATCTAAACATTTTGTGACAATGTGGTTATATTTACAGCTCACTTATCTCTTTGGCGACAAAGTCTTGAGATTATAAAATATTTTCATGTAATTTATTTAGGGATCAGACTTAAATTTACTTGCTAATACTTAAATTTATTTGCAGTATCTACAAAGAATTTATTGAAATGAAAACATTATTAATATTACTATGTAAGCATAAGTATTGCGATTTAATTTGATTTACATTGGTATATTTTTTTAAAAGAAAAATCTATTTATTTAAAATCTCTATTTAAATTAAAAAAAAAACCAGTATTTTTTTTATTTAAAATAAAACTATTTTTACGGATTCTATCGCGGTTATGGTCACGGGAGGATTTTAGGTCCATGAACGCACTAAACGTTTTCCAAATATCGGAATATTAAAGATCAAAACAAATGCGATAGAATTCGTAAAAATAGTTTAATTTTAAATATGTAATACTCACTAAACCATCAGAAAACGATATTTTTTTTTTAATATCACTATGTAAATATATTATATTAACTATCTTATTCATTTATTACTTGAATTTTTATATAAAATACAATTTTTGACGAGTGACGACGAGATTAGTACATTGTCACAATTTTCACAACTCTTACCATCATTCTCCTACTCTTCTTATCCCAATTACTTGGGGTCGATACAGTATGTACTCTTTTTTCATAGTATATATTGCAAAAGTTATTCGCAATAGTTTTATGACCGGCCGCCTGCCAGACGTCAACCCACTTTGGGCATGTAATTGTTAACCAAACGGCACCAGATAGAGTTAGCCCAGGTCGTTATAGGCTCTTAATGCCTTATATGCCTGAACCAACTCGTATATGCTTGAATAAATCAAATGAAGGATCAACAAGAGGATGAGCAGCAGCGCTTTCTTGGGCAATGTATAAAATCTGAGCACAATCATTTTTGCCAAGCGTGGTAATTAAGACAGTAACCTCTCAAGCAAATGACTTTACTATATAGCGTTCTATGAAAGAACCCTATGTCAAGCAGAATATTAATTATTAATTACTGTTTCTTGATTTAGCTATTATGTTACTGTTACGCTTCATAATTTTCACAATAATAACCAAGAGTCGTCAAAATCTAAAGTCTTTTACAACTCTAGCGAGAAACTAAGGAGGAAACTAGTGCAATACATCCTTTTACCTACACAAATGGTGTATGTAGATTTTTTCTTGCTCTTGGTGGCAAACGAGCAAGCAGAACTCCTAATAGTAACTATTACCCATGGACCTTTGCAATATCAGGAGTATAGCTAGGCCACTGTCTACTAACCAAATCCCCAAACCCACCCTGAAAGTTGGGCTAACGGCTCTCTCGCTCACCGAACGAAATACTGCAGTACATGCTACTGCTTAGACATCGACTTTCTGTGAGAGTGTGGCTGTCATAGAGAGAAAACTGTCAACATTGTGGTTCTCATCATCGCATCTCATCTCAGCCCATAAACGTCTGTGGACTGTGGGGCTCGAGCTTCCTCCATAATGGAAGGGTAATTGACCTACTATACCACGCTGGTCAGACGTGTTGCTATAGGGTTTTGTTTCGAGTTTTCCTTCTCTCGCATAGATGTTATATGCGTTTTATATTCCTCATTCGTCTCTTACGATCACCCACGGGTAAGATAGAGGGTGGTGTATTCTTACTCCGTAACCACACGGAAAAGTTGTGGCTCTACCAATATTAAATATAATGGTTGTATGTTTATAAAGTCTTCAGCAATAAAAAGAGTATTTCGTTAATGTAAAGTAGAGGAAAGGTTACTTAAAAACAAACTGTGTATCCCGATACAAATTCCTATAAAATTTAAAAAAAAAAATTAAAACGTATCTTGAATGTAATGTATCTTGCGTCTTCGTTGTTCACAAATTGATATACAAGATTCTTCATTTGTCTAGAAACGTTTGTTTATATTAAAGTTCACATTATGAAAGCAAAGCTTTTTAAGTTTTTGTTTTTTTTTTTACTGGCTATTTTATTTAGTAGCGTATAAGTATTGATTTTTCTGAGTGGTGACGGGGTAAGAATATTATTCACTACTCCTTTTCTGTGGTCTGGGTGATCTTAACATCTTTTAAGACATCAATCATCATCTTTTTACAAAGGAATACAATATGCAAATAACGTCTGTGAAATAAAAGAGAAACTTGAAATAAAATATTACAATAATAGGAACCTGTCTCAACAGTGTGGATGTGTAGTAGATGGATTTTCCTCCTTCTGTGAAGGATTTTATATTGTATTCGAAGCCAGAAATGGGACATATATGAGCTGAGATGATGATGACAAGACTAATTATAAGTTTGATATGTGCAGAAGAACCACAGATCATATCTTCGATATAAATTATTATTTGATGAAAGGCTCAAACAAAACAAAGGCATCAAACCGGCGAGCGTGTATGAAGAGAATTATGAATGTTGAGGAAGCGAGTGAAGTATGCAAGGATAGAGTTCTCTGGCACTCTGTTCTCTCTGCCTACCCTGCAAGGGATATGGCGTGATGATATGTATGTATGAAAGAATTAATGAAAGGCTCTATACTGTACATTTCTTTTTCTCAATTATATACCTAGATCACGGACTAGACTTTCTACTAAAATGACTGTTAAACTGAATTACTCAATCAGGTTATTCGGAAGGTTTCATAAAGAATTTTCTTAAAAATTTACTTTTGTTTAAGTGATATAGCTACTTACCTAAAGTATCCAAGGGGAAAGGAGAAAGTAATAAAATGTATTTCTAATATTTGCACGTAATTTATATTTTGAAATAAACTAGTTTTACGGATTCCATCGCGTTTGTTTTTGATTTTCAATTGCCCGACGTTTTGAAAATGATTTATTGGACGTGAGACACCTTAATCGAAACAACGGGCAATTAAAAATCAAACGCGATAGAATGTGTAAAACTAGTTTTATTTCAAAATAATAAATTGTATTTTCATCCTATTTCCTCCTAGAAATAAAATCTTTTAAAAAATGTCTTTCATTAAATACATATCAAAAAATAAATCAGTGGTCAGAGTTATATTGATTGCTATTGGCGAGAAGCAAAGTATTTTTTTTTGGCGGCGATCTATGGAGTTGTCACACCCCGCTAAATTCATCCGGGACGACAGAAGAAGCGGCACGCAACCCCATAGACCCGCCCTATATGTAGCTCGCCACGCTGTGCGAGCGGGCTAACGGAACCCGGTCTTTATCTTCGATGGCAAGAAGCTAGGTATACCATTTACAATTGTACACATTACATTTTTTTAAGTCAATTTAGAAATATCTATTCAAGTTTGATTTTTTCTAAAGAAAACTTTAATTGCATTAAAAAAAAAGGAGATCCTCAATATTTTTGTGTGTCTTAATCTATTACGTTTGCTGTGTGGTAGCAATAATACCAACCCTTATTTCACCCGTGGATATCGTAAAAGGCGACTAAGAGCCTTATAACTACTTGTGCCAACTCCATCTGACGCCGTTTGGTCAACAATTACATTCCCAAGGAGGGTTGACGTCTGATAGGCGGCCGGTCATAAAACTATTGCCAATAACTTTTACAATATGTACTATGAAAGAAGAGTATATATTGTATCGACCCCAAGTAATTGAGATAAAAGTAGGAGAATCATGCTGTCTTAATCTATTATGTGGTTGGGTTTAGACCAATTTCATATATAATATGGATTATTGGGCATAATATACTACTCTGTTTACTGTATGATGACGGCAGAAATACCATCCTCACCAATTTACCATACCTTAAGTCAGTGTAGTATTACGATGACTTAGGAACATAATATGCATATATATTTCCCATTGCTGGGCTTTTAGCTTCTACTACAATAGGAGGGAAATCGACTATACCTATGCTAAGTCAGGCGGGTTGTTATAGGGGTTATATTTCAAGTTTCTCTTGGACTTGTTCTATGCATATTATATCTCTTAGACTTTTCTCGTGATAGCCACGTGCAAATTAGAGGGTCTTGAATCGTATTATCCCCTATCTTACCCTTGGGTGATCGTAAAAGACGACTAAGGGATATAAAACGCATATAATCTATGCAAGAGAAGGGAAACTCGAAACAAAACCCTATACCAACACGTCTGCCCAGCGTGGTATAATAGGTTAATTTCCCTCCCATTGCAGAAGAGGCCCGAGCCCAAGAGTGGGACATGTGTGGGCTTTGATGATGATGATGATTAATCGTATTCTTTCTCCACCACCACTACACGGTAAAACACACAATTAAATAAAAATATTTGACAAATAATTTAATAGTTTTTCTTAAAGCTATTCCATCCATCCATCCATCAGCCTGTAAACGTCCACCGTTGGACATAGGCCTCCCCACGAGAATGCCATCTATAACGGTCCTGTGCCACCTGCATCCAGCGGTTTCCTGCGACCTTGATGAGGTCATCAGTCCACCGAGTGGGGGGTCGTCCTACGCTGCGTCGTCCGGGTCGCCACTCGAGAACCTTTTTTCCCCAACGGTTGTCGGTTCGTCGAGCGATGTGGCCTGCCCATTGCCACTTCAACGTGCTAATCCTTAGGGCTATGTCGGTTACACCCGTTCTTCTACGGATTTCCGTATTTCGGATTTTATCACGTAGAGAAATACCGAGCATAGCCCTCTCCATAGCACGCTGAGCGACATAGCACGCTGAGCGACGACTTAAAGCTATTATTTATATTAAATTTTCAATGACTTTTAGTTACCATTAGCGGTAGTAAGACAGTAGCTTGTTCACGCTACATTACCCGTCGCTGCTGACGCCCACGTCAGCTTACAGTGCAGTGAACGCATTGTACGCTACCCACAATAGCAGCGTAATGGATTACTACGACAATACTTGTTTATTAACATTTATGACATACTTTACAGTACAGTTACATAATTATATGGTAATTTCAATGAACAATTATCATTACTATTAAATTTAATTATTATTTAATAAGTATTTATTGATCTGGAGTGTATAAGTTCTTTAATCAATCTACCTATCAGCCTGTCGATGTATTCAAATTACTGAAATTTATCATTTAATATGCTCGATTATTTATAAAAAAATAATTACTAGCGAAAAATGATTGTCACATTTGGGATATGATCCCACACCTATTGGAAATCCGTTCCAATCGTACTACTACTTACACCAATGTGAATTATTCTATGACATTCAATTTTCGCATCGTATTATATATTTTTTTTAACTCATATGTGACAATTATTTTTCGCTCCTTATCAAGTTTTTATAAACCATATATGTTGTTGAAGAAGGCAACTGCTCTCTAATGCTATGATGCCATGCATGGATAGGGTCTTACTGAACTCAATTGGTTTCGTCTTTGAAATAAAATATTTAGTAGGTATCATCACCCCGTAAAAATAAGCCGTATATCGGGCCATGGATGTCAAGGAGGCGGTAACAGTAGCCAGTGCAGTGGCGTTGGTGGTAGGGAATTCGGTAGGTTATGGGGTCTCACGAACTTTTCGTCGCCCCGGACAGAACGGGCCAGGATAAACAGGATAAACCAGGTACGTCCAAACCATAGATAAACTAGAAGAAAGAGGTATCACTATGAAAGTATTACATTTTTATACTATTTCCTATCAATAAATAGATACTTTTAGCTTATAGGTTCTTGAATGCCTATAAAGAACGCCTCAGAAGTTCTTATATTCACCTATGTATTATATCTTATTATAATCTTGCTCTTCACCATTCATCATCATCATTCGCCTGCTCTTATCCAAATTACTTGGGTTCAACGCAATATGTTCTGGTACACATTGCAAAATTTAATAATATTAAAACTGGCCACCTGCCTGACGCTAACCTCCATGGGAATGTAATTCTTGATCAGACAATCCAGGTCACTATAAAGCTTTTAGTTGTTTTTTACAACATCCACTAGCGGATTAAGGGTTGGTAGTATTCGTAGCCGCTACCACACAGCAATCTGTATAACTCCCTGTTAAACATTATATTTTATTCTTCATCATCTTACGTTTCATCATCTTAGGTTTAAAAACCTTCTCCATAAAGGTAGCAATACTGGTTTACAATAGGCTAGTTGACTAGAACGATTGGCGCAGTTTTGTTTCAAGTTTTTAGTATACTTTCTCCTGTTTAAATTCCTTAAATAATTTGTATAAGACTCACGGGAAAGAAAGAGGTGATGAGTTATAATGTTCATTGAGTTACCACAAACGTTAACTATTAGCAAAGAATTACTGGTATTTCAATTATAATTACTCACTTTACGGGCGACTTCATTCACTTTGAAAGTTGTTCAAAAGTTATTTTATAAGGAGGTTTTCCTTTTGATCTCTCTTTCAGTCTTCTAACCTCGTATTTAGATTACATAATTAGTATTAATTCCGATTAAGAGAAAATTGAAGCGGTTGTGTAAGTTGATTAAAAACGTTAAATACTCGTTCAGGAATTTTGTGGATGAAAGTTATCTCGAAATTATTCGATCAAGCAATTTCATCTATTGATTAATATGTTAGCTAATATTATTAAATTTAGTTTAAAGGAGGTTTTTTTGACATTCATCATCATCATCATCACAGCCTATATGTCCCACTGTTGGGCTCGGGCCTCCTCCGTAATGGGAGGGAAATTAACCTACTATACCGCGCTGGTCAGGCGTGTTGGTATAGGGTTTTGTTTCGAGCTTGCTTTCTCTTGCAGAGATGTTATATACGTTTTATATCCCTAAGTCGTCTCTTACGATCACCCACGGGTAAGATAGGAAGTTGTAAACTGTATTCTTACTCCATCACCACACGGATAATATAAATATATAATTTTTTGACGTTGCAACGCTTTTATTCGCGAAAGAGTATACAAACGTATGTACAATATTTTGTAATGTGTCTTTATCATAGTAATAGGAACAAGTTTTTGTTTTTTTTTTGCCTATAGTAACAAACGAGCAAGCAGTTCAGCTAATGCCAAGTGCCACCTACACCTACCTTTCTTTTATTTTTCATTATGCTTATATTATATTTTAACATTTAATATGCTTAATTATTTATAAAAATCCGACTACGAAGCGATAATATAATTAAGCATATTAAATGCTACATACATACATACATATCATCACGCCATATCCCTTGCAGGGTAGGCAGAGAGAACAGAGTGCCAGAGAACTCTATCTCTGCATACTTCACTCGCTTCCTCAACATTCATAATTCTCTTCATACACGCTCGCCAGTTTCGGAGACTCTTGACTCCACCTTCCTTCAGTACATGACCGATCTGGTCTAGGTAGGTTAGTCTCGGTCTCCCTCGGTACCTACATCCTTCCACTTTCGCATTGTATATCTTCTTAACCAGGCGTTCGTTCGGCATTCTTTCCACATGTCCGAACCATCGGAGCATTCCCTTTCGCATCTTTACACCAATACACTCTTTCATACCTACTCGCTCTCTTACGTCGTCGTTACGAATGCGGTCGGTCAGCCTAACTCCACAGATTTTCCGCAGAGATCGCATTTCGACCGCATTAATTTTACTATCATACTCTTTTCTGCATACCCAACTCTCGCTTCCATACAGTAATGTTGGGACAAGCACTGCGTTATGTATTGCTACACGTGCCTTCTGGCTGAGGTGGTGGCTGCCGAGAAGTTGCCCCAACGCTCCGTTCACTCTATTTCCCGCATTCACTCTTCGCTCTATATCAGTGGTGTACCTTCCATCTCGGCTAAATCCACATCCAAGATATACAAATTCATCCACTTGCTCTAGTACATCATTACCTATTGTTACTCTTACATCTGTTCTGGTTTTATCTCTTTCAAAGACCATTATTTTGGTTTTGCTCACATTCACGCGTAGACCACTTTTCTTACAATCTTCTGTCATTGTGTCGACTAGGGTCTGCAGGTCAATCGCTGACTGTGCCAGCAGGACTGCATCATCTGCATAAAGCAGAGCAGTGACCACTGAGTCGCCCATCTGGACTCCCACATTCATATCGTTCAACCTTTGGAGACATTTATCCAGATATATGATAAACAGCCTGGCTGACAGAATGCACCCCTGCTTAACGCCGATATTGACGTCAAACCAAGGCGACATTCCATCATCCAGCCGCACACAGGCTCTACAGCCCATGTAACTGGACTGCACAGCCTGTAGCAGTTTACCGTTAATACCATACTCCGGTAAAATGTCCCAAAGTTCCTTTCGTACAACCGTGTCAAATGCTCTCTCCAGATCCACAAAACTGCAGAAAACCCTCTGACCTAGAGCCAGATGCTTCTCCACAATGTTGCGCAGAGAGAACACTTGATCCATGCATCCCCTTCCACTCCTGAAACCTCCTTGTGTCTCACACAGTAAACCATCGGACACCATCCTCATTCTCCTTTCAATAATTTTTCCATACACTTTTGCTGCCAAACTGGTCAAGCTTATGGCTCTGTAATTTGCGCAGTCATAACGTGAACCCTTGTTTTTAAACAAAGGCACGATGACTGCGCTATTCCAGTCCCTGGGAACCATTCCCGAGCTCCAACATAAATTGAGGAGCAACAGGAACGCCTCCCAGACACAAGAGCCACCAAGCTTGATCATCTCGGCAGACACCATATCAATGCCCGCTGCCTTACCATTTTTCAAACTTCTTATCGCCCATTCCACTTCATCCATACTGATGCCATCGGAGGACGCCGTTGTCGAATGTTGATCTACTAAACCACATCCAACACCGGCGCCAACCGTAGTATCCGCATACATATCGCCAAAATATTCACTCCATCGGCTTAACACGTCTTGTGTTTGTGTAAGAATGTCTCCACCTTTAGACCTTATTTTATTCATTCTGAAGGCTGACCAACCACCCCGAGACTTCTTCACCTCCCTCCAAAAGAGTTTGGTGTTACCCTCGAAGTTTTTAGTCAGCCTATCTTCTGCACTCATACTTGCTCTATCACGTTTCTCTTTCACTAAGGCCTTGGTGTCATTCTTACATTGCCGATATATTTCTTTCTTCTGTTCAGTCATACTGTCATTCAGATTCAAAGAAGAGACATAGTCCAGCCACGCTTTCTTCTTTTGCTCTACGGAAGCTGCCACTTCCGCATCCCACCATGCATCACCATTTGTTTTTCTATGCTTCTTTGAACTTCCACATACTTCTTTCGCTGTATCTACCATACTCTCTTTCAATACTCTCCAGCATTCTTCAATGTCCGATTGCGGCTGGCTTGCCATCGTCAGCCGTTCTCGGACACCCTCTGCTTACTTTTCTCTTACACACTCTTCTTGCAACCTTTCAACCTTTATTCTTTCAAGCCCTCCGAAGTGGACACGCTCTCGCCAGTGCCTCCACTTTCTGAACAGACCACTAAATCTCGCAATAACGAGATAGTGGTCCGTGTCGACTGTGGGGCCCCTGTAGGCTCTTGCGTCCAATATTTTGCTTCGGAGGCGACTGTCTACCAAAATTAAATCTATTATGCTTTTCTGTTCATTCCTTCTCCATGTATACATATGGATGTCCTTATGTTGGAAAAATGTGTTTGACACAATAAGGTTTCTCTCCATGCATACATCCGCTATGAGCCTACCTGCGTCGTTCACTCTCTTATCACCAAATGGACCAAGTACGTCCTCATAGTCGGGACGCTTGGTCCCCACCCATCCGTTCAAATCTCCGCATATAATCACGCGTTCACTGGTTTCTGCCATATCCAGAACTTCCCTAACATTGTCCCAAAACTTCTCTAGGTCTGATGCCACCGAGGATCCTACGGGAGCATATGCTACAACCATGAATACCTTGGTGACACCTAGTTTTATACGGACCCAGAGAAGTCTGGGATCAGACATTCCGTAATCCTTCACACCTGAGGCCAAGCGAGAGGACAACAGCACTCCTACCCCCATGCTGGCTCGATCGCTCTGTGGTTCACCAGACCACAGAGCCATCCCGCCACCAGGCAGATCGCAGGCGTCGCTGCCCCTTCGCTTGGTCTCTGTTACACAGAGCACGTCTAGCTGTTTGTCCGCCATGACGGATATCAGCTCGTGCAACTTACCTTCCACACAACCTCTTACATTCCACGTGCCCACCCGGCACTCCGTTCTCCTCGACTCGCCTAACTGGGCAAGGCGTGATGGGTGGCGGCCCCCATCGCCGCAACTGCCGATGTTCGTACCGACGGGGGCGGGTCGGTACGCGTCGCCTCCAGGGGACGCCCTAACCCGCATTGCGGTACGCATTTCGAGCCGGATTAGCAGTCTAATTAGACTGGCAGGGGACGCGAACGAGCACGCTCCGGACTATGCCCCCAATATTAAATGCTAAATTTCAGTAATTTGAATAACAAGGTTGTGTCATCGTTTAATACAATTCTAACTACAAAGTTTGAAGTATTAAGCCTACAATGTGTAAACATTGTCGGGTAGATGGCGCACGTCACTTTAAAGACGTAAATATGATATGAAGCAAAATTTGAATGTCCTACAATAGTTCACGGTGGTGTAAGTGGCAGCACGATTGGGCCGGACTCCCAATAGATGCGGGTTCGAATCCCGCTTGTGACATAATTTTTTGCTTCGTAATCGGGTTTTTATAAATAATTAAGCATATTAAATGCTAAATTTCAGTAATTTGAATAATGTTATTAACGCAGAAAAATTAGACACAAACTCAGAACAACAATTTATGGATTGCACAAAGTATTGTCCTGCGTAGGAATTGAACACATGGAACTGGCACGGAAGGTCGGTATCTTAACCATTACGCTATCTGTGTAGTATTTTTTTCAAGAGAACTCATCGCACTAAGGGTATAATTCTTGCGTTGTGGAGTGACTTTATAAATATATATTAGGCAATTACAGTCACACTCAGAACTACAGTTTGTGTGGGAATTTAATTCAGGACACTATTACATTAGGTTACTATTTTAACCTCTATGCTATTTGTATAGTCATATCATAGCGATTGTAGTACACCGCAGCATGTAATGCATTCCAGATCATGTACGTACGTGGGTGAAATTTTAATACTGCTTACTAGACCCAATACCAAATACGACATTGGCATGTTAGGTGGCTATCTCAACTACGCTATCTGTGCGGTTATCTCATAGCACACACTGTACACTTCGGCATGTAATATATTCCAGGTCTTGTACGTACTTTAAGTCTTACCGTGACCATAAAGGTTGTAATTTTTTTTGTGTGACTTAGTTGTTAGTCTCAAATGGTTATGACAACTTTACCCGGACTGTGGGTGAGTGCTGAGGGCTCTCAACCCGATAAAGTTTAAGCGATCGAGGGTAGCCCCTGTGGGGTTCGAACCTCGGCTCGGGGGTCGCTGGCAAAGTGGGTTTTCCCAAGTTTATGATTTTAACGCCACACGATTTCCGTCCTCGGCGGCGTGCTGTAAATTGTTTGAAACGTCGGAAAATTAAAAATCGGCCAAGTGCGAGTTGTACTCGCCCACGAAGGGTTCCGTAAAACTAAAACAAAAACAAGTTTGTTGTATGGGAGCCCTTCTTAAATATTTATTTTATTTTATTTTTAGTTTTTGTTGTTATAGCGGCAATAGAAATACATCATCTGTGAAAATTTCAACTGTCTAGCTATCACCGTTCTTGAGATACAGCCTGGTGACAGACAGATAAACGGACGGATGGAGGGACGGACGGACAGCGAAGTCACAGTTATAGGGTCCCGTTTTTACTCTTTGGGTACGGAACTCTAAAAATAAAATACAAACGCAATAAAATCCGTAAAAATACTTTTATTTCGAATGTCTAATAATCGCGTAAACATTAGAAATCATTATGTTAGTTAAGTTAATAATACTGCTAGATATATTAGAACCAGTACCATATGTTAAGTTTAATATTGAATACTATATAGAAAGAATAAAAACATGTATTAATGCTGTGTGATAGCGGCTACGAATACTACCAACCCTTACTTTGCTCGTGGATGTCTAAGAGCCTTATAACGACCGGGGCCAACTCCATCTGATGCCGTTTGGTCAACAATTACATTCCCAAAAAGGGCCAGTCATAAAACTATTGCCAATAACTTTTACAATATGTACTATGAAAGGAGAGTACATATTGTATCGACCCAAGTGATTGAGATAAGAGTAAGAGAATGATGATTATAGAAACGTATTAATTTTAGTTTGATTCTGTAACAACGCTTAGAATCTCATGTTTGCTGATCAAGAAGCCCTTCTCTAAAAGAACTTCTTACAAAATCATATATTTTATTATGTCTATTATTTCTATAATAGAAATAATGGCCATAAAATTGGAATAACGGTATCAATCAGGGCAATGAACTTCTAAATGCCTCATTACTTCTAATAAAGTCTATAGTTAAAAGAATATTGAGACTAACGAATGTGTTCGAAAATAATGTGTTATTTTCCAAAATAATTTGATTAAAATGATGTATTGTATGTACATACATAAGGAATAAATAAATGTATAATAAGGAAGGTGGAGTTAAGAGTCTCCGAAACCGGCGAGTGTGCATGAAGAGAATTATGAATGTTAAGGAAGCGAGTGAAGTATGCAAGGATAGAGTTCGCTGGCACTTTGTTTTCTCTGCCTACCCTGCAAGGGATATGGCGTGATGATATGTATGTATGTATGTATTGAGTTTGGCCCGCGGCTTCGCCCGCGTAAAGGCTTACTTTCCTAAAGTTTTTCATCCCCTATTTTTATTTTACCCCTTAAGGGTAAATTTTTACAACATGTTAGTGTCATATTTATTTATATCTAATCAATAGCCTGAAAATAAGTTAGAAGCTTCTGGCTTTAAAAACGACGATACTTCCTTACAACTTTTCATCCCCTTTTACAACACTTTTTTGCATTAAAAAGTAGCCTATGTCCTTTATTAGTTTCTAGACTATCTGTGTACCAAATTTCATTTAGATTGGTTCAGTAGTTTTGGCGTGAAAGAGCGACAGACGGACAGACTTACTTTCGCATTTATAATATTAGTAAGGATTACTATTTTAGCCCTTATAAATTCTGTTGCGAGCAAACTGCCTCTGCAATAGCAGCGAACTAGACCTACTATAACTGATCAAAAAGGTTCGTACAGGATTATATTTCGAGTGGTTCTTCTCTTTCACAGATAATATATACACATCGGTCGTGTTTTACGGTACCCACGGGAAAGATAGGAAGGGATGAATTGTTTTGTTACTCGCTCATAATCTCATCATCTCAACCCATATATGTCCCACTGTTGGGCTCGGGCCTCCTCCATAATGGAAGGGTAATTGAACTACTATACCGCGCTGGTCAGATGTGTTGGTATAGGGTTTTGTTTCGAGTTTCCCTTCTCTTTCATACATGTTATATGCGTTTTATATCCCTTAGCCGTCTGGTACGATCACCCACGGATAAGATAGGGGTGGTGAATTGTATTCTTACTCCGTCACCACACGGCAAACTCGCTCACTAGGCGGAAATTTACATATCTACTGTTGGTGACAATCACAGGCAAGATAATGGTGAATTGTATTGTTACTCGTTCACTAGATGGAAAATCACATATCTGTTTTTGGTGATAGATCTCATAGAACTCGGTAATACTAAATTCATAAAGTGATCACGATAACTTAGCCTAACTTAACCTAACCTGAGTAGAGTACATCAAGGAAACATAAGCACGCGCCAATATACATATAAACCATCATAAATGTATTAAAGCCACTTCAAGAAACCTTGAATTATATAACATCAAGATAATAATTAAAATACATAACAAAAAAGGCACGGAGAAAAGTCTGTGGACCAAAACTTTACTATAAAAAAAAACCTAAATAGAGTTTGAACCTTCTTTTCTTTTGCGGTGGACTATGGATGTGGTCTCGCCCAGCCAAATCGTTACCGCATAGACCCACCATGCAACTCTCCTCTCTTCGCCGTGCGAGCGGGCTACCGGTACCCGATCTTTGTCTTCGGTGGGAAGTAGAGTTTGGGCCTCGCGTTCTATTACTCGTCAAACAAATTACTACAACTAGGTTTGATTATCTCAAGAACTATAACAGTTTAATAACTTCTATACAATAAACGATGGTAATTTATCAACATCAGAATAACAAATATGTTATCATTTATAACTCACTCACAAGGAAATAACACGACACCGCAAGTTATTCCAAATAACATTGTCTGCAAGTTCAACTATTCAACGTAGTCTGCAACTAACATAGTGTATAAACATTATTAGCAGTGTTCCAACTACGTTTTCTGTGTAGTGACAGACTAAGAATACATTTTCACCAACTCCCTTGTCACTGGGTGTCTTAAAAAATCGCGAAGAGATATGGTATACAAATAACATATGTATATACGAGAATGGAGTAACTTGAATAAAAAACTCAATCTATCTGAGTGACGTAATCATCATCATTCTCCTACTCTTATCCCAATTATTTGGGATCGTTACAATATGTACTCTTCTTTCATAGTACATATTGTAAAAGTTATTGGCAATCTTTTTATGATAGGTCACCTGCTAGACGTCAACTCTCCTTAGGAATGTAATTGTTGACCAAACTGCATCAGATGGAGTTGGTCCAGGTCATTATAAGGCCCTTAGTTGTCTTTTACGACAACCAAAAGCAAAGTAAGGGCTGGTATTATTCGTAGCCGCTACCGCACAGCTTCTTCATCTTCATCTGAGCAACATGATATAGTGGATAAATTTCCCTTTCCCGTTGTGTAAAAAGTTAGACCTCAGCAGTCAGATATGAGTTGAGATGATGATAATAATGATGATGATACAACTCCGTAATAATGATTTATATGTAGTTTATTTTTATGGTGAGTGATCTGTGGTGGTAATTAACTAAAATTTACTGTTATACAAAGGTCTTTACCGATCTTGAATGTTTTCCGTGTGAAGATGGAGCAAGAACACAATTCACCACCTCTTATCTTCATCGTCATTATCATCTGTACAGCCTATATATGTCCCACTCTTAGGATCAGGCCTCCTCTGTAATGGGAGGGAAATTAACCTACTACACCACGCTGGTCAGACGTGTTGGTATAGGGTTTTGTTTCGAGTTTTCCTTATCTTGCATTGATGTTATATGCATTTTATATACCTTATTCGTCTCATACGACCTACGGATAAGATAGGGGGTGGTGAATTGTATTCTTACTCCGTCACCACACGGATAACCTTATCTTACCCGTGGGTGAACATAAAAGACGACTAAAAGATAAAACATACATATAACATCTATGCCAGAGATGAAAAACTTGAAATAAAACCCAATACCAGCACGTGTGGTGTAGTAGGTTAATTTCTCTCCTAGTGTAAAAGAGATTCAAGCCCAGCAATGAGAACATATATGAAGACATCGTAAAATACATTTAGGAAAAGTAAATAGACGATATCACTGCAAGAGGAGGAAATCCTACTGCTACTGTAGAATACAAGGGTCGATCAACATCCTATAGAGTACCCAAGGAACTAGCTTTAAATAATCTATTATCACGCTTTCCAAAATAACTTGTGATCGTAGTTCATGGTTTAAATTACTTCGGAAAATTGCTGCTATCTATTCACCTTATGATTTTTTTATCAATTTTTATGACTAACATGAGAAACCAGAGGATATTAGACAAACATAGTGGCTGGTGGTTAGTAAGTGGTTTTTATACGGTGATAGAATAAGAATACAATTCAATGCCCCATTTCTTACCCCAAAGTGTCGTACAAGACGACTAAGGCATATGCATATGGCATCTATATAAGAGAAGAAAAATACAAAATAAAACCCTATAGTAACCAGTTTCACCAGCGTGATATAGTAGATTAATTTCCCTCTTGTTTTGAAGGAGGCTCCAGTCCCGCAGTGGGACATGGGACGTAGATGATGTTGATGATCATATAGAGACTGAGGAAAATCATATTGAAAGGATCTATTTGTAAGTAAGCTTTACACTTTACAGACAAACAATGGTGAACTATGTAATCAAAACTGTAAAGCACAATTTGTCGAAGTATTTTAAGGAAGTGACTACGTATTATTACTTCATCACACGAAAAATATTATAAAGAAGCTGGTTGTTGATTTATCAATGCCGTTCCAAAATTATTGAAACATGAAATTTTAAATTTTTTTTATGATGTAAAAACTAAATAAGAAAGATTTTCACGAAATTCCATCCCAAACAGATTGAAACATATTGCCAAATTTTGTATGGGAAGAAATAAGAGTTAATCTAATTGTCTTCAAATTAAGCTCAAATACTTTTCAAGTAGAAATAAATAGAACACTTCTTTAAGCATTTATTAACTTTCATCTTTAAGAGAATAAAATAGGGGATTAAAATTTGCGGCATAATTATATTTGATTTCTTATTGAATAAAAAAAAATTACTCTTAACTTTATATTGTGCTTACTAGAAAGTAACATTCTGAAAATCTATATCTCAGAGTATATCCAAAATTCACCACCTATTTTACACCATTAAGAAAGATTTTACGAGTACATATAAAGTAGGTGGTGATTTTTGCTCACAAATTATGAAAATCATATTTAATGTGAATTTCACTCAAGCTTTTATGCGGAGAAAGTCAAATATTGTTTGAAATATAACTATTTTTTACGGATTCTACAGTCGAGATACAGGAGGACAGTCCTCCCGTGACCATAAATGATGTAAAGTGTTCAAACCGTCTAAAAATAAAAAATCTAATACAAAAGCAATAGTATCCGCAAAAATAGTATTGAAATAAAACAATTTTTGCGTTCGTATTAGATTTAGTACTCCTGTAAACATTAAAAAATCTTATTGTATTGTTGTTACACTGAATGTTATCCATTCTGTATAGCTAGGTCATGCAATATTCATGAAGTATGCGTCCAGGTGTACCATTATTTCCTTTCAAATATTTGTTTTTTGTATATTTAAAACATTTGGTATAGTGACTCAATTACGACATTAATTCAAATAATTCGCGCTGTTTAGGTGACTGCAGTGACGTCTAACACATAGTTTTATAACTATACAACTTGCCTGCACAGATAATATAGTGATTAAGACCCACCAACCATGAAAATTATCGTGGATTAGATTCTCATGCACGATATTACTCTGTACGATCCATTTTTATTACTGATTATAGCTGTTATTTATGTATAAAAACATGATTACGAGCCAAAAATGATTGTCACATATGGGATTCGAACCCATATCTATTGGAAATCCGTTCCAATCGTGCTACCACTTACACCAACGTGGACGTCTGTACAATGTGTAAACAATGTCGGGTAGATGGCACACGTCATCTTAAAAAACGGTATTTTACTTTAATTTACATAAGTTACTATATCAATTATTATAGTTGTACTTAGCATTTAGTCGAATTGACTGAAATGGATATAATTTAGTCTAGATATAACCAAAATACCGGTAAAAAAATTGTTCTGGTGGTTCGCTTAATAAACGCGGTACTACGTCGCTCTGTTACTTCGTACCAAAAGATTCAGATGAAATATGACAGGCTTATCAAATAAGATAGAAATAACTGATGTCACTCAAGATGTTGCTTAAACATCACCTTAAAGTAAGAATAAGCATGCAACATGCCTATAAACCGTCAACTAAAGGTAAAAATTCTTTAGTGATGATCACAATCCAGAAGAATATATATATACATACATATATATATATATATATATATATATATATATATATATATATATATATATATATATATATATATATATATATATATATATATATATATATATGTGTGATGTGTGTGTATGTATAGTTAAATGCGTACGTACAATGATCCAGATAGGTAACGTACTGAAGGGAGGTGGAGTCAAGAGTCTCCGAAACCGGCGAGCGTGTATGAAGAGAATTTTAAATGTTGAGGAAGCGAGTGAAGTATGCAAGGATAGAGTTCTCTGGCACTCTGTTCTCTCTGCCTACCCTGCAAGGGATATGGCGTGATGATATGTATGTATGTATATATAATAATGCCAACGCCATTTATGCTAATTCCTTTTCACGTTTTTGAATATTATTTGCATCTAAATCTACCATAATCCTCTTAGTTTGATTAGAATTATTGTAACATTATATTCGTGGGCAACATGATCCTTCCAAAGCACCTGATGGAAAGGTCACAATGTTATCTACATAAACGTGTAACAAAATTGTACCAATTCGATGATTATATATTATAAATATTAAAGAAAATAATTTTACCATCAGAAGGCATTTCTGTGGCGAGCAAGCAATACACTTAATAACCGATATAGGAAGCATAAATGCTGTGTGTTAGCGGCTACGAATACTACCAACCTTTACTTTGCTCGTGGATATCGTAAAAGACGACTAAGAGCCTTATAACGACCTGGGCCAACATCAGCTGATGCCATTTGGTCAACAAATACATTCCCATGGAGGGTTGACGTCTGGCAGGCGGCCGGTCATAAAACTATTGTCAATAACTTTTAAAATATGTACTATGAAGGGAGAGTACATATTGTATCGACCCAAAGTAATTGGGATAAGAGTAGGAAAATGATGAGACAAAAATTCTAAACATAGTTGTTTTGGTTTCAGATTCTTTAATTATATATTTATTCATTTATCGAAATACCAATAGCTTAAAATAATGAAATTCTACTAACAAGTATTTTACGACATCCACGATCAGAGTTGGTAGTATTCGTAGCCGCTACCAATCAGCTTCAGAATTTTTGTCTAAATAGTATTCTTTGTACATGCAAAATGTAAAAACCACTTCATGGAATAAAATGACGTATGAAAACTTCATATACACTCATTTGCAAAAAAACGGGCACCTAAGCAATGAACCATTTCAAATGTTAATATTTCTTTGTTTGATAATTATAGGTAGTTTTATCCACACAATTTGGTAAATTAATAAGAAAATAATCGTTTTCATCAGTATTTCATAAAATTTAGATACAATTTATGGGAAATAATGCTAAACCTCGCTAGTAGTGTATATTCGCTAGTAGTGCATATGCTCATGAAGTAAAAATAAAAAAGTTTTTTTGTTTGTTTTTCTTTAATAAAGTAAAAGCAGATAAATGTTTAGTATCGAGTGTGACCCCCTCTAGCTAAAATCACAGCTTGAATTCGTCTGGGCATGCTAGCGAGTATATCCCGGATACTTGCTTGCGGAATACGTTCCCACTCCGCAGTAATCACATTCTTCAGCTCTCTGATGGTCTGCGGAGCCGGGTGTACTGATCTCACACGCCGTTTCAGAACGTCCCAGACATGCTCTATGGGATTGAGGTCGGGACTTCGAGCTGGCCAATCCAAACGACGAATGCCGACCTCTTGCACATACGCATTAACATCGCGGGATCGGTGGGCGCGAGCATTGTCGTCCATAAAAATCGAGTCTTCACCTAGAGCGGCCAATGCGGGTTGTGCATGAGAAATTAGAACTTCCGTTATGTATCGATGCCCAGTCAGTGAGCCGTTTTCAATGAAGACTAACTCTGTACGATCCATTGAATTTATTCCTGCCCAAAACATAACAGAGCCCCCACCATAAGGTGTGATTTCTTCGAAACATGCCTCTGCAAAGCGTTCTCCTTGTCTTCTTAGCACTCGCCGACGTCGATCTTCACCGAACAGAGATATCCTGGCTTCATCAGAGAACAAAACCCTATTCCAATCGTCTTGAGTCCATGATTCACAATTTCTAGCGAACCTAAGCCTGTGAACTCTGTGCTCACGGAGTAATTTGGGGCCGCGGGCCGGGCGGTGACTGCGTATATTGGCAGCGAGAAGCCTCCTCCTGACCGTCCATAGACTAATATGCACATTTCTTACTTCTTGGAGGTTGTTCTTAAGATCCACATACGAAGATTTGCGATTTCTCAATACGCGACTCACAAGAAAACGATCATCCCGTGGTTGGGTACATGGTTTTCTTCCAGAACCAGGCCTTCTCTCGACGGAACCAGTCTCCTGATATCGCTGCCAGGTCCTTTGGACTGTCGAGCGACTAACATTTAGCCTCATAGCCACGAAACATTGGCTGCAACCCTCTTCACGCAGCGCGATAATTTTGGTAGCTTTTACCACTTTATCTACCATTTTTGATACAGCCAAACAGCATTAAATAAAGCTTTGACAGTCAAGGATATGAAATTAATCGATAAAAATTGAATAAAAGTTATGAAAGTCGATGTTAACTTCTGGAACTTCGCGCCAAAAATGTAGGATAAAAAGGGGTTTTCTGTAAAAATGAACATCAAATGAAAAATTGAATTTAGAACGTACTTTTTTAAATACCACAGCATTTTTAAAACCGGCCAGTAACGTGTACAAACGATTGAAACCTTTTTGGTATTGTATCTTTTTAAATATGAATGAAAATCAAAACCGCCCGTTTTTTTTGCAAATGAGTTTATTTCAAGAATATAAAAAAAATACGGATGGAGAGAGAATACGGTAAATTCTGGAGTCACTCGCTAATCCTTCGTTGCCCTAGATAGAACAGGTGGGATGTGTCGAGAACTACCTTCTGGTCTACATAAAAAAAATACAATCGCATTTGATGAAGTAAATTTCTCAGAAGAGTGTCCATCCATCCATGTCCATGAAATCCATTTACCTGGTAATATCCCTCAGGTGGTTTCTACAACTTTCACAGGCAAATAAGTAGTGGTATTACTTATGTACATTATGAATTCTCAACTTATTACCGTAAGAGAAAGTATTGATACGTAATCATTCTTCTACTTTTAACCCAATTACTTGGGGTCTATATATACAATATGTACTCTTATTTCATAGTATATATTGTAAAAGTTATTGGCAATAGTCTTGTAACCGGCCGCCTGCCTGATGTCAACCTTAGAAAAGTAATTGTTGACCAAACGGCATCAGATGGAGTTGGCCGAGGTCATTATAAGGTTTTAAGTCGTCTTTTACGACATCCACTAGCAAAGTAAGGCATGATAGTATTCGTAGCCGCTACCACACAGCCTATACATATTTAACTATTTTGTTATTTTAGAAAAGTAGCGCAGAAACTTTAGATTCTAATTTGAAAAGGCAAACTTTTAATTATTCTAACACATAGAGCAACACCAGTATAATCCTGATACCAGGTGAATCAATCTTGCATCCAATTTCGGAGCAGCAAAATAAACCTATATCGCGATTGTCAATTTACGATGTCACAGTTAATTTTCTCTTTGTGCAGGTAACTTTAGTATGGGGTACTATCCCAGAAACCTCCACGCGGTGTACCCTGGGTGCGGGCGGCGGTCCCCAGTTCTTCTGTTGTACTGTCGTCCGTAGCGAATATCTGCGCGATTTCGCTCCTTACTCTACTACAGTCGTAGTAGAGGGTATAGGACGCGAAATATTGGGACGGGCTCAGTCACTCATTCATTTGAGGGCTGGGCAGGCACATGCCACCGCCCACACATCGTAAACCTGGTATCTTGCTTCAAGACACGTTGTCTTGAGGCGTAGTATCAGGAGCGAGGGTCTTGGCTTAACCGCCCGGACCGCGAGGAAGACAACCTCTATAAAGAGTTCGAAGTAACATTCGGACTCAGAAATCACCCAGAATCTTAAGTTCTGGCGTGCGGCGAGAAGATGCATGGCAGATGGGTTGTTCTGTCGTTAGCACGCTCCAGCCAGGGCACCGGCTGACCCCCTGGTTGGTAAATGTAGGCTTGCCCGGGTATAGGGATCTCTGCCCGGGTCGACGAAATGTATCTCCCATTCTCGTGGGAATCTAATGGATACTGCAAATTTAAAAAAAACCGACGGGAATCCTAGCGATTCTCACCCCAAGGCCCAGTCATGCCAACGCAAAACTGACCAAGACGACGCCTCGTCCTCAGGACTTGAGGCGTCCGCCGAGGGCCCGGCACAAATCGTGGAGGCCCAGAAGAAGAAGAGGAGGTCGCCTCGAAAGTCTCGGGGCAACGGCCTGAGCCATAAAAGGCGGCTGGAGGAGCGGCGAGCGCGCAGGGAGGCTGCCGCCGCTGAAGAGAGGAAGGACGGTAGACTCGCAGCAGAGCCGTCGACGGACGAGGGCGACAGCGATGTCGCAGAGCCGTCCGAAGACGAGGGCGGCGGATCTACCGTCAGAATGGACGAGGGCGGTGATATTCCCGCAGGGCCGTCCAAAAAGGACAGTGGGTCGGCTGGTGAAGGCCCCACTAGGTCGTCGGCGCGTCTAGCAGCAAAGACGCCGCCGGCGACCGCGACTAAGAAGGAGGAGGCCCTCCCCTCGCAGGTGCGAAAGCGCCCCCTGAGCAAGGGAGGCAGCTCGAGCGCCGAAACCGAGGGGAGCGTGGCCAACATGCCTCCACCCAAGATCCAGGCCTCCCGAAGAGGGCGAGGGACCTCGGTCATGGAAAGGGCGGCGGCGGTCGCTGTCCGCGCCGGCGAGGCCACGGATCTGCAGGCCGAAAATGTCCGCCTTAGAGGCGAGATGTCAGGCCTGCGGACCCGAAACCGGAACCTGGGCGACATGCTGGCGGAAATGCGTCGCGCAAACCGCCAGCTGTTGATAGACGTGGCCGACCTCAAGGCGCAGGTGGCGCTGTTCGTGTCACCCGCGCCAGCCGCGCTATCGGCCAGGGCCGGATACTCGGCGGCCGCTGCGGCGCCAAAGCCGCCTCGCGCTGCGGCGCCGACGACGTTGGGTGATGGCGTCAGCGTCACACCCGTCCCCGCGGCGAGGAAGACGCCTGCCGCCGCGAAGCGCGCGCCGCCGGCTGACGCTGGCGCGGTCACCGCGGTGAAACTCCCTGTTCCCGTGGTGAGGCTGACGCCTCTCCCCGCGGACCGCTTGCCGCCGGCTAGCGCCCCTGTGGCGCCAAACCCGCTAGGCGCCGTAGAACGGGCCCCTAAGGAGGCTCAGCCGACCCCGTTTGAGGTGGGAGGCATATCCGACGAGGCCCTCGCCAAAATCATCGGCGCAGTGGGCAAGCTCGTCGATGCGCGCTTCGCCGTTCTGGAGGCGAGGTTGCCTCCAGAACCACGTGTCCGACCACCTCTCGCCGCGGACAAGCGGCCGCATGTGGCACCAGCCCCCGCCCCGCTGCCTTGTCAGGGTGGCCGCGTGGGGAGCTACGCCGCGGCCGCGGCCGGGCCTAAGCCCAAAGGCCCCGGCCCAGCTCCAAAGGGACCCGCCCTGAGGAGGAAGATGGCTCCGGCCCCTGCCGGACCGCTGAAGTCGCCCGCAACAACACCGCCGGCGACGACCAGCGAGGCCGCGACGAGACCTTCCGCGTCTGGCACGACTGCCGTACCCGAACAGGGTTGGCAGGTAGCCGAACGCGACAGAAGGAGTCGCGGCCAAAGGAGGAGAGCGGAGGCCAAGCGCGCCGCTGAGGTCCCCGCTCCTCAGGCAGGAGCCGGACAGAAGAAGAGACCGCGCAAGGGGCTCAAGTCGCCGAAGACGGCCGCAGTGGTGATCACTGTGCTGCCCGAGGCGGCCGAGAAGGGCCTCAGCTACGAGGCCGTCTTGAGGAAGGCCCGGCGGGAGCTAGACGTCTCCGATATTGGAGGCGTCGAAGCCAGGACCCGCAAGGCCCGGACGGGGGCTCGAATTCTCGAGTTCCCAGGGGCCGAGGGCGCCAAGACGGCCGACAGCGTGGCCGAGAAGCTGAGAGGTTTGTTCGCCGAGGAGGGTGGCATCAAAATCGCCAGGCCCGTCAAGTGCGCCGAAATGCGCATTTCGGGTTTGGACGATTCAGTGACGGTGGAAGACATCCGGGAGGCTATTGCCTCGAAAACCGGGTGTCCCATAGACACCGTCCGGGTCGGTGCCATTCGTCCCGGTCCGGGTGGCGTAGGTGCTGCCTGGGCGCAGTGCCCGGTGGAGTCGGTCAGGCAACTGGCCGGCTCAGGCAGGCTCCTCGTGGGCTGGAGCTCGGCGCGGGTAACCGTGCTTGAGCACCGGCCTGCGAGGTGCTACAAGTGCATGGCGGTCGGACACACTCGACCGACGTGCACTAATTGCTTCGACTGCGGCGGATTGTGTTTCCGCTGCGGTCAGACCGGGCACGTGGCGGCATCTTGCGCCGCCCCGCCCCACTGCCCCGCGTGTGCGGCGGGCAATAAGCCCGCCAAGCACCGCATGGGCTCTGGGGCGTGCAAACCTCCAGCTGCGGCCCCAAAGGCGCGGGGCGGCCCTACGACCACGGCCGCTCCCGCTCCTAGCGCGGTCCGATCGCCCGCTGGCGAGGAGGTCATGGACATAACCCGATAATGGGTACACCAGCCATGCACCTCCTCCTGCAGGCCAACACCAACCACTCCGCCGGAGCGCAGGATCTCCTCCTGCAATCCATGGCGGAGTGGTCGATTGGTGCAGCCGTAGTCGCGGAACCGTACGCCGTGCCTGATCGCCCCAATTGGGTGGTCAGTCGAAACGGTACCGCGGCAATCGTCGTCTCAACGCAGCGGCACTTCCCGTCCTTGTCCCTTTTGGATAGGGGCGAGGAATTTGTCGCGGCGGAGTGGGGAGGGGTCACGCTCTACAGCGTATACCTCTCCCCCACTAGGAGGATGGACGATTTCGGGGCCTCACTCACCACCTTGGAGGCCTCGATACGGCGACTGGCACCGGGCCTCGTCCTGGTTCTGGGGGACTTTAACGCCAAATCCACGGCGTGGGGGTCCCCTACGACGGACGACCGCGGGCGGGCGGTCAACGAGTGGGCGGCTTCACTGGGCCTCTGTGTTCTGAACAGAGGCTCGGTGAACACGTGTGTGCGGCGGCAGGGCGGGTCGATAGTGGACTTGTCGTTCGCTAGCCCCGCTGTCGCGCCACGGGTGAGGAACTGGAGTGTCCTGGAGGAGGCGGAGACCCTGTCGGACCACCGGTACATCCGGATGGAGGTCTCCCCCCGGGAACCCGGTAGGGGTCACAGGGCGGACGGAGCTCCCGCGTTTCCGCGGTGGGCTGTGGGTCGTCTTGACAGGGATCTACTGGCGGAGGCGGCCATTGTCAGCACGTGGCTGTCCTCACCACCCCCAGCGGACGGAGTGGACGCTGAGGCTGTCCGCATTCGCAGTGCGTTAACGCAGATCTGCGATGCGGCCATGCCCAGAGTGCGGCGGCGTCCGCCTCCGAGGCAGGGGGTCTACTGGTGGTCCCCAAGACTGGCGGACCTTCGTGCGGCGTGTATCAGTGCCCGAAGGTCCTACACCCGCAGCCGGCGGCGTCACCGCGACGTCGAGCGGGAGGGCCAGCTGTACGAGGCGTACCGCAGTGCGCGGACTGCCTTTCGGCTGGCCATCCGTGCCGCCAAGGGCGCGAGTTGGCAGGAGATGCTGGACGGTCTCGACCGTGACCCCTGGGGTCGCCCATATCGCGCGGCGCTGAACAAGCTTCGCGCGCGGGCCCCCCCCCTCACCGAGACCCTCCAGCCCGACTTCCTTCGTAGGGTGGTCGAGGAGCTGTTTCCACGGCAGTCGGAACACACGCCCCCGGTCATGGCTCCGCCAGATCAGGACCGGGAGGACGACGACGACGAGAGTGTTCCGCCCGTGACGGAGTCGGAAGTGGGGGCGGCCGTGGCGAAGATTCGTTCCGCCACCACGGCCCCCGGCCCGGACGGAATTCCAGTCCGGGTGCTGACGTCGCTCCTCGAGCACTTCGAGCCTCGCCTCAGGCAGCTGTTCAACGCCTGTCTGACGTCTGGACGGTTCCCTGAGTGCTGGAAGGAAGGGAGGTTGGTTCTCCTGCCAAAGCCGGGACGGTCCCCGGATTTGCCGTCGGCCTACAGGCCCATCGTGCTCCTCGACGATGTGGGTAAGCTGCTGGAGCGTGTGCTCGCTGCCCGCATCGTCCGACACCTGGAGGAGGTGGGGCCCGATCTGTCGGACGCTCAGTATGGGTTTCGGAGGGGGCGTTCGACCATCGGGGCCCTATTACGCCTGAGGCAGGCGGCCGCGGAGGCCGTCGCCGGGAAGGGAGTGCTGTTGGCGGTGTCGTTGGACATCGCCAACGCATTCAATAGTCTGCCATTCGGCTGCATCAGGGAGGCGCTCCGGTTCCATGGAGTGCCCCTGTACCTCAGGCGGCTGGTGGCAGACTATTTGGAGGGCCGCAGTATCCTCTGCGCGGGTCCCGCAGGGGACATTGTGCGGACGCCCATGTCGTGCGGCGTTCCACAGGGGTCGGTTCTGGGGCCGACTCTGTGGGACATCGGGTACGACTGGGCGTTGAGAGGGAGTCTCCCCCCTGGGCTGAGCTTGGTGTGCTATGCTGACGACACGCTCGTCACAGCCCGGGGCAGGACACTCGAAGAGGCGGCGAGCCTGGCCACTCTCGGCACCGAGGAGATGGTCAGGCGGATCGAGGCGCTAGGGCTCAGGGTGGCCCTAAACAAGACGGAGGCCCTACTTTTCCATGGGCCCCGTGTGAGGCTGCCCATCGGCGCCTCGATAGTGGTAAACTCCATCCACATCAGCATCCAGGCCCATATGAGGTACTTGGGTCTGGTGCTCGACGGGCGATGGTGGTTCCGGGAGCATTTCCGACAGATTGCTCCCCGGCTTGTCGGCGCGGCGTCCGCCCTTTCTCGACTCATGCCGAATGTGGGCGGACCCAGTTTTGAGGCCCGACGGCTGTATGCGGGGGTCATCCGCTCGATGGCCATGTACGGCGCACCCGTGTGGGCGAGGGCTCTGAACGCCCAGCTCAGGGCGGTTCTGTGGAGGCCACAGAGAGCCATGGCGGTCAGAGCCATTCGCGGGTACCGCACGGTGTTGACAGAGGCGGCGTGCCTGTTGGCCGGGACACCCCCGTGGGACCTAGAGGCGGAGATGCTCTCCGACCTCTACCGGCGGGTTATCACAGCGCGCGAGGAAGGTGGCTCCCCATCGTTGAGCGAGATAGCCACCTGGCGCGTGGATGCCCGCCGAGACGTCATCGCCCGTTGGGCTACGCGGCTGGAGAGGCCTAGGCACGGTGTGGAGACCGTTGAGGCCCTCCGGCCCGTATTGATAGAGTGGATGGAGCGGCGGCACGGAGTCCTCACCTTTCGGCTGGTGCAGGTATTGACGGGGCACGGGTGTTTCGGGTTGTACCTGCACAGGGTCGTGTATAGGGAGTGGACTCCGGCCTGCCACCACTGCAGGAGTGACGAGGACACGGCGCAACACACGCTGGAGGTGTGTCCGGGATGGGAGCGGCAGCGCCGTGACCTCGTCGCTGTCATCGGTGCCGACCTGACGCTGCCGGCCGTCGCGAGAGCGATGGTCGACAGCATCAGGAACTGGGACGCGGTCGCCGCCTTCTGCGAGGCTGTCATCTCGCAGAAGGAAGCGGCGGAACGGGCAAGGGAGGATTCCCGCGCCCCGGGCCGCCGCCAGCGGCCGGGGCGGCGCAGGCGCGAATACCTGCGCCTGATGCCGCCCTAACCGAGGCTTCGGGTGATCGGACCGGGGAATTGTCCGGTCACCCGACGTGAGGCCACCGCGTGAGGGCGACGCCCCGACGGCGAAATCTGTCGGGGCGTCGACGAGAGGAGCCCGCGAGGGTGAACCGCCGGGCGGGCCACCGAAGTTAAAAATCGGGTTCCGGTGACCCGCTCGCACGGCGAAGAGAGAGGAGTTTTACGGTGGGTCTATGGGGTCACGCGCCGCCTTTTCCGTCACCCCGGACCGATTTGGCGGGGCGAGACTAATCCATAGTCCACCAAAAAAAAAAAAAAAAAAAGGTAACTTTAGTATAATACGTTCAATTTATGTATATAAAGGCCTTTGTTTTCATTGAAAACTTCAATATTAATTCGTTATTATCATTAATTATATATTTTTCTGTATGGTGACGGAGTAAGAATACTATTCACCAACCCATATCTTTTTTTTTTATTGCTCTTGGTGGCAAATGAGCTAGCAGCACACCTGATGGTAAGTGTCACTGCCGCCCATGGACCTTTGCTATAAACCTATAGCTAGGCCACTGCCTACCATTACAATCCCCAATCCCACCCAGTTGGGCTCCCGGCTCTCTCGCTCACCGAACGAAGCGCAATAGCACATTACCATTACTCGGACGTCGATCTTCTGCGAGAGTGTGGCACAGCCCCGGACGGACCTGCCCACGGCTGTAGACAGAGAACTGTCCACAGCGTGGTCCTACCACACTACAATATCTTACCCGTGGGTGATCGTACGAGACGACTAAAGGATGTAAAACGCATGTAACATCTATGCGAAAGAAGGACAACTTGAAACAAAACTCTATACCAATACGTCTGACCAGCGCTGTATGGTGGGTTAATTTCATTCCCATTGCGGAGGAGGCCCGAGCCCAACAGTGGGACATTTGTGGGCTGTGATGATGATGATGATGATGATTATCATTAATGCGATGTGCTTCTACCCATTATCGCTTTAAGATACTAATTTCTCTTTTTATTAAAGAAAGCACCCATCACTAAAGAAATAATCCTTGTATAGCAGGGGACTTTATAAACATGCAACAAACTCTGATAATAATATAAAATCACAGACAGAGACAGACTCGGACAAAAAATTTTGTGGATCGCACAAAGTATTGTCCTGCATGGGAATCAAACCCACGGTACTGGTACGGAAGGTCGGTATCTTAACTACTACGTCATCAGTGTAGTCATTTTTTTTATATCGATTTCAAACCTAATTATAAAATTGGAAATTATTCTAATTCCCGAATAGCCAAAATCTAATGGCTTTTGGCTATCTCACGCGCACACTCAATCACTCAATCACACACTACCCACCCACATTCAACAGCACGTATTGTATAATTTTAATCAATATATTTAAATGAAACATATAGAATATAATAATTTAAGCTAATTTAATTGTATAAGTGAGGGTACTGGTCCCTAAAATACAGCATAATTATGCTAGTTTAGGGGCCAGAGATTTTGTCTATTTTATGTATATTTTGTTCTTTGGTTAATAATAATAATAATTATTATTATTATGTTAATTTCATCACATGCAATTAATTTTTAAATACATCACCCTACACTAAAAAAATATTCATTGTATAGCGAAATCATTATTCTCCTGCTCTTATACCAATTACTCAGGGTCGACTCAATATGTATTTGTACATATTGCAAGAGTTATTGGCAATAGTTTTATGATTAGGTCTCATTAGGTGCCTGCCTCACGTCAAATCCTCCTAGGGAATGTTATTGTTGTGCAAACGGCATCAGGTGGATTTGTCCTACGTCGATATAAATGGTATTGAGGAATATTTATAAATAAATATATAATTGACCGATTACACTTAGGCTCACAACAACACCAGGCGGGCCACCGATGACAAAGATCGGGTACCGGTGGCCCGCTCGGATGGCGAAGAGAGGTGTTTGCAATGTGGGTCTATGGGTTGCGCGCCGCCTTTTCCGTTGCCCCGGACAGATTTGGCGGGGAGCGACCACGTCCATAGACGACCGCAAAAAAAAAGGCTCACAACAACAGTTTGTGGATGACACAAAGTATTGTCCTGTATGGGAATCGAACTCATTATACCTGACAGTAGGTTAGTATCGTTATCAATACGCTATCTGTACAATCTATTCTTATTGTTCGGGTGTATTAAATATTAATGAACACAAAAAATTCTACATTCTATATATCATCATTGATTCATCATTCAAATGATTTTATTGACCCAATATATTTTAAATAACAAGTAATACTATAATATTAGTTGAGTAATTTAATTACTAATACTGTAGCCGGGATAGTAAAAAAAAAATATTTCAAAGTTAGATAACTATTTTAATTTAGTTACGGCCTCACGAAAAACTATTACTTTTTACGGTTTCAAACTTCATTACCGATAATCTCAAATAATCTATTTTACTCTACTTATTTTTTCACTGTCTGAGGTCACCAGCTCTCTCTCTCTTTCTTTATCTTTTGAGCAGATCGCCAGCCTAGTGGAGAATTGAGTCGCCTAACTGGAAAGCTATACCTTAAAATGTCTAACTTCATAATGAAATCCTGAGCGCAATATTCGACGCCTCACCTCGCGCCAATTGCAGTCGGCAGTACAATTTCATATTCTTGCTATAACAACAACAAACAAGGTACTTGTCGATTTATTTGTTTAAATTCTCTTTAAAACTCAAAAGAGTACAAAAATCAAAAATGATAACCACAACTGTCGTAATCAGTATGTACAAGCTACCACATGAGTTATAGACAGGCTTGCATCTGCACACATCATAAAATCTCCACAGTCAATGCGCGACCGATGCCTGAATACCGATGAGCTCAGCGCCATGCAGGTATGGATTTTGTATAACCAATAAGTTTATTCCATCTCAGATACTTTTTGTTGAGGTTCTTTTTTTTAAATAAAATAAAAAATACATTATTTTAGGTCACTAAATAATATATTATCATTATTATAATATCAGCTCACATATGTCCCACTGTTATAGCTGTGTGTTAGCGGCTACGAATACTACCAATCCTTACTTTGCTCGTGGATGGCGTAAAAGACGACTAAGAGACTTATAACGACCTTTTTTTTTTTTTTTTGTCACTGTGGAAACGCATCTACGCGCTATCCCCCGTCGGTGATAGACAGGGGGGAGTGTGGGACTCACCGGCTAGCTGAAACCCTACCGGAATACCCACTAAAACCACAGCGGCCCCTTCCGCGCTTTTACGGGGCGCCGGAGAGATCGTCTACTGACATTCGATCCCCGGCATCCCAACGCTTGGCCTTCTGGCCACGTCCTGCTATCCCTCAAGGCGGTGGGAGGAGGAGGTGCGCATAACGGCACCTCCTCCTCCCTGGTCGCCGGCGGCGAAGCGAGTCAGCGGCCGCAAGCGCTTCGCGTTCCCGCTCCGCGGCCTCTTTTCTTTTCATGATGGCCTCACAAAAGGAGGCCATCGACAACCAGCACCTGTCGCTGTCAAGCATCTTCGAGATGATGGGCGACAACGACAGGTCCCTCCCAACGACCGCTGACAGGACGTGGCGCTGGGGCCCCCAGGCGGGGCATATCTCCAAAGTGTGGCGCGCATCGTCTACTGGCGCGCCACACTCGTGACATCCTGGGGTCCCTTCTCTTCCAATTTTGTGCAGGTACTTACCGAACACCCCGTGTCCGGTAAGCACCTGCACCATCCTAAAACTTAGGCTGCCGTGCCTTCTATTAATCCAGCGGTGGAGATGCGGCGCAACCGCCTCCACAGTCCCCCGCCCTGCTACGGGAGACTCCAGTTCCTCTCTCCACCGCCAGATGACATCCCTTCGGGCCACTTCCAAGGCTCTGCCCAGTCCCCTTACGGAGACTTGCTCGCCGTCGGCCCGCGCCGCAACACGCAGCCGGTAGACCTCCGCCAGGGCCTTAGCCACAAATGGCCAAGGCGGGTCGCCCGCCAGCAATGTTGCCGCGGTCCACGAAACCGTACGGTAGCCCCTGATAGCCCTCACCGCCATGGCCCTCTGCGGACGTCGCAGAAGGGCCCTGTTGCGGGCGGTGAGCGAGTCCGCCCATATAGGGGCACCATACAGTGCCATGGACCGTACGACTCCGGCGTATAATCGCCGGCAAGATGACCCGGGATTGCCAGTGTTTGGCAAAAGTCTACCTAGCGCCGCGGTCGTCTTGATGAGCCTAGGAACGAGTTGGGCAAAGTGTGGCTCGAAGTTCCACCTGGAATCAAGGTGTAGACCCAGATATTTCATCTGGGCCCGCACTGGCACGGCAGCCCCAGACACGCTGATGTATGCTCCTCGGGGGGGACCTCGACCTGGGCCATGGAATAAGAGGGCCTCGGTTTTCTCCACCGAGACCTTCAGACCCAGCATACCTATCCGGCCCACGACGAGTGCAACCCCCTCCCTTGCCAATCGGGCAGCCCCCAGATAGTCGGGCCTCCTCATGGTGACGAGGGTATCATCCGCATAGCAGATGACCCCCATCCCGAACAGAAGCCGACCCCGTAGGAGCCAGTCGAATCCGACGTTCCACAGGATCGGGCCGAGGACCGATCCTTGTGGGACGCCGCACTCCACCCGATGACGATTAATGCGCCCGTCGCCCCCCTCCCAGAGCACGTACCTCCCCTCGAGGTACGCTTCCAACAGCCTCCGAAGATACGGAGGCACTCCATGATACCGGAGCGCCTCCTTCAGTGTCTCATGCGGGAGGCTGTTGAAGGCGTTCTTTATGTCCAGCGAAACTGCCAGGAGGACTTCCTTGTTGACCACCGCATCGGTAGCCAAGGACTTCAGAGCGGCCAGCGCGTCTATGGTTGACCGACCGCCCCTGAACCCGTATTGACTCTCTGACAGTCCCGGCCCGACTTCCTCGAGGTGCTGGACGAGACGGCCCTTGAGTACCTTCTCGAACAATTTGGCCGTCTCGTCCAACAGCACCAGCGGTCTGTATGCGGAAGGGGAGTCGACTGGGCGACCCTCCTTCCGCAGCAAGCACAATCTGCCGCATCTCCATTGCTCCGGGAACTGTCTGGATCTCAAGCACGCGTTGAACAGTTCCCGATGTTCACTCTTGAGGTATTCTGCGGCGATACCGAGTATAAGTCCCGGGACGCCGTCCGGACCAGGCGATTTTCTCTTCCCGGGGAGTAGGGAGAGGGCCACTTCCATTTCTCCGTCAGTAATAAGTGGGATTGAAGTCTCCACCTCTACCACCGACCAAGAAGTCATTTGGGGGGGAACGCGTCCCACAGAACTCGGGAACAGTTCCCCCACTAGCCCCGACAGGAAACCCGGATCCATCGTTTCTATGATTGGGACGCCACAGTTTGGCGAATGATAGGTCCTCCACGGATCCACCCTGATGTCGCACGCAAGTGTGGACCGTCCCTCTATTAAGGAGGGACAGACCCGAGGACAGAGATCACCGCTCAACAGCCGCGCCTTTAATGTTTGTGGCAGGGTTCCCCCATATGCGAGACTTCGCGTTAAAGTCGCCGAGGACCACAATTTTCCTCGGCGACTGGCGACGAACAGCGGCACTAACGGAGTCTAAAAATAGCTCAAACTCCGCTAGACTTCGATTAGGTGAGAAATAAACCCCAATAATTGTGAGGTCCCGCCACCCCACCACAACATAACCGTTGCCCCTCTCTAGTGGAGAGAGGGAAGGGCCGACACATCCTCTGGATAGGACAGTTACATCTTCCTTAAGATCCCCCACCCAGTTGGCTGAGTGGGGAATAAAGTATGGCTCGCGGGCCACAGCTAGATCCGTATCCCACTCCGCCATGGACTGCAACAGGAGGTCCTGTGCCCCGGCGGAGTGGTTTAAATTCGCCTGGAGGAAACGTACTCTGTCTCCCATTAGGTAGACATTTCGACTCCTCCTTGGGCTCTGCAGCTACTTGCTACTGTAACGGCCCGAGGGCCTTGGGCCAGCCGACCTCTGGTGGAGGGAGGCTTACAGAGCTTGCCTCCCATCACGTGTTCCGAGGGGCGGCCCGTATCATTACAAACTGCACATCGGGGCACCTTGTCACAAGCTGCTGATCGGTGTCCAGTTTCTCCACATCTGAAGCACAAGCCAGAACGATCCACCCCGGAGTGGCATAATAGACCGGTGTGCCCAAGGCACTGGCACTTGTAGCAGCGAAGGGGTAACTGCTCCAAAACTAGAACTGCAGCTGAGCTCCAGCCCACCAGCAGTCGCCCACTGTCGGCAAGAACCTTGGCTGCGGTCACCGGGCATCGTACTTTGACCATGCCCATACCCTGGGGACCAACTTGGATTTCGCTAACCTTGACCTCTTCCTTTGCACAACCACTGGCGCGAACCACTGCGGCGGTGACCTTCTCCTGTGTTACTGAATCATCCAACCCCGTCACTCGGATGTCAGCTTTTTTAACAGGGCGAACAACATCAGCCACGCCCTCAAGTGCTTTGCGGAGCTCCCCTGCCAGACGATCCGCCTGCTCCGACGATTGCGTTTTGGGCAACTGAAATACCCGCACACCAGTGACGGCACGGCGTACCCTAAGCCCCTCCCCAATTCCTATGGCTTCCAGATTCACTGCGGCCTCTGCCCGCAACATGGCGTCGGTGTATGTCACTCCCCTTTTTTCGGCTTCTGGCTGTAATGTTATAATAACAGCAGCCGTACGGGGAACAGTAAGCTCCTTCTTCTTTTCTTTTGTCGCGGTAGGCAGTGGTTCAGCTGCCACGGCAACGATGGGTGCAGTAGCTGTCGGGGAGGATTTACTCTTCTTCTTGCCTTTTCTCACAACGGTCGCCCAAGTAGTATCTATTGGAGCTGGTCCAGCCAGCTCTTGCGAGGGAACGTGGGTAGTACACCTCGAGGTACTAGGTACCTCGGAAGCCTCAACAGTAGGCATAAGGGAGGCGGTAGTTGGTACCGCCACCTTTTTTCTGTCCGCTGCCAGGGGCGGACGGGTCACCTTTGCAGGTAAAAGGCGGTCTTCTATACCCGCGAATCGGGCGTCCAACATTGCTCCCACAGAACGTGTGATGCAGGATTTTAGGTCCTCCATTGCATCTGCACCTATAGCGGATGTCGAAGCGGAGGTTCTCATCTCCTGAAACTCGCGGCGGTGTGCCTTGACTTCCAGGCGTAGGGTCTCATTCTCTTTCCGGAGGCGATTGACGTCTAGACGAAGCTTACGGACATCCTCCGATTCCTCCTTCAAGCACAGGACTTCTACAATCTCCTGCAGATCTGCCGCTGAGTCCTTCAGTTTTTTAACGTAACCACCTTGGAGGTGGCCCGACTTTCGGGCCACCTCTATGATGGCAGCAATACTGCGACCTCCACGAGCCCGTAGCTCTTCAGGGCCCATCGAAGTGGCGTCCTCCATAACAAAAGACTCTGACGCCGACGTGTCAGCCGATTCATTGGTTACGGCTGGGGCCACCTTTTTGAGTACTCGACTCTTAAGCTCCCGCTCAAACTCTACCTCCTTGGCCTCCGCGTCCTTCGCCTTAAGCTTCGCTCGAGCCCTAGCTAGCCCCGTACCATGGCCTCTAGTTACGGGTTTGCCGCGGCGGACCGTCCCGATTTTAGACCTCGGTTCTGCCTCAGGGTCCGAAGAAACCTCGGATGGCTTTTTAAAAAAAGTGTGCTCATGCGAGCGCTTACGACCAGACGTCTGGTCCGTGTCTCCCGTAAAATACCCGATACCGGACCCCACATCCGAGTCGGCCTCAGATTCGTCGTCACCCATCAATGAAGGATGTTATAAAACTATTTATAAACCTAATTATAAAACCTAATTACAAAACTATTTATAAAGAAAAAGTACCTACAATAACAAAAACGAACGACAAACAAGAACGAAATGCAACATTAATTGTATCTACCTACAACGAACAATAATAATTTATACCAGAGTATATATACAACACGAAATAACCTAGACAGTGCATAAATTAACCTCCCATATGCAATCCCCCAATAAAAACTTGACACAACAAACAAATAAAAACGACCCGCCAAGACAATTAAACGACAAGAGCGCCTAACGACCAATGCCGATATCGCCTCAAATGCATACGTCCGACCGGTACGAGTGCCTGTCGGCGTATCGACTTATAACGACCTGAGCCAACTCCATCTGATGCCGTTTGGTCAACAATTACGTTCCCAAGGAGGGTTGACGTCTGGCAGGCGGCTGGTCATAAAACTATTGCCAATAACTTTTACAATATGTTCTATGAAAGAAGTGTATATATTGTATCGACCCCAAGTAATTGGGATAAGAGTAGGAGAATGATGATGATGATGATATGTCCCACTGTTAGGTTAGGTTAAAACTGAAATGAACCTACTCTACCACGCTGGCCAGACGTTTTAGTATAGGGTTTTGTTAAGAGTTTCCTGCCACGCCTTCTCTGGCATTGATGTTATATGCGTTTTTAAATCTCTAAGTCGTCACTTACGATCACCAACGGATAAGATAGGGAGTGGTAAATTGTAATCTTACTCCGTCACCACATGAAAAAATAAATTTTGAGTATCTGGCGATTTATTTAAAGAATTTTATAAAGCAATGTCTAAAAATGACAATTCAACTTGATAACGTGTGAAACAATTAATACAAAAAAAAAATCAAGAAAAGAATACACAGATTATAGAAAATATGATTGTTGAAATGTAATTTTAAATATTTGTAATATCAACACGACTTGCTTTTATTTTCAACCTGATACTAAGATAACTTGATACTATCAACAAGGTAACCGTTATTCTGTCTTAGAAAAAAAAAATACATTCATTTACTCGAACTAGTGTTCTGAAGCAACATAAACTTTCTATTTCATCGGATAAAGGGGAAGCGGGTCGCATCGTATTCATCTTTTCATTTTTCTATCTACGGTATAAAGTTGCTTCACTTTGAAAATGAAGCCTGAAGCGAAAATACGTTGGCTTTGGAGTCGGAAGTGCCTATCCACTCACAGCGAGTGGCAGGCACAGATCTTATAGATTTGGGAACACTCAATGGGCTTTGTGGTCTTTGTAAACTGTACTTGTACTAACTTGTTCAGTACTTTATTATTTTAAGGAATATTTTATTGAGTATTTCTTTGTTGAAATACAATTTATTATACTTTATTTATTTTTTATTTTACTGTGTTATAGAGTGATTATTATGATTAACTGTGTATTAATGTAGCATCAGAATTATTTCATACATCCGAATACCTCTAACCAAATCAAGTGACTATAAAATAATATAAAGGTCTCTTGTTGTATCTTTTTTTCTTCTTTAAGTCTACTTAATGTATATATGTAATCAATTATAAACATCTACAGTTCTCTCCGTAGATGGAGAGAATTGTTTATAATTGATTGCGTTGCCTTATTATCATCACTCTCTTATCCCAATTGCTTGGGATCGATACTATATGCACTCTTCCTTCATAGCACACATTGTAAATGTCATTGGCAATAGTTTTATGACCAGCCGCCTGCCTGATATCAACCCTCCTTGGAAATATAATTGTTGACTAAACGGCATCAGATCAACAAACAAACAACAAAATATGCAACGCATTGATGTTATATGCGTTTTATATCCCTTAGTCGTCTCGTACGATCACCCACGGGTAAAGATATGGGGTGGTCACAAGTATTCTTACTCCGTTACCACACGGAAAGTATTTATTTAGTTTTGAGTATTAATACCCTTAAAAAAATTTAAGAAATTTGCAGTATAAGTATTATAATTTCTAAATAATCATTCTAAAATTCCTATGAGTTTGCGAAGTGGTGCTGGAGTAAGAATATGATTAAACAACCCTTGCTTTCTTAAAAGATGATCTCAAATCTTTAAGTAACACCTATCTAAATAACATCAAAGTTACTTTTCAATGACACATAGTATCAATGAATCATTGATTTCATGTATTATATAAATTAATTAACCATTACTTAAAATTTTGTTATTATTAGTGAGAACGGGCCTAAGAGATACAGGTATGTCATTATTGAAGACAAAGGAAACTTCGTAATACAAGTCCATAATAACCCATCAGACATTATTCATTGGATTTACTTCTCCGTATAAGTTCATATGTCTGTGTGGTGACGGAGTAAAAATACAATTCACCACCCCCTATCTCACCCGTGGGTGATCATACAAGACGACTAAGGGATATAAAACGCATATAACATCTATGCGAGGGAAGGAAAACTCGAAACAAAACCCTGTACCAGCACGTCTGACCGGCGTGGTGAAGTGGATCAATTGCCCTCCCATTGTGGAGGAGGCTCGAGCCCAACAGTGGGACGTGTATGAGCTGAGATGATGATGATGATGATAAGTTCATATTGTGCCGTTTGTATCTATAATGCCCTGCAGCTTCGACAATGTCGTTAATCCACTTGTTCGGAGGACGCTTTTGACCGTATTGTCGAATATATGGTGGCCCTTGAGAGGTTTCCTTATTCTATAGTATGCTGCACGACTTTAAGCTTTGTAGCAATAAGGCAATATTTAAAGATCCTGTTTCGTGTAGCTTAAGTCATTACTAGTTATACACCACGAGTCGACTACGCAGGCATCGACTATTCACGAATCGACTATCCACGAATCGAGACTAAGATATTGTCGCAATTAGTCTCTTGCAATTAATAACTAAATAGGGTAAACGGATAATATTATATTACTAACTTCGTGAAAATGTTTAGAGGATTATTAAATTGATTGAATTAAAATAGTTTTCAAATAAATTTATCTAGTTTTAATATTTATATAAAGTGTCTGAAGTAAATTCATTTCAACATTTTGATAGTAGGCATGACAATATTTAACTATTAATTTTATATTATAATTATATTAAGTCGATAAATTTAAAGCTTAATTAATATTGTAGTTTGTCTATTAGCATTGGCATTTTTATGTTCTCCTACATTGCCACTGGATATGGCCGTGTGGTGACCGAGTAAGAATACTATTCACCACATACCCTCTCTTACTAGTGGGTGATCGTACAAGACAATTAAGAGGCACAATCGTATAATAATACTGCAAGATCAGGTCATCAGATCAGATCAAATTAAAAATAAGTTAATTCTAATGGTAGGGCCACGTTGCTAACAGTTTTCTATTTACAACCAGGGGCGGTCCATGCGAGGTAGTATCAAACACTCACAGAAAATCGACGTTTGAGCAGTGGCAATGTGTCCTTGTGCTTCGTTTGGTGAGCGAGAGAGCCGAAAGTCTAAATTTCTGAATAGGTTTTGGTTTATAGGCAACGGCCTAATTATACCGTCGGTATTACAAAGGTCTATAAGTGGTAGTTACACTTACCATTAGGTGTATTGCCTGCTTGTTTGCATAAGCAAAAAAAAAAGTGATAAAGCCCTATATCAACCTGTCTGACTAGCGTGGTTATAGAAGGTCAATTTTCCATTTTTCAGTGATGGAGGTTTGAACCCAGCACTCGGACGTACATAAACTGAGATGATGATATCGTTAGAGTAATATACAACATTGACAGGAGCCGGGACGTGGCTTCTGAGTTTTGATATGTTGTATATAATCTCACTTAAACAGGCGCCTAAACGGGGATGATAGCGTTGACATTAATCTAAATAGTCACCAATGATTGACGTAGTACTGGAACGAGTACCTACTTGCGTCTAATGCAAATATAACCGAACGGGCGATCGCAGCGGAAAGGGTCACTATTAGTACTGAAGCTTACCCTGTCGATGTAAATCCTCGGATTACTTGGCATATTATACCGAGACTATATACCCGAAAAGTTAACACACAGGGCATGCTACCGAAAAACAATCTCTACGATACTATTGCTTGGCTCATAAGACTTAGAAATTAGACGGCGAGCTATGAAGCAATATGCCTTGGACGCTCGGATGGCGACGGTCAAACAATATTCTATATATAATATGTATATGATAAATAGTACTCCAAAGCATGCCAATTTCATAGTCATCGTAAATGTTCTACTATATGAGATCATAACTGAAAGGGGAGGGCGTAGACTCTCTACCACTAAGTAAAGAAAGATTTCTTCCTAACTCCATTTTGTTCAATCCCACAACTACAGTAGGTGGTGATTTAGCTGTACGTCTGGTATTACGTAATTACCTCTGGTATTGAGTACAGAAGCGGTGATTAAAACTAATAAACAGGTGAGCTGCTTACCCATCTGGTGTCAATAGCTATACAAGAGATTATGTGTATCACAATAGAACGTGACTAACTACTATAATAGATGGAAAATTGGACTTAAGTTGGCCTCGTGAATTAAGAAAGTTTTATATTGAGTTTTTATTATTTTATAGTAAAGTTACTGCGTATATATAAAAACCCATTCGTAACGACGACGTAAGAGAGCGAGTCGGTATGAAAGAGAGTATTGGTGTAAAGATGCGAAAGGGAATGCTCCGATGGTTCGGACATGTGGAAAGAATGCCGAACGAACGTCTGGTTAAGAAGATATACAATGCGAAAGTGAAAGGATGTAGGTACCGGGGGAGACCGAGACTAACCTACCTAGACCAGATCGGTCATGTACTGAAGGAAGGTGGAGTCAAGAGTCTCCGAAACCTGCGAGCGTGTATGAAGAGAATTATGAATGTTGAGAAAGCGAGTGAAGTATGCAAGGATAGAGTTCTCTGGCACTCTGTTCTCTCTGCCTACCCTGCAAGGGACATGGCGTGATGGTATGTATGTATGTATAAAAACCCGATACTATTACTGCGTATAACTCCGTCTTTTTTCTATTCCGTTCTTTTTTTTGCGGTGGAATATAGACGTGGTTGCGCCCCGCTAAATCAGTCCGGGGCGACGGATGAGGCGGCGCGCATTCCCATAGACCCACCTTGCAAACCTGAGCGGGCCACCAGTACCCGATCTTTGTCTTCGGTGGTCCGCACGGCGGTTTACCCTCGCGGGTTCCTCTCGTGTCGTCACCCTCACACGGTGGCCTCACGTTGGGTGACCGGACTACTCCCCGGTCAGATCACCCGAAGCCTCGCTTCCCAGTTCCTGACGCTGTCAAACATCGCTATCATGACAGCCGGCAGCGCCAGGTCGGCACCGATGACAGCGACGAGGTCACGACGCTGCCCGTCCCAGCAAGTACAGACCTCGAGCGTATGTTGCTCCGTGTCCTCCTCACTGCTGCGGGGGACTGTCGCTCGCACGCAGGGTACACCACGCGGAGGTCTCTGGCATCGTCCCCTTTATATTCTTACCTGAAGCAGGAGAAGAGTGGTGTTAAGAAAGAATTATTTAGTATATTAAGGCAATTACGTCATTTTAGCGTAATTATGCTTAACGGGAATCATGTATTTTTAGAAAACAATATACCTATATAGAAAGCATCATCATCATCATCATCATCATCATCTTGCTCTTATCCCAATTACTTGGGATCGACGCAATATGTCATCTTCTTCCATACAGAAAGAAAACAGTAAAGTATATATGAATAAATCATAAATATTTCTTTCAAATGTTTCACGAAACGGTTTTATTTTGTTCTATTGTTAATTACACATAGTTTGTAATTAATGCGCTCAGTATATACAAGTATTATTCTCTCATAGATGATTCTGTAAATTATATTTAATTAATATAATTGTAAAATTTACATTTATATCAACAATGCCTAATGAACACCTGGGCAATTTATTGCAATATATATTTATTTTGAATTATAGCCAGATTCTACGAAATACATTCAAAGGTTAATTAAAATAACGTAGATATAATAGTAGTTATATAATTTATAACATAAATCTGATTAAAGCGCGAAGTGGTCAAAGTACCGACCTTTTCTACAGAGTGTCGTGGATTCAATTCCTAGTTTGAATAATTATTTGTGCGAATGAGAAATGATGATAAGTATACGTTATTTTTTTTAAACACCACCATGCATTAAGAAAATAATCCTTGTATTGCGGAGGACTTTATAAACATGCAATTAACGCAAATACATTACAGACTCAGATCAACAGTTTGTGGATCGCACATAGATTTGTCCTGCGTAAGAATTGAACCCGCGGCATTGGCATGGAAGGTCGGTATTTTAACCAATGCGCCATCTGTGCACTTATACCTACTATGTAGTAGGTTAAGCCTAGGTAGGCTAAGCCATCTGTGCAATTGTATGTTTTAATGTTTATAAAAAATATTACTTCAAAACTCAATGAATTTTATATCTAAATACCTACACTGACACAGAGCTAATTCTAACGGAGTACTTTTTAAAAAAGATTCGAGTTTACATTAAATAATGGCAACTACAAAAATTTTACTTAATTACTTCTGAGAAATTAAAACATGAATATCATACCTAACAAAGAATAAAACATTGCAATTCTAACTACGAAGTTTAATTGAAAAGAAAATACGTTGCTTAAAATAATAAAATGAAAAAGATAAAATAGCATGGACACAGCCAAAGGAAAAGTTATTAATTAAACACAATTGACTTTTAAGAAAAATTCAATTATTTCTTCTTTATCTCAAAGTTTCGGTGCCTATCGCGTTTTATACTTTTAATGTCTACTCAGTACGGTCTTATTAAAACTTTACTGACGGGCGATAAGAAGGTATTCAGGCACGTAATACCTACAAAGAATTATAAAATAAAAATATATATATATTTTTTTTTTAATTACAAATTGTCACCATTTTATAGCCGAATACGATTGTTGACTATACATATACACGCGCACATACAAGCAAATAAATTTGAGTTTTAAATATTAGAAATAAAGTCCTAAATCAGAATTAGAGAGAGCCACATATGAATTTGGATATTCGGGTGTTCAAATAATTGGTGTTTGGATAATCGGGAATCTATTGTGTTGAAATATCAAATAATATTTGATAGTAGATTTCTTAGTACTAGTAAGTCTAGATGCCTAATAACTGAACATTAAGTTTTATTTTTAAACAAAAAATAGGATAAATTATCTTTCTCCTACTCTTATCCCAATTACTTGGGATCGATACAATATGTATTCTTCTTTCAAAGTACATATTGTAAAAGTTATTAGTCATACTTTTATGACCGGTCGCCTGCCAGAGGTCAACTCTCCTTGGGAATGTAATTATTGACCAAACGGCATCGGATAGAGTTGGCCCAGGTTGTTATAATAACCACCGAAGACAAAAATCGGGTACCGGTGGTCCGCTCGCACGGCGAAGAGAGAGGAGTTTTCTATGGGATCATGCGCGCCTTTCCGTCACCCCGGACCGTGTTGGCGGGGTGAGACGCATCCATAGACCACCAAAAAAAAAAAGGTTTATATAATAAAAAATTAGGATAAATAAACAGATTACAATATTTTTGTGCAAAATCACTTATGTACTTAATTCTGAAAAGATTTATTACTATTATAAAGTTAAAGAGCTTATTTGAGAGAGACTATTTCTCTTCGGAAAATCTGTGGAGTTAGGCTGACCGACCGCATTCGTAACGACGACGTTAGAGAGCGAGTAGGTATGAAAGAGACTATTGGTGTAAAGATGCGAAAGGGAATGCTCCGATGGTTCTGACATGTGGAAAGAATGCCGAACGAACGTCTGGTTAAGAAGATATACAATGCAAAAGTGGAAGGATGTAGGTACCGAGGGAGACCGAGACTAACCTACCTAGACCAGATCGGTCAGGTACTGAAGGAAGGTGGAGTCAAGAGTCTCCGAAACCGGCGAGCGTGTATGAAGAGAATTATGAATGTTGAGGAAGCGAGTGAAGTATGCAAAGATAGAGTTCTCTGGCACTCTGTTCCATCTGCCTACCCTGCAAGGGATATGGCGTGATGATATGTATGTATGTATGTGTACTATTTTTATACCTACCGCAGTTAGGTAATACTTACTAAAGACGTGGTATATAATTTTATCTAATCATCATCATCATTGCAGCCCAGCATATATATCCCACTGTTGGGCTCGTGCCCCTCCATAATGGGAGGGAAATTAACCTACTATACCGCACTGGTCGAACGTGTTGGTATAGGGTTTTGTTTTTAAGTTTTCATTCTCTTGCATAGAGGTTATATGCGTTTTATATCCCTTAGTCGTCTCTTACGATCACCCACGGGTAAGATAAGGGGTGGTGATTTGTATTCTTACTCCGTCACCTCACGGATCATTTTATCTAAAGATAATGTATTTTAAAAAATATGAGTAACCCGCTGAGTTTTTGGTTGAATCTTCTCAATGGCGGTCGCGTTACGAGCCAATAGTGACTTATTGGCTCTATTTAACTTAAAATATTAAAATCGACAATATCTTAATGCAACCTGCAGAGTTTCTTCATAATTCGATGCATGCACGTCGTCAGAATTGGTTCGCCACCCAAAAAGGGGACCCATAAAGAGGAGGACGACCGCGTAAGATTCTACGTTACGGATGGTAGCATGTAGAACGAAATGAAGAAATTAGTACCAATAGCGTGCCCAGTAGCAGAGAAGGGCAAATAAATGAGGTTTAAGGAATTTCCTTCACTCAGGTTGGTTGAATTCGGATGGACCACCGAAGTCAGCCAGTCTTCAACCCTCCTTGGGAATGTAATTGTTGACCAAACGGCATCAGATAGAGTTGGCCCAGGTCGTTATAAGGCTCTTTGTCGTCTTTTACGACATCCACGAGCAAAGTAAGGGTTGGTAGTATTCGTAACCGCTACTACGCAGCTAGTATGTATGTAAGGCAACTATTGAATCTTAAATGATTTAGCGTACTTATGTATGTACGTTAAGTATTATTTTAGGCTTTCTCTATTGATTCTCAATCGCCTTACAGTTGGCAGATCAAGTAATTTATAACTAAGTTGCCTCCTGCAGACAGGCACTGAAATTTTGATTAATTAGCTTCTAGTGTTTAGAATTTAGTTCTTGTAATTCGTTATGAATCAAATAAATTCTAACTATATGTAACTGTGTTATAATAGTTAAACAAAAGGCGTCATGTAATTTTAAGAGGTGAATAATTATTTTTTTTAAATACGACCCTGCTAAGGAAAAAATCCTCGTATTTGAGGACTTTACAAACATCATCATCGTTATCACAGCTCATATATGTTCCACTGTTGTGCTCAGGCCTTCTCCGTAATGGAAGGGAAATTAACCTACTATACCGCGCTGGTTAGACGTGTTGTTATATTTGGTTCGAGTTTTCCTTCTCTTGCATAGATGTTATATGCGTTTTATATCCCCTAGTCGTCACTTACGATCAGCCACGGGTAAGACAGGTGGGTGGTGAATTGTATTTATACTCCGTCACCACACGGATATAATTAATGAATACAAATTACAATCAGATTTGGAACCATTCGTGGATCGCTCAAAGTATTTAATGGAATCAAACTCACGATACTTGACACGGTAAATCGGTATATAAACCACTACGCCATATGTGCAGTCAATTAAACGCCATCTAAATAGTGGTAGGCAGTTGAAACGCGAATATCATATGATGAGTGACAACAAAGAAGAATTGATGTGATGTCTCATATAGATTGCCTTAGGTAGCCACCTACAATTTAGATGTTGTTAAAATACATACATACCATCATGCCATGTCCTTTGCAGGGTAGGCAGAGAGAACAGAGTGCCAAAGAACTCTATCATTGCATACTTCACTCGCTTCCTCAACATTCATAATTCTCTTCATACACGCTCGCCGGTTTCGGAGACTCTTGACTCCACCTTCCTGCAGTACATGACCAATCTGGTCTAGATAGGTTAGTCTCGGTCTCCCCCGGTACCTACATCCTTCCACTTTCGCATTGTATATCTTCTTAACCAGACGTTCGTTCGGCATTCTTTCCACATGTCCGAACCATCGGGGCATTCCCTTTCGCATCTTTACACCGATACTCTCTTTCATACCTACTCGCTCTCTTACGTCGTCGTTACGAATGCGATCGATCAGCCTAACTCCACAGATTTTCCGTAGAGATCGCATTTCGACCGCATTGATTTTACTTTTATACTCTTTTCTGCATACCCAACTCTCGCTTCCATACAGTAATGTTGGGGCAAGCACTGCGTTATGTATTGCTACACTGTGCCTTTTGTTAAAATAGGTATCTATTATTATAGTCCAATCTCACGTTAAGTTATTCACGTATAGCAAGCGATAGTTTGTATTAATTTTCATTATCATAGATTTATTTTCAAGGAGGGTCCTTGGGAATGTAATTGTTGATCAAACGGCATCTGATGGAGTTGGCCTAGGTCATTATAAGGCTTTCAGTCGTCTTTTACGACATCCAGGAGTAAAGTAAAGGTTGGTAGTATTCGTAGCCGCTACCACACAACTTACCCCTACGCTATTATATATAGATTTACATAAATTGAATTAGATAATTATTAGTTATTACTCGTGGTTTTAAATATGCTTTTTGCCCGATCCAGAATCGAAACAGGAACTCCAATAGCAGTTAAATACTTATATCATCAGATCAACGAAATGCATTTGAATATATACATACAATTTATATATTCCCATTTTTACTGGCCATCAGCCAAAGCTTTTCGTTTTCTCTCCGCTTTGGCACATGTACCATTGTCGATATTCAGATTGGCTTTATGTTGAATCTTAAGAACTCTTCAAACATGGACTGCACCAGTTATTTATGTTCTATATTTCTTTTCTTTGATCTATTAAAAGAATTTAATTAAAAATTATGGTACAGTACTTTCAATATTGGTGGGTAAGTATTTAATTCTACAATCTTTTTCCTCGTATATATGCAAGATAAGTGATAAATAAGTGAATAATAAGTATATGCAAGATAAGTATAAAACTTTTTTTCTTTTTTTTTATTGCTTATGGTGACAAACGAGCAAGCAGCACACCTGATGGTAAGTGTCATTGCTGCCCATGGACCTTTGCTATACCAAGGGAATAGCTAGGCCGCTGCCTACCATTACAATCCCCAAACCCACCCAGTTGGGCTTCCGTCTCTCTCACTCACCGAACGAAGCGCAATAGCACATTGCCATTACTCAGACATCAATCTTATGCGAAATTGTGGTACTACCCCGGACGGACTGGCGCACGACTGTAGACAGAGATGGTCAACAACGTGGTCGTACCACTATTAAACTGGAAATAATACCCCATAATAACTAGTTTGGTTTAATTTCTCAATCAGCATGCCTGCCTCCAACGAACTAGGAATACAATGAAATAAAACAGAAAGATAATCTTTCCTTCTTTCTTCTTAAATGTCATTACAGTGTATAAGAGTAAAGTCCTTTTGCAAGTGAAAGAAAACTTCTAATCTAATGATTATCATACTTTTATCACAATTACTGGGGATTCACGTAATATGTATTCTATTCTATCGTACATATTGCAAAAGTTGTTGGTAGTAGTTTTATGACCTGCGTGACGTTGAACCTCCTTGGGAATGTAATTGTTGATCAGACGGCGTGAGGTGGAGCTGGCCCAGGACTATATAAAACTATTAATCATCTTCTACGACATCCATGAGCAAAGTAAGGTTGTGCAGAATTTGTAGTCACTATCACAGAGCAAAATTTCAAATAAAATATAAATTTTTTGTTTAAATTTTTCATGTTTATTTTCATCCTATCCTGCATTAAAAAAAAAACCTTTTACCATTAGGCATTTTAGAAGATTTACCAATTCGTAATTGTAAAAATTTTAATTGCTCTGTGATCGGCGTTCATTTTGGGCTTTTAAATTCATTCGCTCAATAAATCATAGGCTTTTAGAAACACAGTAAATATTAAGAAATGTAGTCATATGCAGACATCATTTCCGTGTGGTGACGGAGTAAGAATACAATTCACCACCCCCTATCTTACCCGTGGGTGATTGTACGAGACGACTAAGGGATATAAAACGCATATAATAACTATTTGAGAGAAGTAAAACACGAAACAAAATCCTATACCAACACGTCTGACCAGCGTGGTATAGTAGGTCAATTAACCCTATTATGGATGAGACTCGTTCCCCATAGTGGGACATATATGCTGAGATGATGATGATGATGATGTAGACATATTCAGTATATAGTCCCGTACTTATTATCAGTCTGCAGACCTGATACAATAATAGGCGGTTTTGCTCCGTTTTGCAGATTTCCTATTTTTAAAGGAACCTAACGAAGCCATTAAATTTACATTCCTGTGTGATCTTCTACTCTACTATTGAAGCTTTCATAAGAGCATAAATAATGGTTGCAAATAGCAATTTCAAGTTAAATAATTCATTCTTTCATCCTAAAAACCCTACATACACCAACCTCTTTGGCAAAATCTCTCGATATTGGTAAAATTCTCATATAGTAATGGAGTAAGAATACAATACTCCGTTCCCTATTTGGCCATGGGTATTGTAAAAGACAACTAAAGGATTATAATATGCGTATAACATAAATATAAGGCAAATTCGAAATTAAACCCTATACCAACCCACCTGACCAGCTTGGTATAGTTCATTAATTTCTTTCCTACAGTGAAGGAAGCTCGAGCCCAGCAGTGGGCCAATATATTTGTCCCACTTTTAGTACTAGATGATGATTAGTACAATATAGTTTGTAACAAACTCTAATGACAAAAGCCAAAAAAAAATATCTCAATATTACAAAACCCTAACATTTACCAACACACGTTGGTAAATCCCAAGCTTCACTAGTAAATCCTAAGATATACCAATATACAGGCTTCTACAGAAAGAAATACAGTAAATAATACTTTATAGAGAAAAAAAATGTCCCAACAAAGAAAACTACGTAAACGGCATAATAACATGTTGAATATTTACATGAGAGTCAGATATAAAGCCTAAATCTTTTGCCAAAATCACATAAAACAAATAAGAACAATTTTATTGCAGAAACAACACAAATATTACAACTACTTTCATCGTACTCACTCCAAACTTACGACGAACCTTTTCAGAAGGTTTTAACGTGTAAATAATATAAATGTTATGGATATTGGTTATTTTGCGCCATATGGCCATAATGGGCGCACGTGGTTGAGCTAACCTTTAAACTAATCTATCTATATACTTTTAAAGATGAAGAGTTTGTTTGTTGGAAAACTCTAATCTTAGGCACTACTAATTTGATTCCAAAAAAAATCCTTAGGTACGTATTAGATGTCCTGTTCAATTTGAAATAAAACTATTTTTACGAATTATATAGCGTTTGTATTTGATTTTTAATTGCCCGATGTTTCAAATACTTTACAGTAATCATGGAGTCCTCTCGTTGACCAGGATCCGTAAAAATAGTTTTATTCAAAATGGCCTGCTTAATCAAGAAGTTTACCTAATGCAAGGACAATAATAAACAAAAAAAAAACCAAGGCTTCAGCCGGAGAGTTAAGAGATGAGGTTTAGACTGCTCGATTTTCCAACTGAGCTGTGTTTATTCTCAATGACAGCGGCTAAATTTTCCTTCGTATTCTTTAACTCAAACTCCAAAGCGTACTAAATTTCATTGAAATTTTTAATGCGTTGCAGAAATTCTGAAAAAAAAAAGTGTGTGTCAGCTCCGATGCACGACTGGAGTTTACTCCTTAAGTACGATTATCAAAACAGGCGCAAAAAAAGCTCAATTGACTAAAAATAATATATATATATATTTTTATTTACATTTATTAAAACTGTACAGTGAAGTATTATTCACATCAGAAAGTGAAAGGTGCGCTGAATAGGTTGCGCACCAAGAACGTAACGAGGACGCCCTTGTTACGTAAAAATTTGAGGAGTAAAATCTAGTGATCGAATGATCGATCACTAGATTTTACTCCTCAAATTTTTCTCATACCGGGCGCCTTATATGAAATTAGATTCTTAAGGAGTAAACTCCAATAAACATAACCAAAAATAGTGTTTAAAGATATATCTAATATCTTATCTTATATGTATATCAACATAATTGCTAATGGCGGGAAATCATGTAAGATTTAAAATAAATTAATTGCATTAAATATTTAAGTCATTTGAGCAAGCGAAGCTGTTGGCATGACTAGGTTCTCAAATATAGATTATACATATACACACACATAGTGTCCTAAATAATCCCTCTTTCATATTTAATAAACGAACAAGCTCTCACATAGAATATCTGTTGAGTATTCTGGTGATTAACTCACCAAATAGAATATGGTGGTTAGTTATTAATTAATGTTTACTACTCCCACGTGAAAGAAAAAAAGTGGCGAGACATTGTAACAATGACTAACATAGTCACCACACAAAGTCTATGGTGCTGTAAGCCAATTTGCCTCGGTACCAGTGGCACGCCCGCATGACAATAAAATGTTTGAGCACGCCAAGTTATTAAGTTGAACACCATTCCTTTCGCCGCTCCGAGCGGTTTGCGTAGCTGACGCAAACCGCTCGGAGCGGTAACAGGACCATAACCTATTCCAAAAACTAAAAATGTAATTTCTCTTCTGACCAATGGAAATATCATCTCAGTTCATACATATCCTACTTCTGGGCATAATACGAGGGAAATTCATCTACTGCACAATGCAGGTCAATTGGGTTGATATAGAGTATAGTTTCGAGTTTTCCTTCTCTTACATCGGTGATATATGCATATATGATACCTTATTCGTCATTTACGACATCCACGGGCAAGCTATAGGAACTGTATTCTTACTCCATTACCACACGAAAAATGAGTTGTAAGTAGTAAAAAAAAAAGAATTCTGATACTCTTATAGCTATTGCTATTTACTTAAACTTAATACCTACCATATAGGTAAGTTACATCAACAACACCGTTGTCCTTCGAGAGTTTAGATTGTAGCCAAACTTTATTTTTCGCCTGGACTGGCCCAATCAATGAGTGTCGACCATCAGCTCGTACAACGGAAATATTGACAAACTTTGTATTGGACTTGCTAGAGTTTCTCAAACTTAAGACGTTTGTTTAGTTGATACGATACGTTTGAGTGCGACGTTATTAAAAATATTAAACAATTTAAATAGAAATTGGTGATAATAGACGTATTGTGAACTATTTACTAGTGGTAGGATCACGCTGTTGATAGTTTTCTGTCTATAGTCGCGGGCCGGTTCGTCAGGGGTAGTACCACACGCTCGCAGAAGATCGACATCTGAGTAATGGCAATGGGCTGTTGCGCTTCGTCCGGTGAGTGAGAGAGCCGGAAGCCCAACTGGGTGGGTTTGGGCATTTTATTGATATGCAGTGGCTTAAGCTTAAGCTCTTGGAATTGCAAAGGTCCATGGGCGGCGGTGACACTTACCATCAGATGTGCTGTTTGCTCGTTTGCCACCATAAGCAATAAAAAAAAATAACGACCCGCCATCGCTTAACTTCAGTATTCGGTCCCTCCGCCTTCTCATTATAAATCTTTAATAACATCTAGAATATTTATTGTAGTGATATGCTGTGAAAGGCAATTTGAATTTATATTTTAATACATCACTTATTATGATCATTCACCTCCTCTCATCTCAAAAAAAAGTCGACCCAATATGTACTGGTAAATGACTGCATAGATGGCGTATTGGTTAAAATATCGACCTTCCGTGCCTTGAGTTCGATTCCAACTCAGGACAATACTTTGTGCGATCCACAAAGTATTATTTTGAGTCTGGATGTAATTTGTCTGCGTTAATTTCATGTTTGTAAAGTCCCCCGTAATACAAGAATTATCTTAGTTTATTACCTTAGTTCAGGGTGGTGTCTTTAATAAAAAAACAAAGATTTTACAAACGTTATTAGTAAAATGAGGATGATATTAATTAAAGTTACATAAAAATTAAGTTTTATACATTGCAAACGCTAGTCAAACCTTACAAGATATATCAAAATTATACTACGAAATTGTATATCTTGAAAAGATCTACAAAACGGTCTACGATGGTATATATTTATTTCCTAAACCACAGTAATTATGATTATCTTTATATATAACTAAAAAATAATAGATTATTTAGAATGCTATCAGTATGAATCCTTATCCAATAAAAAGGTTATATACATGGTCATTCATTATTTCTGTTTGATAGCGGCTACGAATACTACCAATCTTTACTTTGTTCGTGGATCTCGTAAAAGATAACAAAGAGCTTTATATCGCCATATCTACCTGCTGCTGTCTGGTTAAGAGTTATATTCCCAAGGAGGGTCAACGTTCACCGAAAACAAAGATCGGGTACCGGTGGCCCGCTCGCACGGCGTAGAGAGGAAAGTTGCATGGTGGGTCTATGGGGTCACGCGCCGCTTATTCCGTCATCTCGGACCGACTTGGCAGGGCGAGACCACGTCCATAGTCCACCGCAACAAAAAAAAAGGAGGCTCAACGTCAGGCAGACAGCTGGTCATAAAACCACTGCCAAATAACTTTTGCAATATATATGATAGAAGAGGAGTACATATTGTGTCACCAAGTAATTGGACTAAAAGCAAGATAATGAATTTATTAACTTTTTTTTTACATACATACATACATATCATCACGCCATATCCCTTGCAGGGTAGGCAGAGAGAACAGAGTGCCAGAGAACTCTATCTTTACATACTTCAATCGCTTACTCAACATTCATAATTCTCTTCATACACGCTCGCCGGTTTCGGAGACTCTTGACTCCACCTTCCTTCAGTACGTTACCTATCTGGATCATTGTACGTACGCATTTAACTATACATACACACACATCATATATATATATATATATTCTTCCTTCAGTACATGACCGATCTGGTCTAGGTAGGTTAGTCTCGGTCTCCCCCGGTACCTACATCCTTCCACTTTCGCATTGTATATCTTCTTAACCAGACGTTCGTTCGGCATTCTTTCCACATGTCCGAACCATCGGAGCATTCCCTTTCGCATCTTTATACCAATACTCTCTTTCATACCTACTCGCTCTCTTACGTCGTATTACTCTCTTTTTTTACTATTAAATAACAAGATTTCTCATATATTTATTGGGTGAATAATATCTGGAAAGTATTTTTCCGTTCCGGCCAGTTCAGGCGTCTATTGAATGTTCCACCATAGTGCGCTATGTTTGAGATACACTGTTGAGAAGAATAGGTAGCAATTGGTCTTTATCATTACATTCAAACAGAAAAAGTCTTTGCAAAATTACTATCAATTCAGAAGATTTACTAGTACTATACTTACTTTTATTAAGCAACATAGCAGTTGCTTTGAAAAAAATATTTTTAACATTTTTAAGAGAAGAATATTTTTAACATTTTTAAGAAAGAATCTATTAAATACTATTTAATTAACGATAATTTATGCTTAAGGCATCATAGCTGTCTGTAGCAGTAAAACTGCCTAGCTATCAAAGATGAACTTCATCATCATCATCATCATCTCAGCTCATATATGTCCCACTATTGGGCCAGATCCTCCTGGGAGAGAAATAGACCTACTATACCACGCTGGTCAGGTGTTTTGGTATAGGGTTTTGTTCCGAGCTTTACCTCTCCTACATAGATGTTATATGCGTTTTATATCCTTTAGTCGTCTCATACGATCACCCACGGGTAAGATAGGGGGTGGGGAATTGTATTCTTACTCCGTCACCACACAGAAAGACACATATTTATATATTTTTAAATGACTCATATGAGTTGACAACTATTAATCAGCACTAAATTGCGGTGGGATGGGTCCGTGAGGAAATCTACGCTGCGCTGCCGGCGCATTGGACTACGCAGGCACAAGTACATGCGCCTAATACCGTCCTAGCTGAGGCCATGGGTGGTTGGAACGAGAATTAGTCCGCCACCCGATAGTGAGACTCATCGCTAAAAAAATACATTGTAATGAAATGTTATAGGAATTCGAATCTGGTACATCACCATTATTAATCATTCACTTGTGTAAAGCTATTTCAGCTACAAGGCAGATTTTTTATTAAAATGCTTTAATATGCACATTCCTCATTCGCTAAGCCTATGTGTATCCTGCTAAACTTGCGAATACTCCATAAGTTTAGTAGGACTTCGCTAACGACTGCGCTGTTTGTCCCGCCCTCAATTTCAATCTATTATAAGGGTTATATTCGCGACTGTATCAGAATGATTTGTTAAAAGTTCCTACGAATAAATAAGTTCGATTAAGACGTACTTGAATACTGAAGTGTTATGGATTTCCTTGTATTTGTAAGTATCACTGGCTAAATCAAGTACCGAATAATAAGATATCTGGATAGTCCGGTCATTGGTTATTAAAACATTTTTAGTGATTCTATTTTGCATTAAAATATTTGTATATAAGTATTTGTAAAGTGGTGTATTTACAAAACAGGGAATTGCTATGTTGTATGGAGTTAGCTTTAACTAATTGTTATAAATTTTATTAATTTTAATATAATTTTACTCAAAATTTTTATTATTTTTCTTTTTTTTTGTATAGAACTGTTATTGTTTTCTTTTTTAAATATTTTAAAGAAATTGTTATATATGAAGATTCATAAATGGATTTATGTTGCTATTTTTGCTTATTATTGTGTTTTTTTAGCTGCCAGTTTCCTTTAAAATAAATAAAATAAAAAAAAATAGTAAAATGCTGTATTGAGATTTGGTGTACAGTTAATATGTTTAGAATTTCAATTTACTGGAATTTACATTTAACATTCTTGATTATTTATAAAAACTTGATTACGGGCGAAAACATAATGGTAACTGGTAGCACAAATGGAACGGGTTATTCATTATGTATGACTTTGAGTCCTACGTGTGACATTCATTTTTCGCCCGTATTCAAGTTTTTATGTTTATGATGGTGAAACAAATAATGGATATAGCTAAGTAGATAATATCATTGCAAGAGAAAATAATCTCAAAATAAAATTCTATGCCAAACTATTGGTCAACGAAACAATATCGGCTAATTTCAATCTCATTCATGGGGAAGTTAATTTATAGAAGACTGTTAAAGAGGGGAAAAATAGCGTATATCAATGTGTAGATGCGCAAAAAGTTATTCTGCAAGTTATCGGTACTTTAAAAAATATTAGAGACTTATTTATGTCAATTTAGCTAGTCATATGCGTATTAACTCGTACATGCTTTACATATATTTTTCTCTTACTCTTATCCCAATTACTTCAGGTCGATACAATATGTACTCTTCTTTCATAGTACATTTAGTAAAAGTTATTGGGAATAGTTTTATGACCGGCCGTCTGCCAGACGTCAACCTTCCTTAAGGATATAATTGTTTACCAAACGGCATCAGATAGAGTTGGCCCAGATCGTTATAAGGCTCTTAGTCGTCTTTTACGGCATCCACGAGCAAGGTAAGGGTTGGTAGTATTCGTAGTCGCTACCACACAGCTACATCGTACTTTATTTACATATCGTTAATATTATTAAAAATCAGGTGCTCTACGCAAAGCATATAAAGAGCTGAGCGACAAGACAAAGTGGACAGTAAATGTGAAAAATAGACAGGGAATTATGCAATATAGACGTCATGATATTATAAAGGAAGCAACTAATTTCTACGCAGAGCTATATAGTATCGACGATAACACGCGCTCTACAAGATTTAATCTTACAAAACCAAAAGACCATAACATAGAAAACAAGGATACAGAGACAGCAATTATTCTCATATCAGAAATCGAACACGCTATAAATACCCAAAAAAATGACAAAAGCCCAGGAAGTGATAACATTGCGAATGAAGTGCTTAAGTCGTTATCAATTTCACTTCAGAAACCGCTACAAGTACTATTTAACAATATTTTAAAAACAGAAGCCACGCCGGAACAATGGTCAAAATCTACAATTATACTACTTCACAAAAAAGGAGACAGAAGTGTTCCCGGAAACTATAGACCGATCAGTCTCACGACGAATTTATATAAAGTATTCTCAAAAATAATTTTAAACAGAATAACAATTAATTTACATGAAAATCAACCGCGTGAACAAGCGGGCTTTCGCAAAGGATACTCAACTACAGATCACATACAAGTCATAACACAATTAATAGAAAAAGCTAAAGAATACAGGAAAACGTTGTATATGTGTTTTATAGACTACACAAAAGCCTTTGACTCTTTATATTTTGATGCGATATGGACGTCACTAATACAACAATGCGTTAACCCAACATATACAACTATAATATATAGCGTCTATTCAAAATGCTGTGCCAAAGTACGGTTAGAACGTGAAGGTATAGAGTTCCCTATAAAAAGAGGAGTGAGACAAGGAGACCCACTCTCGCCAAAAATCTTTTCAGCAGTACTCGAATCTGTATTCAGACGTATGGATTGGGAAACAAAAGGAGTAAATATAGACGGAGAACTATTGAACCACTTGCGATTCGTGGATGACATCGTGGTATTTGCGGCAAGCGCGATAGATCTTGACAACATGGTCAAGGAACTAACACTAGAAAGCCATAAAGTAGGACTGTCACTCAACACAACGAAAACCAAGATCCTAACTAATGGCGACCCGCAAGACATTGTTGTAGAGAACAAAAAAATACAATATGTAACAGAATATATTTATCTAGGGCAACTAGTGTAATTTGAGAATAACACCGTAAAAGAAATACAACGAAGGATAACTCTAGCATGGAAAAAATACTGGGCCTTGCGAGAAATAATGAAAAATAACACAGTGAGTCTAAAGATAAAGAAGAGAATTTACGAAACAACAGTATTACCATGCCTAACATATGGTTGTCAGACGTGGTCAATAAGAAAAGAGGACGAAGAAGACATTGGTATATGTCAAAGAAAAATGGAAAGGAGCATGCTGGGAATAAAACTATCAGATAAAATCCGCAACAGGGACATCAGAAGCAAGACAAAAATAATAGATGTAAGACACAGAATTAGATTACTAAGTTGGCACTGGGCAGGACATATTTGCAGGATGAATAATAGATGGATAAAACGTGTAACGGAGTGGATACCAAGGGACAGGAAAAGGAGAAAAGGGAGACCAGGTAAAAGATGGAGAGACGTTTTTAGTCACAGATGTGGTAACCACTGGATGCAAATGGCTCGGGAAAGAGTTATTTGGAAGGGTTTAGGAGAGGCCTACGCCGCAGAGGCGACTACTACTAGTATTTAATAATTACTATTCTACTTTACATATATATACCTAGATAGAGAGATAGGGATCTAAATTAGTTTGTAGAGATATTGTAGCTATATAGAAATGTAGATTGAGTAATGTAGACTATTAATAAGTAAAAATATAGATATATAAATTAGTGGAAATATAGATGTATAAATTTTTAGAAACATAGATTTATATAATATATACTTACAAATTCATACGCATGTAGATAGTCTTAAACATTTGTACAAGTGAAGTAACTGTATACAAAAATTGTGAATGTAGTAAGTAAATAAAGGCTATTTTTATTTTAATTTATTTTATTTTATTAAATATTATTAAAACTTATCGGAATGGCGATGACGTAACTATTATCATCACAAAAATCGTAAAGCCAAATGTTTCCCTCTTATGAGTTCTTTCCAAAAAAAAAAACGACATAAACAGTTCCGACTCTTATATCCATTACAAAATCTATTATTGATCAGAATGTGTAGCCTCGATAAGTTAACAATTTAAATGAAAATAATACCTTATTTAGAATACAATTAAGTACAAATTCGTTTGATTTCAATATTTGAAGTGGTAACCCGTTAAATGCAAGCTGGGTAAATTTGATGGGCCTCGCGTGTCGCGCTGTGGATAAGACAGCTGACTTAGTTGCGTAATATGTTGTTTGTTGTTGTAAATACTGCGAGTTGTTATACTATTAATAGTGTCCCCGGTTTATTATAAGTTATTGCTGTGTAGGCTTATGAAATAACAAGTTTTGTGTACTTTATCGCATATTAAATTTCTGTTTACTATTGCGAATTTATTTTTTTGTTGATAAGTTCATAATAGAATATTAACCTTTTTTTTATGTTGCCGTGGACTATGGACGTGGTCTCGCCCCGCTAAATCGGTCCGGGGTGACGGAAGAGACGGCGCGTGACCCCATAGACCATGCAACTCTCCTCTCTTCGCCGTGTGAGCGGGCCACCGGTACCCGATCTTTGTCTTCGGTGGCCCGCCCGGCAATAGAATATTAACCTAAGATTTATCATTAAATACTATGTGGCAGTTCAAGTAACCTAAAAGAACTGAAAGATTACATATTTATATATTTAGTGCGCACATAGTTTCGTGGATACATTGATCTCTAACACTGTTTTTCAGCTTATACGCGTGGGCGAAGAAAGACTAAGAAAAAGAACATGGCGTTATTCTTCTTTGTTTTATATATTGTCAAACAGCTACTTATACCAGCCATTGTTGCCAGTGCCTAGTTATAATTATCTTACCTTCTTAGTCTCTTCAGATTAGTCATTGTCCGTCAGTAAGTCAAATCGTCACCATCAACAGTGCTATAGCCACACTGTTAATGACATCTTGTAGGAATTTTGAAGGAAAACGAAAACGTTATAAAGCACTTTTATATAATATTCACTACATCCTAGTAGTTTTGTCACATGCACATCACATTACATAAAATGCCATCAAAATTATCTAATATAACATGTTAAAACACTAAGATATCGAATATAATATCAGATCACTACATGACATTTTAGATTCCCGCCAAAAGTCGGGCGCCAAATTACGAAAATTAATAATATAATGTGGTTAAAAATGCTAAAAAAAGATCACGTGATTAATGGACGTCCCCAAAGCTAAATATTATTGTATAAGTATTTATATGTTTGGTTTATCACAGTTTAAAAAGTAATAAACCGCCATTTTAACAGATCTATCATAAAATTGCTTTTTTTTTATTAAGGAACATGAAACTTAATTATATATACCTAGTTAAAATAAAAAAGGCTGGCTGCTGTGGCTGGTATAAAATACGACTAAGGGATATAATATAGACATAACATCTAGCAAGAGAAGGAAAATTCGAGATAAATCTCATACCAACTCACCTGACCGGCGCGGTATAGCAAAATAATTTCCCTTCTGTTTTGAAAGTGGCTTCAACAGTGGGACATAAAACCTGAGATAATGATAAAGGGTTAAAGTGTGGTAACACATCCACACGTGTTACCACACTTACTTTGTTGTGGAAGACGTGAAGGACAACTCAATGATTAGAAGAATGAACAATGAGCAGTGCACTCCTGGGAAAGTAATAATACAAACTGCGATTACCAACCCATCTGCCAATTGGCGTGTGGCCATTATGGCAATTTCTTTTTTTTAGTGCTTACGATAGCAAATGAGAAAGCAGCACACCTGGTGGTAAGAGTTACTGCCGTTTATGGACCTTTGCAGTACCAGAAATACAGGTAGGCCGTTGCCTACCATTAAAAATATCAAACACGCCCAGGAAGTTGGGCTACCGGCTCTTTTGCTCACCAAACAAAGCGCAAGAGCTACCTGCAGAAGTGCACTTCTACAATCCCGGACTGTCTGCCCACGCGGACACAGGTGCCTGTTGATAGAAACTGTACTCTACCAGTATTAAACTAATATTGCAACCGCGTTGATGATGATAGATCCATCATAATGAATGGATGTAAAATTGTGTTATCACTTAACTCAATAGCTTACCTTAAATATAGCAACGCTTAACTCTTTCCTAAACAAAGTATTATTAAAATAATTAACATAACAATAATTTACATTAAAGCAATTCTTTTGCATTATTTTCTCGGTTAAAAAAAAGGAGTTAATTAAGTTAGCAGGTCTTAATCCTGGCTTACAATAAACCTGTGCAGATCTTAATGGCTTAGTGAATGAATTTAATAAGTTCATTTTTAGAATTTATTTACAGCAACGGTGTGCTTGGTTGGTTTTTATTACTGTGTTTGGTATACCAAACATTATTATCATTAGTAGTTTTTTTTTTCTGTTTAGAGTTTATTATGAACAAAGTTCTCTGACCGTACATCATTATTTTAGTAGTATATTATAAGTTTGTAGGTAAATCTGAAGCTCAAAAGGATCAGAACTTTTTATTAATTTACTCGGGTCTCATAATAATATTAATTAGAGAATATTTAAAAGGGCAAATTAAAAATTGGATTTGTTTTCCTACATAATGTGACTGATGCCAAAAAAAAAAAATATTATTGAATTGCCTGAATTAGCAGAAAGATGCATTTAGCTTATTCAGCCTTGCTAAATTATAATAATTTCTTTCCAAGTAATTAATCCGAGATAGCTATTATTTTTTTTAAATTATCATGTCAGCTTTATCCTTGGTTTTGATTGAAAATTTATTTTTTTATGAAAAACATATATTTCGTAACAGATTATCTCCTGGTATTTTTTTTTTTGTAATAATTAAGTGTTAGTTTCTTACGACAGTACCTTTGTAATATATTTTAGGTTTTACTCTGACTTGAAATTCCATTAAGAAAAAAATGTAAAATAGTTTTTTTTGGCAGGCTATGATTTAGATTCACTCTACACGATCCCTTTGGGATGATGGAAGGACGGCGTGTGACCCCATAACTTACTGTATCCCCATCGCAGTTGGGTTGGCCACCGGTATCGATTCCTTGATTTCAGTGAAATATTAGTACTTTAGGATTACAAAATAGCTGCCGTCTTTAAGTAATTTTACAACCTCAGAGATTAACCCCAATTTCTTCACAGAATATGTAACCAATTGTTAAGAAATATATGCGCCATGCAACCGACATGTACAAACAAAGACAGTAGCAGTTTCAGAACAAAAATATATTCTAAACCCACCATTATACGTGATAAAAGTCGTTTTGAGCGAACACGCGAAACGTTAACTGAGTTTAAATTGCCCTATTAATGGCCAGTAATGGTGTGGTCCAGTGGGTAATTTTGTTCCCAGTCGCATTGCACGGTTAGGTGACTCGCCGATTCGTTTGAGTGTAATCCTATTATGAATACTGTAAGTTTATATTCATATATGTTGAAATATTCATTTTAGCGCTTTCGAAATTGAATTGTCATCATCAAACCTGTATGAAATTTATTTTGTTTAACCGGTCTCGTCTCAGTATAAAAAGAGTTTTGGGTTATGGTCTACAAAGCTGACTTGATACTAATGACTATCAAAGATTTTTTTATCAATTTGTTTATTGTTTATGGTGGCAAACGAGCTAGCATGACATGTCCTTCTTCAAGCTAGCATGACATGTCCTTCTTCAAACGAGGTTTCAGAAGAGCTCTTCCTTCACGGTAGGCAGCGGCCTGGCTGTACCCCTGGTGTTGCTGGGTCCATGTGCAACAGCATTACTTACCATCAGGTGTGCTGTTTGCTCGTTTGTCACCGTAGACAAAAAAAAAAAAATTAAAAATAAAAATAGCATTATCTGGTGATGAGTTTCTTCTTATTAAGGATTTTGTAATACCAAGGATACAATTAGTCCGCTGCCTACCAATGAAAACCCACTGAAAACTTTGGATTGCCGGATCTCTCGCTAGCTTCTACTGTCCCTTTACCAATGATGTTTTTCTTCACCCTTGAAATCCATTAATTCAATAAATATCCTTTCCGTGTGGTGGCGGAGTAAGAATACAATTTATCACTCCCTATCTTACCTGTGGACGATCGTACGAGACGACTAAGGGATATAAAACGCATATAACATCTATGCGAGAGAAGAAAACGTCAAAACAAAACCCTATACCAACACGTCTGACCAGCGTGGTCAGTTTCTTTATGTAGGTCAATTACCCTTCCATTATGGAGAAGGCTGGGGCCCAACAGTGGGACATATATGAGCTGAGATGATGAAGCTCTAAATCCTATCAATTCCTATTAATGGACATAGTGGTACGTCATTACATACATTGTCATACGTATTGACACTCGTTACTTGGAATTATAAATATCCAAGCAAGCGTTGCTGTACAATCTCATTTTATCCTCAAAGTCGCTAAATGTCCACATCGTGGGATGTATTTGAGCCGAGAGCAAATAGTCGAAATATATTATTGTTCCAATATTAATTTTGCTTCTAAGCAAACACACATGATAGCAGATTCATTGCATAATCTAATTATCCACATCTAGACTGTATAGTCCATTTTCGATTTACTGCGGTCGACGATCGAGTCTACTGGAGTTTGTACTATTACTCGTAATATATCCTCCCCTACATGTCACGGTCAGTTGTGGCGTGTCATTTGTTGATTGTGCGGTCAAAACGATTTACCACAGCACATTGTAACGTAAGGGAACTTCAACTGAGATAATTTTGGAAATTAAGATGTAATGTACGTCAAATTAGCTGTATTAATTATATATTTAGAACTAGCTTCTGCCCGTGGCTTCGCCCGCGTAAAAGGTTCCTTTCCTAAAGTTTTGTATCCCCTATTTTTATGTTACCCCTTAAGGGTAATTATTTTACAAAGTGTTCATTTCATATTTATTTATAATATATCTAATCAATAGCCTAAACATAAGTTTCAAGCTTCTGGCTTTAATAATGACGATACTTCCTTACAACTTTTCATCCCCCTTTATAACCCTTTTTTTGCATTAAAAAGTAGCCCATGTCCTTTAACAGACTCTAGGCTATCTGTGTATTAGATTTCATTTAGATTGGTTTAGTAGTTTTGGCTTGATAGAGCGACAAACAGACATACGGACAGAGTTACTTTCGCATTTATAATATTAGTAAGGATTAATAACACCAACGGTGGAATTATGCAGTTGACAGGTTTCTGGATATATGACGTTTTCAAAATTAGCAAAGGTTAGTGACGTGTAGTGATAGTGTAAGAATACATTTTACCAACCCTTCTGATTAGTGTGGTATAGTCAACTTCTTTCCTATTCTGAAAGAGGCTCAAGCTGCCGCTGGGCTACCGCTGCTGAGGGGGATTATTTTACATACTCCTTATTCTCTACTAAAAATTTCCCAATGGAGACCTTTTTTTTTATTGCTAGCGGTGGCAAACGAGCAAGCAGCACACCTGATGGTAAGTGTCATAGATCTTTGCAATACCAAGGGTATAACTAGGCCGCTGCCTACCAATATAAACCCCAAACCCACCCAGTTAGGCATCCGGTTCTCTCGCTCACCGAACGAAGCACAATAGCACATTGCCATTACTCATACGTCGATTTTATACGAGAGTGTGGTACTACCCCGCACGGAACGGCCCGCGGCTGCAGTCAGTGAACTGTCAACAGCGTGGTTCTGCCACTATTGAAATAACACTTTTTGACTAAAGCAAATTTTGATTTTATCATAATCTTTTGAAATCCTTATCTTTATAGTATCAATTAGATGGAATATTTTAACATAAATTTTAATGAAAGCTGAAATATGATTTCATAAAAAACTGATTTTAATGTACAAAGGTTCATTAAAGTATGTAGTATAAAAATCAGTTTAAAAGTTTATACTCTTTTTTTTTTTTTTGGGGTGGGCTGCGGTCGGCGCACTCCTCCATCCGGGGTGACAGAAAGTTTATACTCTCAGTGGCTTTTGTGAAATATACTTTTTCAATGAACTGCCTATAATTATAGTTCCTAGTTGTATTATTCTATTTTCTCATCAATTTAGCACAGTTAGTAAAAAGGGACCTCCTAATTCGTTACTAAACTACGTAATTGAAATTTAAGTTGGAGAAAGTTTGGGGGACCTAGAAAATTCGACGCTTTCACTATGTACAATAATTAAATAAATGAACGCTTTGTTTTGTAAATTAAGAATGGATGCTTTGTTATTCTAGGACAACTGTAATAAATTACAAGATAGAATAACAATTTGGTGTAACAAACATTAACGGCAAATAGACCCCGTTTTGTTATCAAGAATTAGAATATAATATCGTGAAGATGTAAATTTATGAACGCAAAATATTTCTCAATCATTATTTAGTAGTGGTTAAGAAATATTTTTTGGAGGCAGCTTGTAATTTGAGATTACTGTCTATGTTATTTCACAGGCACATTTTTTTTCAATAACATTCTATCTTTGTGCCGGAATACGATTTATCATCTTTTTTTTCTTGACTATGGGTATTGTAAAAGACGACTAAGGGATGCAGAATACATATTTTATACAAGACAGGTTTTTTTTTATTACTTATGGTGGTAAATGAGCAAACAGCACACCTGATGGTAAGTGTCACTGCCACCTATGGACCTTTGCAATACCAAAGTATAGTTAGGCTGCTGCCTATCAATACAAACCCCAAACCCACTCCAGTTGGGTTTCCGGCTCTCTCGTTAATCGAACGAGGCGTAATAGCAGATTGCCATTACACAGACGTCGATCTTCTCGATCTTCTGCAAGAGTGTGGTAGGTAATACCCCTTTTTTTTTAGCCGTTGACTATGGACGTGGTCGCGCCCCGCCTAATCGGTCCAGGGCGACGGAAGAGGCGGCGCGCAACCCCATAGACGCACCTTGCAAACAACTCTTCTCGTTCTCGCCGTGCGAGCGGGTCACCGGTACCCGATCTTTGTCATCGGTGGCCCGCCCGGCGGTTTACCCTCGCGGGTTCCTCTCCTGTCGACGCCCCAACAGCTTTCGCCGTCGGGGCGTCGTACTCACGCGGTGGTTTCACGTCGGGTGACCGGACTATTTCCCGATCCAATCACCCGAAGCCTCGGTTAGGGCGGCATCAGGCGCAGATATTCGCGCCTGCACCACCCGAGGCACCGGCAGCGGTTCGAGTCTGCATGGAGGGAATCCTCCCGGACTCGCCCCGCCTCCTCCTTCTGCGAGATGACAGCCTAGCAGAAGGCGGCGACCGCGTCCCAGTTCCTGACGCTGTCGACCATCGCTTTCACTATTGCTGGCAGCGTCAGGTTGGCAGCGATGACAGCGACGAGGTCACGGTGCTACCCATCCCAGCTCGTACATACCTCGAGCGTATCTTGCGCCGTATCCTCGTCACTACCGCACTGGTGGCAGGACGGAATTGACTCCCTCCTCATGACCGTGTGCAGGTACTTGCCGAAGCAACCGTGCCCGACAAGACCTGCACCAACCGGAAGGAGACGACTCTGTGCCGCCGCTCCATCCATTCCATCAGTACGGGCCGGAGAGCCTCAACGGTAACAACACCATGTCTAGGCCTCTCCAGCCGCGTAACCCAACGGGCGATTACGTCCCGGGCGGGCGTCCTCGCGCCAGGTGGCTATCTCGCTAATCGATAGGGAGCCACCTTCGTCGCGTGCTAAATTAACCCGCCGGTAGAAGTCGGAGAGCATTTCCGCCTCTAGGTCCCATAGGGGTGTTCCGACCAATGGACATGCCGCCTCGGTCGACACCGTGCGGTATCCGCGGATGGCTCTGACCACCATGGCTCTCTGTGGGCGCCACAGAAAAGCCCTGAGCTGGACGGTGAGAGACCTCGCCCACACAGGTGCGCCGTACATGGCCATTGAGCGGATCACCCCCGCATACAGCCGTCGGCCCTCGAAGCTGGGTCCGCCCACCTTCGGCATGAGCCGCGATAGGGCGGACGCCGCGCCGACCAGCCGGGGAGCAATCCTGCGGAAATGCTCCCGGCACCACCAACGCCCGTCGAGCACCAGGCCCAAACACTTCATATGGGCCTGGATACTAATGTGGATGGAGTTGACTACTAACGAGGCGCCGATAGGCAGCCTTACGCGGGGCCCATGGAATAGAAGGGCCTCCGTCTTATTTAGGGCCACCCTGAGCCCCAGCGCCTCGATTCATCTGACCAGCTCGTCGGTGCCGAGAGTGGCCAGGCTCGCCGCCTCTTCGAGTGTCCTGCCCCGGGCTGTGTGTGAGCGTGTCGTCAACATAGCATATCACGCTCAGCCCGGGGGGGAGACTCCCTCTCAACGCCCAGTCGTAACCGATGTCCCACAGAGTCGGCCCCAATACCGACCCCTGCGAAACACCGCACGACATGGGCGTGAGTGTGTTACTACCCCGAGCGGACCGGCCCGCGGCTGTAGTCAGAGAATTGTCCACAGCGTGGTCCTACCATTACTGTTAATTTGAAATTAAAATCTATATCCAGTTATTTGACCAGCGTGGTATTGTATGTCAATTTCTTTCTTATGCGGAGGAAGCTTGAGCGTAGTTAATGAATATGAACTGACACTTATATATTGTCAGTAATTATTTATTAAACGTTTTCAACAATTTTGTTTTTTTGCTTATGGTGGCAAACGAGAAAGTAAAACACCTAATGATAAGTGTCACTGCCGCTTATGAACTATAGCAATACCGAAGGTATAAGCTAGGCCGCTGCCTACCAATATAAACCCCAAACCCACCCAGTTGGGTTTTCGGCTCTCTCAAATATAATGATACTCAATCACTCCTAAACTGTAGAATAAATTTGGATGTAAAGTGTCACATAGACATAACTTTTCCTCGATTAACACACACTTTTTATCTCGGTAATGTGTTCCCTTGGAATCATAGTTCAACTTTAGAAAAGTTATCCTTTTGCGCAGCTGGAAGGTAGGTTAAAATAAAATGTAGCTTAACAGAATTAGAATGGTACATATGTCATCATTCGTTACTTTGTGAGATAATTGTAAGTTTAAAAAAGACAACTATTTAATTTATTTGGAATGGAACCGAGGCGCTATAAAGAGATCCTTTTGAACAGTAAACGTGCAAATTTGTATTTTTATAGGATTGATCTGTACTAAATTCCGTTGACCTCACTCCGAGGCCCACCCCAGAGAGCCCTCGACTTCAGACACAAATTGACCCCTTTTCTCCTCTAAAATGCTCCGAGGGATATTCTGTTGACCGGTGTATTGCTCATCATCCTTGCTGTCTTCTGAATAGCAATGTATATTTTCTATAGAGAGTAATTGAATGGAGCCTTGGGTAGTCCATCGAGCCCTATAGTATACAAGCATTAACAGTCATAATCTCGAAGTATGAATTTTTCAGGACAACTTTTATGCTCCGAGTATCCAGAAAACTGACGATTGATTTACAATTTGATGTGAAATCCCTGAGGGATTCATTATGGAATCCGCATCTTATGATAGTAGTTTGGATAGAAGAGTCCTATGCCAGAGATTTCAAGCGGGATAGTTGTCCAATTACCAATTCTGGTACCATATTTTACCTTGGCTCTGACAATACAAGTCTTTGATCATACAAGACTTAGAAGCAGTATTAATTTTTTTATTCCTTTCTTTGTTAATAGGTATTTATTTATTATTACAACAGTTGTAATGACCACAGTTTTATCTAGTGAACCATTAATAATCTCGTCATTAATATTTTTTATTATCAATACCATTGCTTGGTTCTTATTTATATTTTTCTCTACTCTATAAATTACTTAATACTTCGTTTTTCTTCAATGCTAATTTAGAAGTTTTGTCTTATTGATGGACACATAATTTGAAAAAAACACGAGCCCGCTGAGTTGCTTGGCGGATCTCAGTTTGTGGCGGCTTTCCGATCTGGTGGTAGAATAATTTAAAAAAATATGTAAAATTGATAATATGTAAGTGCCCTTAGGGCTTATGCATAATAAATGATTTTTGATTTGATTTGAGATTGACGTTTTTTAATAAACCTAAATAAAGCACTTTACAAAGTGTTTTATGTTCCATCATAGCAATCATAAGATATAGATAGAACTGGTCTTAAGTCTAGTTCTCCAATTATAATTATCTTAACCTCTAAATAAAAAATAAGGATTGGTGAATTATTATATATTTTAATCCGTTAGTTGTTTTATTTTATATTTTTAATTTATAACGTCATTGTATAAAAGTATTTCATTTGAAAGATTTAGCCTCACAATAACACACTGAATGAGGAGCAAAGGTACTTGTATATTACATTTCTTTACACAATTATTGGCGTTTTCAGACGAGTTTTCGTTCAAGTCTCATATGGCATTAAGCGCCATCGTTTCAATAGAAATGTCATCACGTATTTTGATATAGCCCCGTACAACGAATGCGTTGTATTATGAGGTATTATTATATCGGTATCAGCTCAATAATTTATATGATGCCAAGGAATTTTCATGATAAAATTTTATTTATCATGCATTTATTATTTGCATTATGATAATGTTTGATAGTCATTAATAATTATAACGTTTGATAGTCAATATTATGTAATATTTGATATTCATTAATAATTGAATATTATTAATTCAAATATTAATTGTAAATGATGCAATTTATTGTTCAATTTTCTTTTTGTGTTACCCAAACTATCCGTTTGAGTCTATTCATTATTTTTATTTGTGTCCGATTATATGTTTGTAAAGTTCCTTTTACAGTTCTTTCGATAAGTTTTGTTCGGTTCACGTCACATCATATTATAAGAATGGGGAAATATAAAAAAAAAACACTCGAGGACTCTAAAATTTAGGTCATCGCATAATTAGAATAATCTATAGTTTTCATTGACAAATGGAAGCTCATTGTCAAAAAATGGTGATGAGTTTCCATTAAGAAACGTATTAAATATAACACAATCATATGCACATATGGCTTCCTTATTTATCTATTAAATGAGATTTTTTTTTCAGCATCTCGTACAAGTTTATTAAACAAGAGTAACACTTGTTTAATAAACTTGTACTTGTAGTTTATTACACATATTTTCTTCTTCTTTCATCACTTGCCATTGCAAATCACTACGTAATCTGTTGATATTCATTCGTCATCTTCGAAATACCTGCAGAAAAGTAATGAGTAATATATTATTCATTACTCTGTCACTACTCCGAAATATACATACATACATACACATACATATCATCACGCCATATCCCTTGCAGGGTAGGCAGAGAGAACAGAGTGCCAGAGAACTCTATCTCTGCATACTTCACTCGCTTCCTCAACATTCATAATTCTCTTCATACACGCTCGCCGGTTTCGGAGACTCTTGACTCCACCTTCCTTCAGTACATGACCGATCTGGTCTAGGTAGGTTAGTCTCGGTCTCCCTCGGTACCTACATCCTTCCACTTTCGCATTGTATATCTTCTTAACCAGGCGTTCGTTCGGCATTCTTTCCACATGTCCGAATCATCGGAGCATTCCCTTTCGCATATAATACTCCGAAATATAAGTATGTATAAATAAATAATTATATATTTATGTAATAAAACATATACTGAGTGAAACTTATACAGTATACTGACAACTAGACAGTATACGTTCGTTGAAATAACGCGATGGTGCGTTCTGATTGGCTCACAGTGTGCCACAGACTATCCTTTCTTCTCTTTAACTTCAGTTTGTTACTTATTAGTACACGTTGTTGCCATCTAACATATTATGTTGATTTTTTAATACACAGGGAAACCAGGAAGACCATAGATTACGCACAAAGAGAAACTAAAGTCATAATTTCGGTGACCCGCTCATCGTGATATCCTTTCGGCGAAATTCTCCTTGTCGATATTAATATCATCTAATTTAAAGTTGCAGATAATTACTATTTCTAAAGATACACCTCCATGTGGTGACGGAGTTAGAATACAATTCACTACCCCCTATCTTACCCGTGGGTGATCGTAAGAGACGAATAAGGGATACAAAACGCATACAACATCTATGCAAGGGAAGGAAAACTCGAAATAAAACCCTATATCAACAAGTCTGACCAGCGCGGTATAGTAGGTAAATTTCTCTCCCATAATGGAGGAAGCTCGAGTCCAACAGTGGGACGTTTATGAGCTGAGATGATGAAAGATTGGCATGACTTGGCATGGTCCAAGTTTATCGTATAATATATTTTCTTTACTGAGAATTAATGCACTGGGGAATAAATCATTATACTCTTGGTCATTAATTATGCCTAATCGTATCGGAGTTTATTCACCTAGGCTTAGTTATTAGCTAGATTCGAAGAATTGAACCATCATATTTAGGTATATACGTTTATACTCAGAATAAAACGAATAGGCTCAATCAGATTATATCTGAGAAGAAAACGATGTTTTACAAACAAATGATAGATTGAAGTACAGTTGACGATTAATTGTTCATTGCTTTTATGAAATGAAATAATATTGTATTTCTCAGTTGTTTTAAGGAACTAAAATGTCTGATATTAAATAGAATTTATATCGAATTGTCTTCAGAAATTAGATCCGAGACGGCCTTCAAGATATTATATTAAAAGAAAGTGAAACGGGTCTTATATTAAATTAAATTCTGGACATCTGTCGTACACTCTGGCGTAATACGAATCAAGATTTGGCATTAATGAATATTTGAATTAATAATTCCGTATTTGAATAAATTTGTAATTATTTTTATTAAAAAGTATCATTGGTATTTTTAAATGGGGCTACTATAAATCGAATGGATAGGTTATAAAATAATTATAAATTGATTGTAAAGATATTTCCTTGTTGTATTAACGAAAATTGCCTTGATTATGTTTGAATTTAATAAATGCAAGGCACTTCAGCAGGAAAGGAGCTTCTGGTCTTTAATCAAAGTAGTAATTGTTAAATGCTTATTACAATAAAGTTTTAGTTTAGTTTTGTTCTAGTTATTATTACAATTTATTCAAAATAAAAAATGAAATACGATTTTTTTTTTCAAGTTAAATAGTTACGAGGAAGTTGTGGAAAAATGGAAGATCCCTGTCTTCTATTTTTGAGTATGTATTATTCTATTTTAATCTGATGCCTATAATTGAAATGCTCATAGGTGTAAATATATTACGGTACCATCTCTTCAATTCTAATTAATAGCCTATTTTGATTACCCGATGTTATTATTTATTAAATATTCAAACATTCGAGTAAATCCACACAAAAATATAACAATAGTTTTTCGTCTACCGTACAGTTTGAACCTAGTACCTCGTGGTTATAGTGGCTTATTTATGTCAGTAGAACAACAAGGTAGTCTACTTCATAATATTATTAATAAACAGGGGAAAATTATTAAAAATACAATACACCTACAAGTATGCGAATAAATTAGTTATCAATAGAATTACAAAATATTATATACTAGCTTCTGCCCGCGGCTTCGCCCGCGTAAAAGGTTACTTTCCTAAAGTTTTTGATCCCCTATTTTTATTTTTGACCGTCGGTAATACAGTGCAACGGTATTACAATACTCAGGGTTGGAACTTCATTACTGGACTGCTAGATGGCGTTGAAGAAGCTAGATGTTGAGATTTTTTGACAAACAATTTTTTTATTTTTCATATAAAAATTTTGATTTTTTTTTTATTAAAAAGTATTCTATGTTACTTTTAATACCTCCAAGAATATGTGTACAATGTTTCATGATAATCGGTTGAGTAGTTTTAGCGTGAAAGCGTAACAAACAAACTTACATTCACATTTATATATTAGTAGGGATTAGTAGGGATTAAGACTAGAACAACTTATGTGCATCTTTAATATAATAATAAAAAAGAAAATTAGTTAAATACATTAAGTAGATATGTTTAAATATTGTTAATAGCTTTAAAAAAAAAATATTTTAAGCTCCCGGGCTATCTGCAGTATTCCCCTCTCATTATATTCTCAACGCCTGCCATCCCTTATTTATAGCTGCTTACGTGAGGAAACTCAAAAAAGAACTAGTGTTTAGGGTGACGACGTTGACGTTCCAATTTCCTTGATCCTACCATATAATAGAGTCAGCGGAGTACGACACTTAATTTCCACGGTACGACGTATTGCTAACCTTTCATGCATATTGTGGGATATGTTATTATAGTATGAATAGGTATAAACATATTTACACAGTACGGATACTTTGCATCATTAGTTGAAGATTTATTACTTTTATAACTGAAATCTCGCAGTGATATTTTAATATACCTACCTTCATACGTTCTTTAAGGTAAGTTTTTTAATGAAAATAATAATTATAAAATATTTACTTAGTATAGTAGGCTGTGTGGTAGCGGCTACGAATACTACTAACCCTTACTTTGCTTGTGGATGTCGTATAAGACAACTAAGAGCCTTATGACCTGGGTCAACTCCATCTGATGCCGTTTAGTCAACAGTTACATTTCCAAGGAGGGTTGACGTCTGACAGGCGGCCGGTTATGAAGCTATTGCTAATAACTTTTACAGTATGTACTATGAAAGAAGAGTACATTTCGTGTCGACTCCAAGTAATTTTAATGGTAGTATTAAGACTGATATTTCACAACTATTATTAGCGATAGGACCACGCTGTTAACGGCTCTCTGTCTACAGTCGTGGGTCGGTCCGTCCGGGGTAATACCACACATTCGCAGAAGATCGACATCTGGGTAATGGCAATGTGCTATTGCGCTTCGTACAGTGAGCGAGAGAGCCAGGAGTCCAACTGGGTGGTTTCGGGGTTTGTATTGGTAAGCAGCGGCTTAGCTATACTCTTGGTATTACAAAAGTCCATGGGCGGCAGTGTCGATTGCCACCATAAAGCAATAAAAAAACATAAAAAAACAGTCAACAAATACATACATATACCATCACGTCATGTCCCTTTCAGGGTAGGCAGAGAGAACAGAGTGCCAGAGAACTCTATCCTTGCATACTTCACTCGCTTCCTCAACATTCACAATTCTCTTCATACACGCTCGCCGGTTTCGGAGACTCTTGACTCCACCTTCCTTCAGTATATGACCGATCTGGTCTAGGTAGGTTAGTCTCGGTCTTCCCCGGTATCTGCATCCTTTCACTTTCGCATTGTATATCTTCTGAACCAGACGTTCGTTCGACATTCTTTCCACATGTCCGAACTATTGGAGCATTCCCTTTCGCATCTTTACACCAATACTCTCTTTCATACCTACTCGCTCTCTTACGTCATCGTTACGAATGCGATCGGTCAGCCTAACTCCACAGATTTGCCGTAGAGATCGCATTTCGACCGCATTAATTTTACTTTCATACTCTTTTCTGCATACCCAACTCTCGCTTCCATACAGTAATGTTGGGACAAGCACTGCGTTATGTATTGCTACACGTGCCTTCTGGCTGAGGTGGTGGCTACCGAGAAGTTGCCCCAACGCTCCGTTCACTCTATTACCCACATTTACTCTCCGCTCTATATCAGTGGTGTACTTTCCATCTCGGCTAAATCCACATCCAAGATATACAAATTCATCCACTTGCTCCAGTACATCATTACCTATTGTTACTCTTACATCTGTTCTGGCTTCATCTCTTTCAAAAACCATTATTTTGGTTTTGCTCACATTTACACGTAGACCCCTTTTCTTACAATCTTCTGTCATTGTGTCGACTAGGGTCTGCAGGTCAGTCGCTGACTGTGCCAGCAGTACTACATCATCTGCATAGAGCAGAGCAGTGACCACTGAGTCGCCCATCTGGACTCCCACATTCATATCGTTCAACCTTTGGAGACATTTATCCAGATATATGATAAACAGCCTGGCTGACAGAACGCACCCCTGCTTAATGCCGATATTGACGTCAAACCAAGGCCACATTCCATCATCCAGCCGCACACAGGCTCTACAGCACATATAACTGGACTGCACAGCCTATAGCAGTTTACCGTTAATACCATACTCCGGTAAAATGTCCCAAATTCCTTTCGTACAACCGTGTCAAATGCTCTCTCCAGATCTATAAAACTGCAGAAAACCCTTTGACCTAGAGCCAGATTCTTCTCCACAATGTTGAGTAGAGAAAACACTTGATCCATGCATCCCCTTCCACTCCTGAAACCTCCTTGTGTCTCACACAGCAAACCATCGGACACCATCCTCATTCTCCTTTCAATAATTTTACCAACAACAAATACGTTCCTTAAATAATATATTATATAAGAGAGCAGTGATGGCCGAGTTAGGGATAGTAAGAGTGCAGTGATGGCCAAGTTAGGGATAGTAAATAGCAGTGATGGCCGAGTGAGGGACCAAATATATTTTTCTTTACCGAGGTCTCAGGTTTGTTGCCCACAGCGCCTATAACTTCTCAGACTTTTGTATACGATATCGTAAATTAGTAATTATCGCTTGTTTTAATGCATGCAACCATGAAAGAAAACGGGTGAAGGAGTCACGAAAAAACCTTAAACATTTTCTGTAATATATGTTATAAGAGTAATATAATAAAATGATATTGAATAGGTGTGAAATCTGTGCCTCAAGAATTCGTAAAGACGATCTTAGTCCCAGCTACTCTTAAATATTTTTACATCTAATTTAATTATAAAATTTCATTGTTTTTGGAATTTTGTAACAGCTTTCTCCAATTTGGGAAGGAAATTAGTCGGTAGGGAAGCTATTAATAATAAAACGAGTCTTATTTTTAGTTTTGCTTCTTTGCAGTGACGTTTTTTGGAAATACATGTGATTAGTCTACTAGATAGCTGGAATGGCAGAGCTGATGTATTTGATAGTTTTACATTATCATCATAGAAATATAATCTTTAACAGTTACTGCCATGACGAACCCTCTCATCAAGTGTGAACTCATTTGGTGTAGACACTTATGTTCCACAGTGAAAGCGATAGTGTCCATGAAATGAGGGACGGATTTTTGGAGATTTTTAAGAGCAATTTTTATAAAGTTTTTACACTAAATTAAAAAAACATTCTGTACATTTTGATTTTTATTTTAAAATCATTATCATATCAGCTCATATATTACACTGTTGGGCTCGAGCCTTATCCATAATGGGAGGTAAATTGACCTATTATACCACTGGACAGACGTGTTGGCATAAGATTTTGTTTCGAGTTTTCCATAACTTGCATAGATGTTATATGCGTATTATATCTCTTAGTCATCTCTTACGATCATCCACGGGTAAGACAGGGGATGGTGAATTCTTACTCCGTTACTATATGTATTTTTTTTTAAATCAAAAAGCTTTTTTATCCCCATTTATGAAAAAGCGTTTTGTGAAAAGGTCATGTATGATTTTTATGACAAAATCTACTTAGTGTGAATATAGCTTCATTATATACTCCACATAAAAATACGCTATTAAAAAATAAGTATCAAGTGTTACCCTTCTGCCTGATTTTATTATATCACAAAAGCCCGTGTGTCGGGTCACTGAAGTTTAATATCCACATTGATTGCTCAGGGGGCGTAGTGGTTGAGTTAGCGACGTACTGTCGTGGGTTCGACATCTACAAAGGATAATACTTTGGTCGGATCCATCTAATCTACACCAAAGATAAAGACCGGGTTCCGGTGGCCCGCTCGCTCTGCGAAGATAGGTATATGTAGGACGGGTCTATGGGGTCGCGCGCCGCTTCTTCTGTCGCCCTGGGCGGATTTAGCGGAGTGTGACCACTCCATAGCACGTCGCCAAAAAATAAAGACAGTGTAATTTGTGCCCGTTAAATTAAATGTTTGCAAAGTCTCCCGTAATACAAGTTTTATTACCTTAGTGCTGGGTTATTATCTTTTAAAATTAAATAACGAAAAAAAAAATTGTCATTGTCCGCTTAAAATGCGTAGAATGGGCTAATAGTGGGTTTTAGTTTCATATACTGGCCTGATTTCATTCATCCTGGGCAATCGAGTTAAGACTGTAGCTTAGATACCAAAGTAGAAACATAGCCTACCAAAGAATGAAAAATCAGTACGCATATAAAAAATAAACAGACCGTGATTAAAAAACTTGATGATTAACCGTGGGTAATTGCTTATTTTCCTTATATAGTCCTTATGGTGGCGGAGGAAGAATACAATTCCCTCATGCCTTACCCATGGGTGACGTAAAATATGACTAAGGGATTATAATATTTATTTATAACTTTGGCCCAAAATTCGTACAAGGCGGAGTTAATGCCATAGGCATTTTCTACCAGTCGACCTTTTTTTTTTTTTCTTTTTTTTTTTTGTGGTGGGCCATGGACGTCGCACCCCGCCAAATCGGTCCAGGGTGACGGAAGAGGCGGCGAGCAACCCCATTGACCCACCCTGCAAGCACCTCTTCTTCGCCGTGCGAGCGGGCCACCGGTACCCGATCTTTGTCTTCGGTGGCCCGCTCGGCGGTATGCCCTCTCGGGCTCCTCTCCTGTTGACGCCTCGACAGATTTCACCGTCGAGGCATCGTCCTCACGCGGTGGCCTCGCGTCGGGTGACCGGACAATTCCCCGGTCCGATCACCCGAAGCCTCGGTTAGGGCGGCATCAGGCGCAGGTATTCGCGCCTGCGCCGCCCCGGCCGCGGGCGGCGGCCCGGGTCACGGGAATCCTCCCGGGCCCGTTCCGCTGCCTCCTTCTGCGGGATGACAGCCTCGCAGAAGGTGGCGACCGCGTCCCAATTTCTGACGTTGTCGACCATCGCCCTCGCGACAGCCGGCAGCGTCAGTTCGGCACCGATAATAGCGACGAGGTCACGGCGCTGCCCGTCCCAGCCCGAGCATTCCTCGAGCGTATGTTGCGCCGTGTTCTCGTCACTACTGCAATGATGGCAGCCCGGAGTCCATTCCCTGTACACGACCGTGTGCAGGTATTTCCCGAAACACCCGTGCCCCGTTAACACCTGCACCAGTCGGAAGGTGAGGACTCCGTGCCGCCGCTCCATCCATTCCATCAGTACGGGCCGGAGGGCCTCGACGGTAGTGACACCGTGTGTAGGCCTCTCCAGCCGCGTAGCCCCACGGGCGAGGACTTCTCGGCGGGCGTCCTCGCGCCAGGTGGCTATCTCGTTAAACGATGGGGAGCCACCCTCTTCGCGCATTGAGGTAACCCGCCGGTAGAGGTCGGAGAGCATCTCCGCCTCTAGGTCCCACGGGGGTGTCCCGGCCAATAGGCACGCCGCCTCTGTCGATACCGTGCGGTACCCGCGAATGGCTCTGACCGCCATGGCTCGCTGTGGCCTCCACAGCACCGCCCTGAGCTGAGCGTTCAGAGCCCTCGCCCACACGGGTGCGCCGTACATGGCCATTGAGCGGATCACCCCCGCATACAGCCGTCGGCCCTCGAAACTGGGTCCGCCCACATTCGGCATGAGCCGAGAAAGGGCGGACGCCGCGCCGACCAGCCGGGGAGCAATTTGGCGAAAATGCTCCCGGAACCACCATCGCCCGTCGAGCACCAGACCCAAGTACCTCATATGGGCCTGGATACTGATGTGGATGGAGTTGACGACTAACGAGGCGCCGATGGGCAGCCTCACACGGGGCCCATGGAATAGTAGGGCCTCCGTCTTGTTTAGGGCCACCCTGAGCCCCAGCGCCTCGATTCGCCTGACCATCTCCTCGGTGCCGAGAGTGGTCAGGCTCGCCGCCTCTTCGAATGTCCTGCCCCGGGCTGTGACGTGCGTGTCGTCAGCATAGCAAATAACGCTCAGCCCGGGGGGGAGACTCCCTCTCAATGCCCAGTCATACCCGATGTCCCACAGAGTCGGCCCCAGAACCGACCCCTGCGGAACACCGCACGACATGGGCGTCCGCACAATGTCCCCTGCGGGGCTCGCGTAGAGAACACCGCGCCCCTCCAAATAATCTGCCACCAGCCGCCTGAGGTACAGGGTCACTCCATGGAACCGGAGCGCCTCCCTGATGCAGCTGAATGGCAGACTATTGAAGGCGTTGGCGATGTCCAACGACACCGCCATCAACACTCCTTTGCCGGTGACAGCCTCCGCGGCCGTCTGCCTCAGGCGTAGCAGGGCCCCGATGGTCGAACGCCCCTTCCGAAACACAAATTGAGCGTCCGACAGATCGGGCCCCACCTCCTCCAGGTGCTGGACGATGCGGGCAGCGAGGACACGCTCAAGCAGCTTACCTACATCGTCCAGAAGCACAATGGGCCTGTAGGCCGACGGCGAATCCGGGGGCCGTCCCGGCTTTGGCAGGAGAACCAACCTCCCTTCCTTCCAGCACTCAGGGAACTGTCCAGACGTCAGATAGGCGTTCGAGATGCTCGAGGAGCAACGTCAACACCCGGACTGGGACTCCGTCCGGGCCGGGGGCCGTGGTGGAGGAACGAATCTTCGCCACGGCTGCCCCCACTTCCGACTCCGTCACGGGCGGAACACTCTCGACGGCCTCCCGGTCGTGATCTGGCGAAGCCATGACCGGGGGCGTGTGCTCCGACTGCCGCGGGAACAGCTCCTCGACCACTCTACGAAGGAGGTCGGGCTGGAGGATCTCGGTGAGGGGGGGGGGGGGCCGCGCGCGAAGCTTATTCAGCGACGCGCGATACGGGCGACCCCAGGGGTCACGATCGAGACCGTCCAGCATCTCCTGCCAACTCGCGTCCTTGGCGGACCGGATGGCCAGCCGAAAGGCGGTACGCGCACTGCGGTACGCCTCGTACAGCTGGCCCTCCCGCTAAACATCGCGGCGACGTCGCCGACTGCGGGTGTAGGACCTTCGGGCACTAATGCACGCCGCACGAAGGGCCGCCAGTCTTGTGGACCACCAGTAGACCCCCTGCCTCGGAGGTAGACGCCGCACCCTGGGCATGGCCGCAACGCAGACCTGCGTTAACGCACAGCGGATGCGGACAGCCTCAGCGTCCACTCCGTCCACTGGGGGCGGTGATGACAGCCACGTGTTCACGATGGCCGCCTCCGCCAGTAGGTCTCTATCTAGACGCTCCACAGCCCACCGCGGAAATGCGGGAGCCCGGTCCGCCCTGTGACCCTTGCTGGGGTCCCGGAGAGGGGAGACCTCCATCCGGATATAACGGTGATCCGACAGGGTCTCCGCCTCCTCCAGGATACGCCAGTTCCTCACTCGTGGTGCGACAGCGGGGCTAGCGAACGACAAGTCCACTATCGACCCACCCTGCTGTCGCACACACGTGTTCACTGAGCCTCTGTTTAGGACACAGAGGCCCAGTGACGCCGCCCACTCCACGATCGCCCGCCCGCGATCGTCCGTCATGGGGGACCCCCACGCCGTGGATTTGGCGTTGAAGTCCCCCAGAACCAGGACGAGGCCCGGTGCTAGTCGCCGTATCGAAGCCTCCAAGGTGGTGAGGGAGGCCCCGAAATCGTCCATCCTCCTATTAGGGGAGAGGTATACACTGTAGAGCGTGACCCCTCCCCAATCCGCCGCGACAAATTCCTCGCCCCTATCCAAGAGGGATAAGGACGGGAAGTGCCGCTGCGTGGAGGTGACGATTGACGCGGTTCCGTTCCGGCTGACCACCCAATTGGGGCGATCAGGCACGACGTACGGTTCCGCGACTACGGCTGCACCGATCGACCACTCCGCCATGGATTGCAGGAGGAGATCCTGCGCACCGGCGGAGTGGTTGGTGTTGGCTTGCAGGAGGTGAGTGGACTGGGCAGCCATTAATGGGCCGTGTCCATCATCACCTCCTGTCTTGCTGCGGGCGATTGGGCCGCGCTAGGAGCGGGAGCGGCCGGAGTCAAAGGGCCGCTCCGCCCCTTTGGAGCCGAAGCCGGAGGTTTGCACGCCCCAGAGCCCATGCGGTGCTTGGCAGGCTTATTGCCCGCCGCACACGTGGGGCAGTGGGGCGGGGCGGCGCAAGATGCCGCCATATGCCCAGTCTGACCGCAGCGGAAACAGAGTCCGCCGCAGTCAAAGCAATTAGTGCATGTTGGCCGGGTGTGCCCGACCGCCATGCACTTGAAACACCTCGCAGGCCGGTGCTCCAGCACGGTGACTCGCGCTGAGCTCCAGCCCACGAGGAGCCTGCCTGAGCCGGCCAGTTGCCTGACCGACTCCACTGGGCACTGCACCCAGGCGGCACCTACGCCGCTCGGACCGGGCCGGATGGCGCCAACTCGGACGGTGTCCAGGGGACACCCGGTTTTCGAGGCAATGGCCTCCCGGATGTCTTCCACCGTCACGGAGTCGTCCAGACCCGCGATGCGCATTTCGGCGCACTTCAGGGGTCTGGCGATTTTCACGCCACCCTCCTCGGCGAACAAACCTCGCAGCTTCGACGCCACGCTATCGGCCGTCCTGGTGCCCTCGGCCCCAGGGAACTCCAGAATCCGAGCCCCTGTCCGGGCCTTGCGGGTCCTGGCTTCGACGCCTCCTATGTCGGAGACGTCGAGCTCCCGCCGGGCTTTCCTCAGAACGGCCTCATAGCTGAGGCCCCTTTCTGCCGCCTCAGGCAGCACAGTGATCACCACTGCGGCTGTCTTCGGCGGCCGGAGCCCCTTGCGCGGCCTCTTCTTCTTCGTGCCGCCTCCTCCGGCTCCTGCCTGGGGGGCTACGACCTCAGCGGCGCGCTTGGCCGCCGCTCTCCTCCTCTGGCCGCGACTCTTTCTGCCGCGCTCGGCCACCTGCCAACCCTGTTCGGGCGTAGCGGGCGTGCCGGGCACTGAGGGCGTAGTCGCGGCCGCGCTAGTCGTCGCCGGCGGTGTTGGTGCGGGCGACGACTGCGTTCCGACAGGAGCCGGTGCCGTCTTCCTCTTTGGAGCGGGCCCCTTGGGCTTGGGTCCAGCCGCGGCTGCGGCGTAGCTCCCCCCCACGCGGCCACCCTGACAGGGTAGCGGGGCGGGGGTTGGTGCCGCATACGGCCGCTTGTCCGCGGCGAGAGGCGGCCGAACTCGTGGTTCCGGAGGCAGCCTTGCCTCCAGAACGGCCAAGCGCGCATTGACCATATTCCCTATGGTGTCTATAATGGCGCGCAAGGCCTCGTCCGACACGCCCCCCACCGCAGGCAGTGGGATCGGTGTTACCGGCTGGACCTCTGCCGGGGCCTGCTCCACGACGGTGACATTCTACCAGTCGACCTAGGGTGGAGCAAAAATAATGTGTATATTACATCAAGGAAGAGAAAGAAAACTCAAAATAAAAACCTGTGGGTGACTCACATCACACTCACATATATTATATTATATAATATATATCTATATATAACACATACAAATACACTTATATAATATTTACAACATTTATAACATTAATATTAAAATATTTATTATATATAATAATATGCGACAGTGGAAAAGCGCAATACAACAAATGACCACAAAAAAATGTTTATCGATAACACAATGGTACCAGGTACGGTGCGCACGCGCCGATCGTCGCGCGCCGCCAGTCGCATAGATCAATATACCTTTCGTTAACCGCCTGTTGTATGCGAAGCCCGCGCTTGTATATACTTATTCATCATTGCCAGAACACGATTACTTATTTCACTATTATTGTTTTCACTTTAACTCTGTACTATATGCTACTCGTTTGCTTTCTCCTTCTATATCTGTGCTACCTTACTGTGCTTGTGAACTATTTCCTGTGCTTATTTAATAAACTGTGCATATTAGAACTGTGTTGCATTATTGGACCCGTGGATCACAACCGAGGTAACCCACAAACCTATACAAACCCGTCTGACCAACGTGGTAGGTAAATTATCTCTTATTGTAGAAGAGGCTCGAGCCCAGGAGGGGGATGTATATAAGTTGAGATGATAATAATCATTATGAAGTACTTAATACTATGCATTTCATACTTCAATGTAGCGATGATGGATTTTATATATGCGAAAATTATCACGAACATATGTTACTTGCGTAGTACAATTTGTGACAGGTTAACAACTTACCCTGGCTTTCCGACTGCCATTTATTAATTTCACTAATAATATGGAAGGCATAACTCAAAACTTACCCATCCATACGTCAGTCTATAGTCGTGGTTATAAAATAGTTCCTATATAACCCATGCTAATATTAACTACATCAATATTAATCTTACTAATATTATAATTTTGTGAAAGTTTGTAAACATGTTTGGATATTTGTTACTCAGTTACGCATAAATTGTTAAACAGATTTGTATGAAAATTGGCACCTCATAAAACATTCCTTGGATTAACACATATAATAACTTTAATCCTGGTGATGTGTTTCCTTGGGATAAATTAATGATAAAGTTTTATAGTGTGAAAGTCACTTTTTATACGCGCGGAGGCGCTGGCAGAAGCTAGTGTTTAATATGCCATTTTGGGAATGGAAATCGTATCCGCGATACTTGGCACGGTAGATCAGTATCTCAACCACCTATGCCAAACTACCTCAACCACTATGCCATCTGTGTCGTCAAATAAAAATATATCATTATGGTTTTCATTAAAAATACGGTGTAAAAATTGGAACATATTATCTGGTAGAGTTGAATATTTGAGATATTGACTATTTGAGGGTATTTGAGGTGCCAACCCTTTTTTTTTTTTTTTTTTTTTTTTTTTTGCGGTGGGCTATGTACGTCGCACCCCGCCAAATCGGTCCGGGGTGACGGAAGAGGCGGCGCGCAACCCCATTGACCCACCCTGCAAGCACCTCTTCTTCGCCGTACGAGCGGGCCACCGGTACCCGATCTTTGTCTTCGGTGGCCCGCTCGGCGGTATGCCCTCTTGGGCTCCTCTCCTGTCGATGCCCCGACAGCTTTCGCCGTCGAGGCGTCGTCCTCACGCGGTGGCCTCACGTCGGGTAACCGGACAATTCCCCGGTCCGATCACCCGAAGCCTCGGTTAGGGCGGCATCAGGCGCAGGTACTCGCGCCTGCGCCGTCCCGGCCGCGGGCGGCGGTCCGGGTCACGGGAATCCTCCCGAGCCCGTTCCGCCGCCTCCTTCTGCGAGATGACAGCCTCGCAGAAGGCGGCGACCGCGTCCCAATTCCTGACGCTGTCGACCATCGCTCGCGCAACAGCCGGCAGCGTCAGGTCGGCACCGATGACAGCGACGAGGTCACGGCGCTGCCCGTCCCAGCCCGAACATACCTCGAGCGTATGTTGCGCCGTGTCCTCGTCGCTACTGCAATGGTGGCAGGACGGAGTCCACTCCCTCCGCACGACCGTGTGCAGGTACTTGCCGAAGCAACCATGCCCCGACAAGACCTGCACCAACCGGAAAGAGAGGACTCCATGCTGCCGCTCCATCCACTCCATCAGTACGGGCCGGAGGGCCTCAACGGTAATAACACCGTATCTAGGCCTCTCCAGCCGCGTAGCCCAACGGGCGATGACTTCTCGGCGGGCGTCCTCGCGCCAGGTGGCTATCTCGTTGAACGATGGGGAGCCACCCTCTTCGCGCATTGAGGTAACCCGCCGGTAGAGGTCGGAGAGCATCTCCGCCTCTAGGTCCCACGGGGGTGTCCCGGCCAGTAGGCACGCCGCCTCTGTCGACACCGTGCGGTACCCGCGAATGGCTCTGACCGCCATGACTCTCTGTGGCCTCCACAGAACCGCCCTGAGTTGGGCGTTCAGAGCCCTCGCCCACACGGGTGCGCCGTACATGGCCATTGAGCGGATCACCCCCGCATACAGCCGTCGGCCCTGAAAACTGGGTCCGCCCACGTTCGGCATGAGCCGAGAAAGGGCGGACGCCGCGCCGACCAGCCGGGGAGCAATTTGACGAAAATGCTCCCGGAACCACCATCGCCCGTCGAGCACCAGACCCAAGTACCTCATATGGGCCTGGATACTGATGTGGATGGAGTTGACGACTAACGAGGCGCCGATGGGCAGCCTCACACGGGGCCCATGGAATAAAAGGGCCTCCGTCTTGTTTAGGGCCACCCTGAGCCCCAGCGCCTCGATTCGCCTGACCATCTCCTCGGTGCCGAGAGTGGCCAGGCTCGCCGCCTCTTCGAATGTCCTGCCCCGGGCTGTGACGAGCGTGTCGTCAGCAAAGCAAATAACGCTCAGCCCGGGGGGGAGACTCCCTCTCAACGCCCAGTCGTAACCGATGTCCCACAGAGTCGGCCCCAGAACCGACCCCTGCGGAACACCGCACGACATGGGCGTCCGCACAATGTCCCCTGCGGGGCTCGCGTAGAGAACACTGCGCCCCTCCAAATAGTCTGCCACCAGCCGCCTGAGGTACAGGGGCACTCCGTGGAACCGGAGCGCCTCCCTGATGCAGCTGAATGGCAGACTATTGAAGGCGTTGGCGATGTCCAACGACACCGCCAACAGCACTCCTTTGCCGGCGACAGCCTCCGCGGCCATCTGCCTCAGGCGTAGCAGGGCCCCGATGGTCGAACGCCCCCTTCGAAACCCAAATTGAGCGTCCGACAGATCGGGCCCCACCTCTTCCAGGTGCTGGACGATGCGGGCAGCGAGGACACGCTCCAGCAGCTTACCCACATCGTCCAGAAGCACAATGGGCCTGTAGGCCGACGGCGAATCCGGGGGCCGTCCCGGCTTTGGCAGGAGAACCAACCTCCCTTCCTTCCAGCACTCAGGGAACTGTCCAGACGTCAGACAGGCGTTGAACAGTCGCCTGAGGCGAGGTTCGAGATGCTCGAAGAGCAACGTCAACACCCGGACTGGGATTCCGTCCGGGCCGGGGGCCGTGGTGGCGGAACGAATCTTCGCCACGGCTGACCCCACTTCCGACTCCGTCACAGGCGGAACACTCTCGACGGCCTCCCGGTCGTGATCTGGCGAAGCCATGACCGGGGGCGTGTGCTCCGACTGCCGCGGGAACAGCTCCTCGACCACTCTACGAAGGAGGTCGGGCTGGAGGGTCTCGGTGAGGGGGGGGCCCTGCGCGCGAAGCTTATTCAGCGACGCGCGATACGGGCGACCCCAGGGGTCACGGTCAAGACCGTCCAGCATCGCCTGCCAACTCGCGTCCTTGGCGGACCGGATGGCCAGCCGAAAGGCGGTACGCGCACTGCGGTACGCCTCGTACAGCTGGCCCTCCCGCTCAACATCGCGGCGACGCCGCCGACTGCGGGTGTAGGACCTTCGGGCACTAATGCACGCCGCACGAAGGTCCGCCAGTCTTGGGGACCACCAGTAGACCCCCTGCCTCGGAGGTAGACGCCGCACCCTGGGCATGGCCGCATCGCAGACCTGCGTTAACGCACTGCGGATGCGGACAGCCTCAACGTCCACTCCGTCCGCTAGGGGTGGTGAGGACAGCCACGTGTTCACGATGGCCGCCTCCGCCAGTAGGTCCCTATCCAGCCGCCCCACAGCCCACCGCGGAAATGTGGGAGCTCGGTCCGCCCTGTGACCCCTGCTGGGCTCCTGGAGAGGGGAGACCTCCATCCGGATGTAACGGTGATCCGACAGGGTCTCCGCCTCCTCCAGGACACGCCAGTTCCTCACTCGTGGTGCGACAGCGGGGCTAGCGAACGACAAGTCCACTATCGACCCACCCTGCTGTCGCACACACGTGTTCACTGAGCCTCTGTTTAGGACACAGAGGCCCAGTGACGCCGCCCACTCCACGATCGCCCGTCCGCGATCGTCCGTCATCGGGGACCCCCACGCCGTGGATTTGGCGTTGAAGTCCCCCAGGACCAGGACGAGGCCCGGTGCCAGTCGCCGGAGGTGCCAACCCTGCCGTGAGCATGATCACTGTAAAGTATTTGTGGGAGTGGGAAATTAAAAATCAATTACAAACGCGATAGAATCCGTAACAGTAGTTTTATTTGTTTGTTTTAGTTGTTTGTTTTATCAAAGGTGCCAATCCTTAAGAATGTATGTTTATCAAAGTGGGTAAGTTTTAGTTTTATACGTAATATATCAAAATATAAGCAATTTTCATGTAGTATTAATAATAATTAATAACAATAAGAGCTGTTAAAAGGCTTTTATGATAAACGCGAGCATTATTTTGAGGAGTATTTGTAGAGTATTTGTAGCCGCCAAGGCATGGAATAAATTCAATTAAGCTCATATAGTGCCGATGTTATACGAATATTCAGATAACGGAGATTAAATGAATTCTTAATATATTTCGTCGTATATGTTATTCCGATCACGAATATATCCTTGAGTTATTCGACGTCACGTTTCGACTTATCAGTCTCTAGCGACAAATCTGACTGCTTCATATATTCTCTGTTGAAATGTAATAGAACATCCTATAATATTATTCTTTTAAATAGACTGAGACTTGTGATTGCGTAAGAATACAATTCACCACCTCTTATCTTGTTTTAGTATTGGTAGGACCACGCTGTTGACAGTTCTCTGTCCACAGCCGCGGGCTGGTCTGTCCGGGGTAGTACCACCCTCTCGCAGAAGATCGACGTCTGAGCAATGGCAATGCGCTGTTGTGTTTCATTCGGTGAGCGAGAGATCCGGAAGACCAACTGGGTGGGTTTGGGATTTATATTTGTAGGCAGGTCTAGCCAGAATACCAAGGGTATAATCTTAGTATTGTAAAGGTCTATGGGCAGCAGTGACACTTACCATTAGGTGTGCCGCTTGCTCGTTTGCCACCATAAGCAATAAAAAAAACCCATTGGTGATCATAAGAGACGATTAAGTGATATAAAACGCATATAACATCTATGCAAGAGAAGCAAAACTCAAAACTAAACCCCATATCAACACGTCTGACAAGCGTGATAATGTAGATCAATTTCCCTCCTAGTGTGGAGGTGGCTCGAGGCCAATAGTGGGATATATATGCGCTGAAATAATGATGATGATGAAGTTTACCTTAAAAATAAAATAAATTGTTATTAAAAATAATATCGCCCTTGTAGTGATGGAGTAATAATACAATCATGGCCGCCCTTTTTTTCCATGAATGTTCGTGAAATACAGCTAATAGAGCAAGCACAGAAACTCCTCTAATAATTACGGCATATTAGGTTAATTGATGGCTGGGCTTAATTAATGGTAAGATAGTATATATGGGGGTGGTGAATTATATTCTTACTCCGTCACCACACGGAGAAACCAAAGGTAAACATCATTAAGTTTAAATTATTAATAATAACAAAGTTAAGTAGAGAGCCGGAAGCCCAAGTGGGTGGGTCTCGACTATACTCTTGGTATTGCAAAGGTCTATGGGTGGCAGTGACACTTACCATCAGGTGTGCTGCTTGCCCGTTTGCTACCATAAGCAATGTTAAAAAAAAACAGTTACTAAAACAACAAAATATGATGTAAATAATTATCATACTTTATCATTAACTAACCTGTTACGATTATGTTTCAATTATTTAAATATTAGTTAACATTAAGTCTAACTAATGGATTTATCGTAATATTTACTAAGCACGATTGGTAATTACTAGTTGAAATACAACTTTCAATTTTCATATCCTTACTAATATTATAAATGCGAAAGTAACTCTGTCTGTCTGTCGCTCTTTCACGCCAAAACTACTGAACCGATCTAAATGAAATTTGGTACACAGATAGTCTAAAGCCTGATAAAGGATATAGACTTTTTAATGCAAAAAAAGGGTTGTAAGGAAGTACCGTCATTTTTAAAGCCAGAAGCTTGAAAGTTAGTTTTAGGCAATTGATTAGATATAAATAAATATGACATTAACATGTTGTAAAAAAATTTAGCATAAAGGGTAAAATAAAAATAGGTGATGAAAAACTTAAGGAAAGTAACCTTTTACACGGGCAAAGCCACGGGCAGAAGCTAGTATGTATATATTTTTGAAAATGTCTAATTTATAAATTTAATTTCAGTTTTTCACAATTTTACGCGCAAAATACCAAAACGAACCCTCCTTCTTTCCTGCCTTTTTTTTATTTGCGGTGGACTATGGAGGTAGTCACGCCCCGCCAAATTGGTCCAGGGCGACGGAAGAGACGCACGAGAGCACGCGACCCCACTCTGCAAAGCGCCTATCTTCGTCGTGTGAGCGGGCCACGGGAAACCGATCTTTGTCCTCGGTGGTCACCTTCTTTCCTGTCTATGGTGTAGAAGGTAGTGTCGTGAATATTTTCAGGCCTTCCTGAAGTTACGAACTTTGGATGGTACGTTAATATAATATGTTAAGAAGGTTAACCATTTTGGTAATTTTATCATAAACAAATGTGAGTAATAATTATTCAAATTTCATCGTATTTGAAATTCGCAACGGCAAAATACTTTTTGCCTAACGTCCACCTGATCACTTCTATCCTTAAAGCCAGTTTGTACGAAACTTTTTACCGACGAAAATTACTTTGGTGCAAAATTTTACCCCTTATCAAATTCAATTGGAAAACTGCTGAATGCCCGCAAACTTTTCTAAATGAGGCTACCCATTGGGTAAAGGTTAAAGGTTAAATTTCAGAAATATGTGTATCTGTTGTATATTTTTCTTATACGAAATATATTGCCAATAACAATAAAATTATCATTGTAGAAAACTTATGGTTGTATACATGCAACATTTTTGATTCGTATTTTGAATTAGATTCATTTATATAGACTTGGGCCAACTCCACGTGATGCCGTTTGGTCAACAATTACATTCCCAACGAGGATCGATGGCAGGCGGGCGGTCATAAAATTATTGCCAATAACTTTTGCAATATGTACGAACACATATTGCGTCGATCTCAAGTAATTGGGATAAAATCAGGAGAATGATGATGATGAATTATGGTTATGAATACTCCTTTTCTATTCTCTGATTTCTATTATTTGCTTAAAATCTATATTTTTAATTGATAAACAATATTTTTGTAATAATTTATTTCCAGAGACTTGAACTTTCAAAGACTTGAGTGGAACGTAAATTTTGTTTATTGCTTATGATAGAAAACGAGCAAACAACGTACCTGATGGTAAGTGTTGCTACCGACTATAGATGTTTGTAATACCAGGGGTACGGCTAGGCCACTGCCTAATAAAGTCCCCAAACCTACCCAGAAATAACTTTCTATATATGATAGAGTCAGCAGACTAACGTCTGCTGACTCTATCGCTCACCGAACCAAGCCCAAAAGCACATTACCTTTTTTTATCGCTTATAGTGGCAAACGAGCAAGCAGCACACCTGATGGTAAGTGTCACTGTTGCCCATGGAGCAAGGGTATAGCAAGGACGATGCCTATCATTACAAACCTCAAACCCACCCAGTTGGGCTTACGGCTCTCTCGCTCACCGAACGAAGCGCAATAGCACGGTACTATTACTCAGACGTCGGTCTTCTGGTAGAGTGGTACTACCCCAGACGGACCGGCCCGCGGCTGTAGACAGAAAACTGTCAACAGCGTGGTCCTACCACTATACGAATTACCTCTGCTCAGACGTTGGTTTTAACGAAACTATCAACTACTACTATATTTTTTGTGTGACAAAATAAACATTATAAGATAGAAGCCCTTTTACCCTTCACTAACAATAAATCAATACTTAGAAATTTGTATCAATAATTGCAATAATATGAGAGCCCATCTCTAGTGTATCCATTTTTAATTATGTTTAAATACTTAGAATAATGCGTCGATATAAGAGCTCGTTAGAGAGTGGCCTTTGGGCACCGGGCTTCCGGATTGAGAGCCCTCCGCACTCTCCTATGCTAGGCCAAGCTGTTAAATCCTGCGACTAATAGATACTCTATTTATAAAAAAAATGGTGCGCTTCTGTATTGTCTGTCAAGACGAGCAGACGCGTAAAAGCTGTACCGGCTATGCGTATAATCAACCATATTGCGTATCTACACCAGCCATCTACTCAATAGCACTTTTGAAGTCCACTTGTGGAGGTAGACATTCTTATAAAATGGGATTATGCTACAATCACGACCATTTGCAAGTAGATTGCCTAACAAAGATGGTATTTTGAAATTACCAAAGTATTGCTGCTCACTTTCCTGCTGCTCTAGTAGTATTAAACTAAATAGAAATAATTTATAGATTAAAATAAATTATATCGATGGCATATTATTAAATAAATCTTTTTAACATTCGAATATATTACAAAATTTTAACTGAATGTCTCTCATCTTACGAAGTCCCAAAGTTCTTGAAACAAGACTTAAAGAAAGTCTTTGTAAGTAAACACGAAGTATTTCCCAATACCTTCAACAATATTCCCTATTTCCAAAAACATCTTATACAAAAACGTTACTCGTGCAATCTTACGTAACATGATCTGAACAAAGTTTTCATATCAATAATTTATGTTTCAACTTGCGTCAATATTTGGTATCTCTTACGGGCGAATAGGCGCTATAGGTTTAGAAATAGCGATCTATTTTGTACAGGTGCCGCTACAGGGAATATACTAGCAAATAAATAATTCGTACTGAACGAAAAGTATTAAACGTAAGTTATTCTGATAAATTGCTTTTATGAAAACTAAATCTTGTCCTAGTTCAACGTGCATAGTTTTTACTTTCCTTGGAAATAAATATACTTTTCGGAAAAGAAAAGTTAATGTGGTGTCGGACTAAGAAAATAATATGTCTTATCTTGAAAGACGACTCAGGGACGTGACCAGATATCATTTTAAGATATTATAAAATAAATATGCAAAGGAAGAAAGTCTAAATGATCATACTTTGTGCTTGGTCATTATCAGAACAGTATGACCTGGTGAAGACTATAGTCTTGTACTCAAAATATAACTCACATGGCCAGAGAATAAGAATAAGGTAAATTAAATACTAATTAAAGTTTGTACATAGTCTAGCTAGCCTATTTATTTTAAAGATTAATTTTCAAGAGAATTTCATTTACTTAAATTTATTTTATAAGTTACAATAAATATAAAGTTTAATAAGTAACTAAAACAAAACATGAACATTTAAGTTCAATATAAGAATATTTTTTTTAGAATAAAGTATAAAAATTTACAATTTAGTATTTCTAATTGAATATACTTTTACACAAATTAACAGTCACTTATAAATAGCCGCTGCTTTAATATCTTACACTGAATCTGACAAGGCAAATGATAATTTAAATATTCTGCGTAAATATGGTATGTATTTTAAGCTCCCTAAAGTTTTTTAGAAAATCAATTTTGATGGGATTTCTTAATATTTAGAGATAGACTTCATTGCTGAGAGTTATCTGCCAGTAGACATAAAGAGACCAGCTTGTCCGGGGTAGTACAGCCCATCCACAAAAAATTAACATATGAGAACTGTCTAGTAATATGTTACTCCACTTTGTACGGCGAGTGAAAGAACTGGAGATCCAAGCTCTTCCTTTTCTATAATAATGATATCATTTCGATACTCGTGGATAATAGTGGACCTATGTTGGATAGTAAATTGGCTAGACCTGTAGTATTGCTGAAGTACATAAAAAGCGATTATTATTTATCATCAAATAAACTGTTTGCTTGTTTACCAATAAAGACAATAAAAAAGCTCATAAAGATCTTTATCTATTTAGGTTACGAAAATTACTTCGTACACACAAACAGTAGTACAGTACAATTAATATTTTACTAAATCTGCCTTTAGTCTGGAAACGGAATTAATAATCGATACCTTAATACTAAACTCATTTACCTACAATATGATATAATCTATTCTTACCTTATCACTACTTATATCTTGAAGACGTTAGTAGAAATATCCACAATAAAAGAACATGAAACAAAACCTTGTTCTAACTCAACTAGCGGGCCGGTATCGTAGGCCAATGTTAACGGAAGAACGTACATAATTCAAAATAGTGACGTACTGTATCATGTACAGTGCGCATACAGATGCAATAAAAAGCTATAAAAGAGTTTAAAGACTGATACAGCACTTATTTTTCAAAGATAGGGTGAAGCAATCCAGCTGAAAACTACTTTATCCATTTTTGGTGAGGTTGTCTAGTATTAGACGAGCAGACCCGACACAAACAACTATGATTAATGATGATAGGTTTAGTACAATTTAGAAATTATGTAAGAATAAAATCAACTTGAAATCTTACGATTCGCCGTTGCTTAATTTCATGCACAAAAATATTTTTGAACAACAATATAACTTAATTACTCATGGAGGTGATAAAAATCAGTTAACCTAATCAAAAGAGAGACCAGCAGCTCTTTCATAGGAAACATAAAACACCTCAATTCAATCGCCAACCCACATATCAAGCGCAGCGATTCTTGCATTATTCCCTCCCTTGAGGCCGCAGCAGCTCAATCATAGAAAACAAAAACATACAACACCTCACTTCAATCGTCAGCCCGCCAGCCCAGCGTAGCGATTTTGGCGCTCTCCCCTAACGTATGAGGGAAAGCCTACATCCAACACATAATATCTACGCAAAATAATAAAACTCAAAAGAGACGTTAAAAACATGCTAATTCTTGTTTTTCGTGTGGTTTCGTATCCCAATTTCTCTTTTAACGCGGAGTAAACTCTTGCAGAATGCTAAGATATAATAACAACTAAACCAGCAATTATTACATTAATCTTTTCACGTAGCGCGTCCTACGTTGTTGTCTAATAAATAAATGGATAGTTTCCATCCATCAGTCCGTCGTCGTAGTAGACGTCCTCTGTTTGACATAGGCCTCCCCATGATAATGACTCTCAGAACAATACCATGCCACCTGCATCCATCGGCTTACTGCGACTTTTGAGGTGTCGTCAATCCACTTAGTATAGGGTCGTCCTACGCAGTGATATCTGTATTGTGATCGTCCCAATAGTTGTCAGTTCGACAAGCGATGTGACCTGCCCGTTACCACTTCAATGCGCTAATTCTTTTGGTTATATCGGTTACACCCATTCTTCTACGGATCTCCGTATTCCGGCTTGTATCACATAGATAAGTACCAAGCACTCCATAACACGCGATTTTGAACTTTTTTATAAATGAAGGGAATACGGAAGTCCGTAGAAGAACGGGAGTATCGATCTTTTACTGATTTCTATATTTTGGAATTTGTCACGTAGAGTAATACTGAGCACAGTTCTCTCTGTAGCAGATGACGATTATACAAATGAGAATATTAGTTTATCTATTAGCTCAGTTACCTGTATTAATATATCCCTTATTCACCCTTTACACTTATAGATAAGAACCCCTATGTTGTATTGTATTCTTATCTTGTCGCCACACGTATGTAAAATTAAATATTTATTAAAAATTACTTGCTATTGCTTCCATAAGACCATTTTGTTTGTCCAATAATGGGAGTTTCCTAACGGAATAGTGTTTCAAAACTTAACGATGTAAGAGTAGGTGAATAAATCATCGACTTTAGCGTAAGCCTACTATTATTACAGATCACATTTATCACTGAGATGGCACTAGGAGTGATTTATTAAATACGCAAAATTCTCTAAGGCAAACTTATAACATTTTTAGGATCATTTGGGTATAAGAACTAAGTAAAGTTCTTATAAACTGAAAAAGCAAAGAGAAAAACATCTTAATTGTTTTTTGTATGTTACTTTATAAATACTTTCCCTCTTATATTCTTCTATAAAGAGCGGGTTGTCCTATTTTTTTAGATTACTAGCTTCTGTCTACGGTAATAATGATAATTAACTTACACAATCATAATAATTATCCTGATCTTATTCCAATTACTTGGGATCGACTCAATACAGTACCTACATATTGCAAAAGTTATTGGTAATAGTTTTATAACCAGTCACCTGACAGACGTCATCCCACTTTGGAAATGAAATTATAATTTAATTATTGAACAAAAAGCTTCTGGTATAGTTCGTCCAGGTCAATATAAATCTCTTAGTCATCTTTTGAAATAAAACTACATTTACGGATTCTATCGCGTTTGTATTTGATTTATAATTTCCCAACGTTTCGAACACTTTACAGTGATCATGGTCACGGGAGGGCTGAGGTGTCTTACGTCCAATATGTCATTGTTATTACAGAAATTTATTTATATCTACCCTATAAGATATTAAATTTTAGTTTTAGTAGCTGAATAGTTTTTGTTAGTTTGTAAAAAATTGTAAAATTGCCACAATAATAATTATCATAAATTAAATACCTTAATAATAACAAATCATAAACAACATAAATTTTATATATAGAATCATTCTCTTTTTGTACTAGCAATGAATTTGTATTAATTTTGTATAAAAATGTGGGTCAAATATTAATATCTTATAGGGTAGATATAAATATTGGGGGGCATAGTCCGGAGCGTGCTCGTTCGCGTCCCGTGCCAGTCTAATTAGACTGCTAATCCGGCTCTATATGCGTACCGCAATGCGGGTTAGGGCGTCCCCCGGAGGCGACGCGTACCGACCCGCCCCCGTCGGTACGAACATCGGCAGTTGCGGCGATGGGGGCCGCCACCCATCACGCCTTGCCCAGTTAGGCGAGTCGAGGAGAAAGGAGTGCCGGGTGGGCACGTGGAATGTAAGAGGTTGTGTGGAAGGTAAGTTGCACGAGCTGATATCCGTCATGGCGGACAAACAGCTAGACGTGCTCTGTGTAACAGAGACCAAGCGAAGGGGCAGCGACGCCTGCGATCTTCCTGGTGGCGGGATGGCTCTGTGGTCTGGTGTACCACAGAGCGATCGAGCCAGCATGGGGGTAGGAGTGCTGTTGTCCTCTCGCTTGGCCTCAGGTGTGAAGGATTACGGAATGTATGATCCCAGACTTCTCTGGGTCCTTATAAAACTAGGTGTCACCAAGGTATTCATGGTTGTAGCATATGCTCCCGTAGGATCCTCGGTGGCATCAGACCTAGAGAAGTTTTGGGACAATGTTAGGGAAGTTCTGGATATGGCAGAAACCAGTGAACGCGTGATTGTATGCGGCGATTTGAACGGATGGGTGGGGACCAAGCGTCCCGACTATGAGGACGTACTTGGTCCATTTGGTGATAAGAGAGTGAACGACGCAGGTAGGCTCATTGCGGATGTATGCATGGAGAGAAACCTTATTGTGTCAAACACATTTTTCCAACATAAGGACATCCATATGTATACATGGAGAAGGAATGAACAGAAAAGCATAATAGATTTAATTTTGGTAGACAGTCGCCTCCGAAGCAAAATATTGGACGCAAGAGCCTTCAGGGGCCTCACAGTCGACACGGACCACTACCTCGTTATTGCGAGATTTAGTGGTCTGTTCAGAAAGTGGAGGCACTGGCGAGAGCGTGTCCACTTCGGAGTATGCAGAGGGTGTCCGAGAATGGCTGACGATGGCAAGCCAGCCGCAATCGGACATTGAAGAATGCTGGAGAGTATTGAAAGAGAGTATGGTAGATACAGCGAAAGAAGTATGTGGAAGTTCAAAGAAGCATAGAAAAACAAATGGTGATGCATGGTGGGATGTGAGCGTGGCTGGACTATGTCTCTTCTTTGAATCTGAATGACAGTATGACTGAACAGAAGAAAGAAATATATCGGCAATGTAAGAATGACACCAAGGCCTTAGTGAAAGAGAAACGTGATAGAGCAAGTATGAGTGCAGAAGATAGGCTGACTAAAAACTTCGAGGGTAACACCAAACTCATTTGGAGGGAGGTGAAGAAGTCTCGGGGTGGTTGGTCAGCCTTCAGAATGAATAAGATAAGGTCTAAAGGTGGAGACATTCTTACACAAACACAAGACGTGTTAAGCCGATGGAGTGAATATTTTGGCGATATGTATGCGGATGCTACGGGTGGCGCCGGTGTTGGATGTGGTTTAGTAGATCAACATTCGACAACGGCGTCCTCCGATGGCATCAGTATGGATGAAGGTCAATGGGCGATAAGAAGTTTGAAAAATGGTAAGGCAGCGGGCATTGATATGGTGTCTGCCGAGATGATCAAGCTTGGTGGCTTTTGTGTCTGGGAGGCGTTCCTGTTGCTCCTCAATTTATGTTGGAGCTCGGGAATGGTTTCCAGGGACTGGAATAGCGCAGTCATCGTGCCTTTGTTTAAAAACAAGGGTTCACGTTATGACTGCGCAAATTACAGAGCCATAAGCTTGACCAGTTTGGCAGCAAAAGTGTATGGAAAAATTATTGAAAGGAGAATGAGGATGCTGTCCGATGGTTTACTGTGTGAGACACAAGGAGGTTTCAGGAGTGGAAGGGGATGCATGAATCAAGTGTTCTCTCCGCGCAACATTGTGGAGTAGCATCTGGCTCTAGGTCAGAGGGTTTTCTGCAGTTTTGTGGATCTGGAGAGAGCATTTGACACGGTTGTACGAAAGGAACTTTGGGACATTTTACCGGAGTATGGTATTAGCGGTAAACTGCTACAGGCTGTGCAGTCCAGTTACATGGGCTGTAGAGCCTGTGAGCGGCTGGATGATGAAATGTCGCCTTGGTTTGACGTCAATATCGGCGTTAAGCAGGGGTGCGTTCTGTCAGCCAGCCTGGCTAGCTAGCTAGTTTATCATATATCTGGATAAATGTCTCCAAAGGTTGAACGATATGAATGTGGGAGTCCAGATGGGCGACTCAGTGGTCACTGCTCTGCTTTATGCAGATGATGCCGTCCTGCTGGCACAGTCAGCGACTGACCTGCAGAGCCTAGTCAACACAATGACAGAAGATTGTAAGAAAAGGGGTCTACGCGTGAATGTGAGCAAAACCAAAATAATGGTCTTTGAAAGAGATAAAACCAGAACAGATGTAAGAGTAACAATAGGTAATGATGTACTAGAGCAAGTGAATGAATTTGTATATCTTGGATGTGGATTTAGCCGAGATGGAAGGTACACCACTGATATAGAGCGAAGAGTGAATGCGGGAAATAGAGTGAACGGAGTGTTGGGGCAACTTCTCGGCAGCCACCACCTCAGCCAGAAGGCACGTGTAGCAATACATAACGCAGTGCTTGTCCCAACATTACTGTATGGAAGCGAGAGTTGGGTATGCAGAAAAGAGTATGATAGTAAAATTAATGCGGTCGAAATGCGATCTCTGCGGAAAATCTGTGGAGTTAGGCTGACCGACCGCATTCGTAACGACGACGTAAGAGAGCGAGTAGGTATGAAAGAGAGTATTGGTGTAAAGATGCGAAAGGGAATGCTCCGATGGTTCGGACATGTGGAAAGAATGCCGAACGAACGCCTGGTTAAGAAGATATACAATGCGAAAGTGGAAGGATGTAGGTACCGAGGGAGACCGAGACTAACCTACCTAGACCAGATCGGTCATGTACTGAAGGAAGGTGGAGTCAAGAGTCTCCGAAACCGGCGAGCGTGTGTGAAGAGGATTATGAATGTTGAGGAAGCGAGTGAAGTATGCAGAGATAGAGTTCTCTGGCACTCTGTTCTCTCTGCCTACCCTGCAAGGGATATGGCGTGATGATATGTATGTATGTAGATATAAATAAATTTCTGTAATAACAATGACATATTGGACATAAGACACCTCAGCCCTCACGTGACCATGATCACTGTAAAGTGTTCGAAACGTCGGGAAATTATAAATCAAATATAAACGCGATAGAATCCGTAAAAGTAGTTTTATTTCAAATGTGTAATACTTGCCTAAACATTAGAAGTCATCTTAGTCATCTTTTACGACATCCACGAGCAAAGTAAACGTTGGCGGCATTTGTAGCCACTAGGTATCACACAGAACTAGCTTACGCAATATAAAATTTTAACACTAAATTATCTCAAGAGAACATTTGGCCAAGATAAAAAGTATCCTATTCATTCAGGAATTAGTTTATCTGTATGAAAATTTTCATCCAAATTTGTTCACCGGTTTACGAGTGATTGAAATAACAAATATCTAAACATTTAATAATTCAAATATCTTTTCAAACTTGCATATTTATAATATTTGTAGGATACATAATGTTTGTGCAAGGCTGATATTTCCATAAATAAGTACGCAATGTAAAGAAATACTACATTCATATATTACAGATTATCATCAGCTGCAAGATTTAATGGTACTAAAAAGACCCAGAACATTTCTGATCTAATCTACTTTCAATTAAAAAAGAAATTTGTCTGCGAAAGGAATTCTAATTGCTGTCGCTCGTACCTTTTTTAATGGCAGTTTTTGCAATTCATGGTCAGACGTGAGTAGGTTGAACGCTATTTTCAAGTGCGACAGTCTCGTGTAATAAAAAACCAAAAAACATAAATGAAAACATTAAAACCAAGTGCATTATTATAACAGTTATGACGCAGCTGTCAACATTACTGACCAAATAGTTAAAAATTTAAAATAAAATATATAGTTTTTTTACTATTCTTTTAGGTATAGAGTATATACTTACTAACTTTTCTCAGATGAGAAAAGCCACAATCTATTCAAAACTCCCGATCGTATGTTCAAAAGTTCAACGATTTCGCTCGGTAAAAAAAAATTTTTTTTCATGCGAATCGATTTTTCCTAGCCTATCATTACAAGTAGGACTAATAGGGTTACCTGTCTTTATTTTCAAGAGCGGTCCACTTCCACTCTGTATATATATTCTGTAAATACAACCTAACTGGATAGATTTAACAGCCCCGAAACCTCCTGCATACTAAATTTTCCTGGTGCCGTTGCTGAAATTCTGAAAATATAGTGATATATATTAACTGAAACAGTAATATGTAGTAACTGAATATATAAAAAAAAAATGTTGTTCCAGTTCTTTCTCCGCATCGATGTCACTGTGGACAGCAAGTTGATAGTCTCGGACACCACGGCCTATTGTGCGGCAGGAGCGCAGGCAGAATATCAAGGCATGCCAATATCAACGAAATTATCCGTCTAGCTCTTGTCACCGCCGGTATACCAGCTGTTAAAGAACCCAACGGCTTGGTACGCGACGATGGTAAGAGACCGGACAGCATGTCCTTGCTGCCTTGGAGGATGGGTAGGCCTTTGGTGTGGGACGCGACCTGCGTTGACACCCTTGCGCCATCACATCTTCCAAATACGTCAGGTTGTGCTGGCGCTGCTGCCGCATCTGCAGAGAAGCTCAAGCGGCGAAAGTATAATAACCTTATTGGCAATTACATTTTCGAGCCGTTTGGGGTCGAAACTCTTGGCCCTTAGGGTCCCAATGCGTGCATTTTATTTAAAGAGATCGCAAAAAAATTAATCGCTGCTTCACGTGATCAGAGAGCTGGCCTATATTTTGCACAAAAGGTTAGCATTGCCATTCAACGTGGCAATGCTGCTAGCCTTCTGGGTACATTACCAGTGGATAGTGATGCGGAAGAATTTTTCGATGCCTGATTACGCCTTTTGTTTCTCTTTTTATTTATTTATTTTTTATTTCTTATTTTATTTTTCTGTAAATATTTTAATTTAAAACTCAGCTTTAATTGTACATATTAATTATTTATTTAAAATTGTAAATAATATATATGAAATAGATAAGAACTGCTCAAACACATTAGAATATTGTTTTCAGGAGATTTCCTAAATTCGTTACGACCTTGTTTTATCATATGACCAAATATTATTCCACTGGTAGAAAAAAAACTACTAAAAATGTTACTGAAAAGGTCGACCTCAATAGGCCAGCCCATATATTTCGTAATAATCTCATCTTTTACACGTTCTAACGGTGCGTTCATATTGTTATAGACCTTAGTTTATTAGTCTAAGAAAATATTTTCTTGTCAAAGCGTTTATGTGCTCTTCACTGAGTTCATAACGATTATATCATTTTATAGTACATAAAACTTAAAATAGTACTTGCGATTTTAAACCTCCGAAGCAGAAAGATAAGTGATAAGTTTGACATGTGATGGCACAGACAGACACACAGTGTCTGTCTGTGCCATCGTTGCTCCGAAACAAATAGATTGATTATGATGCGATTATTTATTTTATATGTCATTAGCTTTTTTGTTGGCTGGCGTATGTTTCTTAAATGCATTATGGCTATTTATTTTACTATTACACATATCTGTGACTTAACATTTGAAATACCCATGTAAGATGGTGCCATGTGAGGTAGCTTTTTTTTTTTATTGTTTATGTTGGCAAACGAGCAAGCAGCACACCTGATGTTAAGTGTTTCTACTGCCTATGGACCTTTACAATACTAAGGGTATAGCTAGGCCGCTGCCTACCAATACAAACCCCAAACCCACCCAGTTGGGCTCCCGGCTCTCTCACTCGCTATTTTAATGATCGAGTTTGAAGTTTGTAGACGCAATCCTGGATTGCTTAAGTAAACTCATCAAGTTTTCGGTTCATTGAAATAATAATAACAAGGCAACACAATCCTATGTGTTAATCCAGAAAATGATCTATCTATGTGTCAATTTTCATCCAAATCTATTCAAGGGTTTAAACGAGATTGATTAACAAACATTCAAACATCAAAATATACAAATATCTTCAGAAATTTTCATATTTATCATATTAGTAGAATAGGATAATAAACTAACTAGCTTCACGCCATCACTTAAAAACTAATCTATCTTCTAAATTGGATCAGACTAAAGACATTGAATGTTTTTAATAAAATTTATTAAATTTTACAAATTTTGATTAAAAAACTGTTATAATACATTTAATAACTTGGTCAGGGATTGTTATAAGACAGAGATAAATATGTGTTACATGGTAGACCAAATTAAGGATATTAACGTTGAGATAGAAGAAGAAGAAGGACCATAATATCAGAGCCTTGGAGTTTCAATTAAGTGCTACTACGACAGTTCTGTTTTCGTTGTTCATCATCATCATCACAGCCCATATATGTCCCACTGTTGAACTCGGGCCTCCTCCACAAAGGAAATTAACCTACTATACTGCGCTGGTCAGACGTGTTGGTATAGGGTTTTATTTCGAGTTTTCCTTTTCTGGCATAGATGTTATATGCGTATTTCATCCCTTAGTTGTCTCTTATGATCACCCACGGGTAAGATAGGGGGTGCTGAATTGTATTCTTACTCCGTTACCACACGGATAATTTTATTATACGGATATTTTCGTTGTCATTTCAAATAATATGCATAGTTATTAAAAGTACGTTTATAGTTTTTTGACAATCATTTACTAATACGAGTACATAGATGTAGTGTAATTCTTTTGTTATCCTTAGTAGATATTATGATGTGCATTCCTACATTGCTAGCATACCCATCTGGCTACATTAGCAATAAACATCTCCAAGAATTTTGACAGAGCCATACTTAAACTACAATCATAACTTTGTCACCCTTTATATTTTAAACACCGTTAATATATTTCAAATAAGATATATATCTGAGTCTAGGTGTTAGTTCAGTTATAATTATGTTATTACATATATTTAGGTATGTCTTATTTTGTTTTAGATGTCTGTTGATATCGATTACCATCGAAAATTTAATATGAAGTAATTGATTTTGATGTTCACGCAAGTATTTGAAATAAAACTATTTTTACGTAATTGCCCGATAGTTCGAACACTTTACAGGTCATTACAGACACCTTATAGTCCTTCCGTAACCATGAACGCTATAAAGTGTTGTAAATATGAGAAAATTAAAAATCAAATACAAACTTAATAGAATCCGTAAAAATAGTTTTATTTCAAATGAAGTAATTGCTTTTTTATTTGATTAAGAACTTTTTTTTCTTTTAAATAAATGTAACTTAAGTTACTTTTATTTAAATCAACTATCTGCCAGTGAAGCTACATCAAAATCCAGCCATATCAAAGATTATTCAAAACAAAGTGTTTTTTTTTAAATTATTTAAATGGATTTTTAACAAGTTAATTACTAATAGATATGACTATTCAAACCACAAAAATATTGATTATAAGGCTAACACTCGGCAACGTTTATCAGATTAGTAGATTGACTCAATCTATATAATTCCAGCGGTGAAAAGAAAAGTTCAACCGAATACTCAATCGTTTAAGTACTTTATTATGACTGCCATGTGAACCCGCCGTTACTGTAGCACCGGCCACGCTATTAGCGAAATATAAAAGGTGGTCCGGATTCTGAAGTGCTTACAGGCCATGGATCGTTAACCAAAGAGTGCGGCCATTTACTGAATGCATTCAAAATGCATGGCGTTGTTTTCTGTATAGTTTTAAATGTAAGGCAGTATAACTTTTGTTGTTGTTATTCGTTGTTTGATTTTTATTTAACTTCTGTGATGGATGAAAATGATTGTCCTCTTAACCTTTAGGAAGAAGATGCTGAATTATATTGCTCACAATTGTCCACTATAACTATATTTACAAGTCCGCTTCTTGATCGAAATATTTCAGATTGATAATAATAATTTTATTTGTGGTAGGACCACATTGCTCGTACGGCGAAGAAGAGGTGCTTGCAGGGTGGGTCAATGAGGTTGCGCGCCGCCTCTTCCGTCACCCCGGACCGATTTGGCGGGGTGCGAGGTCCATAGCCCACCGCAAAAAAAAAAAAAAAAAAGGACCTCACTGTTAACAGTTTTCTGCCTACAGTCGCAGACCAGTCAGTCTAAAGTACCACACTCTCGCAGAAAATCGACGTCCGAACAATGGCAATGTGCTATTGTGCTTCATTCGGTGAGCGAGAGAGCCGGATGCCTAACTTTCTGGTTGGGTTAGGCGTTTTTATTGGTAGGCAGCGCCCTAGTTGTATCATTGGTATTGCAAAGATCCATGGGCGGTAGTGACACTTACCATCAGATGTGTTGCTTGCTTGTTTGCCACCATAAGCAATAACAAAAAAATAATATTTCATTAAAACGTCATTTGAAATAAAACTACATTTACGGATTCTATCGCGTTTGTATTTGATTTATAATTTCCCGACATTTCGAACACTTTGCAGTGATCATGGTCACGGGAGGACTGAGGTGTCTTACGTCCAATGTCATTGTTATTACAGAAATTTATTTATATCTACCCTATAAGATATAAAATTTTTACCCACATTTTTATACAGAAATTAATACAAATTCATTGCCAGTACAAAAAGAGAATGATTCTATATATAAAATTTATGTTGTTCATGATTTGTTATTATTAAGGTATTTAATTTATGATAATTATTATTGTGGCAATTTTACAATTTTTACAAAACTTACAAAAACTATTCAGCTACTACCGGATCGGCACATGGCCACACTGAGAAAGATCCGGCGAGAAAACTCAGGAGGCATGATACTAATTTTATTATTGAATTTTAGAGTGGCGGCCTACTTAAACGTCATTAATAACGTCGATAAAATAACAAATTTATAATGCATATTTAAAGAATGTATTTGTAATTGCTTAACGGATTTTAAATGAAAAATTTGTCGTAATGCAGGTTTGAGATTCCATTTTCAATATATGAAGATGATGAAATTAGTTGACATTGATAGAAGACATAGAATATATATAATAGCTGTGTGGTAGCGGCTACGAATACTACCAATCCTTACTTTGCTCGTGGATGTCGTAAAAGCCGACTAAGAGCCTTATAACGATCTGGGTCAACTCCATCTGATGCCATTTGGTCAACAATTACATTCCCAAGAAGGGTTGACGTCTGGCAGGCGGCCGGTCATAAAATTATTGCCAATAACTTTTACAATATGTGCTATGAAAGAAGAGTACATATTGTATCGACCCCAAGTAATTGGGATAAGAGTAGGAGAATGATGATGATGATAGAAGACATAGAATATTATCTTGGGTTTTCCCTTTTTTAATCCCACTACTATGTTAACTTCAAGTTTCTAAGGAAGTGTGTCCCGTATACCTTACCATTCAAAAGGAAAGGATTCATTGGTTCGATTAAACCGTAGTTCACCAGTTAAAGAAAGCACCATCATCATTCTCCTACTCTTATCCCAATTACTTTGGGTCGATACAATATGTACTCTGTTGTCATAGTACATATTGTAAAAGTTATTGGCAATAGTTTTATGACCGGCCGCCTGCCCAACGTCAACCCTCCTGGGAAAAGTTAAAAAAAGCATATGTATATCAAATATAGAAATTCACGATTAGCTTTACAAGTTTAGTTTTGAAAAACGATAATCTTTAAAAATAAATATCAAAATCATTGTTTTAAAATTGAATTTAAATGGAATCTCAAAGTCGATTTGCTATAGATAATGATCAGGTTACGAGATGATCTCAGGATAAAGACGAGGCATAGCCTGATGAATTAGCACTCTGTAATTTATTGGAGAGAAATAGATTAGGGACAAAAGTTTCTAAATCGGCGTCCATGAATAGGACGGCAGAGCGTAGGCCCTCTCCAGATAGATTGATGTTCTTATAAAAGTCGCGACTAACCGTTTGATACTAGCGGACTGCGCTCTAATACATAGCATTTTGCTACAGACTTATTCAACAGTGTAAGTCTTTAGTCTAATGAATCATTTTCAAATTTATACTGTGTTAATTGCCGTGTGGTGACGGAGTAAGAATACAATTCACCACCCCTATCTTCCCAGTGGGTGATCCTATGAGACGACTAAGGGATATAAAATGCATATAACATCTATGCGAGAGATGGAAAACTCTAAACAAAACCCTATACCAACACATCTGACCAGCATGGTTTAGTAGGTCAATTGTCTTCCCATTATGGAGGAGGCTCGATCCCAACAGTGGGATGTGTATGAGCTGAGATGATAATGATGACTGTTAATATTTGGTATACATATTTATAATGTAGTTTATTTATTATAATATAACAATACTAAGTCGCATTATTTAAAAGTGGAAGGATGTAGGTGTAAAAAATACCGTAGGAGACCGAGACTAACCTACCTAGACCAGATCGGTCATGTACTGAAGGAAGGTGGAGTCAAGAGTCTCCGAAACCGGCGAGCGTGTATGAAGAGAATTATGGATGTTGAGGAAGCGAGTGAAGTATGCAAAGATAGAGTTCTCTGGCACTCTGTTCTTTCTGACTACCCTGCAAGGGATATGGCGTGATGATATGTATGTATGTGTATTATTTAAAATAATCCACTAATAATATCGTATGATTTGTCTTTTAATAAAAATTAAAGAACTATAGTACAGAACAATCATCATTATTCTTCTGATCTAATCCTAATTATTAGATGTCGACGCAATATGTACAAAAGGAATGTACATTCATTTAAAAGTAAAAGTTAATTTAAAAGTAAAAGTAAAAGTTATTGGTAATAGTTTTATGACCGGCCGCTTGCCTGATGTCAAGCCTTCTTGAGATTGTAATTGATGACCAAACGGCATCAGGTGGAGTTGGCTCTAGTCAATATAAGCCTCTTAGTCATTTTCTACGACATTCACGAGCAAGGTAACGGTTGGTATTACTCATAGCCGCTACCACACAGTATAATGTGTACCATTTAAAATATGATACATTTTCTCTTATTGTATGATGGCGGCTCCTAGTAGTATATTATCGTAAGCAACGACTAAGAAATTTACTTCGACTTGAAATATACTTAACTTCATCTAAGGGTTTGGGTCATAAAATTAGTACCAAAACTTACATATTGTGTCAACCCCAAGCAATTGCGATTGTGATAAGAGCAGAATAGTAATGAAAGAAAGAAAGAAGAAGAAAGAAAAGCATTTATTTTGCTCTCATACATTACATCTAAAACATTTGGAAGAAAACAGGAAAGTAAAAGCAATGATAACTTATGTACTAGTAAAACTTAAAGCTAATATAATCTGAGAGACAAAAAGGATCTTAGCTCAGCTTATGCTACTTCATTTCGTTGAAGCAACGCTGGTATTCTGCTAAGACCTAGAGTGGAATCACGGACAGTTATAATCACAATAAAATACTAAATACAGTTACAAGTAGTGGGATCTATATATAATAACTGAGTGTATATTGTTACAATCATGAGTGGACACATACATATATCTATTTAATTATCTTGTACATGCTATAAACCTGCGTACATACATATATACAAATACATAAAGATACATACACACACGCGCAACTACACACATACGCATATAATAAGGGAAGGGATAATGCTATATTTTGTTTTAATTAAATTTGACTGCAAAAATTTCATGGTCCAAGCAGTGACCTCTCATGTTGAGAGTCACGGTTTCAATCTCCTTGTAAGCAATCTGAGTTTGGGTGTACGCTTCCATTGCTTTTCTATGTTTCTAGCGCGATAAAATTTTTTCCTTATCGTGATCTTAAAAACAATTAAACTGTAATATTGTTTAACATAAATACAACAAAAATTTGCAATATATTGTAAATTATAAAGTATAATATAACGAAAAAGATATTAATTAAGAAATAGAAAATACTAAGACAATATGCGGCATTTATTCTAAAGTTTATTGTTGTGTCCAATATACTAGTTAATTAGAACGTTGAAATGGTCTGAGACGATACTAAAACATCTAATTTATAAGGTAAACAAATAAAACAGCTTGCAATAACATGTTTTACGGCAATCGAAAATATTAAACAGCATTTCTTCAAACAAATACCCTTCATGAGACGCAAAGGCAAATACGAAAATATTTGTGCAGACTCGAAAATGTATTATTTTTGTTTACACTCACCGCTTTGTAAATAGAATTGTCGCATTGCAGCTATACGTTTTCATATCCAACTTCCATAACGTAACTTTGTACTAAAGTCTTAATAAAGAAACAACTTAATTTCGCATTCCAGCGTGAATGTTTGGTACCTTGTTTTGCAATTTGTTGGCTATTTTGGCTACATGGAACTTTTTAAACTATTATGTCTTTTCTGACTAAAATTTTACTTGCTTTTATATCTTTAACAACAATTTAATTTTATGTTTTATTATCATTTGTCTGTAACAACATATAGGCCACGATCGTTTTATAAATAAATATCGAGAATTCCCTTTATGATAACAGTCTAATCTGCCTGCCATGAAAGGCAATTATGACATTATTATCCCTTTATGTAAGTCAGATTTCCAATAGTAGAATATTACACAAATGGATAGATTGATAGAATATCAAGCAAAAATTTGTTGATAAATCACAAATATATCTATCCACATAAAATATATTATTATTAAATGATAAAATGTCTATAAGTATAATTAGATATAATATATAAGTTTTATACGTATATGTTACTAACTTTGAGACAAACACACATAGGAAATACATTTTTGGTATGATGACTGACTGACAATACAATTCGCCACCCTCTCTCTTGCCCGTAGATGTCCTAAAAACAACTAAAGGATATGCAGATAGTATATTGATGTGATTTTCGTGGGGTGACGAAATAAGAATATAATTTACCACCCCCTATCTTACCCGTAGGTGATCGTAAGAGACGACTAAGGGATATAAAACGCATATAACATCTATACGAGAGAAGGAAAGCTCGAAACAAAACCCTATACCAACACGTCTGATCAGCGTGGTATAATGGGTCAATTACCCTCCCATTATGGAGGAGGCTCGAGCCCAACAGTGGGACATATATGAGCTGAGATGATGATGATATTGATGTGCATTGCATTGGCAAGAGAAGGAGTACTCAACATAAAACCGAACCCTACACCAACATTTTTGATTAGCAGCATAATAGATCACTTTTCTAACTATTTTAAAAGAGAAGAACCTAATAGGGATGTACATGAGCTCAAACGAATGAATGATGAAATGAAGCTTAAAATACTAAATTAATATCGAATGTTAGATTCGATCAATAAGTTAAAACGTTTCTTAACAATATACTCTGTAGTAGGAAATAATTGATAATTTCACAGGTATCTTATTACAATTAACTGTTTTAATTACAGATTTCGTACATTAATTTATAGACAAGAATTTGCCTGCTTGAGAAACGAAACAACTATAATTGTAATTAATATTTAAATCGCAACGCATCGCAACGCAATGCATTCAAATAGTTAAAAATTAAGTTAAATCCTTCATCATTTATCATTCAAACTTTTATCATCCACTGCTGGACATAGGCCTCCCTCATATATAGCACTCATAAAATGAGTTAAAGCCGTAATCGCCACGTTTGGCAAGCGGATTGGTGATCGCTGTAAGGTGTTTTCACGTTTCCCAAGAGAGAGCTGCTGCCCAATCCCCTCGTAGACCTTTAGCTGATTTTTACAACGCCCATGGCCAAGTAAGGGGTGACGATAATTTTATTCTTATCCTATCGCCACATTCCTTTAATCCCATCAAGTTTAATCTTATCAAAAGAAAATTTCGCGAATTTCCAAACTTTAACTTATGTTAATCATCTCCATAGTGAAGTTATATGTATTTATATGTTCTTATGCTTATGATTATTAATTGTTGTTAATACTATAGTAGCAGAGTTAGATACGAAAGAAAACCTTAATCCTCACACCCGCATACATCTTGGTAGTTACTCAATAGCCCTTCCATATTACAGATTATTGTTCTACAAAATTATCTTCTCATTTGGATACACAATACTTCTGAAAAGAAGTAAGAATTACTTCTGGTAGCTGAGGAAAAGGCAGCCTATCTAATGGTAAATGTTAACAGTCGCTCATGGCTCTCAACACTGCCATAAAGGTTTAGATTTTCGGCTCTTTCGCTCACTAACATCATCATCATTCTCCTACTCTTATCCCAATTACTTGGGATCGATACAATATATACTCTTCTTTCATAGTACACATTGTAAAAGTTATTGGCAATAGTTTTATGACCAGCAGGCTGCCAGACGCCAACCCTCCTTGGGAATGTAATTGACCAAACGGCATCAGGTGGAGGTGGCCCAAGTCGTTATAAGGCTCTTAGTCGTCTTTTACGATATCCACGATTAAAGTAAGGGTTCGTAGTATTCATAGCCGCTACCACAGATCACAATCATCTTTCGCTCACTAACACACAGTAAGAAATTGTTACGATTGAAATGTCAGTTTTCCTAGTAAATAAAGTATGGTACTATCCTAGACGAATCGATCAGTTAATTCTACAGAGAGAAAACTATTGGGTAAAGACACACGATATAAATGAAACTTTGTATTACAGTGAAAATCACTTTTAAAAAGTTTAAATATATTTACCATTTTTTTTAGGTATTACAATTTCTTAAGGTCACGTGAAAAAGAGTGTAAGTGACTGTAATATCGCGTAATTACGAGTATTATTTACATCTCTTCATTTCAAAGTGAGAGATTATACGCATAAGTACACAACATAGCAGTCTCTTAAGCTTTTTTTCTCGTTAGATTTTTATCACACAAGATTGTGTATTAGAATATTAATCACATTTCACAAAAGTTTCATTTCAATATCGACTTTACAGTAATGAAGAAAAATGAGATAATCGCTACGTATTACTAACACATATAGAGATCTCTCTGCGAGTGTGATTCACACTTCATCGATCTTGAAAATTTAAATATTTGTAAACTTAAATGTCATATATTCATTATATATTTCATTCATTCTCTTACTGTTATCCCAATAGCTTGGGGTCGATACGATATGTACTTTTCTTTCATAGTACATATTGTAAAAGTTATTGGCAATAGTTTTATGACCAGCCGCCTGCCAGACGTCAATCCTCCTCGGGAATGTATTTGTTGACCCAACGACATCAGATGGATGTGGCCCAGGTCTTTATAAGGCTCTTAGTCGTCTTTCACGACATCCACGAGCAAAGTAAGGGTTGATAGTATTCGTAGCCGCTACCACACAGCTATGCAGCATCCCTCTGTGAGCGCGATTCGTACTTCATCGATTTAGAAAATTTAAATATTTGAAATCCTAAATATTATATATTCACTATATATTTAATTAACAGCTAGATATTTTGATATTTGTTTAATCGTATAACCACAACACTGAGCGAAATGATAAACAGTTAATCCTACCTATATTTTGCTTTCATTTAAACGTCAGATGAAACAAAAGTGGGTGGGATGAAATTTATTTTTCTACCCGCGCGATTCACTGTATTATTTATCGCGTTCATTCGAACCCGATCGCATTTTAAATTACTCGTGTGATTGTCAGATAATTTGCGTACTGTTTTTTTTTTATATGTGAAATATTAACACAGTAAATAGTACGCGTTTTATGAATTGTTTATATAAGACAGTGAATGTAATAATTGGTCATTTCATTTTATAAACATATAATAACAATTTCAATTTACCTTACGATATTAACATCATTATTCTCCTGCTCTTATCCCAATTACTTGGGGGCAATATGTACTCTTTTTCCTATATTTATTGCAAAAGTTATTGGTAATAGTTTTATGACCAGCCACCTGCCTGACATCAACTCTCCTTGGGAATGTAATTGTTGACCAAACGGCATCAGGTGATGTTGGCCCAGGTCGATACCTATAATAGCGAGAATATATAGGTATATCTTTGCCTTTTCTCATACTATATTTGAGTAAATACAACTAGAACAAAAAAAAATAGTTTAAATAGAAACTCTAATCTATTCTAAGCATAACTAAAATATTAATGAATATGAAATTTTACTACATACATACATATCATCACGCCATATCCCTTGCAGGGTAGGCAGAGAGAACAGAGTGCCAGAGAACTCTATCTCTGCATACTTCACTCGCTTTCTCAACATTCATAATTCTCTTCATACACGCTCGCCGGTTTCGGAGACTCTTGACTCCACCTTCTTTCAGCACGTGACCAATTTGGTCTAGGTAGGTGAGTCTCGGTCTCCTCGGTACCTACATCCTTCCACTTTCGTATTGTATATCTTCTTAACCAAACGTTCGTTTAGCATTCTTTCCACATATCCGAACCATCGGAGCATTCCCTTTCGCATCTTTACACCAATACTCTCTTTCATACCTACTCGCTCTCTTTCGTCGTCGTTGCGAATGCGGTAGGTCAGCCTAACTCCACAGATTTTCCGTAGAGATCGCATTTCGACCGCATTAATTTTGCTTTCATGCTCTTTTCTGCATACCCAACTCTAGCTTCCAAATAGTAATGTTGAGACAAGCACTGCGTTATGTATTGCTACGCGTGCCTTCTGGCTGAGGTGGTGACTACCGAGAAGTTGTCCCAACGCTCCGTTCACTCTATTTCCCGCATTCACTCTTCGCTCTATATCAGTGGTGTACCTTCCATCTCGGCTAAAACCACATCCAAGATATATATATTCATCCACTTGCTCTGGGACACCATTACCTACTTTTACATCTGTTCTGGCTTCATCTCTCTCAAAAACCATTATTTTGGTTTTGCTCACATTCACGCGTAGACCGCTTTTCTTACAATTTTCTGTCATTGTGTCGACTAGGGTCTGCAGGTCAGTCGCTGACTGTGCCAGCAGGACTGCATCATCTGCATAGAGCAGACAGGTGACCACTGAGTCGCCCATCTGGACTCCCACATTCATATCGTTCAACCTTTGGAGACATTTATCTAGATATATGATAAACAGCCTGGCTGACAGAACGCACCCCTGCTTAACGCCGATATTGACGTCAAACCAAGGCGACATTCCATCATCCAGCCGCACACAGGCTTTACAGCCCATGGAACTGGACTGCACAGTCTGTAGCAGTTTACCGTTAATACCATACTCCGGTAAAATATCCCAAAGTTCCTTTCGTACAACCGTGTCAAATGCTCTCTCCAGATCCACAAATTTGCAGAAATCCCTCTGACCTAGAGCCAGATGCTTCTCCACAATGTTGCGCAGAAAGAACAATTGATCCATGCATCCCCTTCCACTCCTGAAACCTCTTTGTGTCTCACACATTAAACCATCGGACACCATCCCCATTCTCATTACTAAATTCTGCAAATTATATATGCATTAACACAAACCGTTGGATAAAACATTTAGGAAATTATATAACTTCCTTCCCGCAATCTGTCTAAGAAATCACGAGAAATAACATTCGAAATAGCGATTTTCTTTGAAATGCCAGACATATAATAAACATCAGTTGCCGACATCTGTTACTGGGCCGCTATCTTTAATTAAAATTAAAACAAAATTACGAGCGATACACGACCTCAATATTTAATTAATTTTAATATTACGACTTTAACATTGTTTTTTTTTTTGTTTCATTTTGCTGAGAATTTAAAAAGAATAGTTTGAATTTATGTTTCAAGTTCTATTTGTTTAACACTAATACGAATCATCATCTCATCATTATCATCTCAGTTCATATACGTCCCACTGTTGGGCTCGAGCCTCCTCCATAATGGGAGGGTAATTGACCTACTATACCACGCTGGTCAGACGTGTTGGTATAAGGTTTTATTTCGAGTTTTCCTTCTCTCACATAGATATTAATGCGTTTTATATCCCTTAGTCGTCTCGTACGACCACCCTCGGGTAAGATAGGGGGTGGTGAATTCTATTCTTACTCCGTCACCACACGGAAAGAAATAAACGAATAAAAAATAAAATTCTTTAGTTTTAATTAGTTTAGAGGTTATTAGTTTTCTTCCAAACGCAGTATGTCTTTATTAATCTAATCACGTCGATAATGATTATGTGTTTGATAATGAAAAAAGTAGATAAGTGATGAAGAAAGAAGTCACGAGCTAGTACTTTATAAACAAACCAGACGCTATATTCAATACCATAAAATCTTTACTAATATTATAAATACGAAAGTAACTCTGTCTGTCTGCCTGTCTGTCTGCCTGTCTGTCGCTCTTTCACGCCAAAACTACTGAACTGATCTAAATGAAATTTGGTACACCGATAGTCTAGAACCTGACAAAGGATATAGGCTACTTTTTAATACAAAAAAAGGTTGTAACGGGGGATAAAAAGTTGTAAAGAAGTATCGTCATTAAATCCAGAAGATTAAATCGTATTTTTGGATTATTGATTAGATGTAAATAAATATAACAATAAAATTTTGTAAAAAATTTACCCTTAAGGGGTAAAATAAAAATAGGGGATGAAAAACATTAGGAAAGTAACCTTTTATGCGGATGAAGCGGCGGGCAGAAGCTAGTAAATATATAAAAAGATTCAAAGAGAACAGAGGCTATGTATTGTCTTCGTCTATGATATCACCTTCAAACTCTTAAGTGAGTACAAAGTTTAATACTTAACAAAGCAACGACGTGCCCTCATTGCTGGCCAAAGTGAAAGTAAAGTTTTCAACAAGTTCGTAATTAGTGTCGGGTGATAAGCGTTCTCTTACAATTTTGCAAAGAAGACAAATCTTTGATATAATTAACCGGATAATTAATATAAATGCGGTTGGTCGAGCGTGTGAGAATACTAAAGAATAATAAACAGATAACATCGCTACGGAAGAAGAAGAACTCGTAATAAATTATATATTTGTTAAGCAGGTAGACTAATTTCGCTATTATTATAAATGAGGTTCAGGTGTTTTTGGCACTCGACTCGAGAGGATACCCGCGAGGGTAGACCGCCGGGTGGACCATCGACAACAAAGACTGGATTCCGATAGCCCTCTCGCACGGCGTTGAGAGGTACGTTGTTGGGTGGTGCTATGGGGTCGCACGCCGCTTTTCCCATCACCCCGGACGGATTAGCGGTGTAATAGCCCGCCACCAAAAAAAATGTGTTCTTTGCAGCTACATTTCTTAGCAATCTCTTACGATTGCCCTTGCAGTTGTGATCAATAGCTCTTCCTGAGTTGACAACTGCATATTTATTTAGGTTCGTCTATAACAAAAGTAATAGAAATTGACTTAAAATAAATACAATTTATGCATGAAGGCTGATAAAGTTGCTTACGAATGAAGCTTGTATAGATTAAAAATGAACATTTGTTAATAATACTAATGTTGTATTATTCTCTCACTCATCATCACCTCGTTCTTTACGTAATTACTTGAGGTCGAAACAATATGTATGAATACAAGTATTATTAACATAGTTTTATAACTGGCCCCTTGCCTGACGTCAATCCTCATGGGAATATAATCGGTGACCGAATGGCATCGGATGTGGTTGGTCCAGGTCGATGGACAGCTTTTAGTCATCTTTTACACGTACAATTAATGTACAGTTTGGCAGTATTTGTAGCCACTACACAGCATAGCTAAATTAATCTCTTGCTGTCGTCACAAATACTATGAAAATCTATGTTTATTGTTAGAAAAAGACCTCCTAAAGGGGGAATAATGCTATAATCGCCAGGGTGAGCAGGGGGAATTGTTGATCGCAGTTGGTCTTATAATTTTGCCAGAGGAGTGCTGTAGCCCATTTTCCTTTGACGACCCTCTCACTTGGTTTTTAGAACTCCCACATATTTAAAGGATGGTGGCATTGTATTTTTAATTGCATTCATTGCGCTCGCCTGTACATGTATACTATGCGCATGTGTTCGAATGCACTTGCGTGAAACGTTTAACGCAACCTTGTTGGAAGTCGCTTTAGAAGTTTCGCTTCAATATTTAAGCTATTTAAAATTTCCATTAAAATGAATCTGTAATTGCAGTTAAATATAAATCGAGACGTGGACATGTACATTATTTAAGCCAAGTATGTTTCTTGTCATCATATTCTCAAGTTCTAAGGAACATATAAATCAAGAATACGCTATAATACAAACAACAAAAGGATTACGACATACTTGTCTGTATGTTTACAGTAATCTCGAGAATCACTGAACCGTTTTCAAAGAGGTTTTCAACATTTCATGCTTGTTCTTTGTAAATTGTTTAGTGGTTGACTTTGAATTGTGTGTTTGGTAAATAAATCCAATTTTATTTACCGAATAAGAGATATAAATTTAACCTCGTAGCTGAGATGAATAATGAGGATATGATGAAATATCAACTTATAAAACTCGATTACGAAGTGAAAAATGATGTCACAAGCGGGATTCGAACCCGCGCCTATTGGGATGCCGGCCCAATCGTGCTGCCACTACACCACCGTGACTAATTGTAGGACATGCAAATTTCACTTCATATCATATTTACGTCTTAAGGTGACGGTATGCTATCTACCCGACAATGTTTACACATTGTTATAGGCTTAATACTTAAAACTTTACAGTTAGAATTCTATTAAACGATGACACAACCTTGTTAATTTTTAAATATCAATTTAAATATCAACTTATTAATTCAAACTTTGCGTAAGTTTGAGTCATGTAGATGGTACACTCGTCTAAATGGGAGCTTAAACAGGCGTAATTATTGTAGTTGGTTAAATTCCCACGTGAGACGATAGTTTGTGAAATACCTGTATTAGTTCTGAATATAATTTTGTGTTGCTTTATTATAGGTGCGTGGGTTTTTCAATTAGCAGAGAGGGTTAATATGCCACGGTTGGGTAAGTTGCGGTCAGATCTTAGCTCCTGGTATGATAGAAACTTGCTGATACGCTGAACCATCAAGGCATTTTTCTGTTTCATTTCAACTACGTCATTTGTAAATGATATTAAAAAGGGAATTCTCTTTTACAAAGTTATTGTGAATTTTTTTGAGACTTAACTTTTATACTTCTGTAATATTTTTTTTTTTTTCATAATATTCGCATTTTATATTCTAATTTGCTTGTGCCTTTATTACTGAGTAGTTTATTACATTTCGCTTCTATTTTTATGTCAATTTCTAAGTCCTTGTTGTTTTGAAGGTCAAGGTCTCATAATTGAAAATGTCTGCAAGCATTGCTATTCAACACGCAAATAAAGTTTTTAGTACATTCGTCCTTAAAACATTGTAAAATACCCACGTTTAATGTTACGATAATTTAACTATGAAAATTTTCATTAAATTGAATTTATTAATATTATATCTAGAGAACGCTTTGCAAAAATTGTGCCTGAATATTAAATTTAAGATATAAAATAGAAAAATATTAATAGCGTATGATATAAAATAACTCTTAAACTTAAGATTATTTTATTTTTTTCAAGACGTAAAGCTATTTTAATGTTCTAATTGTGAATATGTGTTTATTTGATACACTTCACCCCTTTTACTATTCAACTCATAATTTTGACCTCTACCTGGGGCGCTGCTGGGGTCAATGAGAGAGGCCCCATATTATTTGTATCTCTTATTACGTGATATTTTTATGTATGTGGCTATAACTGATAATACAAATATATGGCAAAAAAAATCGACGTCTAGTTTTGATGCTAAAGCGAGGTTCGTTCTTTAAGTTACGCAGCGATCAGAAGATGCCTTAAAATAATAATTACCACTTAACCACCAGATGGATTTGAGAGATTGGAACCACATATTTGAATAGTGGTAGGACCACGCTCTTGATAGTTTTCTGTTTACAGCCGGAGGTAGTACCACACTCTCGCAGAAAATCGACGTCTGAGTAATAGCAATGTGCTATTGCGCTTTGTTCGGTGAGGGAGAGAGCCGGAAGCTCAACTGGGTGGGTTTGGGGATTTTATTGGTAGGCAGCTGCCTAAGCTATACCCTTGGTATTGTTAAGGTCTATGGGCGGCAGTGACACTTACCATCAGGTGTGCTGCTTGCTCGTTTGTAATAACAAAAAATAAACATAGTGCTTGGCTGTCCACCAAATACAGTAAAAATAAATAAATAAGATTTACATAATAAGTATATGTAAGTATATAAATATGTATCATCGTAAGTGATTTTATACAGTAAACATTTTTTCTTAAGTATATACTTCACGGCAAAACAAAATTACTGGGGCGCCTTACCAAACAAACTGATACGAAAATTAAATTTTCATCTATGCAGGGGACGGTGTTGGATCTAAAATGAAAATCTCCCATATTACTTCAGGTAAACACGGCCCCTCAGTTATTCTCTGAGCTCAGGATATTGTTCCTTATTATTGAATGTCATAAATCATAACACGTAAGTCTCTCACTAGAAATTGAATTCGGGTAAGGGTCGTGTTGTTTTTAATTACATTATTATGGTTTATATTTTTGGTAAATTAATTTTAGCGTCCCTTGTGGTGGTTATTACTTAAATAGGTTTCAGTATAGAATATTATAAGAGTTATAATACCTTGTATTGAATAGATATAACCTAACTACGGAATAGATATAATGTAAAGTTAATAATACATGACGTCACTTTCACTATATATACGAAAGTAAATTAAGATTACTTTTTTGGCGGTGGGCTACGATACTTCAAACCCCGTTAATTCTTCCGGGGCGACAGAAAAAGCGGCGCAAGACCCCGTAGACCCGCCCTAGAATATACCTCTCGACGCCGTGCGGGTGGGTCACTGGTACGCAGTCTTTTTCTTCAGTGGCCCACCCGGCGGTCTAACCTCACGGGTATCCTCTCACGTCGACGCCCCGACAGTTTGCACCATCTGGGGTCGTCCTCACGCGGTGGCTTCGCTCCAAGGGCGACCAGACTTATCCCCGGTCCAGTCACCCGCTGCCTCAGCTAGGGATATATACGTTAAGATACAGACAATTTGAGATTCTAGTTTAATTTTTTAATTTATTTTTTATTAGCATCTAGTTCTTTCAAATTACTAAAATTTTTAGCATTTAATATGCTTAATTATTTATAAATACCCGATACGAAACGAAAAGTGATGTCACAAGCGGGGTTCGAACCCGCACCTATTGGGAATCCGGCCCAACCGTGCTGCCACTTACACCATCGTGAACTATTTTAGGACATGCAAATTTCGAATCATATTATATCTTACGTCTTCAAGGTGACGTATGCCATCTATCGGACAATGTTTACACATTGTATAGACTTAATACTTCAAACTTTACAGTTAGAATTGTATTAAACGATGACACAACCTTGTTATTCAAATTACTGAAATTTTTAGCATTTAATATGCTTAATTATTTATAAATACCCGATACGAAACGAAAAATGATGTCACAAGCGGGGTTCGAACCCGCACCTATTGGGAATCCGGCCCAACCGTGCTGCCACTTACACCATCGTGAACTATTTTAGGACATGCAAATTTCGAATCATATTATATCTTACGTCTTCAAGGTGACGTATGCCATCTATCGGACAATGTTTACACATTGTATAGACTTAATACTTCAAACTTTACAGTTAGAATTGTATTAAACGATGACACAACCTTGTTATTCAAATTACTGAAATTTTTAGCATTTAATATGCTTAATTATTTATAAATACCCGATACGAAACGAAAAATGATGTCACAAGCGGGGTTCGAACCCGCCCCTATTGGGAATCCGGCCCAACCGTGCTGCCACTTACACCATCGTGAACTATTTTAGGACATGCAAATTTCGAATCATATTATATCTTACGTCTTCAAGGTGACGTATGCCATCTATCGGACAATGTTTTGTAAGTGGCAGCACGGTTGGGCCGGATTCCCAATAGGTGCGGGTTCGAACCCCGCTTGTGACATCATTTTTCGTTTCGTATTGGGTATTTATAAATAATTAAGCATATTAAATGCTAAAAATTTCAGTAATTTGAATAACAAGGTTGTGTCATCGTTTAATACAATTCTAACTGTAAAGTTTGAAGAATTAAGTCTATACAATGTGTAAACATTGTCCGATAGATGGCATACGTCACCTTGAAGACGTAAGATATAATATGATTCGAACTTTGCATGTCCTAAAATTGTTCACGATGGTGTAAGTGGCAGCACGGTTGGGCCGGATTCCCAATAGGTGCGGGTTCGAACCCCGCTTGTGACATCATTTTTCGTTTCGTATCGGGTATCTAGTTCTTTTTTTATTAATTATTATATAGTAATTACCTTGGCATCTACCCCAGTTTGGTTACATTTATAGCCACCCCAGTTTGGCTGCATTTATAGAAAACCTCGTTTTATCAGTGTTTTCAGGCAATGAAAAAATATAATTAGAATATAATGTTAAATTTAGCCACAGACATAAAAAAATAAAGTATCTTTGGGAAATCGAACAGCGTCTAAACTAAACAGTTCTAGTTCGATTCTAAGTTCCCCTTTCTTATTATTTATATATTCTATCGTTTATAATTTAATTATTATTCGTTAATTCAAGAATTATTATATTTTTTTTAGGGTTCCGTACCTTAAAAGGAAAAAACGGAACCTTTATAGGATCATTTTGTTGTCTGTCCGTCCGTCCGTCTGTCTGTCTGTCAAAACTCTTTTTCTCAGGAACGCGTACTTGCAAGGGAATCAAAACCTAAAGGGTTTTTCCAGTCGACCTAGAATCTTGAAATTTGGCATGAAGCAATGTTTTGTAGCACATATAAAGGAAAAATGCCGAAAACCTTAAATTTTTAGTTACATCACATATTTTTTTTTTTTTTACTGAACCCTTTGTGTGTGAGTACAACTCGCACTTTTTTTTATTTGGCGGCGGGCTATGGAGTGGTCACGCCCCGCTAAATTCGTCTGGGGCGACAGAAGAACCGGCGCACGACCCCATAGACCCTACGGCCTAGTACTAGGATAATATGTAGCTACCGCCTGCTTTCTAGAAAGGAAAGGTCCATGACTATAATATATACATCCAATAAATTTATCTTTTTTTTTTTATTTATTTATTTAATCCATAAAGAAAATACATATTAATTATTATTGTACCTTTAAACTTTTTTAAGTTTGTATAGGTACTCACATTCAAACAGCCGAGGCCAATAAACGAGTCTTATGATAGGTTAGGTTAGGTTCGACTGGAAGTAGCATTACAATATACAAATACATATAACCTATTTGACAATCGAGAAAAAGTAAGAAACGTGTATCTTAATAATAGTACACATATTTTCATTTTCTTTTAAAGAGGGTAGTTAAAATAAAATTCACTCGCAACAGATGAGCAAGCGAACCTTATACAGCCTGTTTCATATATGTATATGCTATTTCATTATCTGTCACTGTTTATTTAATTTTTGCAATGTAAAGCTACTTTACATACATACATACATATCATCACGCCATATCCCTTGCAGGGTAGGCAGAGAGAACAGAGTACCAGAGAACTCTATCTCTGCATACTTCACTCGCTTCCTCAACATTCATAATTCTCTTCATACACGCTCGCCGGTTTCGGAGACTCTTGTCTCCACCTTCCTTCAGTACATGACCGATCTGGTCTAGGTAGGTTAGTCTCGGTCTCCCTCGGTACCTACATCCTTCCACTTTCGCATTGTATATCTTCTTAACCAGACGTTCGTTCGGCATTCTTTCCACATGTCAAAGCTACTTCACACTTTGAATAAACAATATTCCAAGTATAGTGCAATCAGTTTGAATTGTATAATTTGAAATTAATGTTCAGCAAATTGTACTCAAATAGTATTTTTTTATATTTTTGCTTGTAGTTCATACTATTTATTTCTGTATTGATTCGTATTGGTATTTCATTTATTAGTGAAGGAATTATCTAAGCAAGTGTTCGTCTCCCGTAATCTGGCCAACCCACCCTTCACCACAAAGCTCGCGCCACGATTCTCTTAAATTTGAGATTTAAAACCATCTAAGAAGAGGTCCTTTAATGGATGCGTTGATTTTTAGATAGGTATCCCATTGCTATACTCTAGTAAAAGTATCATTTCTCCAAGTTTTATACTTTACTATAAAAAAAAAAATTAACCCACACTGAGAAGTATTTCACGTTTCGACTAGTTCATTAAACCTAGAACACTAACCATTCATCCAATGGACAACGGACACTTTGCACTTTTGCAATGCCGATACGTTCCCGCTATCCGCCACCCCGCTCTCTTTTAATACCTTCTTAAATAGTGAAGTTAGTCATCTATAAGCACTGACTACGGATGTGCGATAATTAGTTTGGGACATCTCACCTTGTCGTCGCCTGACGGACGAAAGGTTAGTAATTGTGTAACTTTTTATCCAAGTTATGAAAATACTAATTTCAATAATGTTGACATTACAAACAAAGTATTTGTTTTATTATTTATTTACATAGAAATTACTCCTAGTAAATTTGTGTACAAATTTTCCATGATAAGTTATTTTTTTTACATTTTACAGTTGAATTCCTAGTTTGGATTTTTTATTTTGTTGATATTATTTTTTTACATTTAGATGGATTTGAGGAGTCATTTGGAGAAAATTTGCAATGGCTAACTCAATCAAATGCGGAATCATTAGCCAGCGATCAATTTCAATATTCAGATTCTGAGAAAGAGAAGGATGGTGAGACAGAAAATCACGGCGATACTGATGGAAGTGATGAAAATGTTACAGCCTCTTCTGACAATGAATTTGTCGTCCTATGTCACGATCACAATTGAATGTCAGTTGTTGATATCAAACGAGATTCTAAATTGTAAAAAACCCTTAAAACGAAGAGCTGTTGCAATGAAAATGGCAGACGGACTCATGAAACCTTGGCTTTGTGAGCAGTATAATACAGTTACTTAGCAGCATAATTTGAACCAATTTTTCGCCAAGATTATGCAAATTGAAAATTGTCAAGTGAGTAATAGCTAAGAACTACCAAGAAACCGAAAAATTTGCAGCTATTGCACTTCCAAAAAATATCTTATGACGAAATACTTCTCCAAGGGCTCTAAGAAAGCCATTTGTAGCGAACACACTATTTCTATGTGCAGTAGCTGTACTGATTAAGTTGATTTCAATATTGCTGTAATTATTCAATAGTTAGATAAATATCACTGCTATGTAAGCTATCTTGTTACGAAAAATAAACCTGAATAATGAAATATTGACATTTTATTTCGTAGTCTAACAGACGAAAGGTTCGTTACACTGTTACTCAAAAATAAGATTAGTGAGCTAGGGTTAAATATTATGGCCACCGAAGACAAAGATCGGGTACCGGTGGTCCGCTCGCACGGCCAAGAGGGGTGTTTGCAGGGTGGGTCCATGGGGTTGCGCGCCGCCTCTTCCGTCGCGGGGCGGACGGAAGAGGCGGCGCGACCACATCCATGGTCCCACCTTGCGGAAAAAAAAAAAAAAAGGGTTAAATATTATACTTAAATGTTTTTGAAGTGAAACTTCTTTATCGACGTATGGGAGAAAAAATATTGTAACGTTTTTCTGTTACGCGCCATCTTTATTTCTAAGTCACACTTCTCCGTTGCGCACCATATTTATTTTGAATGAAACTTTTTTGCGCGTGTTAGATTAATTGTGTATATATATATATATATATATATATATATATATAGGTATTATATTTAGATATATGTATTATTAATACTCAATATTACCTGTAATAGGTATCAGGTTATTATCATATCGGATAAATAAGGTAGTAAAGCAAACAACCTTATAACAATACATTTAATTTACATAGCAATTTATCATAATACTATTCAATGAAAATAAGCAAAAGTATTACCATTAAATACACAACTACATAATGATACAAAAATACAACCTTAGATGTTAACAGTACGAAAGCCAACAGCAACTGACCGTTTCACCGCGCTATCGCTCCTTAAATATCCACAAACTGCACAAACAACCGACAACCCACAACTTTGATATCAAATCAGCGACTATTATTTCATTTTAATCCACTTTTTACCCTAATAACACAAATCATATCGTAATTCATCATTATTTTTTAAATCGACGTAAAATAGAATGTTATTACCTTTTTTAAATGTTGTATACCTATACATTTCTTCTATTATTAATCTAACACGCGCTTGAGGGTAAACATTTTACAGATGAAACGCGACACGAGATACGTGGCACGAGAGAGAGACAGGGACAGAATATACGCTATTCATTGATGTATATAAACGAGATTTAAAAATTAGTTTTCCAAAGTTTCACTTCTGGTATGTGTATTAACGTACGTTATAGCGATGTATTTTATTCTTAACCCGTCTATACATCGTTTATTGACCGTATTACGTGATAAAGCCGTTAATTTTAAGTAAATAATTATTTTAAAGGAACGCCTTCTTTAAAAGAAATATTTTCTAAGTAAAAAAACGGGTTATGTGAACTTAAACAATATCGCTTATAGCCGTGTAGGTGCACATATTTAGGTCTAACGCTGTTTTAGTTGAAAACGCAAAAGGACTGATCCCTATATCGTCTAGTACCATAAAGTATAGTAAGTAATATATGTTTGATGTTTTAAGTAAGTACCCTAAGACATTAGGGGTACCTAAGATGGTAGGACACGGAACGGATCACTGAAATTAAATAGAGTACAAGAATTCCGATAAAAAACCTGAGACATACTTCCCACGCAGTAAAGTTTTAATAAGCAATACTTTCCGTGTGGTGACGGAGTAAGAATACTATTCACCACCCTATATCTTACCCGTGGGTGATCGTACGAGACGACTAAGGGATATAAAACGCATATAACATCTATGCGAGAGAAGGAAGACTCGAAACAAAACCCTATACCAACACATCTGACCAGCGCGGTATAGTAGGTTAATTTCCCTCCCATTACGGAGGAGGCCCGAGCCCAACAATGGGAGATTTATGGGCTGTGATGATGATGATGATGAAGCAATACTGGGAAAAGCTTTAGGTTCAATGCTAGTATTATTTATTTTATGCAAATCCTCAAAATTTTTAACTCAATCATGGGTTGAATATAAAAGCTATATTATAAAGTATAAGAATATTTTTTTTTGTTATGAGAATAAAAATAAAAGTGTGTGTGTGTCAGCGCCGACGCACGACTGGAGTTTACTCCTTAAGTACGATTATCAAAACAGGCGCAAAAAGCTTATTTTTATTTACATTTATTAAAACTGTTCAGTGAAGTATTGCCTCACGTCAGAAAGTGAAAGGTGCGCAGAACAGGTTGCGCATAAAAAACGTAATGAGGTCATTCGATCACTAGATTTTACTCATCAAATTTTTCCCATACCGGGCGCCTTATATGCAAGTCGATTCTTAAGGAGTAAACTCCAATAAAGCGAAAAATTTCACTATTTTTTTTTTCCAATTAAATATAATTTTTATTTTTGAGTTATACATACACATATAGTATAAAATATATGCATTAACTTATTATCGTGTATTTTATTATATTAAGAGCATTGAAATGAGAAGGTAAACATCTTTGCCTAAATTACTAAATCTAAAGTTTATTTTCTCAATTAAAACCTCAAAGCTTTTGAAATACCTCATAAGAAGGGCTCGGATTTTATTCAATTTGCTTTTATTGTTTTAAAGAAGACTGCAAAGCGGGTGTAACGGTCTTATAGCGGGAATTTGAACAACAAACTGGAATTTCTTATCCGGGAATTAATATAGTAAACGAGACTATCAATTTGAACAGGAATTCGCCTTTTTTTTCAGCGCCATTTTTCTGATTTAAATTTAGTCTCGATTTCATTTATTTTATAAATTTAATTAAATTTTAAATATATTTACATAAAAGGATAGCCAGTAATTTTTTATTATTGCTTTTGGTGGCGAACGAGCAAGTAGTACACCTGATGGTAAGTGTTTAACCCATGAACCTTCAGGGCCGCTGCCTACCAATACAAACACCAAACCCACCCAGTTGGGCTGCCGGCTCTCTCGCTCACCGAACTAAGCACAATAGCATATTGCTATTACTCAGACGTCGATCTTCCACGAGAGTGTGGTACTATCCCGGACGGACCAACCAGCGGCTGTAGACAGAGAACTGTCAATATTGTGATCCTACCACTACTGTGCTATGAAATATTCTTTATAATTTTCATTGTCATTGATACAAATTATTAAATTAATAAGACGATCATACTAAAGCAATATCAGTCATTGATCAAATCAAAGGCATTACACGTACAATGCCATGCATAGTAGAAACAAATATGCTTGATATCAATAAATTCACATTTTGATTAAACTATCAGAGCAACTTAAATATAGAGAAGATACTTGCGAATAAATCCACTAAGTTAAATAAATTAAGGTATTCTCTTAGGATTATTCTCTTTTAAAATGATTTCTATTATTTTGGCTCAAGTGTAGAAATACTGTTTCGGGTTCATTACTTAAAAGTAAAGCTTTTAAGTGTCAATCAGAAAATCCAAGTAGATATTTTGTTAGCATAGCAATAGTTTGTGCGAATTCACTCAAATTAATTGGTTCTGTGTAAAGAATTTAACTTATACCATTGATTACAACTATTACACAAATTTAATTAAGCAAAATAAATAAAATTACGTAATATCAATAGATCTTTTAGAACAGAGGTGTCAAACTCAATATTGCAAAGGGCCCATATATTAAATTTTGAATTCGTCGACCAGATTAAAAATAAATAAAAAAATGAACTGAATTATTATAACATTTTACTTATTAAATTATATAGTATATTATATACGGTCGTTAAAAATCATAGCAATCGTTGGCCTTATTGATACGACCCAGGGGCCGGATGCGGCCCACGGGCCGTGTCTTTCACATGACTGTTTTAGAACTTTATTACTGTTCGAGATTTGGTACTTCATAACGCTAAAACTATTCAACGGATTACGATATGTTTTTGCACTGTGTAACTAAGACTCTGAACTAATTTGAAAAAAATTACCTAGTTATTTTTTATTTCAATCATTTTAAACCCAAAAATTACAGCGCGCCAGCGCCATCTCTTCCATCGCCCCGGACCGATTAGGCGGCGTGTGACCACATCATAGCCCACCACAAAAAAAAAAGATATAAAATCGTCAAGAAAATATTTGCCTTCATTGAAATAAACTTAAATATATACTGCGTATAAGTATATATTTAAAAATCTACTGCATAAATGCATCATGTTTTTAGTAGTGGTAGTACAGAAAATTATCAATAATATGGCCACTGTTAACAGTTTTCTGTCTACAGCCGCGGGCCAGTCCGTCCGGAGTAGTACTACCATCACGCGGAAAATTGATGTCTGAGCAGTGGCAATATGCTGATGCATTTCGTTTGATGAATGAAAGAGCTAGCAGCTCAAATTTATGAGCGGGTTTAGGTTGATAGCTGAACCCTAGTATTGCAAGAGTCCATGAACGTCAGCGTCAGTAACATTTACCACCAGGTATGCTGCTTGCTCGTTTTACCACTATAATCAATAAAAAAAATCATCAAAGTATTTTGCAAAGTAAAATGGATAATATCCAATAAAATAAGTATGTTGTAGATTTCGATTCATTTTACTAGTCCATACTAGTACTATGAATAAGTAAATGACTATTCATTCGAAGCTTTTTCATCATCTCAGCCCACATATGTCCCACTGTTGGACTCAGGCCTCCTACACAGGTAGAGGGAAATTGACCTACTATACCACGCTGGTCAGATGTGTTGGTATAGGGTTTTATTTCGATTTTTCCCTCTCTTGCACAGATGCCAAGTGCATCATATCATCATATCCCTTAATCGTCTTTTACGATCACCCACGGGCAAGGCAGGGGGTGGTTAATTGTATTGTTACACCGTCACCACACAGAAAACGTACTTCTTTATACGTTTAATATATGAAGCTATATTATTTAACCCGGCGTCATGAGGGTTGGGTCTGTGAGACCCATCACATTTTATTACGCTTCCAGTTTGGTTACTAAGCGTGCAATTTTGCTGTTTTTCTCAATAGCTGGAGCTGTTGAGCTGTTTTATGTGTCGTAGACAACAAGATAGTCGTGCGACAGCCACAGTGGGAGTTTCACGTGCACAAAATTGAATAAGGTCTGTGAGACCCATCCCCGCAGTTAGTGTCATAATTTCGCGCCATTTTGTACGGATATTATTTTAATTATTATCTGTGATTTTATCCTTTTGTATTTGTTCACAATTAAAATTGCTGATATTATAGTGCAATGCATTTTATTTATGTTTTTTTGTTGGTACTTAGTAAAAAATGGATCGAGAAGAAGCAGAACGATATACGCTATCGTTGCTTTCAGGTTTACGAGTTTGACGCCGTTTTTCGAGTCTGATTTCAGCAGGCCTAGTAAAAAACAAAATTAATTAAGTTTTACAAAAACAAAAAGAATGCGATTTTTAAAAATCCTACGACTCGGTCTAGTTATGGAACACCTAGAACTTTGCCATAATGTAAGAGAGTGTCTACGTGTTGTAAAAAAAAACTGAAAATTTGATTGTGAATCTTCAAGGAAACCTCCAGCAAAAAGGGCCTATGTTCGCAAAAGGAACCAAGAGTGTCCAACTAAGAAAGACCGAAAAACTACAGCTGCGAGAGCTGCAACAAATATATTTGTTTAAAACATATTGTACCTTTCTGTGCTGACTGTACCAAAGATAATGACTCGAAGTAATTAATTGTTATTTTCTTCTAAAGATAATTTAGTTTCCTACAAAAAAGTGGCTTTAAAACATTAAGAATGATAGTTAATTAATAATAGAATTACATTTAAGGAGAAGAGACAGAGTTTGTTAATATTAGTCGTATTTTTTTAAAGCTTTAATAAATATGATTAAAACGTAATATAATATAATATTTGTGTTTCATTTATTTACGTAAATAACTAAAAAACTATACATGAATAAATATTTTATTAAATATATAAAATATTCGAATAATTTTGATAGTTAATGAACGGGTCTATGAGATCCATTGAGAGTGGGTACCCCAACGTCCATGTAACACTTTTCGACCCCCATGACCGCGGGTTAAAAAAAAATGTTCCTTATTTTTTTTATTTTCAAAAGTAGAATATGTATTTGAAACGAATAATATATTTAAGATATATTTGTATTTAACAATATTATGTACTGTTAAATATGTATATACCTTACTCTTAATATGAAGACGAACTTTATGGTAAAGGGTTGGCGCCATCCCGAGATTTATTTTTCGCAAAAAATCTCGGATTCAGATCTGCTTTTTTTTTATTGCTTACAGTGGCAAACAAGCAAGCAGCACACCTGATGGTAAGTGTCACTGCTGCCCATGGACATTTGCTATACCAAGGGCTCCTATTACAATCCCCAAACCCCACCCAGTTGGGCTGCCGGCTTTCTCGCTCACCGAACGAAGCTTAATAGCACATTGCCATTACTCAGACGTTGATTTTCTGTGAAAGTGTGGCACGGTGTGTGACCGGCCCGTGGCTGTAGACAAAAACCTGTCAACAGCGTGGTTCTACCACTATCATAACTTACATACCGTAATCGATTATTATGCTACCAATAGGAGAAATAGGCGTATGAAGAGCAGAATAGTTTTAATATTATTTCTTAATTAAAAATCTACAAAGTTAACTATTTATTTTAATTCGTGCAAGGATTGTGCAAGGATAAGTAATAAATTACTTATCCTTGCTTTACACTCGTCACAGAATCGTGGCTTTACACTAATAATTTTTCTGTAAACCCTATTTTAAATTAATTTATATTTATCCTCACTAACATTATTCTTATTCCATTTATCTATCTGTCAACGGAAGGAAACGAAACTTGTAACAAAAATATTCTTCAGTTTTCAAAAATATAAAAACAAATGATGTTCTGAGCCTTTATTATTTCCACACACATCACATATCATCACGCCATATCCCTTGCAGGGTAGGCAGAGAGAACAGAGTGCCAGATAACTCTATCCTTGCATACTTCACTCGCTTCCTCAACATTTATTTATTTATTTATTTATTTATTATACACTTTATTGTACACCAGTATTGAATACAAAAAGCTATACATATTTATTGGATACAGTACAATGGGCGGCCTTATCGCTATAAGCGATTTCTTCCAGGCAACCTTTGGATGGAATTAGCGCAGGAAAGAAAGGTAGTTGGTGGTGTAAACTATAGAAAAAATTAAAACCTATCATACATTATACATTAATAAATAATTTCAACATAAATACATACACATCTACACATACATACATATATATACATATACATACATACACACACATACGCACATATATACATACAACTAAATAGACTTACTTAAATATTTATAATAAAATATACTAAATACATATTTCAATAATAGAATAAACAATATATAGAATGTAGGTAGTAGTGTTTAACAATGTATTACAGTTCCAGATAGTGTACTTCACCATTTTTTTTAAAATTTCTAATGAATCAGCATGCCTTATTTCTTTCGGAAGATCATTCCACAAACGGATGGCAGTTACGGTAAATGATTTACCGCTGTAACATGTAGAATGTTTTGGTGTTTTTAATTGTAGGTTTAGTGATGACCTTAAACATTTGTCATGTGTATCGTGAACATTCATAATTCTCTTCATACACGATCGCTGGTTTCGGAGACTCGTGACTCCACCTTCCTTCAGTACGTGACCAATCTGGTCTAGGTAGGTTAGTCTCGGTCTCCCCCGGTACCTACATCCTTCTACTTTCGCATTTTATATCTTCTTAACCAGACGTTCGTTCGGCATTCTTTCCACATGTCCGAACCATCGGAGCATTCCCTTTCGCATCTTTACACCAATACTCTCTTTCATACTTACTCGCTCTCTTACGTCATCGTTACGAATGCGATCGGTTAGCCCAACTCCACAGATTTGCCGTAGGGATCGCATTTCTTATATTATTTGCGCTTATTTCCATATGAGTAAATTTTTAGCCTAATTAGTTCGGATAGAATATTAATTACACACGGAGCGGCTTCCACCTGGTCTAACCAATAGGATATATCTATATTCTAGAATTAGATCTGTTGTCAGCATATTGGAGGCTACGAACTCCCCGTGTCGATTGTAATAGATATTCATGACAGCCAGAACTCACAAATTATAATACTTTCCGAGGCACAGATTCGACACATCAACCTAACCTAACTTTTTTGGAGAATCGTGTATTTATGAGCAAGTAATATTTAATACATGCCGACAAAATCTAATCGAACTCGAGACTTCTACGTAAGCATCTGTCGAATCGAGCCCATTCACCTATCACTTCTGAATATTTCACCAAAATAGATATTCGTTCACTGCATACGTCACTGTAGTGCAACTTGCATATTCAAAATTGGGCCACCCTATATATTTAAGGTCAGCGGAAATCGTGGCCGGATTTGGCACACGTTCAAGAATTAGTTCAGACCAACGTTATATATGGCTGTGTTTCTGTTGCTTTTTGTTTTGACCACAGTCAGGTTCTTAGCCGAAATTTATGAGTGAATGGATTTTGTTATCTTATTGCTGCCATTAATTTACTTACGTAATAGTGAACGATAGATACTTTTCATATTTTATGTGATAACGATTTAATATTGTAATAGTGATAGGACCACGCTGTTTGACAGTTCTCTGTCTACAGCCGCGGGCCGGTCCGTCCGGGGTAGTACCACACTCTCGCAAACGACCGACATCTGATTAATGGCAATGTGCTATTACACTCCGTTCGGTGAGCGAAAGAACCGGAAGCTCAACTGGGTGGATTCGGGGTTTGTATTGGTAGGTAGCGGCTCAGCTATACCCTTGGTATTGCTAAGATCCATGGGCGGCAGTAACACTTACCATCAGGTGTACTGCTTGCTCGTTTGCTACCATAAGCAATAAAAATTTACTGGCTATCCTTTTAGGTAGATATCATGGCTGCAGGAAGAAGAAAACTACAATAAAAAAACGTTATGTCTGGCTCACGTCAGTTATTATTATTAGGGTAGTTTTCTTTCTGTAATTAAGTAGTCATATGCTGAAGAAAATTAAAATACTTTTTACTTAACTGTGAGCCCTTCGTGGCTTTATCCACGAAAAGATAACAAAAGCATATAATACAGGCATATTTCCACCATGTAACTTAAATTCATGCAGTGACAAGTAAGCATGCTCTTATTTATCGTTAAAACATTTTATAATTAAAATTCAAGCAAACGTTTTATCACTTTTAGAAGATCCCAGGATTAGAAGTACATCCCGCCGAGAAGTCATCGCCCGTTGGGCTACGCGGCTGGAGAGGCCTAGACACGGCGTCATTACCGTTGAGGCCCTCCGGCCCGTACTGATGGAATGGATGGAGCGGCGGCACGGGGTCCTCACCTTCCGACTGGTGCAGGTGTTAACGGGGCACGGGTGTTTTGGGAAATACCTGCACACGGTCGTGCACAGGGAATGGACTCCGGGCTGCCATCATTGCAGTAGTGACGAGGACACGGCGCAACATACGCTCGAGGAATGCTCGGGCTGGGACGGGCAGCGCCGCGACCTCGTCGCTATTATCGGTGCCGACCTGACGCTGCCGGCTGTCGCGAGGGCGATGGTCGACAGCGTCAGGAATTGAGACGCGGTCGCCGCCTTCTGAGAGGCTGTCATCTCGCAGAAGGAGGCGGCGGAACGGGACCGGGAGGATTCCCGTGACCCGGGCCGCCGCCCGCGGCCGGGGCGGTGCAGGCGCGAATACCTGCGCCTGATGCCGCCCTAACCGAGGCTTCGGGTGATCGGACCGGGGAATTGTCCGGTCACCCGACGCGAGGCCACCGCGTGAGGACGACGCCTCGACGGCGAAATCTGTCGGGGCGTCAACAGGAGAGGAGCCCGAGAGGGCATACCGCCGAGCGGGCCACCGAAGACAAAGATCGGGTACCGGTGGCCCGCTCGCATGGCGAAGAAGAGGTGCTTGCAGGGTGGGTCAATGGGGTTGCGCGCCGCCTCTTCCGTCACCCCGGACCGATTTGGCGGGGTGCGACGTCCATGGCCCACCACAAAAAAAAAAAAAAAAAAAAGGATTAGAAGTACACATTCTATGTTTTGGCAAACATCCTACGTTTTAACCTTGATTGATGGATGCCTATTTATACTATCATCGAATAAGATAATAAAGTCATATTATATCAATATACCTTCATATAACTATGCATAGTATAGAATAATATCGCCGTTATCTGTACGCTTAGATCCTTTAAATTACGCATCTGATTTTAATACAGCTTTCGATTATAAATAACGACAATAACAAGATTAAGGTTTATATATATACATATTATAGTAGAAAAGTATAGAATATAAAAATGTGATGTCGTTAGAAACAGATTTTTATAAGCTTACATAGCAAATGCTGGCTAAATCCTACAAAATACGTCAAAATAATATACTACGAAATTGTGTATTCTAAAATGATTCACAAAAAAAGGTTTGTATCTATCTTCTAAGGATAACTCACAGTAGTAACTATGTTTAATGTTTACACATAACTCAAAATAATGGATTATTAAGGAAGCTATTTTTAACAATACAGTATTACTCCTTACCTGAATAAATATATTAGATACGTGATGCATTTAATACATACATACATACATACATACATAGCCTCACGCCTGTTTCCCTGAGGGGTAGGCAGAGACTACGGATTGCCACAAACCACGATCCTGACATACCTCCATCGCTTCATTCACACTCATCACAGTCTTCATGCATGCTCTACGATTACGCGTACTCTTAATCTGACCTTTCACTAACACATCTTCGATTTGATCCAGGAAAGTACGACGTGGTCTTCCCCTTGTAATCGTCCCACTCACACTCGCTTTGTATACTTGTTTAGTCAACCTTTCTTCACTCATTCTTTCCACGTGTCCGAACCACCTCAGCATACCCTTTTTTATCTTTGTCACTACTTCTTCATTCATACCGCAGCGCTCTCTTATAACACTATTCCTAATTTTATCTTTCAGACTTACACCACACATACTACGAAGAGCTCTAAGCTACTAAGCATTTAATGTACATTAATATTTTGCTGTACAGCATATCATTAAAATGAATGAATATTGATATTAGACATTTAAAATGCGAAGACAGAGCCACCGAATACCGAAGTGAAGCGAGTTCGTGTCGCTAGTTATTTATAAATTAGAGTTTTATTTGCATAATAATTATTATAAAAGTTATAAATCTACAACAAAATTAAAGTTTTGTTATAGTTATTCAATTTGTTTATGTTATTTTTGATCCTAACAGAATTTTACTGTATCTTGTATAAATTACTAATACTCTACTAAGAGCATATTCCAGCCAAACATTTATTTTTTTTATTAAAGTGAAACTTTTATTACATGTCGCATGACGGTCGGCAGTGGAATAGGGATAAAGTGGAAGGTGGTTTCTCAGAGCAATGACGGGTTGAGAGCCCTCAGCGCTCACCCACAGTCCGGGTAAAGTTGTCATAGCCATCTGAGACTAACAACTAAGACACACAAAAAAAAAAAAAACAGAGCAATATGGCGGCGTAGTTCGAATCAGCTGACCGTGTAGTGTATAGACTATAACTCATTTGTACCAGTGCTCCACGCTATTTTGTTTGTTTTTGTGAATGTTTAATGTAAATTTTATTATTTTAATACGTGTGTATCAACTAAATAATTGTTAAATATTATATATGTTGTACTCTAAGACACAGAGTTCAATAATAATATTAGTTTCAGACCTAGTCTACTTTTATCATTTCCCATTATCATTCCCATTTTCCAAGGATAAAATTAAGATTGATGATGCGATTTTTATACCCTTAATGGAATACTATTCCGAAAATTTTTAGTTAAATGTCTACAATGTTAATAAAAGTTTCACTTTTACCATGGTTTCATAAAACCACACAATCTTTTTTTAACATTGACGTTTTTTGATACATTTACCTAATAAACCATTTGATTAACCCCGAATAATAAATGTAGTAGTAAAATTTTTAACGACTTCACTTACGAGTGGAGGATACAGGAAAAACTTTCACAGCTCTTCAATAAAACATAATATTTCAACGTAAAATTCGGTGACGGCAACAAAAAAAAGGCTGTATGCTCGCCGAATTACTGACGTAATATCATAAAAAATGTACATGTTAGCCCGCAAAGCGTCAATAATTGTGGAATTGATGATAGCAATTCGAAGCACATACATATAGATATAATGTATTCCGTATGCCAGACTCGTGGATGTTGGTAAACTTGACATAGGTAGGCATCGTTACTCATTCAAACCACTACTATTGTTTTGATATATTCAAAATTCTATTAAATTTAAAATAGCGTGAATTATTGAAGTAATAATTTAAGTATTAATTTTAGCACCCTATTTAGTGGTAATAATTGTGTGAAATTGACAATAATAATTTAAATCATCTAAGTATAAAATATTCCGTGTGCCAGACTCTTAGATATTCATAAATTTTACATACATATACGACATGGAAGATGATTGTAATTTACTTACTGGCTTTTTAATGTTAATAACTATTTGGAATTGACAACAATATTTCAAATCATCTAGGTATAAAATATTCCGTGTGCCAGACTCTTAAATATCTGTAAACTTTACATACATAGACGAGGTGAAAGCCTATATTTTACTTAATGACTTGTCTGGACAGATGATGTCGTGGTTAAGATACCGACTTATCGTGCCAGTATCGTGTCTTGGATTCCTATGTAAGATAATGCTTTGTGTGAACCACAAGTTGTTCTAAGTTTAGGTTTAGTATTTTTTTTCTCGTTAAATTCTATATTTGTAGTCACCCGCAATATAAGAATTGTTTCCTTAGCGCTAGGTGTTGTTTAAAAATTTGTGTCTGTAATAGGTTGTTTTATAAACTACAGTAGGACTTTTCTAGATTACATGAGGTAAGAAATGTTATCATTTCTTTGCTTTTTATTGACATATATTAAATATTTAGTATTTTTTTAACTGGCTATGGATAGGGGCCCACAAAAGATATACGCTATTGTAGTAAGTTTAATGAATTTAATGAAGGTTACATAAAAAAGTTCATGATATGGCATTATAATTAGTAGCGGGGCGAATTTCACTTGTCGCGACATCTTGCTATGGAGTTTTAAATAGCCGCTTCCGTCACCATAAATAAAAAAAGGTTCATAAAATGAAAACTATTGGGCCAAACTATCTTAAATTTTTATGGAACCAAATGACAGCTATTTCGCATCAAGCTAAAGAAGAATCACGTAAATTGGATTATAAATCTCAGTGTAATCGGTGTACATACATAAAAAGAAAAATATACCAATCGAATTGAGAACCTCCTCCTTTTAGAAGTCGGTTAAAATAATATTATATTGATATAGGTTCATATACTGAATCGACTATTACAAATTTGATACAGTCTAGACTTAAGACTAAGACTATCAAAGAATATGTATATTTGAGGTAGCAATTTAAGACACACAGGTATAATGTATTCTATCTGCCAGATCCATTAACAGGACATCTTGACTTGGTTAGGTATCTTTGCTCACCAAAACCGCTACCATGATTTCGAAAATGTTGTTATTAAAATCTTAATAGTAATATTTCGAATTATTGACATTCTAACTTTTGCCTGCGGCTTCGCCCTCGTAAAAGGTGACTTTTTCAATATAACATTTTAATAATAAATTATTTCAAAGGAACACATTACAGGGATAAAAAGTATCCTATGTGTTAATGCAGGATTTAAGCTATATTTATAGCACTTCATTCAAATCTGTTCAACAGTTTAAGCGTGGTTAATTAAAAAACTTTCAAATGCCTCAAACATCTGAACACCATCACAAACATTCATTTATAATCTTAGTAGAATTATTAAAAAAAATATACGTTTGCTTTATAGTTACGCATGAGTCTTTTTCTTAAAGGAGGGATCACTTAATTTCCCTTGGGAGTTAAAGAAAGCAGTTAAGGGATCATTCCGAGAATATGCTACAATACTCTCCTGGGCTACTTATAACGACTATTGTGATAGCCAACCCACTTGCTAGGCATGTTTATTAAACTAGGACGCGGTCGCCGCCTTCTGCGAGGCTGTCATCTCGAAGAAAGAGGCGGCGGAAGGAGTCCGGGAGGATACCCGTGACCCGGGCCGCTGCCAGCGGCCGGGGCGGCGCAGGCGCCAATATCTGCACCTGATGCCGCCCTAACCAAGGCTTCGGGTGATCGGACCGGGGAATTGTTCAGTCACCAGACGTGAGGCCACTGCGTGAGGGCGACGTCCCGACGGCGAAAGCTGTCAGGGCATCGACACGAGAGGAACCCGCAAGACTATACCTGGGAGGCCCTGCAGGCCGAAAACGCCCGCCTTGGTGGCGAGGTGTCAGGCCTGCGAGCCCAGAATCGCCGCCTAGAGGCGGAGCTGGCCGTAGTAAGGAGGGCCAACCGCGTCCTCTCAAAGGATGTGGCCGAGTTGAGGACCCAAATGGGGCGGCTCATGCCGCCTGCGCCGCCGGCCAGTGCTGGCCGCCGAGGAACAGTCGCCGTCGTCACCGGTCCGAAGCCGCCCCGAGGCGCTGGCCGTCCAGTGGCTGCTGCCGCATCGAAGACGAACCTGATATCTTGCTTCAAGACATATTGTCGTGAGTAGTATCAGGAACGAGGGTCTTGGCTTAACCACCCGGACCGCGAGGAAGACAACCTCTATAAAGAATTCGAATCTGGCTGCTGCCGCATCGAAGACGCCTCCAACTGCAGAGCGTGCGCCGCCGACCAACGCCAATGTCGCCGTCGTGGAGCAGGCCCCGGCAGTTGTCCAGCCTGTAACACCAATCCCGCTGCCCGCGGTGGTGGGCGTGGCGGACGAGGCCTTGCGCGCCATAATAGACACCGTAGGTAATATGGTCTATGCGCGCTTGGCCGTTCTGGAGGCAAAACTGCCTCCGGAACCACGTGTTCGGCCGCCTCTCGCCACGGACAAGCGGCCATATGCGGCACCAGACCCGCTCCGCTGCCTTGTCAGGGTGGCCGCGTGGGGGGGGAGTTACACCGCAGCCGCGGCTGGACAAAGGAAGAAGGGGCCCGCTCCGAAGAGGAAGACGGCACCGGCTCCTGCTGGACCGCAGTCATCGCCAGCACCGACACCGCCGGCGACGACCATCGCGCCCGCGACTGCGTCTTCCGCGCCTGGCACGCCTGCTGCGCCCTGAACAGGGTTGGCAGGTGGCCGAGCGCGGCAGGAAAAGTCGCGGCCAGCGAAGGAGAGCGACGGCCAAGCGCGCCGCTCAGGTCCCCGCTCCCCAGGCAGGAGCCAAAGGAGGCGGAAACAAGAGGAAGAGGCCGCGCAAGAGGCTCTGGCCGCCGAAGACAGCCGCAGTGGTGATCACTGTGCTGCCTGAGGCGGCAGAAAGGGGCCTTAGCTACGAGGCCATCCTGAGGAAAGCCCGGCGGGAGCTAGACGTCTCCGACATAGGAGGCGTTGAAGCCAGGACCCGCAAGGTCCGGACAGGGGCCCGGATCCTAGAGTTCCCTGGGGCCGAGGGCACCAGGATGGGCGACAGCGTGGCGTCGAAGCTTCGAAGTCTGTTCGCCGAGGAGGGTGGCGTTAGAATCGCCAGACCCGCGAAGTGCGCTGAAATGGGCATCGCGGGTCTGGACGACTCCGTGACGGTGGAAGACATCCGGGAGGCCATTGCCTCGAAAACCGGGTGTCCTCCGAACATCGTCCGGGTTAGCGCCATCCGGCCCGGTCCGGGCGGCGTAGGTGCCGCCTGGGTGCAGTGCCCAGTAGAGTTGGTCAGGCAACTGGCCGGCTCAGGCAGCGGCAGGCTCCTCGTGGGCTGTAGCTCAACGCGCCTAACCGTGCTGGAGCACCGGCCTGCGACGTGCATCAAGTGCATGGCGGCCGGGTATACCCGCCCAACATGCACCAACTGCTTTGACAGCGGCGGACTCTGCTTCCGCTGCGGTCAGACTGGGCACATGGTGGCATCTAGTGCCGCCCCGCCCCACTGCCCCGCGTGTGCGGCGGGCAATAAGCCTGCCAAGCACCACATGGGCTCTGGGCGTGCAGACCTCCGGCTTCAGCCCCAAAGGGGCGGAGCGGCCTTTCAGCCACAGCCGCTCCTAGCGCGGCCCGATCGCCCGGCAGCGAGGAGGTGATGGAAACGGCCCACTAATGGCTGCCCAATCCACTCACCTCCTGCAGGCCAATACCAACCACTCCGCCGGTGCGTAGGATCTCCTCCTGCAATCCATGGCGGAGTGGTCGATTGGTACTGTACTGTGTGCCTGATCGCCCCAATTGGGTGTTCAGCCGAAACGGAACCGCGGCAATCGTTGTCTCCACGCAGCGGCACTTCCCGTCCTTATCCCTGTTGGATAGGGGCGAAGAATTTGTCGCGGCGGAATGGGGAGGGGTCACGCTCTACGGCATCTACCTCTCCCCTAAGAAGAGAATGGACGATTTCGGGGCCTCACTTACCAACTTGGAGGCCTCGATACGGCAATTGGCACCGGGCCTCGTCCTGGTCCTGGGGGACTTCAACACTAAATCCACGGCGTGGGGGTCCCCTATGACGGACGATCGCGGGCGGGCGGTCGTGGAGTGGGCGGCGTCACTGGGCCTCTGTGTCCTAAACAGAGGCTCGAAAAAAAAGGATATACCGCTGGGCTGGCCACCGAAGACAAAGGTCGGGTACCGGTGGCCCGCTCGCGCGGCGAAGAGAGGTGTTTGCAGGGTGGGTCCATGGGGTTGCGCGCCGCTTCTTCTGTCGCCTCGGATCAATTTGCTGGGGCGCGACGACACTCATGGTCCACCTTGAGTAGGAAAAAAAAGGAAGGCGTGGTTATTATCGCGTTAATCCCCTTTGAAGAGGTTTACATAATTATGTTGAATAATAGATATCAGACAAATAATGAGCATCATCTAGTTAGACAAACTAACGATGACATAATGAGTTTATAATTAAGAGACAAGTATTATTAGTGGTAGGACTATGTTTGTTAGTGGTAGGACCAAGCTGTGGACAGTTTTCTATCTACAGTCGCGGGCTGGTCCGTCCGGGGTAGTACCACACTCTCGCAGAAGATCGACGTCCGAGTATTGGCAATGTGCTATTGCGTTTCGTTCGGTGAGCGAAAGAGCGGGCAACCCAATTGGGTGGGTTTGGGGTTTGTAATAGTAAGCAGCAGCTCAGCTATATCCTTGGTATAGTAAAGGTCCATGGACGGCTGTAACACTTATCATCAAGTGAGCTGCTTGCTCGTTTGCCACCATAAGCAATAAAAAATATATATTATTACTTACTAGCTTTCGCCCACAGCTTCGTCCGCGTGATTTGTTGATAAAAATGTAGTCTATGTCTTTCTCCAGGATTCAGTCACGCGTTTGGTGTCACTTTTTGCAAAACTCCTCTCTTCGCCGTACGAGCGGGCCACCGTATCAGCTACCTGCCAGTGAAAGTCCCGTTAAAATTTTTCCAGATGTTTCGGAGATTAGCCGGATCAAACAGACAGATAGACAGACCGACGGACAAATAGAAAAAAACTTACGAACAGACAGTAAAATAAAATTAAAAATATTTTTTTTTATGTAAGTACATATATACATGCAGTACAGTACGTACTATGTAAGTAGTTAGTACTAACATTGTCCCAAAACTAGTAGTTACTAACATTGTCCCAAAACTTCTCTAGGTCTGATGTCACGCGGACGAAGTCGCGGGCATCAGCTAGTATATTAATAAGTAGATAGAAAATCTACATATCCACTGCTAGACTTATATATGTCAGCAAGAATAAAATTAATACATTGTCCCAAAACTTCTCTAGGTCTGATGCCACCGAGGATCCTACGGGAGCATATGCTACAACCATGTATACCTTGGTGACACCTAGTTTTATACGGACCCAAAGAAGTCTGGGATCATACATTCCGTAATCCTTCACACCTGAGGCCAAGCGAGAGGACAACAGCACTCCTACCCCCATGCTGGCTCGATCGCTCTGTGATACACCAGACCACAGAGCCACCCCGCCACCAGGAAGATCGCAGGTGTCGCTGCCCCTTCGCTTGGTCTCTGTTACACAGAGCACGTCTAGCTGTTTGTCTGCCATGACGGATATCAGCTAGTGTAACTTACCTTCCACACAACCTCTTACATTCCACGTGCCCACCCGGCACTCTGCTCTCCTCGACTCGCCTGACTAGGCAAGGCGTGATGGGTGGCGGCCCCCATCGCCGCAACTGCCGAAGTTCGTACCGACGGGTTGGGTCGGTACGCGTCGCCTCCGGGGGACGCCCTAACCCGCACTGCGGAACGCATATCGAGCCGGATTAGCAGTCTAATTATACTGGCAGGGGACGCGACGACACACTCCGGTCTATGCCCCTCTTTAAATTTCATACACATATAAGTTCTATATGTCACCAGCCTTTCATTAATATGGTACCCGATAGGGTAACCCACCAGACTGGGCACGAATGTCAAGGATTCGATGCCAGTGGCCGACCCAATGACGATAGGAAGGGAATACGGTGGGTTATGGGCCACGCCTCGTCTAAACGCCGCCCCGAACGGAATAGACGAATGGACGACATGTGTTTAGACCATAGCTTGCAAAAAAATGTTCTATGATATGGGTAAATAACATTAACGTAACCAAGAAATAAAGAAAAAATCTTTATTAACTTAAGGGAAAAATTCTCAATCGGTCGAAAAGCCTACCATGGACTAGGAATACAATGTGTGGCTAAACTTTACTTTCCCGTGGGAGTCACAATTCCATTAAATGAAATCTAGGCTCACTTGAGCAGGCCATAATACCGATTACAATTATCTACCCGCCTGCTAAGCGTGACGGTAGGCTAAGAAATCTATACATATAATAAATCAGTAGAAATCCCGTGTCTGTACATTTGATAAATTTATTAAAAAATGAATCTAGGCAGTAAGAAAACACTAACAGAAAACAAATAACATTTTTTGGAATTTCTTGTCTGTCTGTATGTCTGTGTGTCTGTATGTCTGTAATCGCTAATCACCGAAGTTACTGAACGGATTGTTTTGCAGTTTTGATAAAAGGATTAAGCCTAATTCAGAGCAACATTTAGTCTTTGTTTCATTGAAATCTGATGTCTGTAAAAAAAGTTATGATCATTTAAGTTTTTAAAGTCACCGCTCGCCTTTTATATTACTAGAAAGTTCAATTCAAAATAATTATTTAATTTATCTATAGTGTAAAGAAAGTATTTGTATTACTTAATATATAGTAGTTTCATCAATTCAGCTCATAAACATCCCACTGCTGGGCTCAAACCTCCTTCAAAGTTGAAGTTGACATAATACATAACATTAGTCAGGTAGTCAAAATAACCATTAAAACTATTTGTGATAAAAAATAATGTTTTAATTAGTTAATAATATATAATTTAGCTATAAATTAATAAAATGCATGATTTATTTAGTTTGTTAAATGAGCAATAGATGGCGCTATAATTTAGTTTAAAACTTTAAATCATTTTTTCGTTATATTTTCAAAAGCTACTACGCTACTACATTAACTTCTTGAACTTAGTAAAGGTACTTTGGGTGGAAGCTCTCAGCACTCACCTAACAGTCCGAGTAAAGTTGTCATAGCCATCTACGACTAACAACTAAGTCAAACACGAAAAAAAAAAGTAAAATCCACATCATAGAGCGTACAAAACGTACATTTTTAGTTAAGATGCTACTTTGGGGCGAGTATGCAAAGTGCACCCTTTTTTAATAATAATAATAATAATAATAAAAGTTTATTGCAGATAGCCATCCATATGTGTTAGTTATACAAAAATAAAAAAACTTACAAGCTATGTTAGTAACAAGAATATACAAATAATCAATTCAAATACCTGTGCCCCTTACCGGGTGCACTCTCACCGTAAATATGTATACGGCAATAGTGCACCAGGAGTGGACAGTCAGGCCTATTAACAATTGCACCCAAGATGCTGTTAGCACTCCCCCATAGCCGGCTCATCAATGATGCAGATCGCTTCCTGATTATTGCATGAAAACTATCAATATGCGCATCTGCAAACATACCTGAGGCGCTACAAAACCGTGGGAGCCCCATCAACACCCTAAAGGCATTGTTATACTGAATACGGAGAGCGTTGTATGCCCTCAGCGTATATTTAGTCCACAAGCTGCAAGTATAAAGTGATTGACAAAATGCTTTAAAAAGCGTGATCTTAACTTCTTGTGAACATCGAGCAAACCTGCGGGCCAACATATTGCATCGGACAGACAACGCCCTCCGCTCCCTTTCCATATCTTCGTCATCTTTTAAATCTTCGGTAACAATATGGCCGAGATATTTAAAACGAAATACTCGTTTCAAATTTATTCCGTTAATATAGACAGGTGGTAATGTTTCACATATTTTGTTACTCGCCCTAAATAACATAACCTCGCACTTCTTTTCATTATATACGAGACCGTGATCGTTTGCATATTTTTCACATACTCCGAGTAGCCTCCGAAGAGCACTGATCGAGGGGCTCAGTACCACCATGTCATCAGCATAGCTTAAACTATTTATAATATTACCCATGAAGGAGCACCCGACTCTGGTACCACTAAGCTCCTCGATCAGCCGATTGATGTATAGATTGAAAAGCGTTGGTGAGGTCAAGCCACCTTGTCTCACCCCGCATTCCAACCCATACTCCTCGGAAAAGTGACCCGACCATTTCACCTGGTTAATTTGGTGATTGTACCAGTATTTAAAAAGCCTTACTAGGTCTTCGGGTAGGCCTTGCTTCCTCATTTTTGACCAGAGGATATCATAATTAACCAAGTCAAATGCCCTGGATAGATCCAGGAACGCAGCATAAACAGGGGTATTTCTTGACGTGTAATACCTGACCGTGTGCTTAAGAGCTAATATAGCTGACTCAGTAGACAGACCCGCTCTAAAGCCGAATTGTGCGTCATGTATATTTATCTGTTCAGCCACACATCTCCCAAGCACACCATCAAGCACCTTGGCAGTTATTGTTGCCAAAGAAATGGGCCTGTAATTTTCTTTATTGGAAACATCACCTGTCTTATTTTTGATTATTGGTACCACTAACGTTTTAGTCATATCGTCAGGCAAGTACGAGTGTGTAACACTAAGATTATATAGCATTGATAGAACCCTAGGGAGGTGCGGGCCTGCTTGTTGATAGTGTTCTATACTGAGACCATCGCACCCTGGGGACTTGCCTCTCGTCATGGACCTAATAACTCGGTTCACCTCTTGAGCCGTAATTGAGGTCGGTATACCTCTCAAAATTCCCTCGTTAACCTCTTCTTTATGCAAGGGTAGCTTCGAAGTGACCTGAAACTGCCTCCTAAACAAGTCCGCAATTTCCCGGGCATCTGTCACACCATTGACGCTCGCGGGAGCCACCGGTTTGGGACTAAGGCTTTTGGTGGCTTTCCAAAATTTATGGAATTCTTTATTTTTCCGTTCAGCCGCCAAAATATCCATACGGATCTGCTCTCTGTTGTCCTGACAAAACTTTAATTTATATTTAAAAGCTTTCCTAGTCTCTCTCATATGTACATAATAGTGACCGGTGTGGGGTTTACCATGCCACACCCAATTTAAAAAGGCTGTTCTGGCATTACAATGGGCCTCCCTGACATGTTTGTTCCACCCAATAACTGTTTTCTTACTCTGCCTACCCCTCGTAACCGTCGAACTACTTATAGCGGCGTCGCTAACCGAGGTTATAATCTGTTTATACAAGTTATCAATAACTTTTCTATGCTCCTTTATTGTACAAAAACTATTGTTACAGTTAATTAGCTGTGATGGAAGAACAATGACTCTAAGCTTATCCATACATAACCTATGATAACACTCTACTTGGTGTGCATTTCTTTCACCCCATATAACCTTATTTTGTAACTTATTTTCTGTTATGCTTGGTGCAATCATTAACCTAATCATTCCTATATCAACCTGTATGCATAGTGGAAAATGGTCGGACCAGTAAATATCCTGGTACACTTCCACCTTCTTAACAGATTTCCACGCCGCTTCAGTCACAAGACAATGATCAAGCCAACGCCTACTTCCGCAAGCCTCACTTATAAAAGTACACGTGCCCGAATCTAGGCCTAGCCTAACATAATCAGCACATTGCCAATCCTGCTCTAAGCAAAAATTTAGCATTTCCCTACTAAATAATTCACCCGGATGTGCATTAAAGTCTCCAAGAATATATACATATTCTAACGCCGAAGTCTCGACTAAGGCCGCAATTTCACTTAAACAATCACAAAACTCATTTAAGTTATCAACGGAATTAGTAGGCATGTATACGTTTACAATAAGTACGGTACGGTCAGTTAACGTCGCTTTGACCGCCACGATACGGTCACTCACACATGGGATGATAGACACTGAGGTGAACAGCGATTTCCTCCATAAAAATGCTACACCGCCATATGGTCTACCCTTCAATACCCCCTCCGATATATCGACAGCTGATTTACCAAAATAACCAAAATTCTCGTCAATAGTACCTAACATAGTTATCTCGTGAGGCAGCAGCCATGTTTCCTGCAGTGCAATTAAATCTACAGACTTACACAGGCTTTGTACACAAGAGGTAGATCTATTTAAAGACTTACAATTATAACTTACGAAACTAGCAACATAATTATTGTTTATTTGTTCGCAACTCATTCACAGTTTTGTTTATTATAATGTCTATTCTCAGTGTGATAATTCACAAATCTACGAAATGAAACCCCAGCGGGCCACAATGATTCACTCATAAACACCTTCAATTCACTATTTGGTATTAGGAATTTATATGCCGCATAACCTTTGTTAACTTTCATATTTATTTTATACATAATAACATCGATACCAGTTCTGTTTTTGATATATGCTATTATGTCTTCCATTTTTGCGTTCTTGTCTACGTTATATATATAGAACGGAACATTCACACTTGCTGCCTTAAAAGAGCTGTTAGGAAGCATCTCCGCCTTACCTTTCATGCCAATAAATCGGTTTTGTAACCTTTTACGTTGAACTAAAGTCCACTTATCACTAGGCGATTCTTTTCTCCAACTACCTCCATTCTGCAAAACTTCTGATATCAGCTGTTTAGTCAGTGCGCGCTCCGGTGTCGATGACCTCGCCTCAGCTGCATCCGCCGCCATGTTTGCGTTCGAAACCGCAGTTGGCCTCACCGCTTTATATTGAGTCGCTTGCGCCGTGTTTATCGTTTCATTCGCTAAACTCGCCGTCACCTCTTTCGAAACCACGGTATTGGCCTCCACGAGTTTTTCACAACTAACTATGTCTTTTACTACCTGCACTTTTGTCGGTGAAAGAATAATATTATCTATTATAGTGTCGTTATGATTCTCATTGGCGCACCTATCACTCAAATCGGTCATTGACCCATTTTTAATATGGGTTATTAGGCCAATGGGACCACTTTCGCACTCGTAATTGTCATATAAGGCAGCTCCTCTTCGATTGTTCACATTCAAGTACCTATACTCTTGTTTACTCGATATTTCCATACCCTTTAGATCTTCTTTCGTAACATAGTTCTCCTTTAATATAGTCATATCTTCCTGTAATTTCAGGATATCTCGCAAAATCTTAGTAGCATCCAAATGGTCAAACGTAACCGGTGGAAGTTTTTGAAGATCCCTGGCCACAAAAATTGGTACTAATTCTGGATCTGTTCCTTTTATTAGTGCAATTATATCCTCTATGTCTCTTCGACCTTTACCCTCCTTCTTCCGCTTAATATTACGTCGAGAAGTATCAACTGACTCGAATAATAATTTCTTTGCCGCCATTATTTCATCCTCGGTAAAAGCTGTGACACATAACCGACTAATACTGTCCTCGTCCATAATATCGGCTTTATTTTGGATAAAAGCAATACACTCGTTAATCACAAGGTTACAGTTACTGCACTTTACAGTTGACATTGTCGTTCACAAAATATAATATATCGCCCGATAATCGCAAGCAACGTTGCGCTCGCTGTGTGCGTGCACTCGCATACACAACTAACAGCTGACTCGACTCGACTCTTTTGTTTTTGTTTGGTAGGCTATGTTCTGGACACGGCCATTCCTTCCGGGGTAACAGAAGGGCGTCGTGTGGCCCCATAACTCATCGTTTTCTCTGCCCAAGGCATCAGGCTGGCCTCTGGTACCGCTTACTTGACATCCGTGGCCGGTCCGGGGGTTTACCCTTCCAGGTATCGTCTCCGTCTACACCCCGGCAAACAACAGTGTTGTATCGCCCTCACGCGGTCGGTGTCTCTGCGGGTGGTAGATTAGTTCCCATGGTCCATCTACCCGCGACCTCATTTAGGATGGCAACAGTTGCAGGTACCGCGCCTGAGACGTCTGATGCGCGGGCGGCAGATTGTGTCAGCATGGAGAGTCTCCTCTGTGACATGCTCCGCCATCTTTTTCTGTGGGACGACTGTCTCGCAAAAGGCGGCGACCAAGTCCGAATTCCTGACGCTATCGAGCATCGTCTTTGTGATAGTCGACAGCGCCAGTTTGGCACCGATGATTACGATGAGTGCACGGCGCTGCTTTGCCCAGGCCACGCAAACTTTAAGCATCTGCAGCGCCGTGTCTACCTCGCAATCGCAGTAGTGGTTAGACGGTGTGCTCTCCCTCCTTGCAACCGTGAGCAGGTACACCCCGAAGCAACCATGCCCCATCACTACATCAGTCATTTTAGCAATAGTGCTGTTACTGCCGCCTGTTGCTGCATATTGTGCGAGGGCCTACTTTTTTACATTTTTATACACTGTTGATAGCATAGAGAACGTTTCAAGCAGCTTGCAGAGCACTTGAAGGTGATCAGCGCTGAGATGACATCCTTGAGTAGGCCTGTAACAGTCATAGCCCCATTCGTTTGAGTCTTTTGCTTTTAATGATGTTATTGTTTTACAGTCTTTCAAATCCTTTGACATTATTATAAAATATAAAAGATATCCATCTGAAGATATTCTACGCTACTAAAGCGTGACATGAACCAAGAAATTAATTTTTATTCATTCTTTCGTAATGAAAGCCATTTATTATATATTTATCCATGCGTTTGCGCAGTTAGAATACAATTCACCAACCGCTTTCTTACCGGTGGGTCGATCACCCAAGAGACGACTAAAGGACGTCATACATATCATACATCTATGGAAGAAAAGTGATATAGTAGGTCAATTTCCCTCCCATTACGGACGAGGCTTGAGCCCAATAGTGGGACGTATATAGGCTGAGATGATAGATGTCCATGTCCCCAGGTAGCCCTGAAAAGACTTATCTGAGCAGAGCATTCTTACCAAAATGAGGAGGCAGCGTAAAATAACTTTGGAAGTAACTACGTCAGAAAATGCAACTGCATTACTTCTTGGTGGTAAAAGAGCTTTGTTTATAAACCCGATAGATTTATAAAGCAATGAAACACCGAGATGTTCAATAACACAAAACTGCGACACATTCAAAGTGTTTTTTATTTTATTGTGTACGGTGGTAAACGAGCATGCAGCATGCACTAATTTTTTTGGCAGGCCATGGTCTGGACACACGCCTTGCATTCCGTCCGCGTGGCCCCATAACCCACCGTTTTCCCTCCCCATCACCATTGGGCCTTTCCAGTACCATCCCCAATGACGCCCCGGCCCATCGGGCTTCAACCTCACGTGGTAAGCCTCTCAACGGATGACGGACTATTCCCCGTTCCAGTTACCCACGGCTTCGGCTAAGGCAAGTAGACGCAGGTAATCACGCCTGCGCCGCCCGCCGCCTCTTACAAATGAAGCCAAAATAACACATTGCCACTGTTCAGACGTTACTTTTCTACAAGAGTGAGGTACTAGGTCCGACTGGGGGTCGGGCCGGCCCGTGGCTGTAGAATGAATACTATCAACTGTGGCTTTACCACTATTAGTGTTTTGATGAGATCAATGCTTTACTGAAGTATTCTTATCTGTGGTCCCAAGTAGGAAAGCTGACCCTAACCATCAACATGCAAGCAAAGCCAAGGTCACCATTCACATTAATGTTGCGCAAATGCAAGACCAAGTTACTGCCACTAGATGAATAGAATTTCATTAATTTAGTTGGATTTTTAATGGCTATGGAGATTTTTTATTTCTATCAAAACAAGTGACTTTGTGTTATTCTAAAAGCAAAAGTTGCAAGATTTGCGAGCCTCGCAAGAGTCAAGTTGCATTTGGGCAACACTAATTCACATGCTTAAGAATTTGCCGATGTTTTAAAGAAAATTGGAGAAAGCTTCCTCCTTGATGAAAATGGTCAAGTGGCTGCCGGAAATACTTGGTCGAGTTTGAATTTTTTAGTTTCAAATAGGGGTGCGTAGTAAAACTGAATGTCACGCGGACGAAGTCGCGGGCATCAGCTAGTATATTAATAAGTAGATAGAAAATCTACATATCCACTGCTAGACTTATATATGCCAGCAAGAATAAAATTAATACGAGGCAAAAAGCATATAAGCTATACAAGTGTACAAGTTAATTAAGCTTAATTTTAGTTCTTTTACAAGAAACACTATAACGTGTTGTCCACAGACTCATCTGATTGTTATGCAAATTGGTAAGCAGTGAGTCCGCAAGCTTGATGTTATGGGAACTATGTACAGACCACACACTATCCAGGAGTTAGTCTAGTTTTTACCCCTACTATGAGTATGCAACTCATTTTATTATATACATATATATATATATATATATATATATATATATAGTATAAATAAAATTGAATTGTCTGTTTATATATGTTGTTTCTTGTAAAAGAACTAAAATTAAGCTTAATTAACTTGTACACTTGTATAACTTATATGCTTTTTGCCTCGTATATTAATTTTATTCTTGCTAGCATATATAAGTCTAGCAGTGGATATGTAGATTTTCTATCTACTTGTTAATATATTTCTTAGCCTACCGTCACGCTTAGCAGGCGGGTAGATAATTGTAATCGGTATTATGGCCTGCTCAAGTGAGCCTAGATTTCATTTAATGGAATTGTGACTCCCACGGTAAAGTAAAGTTTAGCCACACATTGTATTCCTAGTCCATGGTAGGCTTTTCGACCGATTGAGAATTTTTCCCTTAAGTTAATAAAGATTTTTTCTTTATTTCTTGGTTACGTTAATGTTATTTACCCATATCATAGAACATTTTTTTGCAAGCTATGGTCTAAACACATGCCGTCCATTCGTCTATTCCGTTCGGGGCGGCGTTAGGACGAGGCGTGGCCCCATAACCCACCGTATTCCCTTCCTATGGTCATTGGGTCGGCCACTGGCATCGAATCCTTGACATTCGTGCCCAGTCTGGTGGGTTACCCTATCGGGTACCATATTAATGAAAGGCTGGTGACATATAGAACTTATATGTGTATGAAATTTAAAGAGGGGCATAGACCGGAGTGTATCGTCGCGTCCCCTGCCAGTATAATTAGACTGCTAATCCGGCTCGATATGCGTTCCGCAGTGCGGGTTAGGGCGTCCCCCGGAGGCGACGCGTACCGACCCAACCCGTCGGTACGAACTTTGGCAGTTGCGGCGATGGGGGCCGCCACCCATCACGCCTTGCCTAGTCAGGCGAGTCGAGGAGAGCAGAGTGCCGGGTGGGCACGTGGAATGTAAGAGGTTGTGTGGAAGGTAAGTTACACTAGCTGATATCCGTCATGGCAGACAAACAGCTAGACGTGCTCTGTGTAACAGAGACCAAGCGAAGGGGCAGCGACACCTGCGATCTTCCTGGTGGCGGGGTGGCTCTGTGGTCTGGTGTATCACAGAGCGATCGAGCCAGCATGGGGGTAGGAGTGCTGTTGTCCTCTCGCTTGGCCTCAGGTGTGAAGGATTACGGAATGTATGATCCCAGACTTCTTTGGGTCCGTATAAAACTAGGTGTCACCAAGGTATACATGGTTGTAGCATATGCTCCCGTAGGATCCTCGGTGGCATCAGACCTAGAGAAGTTTTTGGACAATGTTAGGGAAGTTCTGGATATGGCAGAAACCAGTGAACGCGTGATTGTATACGGAGATTTGAACGGATGGGTGGGGACCAAGCGTCCCGACTATGAGGACGTCCTTGGTCCAATTGGTGATAATAGAGTGAACGACGCAGGTAGGCTCATAGCGGATTTATGCATGGAGAGAAACCTTATTGTGTCAAACACATTTTTCCAACATAAGGACATCCACATGTATACATGGAGAAGGAATGAACAGAAAAGTATAATAGATTTAATTTTGGTAGACAGTCGCCTCCGAAGCAAAATATTGGACGCAAGAGCCTACAGGGGCCCCACAGTCGACCCCCACACACCCCCCACACCCCCCACACACCCCCCACACCCCCCACAGTCGGACCACTATCTCGTTATTGCAAGATTTAGTGGTCTGTTCAGAAAGTGGAGGCACTGGCGAGAGCGTGTCCACTTCGGAGGGCTTGAAAGAATAAAGGTTGAAAGGTTGCAAGAAGAGTATGTAAGAGAAAAGTATGCAGAGGGTGTCCGAGAACGGCTGACGTTGGCAAGCCAGCCGCAATCTGACATTGAAGAATGCTGGAGAATATTGAAAGAGAGTATGGTAGATACAGCGAAAGAAGTATGTGGAAGTTCAAAGAAGCATAGAAAAACAAATGGTGATGCATGGTGGGATGCGGAAGTGGCAGCTTCCGTAGAGCAATAGAAGAAAGCGTGGCTGGACTATGTCTCTTCTTTGAATCTGAATGACAGTATGACTGAATAGAAGAAAGAAATATATCGGCAATATATTCGTCTCGAATAAGAATGACACCAAGGCCTTAGTGAAAGAGAAACGTGATAGAGCAAGTATGAGTGCAGAAGATAGGCTGACTAAAAACTTCGAGGGTAACACCAGACTCTTTTAGAGGGAGGTGAATAAGTCTCGGTGTGGTTGGTAAGCCTTCAGAATGAATAAAATAAGGTCTAAAGGGTGAGACATTCTTACACAAACACAAGACGTGTTAAGCCGATAGAGTGAATATTTTGGCGATATGTATGCGGATGCTACGGTTGACGCCGGTGTCGCATGTGGTTTAGTAGAACAACATTCGACAGCAGCGTCCTCCGATGACATCAGTATGGATGAAGTTTAATGGGCGATAAGAAGTTTGAAAAATGGTAAGACAGCGGGCATTGATATGGTGTCTGCCGAGATGATCAAGCTTGGTGGCTCCTGTGTCTGGGAGGCGTTCCTGTTGCTCCTCAATTTATATTGGAGCTCGGGAATGATTCCCGGGGACTGGAATAGCGCAGTCATCGTGCCTTTGTTTAAAAACAAGGGTTCACGTTATGACTGCGCAAATTACAGAGCCATATGCTTGACCAGTTTGGCAGCAAAAGTGTACGGTAAAATTATAGAAAGGAGAATGAGGATGGTATCCGATGGTTTACTGTGTGAGACACAAGGGGGATTCAGGAGTGGAAGGGGATGCATGGATCAAGTGTTCTCTCTGCGCAACATTGTGGAGAAGCATCTGGCTCTAGGTTAGAGGGTTTTCTGCAGTTTTGTGGATCTGGAGGGAGCATTTGACACGGTTGTACGAAAGGAACTTTGGGACATTTTACCGGAGTATGGTATTAATGGTAAACTGCTACAGGTTGTGCAGTCTAGTTACATGGGCTGTAGAGCTAGTGTGCGGCTGGATGATAGAATGTCGCTTTGGTTTGACGTCAATATCGGCGTTAAGCAGGGGTGCGTTCTGTCAGCCAGGCTGTTTATCATATATCTGGATAAATGTCTCCAAAGGTTGCACGATATGAATGTGGGAGTCCAAATGGGCGACTCAGTGGTCACTGCTCTGCTTTATGCAGATGATACAGTCCTGCTGGCACAGTCAGCGACTGACCTGCAGACCCTAGTCGACACAATGACAGAAGATTATAAGAAAAGGGGTCTACGCGTGAATGTGAACAAAACCAAAATAATGGTCTTTGAAAGAGATGAAGCCAGAACAGATGTAAGAGTAACAATAGGTAATGATGTACTAAAGCAAGTGGATGAATTTGTATATCTTGGATGTGGATTTAGCCGAGATGGAAGGTGCACCACTGATATAGAGCGAAGAGTGAATGCGGGAAATAGAGTGAACGGGGCGTTGGGGCAACTTCTCGTTAGCCACCACCTCAGCCAGAAGGCACATGTAGCAATACATAACGCAGTGCTTGTCCCAACATTACTGTATGGAAGCGAGAGTTGTGTATGCAGAAAAGAGTATGAAAGTAAAATTACATACATACATACATACATAGCCTCACGCCTGTTTCCCTGAGAGGTAGGCAGAGACTACGGATTGCCACAAACCACGATCCTGCCATACCTCCATCGCTTCATTCACACTCATCACAGTCTTCATGCATGCTCTACGATTACGCGTACTCTTAATCTGACCTTTCACTAACACATCTTCGATTTGATCCAGGAAAGTACGACGTGGTCTTCCCCTTGTAATCGTCCCACTCACACTCGCTTTGTATACTTGTTTAGTCAACCTTTCTTCACTCATTCTTTCCACGTGTCCGAACCACCTCAGCATACCCTTTTTTATCTTTGTCACTACTTCTTCATTCATACCGCAGCGCTCTCTTATAACACTATTCCTAATTTTATCTTTCAGACTTACACCACACATACTACGAAGAGCTCTCATCTCTACAGCATTTATGCTACTTTCATGTCTTCCCTGCCAAATCCAGCTTTCACTGCCATACATGAGAGTGGGAACTAATACTCCCTTATGTACAGCTAGGCGTGCCTTGTTAGATACATTCCTACTTTTCATAAAAGCGTACAATGCCCCATTCACTTTATTACCAGCATTTACTCGTCTTTCAACATCTTCATCATTTTTACCATCACTAGTAAACAGTACACCCAAGTATACAAATTCTTTCACCTGTTCCAATCCCTCACCATTTATAAAAATATTACATTCCGTCATACATTTATCCTTTTCAAAGACCATTACTTTCGTCTTACTTACATTTACTTTCATACCTTTTCTTTCAAAAGCATCATGCATAGTAGTTACCATCGCCTGTAAGTCTTCAGCCGACGATGCAAGTAAAACCTGATCATCGGCATAAAGAAGACATTTGACGAGTAACTCATTCATTCTTAAACCACATTCATTATTTTTCAAATCTTGCAAACAGCTATCCATAAATAGGTTAAACAGCCACGGTGACGCTACACATCCCTGTCTGACACCTTTATCAATGTTAAACCATTCAGTGTATGACCCGTTTATCCTTACGCAGGCTCTGGAATCCTTATAAATGGATTTCAGCGCCTGAATAAGATGGCCATTTACCCCATACATAGATAGTACCGACCACAGTTCATTCCTCCTCACTTTGTCATAAGCCTTCTCTAAATCAATGAAAGCGCAAAAGACTTTCTGACCTTTAGCCAAAAATTTTTGCGCCATGCATCGTAAAGAGAAAACTTGATCCGTGCAACCCATACTCTTTCGAAAACCCGCTTGTGCATCCCATATTTTCTTTTCGGTCACTTTCACTACTCTTTCAATCAACACTTTCGCATACAGTTTGCCGACAATGCTAAGGAGGCTTATGCCCCTGTAGTTTCTACAATCTTGCCGTGAACCTTTCCCTTTGTAGAGAGGTACAATTACCGCCTGACACCAGTCTATAGGTACTCGGCCATTAGTCCAGCAAAGATTGAAGAGCTGGTATAAGATGTTAATTGTAATATCTTCTCCAGCCGTCAGCATTTCAACTGTAATCCTGTCGTATCCTGCAGACTTACCCGCTCTCATACCTTTCAATGCATTTGTAATTTCTATCATACTTATGCATTCTCCTTCCTCGAGATCCCTTTCATTCGCAAATGATAATTTTTGTGGCTCTTCTCTTTCAAATAAGCTTTCAAAGTATTCCTTCCATCTCTCTAGTATACATTCTTCTCCATACACTGTCCTTCCATATTTATCGCTGATCGAGACTAGCTCTGTATTTTGCGCTTTGCCTCGAGCCGATCTTATGGACTTCCAGAAAATCTTCGAGTTAGTTTGGAAAGCCTTCGATAATCATCTATCGTACTCGTCTTCTTGATCTTCTTTCTTTCTTCTAATAATTTCTTTCACATCTCTTTTTTTTCTCTTATATTCTTCTTTGGCTATATCTATGTCTTCATTCGTTGCTTTCTTCATTCTCTCATTGGCTCTGACAGCAAGCCAATCTACCCAGGCTTTCTTCTTCTCACGAACTACACTCTGCACATCTTTATCCCACCATATATTCTTCACCTTGTTTACTTTCATTCTTCTAGTCACACCACATATTTCTGTAGCAACATTTACCACCTGTTTTTTAAAAGTCTTCCATAATTCTTCCATACTACAAATATCAGCCGCATGAAAAAAAAAAGTAAAAGTAAAATTAATGCTGTCGAAATGCTATCTCTGCGAAAAATCTGTGGAGTAAGGCTGACCGACCGCATTCGTAACGACGACGTAAGAGAGCGAGTAGGTATGAAAAAGAATATTGGTGTAAAGATGCGAAAGGGAATGCTCCGATGGTGCGGACATGTGGAAAGAATGCTGAACAAACGTCTGGTTAAGAAGATATACAATGCGAAAGTGGAAGGATGTAGGTTCCGAGGGAGACCGAGACTAACTTACCTAGACCAGATCGGTCATGTACTGAAGGAAGGTGGAGTCAAGAGTCTCCGAAACCGGCGAGCGTGTATGAAGAGAATTATGAATGTTGAGGAAGCGAGTGAAGTATGCAGAGATAGAGTTCTCTGGCACTCTGTTCTCTCTGCCTACCCTGCAAGGGATATGGCGTGATGATATGTATGTATGTATGTATGTAAATGTTTAAATTTTATTTGTTTCAATAGTTCCATAATATTATTCTATATAACACAAAATGCACCATTTAATAATCCATTATCTTATGCATGCATGCCGTCAACGGCCGGGGCGGCGCAGACGCGAATATCTGCGCCTGATGCCGACCTAACCGAGGCTTCTTCGGGTGATCGGACTGGGGAATTGTCCGGTCACCTGACGTGAGGCCACCGCGTGAGGGCGACGCCCCGATGGCGAAAGCTGTCGGGGCATCGACAAGAGAGGAACCCGCAAGGGTATTATACTGCCTTTGCCGGGGCGCGACCACATCCATGGTTCCACCTTGCGAAAAGAAAAAAAAAAGTGCTAAGTTATCTCTATAGCAATATATATATTTTGAAGTGGGGGTTAAATATGGCATTTATGTTACAGGTGTAAATAAAGTATGGTGGTAATGGGATCAGGCCTCCGAAGACAAAGTACCAGGTTCCAGGGGCCCACTCGCACGGCGTCGATAGGTACGTTGAAGGGCGAGTCTATGGCGTCACGCGCCGTTCCTTCCCAGACGGAATTAACGGGGTGTGCCTACATCAAATGCCACTGCCAAATGAAAAGTCAAGCAATGAAATCACATAAAGAAGCCGTTCTCCGCTGTATTTTATTTTATAATTTCATTTTCATATATGACAGAGCTGCCGTAGTGGCTAAGATACCGAACTTCCCCCCCAGTGCCGTGAGTTCAATTTCTACCTTGTGCGATCCACAATCCATTGTTCTGAGTCGGGTTGTATTTTATCTGCGTTATACGAGTATATGTGTTTGTAAAGTCACCCGCAATACAAGGATTATTTCCTCAGTGCAGGGTGGAGTCTTTTTTTTTTAATGCTTAAATCACTACCTAAGTTCCATAAATATGGTCATCGTTAGTTTAAAGCGTTGTACAGATTTGCATAGTTATAAAGTCTGCTTAATAATGTTTTACCGATGTACTGGCCCCGGAAACTAGCATCGATAAAATTGCATTCATGAATATTAAAACGTTTGAAACTGGGTTTTTTTGTTGTTTCCGTTAAGCTCTAAAGAGCAGTGTTTTTGTTTTAAATCTAAGTATTCATCAAAGGCCATTATTATCTTTTTAAAATTAGATAAGATAATGGATTATTAAATGGTGCATTTTGTGTTATATAGAATAATATTATGGAACTATTGAAACAAATAAAATTTAAACATTTACATACATACATACATACATACATATCATCACGCCATATCCCTTGCAGGGTAGGCAGAGAGAACAGAGTGCCAGAGAACTCTATCTCTGCATACTTCACTCGCTTCCTCAACATTCATAATTCTCTTCATACACGCTCGCCGGTTTCGGAGACTCTTGACTCCACCTTCCTTCCTTCAGTACATGACCGATCTGGTCTAGGTAAGTTAGTCTCGGTCTCCCTCGGAACCTACATCCTTCCACTTTCGCATTGTATATCTTCTTAACCAGACGTTTGTTCAGCATTCTTTCCACATGTCCGAACCATCGGAGCATTCCCTTTCGCATCTTTACACCAATACTCTCTTTCATACCTACTCGCTCTCTTACGTCGTCGTTATGAATGCGATCGGTCAGCCTAACTCCACAGATTTTCCGCAGAGATCGCATTTCGACCACATTAATTTTACTTTCATACTCTTTTCTGCATACCCAACTCTCGCTTCCATACAGTAATGTTGGGACAAGCACTGCGTTATGTATTGCTACACGTGCCTTCTGGCTGAGGTGGTGGCTGCCGAGAAGTTGCCCCAACGCTCCGTTCACTTTATTTCCCGCATTCACTCTTCGCTCTATATCAGTGGTGTACCTTCCATCTCGGCTAAATCCACATCCAAGATATACAAATTCATCCACTTGCTCTAGTGCATCATTACCTATTGTTACTCTTACATCTGTTCTGGCTTCATCTCTTTCAAAGACCATTATTTTGGTTTTGCTCACATTCACGCGTAGACCCCTTTTCTTACAATCTTCTGTCATTGTGTCGACTAGGGTCTGCATGTCAGTTGCTGACTGTGCCAGCAGGACTGCATCATCTGCATAAAGTAGAGCAGTGACCACTGAGTCGCCTATCTGGACTCCCACATTCATATCGTTCAACCTTTGGAGACTTTTTTAAACATTTATAACATTTTTAAACATTTATATTATTTTTATTGCTTATAGTGGCAAACGAGCTAGCAGCACACCTGATGGCAAGTGTCACTGCCACCCATGGACCTTTGCTCAATGCTATAGCTAGGCTGCTGCCTACCATTACAATCTCCAAACCCACCCAGTTGGGCGGCCGGCACTCTCGCTCACCAAACGAAGCGCAAAAGCACATTGCCATTACTCAGACGTCGATCTACTGCAAGAGTGTGGTACTACCCAGGACGGACCGACCCGCGGCTGTAGACAGAGAACTGTCAACAGCGTGATCCTACCACTATTAATTTATTTTATTAATAAAAAACATTTTTAAAGATTTAGTCGGGCCTAATATTGCTTTTACTATTTTAATTTTATATATCTAAATCTTAATATATATAAATTACGTGTCTCGTTGTTTGTCCGCGATGGACTCATAAAGTACTTAACCGATTTTAACCAAATTTGCACAGCAAGTGTAGTTTGATCCAACTTAAAAGATAGGATAGCTTAAATCTCAATTTATAGTAATATTATTTTATTGCAAATTATATGCCTAATATTTATCAGTCAAAATCATATGTTATATCCACGGAGCAAATACAAAGAGGAGCTGTTGTAATGAATATTTTCTATGAAACAATGCGTGTCATTTACAGGGGATGAGGGGAACGCTGCTAATGAAGAAAGTGAGACAAGTAATAGTACTTGTCTCACTCCCTCCTTTATGTCCATCTACCGGCTATTAGCACAACTACTAATTTCGTATATTGTATGCAGTTGAGCTATCTTGCATTAGATGTCAGTAAATGTATGGTATAACAGGGACGTACTCAGAATTTACCTATATCAAGGAGTGCTAATTTTTTTTATTTCAAAGATACAAACAAATCTTATTAGCTGTTTGCTCTATTCAAATACAAATGTAAACATTTGTAACACACACACACACATTTATAATCAAATAATTCTGCATAGCGAATAGGTGTACGACTACTGTTTTTAACCGAAAATTTCTTTATAAGGCTTGTCAGCATTGTTCATAATGTTAATATTTTATGAAAAATCCATCTTTTCTTTACTGTCATTCTGATAAACTTAGAAGTTTAGAAATCTTTTTTTCTTCATATTTGTGTCCTTTTCATACGACCAAGTAATACAATTATTTGTTTGGGTTTCTAACAAATTGTCGAATGAAAGTAGTTGGACTTTTAGTAAATATGTTAGTTACACGGTATTATTGCCTTCCTTTTTGTCTTTTCCATATAAAAAAAGAATCAAACCACTCTATTAAAATAAGGCTTTATATAATTGATAATGCAACAATGGTGTCAATGACCAAGACATGTAAAAGAGTATTTCAAGCGAGCAGACCAGCCCTCCCCCTGGTAGCAACCGTTTGATTGACGCACGGGCCATCTAAAACTTAGCCATGCCAAAGGTAACTTGAAGACCCGATCTTCGACGCCACCACCATTTTGAATATTTTTGTGACGTGCTCAACCTCGTTAATCTTATTAAGAAATTGCATCGAGTGCAATTACATTATTAATAAATAAAGGAGAAAGGGTGACATTGGTTCCAATAATAAAAATGAAATACTCTTTTGTATCATATATTTCTTGAGCTATACCTAGTCTTGCCCTAAATACTGTAACAAAGAAAAACCTTTTTCTATTGCAAAAAATATTTATGACTTTTACAGTTTTAGTTAAATACATAAATATAAAACAATTTAAAATATAAAAAGCTTGTTCGAAGTGGTTTCTATTGGCTGCAATACAGTCCTTTAAATCTTCATTGTTAAAATGAGAAGAACAAATCTTTGTATATTTCGTAGGAGTCCAGTTTTTCTATTAATTTTTGAAATCCATTGCTTCTAACTTCGTCATTGGACGGTATTCTAAAACATACAAAATTTACAGTTTAATTATAATAGGTTCATTTAAAGTAGTGTAAAAAATATTTTTCTTTGATGAAAAATTCGAATGTTATAATTATATTCTAATTACGACCCTGGATTTTTGACACTTTTATAGTTCTTTATAGTTAACGACAGCTGGCGTATTGCTTACAAAATAATTATTAACTACATATAAAACTCATATTTTTGTTGAGGTAAAAGGCTTTGGGTATAAATTTTAATACTCATGGTTATTAGTTATTACAATAATCTTAATAGTTTGAACTGTATGTGCTTTTATTGTTCTAGGTTCTATTACGAAAAGTGGTGCCATCTAGCGTTGAGTAAAATTATTTCTGAACATGATACCGTCAAAAGAACTTTCTAGAAATTATTTTGATAAATTATGAATAAATATACTTACAAATGGAATGTGATTCTTTCCATAGCATCTGTACATTTATTGGAGTAGTTTTTACATGATAAAACACAACACTTCATGGTTTTCTTCGTAATAACATAAAAATACACCAAAAATATAATTTTATGCACCGTATGAACACCAATGCTGTGTGGTAGCGGCTAAGAATACTACCAACCCTTACATCGCTCGTGGATGTCGTAAAAGACGACTAAGAGCTCTTAATCGACCTGGGCCAACCCCATCTGGTGCCGTCTGGTCAACGATAGCATTCCCAAGGAGGGTTGACGTCAGGCAGGCGGCCGGTCATAAAACCATAGCCAAAACAAATTGCAATATGTCTGGGAATAAATTAGATGACGCTAGGGCTAGGGCGTACCCTGCAAGCGACGCGCAGGGGCAGCACCCGGTCCCTGCGAAAAATGGACAAGGGTTGTTGCACCACGGGCGGGTGCAACGTAAGAAGCAAGCTCTTGGTATGAAAAGGATAAGAATGAGGTATGCAAGTTGGAATCTTGGAACGATGACTGGAAGAGGAAGGGAATTGGCAGATTTCTTAAAAAGGAGAAGAGTAAATATTGCATGTCTACAAGAAACAAAATGGAAGGGAACGAGAGCTCGAGAAATTGGTGAAGGATACAAGTTATATTATAGTGGTAGCGATGGAAAAAGGAATGGTGTAGGCATAGTCTTAGATAAGAATTTGAAAGAATGTGTAACGAATGTAATAAGAATGAATGATAGATTAATAGTTGTGAAAATAGTGTGGGAGAACGTCATCCTGAATGTCATTAGCGCGTATGCACCCCAAGCCGGATGTAAAGATGAAGTGAAAGAAAAGTTTTGGCAGGATTTTGATGAAACTATGATAGGTATACCAGAAAGTGAAGAGATATGTATAGGAGGTGACTTTAATGGACACGTAGGAGCGGGCAATGAAAGTTATGAAACAGTGCATGGAGGATGGGGGTACGGCATGCGAAACGCTGGGGGGGAGACGCTACTTCAAGCGGCTTCGTCGTTTCACCTGGCCATCGGTAATACGTGGTTCCAAAAAAGAGATGAGCACCTTATTACCTATAAAAGTAGCAACCACTGTACGCAGATCGACTACTTTCTTATTAAGAGAAGTAAGTTGGTCTGCGTAAAGGATTGTAAGGTGCTACCAGGTGAAGCACTAGTATCCCAGCACCGTCCGTTAATACTAGTGATGGAGCAAAGAACACCCTCTATTAAGACCAGAAACCGACCCCCTCCTAAGGTAAAATGGAGTATGCTTGAAAGGAAAGAGTATGCAAGTAGATTTAAAGAAAATGTGATGGATAAAATGATTGAAATGAATGATATGAATGATAAATCTGTGAATGAATGTTGGAATGAAATGGCTAGTTGTATTAGAAATACAGCTAAAGGAATACTAGGAGAAACGAAAGGAAAAGGTATAATTGATAGGGATACGTGGTGGTGGAATGAAGATGTGCAAAAGATCGTGAAAGAAAAGAAGAATGTATTTAAGGAATGGCAGAATGAACATAATGAAAGATTGAAGGAAGCAAAAAAGCTTGAATACAAGGAATGCAAGAAAAAAGCTAGACGGGTAATAGCTATTGCGAGAGCACAGGCCGAAGACATGATTTTTAAATCGATAGATGGGCCTCGAGGACAAAAGATGCTATACTGCATAACTAAAGCCCGAGAAGAAAGAGCAAAAGATATTAGGCATGTCAGGTGTATAAAAGATGAAGCAGGTAAAGTGTTGATAAAAGAAGAGGAAATAAAAGAGCGTTGGAAGCAGTACTTTGAAAGGTTAATGAACGAAGAGAATTCATGGAGTGGAGTGTTAAAAGATGTATCAGAGAACGTCGGCCTAGTAAGGGAAATTACAATAGATGAGGTAAGAGAAGCAGTGAGAAGTATGAAAAATGGAAAGGCTGTAGGGCCCGATGGTATACCAGTTGAAGTATGGAAGATTTTAGAAGAGGATGGGTATATGTGGTTAACTTTATTCTTCGATAAGCTGCTGCGCGACGAAGTAATCCCCAATGAATGGTGCAATAGTACGCTAGTGCCCATTTTTAAAAATAAAGGGGATGTTCAGGACTGCGGTAGTTATCGAGGAATAAAGCTTATGTCACACAGTATGAAATTGTGGGAAAAAGTGATTGAGAAACGATTGCGAGAAGAAAGTGAGATCACCCAAAACCAGTTCGGATTTATGTCGGGCCGCGGGGCAACGGATGCCATGTTTGCACTGCGCCAACTATGCGAAAAATATCGTGGTGCACATAAAAACTTGCACATGGTATTCGTTGACCTCGAGAAGGCCTATGACAGAATACCGAGAACAGTTTTGTGGTGGGTACTGAAAGAGAAAGGTGTGCCTGTGAAGTATGTTAGGTTAATCTGTGCCATGTACCGACAATCTAGGTCGTACGTGAAATCAGCGGCTGGAGACTCCGACGAGTTCAGTGTCGAAGTAGGTCTGCACCAAGGGTCGGCGTTAAGTCCTTACCTCTTCCTGTTGATAATGGATGCATTAACATCGGAGATACAGGAAGAGGCACCCTGGTGCATGCTATTCGCTGATGACATTGTTCTCGTCGGGAAAGAGGGCCTTGAGGTACAGAGCATGCTGGAAAAGTGGCGCTGTAAGTTGGAGAATGTAGGCTTGAAAATCAGCAGACCAAAAACAGAATACATGTTCTGCGATTTCGGCGGTCTCTCCAATTTTACACCCATAACTTTAGATGGAGTACCTATCCCAGTATGCTTGAACTTTCGATACCTCGGTTCTCTTATCCAAAGCGATGGCGACCTGGATCGTGCGGTGAAGCACAGAATTGATGTGGGATGGATGAAGTGGCGGCAGGTCACGGGTACAACATGCGACCCCAAAGTACCCCTTAAATTAAAGGGCCAAATCTATAAAAGCCTAATAAGACCTGCTGTACTGTATGGATCAGCATGTTGGGCGATAAAAGCGACGGATGAGAGACGACTGCATGTAGCGGAGATGCGAATGTTGAGATGGATGTGTGGTGTGACAAGAATGGATAAAATAAGGAATGAACATATAAGAGGAAGTTTGAAAGTTGCGCCAGTGACGGAAAAATTAAGGAGTGAAAGATTGACATGGTATGGACATGTGATGAGAAGGGATGAAAGTAATGTTGTGAGGAAAGCTTTAAGCATGAATGTTGAAGGCTTAAGGGGTAAGGGAAGACCGAAGAAAAGATGGATGAACTGCGTGAAACATGACATGGATAGACAAGGAGTGACCACAGAGATGACGTCTGATAGAGTTGTATGGAAGGAGAAGACATATTGCGTCGACCCCAAATAAATTGGGATAAGAGCAGGTTGATGATGATGCACCGTATGAACACCGTCAGCGACGACAGAAGACTAATAGGCCACGCCTACTATTGATGTTAACGTGATGACGTCAGGGCCTACTTGAGAATCACAGTGCACAGTTACTTAGGCCGTCTCCTCTTTGTATTTGCTCCGTGGTTATATCAAAAAGATTTTAAAAGATGGCGGAATCTGTTGACTGGATTCAGTAAGTATTTAATAGATGGCGCTATGTTAAATGTACAAACGCTTCATATAAGCAAAAATTTGTTAGAATAAACAAAAAGTGTTACTGAGGCTAACCTAAGCCACAGCGACGCATGGCCCGGTCTGCTAGTAATCTATATATATATATAAAAGAGCTTGTCCTGATTGACTGATTCATCATCGCACAGCCTAAACCGCTAGGGGTAATTACATGAAATTTTTACAGTTGCTGCCTTTTATATTGTAGGCGTTCATTACGAAGGGGTTTTTGGAAATATCTCCTCTAAGGGTGGAAGATGGTGGTTGCAAGTTTGTATCTAACTTCGTCAGATTTAAAGATAGATTCGTGAAACTTTGTATTCGTCTATTTAATATTAAATAAATAAAAACGTAATTCAAGATTTTTGAAAATTTAGGTTAGGTTAGGTTAATAACCCCCTGAGGGAGTGGAATAGAGTTGCAAGTTTTTTTATGAAACTTTGTCATTTTTGAAGGAAGAACCGTTTAAATGTGTATTTGCCTATTTAATATTAAATATACAAACACCAATTTCATTCTGTAATTTCACCACAATTCATCATTTTCTTGCTCTTATCCCAATTACTTGTGGTCAACGTAATATGTACTCCTCTTCCTACATATTGCAAAAGTTATTGATAATAGTTTTATGAACTGCCGCCTGCCTGACGTCATCCCTCCTTGGGAATGTAATTATTAAACCAAACGGCATCAGGTGATGTTGGCCCAGGTCGATATAAAGCTCTTAGTCGTCTTTTATGATTTCTACGAGCAGAGTAAGGGTTAGTAGTATTCGTAAATACTACCACACAGCAATTGTAATTTAACCAAACACAAATATTTAATTAAAGATGAAAAACACGTATCTACTAAAGTTGTTTTGAAATCATCCCTAAAGAAAGTATAATATGATATTAAAGTTTGTATGAAAATGCGTCAATTTTAAAGAGAAACCCTTAACACATCCAAAAAGAATGTTGTTACCTATATAAAAAATAAGTAAAAGTATGTTTCTATGGACTAAACTAGGGGTTATAGTTGTATCAAAATTATCACTTTAGGAAATAGATCTATAGAACTTAGTACATTTATGCTTAAGTATAAAATTCATAAGGATGGTTGACGTTAGGCAGGCGGCTTGTAATAAAGCTATTGCTAATAACTTTTGAAATATGTAGGGAAGAGGAGTATATATTGAGCCCACCCCGAATAATTGGTAAATTATATAAAAAATTAAATAAACTTATATTTAGATAAAAAAAAAACATAAAATTAAGAATAATTAGTAAATAAGTGATGTATTATTTTTTACCTATTACTTATTTATTAATTTAAAATATTATCTTACTAATTAATTTTTGACCATTCAAACAACTGGTCATATTTTAATATATCTACACGGGCTAAGCCGTGGGAAACAGCTAGTAAATAATAATATAACAGAAAAAGTGAAAACAGATTGGCAATAGTAAATGGTATAATTATTATTTATTAATTAACCTAGCAGACCTTCTGCTAGGTGCCATATAAGTATACCTTTATATTGGTAGGCAGGTATAATATAAGTATACCTTTATATTGGTAGGCAGCGGCCTAGTTGCACCCCTGGTATTGCAAAGGTCCATGGGCGGCAATGACACTTACCATCAGATGTGCTCGTTTGCCACCAATAGCAATAACAAAAACAAACTTAATTAAAATAGGCCATCACTCCATTTCTTTATACAAAATTACTTTTAAAAGTCACCAGTTATGTAGCATTGCAAAGCTATGACAAATACAGATCATTCTATATAAGTTTAGAATTAAAAAAACTATGGTTTATTTTTCTTCTCGTAAAGTACAAATATAGCCTTCCCAATTTTTATTAGTATTTACGGAAATATAAAAAAAATGTAAATCCAATTTCGCTTACATTGAAACTTAATAAATTTGACATACTATAGGAAATTGAGTATCATTTCTGATTAATTCAAGTTATAAATAAGTTGTTTCAATTTACTGAAAAAGTATTTATATATATATTATAAGGATATTTTAACATCAAAGATATAGATGATTGCTTCAACGAGAGTACGATAACGATCACCCAAACATTGCTCTCTATAAGTGATGGAAAATTCCATTCCCATATTGAATATTTCTTTGTGACAACCGCAAGTGATTATTTTAGGACTGGATTTTTTTTTGTTTCAATTGTATGTTTGTGTTTTCCTTTTCTTAATAATTGCTTATTAAGTTTATTATTTTTCAAAATAAATTTAAGGGATGCGCTTAATATGTTTTATTTTATTTCTTTAAAAAAATACCAACATGTACTAAGGTAATAATGCTAGTATTGTGGGGGACTTTACAAACATACACTTCTCGCAAAAATTAAAGGAACAAAAAAATTTTCGAAATTTTTTGGCAATTTTCAACAGGCTGTATTTCAATGAAAAATGGTAGTACAGAAAATAAAAAAAACATAGCTTTTCAAGCTTGAAGACTCTAGTTTGCGAATTTTTTTGATTAAAAATTTTTTAGAGCACCGGTAATCATGCGATTCTTGAATAAAGCACAAAGAAAAGATTTTCTAAATTTTTTACATTTATTTTTTCGCTCTACGGACATGGAATTTTTTTTTTCGACCTAGACTTAATGCATAGGTCGTATAGCCTGTTTATTCAGCTTCAATTTGCTTTTTGCAAGAGTCAGATATGACCATTTGTCTTCGAGATATCGAATTTTGAATGCAAAAGGATCCTTTTTCACTCAACTGCCGATATCTGTGAAACTAATGGTCGCCCAGCGAGCGGACAGGGGGTCGGTCCAGGGAAACCGCTGAACCGATCGATCTACCGATTTAGGGGGGCCTTTGGGGTACATTAGACAGTAAAATTTTCTTCTAACCTAGGCATTTCTCCTAATATTGTCGAAAATACAGTCGATTAACCAAAAAAAGGAAAATAGCATTTTTTTGCTCTTTTTTCACGTTAACGTTTGAGGTGGAAAAAATTTTTTCCAACCAACCATGACAGATTTTTTTATTGGAAATTTTCTGAAGAAAACGAAACTCTCTGTCCGCTTGCTAGGCGACCAGTAGTTTCAGAGATATCGGCAGTTGAGTGAAAAAGGATCCTTTTGCATTCAAAATTCGATATTTTGAAGACAAATGGTCGTATCTGACTCTTGCAAAAAGCAAATTGAAGCTGAATAAACAGGATATACGAGCTATACATTAGTCTAGGTCGAAAAAATTTTTCCATGTCCGTAGCGCGAAAAAAAAAATGTAAAAAATTTAGAAATTTTTTTCTTTGTGCTTTATCCAAGAATCGCATGATTACCGGTGCTCTAAAAAATGTTTAACTAAAAAATTCGTAAACTAAAGTCTTCAAGCTTGAAAAACTATGTTTTTTTTATTTTCTGTACTACCATTTTTCATTGAAATACAGCCTATTGAAAATTGCAAAAAAAAATTCGAAAATATTTTTGTTCCTTTAATTTTTGCGAGATGTATATTAATGTAGACAAATTACACCCAGACTTAGAACAATACATTGTGGATCGCACAAAGTATTTTTCTGCGTAGGAATTATAGCCACGGCATGGTAGTTCAGTATCTTAACCACTATGCCATCTGTGCAGTTGAATTGAAAATGTATTATACCATCAGAAAAAAATAAATCATTATAATTTACCAAACTATATAATTGCTTGTTGCAGATAGGAAGATAATGAATTACCACCATTTTCTGTCCCGAAAGAAAACTAGTGAGAAAACTAGTTTCGTTAGAGAAAACCAGTGACGTAAACAGATAACTACACTACAAGAAAAATTATATTTGATATAATGAAAAATAATTATAAGTACATGTATTTTTAACTAGCTGACCTAATAAACATACTGTTGAAACCTTTTTTTGTCGATAATTGCATCGATTTTAAAAATATAATTCTATATTAGATAATAATATAAATAAAAGTAAAATAGTACCTATATATCATGGATATTTTGAACATGCTGTAATATAATTACGCATGTAATATTTCAGTAAAATCCATTCAGTATTAAATGTATTCATAAAAATATTTAAATACTTATTTCCGAGCAAAGGAAGTGACTGGCACGGTTAATCTAATATCTTTAAACGAGTAGGTATTTTCTTATTTCTAAATTTATATAATATATTTTTATATTAACTAATCTCAGAAACGGCGCCACAACAGGTATCTGGGATGACAAATCGATCTAGCCAGGTTTCATTTATAGATATAATATTGTTTTGTTAGTGTTTTCTGCTAACGAACATGTTTTGTTTCATAGTTCAGTTGGGAATTCGAGCAATCTAATCCGAACATTTTCCGTGTGGTGACGGAGTAAGAATACTATTCACCACCCCATATCTTACCCGTGGGTGATCGTACGATACGACTAAGGGATATAAAACGCATATAACATCTATGCGAGAGAAGGAAAACTCGGCACAAACCCCTATACCAACACGCCTGACAAGCGCGGTATAGTAGGTTAATTGCCCTCCCATTACGGAGGAAGCCCGGGCCCAGCAGTGGGACATTTATGGGCTGTGATGATGATGATGAATCCAAAAAGCTCTGATTCGATCCTTCGTTTTTACCTTTTTTATTATATTACCGTTTTTATTTTTTTTATATTTTTCATTATTTTATTTTTAATATCTACTCGTAAATATATTTTCCAAAAGAATAAAAACTAAAAATTAGATGCCAAGCTCGGTCATCTATATTTTTTATTATAATTACAGATTGAACTATCAACATAAGAAGAAAACCTTATATTGTGTTAGTAAATTTATATGCACGGGAAGAACGAGCGAGAGATATTAGGCATGTAAAGTGTATAAAAGATGAAGCAGGCAAGGTTTTGATGAAAGATGAGGAAATACAAGAGCGTTGGAAGGTGTATTTTGAAAGACTAATGAACGAAGAGAATGCATGGAGTGGAGATTTAAAAGATAAATCAGAGAACTCCGGCCTAGTGAATGAAATTACATTAGATGAAGTAAAATAGGCAGTGATTAGTATGAAAAATGGGAAATCTGTAAGGCCGGATGGTATACCAGTTGAAGTGTGGAACATTTTAGGAGAGCGTGGTTATGAGTGGCTGACTTTGTTCTTCAGTAAGTTGCTGCAGGATGAAGAAATCCCCGACGAGTGGTGCATTTTTAAAAATAAAGGGGATGTTCAAGACTGTGGCAATTATCAGGCAATAAGGCTCATGTCACATAGTATGAAAGTATGGAAAAAAGTAATTGAGAAGCGATTGCGAGAGGAAAGTGAGGTCACCCAAAACCAGTTCGGTTTTATGCCGGGTCGTGGGAAAACGGATGCCATATTTGCACTGCGTCAACTATGTGAAAAATTTCGTAGTGCACACAAATCTTGCATATGGTATTCGTTGACCTCGAGAAGGCATACGACAGAATATCAAGAACAGTTTTGTGGTGGGCACTGAAAGAGAAAAGTGTACCTGTGAAGTATATAAGGTTAGTCTGTGCTATGTACCGGCGATGTAGGTCGTACATAAGATCAGCTGTTGGAAACTCCGATGAGTTCAGTGTTGGGGTGGGCCTGCATCAAGGGTCGGCGTTAAGTCCCTACCTCTTCCTGTTGATAATAGATGCCTTAACATCGGAGATACAGGAAGAGGCACCCTGGTACATAATTTTCGCTGATGACGTTGTTCTTATCGGAGAAGATGGGCTTGAGGTACAGAGCATGCTGGAAAAATGACGCTGTAGATTGGAGAACGTTGGCTTGAAAGTCAGCAGAACAAAAACAGATTCCTGATGCCGTATTGTATGGATCAGCATGTTGGGCTACAAAAGCGACGGATGAGAGACGGCTTCATGTAGTAGAGATGCGAATGTTAAGATGGATGTGTGGCCTGACGAGAATGAATAAGGTAAGAAATGAGTATATAAGAGGAAGTTTAAAAGATGTGCCAGTGACGGAAAAGTTGAAAACTGAAAATGTAATGTTGAGAGAAAAGTTTTAAGTATGAATGTTGAAGGCTTTAGGGGTAAGGGAAGACCGAAGGAAAGATGGATGGGTTGCGTGAAGCATGATATGAATAGAAAGGGAGTGAACGCAGAGATGACATCGGATAGGATTGAGTGGAGGAAAAGGACATATTGCGTCGACCCTAAGTAATTGGGATAAGAGCAGGGTAATGGTGATGATATATATATATATATATATATATATATATATATATATATATATATATATATATATATATATATATATAAGTATAAAGGTACCTTAACTCGCATCTTGGGACATAACCATATTAATAAAATGTTTAATGTCGTGAACTGTAAACAATGTCTTTGGGACCAGATTAATTTAAAATGATATATTTAAGAGATAAAACAAGACTAATAGGACTTTAAAACTAACTGTAGTATACCCGAATAGGGTGATATCAAAAAGGACAGTCGTAAAACTTAGCTATAAAACTTACACTTTTGCTCTTCTTACAAGTGTGCATAGAGAACAAATAACTTGTTAACCGACTTCAAAAAAGGAGGAGGTTCTCGACTTCACAAAGTTATTAAAAATAAGAAACTAGGTGATTATTTTTTATTATTTATTTATAGTTATGGGTAGAAAATTGTATCATTTTTGCTTTTTAGCTCCTTGATATTTTTGACGGCGCTTTTTTAATTAATATTAATTTATTTACATAGCACTTTTCACCAAGTAATACGGATGTATTAAAGTAAGGATTTCTGTTACGGGAGATTACAAAAAAAATTAAATTAACGAACACAAACAAGCTCTACACTAACAACTTACCTTACTGCTCTAATGGCGTAGCTGTTAAAATAACCATGTCAAGTGTCACGGGTTCGATGCCCACGCAGGATAATACTTTGTGCGATCCACAAATTGTTGTCCCGAGTCTGGTTGTAATTTTCATCCGTTTGTTATATGTTTGTAAAGTCCCTCGCATTATAAGGCTTTTCTCCTTAGTACATATTTTTTTTTAAACAGAAATCATCTATATATCCCACAAAGCACTGTTCCGCCTTAAGATTGACCATTACGCTACTTTGACCATTACGATACTTTGACCGCTACAATATTTTGATCATTACTTTACTTTGAATTCTACACTACTTTGACCACAACGCAATCTGTGCAGATAAATTGATGTCATTCTCAGTAAATTTCATATACATTAAGATATAGAGAGAATAATAAGACAATCCTTCATTATTTATTACTATAATTGACTAGGTACTGTTCATTTACTTTCCATAATCTGACAACTTATTGCATCGTGAGCACATACTACGTAGAACTAAAATAATTGGTATAAGAGCAGGAGAATGATGGATCGGATAACTTATATGAACAGTAGTAAACTCGCAAGGACCTTAAAGATACTGTATATTAACGAAGTGTTTTTTTATTATATTTATTATATGATATTCTCATATGATGAGAATCACACATATATATATATATATATATATATATATAAACTCATTTGCAAAAAAAACGGGCGGTTTTGATTTTCATTCATATTTAAAAAGATACAATACCAAAAAGGTTTCAATCGTTTGTACACGTTACTGGCCGGTTTTAAAAATGCTGTGGTATTTAAAAAAGTACGTTCTAAATTCAATTTTTCATTTGATGTTCATTTTTACAGAAAACCCCTTTTTATCCTACATTTTTGGCGCGAAGTTCCAGAAGTTAACATCGACTTTCATAACTTTTATTCAATTTTTATCGATTAATTTCAACTTTGACTGTCAAAGCTTTATTTAATGCTGTTTGGCTGTATCAAAAATGGTAAATAAAGTGGTAAAAGCTACCAAAATTATCGCGCTGCTTGAAGAGGGTTGCAGCCAATGTTTCGTGGCTAGGAGGCTAAATGTTAGTCGCTCGACAGTCCAAAGGACCTGGCAGCGATATCAGGAGACTGGTTCCGTCGAGAGAAGGCCTGGTTCTGGAAGAAAACCATGTACCCAACCACGGGATGATCGTTTTCTTGTGAGTCGCGCATTGAGAAATCGCAAATCTTCGTATGTGGATCTTAAGAACAACCTCCAAGAAGTAAGAAATGTGCATATTAGTCTATGGACGGTCAGGAGGAGGCTTCTCGCTGCCAATATACGCAGTCACCGCCCGGCCCGCGGCCCCAAATTACTCCGTGAGCACAGAGTTCACAGGCTTAGGTTCGCTAGAAATTGTGAATCATGGACTCAAGACGATTGGAATAGGGTTTTGTTCTCTGATGAAGCCAGGATATCTCTGTTCGGTGAAGATCGACGTCGGCGAGTGCTAAGAAGACAAGGAGAACGCTTTGCAGAGGCATGTTTCGAAGAAATCACACCTTATGGTGGGGGCTCTGTTATGTTTTGGGCAGGAATAAATTCAATGGATCGTCCAGAGTTAGTCTTCATTGAAAACGGCTCACTGACTGGGCATCGATACATAACGGAAGTTCTAATTTCTCATGCACAACCCGCATTGGCCGCTCTAGGTGAAGACTCGATTTTTATGGACGACAATGCTCGCGCCCACCGATCCCGCGATGTTAATGCGTATGTGCAAGAGGTCGGCATTCGTCGTTTGGATTGGCCAGCTCGAAGTCCCGACCTCAATCCCATAGAGCATGTCTGGGACGTTCTGAAACGGCGTGTGAGATCAGTACACCCGGCTCCGCAGACCATCAGAGAGCTGAAGAATGTGATTACTGCGGAGTGGGAACGTATTCCGCAAGCAAGTATCCGGGATATACTCGCTAGCATGCCCAGACGAATTCAAGCTGTGATTTTAGCTAGAGGGGGTCACACTCGATACTAAACATTTATCTGCTTTTACTTTATTAAAGAAAAACAAACAAAAAAACTTTTTTATTTTTACTTCATGAGCATATGCACTACTAGCGAATATACACTACTAGCGAGGTTTAGCATTATTTCCCATAAATTGTATCTAAATTTTATGAAATACTGATGAAAACGATTATTTTCTTATTAATTTACCAAATTGTGTGGATAAAACTACCTATAATTATCAAACAAAGAAATATTAACATTTGAAATGGTTCATTGCTTAGGTGCCCGTTTTTTTTGCAAATGAGTGTATATATATATATATATATATATCTACCTTATTTCAATTTTTTATTCGAAAATCGAAATAAGAAATAAAGTTATTATTTCGATTTTTCCTTTTCTTACAAGAAAAGGAAAAATCGAAATAATAATTTTATTGAACGAAGCGTAGATTTATATTTTTATAATATTATAAATAAAATCCTATACCATCTCATCTTCTCGCAGACTAGGGTGGTGAATAGCAAGTCGACTTGGAGTGTCGACTCCAAGTAATTGGGATAAGAGCAGGAGAATGATGATACTAATATGATGAGAATCAAAAATACAATGCGTTAAAAACCTTTAATTATAAAAAGAGTTGTAAATATCTGTTGAGAGATTACAAGGAGAATGGCTTCTTGGAGAGTACACTTCTGGGCACTTTATTAGTAACTATGATTTTCAAACTGTCTGTAGGGAATGGCAATCGTAAATTCATCACCTGCCAAGGGCTATATTCAACAGTGAACACCAATGAGTTAATAAACAGCTGCATCAATGCTTTATTAAAAGAATAGCAACAAGTAACAAGAAAAGGAAAAATCGAAATAATAACTTTATTGAACGAAGCGTAGATTTATATTTTTATAATATTATAAATAAAACCCTATACCAACTCATCTTCTCTCAGACCAGGGTGGTGAATAGCAGGTCGATTTCTCTTTTATTTCAGGGGAGATTTATGCCCAGTAGTCGTATACGAGCTGAGATAATGATGATAAAAATTATTTACATAATATATTAAGTAAATCACACAATAAAGAATCATTATTTCTACCTCTTGAGGATATCCTTATGATGATTATTATCATTTACATTTAGACATTAAACTGCAACTTAAAGCTGCACTAAAGAATTAATCACTGTCAGGGGGAAATTTTACGAATATAAAAATAATAGTCATAAAATATATCCAGACTTAGAAACGTTTGTGTGGTAGCTACGAATACTACCAACCTTAACTTTGCTCATGGATGTCGTAAAAGACGACTAAGAGACTTATAACGACCTGGGACAACTCTATCTGATGCCGTTTGGTTAACAATTACATTCCATAGGGTTGACGTTTGGCAGGCGGCCGGTCATAAAACTATTGCCAATTACTTTTGCAATATGTAATATGAAAGAGTAGTACATATTGTATCGACCACAAGTAATTGTGATAAGAGTAGGAGAATTATGAATGATGACTTAGAAATGTTTGTAGCATTTACAAATAAAAGTGCTGACTGATGACCAAATTCACTAAGTACTTGTTATAGATAGTACCGGAGGTCGATGTATCAGATTATTCCATCATATACAAAGCCCTTTAAACTAGCTTTTAAATAATTTTAATCATGTAGGTATCTCATGCTTTAATATGCAATTTGCACTATAAATTCATGGAGCTATTGTAACTAACGTTATTACTAATTGTTACTTACTGATAGCAGCATTCAATGGGCGTGTGAATGACATCTATCGTCGATTATCTAGATGTGTATAGCAGCTCAATATTAGCATGTGATTGTTATGCATACAATACTATAGTCTAAGAGCTCATACCTTACAGACATTTTATTTTTCGAATAAGGTAATGTGAAATTTTAAATCAATCTGTAATCTTTTTGATGGTCGATGAGAATTTAATAGTGAAAATTTTATGCAATAGTGTGGCCCACACTGTCGACAGTTTTCTATCTACTGCTGCGGGCCGGTCCGTCCGGGGTAGTACCGCACTCTCGCAGAAAATCGACGCTTCAGCAATAACAATGTGCTACTGTGCTTTTTTTCGGTGAGCGAGAGAGCCGAAAGCCCAGCTTTTGGATGAGTTTGGAATTTTCATTGGTAGGCAGTGCCGCCCATGGATCTTTGCAATACCAGCGGTAGCTAGAACCGCTGGTATTGCAAAGATCCATGGGCGGCAGTAACACCACCATTAAGTATGCTGCTCGCCTCCCACCATCAGTAATAAAAAAAATAGTAATTTAGCCTGTCGAGCTAACGTAAAGCACAATACGTCACATTGGCATGAAAACATTTATCCATAATTATAGCTGCAAGGATTGCTACTTGTGATACAGCGCCATCTACCTTAATAAAAAGATTTTAATTACACTAGTAAGTAGCATAGCGTATAGTTTATTTTACGTATGCAGATACATTGGCTGTAAAAAAATGTCTTTCAGAAAATAAAATTGTCTAGCAGTTCTGGGCTCTTAGTCTATTTGTATTTACTATTAATCTGTAGTATCACATAAACTATTGCAATCTAGTTCCGCTATCGAAAAATATATGTTTCCCGTGAAATAGGTCTGATTGAAAAAATCTACCTTAAGGTGAGCGAAGTCGTGTTCTTAAGCAAATAAACTGGTTACTACCAGGCTTTACTGGTTACAACCGGAAGAAGGCGGTATTACATTTCTCGATAATTTATTTAACTTTTAACCAAATTTTCTTCTTCTTAGTTCATACATGTTTGATGTTAATTATTTATCTTACTAGGATATAAATCTATTCTCCTAGTAAGATAAATAATTATGACGCGATTAGAGACGGTTGTCTGTAAAGTCGGCTTACGGACGATAATTTTACCTACGTGATAACGTCATAAAAAACAGTGATGAACAATTGCATACTTTTATAAATTGAAACCGCATTAACTTGCCACCTCACTATATGTATAAACAGTTGACAAAACATTTTATGTTAACTGATCTGATGATCAGTAATAATTTTTTTAGTCTTCAGCCTTTTTGTTTTAGGCAGGATATGGTCTAGATACTCGCCGGCCCTTCCTTTCGGAACGATTGAAGGGCAACATGCGGCCCCATAACTCAACGTATTCCCTCCCCATCGCCATTAGTCCGACCATTAGTACCATCGGTTTCTTTATGATATCTGCAGAAAGGAAGGAGTGTTGTCAAATTGTATTGTACAATACCACATTGGCCACTTGGACTTACCACTCAGATACTTATCAGAATAGTATATATACTTATCAGTAATAGGTCAATGATTTATTAATTGTAGAGTGGTAGGAATTTGAAATTAGCAGTGGCGATGCTAAGTTTGACATAGATTTTTTTTTATTATCTATGGTGGCAAACGAGCATGCAGCACGCCTGATGGTAAGTGATACTGCTGCACATGGACCTTAGCAACACCAGGGGCACAGCCAGGCCGTTGGCTATCTTGAAGAAAGTACTCCTCTTAAACCTCGTTTGAAGAAGGACAAGGCATAGCGCTCGGGAAACACAGCAGTAGGTAAAGAATTGATATTGGTTTCCTAAAGACTAATCTGCAGGAAAAATTTACAATAATAATGAATTTTTGCAAGTTTATTTTTAATACTATGTAATACAGTCGTTTCTATAACCTTTATACAGATATAATTGCTTAAAGTAAATAACAGATGTCATAATGCATGCCAAATGCTATGCTTGATTAATAGAACAATTGCTTGTGCAGTTCTCAAATAATTATTCTGGGCGTAGTTAGAGACCCAAAAACTCCTTACAAACATATTCTCTTCTTTATTAAGATGTGTCGTCATGCTATCTGGTGGCGGCTAAGAATACTACCAACCCTTACTTTGCTCGTGGATGTCGTAAAAGACGACTAAGAACTTTGTATCGATCTAGACTAACTACCATCTAATGCCGTTTGGTTAACAATTACATTCCCAAAATGTTGATATCAGGCAGGCGCCCAGTCATAAAACTATTTTCAATAACTTTTTGTAATATGTACAATGGAACTAGAGTATATGGTATATTGTGTTGGGGTCGCCAAGAAATTATGATAACAGCAGGAGAATGATGATATTAAAAGATGTCGTGCTCAAAAGACAAAACAGATAGCTTAAATACTTCCTTATTTCGTAGTTGTGATTCCTGTGGAGATGCGAAGTTTGACAGTAAAGGGAGCATCACATCGCAACGTGAGTAGAAAAAGTAATTACTTTACAAAGTAACTAGAACAATAAAGAATTAGTACACAAGTTAAATAGTTCGAATACCCTAAGGATTTGTAAATATTAAAGTATATTTCAAGGTTCCTATTCAATGATCGGTTACTTTGAAATAAGTAGATAACTTTTGTTGTCTAAATTATTTATCAATGTATTTTACGGTACTTTCGTTTATCGTATGTGCTAAGCGGAAACATGTTAACAACGTATTCACTGACCGCGCCATCTAGCGCGTCATTCCTTTTTTTATTGGTTATGGTGGCAAATGTGCAAGCAGCACACCTGATGGTAAGTATCACTGCCGCCCATGGACCTTTGCAATACCATGGGTATAGCTTAGGCCGCTACCAATAAAATCCCTAAACCCACCAAGTTGGGCTTTTAGCTCTCTCGCTCACCGAACGAAGCACAACAGCACATTGCCATTACTCAGACGTCGATCTTCTGCGAGAGTGTGGTACTACCCCGGACGGAGCGTGGTCCTACCACTATTACATTCGCTCCGTATCACGCAAATATATTTTGGGACACGTAAAAGGAAAGCGGGTGAGCTCCGTTTGGCATCGGGTTGAGAGCCCTCAACGCTCACCCACAGTCCGGGTAGACTTGTCATAGCCATCGGAGGCTAACAACTGAGACACGCAAAAAAAAAATTCGTTTGCCAGTCTAGGCCCACGAGGGGCACGGTGGACATATGTCGTATATCGCATACTAACTTAATAACTTACGTCGGCCATGTGGGCCTCTCTTATGCTGTCACTCGTGTGAGAGAGTGATGCCATGGTTGCCGCGCTTGGAAGGTGGGCTGGCGGTAGCGGTAGGTATTGTACATTCCACGCAGAAGAACTGCTGCTCGTTTTCTTTGTAAACCCTTGGGCGATTTAGCTGAGGAATCCACGGCAGGTAAAGGCGTGGCGCCAGTTGTAGTCTTGTCCCGAACTCACACAAGAAAGACTATCCTGTGTCATCCGTCCATACCATATAGTTGTTTGTACAAAGGTGATTGCCTTGGTCTGCTCTGCGTGTTCACTCAAGATGTGAGTTGTGATTGATATATAGCTGTAAAAGTAACTGTGATTACTTACAGTACGGGCATTTGCAACTTTATATCCGCATTTTTGTTCCTCGTATCTGATCCATTCTTCTACATATTAATTTAGTAATATGTTAATAATCTACATTTTATAATCACAACTAATTATTATATCCATATTCTCCGCCTATTCTATCCATATGTTGTTTCTTATCTACTTATGGTAGACATGTTTATTTAATTGAGATAATTAAATAAAATCAAAATGTTTAGTACCTATATATTTAGTAAATAATAGGGTTAATAGACAATATATTGATAACTAGACTCAATATATATCTAAGTTAGAATCAGAGTACTAATTAAGGCAGCAGCTTCACTTATGTGGATTGTTTGTTTAATATTATTATTTTGTCCGTACACCCAAATTATCCCACAACAACAATTAATAATAAAATAATCATTCCTAATCATCGTCATCATCCTATTCTCATCCCAATTACTTGGTGCCGAAGTAACATCGCCTCTTTCTCCATCTTGGATATTGCTAAAGTTATTAGCAATAGTTTTATAACCGGCGGCCTGCCTAACGTCAACTCTCCTTAGGAATGGAATTGCTAACCAGACATAATCAGGAAAAATTTACTCAGATCGATGAAGCTCTTAGTCATCTTTTACGAAATCTACGAGCAATATAAGGATTGGTAGAATTCGTAACCGCTATCGCGTGGCTATCCGTGTGGTGACGGAGTAAGAGTACAACTTACCACCCCCTATCTTACCCGTGGGTGATCGTAAGAGGCGACTAAGAGATATAAAATGTATTTAACATCTATGCAAGAGAAGGAAAACTCGAAAGAAAACCCTATACCAACACGTCTGACCAACGTTGTATAGTAAGTTAATTTCCCTCTCATTACGGAGGAGGCCCAAGCCCAGCAGTGGGATATATATGAGCTGTAATGATGATGATTGATGATAAACGCGTGGCAAATTATTAATATTCCTAATACATCTTTCTCATTATTTCAGCATTTGAAATTATAACGTTAACTGTGCTACACAGTCAGTTTTTACAATATTTTGCTCGATTTGCTAACACAACAAACACTCCACTGGCTTTTTTGTGACATCATTATGTAATATAGCCCATAATCTTTCTCTAGAAACAGCATACCTGACACTATAAGGTTATTTACAATCCAACTCAGTCATCATCATATGATGATGATGACGACTGATGATGATTCTCAGCTCATTATGTCCCACTGTTGGGCTCGAGCCTCCTTCATAATGGGAGCAAAATTGACCTACTATATTACCCTGGTCAGATGTGTTGGTATAGGGTTTTATTTCCAGTTTTCCATCTCTTGCATAAATATTATACGCCTTTTATATCCTTTAGTCGTCTCTTACGATCACCCACGGGTAAGATAGGGGGTGGTGAAATGTATTCTTACTCCGTCACCACACGGAAAAACTCCAACTCAGTAGTTCCTAGGAACAAACAAAGAAACAAACTATTTAGATTTATTAATATAGCGAAATCTTTATAACTCGAACCTTGTAAAATCGCATACTTCATAAGTCAAAGAACTTTGGTTCTAAATATGATACCCAGTATCTTGAATAATTTAGAAAATTTTGTAACTTGAACAAATGTTATTTCACTGCGAGGTATTAATAGTAGACATTTATAATCTATAATTTATATATTTATAATTAAACAGAATAATATTACCTTAATCCCTCCACTCACATATATCTTCAATAATTGTTTCGAGCTAGGTATCTTTCCAGAACTATTTAAAAAGTCTATTGTTCGTCCTATACATAAAGTCGGTGAGAATAGTGACATACGTAATTACAGACCTATCTCAATATTGCCAGCGCTCTCTAAAATTTTAGAGAGATTAATCAACATCAGGTTAGTGACTTTTCTTGAGAAGAAGAAATTACTATTTGATGGACAATTTGGTTTTCGCAAAGGAAAGTGTACAGAGGATGCAGTGCATAAATTAGTTAATTATCTATCTGCGAATATAGATAAAGGACAAAAGTGCCTATCAATCTTTATAGATTTAAGTAAGGCTTTTGATACAATATCGATCCCCATTCTAATAAGTAAGCTCGATAGACTAGGTGTAAGGGGAACACAACTGAAACTTTTTAAAAGTTATCTTACGAAACGAAAACAGTGTGTGCGAATAGGTAATTACACCAGTAATGAGTTACCTGTCAATTATGGCGTACCTCAGGGAAGTGTGTTAGGTCCGACCCTGTTTCTAGTTTACATTAACGAGCTGGGTAATATTAATCTTCCACAAGGGCGACTCATCTCTTACGCAGACGATACAGTGCTTCTTTTTAGTGCTGATACTTGGGAGAAGGTCTACGATAATGCCCAAAAAGGCTTCAACATTGTAAGGAAGTGGATGATTCAAAATTTACTAACATTAAATACTGATAAATCAAAATACATTGCCTTCAGTGCCCGTCATGTTACTGAAATTGAGAACTTCAATATTATTTCTCATGAATGCGACCCACAGTCTAGTTGCTCGTGTGCCACTCTAGAGCGTGTTGATACTATAAGATATCTAGGTATCATACTGGACAGCCATCTCAACTTTAAAGATCATATAAAATATTTATGTGGCAGGATTCGCAAGCTTATATATGTTTTTAAAACACTACGACATATAACCGATGCCATCCTATTGAGACAAATTTATATTGCTGTCGCTCAGTCAGTATTATCGTATTGCATATCTGCGTGGGGCGGGGCTTCAAAAACCTATCTAATAAACATAGAAATAGCTCAACGGGCAATTTTAAAAGTAATGACATTTAAACCATTACTATATCCGACGATAGAATTGTATCAGTCCTGTAAGGTGTTGACAGTCCGACAGTTGTTTATCCAAAGTATCCTACTTAAGCAACATCTTGATACACCTTATAACGAAAATGTTTTGCTTAAACGCAGATATCATGCAGTCTGTAAAAATTATACAATAAAAACATCTTTCATTAAAAAATTCTATGTATTTCTTGGCCCATATTTATATAACAAAGTCAACAGAATCATTAATATATATCCTCTGAATAGGTCCAATTGTAAACAAAAAATCCATAATTACCTATCCGGTCTCTCCTATATAGAAACTGAAAATTTAATCAAAACTTTGAATTAATCTGGTATTTATCGTAAATAACTTCAAAAATAGTAACAACACTAGCTTTATACCAAATGTTAACACGGCCGATGATTTATATACACCCTCGAAAACAACACAACATGCACGCACGCACTCACACACATACACATACACACACACGCACGCACACGCACACATACACATATTCATTTTCATGCACACGTAAACACAAACATGCACCCAAATATCTCTCTTCTACAGTTAGACATGGATGGCACTAAGTCAGAATAAAATGTTCTACCATATTGATTTTATTCTAAAGGGGACAACTGCTCTCCGAGATACAGGTTCACACCTAGTTCGGGTGCAGTAGTCATTAATATAATTCATTTGTATAGTTCAATACCTGATTTTATATTTTTTTTGGTTTTGTGTTATACCTATTTCTAGTGTTTGTAAACTTTAAGAATTACTGTCAAATTATTGAAAAATAAATATATTGAAAATAAATATATTATTAATTAAAACTACTTTTACGGATTCTATCGCGTTTGTATTTGATTTATAATTTCCCGACGTTTCGAACACTTTACAGTGATCATGGTCACGGGAGGACTGAGGTGTCTTACGTCCAATATGTCATTGTTATTACAGAAATTTATTTATATCTACCCTATAAGATATTAAATTTTGACCCACATTTTTATACAAAATTAATACAATTCATTGCATCATATAAAGGTACCTATCTTCATATTAGTTTATACCGATGCGGCGCGGGAGGTCATAGATATCTTAGTGATAGCTTAATAATTTTAATTTTTAATACAGAGTGTAGTAAATGTTAATAATACAAAATAAGGTGCTGTTGCTAAACCATACGACATATCATATTCAAAGATTGTATACCGGCTGGACAAGTCATCAGATACACTAAATTAAAATTATTATCGTATGGTCGTCTCCACTCTGTATAAGTAAGTCGTAGTTAGTAAATCATCATATAATTACTTAAAATTCTTTGAACTTTTAGTAATAAAATCAGAAAGACTTATTTGGTGCTGCTATTTATTGTTTGTGCACATTTAATTAATAAACGTGATAAGTTCACGTGCAATTAATGCACGTGTTCCAATCATATGCATTAATTTAAATGTCAAAGCAATTTATAATTGCGCCTTACGTTAAGAATTTGCAATTAAATCCACTTTGTCTACAAATACCAGTCAATTCGATTATTATTTTTTTGTATTTCCTTTGACATTCATGTTATCAAGATTCCACTCTAGAGATTAACTGAAGTGACGAAGTTGAAATATTTCAAAAATATAAATTTTAAAGAGGGCACAAGTTTGGTACAAATTAAATTCGTAGTAATTTTCTAATCATCGCTGTAGAATAAGCAAAATTATTTAAATCATTATGAATATATATTTTGATATACGATTTCTAAATTTCCAACCTAATTTAGAAATTACATTAATAAAGAGAACTTATTTAAACATAATTTATTCTTAATTAAAATTTGCCAAGTATACATGCAAATTTTCACTTACTTTGCAAGTAAGTTACAGGAAATAAAGCATGAAACTGGAAATTTAGACATTTCCAAGTTTCTAACCCTAATTATAAAACTTGAGCAAGGTAAGTTTGGAATGTCAAATCAGATAACAATAGTGCAAAACAAGGAAAGTTCAAATTAAAAAACTATCTGACCAATATGGTTCAACCATTACATCATGGAAGTCCATGATGTGCACATGCACAGCTGAATATCATCAAAAAGTTAGAAGTTTTCTCAAGCAAGATTCAGCAGCAGTCTTTTGGGAAAATTAGAATAGCAATTGAGAATACGAATCCCGCCCAACCGTGCTGCCACTTACACCAAAGTAAAAGTAAAGTAAAGTTTGAAGTATTAAGCCTATATAATGTGTAAACATTGCCCGGTAGATGGCATACGTCACCTTGAAGACGTAAGATATAATATGAAGCGAAATTTACATGTCCTAAAATAGTTCACGATGGTGTAAGTGGCAGCACGGTTGAGCCGGATTCCCAATAGGTGCAGGTTCGAACCCCACTTGTAACATCATTTTTCGTTTCGTAATCGGGTATTTATAAATACGAATCCGCTTGGCAGTTGCGATGATTATGGAATTATCTCTTTTTGGGAAGGCTTTTCACCAATAGACGTTGATTATTCTATGTATGGAAGAATAGATAGTATGTCATGACATTATTATGACAAATATGTAGTCGATTGATAATAGAATCATGGCTAGGCAACAGTTTTTTACAATCATTACGGATTCTATCGCGTTCGTATTTAATTTTTAATTACCTACTTTTAACAACACTTAATAATTTACACTTACACTTAACAGTTTCAAATGTGTAATGCTTACGTAAACATCAAAAATCATTAAGCTTTATGTAGTTAAAATAATATTAGAAGACAAAGTGATAAGTAGCTACTATGTATACGAGGCTTTCGTATACTAGTAGTTATTCGAATTTATATCCAACTGAGGGAACTCTTCTTCATTTCATCACCTTTCGTTAAACACGAAAATATATCAACAATAACATCACGTTTCCAATAACTCAACACTGTATATTATATGTATTTGCTTCATAAATTCTAGGGGCCGTGAGTAATAGAGTCGCTTGTGTCAGGTTCGTCGACAGCATACATTATGTGGGCTTGCCGTGATACACATTGTGACAGAATACATATCTCTACAATAGAAACCTCACAAACATTAAATATTCTAACGCTTTTATTACATTAGTTATAAAGTTGAAATTCATATGATATTGTACATGAGTAAATTTGTTTGGTATCAGTTACATGAATGGTACTTAGTGACGTAATAAATATTATGTCTAGATACATTAGTATAGATCCCGTCTGATGTAATTTATGCGATGTTTATATTAAATAAGTTTGTATGATAATCAAAATGGTTAGGGATTCTTTGTAATAAAAGTTTTGAAGTAATTATATTATTAATATGTGTCTTTTCCGCGTGGTTACAGAGTATGAATATATTTCACTACCCCTTATCTTACCCGTGGGTGATCGTAAGAGACAAAGGTATATAACGCATATAACATCTATGAAAGAGAAAGAAAACTGGAAACAAAGCTTTATACCAATGCGTCTGACCAGCGTGGTATAGTAGGTCACTTTCCCTCCCAATAAGGAGGAGGCTCAAACCTAACAGTGCGACATAAATGAGCTGAGGTGATGATGATTGTTAATTTAATTATATTCCTCATTTGTTGGAAGATCTATGTTGAACATGGGCCTCCTTTTTATTGCTTATATTGGCAAATGAGCAAGCAGCGTACCTGATGGTAAATGTTACTGCCGTTCATGAACTATTGCCATACTAGGGGTCCAACTAGGCTGACTACCAATGAAAATACAAAACCTACCCTTTTCTTTTGTTTTTTTTTTTATGCGGTGGGCTATGGACGTAGCACCCCGCCAAATCGGTCCGGGGTGACGGAAGAGGCGGCGCGCAACCCCATTGACCCACCCTGCAAGCACCTCTTCTTCGCCATGCGAGCGGGCCACCAGTACCCGATCTTTGTCTTCGGTGGCCCGCTCGGCGGTATGCCCTCTCGGGCTCCTCTCCTGTCGACACCCCGACAGCTTTCGCCGTCGAGGCGTCGTCCTCACGCGGTAGCCTCACGTCGGGTGACCGGACAATTCCCCGGTCCGATCACCCGAAGCCTCGGTTAGGGCGGCATCAGGCGCAGGTATACAAAACCTACCCTGGAAGTTAGGCTGCTGATTCTCTCGCTCACTGAATGACGCGCAGTAGCATATTACGACTACTAATACGTCGATTTTCTGCGAGAGCGTGGCACCACGCCGGACAGACTGACCCATGGCTGTGGATATAAAACTGTCAATAATGTGGCCCTACCAATATTATTGAGGACCTTTTATCTTCTGTTTCTGACAGGCTATATGTAGATACACGCGTTCTATTTGAGGTTATAGAAACGTAGTGCGCTCCCTGGTTTGGGGCGATTACCTGTAGCAATTCTTTGATATCGATGGTACGTGAACAGCCTTATATATGTATAAAATTATAGAAATATCTTGCACTTGATACAGTTCTTTCTTGTACCTTAAAACTTTGATTAATGTGCAGGGCCACGGAGCGCTAACGCGGCTATCTAGATAGACCCAAGAGCGAGAGTTTATAGCACGTAGCACACATCCAGTAACATACAGTTAAGCCTTTGAGACGGCCAAACCTACCCTCATTATGAAAAGCTGCTACTTCGAAGAGTATTACTATCAGTATTTGACTGCACAAATGGTGTAGAGGTTAAAGTAACAATTTTCCCCGGTCTGATCATCCGATGGCTCAGCTAGGGCGGCATCAAACGCAGACACTCGCGTCTGCGCCGCTCAAGGCGCTGGCGGTGGCCCGAGTCCCCGTGGAGAAAATCCTCCCGGACTCGTTCCACCGCCTTCCACATTATCACAGCCCATATATGTCCCACGGTTGGGCTCGGGCCTCCTGCCTAATGGGAGGCAAATTAACCTACTATACCGCGCTGGTCAGACCTGTTGGTATAAGGTTTTGTTTCGAGTTTTCCTTCTCTTGCATAGATGTTATATGCGTTTTATATCCCTTAGTCGTCTCTAACGATCACCCACGGGTAAGATAGGGAGGGGGTGCTAAATTGTATTTTTATTCCGTCACCACACGGATAGCTTTTCGAATAGATTATTACATAGCAATGTCTATAAATATCTACAAATGCAATATATCTACAAATAATGCATATAAGAAAGCTAGACAGAATTGTTTCGCTTTTTATGAAATACTCAACATAATATTTTTTTTAAATTATGCTGAAAATTAAGTAATCCATATCTCGAAAAAAATCCATCAAACAACATATCACTTAAGTACAATAAAAATAATTAAATCAGTCAATGAATAAAAAAAACAGCACTGTTTAATATTATACTAATTATGTATACACATACAGCAAAATTTTACACGTAACAACATAAATTCATTAAAAAGCATCACTGTATAATATCATTGCATGAAGGATCTACTAAAAACTTAATAGTGAAATTAACATTTTCCATAAAACGTACATACATATTAACTTAAGTAAATTAAACTCAGGTATCATGATTAATTATATTGTCTGCTTACTTTATCTGACTCTTACGTAAACGCCTTGACATAATTCTGTCGGAACATATTATTATCATTTGTATTTCGGTACAAGCTTTTGAATATGTAAATTTGAAGTTATTTTCATGTCAGGGACGCACGAAGATGCTAATATTATTTAAAAATCATATTACACTCAGACTTCACATCACGGGATAACTCAATTTATCGTTTATTAATATTTCATATTCCATATGTTAATGGGTTAGAAATCTTTTGCTTCTCCGTCATCATCATCATCTCAGCTCATATATGTCCCAATGTTGTGCTCGAGTCTGCTCCATAATGGAAGAGAAATTGACCTACTATACCACGCTGATCAGACATGTTGGTATAGGGTTTTGTTTCGAGATTTCTTTCTCTTGCATAAATGTTATATGCATTTAATATATCTTATAATCGTCTCTTATGATTACACACGGGTAAGATACCGGGTAGTTAATTGTATTCTTACTCCGTCATCGCACGGAATCTACTACCACGTAGTATAGTTACTACCACGGAATATACTACTTTTCCGTAGTAATCGTAAAAACTAGCTGAAGAATTACTCGGCTAATGGACAGAATATTCTTGAGCAAATTGAAGAGTCATATTATCATCATCTTATTGCCTGTAATTCCAATCGACAGGTCAAAACAGTATCAGGTGAATATTTCAACAAGAATTCCAAAGTCATCCCTCCTCAAGAATGTAATTGTTAATCAGTCGGCTTCACATAGAGTTGATCTAGGTTAAAGTAATGCACTTGGTCGTCTTTTACGATATCCACGAGCAATTTCAGGTAGTATTCGTAAATGCCACCAGCGACTTAAAACAACAAATACATACATACATACCATCACGCCATGTCCTTTGCAGGGTAGGCAGAGAGAACAGAGTGCCAGAGAACTCTATCCTTACATGCTTCACTCGCTTCCTCAACATTCATAATTCTTTTCATACACGCTCGCCGGTTTCGGAGACTCTTGACTCCAACTTCCTTCAGTATATGACCGATCTTGTCTAGATAGGTTAGTCTCGGCCTCCCTCGGTACCTACATCCTTCCACTTTCGCATTATATATCTTCTTAACCAGACGTTGGTTCGGCATTCTTTCCACAACCGAACCTTTACTTAACAACAAATACGATGGGCAATTCATCTCCTGGCAGATGAATTGCCTCATTATCCTCCATTGGGGAACGTCTATGTTCAACAGTGGACCTTTGTAAGTTGATGGATTGCTTTGTAGATTAATGGAACATTTCATAATTTACTTCAATATTTCAACATATTTTGGACAGCTACAAACCAAAATGTTTGAAATACTTTATAATAAATATCCTTATTAACCTTGTATTATTCTACTATTTGACCAAACAGACGCTGTTCTGATAAAATAAAAACAGAAGCATACTTTAAAATGAATTGCAGTGACACTTAGCGGGTGCTAATGAATTATTTTAGAGGTCACAACTTTGCGTTTCTAATGAAACTGGTTTGGGGCACATGAGTTGGACTTTATTAATGCCACTTTTAAAATATCCTCAATTTCCTGATATTCAAATTATTTATGTTTTTCGAAGATATGTTTTATCACCGCTCATATATGTCCCATTTTTGAATTCGAGTCTTCTCCATAATGGGAGGTAAATTGATCTACTATACAATGCTAGTCAGACGTGTTGATATAGAGTTTTGTTTCGAGTTTTCCTTCTTTTACATAGATGTCACATGCATTCTATATCCCTTAGTCGTCTCTTACGATCATCCACGGGTAAGATAGCGGGCGGTGAATTGTATTCTTACTCCCTCACTACACTGAAAGTTATATATCAAAAGCAAATTTATTGGTTACTAGCTTTTGCCCACGACCTCGTCCACGCAGAAGTCATCTCTGACAGAGTTAAATAGAAAAAGCAATGCAAGGTGTTGAAAGTTTGTCGCTAGGACGATAATCAACAGCGTCAAAACTGGAATGCGGTCGCCGCCTTCTGCGAGTTAGTTGTCTAACGGAATTAGGCAATATGGTGGGTCCGAGAGAAAATAGTCTAGGTTGACACGCTCTACCATCGGTGCTTTGGGCGGCGCAAGCGTAAGTACCTGTAGTATTGAGATTCACTGCATGAGGGCTTCGACTCGAGATGATACCCGATTGCAGTGACCCACCCGCACAACGTAGATGTACGTGTACGGCGCGCGTGTGTCTATATACCATAGCCGGTTACTAAAGAAGAAGGTGGTTCAAAGTTCTATTCACTCTACAAATTATATTGCCATTAATATACTATTTACGGTATGACCATGGGATACTGCGCAACATTGTGGAGAAGCATCTGGCTCTAGGTCAGAGGGTTTTCTGCAGTTTTGTGGATCTGGAGAGAGCATTTGACACGGTTGTACGAAAGGAACTTTGGGACATTTTACCGGAGTATGGTATTAACGGTAAACTGCTACAGGCTGTGCAGTCCAGTTACATGGGCTGTAGAGCCTGTGTGCGGCTGGATGATGGAATGTCGCCTTGGTTTGACGTCAATATCGGCGTTAAGCAGGGGTGCGTTCTGTCAGCCAGGCTGTTTATCATATATCTGGATAAATGTCTCCAAAGGTTGAACGATATGAATGTGGGAGTCCAGATGGGCGACTCAGTGGTCAATGCTCTGCTTTATGCAGATGATGCAGTCCAGCTGGCACAGTCAGCGACTGACCTGCAGACCCTAGTCGACACAATGACAGAAGATTGTAAGAAAAGGGGTCTACGCGTGAATGTGAGCAAAACCAAAATAATGGTCTTTGAAAGAGATAAAACCAGAACAGATGTAAGATTAACATTAGGTAATGATGTACTAGAGCAAGTGGATGAATTTGTATATCTTGGATGTGGATTTAGCCGAGATGGAAGGTACACCACAGATATAGAGCGAAGAGTGAATGCGGGAAATAGAGTGAACGGAGCGTTGGGGCAACTTTTCGGCAGCCACCACCTCAGCCAGAAGGCACGTGTAGCAATACATAACGCAGTGCTTGTCCCAACATTACTGTATGGAAGCGAGAGTTGGGTATGCAGAAAAGAGTATAATAGTAAAATTAATGCGGTCGAAATGCGATCTCTGCGAAAAATCTGTGGAGTTAGGCTGACCGACCGCATTCGTAACGACGACGTAAGAGAGCGAGTAGGTATGAAAGAGAGTATTGGTGTAAAGATGCGAAAGGGAATGCTCCGATGGTTCGGACATGTGGAAAGAATGCCGAACGAACGCCTGGTTAAGAAGATATACAATGCGAAAGTGGAAGGATGTAGGTACCGAGGGAGACCGAGACTAACCTACCTAGACCAGATCGGTCATGTACTGAAGGAAGGTGGAGTCAAGAGTCTCCGAAACCGGCGAGCGTGTATGAAGAGAATTATGAATGTTGAGGAAGCGAGTGAAGTATGCAGAGATAGAGTTCTCTGGCACTCTGTACTGTCTGCCTACCCTGCAAGGGATATGGCGTGATGATATGTATGTATGTATGTATGTACCATGGGATAAAAATATAATTATCGCCACCCTTTATTTGACTGTTTCGTTTAACTAGCAGAGTTGCGACCTCGTTAGATATAATTTATTATTTGAGTTATAGAGTGAACATTTTTGAAGCTAAACTTAACCTGTATCTTAAACCATTAGGCAAGAACCTATTGCCGTCTACTATGTGTATCGTGTGAGCTCTCACGCCGGCACTGGTCGCCACAACGGCACTGGGGCGTGGTTGATGGAGAAGGAGAGAGAAACACGTGTTTATTTATTTTTACCGAAGAATATTTGTACGTAATTTGAAAAGAATCGATAAAAATTTTTTTCTCCGAACATTTTTTAAATTGACATAACTTTTTTATTTATAAACCAATTGACATAAAATAAAATGTATACATGTAATCTAGTTTTTTTAATGTGAATGTGTGATAGCCTAAATGTTAAATGATAATGCCACATATATTAGTGAAAACCGCGTCTAAATCGGATAAGCCGTTTCTGAGATTAGCGTGCACAAACGCAAAGACAAACAGATAAACAGACAAAAATTTTAAAAATCATTGTTTTGGGATCTATTAGTGTTGATAAAGGTCCCAGTAATATTTTTTCTCATATATCTTCCATGTACTGATAGCGATCCGTTACATTTTTATTATATGTATAGATTAACTTAATATTTAAAGTTAACAAAGGCAATGGTAAAACATACAGAATTTATAAAAAAAATAATGTTAGCCATTGGAATGAAATCATCGTCATAGTTTTAACAATTATATTTGATCAATTACATTATGACGCTGATGGTAATTTTAGATAAATTTATTTATTATTCTCATTATTCACACGCGTTTGTATGCCCTCTTAACACAGATTAATCCCGAGCACATTTTTGACGGATATGGTATTAACAGACTATCTATTAGATGCGAACGCGTGTACAATGTACATATATAACTAAATATGTATAGGTACTTAGAATAAGTAAATTTAACGAATAAAAGCTAGCAATAATTGATATAGAATTGTGCTTCCTTTATTATAGTCAAATAAAAAAAAATAGCTAAACATGGCCTACTTACAAAGTAACGAACATCGTATCGGCAAAACTTCTTTGTAATAAAATAACATAGTTATGTACTAGCTAAACTATAAATTGGACTCATAAACTACTAGACCTCAAAGCCAACAATAACGAATGCTTGTTATGAGTTTCCACCAATTACTTAACATGTACCGTCAAAATTCAGCGGCAGTTTCGTTAACTTTTGTTATGGAAGAAATTTACTGATATATAAACTTTACTCCAAATCGTATAATTATACTTCTTTTATGTTGATATGACATGATGATATATATATAGGTATATGTGGTAGGTAGTATATCACTTTACTAACTACTACTACTACTTCGTTTCTTGTTTTTACAGCTTATAGTGGTAAACGGGCAGCACAACTAATTGTGAGTGTTACTAACGCTCATGGATCTTTAAAATACCAGAGATACAGCTACGCTGCTGACTGCAACCAAAACCCACACTGAGATTTGGGCTGGCAGCTCGCTTACGGAATAAAGCATCCTAGCCACCTAGGGTCTCATTAAATGTTTTAAATATGATGAAATTTACTAATGATACTGATATAACTGATCGAAGATCAAGAGCTTAAACGAAAAGGCAAACTGGTCTAGCTGTTGCTAACGCTGCTTGCTTGCTACCTTCGGTAGCTTACCCGGTGAAAGACCGTTTCAGATAACCGTTGGGTATCTAAATCATTGACGCCCTAAAAACGTGCTGATACATCGCCAGTATGCGGTATACTTTAATGGATGGATGGATAATCTCAGATAAATACATCCAATTCAAATTCAAATTTAAATTCATTTACTACATATGTATAAATCTTACGAAGGTACTTACATATTGTCAGTTTTACCATTTTAAATTAATCAAATAAAATTCGGATCGAAATTTAAACTCTACTGAAGAGATCCGGCAAGAAACTCAGCTAGTCTCTTGTCTATTAATATTATTTTTGTCTGACTTTTGTATAAAAAAAAATGCACAACATGTTCAGTAACAATTAGCGCCAGTATGAGGCCCTTCAAAACCCAATATGCTGGCAAATTTAAATACAACGTAAAAGATTACGGCTGGACCAGATCCCATAAGCAGCACCTAATCACAAATTAACTACTACACTAGTCATCACTCCCCTCAACCACCTTGGAGGGTAGGGAGAGAGTAACTTCACTAAATTTCAATAGTAGGATATATGCTGAGAATGTAAGTAACTTAATTCAAAAGTTTTAAGTATTGAGTTAAGTATTTTCCGTGTGGTGACGGAGAAAGACTATAATTCCACTTCCTATCCTACCCATGGGTGAATCGTCAGAGACGACTAAGGGATATAAAACGCATATAACATCTATGCAAGAGAAGGAAAACTCGAAACAAAACCCTATACCAACACGTCTGATCAGCGTGGTATAGTAGATCATTTCCCTCCCATTTTGGAGGAGGCTCGAGCCAAACAGTGGGACACATATGAGTTGAGATGATGATGATGATGAGTTAACTATACAGAACCAGTTCAAAATGGATATTATGGCTATCAATTAACGAATACAGAAATGGCGATTTAGTTAGAACTGAAATTTAACGATTCCTTTTGACCCGTGCAATTTTGACTGTTCTTTCCCGCTCAATGTAGTGTTAAATTTAATTTATTTATTTTAAACAATATGATATTTAATTTTGAACCAAAGAAAAGTGTTCAAAATATAACTTAATTTAGCCTAATTAGCTAAACAAATTTAATAATAATCCATGTTTTTCTCATATTTTTGAGAGTAATATACCTAAATATATGTTATAAGTATTAAATTTTGATTGCTAAAAGGTGTGGATTTGAATTGCGTCACTTTCATTCTCAGCATATAATATAATGAGTTAATGAATAAAAAAGGAAGAGAAATGCAAGCTTTAATCACAGCCAATAATAATTTATGAAATGAAAAGAAAATTAACTAAACGTTGCCTTTAAGTAATACTGTCAGAAAAATGGAGAATGGAGATCGGATTAAAACATTGAAATCACACCAGAAAAATAAATAAACAGCTATGAAGTTAATAACGACATCTAAGGAAATTGTTATAGTCTGCCTTAAGAATTCTGGCATTGTGTTGGCGGGCAGTTGCTCAACATTCCTGATTATATTTAAGGAAAACATCTTTGTGGAGGATTTCGGTTAGAATTTATTAAAGCTCCATTGGGCCGCGTTAGGTTTATTAAATGAATCATTTTGAACGAAGCCTTCCAATACTTTCGTTTGAGTATTAAGTTGCTCAATTTATTACCTAATTTAAATGTTTTATTATTTATTGGTTTATTACTCCTAAAATAAAGTTTTGTCTATGTAAAGATGGATTAAGAACAGAACAGTAGATATTTTTATTCAATTCTATCTTTTTTTTTAGCGGCAGGCTACGGTGTGGGCCATGCCTCGTTAATCTGTTCAGTGCAATAGTATGGTATATGCGGCGTACGACCGCGTAGATCCGCCCTACAATATACCTCTATACACCGTTTGGTTGGGTCCCCAGAATTCGGTATTTTTCTTCGGTGGTCCACCCAGCGGTTTACCCTCAATGATATCCTCTCGAGTCGACGCCCCGTCATCTCGACCGAAATAAATTTCGATGACAGAGCGTCTTCCCCACGCTGTAGCTTCACTCCGGGGCTACCAGACTAATCCCCGTCGCGGTCGCCCGATTCGATTCTATCTGCTTTTAACTTTTGTCCATTGCAATGCAGGTGACGTGGCTTTCCCATTTCAGTTTCATTAAATTAACTAAAGTCTAACAACTTTTAGAGCTATGTCAATAATGGACATTTTTCTATATATTATCATATTTTAGATTATATATTGTAGAGCCATCAATACAATATGCTATAAAACTTTGAGCTCAGATTAAAGACATTTTTTTTTCATAATTTAGGGCTCGTAAAAGCGAATGATCGGACCAGGGCTTAGTTTATCACCCGCGAAGAGGCGGACCGAGTGAGGGTGACGCCTCGTCTGTGGAAGTTGTTAGGGCATCGATAGGAGATTGTACATGAAAGGTTAATCCACCGGTAGACCACCTATAGTAAGGACTGGATTCCAGTGGCGCACTTAAATGGCGTTACTTTCACTTACCTCTAAATGCAATACAGGTTATGGAGTCGTGCACTATCCTTTCCGCTGCCCTGCACGGATCAGACAGGGTTGGACCTACCCAAAATGAGCGACTGGTGATATATACAGGTAGTTGTTATTAGTAAGTTTTGCTATTGATTACATAGTTGACATGGTTTAGTATTTCCGACTTTAAGGCATATTGAACAGGAGTCATACCAGTTTTTGGAATGCTGCCCAGCAAATTTGACGTGTGATCTCTGTCTCAAAATTGTATCGAACCCACAGTAATTTTTAAATAAATAATAGCGATCTATAACTTATCCAATTACTTAATCTACTTTTTTTTATAACTTCAAGAAATACAATTCCAATAGATATTGTTGGAATGATATATATTAAAGCATAGATATTCTAATATGAATCAATTAATAATAATGTAATTTTTTTTTTTAATATTAATATGTTGATCCATCATCATCATCATTCTCCTACTCTTATCCCAATTACTTGGGGTCGATACAATAAGTACTCTTCATTCATAGTACATATTATAAAAGTTATTGGCAATAGTTTTATGACCGGCCGCCTGCCAGACGTCAACCCTAATTGGGAATGTAATTGTTGACCAAACGGCATCAGATGGAGTTGGCCCAAGTCGTTATAAGGCTCTTAGTCTTAGCTCTTAATATGTTGATCCATAAATAAACTAAATAATTTCAATTATGAAGATAAATATAAAGATTGCCTTGTTGTTATAAAAGTTTATTAATTAAATGAGGTAAAATATTAACTTCGTTTCTTTATAAAATGGCAAAAAGTTTCTCGACAACTAAAGTTAACAACTCACCTTATTTTGTTTGGTAATTTTCTAAATTAATTATTGTTCTTTTAAATTTCTCTCAAGGCACATTACTCCAATCTGATTTACGAACGATCATACCAGTTTTACCTAAAGAGTTGTTTACGTCCTATACACATACATACATACATACATATCATCACACCATATCCCTTGGAGGGTAGGCAGAGAGAACAGAGTGCCAGAGAACTCAATCCTTGCATACTTCACTCGCTTCCTTAATATTCATAATTCTCTTCATACACGCTCGCCGGTTTCGGAGACTCTTGACTCCACCTTCCTTCAGTACATGACCGATCTGGTCTAGGTAGGTGAGTCTCGGTCTCCCCTGGTACCTACATCCTTCTACTTTCGCATTGTATATCTTCTTAACCAGACGTTTGTTCAGCATTCTTTCCACATGTCCGAACCATCGGAGCATTCCCTTTCGCATCTTTACACCAATACTCTCTTTCATACCTACTCGCTCTCTTACGTCGTCGTTACGAATGCGGTCGGTCAGCCTAACTCCACAGATTTTCCGCAGAGATCGCATTTCGACCACATTAATTTTACTTTCATACTATTTTCTGCATACCCAACTCTCGCTTCCATACAGTAATGTTGGGACAAGCACTGCGTTATGTATTGCTACACGTGCCTTCTGGCTGAGGTGGTGCCTGCCGAGAAGTTGCCCCAACGCTCCGTTCACTCTATTTCCCGCATTCACTCTCCGCTCTATATCAGTGGTGTACCTTCCATCTCGGCTAAATCCACATCCAAGATATACAAATTCATCCACTTGCTCTACGTTTACGTCCTATAATATATAAATATTTGTTTCACCTAGAAATAATATATTTTTTGCTTTTATTTATATATTAAACTACTAGCCCGTGGCTTCGCCCGCGTAAAAGGTTACTTTCCTAAAGTTTTTCATCCCTTATTTTTATTTACTCCTTAAGGGTAATTTTATACGAAATTTTAATGTCATATTTATTTAATTAAAGGGAAAAATTTACAAAACTTTAATAAGACCTGCTGTATTGTATGGATCAGCATGTTGGGCGACAAAAGCGACGGATGAGAGACGATTACATGTAGCGGAGATGCGAATGTTGAGATGGATGTACGGCGTAACGAGAATGGATAAGATAAGGAATAAGCGTATAAGAGAATGTTTGAAAGTAGCGCCAGTGACGGATAAGTTAAGGAGTGAACGTTTGAGCTGGTATGGACATGTGATGAGACGGGATGAAAGAAATGTTGCGAGGAAGGTTTTGAGTATGAATGTTGAAGGCTTTAGGAGTAAAGGGAGACCAAAGAAAAGATGGATGGACTGCGTGAAGCATGATATGTATAAACAGGGAGTGACTACAGAGATGACGTCTGATAGGGATGTATGGAAAAGGAGGACATATTGCGTCGACCCCAAGTAGTTGGGATAAGAGCAAGAGAATGATGATGATGATTTATTTATATCTAATCAATAGCCTAAAAATATGTTTCAAGTTTCTGGCTTTAAAAATGACGATAATTCCTTACAACTTTTCATCCCTCTTTACAAGTCTTTTTTGCATTAAAAAGTAGCCTATGTCCTTTATGAGGCTCTAGACTATCTGTGTACTAAGTTTCCTTTAGATCGGTTTAGTTGTTTTGGCGTGAAAGAGCAACAGACAGACAGACAGACAGACAGACCTTCGCATTTATAATACTGGTAAGGATTTAATTTTTAAATATACAAGTAGATAAATACTGCCAAATAAATTGACAACTGCCATTACTAGGATCGATTCCTTGAATTCTGTTACATTTTTGGGTCCATTTCTCCGTCAACGACCCGTCAGCAAAACGCCAAGGCATTAACATCACAAAGGACAAACACATATCTATATTTAATTCATGAAAAATTTTATCTCCTAGGTAATAGAGAATTAAGCCGGGACGGCCCCCGGATTTGCCGTCGGCCTACAGACCCATTGTGCTTCTGGACGATGTGGGTAAGCTGCTGGAGCGTGTCCTCGCTGCCCACATCGTCCAGCACCTGGAGGAGGTGGGGCCCGATCTGTCGGATGCTCAATTTGGGTTTCGGAGGGGGCGTTCGACCATCGGAGCCCTGCTACGCCTGAGGCAGACGGCCGCGGAGGCTGTCGCCGGCAAAGGAGTGCTGTTGGCGGTGTCGCTGGACATCGCCATCTTTCAATAGTCTGCCATTCAGCTGCATCAGGGAGGCGCTCCGGTTCCATGGAGTGCCCCTGTACCTCAGGCGGCTGGTGGCAGACTATTTGGAGGGGCGCAGTGTTCCCTACGTGAGCCCCACAGGGGACATTGTGCGGACGCCCATGTCGTGCGGTTTTCCGCAGGGGTCGGTTCTGGGGCCGACTCTGTGGGACATCGGTTACGACTGGGCGTTGAGAGGGAGCCTCCCCCCGGGCTGAGCTTTATTTACTATGCTGACGACACGCTCGTCACAGCCCGGGGCAGGACACTCGAAGAGGCGGCGAGCCTGGCCACTCTCGGCACCGAGGAGATGGTCAGGCGTATCGAGGCGCTGGGGCTCAAGGTAGCCTTAAATAAGACGGCGGCCCTATTATTACATGGGCCACGCGTAAGGCTGCCAACCGGCGCCTCGTTAGTCGTCAACTCCATCCAGATCAGTATCCAGGTTGCTCCCCGGCTGGTTGGCGCGGCGTCCGCCCTTTCTCGGCTCATGCCGAACGTGGGCGGACCCAGTTTCGAGGGCCGACGGCTGTATGAGGGAGTGATCCGCTCGATGGCCATGTACGGCGCACCCGTGTGGGCGAGGGCTCTGAACGCCCAGCTCAGGGCGGTTCTGTGGAGGCCACAGCGAGCCATGGCGGGCAGAGCCATTCGCGGGTACCGCACGGTGTCTACCGAGGCGGCATGCCTATTGGCCGGGACACCCCCGTGGGACCTAGAGGCGGAGATGCTCTCCGACCTCTACCGGCGAGTTACCTCAATGCGCGAAGAGGGTGGCTCGCCATCGTTCAACGAGATAGCCACCTGGCGCGAGGACGCCCGCCGAGAAGTCATCACCCGTTGGGCTACGCGGCTGGAGAGGCCTAGACACGGTGTTTTTACCGTTGAGGCCCTCTGGCCCGTACCGATGGAGTGGATGGAGCGGCGGCACGGAGTCCTCTCTTTCCGGTTGGTACAGGTCTTGCCGGGGCATGGTTGCTTCGGCAAGTACCTGCACACGGTCGTACGGAGGGAGTGGACTCCGTCCTGCCACAATTGCAGTAGCGACGAGGATACGACGCAACATACGCTCGAGGTATGTTCGGGCTGGGACGGGCAGCGCCGTGACCTCGTCGCTGTCATCGGTGCCGACCTGACGCTGCCGGCTGTTGCGCGAGCGATGGTCGACAGCGTCAGGAATTGGGAAGCGGTCGCCGCCTTCTGCGAGGCTGTCATCTCGCAGAAGGAGGCGGCGGAACGGGCCCGGGAGGATTCCCGTGACCCGGGACGCCGCCTGCGGCCGGGGCGGCGCAGGCGCGAGTACCTGCGCCTGATGCCGCCCTAACCGAGGCTTTGGGTGATAGGACCGGGGAATTGTCCGGTCACCCGACGTGAGGCCACCGCGTGAGGACGACGCCTCGACGGTGAAAGCAGTCGGGGCGTCAACAGGAGAGGAGCCCGAGGGGGCATACCGCCTAGCGGGCCACCGAAGACAAAGATCGGGTACCGGTGGCCCGCTCGCACGGCGAAGAAGAGGTGCTTGCAGGGTGGGTCAATGGGGTTGCGCGCCGCCTCTTCAGTCACCACGGACCGATTTGGCGGGGTGCGACGTCCATAGCTCAACGCAAAAAAGAAAAAAAAGGTAATAGAGAATATGTCTATTATGGCTTCCCGGCAAAGCTCTATATTTGTTGCTAACAGAAATAATTCTGAGGAAAATACATTAATACAAAACATTACCTACAATACAATACAATAATTCTTTATTGCTCACCATTTTTAAGTACAGGAATAAAATAAAATACAATAATTTAATTTTAATAATGGTGGACCAAGGATTCCAGTACTATGTTACAAACGTGGCTGTCCTCACCACCCCCAGCGGACGGAGTGGACGTTGAGGCTGTCCGCATCCGCAGTGCGTTAACGCAGGTCTGCGATGCGGCCATGCCCAGGGTGCGGCGTCTACCTCCGAGGCAGGGGGTCTACTGGTGGTCCCCAAGACTGGCGGACCTTCGTGCGGCGTGTATTAGTGCCCGAAGGTCCTACACCCGCAGTCGGCGGCGTCGCCGCGATGTTGAGCGGGAGGGCCAGCTGTACGAGGCGTACCGCAGTGCGCGTACCGCCTTTCGGCTGGCCATCCGGTCCGCCAAGGACGCGAGTTGGCAGGAGATGCTGGACGGTCTTGACCGTGACCCCTGGGGTCGCCCGTATCGCGCGTCGCTGAATAAGCTTCGCGCCCAGGGCCCCCCCCTCACCGAGACCCTCCAGCCCGACATCCTTCGTAGAGTGGTCGAGGAGCTGTTCCCGCGGCAGTCGGAGCACACGCCCCCGGTCATGGCTTCGCCAGATCACGACCGGGAGGCCGTCGAGAGTGTTCCGCCCGTGACGGAGTCGGAAGTGGGGGCAGCCGTGGCGAAGATTCGTTCCGCCACCACGGCCCCCGGCCCGGACGGAATCCCAGTCCGGGTGTTGACGTTGCTCCTCGAGCATCTCGAACCTCGCCTCAGGCGACTGTTCAACGCCTGTCTGACGTCTGGACAGTTCCCTGAGTGCTGGAAGGAAGGGAGGTTGGTTCTCCTGCCAAAGCCGGGACGGCCCCCGGATTCGCCGTCGGCCTACAGGCCCATTGTGCTTCTGGACGATGTGGGTAAGCTGCTGGAGCGTGTCCTCGCTGCCCGCATCGTCCAGCACCTGGAAGAGGTGGGGCCCGATCTGTCGGACGCTCAATTTGGGTTTCGAAGGGGGCGTTCGACCATCGGGGCCCTGCTTCGCCTGAGGCAGACGGCCGCGGAGGCTGTCGCCGGCAAAGGAGTGCTGTTGGCGGTGTCGTTGGACATCGCCAACGCCTTCAATAGTCTCCCATTCAGCTGCATCAGGGAGGCGCTCCGGTTCCACGGAGTGCCCCTGTACCTCAGGCGGCTGGTGGCAGACTATTTGGAGGGGCGCAGTGTTCTCTACGCGAGCCCCGCAGGGGACATTGTGCGGACGCCCATGTCGTGCGGTGTTCCGCAGGGGTCGGTTCTGGGGCCGACTCTGTGGGACATCGGTTACGACTGGGCGTTGAGAGGGAGTCTCCCCCCCGGGCTGAGCGTTATTTGCTATGCTGACGACACGCTCGTCACAGCCCGGGGCAGGACATTCGAAGAGGCGGCGAGCCTGGCCACTCTCGGCACCGAGGAGATGGTCAGGCGGATCGAGGCGCTGGGGCTCAGGGTGGCCCTAAACAAGACGGAGGCTCTACTATTCCATGGGCCCCGTATGAGGCTGCCCATCGGCGCCTCGTTAGTCGTCAACTCCATCCACATCAGTATCCAGGCCCATATGAGGTACTTGGGTCTGGTGCTCGACGGGCGATGGTGGTTCCGGGAGCATTTTCGTCAAATTGCTCCCCGGCTGGTCGGCGCGGCGTCCGCCCTTTCTCGGCTCATGCCGAACGTGGGCGGACCCAGTTTTCAGGGCCGACGGCTGTATGCGGGGGTGATCCGCTCAATGGCCATGTACGGCGCACCCGTGTGGGCGAGGGCTCTGAACGCCCAACTCAGGGCGGTTCTGTGGAGGCCACAGAGAGTCATGGCGGTCAGAGCCATTCGCGGGTACCGCACGGTGTCGACAGAGGCGGCGTGCCTATTGGCCGGGACACCCCCTTGGGACCTAGAGGCGGAGATGCTCTCCGACCTCTACCGGCGGGTTACCTCAATGCGCGAAGAGGGTGGCTCCCCATCGTTCAACGAGATAGCCACCTGGCGCGAGGACGCCCGCCGAGAAGTCATCGCCCGTTGGGCTACGCGGCTGGAGAGGCCTAGATACGGTGTTATTACCGTTGAGGCCCTCCGGCCCGTACTGATGGAGTGGATGGAGCGGCGGCACGGAGTTCTCTCTTTCCGGTTGGTGCAGGTCTTGTCGGGGCATGGTTGCTTCGGCAAGTACCTGCACACGGTCGTGCGGAGGGAGTGGACTCCGTCCTGCCACCATTGCAGTAGCGACGAGGACACGGCGCAACATACGCTCGAGGTATGTTCGGGCTGGGACGGGCAGCGCCGTGACCTCGTCGCTGTCATCGGTGCCGACCTGACGCTGCCGGCTGTTGCGCGAGCGATGGTCGACAGCGTCAGGAATTGGGACGCGGTCGCCGCCTTCTGCGAGGCTGTCATCTCGCAGAAGGAGGCGGCGGAACGGGCCCGGGAGGATTCCCGTGACCCGGGCCGCCGCCCGCGGCCAGGGCGGCGAAGGCGCGAGTACCTGCGCCTGATGCCGCCCTAACCGAGGCTTCGGGTGATCGGACCGGGGAATTGTCCGGTCACCCGACGTGAGGCCACCGCGTGAGGACGACGCCTCGACGGCGAAAGCTGTCGGGGCGTCGACAGGAGAGGAGACCAAGAGGGCATACCGCCGAGCGGGCCACCGAAGACAAAGATCGGGTACCGGTGGCCCGCTCGTACGGCGAAGAAGAGGTGCTTGCAGGGTGGGTCAATGGGGTTGCGCGCCGCCTCTTCCGTCACCCCGGACCGATTTGGCGGGGTGCGACGTCCATAGCCCACCTCAGAAAAAAAAAAAAAAAAAAAAGTACTATGTTACAAGAATTATGAATAGAAATCAAATGTTTATATCGCTAGTACAAATAAATATATGACGGTACTTGGTTTAAAATACGTGCTAAGTGGAAACATGTTAACAAAGTATTCACAGACCGCGCCACCTAGCGCGTCATTCGCTACCTACCACGTAAATTTGTTTTGGGACATCTATAAATGAGCGCTGTGGTGCGAATGAAGAAGTAGTGACAAAGATAAAAAAGAGTATGCTGAGGTGGTTTGGATACGTGGAAAGAATGAGTGAAGAAAGGTTGACTAAACAAGTATACAAAGCGAGTGTGAGTGGGACGATTACAAGGGGAAGACCACGTCATACTTTCCTGGATCAAATTGAAGATGTGTTAGTGAAAGGTCAGATTAAGAGTACGCGTAATCGTAGAGCATTCATGAAGACTGTGATGAGCGTGAATGAAGCGATGGAGGTATGTCAGGATCGTGGTTTGAGGCAATCTGTAGTCTCTGCCTACCCCTCTGGGAAACAGGCGTGAGGCTATGTATGTATAAATGAGGACGAGTGAGCTCCGTCGCGAGTAGCACGGTGCATATAGTTGTCATATATCGCATACTAACTTTCTAATGTCAGCCATGTAGGCCTCTCTCATGCTGTCACTCGTGTGAGAGGGTCTTGTCATTGTTGCCGCGCTTGGCAGGTGGCCTGGCGGTAGAGGTGGATGTTATACGTTTCCCTGGGAAGAGCTGTTGCTCGTTCTCTTGGTGAATCCTTGGGCGATTTGGCTCAGGAATCCACGGGCAGGTAAAGGGGTGGCGCCGGTTGTGGTCTTGTCTCGTGGTCGCACGGGAAAGATCGCTGTGTCATCCATCCAAACCATATAGTTGTTTGTACAAAGACAATTGCTTGTGTCTGTCCTGTAAGTCCACTTAAGGTGTGAGTTGTGATTGGTATATATGTGAAAGTAATTGCGATTACTTGCAGTACGGTCAATTGCAACTTTATATCCGCATTTATATTTCTCATCACTGATCCATTCCTCTACATATAAGTTAGTACATCATTTTATTATGATAAATTTTAATAATTACTACCTATTATTTCAATGTATTTTGAAAATTATACTATTGCTACTATTCTATTGATCTATATTCTTATTGTTTTTTAAAAAGTAAGATAATAATATATGTTTCTGTAGTTAAAACGAATGTTTTGTTTATAGAAATAACCAATAATTTCCAACATAAAATATTAACAAACATAAAAAAATATAATTAACTGAAACCATTAAAGATACCTTTTAAAAGTAAAGAAAAATAACTGGACCATCATAAAATCTCTACCGAGGTTTAACTTTTCACAAAGTCGTAAAAATTATAATCAAGTACTCTCAAAGTTTACTACCGATTTAGACAATGAACACCAGATTAGATACACAGAAAGATATAGATGTACAACACAGGCAATGTAAATTACTAAGTCGAAATAAAAGCATTCCATTATTGCGTCTTATTTTTATAAATATGGCTCTATTGCGAAGTTTTCTTATTTGCTTCTACGATCTTCTTAAGTAGAATGAATGAGCTTACTCAGCCAAAATCTTTCCAGATATAAGTGTGAAACCTTACAATGTTTAAATAAATACTTAATAATTCACGAGATCCTGTTAGGATTGTTTATCAAATGTTAAATATATCATATGTGTCTAACAGTATTTTATTTTAATAAAAAATGGTTTACTTATTTGCTATAAAACATGGATTCCCTTTTAAGTAAGATGATGTCTATCACGAGTTGATAAAATTAATATTAAGTTGTGGCATTTAGAATTCTAATTATTTCTTTTCGTATATTTATCAGTTAGATTTATATAAGTATATCAAGTGGAATGGTTATAAAGTTTTACTAACTACACTTCCACGACCGTTTACATCATAACTGCTAACATATTTTAAGGATAGCATACTTAATTTCCTCGATAGAGGTAAGATCACACTGCCGACAGTTTTCTGTCTACAGCCGCGGGCTGACCCGTCCAGGGTAGTAACACAGTCCACGGACTTCAGGGGACGACGCCCCAACGGCGAAAGGTGTGTCGTGGCGTCGACTCGAGAGGAACCCGCGAGGGTAAACCGCCGGGCGGGCCACTGAAGACGAAGATCAGGTACCGGTGGCCCGCTCGCACGGTGAAGAGAGGAGTTTGCATGATGGGTCTATGGGATCACGCACCGTCTCTTCCGTCACCCCGGACCGATTTGGCGGGGTGAGACGTATCTATAGTCCATTGCAAAAAAAGGGCAGTAACACACTCTCGTAAAAAAGCGACGCCTGAGTAGTGGCAAAATATTGCTACACTTCATTTGGTGAGCGAGAGAGCCGGCAGCCCAATTTTCTTAGTAGATTTGGAGATTGGTAGGCGGCGGCCTAGTTATAGCTTTGGTATAGCAAAGGTCCATAGGTGGCAGTAATACTTACCATCACGCATAATGCTTGCTCATTTACCAAGCAACAAATAAAAGTTTACGTTAATGATGCTACATCTACAATTCTTCTATTTGTAGAATATTCTTAAAAATTGTGTCAATACTTTTCGCTTCTCATCCTATTTTTATCAATAAATAGCATTGGTAATATACCAACAAATAAAATTTACGGTAAGTAAAATTTTGATAATCTTAAAGTTTGTAACTAAATTATTTTCTTATAATCGTTAGTCATTTAGTTAAGCTTCGCTGTAATTACTGAGCTATTGTTTTATTGCGCAAAGGAATTTATTGAATTTGAATTCATTCAAAAATTTCTCGAGCAAAATAATATTCATTTAAATAAATTTTCATGATGGCTATTTAAATTCAATGTTAATAAATTCAAATTAGGAATATTTTGAATTACAAAACGCTATTAAGAATTGAATGCAATTTTATATCTTTTTTTATTTTAGTTACGTTTGCTATTTTAATTTTAATACCTCAGTTCAGCATTATTCAACTTGTATATTAGAAAATCAAATTAAAAGTATTTATTTATTAAGACAGTCGAAAGTCATTGCCTCGAATAACGTATATTTGACGCCATAACTTTTCGGGATGGGCGATTACTACGCTGACGAAGACTGGAATCAGTTACTCAAACTACCAAAAAAAAAAGGCAAATATCCGCAATACCGATAACTATGCCGCAGTGCAGGATGTTCCAAATTTACAGATGCTAGCTTATTACACATAAACTTACTTTATACTTATTATTGATACATAAAATAAGTATTTTTATCTCTTGTAAAAGAAGAAGAGTAAAGTTTTTTTTAATACTAAATGGTAATTATCACATGTGGTCTTGAACTTTAATAATTACCAGCTGATGTTACTCTAATTCTTTAAGTCGTTTCTCGAAGATTACTTCTAGGTAATCTTGCTTGAAACCGGGGCTTAGTGTTTGCCTACGTAGTCCAGATTAGACATGTAGTAAGATTAATGCTGTATAGTGACGTCTACGAGTATCACTATCTCATTGCTCGTGGGTAACGTACAAAATGATTCTGAGCTTTACATCTAACTAGAATTCATGTGTACTTGCTGTGTGTTAGTGGTTACGAATACTACCATACTTTGCTCGTGGGTATCGTAAAAGACGACTAAGAGCCTTATAACGACCTGGGCCAACTCCATCTGATGCCGTTTGGTCAACAGTTACATTCCCAAGAAGGGTTGACGTCTGGCAAGGGGCCGGTCATAAAACTATTGCCAATAACTTTTACAATATGCACTGTAAAAGAGGAGTACATAATGTATCGACCCCAAGTAATTGGAATAAGAGTAGAAGAATAATGATGGATGTACGATGGAAGAAAAGGACGTCCGTTACACAATACGTATTGGGTCAACCCCAAGTTATTGGAGTAAGAGCAGGATGATGATCATAGTGATGATATATCTTTAACAAATTAAGAATAATTATATCTTATATAGAATAAGTATATCTTCAAAATCAATACAAATATGTATCGCATATGATAATTATCTTATATAATTAAATCCGTGTGGTGACGGAGTAAGAATACAATTCACCACCCCCTGTCTTACCTGTGGGTGATCTTAAGAGACGACTAAGGGATAGAAAACGCATATAACATCTATGAAAGCGAAGGAAACCTCGAAACAAAACTCTATACCATAACGCCTAACCAGCATGATATAGTAATTCTATTTAGCTCTTATTATTTGTCTATTTCGCGTTATGTCAGTCGATTTTACAATATGGTTTTACTTTACGGGGCGGTGCTGCGAAAACTGTCTTAATTGAACTAGAGAGAGCTTAAATGGCTGTGATCAAAGTCATGTTGATAAAACCATATCGATATCCTACAGACCTAATATATCAAAAATTTGCCGTCCTATGGCTCAGATAGTTATTTATTTTAAAAGCGACACTCCTTGTGCATAAATGTTTAAAAAGCCGATCTGACTATCAAAAGATAGTCAAAAGAAGGATATTCAGGATACCTTGCCCGCGAGCAGATTCTCTTCTTGCAAGACGATGCCTAATTTTCTTACATCCTCATATTTACAACGAAATTGTCAAGCACTGTAATCTTAATGATCTTTCTTATTCTTCATGCAGAAATATTGTAAAAAAAAATGGCTACACTCTCTTTCATACGAGTCAACTGAAAAGGTCATCAATGCTGGAAAGTAATGATACAGGCAGCCGCACACACACACAGGCAGACACACACGAACACGACCACGCACACACACATACACACACAGTCATAGCTATACATCACCGGTTGGTGATGTAGGTATAGCTGCCCATATTTGTGAGGTTGTGTGATTACACAACCTCACAAACATGGACAGCTGTCAAACGTTTTAATCTTGTTTTATATAATAATAATAATAATTTATTCATAAACTTCAGAGTACATTTTTACATAATCCCTGTCTCTTGAATTAGGAAAAACCTGTGTCTCAAGAGACAGTGTCTTCCCAGTTTACATTTTACACATAACATTTATTTTACAATAGCGGATTTAAAGTATTACAGAATTAATTAGGTATCCAATTATATTGATACGTGTGTGTGTGTGTTGTGTGTGAGTGGGTGTTGTGTGTGAGTGTGTGTTGTGTGTGAGTGTGTGTTGTGTGTGAGTGTGTGTTGTGTGTGAGTGTGTGTTGTGTGTGAGTGTGTGTTGTGTGTGAGTGTGTGTTGTGTGTGAGTGAGTGTATGTGTATGTGAGTGAGTGTAGAAGTGCAGCGTAGTTGTGTATGCATATGATGATTAACGATTATCAATTAGCGATTCAGCTCTGTTATAGTCCATATCAATGACTAGGCTGTATATATGTTTTTTAAAGTTATAGTTATTTGTGTTCCTCACACCAGCAGAATATAATTGGTTATATATTCGTGGCGCTCTATAGTCGTAGTGTCGTTGCGCAAAACTGGATTTAACACGTGGCACGGGGCATCTAAAATGTCGTTTAGTCAGTATCGGTAGCTGTGGGACAGTGATTTTGTGATATCTACGTAAAATCTGGTATAGATACAGCTGGCGTATTGTAAGTACACCAGTGCGTTTATGTACATCAGTTGTGGGGTGTCTGTACGGCAAGTACATAAGAACTTTTAGTACGGCGCGTTGCGCGCGCTCAAGTTCTATTACTGCCGTCTTCGACGCACCACCCCATGAGCAAACACAATAGTTTATAATACATTCACATAGGGCCTTGTACGTTTGTATTAATAATTTTATAGATGCTATCGACCGTAAATTTTTAAATATATAAATCATCTTCCTCAAACGTGTACACAGACCAGATATATGTTCGTCCCATCGTAATTTATCATCGACAATAACGCCTAAATATTTAATACTACTTGCTTTCGATAAAGTATCACATGAACACGAGTTTTTATTGTACTGAAATTGTTCATTACATGGATAGGTATGGATTTTAATTTTAAAGTCTATATGTGGCCGCGATACATTGGTCTTTGAGAAACACAGATATTTAGATTTGAATATATATAACCTAGTATTTGTAAATTAGTAGCTAGTACATTGTAAACTCGCAGCTCTGGCTCCTGAGATACAGGCTTTAACATAGTTCGGGAACTAATGTTAAGATATCTTTGTATAAAAGCACTTTTTGTTTAAATAAATTATTATTCTTTATTATGGAGGAGGCTCGAGACCAACAGTGGACATATATGAGCACACAACAATATAATAGTAATATAAATTATTAATATAATAACAAACAGCTAGACGTGCTCTGGGTAACAGAGACCAAGCGAAGGGGCAGCGACGCCTGCGATCTTCCTGGTGGCGGGATGGCTCTGTGGTCTGGTGTACCACAGAGCGATCGAGCCAGCATGGGGGTAGGAGTGCTGTTGTCCTCTCGCTTGGCCTCAGGTGTGAAGGATTACGGAATGTATGATCCCAGACTTCTCTGGGTCCGTATAAAACTAGGTGTCACCAAGGTATTCATGGTTGTAGCATCCTCCAGGTATTCATCATCCAGGTATTCATGGTTGTAGGATCCTCGGTGGCATCAGACCTAGAGAAGTTTTGGGACAATGTTAGGGAAGTTCTGGATATGGCAGAAACCAGTGAACGCGTGATTGTATGCGGAGATTTGAACGGATGGGTGGGGACCAAGCGTCCCGACTATGAGGACGTTCTTGGTCCATTTGGTGATAAGAGAGTGAACGACGCAGGTAGGCTCATAGCGGATGTATGCATGGAGAAAAACCTTATTGTGTCAAACACATTTTTCCAACATAAGGACATCCATATGTATACATGGAGAAGGAATGAACAGAAAAGCATAATAGATTTAATTTTGGTAGACAGTCGCCTTCGAAACAAAATATTGGACGCAAGAGCCTACAGGGGCCCCACAGTCGATACGGACCACTATCTCGTTATTGCGAGATTTAGTGGTCTGTTCAGAAAGTGGAGGCACTGGCGAGAGCGTGTCCACTTCGGAGGGCTTGAAAGAATAAAAGTTGAAAGGTTGCAAGAAGAGTGTGTAAGAGAAAAGTATGCAGAGGGTGTCCGAGAACGGCTGACGATGGAAAGCCAGCCGTAATCGGACATTGAAGAATGCTGGCGAGTATTGAAAGAGAGTATGGTAGATACAGCGAAAGAAGTATGTGGAAGTTCAAAGAAGCATAGAAAACAAATGGTGATGCATGGTGGGATGCGGAAGTGGCAGCTTCCGTAGAGCAAAAGAAGAAAGCGTGGCTGGATTATGTCTCTTCTTTGAATCTGAATGACAGTATGACTGAACAGAAGAAAGAAATATATCGGCAATGTAAGAATGACACCAAGGCCTTAGTGAAAGAGAAACGTGATAGAGCAAGTATGAGTGCAGAAGATAAGCTGACTAAAAACTTCGAGGGTAACACCAAACTCTTTTGGAGGGAGGTGAAGAAGTCTCGGGGTGGTTGGTCAGCCTTCAGAATGAATAAAATAAGGTCTAAAGGTGGAGACATTCTTACACAAACACAAGACGTGGTAAGCCGATGGAGTGAATATTTTGGCGATATGTATGCGGATGCTACGGTTGGCGCCGGTGTTGGATGTGGTTTAGTAGATCAACATTCGACAACGGCGTCCTCCGATGGTATCAGTATGGATGAAGTTGAATGGGCGATAAGAAGTTTGAAAAATGGTAAGGCAGCGGGCATTGATATGGTGTCTGCCGAGATGATCAAGCTTGGTGGCTCTTGTGTCTGGGAGGCGTTCCTGTTGCTCCTAAATTTATGTTGGAGCTCGGGAATGGTTCCCAGGAACTGGAATAGCGCAGTCATCGTGCCTTTGTTTAAAAACAAGGGTTCACGTTATGACTGCGCAAATTACAGAGCCATAAGCTTGACCAGTTTGGCAGCAAAAGTGTATGGTAAAATTATTGAAAGGAGAATGAGGATGGTGTCCGATGGTTTACTGTGTGAGACACAAGGAGGTTTCAGGAGTGGAAGGGGATGCATGGATCAAGTGTTATATCTGCGCAACATTCTGGAAAAGCATCTGGCTCTAGGTCAGAGGGTTTTCTGCAGTTTTGTGGATCTGGAGAGAGCATTTGACACAGTTGTACGAAAGGAACTTTGGGACATTTTACCGGAGTATGGTATTAGCGGTAAACTGCTACAGGCTGTGCAGTCCAGTTACATGGGCTGTAGAGCCTGTGTGCGGCTAGACGATGGAATGTCGCCTTGGTTTGACGTCAATATCGGCGTTAAGCAGGGGTGCGTTCTGTCAGCCAGGCTGTTTATCATAAATCTGGATAAATGTCTCCAAAGGTTGAACGATATGAATGTGGGAGTCCAGATGGGCGACTCAGTGGTCACTGCTCTGCTTTGTGCAGATGATGCAGTCCTGCTGGCACAGTCAGCGACTGACCTGCAGACCCTAGTCGAAACAATGACAGAAGATTGTAAGAAAAGGGGTCTACGCGTGAATGTGAGCGAAACCAAAATAATGGTCTTTGAAAGAGATGAAACCAGAACAGATATAAGAGTAACAATAGGTAATGATGTACTAGAGCAAGTGGATGAATTTGTATATCTTGGATGTGGATTTAGCCGAGATGGAAGGTACACCACTGATATAGAGCGAAGAGTGAATGCGGGAAATAGAGTGAACGGAGCGTTGGGGCAACTTCTCGGCAGCCACCACCTCAGCCAGAAGGCACGTGTAGCAGTACATAACGCAGTGCTTGTCCCAACATTACTGTATGGAAGCGAGAGTTGGGTATGCAGAAAAGAGTATGATAGTAAAATTAATGCGGTCGAAATGCGATCTCTGCGGAAAATCTGTGGAGTTAGGCTGACCGACCGCATTCGTAACGACGACGTAACAGAGCGAGTAGGTATGAAAGAGAGTATTGGTGTAAAGATGCGAAAGGGAATGCTCCGATGGTTCGGACATGTGGAAAGAATGCCGAATGAACGTCTGGTTAAGAAGATATACAATGCGAAAGTGGAAGGATGTAGGTACCGAAGGAGACCGAGACTAATCTACCTAGACCAGATCGGTCATGTACTGAAGGAAGGTGGAGTCAAGAGTCTCCGAAACCGGCGAGCGTGTATGAAGAGAATTATGAATGTTGAGGAAGCGAGTGAAGTATGCAGAGATAGAGTTCTCTGGCACTCTGTTCTCTCTGCCTACCCTGCAAGGGATATGGCGTGATGATATGTATGTATGTATGTAAAATATTAATTTATAATTTCTAGTATAAATGAAAGTAGTATGGCGCGTGTAGAGCATAAATAAAAATATTCAATATGGAACATAGGCACAATAATTAGATTTCATCGCTATGTCGCAACGCAAAAAAAGGAAAAACCTGACACAAAACTCGCACGTCCTACGGATATATGGATACGTGTTTAGGTTTTGTGTATGTAAATTTACTGGTGAATGTGAGTGTAATAAAAATGCATCAACGATATTCAGGATACGTTTCACAGTATTGATCTGTCTCCTTTCTATCTTCGAATATATTGCTCGGGTTCTTTCAACCTGATTTAAAGGGATTGAAAAGCTTAGAAAGGAATAATATGAATGCTTTTTGATGAATGCCTATTGGGAGAACGTTATAGTAGTTATATCAAACAGCCACCGACAGAAAAGTATATACCAATAATCAGCCTCAAATGGTTTCCGAGATGTAAGTAGAATTTCAATTGCGTGCAGCCTCATACAGGCCGCCTTATTCAGGTAGGTGCGACCTGACCATAGTTGTCATAAAGGAAATGAAAAATAAAATATATTATACAATAATTATATTCATCTCAGCTCATATATGTTCCACTTTTGGGCTCGAGCCTCCTCCATAATGGGAGGGAAATTGACCTACTATACCACGTTGGTCAGACGTGTTGGTATAGGGTTTCGTTTCGAGTTTTCCTTCTCTTGCATAGATGTTATATGCATTTTATATCCATTAGTCGTCTCTTACGATCACTCACGGGTAAGATAGGGGTGGTGAATTGTATTCTTACTCCGTCACTACACGGAAAAGTTTAATAATTATATTAGTTTTTTGAAATTGCTAAAAAATAGTTTATTTATTACCAGTTTTACTCTTTTGAAATTACTAATCTTGACTATTATTGCTTGGTGATGGGTTAAAAATACTGTCTTCTTTTAGGAGTCGAAATCTGACCTCAATACCCTTCTGGAGAATATATCACCAAGATGATCATTATAACCCCTTGAGGAAACCTATATTTAAAGGTGAACGTCAATAATGGAATATGGATAATTGTAATATTGGTGTTAATTAACGATTGTCATATTGGTATACTAAGGAACTCTGCAGTCCTAGACCAGCCTAATCGTAGGTGAAGACTTTAGAATATAAGGATCAATGGATGTATTGATCCTAGATATAGTGGTGCTATGTTAATGAACGTATTATTGTTGTACGCTATTGAAGAAAAATCTTCCCAATGCCATATAATTACACTTAGCAGACGTTTTGGCGATCGAGGTTGTGTATGATTGTTGTGTATGTTTATAAGATTCCTCGGAAAGTACTACTTCTTATTCTTTACGCAGCCGATAATTATGACTATCATAAGAAAGTGATATATTGTATCCTTAACCTATCGGAAGGGTACTTACCCTGACAGAGAACTGTCAATAATGGGGCCCTATCTATAAGTAGATAGGGCTACACTATTAAGTTCTATATTCGAGATAGTACCACACTCCCGTAGAAAATCGACTTCTGAGCAGTGACAATGTGCTCTTGAGTTTGGATCTTTCATTGGTTGGCAGTGGAGTAGCTGTACCCCTGGTATTGTAAAGGCCCACGGGCGGCAGTAATACTTACTATCAGGAGTGCTACTTGCTCGTTTGCCACCAACAGCAATTAAAAAACGGACACTTTTGCATGTCCATATATTTTTAAAGGGATATTAACATTCAAAAACTAAGGCAGTGAGAAGCTGACCAAATCTGTATGCCTATAAATCATTGCACTTATAACTATTCCTTTCAGAAAGTATCGAGTACGTCTATCAAAACAATTGTGAGGAATCGCCTCGCTGACCTTTTTTTGTATCTTCCTTTACTACGAGTATCTATGATTGCTGACTATAGCGAGTGTAGTAAATATATATGTCTAAAATATTTGAAAAACAATTCTTAAAAACCTATCAAATAAAGGCTTTGGCTATTTGAATGGGCTGTTTGCAACGGTTTGTATTAAATCTTGAATAATGTGTTAAATTTATTTCTTTATACAAATATTGTAATGTATTGATTGCAGCAAAGTTATAGGTATATCATAATGGTATGAACATCTATATCCTGAGCCGCACATCATGTATTCTTTTTCCAAAGAAAACTGTTTATTCATAAACTCTTGCTCTTAATTTATAATCGGAATAGGTATGTGGATTGTTCTTTTTTTATAAAGTCTACCACACCACATATCTTTGTTATTTGTTGGTATTAAATAATGTTATACCTACCTACTTTCTCTAAAAATACTAATAATATAAAAAGACGCATTATTCTACTACTATACTTAGATAAAGAGAAGGAAATCTCGAAACAAACCCTATACCAACACGTCTGACTAGCGTGGTATTGTAGGTTAATTTCCCTCCCATTACGGAGGAGGCCTGAGCCCAACAGTGGGACATTTATGGGCTGTGATGATGATGATGATGATGATACTTACATATAATCCATATATTGAGGGGTTATTTCTTATAGTATATCTATGTAATAACTTTACTATACATGTAATAGTTTGAAATTTCAGTTCCATGGTACGTGCAAAGAACTATTCTTCCGTTGTTTACATCAAAAGCGGAAAGCTGTTATCCGAATAAGTCGTCGGTATAAATCAAGTGTAATCTTGTTTGTCTGTAGTGATCGAACGACTGTTTTTGTATAAATGTATGGAAGTGAATATACGTATATGTGGTATCTTTAGAAATGCATGACTTGATGAAACTAAGTGTTTTGAATATTATTTTATTATGAAAATTTATATTTACGTTTTTAGTTTATAGACTACAATCCCATGGAAAAAATAACCTGTGAAATGAACCAACGTGAATAACGCTTAGAAGGCTGTTAACAAATTTTAATGTTGTTAGGAATCAAATAGAAAATTCAATTATATAGTCACAGTTAAATTAAATTTTAGTTCTTATTTGTGCGCCTATGAAATATACAGGTTTAAGTGTTGGATATTGAGCTATTCATAATCCTTTTTGTATTGTTGAATTCAAATTAGAAATAGAAAAAAAATATATATAACATCGTAAGATATTTCATGTCAGATTTACAGATTATTATGCTATATAAACTAATTTAAGTTACTTTAATATAAATTTAAGTTACTTTAATATAAATTTAAGTTACTTTTACCTATATAAATCCTCATTGATGGGTTGATGTCTTTGAGAGTCCTCTCCTATTACTGAAAGTCTTCGGTTATGATAATCCAATTATTTATGCGAACCCCTGATTATTGTTTTGGGTCTGAGTTTATATTTCCATTAGTTCTATCTATCTAGCTATATATCTATGATATAAAAAAATAATATTTAGAGTATTTGAAATAAAACTACTTTTACGGATTCTATCGCGTTTGTATTTGATTTATAATTTCCCGACGTTTCGAACACTTTGCAGTGATCATGGTCACGGGAGGACTGAGGTGTCTTACGTCCAATATGTCATTGTTATTACATAAATTTATTTATACTCCCCAGCCAGGTGTTCATCGTTAAGATTCCTCGTGCTCTCTGTAACAAAGATTTTGAAACGGTAGCTAACTGTGAAGGGGGATGGTGAGAATCACCATTCAAGTATTTGTCTGTATGGGTTGCTTTGCGATACACTGTATGACTCAAGGTGTTATTGGGTTTACGGATAACCAAAATATCTAAGAAAGCTAAAGAGTTATTTGACTCCAGTTTCATAGTGAATTGAATTTTTGGATTAATGGAGTTAAGATGCTTTGGATTAATGGAGTTAAGGAGCTGCAGCATGTCAAGCAGGTTCTACGTGCAAACAAGCTGCAAGTTCCTCGCCCCCGTCACGGAGACCGTGTGGAACCACCAACAGTTGAACGTCTCCCTGCAGTCCTACCTTATGTAAAAGGAGTCACTGACAAGATTGGCTATATCCTAAAACATGCTTCTATAAAAACCTATTTTAAACCACTGAAGAGGATTAGTCAGTTCTTACCACCTGTCAAGTGCCAGATCCCTCTACAGGATTCGGGAGTTTATAAATTAGACTGTGACTGTGGTCTCTCTTATATAGGCGAAACAAAGAGATCTGTAAGAACTCGGATCAAGGAACATATAGCTGATGTGAAACATCGCCTACATCAGGTTTGATAAATCACAAATCCTCGCAAAAGAACACCGATACCTACCTAGAATGGTTCGCGAGGCTATTGAAATCAAAAAACATAAAAATTTCAATAGGGAGGATGGCTGGGTATTATCATCAAGCTGGGATCCTGTTATTCACTTAATTAAAAATAAAACTAAAAAAACCACCACAAGACTGCAAGACACTGTGAGCACTTATTGTATAGATTTGACCCACAATAATAGTTAAAATTTTAATTTAATTAATTTTATTAAAATAAAGTAGGCCGCCATTCAAAAATTCAATAATAAAATTAGTATCATGCTTCCTGAGTTTTCTCGCCGAATCTTTCTCAGAGTGGCCGCGTTCCGATCCGGTAGTAGCTGAATAGTTTTTGTTAGTTTTGTAAAAATTGTAAAATTGCCACAATAATAATTATCATAAATTAAATACCTTAATAATAACAAATCATAAACAACATAAATTTTATATATAGAATCATTCTCTTTTTGTACTGGCAATGAATTGTATTAATTTTGTATAAAAATGTGGGTCAAAATTTAATATCTTATAGGGTAGATATAAATAAATTTCTGTAATAACAATGACATATTGGACGTAAGACACCTCAGTCCTCCCGTGACCATGATCACTGTAAAGTCTTCGAAACGTCGGGAAATTATAAATCAAATACAAACCCGATAGAATCCGTAAAAGTAGTTTTATTTCAAATGTGTAATACTCGCGTAAACATTAGAAGTCATTATATTTAGAGTAATTTTGAGTTATTGATTTCTTATGTGTACCCGAGTATTACACATTTGAAATAAAACTATTTTTCTGATTCTATCGCGTTTGTATTTGATTTTTATTTTTTCGATATTTCCGATACTTTACAGCCAGTGCTATGAAAGCACAATGAACGCTATAAAGAGTTCGAAACACAATAGAATACGTAAAAATGGTTTTATTTCAAATTTAGAGTATTTTGTATGTCTGTGCCGAACGAACGTCTGGTTAAGAAGATATACAATCCGAAAGTGGAAGGATTTTTTTTTTGGGACTAATCCCACCACACATTCCCACCACTGTAACTCCTGTAAGCCAGGATCCACAATGGTCTCCATAAAAGACACTGAGGTTTGACCCTCAGGAAGTCCCGGGAAACGCTTTTAATTGTCTTGGGACCCGCAACAAATTTAATTAGAAAAGAAAAACAGGAGGAGTTGAAGAATTTCCACTTCCCTCCTATGCAAAGCGGGAGACATGAAGCAAAATTGGCTAATAGGCCAATAGATAGAAGGATGTACTGACACGTGAAGCGTAGCAGTACAGCACCACGGATATGACAGAGCTTAAGGGGCCTATATGTGAGCCTTAAATTTGATTACAATAGTAGGTATGGCAGAAGCGCCTGAACGCACGGAAATTTTCTCGAGTTGCTACAAGGTCCGTATAATATATAACCCCCGACACGACTTGCAGACTGTCTAACATAAGATCGCGCTCGTTTTGCCAGAGACTGCACTCCCAGAGGATGTGATGGGCTGTTTGTTCAAAAGTGCAATTTGGTGTGGAACATCGACAAAATGGTGAATCTACTAGTTTAAAAAAGAATAATTTACTTTTAAAATTACCATGGCCTGTGAGGAATTGTGCTACATAGTGGTCAATTTCTAGCCAAACCTTCTCTAAACGCTCTCGAATAGATGGAAAGAATAGATATAGATGACGGCCCTTCGTTGATGAGTTCCACCTTTCCTGCCATTCGGTCAGGAGCTCCTCGTACACAACGCATTGCGGCGCAAAAAGTCTAGTAATTTTAATACGATCGCGCGGTAAAAGAAAATTGGTGTTCATATTTTCCCTGGTGGAATAATACAATGACGCGCGCCTTTGTATCTCTAAGTCGACCGGAAGTACACCTGCAAGTACTGGTAAGGCTTCGGTACTAACTGTTCTATATGCTTTACATAGGAATATTAATGCTAATCGTTGACTTTGGAGTAATTTACGCCGTGCCGCGCCTATCGTAGTTCTGTATTTTGTATGTCTGTGCCGAACGAACGTCTGGTTAAGAAGATATACAATCCGAAAGTGGAAGGATGTAGGTACCGAGGGAGACCGAGACTAACCTACCTAGACCAGATCGGTCATGTACTGAAGGAAGGTGGAGTCAAGAGTCTCCGAAACCGGCGAGCGTGTATGAAGAGAATTATGAATGTTGAGGAAGCGAGTGAAGTATGCAGAGATAGAGTTCTCTGGCACTCTGTTCTCTCTGCCTACCCTGCAAGGGATATGGCGTGATGATATGTTTGTATGTGTATGTATGTAAATTTTGAATTTATAGCTTGTCGAAAACATCCTATCACTTTATTGCAGCTCTTTTAAAATCAAACTGCCATGGCGGTCTTAAGGTTTGCGAAAGACAGTTAGCGATATTAAGTAACGTTAAAAGATAAATAGTCATATTTTGACTACTTAGTCATATTATGAGCTATGAAGATCATATATTTTTTTATTGTTCTAAGCCATTATGCACTTAGACTAAATTACCTCTGACTTTATAAATTTAAAAGCAGTTACAATAACATTAGTTAAGATAATAAGAAGGTCATAAATTCGAACATACTAGCTAATCAGCTAGTAGTTAGTTCATTCCTGAAAGATTGACCGCTGTTTGAATGAATATTCAGCCGTATGATATACATTTCTCTAATAAGACTTGCCTCTATATATTAGAGGAATATAATGACCGTCTTTTGAGAAGGCTACACTACCAATTCTTACTTTGGTCTTGGATGTCGTAAAAGACAAGTAAGAGCTTTATATTGACCTAGGCAGACACATCAGATGCCTTTTGGTCAACAATTACATTCTCAAGGAGGGATGAGGTTAGGCAAACGGCCGGTCATAAAACTATTGCCAGTAAGTTTTTGCAATATGTAGTAAGTACTTGTTACATCAACCTCAATTAATTAGGATAAGAGTAGAAGAACGATAATGATATATAGATCCATCATCATTCTCCTACTCTTATCCCAATTACTTGGGGTCGATACAATACGTACTCTTCTTTCGTAGTACATATCGTAAAAGTTATTAGCAATAGTTTTATGACCCGCCGCCTGCCTGACGTCAACCCTCCTTGGGAATGTAATTGTTGACCAAACGGCATTAGATGGAGTTGGCCCAGGTCGTTATAAGGCTCTTAATCGTCTTTAACGACATCCACGAGCAAAATAAGGGCTGGTAGTATTCGTAGCCGCTATCACACAGCTTCATAACGATATATAGACCCATAAATTTAAATTAATTTGTATAGAAAATATAAGAAATATATCTTGAAATAGCAACAAATTATTATACTACAAAGCAGAGTGTATCACGACCTATTCTCACATCGAAAGCAGAGTGTATCACGACCTATTCTCACATCGCTGCCGCACTTTAGTGCTGTACTAAAATAAAAATAGTCCGTAACGTTTGACTTGATACAAAATGTTTCTATATTTTTACGATACAAGTACCTAGTGTTAAGTCTTTTGTTAAAATTGTTATACTTATTTCGTTTTTTACCGTAATTTTAGTAAAGATGATAGTGTAAGGTTATTTACATCTATGATATTGGGGTTATTTCTGTGATAGTAATAGTGCTACACTGTTGACAGTTTTCTGTTAACAGCCGCGGGACGGTCCGTCCGTGGTCTGAGTAGTGGTAATCTGCTGTTGCGTTTCGTTTGGTGAGCAAGACAGCCGGTAGCCTAACTTTCTGGGTGGGTTTGGAGTTTTCTATAGTAAACAGCGGCCCGGCTGTGCTTACCATCAGCTGTGCTGCTTACTTAATTATCACCATCAGTGAATAATATGACTTTTATCCTGTATTCTTTATTATATCATCTTACGAACATATCTTTATTTCTGATATTTTAGTGGATTTTTTCGCGTTTGTATTTGACTTATCGAATCGGTAAAAATTGTTTTATTTTAATCATATCATATATTATCCCAGTTTGGTGGTGGGTTAAGAAGATAATATGTCACCACCCCTTACTTGAGCCTCGGAATTAAATAAATCATTAGGATTAAACCAATGATCCACGTGTTGCTGGGCACCTTACATCACAAACAATTGTTCTTAATAGGAATCGAACTCATATTACTAGTATGGTACATTTGATATAAATATAATAATATAAATAAATAAATAATATTGCCAAATTAGTAATTTAAAGCCCAACTGGGTAGGTTTGGGGATTTTATTTGTAGGCAGCAGCCTAAGCTATACCCCTTGGTATTGCAAAGGTCCATGGGCGGCAGTGACACTTACCATCAGGTGTGCTGCTAGCTCGTTTGATAAACAAAATAGGCATATGGAATAAAAAAAAATTATAATATGTTTACGCGATAAACAATCCAACCGTAGACCGTAATTGTAATGACTTTTGAAGTCATTACAATTACGGCAATTGTGCAGTCTAAATTGGCAGTAGCAATCCCCCGAGAAACTTATGTCATCAACTGCGATCGCTAAACTACTTGTCAAGCGCGGTGATTATAACATAATGCCCTATTGTAAATAGCTCTATCTTTAATACTGGTGGTAGATAGGTGGAAGGTTATTATTTGTTTCATCTGCATTTTCATATTCGTTATTATATATTCGTTGGACGTATATTTTCGTAGGACGCTGAAGAATAACAGCGTTGTGGTATCACTTCTATAGTAGATACCACAATATTAAGCTGAGCAGCCATTCTTTTCCCCATTTACGGAGAGGACGCCATTTTCATAATATATATTCTTAACAACTGTATTTTCTTTTATTGTATTTTTATGATTTAGTGCTTTTTTTTTATTTATTTTTTATTTATTAATTTTTGTTAAAGAGTTACTAATATTAATCATCGTATGTCATTTCCGTGAAGGAGTAATAAATAATTTTTCTTTCTTTCTTCTTATTTTATACGATTCGAGTTTTATAAATATTAAATTCACGTCGTTGTAATCTACAGTTCTTAACTCCTATTTGTTCTATTCTTTGCCACGGGCCTTTTCCAGAAGATGAAAAGTTAGCTGCATAACATCATACTAGTCAGATAATAATAATAACTTTTATTCATCTCCACTAATAAACTTTACACCTAAATTTTTTGACAGTAACTATTCATGGGAGATTTGAAGTATAAACTAAGTCTGGGTCTGTATTTTAGTACTCCAGACCCCCAGTAGCTAATAAGTAGTTATACCAATACTAGGATAATAAGAGAGCAAGAAGCGCTTGGATATGGATGGATGTCTTAGTATGGAGATTTATTTCAAGTTTACCTTCCCTTGCAATATTATTATTTGCTTTAGTTGATTTGTTCCTATACTCGTCTTATGTGTAAATCGAACACACGATACTTGGTGCAGTTGGTCGATATATCAACCACTTTGCCATCTGTGCAGTCGTCATTGTATTTTATTTTTACATTTTTTTTTCTGTATAGAACTTGTTTCTACATATTTATGGTCGATACTCTTGCTTCATATGAAATGCTCTTTAAGTTTATCGATAATAAGTACTGATAACTTAGTAAAAGAGAAAAAAGAGCGAGTAGGTATGAAAGAGAGCATCGGTGTAAAGATGCGAAAGGGAATGCTCCGATGGTTCGGACATATGGAAAGAATGTCGAACGAACGTCTAGTTAAGAAAATATACAATGCGAAAGTGGAAGGATGTAGGTACCGGAGGAGACCAAGACTAACCTACCTAGACCAGATCGGTCATGTACTGAAGGAAGGTCAAGAGTCTCCAAAACCGGCGAGCGTGTATGAAGAGAATTATGAATGTTGAGGAAGCGAGTGAAGTATGCAAGGATAGAGTTCTCTGGCACTCTGTTCTCTCTGCCTACCCTGCAAGGGATACGGCGTGATGATATGTTTATTATTATTTATATAAGTACTAACAAATACCAGTGTAGGCAAAGATGTTCAGAACTATGGGACTGTCTTTTCAAAGTTATGTGTCCATTAAATAATATTCCTTTTCCTATCAAGTATCGTATCGGAAAAGGAAAATATCATTAAAATCTACATTTAAGAGTTTTGTAAAAGGAAATTATCTTTAAAAACTGGCCAATTGTGAGTCAATTCACTCGCGAAGGCTGCCGTATCATTATACAAGATTTAAGGTTAACTTTCAAATGTTTTCGGAAAAGAAAAAATGAAGGACAAAAAACAACGTTTCGTGTATAGTGATTCCTTGAATTTTTTTATTAATTATATTTATATTATTTAATGTCATAGTGGCGAAAAAAATAACTACGCTCTTTAAAATTATGTATTGTGTATAAGCTGCAAAATATATTCTTTTATCGAGACATACGTTAAAACCAGAACACACTGCTAGTGTATCGACTTTTTTACGACCGGCCGTCCACTTAACCTCAATCCTCTAAGTGAATAAATTTTGGTAATATCAACTACCTATACAGTATGACTGGTAAAAGACTGTACATATTGAAGGAACGATAGATAATGGTCATGTAATGTAACAAATAAAAATATAATAAGAAGGTAATATTAATTAACTAAATAGTAAACCTCAACAATATTAGTGTGTCAGGATTCTCAAAAAGATGGTCACCTTCTCAACATTTCTCGATACAAATCAATCGCACCTCGTTCGCTGCCATTTGGTCGAGCATATGCAATTTCCCAACACTCTTAGTGCGAATAACACATTCTATCACACTTCACACACAAATAGTCATGGTTAAAATCGAAACGCGGGCAATCGAAAGACGCGTAGGTTAACAAACACGGAAATGCAAAACACCCGATACGGCGCACGCGCTTTGACTGATCAGCTGACCACAGACGGACACTCACCCCGGGGACATCCCTCGGGGGTGCGGGGCAGAGTGTGCGTGGGAGCCACTACTTAGCACTGTTGTCAAGGTCACGCGCTCGGCTAGTTACTATTTTTATGCAATTTCAATATCTATGCGGAGGTGTACGTAAATAATCATTTTTATAGGACAATTAGTTCAAAATTTAAGTAGATATCAATTTTTTTTATATATTCGGTATCAGAATCGAGTACCGAATACCCTCCCTCAATATGTACAATCTTTTACCGAGAAGGAAAACTCGAAACAAAACCCTATACCAACACGTTTGAACAGCGCGGTATAGTAGGGTAACTTCCCTCCCATTACGGAGGAGGCCCGAGCCCAACAGTGGGACATATATGGACTGTGATGAACTAGATTATTTTACAATAATATTTACATTTAACGCTAAGTTTTAAATTAAAATATTTACAGAAAAATTAAGGATAAAAACAAAGGCGCCCAGCTCAGGGCGGTTCTGTGGAGGCCACAGAGAGCCATGGCGGTCAGAGCCATTTGCGGGTACCGCACGGTGTCGACAGAGGCGGCGTGCCTGTTGGCCGGGACACCCCCGTGGGACCTAGAGGCGGAGATGCTCTCCGACCTCTACCGGCGGGTTATCACAGCGCGCGAGGAAGGTGGCTCCCCATCGTTGAGCGAGATAGCCACCTGGCGCGTGGATGCCCGCCGAGACGTCATCGCCCGTTGGGCTACGCGGCTGGAGAGGCCTAGGCACGGTGTGGAGACCGTTGAGGCCCTCCGGCCCGTATTGATAGAGTGGATGGAGCGGCGGCACGGAGTCCTCACCTTTTGGCTGGTGCAGGTATTGACGGGGCACGGGTGTTTCGGGTTGTACCTGCACAGGGTCGTGTATAGGGAGTGGACTCCGGCCTGCCACCACTGCAGGAGTGACGAGGACACGGCGCAACACACGCTGGAGGTGTGTCCGGGATGGGAGCGGCAGCGCCGTGACCTCGTCGCTGTCATCGGTGCCGACCTGACGCTGCCGGCCGTCGCGAGAGCGATGGTCGACAGCATCAGGAACTGGGACGCGGTCGCCGCCTTCTGCGAGGCTGTCATCTCGCAGAAGGAAGCGGCGGAACGGGCAAGGGAGGATTCCCGCGCCCCGGGCCGCCGCCAGCGGCCGGGGCGGCGCAGGCGCGAATACCTGCGCCTGATGCCGCCCTAACCGAGGCTTCGGGTGATCGGACCGGGGAATTGTCCGGTCACCCGACGTGAGGCCACCGCGTGAGGGCGACGCCCCGACGGCGAAATCTGTTGGGGCGTCGACGAGAGGAACCCGCGAGGGTGAACCGCCGGGCGGGCCACCGAAGTTAAAAATCGGGTCCCGGTGACCCGCTCGCACGGCGAAGAGAGAGGAGTTTTACGGTGGGTCTATGGGGTCACGCGCCGCCTTTTCCGTCACCCCGGACCGATTTGGCGGCGAGACTAATCCATAGTCCACCAAAAAAAAAAAAAAAAAAAAAAAAAAAAAAAGGATAAAAACAAAGGGCGCAGTCAGGCATCGAAAAATTCCTCTGCATCACTGTCCACCGGTAATGTCTCCAGAAAGCTAGCAGCATTACCACGTTGAATGGTAATGCTAACCTTTTGTGCAAAATATAGGCCAACCCTCTGATCACGTGAAGCAGCGATTAATTTTGCGATTTCTTTAAATAAAATGTGAGTATTCGGACCCCAAGGCCCTGTCAATGCTTATATTTGAAACACATCCTACAATGAAATCACGCGCAAGTACCTGATTTCATCCTTTGTTTTTTGGGCGGGACAGACTATAGCATGTTACTACTCTTCCCGGTCCGTCCGGAGTCACAAAGAAAACGCCAACGCCTTGATGCGTCCTATATGTAATTCTCTAACGCCATGGAGGCGGGGCACCGGTACTTGATATATGTCAACGATGGTCCTTCAGGCAAAGTTAGATAAATAGATAATATCTATGCATGGGAAAGAGAACTCGAAATAAAAGACTATTAAACTGTTTAATCTGCGTAGTAGCTGTTTGGTAATTTTTTTTTTTTTTTTTTTTTTTTTTTTTTTTATCAATTCTTTCTACTGCGGATTCTAACAGTGGCAATGATTTCTTTTATTGCTTATCGTGGCAAACGAGCAAGTAAGCGCACCTGATGGTAAGTATCACTGCCACTCATGGATTTTGCAATACCAAGGGTATAGCTAGGCCGCTGCCTACAAATACAAACAACAAACCCAACCAGTCGGGCTTCCGGCTCTCTCGCTCACCGAACGAAGCGCAACAGCACATGGCCATTACTTAGTCATTGATCTTCTGCGAGAGTGTGGTACTATCCCGGATGGACAAAAAATATTCTAAGGAAAACTATTAAGACTTAACATGATGTAACACTAATAAATTTTCCGAGTAAGAATACAATTCACAACCTCCTATCTTATCCATGGGTGATAGTACGAGACGACTAAGGGATATAAAAACGCATATAAAATTTATGCGAGAGAAGGAAAACTCGAAACAAAACCCTATACCAACACGTCTGACCAGCGTGGTATAGTAGGTCAGTTACCCTTCCATTATGGAAGTGGCCCGAGCCCAACAGCGGTACATATAAGGGCTGAGATGATGATAATGATAATTTAATAAAAGACTTCTAAGCCATCCTCTTTAATATCTAGATATTTTCTATCTTGACAATACAAAATTATTTTTGCATGACTGAGCAGATTTATAAATGTCCCTATAATTATTCATTCCACTTTTTCTTAATGCATTTCAGAGGAAATGGCGTATAATTAACAACCACTTTTTACTGTTTTAATTGCTCACGCGAAATTCGCGCGTCCGTGCTAATTAGGACTTAAAGCTAAGGTAATTTAATGAAAAAATATTATAAAAAGTCATATAATCTATTTCTCTATCCATATTTATGAAGTATTTATTATAGAAGATAATAATACATATCCGTGTGTTGACGGAGTAAGAATACAATTCACCACCCCCTCTCTTACCCGTGGGTGATCGTACAAGATGACTAAGGGATATAAAACGCATTAATATCTATGTGAGAGAAGGAAAACTCGAAACAAAACTCTATACCAACACGTCTGACCAGTCCCTGTGTCTGAACAGTCTGACCAGCGTGGTGTAGTAGGTCAATTACCTTCCCATTATGTAGGAGGCTCGAGCCCATATATGGTATATCGAAGACATATATGAGCTGAGATGATGATGAAAATTGTAAAAATATATATGTATTTAAGTTTTTAACGCCTACAGCTGATAAAAAAACTACAAAGAGGATGATACATTCTAGTCTAAAAAATCTTCAGTAGTAAGTTAGATTCAGGATGTAGATATTACACATTTTGTTATCTAGATAGAATAGACAATGGGTTAGTATGGGCCCTTGATACTTAATATATACTAATCAAATCACAAATTCGTAGTTATCCTTTTTTCTTTTATTGGTGGACTATGGATGCGTCGCGCCCCGCCAAATCGGTCCCGGGTGACGGAAAGGCGGCGCGTGACCCCATAGACCCACCGCAAAACTCCTTTCTCTTCGCCGTGCGAGCGGACCACCGGTACCCGATCTTTGTCTTCGGTGGGTCTAATTCGTAGTTACCCTAGAGGGAATTAATTTACTTCAGTATTCCACTCAATAGTTTTACAACTAGAGAACATATGCTTCAAAGGCCTTCCCCATTTGAAACATCATTATGATCGAGAAAGGATTCTTTATCGGAACCTAACACGACCTTGCAAAGACTCTCGCTGTTATTATTTAAGCATATAAGGTCATTCATTTGCCTGCCCTCATCCCACGCTAAGTGGGGTCGGCACAACATGTTTCATATAAGGTGGAGATGACAATTCGACAATAAATGAAAACACCGGCAATACATTAGTATAGGAGTATTTTGAATATATCTAAGAAATCCTCACATGCAAATTTAAAAATAAATATTTTAAACAAGCATACTTTTATCATAAATATGGAAACATAATAGAACACCGTTTGTAAATATTAGTTCACTGACCTGTAATCCGACCGAGTAGATCTTTTCATTATGCCGCTTGCATTAGGTACTTTTAATTTTCTTATGTAAGTCTGATGACATATTTTATGTGGATCTTATTGGTCAAGAATAAGGTATAATATGCATTAATTTGTATTACGTTTGGCGAATACTTTAAATGCTAAACTGGCGATATGTAGGTACCTACCTTCATATTAATTTATACTGATGCGGCGCGGGAGTTCTATGATCTCTTAGTGATAGCCTAATTATTTTAATTTTAAATACAGAGTGTAGAAAATGTTATTAATACAAAGTAAGGTGCTGTGGCTAAACTATACGACATATTATATTCAAAGTTTGTATACAGGCTGGGCAAGTCATCAGATACACTAAATTAAAATTATTATCGTATGGTCGTCTCCACTATGTATTAAACACAAGTTCGTAATAAAACTAAATTGAATACGAAAGAAGACTTGGGCGCCAGTTAGTAATGTAATAATGAGTTGATGATAAAAATATTATCGAGAAATAAAATACTTTGATTAATATAAACAGAAACACAATCCTGAACATACTTTTCGGGAAATATGATAACTTATAAAAGAGGTTTCGTTTTTCTTGGTTAAAACGATTTATGGTGTTTTGTTTGACTTATTTTTTTTTTGTATAAACATTTTGAATAGAGTTGTTCATGTAAACAGATGCCATTTATTTATCCTTGAGAATTGTGTTATCAAGTTTGATACTTAGAATTTGATAGCTTATTATTTCTGGTATAAAAAGGATTTGCTGTGTGGTTGCGTCTACGAATACTACCAACACTTAGTTTGCTCGTGGATACGGTAAAAGACGACTAAGAGCCTTATAACGATCTGGGACAAATCCACTTGTTGCCGTTTGGTCAACAATTACATTCCCAGGGAGGGTTGACGTCAGGCAGGCGGCTGGTCATAAACCTATTGCCAATAACTTTTGCTATATGTACGATGGAAGCAGAGTAGGCTCGAGCGTCCTCCATAATGGGAGGGAAATTGACCTACTATAACACACTGGTTAAACGTGTTAGTATAGGGTTTTGTATCAACATTTCCTTCTCTTCCATAGATGTTATATGCGTTATATTTAGTCTCTTACTATCACCCACGAGTAAGGAGTGGTGAATTGTATTCTTACTTCGTTACCACACGGATAAATACTACATTTTGTATAAATTGAAGTTATATATTACTTTTTGAAAATATTCATAAACTAAAATAGTATATTTTCTTATAGGTTATGGTCTGGAAACATTCCATTTGTAGCGTTTTGGGCAACGGACTTTACAAGTTTATAATTAACGGACACAAATTACTAATAGGTACTTGTAGGGTGGGTCTGTGGGGTCGTACGTCGTTCCCTCTGTCGCCCCGGATGGATCGAACGGGGTGTGTCCCATAGCCTGCTGCCGAAAAAAAAAGAAGTCTCATAATAATAATTAATTGATCGCATAAATGATTGTCCTGCTTAAAAAACAAACCAGTGACATTTAACATGGTAGGTCTGTTTTTTAACCACTACACCATCTGAGGAGTCCTTACGATCCAATTTTAAAGATATATTAATATACTATCTTTCATGCTATAATTTTTTTTTTTTTGGCAGACCATTGTGGACCTGGCTATGGCCTGCACACGTGCCTTCCATTCCATCCGGGGTGTCAGAAGGGTGGCGCATTCCCTCCTGGGAATGGATTAAAATACAACATGTCACTACTCTTACCTTCTCACAGAAGTCTTAAAATTGATCACCAGGGTGAAAGAAATCATCAGGTGAAAGGGCTGTAACACATTCCTGGGCAGCTTATAATATTAATTGCCATCGCCAAGCGCATATCAAAAGTGGCAATCATGCCACTATCCCCCTCAGCTGGGAGATCTATGTTCAAAAGCAAATGTATATAAAATGATGATAATGATGAGATGAAACTCATTACGTTTTACGTAAAAAAATAGAATTCGAGCCATCTGAGTACCTATAATAAAATCTTAAATATTTTCTTTTAATTAAAAGTTCTGTAAAAAGTACTTGTACAATGTGTAACTTTTGTATTTATAACGTGAAAATGTAACTTAGGATAGTTAGAGAGTATTTTTAAATATACCTAATATAACTAGTACTTTTGAGGTCTTACTTTTGAAGTTTTGTCCGATGGGAAAATAATAAGATGTGAATACATTTATAAATACCCGATTACGAAACGAAAAATGATGTCACAAGCGGGGTTAGAGCCCGCACCTATTGGGAGTCCGGCCCAATCGTGCTACCACTTACACCACCGTGAACTACTGTAGGACATGCAAATCTCGCTTCGTATCATATTTACGTCTTCAAGGTGACGTATGCCATCTACCGGACAATGTTTACACATTGTATAGGCCTAATACTTCAAACTTTACAGTTAGAATTCTATTAAACGATGACACAACCTTGTTATTCAAATTACTGAAATTTTTTATCATTTAATATGCTTAATTATTTATAAATACCCGATTACGAAACGAAAAATGATATTTTCGATTTGCATGTCCTACAGTAGTTCACGGTGGTGTAAGTGGCAGCACGATTGGGGCGGACTCCCAATACGGGTTCGAACCCCGCTTGTGACATCATTTTTCGTTTCGTAATCGGGTATTTATAAATAATTAAGCATATTAAATGCTAAAAAAATTCAGTAATTTGAATGTGAATACATTTTTGCTCGTAATAGGGTTCTTATAAATAATATTAAATGCTAAATTTCAGTAATTTGAGTAACAGGGTTGTGTCATCGTTTAATACAATTCTAACTGCAAAGTTTGAAGTATTAAGCCTATACTATGTGTAAACATTGTTGGGTAGATGGCACACGTCTCTTTAAAGACGTAAATATAATACGATGCGAGAATTGACTGTCCTACTATAGTTCACGGTGGTATAAGTGGCAGCACGATTGGGACGGATTTCCAATAGGTGTGGATTCGAATCCCACTTGTGACAATTATTTTTCACTCATAATAGGGTTTTTATAAGGAATAAGATGTTTAATCGTTACTTTTTTATTCAAACAATAAAAACCGGTTAAGGAGGCACAACTAAAGTGCTAACTAAACCTACTACACAAGACTCTTCTAGTGAGATATAACACTAACTATGTTCATAAATGCACCTATTAAGCGTGATAATTCTATTATTATCCATACTTTATTAGTGTACATACATATCATCACGCCATATACCTTGCAAGGTAGGCAGAGAGAACAGAGTGCCAGAGAACTCTATCTCTGCATACTTCACTCGCTTCCTCAACGTTCATAATTCTCTTCATACACGCTCGCCGGTTTCGGAGACTCTTGACTCCACCTTCTTTCAGTACATGACCGATCTGCTCTAGGTAGGTTAGTCTCGGTCTCCCTCGGTACCTACATCCTTCCACTTTCGCATTGTATATCTTCTTAACCAGACGTTCGTTCGGCATTATTTCCACTTGTCAGAACCATAGGAGCATTCCCTTTCGCATCTTTACACCAATACTCTCTTTCATACCTACTCGCTCTCTTACGTTGTCGTTACGAATGCGGTCGGTCAGCCTATCTCCACAGATTTTCCGCAGAGATCGCATTTCGACCGCATTAATTTTACTTTCATACTCTTTTCTGCATACCCAACTCTCGCTTCCACACAGTACAGTAATGTTGGGACAAGCACTGCGTTATGTATTGCTACACGTGCCTTCTGGCTGAGGTGGTGACTGCCGAAAAGTTGCCCCAACGCTCCGTTCACTCTATTTCCCGCATTCACTCTTCGCTCTATATCAGTGGTGTACCTTCCATCTCGGCTAAATCCACATCCAAGATATACAAATTCATCCACTTGCTCTAGTACATCATTACCTATTGTTACTCTTACATCTGTACTTTATTAGTGTACTTCATTATAATCAGTCCTTCGATAATGGGTGAATAGATAGGTTTTAATATTCCCTAAGACTTTAAGCCATAGTTTATTTTTTTCAGGCGTTATGTTTCCATTTCAATAAATAATAGTCTTTGTAAGATTATGAAATGATAATACAAAATAACATACTGCTGCTCGTGGAGTCTATGAAAATCTACTATTAATAAATTGACAATACTTATAATAGTGGTAATAAATGAGTCTGTTTTATTATGCAGGTCAAACGAATATATAGATTTACATTTTCATATAAATCAAAACTCCTTTGTTTGAATTTTAGGATCTTGATCGTAATTTAGTAACCTATAGTGGTAGGACCACGCTGTTGACAGTTTTCTGTCTACAGTCGCAGGCCGATCCGTCCGGGGTAGTACCACACTCTCGCAGAAGATTGACGTCTGAGTAATGCCAATGTGCTATTGCGCTTCGTTCGGTAAACGAGAGAACCGGAAGTCCAACTGGGTGGATTTGGGGTTTGTATTGGTAGACAGTGGCCTAGCTATACCCTCGGTATTGCAAAGGATCATGGGTGGCAGTAACTCTTACCGGTGTGCTGCTTGCTCGTTTGCCACCATTAGTAATAAAAAAAGTAACTACAGACACACTATTCTTTATTACTATAAGCACACTTACTCGCGGCGTTTGAATATCGTCCAGTCACAGAGCAGGTATAGTAATAGCTAGTTAACCCGTGCGGAATTCCGTAGTACGCAACAAATTGTTCCGTATCTCTTTACTCTTAAAATTATTTTCGAGATATTCAATTTAAAAATGAAATGTGGGAACGCAGAAAAACAAATAGATATCCAATTCGATATTTTTCGAATCCGATTCGATATCTATTGAAAAGTCGACGCATCCACTAAATTGAAAGGATCCTAGATGATTTTAAATATGGAATTTAAGAGAAGCGTTATATTTTTAAACCGTGTCTATGTTTTGTTATTAGCTGGCACAGTAAGCTTTAAAATGAGGGGTAAAGGGTAGCACTATTATAATTATATTTCATAAACTAGTACGAGCTATATATGTGGATGTCGTAAAAGACGACTAAGAGCCTTATTTCGATCCGGGCCAACACCACCTGATGCCGTTTGGTCAACAATTATATTCCCAAGAAGGGTTGGCATCAGGCAGGCGGCCAGTTATAAAATGATTGCCAATAATAATAATTTAATAATAATAACTTTTGCAATATGTTAGAAGAGGAGCACATATTGCGTCAATCCCAAGTAATTGGGAGAAGAGCTGGCGAATGATGATGATGAAACTAGTGCGAGCTTCTGTATTAGGAAACAAAGTTCAGTCATTAAATATATTTAAAGGTTAATAATGAATTGGTTTACGATCTTTCGTGCGTGCATGCATGCGTGCATACCTCTGATTGATTTATATATATAAGAGCGTGTGAAGTCTAAATGCCTGGACTATCTATAACATATAAAAAATTGTACATTATTAATTATATATGTATCACCGTCATATTATCTTTCAATTATTTGACGTCCACTGTTAGACGTAAGTTTGTCAAGTGGACGATCTACCAGGTGGAGGGCCTTTTTTTTGGTAATGGTTGGTTGGTAGTCTAGACACGGCGTCCGTTCCGTCCGGGCGACGGAAGGGCGGCGTATATTCTATAACCCACCGTGTTCCTTCCCCATCGCCATTGAGCCGGCCACTAGGACCACTTCACACATAGGCCAGATGGGGGGCCTACATTGCGACGTCCGATACGTGGTCGCCGGTCGATCGATGTGGCCTGACCCTTTCCACTTCAGAGTGCTATAGAGATATTATATATGCTTTAAACAAATTAATTACGTATAGGAACTTATAACGCAAAAGTTAATAAATAAAAGCTAGCGCTAGTGATAATTGTAGTGAGGTTATGAATTGTGTAACATGAAGCTTAAAGACGATTTATACTTCAATTTCGCGCTCACTGTCGCTTCTCGATTCACCCTTACATAATATTTCTTATTGAAGTACTATGTTATAAGCTAAAAGCGATTATATATGATAGTAGTTAAATATTATTCAGTCCGTAAACCATCGATATATTAAATTTCAAGGTTGCAATTATGAATATTTTTCGTATATATTTCACTAGCGTACCCAGCCCGCTTCGCCGGCTTAACTTAAAGGTATATTAATTACATAATACGTAATAAACAATACATTAAATACAGAGGGAAACTACCGCAATAATAATTATTATTTATCCTATATTTCATACTTTTCTAGCATATTATTTATACATTATTATTACAACTGCTGTGTTAAGCTAAAGCTGAAGCAAGCCAAACAAGTAAGCTCACCTCGAAAGCAAGCCAAATACAATTGGTCGTGTGAAGAACGTAAATTTTCTAAATTTAATCCGGCACGACGACAGTTGATAAAGAAATACATCGATCGATACCAAACTTTACAGGATTATCTGCTGGGTCAATCTAAAGATGTAGCAAGCTCAACTCAGCAGCAAACTACATACAATTGGCCGTATGAAAAACATAAATTCTCTATATTTAAGTCGGCACGACATGGCAGTTCAACATACATCGCTGTATGTTGGATTTCAAGGTGGTCTAAAAAAAACTTATGAATTTTTAATATGTACCATACGTATATAATATTTGGATATATGTACCTATAATATTTATGCTGTATGGTAGCGGTTACGAATACTACCAACCCTCACTTTGCTCGTAGATGTCGTAAAAGACGACTAAGAGCCTCATAACGACCTGGGCCAATTCCATCTGATGCCTTTTGGTCAACAATTACATTCCCAAGGAGGGTTCACGTCTGGCAGGCGGCCAGTCATAAAACTATTGCCAATAACTTTACAAAATATTTACTATGAAAGCTGAGTACATATTGTATCGACCTCAAGTAATTGGGATAAGAGTAGGAGAATAATGATGACGTATGATATTTGGAATACGTATAATAGGTCAAAAGCGCTTCCAGCTATAACTTGGACCAATCTTGTCACGGTATCTATTCAGAGGTGCCGACTCTCAGGTACGTTTCGGACTTATCTCTGTCGTGAATAATGCCCCAGAGTCGTGATCGACGACTGACGACATTTCAGAATCTCACGACTTTCCGGCCACACTGGGATTTTTAGTAATACCCGGAAAATACGTCGAAATAAACTTTGTTTTTCCGTTTATGCTGGATATGAAAGTTACTGCTTAGGTGGTATGCCATTCACTTGGTATTCTTGTGGTTTTTTATCCTTTTAACGATAACGTGGATACTCTCTTTTCTTGAATTTTTAATGTTCATTAACTGATATACTTAAAAAAACTACATATTATATTTTGTATTTTTCATATTACGTTTTGTAATTTAATATAATATACCATCTAGTAATCTGAAGGCACCTCTTTTGCACACGGATGAAATGTATTCAAATTTTTTGGATGTAAAAAAATAATTAAAATTAAAACTATGAGAACAGTTTTATATCATATCAAAGGTTACTTACAATGCTTTTACGTCTAAATTATTTCTAAAGTTCCTTCAACTAGGTCGATCTGTTTTCCAGATGACTGAGACATAAATATATTTATTAAAAAAGTGTCTGCAATATTTTTGCGACAATATTCGACACACAAATATTTGTCGGTCAGGTACTGAAGAAAGGTGGAGTCAAGAGTCTCCGAAACCGGCGAGCGTGTATGAAGAGAATTATGAATGTTGAGGAAGCGAGTGAAGTATGCAGAGATAGAGTTCTCTGGCACTCTGTTCTCTCTGCCTACCCTGCAAGGGATATGGCGTGATGATATGTATGTATGTAAATATTTTATGTATTTCAAAATTTGGACTTATACCAAAAAGCAAAGTAGTACACTCAAAATATAGTAAACGTTGCATGTATATAATGATAAATGTTTTCTACTATTCAAGTCCCTCGCATTGTGAAGTTAGCTCTTCAAGAACAATTATATTAAAAGAGCGTTATTCCCATTCAATATTATTCTAATCATGACATATTTTTTAATACAATACAGTTAACTTTATCAATAAGCCATTTATATGCTTGTTCTGTGTGGTGACGGAGTAAGAATACAATTCACTACTCCCTATCTTACCCGTGGGTGTTCGTAAGAGATGACTATGGGATATAAAACACATATAACATCTATGCAAGAGAAGGAAAACTTGAAACAAAACCCTATGCCAACACGTCTGACCAGCATGGTATAGTATGCCAATTTCCCTCCCATTATGGAGAAGACTCGAGCCCAACAGTGGTACATATATGAGCTGAGATGATAATGACGCTTATTATGAGATTAGTTACCTGAGTTTGGCCAGAAAAAGGTTCTTAATTCTAAGTCTATCATCATAATTGCCTTACTCTTATCCCAATTAGTTGGACTTAGAGTCGAATCAATATATACCTACTCTTATTCTATCGTTAATATTGTAAAAGTAGCTTCAGTTGTATGACCGGTCTTGATTATATAGCAAAAAAATTTATAGCAAATATAGGTTTGTTCTGCATCTGACATATTATATTCCTATTGCGGCGATGGGGGCCGCCACCCATCACGCCTTGCCCAGTCAGGCGAGTCGAGGAGAGCAGAGTGCCGGGTGGGTACGTGGTGACCAGATCGGTTCATGTACTGAAGGAAGGTGGAGTCAAGAGTCTCCGAAACGGGCGAGCGTATATGAAGAGAATTATGAATGCTGAAGAAGCGAGTGAAGTATGCAAAGATAGAGTTCTCTGGCGCTCTGTTCTCTCTGCCTACCCTGCGAGGGATATGGCGTGATGATATGTATGTATGTATATGTATGTATGTATATGTATGTATGTATATGTATGTATGTACGTCAATAGATGAAGAAATAATATTATAAAACCCGATAAGTTGATATAATTCGTAAAGCTGAAGTTATATTATATGACTGCACAAATGGCATTTTGATACGAAACGTGGTACGATACGTGGTATGGTACGCGTGTATTTATTGTGCAAAGTTTCGTATGTTCGATTCCCCACACAAGAATAGAATACGCGATCTTTAAATTGTTATTCTACGTCTGGATGTAATTTGAGTCCATGGAATATACATTTGTAAAGTCTACCACAATATAAGGTTTATTTCCCTACTGCAAGATATTCTAGATATCCTTTAAATAGGCAAACCCAAGGCTACAGCCAAATCCCTGCATAAATAGGATTTGGTCCTATAGCTGTCTCTTCTATACGGAAAGAAGAGCAATAGCAAATTGCGCCAACTCAGACATAATTTTTTTTATATATGGTACGCTATATGAGCCAGCTTACTTATGGCTGCAGACAGAAACTGTCAACAATACAACCTTACTATAAATAAAATTACAGTATATTGAATAAAACGTATTAATATGGAGATATCATGTAAGGAGACACCGTACAGGCTGGTCATCATCATCATCACCTACACGTCCTATTGTTGAGCTCGAGCCTCTTTGACATTGGAAGGGGCAACTGAGTTACTATACTACGCTAATCAGACGTGTTGGTGTAGGGTTTTGTTTGAGTTTCCCTTCTCTTGTACATATGTTATATGCTTTTTATATCCCTTAGTATTCCATTACGATCACCCACGGTTAAAAGATAGGGAGTGGTGAATTGTATTCTTAAGGTGTCACCACTCGGAAAACAAGCTGACAGATATCAAAACGTCTCTGCCAGTGGTTATCTCAATGGCAATGAGTATATAATACGGTAAGTTATGAAGTTGCATGATCATATTAAATTACATAACCATCATTCACCTACTCTTATCCCAATTACTTGGGGTCGATACAATATTTTTTTTTTTTAAAAGACACCACCCTGCACTAAAGAAATAAACCTTGTATTGCGAGGGACTTTACAAACATGCAATTAACGCAGACAAATTACACCCAGACTCATAACAACACTTTGTGGATTGCACAAACTAATGTCCTGCGTGGGAATTGAACCCATGGCACTGGCACGGAAGGTCGGTATCTTAACCACTACGCCATCTGTGTAGTCAAATAGTAATCTTCTTTCATAGTACATATTATAAAAGTTATTGGCAATAGTTTTACGACCGGCCGCCTGCCAGATGTCAACCCTCCTTGGAAATGTAATTGTTGACCAAACGGCATCAGATGGAATTTGCCTAAGTCGTTGTAAGGCTCTTATTCGTCTTTTACGACATTCACGAGCAAAGTAAGGGTTGGTAGTATTCGTAGCCGCTACCACACGGCTCTATATTAAATTACATACTATAGTTTATATAATAATATAGTTAATATGCAAAGTTTATATCAAATTAATAAAATATTTTACATTGCTATTCATACTTTATAGATATTTGGAGTATAAAAGCAATGTGTCTTATTTAATCCCATGATAGGTCTTCTGATCGTCGGCTTTGTGGTATCTTTTCAAGTAAAATTTAATGTATGCGGGTACTCTGCATAAATTAACAATATAATATCGTAGTTTCAATTAATCAGTTTCCAAAGAAGATTATTAACATTATATTTTTCGAGAATTTATACCTAATACATATAATATATTACACATAATATATATTTTTCGTGAGGTGATGGAGTAAGATCGTACTCGTGGGTGATCGTAAGAGACGACTAAGGGATATAAAATGCATATAACATATATGCGAGAGAAGGAAAACTTGAAACTAAAACCTCTTTTTTTGCAGTGGGCCATGGAAGCCTGGCTACGCCCTGCCAAATTAGTCCGGGGCGATAGAAAAGGAGGCGCGCATCCCCATAGACCCACCCTGCAAAGCGCCTCTCTTCGCCGTACGAGCGGGCTACTGGTACCCAATGTTTCGTCTTCGTCGCCGTATCGAAGCCTCCAAGGTGGTGAGGGAGGCCCCGAAATCATCCATTCTCCTGGTAGGAGAGAGGTATACGCTGTAGAGTGTGACCCCTTCCCATTCCGCAGTGACAAATTCCTCGGCCCTATCCAAAAGGGACAAGGACGGGAAGTGCCGCAGCGTGGAGGTGACGATTGCCGCGGTTCCGTTCCGGCTGACCACCCAATTGGGGCAATCAGGCACGCAATACGGTTCCGTGACTACGGCTGCACCAATCAACCACTCCACCATGAATTGCAGGAGGAGATCCTGCGCACCGGCGGAGTGGTTGGTGTTGGCCTGCAAGAGGTGAGTGGATTGGGCAGCAGCAGGTATAAGAAAATCCATGTTGATTCCCACGAGTATGGGAGAAAAACCGTCGACCCGGGCAGAAATCCCTGTACCCGGGCAAGCCTACATTTACCAACCAGGGGGTCAGCCGGTACCCTGGCTGGAGCGTGCTAGGAACAGAACAGCCCATCTGCCATGCATCCTCTCGCCGCACGCCAGAACTTAGGGTTCTGGGTAATTTCCGAATTCGAAGGTCGAATTCTTTATAGAGGTTGTCTTCCTCGTGGTCCGGGCGGTTAAGCCAAGACCCTCGTTCCTGAAACTACGCCTCACGACAATATGTCTTGAAGCAAGATATCAGGTTTACGATATGTCGGCGGTGCCATAAACCTGCCCAGCCCTCAAATTAATGAGTGACCGGGCCCGTCCGATATTTCGTCTCCTGTACCCTCTACAACTAGAGGGTCAGGAGCGAATTGGGGCTCAACCCATTGCTGGGGTACCCCCCCTCGCGCCAGAAATTCGCTACGAGCGACAATTCAACAGAAGGATCTGGTGGACTGTCGCTCGCACCCAGGGTACAACACGTGGAGGTTTCTGGCATCGTACCCCAACCATATGCCAACCTGTCTGAACGACGTGGTATAGTAGTACAGTTTACCTCGTAATGTAGGGGTAGATCGTACCCAATAGTAGGACGTATGTAAGCTAATAAGATTAAACAAGTTCAGAAGATGATGATGATGAAAGTTTCTGCCAGCTATTCTATAAGTGCCTATGTGATAATAGACTCGTTATTCTAAAGTTTAGCGCTGTTATTAGTAACAGATAGTAATTACGATCATCTCGCTACTCTTATGAGTGAGATCGTCGTCTTTTATTTATTACTTCGAAGGTTGATTAGGTTTGCCCGCCATTTCGTACAATTAAAATAAATGAATAATAAAGTAGACGATATTACACTTCTATTTATCTCTTTCCGGATAAAAGCGTTTTAGTAAATTCAAAACGCTTAGTTATTTACTATATATTACACTATATTATGAAAACAAACAAATTTCACAGTACAATTTAATTAAACTTAACAAAGACAAACAGCTAACAAAGCTCCAATTTGTTGAACCATTGTCGAAGCGGGAATATCCGCACTAAATGTGAACCCATACTGCTCCTAGTCACAGTCCATTGTTATATGCAAAGGGCTGAAGTTCAAAAGGATACAATGGTACCAAAATTCCATAAAATATAAGGCGTACAATACAACAGTCGCAATATATAAAGTTCTATATCGTGTATGTTTCTATAGTACTTTTATGTAGTTAAATTTAAGAATTTTATAAAGTGAAATAATTAGTTGTCCATGTGGTGACGAAATAACCTCAACCGCGGCCGACCGCGTGAGGAAAGACCGACATCCTACCCGAGGGGGGGACGTCGGTCGAGGAGAGGGTACTCCTCAGGGGTATTCCGTCGGGCCAGCCACTGACGTCAAGTCACTCTGCTCCGGTGGTTGACCCAACGACGAAGGTGACGTCACGGGTGGGTTACGGGTGTGCGTGCTTACGCCCCTCTGTCACCCCGGACGGAGTGGTGCGAGGAGTGTGCCGACCGCAACCTGCCCCAAAAAAAAAAAAAAACCTCTATCTTACCCGTGGGTAATCTTAAGACACGTCTTATAGATATCTCTTAAAGTAACTAACATCATTCAAATCCCATGATTAACTATAACCAAGTTGATACAATATTTTATTTATACCTAATAGTAAGATATCTTTCCGTGTGGTGACGAAGTAAGAACACAATTCAACAACCCCTATCTTACCCATGGGTGATCTTAAGAAACGAATAAGAGATATAAAGCGGATATAACATCTATGCAAGAGAAGGATAACTCGATATAAAACCTTATACCAAAACGTCTGTCTAGCGTGGTATATTAGGTTAATTTCCCTTCCATTATGCAGGTGGTTTGAGCCCAACAGTGGGACATACTTGAGCTGATATGATGAATGATTAGTGCTGTATGGTAACAGCTACGAATGTTATCAACCCTTACTTTAGTTGTGGGTGCCGTAAAAAATGACTAATAACTTTATATCAACCTGAGATAACTCCACCTCATGCTGTTTGGTCAATAATTACAGTTCCAAGGGGCATTGACGTCAGACAGTCGGCTGGTCATATGTATAGTGGAAGAAGCATACATATTACGTAGACCCCAATTAATTGATGAGAGCAGAAGATTGATGATAATGCAAATAGTTATTTAAATTATTAGTATATAATATTTCTTTTCAGGAATTTATTACGCAAGTCTTTTGTCAGGCACTATCTTATATATTTGATTGATTAGATGGCGTAGTTGTTTGAGTAATAAATTTCTTTGCTTTCCCATACTATGCCTTCAACTCCACTCAGGATAGTTCTTCGATCCAAAAATGATTGTTCTGAGTCTGGGCGTTATTCGTGACATTAATTGTATGTTCTTAAACTTACCGTGACGCAAGTTTCGCGTCACCGACATGCTAATGCTAATAGTATATCTATAGCTATGTGAAAACTTCTTTAGGCGCGTTGAGCGTTTTGGAGGGAAAATTAATTACAGTATTGAACATTTTAATGTTTTTATATAGATAAATGAATAATGAAAATAAAGAATTTATTTTCAAATATTTTCAATATTCATATCAATATTTGCATATAAAAGTATGGCATTATTAATTTTTAATTGTATTTTTAATATTTAACCTTTATGTCATGAAATGAGTATCATTGTGGTTTAAAGGTTATCTTACTAGCGTGGTAAAACCGATTCCTAGATGTTCGATAATATTTTTTATTTTTATATAAAAATTAGAAAATTATTATTATTTCAATTAGTCTTAAGTTAATAGTTTTCACTTCTATCGGCAGTCCCCATGACTGCCTGTTTTTATAAACTTCTCAGGCACTATAGGATCTTGACAGTGTGTTAGCCTTTGATTCGTCAATACGATTACATTATGCAAGAGCGTCTTAGAATTGTGAATTTATCATTCATTTTAGGTAAAGAAAATTCATAACACTTATTGTTGATAGTTTTTTGTTAACAGTCGCGGCCGGGCCCGTCTGGGGTGGTAATACCACACTCTTACAGAATATCAACATCTGAGCAGGAGCAATGTGTTTTTGCGCTTCGTTCGGTGAGCGGGAGAGCCGGGAGGTCAACTTTCCGTGTGGATTTGGATTGGTAGGCAATAACCTAGTTATACCGTTGGAATTGCAAAGGTCTATGAGTGGCATTAGTGGCATTTACCAAGAAAGATAAGCGATAAAAAAATACATTAATTTGACGTCATACACTGTCAATAGCTCATTTATGAAAATACTCCTTTACATTAATGAAATAACGCTCTTACGGAATATTGAGCATTAAATAACAGCATACACCTTGGCATACTGATCAAAATAACTCGATGGAATAAAATTTAAAAAACATACATACATATAGTATATACATTATACATAGCCTCTCTGGGATACAAAGTGGTAGGCAGAGACTACGGATTGCCACAAACCACGATTTTGGCATATCTGCAATGCTTTATTCACACATAATAATCTTCATTAATGCTCTACGGTTACTCATACTCTTAATATAATCTCTCGTCAACACATGAAATTTGGTCAAAAAAATTATGACACGGTCATCATCACAGTCCCTATATGTCCCACTGTTGAGCTCGGGCCCCCTCCGTAATGGGAGGGAAATTAATCTACTATACCACGCTGGTCAGACGTGTTGGGTTTTGTTTCGAGTTTTCCTTCTCTTGCATAGATATTATATGCGTTTTATATCCCTTAGTCGTCTTTTACGATCACCCACGGATGGGTGAATTCAATGGTGAATTGTATTTTTATTCCATCACCACATGCATAGATGAAATCTCTAGTATAATTAAATTTCGCGCAAAGAATAAAAATTCTACTTATAATATTCTTATATAAATAAACATAATGTTTTATTTCTTCGTATATAAATACCCACATAGTCTTTACAATAAATGAAAGTCGGCTTTGTGCATCCACCACGTCTCTGAGGTTAAGTGCAAAATATTTGTTCTGGCGTCTACGATCGGGAAAATTCAATGAGGTTAAATAAATTGTGGACCTTTTGTACCTGATCTAAATCTATTGGCTCGGTTTGTGTACATTTTTCACACCCATTCTTAATAGACACTAACAGAAGACATTGTGTTCCTTTATATGCGATTTAAAAGTACAATTTTCATGCTTTTAAATACGTATAATTTGTGAAATGAGAAAACCAGCCTTGGTATGATTAACTTCATTTATTCTGGTGTTTACTCGAGTATTAGACTCTTGTAATAAACCTGTTTTTACGGCTTTATCGTACCTATTAATTTTTAATTACTCGATATTTCGAACATTTTTTTTTTCACCTCACAGTGTTCATGGTTTCTCCTGTGACTATGAATGTTGTAAAATCTCGAAATCGAAATGTAGGGGAATTTAAAATCAAATACAAACTTGATAATATCTGTAATAACGGTTTTATTTTGAAAGATATTTAATATTTTTTTATTACTTATGATGGCAAACGAACAAGCAGCACTTCTTATGGTTGTGTATTACTGCCTCTTATGGCCTTTTGTACTACCAGACTTTTTTAATAATAAGGGTACAACAAGATCGCTATCTACAAATCCAAAACCTATCCAAATTAAGCTCCCAGTTCCTTTGCTCACTGAACGAAGCGCAGCAGTACATTGTTATTGCTCAGACATTGTTCTGCGAGAGTGTGGAATGTGGTGTAGTCACCCCACAGTCCCCAGACGAACCGACCTGTGGCTGTTAATAAACTATTAACAGCGTGGCCCTACCACTAGATGCCTTGCACGGGTATGGAAAGAAATTTCAGAAGAGATCAAATGACTGCACAGATGGCGTAGTGGTTAAGATACCGACCTTCCATGTCAGTGCCGTGGGTTCGATTCCCACGTGGGACAATACTTTGTGCGATCCACAAAGTGTTGTTCTGAGTCTGGGTGTAATTTGTCTGCGTTAATTGCATGTTTGTAAAGTCCCCCGCAATACAAGGATTATTTCCTTAGTGCAGGGAGGTGTCATTCTAAAAAAAAAAAAAATATTTTGGACTTCAACCGCTAAATTTAAACCTTAATAATGAACATGTTTTATATTAGTTATAACCAATAAATTATAAATAATTAATATATTATAATAAACATATAATAAGCAAATATGGGGCTGGGATAAATTACTTAGTCAGTTTTCACTTCCTATCATACATTTTATATCATACTTTGATTCAGAAATACTTATAATGAATTACACAAATACTTTTTTAGTAAATTTATGATAATAAAATTTCTTTTAGTTATTATAAAATGAATCCTAATAATTTAGGATACACAAAGAGATATTAGATAACATAGAAAGAATTCTTTTATTCATGAAGTCATGAATAATGAAAGTGTATAAGTACTTTTAATGTTAAAATATAAATCCTTACAAACGAAGCTGATTATAAAAAAAAAACCAAGGTTTTCAAAACACAGACAAAAATCGAGTACAATAATAAAAAAAAGGGAATCTGGAGCAGAGACGAATTCTTGTAATTGCTGTGGGCTATTGAAATTTTTTTTTGGACTACCGTTTTAAATAACTGACCAAATTTACAACATAATTATAAATTGAAATTTTGTTTGGAACTTTGATTAATATTTTGGTTATATCAATTTCCCTTATCCTTTATTTTTAATTTTTCATTTATCAATTTATATAAGCTCGTTGTCGGATATTAATATTCTAAAGGGGAGAATGATGCCTAAATTGCTACACTTTGCAGGTGGGTTGGCAGTACCACGATTTCCCAGGAAAGCATTTTCAGTATTTTTTTCCCCTCCCTCAATTACTGTTTTTCGTAAACAGTAATTGAGGGAAGGGAGAAATCATGCAAAATTAAGTGATAGTGGCACATAATATTAATTTACCTGTTACGACCTGGCGGTCAGAGTGTTATAATGGTCTGATGTCTAGGCAGATTATGAATAGATGTTTTGTTTCTTTACTTCCTACTTCTTTAGTCATCATCATCATTCTCCTACTCTTATCCTAATTACTTGGGGTCGATACAATATGTACTCTTTTTTCATAGTACATATTGTAAAAGTTATTGGCAATAGTTTTGCTCCTTGGGAATGTAATTGTTGACCAAACGGAATCAGATGGAGTTGGCCCACGTCGTTGTAAGGCTCTTAGTCGTCTTTTACGACATCCACGAGCAAAGTAAAGGTTGGTAGTATTCATAGCCGCTAACACACAGCAATACTTTTTTTTAGATAATATTGGGAATTATAACTTTACTTCAGATAAATTCAAAATGTACTAATGTTGTGACGGAATAAGAATACAACTCTAGCTGCTTCGTAAATATCCATGCAACTATAATAATAGGCTAAGAGTTTTACCAAGATCATGAGCCGCAGCACTTTCCTTGGCAAAGTAAAATACCTCATTGTGATCACCAACTCACCTGCCAAACGTGGCTATTACTATACTCATAGCGATCCCCTCATTTGTCTAAAAGATCTACGTATAATAGCGAACGTCGAAACGCTGAATGATGATGATGAAATTAGGGGAAAACCGCCTTATACGGTAAATCATTTTCATTCATCCAGCAAGTGTCAATTTCTATTTGCAGTCCATAACCAAAAAATTCTAAAAAAAAAACATATCCTCGTATCCATTAAAACATATAATTAACGAACATAAATATGCAGGGGCCATGGAAATTGAACCCACGGCACTGATGGAATAGGTCGTTATCTTACTCACTAAATCGTGAAGTCTTTTATTTCGTTATGTTTGAAAATATATTATAATACTTATAATCCACACACAAAGAATACAAAATAGAATGAAAAAAAAAATCAGTCTGGCGAAGTTAAAATAAAAATAAAGTTTACAATAGAATACAAAATTCTATTTTAGATTCAAAAGAGTTTCTATCTAATAAGTATAGGTGTGAAAAACCTGTACAATAGATTTTACCGGGATACAAAAGGTTCACAATTTATTTAACTACATTGAATTTTCTCCGTTTTACGGCTGCCAAAACAAATATTTAACCGGTATATTTGTGATATATTCATTATTATTTTATTATTTAAAGATATTTCGTGTATTTAATTAAGAATATTATGTGTGAAATATGTGAATGAGTGTAAAAGACTGCCATGTCACGATACACAGATAAATCTATGCAAGAGAAAGAAAACTTGAGATAACCCTATACCGACCTTCATACTGTACACAGCTTGCCCCACAGAAGGTTATAATGCGTAGGAGTAGGCCTTCTCCAGAAGAGATAGTGCCATAATTGCCACGCTTGGCGAACGAATGTAGTGGAATACCACTAACAAATATGTTACCCAGGGAAGCGATGCCGTCTGTTCGCCTAATAATCCCAATTTTTAATTTCTCTAACGTAATAGGCGTGATATATTTTTGATAAACAAGAATGTATCCTCCATTAAAAATAAATAAAAAAGAATAGAATATTTTATAACATAATCGAATTTCATATATCTCTCTATATTGCGTATTCGTGAATGAGCCATTAATCTCTCGTAGATATCTTTGTCTTTTGTAAATTATTTAAATCATTGAATACATAACGATATGTGGTTTTCTCGTATTTCGTTGGAGTGTGGTTTTATTATATTAATTTCAACTATTTTATAGTATTTTGAAGTAGAATAAAGTTTAGAGATAATTTATGACTGTAACACATGTTAATGGCAGCATGCATTTATATTATATGTCAAAAATGATCGAACTGGAACATGCACAAAGAGCCGTATTGAAAGTATGCACGTTCAAGCCATTCAGGTATCCTACAAAAGAACTATTTGAATATTGTGAAGTCTTAACAGTGCGTCAACTATTCATCCTAAATATAATATTAAAACAACATGCATTAATTTTTAAGGCAGACTATCTTTCATCGCCAAGATATGTGTCACGCAAGTTTAAGCTTCCACCAGCTGAAAGGCATGGGCACAGGACATCTTTCAAACAACGATTTTACTGTTTTCTTGGACGATTCATTTATACTAAAGTTAATAAAGTTTTGAACATTAGTCACAAAATTAAATATAAATGTAAAAAGATTGTAACAGAATGGCTCTTAAAACTTAACTACGATGATACGGAATATCTTCTTCAACTGATTACCTAAACATAATGAGTTGTGAACACCTGTAGCCGTACCAATGCTCACAAACACACACACACACGCGCACGCGCACACACACACATACACACACACACACACACACACACACACACACACACACACACACACACACACACTTATCAACAGAACACACAATATACACTCAACACACTCACACAATAAAAACTCAACATATTATACATCCAGACTAAAGTTTACTACTATTGATACCTTAACCTACTAATTTTATAAAATTTACTTCTTGTGGCCTATTATTACTTTATATTAATTAATTTACCGTTATCTGTATAAGATTATTTGTTAGTGACATTGGAAGGTTGCTGATACTTATAGCACAGGATTAACTTATATTAAGTATCAGCAGAATATTAATGTTAATAATGTTGGATTTTCTTGTACATCAATCCAAATACTTTTGTTGTATGTACTTTTTATGGCAATAAATTATTATTATTATTATATATTTACTTAGGACATGCCCATTGCTGCAACAGCTATATAAACTGGTTGTTAGTTTTATTTTTTATTAAAAAGTTTAACTAAAATTTCTTAAAATAACGTTTTCTAGTGATTTTTAGTAATGTGTATTTTTATTTATAAAGTAATAATACCTATTTAATATTTTAAAACAAGCAATTCTTTAATCCTTACTAATATTATAAATGCGAAAGTAACTCTGTCTGTCTGACTGTCGCTCTTTCACGCCAAAACTACTGAACCGATCTAAATGAAATTTGGTACACAGATAGAGTCTAGAGCCTGATAAAGGATATAGGCTACTTTTTAATGCAAAAAAAAGGGTTGTAAAGGGGGATGAAAAAATGTAAGGAAGTATTGTCATTTTTAAAGCCAGAATCTTGAAACTTATTATTGGGCTATTGATTAGATATAAATAAATATGAAATTTATAAAATTTTGTAAAAAAATGAAATGAATGATGAAAAACTTTAGGAAAGTAACCTTTTACGCGAGCAAAGCCGCGGCCAGAAGCTAGTATTTCTATATTTGTATTTCCATATATTAGAAATTTCGTAAATGGTATCAGCGATTTCTATGATTTTTTTTTATGCAGGAAGTTTCGGAGGTGATAAATCTAGCTAGGTTTCATTTATGAAAATATTGTTTTTGTTTCAGTATTTTCATAAAAAATATATTTCAAATTTACCTTCATGATAACTTTAGCTATTGTCATCAAGAATAGAAATAGCTCATTTGGAAAGGAGTAGTCGCTGGTTCCAGACAGCCACCGTTCCATTGTTAGTATTCCCATTATAAAACTTTTTTTTTCTTTAACTATATTTTTCTAAAAGAAAAACTAAATTTACCAGAAAAGAAATACTAAGGGGCGAAATAACTGAGGCTAGCTCAGTCATCCAGATGTTGGATTTTTAGTTAGTTTGCTTAAAAAAACTATGTTTTCTTTATTTAAAGAACACTATTAATAACGTACACATACGATAATTCTTAATATTATACACTCATTTGCAAAAAAAACGGGCACCTAAGCAATGAACCATTTCAAATGTTAATATTTCTTTGTTTGATAATTATAGGTAGTTTTATCCACACAATTTGGTAAATTAATAAGAAAATAATCGTTTTCATCAGTATTTCATAAAATTTAGATACAATTTATGGGAAATAATGCTAAACCTCGCTAGTAGTGTATATTCGCTAGTAGTGCATATGCTCATGAAGTAAAAATAAAAAAGTTTTTTTGTTTGTTTTTCTTTAATAAAGTAAAAGCAGATAAATGTTTAGTATCGAGTGTGACCCCCTCTAGCTAAAATCACAGCTTGAATTCGTCTGGGCATGCTAGCGAGTATATCCCGGATACTTGCTTGCGGAATACGTTCCCACTCCGCAGTAATCACATTCTTCAGCTCTCTGATGGTCTGCGGAGCCGGGTGTACTGATCTCACACGCCGTTTCAGAACGTTCCAGACATGCTCTATGGGATTGAGGTCGGGACTTCGAGCTGGCCAATCCAAACGACGAATGCCGACCTCTTGCACATACGCATTAACATCGCGGGATCGGTGGGCGCGAGCATTGTCGTCCATAAAAATCGAGTCTTCACCTAGAGCGGCCAATGCGGGTTGTGCATGAGAAATTAGAACTTCCGTTATGTATCGATGCCCAGTCAGTGAGCCGTTTTCAATGAAGACTAACTCTGTACGATCCATTGAATTTATTCCTGCCCAAAACATAACAGAGCCCCCACCATAAGGTGTGATTTCTTCGAAACATGCCTCTGCAAAGCGTTCTCCTTGTCTTCTTAGCACTCGCCGACGTCGATCTTCACCGAACAGAGATATCCTGGCTTCATCAGAGAACAAAACCCTATTCCAATCGTCTTGAGTCCATGATTCACAATTTCTAGCGAACCTAAGCCTGTGAACTCTGTGCTCACGGAGTAATTTGGGGCCGCGGGCCGGGCGGTGACTGCGTATATTGGCAGCGAGAAGCCTCCTCCTGACCGTCCATAGACTAATATGCACATTTCTTACTTCTTGGAGGTTGTTCTTAAGATCCACATACGAAGATTTGCGATTTCTCAATGCGCGACTCACAAGAAAACGATCATCCCGTGGTTGGGTACATGGTTTTCTTCCAGAACCAGGCCTTCTCTCGACGGAACCAGTCTCCTGATATCGCTGCCAGGTCCTTTGGACTGTCGAGCGACTAACATTTAGCCTCCTAGCCACGAAACATTGGCTGCAACCCTCTTCAAGCAGCGCGATAATTTTGGTAGCTTTTACCACTTTATCTACCATTTTTGATACAGCCAAACAGCATTAAATAAAGCTTTGACAGTCAAGGATATGAAATTAATCGATAAAAATTGAATAAAAGTTATGAAAGTCGATGTTAACTTCTGGAACTTCGCGCCAAAAATGTAGGATAAAAAGGGGTTTTCTGTAAAAATGAACATCAAATGAAAAATTGAATTTAGAACGTACTTTTTTAAATACCACAGCATTTTTAAAACCGGCCAGTAACGTGTACAAACGATTGAAACCTTTTTGGTATTGTATCTTTTTAAATATGAATGAAAATCAAAACCGCCCGTTTTTTTTGCAAATGAGTTTATTTATTTATAGAGCTTTTGGAGAAATTAACAATTTTAAAGAAAGCGAAATATCTTTTAAACAAAAAAAAAAACACAATTTAAAAGGTTTACATATGCACATTTTACCGTATCACTTTTAAATTCTACGTAAGTACTGGTAAGCTATATATTTATCTAGAGATTCAAGTTTCGAAGTTGATCGAGAATTTCTTTATCGCAATCACCAAAAGTCCTTACCAACAACAGCATATTGGTATCACACGATCAATAAATCAGACTACAATCAAATCAAATCAACCCTCCTTGGGAATGTAATCATGGACCAAACAGTATCAGGTAGATTTAATTACTGAAATTTAGCATTTAATATGCTTAATTATTTATAAAACCCGATTACGAAGTGAAAAAATTAAAAATTAAAAATTTTTTTTTCACTTCGTAATCGGGTTTTATAAATAATTAAGCATATTAAATGCTAAATTTCAGTAATTTAAATAACAAGGTGTGTGTGTCATCGTTTAATACAATTCTAACTGTAAAGTTTTAAGTATTAAGCCTATAACAATGTGTAAACATTGTCGGGTAGATAGCATACCGTCTCCTTAAGACGTAAATATGATACGAAGTGAAATTTGCATGTCCTACAATTAGTCACGGTGGTGTAGTGGCAGCACGATTGGGCCGGAATCCCAATAGGCGCGGGTTCGAATACCGCTTGTGACATCATTTTTCACTTCGTAATCGGGTTTTATAAGTATCAGGTAGAGTTGGCCCAGGTCGATATAAAGCTCTTAGTCATCCTTTACGATATCTACGAGTAAAGTAAAAGTTTGGCAGTTAGCATTCTTAGACGCTAAATAGCAGCAATAAGTCAGACTAAAATATCAAAACGAAAAAGAAATAAACTTCATATCAGGCAGTGCTGAAATTCTATTATTTAATAATACAATTCGAATATATGCTCCATCTAGATATCAAATTAACAAAGTTAACATCACTAGTGTTGGAGTTCTCATAGCTTGTAAAGTTTATCTTAAACAAAACTATGAAGAGAACTACAGCTTCGTCACCGAGTCAGTTGTTGAAACAACATTAGGTACAATTGTTAATTTAATTTACTATAATAATTTAAGCTTATCTAAATTCTAGTATTATAAATGTGTGAAATAAAACTATTTAAGTTTAATTTTCTTTTTCAATCCTTACGTTTCGCGCATATAATCATGATCATTCATTATGATCATCATCTCAGCTGATATACGTCCCAGTTCTACCTCCCTAGATCCCTCATTAGAAAGGATACGAACCTATTTTATTTTGGTCAGAAGGTCAGGTTTAGGATTTTATTTAGAGTTGCTTACAATTTTTGTGATATATTTCATATTTTAGTTATGTTGTTGTTTAAGACGCCTACGGGTAATACAGGGGCTGGTGAATTGTATTCTTACTCCCACGCCATAAGATAATTTATATTTTGTATTATAGTGATACTAAAATATAATATAACAGTTTTAAATTTATAATTTTAGCTCCATATTTGTGTTCATATATTATTTAATTATCATTATTATTTAGCCTTTGACTCTCTTTTATTGTACGTAGGCCTTATCCAGAAATGATGAGATTGTGTAATAATCAATGGCGAGTTGGGGATGGCAGTGACATGTTATATGTTTATTTGGATAGAGCTGCTGCTCGTTATCTTAGCGAGACCCTTAACTAGTTTTTATGACTTCCATGCTGCTGGGTTTAAGCCTCTTTAATAATAAGAGGGAATTCAGGCCACTGTATAGCCAGAAACCTCCACGCGGTGTACCCTGGGTGCGGGCGGCGGTCCCCAGTTCTTCTGTTGTACTGTCGTCCGTAGCGAATATCTGCGCGATTTCGCTCCTCACTCTACTACAGTCGTAGTAGAGGTTATAGGACGCGAAATATTGGGACGGGCTCAGTCACTCATTCATTTGAGGGCTGGGCAGGCACATGCCACCGCCCACACATCGTAAACCTGATATCTTGCTTCAAGACACGTTGTCTTGAGGCGTAGTATCAGGAGCGAGGGTGTTGGCTTAACCGCCCGGACCGCGAGGAAGACAACCTCTATAAAGAGTTCGAAGTAACATTCGGACTCGGAAATCACCCAGAATCTTAAGTTCTGGCGTGCGGCGAGAAGATGCATGGCAGATGGGTTGTTCTGTCGTTAGCACGCTCCAGCCAGGGTACCGGCTGACCCCCTGGTTGGTAAATGTAGGCTTGCCCGGGTAAAGGCATCTCTGCCCGGGTCGACGTATAGTATCTCCCGTGCTCGTGGGATTCGTTATGGATACTCAAAAATTAAATAAAATTAAAGACGGGGATCATAGCGATTCTCACCCCAAGGCCCGGTCATGCCAACGTAAATCTGACCAAAACGACGCCTCGTCCTCTGGACTTGAGGCGTCTGCCGAAAGCCCGGCACAAATCGTGGAGGCCCCAAAAGCAAAGCGGAGGTCGCCCAGAAAGACTCGGGGCAACGGCCTGAGCCACAAAAGGCGGCTGGAGGAGCGGCGAGCGCGCAGGGAGGCTGCCACCGCTGAAGAGAAGAAGGACGGTAGACTCGCAGCAGAGCCGTCGACGGACGAGGGCGACAGCAATGTTGCAGAGCCATCCGAAGACGAGGGCGGCGGATCTACCGTCAGAATGGACGAGGGCGGTGATATTCCCGCAGGGCCGTCCAAAGAGGACAGCGGGTCGGCTGGTGAAGGCCCCACTAGGTCGTCGGCGCGTCTAGCAGCAAAGACGCTGCCGGCGACCGCGACTAAGAAGGAGGGGGCCCTCCCCTCGCAGGTGCGAAAGCGCCCCCTGAGCAAGGGAGGCAGCTCGAGCGCCGAAACCGAGGGGAGCGTGGCCAACATGCCTCCACCCAAGATCCAGGCCTCCCAAAGAGGGCGAGGGACCTCGGCCATGGAAAGGGCGGCGGCGGTCGCTGTCCGCGCCGGCGAGGCCACGGATTTGCAGGCCGAAAATGTCCGCCTTAGAGGCGAGATGTCAGGCCTGCGGACCCGAAACCGGAACCTGGGCGACATGCTGGCGGAAATGCGTCGGGCAAACCGCCAGCTGTTGATAGACGTGGCCGACCTCAAGGCGCAGGTGGCGCTGTTCGTGTCACCTGCGCCAGCCGCGCCATCGGCCAGGGCCGGCTACTCAGCGGCCGCTGCGGTGCCAAAGCCGCCTCGCGCTGCGGCGCCGACGACGTTGGGTGATGGCGTCAGTGTCACACCCGTCCCCGCGGCGAGGAAGACGCCTGCCGGCGCGAAGCGCGCGTCACCGGCTGACGCTGGCGCGGTCACCGCGGCGAAACTCCCTGTTCCCGTGGTGAGGTTGACGCCTCTCCCCGCGGACCGCTTGCCGCCGCCTAGCGCCCCTGCGGCGCCAAAGCCGCCAGGCGCCGCGGAGCGAGACCCTGGAGAGGCTCAGCCGACCCCGACGCTGGAGGTGGGAGGCTTGTCGGACGAGGCCCTCGCCAAAATCATCAACGCAGTTGGCAAACTCGTTGATGCGCGTGTGGCCGTTCTGGAGGCAAGACTGCCTCCAGAACCACGTGTCCGGCCGCCCCTAGCCGCGGATCAGCGGCCGCATGTGGCACCAGCCCCCGCCCCGCTGCCTTATCAGGGTGGCCGCGTGGGGAGCTACGCCGCGGCCGCGGCCGGGCCTAAGCCCAAAGGCCCCGGCCCAGCTCCGAAGGGACCCGCCCTGAGGAGGAAGACGGCTCCGGCTCCTGCCGGACCGCTGAAGTCGCCCGCAATAACACCGCCGGCGACGACCAGCGAAGCCGCGACGAGGCCTTCCGCGTCTGGCACGACTGCCGTACCCGAACAGGGTTGGCAGGTAGCCGAACGCGGCAGAAGGAGTCGCGGCCAAAGGAGGAGAGCGGAGGCCAAGCGCGCCGCGGAAGAAGAGACCGCGCAAGGGGCTCAAGTCGCCGAAGACGGCCGCAGTGGTGATCACTGTGCTGCCCGAGGCGGCCGAGAAGGGCCTCAGCTACGAGGCCGTCTTGAGGAAGGCCCGGCGGGAGCAAGACGTCTCCGATATTGGAGGCGTCGAAGCCAGGACCCGCAAGGCCCGGACGGGGGCTCGAATTCTCGAGTTCCCAGGGGCCGAGGGCGCCAAGACGGCCGACAGCGTGGCCGAGAAGCTGAGAGGTTTGTTCGCCGAGGAGGGTGGCATCAAGATCGCCAGGCCCGTCAAGTGCGCCGAAATGCGCATTTCAGGTTTGGACGATTCAGTGACGGTGGAAGACATCCGGGAGGCTTTTGCCTTGAAAACCGGCTGTCCCATAGACACCGTCCGGGTCGGTGCCATTCGTCCCAGTCCGGGTGGCGTAGGTGCTGCCTGGGCGCAGTGCCCGGTGGAGTCGGTCAGGCAACTGGCCGGCTCAGGCAGGCTCTTCGTGGGCTGGAGCTCGGCGCGGGTAACCGTGCTTGAGCACCGGCCTGCGAGGTGCTACAAGTGCATGGCGGTCGGACACACTCGACCGACGTGCACTAATTGCTTCGACTGCGGCGGATTGTGTTTCCGCTGCGGTCAGACCGGGCACGTGGCGGCATCTTGCGCCGCCCCGCCCCACTGCCCCGCGTGTGCGGCGGGCAATAAGCCCGCCAAGCACCGCATGGGCTCTGGGGCGTGCAAACGTTTTACGGCCGGTCTATGGGGTCACGCGCCGCCTTCTCCGTCACCCCGGACCGATTTGGCGGGGCGAGACTAATCCATAGTCCACCAAAAAAAAAAAAAAAAAAAAAAGGTAAGAAATGGAAGTAGTGAATTATATTCTTATTATATTATTACCACTCGAAGAATGACACTCATAATCTAATGGTCTAAGTGGCGAGCTCCTGTGATTACGTTTCACAGGAGCTCCAGGATATTTTTTGTTTTTTCCGTCTAATGAATAAATCTTATTTGCATAATATATCTTTTAGGCGTCTTTTAATATCAGCTATGGAGAAGAAATGAGGTGGTGCATTATATTCTTTCTTACTACGTCACCAGATATATCGAAAACATATATAAATTCAGATTTATAAATTTAAAAAAAATGGTTTTATTTTTAATTCTACTTAAGAGTTTATTTCATTTTGTAAAATATCAAAGTTCTTTTTTTGAATTGATAATTGGGTACAGAGTTTTGTATCTAGTTTTTTTTTTTAAATTGTTCATCTACTTATGAATGTAAATGCTTTTAGTATAACATTGTATATTATGAGATGGCAATATTTTATAGTAAATATTGCATAGAAAATGTAGGTGATACTTAATATTCGCAGTATTTTCCCATACAATGAGCTATTCTGTATTAATAAATAAGTAGAAACAAAATGTCTCCTAAGTTATTGGACTAATGCAAAATGACATTATAAGCCACTTGGTCATTAAAGTAATCATTAAAAAAAGTACACAAAAAGTCTGCGTAAAAGTAAATTAAAATCATATTTTATTCTCTTGTCTAAGCCGGTGAGGGTCATTCTAATTCAATTGTCTTTGTCCAAGTTTTCTTTAGAAATTAAAAATTCAGCTCGTCACCGTCGTTCCAAGAATTTACATAATTTTACAGGATGGCGACCTTCTGCTAAGTTTGCACTGAAAGTATGTTTTGATAACAATGCGTAAATATTGTGCATTTAATTATTATTAACAGAGTTTCTTTGTAATTTTGAGTTATGTTCGTGTATTCTATTGCCAGTATGCTGATATATTTTTAAATCTCTATATCGAAGAACTAATATTTGTAGTGGAGGACTCTACAATTATAAAATTAACGGATTAAGAATCCCACTCAAAACAAAAAAATGTGGATATTTGAACGTGGTAAACGAATCCATTTGACGCAACTTCATATCCTAACAACAATATCATCTTTCCAGTAAACTAAAAAAAATGTGACTCAGCTGTCCTTAGTTTTCTATGTGGATTTTATTGGATTCGTATAAATCAACTTTCAACTAAATTCTAACAGGATAATTCTTTCAGGATTATTGAGAGAATAGATAGCAGACTCTTCAGGGAATTTCATTACATTTATTTACGTTACTTTTATTATTAACTTGAGATTTTTTACTGGCCAAGCGTGGCGTTTATTATATTACTTTCTACTAACAAGATTTCTAACCAATAATGGAAAACTATGATCTAATAATCATCATTATCATCTCAGCTTGCATCTCACCGCTGGGCTCGTGACTCCTTCACAATAGAAGATAAATTCACCTACTATACCATGCTAGTCAGATGGATTAACATAAGGTTTAATTTTGAGTTTTTGTTCTCTTGCGTCCTATATACATATAATATGCATCGCTTTATCGCCTTTTAAAAATTACCTACGGGTAAGATAGGGGTTACTGAATTGTATTCTTACTTCGTCACCAAACATAAATAGTTTGATTGATGAAATAAAAAACTATTTCACAAATTCTGCATTAAAATATATGTTCTTATGGTTTCTAATTTTTGTTGCGTATTTACAATATTTTCACAGATATTCGATTGAGGCATAACTTTACATATTTATCTAAATTCCATGTTGATGAAGATTATACTATAATGTTGCTGGGATGTAAGCATTGGCTAATATTCACTAAGTATTAATTCAATATTCGTACAATGATAGATTTGTCATATTAATTCTTTGTTTAATAGTAATCTAGAGGAATCTAAGGTAGTACACATACATACATATCCTTGCATACTTCACTCGCTTCCTCAACATTCATAATTCTCTTCATACACGCTCGCCGGTTTCGGAAACTCTTGACTCCACCTTCCTTCAGTACGTGACCAATCTGGTTTAAGTAGGTTAGTCTCGGTCTTTCCCGGTACCTACATCCTTCCACTATCTATCTTCAACCTAAATTATTTTACCTAATTCCTTTTCTAAGGTAGTATTATTTTAGAAAATGTATGAAACCATTCTGCATTCTTTAAATTGATGGTAAGCTTGGTGTTTATGGTACTATTAATTCCAAAATGAGATAGTGTTTGTTTCATGTGATATAATAAGAATATTTGGTAACCACAGCTGTCATGAAAGAAAAAGAGACTAGGGAACTTAACCAAAACATTCGGGATAATTTTTTCTATCAACCTTTCTGACCATCATATCATTATACCTCTCATTGGAATCTTGCCAATAGTGAATGTAGGTATATACATATATCTTACATAAATTGAAGAATCAACTCCTATGTAGTGTTCCCCAAATGCTCTTGCAAGTCTCGTAAGTCTTGCAACTCTCGCTGTTAGAATAACACAGAGTCACTTGTTTTGATAGTAATGAAAAATCCATATGGATATGAAAAATCTAACTAAATGAATGAAATTACGTTCATCTAGTGGCACTACCTATACAACTATCAATAATTAGGTACATACCACTTAACGAAAGTGGGGCTATAACCACACCTATCTATCATGAGACTGTTTATAATAACATCAAACTATTGCCCCGTGTACTGATATTAAGAATACAAAATGTTGACAATCCTTTTTTCGCCAAAGAAATCGTAAAATTCTGTATAGTGATGTAACTGTATGTTCAGTAATTTAAATAATTAAGCATATTAAATGCTAAAAATTTCAGTAATTTGAAGAAGAACAATTAGAAATTTCTATTGAGAGACGATTACGTTGTAGATGAAGCTAATGAACGTAGATTATTTCACGAATGAACATTTTCATACTTTTGATCACTATAATAATACAAACAGTAAAGTAATGAATTCATTTTAATTAAACAACCATAGCCATTTTTGTTACTTAAACAAGATTAAATTAAAATAATTTATCGTTGTTACCAGAATCAAAATAAATTATTTAACCCTGATTTAATAACAGTTCACGGTGTGTTGGCCGCCATTAATTTTACGCTTCCTGCACTAATAAGGTTAGAACTAAGAAAATTACCGCCAAAATACATTTTTCTTTCCTTAAGCTAATTTAAATTTTAATAAATTCGGTCATGCTAAAACTGGGATTATTTTTAATGAAACACATTACTAAATAATGTCTGTATCACAACTTTATAAATGTTTAATTAAATATACCTTGTATACAAATAATAACCAGGATTAATGAAACTATAGAAAACTAAAAAAAACTACAGCGACTGACCTGCAGACCCTAGTCGACACAATGACAGAAGATTGTAAGAAAAGGGGTATACGCGTGAATGTGAGCAAAACCAAAATAATGGTCTTTGAAAGAGATGAAGTCAGAACAGATGTAAGAGTAACAATAGGTAATAATGTACTAGAGCAAGTGGATGAATTTGTATATCTTAGATGTGGATTTAGCCGAGATGGAAGATACACTACTGATATAGAGCGAAGAGTGAATGCGGGAAATAGAGTGAATGGAGCGTTGGGGCAACTTCTCGGTAGCCACCACCTCAGCCAGAAGGCACATGTAGCAATACATAACGCAGTGTTTGTCCCAACATTACTGTATGGAAGCGAGAGTTGGGTATGCAGAAAAGAGTATGAAAGTAAAATTAATGCGGTCGAAATGCGATCTCTACGGAAAATCTGTGGAGTTAGGCTGATCGATCGCATTCGTAACGACGACGTAAGAGAGCGAGTAGGTATGAAAAAGAGTATTGGTGTAAAGATGCGAAAGGGAATGCTGCGATGTTTCGGACATGTGGAAAGTATGCTGAACGAACGTCTGGTTAAGAAGATATACAATGCGAAAGGATGGAGGTGAAGGATGTAGGTACCGGGGGAGACCGAGACTAACCTACCTAGACCAGATCGGTCATGTACTGAAGGAAGATGGAGTCAAGAGTCTCCGAAACCGGCGAGCGTGTATGAAGAGAATTATGAATGTTGAGGAAGCGAGTGAAGTATGCAAGGATAAAGTTCTCTGGCACTCTTTTCTCTCTGCCTACCCTGCAAAGGACATGGCGTGATGGTATGTATGTATGTAATGAAGCTATTTGATTTGAGTATCATCATTTCATGATCGCAAGCATCATCATCATTCTCCTACTTTTATCCCAATTGCTTGGGGTCGATACAATTTGCACTCTTCTTTCATAGTACATAGTGTAAAAGTTATTGGCCTTAGTTTTAGGACCTGCTGCCTGCCAGACGCCAACCCTGCTTGGGAATGTAATTGTTGAACAAACGGCATCAGATGTAGTTGGCCGTGTTATAAGGCTCTTAGTCGTCTTTTACGACATCCACGACCAAAGCTACCACACAGCTCCTTCACTTATAATAACTGTGGCGCCATTATAAATCTTGTATTCTTTATCGACCCCAATGCCATGTGGTAGTTTAAATAATGTAATTTTAAATATAAAACATAGCACGTTAATGTTTGATACATTTCGATACTATTGAAAATAAAATTCAAAACATGCTGGTATTTATTTATTAAGTCTACAATTGATCAAGGAGTCAAGTAGCCATGTCTATATTTTAAGACGTTGTCGAAGCTAATAATAATATTTATTTGCACAAAAAAGCTGTAATTTTTATGTCAAATTTTTATGAATACCTGTCTCAGCCCTTTTTCTATATAATCTCGGAGCTATTTTCCTGCTTGGTGTTCCACTGACGCTCAGTGTTAGGTCCCATTGCTATGCATATGCCGGCGGCATGCTTATAAAGCTGTAACGGTTTTGTTCTGATATTTTTGTGAGTGCACCCCCATGTTCCCGTGATATTGTGATAGCCTCTAGTCTCCTCGAGATGTATTAAGTACTGCCCGAAATTCAGCAAAGTGATGGACCGCCGAAGATGTTACCTCCCTGCCAACCCACTTTCCTGTGACATATTTAGTTCGCGTAACTTGGTGTAAGTTATCACCTTCCACGAGCTACAATGTAACGCCGTTACATTTATAGCGTACGTGTATAGTTATAGGTTAATAATTCTATATTTCATAAGTAGCCTATGAAGCGGTTTCATACGGCGGCCATTTTGTTGTATAAAATGATTAATCTAGATTGTCAGAAGCCTATTTCAAAGGCCCTAGAAATAATAGTACCTTGTTTATTTAAAAAAATAAATCATTATATTTGTTGAATCAACCTAATAAGATATTTTACAGATCAACTTTAAAATCACTTTACCTTTTTTATACAAATATACCTACTACTTTCATATGCAAAAAGCACAGAATGAATTGACACTCTGTGTCAAATTAACATGAAACTGTCATTTTCGCAGTCATCGCCTGGTTTAATGACCTCCAGGTCATTCATCAATTAATGTTTCAAATATTATGAACGAATATTTTTTTTTAAAAACCATAATATATCAAAATAATGCCTTTAGTTGTCACAATAAAAAATAAAGGGAAAGTGAAAATATTATGGTATTTTTATACTATCACAACACCGATAAACTATTACATACCTACTATTTATAACATTATATCAAAGATGGATGGATAGATCCTTCAACCAATTTAAAATATATTGAAAACACATTGAATTACTTTACTAAGTCGTACATCTAGGTCAGGCTTTGTGAGCTATAGAACTCGCGAGATTGTTAAAGTTTTAGGACATTTTTGAACATTTTCTAAATATTTTTTGAAATGAAACTTCTTTAGCGGCGTTGTGCACTTTTTTGGAATGGTGACCTGATCGAAAATTTGTAAAATGTAGGGAGAGTAGACCGTAGGAGAGGTAATTCTCAAGACAGAAGGACAGTAGATCGTAGGAGGAATATCATATGTGTATAATATAATGTATTTAATATTTGTATTCATTGTATGGTCACACCCATACATACTCCCTGGGTCACGCTTTTTACTTTTTGTGTATGTTTTTTTTTCATAGGTTTTATCATAGATTAAAGTTTTCACTTCTATCGGTAGTCCTCATGACTGCTTCTTGTTTTTTTTTACATTTGCCACTCAAATATACGATATTATAGTACTTGCTTACATAAATTCATTAGAATCACAAGTAATACTTATTTTGTCTCAAGCGACTTTAAAACACGAATCAAATTCAAAACGAACCACAAATCAAATTCAATTAGTATATATATATATATATATATATATATATATATATATATATATATGCATTGTGTGTGCAAATTAAATGTAGTAGAATTTCAATCAAGATATTGTCGACTGTAGTTAGATGTTGAAACAATAGTGAATTATAATTGTGGTCAGGCGTGTGAGATTAACAAATCAGTTATCCATATTAACCTATTGTTTTACCGCATTCAACCTTATATAACGTTGATAATATCGAAGTTTAGTATTCAAATTAATGGAGAAGAATATATCTAACGTGTGTAAACGTATGAAATTATAATAACGAAAATAAAGCAAGCACGCTAAGTTTTTACTGGATCTTTTTATCGGCGACCGCGATACAAATGTAATTGTGGCACAAGGGCGACTGCACAGATTATGTAGTGGTAAAGATACCGACCTCCCGTCCTAGTGCCATGGGTTCGATTCTCACGCAGGACAATATTTTATGCGATCTACAAATGGTTGTTATGAGATGGGATGTGATTCGTCTGTTTTAATTGCATGTTTGTCAGGTCCCCCGGAATACAAGGATTATTTTCTTAGTGCAGGGAGGTGTCTAAATAAAAGGTTTATCTGTCTCCTCGTTTCATATTAGCCAAAATTTAAATATTGTCGTTTATCGGATACAGTTTCAAGATCTACGCACGCGATACAAAAATCCAGATTATAACTTAAAGAAATCATGTTGCCCAATCTGTCTGGATTTTATTATACTATTAAAAGAACCAAATAACAATATTTTATTAGAAATATACATATTACTTGAATCAAGACAGTATATTCAATCAAAATCAAAACACCAAAAGCATTGTAAAGCCCCGAATTCACTTATATAAATTTAAAGTTTTGAATAACATTCGAGACTTCTAAACTATTTCAATACTCCAGCCTTGTATTTCCAATACCTTCATACAAGCATGAAAATTGCCAGCTATTCCTTGTTGCTACCATCGAATAGATCCAGTTTGATAGAATATTCGTTTACTTAGATTATATGGCTTGAATACTTTCTAATGTTGAAACTATAATTTACGATAAGTAATTATGTTTATTACAACTTTTACAACGATTAATTGCAATGCTAGCAATTGCTATTATTTTATTATTGGTCTGGTGCATATTTACAAGCTGTGTGGTAGCGGCTACGAATACTACCAACCCTTACTTTGCTCGTGGATATCGTAAAATCCGACTATGAGTCTTAAACGACCTGAGTTAACTTCATCTAATGCCGTTTGGCCAACAATTACATCCACAAAGAGGGTTGACGTCTGGCAGGCGGCCGGTCATAAAACTATTGCCAATAACTTTTACAATATGTACTATGAAAGAAGAGTACATATTGTATCAACCCTAAGTAATTGGGATAAGAGTAAGAGAATGATGATGATGATGGTCTGGTGCATATTTCTTTATCTACAAAATGTGGCCAAATGGATTAACTTGCTTGACTACTCTGGAAGTTCAAAATTGATAATAAAATGATTTAGACGTATATAGTGCTGGTTTGCTATTCGATTCTGATAATTCATTCCGAAGTAGTAAATTTAGTAAAATGTGTCACTAATGCGAGTTGTAAATAAATTATAATGGCAATGTGACTTCTTAGGTAAGCAATTCAGAATGGCTTTGAAACGTTTCCCGGTCTAAGATTATTAGATATTTATATGGTCAACTACAAGTCTTCCTCAAAACTGTTATGAAATTTTATGATGTAAGAAATTTAATTATAAATAATGATAACGTGTTTTTAATTATTATTGAATAAGTATTAAGTTTATTAATTCATAGCTAGGCAAGGTAATTGTGCATGAGATTACTTATTCCGAAACCCTTGTCTGTTAGTGAAACAATAGAAAATGATGACGGTGGTAACCTCAATTATAATATAATATTGAATGACGTATAATATCAAAAACCTCCAAAATTGTAATAATGAATGAAATATTTCAAAATCTGCGTAATGAGTTACATTTAATTATTTTTGATATTTACGCTATTATTTATACATTTGAAACTGTTGGAATGATAGATACTTCATTAATAATAGTTTTTGTATATATAAACTTTATTTTATTGTATATAAACTTAAAATACATATTTTACATTTGAAACGCAGTGCACAGGAAAAAAGGCGATGACAGAAGGATAAATTATAAAATCTATTACGCCGATATTTATTTCGATGAGCCAATAGATGGCGCTATATTCAAAAACATAATTCAAGAGTATGACATTTATTAATACAAATTACAACAGAAACAAAATTATTTATACGTATTTAATAGCGTTTACAAATTTTATTTTCACTTTCCAAAACATTTCGAACACTTTTCAGCGTTCATGGTCACGAGAGAACAACAAACATACGCGATAAAATCTGTAAAGTATTGTTATTTCAAATAAGTTGTATTTAAATAAAATCTATGTTTTATGCTTCATATTTATAATAACCTAGCAAAACCCAAGCCCGTTGGTTTGTACCTTCTCCGTGAAAAAATACATATTCATACCAATTTTCATAATAAACGGTCAAATAGTTTCTGAGTATAGCGATGTCATGTTTATAAACATCCGCTTTTATAGAAATAGAATAGATAGTGTGATATTTAGAAGTTTATCAACTATAAGACTCGTGCAAATTCTTGGGACTGTTAGTTGAGTATTTTTTTCACATATAACAGTGACCTAGCAAAACCTTACTGATAAACTTAAAGGGGAAGAAGGGAAAAGAGATAAACGAATATTTTTTTATAAAAGATTTTATTACATATTAATATATTTTTCGTAATTAAAGGTGAAAATAATTTTCGAAATGTCTTATCTAACATTAACAAAGATAAATTTTAGAAAGAGTTCAACAACAAAACGCCGTGACACGACATTTTTAATAATCCCTCTTATTATCTATCGTGTGATGACGGGGTAAGAATATAATTTGCCAGCCCTTTTCTTACCCCTGAGTATTGTAAAAGACAACTGAGGCATATAATGGCATTATATACGCAGAAGGAAGGAAAACTTGAAATAAAAGCCTATATAAACAGATCTGACTAACGTGGCATAATAGCTTCTATTGTGAAGGAAGTTTGAGTCTAGCGGTGGGCCGTATATAAACTAAAATAATAATAATTAATTATACTAATCAGAAATAGCATTAAAGAAGGTTAGGTGGCAACATAGAGTAAGATTTTACGTGGTCCTACATCATCCGTCATTAATAAATATAATACTTAAAATAAAAAAAAAGTTTTGTGGTAGCGGCTACTAATACTACCAACCCTTATTTTGCTCGTGGATGTCGTAAAAGACGACTAAGAATCTTATAATGACCTGGGCCAACTGCATCTGATGCCGTGTGGTCAATAATTACATTCCCAAGGAGGGTTGACGTCTGACAGGCGGCCTGTCATAAAACGATTGCCAATAACTTTTACAATATGTACTATGAAAGAAGTCGAAAGGTTCTATGGGCAGTTGTACAGATCATCCTTGAATCCTGTTGTCGGCTTGGTCCAAGACCCCAGAGCCAAGCTAACTCGGCACTACACTGAAGAAATCCCGGACGTCAGCTTGTACGAGATCAGAATGGCTCTGAAACAGTTAAAGAACGGAAAGGCACCGGGAGGTGACGGAATTACCACAGAGCTCCTGAGGGCAGGCGGCAAGCCGGTTTTAAAAGCCCTACAGAGGCTGTTTAATTTTGTCATTCTCGGGGGCGACGTTCCAGAGTCGTGGACCAGGAGCGTGGTGGTGCTGTTTTTCAAGAAGGGCGATAAAACGCTCTTAAAGAATTACAGACCCATCTCACTCCTGAGCCACGTATACAAACTGTTTTCAAGAGTCATTACGAACCGACTCGCGCGCAAGCTAGACGACTTCCAGTCGCCCGAACAAGCCGATTTCCGAAAAGGTTATAGTACCATAGACCACATACACACGCTAGGCTTGATTATACAGAAGACCGAGGAGTATAATCGGCCTCTGTGTCTTGCGTTTGTGGACTATGAGAAAGCCTTTGATTCTGTCGAAACTTGGGCAGTGCTGCAGTCCCTTCAGAGGTGCCAAATTGACTATCGATATATCGAAGTGTTGAAGTGTTTGTATAAAAACGCTACTATGTCGGTCCGCATCCAGGATAAGAGTACGAAACTGATCCAGCTGCAGAAAGGCGTGAGACAGGGAGACCTTATCTCTTCGAAACTGTTCACCACTGCGCTGGAAGATGTCTTCAAGCTCTTAGACTGGACCGGACTCGGCATCAACATCAATGGCGAATACATCACTCACCTTCGATTCGCAGATGATATCGTAGTCATGGCAGAATCCCTGGAGGACCTTAGCACCATGCTCAATGACCTCAGCAAGGCCTCCCAACTATTAGGGCTGCAAATAAACATGGACAAGACGAAAGTCATGTCTAATGCCTATGTCATTTCTGTACCGGTCCTGGTTGGGAATGCGATTCTCGAAGTTGTCGATCACTATGTTTACCTAGGACAAACAGTCTAATTAGGTAGATCCAATTTCGAGAAAGAGGTCAGCCGACGAATCCAACTCGGCTGGGCAGCGTTCGGGAAACTTAGGAGGATCTTCTCGTCTAATATTCCGCAGTGTCTGAAAACAAAGGTTTATTACCACTGTGTGTTACCAGCGATGACTTACGGAACTGAAACGTGGTCTCTAAATGTTGGCCTCATCAAAAGGCTCAAAGTTGCTCAGCGTGCTATGGAGAGGGCTATGCTCGGTATTTCTCTACGTGATAGAATCCGAAATACGGCAATCCGTAGAAGAACGGGTGTAACTGATATAGCCCGAAAAATTAGCGCGTTGAAGTGGCAATGGGCAGGCCACATCGCTCGACGAACCGACAACCGTTGGGGAAGAAAGGTTGTCGAGTGGAGACCACAAATCGGACGGCGCCGCATGGGACGACCCCCCACTAGGTAGACTGACGACATTACTGACGGTTTTGGTAGCTAGACTGACGACATTATCAAGGTCGCAGGAAACCGCTGGATGCAGGTGGCGCGGGACCGTGTTGAATGGCATTCACGTGGGGAGGCCTATGTCCAACAGTGGACGTTTACGGGCTGATGGATGGATGGATGGACTATGAAAGAAGAGCACATATTGTATCGACCCCAAGTAATTGGGATAAGAGAAGGAGAATGATGTTTTAAAATAAAAAATAAATCTAAAATTACTATTAAAGTAAGTAATACTCGCTTGAATTTCGTAGATTCAAAAAAATAACTTGCTGCAGCTTATATCTGCTTATAGGCACAATATAAGAATAAGCGTAGGTTCTATCACGCACTCGCTTTCATTATTATTCCCAGTGCAGTAAAATAACTTCCACTTCAAAAATGTCGCTGGAATTTTAACACGGTTGCAAGGGGAGCGAGCTGGAATAAAATATAACTTAACGTACAGTCTATTTGTAGATATTGAGCGACAAAGAAGTTCCAAATGTTACGGCAACAAAGAGCTGTCAGGTGCAGATGCTTTAATGTTAAAAAAAAACGCCCTTTTTAGTCATATGGATTTATTCAAAGCGAAATGGATTCAATAATGTATTATTTTTCATAGATTTGATTGAATGGTAATGTATTTTGTTCGTTTAACTTTATAATGTGTGTGGATGATTGACAAACTGTGGATGATCGTAAAAGACGACTAAGAGATACAAAACGAATATAACATTTATGTATGCATGAGAAAGAAAAACTCGAAACAAAACCCTATACCAACATGCCTGATCAGCGTGGTATAGTAGATTAATTACCCTCTCATTACGGAGGAGGCTCTAGTTCAACAGTGGGACATATATGAGCTGAGATGATGAATAATAATCGGTCTATAAAGGTCCAATGTTGGGCAAAAATTTCCTCAAGGGAGAATACTATTATAATTACCACACTTGATTAACACGTTGGCAATATAAGTTTCTCAGAAAAGTACTTCTGAATATTATTCTGATAATCCTTCAGCTAATTTATAGGTGGTTCCCATAGGAAGTTAAAGGATGGTGACACATTATATTCTTTACACGTCAACACACGAGAGATTGTTAAGAATATAATTAATATCCTAATTAATCGCCTGTAGATATTAACTTCATTATATTTTAGACATTAACTTAGTATTGAATTCGATTATTCGTATTATACGATCGCATTCGTAATGACGACGTAAGAGAGCGAGTAGGTGTGAAAGAGAGTATTGGTGTAAAGATGCGAAAGGGAATGCTCCGATGGTTCGGACATGTGGAAAGAATGCCGAACGAACGTCTGCTTAAGAAGATATACAATGCGAAAGTGGAAGGATGTAGGTACCGCGGGAGACCGAGACTAACCTGCCTAGACCAGATCGGTCATGTACTGAAGGGAGGTGAAGTCAATAGTCTCCGAAACCGGCGAGCGTGTATGAAAAGAATTATGAATGTTGAGGAAGCGAGTGAAGTATGCAAGGATAGAGTTCTCTGGCACTATGTTCTCTCTGCCTACCCTGCAAAGGACATGGCGTGATGGTATGTATGTATGTAGTATTGAATACAGTTTGAGTTAATAAAAACAAAAAATCATCTTCATTGTCACAATCCTCCTCTTATCCTAATTAATCGAGGTTGACGCAATATGTACTCCTCCTTCATGGTACCTGTTGCAAAAGTTATTGGCAACTGTAATATACGAGCAGCCGCCTCTCTGACATAAAACCTCCTTAGGAAAGTAAATATTGACCAGACAGTATCAAATAGAGCTGACCCAGTTTAGTATAAAGCTTTGATGATGACTTAGAAGTCATCTTCCACGTCATCCACGAACAAAATAAGTATTAGTTGTATGTACATGGAAATATGATCAAAAGTAAATTTTCATGATTTGGATTTACAAGTTCATAATATAGATTGTATCTTCAACATTCATAGAAGCCTTTTTCTGTACTATTTATGCGGCAATGTATATATTTTCTTCTCATCGACAAAACACTAGCGAGAGGAAAATAAATCTTAAGTGGTCCACCCAGTAGTTTTTCTTTCTCTTTAAGGTATCATAGTGCCTTTAATATTAAAATAATAGATTGACATAATAATATCTACACAATATCTATGACGTAATTTTAGATATCTAGAGTATACGGGTTTATATTTCAGTAACGTAAAGAAAACATTATCTCTTTATAAGCCGCTATTAACGTATTACAAATTTCCATATTACGTAATTTTTGGTCAGACCCTTCATTATAAACATTTCCCCCATTTTGTATTCAACGCAAGCATTTTTCGTACGATTCTCGTAAAATTTGCGTTTACGTAACATTCTTTGGTTACAACTTGCTTGCCAATTCTTATTGCGGAGAAAATGAAACCATATTGTCATGATTACCCGTTTTTGTTGGATCGAATACGCATCTGAATAAATAAATTGATCTTTTTTTTAAGCTTGAATAAGTATTTTCTTTGAAATATATACAAAAAAAATATGTTACTTTTGTAAGGTCTGTTTAGTCGAAAGATGACGATTTTAGGTTATTAAAATCAAAAATACAGCACACTTATTACAATTAATTTACATACATACATACATATCATCACGCCATATCTCTTGCAGGGTAGGCAGAGAGAACAGAGTGCCAGAGAACTCTATCCTTGTATACTTCACTCGCTTCCTCGACATTCATAATTCTCTTCATACACGCTCGCAATATTTTTTTTGCATCTTCATTTTTTTTTATTGCTAGTGGTGGCAAACATACAAGCAGCACACCTGATGGCAAGTGTCACTGCCGCCCATGGACCTTTGCAATACCAAGGGTATAACTAGGCCGCTGCCTATCAATATAAACCCCAAACCCACCCAATTGGGGTTCCGGCTCATTCGCTCACCGAACGAAGCTCAATAGCACATTACCATTACTCATACGTCGATCTTCTGCGAGGGTATGATACTAGCCCGAACGGACCAGCCTGCAGCTGCAGACAGAGACTGTCAATAGCGTGGTCCTACCACTATTATTGTAAATTATAGATAGATTAGTCTCACCCCGCCCAATCCCTCCGGTGTGATGGAAGGAGCGGTGCATAATCTGTCATACACGTATCTCTACGCCGTATAGACGGGCCACCAGAACTCGGTGTTTGTCATCGTTAGCTCATTCGTGGGCTACCCTTTCGGGTACGGTTGGCTGGTAAATATTGACTTGGGTTTCCAATGCGTAATTATTAACTCTGCTTCCATCGTACACACTGCAAAGTTATTGGCAATAGTTGTATAACCGGCCGCATGCTTGACGTCAACCTTCTTTAGGAATGTAATCATTAACCTGACGGCATCAGGTAGAGTTGATTCAGGTTAATATAAAGCTCTTAGTGATGTTCTACGCATTCTTTGTCATCATTTAACATGCTGGTTTTTTAAATATTTATAATCTAGCAAATTAAATGCTAAATTTCAGTTATTTGGATAACAGGATCGTGTTATCGTTTAATACAATTCTAACTGCAAATTTAGAGTATTAAAAATCCGTATAATGTGTAAACATTATCGGGTAGATGCTAAACGTGTCTCATAAGAACGACAAAATAATACGAGCCGCAAATTAAATGTCATACCACAGTGCATACTTGTTTAAGTGGTAGGATAATTAGAACGGATTTCCACTAGGCATGGGTGCAAATCTCATGTGACATTCACTTTTGCTAAAAAAAGGTTTATAAATAGTATAGATACTAAATGAAAAGTAATACAAAGGGTTTTTATTAAAGCAATTGAGGTCAGAATAATAATTTCTTTAATTTTGCCTGTATATACAGGCACAAAAAGTACTGTAAAGTTTTGCACATAATACATATACAAATGTATATATATTTGTATATGTATTATGTGCAAAACTTTTGCTAGGAATTGAATAACACTGATGTATAGCTAGCTAAGCCGAACTTAAAATATGATGATGATCACAGATAAAAGATAACAATAAATCTCGAACAACTAAATGTTTAAATAATCAGTTCAAAGTCCAAAATATTACATACATACATATCATCACGCCATATCCCTTGCAGGGTAGGCAGAGAGAACAGAGTGCCAGAGAACTCTATCTCCACATACTTCACTCGCTTCCTCAACATTCATAATTCTCTTCATACACGCTCGCCGGTTTCGGAGACTCTTGACTCCACCTTCCTTCAGTACCTGACCGATCTGGTCTAGGTAGGTTAGTCTCGGTCTCCCTCGGTACCTACATCCTTCCACTTTCGCATTGTATATCTTCTTAACCAGACGTTCGTTCGGCATTCTTTCCACATGTCAGAACCATCGGAGCATTCCCTTTCGCATCTTTACACCAATAGTCTCTTTCATACCTACTCGCTCTCTTACGTCGTCGTTACGAATGCGGTCGGTCAGCCTAACTCCACAGATTTTCCGAAGAGATCGCATTTCGACCGCATTAATTTTACTATCATAATCTTTTCTGCATACCCAACTATCGCTTTCATACAGTAATGTTGGGACAAGCACTGCGTTATGTATTGCTACACATGCCTTCTGGCTGAGATGGTGGCTGCCGAGAAGTTGCCCCAACGCTCCGTTCACTCAATTTCCCGCATTCACTCTTCGCTCTATATCACCACATCCAAGATATACAAATTCATCCACTTGCTCTAGTACATCATTACCTATTGTTACTCTTACATCTGTTCTGGCTTCATCTCTTTCAAAGACCATTATTTTGGTTTTGCTCACATTCACGCGTAGACCCCTTTTCTTACAATCTTCTGTCATTGTGTCGACTAGGGTCTGCAAGTCAGTCGCTGACTGTGCCAGCAGGACTGCATCATCTGCACAAAGCAGAGAAGAGACCACTGAGTTACCCATCTGGACTCCCACGTTCATATCGTTCAACCTTTGGAGACATTTATCCAGATATATGATAAACAGCCTGGCTGACAGAACGCACCCCTGCTTAACGCCGATATTGACGTCAAACCAAGGTGACATTCCATCATCCAGCCGCACACAGGCTCTACAGTCCATGTAACTGGACTGCACAGCCTGCAGCAGTTTACCGTTAATACCATACTCCAGTAAAATGTCCCAAAGTTCTTTTTGTACAACCGTGTCAAATGCTCTCTCCAGATCCACAAAACTGCAGAAAACCCTCTGACCTAGAGCCAGATGCTTCTCCACAATGTTGCGCAGAGAGAACACTTGATCCATGCATCCCCTTCCACTCCTGAAACCTCCTTGTGTCTCACACAGTAAACCATCGGACACCATCCTCATTCTCCTTTCAATAATTTTACCGTACACATTTGCTGCCAAACTGGTCAAGCTTATGGCTCTGTAATTTGCACAGTCATAACGTGAACCCTTGTTTTTAAACAAAGGCACGATGACCGCTCTATTCCAGTGTCCGGGAACCATTCCCGAGCTCCAACATAAATTGAGGAGTAACAGGAACGCCTCCCGGACACAGGAGCCACCAAGCTTGATCATCTCGGCAGACACCATATCAATGCCCGCTGCCTTACCATTTTTCAAACTTCTTATCGCCCATTCAACTTCATCCATACTGATGCCACCGGAGGACGCCGTTGTCGAATGTTGATCTACTAAACCACATCCAACACCGGCGCCAACCGTAGCATCCGCATACATATCGCCAAAATATTCACTCCATCGGCTTAACACGTCTTGTGTTTGTGTAAGAATGTCTCCACCTTTAGACTTTATTTTATTCATTCTGAAGGCTGCTTTTCCGTGTGGTGACGGAGTAAGAATACAAATCACCACCCCCTCTCTTACCCGTGGGTGTCGTAAGAGACGATTAAGGGATTATAATATGCATACAACATCTATGCAAGAGACGGAAAACTCGAAACAAAACCCTATGCCAACACGTCTGACCAGCGTGGCATAGTAGGTTAATTTCCCTCCTATAGTGGAGGAGGTCCGAGCCCAACAGTGGGACGTATATGGGCTGCAATGATGATGATGATGATGATGAAGGCTGACCAACCACCCCGAGACTTCTTCACCTCCGTCCAAAAGAGTTTGGTGTTACCCTCGAAGTTTTCAGTCAGCCTATCTTCTGCACTCATACTTGCTCTATCACGTTTCTCTTTCACTAAGGCCTTGGTGTCATTCTTACATTGCCGATATATTTCTTTCTTCTGTTCAGTCATACTGTCATTCAGATTCAAAGAAGAGACATAATCCAGCCACGCTTTCTTCTTTTGCTCTACGGAAGCTGCCACTTCCGCATCCCACCATGCATCACCATTTGTGTTTCTATGCTTCTTTAAACTTCCACATACTTCTTTCGCTGTATCTACCATACTCTCTTTCAATACTCTCCAGCATTCTTCAATGTCCGATTGCGGCTGGCTTGCCATCGTCAGCCGTTCTCAGACACCCTCTGCATACTTTTCTCTTACACACTCTTCTTCCAACCTTTCAACCTTTATTCTTTCAAGCCCTCCGAAGTGGACACGCTCTCGCCAGTGCCTCCACTTTCTGAACAGATCACTAATCCAAAATATTGTTAAATTTATTCTCCATAATCAAAATTCCTTAGAGCGCTTAGCTATAATAATAAGTCATTCTTTACTTTTAGGAGATGCCAGGCATTAAACTTAACTTATCTACATTTCGAGGGTGTATAGGGCGGAAAATTAAAATCATTGGTAATATAATAAAATAATGATTTCTGACTTTTACGCGAGTACTACATATTTAAAATAAAACTATTTTTACTAATTCTATCGTGTTTGTATTTTTAATTTCCTGACGTTTTGAACACTTTAAAATCTTGTTCGTCGTCACGAAAAGACTGACCATAAACACTGTAAACTTTTGGAATCGTCGGGTAATTAAAAATCAAATATAAACGTTTTAGAATCCGAAAATAGTTCTATATAATAATTTCAATCACAGCATTTTTCCTGGCCGCCTGTCTGATGTTAATCCTCCTTAGAAATGTAGTTGTTGACAAATCTACATCAGGCAGAGTTGGCTAAGGCTAATATAAAGCTTTTAGTTGTCTTTTACGACAACCATGACCAAAGTAAGGGAATTTACGTATCTATAAATTATAACTAATACCATTTAACTTGCTATTTCATTTGTATTTATTTGATATTATATTAAGAGTTAAAATCAAGGTAGATACTACAGTATATTGTTGGGTCCTTTAACAATAGGAAGTGAGATTTGCGGTCAACCGTGCGGCGTACAGACCACAAATCAGACCTATTGTTATATGTGTTAACCGCTGTTTCGTTACTGGATTGGGGCTAGTTTATATCTCTAAAGTTAACACAGATACATAAAGGAAGACTAACCATACAATGGTTAGGAAAATAGCGTATTATTTTATATTTGATCCAATGATAAGTTACTTAATATTGAAACTGAGAATATTTTAATGTTTCTCCAATGCACTGATCCAGTAGATTTATTAGGAAAGTGTTGTGTATTCGATTGCACAGATGGCGTAGTGGTTAAGATACTGACCTTCTTTGCCAGTTCCGGGGGTTCGATGCCTACATAGAATAATACTTTGTTCGATCTAAAAAGTGTTGTTGTTAGTCTGGGTGTAATTTGTCTGCATTAATTGCGGTTGCCTTTTCTAAAAGATTCTCATACAGGAAAATAGATCGTGCGATCGACAAATTAGTGTTCTGATTTTAGATGTAATTTGTATCTGTTTATTGTATGTTGTAAATCTCTCCTCTCTCTCTCTCTCTCTCTCTCTCAAGGATTGGTTCCTTAAACAGGATAAGTAGTCGGTGTACTTAAAAAAAAAAACAAAGAAAATAATAATAATACTAATGATTTCTGATGATTATGATGTTTATTAGTTTATATTAATTTCTTTCTTCTTTCCCATGGGAGTGGCAAAACCCAGCTACCGGATTACCAGAAGAAGGAGAACTCTCCTCGGAAACTGATAAATTGCTGTCGCCAATCCACTTATCGGGTGTGCACTATATATTATAATTCCCCTTCGTAGTAAGGCTTATGCTCAAGAATGGGTGTCGATAGGGTGATAGGTAAATAGATGAATGGAAATGAGTGCTTGAAATTGAAAAAAAAAATATGAAAAGACATTTGCTGTGAAAATCCTGCCTAAGAAAAAGGATTACATTTTTTTATATACAAATATAATTCTTCATTTGAAGATGTGTAAGTGACTGAACTCCTTCCAGGCGGCTGGATTCCTTCTGATGTTTTTTTTTTGGGCTCTCAGTTGGATATTTTGTAGACAATAGTTTACGTAGACAATTGTATTTAGTAGGTGGTTTAGCCATCGATTTAAGGCAATTTTATTTATATGTATTTTATATTTATACAGAAAAAACATTTGAGTAAGCTAGTACTCTCTATTTTTGTATAACGGAGAACCTTTATTGAAATTTGAAGTCTAAAATGATATATGATAAGAATGAGATAGTACTGGGTAAAAGGATGAGATAGTAACGTGTACGGTTAATATCTTTGTATACTTATAATGATTTGCTTCAAGTTAAATGCACTAAGACCTCTAGAAGTGCCCGGCCCTAGTGAACGTAAAATAAATAATTAATGTATAGGTTCTTCTCTTCGTTTTTGGTGACGGAGTAAGAATACAATTCACTACCCCATATCTTACCCGTGGGTGATCGTACGAGACGACTAAGGGATATGAAATGCATATAGCATCTATGCGAGAGAAGGAAAACTCGAAACAGAACCCTATACCAATACGTCTGACCAGCGTGGTGCAGTAAGTTGTTTGCCCTCTTATTATGAAGGAGGCTCGAGCCCAACAGTGGGACGTGTATGAGTTGAGATGATGAAGATGAGGTTCTTCTAATCTTTAGATCATCTTTTAATCCTGATACTATTGCGTTTCACTATTTAGCACTGGACTATACATGAAGGGAATTAGCTCACCACATCACGTTGACCAGACGGTTTCATTTATAATTTCGCGTATCTTGTAGAAATATTATTTGTTATTTTTAATCTTTTTTTTTTAATACCAGGAAGCGGATAGTGACTATTGCATATTTAACTCTATCACTAGAAGGAAATTATACTAAAAATTTTTAGAACTAAAGTTGTAACCGTAATTTTTCAAATAGCTTTAACATGATATACCTTGATCGCTCCACTTTATGGAGTCATGTTGAAAAAAGCAGTTTATATTAATTGGTAGGGTAAATGAATACGAGCAATCTAGATCGAATAGAGTGGTGGCTATAGTAAGTGGAAAAAGGACGCAGCAAAACTTAATCCACCCAAACAATTTTGAATTTTAAATTAGCTGGCATTAACAACATTGTTTTTAAATAGCTAATCTAGCCTGTATAGTAAAATATTTATTTAAAAATAATATAACTTTCAAATATCATGACTACTATTATGTTTACTGGTAAAATGTAAAAAATAATATTTATTTTTATTAAATTATTTAAAATTCAAGAAAAGCGTTTAATATACTTGATTATCTTATTAATACACTTATTTATCCATGTGGTGACGAAGTAAGAATACAATTCGCCACCCCCTATCTAACCCGTGGGTGATCGTAAGAGACGACTAAGGGATATAAAATGCATATAACATCTATGCAAGAGAAGGAAAACTCGAAACAAAACCCTATACCAACACGTCTGACCAGCGCGATGTGGTAGGTTAATTTCCCTCCCATTACGGAGGAGACCCGAGCCCAACAGTGGGACATATATGGGCTGTGACGATGATGATGATGATGATACTTGATTATTTATAAAAACTTGATTACAAGCGAAAAATGGTTGTCACACATGGGATTCCAACCCACACAATAGGTGTCCAAAAGTGTGTGAAAATCCGTTCTAACCGTGCTACTAATCGTGTAATCAAGTTTTTATAAATAATCAAGCATGGTAAATGCTAAATTTCAGTAATGGCACACGTCTTCTTTAAAGATGAAAATATAATACGAGGCTAAAATTGAATGACATACGACAGCTCACGCTGTTGTAAGTGGTAGCACGATCGGAACGTATTTCTAATTGGTGGGTGGTCCCATATGTGACAACCATTTTTCGCTCGTAATCAAGTTTTTGTACACAAATTATTTGAAAAAAAAATCCTTCCTTAAGTCATCAAATCATTTATTTCATTTCAGCTCAGATATGTCCCATTGCTGGGCTCGAGCCTCCTCCACAATGGTAGGCAAATTAACCTCCAATACTGCGCTGATCAGACGTGTTAGTAAAGACTTTTGTGTGGAGTTTTCCTTCTCTTGCATATATATTATCATCATCATCATCACAGCCCATAAATGTCCCGCTGTTGGGCTCGGGCCTCCTCCATAACGGGAGGGAAATCAACCTACTATACCGCGCTGGTCAGACGTGTTGGTATAGGGTTTTGTTTCGAGTTTTCATCCTCCCGCATAGATGTTACATGCGTTTTATATCCCTTAGTCATCTCGTACGATCACCCACGGGCAACATATGGGGTGGTGAATAGTATTCATACTCCGTCACCACACGGCAAATTCATAAACGAAAAGTCATATATATTATATGCATTTTATATCCCTTAGTCGTTTCTTACGATCACTCACGAGTAAGAGGGGATTAATTGTATTCTTACTTCGCCACCACACGGAAGTAGAGTATTTAGTAGTTAGTTGTAGTATTTAATTAATTCTTATCTAAATAGAAACATTTGTCACTTTCAATATTCAATATAGATAGACCTTTATCTAAAGATGGTGAATTGTATTCTTACTCCGTCACCACACGGAAAAACCACCATCATATATGTAATTGTAAATAAATTAAAACATCTATTTGATTTAATTCCATCATTTTAAATATGGTGAGCCAATATATAACTAAAAATACAGTTAAAATAAAACAAAATACGTTAAAACAAAACAAAATACTTTAAAAGAATATAAGCTAGAACAATATTAATTTATTAACTACAACGTTAAGTGACTACAAACCGCTAATGTTTATAGAACTTTTTCTTTTTCAGTATTTGATTCATCTGTTAACCAGTAAAAGGCCCACCTTGTTTCACTTTATTTTACGACTTTGAAGCTACATTTTGGAGTACGTTGTAGCGCCAGTAAACATCGTTACTTTGCGCATGTATTTTTAACGATAGTGAATTTTAAATGTGTAATGGTGCTTACGTACAGCTTCTGGAATGTTCATAAAGGTGAAAATGATTTAAATATTTATACATATAAAAAGACTTAAGTTGTCTATCATGTTAAAGTACTTTAATGTTTGAGTCATATTAAAATTAAAATAATTTGTATTTTGTTTTATAATGATTTCTAATGTTATACACAACACAAGTATAAAACTAATTTTACGGATTCTATCGCGTTTGTTTTTTCTCTTAGTCCTCCCGTGACCATGAAATTTGTATATCATTCGCGATAGAATCCGTAAAACTAGTTTTATTTCAAATATTTAGTTTCATTTAAATTAATTAACTAGTTTGTCTAGTGATTTTAATAAGGACTGCTGCTGGTTAGGTATTTAGTATTACTTTCCTATCAATCTAAAATTTTATTAGTGCTATACTAAGAAGATTACACAACATCTATCTCCTATCCATCTATCAGCAGTAATTTATAATAATGACTTAAGAATGAAATGAAGGTGGTTTAATAGTGGTAGGACCACGCTGTGGTCAGTACGGGTTGAGAGCCCTCAGCGCTCACCCACAGTCCGGGTAAAGTTGTCATAGCCATCTGAGGCTAAACAAAACTAAGTCACACAAAAAAAAAAAAAGCTGTGGACAGTTTTCTGTGTATAGTCACGAGCCGGTCAGTCCGGGGTGGTTCCACACTCTCGCAGAAAACCGACACCTGAGTAATGGCAATGTGCTATTGGGCTTCGTTCGGTGATCGAGAGAGCCGGAAGCCCAACGGGGGTGGGTTTGGGGTATTTATTGGTAAGCAGCGGTCTAACTATACCCTATAAAAAAAAATGAATGTTACACCACATTTTACGTTTCCTAGACCACCGTCTAACAGCACCAGGGGAGTGACTTCTTTATTAGTAACATATGGATTATTATAAAAAAAAACGACTCAGACTCAATATTCATCATAAGATCTCTGACGAACTAAAAAATAAAGATAAACTTTATTTTACTTTAAATATTATCAGAATATACGCGTCAGTAAAAGGAAATATAAAACCTATATTTATATTATTATATAGTTTATGGATCGTAAATCAATTTTCCGCTTACATTATATTATATCGTAAAACAATTCGGACGTATTAAGCTCCTTGGAACTGTGTAATATTTTCCTATGCTTTTATTTCTTATAAAACAATTATTAATGGCTGTATGCAGCAATGGAGACTAGGAAATAAACATGACATCTCGGTCCTTGATTTGACAACTAATTTATATCTGCTTTACGTAAATAAATATATATTGTTATAACGGCTTATGAGTTTACAACTCTGAAATCAAAATATTTTTTAAACCAATGGATAGATTAAAAATATATTAACAGCAAGTATTAATCGTATGCATTGTGATCTGTTATGAAAAACAAACCTACAACTTGTCAAAAGAATTTAGTTACCTAAAATTTTGGTGTCTTTGGTGACACATGTATTATCTATATATATATAAATAAAAGAGCTTGTCCTGATTGACTGATTCATCATCGCACAGCCTAAATCGCTGGGGTCAATTACATGAAATTTTGACAGTTGCTGCCTTTTATATTGTAGGCGCTCACTAAGAAGGGATTTTTGGAAATTTCTCCTCTAAGGGTAGAAAATAGGGGTTGCAAGTTTGTATCTAACTTCGTCAGTTTTAAAGATAGATTCGTGAAACTTTGTACTCGTCTATTTAATATTAAATAAATAAAAACGTAATTCAACATTATTGAAAATTTCTCCTAAAAGGGTGAAAAGTAAGGGGTTCAAAGTTTGTATGAATCTTCGTCAATTTTGAAGTTAAATCCCTGAATTTTCTTTATTAGCTATATAATGTTAAATAAAAATTTACCTGTCTCAGCATTTTGGGAAATTCTACCCTAAGGGAGTGGAATAGGGGTTGCAATTTTTTTATGAAACTTTGTCATTTTAGATGTTAGAACCGTTAAAATTTGTATTTACCTATTTAATATTAAATAAACAAAGTTCTGTTTCAGCATTTTTGGAAATTTCACCCCTAAGGGTAAAAAATAGGAGATGCAAGTTTGTATGAAACTTCGTCAGTTTTGAAGTTAAATCCCTGAAAATTAGTTTTTAGATATTTAATATTAAATAAATAAATACGTGTTTCAGCTTTTTTAGAAATTTCTCCTCTAAGGGTGAAAATAGGACATGCAAGTTGAAGTTTCATACAGACTTACACCGCCTATTTTTCACCCTTAGGGAAGAGTTTTCCAAAATGCTGAAATACATGTTAATTTATTTACATACATACATACATAAATACATATCATCACGCCATGTCCCTTGCAGGGTAGACAGAGAGAACAGAGTGCCAAAGAACTCTATCCTTGCATACTTCACTCGCTTCCTCAACATTCATAATTCTCTTCATACACGCTCGCCGGTTTCGGAGACTCTTGACTCCATCTTCCTTCAGTACATGACCGATCTGGTCTAGGTAGGTTAGTCTCGGTCTCCCCCGGTAACTACATCCTTTCACTTTCACATTGTATATCTTCTTAACCAGACGTTCGTTCGGCATTCTTTCCACATGTCTGAACCATCGGAGCATTCCTTTTCGCATCTTTACACCAATACATTCATTCATACATATTTCATACCTACTCACTCTCTTACGTCGTCGTTACGAATACGATCGATCAGCCTAATTCCACAGATTTTCCGCAGTGCTAGCATTTCGACCGCATTAATTTTACTTTCATACTATCTTCTGCATACCCAAATCTCGCTTCCATACAGTAATGTTGGGACAAGCACTGCATTATGTATTGCTACACGTGCCTTCTGGCTGAGGTGGTGGCTACCGAGAAGTTGCCCCAACGCTCCGTTCACTCTATTTCCCGCATTCACTTTTCGCTCTATATCAGTGGTGTACCTTTCATCTCGACTAAATCCACATCCAAGATATACAAATTCATCCACTTGCTCCAGTACATCATTACCTATTGTTACTCTTACATCTGTTCTGGCTTCATCTCTTTCAAAGACCATTATTTTGGTTTTGCTCACATTCACGCGTAGACCTCTTTTCTTACAATCTTCTATCATTGTGTTGACTAGGGTCTGCAGGTCAGTCGCTGACTGTGCCAGCAGGACTGCATCATCTGCATAAAGTAAAGCAATGACCACTGAGCCGCCCATCTGGACCCCCACATTCATATTGTTCAACCTTTGGAGACATTTATCCAGATATATGATAAACAGCCTGGCTGACAGAACGCACCCCTTTTTTTTTTTTTTTTTTTTTTGCGGTGGGCTATGGACGTCGCACCCCGCCAAATCGGTCCGGGGTGACGGAAGAGGCGGCGCGCAACATGTTGCGCCGTGTCCTCGTCGCTACTGCAATGGTGGCAGGACGGAGTCCACTCCCTCCGCACGACCGTGTGCAGGTACTTGCCGAAGCAACCATGCCCCGACAAGACCTGCACCAACCGGAAAGAGAGGACTCCGTGCCGCCGCTCCATCCACTCCATCAGTACGGGCCGGAGGGCCTCAACGGTAATAACACCGTATCTAGGCCTCTCCAGCCGCGTAGCCCAACGGGCGATGACTTCTCGGCGGGCGTCCTCGCGCCAGGTGGCTATCTCGTTGAACGATGGGGAGCCACCCTCTTCGCGCATTGAGGTAACCCGCCGGTAGAGGTCGGAGAGCATCTCCGCCTCTAGGTCCCAAGGGGGTGTCCCGGCCAATAGGCACGCCGCCTCTGTCGACACCGTGCGGTACCCGCGAATGGCTCTGACCGCCATGACTCTCTGTGGCCTCCACAGAACCGCCCTGAGTTGGGCGTTCAGAGCCCTCGCCCACACGGGTGCTACGCACCCCTGCTTAACGCCAATATTGACGTCAAACCAAGGCGACATTCCATCATCCAGCCGCACACAGGCTCTACAGCCCATGTAACTGGACTGCACAGCCTGAAGAAGTTTACCGTTAATACTATACTCCGGTAAAATGTCCCAAAGTTCTTTTTGTACAACCTTGTCAAATGCTCTCTCCAGATCCACAAAACTGCAGAAACCCCTTTGACCTACAGCTAGATGCTTCTCCACAATGTTGCGCAGAGAGAACACTTGATCCATGCATCCCCTTCCACTCCTGAAACCTCCTTGTGTCTCACACAGTAAACCATCGGACACCATACTCATTCTCCTTTCAATAATTTAATGTGGAGCTCTTGTATTATATTCAATATCTTAGTGTTTTAATGTATTATATTAGATAACTTTGATGGCATTTTATGTAATGTAATGCGGCGGGACCACTGTGATATATTGGATATCATATAAAAATGCTTTACAACGTTTTCGTTTGCCATCAAAATTCCAACAAGATACCATTAACAGTGTAGCCATAACACTGTTGATTGCGATAATTTGAATTAGGCTACGTCAGCACAGACAGGCGGCTTGCTTAGCGCCTAGAGCCTAGCGGGTAACCTAGCGAGTAACTTAGTATAACGAACGTTCTAGCATGTTTACGAACGGCCGCATTGCGCGCTTGACGCCTAGCTAGTCGCTTAGCGTGTATCGAGGTAAACAAACGTGTTGGTTTTTTTGTCACGAGGCGCGAGGCATTTTAGAAGAAACAAATGGATGAAATATTAATTACATCAGTTTTTAAAAGAGAACCTCTATGGAATCCGGCTAATGAACTCCATAAAAATGCGGTTGTCCTAAAGAAACTATGGGAAGAGGTAGCAGTTGAAGTAGAAAAAGATGGTTAATACCTACCTACTAAAAAAGTTATTTATTTATTTTTGATGAGATAATAATATTTTTACAGTGAGTTACTAAAGATGTTAATGTATGTTATTATGACGTATTATATTTTCAGACATCTCGTCAACGTGCCGACAAGCAAATGACCAAGGCACAGTGCGGCCACCCTGTATCCTAGCAAGTAGCCAGATTATAAGCCACTAAGCTCTAGGCGATAAGCAAGCGACCTGTCTGTGCGGACGTAGCCTTAGACAATGACTAACTTGAAAGACTATAAACGTGAAGATATTTATAACTCGACACTGGCACCAATAGCTCGTATAAGTAGCTGATTGCCAATACATAAGAAGAAGAATCTTATATTCTTAAACAATTTTATATAAAAGTCTTTAATAATTATTATTTTGCCATAAGAGATTTGAATAAAACAGTGACTCGTCGGCTCTTACGGCTCTCGGTTGTACAGCTCAGCTGACAGAAAACTGTCAACAGTATAGCTATACCATGAAAAAAAATACCAACAGGTGTGTTACTTATAAAAAGCATTCAAAATTATTATATCAAAATAAAATCAATTGGGGTTGCTCTGCAGATTTGAAAAACATCTTTGTTCTTCAAAAACGGGCTGTCCGCGCGATTTATAATCTAGGGCCAAGAGCTTCACTGAGAGAAAAATTTAGGGAAATAAACATTCTAACCGTTGTATCACAATTCATATTCGAAAACATACTATATGTAAAAAAAAATATTAATGAATTTGATAAATATAGTGATATTCACCGTGTGAACACTAGAAATAAGGATAATCTAGTTATCTATCATACTCGCCTACAAAAAATTAGTAGGTCTTTCATGGGGCAATGTATACGCTTTTACAATAAACTGCCTAAAGATATCCGAGATATGCCAATGAATAAGTTCAAAAAGGCTATCAAAAACAGACTGTGCAGAAAAGGATATTACAGCATTTCGAATTATCTAAATGATAATACGGAATGGTTATGAGCAGCTCCTCTCTCAGCAATTGCCCTTTTAATGTTTATCACTTACTCTTGTATTATTTGTATTATCTTAATTGTACAGTGTAGCGTGTTTTGCCTAACGAGTTATGTATTTAATTATCCAAGCTATCTGTTTCAAATTTATAGATTATGGTGTGGTCATGCTCACTGAAAAGGTCTCTGCTTGCGGTAGCTACGTGGAGCGGGTCTCTCCCTTCCCTCCAATGTGGTTGAGGGGCGTGATGGCTGCTCTAATAGTTAACTCGTGATCGGGTGCCGCTTGTGGGGTCTGGTCCAGCCATTTTTCTTTCTTTTTTGTTTTATAAATATTCTTAGTTTAATTTTGTATTATATACAAAATTTTAAAAATGAATCTTTTCTCGAAGGGCATATCACTGGAGCTAACATAAATTAAACATGCAACCAAATTCTTTTGTGAAAAAATATAATAAAAAAAAATGACGAGCCCACTGAGTTTCTTGCCGGATCTTCTCAGTATGTGGCTGCTTTCCGATCCGGTGGTAGATTAATTAAATTTAATTATAAAAAAACAATGTAAAATTGACAATATGTAAGTGCCCCTATGGGGCTTATGCAAAATAAATGATTTGATTTGATTTGATTCAATAAATAACTCTTATTATCTGAGGTATCTGAGGATGGCCACCAAAGACAAAAATCGGGTACCGGTGGCCCACTTGCACGGCGAAGAGAGGTGCTGGCAGGGTGGGTCTATCAAGTAGCGCGCCGCCTCTTCCGTCGGCCCGGACCGTTTTGACGGGGCGCGATCACCTCCATAGTCCGCCGCAAGGGGAAAAAAAGGTATCTGAAGATCTTAATAACTATATATACATATATGAGGGCAATATCATCTATTCAGACAATTTCATCAGACAATTTGATTTTTATCCCAATAAAAATATATTAAAAAAAACACTTTATTATATTAATGTAGCGGTTATTTTCTTTTATAGAATTACGATTTAACCTCATTCCATTAAAATGTGTCCTTAAAACATACAATAATTATTATTGTTGTAACAATTTGATTGCGTACTGTGAAAAAAATGACCGCCTATAAAAATTTAATCAAATAAAGACAATCAGCTAACGAGTATTCCATCGTTTATGACCTTTATATTTTTGATGCTCCACTGTATATTTTTTAATTACAAAACAAATTCTATACAGCTTTAAATTTGTAATTAATTTTCCCTTTTATCTGTTTGCCCTTCAATTTGGGACAATATTAATTCAATTTAAAAGGATCTAATTGATATTAATATACCAATTATTTATTAAATACAATGCATATAAAAAAATATACGGAATTAGAAAACGTACTTAGGGGTTTATAAAATAATTACTGCTGCGTGATCTAGATTATCTTGACATGTTTCAATACCATGTTTAAGCTATTAAACCGATAGCTATTGAACCGATTCTCTTAAAATACAATTTTGTAGGCATAAACTAAAGGTTTCGAGAGGATACCCGCCGTGTGGGTCACTGAAGACAAAGACCGGATTCCGGTGGCACACTCACATGCCGTCAATAGGACCCCGGACGGATTAGCGGGGTAAAAACGAAAAATTCTCCGCCGCAAAAAAAAAAGGCATAAACTAAATGTGACGGCCGCATAAACGTTCAAAGTCACCCAACTTGCTATTAAGAGGTCTACGTGAATACGGCAATCATTATAAGAACAGGTGTAACCAATAAAACCCGTAGAATTAACACGTTACAATGGCAATGTTGATTATCGAACCGCCAGTCGTTGAAGAAAGGTCCTCGAGTGGCGACCGCAAATTGGATGACGTAACTTATGACGACTCCCCATTAAGTGGATTTTTATTGAGAATAATTCCACCACACATTCCCATCACTATAACTCCTCTTAGCCAGGATCCACAATGGTCTCCGTAAAACATTGAGGTTTAATTCTCAGGAAATCCCGGGAAACGCCTTTAATTGTCTTGGGACCGTCAACAAATTTAATTAGAAAAGAAAAACAGGGGGAGTTGAAAAAAATCCACTTTTCTCCTATGGAAAGCGAGAGACACGAAGCAAAAATTGGCTAATAAGCCAATAGATATGTGAAGCGTAGTAGTACGGTACCACGGATATGGCTTATGAGGTCTATATGTGAGCCTTAATTTTGATTACAATAGTAGATATAGTAGAAGCGCCTAAACGCACGGAAATTTTCTCGAGTTGGTACAAGATCTGTATATATCCCCAGATGTGACTTGCAGACGGTCTAACAGAAAATCGCGCTCGTTTTGCCAGAAACTACACTCTTAGAGAATTTGATGAGCTGTTGGTCAAAATCGCAGTTAGTTGTGGAACATTGATAAAGTTGTGAAGCTACTAATTTAAACTAGTATAATTTACTTCTAAAATTCCTATGGTCTGTGAGGAATTGAGCTATATAGTGATCATTGCCAAACATATTTTCTCTAAACGTTCTCGAATAGATGAAAAATATTGATATAGATGACAAAATTTGCTAGGAGCCGTTAGATGCAAGTGATACAGGACCCTTCTGGATGGCATTTTTTGAAGAAGCCTATGTAAAACAGTGGACGTCTACGTGCTGATAGATGGAGACTTACAGCGACTTAGATGTAAACTAGCAGGGTCTCAATGAGTTAAATAAGTAGAATATCATCTAACAAGGTAGTTAGTATTCTCTTATATACAAGTCAGGTAAGATTTTTACTATGACTATAATAGGTACCCATTAAAAGAAATCTTTAAATATACAATTTAGATTAATCGTAGGGATTAGCAATTATTTCCATGTGGTGACGGAGTTAGAATATAATTCACCACCCCCTATATCACCCGTGGGTGATCGTGACGACTAAGAGATTTAAATCGCATATAACATCTATGCAAGAGAAGGAAAACTCAAAACAAAACCCTATACTAACACGCCTGACCAGCGTGGTATAGTAGGTCAATTTCTCTCCCATTGCGGAGGGTTGAGCCCAACAGATTAGTGATTAAAATATGTCACATCTATTCACAATCTGGTTACTACCAGAAATAACTAGTTTGAAGAAACTCAGTCATCTTAAACTCTTCAATTGCGTGCCCAGATTCCATGCAATCTTATATAAATATATATAAACCTAATATATTAGGCCAAAATAATAGCATAAAAGAAACACCAAGCTAACAAGGTTCATATTTTATTATTTATTTATTCATAGGTATTCCTAAAACCAATAATGACTGGATAAAAGCCGCCACAACTGTTCACCAAAGAGTTATAGCGGCAGTGTCTGCAGCTAATGGCGATTTATTGACTATAAAACTTTTACACGGGCAGATATGTTTGATAAAATTATGCGATGATATTTGATTTGTTACATTTTTATACTTAAGCAGTTTGCTAATATAGGTATTATAGGATTTTGCTCATAATATATGCAATTGTGAGTTTTGTTAATTTCTGTAAATTACACCTTCTACATATTTACAGCTCAAATTATCCGTGTGGTGAAGGAATAAGAATAAAAATCACCATCCCTATCTTATAAAACGAAGAAACTAAGGGATATAAAACGCATGTAACATCTATATAGAGAAGAAAAACTCGAAACAAAACCCTATAAGACCAGCGTGGTATAGTAGGTCGATTTCTCTCCTATTGTAGAGAAGGCTCGAGACCAATAGTGGAACATATATGAGCTGAGATGATGTTGATGATAATAATGATGGTTATATGTGTTGAGCTTAGTCTTAATTTTCCATTAATGATTATCTGTTTTATATGCATTTGCTACCTTTTTTCAGGTGGTGATGGATTAAGAATATAAAGGCTTAGTACTTATTACTTTCTTATGGGTGATAGATAATATACATATGACTAAAAGATGCATGCAGATAACATCACTGAAGGAGAAGGAAGACTAAAATAAATTATATACATAGCCGTTTTTGACCAGCATTTTTTTTTTTTGTGTTGGGCTATGGACGTGGTCGCGCCCCGCCAAATCGGTCCGGGGCGACGAAAGAGGCGGCGCGCAACCCCATAGACCCACCTTACAAGCACCTCTCTTCGCCGTGCGAGCGGGCCACCGGTACCCGATATTTGTCTTCGGTGGCCAACCAGCATAGTATATCAGTTCAATTTCCCTTAAATTTTGTAGGAGTCTCGAGCCCAATAGTGGGACGTATATGAGCGGAGTTGATGGTGACGATGATAATGTCGTATTTTACAACAGTGACAGATAAGAAAGAATAGTGAATTATATTTTTAATCCTTCATAACATTGAAAATCAATAGCTTAGTTTGTCTATTTATATATAATGATTCTGATGTTTGCGCGCGTATTATACATTCAAAATTAAACCATTTTTACGGATTTGAAGGAGTTTGTATTTGATTTTAAATTTTCAAATACTTTATTTAGAGCGTTTAGGGTCATGGGAGAACTGATTGAGTCCTCTCGTCACCAAATACAAACGCAGTACAATTTGTAAAAATAGTTTTATTTCAAATATGTTTATGTAAATGATTTCTATTTTATTCAGTAAATTCAGTAAGTGATTTCTATTTTACTATCCATTAAAAATATAAAAGTCAATACATTAGTAAAACTCAAAAGAGCTTTACGCTAACTAATAACTTTTTCTTTCAGTTGGTGACAAAAAAGTAGCGCTATATATAATACTAGGAATTTTCTGTGGAAAGCTAACTTGAACAATTCAAGGTCCCTTTGCGCGAATTTACAATCAAGAAAATATTTTAACAACTTGAAAATAAGATTGTAAATACCTAAATCAATTTTAATTAATATATTTGATGGAAAATTTCTAGTTAATAAATGTGAAATTCTTTTTCACTAAACCACTTCAGTCTTTAATCAATATTATCTAATCAAACATTTTGCCGCGTGATGACGAAACGAAAACGAATGAATATAATTCTACTACCCTCTATCTTACCTGTGGATGATCGTAAGAGACGACTAAAGGATATGAAATGCATATAATAATATTTATGCAAGAGAAGGATAACTCGAAAGAAAACTCTATGCCAACACATCTGCCACCGAAGACAAAAACGACGTTCCGTTGGCCCGCTCACTTGGCGAAAAGAGGTACATGTGTGGCGGGTCTATGGGGTCGCGCGCCGCTTCCTCTGTCGCCCCAGACGGATTTAGCAGGGTGTGCCCATCCCATAGCCCGCGCCATGACATGGATAGACAGGGAGTGACTGCAGAGATGACGTCTGATAGGACTGTATGGAGGAAGATGACATATTGCGTCGACCCCAAATAATTGGGATAAGAGCAAGATGATGATGATGATGATGAGTTATCAACTTTTATCTTACACATTTTTTAGTATATAATATCTGTAAATTACACTAAATATATGTACTGACTTAAGATATAACTTCGTTTTTTTTTTAAATTAAATAACCGCTTCAATAACGTCCATTAAAATGGTAAAATAATTTCATTATCTGGTAATAGCATTTACAAATTATGAAATAAAATTATTGTTTTTATTAACATAATACTACAATACGTTGACAGCTTACTTTTTTTTGCGATGGGCTATGGATTGGTTACGCCCCGCCCAATCGGTCCGGGGCGGTGGAAGAGACGGCGCGTGACCCCATAGACCTACCCTGCAACGCGCCTCTCTTTGCCATGCGAGCAGACCACCGGAACCCGATCTTTGTCTTCGGTGGCACAACATGACAGTTTACCTGTGGAAAGTGATGTTCATAAACTGTTTAGATTTTTCAGGTGTATTGTAAATCGTATAAACCTTATTTATTTATTTTCTTAGAGCTATTTATTTTCTTAGAGAAGCGTGCGGAACACAATAATCTTGTACACTACGGAAAGATCCGCCGTAGAGAGCCATTTCTGGCACCAGCTTAGTGTTGTCAAATTTTGTGCGCGGAATTAGTTTCTATGTGTTATTATTCTAAGCAAAGGACCAATTTCTGATTTTTTTTGTACAAAAGCTTCATATATCTGCCATTACAATAAAAAAACTTCGTAAAACAAAATTAAAGAAATTTGGAGAGGTGGAATATATTTGGTCCATAACGTACGATTTGTAAAAGAATGTCCCTTATACTTATATATACATATAGTGAGTCAAATTTCCTCTTATCATGGAGGAGACTCGAGCTCAACAATGTAATGTATGAGCTGAGATGATGGATGAAGTTCGTGCCCAGCAGTGGGATGTATTCGAATCGAGTTGAATAAATATTTTATAAATACTCCAAGTGATTTAAATCCAAGTCAGAACTGCAAAATTTAAAATTATACGAATAAAAATAATTTCTAAACTAGAACAAACTCATAATTCTGTTATAGTTTAATCCCACTGAATTGTTATCTAAGTTATACAATATATCCAAAAAGTTCTACCACATCGATTTCATTAATTCGGTCTGAATATTTTTATGAATGAGCTTTTGATTGGAACTATATTGGTTTGGTTTAGAAACTTAAATAGTTTGTAAGATTGTAAATAAGAACTTCTTCCAAACCACATACAAGTTTGTTCTTTAAGATGGTAGAATGAGATATTAAGATAACAGTGAGCATGCTATTTCAAAGTCTGAAAGAAAATTGATTTGGAATATTCTTTTTGAGTTTATGAGAAAATCTAGACATATTTTTCAAGACTACACTCCACAATAGGGAATAATGTTTTTGAGTTGAAAGAACTTTATAAACATATAACTAACTAGCAGTAATAACATAAAAAAAACATTCGTGGATCGCAGAAAGTAACTATTCTGTATGAGGACTCTTGGCTTGGGAGGTCACTTACACTTTTTTCTTTTTCAAAAGACTCTTTTATTTTTTTTTGCAAAGTGGACCATGGATGTGGTCGCACCCCGACAAATAGGTCCGGGGCGACAGAAGAGGCGGCAAGCAACCCCATGGATCCACCCTGCAAACACCTCTCTTCGCCGTGCGAGCGGGCCACCGGTACCCGATCTTTGTCTTCGGTGGCCTGCCCGGCGGTTTACCCTTGCGTGTTCCTCTCGTGTCGACGCCCTGACAGCTTTCGCCGTCGAGGCGTCGCCCTCACCCAGTGTCCGACAACACCTGCACCAGCTGAAAGGAAAGGACTCCGTGCCGCCGCTCCATCCACTCCATCAGTACGTGGCGGAGAGCCTCAACGGTAACAACACCATGTCTAGGCCTCTCCAGCCGCGTAACCCAACGGTTGATAACGTCTCGGCGAGTGTCCTCGCGCCAGGTGGCTATCTCGCTGAGTGATGGGGAGCCACCCTCGTCGCGCACTGAGGTAACCCGTCAGTAGAGGTCGGAGAGCGTCTCCGCCTCTAGGTCCCGGCCAATAGGCATGCCGCCTCGGTCGGTACCCGCGAATGGCTCTGACCGCCATGGCTCTCTGTGGTCTCCACAGAAAAGCCAGAGCTTTTCTGCTATGAACGCCCAGCTCAGAAGCTGGGCGTTCATAGCCCTCACGCACACGGGTGCGCCGTACATGGCCATTGAGCGAATCACCCCCGCAAACAGCCATCGGCTATCGAAGCTGGGTCCGCCCACGTTCGGCATGAGCCGTGATAGGGCGGACGCCGCGCCGACCAGCCGGCGAGCAATTCGGCGGAAATGCACCCGGAACCACCATCGCCCGTCGAGCACCAGGCCCAAGTACTTCATATGGGCCTAGATACTGATCTGGATGGAGTTGACGACTAACGCGACGCCGATAGGCAGCCTTACGCGGGGCCCATTGAATAAAAGGGCCTCCGTCTTATTTAGGACCACCCTGAGCCCCAGCGCCTCAATTCGCCTGACCAACTCCGCGGTGCCGAGAGTGGCCAGGCTCGCCGCCGCTACGAGTGTCCTGCCCCGGGCTGTGACGAGCGTATCGTCAGCATAGCATATCAAGCTCAGCCCGGGAGGGAGACTCCCTCTCAGTGCCCAGTCGTACCCGATGTCCTACAGAGTCGGCCCCAGAACCGACCCCTGTGGAACACCGCACAACATGGGCGTCCGCACAAAACTGCGGGACCCGCGCAGAGGATACTGTGCCTCTCCAAATAGTCCGCCACCAGCCGCCCCAGGTACAAGGGCACCCCATGAATGCGGAGCGCCTCCCTGATGCAGCTGAATGGCAGACTATTAAATGCGTTGGCGATGTCCAACGACACCGCCAACAGCACTCCTCTACCGGTGATAGCCTCCGCAGCCATCTGCCTCAGTCGTAGCAAGGCCCCAATGGTCGACAGCGAATCCGGGGGCCGTCCCGGCTTCGGCAGGAGGACCACCCTCCCCTCCTTCCAATAAAAGACAGCATCCTGCACTAAATAAATAATCCTTGTATTGCGGGGGACTTTAAAAACATGCAATTAACGCAGACAAATTATACCAAGACCCAGAAAAGCATTTAGTGATTGAAAGTATTCTCCTGCATGGGAATCGAACCCATGCACTGGCATGGAAGGTCGGAATCTTAACCACTATGCCATCTGTGGAGTTACACTCTACTCGTTTGTACATATAGTATATTATATGTACAAACGAGTATACAGTATCTGGTTATAGTAATAAATGTTTAACTTCTTCTTTTTCAGTTCAGCCCATTACAATAAGATGGAAATTGACCACCAATGCTCAGATGTGTGACGCCATACGGTTTTATGTCAAATTTTACATAGCTGTTATCTACATTTTACATACCTTAATTACGCGGCCAATAAAGGTGTGTGAAAGTGACAGATTATATTCTTATACCATCATTACACGTATTCAAACTAACCTATTAGCATTTATTGATATGAAACATAATAGACAAATTTGTCGGTTTTGAATATGCGCCGATTTACATTTTAGAGGAGCATAATTAGATCTCCATTAAGAAAGCCGTGAGGTAGGCATTCCGTAGATTCATGAGGAGCATAATTTAAATTTTGATGTAATACTATCATCATATCATCAAGCGCTTATTCAAATTAATATACAAAATCACAAGCTCACCTCTCTCATTATTATATTAAGTTTAAATAAATATTTAAATCTAGTTGTTATTTAAGACATATAGGCATCTCCAATCATTAGTTTATAAACCAATTTTTGGAAGAATATCAAAACAAAATAATATTTGATAAAAAAAAAATTAAAGAGCCACAAACTGACTTCCAAAAACAAAAGTACAGATTAACAAGACAGACTTCAGATCAGAAAGACTACTTATATACTAAACAGTTTAACAATGGGGTTATACGAAGCATATAGGTAGGTAGTAGTAAATAAGTCGGCACCCGCTTCAAGTCGTAAGTAAGACAATCCAAGTAGACAGATGTTCACGTCATATTGAATAACACTAAGTTCATACTGATCAGCAGGAGATAGCAGTGATACTACTGCTATCTACTGCTGATTGGTTTTCTCTTCGAGGTTTCGTTTTAGTCTACTTTTTTTTAGCTTTTTCATTTTGTAACTTTTTATGTTTCTTGAAGATAATTGATATATTATAGATTTTTTTTTTTTATTTAGTCTAAATATATCAAGGCTGACTGACAGCATTCGCAACGATGACGTAAGAGAGCGAGTAGGTATGAAAGAGAGTATTGGTGTAAAGATATGAAAGGGATGCTCCGATGGTTCGGACATGTGGGAAGAATGCCGAACGAACGTCTGGTTAAGAAGATTTACAATGCGAAAGTGGAAAGATGTAGGTACCGGGGAAGACCGAGAATCACCTACCTAGACCAGATTGGTCACGTACTGAAGGAAGGTGGAGTCAAAAGTCTCCGAAACCGGCGAGCGTGTATGAAGAGAATTATGAATGTTGAGGAAGCGATTGAAGTATGCAAAGATAGAGTTCTCTGGCACTCTGTTCTCTCTGCCTACCCTGCAAGGGATATGGCGTAATGATATGTATGTATATTATTCATATTTATTGTCATAATAAAAAAAAAACTTATTATAATAATTTTGATTTAATCGAAATCTGTTCATTCATTAACTGTTAGGCGGTACGAAGTGTGCCGGGTCAGTTAGTATTCTTATAATTACAAACCTTAATCAAATTTTTAATCATTTCAAATATTTGAGATAAACAATATATCAAAATATGAATTTATCCTGTTCAGGAATGTTAAGGAATTAACTGTTGGCAGAGTATTATCGGATTTCTTGGAATTCGACCCTTTTGCCGCGAACGCGTACACTTGCCTGCATTCTTCCCTTGGCTACGTGATACTATGTAGTTGGGATGGAGTTACTGACTTTAACTATCTTAAAAAAGAGGTTTAGTTTACAAGGAGGCTTTTATGGGACAGTAATTTAATTCAGCTCAGGAATGATAAATCTGACCATTAAAAAATAATTGTGGTGTATGAAAAATATTATTTCCGAACTTGAAAGAATAAATCCTATAGCCGTGCCCTAACCTAAGCCGCAGGTTAAAGAAAGTAAAAGAGGTAAATTTTTGAGTCTCAAAGAGATCTACCTTGTAATAGAAATGTACCAGAGAGCTTTAGGTTGTTACCCAGCGTTTAGGTATCCCAAAAATTAACCCTGCTCCCTACTAATATTATAAATGTAAAAGTTTGTGAAGATATTTGGATGTCTGAATGTTTGTTACCCAAACACTCGTAAATCATTGAACAGATTTACACTAAAATTGTCACATAGATATACCATTTTCGGGATTAACACAGAATGATTTTTTTATTCTGGTAATGTATTCCCTTGGGATAATAGTTTCACGTTAGGTAAATTACTTTTTACGCCATCGAAGTCGTGGTTAGAAGGTTGTAAATTAATAAATCAGGCCACTCAGGCCACAAAATGCAAGTCTCTACATTATCTATCTATTGTTCAATCAAAAGGCAAAGAAGGCATAGCGTGCTGTAAGCTGGTCTCCGTTTCTGTTACTCGTGTATTAGACTTTAGTATCTTAATTACTGGTTTTAAAGCTAATTGTGTATACTTGTGATGGTTAACATTAGATCTTATTAGGGTTCGCATATTGCTATCATTTCAACCCCCACACGTTCCACCACTGATGAGCTCGGGACTCCTCCATAGTGGGAGGGAAATTGATCTACCGTGCAGGTCAGACGTATTAGTAGAAGGTTTTATTTTGAGTTTTCCTTCTCTTGCACAGATGCTATATGCATATTATATCCCTTAATCGTCTTTCACCATAACCACGGGTAAGATAGGGGGTGGTGAATTGTATTCTTACTCCGTCACCACACAGAATATAAACCTATCTTACCACATATTACAATAATTGCAAGAGAAGGAAAACTCGAAACAAAACCCTACACCAACATGTCTGACCAGCGTGGCATATTAGGTTAACTTCCCTTCCATTACGGAGGAGGCCCGAGCCCAACAGATGTCCCACTGTTGGGCTCGGGCCTCCTCCATATGGGCTGTGATGATGATGATTACAATAAACCTTTCCAACCCAAAAAACTAAATGAAATAACTGTATGTATAAACCAAAATTATGGAAACAGTAAACTTTACGCATTTATAAATAATGCTTTGTTTCCATTTATGTATAAAGTAAGAAAGTATAGAGATATAAAATATAGAGTAACGAAAGAGTAGTAGTAAGTTGAAAATTAAAATGTAGAGTAGCTCTTTACAATATATAAAAGATTTCTGTAATAATAATTACCTAAAAGTATAAAGACATTTACTGAGCCAAGATAAAGCTTAGCAGAACAATATATAGAAATTAAGGCTCCTTAAAACATATTAATTTCTCAAGTTGCGCGTTGGAAGGCAATTATAACTTGAAGCAGAGAACTTCGAAAGTTAAAACTCCACTTTCCAATTAATTTCATCTTCGACTCGAGAAATAGGGCAATCAGACATATGGGTACTTTTAAAAACTATTTTAATATTATTATGTACCTATATAGATACATAGTATCATTTTTATTTCCTAGAGGGGTTGCAAAGTGTAGGAATGTTCAATTTCGATCTTGTCATACTTATGTTTCTTGATTCATTAATGTTTATTAGTCTTCGTGAATGTCTATTGGTGAGGGATATTTTTCCGTATGATGATGGACTAATAATGTAATTCACCACTCTTTATCTTGTTAGTGGATATGGTAAAAGACCAATAAGGAATATTATATAATTAAATTGGGACGTATATGAGCTTAGAAGATGAAGTGATATTCTTAATCTAGCACATCACCAATTTGATTGCTTAACATTCAAATTACTGAAATTTAGCATTTAATATAATTAATTATTTATAAAAACCCGTTAATTAATGAAGCGAAAAAAGCATATTAAATGCTAAATTTCAGTAATTTGAATAACAAGGTTCTGTCATTGTTTAATACAATTCTAACTGCAAAGTTTGAAGTACAGCAAAAAAGCAAAAAGCAAAAAAAAGCAAGTAGCCTACAATGTTTAAACATTGTCGGGTAGATGGCGCACGTCCCCTTAAAGACGTAAATATGATACGAAGCGAGATTTGCATGTCCTACAATAGTTCACGGTGGTGTAAGTGGCAGCAAGATTGGGCCGGACTCCCAATAGGTGCGGGTTCGAACCCCGCTTGTGACATCCTTTTTTGCTTCGTTATCGGGTTGCTTAACATTCATTTAGCATATCACTAGTTTGATTGCTAGCATAGTTTTGACTTATATGTTCGGTTTTTTTTTATATTTTTTGGCTATTCAAACAAAATTAGAAGATAAAAAGAATATAAGGTTCTCTATTAAATTTGTGAAAATTTCTTGCTACTTATTATTATTAAAATAAAGTTTTCAGTTTCAATAAGGACTTGATAAGTCCTAATTCATTAATTGGTCGCACTTCTTTAATATTTTTTCTTGCGATTTATAACTGATTATTTGTTGATTGTATATAAAATTATTCTACATGAAAATGAAACCCATTAAGCACAAAACTTTGTTACTTAGATCGCTATTTATTAATTTGTCGCCATTATTTTAATACTTTGATTCTTTTTTGCACTTTTAGAATTGATTGTTTGTTGATTGTATTTAAAATTACTTTTCTACATGAAAATTAAACTCATTTAGCGCAAAAGGTTGATCAAAAAGCACAAAAGTGAGATCACTACGGCACCTGTACTGTTATAAACATCAAAATATTTATTAAAATTTTAAAAGCATTTTCATTTATATTTAATTTTTGAAACTAATCCACCAGCCAAACATAAACTTTTAAAGTTTTACATACATACATATCATCACGCCATATACCTTGCAGGGTAGGCAGAGAGAACAGAATGCCAGAGAACTCTATCCTTGCATACTTCACTCGCTTACTCAACATTCGTAATTCTATTCAGACATGCTCACCGGTTTCGGAGACTCTTGACTCCAACTTCCTTCAGTATGTGACCAATCTGGTCTAGGTAGGTTAGTCTCGGTCTCCCCCGGTACCTACATCCTTCTACTTTCGCATTGTATATCTTCTTAACCAGACGTTCGTTCTGCATTCTTTCCACGTGTCCGAACCATCGGCGCATTCCCTTTCGCATCTTTACAACAATACTCTCTTTCATACCTAGCCGCTCTCTTACGTCGTCGTTACGAATGCGGTCAGCCTAATTTTACCTACCTAGAATACTATTACTCAGCTATTATACTATTACTCAATAATATAATTACTCAGCCTAGTTTTACCTACCATTAAGTAAATCGTCTTACATTATAACTATATTTTGAGAGACATCTTGTATATCCGTATTTATCTTATGTATCTCCCTGAAAATGTAGGTAAATCTGCATTTCAAATACGTTGACTGAGGTCGCAATATTTGATGCTGGAACGTAGGAAGGAAAATTAAAAATATTTTAGGTCTACCACTAACGAGAAAAGCTGTGCTGCATTTTTTACTGATAAAATTGGATTTTTATACACTTGCTTTTCTTTACGTTGATAATTTTTTATAACCTATCTGAAACAATATTTGCTGTACTTTAGTTATTAGTGTAAATAATAATTCTTCTATATAAACTAATCTAACGTACCATCTTCATTGTCCCACTGTTGGGCTCAAGCCTCCTCCATAGTTAGAGGGAAATTATTGACCTACTATACCATGCTGGTCAGACATCTTGGTATAGGGTTTTGTTTCGAGTTTTCATTTTCTTATATAGGTGTTATATGCGTTTTATATCCCTTAGTCGTCTCTTACGATCACCCACTGGTAAGATAGGGGTAATGAATTTTATTCTTACTCTGTCACCACACTGAAATCATTATTATCATACTCTAATCCTAATTACTTGGGATTGGTGCAATATGTACTGCTTGGTATTTTGTTTTATTTTATTTCGTAGCGGCTCCAATATATTACCAATATTTACTTTGCTCGTGGATGTCTTAAAAAACGATTAAGAGATATAGAACCCAACTCGACCTAATGCCGTTTGGTTATCTATTACATTCCCAAGGAGGGTTAACGTCAGGCAGGCAGCCGACCATAAAACTATTGCCAAAAAGTATTGCAATATGTACGAGTATATACGTCAACCCCAAGTAATTGATATAAGAGCAGAAGAATGATGTATATGTACTCTTCTACTATCTTATATGTTGCAAAATAATAGATATATTTTTATTACCAGCTGCCTGCTTGACGTCAACACTCCCTGTAATGTATTTGTTGACCAGGCGGCATTATAAGATGGAGTTAGCCCAGCTCTATGTAAAGCTTTTACTCATCTTTTACGATACTCATGAGCAATTTGAGTTGGAAGTATTCGTAGCCGCTACTACACAGCTTAACGTGAATATTTTTTATTAATACATATAGTAATGTAATGAATGAGTTATCTCATTTCGTTGGTCCCATTTGATAACAATGAAGGTAAAAAAAACTGAGCAGTTACTATTTACTTTAAAATTTTACTTTCTTCCTTACTGTGTATATGAATTTATGAGGTACTTTTTGGGGGACCATACTATGGCATAATCACATCCCACTCGATCAGTCCAGAGTGACGGGCGTCACGCCACGCAATCCCTTAATGTACCGTACACATATATCTTTACCGCTATAGGGGTGGTAATTGGCCATTGTCATCGATGACGGACTTTCGAGGTCTACGGTTAATTTATAGCATATTTTCCGTATTGATAGTCATCATGATCATTATTACAACCCATTCGTGTCCCACTGTTGGGCTCGGGCCTTCTCCGCAATGTGAGGGAAACCAACCTACTACACCGCGCTGGTCAGACATGTTGGTATAGGGTTTTGTTTTGAGATTTTCTTCTTTCCCATAGATGTTATATGCGTTTTACATCCCTCAGTCGTCTTGTACGATCACCCACGGGTAAGATATGGGTTGGTGAATAATATTCTTACTCCGTCACCACACGGAATATATGTATTGATAGTAAAGCAGCATAAAGCGCTTCAATATGCTGTTCTAACATTCTCCCTTATTTTTCCGTTAAACTGATACCAGGTATATTGAATGCACGGCGAAGAAGAGGTGCTTGCAGGGTGGGTCAATGGAGTTGCGCGCCGCCTCTTCCGTCACCCCGGACCGACTTGGCGGGGTGTGACGTCCATGGCCCACCGCAAAAAAAAAACCACCACCAAAAAAAAAAAAGGTATATTGAATTTCAGACAGCTCACTATGCTACTGCCAACTAAATTCTCTAATAATTCTCCTCCAATACACGTGTATATACAGCATAATTATAGAACGATTATGATAATGATTGGAATGGAAGTTTGATAGACGAAGTACTTTTATTTCGGCTCGTGTTTGATTTTAAACCGTTAAGTTAACTACCTTACTGCTGTATACTTAAAATACATTACGGTTTTATTGTATTTGAATTAATGTCATGCTTTATCTGATTCACGCTGTTTGTAGTCTGTATTTTCTTTTATTTATACCGAATTCCACTCTCATTGGTCTATCACAGAGAAAATACAAAAAAAAATATAGTATCTACAGAAATGGTAGTCATGAAAGTGGAATATTTAAAAAAATATAGTTATTTATCTTTTTTTAATTTATAGTGCTTTAAACTAAAAAGATTATACAAGTTATTTTAGATTAAAACACTATAAAATGTTATGTATTATAGTAATAAATAAAGAATTATTAACATTGTTAAAAACCCTTAACGTTACTTTCCTAAAGTTTTTCATCCCCCTATTTTTATTTTACCCCTTAAGGGTAAATTTGTACAATATGATAATGTCATATTTATTTATATCTACTCAATAGCCTAAAAATAACTTTCAAGTTTCTGGCTTTAAAAATGAAGATACTTCCTCACAACTTTTCATCCCTCTTTACAAACCTTTTTTGCATTAAAACGTAGCCTACGTCCTGTGTCAGGTTCTAGACTATCTGTGTACCAAATTTAATTTAGATCGGTTTGGTAGTTTTGGCGTGAAAGAGCGACAGACAGACAGAGCTACTTTCGCATTTATAATATTAGTAAGGATTATTATTAAAGTAATAAAAAAATGGCAGTATTTCAACACAATTGTTACTTTCTTGCAACGCTTTTAAGATATTTTTCTCTACTTCACATGTCAATCTACCACGAAATTCTACTATGCCAATGTCTAGCGTCACATCTACCAAATATGACCACCGTCATATAGGACTAATAAATTACATGATACAATCTAGGCAGGCTTAATATCTGCTCTCGGGTCGGCCGAGGATGTCAAGGAAATCGGTACCAGTGGTCGGTCCAATAGCGATGGGAAACACTGTGGCTTATGAGGCCTCCAATCCGCTATTCTGTTGCCCCGAACAGAATAAGGGAGGGTTTAAATCATAGCCTGCCAAATAAAAAGGTTTAAAACAATCTCACTTCGGAAGGAATACGTGAGTCAATATAAAAAAAGTAATAATTTCTGTTACTCGGGTTAGAGCTTACCAAATACTGCCCAAATTGCCACGTTATTTTTATTTTATAGGTTTTTTGCTTTTTCCCTTCTTGATTTATGAGCGTGCGCCAGTTGAGGGTCTCTTTTAAGATCTGTGTAACTGTCATTCAAGAGGTCATTTATAATCCTTAAGGTGTATTATTTTGTCGTTGGGTTGGTTTTTAGAAAGCAATAGTCATTTTATGTATATTTAATGAAAGCATACGCTTTTTTCTTTTCCTTCCATTACAAATATTAAAACTTTTAATATACATACATATGTAATGTAATGCTAATAACATTTTAACTGCCGAACAATCGTAATCACGTATATATTTGACCATCAAAATAAAAAGGACAGGAACAACCTCCTACGAAACCAGAGGACATTAAGTGTGTCTGTGTATTGTAGTCAACTATCAACATACATACATATCATCACGCCATATCACTTGCAGGGTAGACAGAGAGAACAGAGTGTCAGAGAACTCTATCCTTGCATACTTCGCTCGCTTCCTCAACATTCACAATTGTCTTCATACACGCTCGCCGGTTTCGGAGACTCTTGACTCCACCTTCCTTCAGTACATGACCAATCTGGTCTAGGTAAGTGAGTCTCGGTCTCCCCCGGTACCTACATCCTTCCACTTTCGCATTGTATATCTTCTTAACCAGACGTTCGTTCGGCATTCTTTCCACATGTCCGAACCATCGGAGCATTCCTTTCGCATCTTTACACCAATACTCTCTTTCATACCTACTTGGTCTCGTACGTCGTCGTTACGAATGCGATCGGTCAGCCTAACTCCACAAATTTTCCGTAGAGATCGCATTTCGACCGCATTAATTTTACTTTTATGCTCTTTTCTGCATACCCAACTGTCAAGAATTCACATATCAAGTCATCACTTATCAGTCACCTATCAAGAATTGCGAATATGATTTTTTTTTTATTACTTTTGGTGGCAATCGAGCAAGCAGCACACCCGATAGTAAGTGTCACTGCCGCCCATGGACCTTTGCTATAACCAAAGCTATAGCTAGGCCGCTGCCTACCATAACAATCATCAAATCCACCCAGTTGGGCTTCCAGCTCTCTCGCTCACCGAATGAAGCGCAATAGCACATACATAATTCCTTCACTAATAAATGAAATACCAATACGAATCAATACAGATATAAATAGTATGAACTACAAGCAAAAATATAAAAAAATACTATTTGAGTACAATTTGCTGAACATTAATTTCAAATTATACAATTCAAACTGATTGCACTATACTTGGAATATTGTTTATTCAAAGTGTGAAGTAGCTTTACATTGCAAAAATTAAATAAACAGTGACAGATAATGAAATAGCATATATATGAAACAGGCTGTATAAGGTTCGCTTGCTCATCTGTTGCGAGTGAATTTTATTTTAACTACCCTCTTTAAAAGAAAATGAAAATATGTGTACTATTATTAAGATACGCGTTTCTTACTTTTTCTCGATTGTCAAATAAGTTATATGTATTTGTATATTGTAATGTAAGTACCTATCATAAGACTCGTTTATCGGCCTCGCTGTTTGAATGTGAGTACCTATACAAACTTAAAAAGTTTAAAGGTACAATAATAATTAATATGTATTTTCTTTATGGATTAAATAAATTAAAAAAAAAAAAACATTGTCATTACTCAGACGTCGATCTTCTGCGGGAGTGTGGTTACTACCTCAGACGGATCGGCCCGCGGCTGTAGACAGAATTGTCAATAGCGTAGTCCTACTACTACTAAATTTCCTTTGTAGAAATTCTTATGTCCATTAGTAGACATTAACAGGCTGATGGATGAATGAATGGATGACTTATAAAATATTTAATCACAAAAAGTTAGAAATGCTCACTACGTATTCACATTTCACTTCGTAGAGGTATTAAGAAATAAACTTATATACATACTAGCTTCTGCCTGAGGCTTCGCCCGCGTAAAAGGTTACTTTACTAAAGTTTTTCATTCTCTATTTTTATTTTACCCCTTAAGGGTAAATTATTACGAAATTTTAATATCGTATTTATTTATATATAATCAATGGCCTAAAAATAAGTTTCAAGCTACTGGCTTTAAAAATGACGATAATTCTTTACAACTTTTCATCCTCCTTTACAACCCTTTTTTTGAATTAAAAATTAGCCTATGTCCTTTATCAGGCTCTAGACTATCTGTGTACCAAATTTCATTTAAATTGGTTCAGTAGTTTTGGCGTGAAAGAGCGACAGACAGACAGACAGAGTTACTTTCGCATTTATAATATTAGTAAGGATTACGTAGCGATTTAGATACTGACATACCGTGCTAAGTATCAGTATGGTTAAATTCCCACGTAAGACAATACTATGTGCGAACTACAAATCGTTGATCTGAGGCTGAGTATAATTTGTGTCCATTAATTATATGTATTTAAAGTTCTCGCAATGCAAGAATTATTACCTTAGTGCAGGATGTTTTCTTTAAAAAAATGAATTTTTAAATAAAACTATCTTTACGGATTCTACTGGGTTTGCATTTGGTTTTTAATTTCCTGACGTTTCGAGCACTTATAGCATTCATGATCACGGGCTGATTGTCTTACCGTGATCATGAATGCCAAAGTATTATAGGATAATAAATACGAGAGTTGTTAAATGTTCAAAACATCAAGCATCATCATCATCATTTCAGCCCATAAATGTCCCACTATTGGGCTCGGGCTTCCTTCGTAATGAGAGGGAAATTAACCTACTATACCGCGCTGGTCAGACGTGTTGGTATAGGGTTTTGTTTCGAGTTTTCCTTATCTCGCATAGATGTTATATGCGTTTTATATCCCTTAGTCGTCTCGTACGATCACCCACGGGTAAGATAGGGAGTGGTGAATTGTATTCTTACTCCGTCATCATACGGAAATGAAAACAAAAATATCAAGCAATCACCGCGATAAAAGCCGTAAAAATAGTTTCATTTCAAATGCGTAATTTTTGCGAATATAAGAAAAAATAATTCCTACTCCACTGTTTATATTTAGAAAAATTGTAGCTTAATATCACTGAATCAATTTATTAATTTGTACTATTAAGTTGTTTAATCCAATTGATAATCATGATCTATGTTAGAATTTAGTGCAGATCATCAAACGTCTCTTAGCTAATGAAGATGCATTGCAATGAATCGACAGGTGGCCCCCTACATGATTGATGTTTAACGATGTCGTGTTTACTACAATCGGATGCCATAGATCAACGTGTAGCTAATCATGAAGGAGGACATGTTTTTGTGACAAAGAACGGAAAATTATTTATTAAATAAAATAAATTCATTTTCACACATATATACATGCCATCACGCCATGTCCCTTGCAGGGTAGTCAGAGAGAACAGAATGCCAGAGAACTCTATCCTTGCATACTTCACTCGCTTCCTCAACATTCGTAATACATTATTTATAATAAATTAATTTTTCTTTTTTAAATCGCAATATTCGATACTAAAGAAATATCATTGTATTGAGGGGTAATTTACAAAATGTTAAAAGGGACATAATTACATCCAGATTTGAAAGTGGTAGAACAACGCTGTTGACAGTTTTCTGTCTACAGCCGCGGGCCGGTTCGTCCACACTCTCGCAGAAGATCGAAGTCTGAGTAATGGCAATGTGCTATTGCGCTTCCTTCAGTGAGGTTTGTATTGGTATGCAGTGGCCTAGCTACCATAAACAATAGAAACAAAGTCTCAGAACAACAATTCATGGATCACGTAAAATATTGTGTGCTGGAATTAAAAACTTGACAAAGTAGGTCGCTATTTTAACAATTAAATCATATATAAATACCCGATTACGAAACGAAAAATTATGTCACAAGCGGGGTTTCGTTTCGTAATCGGGTATTTATAAATAATTAAGCATATTAAATGCTAAAAATTTCAGTAATTTGAATTAAATCATATATGCAGTCAAATTTTGAATTTCTTTATTACAAAATCAATCAACAAGTATCACAAGAGTCGACTTTCTATGAGATATTAAAATTAAGTTTGTGTACAATTGTAAAGCTTTCGCAGTAAAAAACCTGGAAAGAAATATCTCTGCACAACGACATACGATTAGCTTTATATATTGGAGCGACCAAATTTGCTTATACGTACTGTACTTAACGATGAAATGATTCTACGTATTCTTTTATTTCAATAGGGAGGCACAGTATTGTACTGTCTTAATAATACTGTGTAATACTGACTTAAAGGCTTAGAAATCTCGGGGATAATAATAGTTATATAGATTTGAAGACAATAGCGCCGCATGCATTTTATTCCAGGCCTCAAATAGTAGGCGACTTTAAGCGCCACTGATTAAACCACGAGCATAAGAATAAGTTTGTAGATGACAAAACGGCATATATTCACTTTCAGCATCCGGGCCCATATGAGGTATTTGGGCCTGGTGCTCGACGGGCAATGGTGGTTTCGGGAGCATTTCCGCAGGCTCGCTCCGCGGCTCGTCTGCGCGGCGTCCGCCCTTTCGTGGCTTATGCCGAATGTGGGCAGACCGAGCGCTACGTGCCGACAGCTGTACTCGGGGGTCGTCCGGTCGATGGCCCTGTACGGCGCACCGGTGTGAGCGGGGTCCCTGACCGTCCGACGACTCAAGGCTCTTCTGTGGCGACCACAGAGGGCCATGGCGGTCAGGGCCGTACGCGGGTACCGCACGGTGGCGACGGAGGCAGCGTGCCTGTTGGCCGGGACTCTCACGTGGGACCTGGAGGCGGAAATGCTCGCCGATTAAGACGTCGCTCAAGGAGAGGGTACCCATCAGGGGGTATTCCGTCAGGCCGGCCACTGACGACAAGTCCACGCTGCTCCAGTGGCCAGTCCAACGACGTAGGCGAGGTTCATGGGTGGGTTGCGGGTATGCGTGCGTACGCCCCTCTGTCGCCCCGGACGGAGTGGTGCGAGAAGAGCGCCGTCCATAACCCACCCGTAAAAAAAAGAAAAAATTATTCACTTTACAATTAATGAAGAAAGATGCTGTGTGATAAAGAAGATTGCTGTATTGTAGCGGTAGCTGTAGCTAAAAAATACTACCAACTTGTTTTGCTCGTGGATGTCGTAAAAGACGACTAAGAGCTTTTTATAGACCTGGGCCAACTCCAACTGATGCCGTTTGGTCAACAATTACATTCCCAAGGAGGGTTGACGTCCGACAGGCGGCCGGTCATAAAACTATTGCCAGTACTTTTTGTAATATGTACTCAAACATATTGCGTGGACCCCAAGTAATTGGGCAAAGAGCAAAATAATGATGAATTACAGAAGAAAGATGAGTAAAGATATGTCACATATTTGTAACCTTACTAGAAGGAGTAAGGCTTTGGTGAGAGGGTGTTAATGATATGCTAAAATCTCGGTGCTAGTGTAGGTGGCTGCCATTTGCAGGCAATCGTAAAAAGCTTGGGGAGTAACAAATTCTAAGATTACTCATGGTCATCTTGCTCTTATCCCGATTTATTTGGGGTCGGTGCAATATGTCTTTTCCTTCCATACCACCCTATTAGACGTCATCTCTGTGGTCAATCCCTGTCTACCCATGTCATGCTTCACACACTCCATCCATCTCTTCTTCGGTCTTCCCTTACCCATAAAGCCTTCAACATTCATACTTAAAACTTTCCTCACAACATCACTTTCATTCCGTCTCATTACACGTTCATACCACTTCAAGCATGCACTCCTTAGTTTATCGGTCACAGGAGTAACTTCTAAAACTAACTTTTTTTAAGATTAATATAGGCATTAAAGTGTATACTATACTTATGCGTCGAGTCAGTATATTTCTTCTTTGGTTTATGTAAACAAGCAACTGGATTGTATCAATTTTAGATTAATTAACACTGACATTAATTTTACACAACTGATGTCATGTCGTAGTTTATGGCTATTCGATTGAAATACTAATTTATAAGGTATTAAGCTGCTATGAAATCAAGTATTCAATGTCACAGAAATTCTTGTGTTAATCAATGAATTGAAAGTGACCAGGTAATTAAATTAAAAATAAATTTATTTACATCCGTGATTAAATCTGTAACAGCTTTTGTGCATGATATTTTGTTTGTAGATATAAATATTACAAAAGACATTAAATCATCATCATCATTTCTATTCATTGATAATAGAACTTTTTTATTAATCATCATCGTCATCCCAGCTCATATATGCCCCACTGTTGGGCGCGAGCCTCTATAATGGGAGGCAAATTGATCTACTACACCACGCTGGATAGACGTGTTAGTATAGGGTTTTGTTTCGAGTTTTTCTTCTCTTGCATAGATGTTATATGCTTTTTATATCCCTTATTCGTCTCTTACGATCACCCACGTGTAAGCTAGCGGGAGGTAAATTGTATTTTTACTACTACCTATTGCAGTAAGTTTAATAAATTTAATAAAGATTACATAAAAAGTACAGGATATGGCATTATAATTAGTAGCGGGGCGAATCTCACTTGTCGCAACATCTTGCTATGTAGTTTTACATAGCTTCCGACACCATTATTAAAAAAGGCTCATAACCTGTAAACTACTGGACCAAACTACGTTAAATTTTTATGGTTCCAAATGCCAGCTATTCCGCATCAAACTCAAGAAGAATCAGGTAAATCGGATTACAAATTTAGAAGTCGGTTAAAAATATGATTTTGTGGGAACGAAAAACAATATCAACTGAATCTTAGTTGCCAAATCACTACATAATATACCTCCAAAAATACTATAATTCTAATTAAATTAAACCAAATAATCTTAAAATAATAAATATTATAGACAAAGATTACAGATAGTCCAAAATATTACTAGTACCATTGGCTCTCACTTTTAATATTCTTCGAATAGTCCCATCACCTCGACAGCACTTCAATAAATTACATCCAGTAATTTGCCATTAGCTAGCAAGGTACGAGCGTTATATTGAAACCGCATCGCAGTGGGAATATAAAGGAGCAATTTGAACGGTAATGTCCAATTGTGGAAATAAGTCAGGTAGCCTCCGATCCCAATAGAATACTTACACATTGTACTGTGTTATTTCTGGTTAACTGGATATTTCAATATGTTCCGCCGATCTATTCATTTGTATTACATCCTTACCCCGGAACGGATATATAAATACCTATCATAATTGGATCAATTGAAATTGAAGTTCAAATTAATTTCTCTTTAATTTGGTAGATAATAGAATAGAGCTTATTTACAAGTCACTTATACTCTAGCCTCACAAGTAACCTAACTTTTCTATATAAATATTTTCAAAGTCATCCTAGGTTTAGTTCTATTCTAGTGAAAGCAATAGAATTAGTGTTAATTTTCAATGCCACTGAGATCGCCAGGTACACCTACACCCAATTTGCGACAGCTGTTTGCATTTGTATTTTGAACGGGTAAAATGTCTCGAGAAAATCATAAATAATTGTTTTTTTTTTCATTATGATGTAACTGATTGGTTACCTCATAACAATTACAATCTAGCCTTGAGGTTAATAAGTAATTTAAATATAACTTAATTTGCTTAAATTTACAAAGTTAAGAATGTGTCCATTGGCACTTTTCTTATGGTCTCTATTTTGGGGCGGCGCAGGTGTGATTACCTGCGCCTGATGCCGCCCTAGCCGAGGTCGCGGGTGACTGGATCTGGGAGTTAGTCTGTCACCCGCCGAGAGGCCGACCGCGTAAGGAAAGACCGACATCCTACCCGATGGGGACGTCGGTCGAGGAGAGAGTACTGCTCAGGGTTATTCCGTCGGGCCGACCACTGACGTCAAGTCACCCTGCTCCGGTGGTCGGCCCAACGATGAAGGCGACGTCACGGATGGGTTACGGGTGTGCGTGCTTACGCCCCTCTGTCGCCCCGGACGGAGTAGTGCGAGGAGTGCGCCGACCGTAACCCACACCAAAAAAAAAGATCTCTATTTAAAATGGAAAGAGACTTCGTTCTTGTGTTCTTCAAGGGTAGCACTCACTGCACTCCGTAACACTAATGTCACAAAAGTCTTTGTTCATAAGCTTCGGTGTATTTTTTATAACCTTAGTTACAAGGTCCACTCCTAAGTCCCGGTGGATGTCCTCGTTTCTAATGTACCAGGGAGCGTTTACAATACTCCGAAGTACTTTGCTTTGAAATCTTTGTATTATATCAGAGTTAGTGCGCTTTGTATTTAAATAATTGGAGAGTAACGATTTATTTATAATTAAATAAAAGTTGGAGTCAAGAGTCTCCGAAACCGGCGAGCGTGTATGAAGAGAATTATGAATGTTGAGGAAGCGAGTGAAGTATGCAGAGATAGAGTTCTCTGGCACTCTGTTCTCTCTGCCTACTCTGCAAGGGATATGGCGTGATGATATGTATGTATGTAAATAAAAGTTGAGAAAGGGAATGCTCCGATGGTTCGGCCATGTGGAAAGAATGCCGAACGAAAGTCTGGTTAAGAAGATATACAATGCGAAAGTGGAAGGATGTAGGTACCGGGGGCGACCGAGACTAACCTACCTAAACCAGATCGCTAATATACTGAAGGAAGGTGAAGTCAAGAGTCTCCGAAACCGGCGAGCGTGTATGAAGAGAATTATGAATGTTGAGGAAGCGAGTGAAGTATGCAAAGATAGAGTTCTCTGGCACTCTGTTCTCTCTGCCTACCCTGCAAGGGATATGGCGTGATGATATCTATGTATGTAAATAAAAGTTAATATTTAGTACATTCCGTTCTTAACTTATAATGTTCCGAAACCAATAAAATATTGTGTGGTGGGGTGCACATGGATATATTATCTTGAATTGAAAAATGTTTTTGGCTTTATCTTTATTCGTCTGCCCCTCTCCAATTTATAAATTTATATGGGCACGGTACAACATATCATCTACCTCTATTACAGTTGGAAGAAAATATAGTGCAAGTAAGATACTGTATATTCTTTTAGCTAAGTTTTTCAATCAGCCATTGGGAAAACATAAATGTTTTTCGGGAATGCAATCGTTGCAACAGTGGATAGATATGGCACAGATTATTTTAGAACTGTTTTTATGACGGAGCAGCCCAAAATCAAATAATTACGTCTGTTGCCGCCTTAGCTAAGGCTGCGAGTGGTTAGATCAGAGATTAGCCCGCTACGTGTACGCCTGCTGATCATATGAGCGTTACGTCACGGCAACCGCCGAGCGAGCCACCGAAACAAAGAAATTGGTTCCAGTTAAGGTACGAGTATGGTATAGTGGAGGGCCTAGCCTTGGGCTAAGAGCCTTAGTTAGACTTTATCCTACCGAAAAATAAACTGATTGCATAGTGATTAGGACATCAACCTACCGTGGTAGCTATCGCAGGTTCGATTTCCGGGCAGGATAATGTTTTGAACGACCCACAAATTATTGCTCTGTGTCTGGGTATAATTGATGTCCGTTAATTGTATATGTGTAAAAGCCCCTGTTCTGTAAGGATTAGTTCCTTAGAAGGATGTTGTCTTAAAAAAAAACATAGACATTATATTTAGTGAGAGGATCTATCCCACGCTTATTGAACAGGTTGCGTCATTTTTTTCTAGTCTTCCTTCATTATCAGGTGTTCTTTTATTACAATAATTAGAAATTTGTTACAACATATGTGGGATGATTTAACGATATATTGCTTATAGCCCTTCATGACGTCGTATATGGATATCATAGTAAAAATTTGAGTGCCTTAATCTCTTATAAAGGCACTATGTCAGACCAATACTGAGCTGTCATTATCATATCTAGAAATTACTATAACATTCAAATTATCATCTAAGAGAAACTCATGTTTCATTCAATATAAATGTATTTCTATAATCTCCAATTCAAAAATAAGTATAGTATGCCTATACTTATTTTTCATTCCTTTTCTTTCTTACTTAGCGAATTTCCAACTTCATTATATTAAATTAACGATAAATCTTGTTCAAAAAATGTCACTCCACCAATTACAGATTGAGGTACAAAATTATAAATTCGATATCAAACAAACTGACAAAAATCGCTTTAAATTAATAGAAGAATTTTATATATTCGCAGAGCTATGATTAAAGGAAACGCTATGTAAATTAGACACCTGATAGATTTTAACCTTTCTATTAAGGAAACCGAAAACCTCGAACATTATTTACACTGATTTTGACCTCTTCAACATTTACGTTTCTGTGGGGATTATATAAACATTTTTTTTATTGCTTTTGGTGGCAAACGAGCAAGTAGGACACCTGATGGTAAATTACTGCCGCCCATGGACCTTTGCAATAACAAGGGTATAGTACGAGCGTGTGGTACTACCCCGGATGGACCGGCCCGCGGCTGTAGACAGTAAATTATCAACAGCGTGGTCCTAGAACTAATAAAATACATTTGTTAGTGGTAGGATTTCATCTACCAGTGTACTAACAACGTCTGCTGTTGGATATATTTCCTTCTCGATGAGAGACAATGCCACAATTTTCACGTACAGTATTTGGATTAACACTAGTACTTCGTGTTTTAAATTTCTAGAAGAATGCTTTTGTCTATTCTGTCAGGGATTACTAAGATATTTTTTACCATTTCTAATTAGAATAAACAGTGATGACTCATTATATACTTAATTTATAGTCACATCATACGTCACTAGTGAGCTCGTATCTCCTCTACATTGGAAGGATAATTGACCTACACCATATTGGTCGGGTAGATTGCTATAGAATTTTATTTCGAATTTTCAATCATCTTATCATCATCTTACATGATGTTATATTCATATTATTTCCCTTAGTCGTCTTTTACGACACCCACGGGTGAGATATGAGATTAGAATTATATTAATTATAATTCTTATTTTTTAACTACCCATACCCATCATCATTCTTCTACTCTTATCCCAATTACTTGGGGTCGATACAATATGTATTCTTCTTTCATAGTACATATTGTAAAATTTATTGGCAATAGTTTTATGACCGGCCGCCTACCAGACGTCAACCCTCCTTGAGAATGTAATTGTCGATCATACGGCATCAGGTGGAGTTGGCCCAGGTCGTTATAAGGCTCTTAGTCGTCTTTTACGACATCCACGAGGAAAGTAAGGGTTGGTAGAATTCTTAGCCGCAACCACATTACCCAGACCATTCGCTTTATTCCTGCTGAGTTAACAAGCAATAAATCATGAGACTCTTATACGAATACAGTTATATTATTTCAAATAAAAACAATGCATTGAATACTCATAGCATAAGAGAAATGTTTGAAATGATTGCTCCGAAACTAATATCAGGGTACGTGTAATAGGCTCAATTCCGTAGGGAGGAAAGAATTGTGTGATCCACAGATTTTTATTTTGGATATCTCTGTACGTAATTTATATGTCCGTAGGCTTTTGTAATTCAGAGAATATTTCCCAATGGGTAGAAATATTTTACAAATTGACAAATGTATACACAAATAACTGTTATATTACTCAAAGCAAATATTTAAAAATTAAATAGGTAAATTACTGAAATTTAGCGTTCAATATTACCCGATTACGAGCGAAAAAATATTTTCACAAGGTACGTATTATAAAATTTAAAGATATGAAGCCAGAACAGATGTAAGAGTAACAATAGGTAATGATGTACTAGAGCAAGTGGATGAATTTGTATATCTTGGATGTGGATTTAGCCGAGATGGAAGAAACACCACTTATATAGAGCGAAGAGTGAATGCGGGAAATAGAGTGAACGGAGCGTTGGGGCAACTTCTCGGTAGCCACCACCTCAGCCAGAAGGCACGTGTAGCAGTACATAACGCAGTGTTTGTCCCAACATTACTGTATGGAAGCGAGAGTTGGGTATGCAGAAAAGAGTATGAAAGTAAAATTAATGCAGTCGAAATGCGATCTCTACGGAAAATCTGTGGAGCTAGGCTGACCGATCGCATTCGTAACGACGACGTAAGAGAGCAAGTAGGTATGAAAGAGAGTATTGGTATAAAGACGCGAAAGGGAATGCTCCGATGGTTCGGACATGTGGAAAGAATGCTGAACGAACGTCTGGTTAAGAAGATATACAATGCGAAAGTGAAAGGATGTAGGTACCGGGGGAGACCGAGACTAACCTACCTAGACCAAATCGGTCAAGTACTGAAGGAAGGTGGAGTCAAGAGTCTCCGAAACCCTCGAGCGTGTATGAAGAGAATTATGAAGGAAGCGACTGAAGTATGCAAGGATAGAGTTCTCTGGCACTCTGTTCTCTCTGCCTAACCTGCAAGGGATATGGCGTGATGGTATGTATGTATGTGTATGTACGTCTTATATTACGATACGAGAATTGAATGTCATATAATAGTTCACGGTGGTGTAAGTGGCAGCACGATTGGAATGGATTTTCAATAGGTGTGGGTTCGAACCCCACTTGTTACAATTATTTTTCGCTCGTAATCGGATTTTTATAATTAAATAGGTATATAATAATTAAACTACTAGTGTGGTGACGGAGTGAGATTACATTTCATCACCCCTATCTTAACCATGGGTAATCATAAAAGACGACTAAGGCATATAATCGCATATAATATCTATGTAAGAGAAGGTAAACTCGAAACAAAACCCAAAATCTACCACGTCTGACCAGCATGGTATAGTAGATCAATTTCTCTCCCATTATGGAGGAGGCTCGAGCCCCACAGTGGGACATATATCAGCTAGGATGATGATAATTCCCTGTATGGTGGTTACGATTGAAGAATTAAATGTGTCACCACTCCTTACTTTCCCATGGGACTGATAAAAACTACCTTTTTTTCTTTCTTTTTTTTTCGGTGAGCTATGGACGTCGCACCCCGCCAAATCGGTCCGGGGTGACGAAAGAGGCGGCGCGCAACCCTATTGACCCAACCTGCAAGCACCTCTTCTTCGCCGTGCGAGCGGGCCACCGGTACCCGATCTTTGTCTTCGGTGGCCCGCTCGGCGGTATGCCCTCTCGGGCTCCTCTCCTGTCTACGCCCCGACAGCTTTCGCCGTCGAGACGTCGTCGTCACGCGGTGGCCTCACGTCGGGTGACCGGACAATTCCCCGGTCCAATCACCCGAAGCCTCGGTTAGGGCGGCATCAGCCGCAGGTACTCGGGCCTGCGCCGCCCCGGTCGCGGGCGGCGGCCCGGGTCACGGGAATCCTTCCGGGCCCATTCTGCCGCCTCCTTCTGCGAGATGACAGCCTCGCAGAAGGCGGCAACCGCGTCCCAATTTCTGACGCTGTCGACCATCGCTCGCGCAACAGCCGGCAGCGTCAGGTCGGCACCGATGACAGCGAAGAGGTCACGGCGCTGCCCGTCCCAGCCCGAACATACCTCGAGCGTATGTTGCGCCGTGTCCTCGTCGCTACTGCAATGGTGGCAGGACGGAGTCCACTCCCTCCGCACGACCGTGTGCAGGTACTTGCCGAAGCAACCATGCCCCGACAAGACCTGCACCAACCGGAAAGAGAGGACTCCGCGCCGCCGCTCCATCCACTCCATCAGTACGGGCCGGAGGGCCTCAACGGTAAAAACACCGTGTCTAGGCCTCTCCAGCTGCGTAGCCCAACGGGCGATGACTTCTCGGCGGACGTCCTCGCGCCAGGTGGCTATCTCGTTGAACGATGGGGAGCCACCCTCTTCGCGCATTGAGGTAACCCGCCGGTAGAGGTCGGAGAGCATCTCCGCCTCTAGGTCCCACGGGGGTGTCACGGCCAATAGACATGCCGCCTCGGTAACACCGAGCGGTACCCGCGAATGGGTCTGACCGCCATGGCTGGCTGTGGCCTCCACAGCACCGCCCTGAGCTGGGCGTTCAGAGCCCTCGCCCACACAGGTGCGCCGTACATGGCCAGTGAGCGGATCATCCCCGCATACAGCCGTCGGCCCTCGAAACTGGGTCCGCCCACGTTCGGCATGAGCCGAGAAAGGGCGAACGCCTCGCCGACCAGCCGGGGAGCAATTTGACGAAAATGCTCCCGGAACCACCATCGCCCGTCGCGCACCAGACCCAAGTACCTCATATGGGCCTGGATACTGATGTGGATGGAGTTGACGACTAACGAGGCGCCGATGGGCAGCCTCACACGGGGCCCATGGAATATTAGGGCCTCCATCTTGTTTAGGGCCACCCTGAGCCCCAGCGCCTCAATTCGCCTGACCATCTCCTCGGTGCCGAGAGTGGCCAGGCTCGCCGCCTCTTCGAGTGTCCTACCCCGAGCTGTGACGAGCGTGTCGTCAGCATAGCAAATAACGCTCAGCCCGGGGGGGAGACTCCCTCTCAACGCCCAGTCGTAACCGATGTCCCACAGAGTCGGCCCCAGAACCGACCCCTGCGGAACATCGCACGACATGGGCGTCCACACAATGTCCCCTGCGGGGCTCACGTAGAGAGCACTGCGCCCCTCCAAATAGTCTGCCACCAGCCGCCTGAGGTGCAGGGGCACTCCATGGAACCGGAGCGCCTCCCTGATGCAGCTGAATGGTTGACTATTGAAGGCGTTGGCGATGTCTAACAACGCACTCCTTTGCCGGCGACAGCCTCTGCGGCCGTCTGCCTCAGGCGTAGCAGAGCCCGATGGTCGAACGCCCCCTCCGATACCCAAATTGAGCGTCCAACAGATCGGGCCGCACCTCCTCAGGTGCTGGACGATGCGGGCAGCGAGGACCCGCTCCAGCAGCTTACCCACATCGTCCAGGAGCACAATGAGCCTGTAGGCCGACGGCAAATCCGGGGGCCGTCCCGGCTTTGGCAGGAGAACCAACCTGCCTTCCTTCCAGTACTCAGGGAACTGTCCAGACGTCAGACAGGCGTTGAACAGTCGCCTGAGGCGAGGTTCGAGATGCTCGAGGAGCAACGTCAACACCTGGACTGGGATTCCGTCCGGGCCGGGGGCCGTGGTGGCAGAACGAATGATAAAAACTAGTTGAGAGATCGCCAGGGGAATAGACAGTAGCAATCTTTTGGAAATTTTATAACACCAGCTACTATCACCCATTCCAAGCGTAACAAATAAGATATTATTCTTCTCTTCGTGAAGCCTGTGCCAAACAATGGATACATGGATGGATGGGTGAACATTGTTAACGTCTAATATTAATTCAGTTACTAGTTTTAGACTATTTTATATTTTAAGCGATGATACTTTTCTACTTCTATTCTGGCAGTGTATGATCTCAATGGCCCGTGATTTGAACTGTCAACGTGCCCACAACGTATTGCGTTTCCTCCTTATCGCCATTGGACCGATCACCAGTACTAATTCTTTGACATTCGCGGTCAATCAGGTCACGGACACGGCTAAACCACTGATTTTAAAAATTCTTTCACCAATTGAAAATAACATTATCAGCAAGTAAAGTAAGTTATCTTTTATCCCCATGTATTCCCACACGAACTGGAAATACAGAGTGAAACCGTGAGTTGCTAGTTATTTAATAACTTCAGTTTACATAATTTCCTTGCTGTGACTTTTTGCTGTATAAAATTGTCTTTTTATTGTTTCAGTGGCAGACAAGTAGGCAGACCACATGATTGTAAAAGTTACTCGTTGGTCACGGACTTTTGTTAGAAAAGGAGCACAGCCAAGCCTACGTCTCTCTTTCTCACCAAACTAAATGTTTAAACAAATTTCTACTACTCGGATCTTGATTTTCTACAAGAATATGGTAATACCCCGACTAAGGTGGCCATTTAATTTGACAGATAGAACACTCGTTTTTTAAACACTAACTAGGTTTGCTAACAAATAATAAATTTTATGAAAAGGTTCTAATGTTTAAATAAAGAATGTTGCCATATCTTTTACTGCTTCATATTTTCCAATAATAATGGAATTGGAAAATAATAATTTTGTTAAAAAAGAGAACGCTTGAAACAAGATGCGCAAAAATTACAGTTACATTTTTGGTATTGAATGATAATGTAAATTTATTACGGTAACCAAATCGGTATTGCAGCTGTATTTTTTTAAACATCGCAGTGCCTAGATGGGAGAGTAAATAAGAAGAAAATGATTCTCATGCTAGCCAATGACTTGGCTATGTCTTGGCAATGACTTGGCTATGACGTTATTGACTGCACAAATAAAATAGTGATCTGAATAGTAAACTTTCGTATCAAACCGCTTTGATGTCCACACAAAACTTTATTTTTATAAGTCATAAATGATTTTTCAGAGGTTTTATTTCGTATCCATTAATTGTATGAACAACATATAAAATCCAATATGATACAAGGATTCTAAATGCACAGTGGTCTTTAAAACTAAAAAAAACAAAATATCGTTCTTGGTGTGCCTTCCACAGAACACGATTTTTCACACTTAAGTATAACAAAAGTGATAAGAAATGAAGATTTTAAATTAGCTTTAGTTAATTATTTCCGAGGAACGTATCTTATAGTCTATAAAATATAGCATGATCTCTGTGACAGTTCTCACTAGTGCCGCACGCTTACGATGCAGTCCGTATTTTTGTCGATATAAATCCTTATTTTTTAAAGTTATTTGCTACTGCAATTGAAAAGTAATGTAATGAAAATCTTATTGAATTTAAATTAATGGATTTTATTAATTTAAACTAAAGCTGCTAATTAATTATTTTTATTATTCGAAAAGAATACTTCCAAGTTCATCGTTACTATTATGATCATCGCTGGCGCATTCCTGTAGGTTGATGATAAGTCCTTGGTCACAGATTATTTCATAAATAATCATGTTTATATATATTATAAAAGAAATTATCTTTTTAATATAAAAGAAATGGTCTTATTAATATTATAACTGATATCTGAATATTAAATTATCGCTATTTACTTATTTCATAGAGTAACCATGTGGTTTATATAGGTAATGTATGGGTTTTACTTATTTTATAAATAATTAATAAGAATGTTACCGATTTACATTTATCGATTGCCCCATCTCTATCTTATTCTCAGTCCAGTATGACTTTGTACTTGCGTAAGCATCATAATTTTTATAAAATGGTTACTTAGTATTTTAAAACGTATTAGGCAAAAGTTTTGGTTTGGTTTGGTTCATTCATATTTTTATATTCATAATTCAGTTGAGATGTAACTGTCACGTAAATAATGAAAATATAGGCGATACAAAATAAACTTGTAAGCATGACGCGTATTCATAATTACTTCATCGGTTTTGTCGCTATCTATCACAGACATCAAGCTATATTTTAAGGACTATAGTTAACATGAGAAATTTTAATAGGATATTTTCCTAGATGAAATAAAGATGAATATATGGATCAAGGAATGCCGTGTGAAGAGCGACACGAAAATATTTAGATACCTAGATCGTGGAAAAGACTAGCAAAGTCCATGGATTGTGTCTTTGACATTATTGTTACTTACACATAGTAGTTGCTATACAGGTCTGATTACTTACCTGATATTATCTGTGTGTAAAAACAATGTTTTAAAAAGTAAACAAAATAAAAAAAATAATCAAACGAAGAAACAAAACATTGAGAAAATCAACATTTTTGAATTTTATTGTCATCATATTTTATAAATCTGTGGTCTATATTTGGAATTATTTTTCATATATTGCTTTCATAAACATTTTTCATATGATACTAGTCCAGATTATCAATTTTCAATCAATTTATTTCATCATTTCAGCCCATCGCCGTCCACTGCTGGACGTAGGCCTCCCTCATGGTACGCCACCAATTTATTTATTCGAAATATATTTGTAGGTCCTTATACAACCAACATAAGGTCCTACAAATAAATAATCGACTTTACTATGTGCAATTAAAGTACAAAACTGCAAAATAATCATATTTACTAATCAAATAAGATGTCAAAATGAAGTATTCGTAATTTATAATTTAGCATTTAAACATTTAAATTTTTGAATGGTTGTTTGAATATTTGAAATTACTTGACCAAAACACTTATTAAAAAACAAAAACATTAAATAAAAAAAATAATTAAAAAACCCAACTGCGTAAAAAGTGAACCAAATTACGTACACAATAAAAAAAACTGAAAAGAAAAAAACAAGCACTTAGATGTTCGGTGGTCTAGAATTCTATAATATATTATTGAATGAATACTATTGCAGAAAATAATATATATTTTAATAATGGAACACAAAAACTGAACAGTCGGGATCCATTATTCGACAGCAAATCTAATTTTCAATGGATCCCGACTGTTCAGTTGTTATGTCCCATTATTAAAATATATATTATTTTCTACAATACTATTCATTCAATAATATATTATACAATTCTAGACCACCGGACATCTAAGTGCTTGTTTTTTTCTTTTCAGTTTTTTTTTATTGTGTACGTAATTTGGTTCACTTTTTACGCAGTTGGGTTTTTTGAATTTTTTAATTATTTTTTTTATTTCATACTTTTTAGTTATGAATACCTAGGTGGCTATAGTTATTTTATTTATTAATAAGTAGGTATCTAACAATATATAGTGTTTCGACTGAAGTTGAGTACTAAATCGTTAGAAGTTGAAGATGGGCGACCGCGTCAGACATTAGATACTTTAGGTAGTCCAATATACCTACTAGATACTTTAGTATATGTCCATCCACATTCACACGCACAGTCATACGATTTTTTCGTCTTTTGATCGTAAATTTCTACTGTCTAAAGACCTGTACGTGAAAAAGGTTGTTATGAAACTTTAAATCAATATAGATCCTAAAGGGTCAGTCGAATCGAAAAATGTTGAGAGAAAACTAAAAATGATTTTTAAATACCTATTCAACGATACTCTACTTGATATAGTTTGTTGACTTTAATTTTTTTCATTTTCACAATATGGCGTCCAGTAGTCGCCATTTTGAATTTTCACTAACGTCATGTCTTTAGTGACACTCGCCGGATTAAGAGGAATGGATTGACGTGTGAATCATACAAATCGGCCCAGGCGTTTGGTCTATATAGTGCTTCAAAGGAACATACAAACATACATACATACATAGACTGTTAAACACAATACCACTCCTTTGCGTTGCGCAGTCGTGTAAAAATAAAACGCCAGTTTGAAGAAAAACTTGGGTAAGTTATGTGATAGTCTGTTTTATCATCATCATCATTAACTTTCTAGTTCATATATGTTCCACTATTGAGCTTAAGTCTCCTCTACGACAGGAGGGGAATGGACTATACCATGATGCAAACGGATTGATAGTATTTATTTAGAGTTTTCCTTCTCTTTCATAAATGTTATGTGCACTATATCATCTCCTATCATCATTATATTATTTCCTGTTATCATTATATTATTTCTTATCAGCATTTTGTAATAACAATGACTTGTTGGACGTGAGACGCCTTAGTCCTCCCCTGACCATGAACACTAAAGTGTTTAGAACGTTGGTAAATAAAAAATCAAATACAAACGCGGTTAGGACCCGTAAGAAAATAAGTTCTATTTCAAATGCGTAATATTCAGGTGAACATTATATATGATTTAGTTCTTCCCTATAATTATTTTACCATAAATTAAAAAAAAAAAAGAAACTTAGTACTAAAACATCTGAAATTATATGTTAATAGCTAATCGTAAAACTGAATATATTAAACCACAATTTTAATGTTCATCGCGGTAGTAAAAAGTTGTCTTATGAATAATTTAACGCCATTATCATGTGTGGCAAGCACACCATAAAATCCTAACCAAAGTTAACTTTTACTAGTTGCGTGAGAATGTCAACAGATGTTCTTAAAATATTTGTTTACATTTAACATCTATCAAAAAATAAATATTACATACATATCATCACGCCATATCCCTTGCAGGGTAGGCAGAGAGAACAGAGTGCCAGAGAACTCTATCTCTGCATACTTCACTCGCTTCCTCAACATTCAATTCTCTTCATACACGCTCGCCGATTTCGGAGACTCTTGAGTCCACCTTCCTTCAGTACATGACCGATCTGGTCTAGGTAGGTTAATCTCGGTCTCCCTCGGTACCTACATCCTTCCACTTTCGCATTGTATATCTTCTTAACCAGACGTTCGTTCGGCATTCTTACCACATGTCCGAACCATCGGAGCATGCCCTTTCGCATCTTTACACCAATACTCTCTTTCATACCTAAAAAAAAAAAAATATTAATACCTATATATCTCTCTATTTATATATCTCAGCTCATATATGTATGTCCCACTGTTGGGCTTGAGGCTCCTTCGTAATGGGAGGGAAATTAACCTACTGTACCACGCTGGTCAGGCGTGTTGATATAGGGTTTTGTTTCGAGTTTACCTTCTCTTGCATAGATGTTGTATGCATTTTATATCCCTTAGTCGTCTCTTACTATCACCCACGAGTAAGATATAGGGTGGTGAATTGTATTCTTACTCCGTCACCACACGGATCGTTAATACCTATATTTTTTTAACATTTGATCAATTTTTCTTTTAGTACTATTGTCATGACAACTGTTGAGATAACAAAACCGTGATGTTATTGTGGACATTGTTGACATACATACATACCATCACGCCATGTCCTTTGCAGGGTAGGCAGAGAGAACAGAGTGCCAGAGAACTCTATCCTTGCATACTTCACCGACCGATCTGGTCTAGGTAGGTTAGTCTCGGCCTCCCCCGGTACCTACATCCTTCTACTTTCGCATTGTATATCTTCTTAACCAGACGTTCGTTCGGCATTCTTTCCACATGTCCGAACCATCGAAGCATTCCCTTTCGCATCTTTACACCAATACTCTCTTTTATACCTACTCGCTCTCTTACGTCGTCGTTAGGAATGCGATCGATCAGCCGAACTCCACAGATTTTTCTTAAAGATCGCATTCCGACCGCATTAATTTTACTTTCATACTCTTTTCTGCATACCCAACTCTCGCTTCCATACAGTAATGTTGGGACAAGTACTGCGTTATGTATTGCTACACGTGCCTTCTGGCTGAGGTGGTGGCTACCGAAAAGTTGCCCCAACGCTCCGTTTACTCTATTTCCCGCATTCACTCTTCGCTCTATATCAGTGTTGTACCTTCCATCTCGACTAAAACCACATCCAAGATATACAAATTCATCCACATGCTCTAGTACATCATTACCTATTGTTACTCTTACATCTGTTCTGGCTTCATCTCTTTCAAAGACCATTATTTTGGTTTCGCTTACATTCACGCGTAGACCCCTTTTCTTAAAATCTTCTATCATTGTGTCGACTAGGGTCTGCAGGTTAGTCGCTGACTGTGCCAGCAGTAAGTAAAGGAAAAAATGCATTATTATTATTACCTTGCTAAGTCTTAATGACATGTTGATATTATTATTAATATCGTAGTTGTTCAAGTAAAATAATAACGTTAAAATAGTCTTTGCCGTAAGGTGACGGAGCTAAAATACAATTCACCACCCCCTGTCTTACCCGCGGATTTTGTAAAGATATTAAAGCGTACAATATGCAAATATCTACGCAAAATAAGAAAAACTCGAAATAAAACCCTATGACTCCTGACCACGTTAGCCAGAAGTATAGTAGGTCAATTTCCCGTTCAGTGTTGGTCGGTGAAGTCCTAATGGGACATATATAAGCTGAGACGTTAATGAAGGTTAGTCCACTTAATTGAAGCTGCTGGAATATAACAACTAACTTTATAGCTAAACGCAATCTGCTATTTTTAACCTGGTCACTAGAACTGTAGACACCCTCTAAGGTTTGGCTTTAAATCAATAGCGATAATTGTTAATTATCTACTATTTTGATCCGATAATTAACGATTAAAATTACTTATTATTGCAGCAATGTTGCAACAACCATTCGTCGCTACTATCATTAAAATAAATGCGACAATTATCGAAAACACACAACGATTAAGCCGATAAAAGCTTGCCTATTGAATTCGTACTGGCCGCAAACCAGAAAACCAGAGTTTCACTACTATTGTACCCAATTTAAATTTCGAACTATTCCAGTAGTATACGTTGCGCTTTTCAATAACACAAACCATAATACTTGTATATAAATGCTGCAATGTATGGAACATTTGAACGGTAAATTTAGCGCGCCACGTTCGTACTTCGTTTTGTTCACTAATTAAACGGGATCAATCAATTTCAATATATTAACTTCTACCGCATTGGTAGCAAACGTAAATGAAACTATACGATGGCATAGTATATTAAATAGTAACTTCCAATGCTGACTGTAGTAGATTCGATCCAAGCATGATTCACAAAATAATGTTCCAAATTTTGTCATTCTATATATATATGTATATATATATATATATATATATATATATATATATATATATATATATATATATATATATATAAGATGTATATATATATCAGAACACATATCATCTGTTTTTACGCTATTATCATTCTCCTATTGTTATCCTAATTACATGGGGTCAACGTAATATGTAAAAATACTTACTGCAATAGCTTTTGGCAATAGTTTTATGACCATCCGCCTGCCTGACATCAACTCTCTTTCGGAATGTAATTGTTGATCAAATGGCATCAGGTGAATTCCTTCTAATGCCGTTTGGAACAGACAGGCATCAGGTGGAAGTGGCTCAGGTCGATATAAAACTCTTAATTGTCTTTTACAATATTCACAAGCAAAATAAGAGTTGGTAATATTCGTAGCCACTGTCAAAAAGTTAAGTGTAATTTGTATTCCGTCAAATAAAAGAACCAGTTTGGTTTTCGATGATAAATGCCTGATAAAATAATTAAACAACGTTATACTTCATACAGGGGATTAATATATAACCCCGTAATTAGCAGTTGCATGCATTTGAGATTAAATCAAAGAGGCTGTTATATAATTTCAAATATCTGGATTACCGAGCTGCCCTTGGCATTTTGTTTTTAGTGGGTTTTGTGAGATATATAAATATATCTTATGTATATTTATATATAATAAAAACAATTATAAAATTACTAAAATAAAAAAATAATAATAAAGAGAAACTAAGGGTTTGTATCGGAGCTGTGTCGATTAGACTGCCGGTTCTGCCTCCACATATTAATACATATACATAACATGTTAATAGCTGTCTGGCGACGAAAAGTTTTATTTTTTCGTTGCCAGGCAATACCTACTGACAAAACAATATTTTCTGTAGCCTACCTAGATCGATTAATCACCATTGGATGCTAGATTTCATGAAAATCGTTCGGGCCGGTTCCGAGATTCAGATATATACACTGGTTTAAAGCTACTAGATTAGATATACACACACACACACACACATATATACATATATATATATATATATATATATATATATATATATATATATATATATATATGTATGTATATATATATATATATATATATATATATATATATATATATATATATGTATATATATATATATATATATATATATATATATATATATATATATATAGGGGGGCATAGTCCGGAGCGTGCTCGTCGCGTTCCCTGCCAGTCTAGTTAGACTGCTAATCCAGCTCGAAAAATGCGTACCGCAGTGCGGGTTAGGGCGTCCCCCGGAGGCGACGCGTACCGACCCGCCCCCGTCGGTACGAACATCGGCAGATGCGGAAATGGGGCCGCCACCCATCACGCCTTGCCCAGTCAGGCGAGTTGAGGAGAGCAGAGTGCCGGGTGGGCACGTGGAATGTAAGAGGATGTGTGGAAGGTAAGTTACACGAGCTGATAACCGTCATGGTGGACAAACAGCTAGACGTGCTCTGTGTAACAGACATCAAGCGAAGGGGCAGCGACGCCTGCGATCTTTCTGGTGGCGGGATGGCTCTGTGGTCTTGTGTACCATAGAGCAATCGAGCCAGCATGGAGGTAGAAGTGCTGTTGTCCTCTCGCTTGGCCTCAGGTGTGAAGGATTACGGAATGTATGATCCCAGACTTCTTTGGGTCCGTATAAAACTAGGTGTCACCAAGGTATTCATGGTTGTAGCATATGCTCCCGTAGGATCCTCGGTGGCATCAGATCTAGATAATTTTTGGGATAATGTTAGAGAAGTTCTGGATATGGCAGAAACCAGTGAACGCGTGATTTTATGCGGAGATTTGAACGGATGGGTGGGGACCAAGCGTCCCGACTATGAGGACGTACTTGGTCCATTTGGTGATAAGAGAGTGAATGATGCAGGTAAGCTCATAGCGGATGTATGCATGGAGAGAAACCTTATTGTGTCAAACACATTTTTCCAACATAAGGACATCCATTTGTATACATGGAGAAGGAATGACCAGAAAAATATAATAGATTTAATTTTGGTAGACAGTCGCGTCCGAAGCAAGATATTGGACTCAAGAGCCTACAGGAGCCTCACAGTCCATACAGACCACTATCTCATTAATGCGAGATTTAGTGGTCTGTTCAGAAAATGGAGGCACTGGCGAGAGCGTGTCCACTTTGGAGGGCTTGAAAGAATAAAGGTTGAAAGGTTGCAAGAAGTGTGTGTAAGAGAAAAAAATGCAGAGGGTGTCCGAAAGAGGCTGACGATGGCAAGCCAGCCGCAATCGGACATTGAAGAGTACTGGAGAGTATTGAAAGAGAGTATGATAGATACAGCGAAAGAAGTATGTGGAAGTTCAAAGAAGCATAGAAAAACAAATGGTGATGCATGGTGGGATGCGGAAGTGGCAGCTTCCGTAGAGCAAAAGAAGAAAGTGTGGCTGGACTATGTCTCTTCTTTGAATCTGAATGACAGTATGACTGAACAGAAGAAATAAATATATCGGCAATGTAAGAATGATACCAAAGCCTTAGTGAAAGAGAAACGTGATAGAGCAGATATGAGTGCAGAAGACAGGCTGACTATAAACTTCGAGGGTAACATCAAACTTTTTTAGAGGGAGGTGAAGAAGTGTTGGTCAGCCTTCAGAATGAATAAAATAAGGTCTAAAGGTGGAGACATTCTTACACACACACAAGACGTGTAAAGCCGATGGAGTGAATATTTTGGCGATATGTATGCGGATACTCGAGTTGGCGCCGGTGTCGCATGTGGTTTAGTAGATCAACATTCAGCACCGGCGTCCTCGATAAGAAGTTTGAAAAATGGTAAGGCAGCGGGTATTGATATGGTGTCTGCCGAGATGATCAAGCTTGGTGGCTCCTGTGTCTGGGAGGCGTTCCTGTTGCTCCTCAATTTATGTTGGAGCTCGGGACGCAGTCATCGTGCCCTTGTTTAAAAACAAGGGTTCACGTTATGACTGCGCAAATTACAGAGCCATAAGCTTGACCAGTTTGGCAGCAAAAGTGTACCTAGACCAGATCGGTCATGTACTGAAGGAAGGTGAAGTCAAGAGTCTCCGAAACCGGCGAGCGTGTATGAAGAGAATTATGAATGTTGAGGCAGCGAGTGAAGTATGCAAGGATAGAGTTCTCTGGCACTCTGTTTTCTGTTTTCTCTGCCTACCCTGCAAGGGACAGATATATATATATACATATACATATATATATATATGTATATATATATATATATATACATATATACACGATACATATATATATATATATATATAGTGTGTGTGTGTGTGTTTTACCAGCGATCACTTACGGCACTGAAACGTGGTCTCTAAATGTCGGCTTCATAAATAGGTTTAAAGTCGCTCAGCGTGCTATGGAGAGGGCTATGCTCGGTATTTCTCTACGTGATAAAATCCGGAATACGGCAATCCGTAGAAGAACGGGTGTAACCGACATAGCCCGAAGAATTAGCACGTTGAAGTGGCAATGGGCAGGACGTTTATAGGCTGATGTATGTATATATGTATGTATGTATGATATCATACATATATATATATATATATATATATATATATATATATATATATATATATATATATATATATGTGTGTGTGTGTGTGTATACATATACATTACAAAATACATATTTTCGGCAAACTTTAATGCTTGTAAAATTGTAAGTATAGCTAGAATATATGTAATATAATGTCGATATAAGCAAGAAACTATAGTAAAATATATTCTATTATATATTAACATAGGCAATGTTTAACAAGAAACTAGCCCAAAAGTTTTATCAACTACCAACGTAAGTAATTATAAGTTTATAGACAGCCATCAGTTTCTGTTCGTAATAAACTAGATGTTCTGATGATAAATAGGAAACGATATCAATGATAAACGAGCTACTGAATAAAAATACAAATAAAATATATAGATATTTTATTTGTATTTTTATATTTTATTATTCATTAATAGGTATATTTTCCACGTAGAGACGGAACATAAAAAAAAGTAAAATACAAAACACTAAGGTGTACATATCAATGTATAACTGCATAGGCGTAGTAGTTATGATACCGACCTCCCTTGCCAATGTCGTGGGTTTGATTTCCAAGCAGGACAATACTTTGTGTAATCCTCAAACTATTGTTCTGAGTCTGAGTGTAATTTGATTGCGTTTATTGCATGCTTGTAAAGTCCCCTGCAATACAAGGTATGTGTCCTTATTTAAGGGTGGTGCCATTTAAAAAAAAAATCGGTGCAAGACAAATAAATTTGGTAATGGTTAAGGGTGTAGATTGTTGGCCTGAGATCTCGATTTCGAGCGACCGCAGCGCCAAAGTTTAATGTAACATCCGACGGGGCGGATGAATGACCTAGAGAGCGCGATTTTCAAAATGTTTTGCAACAAACGTTCCACGTTGAGAAATTGTTATTGAACTTGAATATTTACAGCATAACAATAACGTTGAATTTTTGGCAACTAGCTGTTGATTCTTTTTAATAGATTAATAAGAGTAGTTGAGACACAATTTTTATGTTTTTCTATCATTACATTACATAGTATAAAACAAAGTCGCTATCCGCCGTCTGTCTGTCCCTATGTATGCTTAGTCTTTAAAACTACGCAACGGATTTTGATGCAGTTTTTTTTAATAAATAGAATGATTCTTAAGGAAGGTTTATATGTATAATACATGCATAATATAGTAGAGAAACGCTGATTAATTTAGAGGTTTCTAATGTGATGTCGTAAATAAGCACGTTTTTTTGCGCTTATATTGCAAACGTTGGCTGAACCCTACGAGATAGACCAAAATAATGTACTACAGTATTATCCATCTTAAAAAGTTCAACAAAAAAGTCCACGATGGCATATGTCTATCTCTTAGGGATAACCCACCAAAACCATTTTTTATCCTCTACTAAAAAATGATTATTTACTAAGTGATTTTATACAATACAGCATTAATCCTTATCCAATTAAGTACCTTAAATAAATTGTGCATTTATTATAGATCAATATGCTTTTTATAGTATGTAATTTAAGTGAATATTGCCGAAGATAGCGAAGATAGCGAGGGCGGGTTACTAGTTTATAATATAATATACAATCAAGAGCAGGTCCGGACTGACATTTTTGTATTCTACTTACCTAAAATTCCAACTATGTATTTATTTGTAATTTCACTACCAAAATTTATTCTAATTCGTAAAATATTCATTCAATAAAATAATTGCAAATTCAGTAGGAAGTGTGTTTATCTCTACGCAAGGAAATGTGCCTATTGCGTAAACTCAAATACTTACTTTTTGTTTACGATCACCTCGTCGATATCTATAAAAAATCCTAGGGTTTTAAAAAAAATGTCAATAAATGAAACACAAGTATAAAAATGATTTATTTACTACACAATAACAAATATGAGTCGCCATTACTCGCTATCTCAAAAGCGTGCTAGGGTTGTACAAAAATTAGTAAATAATTCATTTATTTACTAATTTTAACAGAAGTTTGTAAATTATTAATATACTAATTAAAAGTATGTAATTAAACAATAACGAAATATGAGTTCAAAATTCTAATGTTTTTTCATTCGATTACGGATCAAGTTCTGATTTCTGCTAATTTGATGATAAAATCAATGGCTATCACAAAACCTATCAGAATGAAAACGTTACCAGCTGCCCGATTCACGTAAGTAATAAAAACCGTAGCGCAGTGACGTCACTTCGTTTTTTGCAAATTTAGCCCTTTTAACCGACTTAAAAAAAAGGAGAATTCTCAATTCGCTGTATTTTTGAACCAATTTTTATGATTCTTTACACCAGGTAACTCAGAAATTGTATAGTAATTGAGCTATTGGAAGATTTATGACAATCCAAGACTAGATAAGTAAGTGCGTTTAAAACAGAAAACCAAAAGGCGATTTCTAAGTTCCTAAGTTAAAACGACTTTTGGACTGGCGTGTTTACGTGAATCGACTGGCTGGGTAGTTAAGTTACCTGTATCTTTCAAAATCATTAGGCGTTCTTCTCTTTCAAAACACGTAAAGCTCTTTCTTTCCTCTCTTTCATAGCCTCTATGATACTGGGCGCGTCACGAATGGGCATGCTTCGTGACTGCCGAGGATCAACTAATTCTGGAAGTAGGCAATCGTAATAAAACCTAACTAATTTCATTTCCATTTTCTCCTCCCAAAATTTGTCGTCCTTTTCTATAATATAAACTTTCATAGGTACAGTAGCACCAAACCAGATGCCAAGCATGCAAACGTTTCTTTTAGTAATATGTACCTGTCCCTGAATTTGGAAATACCAGTTATGATTTTTATTTATGATATAACCCTTGGAAGCCTTGTCCTTAACCCAAAAGGTATGTTTGGCCATTGCTTCATCAAGAGTCATGCCAGCTAAAGAATGTGGGCACTTAATTTCAATTAAACCGTTTGCATAAATGCCATCTGGTGTAGTACCAAGAAATTCATATTGATCGTCGACGAACAAACCGCAACCTTGTATACTAATATTCTCTTGAATTTCTAACTGTTTAATTGCGGTTTCTTCGTTTTCGATACCGTACCGTACAGCAGGCAAACTGGAGATATTACTACCATAAACGATTTTACGAACAAGAACAGCACAACTTGTGCTCTCTCGTTTTTTACAAACTTCCCCGAACGATGATGAGGTTAGTAATTTTCTCCTTGTACTCATCCACTCAGAACTACTTCTTTGCAAATGGGTCGACCTTTCAAGCTCCTCTCTTTCAGCACAAGACAACTTTAAATCGGCTAAAAAAGATGACTTGGCTTTCTCATATAATTCTGGACTCAGATCAGGTTTTTCGCAGTTTGGTCCATGGTGAGCATCTTTCGATACAGCGCTGTGGCTCTTTTTCAATCTTAATTTAGGTTTAGCAATTAAACGGATTCTACGATTACAATTTTCCACTTTCGCGATCAAAGGATTAGGACTAGATTTAAATATTACTTCATGAGTTTTACTATGAATCGATCCTGTATTAAAAGACACAACAGCAGCTGCGCATCGGCCCGCATAAGAACCACGGGCAGAATAATTTACACGCTTACCCCCTACTAATTTGGCAATCACTGCGTTAAAACTTTCAACTATATTACTTGTACAATTATGAATTAAACTTCTAGAATGATATGACAGTCTTTTACTTAAAATGTGTACCGCGTCCATTAATCCGCATCCAACAATTGCTGGAAGCAACCCAACAGGTTCTATTCGACGAGTATCAGGTCTACAGAAATACTCCTTGCAATATTGGTGATTACCAAATACGTGTTGTGGACCATTTAGGATATCTTCACTAAGATTTTTTATTTTTTTTTCGAGTGACTGATTTTGATCGCCCCAATATTTAATAGCGCATTTTACACCCGTTCTTAAACGCAAATACCTTTCTTTTAGGAATTTCCGCAATTCGCAAGGATATTTAGTGTCTTTCGACAGTTTCTCCAAGCTATTGCAGTAGTTTCGTAAAAGATGATTTTTGCATTCAATTTTCTCTACTGTTAAATTACCGTACGGTCGTGAATCTAATATTTTTTTATAAGTACTGGAATCGCCGTCTGCTACAAATTTATTATAAATTACACCGTGATCAACAATGGAACGTTTAAACCCCTCAACTATTATGGTCGATTCCATACCGGTAGATGATCCCGAATAATTCTTGAAACAACGGTGTTCCGAGGGCTGACTGTCGTTCTTTGCGGCTCGTGCACAAACTACGCAGTATTTATTTTTAACTCCAAAAAACAATACTTTATTAGTTTTAATGCCAATTATCGCAGCTGCGCCGGACAAGGCGGAAAAATTCTTACCATAAGATCTCTTGCTCCAACAACCGTCAACAGCAACAGATATTAATGGTGTACCATTTTTATCAACACTACCTATAGACACTGCGTACTCCGCTTCTTCCTTGACAGCTTCTGCCATGGAATGTGCTGCTGTCTTTTCCCACCAATCGCAAACCGTATTATTAATTTCATTGTATAATGAAGGTGACATGATTGGTAGGGCTACTGCGGCAGTTAATGTTTTTAACTGATAGTAGCTCCCACCAGATGATATGATACCAGATACAATTTGATGATTCACTTCCATTCTATCTTCTTTCTTTTCAATCAAACACACAGTAAATTTCATACTACACATACTACATTTCATGATGAGTTTTGAGTCCAGACCAACTTTTACTTCACCTATTATACTGAGGTAACTTAACTTACAATCCATTGGACCGTGGTCCCCTATGGCCTGAAGAGCTTTAAAAAAAAAAGAAACGTCTACAACTCTACGCCCAACTTCCATTTCATCCACCTTTCCTTCTTGGTCGTTTTCAATAACTAGTTCCTGTAAAGAAAGATAATGGCTTGATTTTTTTTATAAAAAATAATTAAAAATTTAAAAAAATGCAAAAGAATTAATACAATATTAGGTTCCTGATGAATAGAAATTGTAATTTCTTTACGCATTAGGTATTGTTTTTTTATGACGTCACCTATTTGAAAATAAATTTTCTTTTGAGAAAGTAATTGAGAAGTATTTCGGTACTAAGGTGTTTGTCTCTCGATGAAAATAATAAATATTGCAAGAAAAATCTATAGGTAGGTATTGAGATTTTGTCTTCGCCCATCACTAACTAAGTAGTTTGTTTATTTATGTAACAAGTCTACAAGAATTACATATAACAACTTACCTCTATACAACGCGTAGCATTGTTGCTCAGAGTCTCGGCCCCAAGGTTTTCTTTATTTTCAATACTGGAAATATTATTCATCAATATTATCCACTTTTTATTTATTTTGTACAACCCTAAGCCAGACGCTAGGCGCCTCGCGTCTGTTTGGCGGTATAGGTATGTCGACAAAGTTGCACTGTCGCCTACGTACTTCCACAATTTGATATTTAGACAATACTAGCCGACCCGGCGAACTCCGTATCGCCTTTTTTTTTAAAAAATCCTATTATTTTGATATTACATACAGATACTTCAATTTTATTTATCAGTATAGATATAGATAATACAAACCAATATTTACATGTTATTGTAGGTATATGTCTGAATCGGGCGATCTAAATCATATGACATATTGTATTAGCTTTGTAATGTACCCTGTTCAAATGCGATAATAAATAAGTAGGGAGGAACTTACATTTTATTCCGAGATCTTTTGGCTTTCATATTTTTATAATGCGTACAAAACTTTCTTTTCCCTGGCATGACACTCAAATTCAATCAGTCCTGCGAAAAAAATAGCCTATGTTACTCAGTGATAATGTAGCTTTCGAATGATAAAAGTATTATCGGTCCAGTACTTTTTGAGTTTATTCGTTTCATACAAAAATCCAAATCTTTCCTCTTTATAATACCTATTAGTGTAGATATTGTATTTTTTACGATTTATATCTAGTTCCATCATGGTTTTCTTTCAGACATTCATTATATCGATACTTTCTACTAACTGAAAATAAATTAATTATAAAAATGTTATACTTACAGTTTTTTACAAAAAACACAAATTCACAATACGTAATTCTGCTGTCTGCAGCCGACAAGCGTGGTGTCGCGTTCACTTACAGAAAGGAACTGCCGTTAGTGACCACCGAGATTGCACGAATGAAACGAACGCTTTATCCCATACATTTGTGTATGAAAAATTTACCTTAAAATATATCTAGATTTTAGGGCTTTAAAAGAGGAAGTCTTTGTTTGTAAAGGTATAAAAAGAAGTATACAGCTATAGTTATTGGTTTCTTCAGTGTTCAAAAAGTGTTTCTTTTTATCAATTTGTGTTGATTTATGGGCTTAAATCTTTAAAATACGAAGTCATGTTTTTGCATTTTTACTCAATTTTGTGCGTTTGTTGACGTTTATTATATAACAACCATTAGGTTTAAGAGTTTAATATAAGCATGAACATACTTATTGGTCTTTGATTGTAATATATACAAATTATCATTGATATCAATCATATGTAAATAGGTTAAATATGAAAAATCGTAACACTCTTTTCGGTGATTTTCACGATCTACACCCTTAACCACACTTGATAGTTCTCTGTCTACAGTCAAAAGCTGGTCTGTCCGGGATAGTATCACACTCTCGCAGAATATCGACGCTTGAAGTCTAACCTTTTTTTTTTTTGTTCCGCAGGGTGGACCATGGATGTGGTCGCGCCCCGACAAATCCATCCGGGGCAACAGAAGAGGCGGCGAGCAACCCCATGGACCCACCCTACAAACACCTCTTTTCGCGGTGCGAGCGGGCCACTGGTACCCGATCTTTGTCTTCGGTGTCCCGCCCGGCGGTTTACCCTTACGGGTTCCTCTCGTGTCGACGCCCCAACAGCTTTCGCCGTCGGGGCGTCGCCCTCACGCAGTGGCCTCACGTCGGGTGACCGGACAATTCCCCGGTCCGATCACCTGAAGCCTCGGTTAGGGCGGCATCAGGCGCAGGTATTCGCACTTGCGCCGACCCGGTCGCTGACGCCGGCCCAGTTCACGGGAATTTTCCCGGACTCGTTCCGCCGCCTCCTGCGAGATGACAGTCTCGCAGAAGGCGGCGACCTTGTCCCAATTCCTGACACTGTCGACCATCGCTTTCGCGACAGCCGGCAGCGTCAAGTCGGCACCGATAACAGCGACGAGGTCACGGCGCTGCTCGTCCCAGCTCGGACATACCTCGAGCGTATGTTGCGCCGTGTCCTCGCCACTACTGCAATGGTGGCAGGACGGTGTCCACTCCCTATACGCGACCGTGTGCAGGTACCAGCCGAAGAAACCGTGCCCCGACAATAACTGCACCAGCCGAAAGGAGAGGACTCCATGCCGCCGCATCATCCATTCCATCAGTACGGGCCGGAGGGCCTCAACGGTAACAACACCGTATCTAGGCCTCTCCAGCCGCGTAACCCAACGGGCGATGACGTCTCGGCGGGCATCCTCGCGCCAGGTGGCTATCTCGTTAAACGATGGGGAGCCACCCTCGTCACGCACTGAGGTTACCCGTCGGTAGAGGTCGGAGAGCATCTCCACCACTAGGTCCCACGGGGGTGTCCCGGCCAATAGGCATGCCGCCTCGGTAGACACCGTGCGGTACCCGCGAATGGCTCTGACAGCCATGGCTCGCTGTGGCCTCCACAGTACAGCCCTGAGCTGGGCGTTCAGAGCACTCACCCACACGGATGCGCCGTACATGGCCATTGAGCGGATCACCCCCGCATACAGCCGTCGGCCCTCGAAACTGGGTCCGCCCACGATCGGCATTATCCGCGATAGGGCGGACGCCGCGCCGACCAGCCGGGGAGCAATCCTGCGGAAATGCTCCCGGAACCACCAACGCCCGTCGAGCACCAGACCCAAATACTTCATATGGGCCTGGATACTGATGTGGATGGAGTTGACGACTAACGAGGCGCCGATAGGCAGCCTTACACGGGGCCCATGAAAAAGAAGGGCCTCCGTCTTGTTTAGGGCCACCCTGAGTCCCAGCGCCTCGATTCGCCTGACCATCTCCTCGGTGCCGAGAGTGGCCAGGCTCGCCACCTCTTCGAGTGTCCTGCCCCGGGCTGTGACGAGCGTGTCATCAGCATAGCATATCACGCTCAGCCCGGGGGGGGAGACTCCCTCTCAACGCCCAGTCGTAACCGATGTCCCACAGAGTCGGCCCCAATACCGACCCCTGCGGTACACCGCACGACATGGGCATCCGCACAATGTCCCCTGCGGGACTCGCGCAGAGAATACTGCGCCCCTCCAAATAGTCTGCTACCAGCCGCCTTAGGTACAAGGGCACTCCATGGAATCGGATCGCCTCCCTGATGCAGCTGAATGGCAGACTATTGAATGCGTTGGCGATGTCCAACGACACCGCCAACAGCACTCCTCTTTACAATAAAGTAATATTGCGACTATAAATTGAGATGGAAGCTATCCTATGTTTTAAGTTGGATCAAACTTCACATGCTGTGCAAATTTGAATAAAATCGGTAAAGTACTTTAGGAGTCCATCGCGGACGTAACGTGACGCGTAATTTATATATATTAGGATATATTTTTAATTTCACGTCTTTTATTTACTATAAGACAGATGTTATTACCTGTAGTAAATATGTAGGTTTACTGTGTATTTTTTCGTCCAACTTTATAAATGTGTAAATAATTATGTGTTTATTATGTGTATATAATATGAACAATTGGTTCTCCCTTAGATGATTTTTATGACTTCCAAAGTAAGGAGTAGATATATTATATATTTTTAAAGTTAGCATATATCATATCTATATATTTGCCGTGTGGTGACATAGTAAAAATACAACAATTCAATATCCTCTGCCTCGTCCATTGATTTCGTAAAAGACGACTAAGGGTCGCATATAACATCGGGCCACCAAAGACAAAGATCGGGTACCGGTGGCCCGCTCGCACGGTGAAGAGAGGTGTTTGCAGGGTGGGTTCATGGGGTTGCGCACCGCCTCTTCCGTCGCCCCGGGCCGATTTGCCGGGGCCCGAGCACACATCCATGGTCCCCCTTGCGACAAAAAAAAAAGGGTCGCATATAACATCTATGCAAGAGAAAGTAAAATCAAAATAAAACCCTATGGTAATCCTTCTATACAGCATGTTACAGTAAGTTAATTTCTCTCCTACTCTGAATTCCTTGAATTTCCTATTAGAACATTAGAAGTCAAAACGAGCAATTTTTAATAATTTAATAAGTACATGCACCACACAAAACTCATTACTTGGAATTGAATACAAGTTTCACAATTGTATTGTCGGAAATCTAAGTTAAAGTATGGTTTTCTCTAGGAAAAAAATTACAATAAATAATTTAAACAATCAACACAAGCAAAGCAGTGGGCAAAATTATATAATAATATATATTATGTTGGCTGTTTGGTAGCGGCTACGAATACTACCAACCCTTACTTTGCTCGTGGATGTCGTAAAAGACGACTAAGAGCCTTATAACGATCTGGGCGAACTCCATCTGATGCCGTTTGGTCAACAATTACATTCGCAAGGAGGGTTGACGTCTGGCAGGCGGCCGGTCATAAAACTATTGCCAATGACTTTAACATATTGTTATGAAAGAAGCACTATGAAAGAAGAGTACATGTTGTATCGACCCCAAGTAATTGGGATAAGAGTAGGAGACTGGATATATTATGTTATAAAGAATTTCTTTCATTTTTCTTACTCATGAATAGTTTGAGTCAGAACATGTATTTGCTGTAAATAAACAAAATTGGCAGCATGTTCCAGGAATATACAGGTGAGCAATTAAATTGGCAATATGTAAGTGTCATTTGCCTGTACTTGCATTAATTGCTACAGTTATTCACATTTACCAACGCATCGATGCATTAGAGTTGCCAGGCAGCCATTAATTGAGGTCTGTACTTGGCTATCGAGTAATATAATAGTGATATTTGATATAAATTTTGTACATTCGTGATTTTCAAATTAGACACAAGTTAATTCATTTCAACGAAATTCCAAGTTGCTTTTGTGGCGAGCATCTAATGAGCGTATTAGTTACATCTTTTTCTATTTTCTAGAAAATAGAAAATAGTTTTTCTAGTCTTTAGTATTCTTTTTAGTTTTATCTACTCTTCATCTCATCTCAGCCCAAATATGTCCCACTGTTGGGCTCGGATCTCATCCAAAATGGAAAGGTAACTGACCTACTATACCACGCTGGTCAGACGTTTTGGTATAGGATTTTCTTTCGAGTTTTCCCTCTCTCGCACAAATGTTATATGCGTTTTATATCCCTTAGTCGTCTCTTACGATCACCCACGGGTAAGATAGGGAGTGGTGAATTATTGTTATTAATACTCCGTCGCCATACGGAATGAATTATCTACTCTACTCAAATATCTACTCTTACTAGGATTGAAACACGCACGTGATAGATTTTCTAGTATTACGATAATAAGAGATAGCTTTTAATGACGAAATTAATTAAATTTAATAATTTACTTTAACTTTGTAAGGTTATTAGCCATGAAATAGAATATTTTATTATTAGGAATATATGAAATAAATAGCAACATTATAAAGTATCTTTGCTTTATTTTGTAACAACAATAGGTATTATATATTATATAAATATTATATTTACAGGTCCACTACAAACTATTATAGAATAATTGAATATTGTATTTAGTACATACATACATACATATCATCACGCCATATCCCTTGCAGGGTAGGCAGAGAGAACAGAGTGCCAGAGAACTCTATCTCTGCATACTTCACTCGCTTCCTCAACATTCATAATTCTCTTCATACACGCTCGCCGGTTTCGGAGACTCTTGACTCCACCTTCCTTCAGTACATGACCGATCTGGTCTAGGTAGGTTAGTCTCGGTCTCCCTCGGTACCTACATCCTTCCACTTTCGCATTGTATATCTTCTTAACCAGACGTTCGTTCGGCATTCTTTCCACATGTCCGAACCATCGGAGCATTCCCTTTCGCATCTTTGCACCAATACTCTCTTTCATACCTACTCGCTCTCTTACGTCGTCGTTACGAATGCGGTCGGTCAGCCTAACTCCACAGATTTTCCGCAGAGATCGCATTTCGACCGCATTAATTTTACTATCATACTCTTTTCTGCATACCCAACTCTCGCTTCCATACAGTAATGTTGGGACAAGCACTGCGTTATGTATTGCTACACGTGCCTTCTGGCTGAGGTGGTGGCTGCCGAGAAGTTGCCCCAACGCTGCGTTCACTCTATTTCCCGCATTCACTCTTCGCTCTATATCAGTGGTGTACCTTCCATCTCGACTAAATCCACATCCAAGATATACAAATTCATCCACTTGCTCTAGTACATCATTACCTATTGTTACTCTTACATCTGTTCTGGTTTTATCTCTTTCAAAGACCATTATTTTGGTTTTGCTCACATTCACGCGTAGACCCCTTTTCTTACAATCTTCTGTCATTGTGTCGACTAGGGTCTGCAGGTCAGTCGCTGACTGCGCCAGCAGGACTGCATCATCTGCATAAAGCAGAGCAGTGACCACTGAGTCGCCCATCTGGACTCCCACATTCATATCGTTCAACCTTTGGAGACATTTATCCAGATATATGATAAACAGCCTGGCTGACAGAACGCACCCCTGCTTAACGCTGATATTGACGTCAAACCAAGGCGACATTCCATCATCCAGCCGCACACAGGCTCTACAGCCCATGTAACTGGACTGCACAGCCTGTAGCAGTTTACCGTTAATACCATACTCCGGTAAAATGTCCCAAAGTTCCTTTCGTACAACCGTGTCAAATGCTCTCTCCAGATCCACAAAACTGCAGAAAACCCTCTGACCTAGAGCCAGATGCTTCTCCACAATGTTGCGCAGAGAGAACACTTGATCCATGCATCCCCTTCCACTCCTGAAACCTCCTTGTGTCTCACACAATAAACCATCGGACACCATCCTCATTCTCCTTTCAATAATTTTTCCATACACTTTTGCTGCCAAACTGGTCAAGCTTATGGCCCTGTAATTTGCGCAGTCATAACGTGAACCCTTGTTTTTAAACAAAGGCACGATGACTGCGCTATTCCAGTCCCTGGGAACCATTCCCGAGCTCCAACATAAATTGAGGATCAACAGGAACGCCTCCCAGACACAAGAGCCACCAAGCTTGATCATCTCGGCAGACACCATATCAATGCCCGCTGCCTTACCATTTTTCAAACTTCTTATCGCCCATTCAACTTCATCCATACTGATGCCATCGGAGGACGCCGTTGTCGAATGTTGATCTACTAAACCACATCCAACACCGGCGCCAACCGTAGCATCCGCATACATATCACCAAAATATTCACTCCATCGGCTTAACACGTCTTGTGTTTGTGTAAGAATGTCTCCACCTTTAGACCTTATTTTATTCATTCTGAAGGCTGACCAACCACCCCGAGACTTCTTCACCTCCCTCCAAAAGAGTTTGGTGTTACCCTCGAAGTTTTTAGTCAGCCTATCTTCTGCACTCATACTTGCTCTATCACGTTTCTCTTTCACTAAGGCCTTGGTGTCATTCTTACATTGCCGATATATTTCTTTCTTCTGTTCAGTCATACTGTCATTCAGATTCAAAGAAGAGACATAGTCCAGCCACGCTTTCTTCTTTTGCTCTACGGAAGCTGCCACTTCCGCATCCCACCATGCATCACCATTTGTTTTTCTATGCTTCTTTGAACTTCCACATACTTCTTTCGCTGTATCTACCATACTCTCTTTCAATACTCTCCAGCATTCTTCAATGTCCGATTGCGGCTGGCTTGCCATCGTCAGCCGTTCTCGGACACCCTCTGCATACTTTTCTCTTACACACTCTTCTTGCAACCTTTCAACCTTTATTCTTTCAAGCCCTCCGAAGTGGACACGCTCTCGCCAGTGCCTCCACTTTCTGAACAGACCACTAAATCTCGCAATAACGAGATAGTGGTCCGTGTCGACTGTGGGGCCCCTGTAGGCTCTTGCGTCCAACATTTTGCTTCGGAGGCGACTGTCTACCAAAATTAAATCTATTATGCTTTTCTGTTCATTCCTTCTCCATGTATACATATGGATGTCCTTATGTTGGAAAAATGTGTTTGACACAATAAGGTTTCTCTCCATGCATACATCCGCTATGAGCCTACCTGCGTCGTTCACTCTCTTATCACCAAATGGACCAAGTACGTCCTCATAGTCGGGACGCTTGGTCCCCACCCATCCGTTCAAATCTCCGCATACAATCACGCGTTCACTGGTTTCTGCCATATCCAGAACTTCCCTAACATTGTCCCGAAACTTCTCTAGGTCTGATGCCACCGAGGATCCTACGGGAGCATATGCTACAACCATGAATACCTTGGTGACACCTAGTTTTATACGGACCCAGAGAAGTCTGGGATCATACATTCCGTAATCCTTCACACCTGAGGCCAAGCGAGAGGACAACAGCACTCCTACCCCCATGCTGGCTCGATCGCTCTGTGGTACACCAGACCACAGAGCCATCCCGCCACCAGGAAGATCGCAGGCGTCGCTGCCCCTTCGCTTGGTCTCTGTTACACAGAGCACGTCTAGCTGTTTGTCCGCCATGACGGATATCAGCTCGTGCAACTTACCTTCCACACAACCTCTTACATTCCACGTGCCCACCCGGCACTCCGTTCTCCTCGACTCGCCTAACTGGGCAAGGCGTGATGGGTGGCGGCCCCCATCGCCGCAACTGCCGATGTTCGTACCGACGGGGGCGGGTCGGTACGCGTCGCCTCCGGGGGACGCCCTAACCCGCATTGCGGTACGCATTTCGCATTTGTATTTAGTAAAATAGAATATCACCAGAATATCCACACACACACATATATATATATATATATATATATATATATATATATATATATATATATATATATATATATATATATATATATATATATATATATATACATACATTACACATCATAAATACAATCAAGTACAAAAGTAAAGTGAAAATGGCTTACGTAACTTAGTTGTCACTAGATCCTTCTCGTACCACAACTTGGAGTATAATGAAAAATTTTTTTTTTGTTTTTTTGTTTTTGGTAACGCAGTGGCTAAAATGCATTTTTCGCATGCCCGCCCGGGCGGGGTATGTGGGACTCACAGGCCATAAAGGGATCACTGAAAAACCAACTGCGAGCTGTTAGCCGTTGGGGCTTTTACAGCTGAACCGGACTATGGGCGAGCCTTATGGGCTCTCAACCCGAGAAAAATAATCTACGCGGATCGTGTATTTATACCTATGTTGACCGTTATTCAAACGATCTGTTAGATTCAAAATAAATCCTTTTAAAATGTAGTGTTAGGTTTTTTACTTTGAATATTACAAAATACATATAAAAATAATAATGTAATTTACTATGAGTTTTAAGAATAAAGTTATGGTTATAATGCAACATTAATTACTAAAGTATCACCTATCACACGCATCAGCTTCTTGGTTAATATTTTAAACATATCGTCATATTGATTAAGCAGTTTGCAAATTTTGATAAAAATATTTTTCGTGTAATCACAGTGAGAATAATATTTTGTTAAATAATAAATCTATGAAACTGAATGCAATTTAATTGTATGTATTACTAAAAATTTAAAGTTTAATGAGAAATATACTGAGTATTACTAAAAATTTAAAGTTTAATCGAAAATATAATATACTGGGAGTTCTGATAAAAGTGGATTGTACAGCAACGCTCTCCTGTACAGCTAATAATGATAGCTCCGTTCGCCAATGCGTCTCCAAGTGTGACAATTACCACCGAAGACAAAGACCGGACGGAAGAGTTCCGGTGGCCCACTCACACGGCGTCGAGAGGTCCGTTGTTTGGCGGATCTACAAGGTCACGCACCGCTTCTTCCGTTACCCCAGACGGATAAGTGGGGTGTGACCACAACGTAGCTCGCCGCCAAAGAAAAAAGTGTGACAGTTAAGTATTATCCTTTGTTTGTACAGATGACTATGCCCAATAGTGGACATCTCTGAGCTGATAGACGAATAAATAGTTGTAACAAACATAAGAGAAAAATTACCACAAAGCTGTAAAATTTGAAATCGAATTGGCCTCAACTTATCAACGAGTATGAACTAAAACCGGTCAGCATGTCGAACGTTCAATCAAATTGTGCTTTCGACACGACCGAAAATCACATCGGAACGGTCTTACGCTGACTCGGCCCAAATAAATCCTTCATGCGTATCCTTGTTGGATTACTGTTGCTATAAAGTGAATAGAAACTGGAATTAGTTTTACTTTTAACAAGCTTTATATGAACATACTTTTATTTTATATACTTTTATGAAAATACATTTATTTTTTCGATTAAATTTGAGAAGCCGTAAGCTATCACACAGAAAATCCCTTGTTTTCTGTGTGATAACGGAGTAAAAATACAATTTACCACTTCCTATCTTACCCAAGAGTATCGTAAGAGACGATTAAGTGATATAATATACATAAAACATCTATGCAAGATAGGGAAAACTGGAAATAAAACCTTATACTAACCCAATTGAGAAGCGTGGTCTGGTAGGCCGATTTTTCTCTTTTTGTTAAGAAGACTTGAGCGCAGCTGTGGTACATATAAGAGCAGGTATTTAATTAAAATTCTGTAACTAAGAGATTTCGGATTTTAATCCTTAAGTTTCGGATTTAATTCTTACGACGTACATCTGTGGTTTTTCAGAGTTACATATGATGTATGCTCATAGTAAACTAAGTAGGTAACAATAGGAATTCCTCAAAGGTAACCTATTGATAAGAAGAAGCTTGCCGTGTGGTGACCAAGTAAGAATACAAATCATCACCCCCATCTTAGCCGTGGGTGATCGTACGAAACGACTAAGGGATATAAAATATATAACATCTATGCGAGAGAAGGAAAACTCGAAACAAAACCCTATACCAACACTAGATTTTGACCTACTATACCACGCTGGTCAGACGACCAGCGTGGTATAGTAGGTCAATTTCCCTTCCATTATGGAGGAGGCTCAACAGTAGTACCAGTAACAGTAGCCCAACAGTGGGACATATATGCACTAGTAACAGTAGCCAAATAGTGGGACATATATGGGCTGAGATGATGTCAAATGATGTCAAATGTCAAAAGATGCTATACCGCATAACTAAAGCCCGAGAAGAAAGAGCAAAAGATATTAAGCATGTCATGTGTATAAAAGATGAAGCAGGTAAAGTGTTGATAAAAGAAGAGGAAATAAAAGAGCGTTGGAAGCAGTACTTTAAAAGGTTAATGAACGAAGAGAATTCATGGAGTGGAGTGTTAAAAGATGTATGAGAGAACGTCGGCCTAGTAAGGTAAATTACAATAGATGAGGTAAGAGAAGCAGTGAGAAGTATGAAAAATGGAAAGGCTGTAGGGCCCGATGGTATACCAGTTGAAGTATGGAAGATGTTGGAAGAGGATGGGTATATGTGGTTAACTATATTCTTCGATAAGCTACTGCGCGACGAAGTAATCCCCAATGAATGGCGCAATAGTACGCTAGTATCCATTTTTAAAAATAAAGGGGATGTTCAGGACTGCGGTAGTTATCGAGGAAAAAAGCTTATGTCACACAGTATGAAATTGTGGAAAAAAGTGGTTGAGAAACGATTGCGAGAAGAAAGTGAGATCACACCCAAAATCAGTTCGGATTTATGTCGGGTCGCGGGGCAACGGATGCCATGTTTGCACTGCGCCAACTGTGCGAAAAATATCGTGGTGGACATAAAAATTTGCATAAATTTGCACATGATATTTGTTGACCTAGAGGAGGCCTATGACAGAATACCGAGAACAGTTTTGTGGTGGGTACTGAAAGAGAAAGGTGTGCCTGTGAAGTATGTTAGATTAATCTGTGCCATGAACCGACAATCTAGGTCGTACGTGAAATCAGCGGCTGGAGACTCCGATGAGTTTAGTGTCGAAGTGGGTCTGCACCAAGGGTCGGCGTTAAGTCCTTACCTCTTCCTGTTGATAATGGATGCATTAACATCGGAGATACAGGAAGAGGCACCCTGGTGCACGCTATTCGCTGATGACATTGTTCTCGTCTGGAAAGAGGGACTTGAGGTACAGAGCATGCTGGAAAAGTGGCGCTGGAAGTTGGAGAATGTAGACTTGAAAATCAGCAGACCAAAAACAGAATACATATTCTGCGATTTCGGCGGTCTCTCCAATTTTACACCCATAACTCTAGATGGAGTATCTATTCCAGTGTGCTCGAACTTTCCATACCTCAGTTCTCTTATCCAAAGCGATGGCGACCTGGATCGTGCGGTGAAGCACAGAATTGATGTGGGATGGGTGAAATGGCGGCAGATCACGGGTACAGCATGCGACCCCAAAGTACCCCTTAAATTAAAGGGCCAAATATATAAAAGCCTAATAAGACCTGCTGTACTGTATGGATCAGCATGTTGGGCGACAAAAGCGACGGATGAGAGACGCTGCATGTGGCGGAGATGCGAATGTTGGGATGGATGTGTGGTGTGACAAGAATGGATAAAATAAGGAATGAACATATAAGAGGAAGTTTGAAAGTTGAACCAGTGACGGAAAAATTAAGGAGTGAAAGATTGACATGGTATGGACATGTGATGAGACGGGATGAAAGTAATGTTGTGAGGAAAGCTTTAAATATCAATGTTGAAGGCTTAAGGGGTAAGGGAAGACCGAAGAAAAGATGGATGAACTGCGTGAAACATGACATGGATAGAAAAGGAGTGACCACAGGAGTTGTATGAAAGGAGAAGACATATTGTGTCGACCCCAAATAAATTGGGATAAGAGCAGGTTGAAGATAATGATATGGGCTGAGATGATGAGATGATAACCTATTGATATATCTGTGATTCAGTTTAATTCAATCCTATACTTTATAAAATATGATACATATTACCACGTTCTACTAAATCTTTATTTGTTATTATTTTTAGTTTTTGTCCATGTTTTCATTAGGGTTTTTTTTAACAACTCCCTGCAATAAGAAACTTATTCTTGTATTGCGTGGTTATTTAAAAATATATATTTAATACAAACAAATTACACTTAGACTCAGAATATCAATTTGTGGATCGCACAAGTATTGTCCTTCGTAGGAATAGTACCTATGACATTAGCACAGTAAGTTGGTATCCTAACCACTACGCCATCAGTGCAATCAGTTCGTATTTATCAGTATTATGTAATAGATCTTTTTTCTTTTGTGCACGCAATGGAAACGCATTTACGTGCTATCCGCCGTTGACAGACGGGGAGTGTGGGACTCGCCGGCCACCTGCCAGACTGGAATACCCAATAAAACCACAGCGGCCTCTTCCGTGCTTTTACAGGGTGCCGGAGAGATCGTCTACTGACATTCGATCCCCAACAACCCAAAACTATGTAACAGATCTAACCGGAGTCTAAAGTTTAAAGGCGATCTGTCGTACCTTTCACGTCATAATTGGTTCTATAAAGTTACGTGTCCATTCCACAATAGAAAAGAAATTAGCATACTATAGGTTAGCCACATATCCTGGCATAGGGTTTAATTTAATCATTGTTTAATATCCTTCTCTTTCAAGATTTCAACTTAATTCCCTTAATAGTTTTAACGCCATTTGTAGTAAGAAAAAGAAAGGACATATTACCATCTTATTTCGTCACTACACAGTCTGAAATACCTTTATTTAAGAGAGCATTTGCATCGTTCTTCTTTAAAAATATACCATTAACGAATTGGAATAACACTTAAATAAAGAACTGTATATGAATCGAGCCCACAATGCTCGCCAACGAAGCTCGCTACTTAGACCACTCATATTTTGAGACACACACATACACACATTATAAGTGTCATTCTACGTATGGTGATGGAATATTAATGTAATTCACCACCAAATTCTTGCCCGTAAATATTGTAAAAAGACCGAAAAATAATATATAATACGCAGTTGATACCAAACAAGAGAAGAAAGACGCGACGAGACTTGTCAGACCAATTTGGTTGTCTGCGTGACCTGGGCCCGGCAACGCTGTGACGTCGTCGCTGTCATCGGTGCAGACCTGACGCTGCCGGCTGTCGCGAAAGCGATGGTCGACAGCATCAGGAATTAGGACGCAGTCGCCACCTTCTGCGAGGCTGTCATCTCGCAGAAGGAGGCCGCGGAACGGGTCCGGGTGGATTCCCGGGACTCGGGCCGCCGCCAGCGGCCGGGGCGGCGCAGGTGCGAGTATCTGCGCCTGATGCCGCCCTAACCGAGGCTTTGGGTGATCGGACCGAGGAATTGTCCGGTCACCCGACGTGAGGCCACCGCGTGAGGACGACGCCCCGACGGCGAAAGCTGCCGGGGCATCGACAAGAGAGGAACCCGCAAGGGTATACCGCCGGGCGGGCCACCGAAGTCAAAGATTGGGTACGGGTGGCGAAGAGAGGAATTTGCAGGGTGGGTCCATGGGGTTGCGTGCCGCCTCTTCTGTCGCCCCGGATGTTTTTGTCGGGGCGCGACCACATCCATGGTCCACCTTGCGGGGAAAAAAAAAAGACCAATTTGGTTAGTAGATCAATATCCCTTTTATCATGGAGAAGGCTCAACCCCAGCAGTATATACGAGCTGAAATGACGATGATGATGATGATGATTAGTGTAGCAAAAGAATAAAATTGAAATGAAAATTGCTTCAACAATCAAAGATATATGTACGTAAATGCCTGGCTCCAACAACGGGGCGTACAAAACGTCAATGGCGCGGTATGTATGTAATTGAATTTAAAAGGAAATTGCATTCCATGTATAAACTTTCGACCTACAACTATAGTATCCATATTAACAAATATTTGCATTTTTAAATTCTCCTTTATTTTTGTGTGCTTGTTCAATAATCTAGTATTACTGTAACACTGTCTATGTTTAAAGTTTTGTAGGCGTATTGCGTCAAACAACCGTGTAATAGCTTTTTTTGCGGCAACAATTCTATATTTCTGCATCAAATGTCTGTATCTATACTTTTAAAACGTTTGGTTACAAAGTATATAGTAATTTTGTTACCACTTCCCTAAAAGCTGCCAAACTGGGTGGGTTTGGGGATTGTTATGGTAGGCAGCGGCCTAGCTATGCCCTTGGTATTGCAAAGGTCCATGGGCGGCAATGACACTTACCATCAAGTGTGCTGCTTGCTCGTTTACCACCATAAGCAATACGACCTGAGCCAACTCCATCTGATGCCGTTTGGTCAACAATTACATTCAAGGGTTGACTTCTGGCAGGCGGCCGGTCATAAGGCTATTGCCAGTAACTTTTACAATATGTATGTGTGTAATGAAAGGAGAGTACATATTGTATAGACCCCAAGCAATTATTGATAAGACAAGTATTGATAAATATATAATGGATAAAAATAGGTACCATACTGTAATGTTCGTAAATAAAACACAGCGTTGCCGAGCACACATATATTGCGAATCACGAGACTGACATAATTATCTTAGAACTACCTACTGAACACTTATAATATTAAATACATTTATACGTTATTAATCTACCTACACTACACCCCTCCCTACTAAATTAATACATAATATCTTAACTCTAAATTAATTCTAAGACTTATAATTAGGTGCTTTAATCCTACATGCTCTAACCGGGCGCGAGTGTTGCGGAGGCGGTTGCAACGGAATGGACACGAGCTGATCAGCAGTTCCAATTTGAGTTCCTACCGTTTGCTCTATTACTGGCTGGCTAGTTAACTCGATTTGCATTGAACCACCGTGCGGAGGTGACTCTTTTAGTGACAATTCCTCCTGAGCCAATTCACCTCTCTCCTCGTGCTCATTAACTGTAGTCTGAGAATCTGTGTCTGATTGTTCCGTAATACTAGGACCATTAGAAAGTAAGGATGATCTACCTCTTGTTCTCCTACGTAGTTGATCAATATGTCTATGCACAGTTTCCCCGCTTTGACCCTGAACTCTATAATTACTGGGACCTAGACTATCTACTCTACGCCCTGGGACCCATCTCTCTCCTTTCAAATATTGTCGATACCATACCTCATTGCCTTCTCCCCCCATACATCTAGTTGCCCCCCCGACCGATACCACCTGCTGTTGTTGGGCTTGCCATACTTTGTTCTCCCTATCGGGCTTGATAACGTCCAGCCTAGTGCGTATACGTCTACCTAATAGTATCATCGCGGGGCTTTCCCCTGTTGTAGAATGTTCCACATTCCTATAATGAAGTAAATATGTCCATATTGCTGTATCTATATTTTTTTTTCTACCATGGCTTTCTTAATTACTCTTTTTAAGAGTTTCACCGCATTCTCGGCCAATCCATTTGAGGCGGGGTGGTATGGTGCTATAAAAATGTGTTCAATACCGTTGGCATTTGTGAATTCTTGGAATTCTTTAGAAGCGAATTGTGTACCGTTATCACCAACTATCTGTTTGGGTAAACCCCATCTACTGAATAATTCTGTTAATTTATTAAAGAGAGTAATTGCTGACATGCTTGTGACGTTGAATACTTCTAACCATTTGGATGTAGCATCCACTATAACTAAATATATTTTACCACCTATAGGCCCCATATATTCAATATGTATCCGGCTCCACGGTCGACCCGGCCAAGTCCACATGCGCGGCGATTGCCGAGGTGGTGCATCTGCTTGAGCTGCACAAACTTCGCACGACCGACACATAAGTTCTACTGCCTCATCGACCCCGGGCCACCATACGTAGCTTCGTGCTAACGCTTTCGATTTTACTATACCCATATGGGGTTCATGTAACATCAATAATATTTTATTCCTACAGGTCCTAGGTACGACTAACCGATGGCCCCACATTATACACCCTAATTCCTCATAAAGCTCCTGTTTCCTATTAAAGTACGGTTTTAAATTGCTAATTTCACATACATCAGGCCAGCCGTCTCTTATATAGCTCAATATTTTTGATAATTCTTCGTCACGTAGTGTTTGACTTTTAATATCATTATAGTTTAATAACAATGACTGTTGTACAAAGTGTAAATGAGTTTGTTCTGGCTGTCCAGACGTATTAATTCCACTCGAAACTAGTGGTAACCTCGAAAACCCGTCTGCAACGTTTTGATCGGTGCGTACGTACTCAATAGTAAATGAGTAAGCTGATAAGATAATCGCCCATCTTTGCATTCGGCTTGCTACCATCGTCGGTATTCCAGTGTTAGGGCCAAATATTGACACTAAAGGCTTATGATCCGTACGTAATATGAAATCACGTCCATATAAATATTGATGAAATTTATTGACACAAAATATAATAGCTAAAGCCTCACGATGTATCTGCGAGTAATTTTTTTCCGCTTCACTAAGTGTACGTGACGCGTAGGCTATCGGACGCTCGCCCCTCGCGCTCGGCTGCGACAGTACGCCACCGACACCGCGTGCGCTCGCGTCGCATGTTAAAATCAATGGTTTCATAGGTCCATAATGCGCTAATACCTGAAGCCCCCGCTAAAACGTTTTTAATGTTCACAAAAGATTTTTCACATTCAGCTGACCAATACCATTGTTTACCTTTCTTTAATAATTCATAAAGTGGCACTAACTTACTACTCATATTCCTAACAAATTTACCATAAAAAATTATTATTCCTAAAAAGGACCGTAACTCCGTTATATTTGATGGACGTGGAATGTTCAAAATGGCGTCTACTTTAGACGGATCTATTTTAATACCTTCGCTGTTAATTATATATCCTAAATATTTTACCTCTTTAACTAGAAATACACATTTATTACTTTTTAATTTTAAACCATGTTTGTGCAATCTATTAAAAACTTCCTGTAAGGCTTCTAAGTGTTCCCGCTCGTTCCGGCCACTAATAATTATGTCATCAAGGAACACCTCCACGTTAGGTATCCCTTTCATTAGTTGACACATAATCCGCTGAAAAATGCCAGGACTCGATGAAAGCCCATAAACTAATCGATTATACCTATATAAACCCCTATGAGTGTTAACTACTGTATATTTCTTAGAATCATCCAATTATATTTGATTATAAGCTTGTGATAAATCTATTTTAGAAAAATAAGTAGCTCCGCTAAGTTTAACTATTAAATCCTCAATTTTAGGCAATGGGAAACGATCCGTTAATAAGGCAGGGTTCACCGTGGCTTTATAATCAGCACAGATTCTCAGCGAGCCATCAGGTTTATTTACCAGCACCAGTGGAGAGGCCCAGTCGGAACAGTCAACGGGCTCGATGACGCCCTCGCGTAGCATCTCGTCGAGCGCGGCGTCGAGCCGACCGAGCAACGCGTACGGCACCGGCCGTGCACGGTGGTACACCGACGCAGCACAGTCGCGCACGCGCAGCGTCGCTTTACCCCCCGTGTACCGCCCCAGCCCACCGCTGAATAGCTCTTTATACCTGTATAGGAGTTCGTTAATTCCATTAGTTATATTATTATTTTTACTATCTATTTTATAACAGTTGTTAAAAGCTGGGATATTTATTTTTAATTCAGTTAACCATTGACGGCCAAGTAATGAAGTGGTACCAATATTACAAATAATTCTAAGTTTTTACCACAATTTCCGTACATTACATATGGTCTGAATACCCCTAGGGGTTTAATTTTTGAACCGTCATAAAAATTTAATACAATATCACTAACTTCTAACTTATGGGTATTAAAATACTTTTTATAAGTTTTTGCACTAATGCATGATATCGCCGTACCCGTATCAATCTCCATTGGAATTGTAATATTATTAATACGTATATGCAAATTTACCGCTCTGTAGTCGCTCAGGCATAAATGATGGAAACTTTCTTCCAGTACCCTCTCCTCGTCCGATAGTTCTGTTTGCATTTCTCCATAATTAATCGCCGATCGCCTTATTCCACCTCTGTGAACCTCGTTATTTGCTTTATCAGGGCATACCCGTCGTAAATGACCGGAGCGTTTGCAGTGGCTGCAGACGTAGTTACGAAACCGACAAGTCGAATATGTATGTTCCATTGCCCCGCAACCAGTACAGTTATATCGCCCGTCCGCCTTGCCATCATCACCAAATCGCCATCGCGAGTTGTTCGTGTTCTCCCGTTAAGCTGTATCCTTCCGCCTGATCCGCGGATTGTTGTAGATACGCCCACCGACGCCACCGCTTTGCGTGCTGACCACGTGTACCGCCTGTTCCGGCAGTGTGCCATCCGCGCGCGCCTCACCGCCCTTGTTCACCATAAGCTTAGAATCCACGGCGGCTGCATCCCTCTCCGCCGCCTCCAACGAGGTTGCCAGCCTCACTGCGTCTGTATAGGTTATTGTATCGGCCTCCGCAAACAACCGTTGCCGTATAATGTCGCTACGTAACCCGCAGACAAACTGATCCCTCAAATTTTCACTTAATCCTTCTTTAAACTTACAATGTCGGGCAAGTTTCTTGAGATCCGCCACATACGTGGCTACGTTTTCCTCGCTGCCCTGCCTCCGCTGCCTAAATCGATAACGTTCTGCAAGTACCGACGGAGATGGTTCTAGATGCTGACGTAACAGTTCGACTGCCTTGGTATATGTTAACGCCGCTGGTTTGTCCGGACTAGCAAGATTAGATAATAGTTCGTATGCCTCATCCCCCATAACAGCTATTAGGGTAGGCAATTTCGTGACATCTTCTATTTTGTTCACTTTAAAGTACATTTCTAGCCTGTCCACGTACACTGACCAAGTGCCACACTTTAAATCGAATTCTTTTATTTTACCAATAGACATTTTAAGTTTTTGTTATTACACTCGCGAACGTTATAACAATATTTAACAATAGGTAGTTAAACGCTATAATTCCGTTTAATCCTCGTCGCCACTGTAATGTTCGTAAATAAAACACAGCGTTGCCGAGCACACATATATTGCGAATCACGAGACTGACATAATTATCTTAGAACTACCTACTGAACACTTATAATATTAAATACATTTATACGTTATTAATCTACCTACACTGAATGAACATATCATCAAAATTAATCAAAACTTCCAGAGAGTTCTGTAGAGAATACAATACGTCAGCATCTGTAATACCGAACATATATTACCTTCGAATCGCTGTGTTATAGCATATTCTATGCGTACAGGGTATTGTTACTTACAATTTTATTTCACCCTTACATAGACGTTGAATTATTCCGTTTCCCTATTGGGGGACAAATAAGGAAAATAGTTTTTACAGGTATGTCTTATTGCGAACATTCATTTCTTATAAGTAACCTTTATTTGTTACTTCCTCGCGATATGAGTTTTGTATTCGTCTTTATTTATAGAAACATTTGTTTACTAACCATGTGGTGACTGTTTAAGAATAAAACCTGGCAACACCAAAAAATATCTGATAAAGATTTACAAAGTCAATCTAACATGACTACTTCGAGTCATATTAAATCAATTTTATTTGATTTAATCGCCCCATAAGTTTCGTAAAAATAGTTACTTTTTTTCTAAATTATGTATTAGTTGCAATTATTACAACATCTTAAAAATATAAAAAAACGCATTATCTGCTTGCTATTTAGCTTATCGTATGTTGGAATCTATTAATTGACTTCAGTAGGTCACCCGGAGTTACCATTTCGGGTTCATTTACCATTCTTACTTTTCATTGCTTTGAGTGGCAAATGAGCAAATAGCACACCTGATGGTAAATATCATTGCCGTCCATGGACCTTTGCAATAACGAAAGGTATAGCTTAGACCGCTGCCTACCAATAAAATCCCCAAACCCACCCAGTTGGGCTTCCTGCTCTCTCGCTCACCGAACGAAGCGCAATAGCACATTGCCATTACTCAGACGTCGATCTTCTGTGAGGGTGTGGTACTACCCCGGACGGACCGGCCCGCGGCTGTAGACAGAAAGTTGTCAACAGCGTGGTCCTACCACTATTAAATATGCGCGTGGGTGTTTACTAACAACTATTTATTATTATCTTCACAATGGATCACAAAATATTAGGGTTTAATTCAATTTGTGTATACTATAATTTAGAGTGAGGATCTGGCGTCTGTATTTGAATACGGTTATTGTTTTGCGTTTAGAAATATTAATTATCTTTGTACCGCTTTCTAATATAATGTATAAATTATTCAATAATAATAAGACAGCAGTATCGATATCTGAAGTTATACAAACATTACCAAAGTTTGCGTTAGTTATATCAATATCTAGGTTATTGTAATTTAGACTTTTAGTTTTGATAGTTTTCATACTTGTATCTGTGTTGCTTACTATTACATAGTTTCTATGTAATAGTAGTCCAAATATGCTCCCGTTCTGAAGGATTTTAGTTATACACAAAAAAATATATGTATATACAAAGAAATTACCTATGTAAGAAGAGAGATATATGTTAGTGACCAATATTAAATTGGGCGACTATTGAAACTTGCATATTGTGTTTAAGTTTATCCAGTTTACCAACAATTATGGGTATTTCATTGAAAAATACAATAGTTATAAATTAGACTTACACTTTTGTTTTACTTCAGTTATGTGTAGTTGTAATATACCGTCTCTTATAAATTTCAAAAGTAAATTTACATAATAAAACCATAGTTCTTCTAATCTTATCCCTATTACTTTAGGTCGATATAATATGTACTTGTCGGAATGGTCAATACTACGGGAGCTGCGTTGACGAGGCGGAAGCGTTTGGGCAGCCGCGCTTCGGCAGAGTCTAAGCCTTGCGTCCGCAAGAGCGGTATAAAAGGGGAGTGCACACGTAGTTGAGGATCGCCGGGGTTGAGAGCCCTCAGCGCTCACCCACAGTCCGGGTTAAGCTATGACAGCCATCTGCGACTAACAGCTAAAAGACAGACACAAAAAAAAAAAAAAAAAAAAAAAAAAAAGTAGTTGAGGATTTATAATTCGTCGAGACTCAAAGCGGACAACATAGGCCTAGGAACTGCCTACGACTCGTAGTGTGTGTTGTGACGTATTGTGTTAACCAGTTTGTCAATATTCAAGTGTGTGTACGTATATTGTTCAATTGCTCGTTACCCGCGCTGCGCCCACAAGCCATGAACTCTGGAGGAGATGCTGATTCGAATTTGCCACCTCTTCCGATATACTCTTCTTTTATAGTACATATTGTAAAAGTTATTGGCAATAGTTTTATGACCGGATGCCTGACAGACGTCAACCATCTTTTTTTTTTATACAGTGGACTAGGACTTTTATACTGGATGCGTCTCGCCCTGCCAAATCGGTCCGGGGTGACGGAAGAGGCGGCGCGTGACCCCATAGATCCACCGTGCAACTCCTCTCTTCGCCGTGCGAGCGGGCCACCGGTACCCGATCTTTGTCTTCGGTGGCGACGTCAACCCTCCTTGGGAATGTAATTTTTGACCAAACGGCATCAAATGGATTTGGCCCAGGTCGTTATAAGGCTCTTAGTCGTCTTTTACGACATCCACGAGCAAAGTATGGGTTGATAGTATTCGTAGCCGCTACCACACAGCAAAAAATTTACATAAGATATTTTTATAAAAGGTTTGTACATTTAGTTTCTATGTTAAATTATTTTCTTCATACTTAGAACTTTATACTTAGACTTATTTTGGAAAACTTATACAGTTTAAGCGGAAACCCAAAATGATTGATTAATTATCAGCAGTTTATGACAACGGCAATTCCTAGTTAAGTAACCTTTATAAGCGATGTACCACTGTTACCAAATTATGTCCATTTACTAAAGTTTATAGACACTATTCTGCTCGTAACTGTCACACTTAATTATTATTAGTCTTAACTCCGTGTTTAAGATAACCTATCTCGAGAAACAGGCTCTCTTAAATAATAAGATTAATTTGGAATCTAAGAGGTGGTTCTAAAGATAGGCACGTTCATTAGAAATCATTATTTGACAATAATATTTGGCTGCACAGGTGGCGTAGTAGTGAAGTGGTGAAGACCTGCCATGCCAGTTACGTGGGTTCGATTCCTATGCAGAATAATACTTTGCGCGATCCACAAACTGTTGTTATAAAAATTATAACCAGACTCAGCTGGTTATAATTTTTCTACGTTAATTGCGTGTAAATAAAGAGTCCCGCAATACAATGATTATTGCCTTAATGCAGGCAATTATCTAAAAAAATATTAACCTAAAAAAAAATATAATCAAAGCAAACATTTTTTTTTACTAAATTAAATATATAATATAAGGATGTTCAATAAAAATCGTCAAATGGATTTCGTAAACCCTTGATCCCCGTTATGTTCTCAGTCAAGCGGCATTTTCACACCGACCTTCATCACTCGCGACAAGCGAAAACGTCTTCATTGTGCTTTGAAGTATAATTGAAATTTCAACGAGTTTTTATGTCTATATAAGCATTTATCTGTATAACGGGATATCTAATATTTTATCAAAAATTTTATGCTTGAAAGTACTCCACCAGGTACGAGTAGACATAATTATCTTTAAAAACAAGGAATTTTTAGTATAATTTTTAGTATGTGGGAAGTTTTGGATAAATCAATAATCTACCTAAGTTTCTTCTATAGGTACAAAAAAATGTATAATTATTAGAATTTGGAAGTAAATTTGGATATTGTGATTAAGAATAGAAATAGCTCAGTTGTTTCAATCTTTGGTTTTTACCTCTTTATTATATTTTCTTTTTTCCTTTTTTAATATATTTTTACTTTCATGTTTTTTTTTTGCATTTTCGTATTATAAAATATGTCATTAAGCGATATAGGTCATTATGTACTAGGCCCATAGTAAGTGTATACCACTTAAAGGTGAATTATTCCTATACTATTATTTGGGACACGAATAAGGAAAATAGTTGTTACAGGTATGTGCGATTGCGAACATTCATTTCATAAATGAAAATTGTTTATTTAGGCTTTATGTTAAGAGAATATTCTATTATTATTATACTAGTCTTAGTCTAGTCTAGCCTTCGACGTCACTAGCGTATAAATCATATTTGACGTCATCAATCATTATCATCAACATTCTCCTGTCTTATCCCAATTACTTCAGGTAGACGTAATATTTACTCCTCTCCAACATACATATTGTAAAAGTTATTGGTAATAGTTTCATGACCGACCGCCAGCTTCCTTCTTTTTTTTGCTTGTGGTGTAAAACGAGCAGACAGCTCATCTGATGGTAATCGTCACTGCCATCCATGGACCTTTGCATTGCCAAGGGTATAGCTAAGCCGCTGCCTACCAATACAAACTCCAAACTTACCCCAGTTGGGCTTCCGGCGCTCTCGCTCACCGAACGAAGCGGAATAGCACTTTGCCATTACTCAGACGTCGATCTTCTGTGAGAGCGTGGTACTACCCCAGACGGATCAGCCCGCGGCTGTCCACAGAGAACTGTCAACAACGTGGTGCTATCACAATGACGTTGACGTTGACGACCAGCTTGACGTCAACTCTCAGGGGAATGTAATTTTTGACCAAACCGCATCAGGTGAAGTTGACCCAGGTCTCTTAGTTTTCGTTTATGACGTCCACGAACAAACTAAATATTGGAAGTATTTGTAACACAACACAGCAACGATGTCCTCATTAATCATGAATTTCAAAATTTATGTTGTAATGTGAAAAATCATTTCTATTTTAGGGCGGAAAATATTTCAGCATATTGGTTTCAGTAGCGTTGATTCAACGCAGATAAGTCAGTCAACCAGATTTTTACTTTATATAAACTATAAAAATATTTTATTGCTGGTAGCAAAGATAAAAATTTATATTCTCTGTGGTGACAGAATAAAAATACAATTAACCATCCCTTCCATATCTGAAGATGAAAGACAAGTATGACAAGTCAATAAATAACATTAGTGAATCAAAAACAAAGCACACAATGTTATTATACCCAGTGGTCTGACTAGTATGTTAGGTAGGTTAATTAGGAGAGGTTACACCGTGAAGGAAGCCTGTGTCCAAAAGCTATTAGTTTTGCTCGGAGACCAGCAAGATCAGATAAATGACTGCAGAACATATAGTTTATATTGTTGGTGGTAAGTTATAGATATTATACAGGGTGGAAGTGGACCGCTCCCGAAAACAAAGACAGGAGACCCTACTAGTCCTACTTGTAATGATAGGCTAGAAAAAAAATCGATAAGGACGAAAAAAAAATTTTTTTCACAAATATTTTTAAGTTTTTTTTCACATTCCATCGTATTAGGACAGTGTCATGTAACGATAACTCGATAAAAAATACGTAACTATACTCAGATGAGAAAAGACGCAATCTATTCAAAACTCACGATCATATGTTCAAGAGTTCAACGACAACGCGTGGTGAAAAATAATTTTTTTTTTTCATCCGAATCGTTTTAGCCTATCATTACAAGTAGGACTAGTAGGTTTACCTGTCTTTGTTTTCGGGAGCGATCCCCTTACACCCTTTTTTTTTTTTTTTTTTATTGGTGGGCTATGGGTGCGTCTCGCCCCGCCAAATCGGTCCGGGGTGACGGAGAAGGCGGCGCGTGACCCCATAGACCCACCGTAAAATCCTCTCTCTTCGCCGTGCGAGCGGACCACTGGTACCCGATCTTTGTCTTCGGTGGTCCGCTCGGCGGTTTACCCTCGCGGGTTCCTCTCGTCGACGCCCCGACAGATTTCACCGTCGGGGCGTCGCCCTCACGCGATGGCCTCGCGTCGGGTGACCGGACAATTCCCCGGTCCGATCACCCGAGGCCTGGGTTAGGGCGGCATCAGGCGCAGGTATTCGCGCCTGCGCCGCCCCAGCCGCTGGCGGCGGCCCGGGTCGCGGGAGTCCTCCCTGACTCGTTCCGCCGCCTCCTTCCGCAAGATGACAGCCTCGCAGAAGGCGGCGACCGCGTCCCAATTCCTGACGCTGTCGACCATCGCCCTCGCGACAGCCGGCAGCGTCAGGTCGGCACCGATAATAGCGACGAGGTCGCGGCGCTGCCCGTCCCAGCCCGAGCATCCCTCGAGCGTATGTTGCGCCGTGTCCTCGTCACTACTGCAATGATGGCAGCCCGGAGTCCACTCCCTGTACACGACCGTGTGCAGGTATTTCCCGAAGCACCCATGCCCCGTCAACACCTGCACCAGTCGGAAGGTGAGGACCCCGTGCTGCCGCTCCATCCATTTCATCAATACGGGCCGGAAGGCCTCGACGGTTACGACACCGTGTCTAGGCCTCTCCAGCCGCGTAACCCAACGGGCGATGATCCCCTTACACCCTGTATAATAATATAATAATGTTAATATTATTACTGATGAAACAAAGAACCTCCTCCTTTTTGAAGTCAATTAAAAATTGCGATACGACGTAGATATTTATTCAACTTTTTTTTCCGTCCATGGACCTTTGGAATACCAAGGGTATCGCTAGGCCGTTGCCTACCAATACAAACCCCAAATCCACCCAGTTGGACCTCCGCCTCTCTCGCTTACCGAACGAAGCTCAATAGCACATGGCCATTACTCAGGCGTTGATCTTCTGCGATAGTGTGGTACTACCGTGGATGGACCAGCCCACGGCTGTAGGCAGAAAACTGTCAACATCGTGGTCCTACTACTAAAGAATTTATTAAAAGGGTAATAATTCACGTTAGATAAATTGATAACACAGCTGATCTTCAAAATATCTGTAATTCAATTAAAAATTAAATTAAAGCAAATAATGGTACTTTATATCAGCAATGAACATACTGGAATAACTAATGCCAAATATTGCTTGACACTTTCTTTTTGTCGGTTAACTCTTATCTTATTATTTAAAATAAAACTACTTTTAGGGATTCTATCGCATTTGTACTTGATTTTTAATTACTCGACGTTTCGAACACTTTACAGTGATCATGGTCACGGGAAGACTAACATCTCCCATGTCTAAAAGTCATCGTTATTACAGAAATTTATATCTACCCGCTACATTACCAGTTATTAAAAGTTTGACCCACATTTTAATACAAATTCATTGCCAGTACAAAAAAGAAAATAATTCTATATGTAAAAAAAAATATATTGTTTATGAACAGTTATAGTAAACATTTAATTTATGATAATTATTATACCTATTGTATTACTAGTTTAAAATCTAACAAAAACTATTAAACTCATCATCATCATGTTACAAGATTTTAAACTATTGAATTTATAATTATATTTTTGGTATAGTAAAACTTATGTTCAGCAAAACTTACTGAACGTGCCTACATCAACAAGACAGTGGTTACTTAGTAGCCTTGACGGCACGCATCTGCCTCGTTGATTAACTGAGGATTATGACTACAAGAAAAGGCTGTGGTCTCAGTGGTTTCAAATAAGAAGAGGCATCTAATTAATGAAAGAGGTTTCACCGATGAGTTTATTAATTTAATATTATTAACTAATTTTAGTTTAAAACCAAAATAGTAGGGGTGTGCGAATATCGTTCAAATCGAATCGAATCGAATATTAATATTCGAAAAATTTCTAAAAATTTCGAATAATTTGAACAATTTGCGAATTATCGAAATATCATTGGATTTTCTATTGTTCCCACAATTTGAATGTCATATTTGAATATCGAACATACATAACAAACTCCGAATTTAAAATACAATAAAAATTTGCGAATATTATAATTCGGAAAAAATCGAAATTATTCGAATAATTCGAAATTTTTCGAATTATTCAAAATTTTTCGAATTATTCGGGAACTTTCGAATAATTCGAAATTTCGAATTATTCGATTCGAGTTTCGAATCGAATATTAATATTCGATTCGGAACGAATAATTCGTAAGTTCGAATTATTCGCACACCCCTACAAAATAGGTTTTTGATTATATTTAAAGAGTTTTCAAACTATTATCTCAATCATTTTTATTTTCATAAATGATTTCGTACATAAAAGCTGTGTGGTAGCAGCTACGAACACTACCAACCTATACTTTGCTCGTGGATGTCGTAAAAGACGACTGAGAGCCTTATTAACGACCTGGGCCAACTCCACCTGATGCCGTTTAGTCAACAATTACACTCCCAAGGAAGGTTGACGTCTGGCAGGCGGCCGGTCATAAAACTATTGCCAATAACTTTTACAATATGTACTATGAAAGAAAAGTACATATTGTATCGACCCCAAGTAATTGGGATAAGAGTAGGAGAATGATGATGATGATGATTTCGTACATAAAACTAAAATAATGAAAATGTTAAATGCATTTCAATATTTTCCTTTGTCATAGAGAACTACATAAAGAATTATCTGCTATGTGGTGATGGAGACAGAATACAATTCAGTGATAAAAGAAGACTAAGAATAATATGGACATACCTTCCATGCAAGACAAGTAAAACTCGAAGTATAACCTTGTGCCAATCCGCCCGAGCAGCGTGATATAGTAGGTCAATATCTTCTATTATAGACAAGGCTCGAGTCTAGCAGGGAGAAGTATATGAGCTGAGATGATGATGAAAGAACTACCTAAATAACTTATCTGAATGTTTTTTTTAACCAAATCATCACATATATATATATATATATATATATATATATATATATATATATATATATATATATATATATATATATATATATATTGGGGTTTAACCCCAATAACTAAATCACATTCTAAATATCTCTGCCGCTAGCTTTAAATAGATGCATAGTGTTTTCAATATTTTCTTCTTTGGTAGTTACTCACAAGGAAAACATACGTAAAATTAATGTTATCAAACTTTTGGTTATTTTTGTTACTATAATAATATCTACAGCCACGGACCAGTCCGTTTGGGGTAGTACCACACTCTCGCAGAAGATCGTCGTCTGAGCAATGGCAATGTGCTGTTGCTCTTTGTTCAGTGAACGTGAGACCCGGCAACCCAACTGGGTGGGTTTGTGGTATTGTAAAGTTCCATAACGTGTGCTGCTTGCTCGTTTGCCACCAAAACCAATAAATAAAACATACAATAGGTGAACTAACGATATCTTGAAAGTCTCAGGAAGCTATTGGATGCATTTAGCACAGGACTGTTTTGATTAGCATATGTCCAACAGCGTACGTCTACGGGCTGATGAATGGATGGATCATAAAAAAAATATTAATATGCTTATTGAAAAGTATTGGAAATAATGCTGTATGAACATAATAAAATATTTACACTAGTTAGTAGTTCTGACAAAACAATCCCTACTAATATATAAATGTGAATGTAAGTTTGTTTGTTACGCTTTCACGCTAAAACTACTCAACCGATCATCATGGAATATTGTACACATATTCTTGGAGGTATTAAAAGTAACATAGGATACTTTTTATTAAAAAAAAAATCAAAATTTTTATATGACAAATAAAAAAAATGTTTGTCAAAAAATCTCAAACAACGCCATCTAGCAGTCTTCAACGCCATCTAGCAGTCCAGTAATGAAGTTCCAACTCTGAGTATTGTAATAACGTTGCACTGTATTAACGACGGTCAAAAATAAAAATAGTGGATCAAAAACGGAAAGTAACCTGTAAGCGGAAAGTAAAAATAGGGGATCAAAAACGGAAAGTAACCTTTTACGCGGGCGAAGCCGCGGGCAGAAGCTAGTAACCTATAAAAATGAGATACAAACCAAATTGAATTTTTATTAGTGGCGAATATAGCTCAAGTTAGTAATTTTTCCACCGACGAGAAAGACCGGGTTCCGGTGTCCCACTCCCACGGAATCTATAGTTACATTGAAAAGCGGGTCTGTGGGGTCGCGCACCACTTCTTCTGTCCCCCTGGACGGATTTAGCGGGGTGTGAACACTCCATAACCCTCCGTCAAAAATAATATATAATCTTGAAAAAAAATTCAAAATTTAACTCTCACTTTTATTCGGTGTGCTTCTTATAGGAATGTTTATGAATGATTATGGTCGGTTGCAGAGTATATTTTTTTCACCATCCTGTACTAAGGACGTTATCCTTGTATTGCGGAAGACTTCTCAAATATATAATTAACGCAGACGAATTACATCCAGACTCAAAACAACACTGTGGATTGCACAAAGTAGTGTTCTGCGTAGAAATCGAACCCATTGCCCTGGTATAGAAGGTCAGTATTTTAGCCACTACGCCATCTGCGCATTCAAATTGTGTTCATATCATATCATAATACGTTTTTGTGCAATTGTTTCCATTATCATGCAAAACTTTAATCTGTTAAAATCTCTATCCTGTAAATTGTAACAGATTAGAGTCATCATCATCATGACTCTAATCTGTTACAATGTATAGTAAATTTGATGTTTGCTCAAAAACTTATTAATAATATTAACAAAATATTTCATATTGTTATTGCCAAATGTATTAAATAAATGAAATAGGACAATTTACAAAATGTCAATTGCAAATTTTAATAAATTTTGATGCGACGAATTAAATATTATGATGAATGAATACTGTTATTACATTTTACAAACTGATAAATATTATGTTAAGTGAAAAATATTTCATTATCTCAGATCATATATGTCCCAATATTGGGTTCAAGCCTCCTAAAATGGCAGGGAAATCGATCTACTATACCACGCTGGTAAGACGTGTTGGTATAGGGTTTTGTTTTGAATTTATGCGTTAATGTTATATGCGTTTTATATCTCTTAGTGGTCTCTTACAATCACCCTTGGGTAAGATAGAGCGTGGTGAATTGTATTTTCACTCCGGCACTACACGGAAAGAAAAGTATTTAAAATTCTGTAAATATAAACTAATAATAATAAATTGAATCACCCCGATAAGATGCATTATCTTTTATGTGTTATATTTGTTTTCTAATTTAAAAAAAATACGTTAACAATCTTACTTAAGACCTTCATTGTATTATCTATTTTTGATTCCTTTAGAATTAATTAATAAAGCGCCGCTAACGATTGTCTATGCCAATAGCTGCATAAGACACAATTGGAGCAGCTCGTTCTCTATAATACCATCCACTCGAAGAAAAATTACGTCTGAGTATTAGCAATATGCTGTTGAGTCTCGAATATGCTGTTCAGTCTTGAATATGCTGTTGAGTCTCATTCGACGAGTAAGAAATAGAGACCCAAACTTTTACGATAATCATAGATTTAACTTTATCTTTTGTATTACGTATGTAGGTCCAAGAGGAGCAGCTACCACTTACCTTTTCTCGGATTCCTCAAATGCCATCACATATAATAAAAAGCAAATATATCTTCTATATTTATGGAAATACTCTAAGCGTTAAGAATAAATGTATAGGTACACCTACTTAATATCCAAATCGCTTCCCGCTGCGCTCATTCCAAGCACGTGCCCATACTGTCAGGAGCCACGTGCAAATAACGACAACAGTTCTGCGGGTCTGTACATAATCATTAATTTAATAGGAACCAGGAGGCCGGATAGTTTGGCCACTTGAGATCGTGACTGGCTTAACTTGTTATTTGGAAGGATATTGAATACTAGTATATGTAAGTTTCAATGATTTCCTTTGCTTACTGAAATTGTTCAATAGAAATTCGACGAGTTTCAGTTTTGTTAATTGGAGATTGAATTAAAAGCTTAGTATATGTTATAGCCGGATAACCGAGCTTAGCTCGATATTACCATCTTTAGTATCTTTTGGCAAATATACTTATTTAGATATTAAGAAAATAATTGATAAAATAACGATATATATATATATATATATATATATATATATATAATTATACTAATGCGGTTGTAGACCTTATATTAGACAAATTTATGTAAATTTTGTGTAAGCTTATTACTCTGAAACCGAAATAATGTATTTTCTTTCTTTCTTTCTTCTTCTTTCATATACATATATATAGACATATCTTCAACACAAATGTCGCTAGCAATTGTTGACATTATTTTCTACTTCACTTCATTTTTACTATAATCCATGACTCAGCAAGTATCACATAAAACTAAACAGAATTTAGCACACTTAAAAACTCAGCTGGGCATGCAGTAAGTAAAAATAAATTGCTATAGTTTTCCGCACTTGCTAGTAACACTATAGATACAGTATATTCTTATATGTATATATCTCGCTGTATATGTATGAGTAATAAAGCGTTTTAACTATTTTTTGAAGTTTAATTATTTTAAAAGTAAAAGTAACACTATTTCTATTAATTCTGAATCTTTTTGAATGTGGTTGCGTTTTAGATTTAGTAATACCATAGTAGATTCGTGTACGTTTTAATTTAATAAATTGATCATATCAGCCCACATATATTCCGCTTATGAGCTCGAGCCTTCTCCAAAATGGGAGAGAATTTTGACTTACTATACAACACTGGTCAGATGGGTTTTGATTCGAGATTTTCTTCTCTTAACCTTCGTATACTCGCGCGTTGGTCTCTCAGACCGACAAACCATTGAATTGTTGTTTTCTCAATAAATATTAACACTTTGTGGTTTTTAGTAGCTTCTTCATTTGGTTTTGTTATTGTTTAGTGCGGCAGAAGCGCTGGTGTAGTGTAGATATGACACTTTTTTTACAGTTACCGGTCCGTGGGACCGAACACACCTTGACACCATTTTAGGAAAGTCTCATTTTTTCATTTTAGAATATTACTCAATGAAATGTATTAATTAATTTTAGTGGTGTATTATAATTATTGAGTATAAAGGATAACGTTAATTTAGATACTTTTTTATTTATTTTCGGTCTTTTTTAGGGTTCCATACCTCGAAAGGAAAAAACGGAACCTTTATAGGATCACTTTGTAGTCCATCCGTCTGTCCGTCCATCTGTCTATCTGTCAAGACTCTTTTTCTCAGAAACGCGTAAAGGTATCAAGCTAAAATGTTTATCAGATACTCAGGTCTACTGACCTTTGGAGCTGTGAAAAATCAAACTTCTAAGCTAACACAATGAAAAGATACAGCTGTTTATTTATGTCGCAAATTTCTGCAAATTTTCGATACTTGCAGGGGAATCAAAACCTGGAGGGCCGCAGTATCCTCTGCGCGGGTCCCGCAGGGGACATTGTGCGGACGCCCATGTCGTGCGGCGTTCCACAGTGGTCGGTTCTGGGGCCGACTCTGTGGGACATCGGGTACGACTGGGCGTTGAGAGGGAGTCTCCCCCCCGGACTGAGCTTGGTGTGCTACGCTGACGACACGCTCGTCACAGCCCGGGGCAGGACACTCGAAGAGGCGGCGAGCCTGGCCACTCTCGGCACCGAGGAGATGGTCAGGCGGATCGAGGCGCTGGGGCTCAGGGTGGCCCTAAACAAGACGGAGGCCCTACTTTTCCATGGGCCCCGTGTGAGGCTGCCCATCGGCGCCTCGATAGTGGTAAACTCCATCCACATCAGCATCCAGGCCCATATGAGGTACTTGGGTCTGGTGCTCGACGGGCGATGGTGGTTCCGGGAGCATTTCCAACAGATTGCTCCCCGGCTTGTCGGCGCGGCGTCCGCCCTTTCTCGACTCATGCCGAACGTGGGCGGACCCAGTTTTGAGGCCCGACGGCTGTATGCGGGGGTCATCCGCTCGATGGCCATGTACGGCGCACCCGTGTGGGCGAGGGCTCTGAACGCCCAGCTCAGGGCGGTTTTGTGGAGGCCACAGAGAGCCATGGCGGTCAGAGCCATTCGCGGGTACCGCACGGTGTCAACAGAGGCGGCGTGCCTGTTGGCCGGGACACCCCCGTGGGACCTAGAGGCGGAGATGCTCTCCGACCTCTACCGGCGGGTTATCACAGCGTGCGAGGAAGGTGGCTCCCCATCGTTGAGCGAGATAGCCACCTGGCGCGTGGATGCCCGCCGAGACGTCATCGCCCGTTGGGCTACGCGGCTGGAGAGGCCTAGGCACGGTGTGGAGATCGTTGAGGCCCTCCGGCCCGTATTGATAGAGTGGATGGAGCGGCGGCACGGAGTCCTCACCTTTCGGCTGGTGCAGGTATTGACGGGGCACGGGTGTTTCGGGTTGTACCTGCACAGGGTCGTGTATAGGGAGTGGACTCCGGCCTGCCACCACTGCAGGAGTGACGAGGACACGGCGCAACACACGCTGGAGGTGTGTCCGGGATGGGAGCGGCAGCGCCGTGACCTCGTCGCTGTCATCGGTGCCGACCTGACGCTGCCGGCCGTCGCGAGGGCGATGGTCGACAGCATCAGGAACTGGGATGCGGTCGCCGCCTTCTGCGAGGCTGTCATCTCGCAGAAGGAAGCGGCGGAACGGGCAAGGGAGGATTCCCGCGCCCCGGGCCGCCGCCAGCGGCTGGGGCGGCGCAGGCGCGAATACCTGCGCCTGATGCCGCCCTAACCGAGGCTTCGGGTGATCGGACCGGGGAATTGTCCGGTCACCCGACGTGAGGCTACCGCGTGAGGGCGACGCCCCGACGGCGAAATCTGTCGGGGCGTCGACGAGAGGAACCCGCGAGGGTGAACCGCCGGGCGGGCCACCGAAGTTAAAAATCGGGTCCCGGTGACCCGCTCGCACGGCGAAGAGAGAGGAGTTTTTACGGTGGGTCTATGGGGTCACGCGCCGCCTTCTCCGTCACCCCGGACCGATTTGGCGGGGCGAGACTAATCCATAGTCCACCGAAAAAAAAAAAAAAAAAAAAAAGGGGAATCAAAACCTACAGGGTACTTCCCGTGAACTCAGAATCTTAAAATTTGGTACGAAGTAACGTCTTATAGCACAGATATAGAAAATAAATGTGAAAACCGTAAATTTTTAATTACATTATGTATAAAAAATATTTTTAATAATTTTAAACTCACTACCCCTTTCCTCCTGAACCTGTAGTGTATTAAATTGAAATTCATATCAAATACTCAGATCTATAATACCTTTAAGCTGTAATAAAATCAAACTTCTATGCCAACGAAATCAAAAGAAACAGCAATTTAAGCCGCATATTTCGAAACTCGCAACTACTTGCAAGGGAATCAAAACCTAAAGGGTACTTCCAGTCGACCTAGAATCTTTATTTTGGCATGAAGCAATGCTTTATAGCACGTATAAAGGAAAAATTACGAAAACCTTAAATTTTTAGTTACATCACATTTTTTTTTGTTTAACGGAATTCTTCGTGCGCGATTACAACTCGCAGTTGGCCGTTTCTTTTTTTGGTTTTTTTTTGTCATTATTTTATCATTTTTTTTAATGTGTGAATTTAAAAAAAAAATACTAGAAAGAAAATACTCAGCTCAACTCGGTCTTTAAAATATTATATACTTATATACGAGACTTATTTATTCAGAGGATACAGTCTATTTATTTACATATTGATCAAATAAATTATAAATGAACTAAACTCAATGACTATCGTCTTCCTTCTTTACTTATACAGTTTATATAGACTATATTTTAAGTACGAGTGATCTTTATAAAGACAAAATTGATGTAATATATGCCACTCATCAAAGGCTTGCTGTAGGGATTTCTTTCGCGTTTTCCTTCTCTGAAAAATTAAATTTTATCTATAGCTTGTTAAATTTTAACATAATATTTTTATTTCATCTCGAATCTCGAAAAGTTTATCGCTGTTGAATAACGTTGATTATTCAATGGAATATTAATAATATAATCTTTGAATTTAATAAAAACTTGACTTATCCGGCCGAATGCCGGTGGCCAAAAAACTTTGCTTGTTAAAGGCCTTCATTAGCGAGCCTTCGAGGGTTTTGGATAGATCCTTCGGTTATCGACTTAATTACAAGTATCTTGTACTTTAGAGCTTAGTCACATTCGCCTTTGAATTTTGTTGGGCTTATGTTGCAATTAATGCTGATTTGGCGTTAGAATGTTCAGAACTACTAAACTTAATAATATATCGTCCACGTCATGATGGTTTCACACTATATCACGATACCTTTCTTGCCTGCAGATCTCTGAAAACGGTAATATAGACCATAAGTAGATAGCATAAGAAAAGTAAAACCAACCAACAAAGTATGCTAAGCCAAATTTCCTTCCATTGTAGAAAAAACTAAGAGAGTACGATGTATGAGTATGAAAAGAAGAATATGGTTTATGTAACAATCATTATTGTTATCCGTGTGGTGACGGAGTAAGAATGCGATTCACCACCCTTTGTCTTACCTATGGGTGATCGTACGAGACGACTAAGGGATATAAAACGCATATAACATCTATGCAAGAGAAGGAAAACTCGAAACAAAACCCTATACCAACACGTCTGACCAGCGTGGTACAGTAGATTAATTTCCCTCCCGTTACGGAGGAGACCAGAGCCCAACAGTGGGTCATATATGGGCTGTGACGATGATGATGATGAACAATCATAACGAACTAATTACTATTAGCATCAGAAATTAGCGTTTACGTTCAGAAATAATCTTATTATCAGCTTGTATGAATAAAATAAGTATATAATGTAAACAATGATAATAACATTCGTAGCTAAAGTCACGTTCGTAAATGCAACGTGTATTCTTTCAAAAATGACCCGAAATATTGCCTTTATTCTTGAATAAATTTGCCTATATTTTGATTCGCTTGAGAGCCTTAATACCTTACACTTATGCGTATAAAATCTAATAGCAATCTAAGGTATTAAGCGCTATATTTCTATTAAATCATTACGTATATGATAATAATCATATAAAAAAAATCGACCTAGTATCTTATTTAAAATATTACTACTACACTATTAAAATATAATCGTTGTGTGGTAGGGGGGCTACGAATACTCGCCGGGACCCCAGCAGGGGTCACAGGGCGGACCGGGCTCCCGCATTGCCGCGGTGGGCTGTGGGGCGTCTAGATAGGGACCTACTGGCGGAGGCGGCCATCGTGAACACGTGGCTGTCCTCACCACCCCCAGCGGACGGAGTGGACGTTGAGGCTGTCCGCATCCGCAGTGCGTTAACGCAGGTCTGTGATGCGGCCATGCCCAGGGTGCGGCATCTACCTCCGAGGCAGGGGGTCTACTGGTAGTCCCCAAGACTGGCGGACCTTCGTGCGGCGTGCATTAGTGCCCGAAGGTCCTACACCCGCAGTCGGCGGCGTCGCCGCGATGTTGAGCGGGAGGGCCAGCTGTACGAGGCGTACCGCAGTGCGCGTACCGCCTTTCGGCTGGCCATCCGGTCCGCCAAGGACGCAAGTTGGCAGGAGATGCTGGACGGTCCCGACCGTGACCTCTGGGGTCGCCCGTATCGCGCGTCGCTGAATAAGCTTCGCGCGCAGGGCCCCCCCCTCACCGAGACCCTCTAGCCCGACCTCCTTCGTAGAGTGGTCGAGGAGCTGTTCCCGCGGCAGTCGGAGCACACGCCCCCGGTCATGGCTTCACCAGATCACGACCGGGAGGCCGTCGAGAGTGTTCCGCCCATGACGGAGTCGGAAGTGGGGGCAGCCGTGGCGAAGATTCGATCCGCCACCACGGTCCCCGGCCCGGACGGAGTCCCAGTCCGGGTGTTGACGTTGCTCCTCGAGCATCTCGAACCTCGCCTCAGGCGACTGTTCAACGCCTGTCTGCGGTCTGGACAGTTCCCTGAGTGCTGGAATGAAGGGAGGTTGGTTCGCCTGCCAAAGCCGGGACGGCCCCCGGATTCGCCGTCGGCCTACAGGCCCATTGTGCTTCTGGACGATGTGGGTAAGGTGCTGGAGCGTGTCCTCGCTGCCCGCATCGTCCAGCACCTGGAGGAGGTGGGGCCCGATCTGTCGGACGCTCAGTTTGGGTTTCGGAGGGGGCGTTCGACCATCGGGGCCCTGCTACGCCTGAGGCAGACGGCCGCGGAGGCTATCGCCGGCAAAGGAGTGTTGTTGGCGGTGTCGTTGGACATCGCCAACGCCTTCAATAGTCTGCCATTCAGCTGCATCAGGGAGGCGCTCCGGTTCCATGGAGTGCCCCTGTACCTCAGGCGGCTGGTGGCAGACTATCTGGAGGGGCGCAGTGTTCTCTACGCGAGCCCCGCAGGGGACATTGTGCGGACGCCCATGTCGTGCGGTGTTCCGCAGGGGTCGGTTCTGGGGCCGACTCTGTGAGACATCGGGTACGACTGGGCGTTGAGAGGGAGTCTCCCCCCCGGGCTGAGCGTTATTTGCTATGCTGACGACACGCTCGTCACAGCCCGAGGCAGGACACTCGAAGAGGCGGCGAGCCTGGCCACTCTCGGCACCGAGGAGATGGTCAGGCGAATCGAGGCGCTGGGGCTCAGGGTGGCCCTAAACAAGACGGAGGCCCTACTATTCCATGGGCCCCGTGTGAGGCTGCCCATTAGCGCCTCGTTAGTCGTCAACTCCATCCACATCAGTATCCAGGCCCATATGAGGTACTTGGGTCTGGTGCTCGACGGGCGATGGTGGTTCCGGGAGCATTTTCGCCAAATTGCTCCCCGGCTGGTCGGCGCGGTGTCCGCCCTTTCTCGGCTCATGCCGAATCTGGGCGGACCCAGTTTCGAGGGCCGACGGCTGTATGCGGGGGTGATCCGCTCAATGGCCATGTACGGCGCACCCGTGTGGGCGAGGGCTCTAAACGCCCAGCTCAGGGCGGTGCTGTGGAGGCCACAGCGAGCCATGGCGGTCAGAGCCATTCGCGGGTACCGCACGGTGTCGACAGAGGCGGCGTGCCTATTGGCCAGGACACCCCCGTGGGACCTAGAGGCGGAGATGCTCTCCGACCTCTACCGGCGGGTAACCTCAGTGCGTGACGAGGGTGGCTCCCCATCGTTTAACGAGATAGCCACCTGGCGCTAGGATGCCCGCCGAGACGTCATCGTCCGTTGGGTTACGCGGCTGGAGAGGCCTAGATACGGTGTTGTTACCGTTGAGGCCCTCCGGCCCGTACTGATGGAATGGATGGAGCGGCGGCACGGGGTCCTCACCTTGCGACTGGTGCAGGTGTTAACGGGGCACGGGTGTTTCGGGAAATACCTGCACACGGTCGTGCACAGGGAATGGACTCCGGGCTGCCATCATTGCAGTAGTGACGAGGACACGGCGCAACATACGCTTGAGGAATGCTCGGGCTGGGACGGGCAGCGCCGCGACCTCGTCGCTATTATCGGTGCCGACCTGACGCTGCCGGCTGTCGCGAGGGCGATGGTCGACAGCGTCAGGAATTGGGACGCGGTCGCCGCCTTCTGCGAGGCTGTCATCTCGCAGAAGGAGGCGGCGGAACGGGCCCGGGAGGATTCCCGTGACCCGGGCCGCCGCCCGCGGCCGGGGCGGCGCAGGCGCGAATACCTGCGCCTGATGACGCCCTAACCGAGGCTTCGGGTGATCGGACCGGGGAATTGTCCGGTCACCCGACGCGAGGCCACCGCGTGAGGACGACGCCTCGACGACGAAATCTGTCGGGGCGTCAACAGGAGAGGAGCCCGAGAGGGTATACCGCCGAGCGGGCCACCGAAGACAAAGATCGGGTACCGGTGGCCCGCTCGCATGGCGAAGAAGAGGTGCTTGCAGGATTGGTCAATGGGGTTGCGCGCCGCCTCTTCCGTCACCCCGGACCGATTTGGCGGGGTGCGACGTCCATGGCCCATCACAAAAAAAAAAAAAAAAAGTGGCTACGAATACTACCAACCCTTACTTTGCTCGTGGATGTCGTAAAAGACGACTTACAGCTCCATATCGACCTGAGCCAACACCACCTGATGCTGTTTGGTCAACAAATACATTCCGAACGAGGGTTGACGTCAGGCAAGCGGCCGGTCTTAAAACTATTGCCAATAACTTTTGCAATATGTAGGAAGAGGAGTACATTTTGCGTCGACTCCAAGTAATTGAGATAAGAGTACGAGAATGATGATAACTACTAAAATATAATCTTTAAGTCCTTGGATATTTCTAAAGACCCACATAACCAAAAATGTATTCCTTAGTTCGAGATTATATTACATATAGAGTAATAATATGTATATGTTGTAAAGATAATACTTATTTTTTCATCATCATCATCACAGCCCATAAATGTCCCACTGTTGCGCTCGGGCCTCCTCCACAATAGGAGGGAAATTAATCTACTATACCGCGCTGGTCAGACGTGTTGGTATAGGGTTTTGTTTCGAGTTTCCCTTCTCTTGCATAGATGTTATATGCGTTTTATATCCCTTAGTCGTCTCGTACGATCACCCATGGGTAAGATATAGGATGGTGAATAGTATTATTTTATATATATATATATATATATATATATATATATATATATATATATATATATATACATACATATATAGGTGTTTGATAAGAAATATGATTCTGCAAATCTATAGTGATCCCACGTTGTCTATTTATGTTTCACTAAACTATCAGCGTTCTTTGAATGTGCTGCCTACATCATGCAATAAGTAACTAATTGGATTAGTTTGATGATTAAAGTTGTCGCAATATAACAAAACTCCCACTCATTGGTGTGGGAGTCTCATAAACTTTTATTATTTGTGATAAAGGAGTAAGCAGTACGCCTGATGGATCTTTGACATAGTATGGACTAGGCCACTACGTACCATCCAAAACTAATCTAGAAATTTCGACTTTCAACTCTCTCACTCACTGAACAAAGCTCAAAAACACGCCTCTGCTCAGATGTCGATTTTCTGCGAGATTGTGGTACTGCCCCGGATGGCCCAGCTTGCGGCAGTAGACATAAAACTACTAAATACATCTTTATTTTGACCTCATTTAATTACAGTACAAAATAAGACAATGATAATACAATATTATCCTACCGTGAAGAAAGTGCTCTTCTTAAACCTCGTTTAAAAAAGGACATGTCATAGCGCTCGGGAAACACAGCAGCAGGTAGTTCATTCCAGATCTTGCATGTACGTGAGAGAAATGAACGTTGAAAACGTACAGTTGACGTCTGTATCGTTTCCAGGTGGAATGGATGAACCCTGCTGCGGTGTCGAGTGGTACGGTGATAAAATGGTGACGGTGGTACCAAGTCAAACAGTTCCTCAGAGCACTCCCCGTGAAAGAGCCTGTAGAGTACACAGAGAGACCCAAAGTCTCTCCGGCTCTCCAATGACTCCAGTCCTTCCGTGAGGTTGGGATCACCGACGATTCGAACAGCACGTCTTTGCAGGGAGTCAAATGGGTCTAGCTGATATTTGGGCGCGCCTGCCCAGAGATGTGAGCAATACTCCACATGAGGGCGGACTTGTGCTTTATATAGCACAAGACGTTGTCTCGGTGTGAAGTATCGCCTGGCTCTGTTCAGGACGCCCAGCTTTCTACTTGCCAATTTGGCTTTGTCCTCCAAATGACTCCCAAACTGGACTTTGCTTGATAGTTCGACGCCGAGGATCCCAATACTCTCGGAAATTTGGAGAGTTACTCCTTGGAACTGAGGCGCCATGACGAAGGGGTCCTTTTTTGCAGTGAACGCGCAAACTTGTGTCTTAGTGGGATTGAACTGGACTAAGTTCCGTTCACCCCATTCGGAGGCCCGCCCCAGAGAGCGCTCGACTTCAGACACAAGTTGAGTCCTTCTTTCCTGTAATATACTCCGAGGCATATTCTAATGCTCGGTATACCGCTCGTCATCCGTGCTGTCTTCCGCATAGCAATGCATACTCTTTATAGAGAGCATGTCATTGATATGCAGGATAAACAACGTCGGGGAGAGCACCGAGCCCTATGGTACACCAGCGTTAATGGTGATGGTATCGGAGCAAGAGCCATCGACGACGACTCTTATACTCCGACCATCCAGAAAGCTGGCGATCCATTTACAGAGTCCCTCGGGGATTCCATAAGACGGTAGCTTCGATAGAAGGGCTCCGTGCCAGACCCTATCGAACGCCTTTGCAATATCTAGGCCGAATGCTAGCGCCTCACCCTTGCCCTCCAAAGCCTCTGCCCAACGGTGTGTAAGGTACACAAGAAGATCACCAGCCGATCGACCTTGTCGAAAGCCGTATTGGCGATCACTGATCAGCTGGTGATCCTCAAGGTACTGCAGAAGCTGCCGGTTTATGATTTTCTCCATTACTTTGGAGAGCAAGGATGTTATCGCAATCGGCCTGTAATTCGATGGGTCCGACCGTTCTCCCTTTTTAGGGATCGGGTGGACTTGAGCTACCTTCCACGAAGATGGAACCCTATTAGTATCGTACGAAAGACGGTATAGGCGCGTGAGGACGGGGGTTAACTCAGGGGCGCACGTCTTTAAGACCACTGCAGGGATGCCATCCGGCCCACTCGACTTATGGACGTCTAAAAGCCGCAGCTCTCGCCTGACCGCACGCTGTGAGATACGGATTTCAGGTAGAGAGCTATCACACCGCGGTATGGTAGGTGGTGTGGCAGCTCCCGCATCCAAAGTCGAGTTACAGGCAAAGAATTGACCTAAAAGATCGGCCTTCTCCTTTGCGCTGTAGGCCAGACTGCTATCGCTTTTCTGTAGTGGTGGGAGATTGGACCGGCAGAAGTTGCCTTGAGCAGCCTTGGCGAGCGACCAGAATGCACGACTCCCAGCAGGATAGCTCTCTAATCGCTCGCCAATTCTGGCAACATGTTCTGCCTTGGCTCTGGCGATAGCCTTCTTACTAGATCTGGAAGTGGCGTTAAATTTTCGCTTCACCTCTTTGACGTTCGGGTCTTGACAGTTGTGTTAGTTACAACACTTATAACTCAAGAACGGCTGGACCAATTTTTATGATTTTTATGTTTTTGAGTTTGTTGTTGTCGGCAATAGGACCTAGGATATTAAAATATGATATTAATAAACAAAGAAAAAATATTATTTTTAGTTTAATTAGTACTAAACGTTCATTTGTTGATGATGTGACCAATACTAACTGACAGCTCACGTCATTATGTGGTCTAATGGTTTGTTTGGAAAATACCGCAAAAACTTGAAATAAATTTGACCGGTCGGAGTTCGTTTTGTGCGAGTGTTACGAATTTTTGCGAATATTGTTATAATAAATCATATTAGGTATGTCTATTCAACCATGCCACGACCAATAAAATCAAATCTTTCCCGACAAAGACGTAACGCAGTCGCAAATCGAAACATAACGAATGTAACCACGGCAGAATAACAATGTATTGCACGGGAAGACCGCCGCGTCAATATAGCCCAACTCCGTGCTCCTTAATCACAAGAGTAAAGCGAGGCAGGCCGTGCTGTTGACAATGCGAAATCGTCGAGCAAATCTCAGAGATCAGTAATTAGTTAATTTTCAACGCATATGAAGGAAAATGTCGTATAACACAAGGCAATTCTTTGTCTTGCTGGCACGTTATTAAAATACTTGATTTTTTGAATTTATATATTATTCATACTTATTCAACATTCGCCTACTCTTATCCCAATTACTTGGGGTCGATACAATAGGTACTTTTCTTTCATAGTACATATTGTAAAAGTTATTGACAATAGTTTTATGACAAGCCGACTACCAGACGTCAACCCTCCTTGGGAATGTAATTGTTGACCAAAGGGCATCAAATGGAGTTGGCCGAGGTCATTATAAGGCTCTTAGTCGTCTTTAATGACATCCGCGAGCAAAGTAAGGGTTGGTAGTATTTGTAGCCGCTACCACACAGCTAAAAATGACTTAATAAATTTAAATTAATCGAAATCTGCTCATCTTATTCATTAACGGTTAGGCGGAACGAAGTGTGCCAGGTCCGCTAGTATTATATATACTATTTAGTTCTTACGATTTTGCGTAACTTAGTCAATACTATAATTAGTAAATATCCGAATAATCTATACATATAATAAATCAGTAGAAATCCTGTGTCTGTACATTTGATAAATTTATTAAAAAATGAATCTAGGCAGTAAGAAAATACTAACAGAAAACAAAAAACATTTTTTGGAATTTCTTGTCTGTCTGTATGTCTGTGTGTCTGTATGTCTGTATGTCTGTAATCGCTAATCTCCGAAGTTACTGAACGGATTGTTTCGCAGTTTTGATAAAAAGATTCAGCCCAATTCAGAGCAACATTTAGTCTTTGTTTCATTGAAATTCGGTGTCTGTAAAAAAAGTTATTATCATTTAAGTTTTTAAAATCACCGCTCGCCTATTATATCACTAAAAGGTTCAATTCAAAATAATTATTTAATTTATCTATAGTGTAAGGAAAGTATTTGCATTCCTGAATATATAGTAGTTTCATCAATTCAGCTCATATACATCCCACTGCTGGGTTCAAACCCCCTTCAAAGTTGAAAGGAAGTTGGCATAATACATAACATTAGTCAGGTAGTCAAAATAACTATTAAAACTATTTGTGATAAAAAAAAATGTTTTAATTAGTTAATAATATATAATTTAGCTATAAATTAATAAAATGCTTGATTTATTTAGTTTGTTAAATGAGCAATAGATGGCGCTATAATTTAGTTAAAATTTTAAATCATTTTGTCGTTATATTTTCAAAAGCTACGATTAACTTCTTGAACTTAGTAAAGGTACTTTGAGTGGAAGGCACTCAGTACTCACCTAACGGTCCGAGTAAAGTTGTCATAGCCATCTGCGACTAAAACTAAGTCAAACACGAAAAAGAAAAGTAAAGTCCACATCATAGAGCGTACAAAACGTACATTCTTAGTTAAGATGCTACTTTGGGGCGAGTATGTAAAGTGCACCCTTTTTTGTTTTTGTTTGGTAGGCTATGGTCTGGACACGGCCATTCCTTCCGATGTAACAGAAGGGCGTCGTGTGGACATCCGTGGCCGGTCCGGGGGTTTACTCTTCCAGGTATCGTCTACGTCTATACCCCGGCAAATAACAGTGTTGTATCGCCCTCACGCGGTCGGTGTCTCTGCGGGTGGTAGATTAATTCCCATGGTCCATCTAGCCGCGACCTCAGTTAGGATGGCAACAGGTGCAGGTACCGCGCCTGTGACGTCCGATGCGCCGGCAGCAGTGTGTCAGCATGGAAAGTCTCCTCTGTGACACGCTCCGCCGCCTTTTTCTGTGGGACGACTGTCTCGCAAAAGGCGGCAATCGAGTCTGAGTTCTTGACGCTATCGAGCATCGTCTTTGCGATAGTCGACAGTGCCAGTTTGGCACCGATGATTGCGATGAGTGCACAGCGCTGCACTTTGCCCAGGCCACGCAAACTTTAAGCGTCTGCAGCGCCGTGTCCACCTCGTAATCGCAGTAGTGGTTAGACGGTGTGCTCTCCCTCCTTGTGACCGTGAGCAGGTATACGCCAAAGCAACCATGCGCCATCACTACACCAGTCACTTTAGCAATAGTGCTGTTACTGCCGCCTGTTGCTGCATATTGTGCGAGGGCCTACTTTTTTACATTTTTATACACTGTTGATAGATAGCATAGAGTACATTTCAAGCAGCTTGCAGAGCACTTGAAGGTAATCAGCGCTGAGATGACACCCTTGAGTAGGCCTGTAACAGTCATAGCCCCATTCGTTTGAGTCTTTTGCTTTTAATGATGCTATTGTTTTACAGTCTTTCAAATCCTTTGACATTATTATAAAATATAAAAGATATCCATTTGAAGATATTCTGCACTACCAAAACGCGACATAAACCAAGAAATTCATTTTTATTAATTCTTTTGTAATGAAAGCCATTGATTATATATTTATCCGTGCGTTTGCGCAGTTAGAATACAATTCACCAACCGCTTTCTTACCCGTCTAACACGTCTGACCAGCGTGATATAGTAGGTCAATTTCCCTCCCATTACGGACGAGGCCTTGAGCCCAATAGTGGGACGTATATAAGCTGAGATGATAGATGTCCATGTCGCCAGGTAGCCCTGAAAAGACTTATCTGAGCAGAGCAATGCTACCAAAATGAGGAGACAGCGTAAAATAACTTAGGAAGTAACTACGTCAGAAACTGCAGCTGCATTACTTCTTGGTGGTAAAAGAGCTTTGTTTAAAAACCCGATAGATTTATAAAGCAATGAAACACCGAGATGTTCAATAACACGAAACAGCGACACATTCAAAGTGTTTTTCGTTTTATTGTGTACGGTGGTAAACGAGCAAGCAGCATGCACTTATTTTTTTTTTTTTTTTCTTTTTTTTGGCAGGCCATGGTCTGGACACACGCCTTGCATTCCGTCCGCGTGGCCCTATAACCCACCGTTTTCCCTCCCCATCACCATTGGGCCTTTCGAGTACCATCCCCGATGACGTCCCGGGCCATTGGGCTTCACCCTCAACTGGTCAGCCTCCCCGCGGGTGACGGACTATTCCCCGTTCCAGTTACCCGCAGCTTCGGCTAAGGCAAGTAGACACAGGTAATCGCACCTGCGCCTCCCGCCGCCTCTTACAAATGAAGCGGAAATAACACATTGGCACTATTAAGACATTGCTTTTCTGCAAGAGTGGGGTACTAGGCCCGACTGGGGGTCGGACCGGCCCGTGGCTGTAGAAAGAATACTATCAACTGTGGCTTTACCACTATTATTGTTTTTATTAAGGATTGCTATCTAATCGTTTTCGTTGATTGACAATGATAAATAAAAAAAAATCGTAGAGGCCGAAGATCGAGTACTACGATATCGTAATGAAAAGTCAATGGTGCTTTTCTTTGGAGATTTTCGGCAAAACCTTCCTATTAAAACTTGAGGAAATAGAACTGATGATATCAATGCTTCACTGAAGTATTCTTATCTGTGGCCCCAAGTAGGAAAGCTGAACCTAATCATCAACATGCAAGCAAAGCCAAGGTCACCATTCACATTAGTGTTGCCCAAATGCAAGACCAAGACTTGCTGCAAGAGTTTCGCAGTGCTCCCATAGACATGATTTTACGATTTTCTTAGCAAAGAAAGGATTGTCAATATTTCGTATTCTTACGAGTAATACCAGTACACGGAAGAATAATAGCCCTACTTCCGTTTAGTGGTATGTACCTAATTATTGATAGTTGTACAGTTACTGCCACTAGATGAATAGAATTCCATTAATTTAGTTGGATTTTTAATGTCTATGGGGATTTTTTATTTCTATCAAAACAAGTGACTTTGTGTTATTCTAAAAGCAAAAATTGCAAGATTTGCGAGCCTCGCAAGAGTCTTGCATTTGGGCTTTAATTCACTTGCTTAAAAAATTGCCGATGTTTTAAAGAAAATTGAAGAAAGAGTCATCCTTAATGAAAATGGTCAAGTGGCTGCCGGAAATATTTGGTCGAGTTTGAATTTTAAGTTTCAAATAGAAGTAAAACTGAATGTCACGCGGACGAAGTCGCGGGCATCAGCTAGTATAAAATAAAAAAAAACAATTTGGCACTTTGATATCCAAGTTTTACAAGCTATTGTATAATATAACAAGAGGAATGAATATGTAATTGGCAGACAATTAATAAAACTTGCTAATTATCTACCTATTATACTATATTCATTTAATTTGTCTTACCTAAATTGTTCAAATTGAAAGTACAATATTGCCATATTTATTAATTATATTATATATAGCTTAGCTTATCGGTGCATCTTTTAAACTTTCTATTCCTTCGATTCTCATCACACCGTACATCTATTTCAACATTCGCATCTCCACCGCATGCATACGTATGGATCAGCATGTTGGGCTACAGAAGCGACGAAGGAGAGCCTTCGTCGCTTCTGTAGCCCAACATGCTGATCCATACACTATGATGTATTGTTATTAAGGTTGTATAAATTTTCTTTTCAATTTAAAGGATAATTGGCATTCACATGTTGTACCCGTGACCTGCCGGCATTTCTTCCATCCCTTATCTATTCTGCACGATTCAGGTCGCCATTTCTTTGAATTAGCGCATTGAGGTATCAAAAGTTCGAGTATATTGGGATAGCTCTCCATCTGGAGGTATAGGTTAGGTATTGGCGAGACCTCCAAAATTACGTAACGTGTATTCTGTTTTTGATATGCTGATTTTCAAGCCTACATTTTTAAATTTAGAGTGCCACTTTGCCAGCATTCTCTGGCCTTCAAGTACTTCCTTACCAAGCCGACCTTCTCTAACACATTTTTTAACACTCCATTCCATAAATTATTTTCGTGCATTGAGCTTTTGAAGTACTGCTTCCAACGCTTCTTTATTTCCTTTTCCTTTATCAAAACTCTGCTTGCTTCATCTTTTATACACCGGACATGTCTAATATCTTTCGCTCTTTCTTCTCAGTTTTTAGTTATGCGGTACAACGTCTTTTGTTCTCGAGACCCATCTAACAATAAAAGTCCCATTCATCATTCGCCATTCATCCTTATTACATTCGTCATATATTCTTTTAAGTTTCTAGCTAACGCTATTCCTACACCATTATTTTTCCTATCGCTACCACTACAATAAAACTTGTATCCATCACCAAATTCTCTTGCTCTAAGTCCTTCCATTTAGTTTTATGTAGACATGTAATATTTATTCTACTTTTTTTTAAGAAATCTGCCAATTCCCTTCCTCTTTTAGTCTTCATTCCAACATTCCAACTTGCATATCTCTTATCCCTTTCTTACAAAGCGCTCGCTTCTTAGGTTGTATCTGCTTACGGTGCAACAATCCTTGTCCTGTGCGTCTCTTGCGGAGGATGCCCTAGCCCTGTCCTCATCTAATTAATTTCCAGACATATTGCAAATGGTATTGGCAATGGTTTTATGACCGGATGTCTGTCGTCAACCTTCCTTGGTAATATAATTGTTGAGCAGATGGAGTTAGCCCAGGACGGTGTAGAACTCTTAATCATCTTTTACGACATTCACGAGCAACATACGGGTTGGCAGTATTCATAGTTGCTACAACACATTTTACTATAATACGCTATCTATTCAGTCATTTTAATCTAGCCTTAATAAGAGTAGATTAAGTAACTATCAATATGATAGAATACTTAATCATTTATGATTTCTACTTTTCATTAAACAGAATATAAACAAATATTACGAGTAGCCTGTTTACTAAAAAAATAAAAATTACATTTTATTCCACGTTATATCGTTCTAAGATTAATCATTAATTAATTAATCATTTAATTAATTAATCATTCACGTCGTTATGTAAGGAGAGATTAATATATGTGTAAGTATATTGTTAGTTATTTCTATGCAATCAGATCACATTTGCATATTAGTGTCAGATTATCTGCTATATATAAAACTACCTGTTTGACATGTATTTCATTTTATTAGAATAAAATAAGTTTCTGGCTTTGTACTCAAAATGTTATTATTATTTAAGATATTATACATTAAATAAATAAATTATAATAACTATTGTTGTGTAAATACCCTCAATATCTATAAGTGACTTTTATTCGGGATAGTGACCTTGCTGTGTTGTGAGTGCCTAGTGGTTAAGGTTAAGGATAAGGACCTAAAGGGTAAGCCACCCTGTAAGGTGAGTACGTAAATAGTACTTATTTAATATAAATACCGCATGGTCGGTTGTGATAGCCACGTGTATAGTGACATTTGACATATGGTAATGTATGACTTTTGATAGCTGTCAGATAATACACGAACAGTTGTGGGATCTGCCACCAAGCGGCACCGGGAGTGGTGTGGGTGGTAGCACACTAGGTAAAGGACCCTATAACTTTATTATTAAACCGATTGCTCGCTACTCAACAAAATAACTACTTTTATTGTTATTATTTATTTATGATATTTTCCTTTACGAACCTATTCATATCATCATCATCTCAGCTCATATACCTTCCACTGCAAGGCTCCAGCCTCTTCCACAGTAATAGGGAGGTAAACTTCGAGTAAAAGAGTGTATGGTGAATTGTATTCTTACTCCTTTGCTATACAGAATTTATTACTGTTTATTAAAAGTTCCGTTTATAGTTGCTTGCATTGTATTGATTTGTTCCCTAGAGCTATTTTCTCAAAAGCCACATCTGGTTTAAACATTTTCTAAGATACATTCTATAGATAGTGTAATAAATTCTAATTGTCAACTGCTAGAACTATTTTTCTATCATTATTTAATATTAAACTTAACTTTCTATATTATCATCTATCATCATCTCAGCTCATAATATGTCCCACTATTGGGTTCGAGCCTCATCCGTATTGGCAGGAAAATGACCTACTTTACCACGCTGGTCAGACGTGTTAGTATAAGGTTTTGTTTCGAGTTTTCCTTCTCTTGCATAGATGCTACATGTGTTTTATATCCCTTAGTCGTCTCGTACGATCACCCACGAGTAAGATATGGGTGGTGAATTATATTCTTACTCCGTCACCACACGTAATTCTTATGCTATATGTATAGGATCAATATGGATATAATTATAAAGTTGATATTCCTGATATTTAGCGAATAAAGCGTGTAACTTATCGAGTTATCTTGTAAACAGACTTCTGTATAATACTCAATAATTCTGTATAACTCTAATATTTACAAAAAAAGAAAAATATGAAATTAAAGTATTTTTCTTAGAATAATTCGAAGCGCGTAACTACTCAAATTATCTTATAAACAGACTTCCGTATAATAAATTGTAATATTTACGGAAGCAAAAACATAAAATTAAAGTAATTTTCTTAGAATAATTCTAAGATATTTTTATGAATTTTATCATGTTTATTTTATTTTTAGAGTATTGAAAATTCAGATTCCTTACAGCTTTATTCGTTACAAAAACATTAAAATGTTGGCAAGATGTCATTTAAGATTTAACTATCAAAATGCCCCTGTTTACTATAGTAAATATAGTTTTAAGAGACAATAATGATAACCTATTTTCTCACTACAATACATGCGGTAAAAATAAAATAATAAAGTACACAATTTAAGAATAATACATAAAAATATTTTTGTGAGAATGATTTATATCGATTTTTGTCACCTTAACCTGATGCCAAACGGCATCGACAATGGTTCAACCATTTGGACGGTCATAAAACTATTGCCAATAACTGTTGCAATATCTACAATGGATAACGAGTTGATGAATGGGGTCGATGCACATATTGCATCGAAGTAATTGGGAGAAGAGTAGGATGATGATGATATAATTTTCAATAGCTATATAATTGTATCAGTACCTATATCTATATATCATCACAGCCTATAGATGTCCCACTGTTGGGCTCTGGTCTCCTCCATAATGAGAGGCACAGGGAGTCAGCTTTCAAAGCAGACTATGCCTACACTGGATTTATCGGTACATAAGAGATGGTGCTCTATTAAAGAATGAGCCATAAGTATCAGTTCACTGAGGTCATCTTAAAAAAAAAAATTGACAATTTAATCCATTATTTTACTCTATGATTTGACCATAATATTTCTTACTCTGTGTATTTGATAATACTGTTTGGATTTGCGTTCGGCGCTATTTCTATTTTAATATCTATTACTTGTTTTTAAATGTTAGTTTCGTAGGATAATTGTGATTTTACAGTGTTTTCAATCATCAGTGACGAAATTGACGCTTTTAGTGTTATATTACAATAACTTATGAGATAAAAACGCCATTGTGAAATTTTGATGCTTTTGTGTTATCTATTAAGGTTTTAAGAGATATTGTTTTTGCATAATTTTTATACATTCGAATACATACCTGTATTTGAATGTCTTGTATTGTGCATAAACAGCAATCATAAATTCGATACCTTTTTTTTTTGGGGTGGGTTACGGTCGGCGCACTCCTCTCACCACTCCGTCCGGGGTGACAGAGGGGCGTAAGCACGCACACCCGTAACCCACCCGTGACATTGCCTTCCCCGTTGGGCCGACCACCGGAGCAGAGTGACTTGACGTTAGTGGGCGGCCCGACGGAATACCCCTGAGGAGTACCCTCTCCTCGACCGACGTCCCCCCTCGGGTAGGATGTCGGTCTTTCCTCACGCGGTCGGCCTCTCGGCGGGTGACGGACTAATTCCCCGGTCCAGTCACCCACGGCCTTAGCTAGGGCGGTATCAGGCGCAGGTAATCGCACCTGCGCCGCCCCAGTCACCGGCGGCGGCTCGCGTCGTCGAAGAGACGCTCCTAGCGCACGCGCTTCGCCACCTCCTTCCGCGAGACTACTGCCTCGCAGAAGGGTGCGACCGCGTCCCAGTTCCTAACGCTGTCGAGCATCGCCCTGGCGATGGTCGGCAACGTCAGGTCAGCACCGATGATTGTGACGAGTTCACGACGCTGCTCTGCCCAAGCGCCACAAACCTCGAGTGTATGCTGCGCCGTGTCCTCGTCGCAATCGCAGTGGTGGTAGGACGGTGTACTCACCCTCCTGACGACCGTGTGCAGGTATTTGGCGAAGCATCCATGCCCCGTCAAAACCTGCACCAGTCGGAAAGAGAGCACCCCGTGCCGCCGTTTTTCGCTACTGCATCAGCACCGGCCGGAAGGCCTCCACAGTCCGCACACCGAACCGAGGGCTCTCCAGCCGGACTGTCCAACGGGCAATGATATCTTGGCAGGCGTCGACGCGCCAGGCGGTGTGCTCCCTCAACGAGACCACACTGCCCTCCGCTCGCACCCCCAACATCCACCGATATAAACTGGCGAGCATTTCCGCTTCCAGGTCCCATGGGGGGTCCCGGCCAACAGACACGCTGCCTCCATCGACACCGTGCGGTACCCGCGTATGGCCCTGACCGCCATGGTCCTCTGTGGTCGCCACAGAAGAGCCCTGAGTCGGACGGTCAGGGACCCCGCCCACACCGGTGCGCCGTACAAGGCCATCGACCGGATGACCCCTGCGTACAGCTGTCGGCACGTAAATTCGATAGCTGAATATTGTTTTGAAATGAGCGGGATATTTAAAAATATTATTACATTTTTAAATATCCAGCTTTACGAATGTTTTCGATGGATTAAACTGGAGCGCTAGTGTCCACCGTGTAAGCAATTCTAAAGTATGAAGTTGTCGTTCTTCTCTCTTGAGTATATTGTTCTGTGATGGGAGGGCAATTAATCTACTATACCAAGCTGGTCAGACGTGTTGGTATAGGGTTTTGTTTCGAGTTTTTCTTCTCTTGCATAGATGTTATATGCGTTTTATATCCCTTAGTCGTCTCTTACGATCAACTACGGGCAAGATGTGGGGTGGTGAATTGTATTCTTACTCCGTTACTACACGGATATAATTGTTAAAAATATATTCTTCTTACTAATCCTGGCGTAATTTTATTGTACAAATAGATTATAATACAACACGTTAGGTTGTAGATGATTTATTTTGGCAATAAGTGTCGTGTTAAGCTTCGCCATTATCGGCGCCGCCCGTCGGTGGACGAATTGGAATTGGCCTAAGTTATTAACTTTCAGATGTTAAACGAAGGGCAAATTTATATTGTATTAATATATTTAATTGTAAGGTCATTTACATTAAAATAATATGTTGATTGTTACGTTCACTGATCCGCATAATTTATGACCACTTTTTTTTTTTGCGTGACCACTCTATGGCCCACCCATAGAGTGGTCACGCCCGCAAAATCGGTCTGGGGCGACGGAAGAGGCGGCTTCCAACCCTATAGACCCACCCTGCAAAGCGCCTCTTTTTGCCATGCGAGCGGCCCACCGGTACCCGATCTGTTGTCTTCGGTGGCCATAATTTATGACCTTAACCAACGAAATTTTTAATTTAATAAAAAAATATTGATATTTCTATAAAACTAGCCTTTTCCCCGGGCAGATTTAAAAAAATACGCTAGGGGCAGCACCAGTGGGTTTACATATGTTTTGAATTCTCTATTGACAACAACGTTAAACGCATAGAATTATAATGGAATTAACGGAAGATGATGTAGGTACCTGGACCGAAATTAAAATTTGCTAAAGTGTAAATTCTTTTTTTATACTGGCAATGAATTTGTATTAATTTTGTATAAAAATTTGGGTCAAAATTTAATATCTTATAGGGTAGATATAAATACATTTCTGAAATAACAATGACATATTGGACGTAAGACACCTTAGTTCTCCCGTGACCATGATTACTGTAAAGTGTTCGAAACGTCGGGAAATTATAAATCGAACAAACGCGATAGAATCCGTAAAAGTAGTTTTATTTCTGAATTCAAAACAAACAACACAGAATTCAAAACATACGTACCCTACACCGGATCTTTTTTAAATCTTTCCAGGAAAAAGGCTAATTATTATGTATTTTTTTATCTATACGAGCATATTAGTCCATGAACGACCAGATGTTGTGTCTTTTTTGCACGCTATGGTCTGCTCTTACAATTTACTTGGCTATCTCAAATAAAGACCAGCAACATTAGTTTCATAATCGGCCTTGACTGTATACCAACAGCCTCAACCATGATTAGCTTTATTGTTACTACATAGTACGTACTCTTTCTCTTTTTAAATCCATTTATGGGTTTTCTTAGACATAACAATGGGCTATTGTACTGCGAGTTCAAAATCTTTGCGGTGTTCCTTTCACTTACCCATATCTGGTGAAGAGAGTCACATTCATCACATTCTTTAATTGTTAATTACGAACTAAAGAGTTTACCTATACAATATAAAATTGAAAATAGATTTTAAATTCAGATTATTATATAGCTATATGAATAGATAATATAAACAGATTTTATTGTTCACTAGCTTTTCTGCCAGCGGTTTCGCTCGGGTAAAAAAGTAACTTTCCTAATGTTAAACTGTTATACCAAGGAAACACATTACTGGGATAAAAAGTATCTTATAGTTAATCCAGGGAATGGTCTATCTCTATGTCAGATTTCATACATTTTTTTTCAATATTTCATCCGTGATTGTGTAACAAACATCCAAACATCTTCACAATCTTTCACATTTGTTTTACTGATTTTGGTGGCAACCGAGCAAGCAGCACCTCTGATGGTAAGTGTTACTGCCGCCCATGGATCTTTGCATAACCAGAGGTATAGCTAGACCGCTGCCTGCCAATACATATCCCAAACCCACCCAGCTGGGCTTCCGGCTCTCTCACTCACCGCACGATGCACAACAGCATATTGCCATTGCTCTGACGTCAATCTTCTGCGAGAGTGTGGTACTAACCCGGACGGACCGGCCTGCGGCTGTAGACAGAAAACGGTCAACAGCATGGTCCTACCATTACTAAATATCATCACATTTATAATATTAGTATGATAATCGCTCATAGCTTATAATATAGAAACTTACTAAAAGGAAGTCATGAGAAACAATGTTTATAGCATTTATTAAACAAGCAGTCATGATTGACGTCTGTTTAATAAAAGCCAGAAAGATGTCGTGGTTTTCAAACTTGTTTTTGTTTACGCCAATCCCCTTTAGGCGGGATCCGTTCGATGTTTTTATTTATTTAATCCTAAAACAACTAACGGATACTTTTTATTGTTTGTAGATAGGGAAAGTTTTATTAACACAGGGCTATTTAACTTTGAATGTTTTTACTAGGTTAGGTTTTGAGAAATGCTTCATTGCTAATCGTGAGTGAAAAAGTCATGTTCTTTTGAACATTGCTATATTTTTTTTAATATTAATAATTCAAATTCTTTTATTTATTAATAAAATAATCATGTTATATTTTTATGCATAATATAATATATATATATATATATATATATTGTAGGAAATATAAAAGTAGTAATGGGAAAGATGCCTATATAAGCGAGTGTCGACGGTAGTCGGACACATTTGGTTTTCGTCGCTCGTTGCGACAGGTCGTCGGTCGTGTGTTTTTTTTTCATTTTAGTTTTTTTCTTTGTCTTGTCGTTAGAAGCAGATTTAGTTTACCGATTAGTGATTGTGTAATTAAGTGATTATTTAGGACTTATTTGTTTTAATTATTAGATAGTCTGATTTTGTGTAATTTTAATAAATTGGTTGTTGAACATTGCGGAAATATTAATTTTAAAAAAAGCCTCTTCTGATCTGGTTTCCAAGATCAGAAGTGGGATTCTTACTTTTTAGGCCCATTTCGGCTTGGCTTAGTTCGTTAAATTTCAATAATTTATCGTAACTTTGACTACCCACATGTGAATTTTTTTATTTACTTTTGTGTGATTTTTATGTAACGGTCAAATTCAACTTTAAAATACAGTGTTATTGTTATTTAGTACGGCCGTTTGAGTGAATTAGATTTATTAGGTGTACGGTAGGCTTTTAGTTCCGTTCGTGTTTTACGCAGTGATTTGTTTTAGTTATCGTTAATCGTTTTACTTGTTAGAATGATCGTGAACGTAATTGTAGTCGCAGTGGTCGTGATAATGAATCTCGTCGCGATAGTCAGATTAATAGGTCCCGCGAGCAATCTGTTGATGAGAATAACATGTTGAGACTTGAAATGAAGGCAATGATGTCTCGGCTTAAGGTGTTAGAGGCGAAAACAAGGGCGTCGCCCTTGCCAGGTTCATCATCGGGTCGCATGTCTGTGCATTCACGAGGTCGTGAAGAAACACGTAATGAAGACTTAATGTCCACTAGCGTCCGAGGTAAGCAGGTATCACGACAATTGCGAACACCGTCGCATAACCGTGATAGAGCTCGTATTCCGGATCGTCGCGAATCTCGTAACGTGCGTCAACTATCGCCGTTAAGACGTCGTTCGGTTTCACGCTCACCTGTGGCTCGACGTGATACTACTCGCGATTGTGACCTTCACCGCAGTTCTCAATCTCGCTCGATCATGTCACCAACGCAGTCCACGGACCGCGAAGCAAAAAACGCAGGTATGCCATTAGATTCGGTAAAGGCTAGTGTAACCGATTGCATTGCAAGTGCCATTCGTTCAATTAGTGCGGCAGGCAAACCGTCACAACACTACTATATTTCTAATATCGACCCAAACTTACATAACTTTGACGATTGGTGATTAGAAGTAGATCGCGCGAAAATCTTAAACATTTGGAATGACTTTGAGTGCCTTTCGCGTATAGGAAATTGTTTGTTAGGAGATGCGAAGTCGTGGCTCAAAGAATGGGTCTCCAGTGACCGTAGTTGGACTAATTTTAAGAAAGAGTTTAAATCTTTATGTCCTAAAGTACCAGATTTCGCAGGGATATTGTTCGAAGTTATGACGAAAAACTCTGATAACTATACCACGTACGCAGAATATGTACGTCGGTCATTACTTCGTTTACGTATAGTACGGGGACTTAGTGACGAGCTTATTTCGGCGATAATTATTCGCGGTATCACTGATCCGAATATTAGGGCTTCAGCAACGAATGCCAAATTGTTACCTGAAAATATGGTAGAATTCTTTTCAATCTACGTTAAACCAAAAACGAACAACGGTACGAAACAGCTCTCCTCGCGCCCCGATTTACGAAACGTTACAATGGGTAGACGTTCTATGGAGTTTTCGCGTAAACGTAGCATCAATGATGTTAAGTGCTTCTCCTGCGGTCAGTTAGGGCATAGACAGGCTTCGTGTAAGAGACCTAGAACTGAACAATCGCGTAACAGTGAAGGGTTGCCATCGCCTGCGTTTGTAGCGTCTAGGTCCGAGCCTTGTACGTATTGTAAGAGACCGGGACACAAAGCCGAAACTTGTTTCGTTAAGCAGCGTGCAGAAGCTTCGAACAAGGACAGTGTAAATTTTTGCGACGATTATGTCCAGTCAGGGACGTCATAGCAGCCGTCATACAAAATGTGCCGGTTGAGGTTCTGATCGATAGCGGTTCCACTATCTCGTTAATTTCGACATCACTGTTGAAGCATTTTAAATGCTCACGTACTCCGGCGTTTCGGATTTTGAAGGGGCTAGGTAGCCAGGAAATCGAAAGCACGTATTATGTTACGCTACCTATCGAGTTTGACGGTTTGACCCTTGAAGTTGATTTGTTTGCGGTATCCGCCGAGTACATGAACGTGTCGGTTATCATAGGTACCGATGTTTTAAATAGGGAAGGAATTAGATACGTACGTACTAAAGATCGCCAGCTACTCACTAGAGCTATATATAATTCAGAGACAGTGATGAACGTTCAATCAGAAAATGTAACACAAATTAGTACACCATTAGTAGATAATGATTTAGAAAAATTGCTAGGGATAATTGATCAATTTTCTAAATATTTAATTACTGGAACTGCAACTTCCACGGTAAACACGGGATGTATGACAATTAAATTAAAAACTAGTACCCCTGTGTATTACCGACCGTACCAGTTGTCGCAGGCCGAAACGCTTCGTGTTCGGGACATAGTCAAGGATTTGCTCGATAAACGAATTATAGAAGAATCAGAGTCAGACTACGCGAGTCCGATCCTGTTAGTGAAGAAGAAAGACGGGTCAGACAGGATGTGCGTAGACTATCGTAAACTAAATGAAATTACCATTAAAGATAGATTTCCATTGCCTCGTATAGATGATTGCTTAGATCGTTTGGGTAGTAATAAATACTTCACATCTCTAGATATGGCAACTGGCTTTCATCAGATTCTTTTAGATCCTGAATCTGTTCCGCTTACAGCATTCGTCACACCGGAGGGACATTGTCAATATCGAAAGATGCCTTACGGATTGGCAAATGCGCCAGTGGTTTACCAGCGCATTATTTTTAAAACACTTCGCGATTTCATAAATTCTGGGGACATACTTGTATATATTGATGATGTCTTAATCATGAGCCAGACTATCGATCAGGGATTAATCTTGCTTAGTAAGGTACTTGCTACACTGACGAGGGCCGGTTTTTCCATTAATTTAAAGAAGTGTTCATTTTTAGCTACCAGCATAGAATATTTGGGTCGTACAATTAGTGAAGGTCAGGTTAGGCCGAGTCATGAGAAAGTGAGGGCTTTGATTGACTCAGCTGAACCGAAAAATGTCAAGCAAGTGAGGCAATTTTTGGGGTTGGCTAGCTATTTCAGACGGTACATAGCTGGATTTGCTCAAAGGGCTTCTTGTATTGCTGCGCTTACTAGAAAGGGGGTTAACTTTAATTGGGGTACTGAACAACAGGCTGCTCGTCAATATTTCATCGATTGTCTTACAAGCGAGCCGGTACTTGCCATCTACGACCCTTCGTTGCCAATAGAAATACATACCGACGCAAGTTCTATTGGTTACGGAGCAGTCCTAATGCAAGTGCATGAGGGAAATCGCAAGCGAGTGGTATCTTATTTCAGCAGACTTACTCAGGGGGCTGAGAGTAGGTACCACTCGTACGAGCTTGAGACCCTGGCAGTAGTAAAGGCATTGGAGCATTTCAGACATTATCTTGTGGGTATACACTTCACCGTGGTTACTGATTGTAACGCGCTGAAACTTACTCAGCGTAAGAAAGATCTGTTGCCCAGGGTGGCCCGGTGGTGGGTATATCTCCAAGACTTCAATTTTAACCTAGAATACAGAAAAGGTAGTCTTCTGTCTCACGCGGACTACCTTAGCCGGAATCCGATTAATGTGTGTACCATTGGAAAGCCATTAAATTGGGCGCAAATCGCTCAGGCTTCTGATGAGGAGACTCAGTCTCTAAAACAAAGACTAGCAGACGGGCAGTTAGACCCTAGTCGTTATATTGTCAAAAACGACGTTCTTTACGTTAAGCTGACACCTACTGGTGAAAATCCTAAACTTTGTTGTTATATCCCAAAAGGACATAGACTCAGTCTTATGCGCATTTTTCATGATGAGCATGATCATCACGGGGTTGATAAAACTGTAGATTTGATCACAAAACACTTTTGGTTTCCGGGGTTGAGAATATTTGCCCAAAAATATATTTCCCATTGTTTAGTTTGTCTCTCCCATAAAAAAGTAGCTCGCGCTCCTTTACAGCCTATTCATTCTTGGGATAAACCCGATGCACCTTTTGAGACTATCCATATGGATACTCTAGGCCCTTTGCCAGAGACTGACGGTTACCGTCATGTACTTATTATTGTGGATGCGTTTTCAAAATTCTGTTTATTGTATCCCATGTACCGACAAGACGCTGACGAGCTAAAACGACACTTCACAAACATGATCTCTCTCTTCGGGACACCAAAATTAATCGTTGCCGACAGGGGACGTATGTTCCAAAGCATCGATTTCCTTGACTGGGTCAAAGACATGGGATGCGACACTCATTTTATAACACCCGAAATGCACCAATCAAACGGACAGGTGGAGCGTTATTGCCGTACCGTACTTAACATGGTCCGTATTGAGTGTAACCATCGGCAGCAGAGATGGCCAGCAGTTATGTGGAAACTGCAGCTGACCCTGAACATAACGAAGCACAAAACAACTCAATACTCTGCCCTGAACCTGCTCATTGGCATCGAAGCCGCTACGCCGCTCATACGCAGCTTAATTCGAGATGTAACTATTGAAGGCTCCAGTGGTAATCGGGAAACCCTTCGTGAAATGAGTCGCCAGAGAGCGTTTGAACACCTTCGTGCCAATCAAGCTCGTCAGGATGCATACGTTAACCAGAGACGTAAGCCCGTTCACGACTTTGCTCTACACTCCTTAGTATTTGTTCGCAAACAGGCGCAGTCAACCGGGAAGCTAGACTCGTGTATGCGAGGACCGTATCGGGTGATGAAAATACTTCCACACGGTCGCTATGAGCTGCAGCTGCTAGCCGGCTCATATGGCAAATCGACCCAAGCGGCTGCGGAATATATGGTTTCGTGGCGGGGAGAATGGACTCCCGATGTGTGCTCTGCTTTCTTTGATTGTAAGTTATTGATTTATTTTTACTTGAGATTTTGAGACTTTGAGAGTGGGTGTAAATATCCACCGTATTTTATTTATCTCGATTACCGTCATTTTGTGATACGAATCTCTCATAGTCTCGGGACTAAAGCAGAGGGAAGTTGAACCACTTAGAGTGGCGCGAGTGTTTGTCTCTAAGTCCTTAGGCCTGGGATAACCATGTCTTGGAGGTATATCGGACTGGGTATCTTGGGAGGGACTTCAGGCCTGGGGTAACCATCCTTTTTTTTTTTTTTTTTTTTTTTTTTTTTTTTTTTTTTTTTTGGGGTGGGTTATGGTCGGCGCTCTTCTCGCACCACTCCGTCCGGGGCGACAGAGGGGCGTAAGCACGCATACCCGTAACCCACCCACGAACCTCGCCTACGTCGTTGGACCGGCCACTGGAGCAGCGTGAACTTGTCGTCAGTGGCCGGCCCGATGGAATACCCCCTGAGAGGTACCCTCCCCTTGAGCGACGTCCCCCCCCCCGGGGCGGACGTCGTTCCCTCCTCGCGCGGTCAGCCTCTCGGCGGGTGACGGACTAATTCCCCGGTCCAGTCACCCGCGGCCTCGGCTAGGGCGGCATCAGGCGCAGGTAATCGCGCCTACGCCGCCCCAGTCGCCGGCGGCGGTTCGCGTCGTCGAGGAGACGCTCCTCGCGCACGCGCTCCGCCGCCTCCTTCCGCGAGACTACTGCCTCGCAGAAGGCTGCGACCGCGTCCCAGTTCCTGACGCTGTCGAGCATCGCCCTGGCGATGGTCGGCAGCGTCAGGTCGGCACCGATGATTGCGACGAGTTCACGGCGCTGCTCTGCCCAAGCGGCACACGCCTCGAGCGTATGCTGCGCCGTATCCTCGTCGCAATCGCAGTGGTGGCAGGACGGTGTACTCTCCCTCCTGACGACCGTGTACAGGTATTTGGCGAAGCATCCATGCCCCGTCAAAACCTGCACCAGTCGGAAGGAGAGCACCCCGTGCCGCCGTTCCAACCACTCCATCAGCACCGGCCGGAAGGCCTCCACAGTCCGCACACCGAACCGAGGCCTCTCCAGCCGGACTGCCCAACGAGCAATGACGTCTCGGCGGGCGTCGACACGCCAGGCGGTGAGCTCCCTCAGTGAGACCACACCGCCCCCCGTTCGCACCCCCGACACCCGCCGATACAAATCGGCGAGCATTTCCGCCTCCAGGTCCCACGGGGGAGTCCCGGCCAACAGGCACGCTGCCTCCGTCGCCACCGTGCGGTACCCGCGTACGGCCCTGACCGCCATGGCCCTCTGTGGTCGCCACAGAAGAGCCCTGAGTCGGACGGTCAGGGATCCCGCCCACACCGGTGCGCCGTACAGGGCCATCGACCGGACGACCCCCGAGTACAGCTTTCGGCACGTAGCGCTCGGTCCGCCCACGTTCGGCATAAGCCACGAAAGGGCGGACGCCGCGCCGACGAGCCGCGGAGCGAGCCTGCGGAAATGCTCCCGAAACCACCAATGCCCGTCGAGCACCAGGCCCAAATACCTCATATGGGCCCGGATGCTGATGTCAACCGAATTGACGGTGATCGAGACGCCGATGGGAGGACTCATGCGGGGCCCATGGAACAAGAGGGCCTCCGTCTTGTCCAGGGCCACCCTCAACCCCAGCGCCCCGATCCGCCTGACGATCTCCTCGGTGCCGAGAGTCGCCAGGCTTGCCGCCTCCTCCAGCGTCCCACCGCGGGCTGTGACGAGCGTGTCGTCGGCGTAATGGGGTAACCATCCTGGAGGTATATCGGACTGGTTGCCCTAGGGAGACTTCGGGCCTGGGATAACCATGTCCTGGAGGTATATCGGACTGGGTATCCTAGGAGAACTTTAAGCTTTGAATTACCTTGTCCTGGAGGTACATCGGAAAGGTTATTCTAGGTAAAACTGTGGGCCCGGGATAACCTCGTTCTGGAGGTATATCGGACAGGTTATCCTAGGAGGGACTCTTAGCTTGGGATAACCGTTCTTGGAGGTATATCGGATACGATTGTCCTAGAAGTTGAGTCTCTTGGTTTGGAATAAGCAACTGTTTTGGAGAATATCAGACACGGTATGCTCGAGTGCTCGGAAACTTGATGTTAAAAGTCAGTTGTCCTGGAGCTGAGATACCTAAACATCGTCACATGGTTGAGCTTGTAAAAATTTTGTTGGCCAGCACTGTCTGTGCTGTGTTGAAGAAATCTGTGCGTGCATTTCTTTGTTACAGACGCAGACAATGAAGGAGAGGCGTTCTCTCCTGGTGCCGACCTGCCTCCCGATGTTGAACAGCCTGTGGAAGTGATGGAACCGCAACCGGGTCCTTCTGGGATACAAACACATTTAGAACCTATTGCATATACTGCAAACGAAGAGAGTACCTGGCCTTCTGTACCAATTCTGAACACGGATCTTGAAAGTTAATAATAGAGCCCGAGGACGGACTCCTGTCAGGAGAGGCCGTGTAGGAAATATAAAAGTAGTAATGGGAAAGATGCCTATATAAGCGAGTGTCGACGGTAGTCGGACACATTTGGTTTTCGTCGCTCGTTGCGACAGGTCGTCGGTCGTGTGTTTTTTTTTCATTTTAGTTTTTTTCTTTGTCTTGTCGTTAGAAGCAGATTTAGTTTACCGATTAGTGATTGTGTAATTAAGTGATTATTTAGGACTTATTTGTTTTAATTATTAGATAGTCTGATTTTGTGTAATTTTAATAAATTGGTTGTTGAACATTGCGGAAATATTAATTTTAAAAAAAGCCTCTTCTGATCTGGTTTCCAAGAATATATATATATATATATATATATATATATATATATATATATATATATATATATATATATATATATATATATATATATATATATATATATATATATATATATATTCTACTTTTCTTTACATATTTTCTTTTTCTATTTTTTTAATACCATTAAGTTTGTAATTCTTATTTTTTTCTTCGTCGTTATAAGATTGTGTTATATGTTTTTGTTTCTTTTTTATAATGTGGCGTCTTCTAAAACTTTAACAGCGATACGATCCTCATACAATCTGGTTTCATCGCCATATACAAATGCATTTAATCAATATTTACTTAACACAGTTTTATTACTTATAAAAAACCCTGGCAGTAAGATTCAAGTCTTATTCAATTGAAGAAGAAATAAAGATTACAGAATTCATAATATTGTATATATTAAGTAATAAACTACAATTGTTCATTAAAATAAATGCTAAAATACTAAAATCACATAACTATATAATATTAAAATATGTTTATATTTCAATAAAATAAAATTAAACATTTCTCGAATAATAGGATACGTCGAAGTGGCGGGCAATGTTATTCGAAAGGGTAACCTAGGGAGCTGCTTTGCTATAATGGCGACAGAGTGGTATGGTATAGCAGGTTATGGGATTGCAAGGTGTCCTTTTTGCCACTTAGCATGATTTGGGTTGGATGCCATCAATCCATAGCCTAACTTAAAAAACACATTTATTTACTCAATTATTAAAACAATTATTCAAAAAAAAACTAATTCGCTGATCTTTATATATCATCATCATCTCATCATCATCACCATCTCAGCTCATACACGTCCCACTGTTGGGTTCAAGCCTCCTCCATAATGAAAGGGCAATTGACCTACTATACCACGCTGGTCAGACGTGTTGGAATAGGGTTTTGTTTCGAGTTTTCTTCTTTCGCATAAATGTTATATGCATTTTATATCCCCTAATCGGCTCGTACAAACACCCACGGATAAGATAGGGGGTGGTGAATTGTATTCTTACTCTGTCACCACACGGAAAGTTAGTAGTAAGTAGCTCTTTATATATGTCTTCTCTAGATATGTATATTTGTCACTGAATTATTAAACGGGAACATATATATTGACGAAAATTTTCTTATTGCGTAATTTTATATTTATAACTGGATCTGACGCCATTGTGATTGAGTTCTAGGAAGCTTATTATTATTTCCTTTTGCAGATTTCTAAGAGACGTTATCTGTTTGGACATTAGCGAGTAATATATAAAATTTGCCTATATAAAAAAATAACTGGATTATTGCGACCAATTTTTCGATCAAGAGCTTGAAGCTCTTAAATGAATTAAGGTAATGTGAATATTGAACCTTGGCTATATTTTACAGACATAACATATTTTCTCAACTCTAAACTAACAATTAAGATTTTTTTTTTTTAATTTTTGTTGAAAAGTACATTTAGTTTAGCTAGATATGTCTGTATAAGTTTCTGTTAAGCTTATTATTAGTGCAAAAATGTAGCACTTTCAAATAAATAGTTAAATTGCTTTTCTTGAGCATAAATCTTAAAACTTTATTAAAATTCTCAAGCATCAGGTCATTTAGACCTCTAACGAATTAAGTGGACCTCTGTCTGATCTTAGCGCTTAGTAAGTTCTACCATGATTGAAACAACGTGCATTATAAGGTAAATCACCATTGCCCTTTTGCCATATAAAAAATAAAAATAAATATAGCCGTAAAAATATTTTATTTCAATTATGCACTACTACAGCGGGTTGTACATATTAGCACCAGAAACCATAATAAGGTTTCTGGTGCTAATGATTTTTCTATTTTTTTCTATGCTCATATAAATCACTTTAAATAATGAATTAAAATGTAATTGCTCAAGTATATAAGATTTGAAACAACTTACATTCGATATTCATTTATCTCTCGAACCAAGAAATTCTACTTGAGCAAATAATAAAATTGGAATCGGAGAGCAATGAGAAATAGCATCGTTTTATCAACAATGTGCTAATGTGCGTAAAGCACATAGCGTAGTTCCACTGATTACACTTCTCACTTCATTGACGCGTCAAGCTTCATTTACGTCTACCTACCGACATAGCTAGATCCCTCGGCAACCTTCATCGTCTCTTAAATTTCCCAATTTACGTCATTCAAGAGGGGAAAGCGAGTTCCATTTAGCCTGGTCCCTCATTCGAGCTTTTCGAATTAATTCGATGTCCTACTTTTTTGATGCTGACTCATGAATCGCGTTTGAAATGAAATTGGGTTTTGTTTCTGAACATATAATTAGAATTTCCGATGTACGTGTCTTTTGGTAATCGATATACACACTTGATAATCAATTATGAGATTACCAGGTTTAAAATAACAGACACAGGTTCTTGTTTCATATAATTGATTTACTCATACATAATATATCTTGATTTGTTGACGATTTTTATGAATTGCGACATTAAAATGATTAAATAATAACCTTTTAGAAATAAATTTAAAATACATTTTCGAAATATATAATTACATTTTAAATTTATTATACATAATAATATAACTTATTATATTTATTATTAACTTATTATAGTTGTGTTGTAGCGACTACGAATACTATCAACTGTTACTTTGCTCGTGGATGTCGTAAAAGACGACTAAGAACTTTATATCGACCTGGGCCAGCTCCACCTTATGCCGCTTGGTCAACACTTACCCGACTAGAAAAAAAGTATGGTTCAACCAGATCATGTATCTGGACCGGATCAGGACAGAATGAGGCATGCCGGATCCGGCAAACCCTATCAGGACCAGGTCTGGTCTAGATCAGGATAGCCTGATGTGAAATAACATCAAGTATGGTAAGGCATACCGGATCAGGACCAGGTCAGGACCAAATAAGGATAGCCTGATGTGAAATATCATCAAGTATGGTAAGGCATACCGGAGTAGGACCAGGTCTGGATCAAATAAGGACAGTCTAATGTAAAATATAATCAAGTATGGTAAGGCATACTGGATCAGGACCAGATCTGGACCAAATAAGGACAGCCTGATGTAAAATATAATTAAGTATAGGGTAAGGCATATAGTATATCAGGACCAGAAACAGTTTCCGTAACACAAAAAAAATATCAATCAAAATTCAAAAAAAGTATCATAATAATATCATGATTGTTATATTTATGCGACGGTAAATTGTATTTGCATCAGAGGAGATTAATCTGAAATCTTTAATTAATCATATTTATTCAATAATAATAATAATGTTTAATTAATAATATAAAAATAATTTATATTTAAAGTAAAAACAAAAATAAATAATAGGTATATTTGAAAACATAGATAGAAATAAATATAATAAAATTGTAACAACCATTCTAACATCTAATGTTTTGGGTCATAATAAATTGTTGATAGCGTCAGTAAAATGACGTCATTGTCTGAATCGCGGTGTTAAGATTCTCCGAAGCGTAATGACATCGCCTAATCTTAAATTAGTTGTTATCGAATCAGATCAAAACAGATCGATCAGGTCATGAATGAGAAATTCAGGCGACAGTAGAAGTCGTTAGCATCTGGTAGTTGCGCTCTAATTGGAACAGCTCACTGGGACTCTCTACTCTCTATGATAAGAATATAACACTGAATTCGCTGCCTACGTCATATATCAATTTATATTTTTATTAATTAAACATGTTTTTTAAGATATTCATGTTTTTTAAAAGGACCGGACTGGGCATACTCGTTTTGAATCAGGCAAGATATATAACGCAGACGATTAATTTGGATCCGATCAGTAAAATTTCATCCAGACCCGATCAGGAATGCCTAATCTGGACCCGATCAGGAATGCCTGATCTGGACCCGATCAGGAATGCCTGATCTGGACCCGATAAGGTTTTCCTGATCGGGTCCAGATATATCTTCTGCGTTACATACCTGATCTGGTCCAGATCGGGCATGCCCGGTCCGGTCCTGTTAAGGTAGACGAAAAAATTTCTAGTCGGGTATATTCCCAAAGGAGGGTTGATGTTAAGCAGGCGGCTGGTCATAAAACTATTGCCAATAACTTTTGCAATATGTGAGAGTACATACTGCGTACTTTACTGCATACATAATTGGGACAACATTTCAACTTATTATTTTCAACTTATTCAACTCATTGTCGATATAATCTTATTACCGGTATCTTAATGTCATTATTTTTATTGTTTCTAGATTGTATGTTTACGATGATAGCATAAATTATATCTATTTTCTCTGGATAAAAGATGCTAGCATTTAAAATTAATTTCGTTATTAATTTCATTTAATTAATTAATCGTCTGAGATTTTTTTTTGAAGACACTCACATTCCTTTAGTGCGACCAAGGAAATAGTCTTTATATTGCGCGAGACTTTATTTATTTATTTCTTTTTTCTTTTATAACAACACCCGACACTAAGAAAATAATTTCCTTCTTCGTCTGTATTGCATGATGAGAGCTGACAGGCTTAGCTTCCATCTCAGCTAAGGATGGGTTTCCTGCTTAGTTTCAGGTAAAACGCTTAAGGTGCTATGGGTTATCAACAACGATAAGTTGTCTGCCTAGTACTGATTACTTCGAGCATTTACTTTTTCTTCATCTTTCATAATATTTTTTATAATAAAATACTTTCGTGAATGAGAATTTCATTCATTCTTAAAGCAAATAATGACATTATAAAATATACGCACCTAATTAAAAAACCAAGATTTTTTTAATGTTTTTTTTTGGCTGCGCGTTATTGTATGGTCGCGCCCCGCTCGAATCGTTAGTCACGTTAGAAGGAACAGTGCGCGCCGCCATAAGCCCGTCCTACAAATACCTCGCAACGTCGTCGTCATTGTTTTCGGTGGCCCGTCTGACGGTTTCCTCAGGTAGCCTCTCCAGTTGACGTCCAGGCAGCTTTCGCCATTGAGGCGTCACCCTCACGCTTTCAGCCTCTCCTTGAGTGAGGAACTTATCCCTGCTCAAGTCACCAACTTCCTAGACTAGGAAAGATGTGCACCATAGGATAGAATGTAATAACTCTCAGTAACTATTTACTGACGGCTGTCAGTTGACGGCTGAAAGTGTCAGATTAATAGGCTCTATTAATCCATTCCAAAGCCTAAAAAATGTTTATATATTTACAATGAACAAACGTGCCTAAAACATTTTTTTTTTAAATCAAATACACGCATAGATTTACTTAAAAGGGTTGTGTGGAAACTCAATCGACGAAATGCATTTTATACGACGAATGACTGTCAATATTTTCATTTTTAATATTTATTTAAATTCAGCAGAATTCACGCAAAACGATATGGAATAAATTTAGTGCTTCTGCAAAATTTATGACAGAATTTAAAATATGTTATGATGAAGTTTTCAGTTATGATTTATTCGTATATTTAAAAGTTACCCATTAAGGGCGCGAGTCAGTTTAAGTTAAATATCGTTTTAATTTGACTAAAAATGGCAAACATTTCTAGAACAAAAGTTCAATATACTATAATCTAGAATATTCTAATTTTAATTACGCTTTCAATTATATTAGTAACAAAAATTAAAATCGAAAAAGATAATTAACAAAAATTTTATGTATGATTTATATTACCTTAGTTGTCATTTACAAATTTTAGAATCGTTGGTGAAAATAAACACTAGCGATACCAGTGGCCGCCCCAATGACGATGGGGAGGGAATACGGTGGGTTATGGGGCCACGCGCTGCCCTTCCATCTCCCTGGACGAAACAAGTGGCGTGTGTGCGAACCATAGCCTACCCAAAAAAGGGGTCTATTACAACACTTGCGTGTAAGTAAGTGATAATAAATTGTATTTTTATTCCATCAACGCATAAAAAAAGTGCGTTAAATATTATGCGTTACTATAATCATAATAATAATTTACTTCGATGTAGCAATATATATTCAAATTTAGTCTATTTGTATAATAATTTACACTTTATTTTATAAACCAAAAATATGCACCCTTTTGAGTGCGATTGTGCTATTAATAAACAGCGACTTCATTATAATGTCACGGTTCCCGAGCCGTCGACCTTTTGGCATTACTTATTGATCGTGAGTATATTATGCACAGAATATTTATATCAATATAGTATTTTTTTTATTGCTTATGGTGGCAAACAAGCAAGCAGCACAGCGGATGGTGTAAGTGTCACTGCTGCCCATTGAAATTTGCTATACCATGGGTATAGCTACGCCGCTGCCTACCATTACAATCCCCAAACCCACCTAATTAGGCTTCCAGCTCTCTCGATCGTATCGTATTTGTGATTTATAAAAATACGCGAGTTAATATTGATTATGAGATCTTCTTCGAATTGATACTATGAGCATTACATATGTGTGTGTATCCAAACGTATAACGGGTATCTTCCTCTACTTCCTTAAGTTCTGTGTCCAAGGAGGACACATGAAACAAAAAAGGAACCTGACGTACGTTGGCGTTGGCATCATATAATATTTGAGTTTTATTCGCCTGTCATTCCAAAATGACTGAGTTATCTTATTATAATGTTTAGCCTCTTAAGAAAGTCCTACTCGAAAAAGGAGTCTAACACACTAATTACATGGGCTTTTTTTTTTTTTTTTTTTTTTTTTTTTATTGCTTATGGCGGCAAACGAGCAGACAGCACACCTGATGGTAAGTGTCACTGCCGCCCATGGACCTTTGCCAATGGTATAGCTAGGCCGCTGCCTACCAATACACCCCAGTTAGGCTTCCGACTCTCTCGCTCACCGAACGCAAAGCGCAATAGCACATTGCTATTACTCAGACGTCGATCTTCTGCGAGAGTGTGGTACTACCCCGGACGGACCGGCCCGCGGCTGTAGACAGAGAACTATCCACAGCGTGGTCCTACCACAATAGCTGGGCTGGCATCATGAACTCGAATAGACTTTTTATTCACCTGTCATTGCAAAATGACTGAGCTATCTGATTATAATGCTTAGTCTCTTAAGAGGGTCCCATAGACTCGATGATGTAAGTATATACCCAATATAGTGGCAATAACATGCAGTTGACGTCCCAATATTCACCGATTCGTTGATAGATATGAACTATGTACACTATATGAGGTTCAAAATATGATTGAATAAAACACCTTTTTTGTAAAAACATAGATGAATTAATTCGGCAAGTTTCTACCTAGACCATAATACTTTCTTATATCATTAACATACTGTTTTTCTTGCAAATACATGGGGTCAACGCAATATGTACTCCTCTTCCGTCGCACATATTGTAGAAGCTATTGGTAACAGTTTTATGAACAGCCGCTTACCTGGCGTCATCTACAATTTCTAAGGAGGGTCCTTAGAAATTGTAGACCACATCAGATGAATTTCTCCCAGATGGATATAAAGTTCTTAATCATCTTTTACGATGTCCATGAGCAAAGTGAGGGTTGGTATCATTCCTAGCCGATACAACACAGAATTAAATTTAAATAACAATTGTAATATATTATTTTAGTGTAAAAAAAAGAAAAGGAATAATTGTTTAACGATCCAACTAGCGTGTTCTTGTAACGAATTCTCCATATAAACAACGCATTCAAGTTTCAATTAGGCCAGCTATCAGGCTGTCGTATGTAGAGGGGCAACCGGAGATTGCTGTTCTAATTATGCAAGATGCTTCGAAGCAGCCACGGTACAATTTGTCTCGGATAGTAGAGTGACGGTGTAATCGGCGAAGAATATTTACAAGTAAATTGGATCGTAGGGGTCACAGGGCGGACGGAGCTCCCGCGTTTCCGCGGTGGGCTGTGGGTCGTCTTGACAGGGACCTACTGGCGGAGGCGGCCATCGTTCACACGTGGCTGTCCTCACCGCCCCCAGCGGACGGGGTGGACGCCGAGGCTGTCCGCATCCGCAGTGCGTTAACGCAGATCTGCGATGCGGCCATGCCCAGAGTGCGGCGGCGTCTACCTCCGAGGCAGGGGGTCTACTGGTGGTCCCCAAGATTGGCGGACCTTCGTGCGGCATGTATCAGAGCCCGAAGGTCCTACACCCGCAGCCGGCGGCGTCACCGCGACGCTGAGCGGGAGGGCCAGCTGTACGAGGCGTACCGCGATGCGCGGACGGCCTTTCGGCTGGCCATCCGAGCCGCCAAGGACGCGAGTTGGCAGGAGATGCTGGACGGTCTCGACCGTGACCTCTGGGGTCGCCCGTATCGCGCGTCGCTGAACAAGCTTCGCGCGCAGGGCCCCCCCCTCACCGAGACCCTCCAGCCCGACTTCCTCTGTAGGGTGGTCGAGGAGCTGTTTCCACGGCAGTCGGAACACACGCCCCCGGTCATGGCCTCGCCAGAACAAGACCGGGAGGCTGACGACGAGAGTGTTCCGCCCGTGACGGAGACGGAAGTGGGAGCAGCTGTGGCGCGGATTCGTTCCGCGACCACGGCCCCCGGCCCGGACGGAATACCAGTCCGGGTGCTGACGTCGCTCCTCGAGCACCTCGAGCCTCGCCTCAGGCAGCTGTACAACGCCTGTTTGGTGTCTGGGCGGTTCCCTGAGTGCTGGAAGGAGGGGAGGTTGGTTCTCCTGCCAAAGCCGGGACGGCCCCCGGATTCGCCGTCGGCCTACAGGCCCATCGTGCTCCTCGACGATGTGGGTAAGCTGCTGGAGCGCATCCTCGCTGCCCGCATCGTCCAACACCTGGAGGAGGTGGGGCCCGATCTGTCGGACGCTCAATTCGGTTTTAGAAGGGGGCGCTCGACCATCGGGGCCCTGCTACGACTGAGGCAGACGGCCGCGGAGGCTGTCACCGGCGGGGGAGTGCTGTTGGCGGTGTCGCTGGACATCGCCAACGCATTCAATAGTCTGCCATTCGGCTGCATCAGGGAGGCGCTCCGATTTCATGGGGTGCCCTTGTACCTGAGGCGGCTGGTGGCGGACTATTTGGAGGGGCGCAGTGTCCTCTGCGCGAGTCCCGCAGGGGACATTGTGCGGACGTCCATGTCGTGCGGCGTTCCACAGGGGTCGGTTCTAGGGCCGACTCTGTGGGACATCGGGTACGACTGGGCGTTGAGAGGGAGTCTCCCCCCCGGGCTGAGCGTGATATGCTACGCTGACGATACGCTCGTCACAGCCCGGGGCAGGACACTCGAAGAGGCGGCGAGCCTGGCCACTCTCGGCACCGAGGAGATGGTCGGGCGAATCGAGGCGCTAGGGCTCAGGGTGGCCCTAAATAAGACGGAGGCCCTATTGTTCCATGGGCCACGCGTAAGGCCGCCAATCGGCGTCTCGCTAGTCGTCAACTCCGTCCACATCAGCATCCAGGCCCATATGAAGTACTTGGGTCTGGTGCTCGACGGGCGATGGTGGTTCCGGGAGCATTTTCGCCGAATTGCTCCCCGGCTGGTCGGCGCGGCGTCCGCCCTTTCGCGGCTCATGCCGAACGTGGGCGGACCCAGCTTCGAGGGCCGACGGCTGTATGCGGGGGTGATCCGTTCTATGGCCATGTACGGCGCACCCGTGTGGGCGAGGGCTCTGAACGCCCAGCTCAGGGCTGTTCTGTGGAGACCCCAGAGAGTCATGGCGGTCAGAGCCATTCGCGGGTACCGCACGGTATCGACCGAGGCGGCATGCCTACTGGCCGGGACACCCCCGTGGGACCTAGAGGCGGAGATGCTCTCCGACCTCTACCGGCGGGTGACCTCACTGCGCGACGAAGGTGGCTCCCCATCGCTGAGCGAGATAGCCACCTGGCGCGAGGACGCCCGCCGAGACGTCATCGCCCGTTGGGCTACGCGGCTGGAGAGGCCTAGACACGGTGTCGTCACCGTCGAGGCTCTCCGGCCCGTACTGATGGAGTGGATGGAGCGGCGGCACGGAGTCCTCTCCTTTCGACTGGTGCAGGTGTTGTCGGGGCACGGATGCTTCGGCTTTTACCTGCACACGGTCGCGCAAAGGGAGTGGACTTCGTTCTGCCACCATTGCAGCAGTGACGAGGACACGGCGCAACACACGCTGGAGGCGTGTCCGGGCTTTGACCGGCAGCGCCGTGACCTCGTCGCTGTTATCGGTGCCGACCTGGCACTGCCGGCTGTCGCGAGAGCGATGGTCGACAGCGTCAGGAATTGGGACGCGGTCGCCGCCTTCTGCGAGGCTGTCATCTCGCAGAAGGAGGCGGCGGAACGAGTCCGGGAGGAGTCCCGCGACCCGGGCCGCCGTCAGCGGCCGGGGCGGCGCAGGCGCGAATACCTGCGCCTGATGCCGCCCTAACCGAGGCCTCGGGTGATCGGACCGGGGAATTGTCCGGTCACCCGACGTGAGGCCACCGCGTGAGGGCGACGCCCCGACGGCGAAATCTGTCGGGGCGTCGACGAGAGGAACCCGCGAGGGTAAACCGCCGGGCGGGCCACCGAAGTTAAAATCGAGTACCGGTGGTCCGCTCGCACGGCGAAGAGAGAAGGTTTTACGGTGGGTCTATGGGGTCACGCGCCGCCTTTCCGTCACCCCGGACCGATTCAGCGGGGCGAGACGCACCCATAGCCCACCAATAAAAAAAAAAAAAAAAAAAAAAAAAAAAAAAAAAAAAAAAAAAAAAAATGGTGTGGTTATTTTTACTTGCAAAATGGTGCTTCTTAACATTGAAGTAAAAGTAATTATTACTGAGAATTAATGTACTGTTTTTTATAACTATTTTTCTTTAATTAATATTTTCGTTTCATTATGGAATAAGAATACAATTCATCAGACTCTTTTACCCGTGGTTGTCATAAGTTAACTAAAAGATATGTAGATGTTATTTGTAGGTACAGCATAATGAAAATTCACTGTAAGGCCGTTAATCAATTCATATGACCAGTGTATTATAGTAGGTCAATTTTCCTCCCATTACGAAGTAGGCTTTAGCCCAATAACAGAAAGTACGTTTAAAATCAGATTTTTTTTTGTAAGTATTTTTGAATAGATAGTAACAAATTTTAAATGTTTTTTTTTTAAATTATATCGAGATTAAAAATAGCATGTGCTATATAGGTTCTTGGAGGATGAATGAAGTTTGAACCCAGTAGTGCGACATACACGAGCTGATAGATTAAGATTGGTTAAAAGATTTTAAACTTTTTACGGTTACAGCTACTTAATTTTGCTTTATATACTTAATAGAGCAAGGAGTAAGACGGTCTATTTGCTCAATATTAAAAAAAATATCGTTAATAGTTATGTAAAAAAAAACATAGGTAAGGATCTAAAATTTAACGAATATCTATCCTTTAGAACAGTATTTATAAATCCTAGATTAGATTCAGCTAAAATACACACACATATATATATATATATATATATATATATATATATATATATATATATATATATATATATATACACTATTGTTCTATGTCATCATGAACTTAGTCTAAATTACACCTGACTTGATCAGGGACCTAAATTAGTGCGATAATTTATTAGCAATTACAATAAAAGGTAGAAAAAAAATGAAAGAATACATAGTAACATTATAAGAATTAAAATAAATTTAACAAGGAAATATGAAAAATAATTATACTAAGAGAGAAGTAATAAAGTAGTTAAAATGTAAAAGAGAAAATCAATAGCACTTTATAGTATATTAAAACAAAATAAAAAATACATATCTATAGCTGAAAAGTTTGTGTTATATGTTTCGATAAGACGGTGCAGAGGCGCCTGCGCACCGGCATTGTCACTTAATAATGTCAAACAAACGGGTTCGCGCGCAATATCAAACCCGTTAAAGTTTAATTGTGGTAGGACCACGCTGTGGACAGTTCTCTGTCTACAGCCGTGGGCCGGTCCGTCCAGGGTAGTACCACACTCTCGCAGAAGATCGACGTCTGAGTAATGGCAATGTGCTATTGCGCTTCGTTTGTTGAGTGAGAGAGCCGGAAGCCGGAGCCGTGTGTTTGGGGTATGTATTAGTAGGCAGCGGCCTAGCTATACCCTTGGTATTGCAAAGGTCCATGGGCGGCAGTGACACTTACCATCAGGTGTGCTATCTGCTCATTTGCCACCATAAGCAATTAAAAAAAGTTGCAAATTATATAATAACATTATATCAGGAAGGAAGTTAGTGGCACAGCAATAAAATATCGCAATAATGATGAAATGTTTACATACATCTCTCGTAAGGAGATTACAATAGATATGAGTAAGAGGAATATAAATTAGCATACAATAGAACGATACCAATTTATATTATATAAACAAAACGAGTTAAGGAACAAACATTCCATATTCATGTAATTAACTTACAATGTTACGATAGCTAAGTACAATTACTATTGGTTTCTTAGACGAGATAAATTAACTGTAGTTATTTTACTTCGTCTAGATGTTGTGAGTATAATATCATCAATGTGCTGAGATGATGACGATGAGCTGGTTTACTTTTCTATGTATGTCCTAATAAATGACTGAAAGAATAAATCATATAAATAACCATCAAGAAAAAAACAGATTTAAAATTCGAAATAAAACTACTTTTACAGATTCTATCGCGTTCGATCATGGTCGCGGGAGGTCCTCCCGTGACCATGATCACTGTAAAGTGTTCGAAACGTCGGGAAATTAAAAATCAAATACAATTGCGATAGAATCCGTAAAAGTAGTTTTATTTCAAATGTGTAATACTCGCGTAAACATTAGAAGATTTAAAATTGTGTAATAAAAATAAAAATGCTGCGTGACAGCGGCTACGAATATTACCAAACATCTTCAGAAAGTTTTACATTTATAATATTAGTAAGATGGCAAGATTAGCGACCCGCCCACTCTTCGCTTCGATATTCAATCGTACTATCTTCTCATTTTAAATCTTTAATGACTTCTAGGATATTCATTTTCATGATATACAGCAATAAACAATTTTAATGTACACTAAGTACACCACATATCTAATGAATTTATTCAAGCTGTGTAGTAGCGGCTACGAATACTACCAACCCTTACTTTGCTCGAAGATGTCGTAAAAGACGATTAAGAGCCTTATAACGTCATGGGCCAACTCCATCTGATACCGTTTGGTCAACAATTACATTCTCAAGGAGGGTTGACGTCTGGCAGGCGGCCGGTCATAAAACTATTACCAATAACTTTCACAATATGTACCTACATATTGTATCGACCCCAAGTAATAAGAGTAGGAGAATGATGATATCTAATGAATGTAATTAAATAAAGAGTAATGCTGAATTGCTTAAAACAACTTAGCAAGTAGTACCTATTATTTTTTAGTAATGTGTAAAGATAAACATGGTACTATGAATTATCTTTAGAATACAGACATAATAATCACAAAATGTAAATCCTTTTAAGATACACAAATTCGTAGTATATTATTTTGATATATCTTGTAAGGTTTACCCAGCGATTGCAATGTAAGCGCATAAAAATATATATTTTTTTACCACATTACAATATAAATATTTTAAATTCCTATCTAGACTATAATATACAAGGTATTATACATATCCGTGTGGTGACGGAGTAAAAATATTATTCACCACCCCATATTATACCCGTGGGTGATCATACGAGACGACTAAGGGATAAAAAACGCATATAGCATTTATGCGAGAGGAGGAAAACTCGAAATAAAACCCTATACCAACACGTCTGACCAGCGCGGTATAGTAGGTTAATTTCCCTCCCATTACGGAGGAAGCCTGAGCCCAACAGTAGGACATATAAGGGCTATGATGATGATGATGATGATGATAATGATGATTATACATATACAACTTCATCTTGAGTCACTCTATCTATTAACAAAAATTGTATTAAATAAAATACTTTATGCAGTTTAAAATATCTAAGGATACATACAACGGACGCAACTTTATTCTGAGTAATGAGTATATAAGAAATACAATTAGTTCTGAAATCAATGTTAATGAAGTAATAATAACAGTTTATACTGGTCTAGATTGCAAGGGTGTAACTAAGAGTATGTCATCTCCATAATGAACACAACTAGTTAACTTATCTGGGAACCAGCCAACAACTACTAGTTAGTTAACACATTACAATTTGAATTAATTAATAATAGTTTAAGTATTATATCATCATTTAGCCTTTCGCCGTCTATTGTTCGACGTGGGTCGTAAAAGAAGACTAAGAGTTTTACATAGACCTGAGCCAACTGATGCTGTCTGGTCAATAATTACATTCCCAAGGAAGGTTAACGTCAGGCGGCTAGTCCTTCCGCCCTAGCCGAGGCCGCGGGTGAATGAATCAGGGAATTAGTCCGTCACACGCCGAGAGGCTAACCGCGTGAGGAAAGACCGACGTCCTCCCCGAGGTGAGGGGACGTCAAGTAACTCTGCTCCGGTGGTTAGTCCAACGACGAAGGCGAGGTTCACGGGTGTGTTATGGGTGTGTGTGCTTACGCCCCTCTGTTACCCCGGACGGAGTGATGCGAGGAGTGCGCCGACCGTGGCCTACCCCCCAAAAAAAAGGCTGCTGATCCTAAAATTATTAAATTTGCAATATGTACGATAAAATCAGAGAACATATTGCGTCGACCCCAAGTAATTGGGATAAGAGTAGGGTGTGATGATAATGACGTACAATTTCTCAGTGAATGCGTAATAATTATATTGGGTGCAGCTTTCTCTTATATTAAACATTGAATGCTGAAACTTATATGCCAGTCATGCTACATGTCATTAAAATATTAGCTTAAGTGCTCAAGTTTTCTCAATTCAATAGTTATCTTTAACTTTAACTTTTAGAAATATATGATAATTTGTATTATAATTTAAATTTAGTGAACAAATTTTCGTGTGATGTTGGAGTAAGAATACAATTCACTACCCCCTATATTACCCATACGTGATGACGACTAAGGTAAGAGACGACTAAGGGATATAAAACGTATATAACATAAAAGCAAGAAAAGGTAAACTCGAAACAAAACTCTATATCAAAACGTGTAATCAGCGTGGTATAATAAGTCAATTTCTCTCACATTTTGAAAGGGGCCCGAGCCAAACAGTGGAACATATATGAGCTGAAATGCTGAATAAATAATTTCCAATATTAATAAAAACAATGAAATTTATATAACAATATATGTCTCATAGCTGGACTTATATCTCCTTCAAAATTGAGGAAAATTTTCGATGGTCAGATGATTTCGGTTTAGGGATTTATTTTGAGTGTGCCATCGAATGCGTAGTTGTTATCTGAATATCATATTGAAGGTTTCGATTATTTTTATTATGTCTTATAATAGAAATAATACACGCAGGACTTTTATGAATTTAGAGTTAAAATAAACAATTTTCTCTTGTTCTCAGAATATATACGTTTATAAGTCTTTTACTTTAGCCTCCTTCCACTGGTTAGGCGGGTTTGTAGAGGGACCGGTGAATTGTATTCTTCTCCGTCATCACAAGGAAAAGGTACATATGATTTTTTTTTTAATTTTTTATTTTTCATTTTTTTTTTCCATACAGGAAATATGATAGATATGGTACTGTAGTACCAATAATGCAAAATATTTCACTGTTAGTACCATAGCCGATTAAATAAAACGATGGTACGGGCAAAACATAACCAGTATATGACGAAATATAAATTAATTATTCATTGCTGCAGATAAAACAGGACTGTATCTTTATTATAATACAAAGTAACAACGGGGAACGTCTTTGTGGTTCAAAGCTCGTCTCTCCAATATTCTCTGTTAATAGCAAACATTTTTTACATCCTTTGTGTTCTTGTATAGTACGGAAAGAAACTTTGTGTTATTATTTTTAAACAGCCTAATTAAAACACTGAGAACTGTTAACGTCTTTTATGATTAAAAATATGGTAAGCTCATCTACCATAGATTAATAATAAATAAAGCAGTAATATAACCTAAATTACGACGTAAGAGAGTGAGTAGGTATGAAAGAGAAAAGTATTGGTGTATAGATGCGAAAGAGAATGCTCCGGTGGTTCGGACATGTGGAAAGAATGCCGAACGAACGTCTGGTTAAGAAGATATACAATGCGAAAGTGGAAGGATGTAGGTACAGGGGGAGACCAAGGCTAACTTACCTAGACCAGATTGGTCACGTACTGAAGGAAGGTGAAGTCAAAAGTCTCCGAAACCAGCGAGCGTGTATGAAGAGAATTATGAATATTTAGAAAGCGAGTGAAGTATGCAAGGATAGAGTTCTCTGGCACCCTGTTCTCTCTGCCTACCCTGCAAGGGATATGCCGCGATGATATGTATGTATGTATAACCTAAAATTTTAACTATATACGAGTAGATACTGCTATCAAAACTAGAGACCACTCTGGTTTTGATATTCTGGTACTATGTTCAAATTCATAACGAGTGCTGACTGAGTATCTGACTGAAAATTCATAATATATGAAAACAGCATTCCATCACCTGTGTTGACGAAATAAGTATAAGAATAAAGATGAGAATGTACCAAGTTACCCACACCAAAAGATTTTTTTAAACATATACATATATGTACATATAGATATACATACGTATACACCATTCTCCTACTCTTATCCCATTTACTTGGAGTCGATACAATATGTACTCTTCTTTCATAGTACATATTGTAGAAGTTATTGGCAATATTTTTATGACCGGCCGCCTGCCAGACGTCAACGCCCCTTGGGAATGTAATTGTTGACTAAACGGCATTAGTTGCATTTGGCCTAGGTCAGGCGCCGGCAACCTTTTGAGATGGAAGAGCCAAAAATTAGAATATTTAAATTTTTAAAGAGCCACAATTATTTTTTCCAACTATAATTTGTGCTTAATCCTCATTAATCAATTCAGAACCTTCCACTAGTTTTCTTTATACCTTCCACCAGTTTTCTTTATAAAATTGCGTATAGAATTAAAGAGCCGCAACTTCACATCCAAAGAGCCGCATTTGGCTCGCGAGCTGCAGGTTGCCGACCCCTGGCCTAGGTCGTTATAAGGCTCTTAGTAGTGTTTTATGATATCAACGAGCAAAGTAAGGGTTGGTAGTATTCGAAGCAGCAACCACACAGCTAGATATACAGATGTATACATACACATGTAGCACTGCTTGATTAATGTAAATATTGAAAGAAATTACGTTACTTTTTTATAAAAAATATTTTAAAGTTGAATCCATTGTTTCTCGCTACTAAAGTCTATGTTAAGCAAATGTAATATAGTAGGTTATTTTCATAAAAACCTATGTCGAGTTGTAGACGACTTGTAAACAAGAAAACCAACATCTAGACAATTGTAAACAGTAAATATTTTACTCGTCTTGTCTGTACAATTCGATTCGAAAATAATACACCAATAAATTATTTTAATTTTCTTTTATAATCACAACGTTTATTACTAATTACATTAGTACAATAAAAAAACTTTTAAGCAACAGCATCTTTAATAAAACAAACACTTCATAATAAACAAAATAATTAATCATACTATTTAAAAAAGAAATATGTTTAGTTGAAATAAAATGTTATATAAATGTTTGGATATAAGATGAAATATTCTTGAGGATAAATTTAATCTAAAGGGATTATTTTATAGCTGTTTTTATCGAGAAACATATATTTCCTTTGCATTTCCATATAGTGACGGAGTAAGAATAAAATCAGGCACCACCTCTTCTTTTACTACGGATGATCGTGAAAGTCGATTTTTTTTTATTGCTTAGTATTGCAAAGGTCCATGCTAGGCCGCTGCCAACCAATACAAAGCCCAAGCTCACCTAGGTGAGCTTCCGACTCTCTCGCTCACCGAATGAAGCGCAATTGCACATTACCATTACTCTGACGTCGATCTTCTACGAGAGTGTCGTTCTACCCCGGAAGGACCGGCCCGCGGCTGTAGACAGAGAACTGTCAACAGCGTGGTCCTATCACTACCCACCCTAATTAAGGCATGCAAGCAAATAATATCACTACAAGAAAAATATAACTCGATAAAGAATCCATATGTTGAGTGTGGCCAGTGTGTATTACGCAGGAGGCGAGCACAACGCAGAAATTTAAGGTGTCACTCTGTGTACTTTACCAGCACTTTCACTGGAGTGCTCTGAGGAATTGTTTGATATACTACTACCGTTACGATTCTATCGCTGTATCAATTGAGAACGTAGCAGGGTTCTTCCATTTCACCTTACAACGTTATGGTCTCCAACTGAACGTTTTCAGCAAACATTTCTCCCACAAACCAACCAAAAAGGATGTGGAAATAACTAACTTTTTTTTTGCTGTGGGCCATGGAGTGCTCACGCCCCGCCAAATCGGCCCGGGGCGACGGAGGTGGCGGCGCGCAACCCCATAGACTTACGCTGCAAAGCGCCTCTCTTTGCCGTGCGAACGGGCCACCGGTATCTGATCTTTGTCTTCGGTGCCCTGGAACTAACTACCTGCTGCTAGGTTTCCCGATCGCTACAATATGTTTTTCTTTAATAAAGATTTAAGAACAGCCCAGCTGTGCCCCGGGCATTACAAAGATCCATGAGTGGCAGTATCATCAGGTGTGCTGCTTATTCATTTGCCATCATCTGCAATAAAAAAATATGCAGCAATGGGGACGTACTCGTATATGAATTCAGATAGTAATATAAATGAAAAATGAAATTCTAATAAACATTTTTCATTTTATTACACTACTAATTGTTATGAAAATGACGATGATAACAAAACTACATTGTTCCGCTTTCATAGCTACAAAAATATATTAATAACTAATATTTATATGTTTAAAATTATAGTACCTGGTGATTCTACACGTGGTAGGACCACGCTGTTGACAGTACTTTGTCTACAGCCGCGGGCCAGTCCGTTTGGGATAGTACCTCTTGCAAAAGATCAACATTTGAGTAATGGCAACGTGCTATTGCACTTCGTTCAGTGAGCGAGAGAGCCGGGAGTCTAACTGGGTGGGTTTGGGGATTGTAATGGTAGGCAGCGGCTTGGCTATAACCTTGATTATAGCAAAGGTCCATGGATGGCAAAGACTCATACTATCAGGTGTGCTGCTTGCTCGTTTGTCACCATAAGCAACAAAAAAAAAAAAAAAAAATACCGCACGTCGACGCAAATATACTCTCTTGCACTTGTATAACGACAGATAAACCCCACTGGGTTAGTGTGCGATAGAGACAACGCAATACAAAACTGAAATTAACCGATTGCCTCTTTCTAAAAATCGACCAATTATTTATATTGTATATGTTATCCTGACTGATATATAATCTCAGTTAATTATATCACTTTATGGAAAAAAATCAACCATCATAATAAAAGCAATGAAAGGCTTAAATAGCTCTTATACTATTCCAGTTGAAGACGTAGCTTCCTTAATTTAGAAAAGATGGTATAAAGGAGAAGTCCGTTGAAAAATTTTATTGCTATAGTTGAGTGCCCCTTACTTGCCCGTGGGAGTCGTAAAAATCGGCTAAGGGTCTCACCGGGAGATTGGGAAGCGGCTATCTCCCGGGAAACTTAATAACATCTACCGCGATCGCCAATCCGCTCGCCAAGCGTGGCGATTATGGCATTATTACCCCCCCAAAATAAATATGGATGCAAAAAAAGTCACGGCCCCCAGTCACAGCAGTTCCGCTGTTCCACGGGCTCATTTTGGTAGCGGGCCTGTTGGTGGTGGGGCAGGGGGTGCTAGGAATCTCCGGCCGCGATCCGGCTACCAAAAAAATCGACCCTTGGCCCTGGTAACACACAACGTTCGGACGCTTAGGACCGACGAGAGGGTCATCGAACTGGAAGAGGAATTGAGCAAAATCCGATGGGACATTGTAGGATTATCAGAAGTGCAAAGAGAGGGGGAGGGCACGATAATCCTCCGGTCTGGAAATTTGCTCTTCTACCGGGAGGGAGATCACCCATCCCAAGGCGGTGTAGGGTTTATCGTTCGTAAGTCTCTCGTAGAGAACGTGGAGAGGATCGAAAGTGTGTCAACAAGGGTAGCGTACCTTATACTCAGAATTACCAAACGGTATTCGTTGAAGGTCATACAGGTTTACGCACCGACTTCGACATACTCCGACGACGTAGTGGAGGCCTTATACGAGGATATCTCGAAAGCCATCCACACGTCCAAAACCCACTTCACGGTTGTTATGGGAGACTTCAACGCAAAACTAGGCAAAAGGACAGACGATGAGTTGAGAGTGGGGCAATATGGATTTGGACAGAGAAACCAAAGGGGCCAAAAACTGGCCGACTTTTTGAAGAAGGAAGGCCTCTTCATGATGAATTTCTTCTTCAAGAAACGGCCACAAAGGAAGTGGACCTGGATTAGCCCTGATGGATCCACTAAAAATGAGATAGACTTCATCTTGACGGACAAACGACAAATATTCAATGATGTCTCTGTGATCAGCAGGATTAAAACTGGGAGTGATCACCGGATGGTTCGAGGCACATTGAATCTTCGTACGAAAGTCGAGCGGTCCCGCTTGATGAAGTCTACACTCCGACCTACACCTGTCCAATACCAGAACCCTGATAGCTTTCAACTCGAATTACATAATCGCTTCCAATGCCTGGAAGAGTGCGAATCTTCGAACGATATAAACAACAGGTTCGTGGAAACTGTCCACGCGATCGGGTCAAAATTCTTTAAGGCCCGTCGCGCTACTAGAACAAAAAAGCTTTCTGACCAGACTCTTCAAGTCATGGAGAGGAGAAAGGAAATGACGGTACAGTCTTCAGCCGATTGGTCCGAACTCAGGCAGCTTAATAGACAAATCTCTAAATCTATGCGGCACGATATTCGCCGATTCAATACACTGCGTATTGAAGAGGCGATAGAGCGAAATCGAGGCTCCAAAGTGTTCGCACGAGATTTGTCTATTGGGCAGAGCCAAATGACTAAGCTGAAGACCGATAACGGTACTGTCATTTCATCCCAGAGTGAGATCTTGGGAGAGGTCGAAAGGTTCTATGGGCAGTTGTACAAATCATCCCTGAATCCTGTTGTCAGCTTGGTCCAAGACCCCAGATCCAAGCTAACTCGGCACTATACCGAAGAAATCCCGGACGTCAGCTTCTACGAGATCAGAATGGCTCTAAAACAATTAAAGAACGGAAAGGCACCGGGAGATGACGGAATTACCACAGAGATCCTGAGGGCAGGCGGCAAGCCAGTTTTAAAAGCCCTACAGAAGTTGTTTAATTCTGTCATTCTCGGAGGCGACGTTCCAGAGTCGTGGACCAGGAGTGTGGTGGTGCTGTTTTTCAAGAAGGGCGATAAAACGCTCTTAAAGAATTACAGACCCATCTCACTCCTGAGCCACGTGTACAAATTGTTTTCAAGAGTCATTACGAACCGACTCGCGCGTAAGCTAGACGACTTCCAGCCGCCCGAACAAGCCGGTTTCCGAAAAGGTTATAGTACCATAGACCACATCCACACGCTACGCCAGATTATACAGAAGACCGAGGAGTATAATCGGCCTCTGTGTCTAGCGTTTGTGGACTATGAGAAAGCCTTTGATTCTGTCGAAACTTGGGCAGTGCTGCAGTCCCTTCAGAGGTGCCAAATTGACTATCGATATATCGAAGTGCTGAAGTGTTTGTATAAAGACGCTACTATGTCAGTCCGCATCCAGGATAAGAGTACGAAACCGATCCAGCTGCAGAAAGGCGTGAGACAGGGAGACGTTATCTCTCCGAAACTGTTCACCACTGCGCTGGAAGATGTCTTCAAGCTCTTAGACTGGACCGGACTCGGCATCAACATCAATGGCGAATACATCACTCACCTTCGATTCGCAGATGATATCGTAGTCATGGCAGAATCCCTGGAGGACCTTGGCACCATGCTTAATGACCTCAGCAAGGTCTCTCAACTAGTAGGGCTGCAAATGAACATGGACAAGACGAAAATCATGTCTAATGCCCATGTCATTTCTGTATCGGTCCTGGTTGGGAATGCGATTCTCGAAGTTGTCGATCACTATGTTTACCTAGGACAAACAGTCCAATTAGGTAGATTCAATTTCGAGAAAGAGGTCAGCCGACGAATCCAACTCGGCTGGGCAGCGTTCGGGAAACTTAGGAGGATCTTCTCGTCTAATATTCCGCAGTGTCTGAAAACAAAGGTTTATAACCAGTGTGTGTTACCAGCGATGACTTACGGCACTGAAACGTGGTCTCTAAATGTCGGCCTCATAAAAAGGCTCAAAGTCGCTCAGTGTGCTATGGAGCGGGCTATGCTCGGTATTTCTCTACGTGATAAAAGCCGAAATACGGAAATCCGTAGAAGAACGGGTGTAACCGACATAGCCCTAAGGATTAGCACGTTGAAGTGGCAATGGGCAGGCCACATCGCTCGACGAACCGACAACCGTTGGGGAAAAAAGGTTCTCGAGTGGCGACCACGAATCGGACGACGCAGCGTAGGACGACCCCCCACTCGGTGGAGTGATGACTTCATCAAGGTCGCAGGAAACCGCTGGATGCAGGTGGCACAGGACCGTTATAGATGGCATTCTCGTGGGGAGGCCTATGTCCAACAGTGGACGTTTACGGGCTGATGGATGGATGGATGGATAGTCAGTGCAATACTTGCCGAGAGGATGATGATATTGCATAGAATAGAAGATGATTCAGAAGCAGCTGTATGTAGCAGTGATGTCGACAAACCTAAGAAATTTTAATATAACAATGTGAAAGTATTTACATAATGGTCCCATGGGAAATTCAAGACGTGTGTAACCACGGTAACCGCTAGTATTTGTTATATATGTTAAATCACAATAGGTAAGCTTACAATAGTACAAATAATAAATATTCTAAGAACCATAAAAGAAGTAAAGGACAATTTTCAAAGGATATTTGAGACAAAGAAATACGCGATATACTGACAATACACGCATGGAAAAGATTTTTCGTTACAAAATTGTGCTGAATACTAAAAATATTACTTTTCATAAAATCGTGGATTTTCTTACTAGAATTGTGTGCTCTTTTCCGAGTTACAAATACATGAAAGAAGATACAATTCAGTATATTACAAGAGATTTTTTCACGAAATTACATTATACTTAACGCTGTTTTACTGAATAAGAGCAATTCTTTCCTTTTTTTTTGTTAAGATACCACGGCATATTAAGTTAATAATTCAGAGTGAGAACATGAGAGAGTGAAAAGAGAACTGAGGGAGTGGGTAGTAGAAAACATTAGCTTATGTGGGATGGAAACCGCGAGACTTGGTACAATAGATTGGTATTTTAACCACTACGTCACACCTTCATATATCACTGTTTTTTTTTAATATTTCATCCTCGTATCTAATCATTCAACATCGCTACAAGAGAAGGCAAATTTGAAATAAAACCTTGAGTCATACCGTCGCACCAGTGCGTTACAAAAGGTCAATTAGTCTCCCACTGCTTTTAAGTCTGTGGTTTAACAGGGAGACATATATAACCCACCAACTTGTGCAACATGTTCTTATATTACGAATATATACATACATATCATCACGCCATATCCCTTGTAGGGTAGGCAGAGAGAACAGAGTGCTAGAGAATTCTATCCTTCCATATCCATATTATTCTTTATTATATACATCTTTCTTTTCTTTCACTATTGCATAACCTCTTTTTTTAAAATTTAAAGTAATAAAGGGTTTTCTATTGTAGGCTCATCATCATCATCTAAGTCCATATACGCCCCACTGTCGGGTTCGAGCCTCCACCACTATGGGATGTAAATTGAATACGTGTTGGAATAAGATTTTTAATCAAGTTTTCCTTCACTTACATCAATGTTATGGTCTTATGATATTGCTTAGTAGTTTTTTGTAATACACATAGGCAAGAGATGGGGTGGTAAGTTGTATTTTTTCATCACCACGTGGAATATTGCAAGTTATAAATTTAAATTATTCTATATAATTATAAGAATGTAAAATTTCAATAATTTTTGCAGCTGTTAGAGTATGATAAATTGAAATTTTTAAAAACAAATAGATCTTTAGAATTATTACTGTATCATCATTTACTCCGTCCACTCTAGGTAGGATTCCCCTAAAAAGGAGATAGTACCATAATCACCACGCCTAGTAGGCAATGAGATGTTTTAAGTTTTCCTGGAGAGAGATACTGTCCACTATCCAAATGAGACCGTTAGCCTATTCTTATGCCTGCTACGGTGGCTTCAATTGTTTTTCTATGCCGTTATCATACGAGAAATGTATAAAATAAACTAATTACTGATTTATCCATCTTATGTTTTTTTTTATATTTATTTTAAGCTTTATTTCTTAGGCAGTAATACTATATGCCTTAATTACCTTTTAGCTATCCGCAGAAAAGGAAATTGTGATGAGTTCTTACGCTCTTACTGTGCGAAAATGTAAACCTACATCAATATGAATGTAAGCATACTTTTATTTCTTAATCATTGGATTTTAGTTATTGATGTATAAATTTTTACTACGCTAATGGACTCGATGGTATTTTTATTTGGCTACAACGATATTATGTGTATGGCCTACTCTCATATACTTACACCTTTTACGATTAATCCTAATGGAATGGAATTCTGTTTCCTCAATCCATCATTACACGAACCCTACTTACTTTTATATGTATTCAGTAAACCAAAGATCATACATAAATATATTTTATAAGTCATTACTATTATAAATTTAACAAAGTTTTAGAAAAGTTTGCAAGATTACCAAAAAAAAATTTATTGTCTAGCTATTTTTATAAGTTCAACTCACGTACAAATCTCACAAATTCATAGACAACTAAGTACATATCTACGTACATAAAAATGTGTTGGTAAATTCGTTAAATTGTGATTTCAAAGGTAAAAAGAAAATTTTATTTATTGTATAAGCATTTTTCCTTGCAGTGACGGAGTAGGAATACAATTCACTACCTCCTATCTTACCCGTGGGTGATCGTACCACTAAAGAATATAAAATTAATATCACATCTATGAATGAGAAGAAAAATTCGAAACAAAACCTTATATCAAAACGCCTGATCAGCATGGTACTGTAGGTCAATTTCCCTCCCATTATAGAGGAGGCTCGAGCCCAACAATGGGAAATGTATGAGCTGAGATGATGATGCTAATTTTTTTTTTGTTTTTGTATGTTTTTTTTTAACTCAATAATCTATTTCGCACAGATTATAAGAATTAAATAAAATTTTATAAAAAGAACAGCATTTGAGTGATATTAAATAAAGCTGAAAGAACGCCAAGAAAGCGAACGAGTAAGTGGTCTCTAAGTGGCCTGCTCCCTTTGTGGCTTTGCGTTTCACTACTTCAATGGCCTCCTTAATAGCCGTAGTTTTATGCCCAGTATGGTATGTTCCCTGTTTTTAGCTAGATATAAATTCTATTTTTTTTTACCGAAAACAGTGTCATATAAAAGCTTTGACTTGACTGGCTTTGACTGCACAAATGGCGTAGTGGTTAAAATACCGACCTTCCACGCCAGTGCCGTGGGTGTGATTCCCACGCAGGACAATACTTTGTGTGATCCATACAATTTTGTTCTGAGTCTGGATGTAACCCTCAGCCTTAATTGAATGTTTGTAAAGTCGCCTGCAATACAAGGATTATTTCTTTAGTGCAGAGCGGTGTCTTTTAAAAAGAAAAAAAGAGGTAATAATGCAAAAACATGGCAAATTCGAAATAAAACCCTATATCAAATCGTCTGATCAGTCTTGGTAAAGTAGGTCAAATTCTCTCCTCTGTGGAGCAAGCTCGCTTCTAACAGTGGTACAATATTAACTAAGATAATTATAAAAGGAAAATATTACTGTTATCCAATGAAAAATCTCCAAAACTTGAGATTGCAAAATTTCGTAAAAACGTCCAATGTTAATTGCGTACGTGACTCGTTACCTCCACGAGGTGTCTTCAGGACAATTCCTTAATTTTTTATATATTCTACCGGACAAAGTTATTATATTAAAAATAAAAAAATATCTGAAATGTATTATTTTAAAAGTACTTGAGAATTAATACTATATTTAGCGCATATCTGTAATGCATTAAGTAAATCAGTTTCATGAAAATATATAATTTAAAGAAATAACTATTTCTAACAAAACATATATAATGTTTCTTTAAAAAGAAAATAGCTTGTAGTTTCTGTGGTAAGCCAAGATAGCTTATCAGATTCAATTGTTGGAATCGTATACGGTATTGAATATTGCTGAATATATTTTCAAATGAACTTACATGACTTCATACAAATAACAAAATTCATACATAGTATAATAGCCAATAACATTTACAACTTGTACTATGAAAAAATTGTTCATATTAAGGGCATTTCTTCAATATTGAGTTATTTAGTTGATCGCTCTGGACTCTTCAAATACTGATATTTGATGACATTCACATATTTTTTATTCAAAAGAGATGCCTAAATAAGTTTTAGGCATCTCGTTTGATAAAACAATATTTAGATGTCATTAAATATCAATATTTAAAAAATCCAGAGCGATCAACTCAATAACTCAATATTGAAGAAATGCCCTTGCCCCAAGTAATTGGGATAAGAGTAGGAGAATGACGATAATACATAGTATAATAAATAATTTATCTCTGTTTGAATGGATTTAAAACATATTTTATCATTTATAAATTATATTGGTATTCATCCCCCAAACAATACGAGAAAGATATATACCATGTTGATATATGATACGAGAAAGATATATTGATACTATACCATGCTGATCAAACGCGTTGATATAGGGTTTTCTTTTTTTTTCCCTCTTTTAACATCATACATACATATCAAATAAAAAGTTATAGCCTAAAAATATATATTTTTTTATAAATTTAGTTATACGCCTTCTCCTATTCTCTGCAATAATAAAATATACAAATATGATAAATTCCTTCATTATGAATCTACTTTATGAATAGAAGTTTGTAAATTTCATATTGCGATTAAAAACCATTTCACTAATTACATTTTTTGTATTTGTATAAATCACTATGAACAAAATCTGTGGAGTTAAGCTGACCGACCGCATTCGTAACGACGACGTAAGAGAGCGAGTAGGTATGAAAGAGAGTATTGGTGTAAAGATGCGAAAGGGAATGCTCCGATGGTTCAGACATGTGGAAAGAATGCCGAACGAACGTCTGGTTAAGAAGATATACAATGCGAAAGTGGAAGGATGTAGGTATCGAGGGAGACCGAGACTAACCTACCTATAGACCAGATCGGTCAGGTACTGAAGGAAGGTGGAGTCAAGAGTCTCCGAAACCGGCGAGCGTGTATGAAGAGAATTATGAATGTTGAGGAAGCGAGTGAAGTATGCAGAGATAGAGTTCTCTGGCACTCTGTTCTCTCTGCCTACCCTGCAAAGGATATGGCGTGATGATATGTATGTATGTATGTACTATGAACAAAAATCGTGTTTTAAATATATAAATATATTCCTCTATCATGGAATAAAATGTAGATCGTAATAAGTCTCACTTCTTTGAAAGACATCATTAATATTATCAATAATTGAAATCAATCATATGCTATCAATTTTATAGATAAACTAAAATGTGTATAAGCGATTGTGCCGACACAATTTAACTCATATTTTACGTTTCTGGGATAAGATGGGATTCAACTCACTTATCTGTTTCTGTAGAGTGCATTACGGACCGTTGCCTCCGTCTCGATTCTCGCTCCGCTCATCGGATTACCTTTCAATTTCATTACTACAGGTTTGTGTTGACAAATCTTTCAATAAATTGGAAATACTTTTTCATTTGTAAATAAAAGTGGATTTCATTAGTGAATAAAATGTGATTTGTTCTATTTGGTTTACTATGTTTTTTTTTGCTATTCACTTTATATATTTATTTTTGAGCCATATATGATCTGGCTACACTGGTTTTGGGGTTCATATCCCGCTATGTATTCCGCTATAGCCGATTGAGTAAGTCAACTGAAACAATTACTTAACTTAGGATGGCCAACCTGTACGTTTCTTCTTAAAATACTTACCCCAGGCAACGTTTCAGCTGCCACCGAAGACAAAGATCGGGTACCGGTGGCCCGCTCACACGGCGAAGCGAGGTGTGTGTGCGCCGCCTCTTCCGTCGCCCCGGACCGATTTGGCGAGGCGCGTCCACGTCCATGGCCCACCTCAAAAAAAAAAATGGCAACACTTCAGTTACAACGTGCTAAGACATCGCATTAAAGCTGCTGTTCGCGAATGAATCTTCAATGCATCAACCAGACTTGTATCCACCCCAAAACTTGGTACTTTCTCATTAACTAATGTGAAGAATTGTTTCAGATAATCATTACCGTAATCGCATCGCTCTTAACTCAATTACTTGGGTTCGACGCAATACGTTCTTTTCTACCATCGTATGTACATTGCAAAAGTTTTGACAATAATATTATGACTGACAGACTTTTTTTTGGCGGCGGGCTATGGATAGGTCACACCCCGCTAAATCCGGTCCAGGGTAGCAGAAGAAGAGGTGCACGATTACATAGACCCGCCCTACATGTGCCTCTATTCACCGAGCAGCCGGGACACCGGGACCCGATTTTTGTCTTCGGTGACAAGACTGACAGCCTACCTGAACTCAACCCTTACTAGGAATATTGAAATGTTGACTTGGCGGCATCAAATTGTGTTGGTGTCTCTATGTAAAGACTTGAGTGCTCTTTTACGACTTTGGAGCAATGTAAGGGATGATAGAATTCGTAGTCGCCCCTATACAGTCAACATTATTTCGGGATAATAATTATTCTGAATGAGAAAAGAATAATAATTTATTTATTACTCTCTGAGTTTTAATAATTCTCACTTGTATTAGATTTGGTTCACTAGACAAACTACTTTTGGCAAAATATAATTTTAACGTGGTTAACGGTATGTTTCCTGACCAACCAATGGGATTGTGATATATTCTATGATTAGACTAGGTATCAAGGTTGACTGCACAAATAGCTTAGTGGTTAAGATACCGACCTTCCGTGCCAGTACCGTGGGTTGGATTCCCACGCAGGACAATACCTTGTGCGATCCACGAAGTGTTGTTCTGAGTCTGGGTGTAAATTGTCTCTGTTAATTGCATTTCCTTCCGTGTGGTGACGGAGTAAGAATACTATTCACCACCCCATATCTTACCCGTGGGTGATCGTTCGAGACGACTAAGGGAGATAAGTTGCATATAACATCTATGCGAGAGAAGGAAAACTCGAAACAAAACCCTACACCAACACGTCTGACCAGCGCGGTATAGTAGGTTAATTTCCCTCCCATTACGGAGGAGGCCCGAGCCCAACAGTGGGACATTTATGGGCTGATGATATGATAATGATGATGATGATGATAATACTTTATTTGCTATTCAAATAATTGGATATGATTAATAGATATAATAAAATTCGGGTCAACCATGTTACATACATACATACATATGGGTTCTCTTGTAAACAATTTTGGTCATTCTTAAAGCAAGTGATAATCACTAATAAATTACTATTTAATATACTTCTAACTTTGAAAAGTTATATAAATATATATGTTTGCGAAACTAACATGTCAACTAGCCTTTTTCTAGTAAGCGTGACAGTATTATTTTCTTTAAAACACTGCTAGTAATATTCTAACCATATTTTCTTTCCAAAACCAATGGTAGGAGAATCCAAACTAGGTGTACACCACTTGTTTTATCTTTCAAGTCTTGGCACAGTGAAGCTTTCCAAGAATTAGCTAGGTTTAATTGTGGAGAACTCTACGTCCGCAGCATTACACTACTTCCAACAAAAATTGTACTTTGATTGTTTTTCTAATGGCCATCTCACCGCTTCTTAGTTGTTTGGTTGAGTTCATGTTGTTTTTATTTCATTTTATTATTTCTGCGATTATTTTCACGTAAAATTTAACCTCTATTTGAAAATTGATATTTTAAATTACGATAACTTCTTTCACTGATATCAGAATTCAATCAAATGAAACTTAAATGTTGTTTCAAGTTGAGCTTATTAATAATAATAATAATAAAAGTTTATTGCAGATAGCCATCCATATGTGTTAGTTATACAAAAATAAAAAAACTTACAAACTATGTTAGTAACAAGAATATACAAATAATCAATTCAAATACCTGTGCCCCTTACCGGGTGCACTCTCACCGTAAATATGTATACGGCAATAGTGCACCAGGAGTGGACAGTCAGGCCTATTAACAATTGCACCCAAGATGCTGTTAGCGCTCCCCCATAGCCGGCTCATCAATGATGCAGATCGCTTCCTGATTATTGCATGAAAACTATCAATATGCGCATCTGCAAACATGCCTGAGGCGCTACAAAACCGTGGGAGCCCCATCAACACCCTAAAGGCATTGGTATACTGAATACGGAGAGCGTTGTATGCCCTCAGCGTATATTTAGTCCACAAGCTGCAAGTATAAAGTGATTGACAAAATGCTTTAAAAAGCGTGATCTTAACTTCTTGTGAACATCGAGCAAACCTGCGGGCCAACATATTGCATCGGACAGACAACGCCCTCCGCTCCCTTTCCATATCTTCGTCATCTTTTAAATCTTCGGTAACAATATGGCCGAGATATTTAAAACGAAATACTCGTTTCAAATTTATTCCGTTAATATAGACAGGTGGTAATGTTTCACATATTTTGTTACTCGCCCTAAATAACATAACCTCGCACTTCTTTTCATTATATACGAGACCGTGATCGTTTGCATATTTTTCACATACTCCGAGTAGCCTCCGAAGAGCACTGATCGAAGGGCTCAGTACCACCATGTCATCAGCATAGCTTATACTATTTATAATATTACCCATGAAGGAGCACCCGACTCTGGTACCATTAAGCTCCTCGATCAGCCGATTGATGTATAGATTGAAAAGCGTTGGTGAGGTCAAGCCACCTTGTCTCACCCCGCATTCCAACCCATACTCCTCGGAAAAGTGACCCGACCATTTCACCTGGTTAATTTGGTGATTGTACCAGTATTTAAAAAGCCTTACTAGGTCTTCGGGTAGGCCTTGCTTCCTCATTTTTGACCAGAGGATATCATAATTAACCAAGTCAAATGCCCTGGATAGATCCAGGAACGCAGCATAAACAGGGGTATTTCTTGACGTGTAATACCTGACCGTGTGCTTAAGAGCTAATATAGCTGACTCAGTAGACAGACCCGCTCTAAAGCCGAATTGTGCGTCATGTATATTTATCTGTTCAGCCACACATCTCCCAAGCACACCATCAAGCACCTTGGCAGTTATTGTTGCCAAAGAAATGGGCCTGTAATTTTCTTTATTGGAAACATCACCTGTCTTATTTTTGATTATTGGTACCACTAACGTTTTAGTCATATCGTCAGGCAAGTACGAGTGTGTAACACTAAGATTATATAGCATTGATAGAACCCTAGGGAGGTGCGGGCCTGCTTGTTGATAGTGTTCTATACTGAGACCATCGCACCCCGGGGACTTGCCTCTCGTCATGGACCTAATAGCTCGGTTCACCTTTTGAGCCGTAATTGAGGTCGGTATACCTCTCAAAATTCCCTCGTTAACCTCTTCTTTATGCAAGGGTAGCTTCGAAGTGACCTGAAACTGCCTCCTAAACAAGTCCGCAATTTTCCGGGCATCTGTCACACCATTGACGCTCGCGGGAGCCACAGGTTTGGGACTAAGGCTTTTGGTGGCTTTCCAAAATTTATGGAATTCTTTATTTTTCCGTTCAGCCGCCAAAATATCCATACGGATCTGCTCTCTGTTGTCCTGACAAAACTTTAATTTATATTTAAAAGCTTTCCTAGTCTCTCTCATATGTACATAATAGTGACCGGTGTGGGGTTTACCATGCCACGCCCAATTTAAAAAGGCTGTTCTGGCATTACAATGGGCCTCCCTGATATGTTTGTTCCACCCAATAACTGTTTTCTTACTCTGCCTACCCCTCGTAACCGTCGAACTACCTATAGCGGCGTCGCTAACCGAGGTTATAATCTCTTTATACAAGTTATCAATAACTTTTCTATGCTCCTTTATTGTACAAAAACTATTGTTACAGTTAATTAGCTGTGATGGAAGAACAATGACTCTAAGTTTATCCATACATAACCTATGGTAACACTCTATTTGGTGCGCATTTCTTTCACCCCATATAACCTTATTTTGTAACTTATTTTCTATTATGCTTGGTGCAATCATTAACCTAATCATTCCTATATAGCATAAATTAGCATTTCATCATTTCATAGCAAAAATTTAGCATTTCCCTACTAAATAATTCACCCGGATGTGCATTAAAGTCTCCAAGAATATATACATATTCTAACGCCGAAGTCTCGACTAAGGCCGCAATTTCACTTAAACAATCACAAAACTCATTTAAGTTATCAACGGAATTAGTAGGCATGTATACGTTTACAATAAGTACGGTACGGTCAGTTAACGTCGCTTTGACCGCCACGATACGGTCACTCACACATGGGATGATAGACATTGAGGTGAACAGCGATTTCCTCCATAAAAATGCTACACCGCCATATGGTCTACCCCTCAATACCCCCTCCGATATATCGACAGCTGATTTACCAAAATAACCAAAATTCTCGTCAATAGTACCTAACATAGTTATCTCGTGAGGCAGCAGCCATGTTTCCTGCAGTGCAATTAAATCTACAGACTTACACAGGCTATGTACACAAGAGGTAGATCTATTTAAAGACTTACAATTATAACTAACGAAACTAGCAACATAATTATTGTTTATTTGTTCGCAACTCATTCACAGTTTTGTTTATTATAATGTCTATTCTCAGTGTGATAATTCACAAATCTACGAAATGAAACCCCAGCAGGCCACAATGATTCACTCATAAACACCTTCAATTCACTATTTGGTATTAGGAATTTATATGCCGCATAACCTTTGTTAACTTTCATATTTATTTTATACATAATAACATCGATACCAGTTCTGTTTTTGATATATGCTATTATGTCTTCCATTTTTGCGTTCTTGTCTACGTTATATATATAGAACGGAACATTCACACTTGCTGCCTTAAAAGAGCTGTTAGGAAGCATCTCCGCCTTACCTTTCATGCCAATAAATCGGTTTTGTAACCTTTTACGTTGAACTAAAGTCCACTTATCACTAGGAGATTCTTTTCTCCAACTACCTCCATTCTGCAAAACTTCTGATATCAGCTGTTTAGTCAGTGCGCGCTCCGGTGTCGATGACCTCGCCTCAGCTGCATCCGCCGCCATGTTTGCGTTCGAAACCGCAGTTGGCCTCACCGCTTTATATTGAGTCGCTTGCGCCGTGTTTATCGTTTCATTCGCTAAACTCGCCGTCACCTCTTTCGAAACCACGGTATTGGCCTCCACGAGTTTTTCACAACTAACTATGTCTTTTACTACCTGCACTTTTGTCGGTGAAAGAATAATATTATCTATTATAGTGTCGTTATGATTCTCATTGGCGCACCTATTACTCAAATCGGTCATTGACCCATTTTGAATATGGGTTATTAGGCCAATGGGACCACTTTCGCACTCGTAATTGTCATATAAGGCAGCTCCTCTTCGATTGTTCACATTCAAGTACCTATACTCTTGTTTACTCGATATTTCCATACCCCTTAGATCTTCTTTCGTAACATAGTTCTCCTTTAATATAGTCATATCTTCCTGTAATTTCAGGATATCTCGCAAAATCTTAGTAGCATCCAAATGGTCAAACGTAACCGGTGGAAGTTTTTGAAGATCCCTGGCCACAAAAATTGGTACTAATTCTGGATCTGTTCCTTTTATTAGTGCAATTATATCCTCTATGTCTCTTCGACCTTTACCCTCCTTCTTCCGCTTAATATTACGTCGAGAAGTATCAACTGACTCGAATAATAATTTCTTTGCCGCCATTATTTCATCCTCGGTAAAAGCTGTGACACATAACCGACTAATACTGTCCTCGTCCATAATATCGGCTTTATTTTGGATAAAAGCAATACACTCGTTAATCACAAGGTTACAGTTACTGCACTTTACAGTTGACATTGTCGTTCACAAAATATAATATATCGCCCGATAATCGCAAGCAACGTTGCGCTCGCTGTGTGCGTGCACTCGCATACACAACTAACAGCTTATTATATTCGCAAAAAAAAAATCGAAAAAAGCAGTTCAGTAGTTTTGGAGATTTGCATACATAATTATACATACATATCGTCGGGGATAGTGTAAATCCGCGAATCTACCATACGTAAAGGCCGCGTATCTACAATAGATCCAGTTTTACAGAGGAAGGTTAAAACTTAATAACTTTATTAATTCAATGAATTTTAAGCTCATTTTTACATAAAAAGTAATTATTAAAGTGTTCTATCTCTTGTTAGACAAATATATCAATTTTAGTAAATAATTAAGGCCCTCTGTTCTCTCTGCCTACCCTGCAAGGGATATGGCGTGATGATATGTATGTATGTAATTAAGGCCCTACGACAATTACACGGATTTGCTTTGACCATAAAATAAACATTGGAACTTAATAGGAAGGTACGCGGTTTTGAAATTAAACAAATATTATTATTTTAACAACAAATATTATTTAATGTTGAAAATAAAACTATACAAAATTAATGTTGAATCTTTGCCTCTCACAAAAGTTAGATAAAATGAATGTAACAAAACCAACATAAACTTTTTCTCTAAAATCTCTTTGAATTACTCGTATAAACATCTCATTGAATTACTCTTATAAACATAGATAGTACTAAAGAGTCAACACTAGTTTAATTAAATCTTATATTTATTCAGACGATAATCAGCCTTTTAAGTAATTTCAATTGGAGAACTTCGGAATATCACAAATCTTAAATATATTAATAAAATAATTATAACAGTTTTCGCTACAGGAATCAGTTTCACTTTCCATTTTGATCCTAAAAGTAAATAAGAATCATTTTTAATATGCTTTTAATAAACACGTAACCCACACTTATACAAACAGCAAAACCAGCGTAAATGCATTACCAAAGTAAATATAGACAAAACAATAAAGTAATTTATTTAAAATAGCGGTATTTTATATTATTTAAGGGATTTATAATAACGTTGTAACATACACTTGCACAATTTAAATAATTTTGTGAATTTTGAAAAAAAAAATAGATATTAAGAATTTAGAATGGTAAAAAGAACTAAACGTGTGTTCAATACCGATTTTAATTTAAAATATACGAAACAAACATTACATTTACACTTACCTGATGTTGGCACTGATAATTTTTAAGTAAATACACAGTTTTATTGCGAAATTAAACCACAAACTCGTTGCCGGTGTCACCAAATCACTTACGCGGTGTTGACACTTGCTCGCGAAAGATACGCAGTATTGTTACTGGGTGATTCCTGGCTTCCAATCGGTCGAAATGAACTCGTGTCAAGGTGGTGGCAGCCTATCAATATTTTGCGGGATTTGCCCGCAAAACCTTTAATTGGCTACATTTGTCAGATACGCGGAATTATCCAATGCTAGTTTCGCGGATTTGCACTATATGCGATATAGACAAACACAATTACTCTTTTCTTATCGCCAACAGTCATTTAATGATAAATTTATTAAGTTTGCTTTTATGTGACACGCTGTTTTACTGCTTCATTATATGTATAAGTTAAATAAATAGAGATTATGGGATTTAGTGTTGCAATAAATCTTATTGTATTATTAACAGTTAGAATCATATCTTTTGACTTTCAATTTTGATATCACCATTGTGCTAATTTTATCTCTATTTGCATAGATTTCATATAGCACCACTTTTTCCTTTAACAGAGATGAAATCAAAATATCCCGTACAAGGATTTAACAAAATTTTACATCAGATCAACTGCTAATGAAAATTCTCTTTGAGAATATAATCATTGACCATGTCATGCTAGGTGTAATTGGTCGATATAGGTTTTTAGTCATCTTTAATCTATTATGCGATGGAGGGCTTGATAAGATTCGTTGCCGTGAAATTGAAATCACAATTGCTATGTGGTAACACTTGGTAATTGCGATTTTGATTTTTCACGGTCTATATACGTTCCATTATTAGGCCTGGTCCTCTGGATAAGCAATTAGCTTACTACACCATGCTGGCTAATTGGCGGGAACTGGGTTTTATTCGGAATTTTTTCTTCTTTACCGGTGTTGTTATCTGCTAATATAACTTGAGAGAGTTTTTCTACGGGAGAAGAAAGGGTGGTAAAATCTTAAAATAAATTTTGTAATAATTTATTTGGTTGCCTTATTCTAGCTTTTGGAGGCTTTACCATCTTTTAAACGACTGACTGAAATATCAAGAGACAGTTTCTTTCTTTCTTTCTGCAATCGATTTTCAAATATTTATCTGTGTTTTATATGATTTTAGATAATTAAAGAAAATTCAATTTTTTTAGTACGCATTTGTGATCTATATTATATACATAATTTCCGTGTGGTGACGGAGTAAGAATACAATTCACCACCCCCTATCTTACCCATGGATGATCGTATGAGACTACTAAGGGATATAAAATGCATATAACATATATGCGAGAGAAAGAAAACACGGAACAAAACCCTATACAAACAAGCCTGACCAGCGTGTTATAGTAGATCAATTTCCTTACCTTAAAGAGGAGGCTTGAGCCCGACAGTGAGATATATACGAGTTGAAATGAATGAAAATGAAATAAATAAATTTTTGATCTACGTTGTCAAAAGAAATTTAGATGCGAGATAAAATTTATAAAATAAAATTATGATATTTAAAAGGAACTTCAATTTTAAATATATATTGTATTGTTATAAAGATAATAATAAATTTTCGATGAATATTTTAAACGTACTACGAATATTACCGAGAAAAAAATAATGATCGACAGTTGGACACGTTCAATGAGGGTGAGGGAATGAGTGCACGAGGGGAGGCGTTCGTGCCAGTGGACGCGGATCAACTACCACTAGAGGTGACGGCGAGGCTAAGCGGCCGCCCTTATAACTCACGTATCAAGTCGGGGTCATCTGATATACATTCTTAGCAGGTTAAAATTTCATTTTATATTATTGTTTTTATTATATAAACTTTTAATAATTAATCATATGTAAATGTTTAATTTTATACCATGGATTTTTTTCTAAATATTTCGTATTTTCTATTAGAATACTTTTTTTTTATTGCTTTTGATGGCAAATGAGCAAGCAGCACACCTGATGGTAAGTGTCACTGCTGCCTATAGATGTTTGCAATACCAAGTGTATAGCTAGGCCGCTGCCTACCAATATAAACCCCAAACCCACCCAGTTGGGCTTCCAGCTCTCTCGCTCACCGTACAAAGCGCAATATATGCTATTGCGCTTTGTACGTTGCCATTACTCAAACGTCGATCTTCTGCGAGAGTGTGGTACTACCCCGGACGGACCGGCCCGCGGCTGTAGACAGAAAACTGTCAATCGCTTGGTCTACTACTACTAATATAAAATTATTTACTATTTAGACATTCATATAGAATTGTTTGTTGCTTTTAAGTTTAATTAATTTGATTTCTCTATTATATAATACTATATTTAATGGCCACATTCTATAATAAAAAAAAATGGGAAAAAAAAATCCCAAACAACTTAAAGCACAAGAATATATGTAGACTGCGTGGATGGCGAAACGGTTTAGATACCAACCTTCCATGTCAGTGTAATGGGTTCGATTCCCACGCAGAACAATACTTTTTGCGATATACAAACTCTTGTTCTGAGTCTGGGTGTAATGTGTCTGTATCAATTGGATATTTGTAAAGTCCCTTGCAACACAAAGATTATACTTTAAAAAAAAAGAAAAAAATGAATCAAAATACACAAAATAATAAAACATAGGTATAATCCAAATAACGCCAGTTAGTCGGTATGACTTCGATGTCAAGGCATATACTCATACTTGATTCGTCGTCAGTAAAGCAATCCAGACAAGCAGGCGTCCTTTGTTCGTCGTCTCGAATTGGCACCATCTTCATACCGATCAGTAAATTGTCTTTTGAATTCAATTTGTATTTTATCTATATCCTTATCAATAAGTGTTGAAATCCGTATAGTGACAGAGTAAGAATAAAATTGACCACCATCTATTTTATCCGTGGGTAATCGTAAGAGTGTGTAATGGTAAGGTAATTTTCCGTGTGGTGACGGAGTAAGAATACAATTCACCACCCCCTATCTTACCTGTGGATGATCGTACGAGATGACTAAGGGATATAAAATGCATATAACACCTATGCGAGAGAAGGAAACCTCGAAACAAAACCCTATACCAACACGTCTGACTAGCGCGGTATAGTAGGTTAATTTCCCTCCCATTACGAAGGAGGCCCGAGCCCAACAGTGGGACATATATGGGATGTGATGATGATGATGATGATGAATCGTAAGAGACGATTAAGGGACGCAATCAAACTAGATGTACGTATTTTATCGCGTTTATATTTGACTTTTAATTGCCTGATGTGTTCAATACTTTACAGTGTTCATTGTGTCACAATGAAGAACTAACCATGTACGGTGTAAAGTATTCGAAATGTCAGGCAATTAAAAATTAAATACAAACGCGATAAAATCCTTAAGAATAGTAATCGAATTATAATAATACTCGTTTGATCTGGTATGAACATGTGATGAGACGAGATGAAAGTAATGTTGCGAAGGAAGTTTTAAGTATGAATGTTGAAGGCTTTAGGGGTAAAGGGCGATTAAAGAAAAGATGGATGGACTGCGTGAAGCATGGTAGGCATAGACTTCAGAGATTAGGGCTGTATGGAAAAAGAGGACATATTTTGTCGATCCCAAGTAGTTGGGATTGTTATCCCAACAGCAAGAGAATGATGGATAATACTTGTGTAAATATCAGAAAATAATAATTTTTTTCTTTGCATATACTGTTCATACACCGCCTGATTCATTCTTGGTGGCGCAGCTCTAACATTAAAGAAATATTTTAATATAAATTTATCACTTTTTGTTATAAGACTAATCACGCCTAACCGTTTCTTTCGGTTCAGCAACAATTCAATATGAGACGCTGTCCAACCGCCTTTCGCCTTTTGAGCAGGCATATGCATAAAGAAATGTCTTAAATAATTTCTTATGTTTACGCTTAAAAAAGTATTAGACATATGAAATATAACTATAATTACAGATTTAAAATCTGTAAAAATAGTTTGTATTTGATTTATATTTATTCAAGGTTTTGAACAGTTTGTAGGGCTTATGGTTACGGGGAAAAAAATGAGGACTAAAGTGTTTTACGTAGTACACGTGCATAAGTGATAGTATGTTATTGATATTTGTTGGTAATATGCGAAGTGTGAGCAAAAAACAATTGCAAGAATATAATCTTAAACTTTGTAAATTAAATATTGACAAAATTGTAATGTTCACATTTCCTTATAAAACATATTTGACACAGATGGAAAATGAATCCATCTATAATTTAAACTTGACATTGCATAATATGAGATCAATATCGAATTATACTACTAGAAATAAAATCCATGTAATTGACATTAACAATTATGTAAAAAAAAAACATTTTTTGACAAAAGATAGTTCTTGTCTATCTAAATATTATAAAAATATGTTAGCTGATTCGCTATCTTATTTTTTTTTTACATCAGCCAAGAATTTGGCTAACAAAATTGCTTCTATTGAGCAATGTAATGTTGACATAAATAATTTAATTTTAATTTCCACTAATGGAAATAATGACATCAATTCAAATTATAATTTAAATTAGCCATTAAGACAATAGAGGACTACTCTTGCTTTGCAAAGAATTTAAGTCTTAAGAATAGTTCTAAGTGTATTAACCTGGTACATCAAAATATTCAGGGTATGTTATGTAAAGATTTGGAAATTGAATTATTTTTGAATGATTACCAGATAGATATTCTTTGTATTACTGAACACTGGCTCAAAAATAATCAACAAGTGTTTAATTTTCCAAATCACCATGTTGCTAGTTCATTCAATAGAGTCAGTATGATACGAGGTGGTTCATTAATAATTTTAAATAATACCATTAAATTTAAAGAAAGAAATGATATTGTGAGACTCTCTATTGAACATGCTATTGAAATTTCCTGTATTGAGTGTGAGCAGCTCATAGTCGTGTGCATATACAGACCTCCATGTTCACCATATGGTGTTTTTGAAAAATACCTAGAGGATGTCTTATTCAAAACCTCCAGTTCTAATAAAAATGTTGCGATATGTGGGGATTTTAATATAAATTTATTAGACAATAATAACATTACACAAAAATTTATAACATTAATGAAATCATACAATTTATATAATGTCTTTTTAGAACCTACTAGGATAGCTGCTGGAAGTGCAACTTGTATAGATAATATATTCATAAATCTCAAGCCCATAAATAAATCTATTATAAGTGCTTTAGAATCAGATCATTGTGGGCAACTTGTTGTACTTCCTGGAACTAGTAGGATTCAACCTGAAAGTATTACCTTTGTTCCTATGACCGCTAACCGCTTAGAGCATTTTAGATACAATTTGACTATGAAGTTACCGCTGTTGCCTATTCATGATAATCCTAATGAATTATATACATCCCTATTCCGCGTAATTGATACTGAATTTAATACAATATTTAAACCCAAAACTTTAAAAGTTGGAGTACCTGCTGGATTTAGTGAATGGGCTACATGTGGTATCTTCAAGAGTAGAAAAAGGTTATATGAACTCTATAATGAAAAATCTTATAACCTTAACCCAGTATTTTTAGAATATGTCAAAAATTATTCTAAAATATTTAAACGTGCCTGTTCCTGTGCTAAATCTATTTATCTGAGAAGCAAAATTACACAATCTAGTGATATTATTAAAATGACATGGAAAGTGATAAATAGTGAAACCGGTAGGAACATTGTACGGAAAAGGGATTTCAACTTAAAGATAGGTGATAAAAATGTGAAAGCGGATAAAGAAGTGGCGACAGTATTTGAAAACTATTTTACAAATGTGCCTGTACTAACAACAAAATATTTAGCGTCGTCCCCTATTTTAGCTGAATCGCTCCTTAAACAATGTATTGTGAAATGTAACACTTCCTTTAAATTTTCAGATGTCAGTGTGAATGACATCTTAAAGTCTTTTAAAACCCTTAATATAAAAAAAACAGCAGATCTGTGGGGCTTATCTGTAAAGACTGTAAATTTTATAGTATCTATTATTGCTCCCCACCTGGCATTTGTGTTTAATGGTTGTGTTGCTCGAGGTGTATTTCCTGAACTCATGAAAATTAGTAGAGTAATTCCTTTGTACAAATCTGGTAGTATGTCAGATGTTAACAATTTTCGCCCTATTTCCATACTACCAACACTTAGTAAAGTATTTGAGAAAATTTTACTCAATCAGATGTTAAGTCATTTTAATAAATATAGTATTTTTCATAAAAATCAATTTGGTTTCACAAAGAATTGCTCTACTACTGATGCGGGTGTAGAATTGTTAAAGAATATATTTGCAGCCTGGGAGGAATCGCATGAAGCATTGGGTATATTTTACGATTTGTCTAAGGCATTTGATTGTGTGCACCACGAAACCCTTATCAAAAAACTATACCACTATGGGATCAGGAATAACGCTCTTGAGCTTTTAACTTCCTACCTAAACAACAGAATTCAGAGGGTCGATGTTAATGGTGCACGATCATCTGGTTCTGTCATCAAAATGGGCGTTCCACAAGGGTCCATTCTGGGGCCATTTCTGTTTCTTGTTTACATGAATGACTTACCCTACTATATAGGAGAAAGTCAAAACATTGTGTTGTTCGCAGATGACACATCTTTGCTATTTAAGATCAAAAGACAAAAGCTTAATTATGACGATGTGAACAACGCACTGTCAAACGTTGTTCATTGGTTTAGTACAAATAATCTAGTTCTTAATGAGAAGAAAACAAAATGTATTAAGTTTACCACACCTAATGTGAGACAAGTGGGAACCAATGTTCAAATGAATGGTGTGGCTCTAGACCTTGTGGAATCAACTGTATTTTTAGGTATCACTATAGATGCTAGACTCCAATGGGGCCTTCATATTGATAAATTGTCAAACAGACTTAGCTCAGCGGCTTATGCGGTCAAAAAAATTCGAGTATTGACTGATATTGAAACAGCTAGAATAGTTTATTTCGCTTATTTTCATAGTCTTATGTCATACGGCATATTACTGTGGGGATGCTCCGCGGATCTGAGTAGTATCTTTGTTCTCCAAAAAAGGGCTGTCCGCGCAATTTATAATCTAGGCCCAAGAGTTTCACTTCGAGAGAAATTCAAAGAAGTAAATATTCTGACTGTTGTATCACAATATATATACGAGAATGTATTGTATGTAAAAAGAAATATCAGTAATTTTGAAAGATATTGTGACATTCATTGTGTTAATACTCGGAATAAGGACAAATTAGTTGTACACACTACTCGTCTGGAAAGAATTAATAGGTCATTCATGGGGCAATGTATACGCTTTTATAATAAATTACCAAGAGATATCCGAGACATGCCTGTGAATAAATTTAAAAGGGCAGTCAAAAACAGACTCTGTAAAAGAGGTTATTATAAAATCGAGGATTATCTAAGCGATACTACAGACTGGCTATGAGCAGCTCCTCATTCAGCAATTACTATATATTTGTAAACTGTTCGTTTTTATTTTATAATATTTTTACATACTTGTAAAGCGTAGCGTGTTTTGCCCAACGAATTTTGACTTTGGTTAGCGTTTGTAGCTATTGGTATTGGTCATGCTCACTGAAAGGTCTTCTTGCGGTAGCTGCGTGGGGCGGGTCTCTCCCTTCCCTCCAAGGTGGTTGAGGGGAGTGATGGCTGCCCTAGTAGTTAACTCGTGATCGGGTGCCGCCTGTGGGATCTGGTCCAGCCGTGGTTATTTTTACATTCTATTTGAACTATTGGGTTCGCAGGGCATCACACTGGAGCTATTTCTTATTACATATGTTGTACCATTTTTTGTATAAAAAAGATTTAAAAGAAAAAACAACAGACTAACCCGCTGAGTTTCTTGCCGGATCTTCTCAGTAGTGGTCTACTTCCGATCCGGTGGTAGTTAATTGAATTGATATAATATGTTATAACTGACAATATGTAAGTGCCCTCGCAGGGCCTATGCATAATAAATGAATTTGAATTTGAATTTGATATTGCACGCCTCATAAGCGAAGCTTTGAGGTCTTGCTCTATTCTCGACGTATGAAAATTAAGCACTTTTCAAACATAAAAATGATTGTATTTTTTTCACATTGCACTTATAGGATAATATTATAATACATATGTCAAGAAAAAGCATTCGTTTAAACGTATTTGATATTTTTAAAAAGCAAATATTTTGTTTAAAGTAAGAAAATAGTTGATTAAAAAAATATTCGAGGGCGTCGGATAAAATATTTTGTATCTGGCAGGATCACGACTGTAAAAATTAATGTATCAAAATATTTATTTTTTTAAAAGCTTCATAATCGCAACGCACTGTTTCCTTTCGAAAATGGCTTGGTAATTCTTTGTCGTTTAATTGCAATTAATAAAAAACTAAACTGCTTAGTCATTAGTGTATGTATACCTTATGAAAATTGGATTCGTTTACATTTTTTGTTCGACCATTCGGACAGGCAAAGGAAATAAATCCCATTCAGCCTATACAGCTATGTTTAGCTCTACGTCGAGAATGGCACGAAATTTCAAAAGTATTTCTTTTCTTTCATTACAAGCTTATATTTAGTTTCACCTGTCCCGTTGTCTGTAATCAAATCTTGCAAGTTAAATTTGATCCACTTTCCGGTTTCTGATTAAGCTGAAGTTTAGCATGCATATATAAATCGGATGACAATGCAATATTATTGTGACATAGAGCTGATCTGATGATGGACCTGGAAGCTGGCCATAGGAACTCCGTAATTAAACGACGCAACTCTTTCGAGTTTGGCCTCATTTGGTTTGTCTTGATGATTACTTTAATACTATATGGTAACCAGGTTCTGACGATGGACCTGGAACCTGGCCATAGGAGCTCCGTAATTAAACAACGCAACCCCATCGAGTTTGGGTTCGCTTGATTCGTCTTGACGAGAACTTTGATACTATATGGTAATCAGGATCTGATCATGGACCTGGAAGCTGGCCATAGGAAAAAGAAGGTGCTAAATGTTCTTAATCAATTCATCAAAATGTAACACGCTTTTATTTATAAAATTGGGTCTGTGATAGAAACGGGAAGATTTAATAATTAGGGTGTAAAGTTTTAGTGTTAAAAATATATAATTATGTACGATATTTACTTATTTTTTAATAGACGAAGAAGCTTAATTATCGTTAAAGGTGTACTTACTACAACTTACTTTTATTAATTAACCTACTTTTACTACTTAACCTACTTTTCTTTAATTTTATTTTTATTTCTGGCATTGACTAGTAAATGATAAATAATATAAAAATTTTGAGGCGTGCACTTTTGGATTTTCCAGATTATTTTTTCTTTCGTTCTTTAAAAGACACCATCATTCTCCTACTCTTATCCCAATTACTTGGTGTTGATACAATATGTACTCTTCTTTAATAGTACATATTGTAAAAGTTATTGGCAATAGATTTATGACCGGCCGCTTTCCGGACGTCAATCCTTTTTGGGAATGTAATTGTTGACCAAACGGCATCAGATATAGTTGTTCCAGGTCGTTATAAGGCTCTTAGTCGTCATTTACGACATCCACGAGCAAAGTAAGGGATGGTAATATTCGTAGCCGCTACCACACAGCTTTCTTTAAAAGACCATCCTACAATATGTAATAATTAGTTATTATATAATAATAATTAAACGATATTAATTATTAAATATAGACCCACAATTTTGATACTTTATTGTTCGTAGAAACTCAATTTTCTTCTTCTTTTACAGGCCAGTATAAATCAAAAACAAATACGATAAAGTCCGCCAAATTAGTGTTACTTCATATAAAAAATATTTTTGTTAAATTAACAAGCAATAAATAAAGTATGTCAGCAATATATTGCATGTGACATATGATTTTAATTTAAAGGCTTTTAATATTAATAAATATATTGTGAAAATCTATTTTATTTAGAACCACTACAGCCGTTACCAACAAATGATTTATCGCTGCGGTTTGAGAGCTAAAAATAAAATACAGAGTACAATAAACCCTAAAATACTATAGCATTTTCAATTGATACTTATTTTGCAACTGATTTATTGATGTATTACCATATTATAGTAACCACTTGTCGGTTGAATAATGATACATTTTTATATTTAAATGACAACAACATCATGTACTAAGTAAATAATCGTTGTATTCGGCCACAAATTGAACCTAGACTCGGAACACTAATTTGTGGATTATACAAAGTGTTGTCCTGCATGTGAATAGAACCTTCCGCGCTAGCATGGTAGGTATCTTAACCACTTTAACAACTGTGCAATCATGATATGTCAATTCCTTTCCTTCCATAATATCCAACAGTTGATAGACTAATGATTCGTCCATCATACGCCTTCATATCCACATATACTTTTAGACATGGTCTTTCCTATGAGAATATCAGCTAAAACAGTCCTATACCAACTATATCTAACTAGTTTATTGCGAATTTCACGATGTCATCAGTCGATCTGATGAGAATCCAATCCAATATATAAACCAAGTCATCCAATTCGAGATTAATACTCGACAATTTTCTTTCCCCGAATGGTTTTTTTCGATGAACGGTATGGTCAACCTATTGCCACTTCAGTATGCTAATTCTTCAAACTTTTTTTTTTTTTGCTTATGATGGCAAACGAGCAAGCAGCAATCCTGATGATAAGTCTCACTGCCGCCTATGGACTTTTGCTATAACTAAGACTAGAGCTAGGCCGCTGCCTACCATTACAAACCCCAAACTCACCCCAGTTAGGCTTCCGGCTCTCTCGCTCACCGAATGAAGCGCAATAGCACATTGCCATTACTCAGACGTCGATCTTCTGCGAGAGTGTGCTACTACCCCGAACGGACCGACACGCCCCGGCCTCTGATAATAAGTCATACTGCCACTCATGGACCCCTGCAATCCAAGGGGCACAGCTAGGTAGTAGGTAGCACTTTCTTCAACGTAGGTAATGACCTACTTTGAAGAAAGTGCTCTTCTTTAAAGTTGTTCAAACAAGGACCGAAGAAAGTATAATTAATAATATTACACATATCATCAGTAAATTTATTTTGAAAATTAAAAGTATAGTAACACATCACTACTAAGACAAAAAAGCAAACAACTCAATCTACGTGAGATTTTACAAATAAATGTTTGTTAGACGTAATGCTTATTTCGCGCTTAAACAGAAATGTAGTATTTACGTAGGTATATTGTTAGGACTCAGTAAATAGTTGCTGAAAGAGCAAAAAAAAAGAGCTTATACAAAACGTCACGCGTTACAATACAAAAGAAAGGTTCCAATAAGCATCTACATATATGTAAGGGACTCGATTGCAAAAGGGTTTTTAAGGTACAATTCCAATAAAGTGCGCGAATGTCGAGTGAATAAACGGAATACTTATTGGAGTGGCCTCTACGGCTTTCTAGATGAATTTACGTAAATTTCTATTTTGTGACATATACAAATTGGTGTAGACCTTTTGATACATTGAAGGCGGCCGTCTTAATGGTGGACTCTGGGAATGAATCGAAAACTTTTTCTACCCGAGTTTAACCAAAGACCATATTGTAGAGAATATATAAGAATATGTAAAAGCGATCATTATTCACGCTTAGATCTGAAATTTATGTTTGAATAAATTCGATACTATTATCATCATCATTCTCCTGCTCTTATCCCAATTACTTGGGGTCGATGCAATATGTACTCCTCTTACTACAAATTGCAGAAGTTATTAGCAATAATTTTATGACCGGCCGCCTGCCTGACGTCAACCCTCCTTGGGAATGTAATTGTTGACCAAACGGCATCAGGTGGAGTTGGCCCAGGTCGAAATAAGGCTCTTAGTCGTCTTTTACGACATCCACGAACAAAGTATGGGTTGGTAGTATTCATAGCCGCTACCACACAGCTAGAAATAACAGAATAAATTACTATTATATATTGCATTAATTATATCTGGAGTTCCAGACACATTACAGGTAAAGCTTGCACGTTCCAGAAGTATTTCTAGCATTCTATATGTAGGTATACTATTCACGGTTAATACGTTTTTTATTTATTTTTATAAGTACAGCGTTGTATTTATAATCTTACTAGCTTCTGCCCGCGGCTTCGCCCGCGTAAAAGGTTACTTTCCTAAAGTTTTTGGTCCCCTATTTTCATTTTTGACCGTCGGTAATACAGTGCAACGGTATTACAATACTCAGGGTTGGAACTTCATTACTGGACTGCTAGATGGCGTTGAAGAAGCTAGATTTTGAGATTTTTTGACAAACAATTTTTTTATTTTCCATATAAAAATTTTGATTTTTTTTAATAAAAAGTATCCTATGTTACTTTTAATACCTCCAAGAATATGTGTACAATGTTTCATGATGATCGGTTGAGTAGTTTTAGCGTGAAAGCGTAACAAACAAACTTACATTCACATTTATATATTATAACTGTACGAAGCTGTGTATAGCGGCTACGAATACTACCAACCCTTATTTTGCTCGTGGATGTCGTAAAAGACGACTAAGTGCCTTATTTCGACCTGGGCCAATACCACCTGATGCCGTTTGGTTAACAATTACATTCCCAAGGAGAGTTGACGTCAGGCAGGCGGTTGGTCATACAATTATTGCCAATAACTTTTGCAATATGTAGGAAGAGTAGTACATATAGCGTCGACCCCAAGTAATTGGGATAAGAGTAGGAGAATGATGAATGATGATGTATGAATCGGGTACACACGGTTACTAAGCATGCATTAGGTGAATTATTTTTCCTATAAAAGCAATTTTCTTCATAAAATTCTTCACGGGCATGCGTAAGCAATTATAAAATATTTTATACTATGTACAGATTAGTGATTTAGAACAGTATAGATGATAAACCTATCAACATTAATTTTTATTTATAAAACATGAAGCAGATTTTTAACTAAGAAACTATTCAAAATAAAAACATTATTTAAAATGTGATGAATTGTTACTGAGATTAGGCACTTTTAAACGATCAAACTGCTTAGATATATCATAGTAGAAATTATGTACCGATCCGTCCGGTATTTGTTATCGGATGTTTAATGCTTATATTATCTACACAATTCTTCTAAATTTCGATTGCATATATGGCAGAGTGATCTAAGTATTGGCCTGCCATGCCAAGTGTAGTGGCTTCCATTCCCACGCAAGATAGTACTATGTACGATCTATAAACTATTGTTTTTAGTTTTAGTAATATTTGTGTTCATTTCTTTCAAATTATGGATAAAGCATGAGCCAAATATAGGAGGCTGAAAAGAAAAGGCACCTATATTACCGAAGACAAAGATCGGGTACCGGTGGCCCGCTCGCACGGCGAAGAGAGGAGTTTTGCATGGTGGGTCTATGCGGTAACGCGCCATCTCTTCCGTCACCCCGGACCGATTTGGCGGGGCGAGACCACATCCACAGCCCAGCGCAAAAAAAAAGACTGAAAAGAAAATATATGAAACAAATATTTGATTCAATTTACCATAATACAAATAACTGTGTTATTAGTAGCTGTTACTTATCAACTAAACAATATTCACTAAACGTATTTGCTTGTACCAATTAATTAATATAATTCGACATGGAAAAGTTATCACACAGCGATATATGTTATTTCCTTATCATATTCCTGAGCTTAGGATTTTGATAATAACTATTCATGACACGATATGAAAACGAAAAAAATAAATATCTAAGAATAACTCATAATAAGCAATATGTTTTGCCAATATCCTGACGACATACCAATGCATGTTCAACGGGACGGAAACGAATAGATATTATTCAAATATATATTATATTTATGTTAGAAATAAACATATGTTCGTTCCTATAAATTTGGTAGGCACTTAAGACGATATATTTACGTCTTAGATACTAAGGTTTCGTGTAACGGCCTACAAATTGCCCGTAGTTCACTGTTTGTTACGTGATCTGCTTTTTAAGTGTATGTAGGAAAATATCGATGGAATCCGATTAAGCTAACCTTAATAGATATTTCTTTGGATACTCTTTTGGGCTTACGAAATTAGAAATTTGTGATTAATCTCCAAATAAAAAAGCAGTATAAACAGTTAGGTCTATTTGATTTTGTTACTTTATATATTTCTTAGTGTTTATAAATATGCCACCGATGAAAATAACTCGGTACCGGTGGTGTGCCCACATGGCAAAAATGAGGTAGACGGCGTGCAACTCATCCGTCGTAAACTAGAACAACATGTCTCTTTTCCCGCCGGGTGTTTTAGGCGGTGCGTAACCGGACTATCACCGTTGATTTTCAGCTCATATACGTCCCACTGTTAGTCTCAAGTCTTCTGCAACAGAAGGGAGATTGACCTACTATAGTCTATATACCACGCTAATCAGACAGGTTGGTATAAGGCTATTTCGAGTTTTTATTATCTTATATAGATGTTATGGGCATATAGTATCCCTAAATCGCTCTTACAACATCAAAGAGCATAGAACATAGAAAGTGCTAAATTGTATTCTTATTCTATTACCATATGGAATACCGGATCATATCATGTCCAAAAAAGTTTTATAAATAAAAACAGTAACATGTATACTAGTTATTTTCATCACAGTTTTTTTTTTTTTTTGTCTTCTCTGTTTATATTGAAGAACACTAATACATACATCAGAGAATTGATTGAATAGTGGGTACTATTGATCACTTTAATAACGAATAACGCCACAATCATCATTTCTGGTAAGCAAATTGAAAACCACCAAAGAAAAGGACTCTGTATCAGTAATCCGCCCACATGGCAGTGAAGAGACACAGTAAGGCAGATTATAGGATAAGACGCCGTGCCTTCCACCACCCCGGGTAGTTTGGTTCGAACCGAAACATAGGACTGTGAGCAGGGGGCAATCTCCCAATCTCTCAGAATAGCTCAGAGGAACAATCATTCACCATTCAAATGTTAAGTTCCAGATATGTTTGCATGTAAAACAAATACACATTATGTGTGTAAGATTCAGACATCAGCAAACAAAAAAGCTGTTCACTCTAAAACGTCTGAACAGGTATCGATAATATGTGGGCATTATCTAAACCACTTATGCTTTCAAACAAGAATGTGCATCATAAATGGGTCATTTGTTTAGGAACTTCAATGTCACAGACAAACACACAGACATGTCAAATTTATAAAACCTCTATCTTTGAATCGGGGGTTAAAAAAGGGGGGTTGCAATGCTGTTATCCGCCTGCGCACTTTAATTATAGTAAACTAATGGAACAGGAAGGAAGTGTAACTATAATATATAAGAAATCTACGCTAACACCATTATCGTAATAATATCTATTGATAATAATATTATTATCGGGTTGGTATAACACGTATGTAAAACGTGAGACGACGTAAAGAGTCTACTGAATGAACGTGAACGAAATAACATATATGAAACAAGATACTGCCAATCACGTGCCATTTTGGTGACAGCACGTATTAAGATTTCGTGAAGCTATTCAGGTGATATATATATGATTCTATAAATGACTCTTCAACAATAGATATCGTAATTATTATAATAATTATAACATCGAGAAATTAAAAATTGTTCCTAGAACTAAACTAGCTAGTTGATTTCATAATCTATATCCATAAAAGAAGATGTTTAAATGTATGACATCAGTAAACTCAGAAACTATTTGACCGATCATTACGAAAATTTGTATGTATATGTATTTTTCCCACCTTTTAAGCTGTGTAGTAGCGGCTACGAATACTACCAACCCTTACTTTGACCGTGGGTCTCGTAAAAGTCGACTAAGAGCTTTATAACGACCTGGACCAACTCCATCTGCTGCCGTTTGGTCAACAATTACTTTCCCAAGGAGGGTTGAGTTCTGGCAAGCGGCCGGTCATAAAACTATTGCCAATAACTTTTACAATATGAACTATGAAAGAAGAGTCCATATCGTATCGTCACCAATTGGGATAAGAGGAGAATGATAAATCAAATTTTATAATTTTATTTAAGTAAATGAATGATAAATTCAATATATGCTGTTCAAAAGTGATTCATGAATAGTAGTAATGCTTTCACATAATACAACATTTTATTTCTTTTAGGCGGCAACCGAGCAAATCAGAGTGGGACCATCATCATTATCGATCTCTTACTCTATTCCCAATTACTTGAGTTCGACATAATATGTACTCTACTTCCATTATACATATTGAAACAAGTGATTGGCAATAGTTTTATGACCAGCCTTTTTTTTGGCAGCGGGCTACGGTGTGGTCACGCCCCGCTAATCCGTCCGGGGCGACAGAGAAGCGGCGCACGGCCCCATAGAAGTTTTATGACCAGCCTGAAGTCAACCATTCTTGGGAATATAATTGTTGACCTAACGGCATTAGGTGGAGTTGGCTTAGAACGATATAGGGCTCTTAGTCATCTTTTGCGATATTCACGAGCAAAGTAAAGGTTGGTAGTATTCTTAGCAGGGTGAATCCATTATATTCTTATTCCATTATGATTCATTACACGAATAAGATTCTATCGTCTATAGTAGAATAATAATAAAAAATAACACCGTTATTGTTTTTATGGTTTTATACAGCTAAGAAACCCAAAAAAAATTTACTAAGAGAAAGAATGAAATGATATTTTATAGCACTGTAAATTTCTAAAGTTAAAATTTTACGTGTCGTCAAAAGTACTTGCATTAAAAGAGTTTCGAGAATTTTTTAGGTCAACGCCTTTTAATATTACCCCACAAAATTTTATATTGCCGTATCTTAATTCCTTTTATCGTCGCAAGATTGTGAATTTTCTTTTAAACAATTACTATGTAGGAAAGATAATTTAACAAAATTACCTTGACAGTAGAATTTTACTCGCAGGTATCGTAATAGGCGAGTCAGGGATATAATAAGCATATAATATGTATGCAAGAGACTACTGTATGGTAGCGGCTACGAATACTACCAACACTTACTTTGCTCGTGTATGTCGTAAAAGACGACTAAGAGCTTTATATCGCCTTACGCCAAAACTACCTGATGCCGTTTGGTCAACAATTACATTCCCAAGGAGGGTTGACGTCTCGGGCGGGCCACCGAAAACAAAGATCGGGTACCGGTGGCCCGCTCGCACGGCGAAGAGAGGAGAGTTGCATGGTGGGTCTATGGGGTCACGCGCCGCCTCTTTCGTCACCCCGGACCGACTTGGCGGGGCGAGACCACGTCCGTAGTCCACCGCAACAAAAAAAAAGGGTTGACGTCAGGCAGGCGGCCCGTCATAAAATTATTGCCTATAACTATTATTATTTGCAATATGTATGAAGAGGACACATATAGCGCCGACTCCAAGTAATTGGGATAAGGGTAGGTAAATGGTGATAATGATGTATGCAAGAGAAAGAAAACTCGAAATAAAACCTTATACCAATCCGTCTGACCAGCGTGTTATATATATTAAGTTAATTTCCCTCCTGTTTTGGAGAAGGCTGGAGCACAACAGTGAGACGTACGTGAGCTGATATGATAACATTACCAGTTATCTATAAATAAAATATAACAATGGTCGCAATGAGTAAATAATTTACTGCACAGATAGTGTAGTGGTTAAAATGCTCATCTACCGTGCCAGTATCGTGGGTACGATTTCTATTTAGGACAATACTTTGTGCGGTCCACAATTTTTGTCCTTAATCTGTCTAAAATCCCCCGCAATAGAAGAATTTTTTTTTTTTAGTGCCGTTTGTTGTTTTTAAGGAAAAAAATTATTACGTTATAGTGATATGTGATGCTTCTAGATACTTAAATGAGAATTAACATAATTCTTCTATATGTCACCGAAAACAAAAATCGGGTTCCGGTGGCCCACTTGCTCGATGAAGAGAGGCGCAGTGTCGGGCGGGTCTATGGGGTCGCGTGCCGCCTCTTCTGTTGCCCCGGCTGGCGGGATGTGACTAGACCATAACCCGCGGCGGAAAAAAAACAAAAAAAGCCCTTATATATAATAACTAGCTGTTTCTCACGGCTTCGCCCGCGTGGATATATATATATATATATCTTAATATATATAAATTACGTGTCACGTTGTTTGACTCATAAAGTACTTAACCGATTTTAACCAAATTTGCACAGCATGTGTAGTTTGATCCAACTTAAAAGAAAGAATAGCTTAAATCTCAACTTATAGTAATATAATTTTATTGCAAATTATTTGTCTAATATTTGACAGTCAAAATCATATGTTATATCAAAAGGATTTTAAAAGATGGCGGAATCTGTTGACTGGATTCAGTAAGTATTTAATAGATGGCACTATGTTAAATGTACAAACGCTTCATATAAGCTAAAATTTGTTAGAATAAACAAAAAGTGTTACTGAGGCTAACTTAAGCCACAGCAACGCGTGGCCCAGTCTGCTAGTATATATATATATATAAATATAAATATATATAAATATATATATATATATATATATATATATATATATATATATATATATATATATATATATATATATATATATATATATATATATACATTTCTTTTCCTTCGTATATATTGCACATAATATTGGCAATAGTTTTATGACCGGCCGCCTGCTTGACATCAATGCTCCTTATGAATTAATTTACACTTAAGTGACGATTTTCATACAAAATAGAACCTCTACCTTTATTTTTATACAACAACAATATTTTACAAACAAAATTATTTTCACACAAATGTCAAATCCCACATCCTTGTTGATATTCCAAATATACTGAAGCACGTATTTTTCTTTCAGAAACCTTAAAACTTTCAGAAATATGCAGAAATGCAAAAACTAACAAAACAGCAACCTCCGAATCGGAACACGGCCACACTGAGAAAGATTTTTTCTAAAATTGTAAATTGCCATAATAATAATTATCATAAATTAAATGCCTTAATAATACAGATCATAAACAGTATAAAATTTCATATATAGAATCTTTTTTGTTGTACTGGCAATGAATTTGTATTAATAATGTGGGTCAAAATTTAATATCTTATAGGGTAGATATAAATTTCTGTAATAACAATAACATATTGGACGTAAGATACCTTAGTCCTCCCGTGACCATGATCACTGTAAAGTATTTGAAACATCGGGAAATTAAAAACCAAATACAAACGCTATAGAATCTATAAAAGTAGTTTTATTTCAAATGAAATCATTATCAGAAATCATTAAACTTCTAAACTGACAAAGCTTCATAAAAAATTGTAACTTCTATTTTACACCCTTTTTTTTGAGGTGAAAACTTGTTTAGCGGCGATGTGCACTTGTTTGGGATGGGTAAAAAATATTAAACCCCCGTCCGGACGTCCCCCGTCCGGACGTTCGTACGACGGAAGACGTAAATTTCAAAATTGACGAAGTTAGATACAAACTTGCAACCCCTATTTTCCACCCTTAGAGGAGAAATTCTCAAAAATCCTTGCTTAGTAGGGTAGGTAAACCTACAATATAAAAGGCAGTAACTGTCAAAATTTCATGTCACCCCCAGCGGTTTAGGCTGTGCGATGATGAATCAGTCAATCAGGACAAGCTCTTTTATATACATATATATATAGATAGATAATATTATCATTATCATTTTAGCGCTTATATTACCCACTACTGAATTCGAGTCCCTCCAGAATAGAAAATAAATTGATCTATTGTACTATGCTGATCAGATGCAGATTGGTACCTATTGATTGATGGATTTTATTTCGAGTTTCTCTTCTCAAGTTGTCTTATACGATCATATACTTGAAAAAAAAGGGTTCATAACAATCTGGAAATGGTAAAAGAAAAATTAAAATATAATAAATAATTAGTAATTTGGATAGTTTTTATTTCATTAATATTAAATATAACATAAATACTATTAGTGGTGGACCACACGGGTTTTTTTTTGTAGTAGGGCCCACAGTGTTGACAGTTTTCTGTCTACAGCCGCGGGCCGGTTCATTCAGGGTGGTACCACTGTCTCGCAGAAATTGACGTCTGAGCAGTGGCAATATGCAGTTGCGCTTCGTTTGGTAAGCCAGAGAACCGGAAGTCAAACTTTGCCTTCTGGGTTGGTAGGCAACAACCTTTTTTTTTGTTCGCTTCGCTACTGAGGAGACCCATTTACGCGCTATCCTCCGTCAGAGAGGGACGAGGAGCATGGGACTCGCCGACCATCTGAAGCCCGGCCGGAACACCCACTAAACCCACAGTAGCCCCTGCCGCACTTTTTCAGAGTGGAGGGTGTATATACTCATGATATTAAAGAAAACTAGTTATTATTCTTCTACTCTTATCCCAATTACTTGTGGTCGATACAATATGTACTCTTCTTTTATAGTACATATTGTAGAAGTTATTGGCAATAGTTTTATGACCGACCGCTTGCCAGACGTCAACCCCCTTAGGAATGTAATCGTTGACCAAACAGCATAACATGGAGTTGGCCCAGGTCATTATAAGGCTCTTAGTCGTCTTTTACGACATCCACGAGCAAAGTCAGGGTTGGTAGTAGTCATAGCCGCTACCACATAGCAGATTAAATAAAACTAGTATGTAGGGGTGATTTTAATAATTTTTGTCTGCCTGCATATTCTTACACCACCATACAAAAACTACTGTATAAAATTAAATGCAGTTATCACTGATATAAAATTAAGAGCTCCAATTTAAAATATAGCTTGGTTTGAGATTAAAAATAACAATAAATCTCAAAATAATGGGCAAAGCTAGTACGCGATAAAAACGTATTACTATTTTAACTATGATCAAACTTGTAGAACAAATATGAACATCAATATTTACCAACGTTATACACTTTGTTGCATTGCTACTATGTATCATTCTTATATCCACGTAATATACACCGTGACATTTATATCGTCTTACAAAAAAAGTGCCATAAAAGTATCCGACCAAAGAAACATATTTAACATATTTAATTGTTCAATAGTGCTAGTGATAAAAAAATAACAAAATAAAACAAATTAAAGTTAATATTTTGTAACAACCTGTTTATAATGTTTACATTTTAAACCAAAGAAATCATACGGCATTCCGCATGATAATGATTGGTTAACGTAATTGCGTTAGCAATCACAGCTACGAAGTACACGTGGACTGCTATTCCAAAGCGTACCTACGCCTAGGTAGTACCTACACAGTACGTAGATTATGTCGAGTAGGTAGCCTATCACTCGCTACATGCTGTTCTCTTACTATTTTAATTAGTAATAATTTATAATAATTTTTAGTAAGAAATATTCCATTATTTTTTTTTTTAACCTTTTAATAGTACGAATGAATAGTAGATACTAGATACGTCAACTGAACTTAGCTTTAGTAAGACGACATAAATGTCACCGTGTGTACGTCCTTATTGGGACACGACTAAAATATTTTTTTGCACCCGCCCTTTTTCTCTTTTTTTTTTCGATGGACTATGGAGGTGGCCATGCTCCTCCAAATCGGTCCGGGCGACGGAAGTGAGGGCGCGCGACCCCATAGACCCAACCTGCAAAACGCCTCTCTTCGCCGTGCATTGTTAGTGGGTGTGATGATGAAATCGACTTTACACTGACCTAGGACAACTCTATCTCATGCTGTTTGGTCAACAATTATTTCAATTGAATCCAAAAGGGCAGTTGACATCACGCCGGCGGCTATTTATGAAACTATATTGTTTAAACTTTTACAATATGAACGATAGAAGAAGAACACATACTGTCTCGATCTCCAGTAATTTGGATAAAAGCACAGTGGTAATGACTAAGGAATAAATCAGTGCCTTTAATACGGGGAGTTATTCCTCAGTTTGGGGTCTAAAATAAAATATTTTACCTCACCGACTTGCAATTTCCAAAGTACTGATACAAATTACATCCAGACTCGAAACGATTATTCATAGCTTATAAAAAGAATTGGAATGCTTGGCCTTGCACTATGACCCTTGACACGATACGTTGATATTTGGAGCACTCTGCTATCTGCGCAGTCGTCTAAATTACAATATGAATGTGGTAAAAACTATTATGTTCTGGATGGTGACAAAATAAGAATACAATTCAAAATTCGCTTTCTTGCTCGTGGGTATCCTAACAGATAACTAAGAGACAAACAAATAACATCTATGCAAGACTAGGAAAACACAAAATAAAACTCTATGCCAAGCTGTCTAACCAGTTTGGTAGAGTGGATCAATTTCCTGCCAATGTTAAGAAGGGTCGAACTCAGTAATGGGACCTATATGAGCATTGCTCAGGAGCGTGGTGATATCCATTCCTTTCAGAATACACAATCGCTTCTTCAATTTTATGAGTGCCATTAGAAAATAAAGGATACCTTGTATTCTTTACGTCACCATACGAGGTATTTAGAAATTTTCATGAGGCAAAACTGTAAGTTTGAATAAATGCCTCCATTTTTAAATGAAGCGTACGACCTCGTCGTGCCCTTATTAGAGCAATGTTTTAAAACCATCTCTCATAATATAAAAAAAAGTCTAAAATAAAAACTCATTATTATTATATTTCAAATAGAATATTATACGTTGCAAAGTCTAACTGTGTCTGTGACATTTATTATTGAATATAACAAAGTTTAAAGGGCTTTAACTGTTTCTGTGCTCCTAAAAGATACAACATCAAGGAGACAATGCCAAGGCACTTACAATTTTAATGATTTACTTTATCTTTTCTACGGATACTCAAACTTTTGTATGAAAATTATCAGATTTTTTTTTTATGAATTAAATAATAATATAGTACATTACTGCAGCGGCCAGCAAAAGAGGCATTGATGGACGAACGTATAAATGTGGGCCGAAGCATAGCCGAGGCACACATACGTAAGTCCATCAATTCCTAGTTGTGGCCAAGGCTTGTATATTGCTTTTCTCATATAATGCGCGGAAATTTAAACTAAGTAGTACTAAATTACTGAAATTTAGCATTTAATATGCTTAATTATTTATAAAACCCGATTCTATCCATCCATCCATCCATCAGCCCGTACACGTCCACTGCTGGACATAGGCCTCCCCACGAGAATGCCATCTGTAACGGTCCTGTGCCACCTGCATCCAACGGTTTCCTGCGACCTTGATGAGGTCATCAGTCCACCGAGTGGGGGGTCGTCCTACGCTGCGTCGTCCGATTCGTGGTCGCCACTCGAGAACCTTTTTTCCCCAACGGTTGTCGGTTCGTCGAGCGATGTGGCCTGCCCATTGCCACTTCAACACAAAACCCGATTACGAAGCGAAAAATGATGTCACAAGCGGGATTTGAACCCGCGCCTATTGGGATTCCGGCCCAATCGTGCTGCCACTACACCACCGTGACTTATTGTAGGACATGCAAATTTCGCTTCGTATCATATTTACGTCTTAAGGTGACGGTATGCTATCTACCCGACAATGTGTACACATTGTTATAGGCTTAATACTTTATAATTTTCAGTTAGAATTTTATTAAACGATGACACAATCTTGTTATTTAAATTACTGAAATTTAGCATTTAATATGCTTAATTATTTATAAAACCCGATTACGAAGCGAAATCAGTTGTGTCATCGTTTAATACAATTCTAATTGAAAAGTTTGAAGTATTAAGCCTATAATAATGTGTAAACATTGTCGGGTAGATAGCATACCGTCACCTTAAAACGTAAATATGATACGAAGCGAAATTTGCATGTCCTACAATAAGTCACGGTGGTGTAGTGGTAGCACGACTGGGCCGGAATCCCAATAGGCGCGGGTTCGAATCCCGCTTGTGATATCATTTTTCGCTTCGTAATCGGGTTTTATAAATAATTAAGTATATTAAATGCTAAATTTCAGTAATTTAAATAACAAGGTTGTGTCATCGTTTAATACAATTCTAACTGAAAAGTTTGAAGTATTAAGCCTATAACAATGTGTAAACATTGTCGGGTAGATAGCATACTGTCACCTTAAGACGTAAATATGATACGAAGCGAAATGTGCATGTCCTACAATAAGTCACGGTGGTGTAGTGGCAGCACGATTGGGTCGGAATCCCAATAGATGCGGGTTCGAATCCCGCTTGTGACATCATTTTTCGCTTCGTAATGGGGTTTTATAAATAAGTAGTACTAAGTAAAACTGTATACATGACGAACAACGAACAACATTTTTGGCGTGCTAAAGGGTTCATTTATTTATTTTTAACCGACTTCAAAAAGGAGGAGGTTCTATGTTTCATTGTATTTTTTTTTATCATTATCGAACAGGTTTCTTTTTCAAGCCAGTTCGAAATTTAAATAAAACTCATCATAAGTTGCCTATTTGGCTACCATATTTTGAAGTAACAAATTGTTCCATTTTTAAAGTACACGACAGATATGAATTTACATATATTATTGGCCGCTAAAACACGACAGATAGGGATTTTTATACATTTTTACCGGCCGCTGCTCGCTCAGTACAGCAATTTCGATTTATCTCGAAGAAGTTTGTTAAAATGATACTCAAATTTCCAGGCATGTCTGAGAAAATGTAAATTAGTCGAAAATATTTTTTTTATTTTATTTATTATTAGGAAGAGACTACTCTTACTAAGCACTAAGACACTAGTCCTCGCGCTTTGTTCTCAGAACGTTAACAGAGTAGGTACGGATGAGTAATTTGCAGGTAAGGAAACCGAAGTTAAGAGGTATTATGCATAGTATATCAATTTTCCTTGTAGAGGAGATTGACGCTGAGGTACGAGATTTTAAATAGTAAATGCACTGAAGAAATAGAACAGAGAATAAAACATTAAATATACATAGTTATTTTTAGAAAACTTATGTACTTTTGCTTTAAAAGAAGACCACACTGTACTAAGGAAATAATCCTTGTATTACCTTTACAAATAATTAACGCAGACAAATTACACCCAGACTCAGAACAACAGTTGGTGGATCGTACAAAGTATTGTCCTTTTTAGGAATCGAATCGCCGACACTGGCATTGAAGCTCGGTACTGTAATGTAAGCATGTCTTTAATACTTCAATGTTGCAATTTTAGTGCCAACAAACAAGTTAAATACACAAAGGTTTTACCATATCTTCATAAATTAAGTTTATAGCTACGTATATAAATTTATACAACTGCTATGAAAATGGAATCAAGCTTATTAAAAACTCTTGATTGATATTGAAGTTATAATTATGACTTAATTAATATAATGGATTAAAAAGATGAAAATGATTTAATGTGAACAACTTAAGGTTCATCATCATCATTTTATTTAAACACATCCCACAGCTGGGCTTGAAACATCTCGAAAATAAAAAATAAAAATACTTAATTTAATCGTGGTAGGGCCCACACTGTTAATAATTTTCTGTCTTAAGCCGCGGACCGGTTCATCCGGGTTAGTAAATCGACGCAGTTGCAGAAAATCGACTGATTAGTGGCAATGTGCTGCTGTGCTTCTTTCGGTGAGTGACAGAGCCGGAAGGCCAACTTTCTGGGTGGGTTCGGGATTGCAACGGCCTAGGCATAGCCCTCGGTATTATCTATTTTTTCCATGCATCCGGTGGCGCCTGAAGAAAGTGTGGCTGGAGGTTGATCCATTTTGTGGCCCAATTTGTAACTGGTCATGGCAACTTTAAAATTAAATTATTTTCTTTTAATCTCGTACCTTCACCACTATGTTAACGTTCTACACCTGATCATAGTATGAACATACTCTCTGGGAGTGCGATTGCTCACATATAGGCCTCCTGAAGCTCTTCCGTATCCGTAGTGCCGTACTGCTACGCTTTTAGTAGCTGTACACCTCTTTACATATTGGCTGACTGGACATTTTGATTTCCTGTCTCCTGTTTTGCCAAGGAAGGAAGTAGAATCACTCTTTCCAACTCCTCCTCTTTTTCTAATTAAATTTGTTGCGGGTCTCAAGACAATTAAAATCATATCCCGGACCTGACCGGCCTGAGGATAAAAACTCGGTGCTATTTATGGAGGCCATTGTGGATCCTGGCTTACAGGAGTTACAATGGTGGGAATGTGTGGTGGGATTAGTCCCATAAAAAATAACCTCCGGTATTTCACAAGTTTTCTTTCTGCTGCAGTTGTTATCAACATTTGATCCACGTCGTTTTTCGTCACTCGTGAAAAAATAAAGAGTTATTGTAATAATTATTATTATTACATCACCATGCAAAAAGAATTACTGGAGTAATTTAGTTCACACAAAATAAAAGTTACAGCTTATACTATGGCATAGATCCTATACGTATTCAAAGCAATCAACTGTAAAGTAATGGTTGGATGCCATGTCAAAGAAATTCCATAAAAATGTGTGGCTGAAAATACAGTTTTTTTTAGTTTCATACTGCCATGTAAGCGATAGCGTTCGAAAGCCTTTTAATAATGTACCATTCAAATTTTTGCTTGTACCAAATTTTGTTGTATTTTTATTGCAGTTTTGGTTATAACCACTATCGCAGCAAACGAAATATGTACATCGTATTGTACTGTATAATTCATTTATTTTGTGGCTCTAGTATTTATCGAACGTAACGAATGGTAAAGAAATCTTAAGCGATGCTTCGCGTGATCGCATGCGTGGTCAATAGAAATTCGGCTAACACACAAGTTATAACTTCAAATCCAAATAGCGCTGTGTAAATATTGAGTTCTTTGTTTATGTAGTCAGTGAAAATTTAGACTATCGTCGGATACATTCAATAATTAATTGTTTTATTGTAGTTAATATGATTTAGTTTTTCTGTTTCGTAATAGAGTAAGAATACAATTCACCAGCCGTCTATGGATATTATACATACATACATACATATCTTCACGCCATATCTCTTGCAGGGTAGGCAGACCAGAGTGCTAGAGAACTCTATCCTTGCATACTTCACTCGCTTCCTCAACATTCATAATTATCTTCTTACACGCTCGCCGGTTTCGGAGATTCTTGACTCCACCTTCCTTCATTACGTTACCAATCTGGTCTTGGTAGTTGAGTCTCGGTATCCCCCGGTACCTATATCTTTCCACTTTCGCATTGTATATCTTCTTAACGAGACGTTCGTTCGGCATTCTTTCCACATGTCCTAACCATCGGAGCATTCCCTTTCGCATCTTTACACCAATACCCTCTTTCATACCTACTCGCTCTCTTACGTCGTCGTTGCGAATGCGGTCGGTCAGCATAATGGATATTATAAAGCACAATTAAAGGATATAATATATTTTTTCTGCTTATGGTGGCAAACGAACAAGCGGTACACCTGATGATAAGTATTAGTGTCGCTCACGGCCATTTGAAATACCAGGTGTACTGCTAGGCTTTACCTAACTAACCTATCAGTCAAAACCCACCCAAAAATTTGGGCTTCCATGTCTGTAGGATAATATGTAGGTATACAGGACAAATAGTGTATTATCTGACTAGTACGACATGGCAGATCAATTTCCTTCCTATTATAGAGGAGGAACGAATCCAGCGGTTTACAGGATGAATAAATAATATGAATGTATTTAACATGACCAACTTATGATATAATTTTATAGTAAAATTGATTTGTACGAATTTTCCTCTTCCTTCTTAATGCGTTCCATTTTATAAAATTTATTTAAATTTATAATGACTTTCTTTGGCTATATTCAGTTTATTTTTTTTATTTTTCGTCTTATAGAATATATATTATATATATTCCTCGTGAACATTAATTACATTAATTATGAAAGAGAGTATTGGTGTAAAGATGCGAAAGGGAATGCTCCGATGGTTCGGACATGTGGAAAGAATGCCGAACGAACGCCTGGTTAAGAAGATATACAATGCGAAAGTGGAAGGATGTAGGTACCGAGGGAGACCGAGACTAACCTACCTAGACCAGATCGGTCATGTACTGAAGGAAGGTGGAGTCAAGAGTCTCCGAAACCGGCGAGCGTGTATGAAGAGAATTATGAATGTTGAGGAAGCGAGTGAAGTATGCAGAGACAGAGTTCTCTGGCACTCTGTTCTCTCTGCCTACCCTGCAAGGGATATGGCGTGATGATATGTATGTATGTATGTAACATTAATTATTTTCCATCATTCTCTGTAAAAGCTAAAAATAATACTAAAACGACACAATCCCCATAGAGTTTCATTCAAAAAGAGAGACAGAACCAGAATACATTGACCGACGGCGCAGTCGAACGAAAATAACTCATTATCATAAATCTCTTTCGCCCTTAACTCCCCAACAAAAACCTTATACAATTATTCCAAAACATAACACACTTTTCCCGCATTGTTGTAATCTTATTATCTTACCTTTTATGCGCCTTAAATAAAGTAACAAAAGTCTACCGAGAACAACAAAGGTAGATTATCGACGCTGAATCGTTCAAACGTTTGATCCCTTGAATTAGCGTGGAAAGGAGGCCGATTATGTACCTGACAGTTGCAATAAAATATTGGAGTTATTGATAGAATGAAAGGAATGAATTTGTATTTTTTTTCCTGCGGTGTTTTATTAATATAATGCAAAGATGATGATTGTGTTTTACAGTTAATTAATTAAATATATTATATTTTTCCGTGTGGTGACTGAGTAAGAATACAGTTCACCACCCCCTATCTTACCCGTGGGTAATCGTAAAAGACGACTAAGGGATAAAATGAGCATATAACATCTATGCAAGAGAAGGAAAACCCAAAACAAAACCCTTTTTTTTTTGCGGTGGGTTATGGACGTCGCACCCCGCCAAATCGGTCCGGGGTGACGGAAGAGGCGGCGCAAAACCCCATTAACCCACCCTGCAAGCACCTCTTCTTCGCCGTGCGAGCGGACCACCGGTACCCGATCTTTGTCTTCGATGGCCCGCCCGGCGGTATGGCCTCTCGGGTTCCTCTCTCGTCGACGCCCCGTCGTCCTAGGCGTCGCCCTCATGCGGTGGCCTCACGTCGGGTGACCGGACAATACCCCGGTCCGATCACCCGAAGCCTCGGTTAGGGCGGCATCAGGCGCAGATACTCGCGCATGCACCACCCTGGCCGCTGACGGCACCCGGGTCACGGGAATCCTCCCGGACTCGTTCCGCCGCCTCCTTCTGCGAGATGACAGCCGCATCCCAATTCCTGACGCTGTCGACCATCGCTTTCACGACAGCCGGCAGCGTCAAGTCGGCACCGATGACAGCGACGAGGTCACGGCGCTGCCCGTCCCAGCCCAAACATACCTCAAGCGTATGTTGCGTCGTGTCCTCGTCGCTACTGCAATGGTGGCAGGACGGAGTCCACTCCCTCCGCACGACCGTGTGCAGGTACTTGCCGAAGCAACCGTGCCCCAACAAGATCTGCACCAACCGGAAGGAGAGCACTCCGTGCCGCCGCTCCATCCACTCCATCAGTACGGGCCGGAGGGCCTCGACGGTAACAACTCCGTGTCTAGGCCTCTCCAGCCGCGTAGCCCAACGGGCGATGACTTCTCAGCGGGCGTCCTCGCGCCAGGTGGCTATCTCGTTGAACGATGGGGAGCCACCCTCTTCGCGCATTGTGGTAACCCGCCGGTAGAGGTCGGAGAGCAAACAAAAAAAAAACCCTATACCAACACGTCTGACCAGCGTCATTTTCCCTCCTAGTGTGGAGGAGGCTCGAGCCCAGCAGTGGGACGTATGAGGCTGCTAGAACCAGAGCAGCCTAACTACAAGAACCATGTTTTACAATATGGAAAGAATTAAATTAAATTCAATTCAATTTAATCGATTTGAACATAAGCCGAAATGTGCTTGTACTGCCATCTATTGTTAAGAGCTAGAAAAAAAATTTAGGCCGCTGTGGCTTTGTAGATTAAAATTTTTAGATTATGAAATACAATTAGGAAAAAAGTTGTAAAAATACAGTTAGGGCACTCTGGTTCTAGCAGCCATATATATGAGCTGAGATGATGATAATGATTATACATTCATTATAAGTTAATGTTTCTAGTGTAAATTCATTAATGATTTAAATAGAGAGGTTATCGAAAAAAAAGTCCGCACCGATACTATTCAAGTTAAAATACAGTGTAACTGATCTAGTTTTCTGGCTAATGTAATACATTAGTATAATGGAAAGAAAACTCCAAAAACCGTACAATAATTAGTAGATTTTCAAAACAAACACATTTCAAATTTATTTAAAAATATATATGTTTCAAATTTATTTTAGAAAGCAATTTAGAAAACAAACAACTTTTAATAACAACGAGTTAAGATATTACTTTTGTGACATAATAATTTATATTTCTAACAATAATTATGGACCATTTCTCAAGAGACAGGAAGATACAATCACTAAAAGATTAAATCAACGATAAAACGGGTACGAAAAGGAAAAATGCCAACCTAAAATGTTATTTATTACTATAATTAGTACTTCTCAGCGTTCAGTCGGTACGGTAGTTCATTGCCCTCGTAGAATAACTGGAGGCACGCAATCACCCACCATAATGGCACAAGGAAAATATGTATATAAGTTTATTATAGCCAAGTTCTAGTCGTTAGCTGAGGAATTATATGGGTTCAAAGGGCTGTGATTATCGTTACGTTAAGCACTGCAAATCGTAATAATATATGTATTCAAAGATATGTAGTGATCAGCTTCGTAATATATATATATGTATTATAGAAATTAATTTTAGTAGTTATAGGAAGTATTATAATGCTAGGCCGCACCTGCGTGTATCGTCACGAAGCTTCGTGCAATGAGACGATATACGCAGATGTGACCGGTCATTATTGGCTATCATCGCGAAAATTCGGGCTTCGTGTACGTTATCGCTTGGGTGGCGATAAGTCAAAGGGTTTTAGCGCGCTAATATATCGCGCTCTATGGTCAGACTAGCGTTTTTCATTTCGGCGGAAATTTTCGATGTGTTTAGACGCGCTCGAGGATCTCCAGTTAATCACTAAATATGGAGTGGAGTGATGAAATGGTGTTAGAATTTTTACCCCATTATGAAGCGGAACCCATGAAAGGATCCAAAAAAATAATTAATTATTAGCATAAAATAGCTGTAATAGTAAAGCAATTCGTCATCCATAGTTAAACGCATGAAAATGATTTCGGCCATCTTTAATTATTACACGATATTTCGTGTAAAATACCGAAGTCGCTAATGTGACCACAGTGTTATCGCAATAACTTTCTAGTGTACAAAACGTACGAAGCTTCGTTACATATTACTTCGGGACGATACACGCAGCTGCGGCCCTAGCATAAGAGTATATTAAAGCACGAAGGTAAAGTTGGATCCTATAATAAATTGTTAACCTCGAACCAATATGTATGTTTTTTAATCTTTTTTTATTTTTTTTTAAAGTAACCACCCTTCACTAAGGAAATAATCCTTGAATTGTGGAGGCCTTTACAAACATGCTATTAATTCACACACAAAAAATAGAGAGAGGGTGTACTAGAATCAGAACAACACTTTGTGGATCACACAAAGTATTGTTCTGCATAAGAATTGAACTCACGGCACTGGCACGGAAGGTCGGTATCATGCCCACTACGCCATCTGTGCAGTCGATTGCAAGACAGTATTAATAAATATAGTTGTCATTTCAGTTTTTTACATCGGTTCTGGTTTTGAGACATCTCTTCATTAGGATTTTGACTAACTATACCACGCTGGTCAGATGTATTGGTATTGGGTTTTATTTCCAATTGTCCTTCTCTTTCATAGATGTTATCTGCATATATCTTCATTTACTATACTCACAAAAAAAGGAGGCGATAAATTGTATTTTTCTTCGTCACATTTTGATGAACGTATGTCCGTAAAAATGTGACGAAGTAAAAATATAAATATATCGTAAATAAGTCAGTTCTAAAAGTATCGCGAATTTTGAATTTCCGCGGGCTACGTGTATTTGATTTTTGATTTTTTTGTTGCGTTATGTTGATACTCATGTCCCTTACTTATGCTGACAAGGTCGGCAATTTTGAATGTTTAGTTAATTTTTGACAGCTGTTGTGCTTGGATGTGTTTTGACTCGTCTGCGATTTTTACCCATTCCAAAACGTGAAAAAGTGTAAAACACACAGTTTTCTTCGATTGAAGAGGACAAAATAGATATCCATGAATAAATAAATATACGATACTTTTTGAACAGACTATGTATAGTACAAACCAGAGTACACGAAATGTATTGTACACAGGTTTCTTGATATAGGTCTTGAGATACACAATTATGTTGAATATATTCTGTTTATCGGAAGCAATTGTGTTTTATTTAAAACCACGCACCTTTGTTTGATGACCATCAACTGCTTATAAACTTTTTCATGCTAAACGTGGCAATTAATGCTAATATTCACCATTGATTAAACAATTTTTCCCTATTTACAGTATGATGTAGAAATTAAACCCATTGGGGGTTTAATTTCACAACGGCAGTTTACTGACCCTAGTAGTCTTAGAACTACTGTGAGAATGCAGATCCAGCATAAGAAGGCATGAGAAGCCAAGCTTTATAAGATGAAACCAATTCAATTTCATCAAACCACCAGTGTCTTGTGACAATGACTAAGATTCAATTGTATAAGATAATAGTAATTAGATAAACATAATTAGATAAGATTAAATGCCTGAACTATAATTTGGATGAAATTTAAAGTGTAAATTTAATGTTTATAAGCTATTTCATTATTGTCTATCTATGTGATTACGGAGTAAGAATATAACCTACCACTCCTTATTTTACCTGTGGGTAATTGCAAGAGATGCGATCCGACATCCTCGATATGTACTGACCGACTCTGACAATTCGATAACGATCGCTCAAGAAAGAGCATACACGGCCCGTGCGACCATAACACATAAATATCCGCGCTTCCGCCCCCGCCGCCGGGGACGCAAGACGCGACGCGTAATAGTCAATAACTCAAACGTGGGCACGCCCACTTTGCTATCAGCGACGCCCCGAGCCGAGGTCCGTTCCCCACAGAGGGAGCCATCGGGCGTTGTCGCTTAAAATTTTTACCGGGTTGAGAGTCCTCAGCGCTCACCCATAGTTCAGGTTAAGCTGTGACAGCCAGATGGCTGTCACAGCTTAACCTGAGCGGCTAACAGATAAAAGACAGACACAAAAAAAAATGTAAGAGATGACTAAGTGATGTGAAATACATATAACATCAATGATGAAATGTCAAGAGAAGAAAAACTCGAGATAAAATGCTATATCAACAGGTCTGACCGGCCTGGTAAAGTAGGTGAATTTCCCTCACGTTACGGAGAAGGGTCGATCCCACCAGTGGGACTTATATGAGCTGAGATGTATAAAATAATTATTAGCATCTACTCCCACATTTCGGGGAATATGTAAAACAGTTATTATAAACACAACGGAAGACCACGTGCCAGTATTTTTCTGTCATCATTTGTATAATTCCCCAACACTATACAATTAAACAACGACAATATTGATAAATAAACACATTTTTTTATTCCTTAGGGGACGTCCATTAATCACGTGATCTTTTTTTAGCATTTTTTTTAGGTTTAAGACTATGACCCCTGTCCCCCACCAACATCACCTGATTGTTTTGTACCTACAAAGAAGTAGCATACAACTCATTATATTCTCGGTTTTTTTGCTTTTTTTTAGTTCGCAACAAGGTTTTTATACAGAGCACCTACTATAAACCTCGTTCGTTGCCTGGCAATGGCAAGTCAAAATCACACTACACGTCGCTTTACAGTTAGAAATCGCAGCGTTTGACGAAAAATAAATACACGTGATATCTTACTACAACCCAACCTGTGATATTTCATGATTTTTGTTAAACCCCTCACTCCCCTTTCAAACCTCACGTGATTAATGGGCGGCCCTTTATGATGATAAATCATCATCATTTGGATTTTCATTGGTATGCAGCTGCCTAGCTGTACCATTAGTACTGCAAAGGTCCATGGGCGGTTGTCATACATACCATCACCTGTGCTACTTGCTCATTTGCCACCATCAGCAATAAAAAAAAATTACCACCCGTCTTACCAGCGTGGTGTAGTAGGTGAAATCCCTCCTATTGTGAATGAGGCTCGAGCCTAATGGTGGGAAGTATACGAGCTGATATAACTCAGTGAATTAAGATTTCATACAATCTAACTTACTTTTATGAAAAACAAAATGATATTCATTATCATCATCATCTCAGCTAACATATGTCGCACTATTGGGCTCGAACCTCCTCCATAATAGGAAGGAAATTGACCTACTATACCACGCTGGTCAGTAGTGTTGGTATAGGGTTATGTTTCGAGTTTTCCTTCTCTTGCATATATGTTATAAGAGTTTTATATCCCTTAGTCGTCTCTTACGATCACCCACGGCTAAGATAGGGATACGGCGTACTACCCTGCAAGGGATATGGCGTGATGATATGTATGTATGTATGTATGTTTAGTGTTTTGTAATTAAAAAAAATAATTCCAAATTTGAATTAGGTTTTTTGGAATTGTAGCTTTTACATACATCCCATGACGAACGTCTCCTCAAGGAAAGATAATTGCTAGATAGTTACATTTAAAAGTGGATTATTGATCACTATTACTGATATAATATTCAAGAGCTTGCTATTATCCATTCTCCTCTTTTTTTTTGGCGGCGGGCTACGGCACGTCAAACCCCGCTAATCCGTCCGGGACGACAGGAAAAACGGCGCAAGACCCCGTAGACCCGCCCTACAATATACCTCTCGACGCCGTGCGGTTGGGTCACTGGTACGCGGTTTTTTTCTTCAGTGGCATTATCCATTCTCCTAGCAATTCCCAAGCCACTGTTCACAAATCCCACAGGATAATAATGATTAATGACACGTTATATTCTTAATCAGTCACGATGTGGGATAAAAATAGCTAAAAATATAACAAATAAATTCTTTTCAACTCCAATACGTCCCCAATTGGGTTCGGGCCTTCTTGGCGCGCGAAATTGACCTACTTATATCACGCTAACCAGACGGTTTGCCATAAGGTATTATATCGAGTTGATCCTCTCATGCTTTTAGGTATTATCTTCATATCTCTTAGTCGTTTTAACGATATCCATAAATAAGTAAAGGATTGGTGAATTGAAGAAAACAACTTTGAAATGCCAACACCATCACTACTCTTATACATAAGTTTCACTGGCTAGGTTTGCACCTTTTTAATCATAGGACGGCAATTGGTCAACTATACTATATATATTATATATATATATATATATTTTTACGATACGCTTGAGAAAAAGAGTGGGTGGTGAATTGTATCACTACTCTATTCATAATCATCATCTTAGCTCATATACCTTCCACTGCTGTGTACTGTACTGTACTTTATGTGCATATTTTATCCCTTAGTCGTCGTTTACGAGCACCCACGGATAAGATAAGGAAGGGATGGTGAATTGTATACTTACTACGTCACCACGTGAACATTATATTGACTCTATTTCATTATGAAAAATAAATATCTATAAAATATAAAACCAATAAAAAGTTTAACAGTTTCATATAAAATTAACAAACAAACAATCCACTCCCGTCCAATCGTACGTATGCAGTTGTCCCTAATCAAATTATACAAATAGAAGATTCCGTTCGCCTCGAAGGCGCCCCGCGGAGCATTCAACAAATAAGAACATTTACTCCAATGAGAACTTTGTCATTGCAGTATGTTGTTTATATCTTGTATGTTACTTTTGATTTATGTTTTCATATTTAAACTCTATGTAGCTTTCAAGATTTATTTGATTCAATTTCAAATATAGTTAACAATTGTTTTTTAAAAATCGAAGTAAATTAACGATAGCTCCTTGCAAAAGTTAATACAAAATCACATAATCGAACCGCTTTTTTTTGGGTGTGTTACGGTCGGCGCACTCCTCGCACCACTCCGTCTGGGGCGACAGAGGGGCGTAAGCACGCACACCCGTAACCCACCCGTGACGTCGCCTTCGTTGTTGGGCCGACCACCGGAGCAGAGTGACTTGACGTCAATGGTCGGCCCGACGGTTGATATTCAATAGAGTCTGATACATGGTGTCCGAAGCTTTTTGAAAAAATCTTATTTTTCAATTACTATTAGATACCAAGTGATGACATCTACGAGTATAGAGGAAAATTAGTCTATTACGCTGACCCAATGAGTTGCTATGTTTACAATTTTAATACATTTTTTCTTTTCATATAATAATTTTTGTTTTACTTACCTCTTTTATTCATCTCAAATGTGGAGATAGGTGTGATAAAACATTGTATGCTACTATACAGTTAAAATAAGAAATGAAAAATAGAAAAGAAGCGTTGGGACAACTTCTCGGTAGCCACCACCTCAGCCAGAAGGCACGTGTAGCAATACATAACGCAGTGCTTGTCCCAACATTACTGTATGGAAGCGAGAGGTGGGTATCCAGAAAAGAGTATGAAAGTAAAATTAATGCGGTCAAAATGCGATCTCTACGGAAAATCTGTGGAGTTAGGCTGACCGACCGCATTCGTGACAACGACGTAAGAGAGTGAGTAGGTATGAAAGAGAGTATTGGTGTAAAGATGCGAAAGGGAATGCTCCGATGGTGCGGACATGTGGAAAGAATGCCGAACGAACGTCTGGTTAAGAAGATATACAATGCGAAAGTGGAAGGATGTAGGTACCGGGGGAGACCGGGACTCACCTACCTTGACCAGATCGGTCATTTACTGAAGGAAGGTGGAGTCAAGGAAGGTGGAGTCAAGGATTGAGTTCTCTGGCACTCTGTTCTCTCTGCCTACCCTGCAAGATATGGCATGATGATATGTATGTAAAAATAGAACATAACGCAATAATTATTAAAAATCTAAAATATGCTCTAGAGTCCTAGAAATGTTTTATAATGAGTTTACATTTCAATATTGAATGTACAGAGTAATTAAAAAGCCCTTGCCAGTTATATTTATTTTCATGCTCTGTAATCATTGACATGTCATAAGGTGGAATGACTACACGTACAAGGTTAAATAAGGCTAACTACTAAAAGTAATTTGGATTTTAATTGGGATTATTTTGAATGTCGTACAAAATTTGTAGGAAAAATATTAAATCTACTTATAAATTTTAAATATAATTCTCACCTCCCTTAACCCAAATATGCCGCTGACCCATAGATCAAAGAAAAATATTGAGCCATGAAATTAATAGAGAAGAAATTGGTGTTAAAACAAAGTCGGGTTCGATAATTGGTAACAAGCTTACTTAATTAAAAATTTAATTTAGTAGCTCATCACGACGATAAAGATCTTATAATCATCCGACTGGGAATCAAACGGTATAATTTCTTGCAACACGCGATTAACAGCAATGGTTGTCGGTAAAATTGTACCATTGGGAATACAAACATGTGTTTAGTTGTATTAAATGAGGTGAATCTGCTATTGCGTGGGTTAATTGTTTAAGCCATTATACATATTTACCTTTATATTTCATCAAATAGTTTTCAATGTAATAATTTTACTTATATTTGCCAAATTAAAGAATATAAAATAATATTCATCAGCATCATCACAGCCCATAAATGTCCCAGTGTTGGGCTTGGGTCTCCTCCGTTATGGGAGGGAAATTAACCTACTATACCGCGCTGGTCAGACGTATTGGTAAAGGGTTTTGTTTCGAGTGTTCCTTCTCTCGCATATATGTTATATGCGATTTATATCCCTTAGTCGTGCCGTACGATCACCCACGGGTAAGATATGGGGTGGTGAATTGTATTCTTACTCCGTCACCACACGAAAAAATAAATATTACAAAATAAGAATTCTTAATTGACAGGAATAAGATCCATTCATCCTTTAGCTTATCCACCATATATCGCTGAACATTGAATTTTCCAACAATTACCACAATCGCGAAGTTTTGGAAGGTTTAATTCCAATTTCCTTGTGATCCTTAAGCTGTGTCTTACGACTGCCATGGGCAAAAACAGTTGATGAGATTTTGTATTTATAAAATGTTAGCATAAGGCTATAACATTGATAGGTGTACCATAATAAGCCAAAAAACTAATATGTAAAAATATAGGACATAAATATACTTTTTTTAATAACTGGAGTCACGAAATAGTGAGCATTTTTAGAAATTATTAATGCACACCAGTCCGGACAGCGTAAGATAGACGAGAGTTTACTTTGATCCATATCGGCTGCAATTTAATGTAAGCGGCAGTAGACTAACATCTTGTATCCTGTTAAATTTATACGTTAATTGGCTGATCCTAGCACTGTGGTCAGCATACCGATGGCCGACCATATAAACGGTAATTGTGTCAATAACTTAAGCTACGATGACATAGTGCTATTAAGTACCTTGATCTGTCGTTTGAGGAGGTTAATAGCAACCTTTGAGGATAACGCGCATAGTCATAGATTGCAGTGCAACGTGAAAAAAAAAGTAAATATAGTATTGCACGCCTCATAAGCAAAGCGTTGAGGTCTTGCTCTACTCTCGATATCTGAAAATCAAGCACTTTTCAAACCTAAAAATGATTGTATTTTTCTCGCAGTTATAGGATAATATTATCACACATACATATGTCAAGAAAAAACATTCGTTTAAATGTATTTGATATTTTTAAAAAGCAATTATTTTGTTCTTAACCAGACGTTCGTTCGGCATTCTTTCCACATGTCCGAACCATCGGAGCATTCTCTTTCGCATCTTTACACCAATACTCTCTTTCATACCTACTCGCTTTCTTACGTCGTCGATAGATATACAATGCGAAAGTAGAAGGATGTAGGTACCGGGGGAGACCGAGACTAATCTACCTAGACCAGATCGGTCATGTACTGAAGGAAGGTGGAGTTAAGAGTCTCCGAAACCGGCGAGCGTGTATGAAGAGAATTATGAATGTTGAGGAAGCGAGTGAAGTATGCAAAGATAGAGTTCTCTGGCACTCTGTTCTCTCTGCCTACCCTGCAAGGGATATGGCGTGATGATATGTAAATGTATGTATTTTGTTTAGAGTAAGAAAATAGTTGATTAAAAAAATATTCGAGGACGTCGGATAAAATATTCTGGATCTGACACGATCACGGCCGTAAAAATTAATGTATCAAATGATTTCTTTTTTTAAAAGCTTAATAATCGCAACGCGCTATTTCCTTTCGAAAATGGCTTGGTAATTCTTTGTTGTTTAATCGCAATTAATAAAAAACTAAACTGTTTAGTCATTAGTGTGTTATGAAAATTGAGTTCATTTACATTTTTTTGTTCCTTCATTTGGACAGGCAAAGGAAACAAATTCCATACAACCTCTTGTAAACGAACAGCTATGTTTAGCACATCGAGAATAGCACTAAATTTCAAAAGTATGTTTTTTTCTTTTATTTTCATATATGGCATTGAATAATAGTAAATGATAAATAATTTAAAAATTATGAGGCGTGCACTTTTGGCTTTTCCAAATTATTTAAGAAATACATTCGAGACTTACCTTTCGTTTTTCTTAATAATATATATCTTACTCAGTCTCCACACAGATAAAAGAATGTTTTAATTCATTAAAAATAATTACTGAAAAACACAATATTATAATTACCACAGAATCTAATATCATAAAACAGAGAGCAGAATATAAAATTTATAAGCCGATATGAAACACACTTAACTTAATGGAACGTCAGTATTTCAAATGGATTCGTTCAATTTATGTCATAAGCGTCATTTATTTCTAGTGTACCATGGTAATAAGAGAGTAATAAAATGTTTAGATTTGTTTTATCATTAGATGTTTTTAAATATAATTTTATTTTTACACTGATTTATGTGGGCAATTATTTGAAAGTTTAAATATACAAGAGTATACGCGGACTATTGGCGGGAATATCAAAGTGTCATGTGGTGGTCTTACATTATTTCAATATCTTAGTATTTCAATATTTTCATCATCATCATCATCAGCTCAGCTCATATATGTTTCACTATTGGGCTCGAGCCTCCTCCGTAATGGGAGGGAAAATGACCTACTATACCACGCTGGTCAAGCGTGTTGGTATAGAGTTTCGAGTGTTCCACCTCTCGCATAGATGTTGTATGCGTTTTATATCCCTTAGTCGTCTCTTACTATCACCCACGGGTAAGATAGAGCGTGGTAAATTGTATTCTTACTCCAATGTTTTATATTAAATTATTTTGATGGAATTTTATATAGTATGCAAAGGAAGTGGTGGGATGTAGTGAATATGTTATAAAAGTGCTATACAACGTTTCCGTGTTCCACCAAAATTCCCATAAGGTACCATTAACAGCATGGCTATACCACTGTTGATGGTGATGATCAAACTTAATGATGGACAATGGCTAATATGAAGATACTAAAGACGTGAAAAAAATTGTAACTTGATAATGGCTCGTAAAAATTGCCGATTGCCAATACAAAAAAAAGAAGAACGCGAGATTTTTTCTTTAACTGTTATTTTCTGACTTTCTTAGGAGACTAAAAGATATTTCAGTCTTTTTATAATGACACTCTAGAAACAGAAAGAGGTGGTTATTGTATTTTTTTTTATTCAGGCTGTTGAATATCATTATTTTGTTCTGCGTTATTATTAAAAGTTATGATCTCATTTGATTAATACAGTAAATGGGAAGAATATTAAAATAAATAGTATTTAAAAATAAATACAGGAAAATATCCCTGGCAACATTTAAAAACTGTTTAACTTTAAAATTTTTTCATTAAAATTTAAAAAAGATCTTAAGTGGTCCAAACGAAGCAAAAACCTAAAATGCATTGAACTTAACTGTATTTAATGAGGCAAAGCCATTATCAACGGGGGCTCATTAGATTTTACGTAGCTTAATCCACCCGAACCGTACCGACAAACGATGCGAACGATTCTGGTCTTTATGCAGATGTAATTATGAATGTCGAACGACTATTGTCAGAGAGCGAGCTGAGGTAATCGGTTTACCCTTCGAGTGAAATATTCTTCTGTAGAAACTGTTTCGTAGCTGTCCTCAAAAGCAAATCGAAATGACATGTGTGAATGAGAATTGTGAATGCTTGTAACAGACAAGGGCTGATAGATCAAAGAACGGTAAAAGAGCTCGATTGAAAATTTATTTATATCCAAATTATAATTTTCCATCGGTATATGCAATTTTACTCATACGAGTTACCTTCTTATTAGGATTTCATATATTTTGTACATTAAAAGGGTATGAAAGAGAGTATTGGTGTAAAGATGCGAAAGGGAATGCTCCGATGGTTCGGACATGTGGAAAGAATGCCGAACGAACGTCTGGTTAAGAAGATATACAATGCGAAAGTGGAAGGATGTAGGTATCGAGGCAGACCGAGACTAACCTACCTAGACCAGATCGGTCATGTACTGAAGGAAGGTGGAGTCAAGAGTCTCCGAAACTGGCGAGCGTGTATGAAGAGAATTATGAATGTTGAGGAAGCGAGTGAAGTATGCAGAGATAGAGTTCTCTGGCACTCTGTTCTCTCTGCCTACCCTGCAAGGGATATGGCGTGATGATATGTATGTATGTAAAAGGGTATGATGAGGAAACTAAAATTTCATTCATCTCGTTAGTAAAAATGAGAAAAATGTTCCATATAACTGCTCAAAGATGTGATGAAAGGATAGCTTTTTTGTTTGGTAGGCTAGGGTCTGGACATTCACCGTCCATTTCATACGAGGCGACGGGCTGCGCATGGCCCCATAATCAGTAGTGTACAACTAGTCTACAGCCGCGGGCCGGTCCGTCCGGGATACTACCACCCTCTCGCAGAAGATCGACGTCTGAGTAATGGCAATGTGCTATTGTGTTTGGTTCGGTGAGCGAGAGAGCCGGAAGCCCAACTAGGTGGATTTAAAATGTGTATTGGTAGGCAGCAGTCTAGTTACACCCTTGGTATTATAAAGTTCCATGAGCGGCAGTGACACTTACCATCAGGTGTTCTGTTTGCTCATTTGCCACCATAAGCAATAAAAAAAAATATTCCCTCCTCATCGCCCTTAGCCGGCCATATGAAAAGATAGCTAAGCAACAGAGAGCATAGCTCAAGAGAAGAACTGAAGATAAAACCTCATGCCAACATATTCCGTGTGGTGACGGAGTAAGAATACAATTCACCACCCCCTTATCTTATCCGTGGGTGATCGTACGAGACGACTAAGTGATATAAAACGTTTATAACATTAATGCGAGAAATGAAACACTCGAAACAAAACCCTATACCAATACGCCTGACGAGCGTGGTATAGTAGGCTAATATCCCTCCCGTTTGGAGGAGGCTAAAGACCAATAGTGGGACAAGTATAAGCTGAGAGGAAGAAACATACACATCTGTAAACTTTTTATTAATGTTAATTAAAAACCCGAAAAGCTAATGTAAATTATTTAGTTTCATGAAAGAACTATCTTTGTATTGCAAAAAGTTTAATGTATCTTATAGATTATTTATTAAGAATGGTCTTAGTATGTATATAATTAAATTATTATTATATTTATTACAATTAGGAGTAATGATCATAAATGTTACTAGCATTAATGGGCTGATTTTCTGGACTACTGAAAACTGCTGAAGACCATAATTCGTCCATATTTTCTAGGACCTCACTAATTTAACGGTTAGTTATCATAACAACTGCGAGATAACAAATTCGGGTGAATTTGTTATTGACGTGTAACGTTTATAGTTATAATTTTATAGGACTTTTGCATTATGTATGCTAAATTTTATAACAGCATTCCTGAATATCAGTTTTATCCAGTCGACAACCCATTTAGTGTCCTCAGAGACTCCGCTCATGCCATTTGGGGGGTAAGGTCAGCGTGCAGCCCTATAACCCATTTTATTCCCTCTCTATCGCCATCAGGTTGACCAAGTCCCGGACGAAAGGCTGACCCGGTACCCGTTTCACGCCCTTAAAAATATTTAAAAAGCATATTATTTAACTTCAATATTAAAACAGTGCGGTGAAGCAGTTCCATAATATTATAAAACGTTAGCCATAGGAACTCATCTTATGATTTATCTTGACAAGTACAAGAACGACTTAAGTAATACCTTTCAACCCATTTAGATCATTTTGTTGGGTACAAGGTTTCTTCACAAAGATAGGACATTATAATATCGCCAAATGGAAATAGGAATGAATGGACTTCCATTAGAAATTTCTACATCTAAAGCTCGAATATATTTGCTATTGAAAAGGTTTCTATAAATTAATATTTAAAAAGTAGATTAAGCCACGTAAAGAGTTCTCAAGTAGGTCAACGACTGTTCTATATAATCAAGAACCTTTTACAGTTGACTGGAAAATTGATACTAAATTTGTTTTAATAGTAATAGAAATAAAATAATAATTATATAGAAGATCTATTTTTTTATTTAGAGCAATTCACTTAGTATATAGAACTATTTTTACGGATTTTAGTGTTGTTTGTATTTGATTTTTAATTTCCCGATTTCCCACGTTCAATAAGCTAATAATAACTGCTACAATATAATTTATTATAGTTCATCTAATCTAAGAAGTGCATTTTGACGTTTCACATTTTTTTAATACACAATAACCTTGGTCAAACGTATACACATGATTGCAAACAATAAATCTGAAATTTTAAAGAACTATTAACTAATTTATATAATTAACGTTGCGGGTAACTTTCTGGTACAGTAATCTAATGTTGAAATTCGTAAAACTAATTTAAAATATAAATAACATGTTAAATAGTAATTATTATTGACGATCTTACAATGTCACGTCATTATGTTCTATACAGTAGTGCTTGACAACTTCCAATTCACGAATATCCAAATAATCGCTAAAAATATTAGAATAATATAATTAATCGAATAGAGATTTTGACAGAGATGTATGTTTCGACAATTTTATTGATAAGAAAATAATTATTATATTAATGACGATGATAATTCAAGTAATAGTAGTGATGCTGAATAAATACCTATTTTCAAATCCAGTTTTCGTTTTTACTTAACCTAATCCTACTAAATATATTGAATATATTGTATGCTGAAATAATTAAATTTATTTATTATTAATTTAGCACTTCATTTATTCATTTTATTTTTGAAAAAAAAAGTAAACCGATTATTAATTAAAAAGAATCAATCGATTTCTCACTAAAATCGGATATTTGCGATAGCGATTATTTGGTTCACATACCTAGATAACTTAATCCGACAGCTATCAAAGTGCACTTCTTAGATTAGATAGACTATAATAACTGATACTGTGGCGGGTAGATATAAATCTCTGTAATAATGATGACTTATTGAACTGAGACACCTTAGTCCTTCCTTGAACATGAACGCTGTAAAGTTTAAAAACGATAAAATCCTTAAAATAGTTTTATTTCAAATGTGTAATACACGCGTAAATATCAGAAATCATACATAGAATAAAGTCAAAGCAATGTTCTACAAGTCATTAATTTTGATATTAATTTTGGATGATGCGTTATCATCTTAGTTCAAATGCGCAATGCTGACGTACTACGAGTATAACATGCTAGTCAGACGCATTGTATAATTTTATTTGAAGTTATCATTTTCTTGCATAATAGTTATACATGGGTGTCTTTTGAGTAACATTAAATGTATTCTTATTTAATTATTTACTTATTCTTATTTAATTATTAACTTATTAATTTAAAATTATATTATTAACTAAAAACATATATTATTAACTAAAATAAAAATAAATAATAATAATAAATTATTAATAATAATATAATAGTTTATTAATAATAATATAATAATTTATTAATAATAATATAATAATTTATTAATAATAATATAATAATTTATTAATAATAATAAATAATTATATTATTAACTAATTGAAAATTATATTATTAACTAAAATAAAATTATATTATTGACTTATTAATTTAAATTTTTTATTAAAAATTATTAACTTATTAATTATTTACTTATTCTTATTTAATTATTCTTATTTAATTATTTACATTAAATGTATTCTTATTTCGTCGTAATATTTTTTTAAATTATAATATACATAAAAGAATTATAAAGATTGATTAATCTGAGCATTATACAGTATTTTATAATATCATCAACATTCTCCTACTCTTATCCCAATTACTTGGGGTCGATATAATATGTACTAATAGTACATATTGTAAAAGATATTGGCAATAGTTTTATGACCGACCGCCTGCCAGACGTCAACCCTCCTTGGGAATGTAATTGTTGACCAAACGGCATCAGATGGAGTTGGCCCAGGTTGTTATAAGGCTCTTAGTCTTCTTTTACGACATCCACAAGCAAAGTAAGGGTTGGTAGTATTCATCGCGGCTGCCACACAACTTATTTTATTACTTAACTTAATTTATCGCTCTTGATGATAAACTAGCAAGCGGCACACCTAATAATATTACTGCCGCTCATGGACCTTTGCAATACCAGGGTTACAGTTGGGACGTTGCTTACAGCAGCACATTGCCATTGCTCAGGCGTCGATTTTTTGTGAGAGTGTTGTACTACCAACGATATATAAATACCGGACCACGCTGTAGACAGAAAACTGTTAGAAATGGTTCTACCATTAACAAAGATTTTTGTTTTCTGTCTGCACAAAAAGTCGTATAACTATGTATCTAGTGTTTACCTTTAATTAAATTATGGTATTTGTATTTTAATATATTCATTAATAAGAATTTGTATAAACAATTGTTGGTAATAGAAATAAAAAAAAAACAAAATAAGAAAATAGTATTCTGACAGATGAATATAAGAAGTCTTAATTCATCATCATCATCATCATTCTCTTGCTCAGCAACTACTTGAGGTCGACGAAATATGCCCTCTTTTTTCCATACAGATCTATCAGACGTCATCTCTGTAGTCACTCCCTGTCTATATTTAATCTTTAAACGAGAAATTCTTGTATATACCTATATATTTTTTCTGAATCTCGGTAACGGCACCAATAATTTTCTTGTAATTTAGCATGCAGGAGTAGGGGTGTGCGAATATCGTTCGAATCGAATCGAATCGAATATTAATATTCGATTCGAAATTCGAATCGAATAATTCGAATTTTCGAATTATTCGAAATTCGACGAATAATTCGAAAAAAAATCGAATAATTCGAAAAATTTCGAATAATTCGAAAAATTTCGAATAATTCGAAAAATTTCGAATAATTCGAAAAATTTCAAATAATTCGAAAAATTTCGAATAATTCGAAAAAAATAAATATCCCCGATTGTTACTTATGGCCGAGAAGATATTTAGGAATACCTTGTACTTCTGCTGAAAGTGAAAGATTATTTTCCACTGCTGGTGATATTGTATCTGATAAACGAACTTCATTATCACCAGATTCAGTATCGTATTTATTATTTTTAAACAAAAATTTGTAGCAAATGTTCATACTCATTGTTCTCATGTAGTTATATTTCATGGTTTAAATAAAATATTTATTAATTATTAATGTCATATTTGAATATCGAACATAACAAACGCCGAATTTAAAATACAATAAAAATTTGCGAATAATATTATAATTCGGAAAAATTCGAAATTATTCGAATAATTCGAAATTTTTCGAATAATTCGAAATTATTCGAATAATTCAAAATTTTTCGAATTATTCGAAATTTTTCGAATTATTCGGGAACTTTCGAATAATTCGAAATTTCGATTTATTCGATTCGAGTTTCGAATCGAATATTAATATTCGATTCGGAACGAATAATTCGTAAGTTCGAATTATTCGCACACCCCTATGCAGGAGGTTCCAGGGACGACTAATCGATCTAGCTAAGTTTTATGTATAGAAAATATTGTTTTGTCAATATTTTCATTCAGGCAATGAAAAAATATAATTTTGCGTTGGCCTACAACTATTAAAATATGAAGGCAAATTTTAACGTTGTCATTAAGACACCTCAATGGATGAATCGAGCAGTCTAATCGAGGACGGTTCGGATCCTGTTCCTTCTTTATTATGTCTTTTTTATTACCGTTGACTTTCTATTTTTTTATCATTATTTAATTAAATATTTTATTATATTTAAATATATCTTCAAAACACACTAAAAAGAAAATACCGAGCGAAAGCTCGGTCATCAAGATATTTATTTATTATACGAAGTATTAAATATTTCCGTATAATGTAAATTATATTGCAGAATCGAGAATGATATTATTTGATCTTATTATAGCATTCGTTGACCCATTTTGAAAGCAGTATCTAACTATGAATAATACAGAAAAAAAAATCGATAGCGCTCTTGTGCCATTGAGTTTTCAAATATATTTTTGTTGGCCCCAAATTGTTCATTTTGCGTTGATTGTCTCTATGAATAGCGTTCAAATATTACCAATTCAAATGTTTATTTTCAATATACGATCGATCATCACTGTCATAGCTTCGATCGTCGTATCGCATTAATTATTCATAGTGACAGCTTAGCTTTAGGCATTTCGATATAATAAAACCAATTTTTGGGATAATATATCCCAAAAATTTATTTGTCATAAAAGTTGCCGTTTTATTAATTAATTAATTAATGATGACTTTAATTAGTCCTTTATTGTAAATATTATTTATTTTTTGGCAAATAAGCCATTTATTTTATATTAACTCAACAGTTTACAATTTTTATGAAGCTACTAGGATTTAAAATACTTTATTTGATAGTAGAAAATTATATGACTAACATAGTCATTTACTTTCCTACTTTCAAATTAAATATTTTCCTCGTATAAGATAAAATCAGGAATAATTGTATTACAATTATCACCAGCCTTAACTTGCCCGTGACAGAAAAAAAAGTGTGTGGGTCAGCTCCGACGCACGACTGAAGTATACTCCTTAAGTACGATTATCAAAACAGGTGCAAAAAAAGCTCATTTGACTAAAAATAGTATATATATATATTTTTATTTACATTTATTAAAACTGTTTAGTGAAGTATTATCTCACGTCAGATAGTGAAAGGTGCGCGGAAGATGGTTGCGCACCAAAAACGTAACGAGGTCATTCGATCACTAGATTTTACTCCTCAAATTTTTCTCATACCGGGCGCCTTATATGAAAATCGATTCTTAAGGAGTAAACTCCAAAAAATCGGCTGAAGGTCTCGCCAGGAGAGTGGGTAACAGCTGTCTCCTAGCAAACGTATTTTACTTCACTGTGATTGTCAACCCGCCTGCTAAGCGTAGTGATTAAGTCTTTCCTCTTATAGGACATAATATAGTGGTAGGACCACACTGTTGACAGTTTTCTGTTTACAGTCGAGGGTCGGTCCATCTGGATTAGCATCACATTCTCACAGAAAATCGACGCTTGAGCAGTGGCCATGTGCTGTTGTGTTTCGTTCCGTGAGCAAGAGAGCCGGCAGCCCCATTATCTGGGTGGATTGGGATTTTTATTAGTAGGCAGTGGCTTAGCTATTCTCCTGATATTGTAAAGATCCATAACACTTACCATCAGGTATGCTACTCGCTTGTTTGCCACCAAGAGCCTAGGTCTAGCAATAGATGGTAAGAAACCAAATTATGAAGATAATGATGATCAGGGACGGCACAGCAGTACAGTCAATTGTTACAATAATGTGATTGTAACTATCGATATTAACAAATGTTTTTAGGGGGTTGGGGCATCTAAATATACATCCATATGGCATTTGCGACGATGGTTAGTCTTTATATGAGGCGGATATTTGCATATTAATATCCAAATACAATTCAAAATCATTTATTATCCTGCAGGGATAGTTATGCCAGGGCTAGCCACGGACGTTAAGGACTCGGTACCAGTGGTCGGCCCAGTGGAAATAGGGAGTAAATACGGTGGGTTATGGAGCTGTGCACTGCTCTTCCGTCACCTCGAACGGTACGGATGGCATGTGTTCAAATCATAGCCTGCCAAAAAAGAGGGTAGGTATTTATATACTTCATTTTAATAAAAACCAATAGACTGCCACCGGATTGACATGCAATCAGAAATGAGAAGAGCAGCAACAAACTCGGCGCGATTGTCTACTAGTTCTCTTTTCCAACATTATTATTATTTTAGCTTATATATGTTCAACGCTTGGGCTTGAGCCTTCTCCACTATAGGAGGGGAATTGACCTTTAACATCGTGCTTTTGTCGGGTATAAGATTTTATTTAGACTTTTCCTTTTCCTGAATTGTATGTATGACATTTCCTATTCTTGAGTTGTAAAGACTACCGTGAAATAATGATTTACACTTAAAGTCTTTCTAAAATAAAAATAAGAATTAAATAACGATTTAAAAACAAGAAACATTAAATAAAATTCTCTACTAATAAATCTGAAAAACGTCGTACTATTATGTCAATATCCCTTCCATTGTGAAGGAGACTCGTGACGTAATTAGGTTGGAAATAATAAGTTATATATCAATATAAATAAATCTCAGTTCATTAAATGCTAAAATAGTTTCTATTTCGAAAGTATCTCACGCCAATACAGGAAGTTTAGTGAAGTATCAATACGAATATGGCTTGATTAAACGTTTAATGTAGACATCGGCCATATTACCATAATACCAACCGATGTCTCAAAGTAGAAAGCAGCCGTATTTACATATAATTTGAATTCTCACAATGTACCAAATGGAAAAATATCCTTAGGGTTTTACTGGTTTGTGATTTTTTAGAGTGGCTATTAAATATTTATTACAATCATCTTTTAAATGAATTAATGTTGTTTACGTAACGGGATTGGTGAGATGAGTTTAGTATTATTCTTTATCTTTGTTCAGTGTTATAAATGGTTAAAGATTTTATTGTCAAAGATGTCTTTTTTAAGTGAAACGCATAATTTCATAGGATGATAATGAAGCTTATTATTTAAGTATATCGTTATAACCCCTATCTTGCCTATGAGTGTCATATAAATGACTAAGAATATAATAAGCAGATAATATTTATACAAGACTAGCGACCCGCCCTCGCTTCGCTTCGGTTACGTCTGTTCAGTTGTGCAGTTTACTTTCACTACATAGAAAAATCCTTTTGGAGAAGGAACTTCTTAAAATCCTATGTCTAAGTCTGTAGACCTTATGGTTCCAGAGATATCGTGATGAGTCAATACATAGGTGGAAAACTATTATAAATATATAGATTAGAAAATCTCAAAATAAAACACTATGCCAATCACTCGGGGTCGATACAATATGTACTCTTTTTTCATTGTACATATTGTAAAAGTTATTGGCCTTAGTTTAATGACCGGCCGCCTGCCAGACGTCAACAATCCTTGGGAATGTAATTGTTGACCAAACGGCATCAGATAGAGTTGGTCCAGGCTCTTAGTCGTCTTATACGACATTCACAAGCAAAGTAAGGGTTTGTAGTATTCGTAGCCGCTACCACACAGATGACCAACGAGGTATAGTAGGTCAATGTCCCACTTATTGAGGAACTGATCCCCTAACAGTGGGATGTATATGAGCTAACATGATGATTATAACTATACACAATTTGAAATAAAATTATTTTTTAATGAATTTTAACTATTTATACTGTATTTTTTTTACTTCTTCACGTTTTGAATAATTTTCAATATTTATAATCGCAAGCGTATGGGTATGTGTAATACCCAGGCTAATATCAGAAATATGTATTTCTAGATGGAAGAAGATAGAAATTCACAATCAGTTAGGAAAACCTTTTTAAAAGGTAAAATTGTATGGTGTGTGAGGGATTTGAGTATAAAATTTGTCGCCATACTTTCTCAATAATGTCAAGAAATCAGCAAACAGAGCTTCCAGAGAATTAACAACTATACCTTCACGGAAACTTTTAACACCAATTCCTAATACTAGTAATTGATGCGATTATATTATTATTGCTTATGGTCATACCTATTCCGCATAGTGTCTGTTAATAGGAACTTTATTATAAATTTATCCATTTAAATTTTCGAACACGTATCACAAGAGAATTCTATGTTCTCTTATGACCTTTAAGTTGTTTTTTTTTATAAGAAAATATACTAATTGTGAAAAGAGCTAGCTGTGTGGTACCGGCTACGAATACTACCAACCTTTACTTCGCTCGTAGATGTCGTAAAAAGCGACTAAGAGCCTTATAACGCCCTAGGCCATCCATCTGATGCCGTTTGGTCAACAATTACATTCCCAAAGAGGGTTGACGTCTGGCATGCGGCCAGTCATAAAACTATTGCCAATAACTTTTACAATATGTACTATGAAAGAAGAGTACATATTGTATCAACCCCAAGTAATTGGGATAAGGGTAAGCGAATGATGATAGTAATTGTGAAAAGAAGTCGGTTAAATATATTTAATTTTGGCGAATACTTGATTTTATTCTTCATTAGTTGACTATCTAAACATCAAAAGAACTGTTATAGAATCTTTAATGATCATCATAAACTTTAGAGCTTGTAATTCCTTGATGTCGTTTAATCTGTAATTTAGAAACTCATTATTAAATCTAATTTTGTTATTAAAACTTGTTAAATATTTTAATATTAAATAGTTTACAAAATAGACTACTTTACAGTAATATATTATTATTTAAAATTTAAAATACTTTATGATTCTTACTTATTTCTTTCCTAAGAGGTCATTTATTTTATTTTCAATAACTAAAATTAATAAAAAAATATACGAAATTTGCTATTTTAATATCCTTTGTACAACAAAGTCGCATGCACTTAACCAATACCAAATACACTCTTATTTGAAAAAATATACCTATAACTTCTCTAATCTCTCAAAACTACACGTACTATGAATTACCAAGGTTTTCTTCTCACTTACGCCTCATCTATTGGCCACGAGTCCCATTCTTACTGGAAGGGGCTTTGACCTACCACATCAAGTTAACCAGATATGTTGATATATACTTTAATTTGGAGTTTGTTTTCGCTTACAGTAACGGTAACTGTTTATAATCTCTTAGACCTATTTTACTAGATATGAGAGTCAGAAAAGAAACAGGTGGTAAATTTTAATTCTACCTCGTACTAGCCAATAACAAATTTATAGTTCATATAATCTAAGAAGTGCATTTATGACGTTTCGCATTTTTTAATACACAATAACCTTGGTCAAACGTATACACATGATTGTGAACAATAAATATGTAATTTTAAAGAATTATTAAGTTATTTACATAATTAAAGTTGCGGGTGACTTTCTTGTACCATAATCTAATGTTGAAACTCGTAACACTAATTTAAAATTAAAATAACATTGTAAGTAGTAAATGTCACTGACGATCTTACAATGACACGTCATCACGTTCTATACAGTAGTGCTTGACATCTTCCAAATCACGAATATCCAAATAATCGGTAAAAATATTAGAATAATATTATTAATCGAATAGAGATTTTGACAGAGATGTTCTTTTTGACAACTTTATTGATAAGGAAATAATTATTAATGTTCGCGATGATGATAATTCAGGTAATAGTAGTGATTCTGAATAAATAGCTATTTTTAAATCCAGTTTTTGTTTTTACTTAACCCAATCCTAGTAAATATGATGAATAGATTTTATGTTGAACTAATTAAATTTGTTTAGTATTAATTTATCACTTAATTTATTCATCTTCTTTTTGAAAAAATAAAAATATACCGATTATTAATTAAAAAGAATCAATATCGATTTCTCACCAAAATCGAATATTTTCGATAGCTATTATTTGGTTCACATAACTAGACAACTTACTCTGACAGCTGTCAAAGTGCACTTCTTAGATTAGATCATGGAAGTAATAAGTAGGTACTATGTACAACAGGAATGAACTCTATCTGTGCATCTTGCAGCAAAAATAAAGATAATAAAATCTTATGCTAAGGTAGTAAGAGTCTTGTTGCGCGCAAAATAAAAATGAAGCCGAGTGAGAGGGCAACCAGTGAACCCTGTGTCCCGTTCTAACAGTGGATGGAACAGTGGAGGGAATTGCCAGAGTTAAGTTGATTTCAATCCTTTCGTTGTTGGTAGAAAAATATGCAATTGATATAATGTAATGAAGTAAAAACATTTACTTCTAAAATGTTTTTAAATATAAATAATAATTTATTACCGACATGTTAAAGCAATATTATTTGTTGCTACATGTAAAACCTTATTAACGCAAACATTTTGCGATTGGCGTATAGGTTTTCTTTTATTTGTATGAAATACGGACACCTGACCTGACAACCCCACATGAAATCGCCGACTCAAATGTTAATGGCGGAATGTTTTTGATTTCGTGATTGCAGAATTTTATTTAAAACGGGCAGAATTTGGGTCGTGGAGGCTTGCAGAAACGAGTATTATCCTGATTTTGGTTTATCTTTTCACAGATTAGGTGTAAACATAATTTGTTAGTGAAGAATTACGGTGACCATGCATGACTATTCAATCCTAGTTCAAGAACAAATAACTTAAATACCTATGCATTTTTTATTTTTTTATGAAAATAACTTTGTTTCAATTTCAAATTTCCTAAAGATCTTAATGTTAGGAAAATTAGGAACAAAAAGAGAGCTATTGTGGAAGAATGTAATAAAGACCAGTCGACATGATCGACATCAATAGATGATTTATTAGATCTCGTAGATAACGCTTGTGTTTCAGATTTTTTTTATATTGCTGGATATATCGTGAATGGGATAATTCACAAAATTTCTTGTTCAAATTGTGTGGTGTTATTGGATCACAAGACCATAGAACATTGTTTAATATATTAAATCGATCATTAAAAAACGTACATAAAAATAAAATTATCATGTAGGTATGTCGTCCGAGAATTTTATAGCAAACTACATACATCGTTAGAATCAGCACATCCTCCTCAATCTATATTTGAAGATCCACATGATATTCTATTGGTGAAGACGTTAGCGAATTCATATCTCAATTTACGTTTAACTCATAATTCAAAATTAGAATCAATGAAACATATAAGGAATAAGCTGGGTTTGGGGCAGAAACTTCACAAGACTGTCTTATTTAGCAATGTCTGATTTAGAATTAAACTTAAATGTAAACTTAACTGTTTTTTTCTTAATTAAATATACCACAATAGGTAGCTTATCGTAATTTTATCTCAGTCCAGCCTCATGTCGTGTCCCACAAGGACTAGTAGATAAGTACCTACCTATATGACGCGAATGTGAAAAGCAAGCAAAAACAGGAAATGTATAATGCCACAAAGGGCAAGTTTATTATTAGCATCTTCGATTAAAATCCATCTGAAGCAATGATCTGCTGACGTCAGATCACAAATATTTTTTTATAATTATTGTCCTTAAATCATATTTCAATATGGTCACCATCGCCAGAGAGGGATAAAAGGTACATTTACTGAGCTCTCGCTCGGCTTCAATTTTGCGACAACAGCTCATTCCTGTTGTACGTAGTACTTATTACTTCCATGGATTAGATAGACTATAGTGTAATAAAATAACTTGGACCAATGTTAGCTTCAAACATATATATAATTCATTCCTTCTCCTTCTTTTATCCCAATTACTTGGGGTCGATACAATATGTACTCTTATTTCATACTACATACTGTAAAAGTTATTGGCAATAGTTTTATGACCGGCCGCCTGCCGGTCGTCAACCCTCCTTGGGAATGTAATTGTTGACCAAACGGCATCAGATGGAGTTGGCCTAGGTCGTTATAAGACTCTTTGTCGTCTTTTACGACATCCACGAGCAAAGTAAGGGTTGGTAGTATCACGTAGCTGCTACCACACAGCTCATATTAAAATTAAATAAATATTATTGTGTTGCATTTATTCGTCCATGTTAAAAATGTTTTGATTTTTTCTAATTTAAAAGAAAATATAAGGAGAACGGTACATGTCTCATAAACATTTCTTTATTTCAAGACTTCAGCCTAATTACAGAAAAAAAAGTTAAAACAATAAAGGAATTGTTCCCTAGGTGAAACCTTTTTCAACGTGACCGGAATAAAAGAAAAATAAATAACACAGCGAGTAGATACCATACATAGAAATTCAATGTTTATTTTCCTCGGTTGCGAAACTAAAACCATACTTGTTAGATCTAATTAAACTTGACATCTTAACTGAAACACAGGTTCTTCAATTTTCTTTAACTTTTTTTTTTATTACTTATGGTGGCAAACGAGCAAGCAGCGCAACTGATGGTAAATGTCACTGCCGCCCATGGACCTTTACTAAGGCTATAGCTAGGCCGCTGTCTACGCCACCGAACACAAAGATTTTTGAAAGAGTTGCATGGTGGGTCTGTGGGGTCACGCGCCGTTTCTTCCGTCACCCCGGACCGACTTGGCGGTGCGAGACCACGTCCATAGTCCACCGCAACAAAAAAAAAGGCCGCTATCTACTATTACAATCCCCAAACTCATCCAGTTGGGCTTCCGGCTCTCTCGCTCACCGAACGAAGCGCAATAGCACATTGCCATTACTCAGACGTCGACCTTCTGCGAAAGTATGGTACTACCCCGGATGGACCGGCCCGCAGCTGTAGATAAAGATCTGTCAACATTGTAGTCCTACCACTATTAGTCCTTACTAATATTATAAATGCGAAAGTAACTCTGTCTGTCTGTCGCTCTTTCAAGCCAAAACTACTGAACCGATCTAAATGAAATTTGGAACACATATAGTCTAAAGCCCGATAAAAGATATAGGCTACTTTTTAATACAAAACAAGGTTGTAAAGGGGGATGAAACGTTGTAAGGATGTATCGTCATTTTTAAAGCCAGAAGCTTGACACACTGGAAAGTAAACTTTTACGTGGGTGAAGCCGCGAGCAGAAGCTAATATTCTATATAGTAAGTAGAAATAGTAAATATTCTATATAGTTTCTTAGTCAGTGGCATCTACCACACAGGTAGCGGCTACGAATACTGCCAACCCTTAATTTTCTCGTGGATGTCGTAAAATACGACTAAGAGCTTTATATCGAATTGTATCAATTATATTTAATACCGTCTGTTCAATAATTATATTTCCAAGGAAAGTTGATGTCAAATAGGCGACCGGTCTTAAAACTAAAGCTTTGACTGATGCAATATGTACAATGGAAGGGGAGTACATATTGCATCGATCTCAAGTAATTGGGGTAAAAGCAGGATAATGATGACGATTCTGTATAGTTCAGAACATATAAGGACATTTTAATTGTGGGGATTCGTTTTCTTATAAATAAGAGACAATTCACGCATAAAATGTTTATTTCATTAATTAACTATAATTTACTAAACAATTTATTAATCCTTTTGTCGCAAAGACCTTAAATAGTGGTAGGACTACGCTGTTGACAGTTCTCTGTTTATAGCCACGGTACGGCCCGTCCGGGGTAGTACCACACTTTCGCAGAAGATCGACGTCTGAGTAATGGCAATGCGCTATTGCGCTTTGTTCGGTGAGCGAGAGAACCGGAAACCCAACTAAGTGGATTTGGGGATTGCAATCGTAGGCAGTGACCTAGCTATACCCTTGGTATTACAAAGGTTCATGGGTGGCAGTGACCCTTATCATTAGGTGTACTGCTTGATCGTTTGCCACCATAAGAACAAAAAATAAGAGAAAATTTACGCAAACAATATTTAGTTCATTAATTATCTATAAATTACCAAACAACTTATTAATCCATTTACCGCCAAGACCATTATGTCATTAAAAACTTATTATCAACATAATTAATAAAGGTCCAAAAAATTCAAATAACAATGATTCATACAAATAATTGTTAATTATTCAAGAAATGATAAATAAATATATTTTTTTAATTTTAACCTACGTTAATTGTTAAAAAAAAAGTGAAAATTAAAACTTATTTATCTAATAATCATCTCACTTTTCATACAGCTAGGTTCGAACCTTCTCTACATTGAGAATGAATTATATTACTTACCTTGTGATTGTACATTCAGACGGGTTGCTGTAAGTTGTATTTCGAGAGGTTTCAAGGAGGAGGTTTCCTTTTTGTGTACTGATCATATCTGCTTGCTTCTATCAGTCGTCTTAAGATCACACTCCGGAAAGGACTGGTGACAATAATGCTTTTATTATGTCACCATCGCCTATCATCTATCACACATATTTATGACAATACACTGGTTAATGAGCTCTTAGACTTTTAGATGTCACTTATCTATCTCCAAGAACTATTTTATTTAACTCATCATCATCGCCATCACAGGCCATATATGTCCCACTGTTGGGCTCTGACCTTCTCCGAATTGGGAGGGAAATTAACCTATTATACCGCGTTGGTCAGACGTGTGTGTGTGTGTGGTATAGGGTTTTGTTTCGAGTTTTCATTCTCTTGCATAGATGATATATGCGTTTCATATCCCTTAGTCATCTCTTACGATCACCCACGGGTTAGATAGGGGGTGAATTGTATTCCTACTCTGTCACCACATGGACCTATTTAACTCTTAAATATAGAGATTTTACTTAAAATGCATTCGCAACGACGACGTAAGAGAGCGAGTAGGTATGAAAGAGAGTATTGGTGTAAAGATGCGAAAGATAATGCTCCGATGGTTCGGACATATGGAAAGAATGCCGAACGAACGCCTGGTTAACAAGATATACAATGCGAAAGTGGAAGGATGTAGGTACCGGGGGAGACCGAAACTTACCTACCTAGACCAGATTGGTCATGTGTTGAAAGAAGGTGGAGTCAAGAGTCTCCGAAACCGGCAAGCGTGTATGAAGAGAATTATGAATGTTGAAGAAGCGAGTGAAGTATGCAAGGATAGAGTTCTCTGGCACTCTGTTCTCTCTGCCTACCCTGCAAGAGATATGGTATGATGATATGTATATATGTATGTACTTAAAATGTTTCATTCCACCACTGAAGCTAAAATTTATTAATAATTTAATATTTATTACACAAATAACACCAAAAAGTCAGAAATACGTATATTGGGTTGAATCCGAGACCTCTATTGTAGCAGGCTATCTACGGTCCAACCGTTTTGAACTACTTTAATACAGCTCAAAATAAAACCAAAAACATCTCATATTATGAGAACAGAAAAATAACCTTTTTCATAATTAAGCTGTCGATTTATTTGCTCTAGCAGATGGATTGCTTGTCTGTTATACGTTTGTCCAAATTAACTTGGTACACCTTTTTTACTATTTTTCTACCTTTTGAGATCTGTCTATAGACTGTTAGTGAGAGGATGGGAAGCTCAATTTGTAGTGGTGTATACAGTATGTCAGTTTTGGCGAATCGCAATCGGAAGACCGAGGTCACGTGACGCCCGCGGCGTATATCCGGTTACAAGTGAGAGGGTGCGATTGCTAAAGGGTGGGGTATCGTCTGGAATTGCTTAAATTTTCGATCCATAGTATAATATTTTGATAGGTGTTATTTATATTATTACGGTTTCTATAAGGCAGATTTTGTTTAAGAGAGAATATGGCATTAGTAATTTGTTGTATTGTATTACTTTCGAAAAATTTCTTTATTTTTATTACCACTTGATATGTAATATTTATTATGCTGTGTGGTAGCGGGTACGAATACTGCCAACCCTTATTTTGCTCGTGGATGTCGTAAAAGACGACTTAGAGTCTTATAACGACCTGGGCCAACATTATCTGATGCCGTTTGGTCGACAATTACATTCACAAGGAGGGTTGCCGTCTGGCAAGCGGGCGGTCATAAAACTATTGCCAATAACTTTTACTATATGTACTATGAAAGAAGAGTACATATTGTATCGTTCAATTACTTGGTTACTACTTGGTAATTGGGATAAGAATAGGAGAATGATAATGGTATGTGATATTTATTATACGACAACATCCAAAAATAATACTGTCCAATAATATTATTGAAAGTATATGCCTAAAATTAATGTTTACTCATTAATTACATATAGCGACGATCCTATGATCGTTTTATGCAGTGTTTTCATGGTTATACCTAACTAGTGGAAGGTAACGAAAAATATAGAAGACCAATTGACCAATGTAAATTCTTAGCATTGGCTTATGGCACAGAAAGATTTTCCTTTAATGTCATCTTCAAAACAAGTTCAAAGTGTGCTATAGAACAGCCTATCTCGCCTTTTCTCTATAAGATAAAATTTGAAATGCGGATATTTGTAGAAGAACTCGTTGTAACCGACATAGCCCGAAGGGATAGCCCATTGAATTGGCGATAAGCGGGCTGTGTTGTTTGACCAATAGAATTTTCTTTTTAAAAGATAAAACCATGCAGTTAAGAAATAATCTTTATGCTGTGAGGCACTTTCCAAACATATACATTCAGACTGAGAAGTATTGTACTTCAAATTACTGAAATTTAGCATTTAATATGCTTAATTATTTATAAAAACCCGATTACGAAGCGAAAAACGATGTCACAAGCGGGATTCGAACCCGCGCCTAATGGGATTCCGGCCCAATCGTGTTGCCACTACACCACCGTGAACTATTGTAGGACATGCAAATCTCGCTTCGTATCATATTTACGTCTTAAGGTGACGTATGCCATCTACCAGATAATAATCGGGTTTTTATAAATAATTAAGCATATTAAATGCTAAATTTCAGTAATTTGAATAACAAGTTTGTGTCATCGTATAATACAATTCTAACTGCAAAGTTTGAAGTATTAAGCCTATAACAATGTGTAAACATTTGTCGGATTATATGGAGTAGGAACTCCTACCGACTGAATAGCGACTAGCTTAGTTAAAGCGTTCGGGAGAGGCTACGGACACCTGATAGTAATTTTTCATGTTCTCCTACATGCAGATGTTCTTGAATCATCATCATCATCATTCATCATCATTTCAGCCTATTGCCGTCCACTGCTGAACGTAGGCCTCCCTCATTTTACGCCACAGAGTGCGGTCCTGTGCCGCCTGTAGCCAACGACGCCCAGCAACCTTCACTAGGTCGTCTGTCCATCTAGTGGGGGGGCGTCCCACACTGCGTCGTCCGGTACGTGGTCGCCACTCTAGAACCTTTCTTCCCCAGCGGTTGTCGGTTCTTCGAGCGATGTGGCCTGCCCATTGCCACTTCAGCGTGCTAATTCTTCGTGCTATGTCGGTTACACCCGTTCGTCTGCGGATTTCCGTATTTCGGATTCTATCTCGCAGAGAGATCCCGAGCATAGCCCGCTCCATAGCACGCTGAGCGACTTTGAGCCTGGTTATGAGGCCTACATTTAGGGACCACGTTTCCGTGCCGTAAGTCATCACTGGTAACACACACTGGTCATAGACCTGTGTTTTCAAGCACTGAGGTATGTTGGATGAGAAGATCTTCTTCTGTTCTTGAATAAACGCTATATATTATGATTTCTTTTTACTGCTTGTGGTGGTAAACGAGCAAGCACACCTGATGGTAAGTGTCACTGTCGTCATGGACCTTTGCAATACCAAGGGTATAGCTAGGCCGCTGCCTATCAAACCCTAAACCCCAGTTGCGCTTCGGGCTCTGACGCTCACCGAACGAAGCGCAATAACAGATTGCCATTACTCAGACGTTCATCTTTTGCAAGAGTGTGGTACTAACCCGAACGGATCGGCCGCTGTAGACAGGGAACAGTCAACAGCTTGGTCCTACCACTATCAAATGTGTGATTCTATGCCTTTTGCATCCAAGAGTTCATTGCGCCTTTGTTGAAGTCATCGACCTATTTAAAGAGATTCTGTTTTACCCAATCTCTTGTATAAAATGACTATTTATATAATTTCCATGAAATGATGGATTAATAATACAATTCGCCATTTCATTTCTTGGTCGTGGGTGACGTAAAGGACGACTAAGGGTTGTTATATACATATACATACATACATATCATCACGCCATATCCCTTGCAGGGTAGGCAGAGAGAACAGAGTGCCAGAGAACTATATCCTTGCATACTTCACTCGCTTCCTCAACATTCATAATTCTCTTCATACACGCTCGCCGGTGTCGGAGACTCTTGAGTCCACCTTCCTTCAGTACATGACCGATCTGGTCTAGATAGGTTAGTCTCAGTCTCCACCGGTACCTACATCCTAATAATAATACACATACTACATCGTAAATACTACATCGTTAGGTAAACTTGATATAAAACCTTATACCAACAGTTTGACCAGCCTGGTATAGTAGATCAATTTTCTTCCTATTATGAAGAAGGCTTTGATTCAATAATTGGACGTCTATGGACTGAGGTGATGATTAATTTTTAAAATAAATTTGAATTACGGTAGACTATTTGATAGATTTAAGAAATAATCCTAATATTCCATGTAATTAAAATTTAAGTACTTTATGGTCGCTCTATATTCTACCTACATAAATTTTTAGTTATATTTATTTATTTTGTGTTTATAATATGTATACTAACTTTTATTAAATTTTAGTTGAAATTTATTTTAGGAAAAATAAATTTGAAAAATTTTAGTTATTTGGAAAAAATAATTTTGTTTACAGAAATAAAAGAAAATAAGAATAATAAAATAATAATAATAGTAAAAAATGTACTACAAATTTTGGTCGCAAATATTTTTTTATAAATAGTCTAGTGTATCAAATGATAGGCTATATCTTGGTAATTTAGACTGTCATCTCATCGCTTACGTTAATACTTTTAAATGGATCTCGAGAGTATTAAATCAGAACAATTTTATGAACAATTTGATATAGATGGTGCGTAAAACGTTTCTCTTAAATACTACGAATATTACGGATCACAATATATGTCTACATATACTGAAATAATTAGTAAGACGGTTGGAATGGATTTCAAATAAATATGGGTTAAAATCCCATATGTGGTAAACCTTAATTGCTTGCAAATACTAAATCTCAATAATTTATATTATAAACTAGCTTATGTCCGCTGCTATAGTTGCGTAAAAAGTGACTTTCATAGAATGTCAAAGGAAAAAATTATAGGGATAAAATGTAGCCTATGTCTTAATTCAGGCAATGGTTTAACTATTTACTAATTTTCATCCCAATCTGTTCAACAATTTACGCGTGAGTGATCAACAAATATCCAAACATTCAAACATCATCACCAACTTTTATCATCATCATCGTCTCAGCTCAGATATATCGCACTGTTGGGTTCAAGCCTCCTCTGTAATGGGAGGGAAATTGACCTACTATACCATGCTAGTCAGAGGTTTTCGTCCAGGGTTTTATTTTGAGTATTTCTTTTCTTGCATAGATCTTATATGCGTACTAGCAAGCAAGAATGTAGATTTTAAAATTAAAATAAGATTTACTTTAAATACATATATACATGAAATATTAACTGTGTTAAAATATTAATATTTACAATTTTTAAAAGATAATAATATACCAAGATAATAAAAAATCAGCCTGTATAAATATGTTTGCTATCCCTGTCCCTCTCCCTTCAAATAAAACATATAGGGTATTATCAACGCTGACGTAACGTCTATTTTGTTTACTTAGTTATTATACCGTCATTCATAGACGTGGCATATAATTCAATTATTATGTTATTAGGCATTGAATAGTATAATATATTTATCCGACATATAATTATCTATATCTATGTATATTCTATATATATATAAGAGATTTCCACCTATGTATTGACCCATCACTATATCTTTGGAACCATATGGCCTACAGACTTTAAATTTGGTAGGAATATTCTTTTCGCCGACTAAAAGGCAGGTAAGAACGGATTTCTCCCGTAAGGGAGAATGCTATGGTGTAAAAATCACATTTTTTAAATATAGCTCCTTCAGACTTGAATTTCGGCAGGAATAATTGTGTTACGATACAGAGGCAAACTAAGAACGGTTTTTTAAAAATGCCACTCCTAAAATGGATTGCGTAGGAGTTAACCCACAAAATCAACATTTTTCAATACTGCCAAGACTTGGAATTTGGTGTGGGCATATTTTTCTGTCCTGTAAAGGTCAGATGAAATAGGATTGGATGTAACCGAAGCGACGCGAGGGCGGGTCGCTAGTATTATATACAATTCAGCACAGAATACATTTCAGCATCCCATAATCGTGAATGTCTTAAAAGATGACTAAGCGATATTCTTTGCATATGACATCTATGCAAGAGAAGAAAAGCTCTAATAGATCAATACCTCTCCCGTATTCTTGAGAATCTTGAGTTCAACAGTGGGATGGAATCTTGCGCCCAACAGTGGGATGTGTATGTGCTGAGATGAGGAAAATAAAATAATTTTATAAAGTGCGTTTCTTAAATCAAGCGATGCATTTTATTGACTAAATACAGTACAGAAGACGGAGTGTAAATATCGACCTTTCATGTTAATGTCGTGATTTCGATTTTCACGTAGTATTAAATATTTGTGTATTCCACAATTGATAGTTCTGAGTCTAAGGATAATTTGTGTCCGTTAAACATTTGTTTGTAAAGACCTTACGACACAAGAATTTATTTCTTAAGGTAGGACTTTGTTGTAGAAAAAAATTGAGATTAGCGTTGACCAATTTAGATTGCAATGTCTTTAACAATTCCACAATTTCTCGTAGGAATCGTAAAAGCATGTAGAAGAATCAACAAAAGAATGATCTGTAGCATTCTACTATTAGATTTATTACCCCATTTGCGATCACCAACCCACTGGCCGAACGTGATGGTTGTTTTATTATCCCATATTTGCGAAGGCTCATGTACAACAGTGGACGTTGATAGGATAATGACTGGATGATTGTAAGATATCAATGACTTATTATTCACTTTTCTTTTTCTTTTAAGCAGAGGCTTTATTTCAGTCAAGCTCCATTCAATCTGCTCGGAGTGGTGAAAGGGACGATGGGCAACCCCCTAACCTGCGGTAAATGCAACAATACCTCTCCATCATCATTAGGACATCACACTGCAGCTACTATCAAATAGATCTTAAGCGTTTCAAAAGATATGTGGTAGTTTTATAATCAACATATTTGTTTTTTAACGTTATATTAAGTAATATATACGTTTTATGTATTAACTAGTCGTAATACAGTACAGGGAATATGATTTATATGTGCTTTGCAAATGATTTTGTTTTCTTCAAAAGAGGAAGAAGATGAAGCCAAATGATATCATTAAAAGTGCGGTCACAGTATTGTTGACTGCGACGATTTAAATTACTGATAGACAATGACTAATTTGAAGAAACTAAATATGTGAAGAAAATTGTAACTAGATACTTACAAAAAGGGGTTCGTGTTGAGTTAAGCTGATTGCTAATACAAGGAAAAAGAGGAAATACTAAGTAAACATTACACAAAATTTTTACAAAGATTAAATTTCGTTCGATTCGATCTTTTTATTTGACTATGAAGTATCCAGTAATTTAAAAACTAAACTTCAATCTCAAAAATTTTGTTAAGTAGTTTAATGACAAATTTAGTCAACTAAATCAATTTTGTTGTATTTTTCCGGGCCAGTGGTGGCCCTCATCACGCGTCACTGGTCAACGGTCTATCGATTAAATAAGTCGGAACATATTGTTTTAATCGAATTTATTAGTTGCGTTGCAGCTCTTTCATCTTGAGCCAAGAGTGGGACATATATGAGCTGAAATGATGATGATGATGATATGTCCCAATGTTGGGCACAAGCCTCTTTCATAATTAAAGGAAAATTGTCCTACTATACCAAGCTGGTCAGACGTGTTGGTATATGGCTCTGTTTAGAGCTTTCCTTCTCTTGCATAGATGTTATATGCATTTCATATCCCTTAGCCGTCTCTTGCGACCACTTATGGGTAAGATAGGGAATGGTGAATTATATTCTTACTCCGTCACCACACGGAAAAAAAAATCCCTCACTTGTAAATAATACGATCAATTAGTAGCAATTTCTAAGTAGTAGTAAGACTTTACTGCTAAATTTAACTGTGTGATGACAGAGTAAGAATACAATTCAGTACTCCCCCACACGGGTAAGAACCCGTGGGTGATGACGAAGAAGACTAAATATAAAACGCATATAACATCTATGCGAGAGAAGGACATCTCAAAATAAAGCTCTACACCAACACGTTTGACCAGCGTGGCTATAATAGGTTATTTGCCCTCCCATTGTGGAAGAGGCTCGAGCCCAACAGTTGGAAATATATCAGCTGGGATGACTACTAAATAATTCATCACTGTATTAAATTAGTCCAAATAAGGCTTTAGCAAAGATTCAGTTTTACCTTCAAAACACTTACGTTATGCTTGGCCGATAATATCAACTTAGAAAAATTATTTCCATCTCATAAATCATGGCATTATGAAGTATAGCTAACCTTTTAGTTTAGTACACATTATCAATTGTTCCAGAAACTGGATAACATAATAGCATTAGATATACATACATATCATCACGCCATATCCCTTGCAGGGTAGGCAGAGAGAACAGTGCCAGAGAACTTTATCCTTGCATACTTCACTCGCTTCCTCAACATTCATAATTCTCTTCATACACGCTCGCCGGTTTCGGAGACTCTTGACTCCTCCTTCTTTCAGTACGTGACCAATCTGGTCTAGGTAGGTGAGGCTCGGTCTCCCCCGGTACCTCATCATCCTTCCACTTTCGCATTGTATATCTTCTTAACTAGACGTTCGTTTGGCATTCTTTCCACATGTCCGAACCATCGGAGCATTCCCTAAAATTTTAATATAAAAACAGTGTAATTTAATAATGATAGGGTTTAATGAAGGTAGAGTACTGGTGATATTTTTCTGTTTAAAACCGGTCGGTTCGAGTTAGTACCACAATCTCACATAAATGCAATCTCTGATACTGATCAGAGATTGGGCTGGACTGGGCAATATGCTGTACGCTTCGTTTAGTGAGCAAGAAGGCCTTGCTCTATAGTAGCGGCTACAAATACTACCAACTCTTCTAAAAACCTTATATAGACCTTGGCCAACTCCACCTGATGCTGTTTGGTCAACAATTATATACCTAATGAGGCAGGTGGCCGGTCATAAAAGTATTGCCAATAACTTATAATATGTACTCGTACATATTACGTAGTCTCCAAATAATTGGGACAAAAGCAGGAGAATGATGATAATGATGTCGAGTGAGAGACTCAGAAGCCAAAGCTGAGTGGGTTTTAGTTAGTAGGCTAGCTGTTGGGACGTCGTCGTCATGCGGTCAGCTTCCCTGCAGATGACGGACTATTCTCTGGTCCAGTCACCCGGCTAGGGCGGCATCATTTGCAGGTACCATCGAGCATCGCCTTAGCGATGGTCGGCAGCCTCAGGTCGGCGGTTGACTGGTGAATGCGACGAGTTCACAGCGATGCTCTGCCCAGGTCCAGTTTTATTTCATATGTATAATACTCATATAAACAATAAAAAAGAATTCACGATATTAATAAAGGCGCAATGCCTTTAGTAATAGCATGAATTCATTCATACCTACCACCATAGACGATACAAAGTTTTTTTTATATTAAAATTTTAACAATACATACTAAATGTTGTACTTAGTCATATTATATTGAAAACGATAACATTTGCTTTTTATGTATATGACATTGTATAGAAAAATCCGCAATAAATAGTCTTTTGTGTATTCACAAAAGCACTGTAGGTAAATAGCTCAGGACACGATATAAACACCTGAAAAGCATCGTTCTGACGAGCCACTAATGATTTTATTAAACAAACAAATAACGATTTGTCATCATTTGTATGCTGCCATGGTTTGTATACCCAATAATTTATTGCTAAATACAGGTAAAGAAGTTATTGTAAATTAAAATAGGTATATTTCTAAATAAGGATGTAGTATACCACAATATAAATTATATTCGTTATCATCACTTTATACTTTGGTAAGTCAAAAGGCAATTCTTTCCTATAGTACAAAATTCTCAGTATCCTGTGTGGTCGCGGGTGCTAATACTATCTTCATCTCATCATCATCATCTCAGCCCACACACGTCTCAATATTGGGGTCGGGCCTCCTCCATAATGGGAGGGAAATTGACTTACCATACCACGTTGTTCAGACGTGTTGATATAGGGTTTTGTATCGAGTTTTCCTTCTCTTGCATAGATGTTATATGCGTTTTATATCCCTTAGATCACCCACAAGTTAAGATAGGGGATGGTGAATTGTATTCTTACTCCGTCACCACATGGAAAGAACAAAAAAACACTATCAACCTTAACATTATTTGTAGGTCTTGTAAAATATGACTGATGAAGATAGACCAGCGTCAACTATATCTGATGTCGTCTAGTTGAAAATTCTATTCCTTCAATATGATTGATGCAAGGTAAGCGGTCGATGAATGATTGATCTTATTGACTTTTAGAATATGAAGAATAGTACATATTACATCGTCGCAAAGTAATTAAAATAAGCACAGGATAATGATGATATACAAACATTTCCTGTACCTTATTTTCCATAAGAATTGTAAAAATAATGCGAAGAATCACCAGAAGATTAGGGAGCAGCACAATCTTGGGTAATTTGGAACACCAACTGCAATTCTCAATTTGCATACCAAGCGTGGCAATTGTGATATTATTTTAATCAATATATACCTTAGTTGCCGTTGATATAATAATAGATAGAATAATTACGATATGTAATGCCAAAGATTGGAATATGGATGGTTTAAACAAGTTTAAATATTATCATAGAATAGCAATGCAGACTATTTTAAATCTGCTCTATTTATTGCTTTTAAATCTAAAATTGATGTTAGAATTCGATGTAATTTAAAGAAACATACTTGAGATACTTGTAATATTTTACTATTCAGAGATAAAACTTATCGAAAGCTGTTATCTTAAACACATAAAACTAAGGTTAAAACTCCTAGTCTAACCACAATTTACATTCTAGAAACAATAAAGACGGAACGTGAGACAAAAAGACGCAGACTAGAATAGCAGTAAAATTGACGTCTCTTTATCGCCTCTAAACTTTGGCCTGAAATCAAATCTAAGATTGTTCTGATGTGTCGTCGTAAAATTACAAACGAAGGGTCGAGACATCATAAGAATTGTTATTGTTGAGATATGCAATATCCCAAGTGGGTCACTCGTCCACAAAAATATAGGGGATCTGTGGAAATCGCTATGAATAACTATGAATACAAACCTCATTTAAAGTTGAAATGTTGAGTAAATTTATTTATTTATATATCTAATTCCATGAGCCTATTACTAGTAATAAATAGATGCAGAACTATTATTTGTCTATCAGGTAGAGCGATTTTTTTTTTAACTGTTATCACCGGTATGAGTCTCAATAACTCAATCCTTCAGTATTCCTTCCGTGTGATTGCTAAGAAAGCAATTTGTGACTAACCCTAATATTCCCATGGGAATTGTGAAAACCAGCTAAGGGTTCACAAAAAATCCGAGGTCGCAGGTGGTTGGCCTACGCATTGGTACGCCACCCTTAGACAATTTGGTGAGTGCGACGCCCCGACAGCAAAGGTTGTTGCATCGACAGAAGATGGTACTCGAAAGGGTAATGCTCCGAAATGACCGCCTGTGATCGTTAACGTGCAAAGGATGATTGTTATCGGCTTATCAACCTTAGGAAGACTTATGTTGCCGCACTGGCCACAAATATCAAGGAATCGGTACCAGTGGTTGGCCTAATGACAATGGGGAGAGAACACGATGGAATATGGGTCAGATGCCACCATGTTGTCACTCCGGATGGAATGCGCTGATTGTATCAAGACTATAGCCTGCCAAAAAAAAAATATTATATGCAACAGTGAGCTTAGTTTTGATGATAGATGATTGGATAGTAAACTGAGATTTACAGTCGAAAAATTCTACGTCATTAAAAAACTATAAAATAGTGTCTATAATTACTCACATAGTTCCAAATTTTGAGCTTGCTAAAGACATTTTTAAATAAAACTTTTGAAAATTTATAGTGTTTATAAAAGTTTATAAACAACGTCTTTTTTTACCAGGATTTCAACTAAGGATCTCGTTGGGGCTGATTTCGTATAACATTTTGTTACGACAGTTATGATAGATAATGATATTTAAATGAGAAATATATGTATTTTCTTTAGTATTCTTTAGAAAATTTATACTAATATTAATCGATAAAAATAGAAAAATAACTATATATATATAAACTCATTTGCAAAAAAAACGGGCGGTTTTGATTTTCATTCATATTTAAAAAGATACAATACCAAAAAGGTTTCAATCGTTTGTACACGTTACTGGCCGGTTTTAAAAATGCTGTGGTATTTAAAAAAGTACGTTCTAAATTCAATTTTTCATTTGATGTTCATTTTTACAGAAAACCCCTTTTTATCCTACATTTTTGGCGCGAAGTTCCAGAAGTTAACATCGACTTTCATAACTTTTATTCAATTTTTATCGATTGATTTCATATCCTTGACTGTCAAAGCTTTATTTAATGCTGTTTGGCTGTATCAAAAATGGTAGATAAAGTGGTAAAAGCTACCAAAATTATCGCGCTGCTTGAAGAGGGTTGCAGCCAATGTTTCGTGGCTAGGAGGCTAAATGTTAGTCGCTCGACAGTCCAAAGGACCTGGCAGCGATATCAGGAGACTGGTTCCGTCGAGAGAAGGCCTGGTTCTGGAAGAAAACCATGTACCCAACCACGGGATGATCGTTTTCTTGTGAGTCGCGCATTGAGAAATCGCAAATCTTCGTATGTGGATCTTAAGAACAACCTCCAAGAAGTAAGAAATGTGCATATTAGTCTATGGACGGTCAGGAGGAGGCTTCTCGCTGCCAATATACGCAGTCACCGCCCGGCCCGCGGCCCCAAATTACTCCGTGAGCACAGAGTTCACAGGCTTAGGTTCGCTAGAAATTGTGAATCATGGACTCAAGACGATTGGAATAGGGTTTTGTTCTCTGATGAAGCCAGGATATCTCTGTTCGGTGAAGATCGACGTCGGCGAGTGCTAAGAAGACAAGGAGAACGCTTTGCAGAGGCATGTTTCGAAGAAATCACACCTTATGGTGGGGGCTCTGTTATGTTTTGGGTAGGAATAAATTCAATGGATCGTACAGAGTTAGTCTTCATTGAAAACGGCTCACTGACTGGGCATCGATACATAACGGAAGTTCTAATTTCTCATGCACAACCCGCATTGGCCGCTCTAGGTGAAGACTCGATTTTTATGAACGACAATGCTCGCGCCCACCGATCCCGCGATGTTAATGCGTATGTGCAAGAGGTCGGCATTCGTCGTTTGGATTGGCCAGCTCGAAGTCCCGACCTCAATCCCATAGAGCATGTCTGGGACGTTCTGAAACGGCGTGTGAGATCAGTACACCCGGCTCCGCAGACCATCAAAGAGCTGAAAAATGTGATTACTGCGGAGTGGGAACGTATTCCGCAAGCAAGTATCCGGGATATACTGGCTAGCATGCCCAGACGAATTCAAGCTGTGATTTTAGCTAGAGGGGGTCACACTCGATACTAAACATTTATCTGCTTTTACTTTATTAAAGAAAAACAAACAAAAAAACTTTTTTATTTTTACTTCATGAGCATATGCACTACAAATGAGTGTATATATATATATATATACATATGCATATACATATAAATATATATATATATATATATATATATATATATATATATATATATATATATATATATATATACAGGGTGTCCCAAAATTCAACGATAAGCCGGCACCAGCAGATGGACCTACATATGACTACTCGAGAACAAAAAAGAAAAAAATTCTACCTTGATTTTTTTTTTCATTACGACAAAAAAACCGATTTCTTTAAAAATCGTCATCTTTTATTATATTATTAAGTGCCATTGCTACAATTTTACAAGTAATTCTGTGATTTTTTTTGTATTGGCAAGGTAAGTAGTACTACTATCGATCACAACCATTAAAAATTCCAGAATATCTATAGTTTTTACACAAAAATCAACCAAAACTATGTTTTTTTCATAAATTATGTAAGATTTTGACTTTCAGCTCACTTTCACTCATCACAGTGAAAAAAAAAAGTATGGACACTACTGTGGCAAATAGTATTAAAAATTGGCGCAACTAACTACAATTCTAAAATGGTATAACATTCTAGGCAAACTAGCCACAAAAATATACTTAGGTGTACTATTTCAAAATAACAACCATACTTCGAAAATTGTTAGTGTTGATAGTAATCACTTCTACTATGTAGCCAAAATGTTTTTGTTGCAAGTTCTCAGAATTTGAATGAGACATGTGCGTAGTCCATAAGATAACATAAGTTAGAAAGAGATAGATATAGAGAGATTAGAATTTACTATATTATTAAAATTACAATAAATGTTCGAATTGTTTGCCATTGGCAGTAATGCAGGCACGACATCGCCTTAAAAATGAACGTTTTATTTTTCTTGCATATCTGATTCTGTTCATGTGATCCACAGCCTGAATTATTTTTTGGCGAAGCTCGTCCAAGGTTGCAATGGGTTTTGAGTAGACTCTGTCCTTTAGACAACCCCAATAGAAAAAATCCAGGGGATTTAGATCGGGTGAACGGGGTGGCCATAAGATAGGACCAAGTCGCCCGATCCAACGCCCTGGGTACTCTTGGTCTAAGTACTCTCGCACAGGGCGGGCATAGTGAGCTGGGCAACCATCGTTTTGAAACCACATGTTTTGCAAATCACTTAAGGGCACGTCTTCTAATAATCCTGGTAACTCATTTTGTAAGAAGTTCAAATAGCTATTGCCATCTATGTTTCCTTGTAACTCAAAGGGCCCTATCACTTTTCCATTTATTATGCCCGTCCATAGGTTAACCTTAAATTGATATTGGGATTTGTCTTCTCTCACCAGGTGCGGATTTTCATTGTTCCAGCTATGAAGATTGTGAAGATTTAAATAGCCATCTTTCTTGCAGGTTGTTTCATCCGACCATAAAACTTTGTCTAAGAATTGGGGATCTTCCCTGTGTTTTTGCAGCATTACACGGCAAAATGCGACCCGCAGTGGATAGTCCCGCGGTAATAACGCCTGCACGCGCCTGTAATGATATGGATGAAACTGGTGACGTTTTAAAATTCTATGTGCAGTACTTTTTGGAATTCCCGTTGCTACTTGTATGCCACGTACAGAGGTAGTTGTATCGCTTTCTATTTCTTTGAGAACTTCTTCATCGTGTTCCGATCTAGGTCTTCCAGCGTTTCTCCTGTCAGATGGTATACGACCCTCCGAAAATGCTTGATGCACGTTAATAAATACGCGATAATCCGGATACCTTTGAAGAGTAGGGTACCTTGCTCGATATAATCTGCTAGCAGCGTTGGCATTGCATCGGCATTCTCCATAAATTAGGTGCATATTAGCGTATTCTAACGCTGTATATGGTAGCGGCATAATGAATGCTAAACACTTGAAAATAAGGCAAAACTTCTTTAAAAAAACACAAAATCACAGTCTAAAATAATGCCAAGTCAGGTCAATTTCCAGGTCACTTAATTCAATCCAAAGTCGTTAGTATCAGAGCCACTTTAATTAAAACAGAACGGTGTGCAGTAAACAAAGAAGTAGAGCGTACTGACTTGCTGTGCTGCTGAGGACATTAATTACTTCTCTACCTGCATTAATGTTACTAAACAATTAGCATCTATCTATCTCCCTCTAACGTATAATCTCTCTATCTCTGTCTAACTTATGTTATCTTATGGACTAAGCACATGTCTCATTCAAATTCTGAGAACTTGCAACAAAAACATTTGGGCTACATAGTAAAAGTGATTACTATCAACACTAACAATTTTCGAAGTATGGTTGTTATTTTGAAATAGTACACCTAAGTATATTTTTGTGGCTAGTTTGCCTAGAATGTTATACCATTTTAGAATTGTAGTTAGTTGCGCCAATTTTTAATACTATTTGCCACAGTAGTGTCCATACTTTTTTTTTTCACTGTGATGAGTGAAAGTGAGCTGAAAGTCAAAATCTTACATAATTTATGAAAAAAACATAGTTTTGGTTGATTTTTGTGTAAAAACTATAGATATTCTGGAATTTTTAATGGTTGTGATCGATAGTAGTGCTACTTACCTTACCAATACAAAAAAAAACACAGAATTACTTGTAAAATTGTAGCAATGGCACTTAATAATATAATAAAAGATGTCGATTTTTAAAGAAATCGGTTTTTTTTGTCGTAATGAAAAAAAAAATCAAGGTAGAATTTTTTTCTTTTTTGTTCTCGAGTAGTCATATGTAGGTCCACCTGCTGGTGCCGGCTTATCGTTGAATTTTGGGACACCCTGTATATATATATATATATATATGTATATATATATACAAAATCAAAAGGGGTAACCAAAAATCGAAACGGGGCTATCTGGACTAGACTGTTCGATTTCCCAACGAAGCTATTTCTATTCTTGTTGATCGGTTTATCGCCCTTGATACCTCCGTTGCTGAGATTCTGAAAATATGGAATTGTTCGTTTAAACATATGTACATATATAGATAGATTAGATGAAACCATAACTCGTGACTTAACCGTATATTCGGGACACTAATCTAATGATGAACGGCGAAGTTAATAATTATGAACTGCTTATGAACTAAACAAATGTGATTTTATATACGTTATACGATACCTATTGATGATAGCGCAATTATATAATGTGCAATTGTATCGTACATACCTCACAATCAATACTTATAAGCTTATACTAATTGAATAAATAGCAGTTCACATAAAAACTTAAAATAATCTAACTATTTTTACTGTTGATGGGTTTAGGAATTAGTGTACCATGTAATTGTTGGAGCCTGGTACGGAATGGCACAACACGTGTCGCGTATGCCCCGAAAAGCGGTGGTTGACTTTTTGGGGCAATGCATGTTAACGAAATACGTGTATACTAATTGGAATGCTTTTATTATAGTAGTAATTGCCTGCCTGTTGACTGTTAACTTGTTATTCAATTATTTACAAAAGTGAAAATTAATAATTACATCGTATTGAAAAAGTAATGTCCAGTTAAGTGTCTTAACAGGTTCCCTGTTCTATGAATCATATGTGAATCATGACGCAATATTTGTACCATCTTTACTACGTCCATGTATCAAATATGAGCAAATTCATAGGTGATTTCAAAACCTTTTTTTCAATGGACGTAGTAGAATAAATTAGATTGTTAGTACATGGACGTGTGTAACGGGTTGAGAGCCCTCAGCGCTCACCCACAGTCCGGGTAAAGTTGTTATAGCCATCTGAGGCTAACAACTAAGACACACAAAAAAAAATTAAAAAAATGGACGTGTGGGGTACACTGTCTAGTTTAAAATAAAGTAAAAAAAAAAAAAAACAAAACGTGGTAGATAGAAAATTCACAATTGTATTGGGACATGGAACCTGGGGTAACTAATTGAAAAGGCGTATTGATGGCGTAGTGATTAAAATATCAGCCTACCATGTCAAGTGTCTTGGGTCCGATTTACGCACAGGATAATGTTTAGTGCGATACACAAATTGTTGTTCAGAGTTTGGGTGTAATTTGTGTGTATTTGTGGAAACTCGTTGCCATTTACAGTTTTTGAATTATTATTAAGAATATATCCTTTTCTTCCTGTGTTATTTCTGCTTTTATTATCCTGTGAGAGTTTTAAAAACCAGCCACGAGGAGATTCGGTAGCAGCACTCTTCTGCAAAACTTGTAACACTAAATGCAACCGCGAAACAATCTGCCGAATGTGACAATTAGTGTGGCGATTATGGCATTTTAATCAAGGAAGTTCCAATCATAGGCCTATGTATAATATTGGATATCCATAGATGAAAGATGAACAGTAGAAAGTAAAGCAGTTCAATACTTACCACTTTAAATATTTTAAATCTATTACTGTAAGCACTAACTCTATTACAAAAACTATTTTAAATCGAAATTGTAACGGAGTAAGAATATAATAGTCATCAACTATAACATTTCTATGAAAAAAATCAAGGAAGGATGATGTAACAATAAGTGTGACTATGAAAAGGTGCTATGAGAATGGATTAAGAAATTTAAGGGAATAAGGTCTGCGCAAAGGTTGAAAAATTTGAAATAAAATCTTATGCCTATGGGTCTACCAACGTATTTTAGTTTTCCTATTCTGAAAGAGACCTATATTTTTCCGGTGTCACGTACGTATGTACGTGACACCCGGAAAAATAGAAATTTTTGTTGATAAGCAAAATAGAACTTTTAACCCCCAAAATAGAAATTTTTGTTAATAGACTATAGTAAGTTTGTATAACTTTTACTATACATACGTACATATCATCACGCCATATCCCTTGCGGGGTAGGCAGAAAGAACAGAGTGCCAGAGAATTCTATCCTTACATACTTCACTCGCTTCCTCAACATTCATAATTCTCTTCATACACGCTCGCCGGTTTCGGGGACTCTTGACTCCACCTTCCTTCAGTACGTGACCAATCTGGTCTAGGTAGGTTAGTCTCGGTCTCCTTCGGTACCTACATCCTTTTAATATAATTTTGATTACTCTAGTGTTAGGTTTTATTATGTGGCGGATATATTTTTAATAAATCAATAGTATTGTATCGAATTTGACTAATATTTTATATCGTAAGTGGCGCCACAGCCTTTTATACATAACGGTAGTCGTAATAGTGGAGTATTGAGTACGAGGATTCATTCGTGTTTAGGCTCTTAGTAGGAGCACATTAAATACCTAGGAGTGTCAAGTGTATAGTGTCTTTGATTGATTTTGTAGTGTATACAGTGTATTGTGAAGTGTGAATTTGTATGGAATTAAATAAATAATGTGTAAAATTGTGTGTTTTGTCAGTGCCTTGTTCCTGATAAATCATTTTACTAGGATGCTGAATCATATGAATCATTATTTATTTATTAATGTGATACTTCCTACCCTACACATCAAAACGTGTACGCTACATTTTGTTTTTTGGGGTTGGTAACAATTTTTCACTTCCCCTTAGCGAGGGTACAAAAGCAATTTACATGGTAGGGCATCAAATGTATTTTAAGTTGTCGTAAAACAATATAATACAAATGCAATTATGTAAATCGTTTCTTCAGCAAAGTTTAGCAAATAAAAATATATTTCCTTATATTCTACCCTAAATATAAAATAGTAATATAAGAAGCGATACTTCCTTATTATAAGCTTTTTCACCCTCACGATGTATTTTATAGCATAAACTCCCCTCGGTCCGCTTGTTCTTATTAAAAGATTGCGAAAATTTGATATGTTCTACTAGACGTTGACGTGGGAACGAGAAAGGGAGATGTGATTTATATCAAATAATTTTGTAATTTAAAAATGTATTCAGTTACATGAAATGCTTATAGGGGAAAGCTGCAAAATGAAAATCTATTTTAGTCGTTTAAACAACTGTATACAGAGTAATAAACATCGTTTTTTATAAGAAAACAACTGTATACAAAAGGAATAAACATCCTTGTATCACAAAAGATTTTTCAATTGAAATTAATGATTTTAAATTATATCGTTTATCCATGTGGTGACGGAGTAAGAATACAATTCACCATCCCCTATCTTACCCGTGGATGATCGTAAGATACGACTAAGGGATATAAAACACATATAACATCTATGCAAGAGAAGGAAAACTCGAAACAAAACCCGATACCAATACGTCTGACCAGCGCGGTATAGTAGGTTAATTTCCCTTCCATTACGGAGGAGGCCCGAGCCCAACAGTGCGACATTTATGGGCTGTGATGATGATGAAATTATATTGATTCAGAAAAACTATTCTTGAATCGTATAAAGCATTGTCTTCTTGTTATATTTATACTATTAGTATGCACAGTTATAAAAACAATAACTACTTATTTTCACAAACTACTTAGACTAAAACAAAGACCTAAAAAAACTATTTATTATACTTCAGACTTATAGTTACATAACATATATTTTTTTAAATTCATCATCATTTCAGCAGCATATATGCAACCCACTATAGGGCTCGAGCCTCCTCAATAAATGGAGGGAAATTGACCTACTATATCACGCCGGTCCGACGTGTTGGTATAGGGATTTTAAATTGATAAAATATGATTATCTAACGATTTATAAACACTATCAAAACTATGATTTACACTAACCGATAGCCTCGTAAAAGATCGAAAGGACTCGTATAATATTACTCTAGTGACCCTAATTTAGGCCAGACCGGTCAAAACTAGGTACATCTTGGATTGTAGCTTTATCTATTGTAAAAGCCTATCTATTCAACATTCTTGGACTCTCGTACCATCTGTGTAATAATCAATACATCTATTATTTTCATTCCGTGTGGTGACGGAGTAAGAATACAGTTCACCACCCCCTATCTTGCCCGTGGGTGATCGTACGAGACGACTAAGGGATTAAAATGCATATAACATCTATACGAGAGAAGGAAAACTCGAAACAAAACCCTATACCAACACATCTGACCAGCGTGGTATAGTAGATCAATTACCCTCTCACTATGGAGGAGACTCGAGCCCAACAGTGGGACATATATGAGCTGAGATGACCCAAATTTAGGCCAAACCAGTCAAAAACTAGATACATCTTTAATAGTGGCTTTATCTTTTGTAAAAGTCTATCTATTCAACATTCTTTGACTCTTGTACCATCTGTGTAACAATCAACCCATCTATTATTTCTTTTATAATTATGTCTTCGTAAAGTGATAACCATACATATGTATCCCTTATGAATATGTTCGCCACCCCATATCTTGCCCGTGGGTGATCGTACGAGTCGAATAAGGGATATAAAACGCATATAACATCTATGCGAGAGAAAGAAAACTCGAACATTTTTAATTTAATATCCAGCGATAGCCAGTTTTAATGGTATCTCATCGTATATTAACTAATGACTTCTAATGTTTACGCGAGTATTATACATTTGAAATAAAACTACTTTTACGGATTCTATCGCATTTATATTTGATTTTTAATTTCCCGACTTTTCGAACACTTTTCAGTGATCGTGACTATGATCACTGAAAAGTGTTCGAAGCGTCGGGAAATTAAAAGTCAAATATGGGTGCGATGGAATCCGTAAAAGTGCTTTTATTTCAAATGTATATTAACTGGTTATACTTAACTGTAGCAATGAGTATTAATGAATTTAAATTCCATTTATATAGTACCAATTTTATCAACCGTTCGTTGAAATGTGTTTTGAAAACACAATACTTATTGAAGTGGTAATATTATGACTCATAGATACGCTTTAATTAGATACGATTTATGTACACAATCTTTCATCATCATCATCTCAGCGCATATATATCCCACTGCTGGATTCGAGTCTTCTCCGGAGGGAAATTGACCTACTAAACCACGCCTGTCAGACGTGTTGGTATATGATTCCATTTCGAGTTTTCTTTCTCTTGCACAGATGCCATATGTATATTATATCCCTTAATCGTCTTTTACGATATCCACGGGTAAGATAGTGGGTGGTGAATTATATTCTTACTCCGTCACCATACGGAAAATCACACAATCTTTAAATAAATATTAGTTTGTCTTTCCTCATTGATGATAGTATTATTATTTTAGATGATAATAGTAATTATTTTTTATTCCAATCCACTTAAAATACTAAAAAGCTTTCAAAATTAGAACGAAAACTTTCCAATCTAGATAAAACTCAAACAATGACACCTCAACTTAAAAGGGCTCAAAACTTGAAGCAATCAATGTAGGCTTAATACCCAGTTGTTAGAAATTGCTCGATAGAAAGTTCCTGTAATCTCTTGTGGATCAACTCGGTAGTACGTGAGGGGTGACTGGGCTAAGGGATGGTGCTCTATGCGATTTAGTTAATCACTGTGAAGTAATTAAACGTAGAGGTTATGAGCTTTCAATACTTGAGTTACTAATCGAGCTGAATTTCGATTTGACACAACCTTGTAACTATTTTCATCTAAAACGTCCTATATTTTTGTGTTTTGATGTATTTTCACTAGAAAATTTTTCATTTCATATAAAAGAAATCAATATATATATATATATATATATATATATATATATATATATATATATATATATATATCTATAAAAGAGAATGTTTGTATATATCACATAGCTAAGCTCAAAAACTATTTGACCTATCATTATGAAAATTGGTACGTATTTATATATATTTTTTCACAGAGAAGGTTTATCGGCGGCGCTGCGATATATAAACTTTTACAAACTAACCAAAGAGCTGGGTTTTCTAGTAACATATAATTATATATCATCACGCTATTATTAACGACAAAAATAATTGCCGGCAATGACAAAACAAATTGACAAAATTTAACGTATTATACTTAGTGGTAGGACCACGCTGTTGACAGTTTTCTATCTACAGCCGTGAGCTGGTCCGTCCGGGGTGGTACCACGTTCTCGCAGAAGATCGACGTCTGAGTAAAGACTATGTGCTATTTCGCTTCGTTCGGTGATCGAGAGAGCCAGATGTCCAACTAGGTTGGTTTGGGGTTTGTATTGGTAGGTAGCGGTACATCCTCGGTATCTCAAAGGTCCATGGGCGGCCGTAATACTTACCTACCATCAGGTGTCTTTATTGCACGTTTGCAATAAAAAAATAGCAATAACAAAATAATAATGATAATAAAACTTGAAGTATTCTAACCCAAAGTATACCTTTATCATCATCATCATTATATTAATCGTCCACGGTTGAACATAAATCTTCCTACGAAGCTGCTTACAAAAGGGAATAATGCCATAGTCTCGTGCTTGATAGGTGCATTGTCAGTCAAAGTTATAAGTTTTCCAGGAAAGAAATGCAAGTTGTTCTCTTGGTAATAAGCCAATTTTTACTGGAAAATAAACGTTGATGTTACACACCGCTAAACATACATTTATTAAATCAACCCAAATAAAGAAATTTATAAATGGATTTGTAAAATGTTTATAACTTTACGGTGAATAAATTTATTAAATAATATTTTATTTATAATACTTGGTCTAAAGCTGCGTTATCATCACCCTACTACTACCTACTGTCATAACAATTATTTGAGAACGATGCTGTATGGTCCTTTACTTCCAAATAACCTTATCAGATGTTATATCCGTGTTTGCTTCTTTTCTATTCATATTTTGCTTCACGCAATTCATAGATCTTTTCTTCAGTATTTCCTTACTCTCATAGCCTTCAATATTCATAATTAAAAGTTTACCTAACACATTACTTTTACTCCATCTTATCACATATCTGTATTATATCAGGAGTTCACTTTTTGCTCTTTTTATAACTAGAGCAACTATTAATTATGTCCAGATTTATGTATCATTATATTAATAAATTTCCGTAAAATAGATATAGATATTGATAGATATATAAATAATGTGATTAATTATCATGATCATCATCTCATATATATCCCACTGCTCGGCTCAAGCCTCCTCCAAACTAGAAGGGAAGGTGACCTACTACACTACGCTGGGCAGACTTGTTGGTACAAGATTTTGTTTCGAGTTTTCATTCTCTTGCATAGATGTTCTATGCATATTTTATCCCTTAGTCATCTTTTACGATCTCCCATGGGTAAGATAAGGGGTGGAGAATTGTACTCTTACTCCATCACCACACGAAAAGTGATCTTATTATATGATCATTACCCCGCTCATCTTATTTTCAATGGGTTTTTTTGTATGATTTTTTTGGTTTAAATTTATAATTTTTTTTTTAACCTGGTACTAAGAAAATAATAATTGTATTGCGGGGGATTTTACAAGCATATAATTATCACAGAAAAATTACACTCAGACCCAGAACAATACTTTTTGGATAGCACAAAATATTGTCCAGCATAGGAATCAAACCCACGACATTCGCACCGAAGTTCGGTATTTTAACCATTAAGCCATCCGTACAGTAAGTTCCTTTTTTAGATACAAGAGATTTGATAGAATATTATTTTACACGGAGCGTGTAATGCGACAGGCCAAAAGGATAACTATATTCTAGGATTATATCAAATGTAATAAATGTTCATGATATTAGGATTAATGTCCTTACGTAGTCTCTAAGGCATTGATTTCACATCCGTTCAATGGCTATGTACGGCGCACCCGTGTGAGCGAGGGCTCTGAACGCCCTGCTCAGAGCTGTACTGTGGAGGCCATAGAGAGTTATGGTGATCAGAGCCATTCGCGGGTACCGCACGGTGTCAAACGAGGCGGCATGCCTATTGGCCGGGACACCCCCGTGGGACCTAGAGGTGGAGATGCTCTCCGACCTCTACCTGCGGGTTGCCTCAGCGCGCGACGAGGGTGGCTCCCCATCATCCAGCGAGATAGCCACCTGGCGCGAGGATGCCCGCCGAGACGTCATCGCCCTTTGGGTTACGCGGTCGGAGAGGCCTAGACACGGTGTTGACACGTACCGTACTGATGGAGTGGTGGCACGGAGTCCCCTCCTTCCGGCTGGTGCAGGTATTGTCGGGGCACAGTTGCTTCGGCTCGTACCTGCACACAGTCGCGTGGAGAGAGTGGACTCCATCCTGCCACCATTGCAGTAGTGACGAAGACATGGCGCAACATACGGTCGAGGTATGTCCAAGCTGGGACGGGCGCTGCCGGCTGTCGCGAAAGCGATGGTCGACAGCGTCAGGAACTGGGACGCGGTCGCTGCCTTCTGCGAGGCTGTCATCTCGCCCTAACCGAGGCTTCGGGTGATAGGACCGGGGAATTGTCCGGACACCCGACGTGAGGCCACCGCGTGAGGGCGACATGAGAGGAACCCGCGTGGGTAAACCGCCGGGCGGACCACCGAAAACAAAGATCGGGTACTGGTGGCCCGATCGCACGTCGAATAGAGGTGCTTGCAGGGTGGGTCTATGGGGTTGCGCGCCGCTTCTTTCGTCGCCCTGGACTGATTTGGTGGGGCGCGACCACGTCCATAGCCCATCGCAAAAAAAAAAGGCATTGATTTCACAAATATTTGAGTTTTTTCTAGGACTCTCGACATGCCGGCCACCGAAGACAAAGATCGGGTACCGGTGGCCCGCCCGCACGGCGAAGAGAGATGTTGGCAGGGTGGGTCCATGGGGTTGCGTGCCGCCTCTTACATCGCGCCGGGCCGATTTGCCGGGGCGCGACCAAATCCATGGTCCCTTCCCCCTCCTTCCATCCTTGCGAAGAAAAAAAAAAAAAAGGATTCTCGACATTCCACCGAAGACAAAGATCAGGTACCCTCTCGCACGCGAAGAGAAGTGCTTGCATGGGGTTGCGTGCCGCCTGTTCTGTAGCCCCGGACCGATTTGGCGGGGCGCGAACATATCCGTAGACCACGGTAAGAAAAAAAAAAGGACTCTTCATATTTTCGTTACGATATTTGACGATATAATACGTACAAATTTAGATATTAGAGGAACGTAGCTATCTATTGTCTATTTATTATTTCGATAAAATTATGAGGTTACACATATATATGTAAATATATCCTGTCTTGCCTTTTGACATAAATGTATGTTATATAACCGGCACAGGTGGCTTAGTGGTTAAGAAACTGACCTATCGTATCAGTGACATGGGTTCGATTCCTACGTAGAACAATACTTTGTGCGATCCATAAACTGTTGTTCTGAGTCTGGTTGTAATTTTTTGGTCTTGTTTCGTATGGTGACGGAGTAAGAATACAATTCACCACCCTATCTTACCCGTGGGTGATCGTAAGAGACGACTAAGGGATATAAAACGCATATAACATCTATGCGAGAGAAGGAAAACTCGAAACAAAACCCTATACCAACGCGTCTGACAAGCGTGGTATAGTAGTCGATTTCCCTCCCATTTTGGAGGAAGCTTGAGCCCTACAGTGGGTCATATATGAGCTGAGATGAGTTGATGATAATGTATATTTTCTCCGTTTTTCTGCTCAAAATAAATGCTAATAATGTTTACATACACGAACAAAATATTATAAGTAGTACGTCATTTTGTTTAAGTTTATAAAAGTCTGCTATTGTAATTATTACTTTCTACTTCATGCGACGCCCTAATCAGTGCTTTAACAATAAACGCAATGGGAGTTTCGTTTTAAAGTAATTGTTGTTCAGCCGTCCTAGTGACAGTTACAAGTTACAATTTCATGCTCTTTTGACTATGTAACCCCTACTTTAACGAAGCGCCCCATATTTTTATTCAAGGTCGAGATTTAGGTCAAATAAATAATGGAATTGTGTTAGTTTAGATAAGCAGAATTCCACATTATATTTAATATATTTTTTTTAATTACATACGGTGGTAAACGAACAAGCAGCAGACCTGGTAAGTGTTACTGCCGCCCATAGCAACCAAGAGTATAGCTAGGCCGCTGCCTACCAATAAAGACCCCAAACCCACCCAGTGGGGCTTTTGGCTTTTTCGCTCACCGAACGAAGCGCAATAGCTCATTGCCATTACTCAAACGTCGATATTCTGCGAGAGTGTGGTACTACCCCGGACGGATCGGCCCGCGGCTGTAGGCAGAGAACTGTCAACAGCGTGGTCCTACCACTATTAAATGGTAATAATAACGCTAACGCTGGTATAGTAGATCAATTTCGCTCCCGTTTTGGAGGAGGCTCGAGCCCAGTAGTAGGACGTATATGAGATGCGATGCGATAATAATATAAATAGACTGAGTTCCCTTAGTCTCGTATGATCACTCACGGATAATAAAGGGGGTGGTGAATTGTATTCTTACTCCGCCACCACACAGAAATATAATATACCTAATATCATTACGAATAAAGATGATTTCGAAGAGCTTTGAGAGTCATTATAGTCGAGTATTTTTTTTTTCTATTTGGTAAATTTTTTTTTATTTTTTTTTATTGTCTACGGTGACAAACGAGCAAACAGCACACCTGATGGTAAGTAGTGCTGTTGCACATGGACCCAGCAACACCAGGGGTACAGCCAGGCCGCTGCCTACCGTGAAGGAAGAGCTCTTCTTAAACCTCGTTTGAAGAAGGACATGTCATAGCGCTCGGGAAACACAGCAGCAGGTAGTTCATTCCAGATCTTGCATGTACGTGGGAGAAATGATCGCTGAAAACGTACGGTCGAGGACCATATCGTTTCCAGGTGAAATGAATGAACCCTGCTACGGTGTCGAGTGGTACGGTGGTAAAATAAATCAATAAACTTTACAACTTTATAATTGTAATAAACAATATTATTAAATAAATAATTATTAGTTGAACAATATTTAAAGGTGTCATCATCAACATCATTATCCTGCTCTTATCTCAATTACTTGGGGTCGACGCAATATGTCATCTTCTTTCATAGAGTTTTATCAGACGTCATCTCTGTAGTAATTACCTGTCTATCCATGCCATGCTTCACGCATCTATCCATATTTTCTTTGGTCTTCCTTTACCTCTAAAGTTCTTTAGAAGAAAAGTGTTTACTTCTTCTCTAGGCCATTTAGCATAGATCTCCCTCTAGAATAGAATGAAAAACTACTTAGTTCAATAATATCCGCGACAAGTGTTACCCCGCCATGAAATTTTATTGCGATGTTGCCTTAAAATGAGTTCACACATTTCAAAGGCGTCTTTTACTATACCCGTGGGAAAAGCATAGTTTATTTTATTCTTACTCCGTCATTGCACAGAAAACACTATCACTTACTGTGCCTACTATATGTATAGCCTTTTACATTACTATGTATATGTCGCTGCAACGATTAATTCCATTGTAAACATTAAATTATTAGTAAGTTGATTAACAGTAATAAGTTAATGTAACATTTATAAACTAAATTATGTTCAGTATTTATCTAAGTACCGTCCTCTCGTTAATCGCAATTTCATTGAGATTTGTTTATTTAATCATAAATAGAGTTCTAAAGATTCTAGATTTAATTATTCTTTCAATGAGTTGAATAAAATTTAATGACTTAACGATATTGTTTAAAATATTGTGATACTGTATTTATTAGGGTTTGGATTATTAATGTGATTTTTAATAAGGAGGGTAGATGAACACACGAACGCTATAAAAGCACGATTGTTACGAGTGATCAGCACGGGTTGAGAGCCCTCAGCGCTCACCCACCGTCCGGGTAAAGTTCTCATAGCCATCTGAGGCTAACAACTAGAACACATAAAAAAAAGTGGTCAGTTCAACCGGGTTGAGAACCCTCAGCGCTCACAAATAGTCCGGGTTAAGCTGTGACAGCCATCTGAGGCTAACAACTAAGTCACACAAAAAAAAATGGTGGGCAGTTCAGTTGGTTGCTAGCGTTTGAAGGAATAATACTATTAGTAAAATTAATGTAATATTGATTAAAAATAATTGATTTGGTATTATATTTTACTCGACATATATTTAAGAGAACTTATTGGATACTAACTTTTGTCTGAGACTTCGTCTGCATGCAGATCCTGTGTGTCGTTCCTGTTAAATATGATTTCATTATTTGTGTTGTAAGATGAAAAATACAAATTTCACAGACTATAAAGTTACAGGCTTAAGAATATATCTTCTGAGAGATAGAATTTTTGAATATTCTGTTCTAGTGTAATGTCATCTTTTAATAAAATAACAGGAAAGTTAGAGTATTTAATTGGAACAATATATAAATATTGCTCGATAGATGGCCCACGTTTTATATAAAGACGATAAAATATGTTTTTGTATTGGCAGTTACCCCACAATCGATTGTCTGAGGCAGCATTTATGTCGGCCGAAACTTCCCCGTGGAATGTTCAGGTGAAGATGCTTGCCGAGCTTTACCGGCGGGTGACTTTTATACGCAAAGAGGTATTCGAAGCGGAGGTCCTCCGGCCGGTACTTATAGATTGAGTGGAGCAGCGGCATGGAACTCTCTTTTTCTGACTGGTGCAGGTTTTGTCCACTAAAGACAAAAACGGACTTCCATTGGTCCACCCGCACGGTGTAGAAGTACGTTGCCGGACTGGTTATAGGGTCACTCGCCGCTCCCTCCGTCGAATCATTGAACGTCCATTGATATTAGCTGCTGATACTGCTGGCCGTGGAATAGACAGTATTGGTCATCCAATCAAGAAATAATCAGAAGTTAAAGCGAAAAAATCACTGCCCTTGAACGCTACAAATGTATATAACTCATAAAACTATATTTCTGGTAACGTTTTAGCTTAGAGTATGTTTCGCTGTTGCAGATAAAGACTTCCGTCTACAAATTTTCCTACAAAGTTGGAAAGTGGATTTCTTGACCTTATAGGGGATAAGGCTCTCCCTCCTGTTCTTTGGTTATTGGATAGAATGACAGAGCTCTACCCAAGCAGTAATGGCATCGATAGGTAGATGGATATCAAAACCAAAGAAGGCGTTATTCATAGAGCATATATTACAATAATACATGTCCTCTTCCAGTATTTGAAGATTGCAGCCCTCACTTCCTTTTGACATTAAAATCTGCAACACAGTGTTTACTAGCGTTGGTGTTAGGGAATCCTATTAATTATAATGTACATTTTACGTCAATAAACATTTATTATTATTATTCAATCCAGGAGCATGTTGGGGTGCAATATCTGCAACTAGTTGAGCTTTTGAGTCTCTCGCACACCTAATGAAACACCACAGCATCACTGCTCAGACGATGAATTTTTGCGAGAATGTGGTACTACCACAAAAGGACCAGCCCGCGGCTGTAGATATAATACTGTCAAATGTGTGACCTTATTACTACTAAAACAAGAGATTCCATCCCTTACGACAATATAGTACGTACAATTATAGTTAATATACGCTAATATAATAAAAATTTGCCCCATATCTTTGCATGTAAAAAAATATCTATTCGCAGAAATATTTTTATATAGGCTAGTAAATATATACTAACGTACGTCCCCAATCTCAATAAAAATATCACATTTGCCGCCTGTTTACACACACGCACAAATATTTGCATGATTTATCCTTCGCTCGCCACTTCACCTAATTTATTACCGTATGACGTCACACGCTACAAAAACTGCTATGCCGCGAAAGAAAAAGTTTCTACGCAACTTCTCTACACCTAGATAATTAAATTCTTTAAACATTAATCTTAGTTAGATTTTTTTTACACTCATAACTTCGAAGCTGATGTTACTTTTAGAAGTTTAAAAAAGAAGTTGAAGCATAGTTTTGATTACGGTGAATTTGTCAAAAGCTGATTATCTATATCTATAAAAGAGTATGGTTGAATATATGACATCGCTAAACTCAGAAATTATTTAACCGATCATTATGAAAATTGGTATGTATATGTCTTTTTTCACGGAGAAGATTTGTATGCTTTTTTCATTGATGTAACTCGCCACCAGGCGGCGCCACGATATATCACTTACTACGAACGAACCTACGGGCTGGGTTTGCTAGTAAAATATAATTTAAAGAAGCAAGTACTTGAAACAATAATTACACAAAATTAACAAATAAATATCTATCATTCAGCTTTTTTCTGTCCACTGATGGACGTAAGTCTCCCTGATAGAACGCTCTAACGCCCGGTCCTGCACTGATCAAGTCCCAACAACCAAGTCGTCGGTCCACCTGGTGCAGAGGTGTCCTACATTGCATTGTAAGATAGGTGGACGCTACTGGTGAACCTTCCTTCCCTGGCCGTTATAGGTTCATGATGTGGTCTACCCATTGGCACTCCATCGTACTAATTTTTCGTGCTATGTCAATAAAACCGTACTTCTTCGGATTGCCGTATTATGGATCTTATCTCACGGAGAAATCCCGAATATAAATCGCTCCATGCTGAGCAACTTCGAGTTCTAAACTGTGAGGCCGACATTTGGAAATCACATTTCCGTGCCATAGGTCCTTACTAGTAACACATACTCGTAATGGTCGTAGACACATTTTTAGATATAAAGTTATGTTGGGTAAGAAGATTCTTCTAATTTTTCCGAAGGCTGTTGCAAGTAAACAGAAATTTATATAGCTAGTTGTTATTGTATGTATTTTATTACTGTAAAGTAAAGCACTGTTAACGATAGAGACAAAAATAGGAGATCGCGAAATACTCCAATAAATTATGGGTGTTTATTTTGCAACAAATAAATACCCTAATATTACTCAAGAGTCTCCTTCGCTATAGGTTATTTTGACATATACTACCTTTTACTAATAAGATTTAAATTACTTTAAATTAATAATATGTCATAATTTTTATCAATTTATTTTAATACGACAAATATTCAAGCTTGATTAAAATATTTCTTGGCTAAATTCGGAATTGAATCTATTAGAGGTCAAAGAGATAAAGGAATAAAGATTTATCATCTTGCTTAAGTAAAAGGAAATATAATATATGATATTAAGATCAGAATAAGGTAAAAGTACAGCATTATGTATAAAGCTGATTTTATATTTTTACAATGTTCATTTCGTATTAGTTTCATAAACAGAAAAACTAATAGATTTTATGCAATATTATAATCCAATTTTAATAAAAGACTTGAAAATTGAATTCACTTGCCAATAAATAACCTATGTGCTTTTTGGCGCAACAATTTATTAATAAAATAGTGACAATAATCTTGACATAGCTCATTTTGCACTACCTATAAGGCTGATACATAAAAATTACAGGCATATTTCAATTTATAGTAATCAAAAAAAAATTAAAGCTATTACCATAAGCTACAACAATTATTGCGGTATTCGCGAACATATTAAAAGAAAGAAATTTCAAATATTATTTAAATGTTCCAATGATTATTCTCCGTACTATTTTTCTCAAATATTTTCAATAAACAAATTTTGTTTTATTGTTTTAGCCTAAATCTAACGTGTAATAGAATACTAAAAACATTTATTTTACAAATTCGCTGTCTATTAATCACATGCAAACCTTCGAAGTTTTAATAAACTGTCATCAAAGTTATTGACGTTACGACATGACGACATGTTAATCGAAAATGACCTTCATTTTATAAAGTCTTTTACACAGTAGTGCAGGTCAACGCTACAGAAATAATCAATGGTGTTATTTATATACGAGACTGCTAGTATTTGATGAATATAAAAATAACTTTCTCGTTGACGTCATAAATCTTTTTTTTTATTGCTTATGGTGGCAAACGAGCAAGCGGCACACCTGATGGTAAGTGTAATTGCCGCCCATGGACCAATTCAATGCCAAGGGTACAGCTAGGCAGCTGCCTACCAATACAAACCACAAACCCACCCTAGTTGGGCATCCGGCTCTCTCACTCACCGAACGAAGCACAATAGCACATAGCCATTACTCAGACGTTGATCCTCGGCGAGAGTGTGGTACTACCTCGGACGGACCGGCCCGCAGCTGTAGATAGAGAACTGTCCATAGCGTGGCCCTACCACAAAAAAAATCTTACTAAGACAACGAATAGTAGTACTCTCTTTTATTTATAGGCTATGGTCACACTTTGCCCACATCATCTAAAACGACGAGAAGAACGGTATGCAGCCCCATAATTTAAAATTCCATAAGAAATAATATGACTAATTATCGCACAACGCAGGGTACGATGGCCACTTAAAAGTGAACTACATACATTCGAAAAGTCTCAGGAACTTAATGGAAGCAGTTATCACATGACTATTTTATGCGACATCTCGCTGGGATGCCAATTTTCACTAATAGACCATCATAGTGGATCAGCTGATTGGTTTGGATAAAGAACATGAATACTCTTTAATCACTCCAATGTAAAAAGTGATATTATAAGTTCCACTATGGGAATTGTAGATGTTTTGACCGTAAAAGGTGGATGATGCCACGAACGCCACGCTTGACAGGCGGGTTTGACGATAGCAAGTCGTATAATAAGTTTTCCAGATGAACAATACTGGCTACTCCTTTGAAGCTGGTATCTAGTTATTACAACGCCTACAGGCATTTAAAAGATGATCATACACTGTATTCTGTACCAGTTAATATATATTAATAATTTTATCTAAATAAAGCTGGTTGTCTGTAAATTCGGTGTGTGACGATATTTTTACGTGATAATGTCATAAGAAAACATTGATAAAAATTGCATACTTTTATGAATTCAACAAACATAAACAATGGGAACCTTATTAACTTTTCACTTAACTTTATAAACAGTTCACGTCAAAATCTTAAAATGCAAGAACGCTTAGGCGGATCATGCCTTTCTACCGCTTGATACGCGCTCTTTCTTGCACGCTTAGCTCAAGCGGAACGTGACATTTTTCGTGAGTGTAGGCGGCGTTCATCGATTTATTTATTATTAGCTTCTGCCCGCAGCTTCGCCCGCATAAAAGGTTACTTTCCTAAATTTTTCATCCCATATTTTTATTTTACCCCTTAAGGGTAAGGTATTTTTTTACGAAATTTTAATGTCATATTTATTTATATCTAATCAACAGCCTAAAAATAAGTTTCAAGCTTCTGGCTTTAAAAATGACGATACTTCCTTACAACTTTTCATCCCCCTTTACAATCCTTTTTTTACTTTAAAAAGTAGCCTATGTCTTTTGTCAGGCTCTAGACCATCTGGGTACCAAATTTCATTTAGATCGGTTCAGTAGTTTTGGTTGAAAGAGCGACAGAGCGACAAACAGACAGAGTTACTTTCGCATTTATAATATTAGTAAGGATTATCACATTATCACGTCAAAATGAATAAAAGTTAAAACTAAAACAGAGATAACTCGTATGTACACCATTATCGTTGAATTACTTGTACATATGTTGATGGTCTCAGAATAAATATATAATTTAGCTCGATTTTTCATTGTTCATAAAAGATGGATTTGAGCACACCTACTTAAAATATTTACCATCGTAAATGTAATAGGAAGTAACAATAAATATAAACAAACATCACAAGAATAAGAAAAAAAATGTGATATATAACGACGACATATCTTTTAACAAAAAAAAAAACTGCTTGATGTACGATGCAAATAAGTCTTTGCGAATTAGGAAAGACATCTTTCATCTCCGTTCGAAACGATTAGGTATTCATAAGGCGCTCGCTTCTTCCCTTGTTTTGCCCGCCCAGTAAACAGTTTTTACCCATGATTTATTTTTGTATATAAACAAAAAGTTTTACTCTTCAGAAGTAATATGAATCTATAATACCCTTAAGGCTTTCTTTCAAAAATTACTTATTCCTTTTAAAGATTATCAAAGTTAATTCAATATTACTTTTAATTTTTAATGAAAATCATCAAAAATGTAAAGTGTTAATATTAAATTAAGTTCAGTGATATGTAAAATGAGTGTCTGGGCCTGATTTTCAATATATTTGATGCCTATATTTCGAGGAAATCTTTATTATGAAATCAGTTTCGCAGTTGGAAGAATATTCTTAACTTCAAAATGAATATCTTGTCTAGCCATTCTAGTTTTTGTTTTGTAATGCAATAAACTTTTATTTTAACAATTATTCTAATAATAATGTATATGTTAAAATTATAATTTATATTCATAGTAGCATCATTCATCATCATCACAGGCCATATATGTCCCACTATTGGGCTCGGGCCTTCTCCGTAATGGTATGGAAATTAACCTACTATACCGCGCTGGTCAGACGTGTTGGTATAGAGTTTTGTTTCGAGTTTTACTTCTCTTGCATAGATATTTTAAATATTCGTTTTATATCCCTTAAGAGACAACCTCTTACGATCACCCACGGGTAAGATACGTGGTGGTGAATTGTATTCTTACTCCGTCACCACACGGACAGCAACAGAGTAGCATATTAATTTGCCTAAAATACTATGCTAGGATAGCAGTATTTAAGTACAAACGTGAAGATAACCAGGAATTTATAAATAGTGAAAAAAAAATCTCTGATCTACATGGAAAGGTCTGCTTAGATTAAATATTTTATTTCAGATTTGCTATAGTAAAGAACGAGGTTAAAAGACATCATATAAAAATCTTTATACTTCAGTCATAGCTTATTTAGTACATACATACATATCATCACGCCATATCCCTTGCAGGGTAGGCAGACTCTATCCTTGCATATTTCACTCGCTTCTTCAATATTCATTATTCTCTTCATATACGCTCGCCGGTTTCAGAGACTCTTGACTCCACCTTCTTTCAGTACGTGACCAATCTGGTCTAGGTAGGTGAGTCTCGGTCTCCCCCGGTACCTACATCCTTCCACTTTCGCATTGTATATATATAGATATATATCTTCTACCAGTCGTTCGTTCGGCATTCTTTTCACATATTCGAACCATTGGAGCATGCCCTTTTGCATCTTTACACCAATACTCTCGTTCATACCTACTCGCTCTCTTACGTCGTCGTTGCGAATGCGGTCGATCAGCCTAACTCCATAAATTTTCCATAGAGATCGCATTTCGACCGCATTAATTTTACTTTCATACTCTTTTCTGCATACCCAAGTCTCGCTTCCATACAGTAATGTTGGGACAAGCACTGCGTTATGTATTGCTACACGTGCCTTCTGACTGAGGTGGTGGCTACTAAGAAGTTGTCCCAACGCTCCGTTCACTCTATTTCCCACATTCACTCTTCGCTCTATATCAGTGGTGTACCTTCCATCTCGGCTAAATCCACATCTAAGATATACAAATTCATCCACTTGCTCTAGTACATCATTACCTATTGTTACTCTTACATCTGTTCTGGCTTCATCTCTTTCAAAGACCATTATTTTGGTTTTGCTCACATTCACGCGTAGACCACTTTTCTTACAATCTTCTGTCATTGTGTCGACTAGGGTCTGCAGGTCAGTCGCTAACTATGCCAGCAGGACTGCATCATCTGCATAGAGCAGAGAAGTGACCACTGAGTCGTCCATCTGGACTCCCACATTCATATCATTCAACCTTTGGAGACATTTATCTAAATATATGATAAACAGCCTGGCTGACAGAACGCACTCCTACTTAACGCCGATATTGACGTCAAAACAAGGCCACATTCCATCATCTAGCCGCACACAGGCTCTACAGCCCATGTAACTGGACTGCACAGCCTGTAGCAGTTTACCGTTAATACCATACTCCGTCAAAATGTTCCAAAGTTTTTTTCGTACAACTGTGTCAAATGCTCTCTCCAGATCCACAGAAGTGCAGAAAACCCTCTGACCTAGAGCCAGATGCTTCTCCACAATTTTGCACAGAGAGAACACTTGATTCATGTATCCCCTTTCACTCCTGAAACCTCCTTGTGTCTCACACAGTAAACCATCGGACACCATCCTCATTCTCCTTTCAATAATTTTACCATACACTTTTGCTGCCAAACTGGTCAAGCTTATGGCTCTGTAATTTGCGCAGTCATAACGTGAACCCTTGTTTTTAAACAAAGGCACGATGACTGCGCTATTCCAGTCCCCGGGAACCATTCCCGAGCTCCAACATAAATTGAGGAGCAACAGGAACGCCTCCCAGACACAGGAGCCACCAAGCTTGATCATCTCGGCAGACACCATATGAATGCCCGCTGCCTTACCATTTTTCAAATTTCTTATCGACCATTCAACTTCATCCATACTGATGCCATCGGAGGACCCCAGTGCCGAATGTTGATCGACTAAACCACATGCGACACTGGCGCCAACTCGAGGATCTGCATACATATCGCCAAAATATTCACTCCATCGGCTTAACACATCTTGTGTTTGTGTAAGAATGTCTCCACCTTTAGACCTTATTTTATTCATTCTGAAGGCTGACCAACCACACTGAGACTTCCTCACCTCCCTCCAAAAGAGTATGGTGTTACCCTCGAAGTTTTTAGTCAGTCTATCTTCTGCACTCATATTTGCTATCACGTTTCTCTTTCACTAAGGCAATGTAAGAATGACACCAAGTGTCATTCTTACATTGCCGATATATTTCTTTCTTCTGTTCAGTCATACTGTCAAACAGATTCAAAGAAGATACATAGTCCAGCCACGCTTTCTTCTTTTGCTCTACGGAAGCTGCCACTTCCGCATCCCACCATGCATCACCATTTGTTTTCTCTATGCTTCTTTGAACTTCCACATACTTCTTTCGCTGTATCTATCATACTCTCTTTCAATTTTCTCCAGCATTCTTCAATGTCCGATTGCCGCTGGCTTACGATCGTCAGCCGTTCTCGGACACCTTGCCTTGACTGCATACTTTTCTCTTACACACTCTTCTTGCAACCTTTCAACATTTATTCTTTCAAGCACTCCGAAGTGGACACGCTCTCGCCAGTGCCTCCACTTTCTGAACAGACCACTAAATCTCGCAATAACGAGATAGTGGTCCGCATCGACTGACGTTTAGCGATATTACGGATATTAGCTCGTGCAACTTACCTTCCACACAACCTCTTACATTCCACGTGCCCACCTGGTACTCTGCTCTCCTCGATTCACCTGACTGGGTAAGACGTGATGGGTGGCGGCTCCCATCGCCGTTCGTACCGACGGGGGCGAGTCGGTACGCGTCGCCTCCGGGGGACGCCCTAACCCGCACTGCGTTAATTGCTTATTTGGTGAACTAAAGGTTCATTGTAATGGTAAGCAGCGGCTTAGCTATAGCCTTGGTTGTAGCGAAGGTCCATGAACGGCAGTGACACTTACCATCAGGTGTGCTGCTTGCTCGTTCGCCAGCTTAAGCAATAAAAAAAAGAAGTATAAATATAAAAATAAAACCCAACAATTTGTTTAAAACTTTATTGTTTCTTTATAATGTTTATTACACATGTAATTATATTATGCAGTGCATTGCACTGTCAGGTATCGTAATACATACAACAATTCATTTAATACTATTGTTACTTGTATACATACAATAATAAACTTTTGACATAATAATAACTGGTTATATTTATCGAGATCTGTCAATATTTTCTAATACAAGTAAACACTTTTTATATATTACATCGAGAGAGCTGAGGTCAGTAGAGTTAAAACTGAACTGAGTTTTTTTTTATGTACAGATGTGAAAATTAAAATTAATTTTAACGACAGTATCTGTCAAGAAAGCACTTTATTTGTTTTTTATTTCATTTTAGTAAACGAGTTTTTGAAAAACATATTTAGGACGGGGATTGAAACTACTTAAATATTTATTTTGAAATTATTAAACACAATAATTATGCTGCAGAAACATATATATAAAAATCAAAAATTGTAGAATTACAAAGACAACGTACGTATTTTATTTTTATTATATTAATAAGAAATATATCTGTCACAGGAAGAATATTAAAGTACACAAACGATTTTCGATTTCAAATCAGTTTTTTTTTTACTAACTAATATGTAAAATATTTAATCCTAATTTACACTTAAATGTAATCTACGCTAGTGTTAAATGTACTTTCATATACAATATAATATTTTAAAAGCGGTCTTAGTAAAAGTTAGATACATGTGTTATTTCATAAAAAAAAACGATATCACCATCATTCTCCTACTGTTATCCCAATTACTTAGGGTCGATACAATATGTACTCTGTTGTCATAGTACATATTGTAAAAGTTATTGGCAATAATTTTACGACCGGCCGCCTGCCAGACGTCAACCCTCCTTGGGAATGTAATTATTGACCAAACGGCATCAGGTGGTGTTGTACCATGTCGTTATCAAAAAAGCGATATGCGATTTGAATTTTCGATTCTTTATATCAATGTTTTTTAAAAAACTTCTTGAAATCTGTAACTTAGAATGTGATTTAATACATTTACTTGAAAGTATAATGGAATATAGCTCCAATTACTATTTGATAGCAGACATTAACTATTGCGTATCATTATTCTCCTACTCTTATCCCAATTACTTGGGGTCGACGCAATATGTACTCCTCTGCCTACATATTGTAAGTTATTGGCAATAGTTTTATGGCCGGCCGCCTGCCTGACGTCAACCCTCATTGGGAATGTAATTGTTGACCAAACGGCATCAGGTGGTGTTGGTCCAGGTCAATATGGAGCTCTTAGTCGTCTTTTACGACATCCACGAACAAAGTAAGGGTTGGTAGTATTCGTAGCCGCTACAGCTACATTAACTATTGCGTATATCGGTTATAATAACACTCACTAATCAATATATATTAAAATAAAGAAAAGGAAACATGCTGTGTCTATGTCACATTATTAATTATGTAATAACTTGAGGATAGATAGATAGATAGATATATCTATGAAGATGCGGTGCGGGCGCACTGCGTGCTGCCATTATGTATAAGTGATTCTTGTAAATATTTTCGACGGTTCCTAGGTGCACAGATAAGCCTAAACTCATTTTTGGCTACACCTTTTAATAAAATTTAAGCACTTGATGTACTACTATGAATAAATAAACAAAAACAAAATGATATAATATTTGAATTGCAGAATATTAGACTGTTGCGAGTTTGTGTTAATTTTTTTTAATTATGTAAAAAATGAATAATATAAAGTTTTGAATAACTTTATTAAGACCTCTTTATAAAAAAAGCATCTTAAAATTAATATTTACAATACGATTTGAATCCACAAATTTTACTAAAACTTACATTAAAATTTACATTTGTTAGTTTTGATATATTATAAGCTAGATAGAAGTGATTCGTATAACCTCAACTATTTACATTTTTTTAATCTCTTATCATTGTGTTAACGTAGTATTGTCAGCTGTTTTTTACATTCCTGTGTTTTTCACTATCTTTATATTTTTTTTTAATGGTAAATTTATTTTTGTCATCTCCTCTAAGACATATCTATGTTAAATAAGAACATCAATATTGAACCTTATATGCCAATTAATATAATAGAAATCATTATTTATATATCTGATAAGATATAATCATTATTTTATTATAACAATAAAATGACAGGGGATTTTATTCATTTAGAAATCAATTTTTTGATAGCACATAAAATATTTACGATTAACACGCTTTTATATTACAATATATACATCACTATTTGGAACAAGCAATATCTACTTGCCCATGGATTTAAATTTATATAATACATAACACAACCCACACTATAAAATAGCAAATTCGTCGGCCAGATATATTGATAATCGTGATTTATATTAACGAATTCAATATAGCACAGTAAACAATATAACTGGCATATATAGATATTTTTTTTTATATTTACATTTAATTGTAGACTCGTATGTGTCAAGAGAGTGTGAGGAAGAGGCAGGCTGCCAAGACGATGCAGTGTGCGGGCGATGTTGGTGCAAACGCTTGTCCACCTCTCTGCATTGCCGCAGGATACTCACCTGATAAAGGAAAAATCGAATTTGCTTCTTTGGCAAACATTAAAACTGTTCTTAACAATACTATTGAATTTTCATTTTAATGTTGACAGATAAAATATAACAAAGAATATTCTAGATCAAAAATAAAATAAATCAATTACGGCTCATTCGTTTGGAAAACTAAGATATCGTAGATAGTCTTGTCCATACACAAAATTTATGTCATCTCTCAATTTTATTTTAAATGTATTCAATGATATAACAATGAATGAAAAGATAATCCATTATATGTTACTAGCTTTTAGCCGCGGCTTCGCCCGCGTAAAAGGTTACTTTATTAAAGATTTTCATCCCCTATTTTTATTAGGGTAAATTTTTTACTAAATTTTAATGTCATATTTATTTATATCTAATCAATAGCCTAAAAATAAGTTTCAAGCTTTTGGCTTTAAAAACGACGATACTTCCTAACAACTTTTCATCCCCCTTTACAACCCTTATTTTGCATTAAAAAGTAGTCTATGTCCTTTATCAGGCTCTAGACCTTTTGAAATTTTGTAGGTACACAGATGTGTACCTACAAAATTTCGTTTAGATCAGTTCAGTAGTTTTGGCGTGAAAGAGCGACAGACAGAGTTACTTTCGCATTTATAATATTAGTATCTAAGGATTACATAATATTCAAAGTAGCGAGAGAGAGAGACATTTTAAATAAACTGCAAATCCAAATTGATACTTCATTATTGACCTAATTAAAATAGTTTAAATATGAATAGCATCAACATCGAGCAACTGCACAAAGTAGAAAACCCCAAAGGTACATGCAAGCATACAACATCTAGGACGCGCCAATATACATATAAACCATCGTAAATGTAATAAAGCCACTTTAAGAAACCTTGAATTATATAATATCAATATAATAATTAAAATACAAAACATAAAAAAGGCACGGACAAATGTCTGTAGACCTAAACTTTATTATATAATATATATATATATATATATATATATATATATATATATATATATATATATATATATATATATATATATATATATATATACCTATAAATGTACATAACAATCAAATTTTATTATCTGTGTGGTGAAGGAATAAGAATACAATTCACCACCCGCTTTCTTACCCGTGGGTGATCGTAGGAGACGAGTAATTGATTTAAAACGCATATAAAATCTATGCAAGAGAAGGAAAACTCGAGACAAAACCCTATACCAACACGTGTGACCAGCGTGGTATTAGAAGTCAATTTTCCTCTATTACGGAGGCGGCTCGAGCACAACATACTACATATGTATTATTATAATGTGTGAGATATATTATCTATAATGATGATAATGATAAATCAAATTTATAATTTACCACATAATAACGATTGGCTATAGATTCTTCTATAAAGACTGTTTGATAAAATACTTTATTGAAATATACGATTTGCCTTTTATAATTACATCATATTAATTAAATTAAATTATATGAAAAAAAAATATACATTCGAATAATAATATTCGAATTAATAAGATTAATTACGTAAGATAAATCTAATGAATTTACATTATATTGCACAGTCTATAAATTATTTATATCAAAGATAATATAGAAAAAATGTAAATTATTATTAATTCTCTATTTTCGAATGTATTTATTAAAAAAAATCTTATTTATTAATATTATGAAGATAATATAATTGATTCATAGTTATAATGGAAAAATTCTTTCATTAGACCTTGGCGAGATTTGAAAATATATTTTCTTCTATTTATATCATAGAAGTCATTTATCAACTAGATTGAGATACTCCTTACGAAATAGCATCAAAATTAAAGCATTTCCAAAAATTTTTTTATAAATTATATTTTCTATCAGAATTAATTAATATTTATAGACGCTTTTGATAAGGACACAAATTTTAAGAATTTATTGGTACAAAATATATCAAGAAGGCACTTTATAAATGTGTAAACAATTTAATTTATTAAAATTTCATATAAAATGTGCTTATATTATTCTTTCGTATACTTGTCGAATCTTTTTGTATCCATATTCATTAAAATCTGTCTCAAGAATAATAATATACATTTTTTATTTCTAAATATTCATTGTAAATCTTAAGAAAAAGAGAATTTATTTTTTTTGAAAACCTTTTATATATTAAATAATTAGCGGTTCATAACCAAAAGGTTATATTGCAATAATACTGCACAATCACTAAAAACAATGTTGATCCAGTCTGTAATTTGTTAAATAAATTTTATCAAAATTGTTCATACTGCTTCACGAGTCTAAATGAACGTCGCCGTCATGAAATAAGTGATTTTTATAGAATGGCACCGTCTGACTTCGGTCAGTCACTAAAAATATACTTTATCTTTTTTCCAAAATACCTTTATATCCCTTAATTTATAATAAACTATCAATGAATATTATTATTTGTCCAATATTAGCTAGATAAAAAGTATTTAATCTCTTTTAACAAAAAACATAATGATTGAATTATTTATTACTATAACTATTATGTACGTACTTGAATTGTACGAATTTCACTTATACTAATAATGTACATTTTCAATTTAAGTGAATCGTACCTACTGTTCTATTTGAGAAATAAATTTTTATAAACCAAAGTTACATATAACAAGATGCTAACTTAGTTCAAGTTAAAAGATATGCTAGACTTTTAACCTAAACAAAATTTTCGTGATATAGGCAGTATTTTTTTAGATTAGTGAGAATCTTTGCCGTGACAAGATATTTTTTTTTTATATAATGCATTTGAATTCCCTTCTCCGTTCTGATGTTTTAAAAAAATGAATGAACTTACCATTGAGTACGTGCACCACGACGCTCTTAGACTGCGCGTTGCTTGGATTACATTGATAAGTCCCGGAGTCCGAAGGTCTCGCCTGCTGGATTAGCAGAAACGATGTCGTCGTCTCCCCCTTTTCTGTTACCACCGACACGCCTCCGCGCGGCGAATCGTAGCTTATTATCTGTACACATTTTATTCATTCCATGTTTTATGGAAATTGGGTGAATGCTATTTTCTAGATTGGATACATTTTCCTGTTTTTCATCTAATAATACTGTTGGATTGTATATATTATGCTAAACCAGATATATTTTTCAACATTTAGAGTTGTATTCTGTGTGGTTATATTTTTATTATTAAAAAAAAAAGGACCACTGCAAATTTCAATATAATTTTTATCGCAGTAATCACTGATATGGTGTTATTTTCCTTGTGGTGACGGAATAAGAATACAATTCACCACCCCCTATCTTACCCGTGGGTGTTCGTACGAGACGACTAAAGAATATAAAACGCATTAATATCTATGTGTGAGAAGGAAAACTCGAAACTAAACCCTATACCAACACGTCTGACCAACATGGTATAGTATGTCAATTACCCTCCCATTATGAAGGAGGCTCGAGTCCAATAGTGGGACATATATAAGCTGAAATGATGATGATGATGAATCAATGATAATCAATTTTAAAATAGCCTATATGGGTATGTATTTGTATATACCCACTACATAATTTGAGTGATGGGCTAAGTACTGCCATATTGGGAGTACGTTTATATACTCACACAAGTTTTCGAGATAGTCAAATCATTTTTTCAATACTGAGTACACAACACGATATAGCCATTACAATTATGTTTGAAAAATACCGTGTACTATAAGAAATTATTTCACAAAATACATTGTTAACTTGAATGAAGTAAATATTTCATATTTTAGTAAACTAAAAGCTATGGCTAGTCTCAATTTTGATAGAAGACCTTTCTTAATTTCTATATTGAGTAAATAAGCAGATTTTTAAACAAATTAAAGAACAAAATTTTCAATCGTTATGATTTATTATTTAGTTATTATATGTATATTGCTATCATAATGGAAATAATATTACGTATTTTAAAGTCACTAAATGGCTCAGTGACCGATCAGTCAATCATATAATTCATCCATCCATCTATCAAGCCTGTAGGACGTCTACTATTGAATATATCTGAGAATGCCACTCAAATCGGCCCTGTGCCATTTACAGCCAACGATTCCCTGTGACTTGCAGTCTAGTGACAAGTCGTACTACACTGAATCGTCCGATTCGTGATCATATATTAGGGTTTTAATATTTCATTGACATTTTTGTAGGTAAAGCCTGTATACGGCTACTGTTGGATATAGGCCTCACCTTTGAGAATGCCACTCAGATCGGCTCTGTGCCATTTACAGCCAACGATTCCCTGTGACTTGAAGTTATTTTCAGTTTAGTGACAAGTCGTACTACGCTGCGTCGACCGATTCGTGATCATATAATAAGGTTTTAATTTTTCACTGTCAATTTTTTTTTAATTGCTTATGGTGGCAAACGAGCAAGCAGCGCACCTGATGGTAAGTATTACTGCCGCCCATGGACCTTTACTATAACCAAGGCTATAGCTAGTTTTGTAGATAATTTCCTCGATATCGTTGCTTACGTGTCTATCATATTTTGTTCACTAAACTTACCGCATCGTTGTGGTTCCAAAATATATATGCCGGTGGTTCCGGCGAGTATAAGACTACGCAAGTCAAATTAATTGTGCTTCCTCGATCGATGTATAGGTCTGGACCACCAATTATTTCTGTAGTTGGTTCTATAACAATAAATATCAAGTTTAAATAATAAGATCATTGATCTAGCACTATTATCATGCTACTGTAAGTTGAGAGGAAACTGAATCTTGAGAAGGTCAAAATAAAAAGGCACTGCTTGCAATTGAAGGCTTTCTAGATTTCGAAATAAATTCCTCAATGTTTGAAGTTTCAAAAATCTATATGTATATTTGCATACAGATATCATTAAAAATATATTTTAAAATTACTATTATGATCCCTTGTATGATGAATTAAAAGCATAACATACCACTACCCGTTATTTTTGTGTTAGACTGGCCGAAAGACCAAAGACGATTGGAATGATCATTTTCTTGGGAAACTATCCAAACCATGTAGCAAGCGTGGCAGTTATGGCATTATTTATACTTTGGAGAGAAAGAAGGTGATGAAAATTGAAGAGTGAGGTAGGAAAAATTCTACAGAGTAAGCTTTTAGTTTGTAATTGTTTCCCTGGTAGAAACTCGTAGTAAATGCCTTTACTAAAGTTAAACTACTATCCGAAGGGAACGCGTTACTGAGATAAAATGTGTCTTATATGTTAATCCAGAAAATGATCTATCTATGTGCCAATTTTTATCCAACTCCGATCAATGGTTTACGCGTGATTGAGTAACAAATATCCAAACATTTTCTCATTAATAATTTTAGTATGAATAGTGCCAAGGAGCTTGTCTTACTAAGTGGAAATAAAGCGTACTAGCGATTTACTCACTCTTTTAAAAATGAAAATGTGTGATCAATACAAAATTTTAGGTCATACATAGTTATTATTTTTTAGAGCTCTAAAAATTGCGTGCGTATACATAATACGAGGCACTTAATTAACCAACTTAAGCAAACATGTTACTTATAACATAAACATTATGGAACTAAGTTCACTAACTTTATGACGCAAAATGTCGCTTTGTATAACACAAACAAACATGACAAACGTTAAATTAAAAGTTGATACTTGTGTTTATTTAGGTACGGTGATGATATTTGACGTAATTAAGTATCCTTGGTCGCGTAAGGAAATGGCGCGTGTACACATTGAATTTTCTTAAGGAAATTATTTGTATATTTATATTTCATTATCAAAGAAATTACAAAATAAAATTAAGAAAATATATAATAATACGACACAATGATTTGGTGTAGCTGCTACAAATACTACCAAGCCTTATTTCACTCGTGAATGTTGTAAAATAAGAATAAGCTTTATATCGAATTGGGCCAACTCCACCTATTTCCATCTGGTCAACAATTACATTCCCAAGGAGAGGTGAAATAGAAGACAAAGATCGGGTACCGGTGGCCCGCTCGCACGCCGAAGAGAGAAATTTTGCATGGTGGGTCTACGGGGTTACGCGCCGCCTCTTCCGTCACCCCGGACCGATTTGCCAGGGCGAGACCACGTCCATAGTCCACCGCAAAAAAAAAAGGAGAGGTGAAGTCAGACATGCGATTGTTTCAAGGAAAATGGCGTCAGACAGGTCAATAACTGCTGCCAATAACTTTTGTAATGTGTACGATAGAAGAGCAATACATATTGCGTTACTCCCAAGTAAATGGGATAAGAGCAGTTTAATGCTGATAACACGATTCATACCCATTTTCACCAATATTATCCTCGTGTGGTGAAGGATTAAGATTACAATTGGCCGTCTTTTTTTTATCCTGTGGGTGACCGTAGAAGGCAACTAAGAGATGCAGGCATATAATAACTGCAAAATATGGCAAACTCGAATTAAAAGCTATCAATTCGCTTAACTAATGTGATGGCGCGCGTGTTCCGCTCTAGAAAGAGGCTAAGATAATTCAAATAATATGTAGCTATCAAAAATGACAACTTGGACCAGCAGGAGCAAGAAGAATTAAAGCGACAAACATAATCCTCACTCTTAGAATAAATATCGTGAGCTTTTATCAGACAGACGGTCATTTGTAGAGAGAGTCTGGTTTTATCCTTTCGTCTATCCGGCGGTGGGATATAATATATATTCACGTGTAAGAAAAGAAAACATGAATTCAATAAACAACTTTTGGGGTATCAGAATCTAGGCTAACGATATGTAGGCATCAATTTTAAATACAAGCCTATTGCACAATTGGAGGAAATTGACCCAGCATAGCAAAATGATCAAGTGATTAATCTACTTACATATATGCCAGCGATGTTATTTTATATATGCATTAGTCTTTTATGAAACTTTAGAAAAAGTAATATTTGGAATTATACACCATCTGTACCGTTATTACGCTAAGAGTTAGTAGAAAAAATCATCATCCTTCTCCTCTTATGCCAATTACTTTTTTAGATACATTATTTACTTCTCTTCCATCGTGAATGTTGCAAAAGTTAATGGCAATAGTTTTATGACCGACCGCCTGTTTTTTTTTGACGTCGAGCTACGGAGTGGTCACATCCCGTTAAATCCATCCGGGGTGACATAAGAAACAGCGTGTGACACCATAGACCTATCCTACATAATATCTACGCCGAGCGAGTGGGAAACCCGGTCTTTGCCTTCTATTACGTGCCTGGTGGTTAACCCTCGCGGGTTATCCTCTCGAGTCGACGCCCAAATAGTTCGACCTACGTATCGTATTTATATTATATTATATTGATTGAAAACGCAATATCTATACATAATATATACATATAATAATAATAATAGCGAAATGTAACTGAGCTGTAGAAATATGAACCAACATTAACGCTGTAATTGAAAAGGCCAAGTTCAAATGTGGATATATCAAATGTTCCAAATTAATTGGGACGTCTAACGAGCACAATGTAAACTGTGCACATATTATGTATAAAATATTATTATGGTTTTGATATTCCGTTATATATAGGTATTATGATTTTGATATTTAGTTATATATGGTAGCTGCTACGAATAATCGGTACCAACTTTTACTTCACTCGTGGATGTTGTAAACAGTAACTTAAAGCTTTGTATCAATCTAGACCAACTTCACCTGATGACATTTGGTCAACAATTACATTCCCTAGAGCGAATAACATCAGGCAGATGGTCGTTTAAAAACTTTTATCAATTACTTTTGCAGCATAAACGATGGAAATGGTGTACATATCGCGTCTATCCCAAGCTTATAACAGGTTTATAACAGGGATTGTACAAGCTTGTATATTCAATAATAGGTACCTGTGATTCAATTTTTGTAACTAGATGCCGCTGTTCAAATTGTAAAATGGCGATATGGTTTCATTACATAAAATAACAAAAATCATCACTATATAAATGCCCCACTGCTGAGCTCTAACTTTGGGTTGAGAGCCCTCAGCGCTCACCCACTATTACTTTTTCACAATAGGATGGACATTGATCAACTACTGCCTACTCAGTGGTCAAATTAAAAGTTGTAGAGTAAGTGGAAAGCTATTTAGAAAACTTCACATTGTCGTCACAGAGACTGCAAGGTATCGTGCTGTTAGATTCGTAGCTCGAAATTGAAACAAAATAATTGAGGTCTAAAATATACCCTTATATAATTCATAATATAATAAATATAAGTTTTTGATTTCATAATCACATAAGGCTTGCTGTGTGGTGAGAGCTACGAATATTACCAACCCATTTAAGGGTTGGTAATATTGCTTGTGGGTTTAGTAAAAGATGACTAAGAACTTTACGTCGATCTGCACCAACACAATCTTATGCCGTATGTTCAACAATTACATTTCTAAGAAGGGTTGACGTCAGACAAGCGGCTGGTCATAGAACTATTACTAAAACTTTTGTAATATGACGTAGAAGAGTACATATTGAGACAACCTCAAGTAGCTATCAGAGGGTAGATCGATTATTAGAGGCGGAAGTGCTAATCATTTTACTTAAAATTAAAAATATAAAATAAGTATAAAAGTCATTAACCCTTCACTTCGTAATCGGTTTTATAAATAATTAAGCATATTAAATGCTAAAATTTCAGTAAATTATATAAATGTCATTGTTTATTAAGAACTAATACACCGAGCTAAACTTAAATATCCGTGTAAAGTTTTTGTGTACAAACTGTCGTGCAAAAAGTGACTGTTTCATAGTTGACAAACTTTTATACCAAGCTTAGCAGTGCAATACTAATATTGGTATTTGTGCTTTCATATCGAACGGGAAAGCTTGAAAATTTAAAAAGAAAGTGTGTTGGACTAATAAGTACATCTCAATCGGATTGTTATTGTATAATTAATATGCAGTATCAAAACTAATGATATATTTTAACACACTTGCAGTGTGTAGGTTTGGTCGAGTGTGATAACTAGTCACATATGATAGAAACGAACCCGGTTCAAACCTCGCTCAGTATTGGACTTTTTGCATTTTTTAATATATTGTTTATTATTATTTTTGAATAATATTTTCTCATTTGTGCATTGTATTACTTGTCAGTTATAGCCAGTAATAATATAGGATACGGTTGCTGCAATATTGTAACGGCAAGTAATGAAAAGTCAATAAAATGTATAACATGTGAAAAAACCTACCATTATGCTTGTCTGTCCCTCAAACCGTCACCGAAGAAATGTAATAATTGGAAATGTCCATGTGTAAATTGTGGCCCTAAAATATCAAGAAAGGACTCGACTCCTATTCAGAATGTAGCCAGTAATAGAGGCAATAAAAGGCCAGCTATAAGTTCTCAATCTCCACCTGCATCATTGTACGACAGAAGTGGTATTCGCTCCATTGTCCAAGAGATAATCCGAGCAGAATTTACCGAAATGTTAACGGAATTTAATAAAACCATGGCCGCTACAATTAACAATGAATTGGGTCACTTAAAAAATAGATGCGAGAAATTGTAGAGGGAATGTCTTTCATAAACGACAAGTTTGAAGAATTTGAAAAGCAACAAAGATGCTCCAGTGAAATTATGCAAAGGCTTCAAAAGGAAAACACAGAAATGAAAAACACTATAGAAGGTCTTCTTGTGCGAATCATCAATGTGGAGCAGCAGTCTCGATCAAACAATTTGGAATTATAATGCATGCCTGAAATTAAAAACGAAAATCTCTACGCAATCGTTACGAAACTTGGCAAAATGGTAAATTGTGAAATAAAAGAAGCAGACATTTCACATAGTACGCGCTTTACTAAGGCCAATTTATCCAACACGCGTCCCCGGTCCATAATAATTCAGTTATCCTCACCAAGGTTGCGAGACCAGCTCCTCGCATCGGTCATAAAATATAACAGAGATAGTCCTCAAAACAAATTAAACTGTGGACACTTGGGGGTGTCGGATCGTAACTCACCTGTTTATGTTGTAGAACATCTTTCTCCGATAAATAAGTCCTTACACGCTGCTACTAGAATTAAAGCTAAAGAAAGAAACTACAAGTACGTGTGGGTAAGAAACGGCAAAATTTTCGCAAGAAAAACTGAAGGTACTCAGTACATATTAATTAAAAGTAAGGACTGTTCGAATAAAATTGTATAGATCTAATATCATTAATTTTATATAATTGCATGTGTTAGTAGCTATATAAATCATAATATTCCACAATCTAAATATTTATTACCAAAATTGTAGAGGTCTGCGAATGAAGACTAATATTTTTTACCGTAATTTATGTTGCGTAAACTACGATATTGTTATTTTATGTGAGACTTGGTTGAATGGTAGTGTACTGAGCAGTGAGCTGTTCGGCGATAGATATATCGTATATAGACGTGACAGAGAAACTTCTAATTATCAGACTAAGAAAGAAGGCGGTGGAGTGCTTATAGCAGTATCCAAAAAAATTCATTCAACTCGTATTGACAAATGGCAAAGTACGGGTGAAGATCTTTGGATCATAATTGATCTCCCTTCTTCATTACGTCGAATGGCTCTCTGCGCAGTTTATCTGCCACCGCCTGTATGCCGCTCTATGCTTGAAAATTTTGTTAAACACTTTAATCATGTTTTTGAATCAAATGAAATGTCCCATAAGTATCATTGGTAATTTCAACTAAGTTAAATTAACAGGAAAAAAGATGCAGCTAATAGTTCACTACCCAACGTTTGCCGAAATTTAGTAGATTGCCTACATATCAATAATCTTACCCAGTACAATAATATAGAAAACTCCTCTGGACGCATCTTAGATTTAGTTTTATCTACGTTGCCTTCGTGCACTGTTTTCGAATCCTGCAGCTCTTTAGTTCCTATTGACAAACTACACACTCCACTAGATATTTCACTCTCGTTAGCAAATGCATGTCATCTTCCATATAACTCTTTAAATACAAGACCAAATTTTATAAAGCTGTTTATGAACAGATAAAAAGGTATATCAATGAACAAAATTGGCATCACTTTTTTACATACATATCATCACGCCATATCCCTTGCAGGGTAGGCAGAGAGAACAGAGTGCCAGAGAACTCTATCTCTGCATACTTCACTCGCTTCCTCAACATTCATAATTCTCTTCATACACGCTCGCCGGTTTCGGAGACTCTTGACTCCACCTTCGTTCAGTACCTGACCGATCTGGTCTAGGTAGGTTAGTCTCGGTCTCCCTCGGTACCTACATCCTTCCACTTTCACATTGTATATCTTCGTTCGTAACCAGACGTTCGTTCGGCATTCTTTCCACATGTCCGAACCATCGGAGCATTCCTTTCGCATCTTTACACCAATACTCTCTTTCATACCTACTCGCTCTCTTACGTCGTCGTTACGAATGCGGTCGGTCAGCCTAACTCCACAGATTTTCCGAAGAGATCGCATTTCGACCGCATTAATTTTACTTTCATACTCTTTTCTGCATACCCAACTCTCGCTTCCATACAGTAATGTTGGGACAAGCACTGCGTTATGTATTGCTACACGTGCCTTCTGGCTGAGGTGGTGGCTGCCGAGAAGTTGCCCCAACGCTCCGTTCACTCTATTTCCCGCATTCACTCTTCGCTCTATATCAGTGGTGTACCTTCCATCTCGGCTAAATCCACATCCAAGATATACAAATTCATCCACTTGCTCTAGTACATCATTACCTATTGTTTTACTCTTACATCTGTTCTGGCTTCATCACTTTTTTATAGATACAAAAAATGTTAATGATATGCTGCAGATATTTTATGACGTTATTAAAACCCCTATTGATAAATATGTGCCGAATCGCAGTACGACGACTAATCATTATCCACCATGGTTTAATAAATCAATAATTAGTTCATTAAAGGAGAGAAACAAGCTACGGTTACGTTACAAAAAATATAAAAATCCTATGGATGAGTTAGAATTAAAATTATTGTCCAAGAGATGTAAAAGTTTAGCAAAAGAATTACATTACAACTATTTGAGGAATATAGAAATCGAAATAAAAACTAATCCAAAACTGTTTTGGACATATGTCAAGACTAAACGTGGTGGTTCAAGTAGTTACCCATTAATAATGACTGATGGACAAACCACAACATCAAATGGATCAGTTATTTGCGAACTGTTTGCAAGTTATTTCTCATCTTCTTACAGCAGTGATGGAGACCCTGACACTAATAGCTACAATTCCACGTACTTACAATGCCTGAAGAACCACAGCCAGTGTTTAGTATACCCTATTTTAGACAGTGAAACCTTGCTGAAAAAGTTGCAATCTATTGATGTTAATAAAGGAGCGGGTCCTGATGATATCCCACGACTTTTTATTTCTAAGTGTGCACTGGCTCTAGCTTCTCTGCTGTTGCACATTTATAATGTATCACTGGCTTCAGGTGTATATCCCTTAGAGTGGAAACGTGCCAAAGTCGTTCCAGTATATAAATCTGATAGAAAAGATGTTATCGGTAACTATAGACCTATATCTATCCTTTCAACTTTTGTTAAGATCTTCGAGTCAATGTTATGTCCATATATTCAGAGGCATTTCAACTAGTATATCAGTGAGTGTCAACACGGTTTTGTTCCATTAAGGTCTACAGCTACAAATCTGGTAACTTTCACGGAATCAATAATACACTGCTTAGATGTTAATAGACAATATGATGTAATTTACACAGATTTTAGCAAGGCCTTTGATAGTATGTCCTACTCTATTTTGATCTCGAAACTATCAGCTTACGGTATCACTGGCCCTCTATTACAATGGCTCTCATCTTACTTAACTGAACGTGAGTTTTATGTGGTCCTTAACGGTTTTAGGTCGTCAACCTATGGTATCACCTCAGGTGCCCCACAGGGATCTCACTTGGCCCCATTATTATTTAATATGTTTATTAACGACCTTTCTGATTGCTTTCTTCATTCTGGGTTTTTCTTATATGCAGATGATTTGAAATTTGGAAGAATAATAGAATCCCAAAAGGATTGTGAGCTACTACAAGAAGATTTAAACCGAGTTTTGGAGTAGTGTACTCATAATAAAATGACGCTTAATGTTAAAAAATGTAATCACATGAAATTTACGAGAAAACATCATATAGTACAGTCACAATATTTCATACTTAACCAGAGCGTCGAAGAGGTACATTCAATTTGAGATTTAGGAATTACTTTCGATAGTAAAGTTACTTTTATTCCGCAAATCGATAACATGGTCGGGAAGGCTTCAGGGATGCTGGGGTTCATATTGAGGAATACAAGACAGTTTCGGGAAAGTAGTACAAAGATTATGCTGTATAATATTCTAGTTAGGAGCATGTTGGAATATTGTACTGTTGTGTGGAGACCTCATTATGTAACACATATGTTGCGTCTGGAAAGGATACAAAAACGGTTCTTATGGCATCTAGCATTTGCAAAAAATAAGCCCTAGCAACTCCTCAGCTACAAAACGCGGTTGCAGTATTTCAATATGTATTCTCTATCATTGCGCAGGATTATGACGGACGGTATATTTGCCTATAAACTTATTCAAACTAAAATTGATTGTCCACAGCTATTAGGCCTTTTGAGGTTTCGTGCCCCCGCTAGGTATCCCAGAAATATTATTACGCCATTGTGTCCACCTCTGTAAAGGACAGTTCTTGGGGCAAATTCGCCAATATGTAGAATGTGCAAGGTTGTAAATGGATGTAGTGATATAGTTGATATCTACAATGATGATTTGGGTAAAATGTCGAAGTGTATTATCAATAGTCACCCAACTTCCACTTAGGAAGATGGTGGTGTATGTATATGTATGTGTGTCTATATATGTATGTGTGTCTGTATATGTATGTGTGTGTATATGTATGTGTCTGTATGTGTATCTGTGCGAATATACACACATGTGTGTATATGTATGTGTGTATATGTATGTGTGTATATGTATAGCTATACGTGTCTGGTTGTACTACTATTGGTTCTATTTTTTTTAAATAATTATTGTCATATTCGTTTAATTTTATCTGATTTATTTACTTCACTCGCTTCCTCAACATTCATAATTCTCTTCATACGCGCTCGCCGGTTTCGGAGACTCTTGACTCCACCTTCCTTCAGTACATGACCGATCTGGTCTAGGTAGGTTAGTCTCGGTCTACCCCGGTACCTACATCTTTTCACTTTCGCATTATATATCTTCTTAACCAGACGTTCGTTCTGCATTCTTTCCACATGTCCGAACCATCGGAGCATTCCCTTTCGCATCTTTACACCAATACTCTCTTTCATACCTACTCGCTTTCTTACGTCGTCGTTACGAATGCGATCGATCAGCCTAACTCCACAGATTATCCGTAGAGATCGCATTTCGACCGCATTAATTTTACTTTCATACTCTTTTCTGCATACCTAACTCTCGCTTCCATACAGTAATGTTGGGACAAGCACTGCGTTATGTATTGCTACACGTGCCTTCTGGCTGAGGTGGTGGCTACCGAGAAGTTGCCCCAACGCTCCGTTCACTCTATTTCTCGCATTTTAATTTACCACACTTTTATATCATTTATTTTAATTTCATTGCATTTGAATTGAGGTGTTACGATTTGATGTAATTTAATTTACCTTATTGTATACTCAAAATCCGTTTTCTTATTTTTTTTATACTAGTTTAATGTTATAATTCCAAAGTGTAGACTCCGTATGTACATGTGTCTTAACCTATAATTAATTGTTATTTTTAATAATTATTGTCACATTTGTTTAATTTAATCTGATTTAATAAAATTTAATTCATATCACGGGACTTATTTTTTTTTTAATATCACTTTAATATTATATTTCCAATGTGAAGCCTCCGCATGTACATGTGGTGTTAACCTATTATTCATTGTTATACTCGTTTTTGTTTTTTTTTAAATTTATTTCTGTTCTATTGTATAAGTATAAACAATTGTTGGTTAACCTAATAAATAAATAATAAGAATATGTGCAGAATTATGATGATCATATAAGGCATACTACAATTAGCGCCACTATAAGAATTGCTAGCAGATACCGTATATTATTTTGATATATTTTGTAAGGTTTAGCCAGCATTTGTAATGCAAGCGAATAAAGATATTTTTTTTTTAAGAAATCATTCAACATATTTTCTAAATGTCTAAGGTTTTCTTTGTAATGGGGTACTATCCCAGAAACCTCCACGCGGTGTACCCTGGGTGCGGGCGGCGGTCCCCAGTTCTTCTGTTGTACTGTCGTCCGTAGCGAATATCTGCGCGATTTCGCTCCTCACTCTACTACAGTCGTAGTAGAGGTTATAGGACGCGAAATATTGGGACGGGCTCAGTCACTCATTCATTTGAGGGCTGGGCAGGCACATGCCACCGCCCACACATCGTAAACCTGATTCTTTGCTTGTCTTAGTTTCAGGAGCGAGGGTCTTGGCTTAACCGCCGGACCGCGAGGAAGACAACCTCTATAAAGAGTTCGAAGTAACATTCGGACTCGGAAATCACCCAGAATCTTAAGTTCTGGCGTGCGGCGAGAAGATGCATGGCAGATGGGTTGTTCTGTCGTTAGCACGCCCCAGCCAGGGTACCGGCTGACCCCCTGGTTGGTAAATGTAGGCTTGCCCGGGTAAAGGGATCTCTGCCCGGGTCGACGTATTGTATCTCCCATAATCGTGGGATCAATAATGGATACTGCAAATTTAAAATTAATTTACGACGGGGATCGTAGTGATCCTCACCCCAAGGCCCGGTCAAGCCGATCAAAAACTGACCAAGACGACGCCTCGTCCTCAGGACTTGAGGCGTCCGCCGAGGGCCCGGCACAAACCGTGGAGGCCCAGAAGAAGAAGAGGAGGTCGCCTCGAAAGTCTCGGGGCAACGGCCTGAGCCACAAAAGGCGGCTGGAGGAGCGGCGAGCGCGCAGGGAGGCTGCTGCCGCTGAAGAGGAGAAGGACGGTAGACTCGCAGCAGAGCCGTCGACGGACGAGGGCGACAGCGATGTCGCAGAGCCGTCCGAAGACGAGGGCGGCGGATCTACCGTCAGAATGGACGAGGGCGGTGATATTCCCGCAGGGCCGTCCAAAAAGGACAGTGGGTCGGCTGGTGAAGGCCCCACTAGGTCGTCGGCGCGTCTAGCAGCAAAGACGCCACCGGCGACCGCGACTAAGAAGGAGGAGGCCCTCCCCTCGCAGGTGCGAAAGCGCCCCCTGAGTAAGGGAGGCAGCTCGAGCGCCGAAACCGAGGGGAGCGTGGCCAACATGCCTCCACCCAAGATCCAGGCCTCCCGAAGAGGGCGAGGGACCTCGGTCATGGAAAGGGCGGCGGCGGTCGCTGTCCGCGCCGGCGAGGCCACGGATCTGCAGGCCGAAAATGTCCGCCTTAGAGGCGAGATGTCAGGCCTGCGGACCCGAAACCGGAACCTGGGCGACATGCTGGCGGAAATGCGTCGCGCAAACCGCCAGCTGTTGATAGACGTGGCCGACCTCAAGGCGCAGGTGGCGCTGTTCGTGTCACCCGCGCCAGCCGCGCTATCGGCCAGGGCCGGATACTCGGCGGCCGCTGCGGCGCCAAAGCCGCCTCGCGCTGCGGCGCCGACGACGTTGGGTGATGGCGTCAGCGTCACACCCGTCCCCGCGGCGAGGAAGACGCCTGCCGCCGCGAGGCGCGCGCCGCCGGCTGACGCTGGCGCGGTCACCGCGGTGAAACTCCCTGTTCCCGTGGTGAGGTTGACGCCTCTCCCTGCGGACCGCTTGCCGCCGGCTAGCGCCCCTGCGGCGCCAAAGCCGCCAGGCGCCGTAGAACGGGCCCCTAAGGAGGCTCAGCCGACCCCGTTTGAGGTGGGAGGCATATCGGACGAGGCCCTCGCCAAAATCATCGGCGCAGTGGGCAAGCTCGTCGATGCGCGCTTCGCCGTTCTGGAGGCGAGGTTGCCTCCAGAACCACGTGTCTGACCACCTCTCGCCGCGGACAAGCGGCCGCATGTGGCACCAGCCCCCGCCCCGCTGCCTTGTCAGGGTGGCCGCGTGGGGAGCTACGCCGCGGCCGCGGCCGGGCCTAAGCCCAAAGGCCCCGGCCCAGCTCCGAAGGGACCCGCCCTGAGGAGGAAGACGGCTCCGGCTCCTGCCGGACCGCTGAAGTCGCCCGCAACAACACCGCCGGCGACGACCAGCGAGGCCGCGACGAGGCCTTCCGCGTCTGGCACGACTGCCGTACCCGAACAGGGTTGGCAGGTAGCCGAACGCGACAGAAGGAGTCGCGGCCAAAGGAGGAGAGCGGAGGCCAAGCGCGCCGCTGAGGTACCCGCTCCTCAGGCAGGAGCCGGACAGAAGAAGAGACCGCGCAAGGGGCTCAAGTCGCCGAAGACGGCCGCAGTGGTGATCACTGTGCTGCCCGAGGCGGCCGAGAAGGGCCTCAGCTACGAGGCCGTCTTGAGGAAGGCCCGGCGGGAGCTAGACGTCTCCGATATTGGAGGCGTCGAAGCCAGGACCCGCAAGGCCCGGACGGGGGCTCGAATTCTCGAGTTCCCAGGGGCCGAGGGCGCCAAGACGGCCGACAGCGTGGCCGAGAAGCTGAGAGGTTTGTTCGCCGAGGAGGGTGGCATCAAGATCGCCAGGCCCGTCAAGTGCGCCGAAATGCGCATTTCGGGTTTGGACGATTCGGTGACGGTGGAAGACATCCGGGAGGCTATTGCCTCGAAAACCGGGTGTCCCATAGACACCGTCCGGGTCGGTGCCATTCGTCCCGGTCCGGGTGGCGTAGGTGCTGCCTGGGCGCAGTGCCCGGTGGAGTCGGTCAGGCAACTGGCCGGCTCAGGCAGGCTCCTCGTGGGCTGGAGCTCGGCGCGGGTAACCGTGCTTGAGCACCGGCCTGCGAGGTGCTACAAGTGCATGGCGGTCGGACACACTCGACCGACGTGCACTAATTGCTTTGACTGCGGCGGATTGTGTTTCCGCTGCGGTCAGACCGGGCACGTGGCGGCATCTTGCGCCGCCCCGCCCCACTGCCCCGCGTGTGCGGCGGGCAATAAGCCCGCCAAGCACCGCATGGGCTCTGGGGCGTGCAAGCCTCCAGCTTCGGCCCCAAAGGCGCGGGGCGGCCCTACGACCACGGCCGCTCCCGCTCCTAGCGCGGTCCGATCGCCCGCTGGCGAGGAGGTCATGGACACAACCCGATAATGGGTACACCAGCCATGCACCTCCTCCTGCAGGCCAACACCAACCACTCCGCCGGAGCGCAGGATCTCCTCCTGCAATCCATGGCGGAGTGGTCGATTGGTGCAGCCGTAGTCGCGGAACCGTACGCCGTGCCTGATCGCCCCAATTGGGTGGTCAGTCGAAACGGTACCGCGGCAATCGTCGTCTCAACGCAGCGGCACTTCCCGTCCTTGTCCCTTTTGGATAGGGGCGAGGAATTTGTCGCGGCGGAGTGGGGAGGGGTCACGCTTTACAGCGTATACCTCTCCCCCACTAGGAGGATGGACGATTTCGGGGCCTCACTCACCACCTTGGAGGCCTCGATACGGCGACTGGCACCGGGCCTCGTCCTGGTTCTGGGGGACTTTAACGCCAAATCCACGGCGTGGGGGTCCCCTACGACGGACGACCGCGGGCGGGCGGTCAACGAGTGGGCGGCTTCACTGGGCCTCTGTGTTCTGAACAGAGGCTCGGTGAACACGTGTGTGCGGCGGCAGGGCGGGTCGATAGTGGACTTGTCGTTCGCTAGCCCCGCTGTCGCGCCACGGGTGAGGAACTGGAGTGTCCTGGAGGAGGCGGAGACCCTGTCGGACCACCGGTACATCCGGATGGAGGTCTCCCCCCGGGAACCCGGTAGGGGTCACAGGGCGGACGGAGCTCCCGCGTTTCCGCGGTGGGCTGTGGGTCGTCTTGACAGGGATCTACTGGCGGAGGCGGCCATTGTCAGCACGTGGCTGTCCTCACCACCCCCAGCGGACGGAGTGGACGCTGAGGCTGTCCGCATTCGCAGTGCGTTAACGCAGATCTGCGATGCGGCCATGCCCAGAGTGCGGCGGCGTCCGCCTCCGAGGCAGGGGGTCTACTGGTGGTCCCCAAGACTGGCGGACCTTCGTGCGGCGTGTATCAGTGCCCGAAGGTCCTACACCCGCAGCCGGCGGCGTCACCGCGACGTCGAGCGGGAGGGCCAGCTGTACGAGGCGTACCGCAGTGCGCGGACTGCCTTTCGGCTGGCCATCCGTGCCGCCAAGGGCGCGAGTTGGCAGGAGATGCTGGACGGTCTCGACCGTGACCCCTGGGGTCGCCCATATCGCGCGGCGCTGAACAAGCTTCGCGCGCGGGCCCCCCCCCTCACCGAGACCCTCCAGCCCGACTTCCTTCGTAGGGTGGTCGAGGAGCTGTTTCCACGGCAGTCGGAACACACGCCCCCGGTCATGGCTCCGCCAGATCAGGACCGGGAGGCCGACGACGACGAGAGTGTTCCGCCCGTGACGGAGTCGGAAGTGGGGGCGGCCGTGGCGAAGATTCGTTCCGCCACCACGGCCCCCGGCCCGGACGGAATTCCAGTCCGGGTGCTGACGTCGCTCCTCGAGCACTTCGAGCCTCGCCTCAGGCAGCTGTTCAACGCCTGTCTGACGTCTGGACGGTTCCCTGAGTGCTGGAAGGAAGGGAGGTTGGTTCTCCTGCCAAAGCCGGGACGGTCCCCGGATTTGCCGTCGGCCTACAGGCCCATCGTGCTCCTCGACGATGTGGGTAAGCTGCTGGAGCGTGTGCTCGCTGCCCGCATCGTCCGACACCTGGAGGAGGTGGGGCCCGATCTGTCGGACGCTCAGTATGGGTTTCGGAGGGGGCGTTCGACCATCGGGGCCCTATTACGCCTGAGGCAGGCGGCCGCGGAGGCCGTCGCCGGGAAGGGAGTGCTGTTGGCGGTGTCGTTGGACATCGCCAACGCATTCAATAGTCTGCCATTCGGCTGCATCAGGGAGGCGCTCCGGTTCCATGGAGTGCCCCTGTACCTCAGGCGGCTGGTGGCAGACTATTTGGAGGGCCGCAGTATCCTCTGCGCGGGTCCCGCAGGGGACATTGTGCGGACGCCCATGTCGTGCGGCGTTCCACAGGGGTCGGTTCTGGGGCCGACTCTGTGGGACATCGGGTACGACTGGGCGTTGAGAGGGAGTCTCCCCCCCGGGCTGAGCTTGGTGTGCTACGCTGACGACACGCTCGTCACGGCCCGGGGCAGGACACTCGAAGAGGCGGCGAGCCTGGCCACTCTCGGCACCGAGGAGATGGTCAGGCGGATCGAGGCGCTGGGGCTCAGGGTGGCCCTAAACAAGACGGAGGCCCTACTTTTCCATGGGCCCCGTGTGAGGCTGCCCATCGGCGCCTCGATAGTGGTAAACTCCATCCACATCAGCATCCAGGCCCATATGAGGTACTTGGGTCTGGTGCTCGACGGGCGATGGTGGTTCCGGGAGCATTTCCGACAGATTGCTCCCCGGCTTGTCGGCGCGGCGTCCGCCCTTTCTCGACTCATGCCGAATGTGGGCGGACCCAGTTTTGAGGCCCGACGGCTGTATGCGGGGGTCATCCGCTCGATGGCCATGTACGGCGCACCCGTGTGGGCGAGGGCTCTGAACGCCCAGCTCAGGGCGGTTCTGTGGAGGCCACAGAGGGCCATGGCGGTCAGAGCCATTCGCGGGTACCGCACGGTGTCGACAGAGGCGGCGTGCCTGTTGGCCGGGATACCCCCGTGGGACCTAGAGGCGGAGATGCTCTCCGACCTCTACCGGCGGGTTATCACAGCGCGCGAGGAAGGTGGCTCCCCATCGTTGAGCGAGATAGCCACCTGGCGCGTGGATGCCCGCCGAGACGTCATCGCCCGTTGGGCTACGCGGCTGGAGAGGCCTAGGCACGGTGTGGAGACCGTTGAGGCCCTCCGGCCCGTATTGATAGAGTGGATGGAGCGGCGGCACGGAGTCCTCACCTTTCGGCTGGTGCAGGTATTGACGGGGCACGGGTGTTTCGGGTTGTACCTGCACAGGGTCGTGTATAGGGAGTGGACTCCGGCCTGCCACCACTGCAGGAGTGGCGAGGACACGGCGCAACACACGCTGGAGGTGTGTCCGGGATGGGAGCGGCAGCGCCGTGACCTCGTCGCTGTCATCGGTGCCGACCTGACGCTGCCGGCCGTCGCGAGAGCGATGGTCGACAGCATCAGGAACTGGGACGCGGTCGCCGCCTTCTGCGAGGCTGTCATCTCGCAGAAGGAAGCGGCGGAACGGGCAAGGGAGGATTCCCGCGCCCCGGGCCGCCGCCAGCGGCCGGGGCGGCGCAGGCGCGAATACCTGCGCCTGATGCCGCCCTAACCGAGGCTTCGGGTGATCGGACCGGGGAATTGTCCGGTCACCCGACGTGAGGCCACCGCGTGAGGGCGACGCCCCGACGGCGAAATCTGTCGGGGCGTCGACGAGAGGAACCCGCGAGGGTGAACCGCCGGGCGGGCCACCGAAGTTAAAAATCGGGTCCCGGTGACCCGCTCGCACGGCGAAGAGAGAGGAGTTTTTACGGTGGGTCTATGGGGTCACGCGCAGCCTTTTCCGTCACCCCGGACCGATTTGGCGGGGCGAGACTAATCCATAGTCCACCAAAAAAAAAAAAAAAAAAAAAAAAAAGGTTTTCTTTGTAATAATATGCATGCATTATACATATAAATAGATAGAGTGGTTCAAGAAGATCTTGAATCATTTTATCTATTGACAAAAACCGTATTAAAAGCCGTTGCGTTTAAAAGATCTTAGCGTACAGACATCAGCGGTGACTTTGTTTTTTACTATGTATAGACTCTCTGTATAATTTACAGCTAAAGAAAATTGTGTAAAAATTCATTACAAAGGAATAAATAAAAATTGGATTAAAGACAAATACCTATTTAAGGGTAAACTTAAGCCTGAGAATAAAAAAATACACTTTTGGGTATGTATTATATGTTTCATGAACTTTGAAATAATACAATTTTATCAAATAGAAACAACTGATGCTTAATAAGAAAATCCTATTCAGAATAAAAATGGAGTACAATACATGATTTATGCAGCATATTGTAGCAATACAATAAAAGTATTGTATATAAAAATACAAAATACATATTATGATTTACAATTTAAACACAATAATACTTACACTGAATTCTAAATTATATTTTACGTATAAAAATTGATACATTGACTCATCAGCTTATTGACATCAAAGGGCAAAGAACGCCATGATTGCAGTTGATGCTGCAATACACTAAGTAGAGCACTATTGTTCTTGTAGTAATGAAGTAAGAATACAATTCACCCATTAAAGGAATTTGATATTCTTATAACATCTATGCAAGAGAAAGTAAACTCGAAATATAACTCTATACCAATTCATCTAAAGAGCGTAGGGTAGTAGGTTAATTTTCCTACTATCATTAAGGAGGCTCGAGCCAGCAGAGGATATACAAGATGCCGATTTTAGGCAGGAATGGTGTCATAAAAAATATTACAGTTAGTTGCAGACTCCTAGCTCTGCCCAATCCCGAGATAAAGTGATTTGTTTCTTATCAAAACAGTAGGTTTGTCCCCGTACATTGACCTGTAGGTACATTTCGACCCAACCGTGTGGCGGCGAGCGCAGCGCGAGCGGGGCTATTTGCCTACTAGTTCTGTGTCACTCGCATGAGTATATTCCTACATCGATTTTTTATAGTACAAGTGTATTGACCGCTTATCAGTATGGTAATTTAATTAGAACTTAGGTACTATTTTTTTTTACTGATTTGGATAGTGTATTAGGGTCTGATACACCCTCTTCAAGGATTCTATTAATTAAATCGGCAACCTGTATAAGAGTTGAGATGATGAGAAAGCTGTTGCCTATTCTCCTTATAATACTTACAGCCGATATTGACGAGTGCTATTATCTAATAAGAGGTTTAACATATACTCTTAACTTCTGCCATAGAACTAGTTATCATCTATTCATCATACACCTACTATCCCAACTACTTGGGGTCGATACAATATGTATTCTTCTTTCATAGTACATATTGTAAAAGTTATTGGCAATAGTTTCATGACCAGTCACCTTCCAGACGTCAACTCTCCTCGGGAATGTATTCGTTGACCAAACGCCTTTAAATAAAATTGGCCCAGGTCGTTATAAGGCTCTTAGTCGTCTTTTACGACATCCACGAGCAAAGTAAGGGTTGGTAGTATTTGTAGCCGCTACACACACAGCTATTATTATAATCTATTACAATATACATTTAAAATACAATCATATATCAATACTTACCAACAACATTGAGGTGTATAAAGTGACTCATATGTGGTGTTGTCGATATTTGACACTCGTAGATACCTGAATCCCTATGTTGTGGGTATTTAATCTGAAACAAGAGTATTTACATAAGTGATTTTGTTGTACCTATTAATTAATTGTAGATACACTAATAATTGTATTGACACTTGAGTGATATAGGAATACTATCAACCCGTCCTCGCCTCGCTTCGGTTACGTCTACTTTCGCTACATAGAATTCCTCTCGGAGAAGGCATTTCTTAAAATCCTATTTCATCTGATCTGTACAGAGCAAAAAGAAAGTCCACACTAAACTCCAAGTCTGTAGGGGCAGTATTGGAATATAGATTTTTTTGGTTAACACCTATGCAATCCGCTTTAGGGTTGGAATTTTCAAAAAGCCGTTCTTAGTTCAACTGTGTATCGTAACACAACTATGCCAACCGAAATTCAAGTCTGTAGGAGCTATATTTAAAATGAGATTTTTACACCCCAACAACCTCCCTTGCGGGTGGAATTTCGTAAAATCCGTTCTTAGCTGACCTTTACTCAGCAAAAGGAGTATTCCTACCAAATTTAAAATCTGTAGACCTTATGGTTCAAGAGATATTAGATATTATATCATAGGTGGAAATCTCTTATATATATATATATATATATATATATATATATATATATATATATATATATATATATAGAAGATAGATTACTGCCATTGTTGAGTACATAGATGGCGAAGTGGTTAAAATGACGACCTACAGTGCTAGAGTCGTTCGATTCCCACACAGGACAATATTTTGTGTGATCCACAAATTGTTGTTCTGAGTCTGGATGTAATTTCATCGTCATCATTTATCATCTCAGCTCATGTATGTCCCACTGTTGGGTCCGAGCCACCTCCACAATGAGAGGGAAATTGACCTACTATACCACGCTAGTCAAACGTGTTGGTATAGGGTTTCGAGATTTTCGTCTCTTGCATAGATGTTATATGCGTTTTATATCATTTATCAGTCTCGTACGATCACCCACGGGTAAAATAGGGGGTCGTGAATTGTATTCTTACTCCGTCACCACACACAAATTTGTATCTGTCAAATTTATATGTTAGTAAATTCTCTAGTAATACAAGAATTATTGCTTAGTGCCCCTGCATTCCTGTTTAAAAAACAAAGAAAATTGTTTGATTCTATGTTCTAATCCTGTTTGAAAATAGGTTTGTTGAATGTTTCGACATATTTATTTGTGTGCCTTTTATCAAAAGTATATTTATACTCTATACTTCAATGTGAATTTAATACAAACTTGTCATTTCAATTTTATTTTATAGTTATGATAGCAGCACTTGCTTAAAAACATATTTACAATTTCTCATTATATTATTTGTCTTCTTGGCAATATTTCATAATCTATCTATCCTAACCCTTATCAATTAACAAAACATATATCCGTGTGGTGACGGAGTAAGAATACTATTCACCACCCCATAGCTTACCCGTGGGTGATCCTACGAGACGATTAAGGGATATAAAACGCATATAACATCTATGCAAGAGAAGGAAAACTCGATACAAAACCCTATACCAACACGTCTGACCAGCGCGGTATAGTAGCTTAATTTCACTCTCATTACGGAGGAGGCCCGAGCAGTGGGACATTTATGGGCTGTGATGATGATGATGGTGATAAGAGAGTGAGCTTTTTTTTATTTATTTGACTTATATCACTTAGCTGCGTGACTTATAGCACTATAAATAAAAAAAAACACTTAACAGTTAATACATTCAACCAAACAAACTCTTCAAATTTTTATATTAACATAAATATAGAATATAAAATTCATTATAATTTTAAATTCTCTTTTATGACGATGTGTTTATATTCATCTATTCATTAGCTTTGAACTCAAATACACCTCTTCGTTAAAATATTATAATTATATATCGTTTTATGAAATGAACGGGATAGAAAACCTGATTAACATATTTAACTCATTAACTGATATAATATTGTCCGTGTGGTGATGGAGGAAGAATACAATTCACTACCCCCTATCTTACCCATGGGTGACCATAAGAGACGACAAAGTTGTATAAAATGCATATAACATCTATGCAAGAGAAAGAAATATCGAAACAAAACCTTATACCAACACGTCTAACCAGCGCGGGATAGTAGGTTAATTTCCATCTCATTTCGGAGGAGGCAAAAAGAGCCCAACAGTGGGACATATATGGGCTGTGATGATGATAATAAACTGATATATGCAGAAAACCACGTTAGATTTTAATTCCAGATGTGAGAGACAATCAAGGTTTATTTAATTAACACTTCGAGTTTAAAAAAAATACTTTTTTTTAAAACTCCTGCAGGAGGCAATAGTCTTTGTACTCTGGGTGACTTTACAAACATATAAATAACGTAAACAAAGTACAGCCAGACTCAGAACAACTACGATCGCACAAAGTATTGTACTACGTAGGAATTATACCCACGGCACTGGCACGGAATATCGGTATCTTAACTCTTACGCCATCTGTGCAGTCAACCGTTCGACACAGGCGCCATAGGATCTTTTTACGTAGCAATCTCATAGAGAGATCTATATCCGATGAATATTGATACGCTGATAGACGGATAGATGGATTATTAATTATCAGAAATTAGATCACTTTTCTCGTCTATCTGCTCAATAGGCTTTTCTATAAATCAAACTATCGACATTCACTATAAGATACAGGAGTCCTTTCCCGATGAAAGGTAATACAATATTAGTCATGATTAATAGGCGGGTTGGTTTGGCGATCGTAATTATGATGTTTCCAGGAGAGTACTAAACGAAACTAAATAAGAATTTACACTGATATCAAGGTCCCCTTTTTTTTGAGTAGGCTATGATCCAAGGCAGCGCGTGGCCCCATAACTTACCGTATTCCCTCCCCTTAGCAATTAGACCAACCACTCCTTGCCATGCGTGGCCAGCCCGATGGGTTACCCTTTCAGGTACCATTCCCCGTCGACGCCCCAGCTAACTGCCGGGGCGCCGCCCTCACGCGGTCAGCCTCTCTGCGGGTGACGGACTATTCCCAGGTCCAGTCACCCAATCAAGTTTCCTTGAGAGCAATAATATGAGTTTATTAATAAATTACATGAGATCTAGATTTCGAATCATTAATCAGTGATATTTTTTTTCTTTTTAAATTGAAGAAAATAACCTTTTTCTCGTACAAATCGTAGTAAAAAATGATAAAAGTATAAGAGGAGGAAGATATGCATATAATGTTGATGCGAGTAAAGGCTAATAAAAACTCGAAATAAGCTACTCTATTCTATAATTTACTAACATCCCTTAATCACGTTCAAGTCACATTCGGGAATAGTAATTGGAGCTGAATTGTATTCTAATTCGATCAATATATATATCGGGTTGAGAGCCCTCAGCGCTCACCCATAGTCCGCGCAAAGCTGTCAAAGCAATCTGCGGCTAACAGCTAATCACAAAAAAAATATAATAAAAAAAAAGGTCATTGTATGGAAATATATTTATTACAATAAAAATAATTGGTTATTATTTTCAATCACTGTAAATATAAAAACCATTGCCGTAATACTAAATATACTTTATATACTCGTTTCATTTTAACTTCATGATACTTCAAGTTGAATTGCCTTATTTAATTTTACTCATAACATTTAAGACTCGTTCTCAAAATGGAATAGGCGTCTTCTTATTACCTTAAAATTATCCAACCAAATGTTTCAGTAATTGTAAGTTCAATTATAATATGAAGTGGAGGTTTTACTTCAAGTATAATAACACCTTTAAGTAATGTTACTTAAATATTTGAGTTACGCTGACGTAATTTCTTCATTTCATGTAATACAAATTGAAGGCGTTATATTAAATTAAATACTCAAATAGAAATTAGTAGAGTTATGTAACGTATTATTTTATTTGCTTTTACAGTCAATAGCGACCCACTCTCAATTTACTTCAATTTAGCTACTCTATCTTCGGATATTAAATCTCTCATTACTTCTAAAATATTCATTGTAATTACGTACTGTAAACGGTAGCTTTGATGTACATTATATGCACTATGTATTTACATGGTGCATATAATGTACATCACATACACATACATTATATAACGAATGATTCTATTTGTGTAAAATAACTTAGTAAATAGTAATGCATATATTTTAGTAATATGTGAAGAACATGTTTAGATGCGATAAATATATGCTATTGTGAAGATGTAAATACTATTTTTTTTAATAATATGTAAAAGACAGGGTTAGATAGGACGTAAAACGTAATATATATATATATATATATATATATATATATATATATATATATATATATATATATATATATATATCTATCTATATATATAAAAGAAGAAGCTGACTGACTTAATGACTGACATATCAACGCAGGGCCTAAACTATAAGAGTTAGAAACTTGAAATTTTGCACAGGTGTTCCTTTTATAACGTAGAGGAGCACTAAGAAAGGATTTTTGAAAATTCATCCCCTAAGGGGGTTAAAAGGTGGTGCAAAGTTAGTATGAAACTTTGCCATTTTTGAAGTTATTTGAATGAAATTCAGTATGAAGATTCTTCATTAAGAATCATAAAATACGTGTAAAATATTTTTTCGATTATCATCCCTTAAGGAGGTAAAAAGGGAATGCAAAGTTAGTATGAAAGTTCTCTGATTATTGAAGTTATTTAAATAAAATGTTGTATTTGGGTTATAAGTTCCTAAAAATGATTATTGCCGATAACCCTTTTTGTAAATTCAATCCCTAAAAGGAGTGCAAATTTAGTAGGTATAAAAGTGTTTGTATTTATCTACATTATTTCAATAAAATTTTGTATTTAGGTTATTAGTTCTTAAACATTATAATTGGCGATAGGATATCGCTCAGAGTTTAAAGTGTCGATCGTGTGTCTAGACCTTAGCCTGCCAAAAAAAAACAGTGCTGTCGCATCAGGGACGGGTGCGACTCAAGCCGCGAGTCCGTGAAGTAAGAATGAGGATGGTAAGCTGGAATATAGGTACAATGACTAGAAGAGAAAAAGAGCTAGCAGATGTTCAGGAAAAAAGACGAGTGAATGTAGCATGCGTGCAAGAGACAAGATGGAAGGGTATGAGAGCTAGAGAGATTGGAATGTGTTCTAATTTTTTCTATTCTGGAGGCGATGGTAAGAGAAATCGAGTGGGTATAGTGTTGGATAAGTAATTGAAAAAATGTTTGACGGATGTAAAGATACTGAATGACAGAATTATAATAATTAAACTGGTTTGGAAAATTTAATATTGAACATTTTATTAATGCGTATCCCACATAGTGAGAAAATCCATATAGAAGGTGATTTTAATGGACATGTAGGAAGGATGAAAGTAGCGTATGAGAGAGTGTATGGCGGGTGGGACTTAGGGAGGCGAAACGCGGCAGGCGAAACTCTACTGCGGACTGCGTCAGCCTTCGATTTTGCTGTTGTCAATACTTTTTTGAGAAGCGCGAAAGTCACTTAATAACACATTAAAGTGCGAACCACAGCAGCCAAATAGATTACTTTCTTCTTAGAAAAAATAACATATGCGCAGTAGAGAACTGCAAAGCAATACCACGTCAGCCTTAACTTCCCAACATCGCTTACTGTTTCTGGAAGTTAAAATCTCAATGCAAATAGCTAAGTTAGTAGTAAACCTAAGAAGATTGCGTGAAAGAATTTCGGAAGAAAGTAGTTCATAGAATGATTAAGATTAAGAAAAGAATGAAAGAAAAGACTGTAAATGAATGTTGGAATGACATCTCATTACATAGGAATCCCTTACATAGGAAGCCATCGCTTTCTATGTAAGAGAAGTAGCGAAGGATATTCTCGGTGAGACGACGAGTAAAGGAATGATATATACATGTTGGTAGAATGATAGTGTACAAAAGCTTTTGAAAGAAAAGAAGAATGCTTTTAAGAACTGGAAAAGTGTGAGTGTTGATAACTGATGATGACAAATGAAATAATATTGAACGAGCTTTAATTCCAACGACCATACACATAACATTATATTGATCTTACGTAAACCACTCTATCGCCTCAAATGTCATTTGCAAAGGTTACATAAGGAAATTGTTAGTGCTTTGAACTTACATATATTGTTGGATTAGAAGGTTACCCAAATAACTTACATGTTATGACATGGCAAAGGGCCAACATCTCTGATGTGCTTACGTACACAAGTATATACTCAAAGAAAAAGTGGTGCTAAGTTTATTGATAGCGTAAGAACATTGTGAGGCATCTCTAAGTCGAATAACAACATTGTTGTTGTAGAAAATATTTACTCAAGAAGCAAATTTATCTTTATTATGCCTATATAAATGTTATATTATGATAACTGCAAGTATAAAACTTTGTTATGAACTAGTAAGAAGGTTATCATTAGAAAAATGTACGAATATATGCACATGAAATCAGTTTAATAAAATGTCGGTATCACATCATGAATTTATTTGCATTGACGGTTTTAGATGAAACTGCTTGAAAGAAAATGTAGATAGATATAAAAAGTATTGGTTCTTGATATATTTAATTCGTAACTAGAAATGGCTGGGCTCTGGGACAGAAAAAGAGAATTTGGGTACCTATTTTTCATAACTAAAGAGGTTGAAATGTAAGATGTTAGCAAGCATACGTAATATGGGTCGCAGTTATAATCATCGAGCTAGTTCAGATCTCAATATATAATAGAAACGGAAAGCCCAATAACAGCCATTAGCAGATACAAAATTGGAAAGTAGATTTTTGAATCAATCTTTACAGGCGGAATCATTAAATAATACTACACTCTGCTCTATGCAGATGATGCAGTCCTGCTGGCACAGTCAGCGACTGACCTACAGACCCTAGTCGACACAATGACAGAAGATTGTAAGAAAAGGAGTCTACGCGTGAATGTGAGCAAAACCAAAATAGTTGTCTTTGAAAGACATGAAGCCAGAACAGATGTAAGAGTAAAAATAGGTAATGATCTACTACAGCAAGTGGATGAATTTGTATATCTTGGATGTAGATTTAGCCGAGATGGAAGGTACACCACCGATAAAGAGCGAAGAGAAAATGCAGGAAATATAGTGAACGGAGCGTTGGGACAACTTCTCGGTAGCCACCACCTCAGTCAGAAGGCACGTGTAGTAATACATAACGCAGTGCTTGTCCCAACATTACTATATGGAAGCGAGAGTTGGGTATGCAGAAAAGAACATGCAAGTAAAATTAATGCGGTCGAAATGCGATCTCTACGGAAAATCTGTGGAGTTAGGCTGACCGACCGCATTCGCAACGACGACATAAAATAGCGAGTAGGTATGAAAGAGAGTATTGGTGTAAAGATGCGAAAGGGAATGCTCCGATGGTTCGGACATGTGGAAAGAATGTCGAACGAACGTCTGGTTAAGAAGATATACTATGCGAAAGTGGAAGGATGTAGGTGCCGGGGGAGACCGAGACTCACCTACCTAGACCAAATTGGTCACGTACTGAAGGAAGGTGGAGTCAAGAGTCTCCGAAACCGGCGAGCGTGTATGAAGAGAATTATGAATGTTGAGGAAGCGAGTGAAGTATGCAAGAATAGAGTTCTCCGGCACTCTGTTCTCTCTGCCTACCCTGCAAGGGATATGGCGTGATGATATGTATGTATATGTATGTATCATTAAATAATAATATAATATTATATAGTATGATCATCATTCAATCAATAAATATTTATAATTATTAACTAGTAAAAAAAAAAAAATTCTATACGTTTTCTAACCACGATGAAATAGAACTCTTTCATTTACATTTTTAATAATACTTTTTAATGATATTAATTTTTATATAGTAATTTTGAAACTAAAATAATTATCCATATATCAAAATCTTTCGTAGGTATTTATATTATTAACAAGATTAGAATTTACTTAATAAAAAAGAGAGAATTTTCTTTCTGTTTATCACATCGCAAATTGATTACACATTGAAACCGTTTACGAGCCACTCATGCGTAAAATACAAATAAAATCCAATTTTGTTGTATTTCAAACATTCAGCTAACAGTAAAATAGTGACTGTTTTATTGAAATAATTTACTTTTGATTCAATATCGAAAGTGAACCGTATTTATGAAGTGCGTATTAACAATTCAAGAACATAATGGCATATTTAAATTAAGTTTTAAACATGACTATGATAGCATTCGAATAATTTCAAATTTGATGTACAGGAAAAACCGTTATATAAAATAGGTTTTTCAACCTCATTGCAGCTCCATTACTACTTTCTTTTTATTTGGTTATAGTCTTAAAATTTAACCTTCTTGGCTCCTTTATGTTGTCATAGAAAGAATGTAATTCAACGTAAGCTAACGGGATCATGATATTCTATGGATTACTAGATTTTTGGTTATAATAGGGTCTATATAAACTCAGTATCACATGTGCCAAATATATTCAATCAATCAGTACCAAACAAAATATACGCAATTTTACAAATAATCTAAAGCTTTTCACTGGATTCTTACACATACAAATATCCTCACCATATTTGTTGACGAATTTAAAACAAGCGATAATTAAACATTTAATAATCAAAAAAACGTCCAAAACTTAGAGGAATATCATCGTTGATTCAAGTACTTTGCATGACAGACTAAAGAAAGATTAGACTACTGAATAGTAGTAAATTCTTTAGACTTTTCAAAATAAATTTCCTCCTACTATGCTTTTATTTTATAATTTATGGTGGCAAAAGAACATGCTGCATACCTGGTGGTACGTGTTACTGCTCCTCATGGACCAAGGGTACAGGGAAGCCGCTGCCTACCAATGAATGAAAACTACCATAACCCACCCACAAAACTTGGGCTGCTGACTTTTTCGCTCACTAAACGAAGCGCAACAGAGCATTGCCACTGCCCAGAAACACGATTTACTGCGAGAGTATGATACTATCCCGGACGAACCTAACTAAGGCTGTAGGCAGAAAACTGTCAACAGTGTTACCCTATCTATCACTACTGAATATGTTATATAGTTTTAACCATAAAGGTAATAGAAGAACTGTAATATCGTCAATCATTGAAATGTTTTCGATATGTCGCGAAAGAAAAGTAAAATACATACATACATATCATCACGCCATATCCCTTGCAGGGTAGGCAGAGAGAACAGAGTGCCAGAGAACTCTATCTCTGCATACTTCACTCGCTTCCTCAACATTCATAATTCTCTTCATACACGCTCGCCGGTTTCGGAGACTCTTGACTCCACCTTCCTTCAGTACATGACCGATCTGGTCTAGGTAGGTTAGTCTCGGTCTCCCTCGGTACCTACATCCTTCCACTTTCGCATTGTATATCTTCTTAACCAGACGTTTGTTCGGCATTCTTTCCACATGTCCGAACCATCGGAGCATGCCCTTTCGCATCTTTACACCAATACTCTCTTTCATACCTACTCGCTCTCTTACGTCGTCGTTACGAATGCGGTCGGTCAGCCTAACTCCACAGATTTTCCGCAGAGATCGCATTTCGACAGCATTAATTTTACTTTCATACTCTTTTCTGCATACCCAACTCTCGCTTCCATACAGTAATGTTGGGACAAGCACTGCGTTAAAAGTAAAATACTAACGCGATAATACAAAAAAAAAATGTTTTACTTCATTTGTCGTATTTATAATACTCAATTAAAATTATATATCATTATATGTTTTATTTTTAAATAACTTATTTAAATATTTATAATAAGACAGATATGTAGTAAGATACATATTGTCTACCTTTTGGCAGTGTAGTTAAACCAATTGTTCTCTCATAGTGAAAACGTCGCATACGCAGGACTTTTTCTATTTTCTTTGCGTTGGACTATGCTGTGGTCACGCCCTGCCACATCGGTCCGAGGTGACGGAAGAGGTGGCGCGCGACCCCATAGACCCACCATGCAAAGCACCTCTCTTCGCCGTGCAAACGGGCCACTGGTACCCAATCTTTGTCTTCGGTGGCCATACGCAGAAGGACTAAAAGATATTTTATTAGTATTAGATATAGATATTTACCTGTAAAGTCCAATCCTCGGAATGTGGCAAATGAATCGCTCGAAACCTCTGGTCACTGGTGTACGTATATCGGCCAACAGTCAGAAGATGAATATCTCTATGCCGTACCCATGATACTTGCATATTCAACTAGAACAAAAAAAAAACATTTTCTTTTTATTAATATAATGTTAGACTATCTTTTCATATATATTTTAATACTAAAAGATGATTAAAATATGCGAGTAGATCAAGTCCAAGTTCCTCGTGGTAAGACCAAGACTAAGAATACAAGAGAATCATCATTAATCATCATTCTCCTGCTCTTATCCCAATTACTTGAGGTCGACGCAATGTGTACTTCTTTTCCTAAACATTACAAAGATTTTATGACCGGCCATCCGCCTGACGTAATCCCTCCTTGAAAATGTAATTGTTGAAACAGCATCAGGTGGTGTTGGCCCAGGTTGATATATCTTAGTCATCTTTTACGACATCCACGAGCAAAGTAAGGGTTGATAGTATTCAAGAGAATAAAACATCGAAATAAACATTTCTAAAGCGTTTGATCATCGTATAGTGATCTCCATAGTCAACCCTGCATCTGTGGAGAAGAGTCGAGCCTCGCAGTGGGACCTACGAGTATATGATATGGTGATCAAAACATATTTGCCCGAGAAATAAAAGTATATATCTTAATATATATAAATCTTAATATATATAAATTACGTGTCACGTTGTTTGTCCGCGATGGACTCATAAAGTACTTAACCGATTTTAACCCAATTTGCACAGCAAGTGTAGTTTGATCCAACTTAAAAGATAGGATAGCTTAAATCTCAATTTATAGTAATATTATTTTATTGCAAATTATGTATAATATTTGACATGTCTAATATTTGACAGTCAAAATCATATGTTATATCAAAAGGATTTTAAAAGATGGCGGAATCTGTTGACTGCATTCAGTAAGTATTTAATAGATGGCGCTATGTTAAATGTACAAATGTTTCATATAAGCTAAAATTTGTTAGAATAAACAAAAAGTGTTACTGAGGCTAACCTAAGCCACAGCAACGCGTGGCCCGGTCTGACTGCATTCAGTAAGTATTTAATAGATGGCGCTATGTTAAATGTACAAATGTTTCATATAAGCTAAAATTTGTTAAAATAAACAAAAAGTGTTACTGAGGCTAACCTCAGCCACAGCAACGCGTGGCTCGGTCTGCTAGTATAATATATATAAAAGAAAATATACAAATCGTTGTGAGAAATACGTATTAGTTCCGGATGACGCAATAAAATCTCTTGGGTGAGAATTTATCCATTACATCATCTAAAAAGTCTCAATATTTGTATCAAAATCAGGCTGGTAATTTTGATATTATATTGTTGAAGTCAATTATCAAATTCTTCCATTTTATTATATTGACCACTTATGCTCATTGTTTTCTATATACTAAATTTACTTTTTTATGGTAAGTATTCTCCCACCCCACCTAAATCGTCAGGGGCGGTAGAAGGGTGGCATATGACCTCATAACTTGTCGTATTATCCCTCATCGTCAATTGAGCAGGTTACTTTTATATTTTAACCTATTTTTTATAAAAGAATGCCCGCTGCTCTATTCCCTATGAACTACAGTATTCTATTACGATATAACACATCGATAAACAGTCTATCTAAATTGAAAATATTCATATATTTGGCCTTACCGTGATGGAATAAATAAATAAAAACTAGATGACTCTTGTGATTACTTCGCAACAGTAGTTGAAAATTTATTACGTATATAGCTATAAGTCAGCAACGTTATATTTACGCATTCGTTCTGAAAGATTAATAAACGAGAATGAATTAATTTCCACTAAAGAGCGTTTTATAATTTAAGATTTAAACTGTATTTATTTAATGAATATAATAGTTTCAATTTATTATTTAATTTTCGTCATTAGAGGGGAAAATGATCTTCTATATAGTGTGTCAAACGTTAAAATTGATTCAGTAATATGAAAGATATTCCATAATGACAAATGGACATATTTGAGATATAATGTAAACTAGTGTTTTTTTTTTGTTAGTCAATGGTCTGGATATATGCCACCCGTTCCATCAGGGGCAATGCCCCACCATGTTGTTTCCCCATCGCCATTGGGCCGGCCACTGGTACTGGGCTTTACATCCGTGGCCAGCCTGGCGGGTTACCCTTTTGGATACAATCCCCCATCGATGCTCCGGCTAACTTCCAGGGCATCGCGATAAGCCTCTCTCGGCTAGGGCAGCATTAGGCGCAGTTACTCGCGCCGCAAGCGCCAGCAGCGCAGCGTGTCGCCGAAGAAGATTTTCTCTCGGACCCACCCCGCCGCCTCCTTCCGCGACTGTCTCGCAGAAGGCGGTGACCACGTCCCAGTTCTTGACGCTGTCAAGCATCACCTTAGCGATGGTTGGCAGCGTCAGGTCAGCACTGATGATTGCGATGAGTTCACGCCGCTGCTCTGTCCAGAATACACAGATTTCGAGCGTGTGCTGAGTATACTTGTCGCTATCGCAGTGGTGGCAAGACTGTGTCCTCTCCCCTCTCACGACATTAAATACAAAAGACTAATAAATTTATTTTGTATACACTCTAAATCTTTTTGTCTTTGGTTTAATGTGGAGACTAAATAATCGACTTACATTCCAAGTGACTTCAAACAATGTTTTTAAGGCTTCAATATTATTAAAATTTGTCATAATACAAATTCTAGATTAGGATAGGCCTTTTTACATACAATCATTATGTGTTTCCGAAAGTTTAAGCTAGCAGTAAAATGTACACCTAAATTTTTGAGTACAGAGACACGGTAAAGTGTCTTTGTTTATAGTTGATTCATGATAATATGAGAGTAAGCACGACTAAAAGTAAGTATTGAATATATTAACATCTATGCCAAGAGAAGGAAAACTCGAAGCAAAATCCTTTACCAGTACGTCTGACCAGCGTAGTATAGTAGGTCAATTTCCCTCCCATTATGGAGGAGGCTCGAACTCAACAGTGGGATATATATGAGCTGAGATGAGATGAGAATTTGATTTGATGACTTGTAATATTTACGCGAGTATTACACATTTGAAATAAAACTAATTTTACGGATTCTATCACGTTTGTATTTGAATTTTAATTTCCCGACGTTTCGAACACTTTACAGTGATCATGAAGGAAGGACGGAAGGACTGAGGTATCTTACGTCCAATATGTCATTGTTATTACAGAAATTTATTTATATCTACCCTATAAGATATTAAATTTTGACCCACATTTTAATACAAAATTAATACAAATTCATTGCCAGTACAAAAAAGAAGAGAATTAATCTATATATAAATTAATTTTATATATAATGAATGTTTACACATTGTATATGTCGGGTAGATGGCGCACATCTCCTTAAAGACGAAAATATGATACGAAGTGAGATTTGAATGTCCTAAAATAGTTCACGGTGCTGTAAGTGGCAGCACGATTGGGCCAAACTCCCAATAGGTGCGGGTTCGAATCCCGCTTGTGACATCATTTTTCACTTCGTAATCGGGTTTTTATAAATAATTAAACATATTAAATGCTAAATTTCAGTAATTTGAATGATTTTTTGATTTATTATTTATTTAAATTTCAAATATAAGAGAAACGCTACATATTTAGATCGGTGGGTCCATTTTTCATCATTACCCTATACGAAACGCTTTAAAATGAAGGATAAATCATGGGATTTGATTAAGGAATTTGGTAGAGAAATCTCACGGTCTCATAGAAACACAAGAAATAAAAAAATATAGCTACTAATTAAAAAAAACTTAAGTTTTGTAATATATACTTATTAAGTCATTTTAAATCATTTACGTTCTTTATTATCATATTGTGCTCCTATTTATTACCACCATAAATTTGAATTTGTGTAGTAAATTACACATTAAGAGCGAATTAAATTATGAAAATATTAATTGAAATTGCTGTCGTCTTCTTAATACAAGAACACATTTACATTATATAAGACGAGCATTTCATGTAAATACTTATATATTTATGTTCACAAAGGAATAAAGCAAATACGAAAATATTAAATATGGCCTACATTTATATGTCAATATGTTTTATATTGTGCCATACCATGATCATCATCATTCTTCTGCTCTTATCCCAATTACTTGAGATCGATACAATATATACTCGTATATATTGCAAAATATTACAAAAGTTATTGGCAGTTGTTTTATAACCGGCCTTTGCCTAACATCAACCTTAAGTCCTTGGGAATATAATTGTTATCCAAACGGCATCAGGTAGAGTTGAGCCAGGTCTCTATAAAACTCTTTATCTACGAGCAGTATACGTAGCCGCTACCATACAATACAGTTATGTGTCATAGTAGGCTAATATATCTTTCATATTAAACAGTATTGTACCCAAACGCGTGGTAAATATGATCTGAGAATTAAATCTTATAGCATTTTTTTTTTATTTTTGGTGGTGATCATGCAACTGACTAAATGGGTTAAATGTCTCTCATAGATATTTGGTTTTGATAATACAAAAACTATTTTTCTCAAACACGCTTGGAAATTTGTGCATTATTTTGACAACTTTCTTCGAGATAAATCGAAATTGCTGTACTGAGCGAGCAGCGGCCGGCAAAAAATCTATGAAAATCCATTTGTTTCGTGTTTTAGCGGCCAAATAATATGTAAATTTATATCTACCGTATATTTTAAAAATGTAGCAATTTGTTACTTTAAAATATGGTAACCATATAGGCAACTTATCAGAGTTTTATTTAAATTTGGAACTGGCTTGAAAAAGAAATCTGTTTGATGATGAAAAAAAAAACAAATAAACCCTTTAGCACGTGAAAAATGTTGTTCGTTGTTCGTCATGTATACAGTTTTACTTAATACTACTTAGTTTTAATTTCCGCGCATTATTAGAGAAAAGTATTATATAAGCCTTGGCCACAATTAGGAATTGATGAACTTACGTATGTTTGCCTTGGCGACGCCTCGGCCCACATTTATACGTTCGTCCATCAATGCCTCTTTTGCTGGCCGCTGGAGTAATGTACTATTATTATGTCACGTATATGTTCCGGTATATACATATAAGCAGATTACGAGCCTTTTCCACAAATAAAGAGTCTCTCTATTTACATTTGTCATCTTCTAAAGCAACTACTGGAAAAACATTAGTGACACGAATACATTCTTAGCACATATATAAATAAAGATATCATTATGGTAGAATAGAATAGTGTATTGATTAGAGAGGTAACTGATAAAGAATCGTTCTGAACATCTCTATCATTATTTCTCGATCTCACATCCCTAGTTTTTCTCAGCTAGATGACATAATCGGCCTAAATATAATCACAAGAATGGATACAGTGATCTTCTTAGAATATGATAGCCACTAAATCCATAACGGATTGTAAAGTATTATAAGCATGATATTAATCTTCATTGGGGAAGCGTATGTCTAGCAAACAAGATTTGTTTTTATTGCTTATGGTGGTAAACGAGCAAGCAGCACACCTGATGGTAAATGTCACTGCCACCCATGGACCTTTGCTACACCAAGGGTATAGCTTAGGCCGTTGCCTACCAGTAACAATCCCCAAACCCACCCAGTTGAGCTTCTGGCTCCCTTGCTCACCGAACGAAGCGCAATAACATATTGCCATTACTCAGACGTTGTTCTTCTGCGAGAGTGTGGTACTACCCCAGACAGACCGGCCCGCGGCTGTAGACAGAAAACTGTCAACAGCGTCGTCCTACCACTATTAGCGATACTACCACTATTAGCGATTGCTATAGATTTATAATAACTCGCTAATATATATTAATTAAAGAAACATGTTAGGTGTAGCTTATTTTATTATTAATACAGTACTAACATATTAATATTGCAGAAAACTTAATACAAATATAATTAATTAATGTAAAGGTACGGCCAAACCTGCGCGACCATGCGACTGCGAAGCGGGATCGTCAGCCCCGCGACAGACGCTACCGGACGCTACCCGTGATATCTTATGGCGCCATGCGCACTTAAGCGACCACGTCGCGGGACTTATTGTACGCGTTTTTAGACGCTCGCGTTTCGCGTCCCGCGTCCCGCGTGGTTGACGCGCAGGTTTGGCCGTACCTTAAATCTCGAATCTGAAGAGTGAAAAATCCATCCTACATTATTATGTTAGGAAAGATCGTTTAAATCATCAGAATGATGCTTGCCTGCTCTTATCCCAATTACTTGGATTCAACTCAATATATACTTGTGTATATTGCAAAACTTATTGCCAATAGTTTTATGACCAGCGGCCTGTCTGACGTCAACCCTTCTTGGTATTGTTGACGACATAGCATCAACATCGTTTAAACAATTATCTTATATGAGTCGTTTAAACCATTAACCAATTTATACAGTTAAAATGCCGTACAAAAGAAACTCGCAGATCTCGTTAACTTTATTCTATTTATGTGAGAATGTGGCGACTCAAATTAATGAGACTTTTATTTATAAAGTTGAGCACACAATACTGGCTTTAAAGTTTCATTGTGCTATTGTTACGTTTCATTTTAAGCGAGGAGTTTGTGGTACACCGCTATGTAAATTGGACGTGGCCTGTTGAAATAAGGGTGACTCGTTAGTACGGATGTGTGTACCGTACGTATATTCTGGTATTGTTAAGACGTGTACTCACTATAAGTGCGTTGGCTCGGTAATAATGTTGGGGGTGTAATTTCATTTCTTTAAATATAAGTTTTGAGACGACAATTTTACGGTACACATAATTCTGGCAAATTTGTTCGTACTTTTGAAAGTTTACAATTTGTTTGTACCTTTACATGTTTATTAGATCATAACGGGGCTCGTTTTTAAACTTAAAATTAGTTATAGCCCAAATAGATTTTGAATATGCGGTTGACATTATTAATATTATATTTCTTTTTTAATTTATGAATCAGTAAGTTTACCAATCGCCTATGTAGTTAAAGATCACAAATACCCATATATCATATAATATAATTATCAGATATTTGCTTGTTGGAAAAATAAAATGTAAAACAGCATACTGTTGCCTATTTTTCCTGAGAAACTTGTCTATTTAATCATGGGAACTATTAAGATTACTAAGCCGTATGACAACGTAGTGATTGTGACATGTTTTCTCCTTAGGGGAGGTCTTCATGGAATACTTAATGATGAAAGACTGACGTATAGGTAAAACAGTTACTAATAGTAACTATTGTCACCAGAGTATTTTTTTTTTACTTGTTTATTTAATTTGATTTTTTAATTTTTTTTTTTGACTTGGTAGTTACCAAAAAAAAATCCTTAACAATAGCCTGTTATGAATCTTTTTTCTTTCTGATTCGTCAAAATTTGTAAAAACAAATTTCTCTTAATTATGCCTTTACAACCAATGTAATGTTGAAAATGTTCACCAGAGCCAAAAAACTGTTTCACTTTTTTTTCAAAAAATCATAACTAGCGTATTTTTAACGTAGACCCACGATTTTTGGAAATTAGATTTATTATTTTTTTCTAAATATAATTTTTACTCTCAAATCTCATTCTAACAATTATTTACAAAAATTTTGTTGACTACGACAAATTGAACTATTTTTACAGAATGTTAAAACGCTGTAATTGCACTATTAAGTTGTATGGAGCGGGGTCAAATGCATTTTTTTACGTAAAACAAAAACGTGGTAATCAACATTATTTGAACTAAACTGTATGTTGTAAACGTAGTTATTCCATGAAACGAATATCTTAGAATAGGTGTTAACTAAAATAATTGCTTATTTGGGGTAAGATAAAATGTATTACACGTAAAGAGATTTAAATTTGACAGAATATTAGCCAGTTTGGTAGTCATTTGGAGGACAAAGCCAAATTGGCAAGCAAAAAGTTAGACGTGCTGACCGCTAAAACGTCGTTAATGAACAAAAATCTTTTTTTACGAAAAGCGAATTGCTGTAGTCGACATAGTATAAGTTATTACTACTTTTTTCTGTAACGTACAGCGTTTTTGAATGCAGGCATTTAAGTTTAAACCCGTTTTTTTTAAATGTTAATTTCATAACTATTCATCATAGAATTATGTAACAGACCATTTGAATCAGTTTTTTTTTCTGATTCGAACAGTGCAATAAAAATTTTTTTCGTACTTTGTGGACTACGACGTTTTCGCTTGCCGCCGTCGATATATGATCTGATCAGCATGGATTGACCAGTATAGATTGACCTATAATCAATAATACCTATTTATTTATTCTCATTTTACTGTCTTTGGGTCTGTGTGGTAGCGGCTTCGAACGACTTAGACCAACTCCATCTGATGCCGTTTGGTCATCAATTACATTCCCAAGGAGGCTTGACGTCTGGCAGGCGGGCGATCATAAAACTATTGCCAATAACTTTTACAATATGTACTATGAAAGAAGAGTACATATTGTATCGACCCCAAGTAATTGGTATAAGAGTATGAGAATGATGATATGTCTGTGTGTTGCAACGACGTTATATGCTTAAATAACTTAGTTATATTTTATCATCATCATCTTGCTCTTATCCCAATTACTTGGGGTCGACGCAATATGTCATCTTCCTCCATACAGTCCTATCAGACGTCATCTCTGCAGTCACTCCCTGTCTATCCATGTCATACCTCACGCAGTCCATCCATCTTTTCTTTGGTCTTCCTTTACCCCTAAAGCCTTCAACATTCATATTTAAAACTTTCCTAACAACATTTCTTTCATCCCGTCTCATCACATGTCCATACCATGTTAACCTTAGTTATATTTTATAACATAAAAAAATATTTATAATTAGTCACTATAGGAGAGTCAGGCTACTCAAACTCATCACCTAATAGAAAATATTTCTTCTTATGTACAATTCATATTACAACATGAAAATATTTCTTGTCACACCTTCAAAAATAAAAATATGAGTTTAAAAAAAATATGTATAAAAATCATTCCTAACACAACAAAAAGCTCTAATAGAAATACTCAGAAAAATATACTTACAAAGCAATGGTTAAAGATGCCTGAGCTAAACTCATTGTAGTTTGAGAAATAGACATATTGCTACAAAGGAAATCTCGGGCATATATGTAGTACATATACATAGCTAAGGATATAAATCCGACTTGGTACGTGCAAACTGTTGAGATGTTATCCCTGCCTTTTATCTTTAGCACCATTTCACGTGCGCCATAAACTCAAGAAAGAATACTACACCTATGAGAAGTGTCTGTAGTTTGATTTCATTGTTATTCTACGAACTATATAGTTATGATGTTTGCTTAAATAAATTAATTTATTATTATTATTATTCATTTATTTATTCGACCAAACAAGATCATTCTAAATACAATAAATTATCTAAATATCATAAAACAATTTAATTCAAATAAATACAATATCTTAAAATAAAATCTTAACGTTAGTCCGTACGTGAACCATGCCACAGTGATTCAAGTACTGACAGTCATAACGTTCAGCGAATGCGCTTAGTATGCTGTTGCGGCTGGCCCGCACCCTGCGCAGCAGGGATGTGCACCGCTTTCGTATGGTTGCATAGAAACAATCCACACGTGCTTCGGCATCGGTATTATGAATAAGCCTCATAAGAGCACTTTCATATTGTTTATTTTACATTTTAATTGAAATAAATCTTAATAATCTACCACTGGATCGGTACGCAGCCATATTCTGAGAAGATTCGTCAATAAACTCAGTAGTTGTTGGTAGTATTATCAGCCGCTACCATACAGCAATGTATGTACTACGGGTTTATAGGTCTTAATAATATCTACAAAAAAATCTGTCAAAGAATATATCTTGCTACTTATAGTTAAGTCACAATAGCAGCTTTTATGTACTAAATCCCAAGGAATAAAAACGAAATTGTATAGGCGTGCTCTTGAATAGATAGCGTCAGTACGTCATTTTGTTTGATAGATTTGATGTTATAATTGATCTAATTGTCCCTCATGATAGTTTAATGTTGAGGTGATCATCATCATCATCATCATCATTTCATCCTATCGCTGTCCACTGCTGGACGTAGGCATTCCTCATGTTACGCCACAGAATGCGTCAGAGTGGGAGTGATACATTGAACAAACGACGATCGGAATAGCATCTTATTGCTTATAAAGAGCTTCCAATATTTGATAAGGCTATTTGTCTGTATTTTTATTGTATTAAATGTAGACATATAGTTCTAATGGCAAACCATATTATTTACATAAGTACATATTAATTAAAAATCTTCCTTTATCTCTTATGATAATAGGTTTCTAATCTTCCAAACTAGGCAATGTTTCTCTCATATTAATTACACAAGGAAATAGGAAACAAAATATATTGGTCACTATTTCCTTTTTGCATTTTAAAAACAACGTCGTAATAATATAGAAAAAAATAACATATTTTTAGACACATCCCTTTTATTTCGCGGCGGGCTACAGTGCGTTACACCCCGCTAATTTATCCAGGACGATGAAAGAAGCTAAGCGCGACCCCGTAGACCCGCCCAACAACGTACCTATCGACGTCAAGTAAGCGGCTCACCGGAACCCGGTCTTTGTCTTCGGTGGCCCACCCGGCGGTCTACCCTCGCGGGTATCCTCTCGAAGACACATCCCTACACTAATAGGTGTTCCCTTAGCTATTTTTTTTTTGGCTTTTACGAAGAAATAAAGGATGGTGATACATTGTATTCTTTGACTTTGATGGCACTAGTAATACATAAGACAGTAAAGTTTTAGAGTTGCTATTTTTACTTACAGTTTTATTTCCTAAATTCTTCACTCGGCAATTCAGATATGCTGTCTTGCCAAGTAACGCAGTAACGTTCTTGGAAAATACTAGGTCAAAATAAGGTCCTGTCCGAGGTGTGGGCCTCGGTCCATCAAGAGCGACACCGGTCCGGATAGCGTTGTCCACTGATCCGGCTGGTGATGCTGTCGCAGAGGCGTTCGTTGGAGAACCCTTGCCGAGCTCACGTTGGGCTGATGATACTGTAAACAAGATATATAATAATTAGAAATATAATATAATAGGCTTTTTTTCTTATAATAGACAGCTTAAATTTTAGATTTGAGATCTACGAGTATGTATAAAGCATATATATGTCTAAATTTAAAAGTTAAAGAGTTTAAAAGTATTTATTTCCATTTGTGAGAAATGATAGATCAACATTATCATTAACTCAGATCATATACGTCCCTCAGTTATATTCCAGCCTCCAAAGTGGAAGGTAAATTATCCTACTACACCACGCTGGTTAGGCGCGTTGGTATAGAATCTAAGAATGTTCCTATTCTTGACATGATGTTATCTGATTCCGTTCCGTTGTCTTCTTTTATATTTAACATACATACATACCATCACGCCATGTCCCTTGCAGGGTAGGCAGAGAGAACAGAGTGCCAGAGAACTCTGTCCTTGCATACTTCACTCGCTGCCTCAACATTCATAATTCTCTTCATACACGCTCGCCGGTTTCGGAGACTCTTGACTCCACCTTCCTTCAGTACATGACCGATGTGGTCTAGGTAGGTTAGTCTCGGTCTCCCCCGGTACCTACATCCTTTTCACTTTCGCATTGTATATCTTCTTAACCAGACGTTCGTTCGGCATTCTTTCCACATGTCCAAACCATCGGAGCATTCCCTTAGTTTGTTACCAAATATATACAAACTTTTCTCATCGATTATAAATAAGAGACTAGGTCCGATAATTGAGACAAAACAACCTGTGGAACAAGCAGGCTTTAGAAAAGGGTACTCTACAATCGACCACATCCACACCATCGAGTTAATTATAGAGAAATATCAAGAGTTCAAGAGACCTCTTTACATAACTTTTATTGACTATCAAAAAGCTTTCGATTCGGTCACACACAGAAGTATATGGGAAAGTTTAAAAGAACAAGAGGTGCCAGATAAATATATAAATGTGATTAAAAGTATATACAATAACAACAAAGGAAGAATAAAGCTCGAAACCTTAGGCCCCACCTTCCCTATAGAAAGAGGGGTAAGACAAGGGGGGTCCCCTTGTCTCACCGACTATATTCATAGCCATTCTTGAAAGCGTCATGAAGAGGTTGGATTGGACTAAAACAGGACTCTATATAAAAGGCGCCTACCTAAATCATTTGAGGTTCGCCGATGACCTGATACTTCTGTCAGAGACAGGCAACTAGATGCAATTCATGATAGAATCTCTACAACAAGCAAGTGTGAAAGTTGGCTTAGAAATTAATCTATCGAAGACCAAGGTAATAACTAATACACGAATAAGACCTTTAACTATCAACAGCAACCCCCTAGAATACGTGGAAAGTTATATCTATCTCGGGAAACGTATAAGTTTCGAGAAAAACAGCAACATCTTAGAAATAGAGAGAAGGGTTCAGCAAACCTGGAATAAATATTGGAGCCTAAAAGAGATATTTAAAAGTAACTTACAAATAACTCTCAAATCTAAAGTAATGAACTCATGTCTACTACCAAGCTTAACTTATGGAAGCCAGACTTGGAAATTCTCTAAACAAGTTATGAATAAAATCAATACATGTCAAAGAGGTTTAGAGCGAAGTATGTTAAATATAAAGAAAATGGACAAAATAAGGCACACAAAGATAAGAGACATCACTAAAGTTACAAACGCTTTGACCTTTGCTCAAAAACTTAAATGGCATTGGGCTGGACATGTAGCAAGAATGTATGTGTATTCAGGACCGCAGTGTCGCCACTCACATTCAGCTCGCCACAAGCTGCCCTGCGGTTTATTGGCTTTCCTGTAAATCTTGTGATACATTTTTTTTTTTTTTTTATATCAAAAGAACTTAGGAAGCCGTATAATGTTCCTCTGAGTTTTGCGTTAGCCTCATGGTGAGGTAACGACTGGCCCGGAGGTAATTATTATTATTATTATTACTCTTTTCTGCATACCCAACTCTCGCTTCTATATAGTAATGTTGGGACAAGCACTGCGTTATGTATTGCTACACGTGCCTTCTGGCTGAGGTGGTGGCTACCGAGAAGTTGCCCCAAAGCTCCGTTCACTCTACTTTCCGCATTCACTCTTCGCTCAATATCAGTGGTGTACCTTCCATCTCGGCTAAATCCACATCCAAGATATACAAATTCATACACTTACTCATTATACATCATTACCTATTGTTACTCTTACATCTGTTCTGGCTTCATCTCTTTCAAAGACCATTATTTTGGTTTTGCTCACATTCACGCGTAGACCCCTTTTCTTACAATCTTCTGTCATTGTGTCGACTAGGGTCAGTCACTGACTGTACCAGCAGTACTGCATCATCTGCAAAAAGCAGAGCAGTGACCACTGAGTCGCCCATCTGGACTCCTACATTCATATCGTTCAACCTTTGGAGACATTTATCCAGATATATGATAAACAGCTTGGCTGACAGAACGCACCCCTGCTTAACTCCGATATTGACGTCAAACCAAGGCGATATTCCATCATCCAGCTGCACACAGGCTCTACAGCCCATGTAACTAGACTGTACAGCCTGTAGCAGTTTACCGTTAATACCATACTTCCGGTAAAATGTCCCAAAGTTCCTTTCGTACAACCGTGTCAAATGCTCTCTCCAGATCCACAAAACTGCAGAAAACCCTCTGACATAGAGCCAGATACTTCTCCACAATGTTGCGCAGAGAGAACACTTGATCCATGCATCCCCTTCCACTCATGAAACCTCCTTGTGTCTCACACAGCAAACCATCGGATACCATTCTCATTTTTATATTTAATCACTGTAATATTCATACTACGTCGCCACATGAATTAAATTGATATTATTTGAATAATTAATATTTTTTTCTTGTGGTGACTGAATAAGAATAGAATTCACTAACCCTTATGTACCCCTGGGTGATCGTAAGATACAACTAGGGAATATAAACAGCATATTTTTTTTTTTTTTTTTTTTTTTGGGTTGGGTTATGGTCGGCGCTCCTCTCGCACCACTCCGTCCGGGGCGACAGAGGGGCGTAAGCACACATACCCGTAACCCACCCACGAACCTCGCCTACGTCGTTGGACCGGCCACTGGAGCAGCGTGAACTTGTCGTCAGTGGCCGGCCCGATGGAATACCCCCTGAGAGGTACCCTCCCCTTAAGCGACGTCCCCCCCCCCCCCCGGGGCGGACGTCGTTCCCTCCTCGCGCGGTCAGCCTCTCGGCGGGTGACGGACTAATTCCCCGGTCCAGTCACCCGCGGCCTCGGCTAGGGCGGCATCAGGCGCAGGTAATCGCGCCTACGCCGCCCCAGTCGCCGGCGGCGGTTCGCGTCGTCGAGGAGACGCTCCTCGCGCACGCGCTCCGCCGCCTCCTTCCGCGAGACTACTGCCTCGCAGAAGGCTGCGACCGCGTCCCAGTTCCTGACGCTGTCGAGCATCGCCCTGGCGATGGTCGGCAGCGATGATTGCGACGAGTTCACGGCGCTGCTCTGCCCAAGCGGCACACGCCTCGAGCGTATGCTGCGCCGTATCCTCGTCGCAATCGCAGTGGTGGCAGGACGGTGTACTCTCCCTCCTGACGACCGTGTACAGGTATTTGGCGAAGCATCCATGCCCCGTCAAAACCTGCACCAGTCGGAAGGAGAGCACCCCGTGCCGCCGTTCCAACCACTGCAGCAGCACCGGCCGGAAGGCCTCCACAGTCCGCACACCGAACCGAGGCCTCTCCAGCCGGACTGCCCAACGAGCAATGACGTCTCGGCGGGCGTCGACACGCCAGGCGGTGAGCTCCCTCAGTGAGACCACACCGCCCCCCGTTCGCACCCCCGACACCCGCCGATACAAATCGGCGAGCATTTCCGCCTCCAGGTCCCACGGGGGAGTCCCGGCCAACAGGCACGCTGCCTCCGTCGCCACTGTGCGGTACCCGCGTACGGCCCTGACCGCCATGGCCCTCTGTGGTCGCCACAGAAGAGCCCTGAGTCGGACGGTCAGGGATCCCGCCCACACCGGTGCGCCGTACAGGGCCATCGACCGGACGACCCCCGAGTACACCTTTCGGCACGTAGCGCTCGGTCCGCCCACGTTCGGCATAAGCCACGAAAGGGCGGACGCCGCGCCGACGAGCCGCGGAGCGAGCCTGCGGAAATGCTCCCGAAACCACCAATGCCCGTCGAGCACCAGGCCCAAATACCTCATATGGGCCCGGATGCTGATGTCAACCGAATTGACGGTGATCGAGACGCCGATGGGAGGACTCATGCGGGGCCCATGGAACAAGAGGGCCTCCGTCTTGTCCAGGGCCACCCTCAACCCCAGCGCCTCGATCCGCCTGACGATCTCTTCGGTGCCGCGCGCGGAGCTTATTCAGCGCCGCGCGATAGGGGCGACCCCAGGGGTCACGATCGAGACCGTCCAGCATCTCCTGCCGACTGACGTCCTTGGCGGTACGGACGGCCAGCCTGAAGGCCGACCGCGCATTGCGGTAGCCCTCATAAAGCCGGCCCTCCCGCTCCTCATCGCGATGATGCCGCCGGCTGCGGGTGTAGGCCCTCCGCGCGCGTATACATGCGGCCCGAAGATCCGCCAGCTCCTGGGACCACCAGTGGACAGCCCTTTTCGGAGGCAGACACCGCACACGGGGCATGGCCGCATCGCAGATCTGCGTCAACGCATTGCGGATGCGGCCAGCCTCGGCGTCCACCCCGTCCAACTGGCGGGCAGAAGACAGCCACGAGTGAATGATGGCTGCCTCCGCCAGCAGGTCCCGGTCTAGACGACTCACAGCCCATCGCCGGAACGCGGGACGTCCGTCCGCCTCATGACCCCTGCTGGGCGTCGGAAGGGTCCGGGAGACCTCCATCCGGATATACCGGTGGTCCGATAGGGATATAAATAGCATATGAGATCTATGCAAGAAAGGGAAAACTTGAAAATAAACTCTATACCAACATCACCATGCAAATTCCTCTCTTCGCCGTGCAAGCGGGCCACCGGTACCCGATCTTTGTCTTCGGTGGCCCGCCCGGCAAGAATTATATAACTCCAAACAAAATCAAAAAAAAAAAACAATTTCTATTACGATAATTATATTTTCAAACGAATTCAAATCTATATTTTTACCCTCCAGTAAGCTTGAAATCACTTTCCCCTTTAATCCAGGAAAATAAAGTGCGACAAAGTACCTACTGGAATAGATTAACGCCGACAACTTTATTATCCGTGTCCGTTCTACTGGAAACTTGGTAAAACCGATCACGTGTGTGAACATCACTTCAGCGTATGACAGTGCTATGGACATTTCATGTAAATGTTGTCTTTTACCAAAATAGATTTTGGTATTTCACATCAATTTATCTTCAAGTTTAAATTAAAAAAGAAGTTTTTTTTTTCTTTTTAAAGATAATATGAATTGAGTATTGCACACTATTGTGTATACGAATTCTACTAAATTTTACAATAGAACGTTCATAGTCACGGGAGATCTCGTGTCCATGTACTTCCGTGACCATGAACACTGTAAAGTGTTCAAAATGTTGGGCAATTAAAAATAAAATATAAACACGATAGAATCCGTAAAAATATTATAGTTTCATTTCAAAAGTTTGTAAAGATGTTGGGATGTTTGTGATTTAATTACGCATAAATCAAACAGGTTTGGATGAAAATAGGTGCAAGATCGTTTTCTGAATTAACACAATTTTTATCTTTAGGACTTTTTAGCCCTGCCACCGAAGACAAAGATCGGATACCGGTGGCCCGTTCGCACGGCGAAGACAGGCGCCTTGCAGTGTAGGTCTATGGGGTCGCGCGCCGCCTCTTCCGTCATCCCAGACCGATTTGGCGGGGCGTGACCACCTCCATAATCTACACAAAAAAAGGACTTTTTAACCCTATAAAGTGCTGTAAACTGGAAATTTTACCTGAAATTAAACTATTGTCCCAATTTTGGGAAAGTTACCTTTTATGCGAGCAGAGTCGTGAGCAGAAGCTAGTATACATTGAAGGTACACCAATTTACTTTATTTTAACTATAAGTCCAGAACTATTGATATCTAAAAGATATAATCAATACCACAATACAAGTTTCGAAATAAATCTCGAAATAAAACTCTATTCTTACCTATTTAGAGTTCAGAATGCTTTAGTGTACTATTTATATCTGTAAGGATATTTCAATATATAATAATAAGCATAACCATTATATATTTCTATAGGAGTAAATAGATTCGGAAAAACCACTTCCTACCTATCTTATAAATATACCAAGTGAAATTTTCCACTTGTAATTCGCCTCAAATTTTCCGTGTAGTGACGGAGTTAGAATAAAATTCACTACCCCCTACTTTGTCCATGTGTGATCGTACGAGACGTCTAAGGGATATAAATCACATATAACAACTATGCAAGAGAAGAGAAACTCGAAACGAAACCCTATACCAACACGCCATGCCGGGCGGGCCACCGAAGACAAAGACCGGGTTCCGGTGGCCCGCTCGCTCGGCGTGGAAAGGTACTTGTAGGGCGGGTCTATGGTGGGCGTGATCTGTTACACCGACGACACGCTCGTCACAGCCCGCGGTGGGACGCTGGAGGAGGCGGCAGGCCTGGCGACTCTCGGCACCGAAGAGATCGTCAGGCGGATCGAGGCGCTGGGGTTGAGGGTGGCCCTGGACAAGACGGAGGCCCTCTTGTTCCACGAGCCCCGCATGGGCCCTCAGCGTTCATCAGCGTTTCGATCACCGTCGATTCGGTTGACATCAGCATCCGGGCCCATAGGTAGGGTATCCGGGCCCATAGAGGTATTTGGGCCTGGTGCTTGACGGGCATTGGTGGTTTCGGGAGCATTTCCGCAGGCTCGCTCCGCGGCTCGTCGGCGCGGTGTCCGCCCTTTCATGGCTTATGCCGAATGTGGGTGGACCGAGCGCTACGTGCCGAAAGCTGTACACGGGGGTCGTCCGGTCGAAGGCCCTGTACGGCGCACCGGTGTGGGCGGGGTCCCTGACTGTCCGACTCAGGGCTCTTCTGTGGCGACCACATAGGGCCATGGCGGTCAGGGCCGTACGCAGGTACCGCACGGTGGCGAAGGAGTCAGCGTGCCTGCTGGCTGGGAGTCCCCCGTGGGACCTGGAGGCGGAAATGCTCGCCGATTTGTATCGGCGGGTGTCGGGGGTGCGCGCGGAGGGATGTGTGGTCTCTTTGAGGAAACTCACCGCCCGGCGCGTCGACGCCCGCCTAGATGTCATTGCCCGTTGGGCTGTCCGGCTGGAGAGGCCTCGGTTCGGTGGGCGGCCCGTAGAGGCTTTCCCGCCGGTGCTGATGCAGTGGTTGGAACGGCGGCATGGGGTGCTCTCCTTTCGACTGGTGCAGGTTTTGACGGGGCATGGATGCTCCGCCAAATACCTGCACAAGGCCGTCAGGAGGGAGAGTACACCGTCCTGCCACCACTGCGATTGAGACGAAGACACGGCGCAGCATACGCTCGAGGTTTGTGCCGCTTGGGCAGAGCAGCGTCGTGAACTCGTCGCAATCATCGGTGCCGATCTGACGCTGCCGACCATCACCTGGCCGATGCTCGACAGCGTCAGGAACTGGGACGCGGTTGCAACCTTCTGCGAGACAGTAGTCTCGCGGCAAGAGGCGGAGGAGCGCGTGCGCGAGGAGCGTCTCCTCGACGATGCGAGCCGCCGCCGGCGACTGGGGCGGCGCAAGCGTGATTACCTGCGCCTGATGCCGCCCTAGCGGAGGCCGTGGGTGGTTGGATCGGGGAATTAGTGCGTCACCCGCCGCGAGGCTGACCGCGTGAGGAAAGACCGACATCCTGCCCGAGGGGGGGGACGTCGGTCGAGGAGAGGGTACTCCTCGGGGGTATTCCGTCGGGCCGACCATTGATGTCAAGTCACTCTGCTCCGGTGGTCGGCCCAACGACGAAGGCGACGTCACGGGTGGGTTACGGGTGTGCGTTATTACGCCCCTCTGTCACCCCGGACGGAGTGGTGCGAGGAGTGCGCCGAACTTAGCCCACCATAAAAAAAAAAGGTCGCGTCTATGGGGTCGTGCGCTGCTTTCTCTATCGCCTCGGATGGATTTGGCGGGGCGTGACCTCTCCGTAGATCGCCACCAAAAAAAAAATACCAACACGCCTGATCAACGTGGTATAGTAGTTCAATTTCCCTCCCATTACGGAGGAGGCTCGAGCCCAACAGTGGAACATATATGAGCTAAGATGATGATGATGAATTGGCCTCAAACGTATAGATAATTTATTTCTTTCAAATACTTGTGAAGCAGATACTTATCTAATGTATTTTTCTGGCTATTAGCGTAGTGATGGATTTTCATGGTAAGTATTGACTTTGTAATGCTGTTAGTAATGCAAATCAAAACTCCGTGTGGTGACGAAGTAAGAATATAATTCACCACACCCCTATCTTACCCGTGGATGATCGTACGAGGGGACTAAGGGATATAAAACGCATATAACATATAGATGTTTGTGAACATATAGAGTTTTTCTTCTCTCGCATAGGCGAGAGAAGAAAAACTCGATACAAAACCCTATACCAACACGTCTGACCAGCGTGGTATAGTAGGTCAATTACCCTTCCATTATGGAGGAGGCCCGAGCCCAACAGTGGTGACATGTATGGGCTGAGATGATGAGATGAATGCAAATCTATGAAAAAATATTTGTCGATATAAAACATAACTATTATTTTGTATTTTAATTTATTAATACTTAGAAATATACATAATACAAATAATTATATATTCTTCTGTTTATCGTAAATAGTAGCTATAAATAATAAGTAGTCTTTTGGACATATAATAAGACACACATATTTTACGCATTTCATACGTAGAATGTACTTTTTTTATTGTTTATGGTCGCTAACCAGAAAGCAGTATTTCAAATACTGCTGCTTATGGACCTTTGCAATACCAGGGCTATAGCTAGGCCGCAGTCTACAAACTAGGACTTACCCCAGAAAGTTGGGTTTTTACTCACCGAACAAAGCGCAACAGCATATTGCCATTGCTTAGACGGTTCGTCCTATCACTACAAAAGTATCTTTATTATAAAAAACAGTTTACGAGCGAAAAATGAATGGTACACATAGGACTCTGCTATCTCTAATAGGTAGTTTCGAGCCCCACGTGTGACATTAATTTTTCACGCAAAATTTATTAATATATATATATATATATAGAAAAAGTCAGCAACTAAAATATCTCTAAATGTTAGGTCGCTTAAACACTTCTTTCAAATTATATTCAACATTTTATATAGGTTATACTAACTCAAATATTGTACTATATATATTTACATAGTTGTACTATTTATTTTGCAACTTCGCTAGAAAATACTTTTAAAGGTAAGAATTGAGACCACACTAATATTATTTTAATGTGTAAGTACTACAGAGCACTTGAGAGTTTATTTTGTTTTAGTTTATTTTGTGTTCTACTAACAATAAGTAACAACGAGCTGTTGAGAGCAATTGTTAACTAAATTTAAGATGTTAAAACACACTAGAATAATATTGCCATCATTCGCCTAAAGTATTTCTATGTTATAAAAGACTTTTGAAATAAAATACTCTATGATTCTTGCTATTTATTAAAAAAAATCTTTTAATTTTGTTTATGAGAATTGATTGCAAGTCTACGTTCTGAGACAGTATTCTAGGAGTCATCATCATTCACCTATTCTTATCCCAATTACTTGGGGTCGATAAAATATGTACTATTCTTTGATAGTACATATTGTAAAAGTTATTGACAAAAGTTTTATGACCAGCCCACTGCCAGACGTCAACCCTCCTTGGGAATGTAATTGTTGACCAAACGGTATCAGATGGAGTTGGCCCAGGTCGGTATAAGGCTCTTAGTCGTCTTTTACGACATCCACGAGCAAAGTTAGGGTCAGTAGTATTCGTAGCTGCTACCACACAGCAAACGGTATTCTAGGAGTATCAGAGTGTAAATCTCTTTACCCAAATGGTGCGGGTGTAAATAGGATTCTATAATACAATGACCAGCATCTCGATCTTTTCAATAGGTATCGTAAACATTCAATAAGGGGTATGAAAGGTCAAGTATATAAATACTCCTCTTGCTAGACTCCAGTCTAATTACAACATGATGTAAAATGATGTACTATACCATGTCAGTCAGATAGATTGATATCGGGTTTTATTTCGAGTTTTATTCCTTTTCCATAAATGATAAGTACATATTATAATATCTCTTAGTCATCTTTCACTACACCTAAGGCTAAGAAAGTACGTGAATTGTATACTCACATCGTCACCATACGGAAAATGGAATATAACATATGAAACATATGAATATATCCAATGCAAGAGAAAGAAAATACCAACAAGTAATGTCAAACTCAAGTCTATGCCAAACCGTTTGATAATTATTTTAATATTGATTTTTTTCGTTACTAATTGAATTAAAATCTTCATTCCATCAAATCTGAAATATTTCTTTGAACCTACATCACATTATTATAATGCTTATTTTAGTTCTCAATTATTCTAACAATTTCAATAGAAAATATAATCCTTACTAATATTATAAATGTGAAAGTTACTCTGTCTGTCTGTCGTTCTTTCAAGCCAAAACTACTGAACGATCTAAATGAAATTTAGGTACACAGATACTCTAGAGCATGATAAAAGATATAGGCTACTTTTTAATACAAAAAAAATGGCTGTAAAGGGGGACGAAAAGTTGTGAGAAATTATCGCCATTTTTAAAGCCAGAAGATTCCCATAGACCTTTGCAGTACCAGGGGCATGGCAAAGCCACTGCCTACCAATGATAACCCCAAACCCACCAAGTTGGCCTTCCGGCTCTCTGGCTCAGCGTGCGAAGTGCAATAACACTTGCCATTACTCAGACGTCGATCTTCTGCGAAAGTGTGGTACAAACCCGGACGGATCGGCCAGCGGCTGTAGACGGAAAACTGTCAAAAGCGTGGTACTACCACTAACAAAAATATAATCAGTATGACATATATATACATAAAAACATATATAAAATCAGCATAAAATGATAACAATAATACTATAATTTCTAAGAACGATTTCAATAAATAAGTTAAATACATCGAAATTTTTCGATTGTTTTCACTGTTCGTGGGTCCAATACTAAAAACATAGATGATAATAAACTAGAAGCTCACCATTGTTATTGGTTGGCTGCGGTATTGAATATCAGAAAATGGGCCGATATAAAAAGGTCCGATAGAACAAAACGCGAATGGCAAACAAGGAAGGGTAACTCTAGTAATTTTATAAGAAACCATAACATATTTTTACAGACATTCTGAAGAGATGTCAGAACTCATTTCGGTGAATATTTTCCCTTTTTTTTCTTTAACGTTATAGCAAGTGTAAGATAACATTGTCATATTAGCTTATCTTAGTTTGTATTAGATCTTTGAGAAAATAATAATAAAAAGATATATTTTATTTTTAAATGCGATGTTTACGGTAAATCTTTGGAGATAGGCTGATCGATCGCATTCTTAACGACGACGTAAGAGAGCGAGTAGGTATGAAAGAGAGTATTGGTGTAAAGATGCGAAAGGGAATGCTTCAATAGTTTGGTCATATGGAAAGAATGCCGAACGAACGTCTGGTTAAGAAGATATACAATGCAAAAGTGGAAGGATGTAGGTACCGGGGGAGACCGAGACTCACCTACCTAGACCAGATTAGTCACGTACTGAAGGAAGGTAGAGTCAAGAGTCTTCGAAACCGGCGAGCGTGTATGAAGAGAATTATGAATGTTGAGGAAGCGAGTGAAGTATGCAAGGATAGAGTTCTCTGGAACTCTGTTCTCTCTACCTACCCTGCAAGGGATATGGTGTGATGATATGTATGTATGTATTTTATTTGTTCCTTTCTCCACAGTTGTGATATACGTTTGCTAAGTTTCGTGGGTTCGATTTCCATGGGATTACATTACTTTTTTTACTGTGCATAATGCGACACCTTCGCAATTATTAATCTCGTTTTATTTGATAATCATCACCGTCTTATCTCATATATGTCCCACTATTGGGCTCGAGCCTCCTACGTAACTAGAGAGAAATTGACCTACTATATCACACTGCTCAGACATGTTGGTATAGGGTTTAGTTTTCCTTATCTCGCATGGATGTTATATGCGTTTTATATCTCTTAGTCGTCTCTTACGATCACCCACGGGTAAGATGTGGAGAATTGTATTCTTACTCTGTCAACATACGGATTTGATATACACTTTTTTGATAATATTTTCATTATATTTGTGAAACAACGAAATACATACATACATACATAGCCTCACGCCTGTTTCCCAAAGGGGTAGGCAGAGACTAGGGATTGCCACAAACCACGATCCTGACATACCTCCATCGATTCATTCACGCTCATCACAGTCTTCACGCATGCTCTACGATTATGTGTACTCTTAATCTGACCTTTCACTAACACATCTTCAATTTGATCCAGGAAAGTACGACGTAGTCTTCCCCCTGGAATCGTCCCACTTACACTCGCTTTGTATATTTGTTTCGTCAACCTTTCTTCACTCATTCTTTCCACGTGTCCAAACCACCTCAGCATACCCTTTTTTATTTTTGTCACTACTTCTTCATTCATACCACAGCGCTCTCTTATAACACTATTCCTAATTTTATCTTTCAAACTTACACCACACATACTACGAAGAGCTCTCATCTCTACAGCATTTATTCTACATTCATGTCTTCCCTGCTAAATCCAACTTTCACTGCCATACATGAGAGTGGGAACTAACACTCCCTTATGTACAGCTAGGCGTGCCTTTTTAGATACCTTCCTACTCTTCATAAAAGCGTACAATGAAATAATTGTTGGTTATCCAAATAAATAAATTATTGCTTAATATTTTATGCACATCATATAATATTATTATGTTTACTAACATACTTAATTATATTTACCAAAATGTAAAAATAATTATGTTAAGATGTCTCCTCTTAATTAATTTTAATGTATGTTAGCTGTTTTATATTCATATGTCTAAGCAATACGCATTGCAGATGGCGCAATGGAATACCTTCTTATTATCTAGTTACTGCAGTCGCTGGAATTATGTTGTAGTTAAAGTTTGTTCAAAGTAATTCATAAATTTTCTTGTAAAAATAGTAGATGTTTTAAGTCTAAAAATTGCTCTATTTATTATGTTTTACGTATTTGAGTTAAAAATTAAATTTAATATTTTTTGTGTGTTAGGAAATAAGAAGATATACACTGTGTCTTCACTCTTTGTATGACCGCAAGTGTGGTAAAACGTAACTGAAGAACGTGAGCAGATGAAAATAATTTAAGAATCATATTCAAAATCAAACCTAGCACAAATATTTTTATATAATAATTAGCTTTTGCTCACGAAATGAATGAGATGCTGTAAATAATTTTTTTATTATGAATGTTGAGGGCTTCAGAGGTAAGGGAAGACCGAAGAAAAGATGGGTGGACTGCGTGAAACATGACATGGATAAACAATGAGTGACTATAGAGATGACTCATAGGATTGTATGGAAGGATAAGACGAAGGATTTAGACGAAGAATTTATTTGTAAATTAGAATAATGATGCAAGATGGTGATGATTGCTTTTGCCCACGACTTTGACCGTCTAGAAATCATCAATCTCCTTTCAATATGATTTTGATTATTTGTGTTGCATGGTGAAATATACCAAAGCAAACTTTACCACTTCCTAATGTTCCTTACGGAGAAATATATTCTCTGAATGGTTGATTGTCTAACACTTATATGTATTAATTTTTAATTCAATAAGAAATTAGGTGAAAAGTTTCCAAACTTTAATTATTTTATCCCCTATTATATTCCCCTTTTTATTCTCCTATTTTTGTTTTATTTTTTACGTAATATCTGACAGGGGCAAACAGAAAAAGCAGTGAAGTGTTTAAAGTAGATTGAACCTTGAACACCATATTCAATTGTGGGAGGACCACGCTATGGACAGGTCTCTGTCTACAGCCGCGGGTCGGTCCGTCCGGGGTAGTACCACACTTTCGCAGAAGATCGACGTCTGAGTAATGGCAATATGCTATTGCGCTTCGTTCGGTGAGCAAGAGAGCCGGAAGCCCAACTGGGGTGGGTTCGGGGTTTGTATTGGTAGGCAACGGCCTAGCTATACAATTAGCAAAGGTCTATGGGCGGCAGTGACACTTACCATCAGGTGTGCTGTCTGCTCGTTTGCCACCATAAGCAATAAATATATATATATATATATATATATGTGTGGTTTTCTATTACTATTCATTCTACATATGTTCGCTTTTTATATTCTATTTATTCGTATGATTGGATAAGAATACAATTATCACCACATTTCATTTGACAGCGATAGTCGTAAAATCAACTAAGGACTCATCACGAGAATAGGTACAGACTCTCCTAAATGTATAATACCCCGCTGCTATCACTAATTCATCTACCATTCCGTCTGCATGGCAATTACGTCACTATTCCCACATTTGCAAGGAAAGCTAGGTTCAACAGTGGGCGGCGAAAGGTGAAATAATAATGAAGTTCTGTTTCTGCAAGAATTACCTGATTGCTTCCGAAAATTTAGTTAAAAATGTTTTTCATTATTTGTATTATATGGAAGAAATAGCAAGCGAAATATCAGTCTATTTTTACACTCTTAGAGAGAAATTTATCCTCTGAGAGATTGATTTTCAGAATATTCCTTTTAAGTGAATCTCTATCTCGTTAATGTAAATTAGTATTTTTGCCGAAATACAGCTTTTTAAATGTCGTTTCAAAGTAAATTAATGTTATATTTGTTCGTTCTTAAGAAAATACTAAGCAAATATATTTAACCCTCAAAATTATGTTTGCAAGCTTGCACTTGTAAATCAAATATTGCAAAATTGATTAAATATGTGATTAAATATGTTTTAAAATCTGTTTTTTTTTTATTGAGTTATTCTTTTTTTTTCGCCGATTATTTTACTTTTACTTGAACGAATACATTTTATATATTGTTTTTTTGTTTTTAATTTTCTACTTTATTTTTTAAAGGGTATCATCAACCTGTACTTAGGAAATAATCTTTGTATTGTGGGGGACTTTACAAAAATATAATTAACGCAGACAAATTACACCCACACTCAGAACAACACTTTGTGGATCGCACAATGTATTATTCTGCGTAGGAATCAAACCCTCGGAACTAGCACGGAATGTCGGTACCTTAACCACTATGCCACCTTTGCAGTCAAAAAATGTTTGATTGTTATATGATTGTTTAATAAAACGATATTATAGTAAGAATAAATTTAGTTAACAAAAGCTTGGAGATTTATTATTCTCTTTATTAATGAGTTTTAATGAAAATTATAAAATTTATAATACTCATCTATCAAAACAAATTCTAATCTCCTATGGTTACTAGTATTTATGAATATTAAAACATTTTTATAACACAACAAAAATGAAATCCTATATTTCACTAGTTCCCAATATCATTTAATATCTCATAACTTTTAATAGGCGATAATCCAAATAGCCGAGAAATAAAACAAGCCGATTGATAGCGGCAATAAAACCCACCATTACCGAAGTAAACAATATTAGAGAAAGAGTCATGGCCATAAATCTTGACAGAAATGCCCAGACAGCGATATCTGGCCAAATTGTGGCGAAAGAAAGTACAATATATGTAATACATAAGTTAGATTACGTTGTGTCTTGTCGCCCAAAGATTTTCTTTAGATAGTATAATACTAAACGTATTTCTTTGAACAAATATTATTTGCGGTTGGGTACATTATGATATTTTAGATTTATTTTTCTTGATATGAAACAATTAATGACTCTACTGAATCAAAAATGAATTGTACACGCAATCATGGTGTTACACGATTATAATAAGTATTAGATATAAGTTTAAACCATATCTAACCTCCATCTGTATATCCGTTTTATTAAGTAATCATTTTTTTTTGTTAGTAAAATACTGGCGTGCGCTCTGGCTAAGATTGTACGCCGTTGAATAATTTGGATTGATAGCACTAGAGTGTGGCGTGTAATTAATGTAATTATATTTAACATCGTACACTGTATTTAAACGTAGTGGCATTTATTCCTTAATCTTATGGACCTCTAACCAAAAATATGATCATGTGAGCACCCACCTTTATCATTTTAGGCAGGTTATGATCTGCCACATCTGTCCATCTATAGATGTGGAAAGGCAAGGTGGACTGCCATAAAACGTTTTTATCCTCTCTGCTATCGTAAGAATCATTAAAGCTAACTTGTCTTAAATTACTGAAAATTATAGTTTTTTATAGATAATAAGTTAATAATAACTACTGCTTTAATCATTGTTAAAGCAATGAATTATTTAGCATTAATAAAATATTTATCAGTATTTATTTTATGCTCAAATTTTAAATAAACTATCGATTTTTCCATATAAATTGAATTAAAAATATACCAAGTGTCCGATTAATATCACACAAATTAAGTAGATAAATAGTTTTCTATGTAGTTCAATAGTAAAGAAAGTCAAACATTAAAATAAATCATTACATTGCTGTGTGGTAGCGGCTACGAATACTATCAACCGTTGCTTTGCTCGTGGATGGTGTAAAAGACAACTAAGAGCTTTGTAAAGACTTGGGCCAACGCCACCTGATGCCGTTTGGTCAACAATTACATTCTCATGGAGGGTTGACGTCAGGCAGACGACCGTTCATAAAACTATTGCCAATAAACTTTGTAATACGCAATATGTACGAGTACATCGTACATATATATTGCGTCGACCCCAAGTAATTAGGACAAGAGCAGGCGAATGATGATGATGATGATGATGAGATTAAAACAAATCATTACACATTATTTGTTTTTATAAATGTGAAACTAACTCTGTCGCTCTTTCATGCCAAAACTACTGAACCGATCTAATTGAAATTTGGTACACAGATAGTCTAGAGCCTGATAAAGGACATAGGCTATTTTTTAATCCAAAAAAGGGTTGTAAAGGGGGATGAAAAATTGTAAGGAATTATCGTCATTTTTTAAGCCAGAAACTTGAAAGTTATTTTTAGGCAATTGATTAAATATAAATAAATATGACAATAAAATTTCGTAAAAAAATTTACACTTAAGGGGTAAAATAAAAATATGAATAACTTTGGGAAAGTAAAAGTATATATAAATAAGCATATATTTAAAATATTTATCGAATTCAGTTTGATTATAGTAATTTTGAAATATATCATAAAATTCGACAAGTATATATGAAAGTTCAAAACAATTGAGGTTCATTTGTTCAGTTAACGGAACGATATAATTGGGTGTTTCCCATCCATTGTGCTTACGTCTTTTCAGCACATTGACGTCAAACAATGGAATAGTGCCTCATTTTGGAAACGCTTTTGTCGGTAATTAATTGGCATCGTATGAGAGACGACTCGTATTTAAGAGCTTCATTGTGCTTCATTAATTTGTTCTTATCAATGTATTTGTTTTAATATTTAAAATCTAAAACGACTAGACTAATAAAATAATCTAATCTAGACTTTAAAAAAATGGAATAAACCTAAAAGATTATCATGCATATGATATTTTAAACGAAAAACTTTTTAACGTGCTTATATTAACATGGATTGTATGTAACGGAATATCTGAACATGATTTTTAACCCATTTTAAACGTCGGATTCATTTGAAACTTTACAAACTTATCAAGGACCGATAATAATGCTATAATTTAATAGTTTGCCCCTTTATCTTTACATAATTAATAATTTTTATATCCGTTGCTGAAATTTTAGTGTGACTCGATAGATGTCACTGTCTTTAATTTTTTGCATGGCACTTTTAGTTCAGATATTATACAAAAGTGGGGTACAAATATTTTTTTTGAATCAACAGTTTTATTATTTATTTATAAAATGACTACTTTTACGGACTCTATCGCGTTTGTTTTGATTTTTTTTTTCACTTTACAGTGATCACGGTCACTCGACTATGACTATAAATATATATTTTTTTGTTTGTTTATTGAACAATGTTTTAAAATAACAATTAATGACTTAACTACTTTTCCGTTTAATGACGGAGCAAGAATAAAATTCATAATTGGAATCGATATATAGGCACTCGTATTATACAGCACCGATACAGGGTCTCGTAAATATCGACTAAAGGACCTACTATTCAGGCAACATCTATGCAAGTTTCCGTGTGCTGACAGAGTAAGAATACAATTCACAACACCCTATCTTACCCGTGAATGATCGTACGAGACGGCTAAGAGATATAAAACGCATATAACATCTATGCGAGAGAAGGAAAACTCGAAACTAAACCCTATACCAACACGTCTGACCAACGTGGTATAGTAGGTCAAATACCCTCCCATTATGGAGAAAGCACGAGCCCAACAGTGGGACATATATGAGCTGAGATGATGATATTGAGATGATCTATGCAAGAGAAGAAAACCTCATCATAAAGCTCTATATCAAACCGTCTGCTTAACATGGTATAGTAGGTCAATTTCTGTCCTATTAAGGAGAAATCTCGATTTAAGTAGTAGGACGTAGTAGATGCTGCTGATGATGATGATGATTTAACAAGTGCAATGAGTGACTTTTTAGGAACACTTTATTTTACTTTTTTTTTAACTTATACCAAATTAATATCCAGATTACTATTGAAAATTTTAGCAGATATTTTTAAAAGTGCCCCGACTGATAGAGAATCAAACCTCATTTACAACTTACACATATTTTATAGACCTATACTATGAAGCAAACGATAATATTAAAAATATCTATAAGAGAATTAAACCATATCCATCAGACACATTCTTTATAGACTAATATCATGAAACATATCAAATAAATATTAATTTATATTTTCAAATATAAATAAAATAATATCTTCCACCTAAAAAAAACAATATTTATATTGTTTCCGACATCGTCTTACCTCAACGGGAAGCTTTGTTTTACAATTCAAGGCACTGTTTCAAAATATAGATACGCAGGTGAATAATGAACGCTACATTTTGCTTTTGGGTCCATATTAAAGAACCTTTGCCCTTTTCTCGTCTGTTTGCTGTTATTGCTGTATTTACTGCTTGTATTTCTATTTGCTTTAATGTGAACCTTCTATAGAATATATTTTTAGGAATAAAATGAAATACGTTTTGTGTTCATAATTTTATATAATTTTCTTCGTTGATTTTATATTGATTGTATAATAGAATTTTCCTGTAGTAAATTGGTAAGAATTTACTACAGAAATTAGTGTATTACCCTAACTTACTTGCTGGTGAATGGGTCTAAAAACTGGTTGAGAGATCATCATGTAAGTGAGTATTACATGCGCCTGATGCCGCCCTAGCCGATGCCGCGGGTGACTGGACCGGGGAATAGTTCGTCATCCGCAGGAGTCTGACTGTGAAAGGGCGGCGCGTCGAGGGAGGGTTGGTTCCGAAAAGGTAAAGTGCCGGGCTGGCCACGGAGGTCGAAGAAGCGGTGGGGAGGGGTGTGACTAGACCATAGACAACCAAAAAAAGTAAGTGGGAATCTACATTTATTTTTTATTGCTCTTGGTAACGAACATGCAGCGCACCTGGTGGTAAGTGTTACACTGCCACCCATGGATCTTTGCAATACCAGGGGCTATAGCTAGGTCGCTACGTATCAATGAAAATCCCAAATCCACCCAGAAAGTTGGGCTTCCGACTTTCACACTCACTCTCGAAGCACAGCAGCACATTGCCACTGCTCGAAGTTGTCGATTTTTTTCCGAGAGTGTGGACTACCTCGGACGGATCAGCCAGAAAACTGTCAACAGAGTGGTCCTACCACTATACATTAATTCTCTTGGAAAACTTATAATAGTAACTCCAATCATTAACCTATTATTAAGTAATTCTATATAATATTACTGCAATAATTTGTATTACTATTTTTTTTTTGGTTATGTCTTTGTTTGAAAGCACACAGCTTCAGATCGAAGTGGAGCAGCTTTTTAAACATAAGCACACACAGCTCAGGCCACACTGTAGACAATTTTCTGTTTGCAGCTGTGGGCCAATACGTCCAGGGCAGTACCACACTCTCGCAAAAAGTCAATGTCTGTGCAGTGGTAATGCGCTGTTGCGCTTCATTCATTGAGTGAGAGAGCCAGCAGCCTGATTTCCTGGGCGGGTTTGGTGTTTACATTGGTAGACAGTAGCCTAGCTGTACCTCACCATTCACCATTGCAAAGATCCAAGGGTGGCAGTAATACTTACCATCAAATGTGCTGCATGCTCGGTTGTCATCATAAGCAGCAAAAAAATACATCGTGTATTAAGAGTTCCATGCAATTGCCGTTGTCACGACAAATTTCCCTACACAGATGGCGTGATGGTTCAGATACCAATTTACTGTGCCAGTATCGTAGGTTCGATTCATATCCAAGATTTATATGTGTGATCACAAATTCTTGTTCTGAGTTTAGGAGGATGAACAAAGGTCCTCTCGCAAAGAGAGAAAATATCATAATCACCACTGTTGTCAAGTAGATTGATGATTGCAGATGGTGTTATAAAATTTATAAAAGAGTGTTGCTGCTCAATCTCCTCTATTACTTAGCCAATTCTTATGTCTCGCTACGGAAACATAAGAAGTGGCGATATTTGAATATTAACCGGTTTAACTTTTTTGGCAGTATATGATCTGGACACACGCCCACCATTCCGATCGGGGTGATGGAAGGGCAGCGCGTGGTCCCATAACCCAACGTAGTCCCTCTCCATAGCCATTGAACCGGCCACTGGTACTGCTTCCTTGACTTCTGTGGCCAGCCCGATGGGTTACCCTTGCCCAACGTAAGTACCAACCCTCGTCGACGCCTTCAATCGGTCAGCCTCTCTGTGGGTGACAGACTATTCTCCGATTCAGTCACACCCAGGTCCGGTTAGAGCGGAACCCGTTTAACTTGGTGTTTAAATTATTATTTATTTAAGCAAACTTACTATTGAAAATTTACTAACAAAAATCTGAAGTTATTTAAAGCCATTCAGGAATCGATCCCCGATCTTCAAAGCTGAAAATTCTTATGATATTAAACCAATAAGGCAGTTTCGAGACCAGTTTTAATTTGCAACATAAATTAATTTTGAACCCCGAGCTGAGCAAAATTTAATTCTTAATTTGTCGGATGCCTGAACACTGTTCTACTATACATATCTATATGCTACATATTTTATAGTATTTCATATACATATATTATAAGCAATATCAATATTGAATTCGTATTTCAGTAATGCATGTTCAATAATATCTGACCTTTATCATTTTTTGCTGAACTTTTCGGGCTTTTGCTTATGTGAACATTAATGAACTAACTAAGAATTTAGTGATTACTTATTTTTCTTTTTTGGGTGTGTAAAAAGCCACCAAAAACAAGGATTCTGTATCAGTGGTTTGCTCAAATAAGAGATTGAATACAGCAAGTTTAAGGGGTTCGAAGTTTTGCGTCGGGTGTGACTGGATAATTTGATGATTTTGATCCTTTTGTGGAGGAGTTCCATGCCCAATACCGGGATGTTAATCATGTTAAGAGCTAAAGGTGAAAATTGCTAATATATGGTTATTAGGATTACATGCATTACAAAATAAATTGCCCAAAAATGTGAGAATACAATTTATCAACCCTTCTCTTGCCCGTGAGTGTCGTAAAAAATGATCACGGAATATACGTACTCGTAATTAGCATATAACATATATATATAAAACGAGGAAATCTCGGATTATAATCCTGTACTAATTCGTCTGATCAGCGTGGCATATATGCTAAGGGAAATCTTGTTCCTCTTTTGGAGGAGGCTGGAGTCCAACAATGCTACATGTATTAGCTGAGATACATACATATCATCACGCCATATCCCTTGCAGGGTAGGCAGAGAGAACAGAGTGCCAGAGAACTCACTTAGCTGAGGTGATGAGATAAAATCAAAATGTTAATTACTGTACTATATATATATATATAACATAATTTGAAATATAATAAATATTTTTGTGTTTCGTACAATGTAAATTGTGATATGTGGCGTTTTTCGTACGACCTCCGATCAATAGGCGACAATGAAAGGTTGACTGATGAAGATAACGATAATATAATAGGTGTAGTAAAAGAAATCCATTATTTTTGTATGAAATTGAAGGCTTTAATTACCATAGTTAGAATGGTCCGATTTAAGTCAAATATGCGCCGTTTTGTTCGATAACTTTCTGCCATTTTGAAGGTTTTCATTATGCCTCTCTCATAGAAGCCCTCGTCCCTATTGGCAAAAAATTGAGACAGTCAATTTTCACAAGAAAGTGAATTTTTCATTAGCAAAATTGTTTGTTATGGACAGGAATAAATGGTAAGCATTTGGTGCCGGGTCCGGACTATGAGGTGGATACATACAGGCGAGTCACTGTCGATGTGTGTGGTCTGGCACTGTCCTGATGGAACACAATTCCTCTCTTATTGGCCGAAGCTGGCCGCTTTTGGACGATTGCTTCCTTCAGACGGTCCAATAGTGGATAGTACTATTCCGATTTGCCGTAGGGGAACAGCTCATAGTAGATAATTCCCTGCCAATCCCACCAAATACACAGCAAAACCTTCCTGTGCACGTCAATCCTGGCTTGGCCAATGTTTTCGCCGCCTCATTGCGTTTCGACCACGACCGTTTTTGCTTGATATTGTCGTAAGTGATTCACTTTTCATCATGAATCATCAACCATTTCAGAAATGGGTCGATTTTGTTGCGATTCAGCAGCGATTCGCAGATGGAAATTCGGTCCATAAGGTTTTTGTGCGTTTTAACTCGTGTGGCACCCATACATTGTGCTTCTCCTTGAGACGAGCCTTATGCAAAAGGTTTCAAACGTTCTTTTGTTCAATCTTTAGCTCTTGAGCAATCGAACCAGTGCTCACATGACGGTCAGACTCGACAATGTCCACGATTTTATCGACATTTTCGACAATTGGTCTTCCTGTGCGTGGTGCATCTTTGACACCGAAATTACCAGAACGGAATCGACGAAACTAAAATTGCGCATGATTGGCTGTTACAGTAACTACATTTTCAGCCGCCTGGTTTGCCTTTTCGCCTCTATCGAAGAAACACTGTAAAATACAGCGTATTTTCTCTTTGCTAGTGTCCATCTTCGACGCGCGCTCCAAAAAAAACAACAATGTCAACTAATGATAAAACTGGCAAAAAAGTTTTATAACACGAAATCTCATCCTTCAAACGCCATCTAGTGAAACCCGATCGAACTTATACAACGCGAGGAACAGATAACCAAAACCATATATTGGAAAAATAATGGATTACTTTTTACTACACCTATTAAATAAGTTTGAGAATGTCATAACATATATATATATATATATATATATATATATATATATATATATATATATATATATATATAAATATATATATGTGTGTATATATAGATATAAAGATACTAACACTATGAAAGACCTCATGAAATAAATGCTTCAAAATAACTATTAAAAATTCAAACTCTCTTATCCATTTAGGTAACAACTCAACAAATTGAACAAATTTAATTTTGCTACAGATAATATAAAAGGTGCACAGAATAAAAATAAATCAGACGCCACCTGTTTGGATAAACGTTAATCTAACTTCTTCAACTTAATATAACTTTCTCCGGTTCCCATACGCATAAACATATTTTGTGGCAGCCATGAATGATAATTTTATGGTAATGCATGGAAATTATTTTGTTATTACTCTTTGAGAACGAAAAGTTTTCAACATAGACTCTACAGAATTTGAATTAAGAAAAATGTACATACATTTTTTTAATATTTTAATTGAAATACACAAGCAAATTACAATTTAGTTGAAAAAATGTAGTTGAATCGTAATAAGTGTATGTAAATTCCAATAAAAATCATTTATTTTGCAAAAACCCCGCGAAGGCACTTATATATTGTCTCTATTTTATTATTTTTTAATAGTGGTTACCATGCTGTGGACAGTTCTTTGCCTACAGCCGCGAGCCGATCCGCCCGGGGTAGTACCACACTCTCGTCGAAGATCGATGTCCGAGTAATGGCAATGGGCTATGGCGCTTCGTTCGATGAGCGAGAGAGCCGGAAGCCCAACTGGGGTGGGTTTGGGGTTTGTATTGGAATACAGCGGCTTAGCTATATCCTAGGTATGCAAAATTGCAAAGGTCCATGAGTGGCAGTGACACTTACCATCAAGTGTGCCGTCTGCTCGTTTGCCAGCATAAAGAATAAAAAAAAACATATTTACTTAATTTAACGATGGCAGCTATAAGAACTACCATCGGTTTCCGAACGCACTGAGAAGATTCGGCAAACAACTCCACGGATATATCTATTTTTGGGTATATCTTTTACATAAAATCGTATACAATATACCTGGTAAGTTTTATGTCCAGTGTAATATCTCTTGTTCTATATAATTCACATATATATATATATATATATATATATATATATATAAAATGCACAAAATATGATTATAGCAGATCCTACCAGCGACACTCGATCGCTAGTTTACTACTATTGCAACCATCGCTCCTCTCAATCACCTTGGAGGGAAAGGGGAGACACGCTCCATATATATTACACCTTCTACTATTGAAATGGACAAATAAATTACAATACAGTTAAATTTATTACCATAAATTTCCATGACTAATTTGTATACGTTTATTCTGTATCTAATGTCACCCTCAACATAAGAATTATTTTCTTAATGCAGGATGTTCATCATCATCATCATCATCACAGCTCATATGCGTCCCACTATTGGGCACGAGCCTCCTCCGTAATGGGAGGGAAATTGACCTACTATACCACGCTAGATAGACGTGTTGATATAAGTTTTTGTTTAGAGTTTTCCTTCTCTCGCATAGATGTTATATACGTTTTATATCCCTTAGTCGTCTCATACGATCACCCACAGGTAAGACAGGGAGTGGTGAAATATATTCTTACTCCGTCAGCACACGAAAGGTTATAAGTTAAATACATTACAATATTTTTTTATGAATAATTTGTATCCGTTTATTCTGTTACTAATGTCACCCACAAAACGAGGATAATTTCATTAATGCAGGGTGTTATAAAAAAATGGCAACAAATAAAAACAGTCGAAATGGCAAAAAAATGGGACGTCGCATCAAGAATTCTACGCAGTTAGACGGCAGCTACGGAGACAACAAAAATGGTAACTGGCGTATTTTGAATATTATTAAAGTTGATATTATTATTAACGCCATCACATTTTTTTCTTATGGTGGCAAACGAGCATCCAGCACACCTGATAGTAAGTGTCACTGCTGCCACCTTTGTAATACCAAGGGTATAGCTTAGGCCACTGCCTATCTTCCCAGATGTGATTGTTAAAACAAAATACTAACATTTGTAGGTAACTAACACACGCAATCAAAACTGTTGATACAGCTAGTAATATATATTTCTATGTCAGTAGCAAAGTTTCATGTCATCTCTCCCACGGGAAATAGAGTAAACGTTATTCTCATCCACTAGAAAAGCTTTGAAATCTCATTACTAGATTCCAGTTATAGGAAAGTTTAAAATTTTCCAACTAAGGGTCAACCTGAAATCGTACAAAGATAAAAGAAATTGCAAATAATATAAGTAAAATAAAAAAGAATTTATCTTTAAGACGCAAATAAAATTTTATTTTACATTTGCTTCTCTTATCACACATATTGGGTACTTACTATGATAATAGCTCTCAGCGTTCGTCTCGTGGGAGACAGTCATATAAGGTGGATTTTTATTTAACAAAAAAGAGTTGCATTGATAAGCATGAATGACGTTTTTTTTTTTGATATATTTAAAGTAATCGTCATCCTCGTGTGGTGACGGGTAAGAATACAATCATCACCTCCTTTTTATCTTACCCATAGGTGATCGTAAAAGACGATTAAGGGATATAAAACGCATATAACATCTACGCAAGAGAAGGAAATCTCAAAACAAAACCCAACACGTCTGACCAGAGTGGTATAGTAGGTCAAATTCTCTCCCATTATGGAGGAGGCTCGAGCCCAGAGCTCAGTGGGACATGTATGAGCCGAGATAAGATGATGATGATGAAAATAATCATAAGTTAAATTTTTAGATTGAAGTGGCCTTTGAGATTGTTTATTTACAATTGTGTTCTGAATTTAAACAGGTTGATGCAGGATTATATAAAAAAAAAAATATTGAAAAGATAAACGCCTCGCACGCATGTATTTTTTACCTTACCAATCTATAAACTGAGAATTTCGTAAGTGTTAAAGAGGAAGACTAATATTATGATTATGAAAAAAACAAAACAAAAAACCTCCGTAGAAAATGTTATTATGGGAACAGATTTAGAGAACATTTATCAATTTTTATGAGTATCTTTTAAACGGATGTCACATTGATAACAAAAATGAATAGGGCTTCATATCCTATATTAGGCTTAAAAAAATTCAAAAGAATCTTGTGAAATGATTTGTATATCGTGATGATACTCAGAAAAACAAATAGTGATACTGATATTTTTAACGCACTTTTATTATCTACTTATTGCAAAATAAATTGATACTAGTGATAAGTGTACTTTTTACACTATTTTTTTTAAATCTCTTATCATATTTTTTTATATTTCCGTGAATTTGGAAAATAGGATTCTGTTTGTCTTGGTAAAATTTGGACTATTTCGATTGTAAAATATACTCACGCGTAAAAAACAAAAATAGAATTTGATATAATCATTATTAATAGTTTATTAATTAATTATTATAATATACGAAATATGCTGTGCGGTAGGGGCTACGAATACTACCAACCCTTATTTGCTCGTGGATGTCGTAAAAGCCTTATAATGACCTGTGCCAACTCCATCTGATGCCGTTTGGTCAACAATTACATTCATAAGGAGGGTTGACGTCTGGTAGGCGGCCGGTCATAAAACTATTGCCAATAACTTTTACAATAAGTACTATGAAAGAAGAGTAGGTACATATTGTATCGATTTAAAGTAATTGGGATAAAAGTAGGAGAATGAATGATATAATATACGAAATATGTATATGTAAATATTTGAACAAAATTTAGATAATATAAAAATAAACGTTCCTAAAAAACTATAATTCCAAAAATGTTACTATTTCACATACCTATTACATAGAAAATAATCACTTTAAAACTAAAAACTAGAAAACGTAACCAATAACGGGATTTGCGAAGTCGAACAGGAGATTAAAACAATCGACAAGGGTAAGCTAAACTAAGCTAAGTATGATTGCCAATTAAATTGTGATGTACCTGTATGGCTTCTTGTTCTTTGTATGAGGAAAGAAATGATTTAATTAAATGGTAAAGAGATAATATGAAGGACAATTTTTGCGAGATTCATGAAATTTTGTTTAGAGATTCTATATATGAATTATCGCTTTATTTAAAGATATAAAAAAACTCTTATCAACATTTTTGTATCTTAGAAGAAGTAGGTAATATCTGCAAATACGAGAAATTGGTTTCTGAAGTATTAAGCATTTTCATATATAGCATTTTTTTTTTTTGCATATTAAGCATTTTTTTTTTGTGGCGGGCTACTGTATTTCATGCCCCGCTAATCTGTCCGGGGCGACAGGAAAACCAGCGCACGACCCCATAGATCCGCCCTATAGCATACGTCTCGACGCCGTGTGGGTGGATCACTGGCACGATTTTCTTCAGTGGCCCAAAGAGGATATTACGCAATCCCAGGTTTTAAAAGAAATTATGATATTGTCGGTATATAAGAAAAATCGTAATTGCTAATAAATTAATATCTAATTTAATCTGACTATAAGTTACGCAGTAGTCTAAGTATCGAACCTTTCTGAGTTTCATTTAAATTTATTTTTTTCTGAGTTTAAATATAAATTTTCTCAGTTAATTTAATGTTTGTGATACAAGGATGAAATCTCCAATGCTAGAGTTAGAGTAACACATATACAAATATTTATTTTCTTCTATTCAATGAGAGTGCTGTGTGGTAGCGGCTACGAATACTACCAACCCTTACTTTGCTCGTGGATGTCGTAAAAGACGACTAAAAGCTTTATAACGACCTGGGCCAACTCCATCTGATGCCGTTTGGTCAACAATTACATTTCCAAGGAGGGTTGACGTCTGGCAGGCGGCCGTTCATAAAACGATTGCTAATAACTTTTACAATATGCACTGTGAAAGAAGAGTACATATTGTATCGACCCTAAGTAATTAGGATAAGAGTAGGAGAATGATGACTGAGGGTATATATAAAAATAGTAAGTATTTGCTGCCCGTCAAACTTTAGGTCGTGCAGAATATAAAAATATATTTATCCTTTTATTTTGCCAAGGTCAGATGTCAGTTGTTCTTTATTGTATTTTTTTTTTGTCATCTAAGGTTATACTAAAAAGGCAAATACAATTGGAAATCATAATAAATCCTACTTATATTTATTAATATAATTCAACTTTATTTATACAGTATATGTAACATTATGAGATATTTAAGGTACAAAAACTATATTAACCTTTTAAATGTAAATGCTTGCGAAATCTTATTAAATATATACTGATTTATAAAATATATTCTAATATAATAGTAGCAGGCAGTTTGGTAATATTAACCTATGCCAACTAACTTGGTCAAAACGTGGTATTAGTTCAATTCTGTCACATAATAGCGGTTTATGATTATTTAACTAAGACTACACCCCACACTAAGAAATAAATCCTTGACAATTAGCAGCTTATTCTATCCAGTGATAAAAAGACACAAAGTATATAGGCACATCTAAATCTTAAAGAATTATGGTAATACAATACTATAGTTATTCATTCATTTCATCATCTCACCTCGTATATGTGCCACTATTGGGCTCGGGCTCCCTCCATAATGGGAGGGAAATTGACCCACTATACCTCGATGGTCAGACGTGTTGGTATAGGGTTTTGTTTCGAGATTTCCTTCTCTTGCATAGATGTTATATGCGTTTTATATCCTTTATTCTTCTCCTACGATCACCGACGGGTAAGATATGGGGTGGTGAATTATATTCTTACGCCGTCACCACACGGAAATTGTTTAATTATTAATTACGAAACAAATATAAAACAATTTACATAAATTACAATTCTAACGTATATTTACCATTATTTAGTTAGTAAATGATACTTTTTAACTATTAATAAATGTTACAGTGAAACTTTTGTTGGTTGCCATTTTGAATCGCATAATTTTAGCTTTATAGTTTAATTTATGGCACACAGAGGTATACATGCAATAAATCCGACTGCAATAATTATCAGAATTTAAATGTTAAACAGCGTTATAATAAGTAGTAATAGTATTTTAGCTGTGTGGTAGTGGCTACGAATACAACCCTTACTTTGCTCGAGGATGTCGTAAAAGACGATTAAAAAGCTTATAACGACCTGGGCCAACTCCATTTGATGCCGTTTGATCAACAATTACATGCCGAAGGAGGGTTGATGTCTGGTAGGCGGCCGGTCATAAAACTATTACCAATAACTTTTACAATTTGTACTATGAAAGAAGAGTACATTTTGTATCGACTTCAAGTAATTGGGATAAGAGTAGGAGAATGATGATGAAGTAGTAATAGTATTTTACTGTGTGATGGCTGTTGCGAATACTACCAATCCTTATAATGCTCGTGGATGACATAAAAGACTATGAAGAACTTTACATTGTCCTGAGCCGACTCCATCTATAACAGTATGGTAAAAAATTGCATTCCAAAGAAGATATGTTGGTCAAGCGGTTAGTCATAAAATTATTGCCAAAAGTTTGGCAATATGTACCTACGATGGAAAAAGTGTACATATTGGGTCGACCCTAAGTAATTGGGATAAGAGCAGGATGACGATAAGCGTTATATAAGTAGCAACCCTTTTCAGTTTTCGTAAATATTTCGAAGTTTTATAAAACTAATATATTACAATCCTACTTAATATTATAAATATGAAAGATTGTGGAGATGTATTAATGTTTGTTGCTCCATCACGCGTAAACCCTTGAATAGATTTAGATGAAACTTGACATATAGATAGAACATTTCCTGGATTGACACATTGGGTACTTTATATCCTGGTAATGTGTGTCCTTGGGATAATCTTTTAGGTTTAGCAAAGTTTCACCCGTTGGGATAAGCTAAGTATTAAATAAATATAAATATCTAATTTTCTAAAAACATTTATTTTAATATTATAGATAACTGCATTTAGAGTTTAGCTGTGTGGTAGTAGCAACGAATACTACCAACCCTTACTTTGCTCGTGGATGTCGTAAATAACGACTGAGAGCCTTATATCGACCTGGACCAACTTCATTTGATGCCGTTTGGTTAACAATTACATTCCTAAGAAGTGTTGACGCCTGGCAGGCGGCCGGTCATAAAACTATTGCCAATAACTTTTACAATATATACTATGAAAGAAGAGTACATATTGTATCGACCCCAAGTAATTGGGATAAGAGTAGGAGAATGATGATGATGAACTAGAGTTTCAATGTAATATTATAATAAGAATGTAACGGTTACCATCTCTTGCTTTTTCGTAGATATATTAAAAATCGATGAAAAGATCCAAACATATTTAACACTACGGTAAGAGAAGGAAAACTTGAACTAAACCCCTATACCAAACATTTTATCCTATGTGGTATTGTATATCAATCAGCCTCCAATGTAAAGAAGGCTTGAGACCAACATGAGTACATGTTTGAGCCATCAAACCGTTTCGCTGGAATAATAAGCAAATTATCTGGAGGAGGCCCGTGCTCAGCATTAAACATATGGACTGAGAAGAAAATAATTAAAGCCACGTAACTGACACCTTCATGCAAAAATTGTACTTGTCATATTCTCATAATTTAAGTTTTTGATAATACAGTATCTTTTAAGTAAGTTAAACTACTCAAATTTTGTTTTCATAATATCTTTATCATATATTAATACTTTGATAATATTGTATTGTGTCTTTTCTCTTACTTCTTTATTATAATAATAATTCTTATTATAATAATGTCAATATATACGTAAATAATGTATACATTATTTTAGTATTCATATCTTCTCAGACTTGTCGAGTCTATACATAAGCCTAGGATGATAAATAGCATCTGTCACGCCATCCATTATTTTTCAAACACATTTAAAGTCACTCCAGTGATAAGCTACGTTGCTAACAATATTCTGGTTGCTGCCATAGAATGACTGGCTTATCCAGACTAGTTCCACACTCTAGTAGTAAATTAGTATAATATTATTCATCATCATGAGCTGAGTCATATATATATATCCCACTGTTTCGCTCGAGCCTCCTCCATAATGTGAGGGAAATTGACCTACTATACCACGCTGGTCAGACGTGTTGGTATAAGGTTTTGTTTCGAGTTTTCCTTCTCTTGCATAGATGTTATAAGTATTTTATATCCCTTAGTCGTCCCTTACGATCACCCACGGGTAAGATAAGGGTGATTAATTGTATTCTTGCTCCATCACCACACGAATACAATATTATTAGCTATTTGCTATTACACTTCGTTTGGAGAGTGAGACAACCGTAGGAAATAGATAAATTGCCCTTAAAATGTGAACGAGGCTCGAGCCCAGGAGTGGGATGTATGTATATGAGCTGTACATATTCATTTTATTGCTGGCTATAAATCTCTTCTTCATACGAGGTATCTAAACTTAATTTTATTAATTTAGGTTTTTTATTGGAACAAAAGCCCGCGGTGGTGGATCAGATGATGTGCAATCCTATAACTAGTTACATTTTCTCTATTGAATTTAGTCGGACCACCGATACCGAATTCTAATCTTCGATGGCTAAAATAACTTTTACCTTAAACCTAATTTTATCAAATTCCACAATATATTTCTTTGCTGTGTGGTAGCGGCTACGAATACTACCAACCCTTACTTTGCTCGTGGATCTCGTAAAAGACAACTAAGAGCCTTATAACGACCTGGGCTAACTCCATCTGATGCCGTTTGGTCAACAATTACATTCCCAAGGAGGGTTGTCTGGCAGGCGGCCGGTGATAAAACTATTGCCAATAACTTTTACAATATGTACTGTGAAAAAAGAGTACAAACTGTATCGACCCCAAGCAATTGGGATAAGAATATGAGAATGATTATTACCTTGATGTTTAGAAATTAAAAAAAAATAGAATTTATAGAAGAAATACAAGATAATAATTTACGTGTTATATTTTAAACGAGCAATATGCTTACTCTATGTTGTAATTATACGAGTATTTTTACCTTCATATCGTCAATTATTGTTTAACCCAAAGCAAAAATTTACATGCATCCTTTGGGTGCGTGAGCCTCTATTATTAAGAGCAACTAAGTAGGTACAGTGGCGCAGTGCTGAACCATTCCCTACAATTTGGTTAATCGCCTCGCACGAATACGGGGTGGAGGGTGGTAGGGAGAACGCTGCGTGACTTCAAGCTTAGATCGGTTGTGTCCTCAGTAAAAGCATAAGCGATTTAATTTAAAATTTATTTCTAATAAATTAATTTGATGTCGGATTTTAAACATATTTGATATATCCTTACTAATATTATAAATGCGAAAGTAACTCTGTCTGTCTGTCACTCTTTCACGCCAAAACTACTGAATCGATCTAAATGAAATTTGGTACACAGATAATCTAGAGCCTGATAAAGGACATAGGCTACTTTTAAATGCAAAAAAAGGTTGTAAAGGGGGATGAAAAGTTTTAAGGAAGTATTGTCATTTTTAAAGCCAGAGGCTTGAAACTTATTTTTAGGCTATTGATTAGATATAACTAAATTTGACAATAAAATTTTGTAAAAAAAAACCCTTAAGGGGTAAAATAAAAATAGGGGTTGAAAAACTTTAGGATACTTTCCTAAAGTTTTTACCCTTACCTTTTATGCGGGCGAAGCCGCGGGGAGAAGCTAGTAAGTATATAAATGTAGTATCAAGCGTTTAGGAAAAAAAAAGCTTAAGCAGATAAACTATATTCCTATCAAAATACAGTAACACTAAATAATGGTAATAATGTAATTTAAGTTTGCATACTTTTTTATTTTCATCATCATGATGTAGTGATGATACAAAATATAAAATTACTTTATTGTCTCAGATGTCATGTAAAACGACTACAACAAATAAGCAAATACATTAAATAACAATTAAAGGAAAAAAATAAAGGAAAATAAAGAAAAATGCTATAAATACTAAAACAAAAATAACACATGAGATTTTATGTATAAAATATAACAAGCATATAAAAAGTAAAAGTGTTATCTCATAATCATCATCATCATCACAGCCCATAAACGTCACACTGCTGGGCCCGGGCTTCCTTTGCAACGGGAGGGAAATTAACCCACCACACCGCACCGGTCAGACGTGCTGGCATAGGGTTTTGGTTCGAGTTTTCCTTCTCTCGCATAGATATTTTATACGTTTTATATCACTTAGTCGTCTCATAAGATCACCCACAGGTAAGATAGGGAGTGGTGAATTGTATTCTTACTCCGTCACCACACGGAAAGGTGTGACACGTGAAAGTTATCTATTAGTGATGAATTAAAAATAAAACATAACACCACCTTTATATTTTTATAGAAGGTGTAGAAATCAAGTCGAACAATCAATAAAAGGAAAGGAAGAAGTACTCTCTAGGGAAACCACGAAAACACGAGCTGATCCCTGCCTGTTACGCGAGGCAATTGTAGCGTTTTTCCTACTTTTACCTAACAGTAGATGTCATTAGGTTGATGAATGAATAGACAGAAAGAATCTTATGTCTTACTCTGGATTATATAAGACAAGAAATTATTTGTTGTTTTATAATATTTCGCTAACGCGGCCGCTTCCGCTCGTACTGTATCTGAATGCTTATTGACTACATAACATTGGGTATGAACCAGTGAGGTCGCTACTGGCTTAGGTGTAAATAATTTGTGAAGCACTTAAAAATTTGTGTTTGTACGCACAAAAAGCGTTCCCACGTATTTCACTTCGTCTGTAAGATTAGAAAGTGAAAACCGTGAAGTTAAACTATGAAACACCTTCATTCCTTGCCTAATTTGATGTCAAATTTTAATAAAGAATTATTCGAATATATTGAGAAATGTATGTACTCAATTTAGATATATTATTGACGCTTTTATTTATTTTCAGAATTAAGTTAGTTTCTAGTTTTGACGATAACACCTACAGTGAAAATCAATCGAGATTTTTGTAACGGTACAGAGTAATGAACAAAAAAGTTATCTATAACTATGATGACGGAGTAAGAATACAATTCATCATCCCCTATCTTACTCGTACGTGATCGTAAGGGACGACTAAGGGATATAAAACGCATATAACATCTATGCAAGAGAAGATAAACTCTAAACAAAACTCTTACCAACACATCTGACCAGCGCGGAAAGGTAGGTTAATTTCAATCCCATTACAGAGGAGGCCCGAGCCCAACCGTGGGACATATATGGGCTGTGATGATGACAGAGTAAGAAAATGCAATCATTCTTTTTCCGTTATTATTATAAAAACCGCCAAAGAAGTTTATCCACATAATATAACGGCAAGTGTAGGGAACTCTTTTCCGTGTAGTGACGGAGTAAGAATACAGTTCACTACCCCCGTCTTACTCGTGGGTGATCTTAAATATCGAGTAAGGGACAAAATATACTTGTAACATCATTTCCCTTGTAAGATCGAGCCCTGCAGGGAACACTCATTTAAAACTCTATATTAATCTGTTTGTCTAATGTGACATAGTAATCTATATTAAAATAATGGTCGAATTCCTTCTCATTATAATGCAGGGCTATGGTCGATAGTGGAACGTAAACTTATTAAGGAGGGCGATTGCCGTTAGCATCATCATTCTCCTACTCTTATTCCAATTACTTGGGGTCGATAATAGTTTTATGACCGGGCGCCTGCCAGACGTCAACCTTCCTTCTAGGAATGTAGCTGTTGACCAAGCAGCATCAGATGGAATTATCCCAGGTCGTTATTAGGCTCTTAGTCGTCTTTTACGACATCCACGAGCAAAATAAGAGTTGGTAGTATTCGTAGCCGCTGCTATACAGCTAATTGCCGTTAGCAGCTAACATTAATGGCCTATCAATCTTTCCATCCACTCATCATGCTATTTATGTCCACTTTTAGATATAAGCTTTCATAAGAGAAACAATGACATAACTGTCATAGTTGTCAGGGGTATTGGAGATCGCGTTGATCTCTCTCAGATCTCCTAGGTAAGTGCTAACAATCCTAATGGTGATCTTTGAGCCGGTCTTTGACTAATCTCAAAGGATAGGGGTGATATCTCTTTCTATTATTACTATATCAGAAAACAGGGAGTAATAAGGAACTGAAACTACTTCCCAACTTCTCACCTTCTATATGTCTTAATATTGCAGTCATACCCTCTCCAGGACAAGTAATTTAACCTATAGTATAATAAATACCACACACATGTATACATTCTTTATTCAAGTGTTAATACTCTTGCTGTGAAATTGCCTTAGATGAATCATGTGCGTATAAGCTAAGATTATAATATATTAACATAAGCTAGAAGAAAAAAAATATTGCCTATGAGCATAAGCTAGTGGACAATGAAAATCGTCATCATCATCATCACAGCCCATAAATGTCCCATTGTTGGGCTCGGGCCTATTCCGTAATGGGAGGGAAATTAACCTACTATATCACGCTGGTCAGACGTGTTGGTATAGGGTTTTGTTTCGAGTTTTCCTTCTTTCGAATAGATGTTATATGCGTTTTATATCCCTTACTCGTCTCATACAATCACCCACGAGTAAGATATGAGGTGATGAATAGTATTCTTACTCCGTCACCACACAGACAATGAAAATCATAATAGATAATAACTACAAACTTTTCAGCTTCGCTTAATGTTAATGTAGATTTTAGCATTCAAATCTATCTCATGAGTATCGAGTATTTTACCGGTGTAAGCAGTCAAAGCACACATCTATTCCAATATTTAAATCTGAACCAAATTTATTCTAAGTCGTTCAATTGTTCTGGCATGATTAAGTAGCAAACATCCATCTTTCGGATTTATTATCTTATCTTACTAATCTGAATTATTCAGATTAGTAAGATAAGCTATTTGCCGAATATAATAACTGAGAGAACCTCAGTAAAAGGACTGTTATTTAATATATGAACTAGAGTACAGAATAAATTAATTCTAAATTTATTTCAAAAGTTAAGGATCGATGCACAGATTCTAATAGTCAATGAAATTCAATTGATATCGATTCAAATTAGCTAACTTGAATTATGTGCACTTATCGAGTATCTGTGAATAGCGATGGCTCGTTAAAACGAGAATAACTTTGAGCTTGCAAACAACCTCGACCTACTTAGCTTAGTATACAGTAGCGCTCACACGTTCTCAAGTCAATCAAATGTTTTACCTTTGATTGGAACATAAAAGTTGAAGAAAATGATCTTTGGAACTAACGGTTGTCTTAACTTGCTCGATGAAATTTCATCATCGCTATAGGCTTTTTTATATTTCTAGTTATATTGAGATTGGTTTTCTGACAATAGCATAATATTCTGAGTCGTATAAAAGTTAGGAGAATGTTTTTACTCTTGTGTGATGAACAGCTTAAAAATATTCAAGTTTGTAATTTTATTCGGCAACTTCAAACCCTATTTTTTTTTAATTTAAATTATATACTAATTTGAAATTTATTTTGAATTGAAAAATTGATTGTATTGCCTATTTTTTATGTTACATTAACTTTATTTCATTTGCATCTCGGAGTAATTTCTATTCAGGTATTTTATGTCAAGGTTTATACAGTGTAATATCTATACGACAGCTAATTATAAGTATTAAATTCAAACCCTATTTGGGACAAGTATGTTATTACCTTTTTTTACATATTGTCTTGATATTCTAAGATCTTTCAGTAAATACAATGAATAATATATCCATTAACAGGTGTCCTATTACGTGAGGCTGAAAAATTTAAGTGTCAAATTTTGGTATATTGAATATTTAAACATCAATTTTGGGAAAGAAGTATAGGAAAAAATCATCATTATTTTAGCTCATATACGTCCCACTGCTGGGTTCGAGTCTCCTCCACAATAAGAAGGAAAAGAAAGAAATATTGACCATAATAAAATAAGAGTTATTAACTCTTAAGATCTAGAACTCCTTCTTAATTTTAATAGTGGTAGGACCACGCTGTTGACAGTTCTGTGTCTGAAGCCGCAGGCCGGTCCATCCGGGGTAGTACCACAGTCTCGCAGAAGATCGACGTATGAGTAATAGCATTGTGCTATTGCACTTCGTTCGGTGAGCGAGAGAGCCGGAAGCCTAATTGGGTGGGTTTGGAGTTTATATTGGTAGGCAGCGGCCTAGTTATACCCTTGGTATTGCACAGGTCCATGGGCGGTAGTGACACATACCATCAGGTGTGCTGCTTGCTAGTTTTCCACCTTTAGCATAAAAAAAATACTATAACTCTATTAACAGAATTCATATTTTTCATAGTTCGTGTTATTATTAAAGAATGGCGTATTTAATATGACATTGTATTATAACGTCGACAGCAAACCTTACCACTTTCGTGTTTCAAATGGTAATTGAGGCAAGAACTTGATTACAACAGCTGCATATATTTCTGTTACAAATTATATATACAGTTGTTTTCATATATAATTAAGTCCGTGTTACAAGGACTTATACCTTATTACAAAGTATTATCTTTTAAATTTTAAATTATATATTTAATTTGAATATAACCATCATTTTAATAAATTCATATTTTATACTTATTATTAGTATATAATCCGTGTAGTGACGGAGTAAGAATACAATTCACCACCTATCTTACCCATAGGTGATCGTAGACTAAGGGATGTAAAATGCATATAACATCTATGCAAGAGAAGGAAAACTCGACACAAAACCCTATACTGACATGTCTGACCAGCGTGGTAGAGTAGGTCAGTTACCCACCCGTTATGGAGGAGGCTCGGTCCCAACGGTGGGACGTATATAACCTGAGATGAGATGATTATTATTAGTAAAAGAAATTCATATCTGTGATTTATGATTTTATTATTTATGTATTGAATTTTATTAATATAATTCCCAAGAAGAGTTGACGTCTGGCAGGCGGCCGGTCATAAAACTATTGCCAATAACTTTTGCAATATGTACTATAAAAGAAATGAAAGAAGAGTACATATTGTACATATTGTATACATATGTATACTTGGAGTCGTCCAAGTAATTGGGATAAGAGTAGTTATAAGTCTCTTAGTCGTCTTTTACAACATCCACGAGCAAAGTAAGCGTTGGTAGTATTCGTAGCCGCTACCGTACAGCTCCAATAAGATATATAAGAATATAAATCCAATAAAAATAATAAGACTATCACAGTAAAATATATAAAAATACAACAATAATAGTCTAGAAATTCTTTTTATGCCTAATAGTTTCAACGTAACCCAATATCTTACTGAAGGAAATTAGTTTTTGATATCAAATTATACTTGTATTATTAACCTATTTGATAACACACTGAAACAACTTTACTACAAACTCAATTATCTGTCTAAATCTCTTATAATCCTACCTTCGTTATAGATAAGAACAAAATTAAAACTAGTTTGATTATTTCTCTCATAAAAAGGTCATTTTAAATTAAAGGACTTAAAATCTTAATTAAAATGATAAATACTGTAAGATTACTTTTGTTTAATAATAGATTAACGTGCTTGCAACTAGGCGTGCCATGCATACTCATTGTTATAATTATTTTAAAATTTACCAGATTTATTTTATAGGTAAGCTAAACAAACGTCTGGTTAAGAAGATATACAATGCGAAAGTGAAAGAATGTAGGTACCGAGAGAGACCGAGACTAAGCTATCTAGACTAGATCGGTCATGTACTGAAGGAAGATGGAGTCAAGAGTCACCGAAACCGGGGAGCGTGTATGAAGAGAATTATGAATGTTGAGGAAGCGAGTGAAGTATGCAAGGATAGAGTTCTCTGGCACTCTGTTCTCTCTGCCTTCCCTGCAAGGTACATGGCGTATTGGTATGTATGTATGTATTTTACCTATTTTTATCAGCTTATCATCACAGCTCATTTATGTTCCACTGTTGGGCTCGAGCCTCCTCCATAATGGGAGGGTACCTACTATACCACTCTGGTCAGACGTGTTGGTATAAGGTTTTATTTCGAGTTTTTCTTCTCTCACTTAGATATTAATGCATTTTATATTCCTTAGTCGTCTCGTACGATCACCCAAGAGTAAGATAGGTGGTGGTGAATTGTATTCTTACTCCGTCACCATACGGAAAGCTTTAGATATTTTAATTTTAATCATTAATTTAGATTATTTCTCTGCTGTTATTTGTAATATGTTATGATAAAACCAATAGTTTAAATAAGTTTACCACGTAACGACCCTATTTGACTGATGGTAATCGAAAAATTTGACCGAAAACTTTAGGAGAATGGGTTGAAGTGTTTTGCTGTGTGATAGCGGCTACGAATACTACCAACCCTTACTTTGCTCGTGGATGTCGTAAAAGACGACTAAGAGCCATATCACCATCATAACGACCTGGGCCAACTCCATCTGATGGATATTGGTCAACAATTACATTGTCAAGTAGGGTTGACAGGCGGCCGGTCATAAAACTATTGGCAATACCTTTTACAATATGTACTAAGAAAGAAGAGTACATATTGTATCGACCCCAAGTAATTGGGATAAGAGTAGGAGGGTGATGATGGGTTGTAGGGCTTTCCTAATAAATGAATATAATCATTTTACTATGATCGACAACATGCTTGTCAGGATTAGGAATAGGTGTGGGTTCGAATCCCCTGTGTGACAATAATTTTTCGCTCGTAATCAAGTTTTTATAAACAATTCTATTTTATAAAATTAATGAATATATAGTTTGAAATTACTACAACTAGACTAAAGTTAAAATGTGCCATAAACAATTTAAATAGCATTACAAATATTATAACATGTCATTGAGAGCAATAACAGCTTGACCTATATTTGCAGCTATTAAACATGTACAGTAGTAAAATTGAGTAAATAACATTTAAACAAACCGTGCAAGTTGAAATGTTGTGAAAGTGTAACTACCCTAATTGGACTCACTTTCAATTGAGTGACCAAGCTTTGTAGTTTGAGAAGACTTTTAATTAAACATGAACATTTAAATTTCATTTAAAATCTTGTAAAATTACTCTATTTTATGTGCTTCTAAGAGATTTTTTTCTGTGTGGTGACGGAGTAAGAATACTATTCACCACCCCATATCTTACCCGTGGGTGATCGTACGAGACGACTAAAGGATATAAAACGCATATAATATTTATGCGAGAGAAGGAAAACTCGCAACAAAACCCTATACCAACACGTCTGTCCAGCGCGGTATTGTAGGTTAATTTCCCTCCTATTACGGAGGAGGTCTGAGCCCAACAGTGGGACATTTGTGGGCTGTGATGATGATTATGATGATGATGATGAAGAGATTTGTAATGATGATGTAAGAATACAATTATATTTTACTCTTCCGTGGATATCTCAAATTGATTAAAGAATTTCAATTTAAGAATTCAAGAAAAGGAAACTTCGAAATTAAACCACATTCAACTCTATTTAGGCGGCATATTGGACTTATTTCTGTTATCTTGAGTAAGTTTGAGCGCAATAGTGAAACATTAGGCTTGAGGAGGAGAAATGCGAGTGTTTCTATAAGATATATCTGTTTCTTTTTTTTTAATCTGTTCGAGGATACACATTCAAGAAATTATAATTGACAATTGAGTTAGTGATATTCGTAGCCTCCAACAACAAACAAAATACTGCACATAAATAAGCAAACAAATATTTTTTTATTACTAGTGGTGGCAAATGAGCAAGAAGTACACTTGACGGTAAGTGTTACTAGCGCTCACGGTCCTGCGTAAAGGCGTAGAGCTAAACCGCTGCCTACTAATGAAAATCCAAAATCCACCCAAAAAGTTAGGCTAGCCGCTCTCTCGCTTACCGAACAAAGTACAATAGTTCATTGCTACTGGTCAGACGTCGATTTTCTGTGAGAGTGTGGTACTACCCCGGATGAACTACCCCACAGCTGTAAACAGAAATCTTTCAACATTGTGGCTCTACTACTATAAAAAAAAAACATTCATCATTCTCCTACTCTTATCCCAATTGCTTGGGGTCGATACAATGTGCACTCTTCTTTCATAGTACATATTGTAAATGTTATTGGCAATAGCTTTATGACCAGCCGCCCGCCAGCCGTCAACCCTCCTTGGGAATGCAATTGATGACCAATTGGCATCAGATGGAGTTGGCCCAGGTTGTTATAAGGCTATTAGTCGGCTTTTACCACATCCGCGAGCAAAGTAAGGGTTGTTAGTATTCGTAGTCGCCAACACACAGCATATAAAAAAAACATAAAACAAAATTCAATATTACCATCTAATTCTAATCTTTATATCAACTAACTTATTTATTAATATTTCACAGCAAACAAAATAATGTGACTTAAAGAGTATTTTTTTTTAAAAAACATCAAACATACAACACGTAATGATAAAGAACATGCAAAAGCATCATTTATGTTATTATAATTATATGTTTTGTGTATATACAATTTACATTTAAGTGACTTTCAAAGACAATCGAGTGGGTATTGTCCCTAGATTACGATGTTAATAACCAAGTCGGATTGTTGTGAAGATTTCGGAGCGCAGATTAACTTAGAAACCTACTGAAATCGGATAGTGTAATACAGTATTAAGCTTCTAGTTTGAAAACGAAATTAACGTAAACGATATGTATCTATATAGTTTGTATTCTAATGTTTCTCAGTGGTATTTGTATTCATAATTACATTCTATTCAACTCACTGTGTGGTAGCGGCTACGAATACTTACCCTTACTTTGCTCGTTGGTGTCGTAAAAGACGACTAAGAGCTTCATATCGACACCACCGTGCCGTTTGGTCAACAAATACATTTCCACGGACCAAACGGCATCAGATGGAGTTGGCCCAGGTCGTTATAAGACTTTTAGTTATCTTTTACGACATCCACGAGCAAAGTAAGGGTTGGTAGTAATCGTAGCCGCTACCACACAGCTAATAAGGAAATAAATTAATATAATTATATAAATTTTATCTAGCCTCATATGAGACATTTAGAGTACAATGCACTATATATCGATAAATCATATGTACATATAGACATTCCCTTCGCTAGTCGCTTGGGAACCCTTAACCTATTTCACCTAGTTCGCTTTTGTAAGCGGCTGATAGCATGTTTCCTTTTCAGTAAGATTTTTCTAAGTTATTGATAAAATCATTGTGTTGGTCATTATTTAAAGCAAAATTTAATATATTCCGAACTATTAGTTTAAATAATAAATTAGATATATATTTGAAAATATCGCCAACGGAAGAAAAAAAGGCATACAATATTTGAAAATATCTTCGGATCAAGAGACAATTGAAGCCTCTATCTTAACCATGGATCTCTTAAGAGATAACTATGTATATAATATGCATACAGCATTTGTGGAGGAGAAGGAAAACTCGAAATGAAACCCTGTACCAAACCTACTAACCAGCGTAGTATAGGTTAGTTTCCCTTCTATTATGGAGGAGGCTCGAACCTAACAATGGGACATACATATATGAGCTGAAATGATAGTCACGAAATTTTAAAATATCTCCATAATAGTGACGGGTTAAGAATCCAAGGTATCAACGGCTCCTATATTCCTCTATATTCCATCAACCTGTAAACGTCCACTTTGGACATATGCCTCCCCACGAGAATGCCATTCGCAACGGTTCTGTGCCAACTGCATCCAACGGTTTCCTGCAACCTTGGTAATATCATCAATCCAGCTAATGGTGGTTCCTCCATATTAGGAGTCATATAAACCAGATTAAGAATGTCTAGAAGAATAGGCAGGCAAATTTATAAAACGGCCTAAGATCGTTAACCCGCCTGTCAATCTTGCCACTGAAGATATACTGGAGACTCCCCTAAATTTTAATATAGAGGTCTATGGGAGGTTATGAGAATACCTATCGTTCTTTCTTGGTAGACCTGGTCGATTTGAGCGTAGTATGATCGCATCATAAAAAATAGGATGTAATTACTAGAAGCCGATTTTGATAAGCTGATGGATAGGTGAAATATATGTTTAATAAAACGCCTTATTTAAAATCAATAACTGAAAAAAAGAATACAAAGCTTTTAGTTATCCTGAGCTGTATTTATTACCACTTAGCCAATTAGGTTAAGCCATAAGTACCGCTACTCATTCATTCGGCAATCGCATAATTGTGAAATTGCGTGCGTTTATTGGGCTTATATTTTGGTATAGGCTTAACAATATATCGAGCTATTTGAGACGTTGGCCTTAAATAAAATAAGTTTTTGAATTGATTTTTCATATAGTTTATTTTTTTTTAAAAAATATTTACATTTAATTTATAATTAAGGATTACGGAATGTATGATCCCAGACTTCTCTGGGTCCGTATAAAACTAGGTGTCACCAAGGTATTCATGGTTGTAGCATATGCTCCCGTAGGATCCTCGGTGGCATCAGACCTAGAGAAGTTTTGGGACAATGTTAGGGAAGTTCTGGATATGGCAGAAACCAGTGAACGCGTGATTGTATGCGGAGATTTGAACGGATGGGTGGGGACCAAGCGTCCCGACTATGAGGACGTACTTGGTCCAGTTGGTGATAAGAGAGTGAACGACGCAGGTAGGCTCATAGTGGATGTATGCATGGAGAGAAACCTTATTGTGGCAAACACATTTTTCCAACATAAGGACATCCATATGTATACATGGAGAAGGAATGAACAGAAAAGCATAATAGATTTAATTTTGGTAGACAGTCGCCTCCGAAGCAAAATATTGGACGCAAGAGCCTACAGAGGCCCCACAGTCGACACGGACCACTATCTCGTTATTGCGAGATTTAGTGGTCTGTTCAAAAAGTGGAGGCACTGGCGAGAGCGTTTCCACTTCGGAGGGCTTGAAAGAATAAAGGTTGAAAGGTTGCAAGAAGAGTGTGTAAGAGAAAAGTATGCAGAGGGTGTCCGAGAACGGCTGACGATGGCAAGCCAGCCGCAATCGGACATTGAAGAATGCTGGAGAGTATTGAAAGAGAGTATGGTAGATACAGCGAAAGAAGTATGTGGAAGTTCAAAGAAGCATAGAAAAACAAATGGTGATGCATGGTGGGATGCGGAAGTGGCAGCTTCCGTAGAGCAAAAGAAGAAAGCGTGGCTGGACTATGTCTCTTCTTTGAATCTGAATGACAGTATGACTGAACAGAAGAAAGAAATATATCGGCAATGTAAGAATGACACCAAGGCCTTAGTGAAAGAGAAACGTGATAGAGCAAGTATGAGTGCAGAAGATAGGCTGACTAAAAACTTCGAGGGTAACACCAAACTCTTTTGGAGGGAGGTGAAGAAGTCTCGGGGTGGTTGGTCAGCCTTCAGAATGAATAAAATAAGGTCTAAAGGTGGAGACATTCTTACACAAACACAAGACGTGTTAAGCCGATGGAGTGAATATTTTGGCGATATGTATGCGGATGCTACGGTTGGCGCCGGTGTTGGATGTGGTTTAGTAGAACAACATTCGACAACGGCGTCCTCCGATGGCATCAGTATGGATGAAGTTGAATGGGCGATAAGAAGTTTGAAAAATGGTAAGGCAGCGGGCATTGATATGGTGTCTGCCGAGATGATCAAGCTTGGTGGCTCTTGTGTCTGGGAGGCGTTCCTGTTGCTCCTCAATTTATGTTGAAGCTCGGGAATGGTTCCCAGGGACTGGAATAGCGCAGTCATCGTGCCTTTGTTTAAAAACAAGGGTTCACGTTATGACTGCGCAAATTACAGAGCCATACGCTTGACCAGTTTGGCAGCAAAAGTGTATGGAAAAATTATTGAAAGGAGAATGAGGATGGCGTCCGATGGTTTACTGTGTGAGACACAAGGAGGTTTCAGGAGTGGAAGGGGATGCATGGATCAAGTGTTCTCTCTGCGCAACATTGTGGAGAAGCATCTGGCTCTAGGTCAGAGGGTTTTCTGCAGTTTTGTGGATCTGGAGAGAGCATTTGACACGGTTATACGAAAGGAACTTTGGGACATTTTACCGGAGTATGGTATTAACGGTAAACTGCTACAGGCTGTGCAGTCCAGTTACATATGCTGTAGAGCCTGTGTGCGGCTGGATGATGGAATGTCGCCTTGGTTTGACGTCAATATCGGCGTTAAGCAGGGGTGCGTTCTGTCAGCCAGGCTGTTTATCATATATCTGGATAAATGTCTCCAAAGGTTGAACGATATGAATGTGGGAGTCCAGATGGGCGACTCAGTGGTCACTGCTCTGTTTTATGCAGATGATGCAGTCCTGCTGGCACAGTCAGCGATTGACCTGCAGACCCTAGTCGACACAATGACAGAAGATTGTAAGAAAAGGGGTCTACGCGTGAATGTGAGCAAAACCAAAATAATGGTCTTTGAAAGAGATAAAACCAGAACAGATGTAAGAGTAACAATAGGTAATGATGTACTAGAGCAAGTGGATGAATTTGTATATCTTGGATGTGGATTTAGCCGAGATGGAAGGTACACCACTGATATAGAGCGAAGAGTGAATGCGGGAAATAGAGTGAACGGAGCGTTGGGGCAACTTCTCGGCAGCCACCACCTCAGCCAGAAGGCACGTGTAGCAATACATAACGCAGTGCTTGTCCCAACATTACTGTATGGAAGCGAGAGTTGGGTATGCAGAAAAGAGTATGATAGTAAAATTAATGCGATCGAAATGCGATCTCTGCGGAATATCTGTGGAGTTAGGCTGACCGACCGCATTCGTAACGACGACGTAAGAGAGCGAGTAGGTATGAAAGAGAGTATTGGTGTAAAGATGCGAAAGGGAATGCTCCGATGGTTCGGACATGTGGAAAGAATGCCGAACGAACGCCTGGTTAAGAAGATATACAATGCGAAAGTGGAAGGATGTAGGTACCGAGGGAGACCGAGACTAACCTACCTAGACCAGATCGGTCATGTACTGAAGGAAGGTGGAGTCAAGAGTCTCCGAAACCGGCGAGCGTGTATGAAGAGAATTATGAATGTTGAGGAAGCGAGTGAAGTATGCAGAGATAGAGTTCTCTGGCACTCTGTTCTCTCTGCCTACCCTGCAAGGGATATGGCGTGATGATATGTATGTATGTATGTAATTTATAATTATACGGAGTAAGAATATAATTTGCCACCCCCTATCTTGCCCGTGGGTGATCTTAAGAGACGACTAAGGGATATAAAATGCATTTAACATCTATGCAAGAGAAGGCAAACTTAAAGCAAAACCCTATACCAACACGTCTGACCAGCGTGGTATAGTAAGTTAATTTCCCTCTTATTACGTAGGAGGCTCGAGCCCAACAGTGGGACGTATATGAGCTGAGATGAATTTATAATTGCAATTTGTAAATTGTATTATTTACATAATAATTATAATTGAATAAATTCAGAATAATAAGTAGATTAAATAACTATAAATTTCTTTTCAACTGTATTCTACTAAAATTACTGAAATTTAGCATTTAATATGCTTAATTATTTTTAATATATCGGTAATCAGGTTTTTGTATTCTACTGTATGAAATGTATTTCATACAAAATTAGTATTCTTTCTACGGTAATATATTAAATTTGTGTTTAATATAATATTTATTAATATTAATAAATTTATTAATGCTTCGTGGTAGCGGCTGCGAATACTACCAACCCTTACGTTACTCGTGGATTTCGTAAAAGACGACTAAGAGCCTTATAACGATCTGGGCCAACTCCATCTGATGCCGTTTGGTCAACAATTACATTCCCAAGGAGAGTTGACGTTTGGCTGGCGGCCGGTCATAAAACTATTGCCAATAACTTTAGAATATGTACTATGAAGAAGAGTACATATTGTATTGACCCCAAGTAATTGAGATAAGAGTAGGAGAATAATAATGATTAATAAATTAATCAAATTATAACAATTCATTATCATCACCATCTCAGCGCATATGCGCCCTAGTATTGAGCTCAGAATTTTATTTCGTGATTCCTTTTTCTTATATAGATTTCATATGAATATTATATCCCTTATCCGTCTTTTATGATTACTACGGATAAAATCACAGTGGATGATTTGTAGGTGTCTTACACCACCGAAAATTTTAATATTATCATCATCATTACTATTCAGCCGTCCACTGCTGGACGTAGGCCTCCCTCATACTTAGCCACAAAGTGCGGCCCCATGCCGCTCGCATTCAACGATATAGTATGATATGATATTTTTCGTGTAGTGACGGAATAAGAATACAATGGTGATTATTCCTTCCTTTTACGTTGATGATCGTAAAAGAGGACCAAATGACACAAGCAGATAACATCACTAGAAGAGAAAGAAGTCTTGAAATAAATCTAATCCATCCAACCAGCCTGACCTGCCAGCCTTTAGTAAGTCATTTTAGTAGAACGTGTAAGAATTTATAAAAGTGATGACTTTTAAACAATATTTTTGTTTTTATTTTATTAATATTAAAATGCAAGTTTATGAATATATAATATAATTGATATTGATTTCTAATGTTTGCACTACACATTTCAAATTAAACTATTTTTACGGATTTTATCACGTTTGTATTTGATTTTTATATCTTGGATGTGGATTTAGCCGAGATGGAAGGTACACCACTGATATAGAACGAAGAGTGAATGCGGGAAATAGAGTGAACGGAGCGTTGGGGCAACTTCTCGGCAGCCACCACCTCAGCCAGAAGGCACGTGTAGCAATACATAACGCAGTGCTTGTCCCAACATTACTGTATGGAAGCGAGAGTTGGGTATGCAAAAAAGAGTATGATAGTAAAATTAATGCGGTCGAAATGCGTTCTCTGCGGAAAATCTGTGGAGTTAGGCTGACCGACCGCATTCGTAACGACGACGTAAGAGAGCGAGTAGGTATGAAAGAGAGTATTGGTGTAAAGATGCGAAAGGGAATGCTCCGATGGTTCGGACATGTGGAAAGAATGCCGAACGAACGTCTGGTTAAGAAGATATACAATGCGAAAGTGGAAGGATGTAGGTACCGAGGGAGACCGAGACTAACCTACCTAGACCAGATCGGTCAGGTACTGAAGGAAGGTGGAGTCAAGAGTCTCCGAAACCGGCGAGCGTGTATGAAGAGAATTATGAATGTTGAGGAAGCGAGTGAAGTATGCAGAGATAGAGTTCTCTGGCACTCTGTTCTCTCTGCCTACCCTGCAAGGGATATGGCGTGATGATATGTATGTATGTATGTATTTGATTTTTGATTTCTCGGCGTTTCGAAGACTTTGCTGCGTCCTCCAGTGACCGTGAATGCTATAAATTGTTAAAATATTTTGAAAGTTAACTAAAATATAACTATATTATTCAAATTAAAACACCCAAAATTATTCATGTTGTTAAAATTGATAAAATACTTTGAAAGTTAACTGAAATACATAATAACTATTTAAATTCATAAAATGTTTTAAAAGCTAATTGAAATATAACTTTATTTTACATATTAGAACTCGTAAAGCAATTTACTTTGTTAACACATTGTGTGAAAAGTTATTTTTCAATTAGTTTAAGTTATGTAAATAAAAAAATCTCTAATCAAATATTGCATGACAAATATTTTAACGTTCCCCGTGACCACGGACTCTATAAAGTATTCAAAACGTTGGGATGATAAAAATTTAAGGTATTGTTATCCGTAAAAAAAATGTGTTTAGCTAAGCATTCGATTACACTTTCATGATATGACTATGATTCGATTATAATCGAGATGTTTATCCGAGGTAGAATCTAAAATATATGAATTCGTAGAAGAAGATGTGTAACCAACATAGCACGAAGAATTAAAACGCTAAAGTAGGCAGGCTGCAATTAATCGATAACTGCTGGGCATGGTAAGTTCTTTAATGACGATCACGCATCAGACGATGTTGTGTGGGATGACCTACACTATGTAGATAGACAACTTGGTGAAAGCCGCTAGAAATCGTTGAATGTAGGCAGCACAGTACCATTTTTCATAGTTTCTATGGGTGAGGCCTACGTCTAGCAGGAAACGGCATAAGACTGAATGATGATAATAATTAAGCATTCGGTTCATATTCATCATCATCATCATCACAGCCCATATTTGTCCCACTGTTGGGCTCTGGCTTCTTCCGTAATGGGAGGGAAGTTAACCTACTATACCGCGCTGGGCAGACGTGTTGGTATAGGGTTTTGTTTCGAGTTCTCTTGCATAGAAGTTATATGCGTTTTATATCTCTTAGTCGTCTCTTACGGTCACTCACGGGAAAGATTGAAGGTGGTGAATGGTATTCTTACTCCGTCACCACACGGATAGTTCTGTTCACAATAGTCATGATCATTTTATTTATAAAATGTTTTCCGTCCGGTATATAGTAAATTAAAATGCTAATATTTATATTTATATGTACACTAGATTGAGCAATTTATAAACTGTGTTAATATTGAAAGGCCGTCAAGTTAAGGTTAGCGTGCATTTTATTATTAGATCCAATCTGGTAACTGCGGTCTACTTCACAATATTGTCCCTTTAAGGTCGTTTTATGAAACTCGAGTTACGTTGAAGGTTTACAGTAGACAAAACAACCGCAACAAAATATTTTGAAGCCATTGAAATTCTTGTATGCAATATGTTTACCACAATGTAAGTAATACTATATTACATAAGTGTAACAACCTATGTAATTAATATGTTTAAAATTAAAGTTATTCAGTTTTAGTATGAGTAATGTGTATCTAATGAATAGTGCCGTTGAAAGAAACTAGGGTCTAAATATTAATCTTGTAAGTACATTTTTTGTTCTAATTTAACTTGTCCTGTAGTAATTTTGTTGAAGGCAGTGAATATTTTTAATATTACCTAATATATTTATGCTAAATGAATAATTACAGGCTTGAAATTCAAATAATTAGTCAGTTCTGAATTGTAGATATAATTTTTTTTTGGGAACATTATTTTTGAAAACAACTTTCTATAAGTAAAATGAAATTTAGGTTTCAATTACTATAAAATCCTCATGATATTAGAATTTCAGTTATTTTAAACTGTGAATTATATTCAGTATTAGAAATCAAGAAACACATTTTCGAATAATAAGTATATCAACTGTCAGATTAATAACGAATTTTCTAGGCTAATTTGTACGAATATATAGGCAAACGTATAACGAAAACAATTTATTTTATTAGTACTTTGTACTTATATAAATTAGGTAGTGTTTAGAATAAAATGTAAAATAAAAAATAAAAATCAACTATTTGCAAGAAAAAATAAAATAACTCATAAGCCAACAATTTTATTTTTCAACCGGAAAAGGTTGTCGGTAAAATGAGGTTATGCAAGGGATACTAGAGGTCGACCCCGTATACATTTGGTAAGAGTCAAGGATAATGATGATATTTGTATAATGCGAGCGTAGTATGCACGGAAGTAATAATTTGCAACCCTTTTTGATATAAATTTTAGAAATAAATAGAGACGTATAAGAACCGACGTAATATTTCTTAATTTTATTTTGAATACAAATACTCGTCAAAGTGGAATACTTTGTGAGGCAATGTATTCTTTTATATCAATTTCACATATATAATATTGCTGTAAAGTCTTTAAAAACTTAATATTGAGTGTGTGATTAGATTTTATTTAACTACTAGCTGTCTCCCTCCTTTCCTAATAAGTAATTATCGACATATCAAATACTAAAACCTTCTCCAAAATACTCTACATCTTGTGGTATGAGTATTATTCCGATCGGTTCCATTATTTTTTACAGTATAACCGAACAAACAAGTTGGTCCTCCATTTATTAGTATAGGCTAGACTAAAATAAATATCACTTTCCAAATAAAAAATACACTTGCGCTTACAAATAACAATGGATACCTTTTTCAAAGTCTTTACAAAAATATATTTTCAATTAATTTTCACCATCTCAGCTCATATAGGTCTCACTATTGGGCTCGAGCCTCCTCCTTAATAGGAGGGAAGTTGACCTACTACTCGTATATATACCATGCTGGCCAGATACGTTAGCATAGGGTTTTGTTTCGAGTATTCCTACTCTTGCATAGATGACATAGATGTTATAAGCTTTTATGTCCCTTAGTCATCTCTTACGATCACCCACGGGTAAGATAGGGACGCATATTTTAATTGATGTTGTTATTATCTTAAAATAACCGAATAACGTTTTGAAATTTTAGCGTGAGTTATATATTTTATTTTTGTTATTTAATGGCTTTAGCATACCACCAACTCTGTCTCCGCTATCACCTTCACCGTATTATTCCCAATACCATACCTATCTTTTATTACGGAATAGAGCGTAATGTCAACTTCACTTTATATCACTATAGCTTATCCTTGGCAGCGACATTGAGGCAAAAATATTCACCGTATTACCTTGTCGATACAATATTCATGTTGTATTAAGTTACTTTTATTTTTCCATTCAAATAATATTTTCTACTCATATTATGTCCTACTATTGGAACAGGTTTCTTTGAGATTAAATTTCTATACCATCCATTCATGTTTTAGCCCATAGAGGTCTATGTCCACTGTTGGACATAGACCTCCTCATAAGATTATCACTCAGAACGGTCCTGTGCTACCTGCATCCAACGGCTTCCTGTGATTTTTTTTATAGCTTATGGTGGCAAACGAGCAGACAGCACACCTGATGGTAAGTGTCACTGCCGCCCTTGGACCTTTGCAATACCAAGGGTATAGCTAGGCCGCTGCTTACCAATACAAATCCCAAACTATTACTCACACGTCGATCTTCTGCCAGAGTGTGGTACTACCCCGGACGGACCGGCCCGCGGCTGTAGACAGAGAACTATCCACAGCGTGGTCCTACCACTATTAAATGATGCAATTCTCAAGACGTCGTCAGTCCACCTAGTGCGGAGATAGTCCCTACCTAGTTGCTTCGTGAAACGTGGTGACTAAATGTCAGCCTCATTAAAAGGCTCAAAGTCGTTCAGCGTGCCATGGCTATGCTCGGTATTTCTCTACATAATAAAATTTGGAATATGGAAATCCGTAGAAGAACGAGTATAGCCAACATATTCCGAAGAATTAGCAGATTAAAGTGATTAAACCTATGTGCAGCCCACATCGCTCATTGAACCGACAACCGTTAGAGAAGAAAGATTCTCAAGTGGCGACAATAAATCGGACGACGCAGCGTAGGATGACCCTCCACTAGGTGGCCTAACATCATTATTAAGGCCGCAGGAATCCGTTGGATGCAGGTGGTGCAGGACCGGTCTGAGTGGCTTTCTCGTGGGGTGGTCTTTGTCCCACGGAGTAGACGTCTACAGGCTGATGGATGGATGAATGGATGGAAGGATGGATGTCGGTTCGACGAGTGAAGTGGCCTGCTTTCGCCACTTCAACGTGCTAACTCTTCGGGCTATGTTGTTTACAGCCGTTCTTCTACGGATTTCTGTATTCTGGGTTTTATCACGTAGAGATATTTTTCTGAAAATATTCTCCTAGCTTCTGGCATAGCCCATTTCATTGAATGCTAAGCGACTTTAAGCATTCTTATGAGGTCGACATTTAGAAATTACGTATAGTAACTCACACTGGTTATAAACCTTTGTTTTCAGACACTGCGAAATATTGGGCGACAGAATCCTCCTACGTTTTACAAACGTTGCCCAACTGAGTTGGATTCGTCGACTAACCTCTTTCTTGAAATTGGGCTATTAATTCTAGGTAAACATAGTAATCGACAACTTCGGGCATCACATTCCCAACCAGGATCAGTATAGAAATGACATAGGCATTGGCCATTACATTCGTTTTTTTTCATGTTTATATATTTGAAGAGAAAAATTAATTTTCTTTTACACAAACCTTATCTTGATAATAATGAAAACATATAAAATAACATAAAGTAATCATGAGTAAAGAACACAAAACAAGCCGATAGAAGTGAAAACTTAAACCTATGAAAAAAAAAATACAATAAATAATGAATATTATAAATTAAAATAGAGCGAGTACGTATTTCAGCTAATTCACGACGCACACACTGTTAACTTCGCTGCATAGCAATAATACCACGCGCATGTGCTTGGGATCTACCGACTCACTCTCTTTCTCTCTCCTACTTTATACCTTTGTATGTCTTTCTTTCTCACTCTTGCGTTGGAATATTGGACGCTACTCATTGCAAACGCTCGCGCTGGCCTGTAACAGGCATACGTTCGTACGAATGCGTTCGAGTGTCACGAATTCACTCTCGCTCTTAGCGTTAAACGTTTAACGCAACCTTTTTGGAAGTTGAATTTAAAGTTTCACTTCAAAAAAGAATTTTCTGTTTTGTAGCACTCGTTCAGAAGAACTTCTGGATAACTGAAATGAATAACTGAAATACATGTGCATTTCAGTTATTCATTTTTATTGATATAGATATATTCTATAAACAAATACAGAAATCACGTACAACAATTGCCGACAACTTGCAATGTGAAACACATCTGCGATCAAATTGCAACAAGCAGTACTTTACAAATCCCTGAACAATTATTATTCTTTATTCAAGTCAACACGGAGCACCTGAAGAATATAAAATATATAGATCACGTACTTTTCTTTTAATTTTTCAAGCAGAGCTTACGTAGTGATCCGAATACTTTGAGCCCAGTGCACGTTCTCCGGTTCAACGAATGGGCAACTTCTCAAGGGATCCATAATCCCACCTTATACTAAAGTGGAGAGGAAATTTTATACCCGGACTTTGTGAGTACGACTTTAATTCCTAATAATGCTTTGGACTATTGAACAACTGAAAAGTTTAGATAAGACTTTATAGAATGTTTAAACATTGAATAATTTTTCGGTGAATTAGTTGAATAAGAATCTTGATTATAATCAAGCCTTTTTAATTATATAGAGCCAGGATCATTATTTTTAGATTTCATATCTATTCAAATTATTGAAATTTAGTATTTCACATGCTTGATTATTTATAAAGTCTGGATTACGAGCAAAAAAATCGTTTTTTGCTCGTAATCCAGACTTGACAATCATGTCACACCTAAGAATCAAACCCACACCTATAGAAAATTCGTTCCAATCGTGCTACCACTTACACCAGCGTGAGCTGTATGACATTCAATTTTAGACTCGTATTATATTTTCGTCTTTAAAGGAGACATGTGCCATCTACCCTACAATTACACATTAAACAAATACAACAGGTCATACTGGTGTAAGTGGTTTTACGATTGGTACGGCTTGCCAATAGGTGTGAGTTCATATCTCATGTGTGACAATCATTTTTCGCTCATAATCAAGTTTTTATATCTATTGTTTCAAAGAAATATAGATTTTGTTATTCATGTATTATTCATAATACACGTAATTATACATAAATATTGTTATTCATCCACTAGTTCTCAATTTAGATAATCCATCGTTTCGATTGATTGTCAAAGCACGTATCCATATTTTTTTCAGAAAGAAAAACAAGATCTTTCTTTAGACCCAGGATTTCACCTTAAGATATTAGAATCGAAAATCAATTAATTTTATAATAGGAGAATAGAATTTTTATCAAATGGTAATGGGTTAAGTATACAGTGTTCCTGTCGTTAAAAAAGCATCCTCCATTGAAAATGTTCTAATTGCCATCACCAAATCACCTACCAAGCGTATTATTTGTGGCGTTTTCCGTCTTTTGGAGACTTCAAACAGAAAATATCTATAGACTATGGATAGTTGGACTAAGAAATGGAAAGAAAGTAATATTTAATTGGTCTAAGTAATGACATTTTCTGCCATCGTATCATGCATTCAATCCCCACCAAATCTTTTTTTTTTTTTTTTTGAGGTTGAGGTTAAGTAATTTGTATCCGTCAAATGTATGTTTGTTCAAGCGATACAAGGATTTTTCCTTAATGGTAGGTACGTACCACTAAGAATAACAAATTTTGGATATTTTTATTTTAACAGAAAAAAACAGAGTCAGATGTTTATACCTATTTAGATTAAGAAAAAAAGTATGATAATAACTATTACCTAGTATTATTTAAATGGCTGAGTGAATTACATACAATCACTCCCTAATATAATGCTTATAGAGAAAACAGAGCATATTCTCCTGAATTTTAGTAAGCCTCTGAATTTATGAAACATAAAACCTAATCTCAAGGTATCTTGATACTTTAGTTTAAAAAGTAAAAGGTAGAATGCAAAAACGGCTTCAATTCGAGTGTAAAACTTCAATATGTTACGAACTGGAAACTGAATATTTCAGTGAATCAATAACAGTTAACATTGGCTATAACCTTCAGGGTTATTATGCTAACAACTTAAGCATAAGCCGTATTATTTTGTGGTTAGACTTGACCTATAAACTGGTATCACGCCAAAAGCTTGCAACATTTCCTTCGAACAAAAGTTGCAAGGTTTTGCAATATAAAGAGATTTAAAGGATTTTTGAACAAATATTTTTTTCGTTAGTAGAGATTTTTATATGAATAATCAACTTCGATTCAAACATTTTCCAAATAATGTAACGATTTTTTTATAAACGTACATATATGATTTTCTTTTTTTTGCTGTGTGGTAACGGCTACAAATACTAATTTGTAGCCATTACCACACAGCAAAAAAAAGCGTTGGTAGTACATAAGTACCAAAGTAAGCGTTGGTAGTCCAATGCTTACTTTGCTAGTGAATATCGTAAAAGACGACTAAGAGCCTTATAACGACCTGGGCCAACTCCATCTGATGCCGTTTGGTCAACAATTACATTTCCAAGAAAGGTTCACGTCTGGTAGGCGGCCGGTCATAAAACTATTGCCAATAACTTTTACAGTATGTACTATGAAAGAAGAGTACATATTGTATCGACTCCAAATTTTTGGGATAAGAGTAGGAGAATGATGATAATGATACATCCCACTGTAGAGCTCGAGGCTCCTTCACAATGGAAAGGAAATGTAACATATCATGCTGGTCAGACGTTTCGGTACAGTATACATATCATGTTTTTCTTCTTTTAAACAGTTGTTATATTCATATCATTCCACCTTTCAGTCACCTTTTACTACATAGAGCGTGATGAATTATGTTATTACTCCGTCGCCAAATTGTAAATAACATATTAAAAAGGATTTTTTTTTAAAACAGCACCCTGAACTAAGGAAATAATCCTTGTCATCATCATCTCAGCTCATATATGTCCCACTGCCAGCAGCCCAGGCTCGAGCCTCCTTCTCACTAGAAGCGAAATTGCACTACTATACCACGCTGGTCAGACGTGTTGGCATGGAGTTTTATTCGAGTTTTCCTTCTCTTCACCCACGGGTAAGACAAGGGGTGGTGAATGATATTCTTACTCCATCACCACACCGAAGGATAATAGCAGGGACTATTATCCTTCGGTGTTATTGCGAAGGAATTTACAAAAATATAATTCATCATCATCATCATCACAGCCCATAAATGTCCCACTGTTGGGCTCGGACCTCCTCCATAATGGGAGGGAAATAACATACTATACTGCGCTGGTCAGACGTGTTGGCATGGTGTTTTATTCGAGTTTTCCTTCTCTTGCATAGATGTTATATGCATATTTTATCCCTTAGTCCTCTTTTACGATCTCCCACGGGTAAGATGATGGTGAATTGTATTCTTACTCCGTCACCACACGGAACGATAATAATCCTTATATTGCGAGGAATTTACAAAAATATAATTACGACATATTACACCTAGAGTGAGAACACCAGTTTGTGGATGGCACAAAGTATTGTCCTGCATTGGAATCGAACCCACGGCACTGGCACGTAAGGTCGGTATGTTAACAATTAATCCATCTGTACAGTCAACAAACAACAAACATTAAAGTAAAAGAGAAATATAATAATATTACAATCCCTATAATTATGTTAAAATCCTCTTTGAACATTTGTTTATTTCGTATACTTAAGTTACTTGCATTTAAAATGTAACATTCCATTTATACGAGCCACAAAACTAAACGTATCTTAATTGTATTTTAACACAATTAGTTTCATTGTTGTATTACGCTTAACATACGAAAACAGTTTACTTAGTAAAGGGTTATATTACAATGCGGTCGCTTGGCATATAATAGGTTGTTCAAATAATTATATACAATGCTTGAAAAACCAATTTGAGCTTATTTTAATTATATACTCGTATTTGTGTATTATTTAGTTATTTTGAAGAAAAATTATTTAAAATCAATTTTCATCGTCATCTTCTCAGATCTATTTAAAACCTGTTATTGGCTTTAGGCCTTCCAAACAATGGGAGATATATTAATCTACTATACTGCGTAGAAGTCTTAGTATAGGATCATCAGTCTCTTACTCTTACTCCAATTACTTGGGGTTAATACAATATGTACTCTTCTTTCATAGTACATATTGTAAAAGTTGTTAGCCGAGATGGAAGGTACACCATTGATATAGAGCGAAGGGTAAATGCAGGAAATAGAGTGAACGGAGCGTTGGGACAACTTTTCGGTAGCCACCACCTCACCCGGAATGCACGTGTAGCAATACATAATGCAGTGCTTGTCCCAACATTATTGTATGGAAGCGAAAGTTGGGTATACAGAAAAGAGTATGAAAGTAAAATTAATGCGATCGAAATGCGATCTCTACGGAAAATCTGTGGAGTTAGGCTGACCGACCGCATTCGTAACGACGACGTAAGAGAGCGAGTAGGTATGAAAGAGAGTATTGGTGTAAAGATGCCAAAAGGAATGTGCCGATGGTTCGGACATGTGGAAAGAATGCCAAACGAACGTCCGGTTAAGAAGATATACAATGCGAAAATGAAAATATGTAGGTACGGGGGAGACCGAGACTAACCTAGCTAGACCAGATCGGTCATGTACTGAAGGAAGGTGGAGTCAAGAGTCTCCGAAACCGGCGAGCGTGTATGAAGAGAATTATGAATGTTGAGGAAGCGAGTGAAGTATGCAAGGATAGAGTTCTCCGGCACTCTGTTCTCTCTGCCTACCCTGCAAGGGACATGGCGTGATGGTATGTATGTGTATGTAAAAGGTATTGGCAATAGTTTTATGACCGGCCGCCTGCCGGACGTCAACCCTCCTTGGGAATGTAATTGTTGACCAAACGGTATCATCGTTATAAGGCTGTTAGTGATCTTTTACGACATCCATGAGTAAAGTAAGGGTTGATAATATTCGTAATCGCTACCACACAGCACCATGTATTAGCATAAGATATTATTTCGAAATTTCCTTATCCATGGATGGTATCTGTAAACTATATTTTTTATCATCTTATATCTATACTAGCGACCCGCCCTCGCTTCGCTTCGGTTACTTCAGTTCAGTTGTGTAGTTTACTTTGGCTACATAGAATTACTTCCGAAGAAGAAATTTCGTTAAAATCCTACTTCATCAGACCTTTACAGGCCAGAAAGAAAGTCCACACCAAATTCCAAGTCTGTAGGAGCTATATTTAAAAAATGATATGAAATTTTTTAAACCCCAAAAACCCCCCTTGCGGGTGGAAAGGAATATTCCTACCAAATTTAAATTTTTAGACCTTATGGTTACAGAGATATCGCTATGAGTCAATACATAGGTGGATATCTCTTATATATATATATATATATATATATATATATATATATATAGATATATATATATATATATATATATATAGATATATATATATATATATATATATATATATATATATATATATATATAGATATATATATATATATATATATATATATATATATATATATATATATATATAGATTTATATATATATATATATATATATATATATATATATATATATATATATATATATATATATATATAGATATATATATATATATATATATATATATATATAGATTTATATACATATATATATATATATATATATATATATATATAGATTTACAGTTTTGCTATATAAAAAAATATTAGATATAAACGAAATATAATAATCTAAGTTAAATAGAGAAGAGTCCCGGGCACAATTAATGTACTCTAACAAGGGAAATAATAATATCTCTTAATAATATTCAAAGTAAAATGTAATAATAATAATGAGAATCAAATAAAAATAATATGTGAGTTAGTGTGGGTGTATTTGATTATATGTAAATTTTCATGATAAGAAATTTATTCAGTAATTAATATTTATTCAGTGCGGAGTATTTAAGATTTTATAACTAGGTTGTTACGTTTTTATTTACAGTAATTTTTATAGACCCAAAAAAGAAATACTGTTTTTATTCTGAAGATGGGTTTCTTGGTAATAAAAGATTCGTTGCCCGAAAAAGACTTTTACATCTATAGGATGGAATAATGTTATCGTTTTTTTGCTGATAATTTTATAGGATATTTTTATATTTTTGGAGTTTACTCCTTAAGAATCGATTTTCACACAAGGCGCCCGGTATGAGAAAAATTTGAGGAGTAAAATCTAGTGATCGAATGACCTCCTGCAACGCGCTATTTCCTTTCGAAAATGGCTTGGTAATTCTTTGTCGTTTAATTGCAATTAATAAAAAACTAAACTGCTTAGTCATTAGTGCATGTATACCTTATGAAAATTGGGTTCGTTTATATTTTTTTTTTCTCTTATACACAGAATAGGTCTCGAATACCTAGTAATAATATAAATACAATACGCAACCAAAGCACGATTTCACTTGCTGTATATATATATATATATATGTATATATATATATATATATATATATATATATATATATATATATATATATATATATATATATATATATATATATTCAACTATGCTAAAAATGGGGATGTTATACACATTTGAATTTAATTTAAATTTTAAGTCTTTTTTGCTATGGAAATAATGTTGTCGCTTACATCCCATTGACCATAGAATAATTTAATGTTAAAATAGTAACCAACTCAAAAACAAATTAAAACTTTTTAACGTCAAGTGAAATAGATAAATAATCTTTTACAAAGTTACCGTTTGATACAAAAATCTTTCCATGAACACCTTGTTTTAATAAAACTTTTTTGATCGCACTCAAAGAGCTTTTAATTTTTTTGTATAACAAAAATATTACCGCCTATTTTATATTAGCAAAATGCTTTTTACCCTGTCTAGACACTAATAAGTTACCAGTCACGAATAAGGTGATGATTAATAAATGTAGTCATTTTTTATTACGACCCTCTCCCGACTGATGCTTAATTTTACACACTAAATTTTATAAATTTTATACAGACAACCATTTTCCAAAAAGTTATGGATTCACTGAGAGATGTCACTTTTAGAAACTTAAATGAATATATAAAGCTTCAATCATTAACTCGAAAATATGATATTAGATTTAGTAGGTCTCGTGTTTTTAAAACTTGCTGGAAATAATGAAAGAATATTTAAAATTCAAAGAAAACTATGAAAACAAAAAAAAATCGTTTGCAGTTTCTATTTTGATAATATATTACGTAAAACTTACCTACGCATGTTTTCTTACGCATAATGTATATAATATTTTTATTGAAAAGGATGAAAAGAATAATCATAATTTCAACAAAGTAACGACCTCGCCAACAAAATGTCACGAGTTCGACTTCCACACCAGACAATCAATCTTCCATCCATACATCTAAATAATCTTATCCCTAATGTTTTGATTCTACTTTAAAAAAAAAAAAGAACGACAACCTGCACTAACCACCAAATAATCACTATATTGCGGGCGATTTTACAAACATAATTAACATACACTTATTTATACATACACCCAAACTTAGATCAATAATTGTGGATCACACAATGTATTTTACTGCATGTGGATTCAATCCATGGCAGTGACACGATTGGTCGGTAATTAACCATTATGCCTTCTGTGGAGTCAATATAATATTATTTGGGATTATTTCTTAAATCCTCCATGGATTTTTATTTTACATAGATGATTGATACCACCAAAATAAGGGTTAGTCCACCGGGCCACCCGCAGTGAAACCATCATTCTCCTACTGTTATCCAAATTACTTTGGGTCGATATAATATGTACTCTTCTTTCATAGTACATATCGTAAAAGTTATTGGCAATAGTTTTATGACCGGCCAGTCGTCAACCTTCCTTGGGAATGTATAGTCGTCTTTTATGACATCCACGAGCAAAGTAAGAGTTAGTAGTTTTCTTAACCGCTATCACACCTGCAGTGAAACCATCCACGTGATATTCTGGCATTTAATGCTAGAACAATTATTGAAAGCGGAGTTATCGGTAAAGATAGCATCAAACTCAAAAGTACTGGTACTGCTACCAGTAAAATGGGTGTTTCTTAAAGTAAACTATTTTACGCGCTCTATGAAAGGGTAAAAATGATTGGCTTTACAGTTTTTGTAACCTAAATGCAGTCATGCTGCGCCATTTCGTTGCAATAATAATACTTCATTACACAAAGCATTAAATGTTTACATTGTAACTTGAGCGTTACTAAATTGGTCAAAAGTTTTAGGTAATATTTTCGATATGTCACGCTAACTTATATGTTATCATCATCATTCTCCTACTCTTATCCCAATTACTTGGGGTCGATACAATATGTGCTCTTCTTTCATAGTACATATTTTAAAAGTTATTGGCAATCGTTTTATGACCGGCCGCATGCCAGACGTCAACCCTCTTTAGGAATGTAATTGTTGACCAAACGGCATCAGATGGAGTTGGCCCAGGTTGTTATGGGGCTCTTATCTATTATTACGACATCCATCAGCAAAGTAAGGGTTGGTAGTATTCGTAGCCGCTACCACACAGCTAACTTATATACTATATACGTCACAATATATACTTCACAATAGGTCCCCCCACCAGGTGGACCGACGACTTGGTAAAGGCTTCTGGGCGTCATTGGATGCGGGACAGGACTGCACTTTGTGGCAAAATGTGAGGGAGGCCTATATATAGCAGTGGATTAGAAAAAGCAGAATGATGTACGTCACAATAGCTTACCGTATGTATTTTCTCTTTCTTTTTAATATACATGGGAAAGAAGTGAAACTTCTGTAGTTTACTACAGAAGTTTCACTTCTTTCCCATGTAGGTACACATTATATAACAAATTATAATTTGAAAGTATTGTCTATTTATGAAACGTTTACCTGATTTTTTTTGGAATTATAGTGTTGTGTGGAGTTAGGGTACAAGAAATGAGACACATGAATAATCATATCCAGAGTGCTCTCTCTATCTTGTAAGTGATCACTAGCCACACTACAACGGGCCCGTCATACCGGGACCACCCATATCTTTCGAGCCGTTAGAAGGGCAAGCATACAAACCCATAATCTGCTGTTCTGTATCTCTATTGCTATTTGAGTGGACCATCGTTAATGAGTCTTTGTCTTCGGTGTCCCACCCAGATATTTTCTCGTAAACCGCTAATGAAATATTTGTGAAAATTTAAATGTTCGTGAAAGTGTAGATGTTTCCAAACATATTTTATTTATAATTTAATACGTCAACTGCAAGCCTATCCCTGCGAATGTAATGCGGTCAAACAATGTAATATTTTATTCACAACTTTATTACTGTTCCGTCGGCGTTTCGCGAAAGTTGCTCGGAGGGAACATACAAATGTCGGCGCGAATTTTCTGATACTTTTGTTACTTCGTGGCAACAAAATGGTTGAAGGATATATTATCCAATTTTTGCAACTGAATTTAGAATTTATATATTTCAAAATGTTATGTAAAAATTTTGTATGAAACATATAAATTTCATACAATAAAGTTGATTATCGTTTAAAACTTTTTTGTTTATAAGGCTGTTGGAATGATGATAAAACATTAATAGAAAAAGGGCGTTTAAAGTTTTGGCTGAAGTTGAAAATCGATCGCCTGGTTTATTTTAGCCTTGATTGGAAAAGCAATAGTTGAAAAATTATCGATTTGCCGTGTGGTGACGGAGTAAGAATACAATTCACCATCCCCTATCATAACCGTGGGTTTGTAAGAGATAAGTGGATTGTAAGAGACGACTAAGGGAAAAAAATGCATGTAACATCTATGCAAGAGACGGAAAACTCGAAACAAAACCCTATGCCAACACGTCTGACCAGCGTGGTATAGTAGATCAATATCCCTCCCATTGTGGAGGAGGCTCGAGCCCAACAGTGGGACATATATGGGCTGTGATGATGATGATGATGATAGCCTGATTCATTTCAACCTTGATTAAGAAAGCAATAGTTGATACTAAATTAATTCATATTTTTTTAAAGTCGCAATAAAATAATTCATTACGAAAAATTAGGGCTTTTAATCATGGTCGCTACTATGTAGCATCAAATATAGCATATGCTGTCAATCTATCTTTATCATTTAACATTAGAAGGTTTAAGAAGAATACGATATAAATAATGGGAGTAATCCCATCTGACATTCTTACCATTATAATTTCTGTCAGCCAAGATCTACTGTAGTGTCCACAAATCATACCGATATTTGACCCTCAAGTAGTCTCAGGAGATGATTTTAATTATCTCAACAACAAGTTTAATTTAAAAAGTTAAAAAGATAGAGTTGAAAAATAATAATAGATATACAATGCGAAAGTGAAAGGATGTAGGTACCGGGGGAAACCGAGACTAACCTACTTAGACCAGATCGGTCATGTACTGAAGGAAGGTGGAGTCAAGAGTCTCCGAAACCGGCGAGCGTGTATGAAGAGAATTATGAATGCTGAGGAAGCGAGTGAAGTATGCAAGGATAGAGTTCTCTGGCACTCTGTTCTCTCTGCCTACCCTACAAGGGACATGGCGTGATGGTATGTATGTATGTAAAAATAATTACTTGATTACCCCTCTAGACAATGTAAGAAAGCGATTTGTAAATTCGTAGTTTTTCGTGAAAATCGTAAATATCGAAGAAGGATACAGGATATAAGGAAAATCCTACATGATGAATTACCTCCAGAACTTTAACTTGCAATTTTCTTCAGAACTTCGAATATTATTCTTCATGTGTTTTGTTTCTAAACGAAACATCATTATTAGGATATTCTGAAATACGAGAAATTATATCATCGCCGAGTCGTAGTCACCGCCCTTTTATATAACATAATTTGGTGTCATCATCATCATCTCAGCTCCTATATGTTCCACTGTCGGGCTCGAGCCTCCTCCATAATGGGAGGGCAATTGACCTACTATACCACTCTGGTCAGACGTGTTGGTATAGGGTTTTGTTTCGAGCTTTCCTTCTCTCGCATAGATGTTATATGCATTTTATATCCCTTAGTTGTCTCGTACCCATGGGAAGATAGGGCGTGGTGAATTATATTCTTACTCCGTCACCACAGGGAAATAATTTTGTATAACATCGTAAACACCAACGAAGGAATAACTAGGAGAATAATTTGCAGTAATATTGTGAAAAATTTATGCAACCAATCACGATATACATCCTTTCCTTTTGAGTTTGATGTATGTACATAACTTTTAATAGAACAAATAAGACCATAAAGGAAGCCCACAAAGTAAGACCAGATAATAACCACTGCAAAGAATTCTAGTATGTGGGTAGTAGATCAATTTATTGTTCAATATAGAAGAGTCTTGCAATTCTTAGGAAGCATATGGTTTAAGAAGGTTATATTACCTCCATTTATTCACCATATAATTCAAGAACGTAATATATAATACACATTTGACTAACCGAATGAAAGTTTTAAGCACTTCACATTCTCTCTTAACTTGTTTTAATAACTCATGAAGGTACTCTAAACGCTGTCAAAGTTCTACAATTATGAGTGTTACGTAACACTTAAGATTATTATTATACCAAGATTTAATTCAACTTGAGAATCTTCTAACGTCTGTACGAGATTATAATTGTTAAAGCTATGTATACTTCCATAACTTTAAGATTATGCTAATCACGTTAATAAATAAGGATTGATAGCTGCTATACATAGTTTTTGTAAATGTATACATATATAAAAGAGCTTGCTGACTGAGTAAAAACCTAGAGCTGAAAGTTCTAAAGTTAGATACAAGAAATTTTAACAATACTTTCCCTCTTATGGCGTAAAGACTAATTGGAAAAGAATTTAATAAAATTCAACCTTAAAGGACATGCAGTGGAAAAGTTTGTGTGAGAAGAAAAATCATTAAAAATCGAGATGATAATGAGACTAGTATTAGTAATTATAGTGATACGATTGCGCATAATAAACGAGAGAGAAAGCACGTACATATATTTGAGATCGTAAATGAACTACCCACTTGCAGCTACAATAGTTCTGCCGTAATCATAGCTTTTGCAATAGTGCCGATATATCGGACACTCTTAAATAATGAAATAGATATTATAAATCACAATAAGTACAATTTTGTGAATGAAAATTATCTAAAAGAGACTATTAGGGAAATGTTAGTTAAATATAAAAAAAGGAAAATATAGATTTTCATTTCAACAATTCATCATCATCTTTATCACCTTCACTCACATATGTCCAAATGCTGGGCAAATATCTCCTCCATAAAAAGAGGGAAATAGACCTACTATATCATGTTGGTTAGACGGGGTGGTATAGAGTTTTATTTCGAATTCTCCCTCTCTTGTATAGCTACTTTATGTATATTACTAGCTTCCGACCGCGGATTGGCGTGAAAGAGCGACAGACAGATAGAGTTACTTTCGCATTTATAATATTAGCAAGGAAGCAAGGAAGTAGGGGGGCATAGTCCGGAGCGTGCTCGTTCGCGTCCCCTGCGAGTCTAATTAGACTGCTAATCCGGCTCGAAATGCGTACCGCAATGCGGGTTAGGGCGTCCCCCGGAGGCGACGCGTACCGACCCGCCCCCGTCGGTACGAACTTCGGTAGTTGCGGCGATGGGGACCGCCACCCATCACGCCTTGCCCAGTCAGGCGAGTCGAGGAGAGCAGAGTGCCGGGTGGGCACGTGGAATGTAAGAGGTTGTGTGGAAGGTAAGTTGCACGAGCTGATATCCGTCATGGCGGACAAACAGCTAGACGTGCTCTGTGTAACAGAGACCAAGCGAAGGGGCAGCGACGCCTGCGATCTTCCTGGTGGCGGGATGGCTCTGTGGTCTGGTGTACCACAGAGCGATCGAGCCAGCATGCGGGTAGGAGTACTGCTGTCCTCTCGCTTGGCCTCAGGTGTAAAGGATTACGGAATGTATGATCCCAGACTTCTTTGGGTCCGTATAAAACTTGGTGTCACCAAGGTATTCATGGTTGTAGCATATGCTCCCGTAGGATCCTCGGTGGCATCAGACCTAGAGAAGTTTTGGGATAATGTTAGGGAAGTTTTGGATATGGCAGAAACCAGTGAACGCGTGATTGTATGCGGAGATTTGAACGGATGGGTGGGGACCAAGCGTCCTGACTATGAGGACGTACTTGGTCCATTTGGTGATAAGAGAGTGAACGACGCAGGTAGGCTCATAGCGGATGTATGCATGGAGAGAAACCTTATTGTGTCAAACAATTTTTTCCAACATCAGGACATCCATATGTATACATGGAGAAGGAATGAACAGAAAAGTATAATAGATTTAATTTTGGTAGACAGTCGCCACCGAAGCAAAATATTGGACACAAGAGCCTACAGGGGCCCCACAGTCGATACGCACCACTATCTCGTTATTGCGAGATTTAGTGGTCTGTTCAGAAAGTGGAGGCACTGGCGAGAGCGTGTCCACTTCGGAGGGCTTGAAAGAATAAAGGTTGAAAGGTTGCAAGAAGAGTGTGTAAGAGAAAAGTATGCAGAGGGTGTCCGAGAACGGCTGACGATGGCAAGCCAGCCGCAATCGGACATTGAAGAATGCTGGAGAGTATTGAAAGAGAGTATGGTAGACACAGCGAAAGAAGTATGTGGAAGTTCAAAGAAGCATAGAAACACAAATGGTGATGCATGGTGGGATGCGGAAGTGGCAGCTTCCGTAGAGCAAAAGAAGAAAGCGTGGCTGGACTATGTCTCTTCTTTGAATCTGAATGACAGTATGACTGAACAGAAGAAAGAAATATATCGGCAATGTAAGAATGACACCAGGGCCTTAGTGAAAGAGAAACGTGATAGAGCAAGTATGAGTGCAGAAGATAGGCTGACCAAAAACTTCGAGGGTAACACCAAACTCTTTTGGAGGGAGGTGAAGAAGTCTCGGGGTGGTTGGTCAGCCTTCAGAATGAATAAAATAAGGTCTAAAGGTGGAGACATTCTTACACAAACACAAGACGTGTTAAACCGATGGAGTGAATATTTTGGCGATATGTATGCGGATGCTACGGTTGGCGCCGGTGTCGCATGTGGTCTAGTAGATCAACATTCGGCGACGGCGTCCTTCGATGGCATCAGTATGGATGAAGTTGAATGGGCGATAAGAAGTTTGAGAAATGGTAAGGCAGCGGGCATTGATATGGTGTCTGCCGAGATGATCAAGCTTGGTGGCTCCTGTGTCCGGGAGGTGTTCCTGTTGCTTCTCAATTTATGTTGGAGCTCGGGAATGGTTCCCGGGGACTGGAATGGCGCAGTCATCGTGCCTTTGTTTAAAAACAAGGGTTCACGTTATGACTGCGCAAATTACAGAGCCATAAGCTTGACCAGTTTGGCAGCAAAAGTGTATGGTAAAATTATTGAAAGGAGAATGAGGATGGTGTCCGATGGTTTACTGTGTGAGACACAAGGAGGTTTCAGGAGTGAAAGGGGATACATGGATCAAGTGTTCTCTCTGCGCAACATTGTGGAGAAGCATCTGGCCCTAGGTCAGAGGGTTTTCTGCAGTTTTGTGGATCTGGAGAGAGCATTTGACACGGTTGTACGAAAGGAACTTTGGGACATTTTACCGGAGTATGGTATTAACGGTAAACTGCTGCAGGCTGTGCAATCCAGTTACATGGGCTGTAGAGCCTGTGTGCGGCTGGATGATGGAATGTCGCCTTGGTTTGACGTCAATATCGGCGTTAAGCAGGGCTGCGTTCTATCAGCCAGGCTGTTTATCATATATCTGGATAAATGTCTGCAAAGGTTGAACGATATGAATGTGGGAGTCCAGATGGGTGACTCAGTGGTCTCTGCTCTGCTTTATGCAGATGATGCAGTCCTGCTGGCACAGTCAGCGACTGACCTGCAGACCCTAGTCGACACAATGACAGAAGATTGTAAGAAAAGGGGTCTACGCGTGAATGTGAGCAAAACCAAAATAATGGTCTTTGAAAGAGATGAATCCAGAACAGATGTAAGAGTAACAATAGGTAATGATGTACTAGAGTAAGTGGATGAATTTGTATATCTTGGATGTGGATTTAGCCGAGATGGACGGTACACCACTGATATAGAGCGAAGAGTGAATGCGGGAAATAGAGTGAATGGAGCGTTGGGGCAACTTCTCGGCAGCCACCACCTCAGCCAGAAGGCACGTGTAGCAATACATAACGCAGTGCTTGTCTCAACATTACTGTATGGAAGTGAGAGTTGGGTATGCAGAAAAGAGTATGAAAGTAAAATTAATGCGGTCGAAATGCGATCTCTTCGGAAAATCTGTGGAGTTAGGCTGACCGACCGCATTCGTAACGACGACGTAAGAGAGCGAGTAGGTATGAAAGAGAGTATTGGTGTAAAGATGCGAAAGGGAATGCTCCTGTAAATTGACCACCATGGTTCTATCAGAAGTCTTGTCTCAGCATACTATGTACCTTCTCGGTACAGCGTATGCTGAGACAAGACTTCTTCCAGTCACTTTATGTACTAAGATGTTAGTTAACCTGGTATCTTTTGTCATATTTGGTACATATAAGTATTTACTATACACATACATACATACATACATATTATCACGCCATATCCCTTGCAAGGTAGGCAGAGAGAACAGAGTGCCAGAGAACTCTATCTCTGCATACTTCACTCGCTTCCTCAACATTCATAATTCTCTTCATACACGCTCGCCGGTTTCGGAGACTCTTGACTCCACCTTCCTTCAGTACATGACCGATCTGGTCTAGGTAGGTTAGTCTCGGTCTCCCTCGGTACCTACATCCTTCCACTTTCGCATTGTATATCTTCTTAACCAGACGTTCGTTCGGCAATCTTTCCACATGTCCGAACCATCGGAGCATTCCCTTTCGCAGTATTTACTATAGTTTACTTATTTTAGTATAGTTTTTTAAATTATAAATTTTATACTAAGTCTTTGTGGATCTATTTATTACTTTGTAATGGAAATGTGTTTTCTTTCTTTATTTTTACCCTTACAGTTGTTAATTATTTCGTTACTATAATAAGGCATTCCAGTAAAGAACCAAAATAAATATGTATTTAAATGTTTCCATTTCTTTTTTATTATTGTGCAGGAACGATTCACACTGAAGTGAATAAATATTTAATATATTGTGGTGCAAGATACTTTAAATCTAAGTACATTGAAATACGATCTATTATTTAACGACAAAAAGTCCACTATATTAACTCTCTCTGCAGTCCCAAACTGTTTTCCCGGTTACGCGCGTGACTCAATTATAAATAACTTTTTACATTTTTATGTATTTTTAGGGAAATTTGGCTGTTGGGCAACTTTAACGTTTACTATATAAATGTGTTTCATTTTTATATGGATCAGGTCACGATTGAAAATGATAGCCGTTTTCATTAGTATTTCTTTAAATAAATTATAAATACAACTAGTATTTAATCAATTATATCAGCTCAATCAATTATATTGATATCCTGTAAGTAATTATTATTGTTCATTCAAATTATTGAAATTTAGCATTTAATGTGCTTGATTATTTATAAAAAACTTATTTGTTACTCACGCAACAGTGTCGGGTAGATGGCACACGTCTCCTTAAAAACGATAATATAATACGATGCAACAATTGTATATTATACAACAATTCACCTTGGTGTAAGTGGTAGCACGATTGGAACTGATTTCCAATAGGTGTGGGTTCGAATCCCATATGTGACAATCATGTTTTATTTTTGTTCATTATTTCAGCTAAAATATGTTCCACATCTGGGGTCGAGTCAGTAAAGTTTAAAATTTTGCCTGAAAATAATCTAATAATATACTACCAGATCAAAACGCAGACGCGAGCGTTGGATATTCGGTAAAAAAAATTACTTGCTCGATATCCCAACTAACCTATGTCCATCCTCATTCTTAATGACAGTGGCCAAATTTGTCTTTATATTCTAATAATTTTTCGTTGTTGAGTTTCTGAATATATATATCTTCTTCTCAGCTCACATTCGTCCCACTTGGGCTCGAGCCGCCTTCATAACGAGAGGAAAATTGAACTACTATACCACGCTGGTCAGACGTATCGGTATAGGGTTTTTTTTCGAGTTTTCCTTCTCTGGAATAGATGTTATATGCGTTTTATATCTCTTAATCGTCTCTTACGACCACCTACGGGTAAGATAGGGAGTAGTGAACTGTATTCTTACTCCGTCACCACACAGAAAAATATATGAATATATATATAGAAATATCAAATAATTAGTGTATTAGATAATAACTAGATGGGCCGACGACCTAGTGAAGATTGCTGGGAGTCGTTGGATGCAGACGACAGAAGACCTAACTTTGTGGTAAAATATGAGGGACCTACGTCCAGCAGTTGATGACAAAAAGCCGGTTGATGATGATAACAGAAAAAGAACTAACAACAACTGAATAGCATAAGGCAACTGCTGAATAAAGATCTGCTTATAACAATTCTGTATTATTTTTTAAATAAACCGAAATTTTTAATGACCTTGTCTATAAAATCTATTGTTGTCTTTTTTAAATTATTCTCATATTGGTATGTTTTGCATATGTTTAGATAGTCTATTGTAGAAGTGAAACCATTGCTCAATGAAATATCAATTATTTTTTTGGAACCGAAAAACATGAATAATTAAAAAAATATATTCTCGTATAAAACTTTAAAATAATATTAACCTCGATTTTTCGTTCTTAATTTCTACAAAAAAAGTTGCTCAAGATCTATCATGTAGTAGCTATCTGCATTTAACATAATTAAGCACTGATAAAAATACCAATCAAACTAATTATTTAATCATAACTGACGATATTCGTTAAAAAAATATTATCAATATAATTTGCTTGTTGTTTGTTTGCTACGATTTCATATCTTACAATTAAGATACGAAATCGTTTTGTTGAACAATTTCAATCAATCGTCTTGAAATTTCATATAGATATGTATATTAAAAAGGATATAGATTACCTTTCATACTAGCAAAAATCAATATTACCGCGGGACAGAAAGTGATTAAAAAATCTACATTAATAGGGGCGAAGTTGCGGCATAGCTAGTATTAAATATAATCAAAATCGTATCAGAAACTTTTTCCACAAAAATTTAATATACCTACTAACTATTTATTTACTCAATCGAAATATATATCTAAAAGCTTTGAAGTGTTCACCGTCAAAATTGAAACTAGTTTTGTCTCGGTTAGGTAAATTTGTTAGTAAAACTTGGTGCTCGGTGCGGCCTCGGCAAAATTTCGGGTTGAGACCGCTATAATTGGGTTCGGCAACAATTTGCGATGCTGGTTAGTCTTTGTGAATGCGGGAATGCCACAAGGAACCATATTCGCTGGTTTATTGTTTGTTTTGCATGTTCATTGAAGCGCTATAATAAAACAGATTTACGTGAGTTGTTAGTTGGTAATGTGTGAATGCTAATAATTATGGCGTTCCAACTACAGAACTCATAAAACATTTCCATAAGTACAGAAGCGAAGTTGCTTCAAAATTTGTCGGTGATATTTCATTTTATGTATTATTGAATGGCAATATTTTGATAGCATTTATTTTTATACCTAAATTCTATTACCTGAATTATACAGATTCCATTTTTTTCTAAATCCATGTCTAAGTTAGAATTATCATCATATCAGCTCATACATGTGCCAGTACTAGGCTTGACGCTTCTCCAATTGGAGGAAAATTGACCTACTGATATGCTGGTCAGACGTTTGGTTTAGGGTTTTATTTCGAATTTTCTTCTCTTACATTGATGTTATATGCGTTATATATCCCTTCGTCTCTTACGATCACCCATGGGTAATATAGAGGATGATTGTATTCTTACTCCATCACAACACGAACGAAGTTACAGTAAGCACTTCAAATCTTATACACCTGTCCAATAATAAAGAGAAATTGCCCGTTGATATCGAGTGACGTCATCGGCTTAAATTCATTGTATTATTTTTAGTGTATGTTGATTTTATAAATTACAATCATAATATTCACGTTTGCTACATAATTAATAAATGAAACGTTAAACTATTTAAAAGCATTTGGTATAATTAATTATTCTTTAGCTCGAATATTCCGCTAATAATTTGTATCGATACAATTGTTTTCAAAGTGTAGTTCAATATCTCGTTTAAATATTAATTCAATAATCGGTAATGACGTATTATAAAAGAGTTATGATATTGTTTTTCGTCAAATACTTTTATTAAAAATACTTTTTAGGCGGTAAAATAATTTCTTTTTAATAAATAAAATACATATAATTGGCAGGCTTTTGTTGGCAAGCTATTGTCTGGGCACACGCCGTCCATTCGGCTCGTGGCGACGAAAGGATGGTGTGTGGCCCTATAACCCAGCGCATTCCTTCGCCATCGCCTTTAGATGGACCACTGCTACCGAATCGTTAACATCCGTGGCCAACCCGGTAAATAATTGACAGTCTGAAAATCTTGTCTGAGTTTTTCTTTGCTTATAATTATATTTATTTGGACTGAATAGATGTCAGTCGTATCTTGAGATGAATTTCACGCAAGACAATCATTTTTTTTCCGTGTAGTGACGAAGAAAGAATACAATTCACCATTCCCTATCTTAACCGTAGGTGATCGTAAGGGACGACTAAGGGATATACAACTCATATAATATCTATGTGAGAGAAGGAAAACTAGAAACTAAACCCTATACCAACACGTCTGACCAACATGGTATTAGTTGTTCAATTTGCCTCCGGTTATGGAGGAGACTCGAGTCCAGCAGTAAGACCTATGTGAGCTGAGATGCAGTTTATGCAATCTACAAGTATTTAATTTGTCTTTGAGCTATGATTTGTGTACGATAATTGTATTGATTGTTAAATCTCCAGCGACAAAAATATTAGTTTCTTATTGTAAAATTTTGTCTCTAACAAAATAATAACTTATATTGCTCTAATAAAGCTGATTTGAGTACTTTTATCAAAACTTATCATTCTTCTACTCATATGCCAATTACTTGGGGTTGATACAATATGTACTTTTCTTTCATAGTACATACTCGTATTGTCAAAGTTATTGGCAATAATTTTATGACCAGCCGCCTGCCAGATGTCAACCCTCCTTGGAAATGTAATTGTTGACCAAACGACATCAGATGGAGTTGACCAAGTCGTTATAAGGCTCTTAGTCGTCTTTTACGACATCCACTAGCAAAGTAAGGGTTGGTAGTATTCGAAACCGCTACCACACAGCTTCTATTAATCTCAAAACTAGCTTTAATCTCAAAACTATAAGTACGATATCAAAAATCATTTATATTGAATATAGGCTTGCATAGCTTACACGACGCTACGGCAGGTAGAAGCCAGGCAGGTGTTTAGCGATTGGAAAAATAACACGACGAGATATAAGTCCGTTGCTAGTTATTCTAAATTGTTATTAGAACAAATTTTGTAATAACCATGTTGTATTAAATCGTTAATTAGATTTTGAATAAGGTTTTATTCTAGATTCCAGTCTATTTATGTTTAAATATAGGCCATTAGCTTTATAGAAATAATATAGAAATTCACTAACCTGATCAGATAAGGTTTTGTATGGCATTTTGCTTCTCTTGCAGTGATGGTTCTGTTTACCCGCACTGTATATGTTTAGTGGACACTCGTGGAAAAGAAAAAGGTTGCATATTAAATTGTTATTCCATAACCAATCGTAGTATTTCAACATCGTAACTATACACGGATATCCCGCGTAACATAAAACCGCTTTGACACTATACGTCGATAAAAGTAGATTAAAAGTGTTATTTATATGAAGAATGTTGGTCTCTCATTGCTTATTTTCGTTATCACGCAGATCATTGTAACTTTATTTATAATAATTATAGAGAAAAGTATAAAAGACTTTTGACAGACGAAAAATAAAATTAGCATCAATCTGGCCTTTCATTCCAATGTCATAAGAAACAGTTAAACAATGTAAGCAGATAATATAAATATAAGGAAACTCGAAATAAGACTTTTATTGGTATAGTACCAATAAAAGTCTAAAGATAAAATTATTTTAAAATAAACAAAACAACTCTGAGCCTGGTAGTTTTATTAAAATTGTAGAGATTTTTCCATTTGGAAAATTTCTCACATACTATCAATCCATTTTTTTTTAATTCTTATTGACTCAGAGAGATTATTTATAAAAAATGACCACAGATTATAGAACGTAGCAGTGGGATTAATGGGTATACATGATATCACTAGTATGAATGTCCACAAACCAATTTCAATATTGTCATTGGTTAAAATTATATATTTTATTATTCTGGAAATGGTTTTAAGTACTACAAAATTTCACAAACATTCAGGGGATTATAATATCTAAAAATACGTTTCTGGTAAAGGAATAGGACATTTTGTTTCCAGGAAAGGATAAAAGTAAGATACAAAGTAAATTTTTGGCAAGAACGCGATGTCGCTTTTGTTAGGGATGACAACGGTACGACGTGTGCGGGCTACCACAGGAAATAAAGATGATGTGGGCGGCTGATGTTCTTATCTGTTTTGATCTTCAGTGGCATAAAAAGTTTTGTCTTTTGGGAACAAAAATAAATTAAAGGCGGTTTAACATTTTAGAAGTACAATTACTGTTTTCTAATTTCTAGAAAATATATAAAAACGTTTTAAAATATTTGGTTTCCGTCTTTAGTGTTTTAAATTATTAAAGAATATGAGAAAGGAGTAAGTAGGAGTCCTACTTACTCCCTATCTTCATATTAACTTAATGGATTCATATTAATTCAAACACATTTAAAATTTAATCTAAATTGATTTGAAGAATACTTGTTATAATCACTTAGAAAATCTAGCCACATAAGAACATGGCTTTAAGGATTTTTTTTGGAAGACCAAACAAAAGATAGACAAGGAGTGACTACAGAAATGACGTCTGATAGGACTGGAAGAAAGTCGTTCGGCAACCCCCAGTAATTGGGATAAGAGTAAGATGATGATGGTTTTGAAGAAGAATTTTATCAAAAAATAACAAATCAAAACTTACCATATTCCGGACATATGATGCAAAAAGCCACAGCCATAAAAAAGCCGATCACCTCGCCACAAAATCCTCTGAAGGCCATTTTTTTCCTTTTTCTGCTTATTAACCAACACTGGCTTTTACCGACATCTTCATTCTCTCTCTGTATTATTTACAATTCTTCACTAAATAATTTTTATCATAATCATTGTTTCTTTATTGTATGTGGTCTTTTAATCAGCATCGTTGTTTAGTTCTGGTTTCTCGACGGTTTTCTATGTTGTCCAGCAAATTGAAATTTCTTACATCTGTTAAACAAAAAACAGATTTTTAGAAGAAGGGATGGCCACGTAATTATTGAAGAATGCAAAATTTGTATATTTTGTAGAGCAACTATAAAGATGCTGTGTGACTACGAATACTAACAACCATTACTTTGCTCGTGAATCTCGTAAAACAATTACTAAGCGCTTTATATGGATGGATCTTAGTTAACTCGATCTGATGCCGTTTGGTCAACAATTATATTTAGACGTAAGGCAGGTGGCCGGTCACAAAACTATTGCAAATAACTTTTACAATATGTGCGAACACATATTGCGTCAACTCCAAGTAATTAAAATACGAGCAGAAGAATGATAATGATTTTGTACAGTATTCTAAGAATACTGCATTCATAGTAGAACCCATATATATTATACTTATAGTTCATCTAATCTAAGAAGTGCATTTTGACGTTTTGCATTTTTTAATACACAATAACCTCGGTCAAACGTATACACATGATTGTAAACACTAAATCAGAAATTTTAAACAACTATTAAGTTATTTACATAATTAACATTGCGGGTGATTTTCTTGTACAATAATCTAATGTTGAAACTCGTAAAACTAATTTAAAATAGAAATAACATGGTAAATAGTAATTGTTAGTGACGACCTAAAAATGTCACGTCATCACGTTCTATACAGTAGTGCTGGACAACTTCCAATTCACGATTATTCAAATAATCGGAAAAAATATTAGAATAATACAATTAATCGAATAGAGATTTTGACAGAGATGAACATTTCGACACTTTGATTGATGAGGAAATAATTAATAATGTTCGCGACGCTGATAATTCAAGTAATAGTAGTAATTCTTAATAAATAGCCATTTTCAAATCCAGTTTTTGTATATGATATATATATGATGAATAGATTCTATGCTGAAATAATTAAATTTGTTTAGTACTAATTTAGCACTTAATTCATTCATCACCTTTTTGAAAAATAAAAAATAAACCGATTATTAATTATAAAGAATCAATATCGATTTCTCAGTAAAATCGGATATTTTCGATAGCGATTATTTGGTTCACATACCTAGAAAACTTACTCAGACAGCTGTCAAAGTGCACTTCTTAGAGTAGACAGACTATAATAAGATTTATAGTTTACCTTGTGATAAAACATTAGCTGATTTTCGCTCTAATGAATTGTATGATAGTTTATCTTTCGATTAAATATACCAACTACATATAATTCGACATAAATAATTCTATGATTTGCGTTACATATTAAATATTTTTACAGTTTTTTCGATCCACAGTATGAATACTGTCTCAGAAATAAAGTGTCGTATCAGTTAATTACATTCATCATCATCATCATCATCACATGTCGCCTATATGTGTCCCACTGTTGCGCTCGGGCCTCCTCTATAATGACAAGCAAATTAACCTACTATATCGCTCTGGTCAAATGTGTCGGTATAGGGTTTAGTTTCGAGTTTTCCTTCTCTTGCATAGATTTTATATGTTTTTTATATCCCTTAGTCTTCTCTTACGATCACCCATGGGTAAGATAGGGGGGTGGTGAATTGTATTCTTACTCCGTCACCACTCACATCATTTATTTGATAATTAAGTAATGTAATTAAGTGATGTTTTCCGTTTGGTGACAGAGAAAGAATATAGTTTACCTCTTATCCGTGGGTGATTGTAAGAGGCGACGAAGGGATATAAAACGCATTTAACATCTATGCAAGAGACGAAAACTCGAAATTAAACTATACCAACACGTCTGACCAACGTGGTGCAGTAGGTCAATTGCCCTCTCGTTATGGAAGAGTATTTGATTGATCCCAACAGTGGGACATATTTGAACTAAGATGAAGATGTATGAAGTTTCATATAGCTTTTTTGTTTCATATATAAAGGTTCTGTAGAAAATAAACAAGTTATACAATGACAGAATAGTGAAATGTGTTGATCTTATTTTGTTTAGTTATCTCTTATTTATTAATTATTTAAGATAAATTAGATTAGATTTCTATACTAGTTTATGTGTTTTGGTAGATGGAATAAATACAATAAGACTCGGAATTATATTAAGGAGTATGAAATAACATATTATTTCGTCAGTAACATGATAAATATGATGTCCATAACATATTTCGTTTCCCAGAGAAATATAAGTAAGGATTCTTACTCATAATGGAATCCACGGGTACTAATTACATTATGAAACAATAACCCCTTTAATATATAAGATTTCATAAGCTAACAACGGTTCGCAAAACTCTATTATTGATATAAGATTTGTGTTAACTTTTTAAGTACTACTTAGATAATATTTTTTTTAGTAATAAAATTAGGTGCGTACTATTCGCGTACACATATCAATTTTTAAGAATTTCTTTTGCAACTTTTCTCCTGTGAATATTAAAATTTGCTAATAAATTATCTTCATATTAAAGTTTGTTTCATTCTTTTTTTTATTTTTAAAGCATAACGCCATACCAAGGAATAAATTGCTGTGTAATGGACCTGAATAATTTCCATTTAACACAAAATATTGAATATCAACCAACTCATTCAGCTAGATTTGTCAGCGTAACTATCAATCTACCGTAACTCCATTTATTTCTCTTTTTTGTATGTTTAGTTGTTAACCACAGATGGCTTTGACAGCTTGGCCTGTACTATGGATGAGTGTTAAAGGGTCTCTACTTGGTGAAAGTATACTAAACGATATTCGTCCGGGCCCAAATCTTCAAAACGCTGTAGGATACGGACCTCGACTTAGGACGTCGTTGGAGGCAAAAGTGGCTGCTCTCACGACGAAACTGCTGATATTTATATCATAACACCACATACCTACCTATATGCAGTTATTATAAATCTCTTTATTCTATGTATTACAGCGCCGGATTAGCCACGTAGCAAGAGTAGCAAATGCTACGGGCCCGCGAATTGGAGGGCCCCGCTCTCCAACCGCGGGAGTGTTAACACTTCAATTTAAATAGGAGTGTAAAATATTTTTATCTCACTTTGATGAATATAGAGCATGATTTGCTTAAAAAAGTCAATATTGAAAGTGTTAGCTCTAAATTTGCCCATATTAAATTTAGAAAAGATTATTTGTATGAGATTGTTTTATTTAATTACCTTACCTAAAGCAAATCTGGGGCCCCTTGACAGATTTTGCTACAGGCCCCGCGCTGGGTTAATTCAGCTTTGATGTATTAAGATAATAAACTCCATGTCCAGAAATGTTAAGAATTCAGAAGTACCTTATGTTATTTGAGGGCTTAGATTGTACGTAAAGTTTCAGTAACATACTTTCTTTAGTTTTTAATACAATTTATAACATATGATTTAATTAGTATTGTACTAGCAAACTCAGCTCGTTGGTTTGTTTGTAGAAGTTGATATATCGCAGCGCCGCCTGGTGGCAAGTGATATTATTGGGGCATATAAACTATCTCCATAAAAAAATACATATGCATACCAATTTTCATAATGATCGGTCAAATATTTTCTGAGTTTATCGATGTCATATATACAAACGTCCTCTTTTATAGATATAAAAAAATGATAATAGTGACGCGGTCTCATGCAAACTTCAAACAATTATTCAACTCTAATCGTAGTTAGATATTTCAAAAAAGATTTTAGTAGAATAAATAATGATGTTATTTAGATTTTAAAATACAGCTGCGTATGTATGTATAAAAAAAATATATGGGTGCTTGTACTTATGTACGCGCGTAAGAAGTTATAATTCTTTGACATCATTAAAAAATAGTTTTAATTGCATGCAAATAATTAATTACAATAAAATAATAAAAGGATTGGCAAAGAATATGATATTTTTATTTACTAATATTAACGAATATTAATCAAAATATTCAATATAAATCACTACTGAATATATTTTATTAGCAAATATATAATTCGCACTTGTATGAACGAGACTTAAGTGTGTGTGTATGTTACTTTTGTGTTACAGTGATGAATACGCATCTAATCTGCGGCCAACTTTAACCTGTTATTTTTGTGTTACAGTTATCCATCTTAAAATTTCACTCTCATCATTTTTTCATAACCTAAAGAAGTACAACTTCAGTTTTTATAAATATGTTATAATCATAAACATAAGTACATATCATCATATAAAAAATGTGTTACTCATCCGTAACATCTTATGACACCATAAAGAAAAAAAGTATAATACATTATTATGGTCCTATTTCATTCAACCATTTTATATTGAGGCGCGTTATGTTTTATTTTTATTTAGAACTTTGTTAGCTATAAAAATCTTTTAATATTATTACTACTAAAACAAAATTCATATTAGTAGTAAAAGTTATAGTTATAATAATAATAATACCGTTTAATTATATTAATTGGATGGCATTATATGCAATGTAACCAATAATTTCAATTTTACGAATATCGGAGACAAACGGGTACCCGCCCCGACGGCGAAATCTGTCGGGGCGTCGACGAGAGGAACCCGCGAGGGTGAACCGCCGGGTGGGCCACCGAAGTTAAAAATCGGGTCCCGGTGACCCGCTCGCACGGCGAAGAGAGAGGAGTTTTACGGTGGGTCTATGGGGTCACGCGCCGCCTTCTCCGTCACCCCGGGCCGATTTGGCGGGGCGAGGCTAATCCATAGTCCACCAAAAAAAAAAAAAAAAAGACAAACGGGTACCTTACACATATAAACCAATAATACTCGAAAGAAGTAGCTAGTATTAATCGATGTGGTAAGTATGACAGTGACTTATGTTCCTTTCATCCTGAAGTAATTTTCTTTTTTCAGACTAAGGCCTCAGTGGCCACACAACTTTTAGGTCGAAAAACGGTACAATCGCCACGCTTGGCCAGCAGGTTGATGATCTAAGTTCGTATTATAAGAATGCTAGAAGAATGCGGCCACTCTTCGTACACATCCGTTCTCTTTAGCTGTTCTTTACGACTCCCAAAGAAAAGTATTGTTAATCTATCATAAAAAAACGCATATAACATCTATGCAAGAGAAGGAAAACTCGAAACATAGCCCTTTACCAACACGGCTGACCAGCGTGGTATAATAGGTAAATTTTCCTACCATTACGAGGGAGGCTCGAGCCCAATAGTGGGATATATATGAGATGATGATGATGATGAATCTATCATAACACAAGAAATAATTATAAAACTTATAAAAATAATCTTCTAAATGAATTAATTAAATTTAATATAAATATAATCCCAAAATAAAACTGAATTATAAAACCCCGCTTGTTCAATATACTCCCACGCCATCGTCAAACAAATGTTTTTTTTTTTCACACAATACACGAGCATAATTATTTGTTGAACATGTTACAACTGGAAGTGACCTGAAAAGGACGACGGCTATTGTACAAAGGCGTCCGAGGCAGAAATTGTATTGTGTTTCCACCTCTTTATGTACCACAGAAATGCCTCTGTTTGTGTTACCTATGTCTGTTCTTTGTTGATGTCACCTATATAAGGTTTCTTAAGTTCCGTTTGTACTGTTTTAGTTGATAATAACGTTAAAACGTATGAGACAAGGATTTTGTTTTCTATTTGGATATATGTACTTTGTATAATGGATGCAGTTTTTAATATTGTGACTATATCCTCGTATTTCACTGGCGTAGCTTGATTGTTAGGGGATAAATACTATGCTAGATAACATTACTTTTATGCGATATATATATATATATATATATATATATATATATATATATATATATATATATATATATATGCTTTAGAATTTGTGTACTGTCTTATTTTTTAATGTCTTTTAAAGTCGATGCATTTTAAATAAGTAAGTAACTTAACCTAACTGACTACCCACGGAAACTACTAACTTAACAAAACTACCAAACCACTACATTCTTATTTTACGAACTCCTATGTAAGGAACCGGTAGTATGGTTCTTTTTTTTCATTTTAATCAAGTACAAGTACCATACAAGTAATAAAATGAGAAAATCATCAATGTATTCGAATCTAACTATATACGCATTATTGATGATCACTCAAAAACTACTTGTCAAATCTTGATCAAATTTAAAATGGACAACATTAAAAGTATCAACTTTCAATTAAAAAAAGAATAATCAAAATTGTTTCACTCATAAAAAAAGTTCTGATTTAATACACATAATAAAAAACATACAGTCTAAAAAACAGCGTATGAACTACTAATAATGATGCAACACTGCGACGAGTTATTCTAAATCCATTCTTTTTTAATTTTGATTCACATTATAGGTACATAAATTTCCGTGTGGTGACGGATTAAAAATACAATTCACCACCCCTTGTCTTACCCGTGAGTGATCGTAAGAGACGACTAAGGGATAAAATATGCATGTAACATCTATGCAAGAGAAGGAAAACTCGATATAAAACCCTATACCAACACGTCTCACCAGCGTGGTATAGTACGTTAATTTTCTTCCTAGTGTGGAAGAGGCGCGAGATGTGAGCCCAGTAGTGGGATATAAATGAGCTCAGATGATGATGAAGGTACAAAAACATGAAAAAAAAAGTATTATCAAGAGAATAATTAAGAACCCACGAGTACTTAATACAGTTAAAGTAATCTCAATTTAAAATATGTAAATACTAAATATATATTATATAGTATTATATTGATTGCGCATGATAGAATAATATATATACTATATATTATTCTATCATGCGCATGATAGAATATAGATTGCGCATGATAGAATAATATATATACTATATATTATTCTATCATGCGCAATGAGGATTAAAATATAGGACGCCCTACTTTCAATTCCAATGCCTTAAATGAAAGTGTAAATTTCAATTGTCCTTTGTTTTGCATAAAAGTGACATTGCAATTTAACTAATCCTAATGAACTAATACAAATAACACTGGGAAAGGAAATAGAAGGGAGCTTGTGATTACTCAAAGAGACAGCCAAATCCTATCATTTCTTCGGCCTACAATCTTTTTTCCAATTTGTCTTAATGTTAATGCTGACGAAACAAGATTCTCTTCACTTCGAGCCCAGCCTTACTTAATGCCAACTCCCATGTTGGTAAACGTATAAAAATATCAAAGAAAATGGAAACAACAAATTGAATTATGTTCACACATCGTAATCAAAGCAAGTAAGTAGATATGCCTCATTCTTTGTAAATAATAAAATAAACAGGACGTTGATAATATAAATAAACTTGAATGTGTACAGTAACGGAGCTTCTAACTTAATTTATTTATATAATTTTATGCAAAAAATATAAATATTAAAGACTCCTTTTATAGGAACTTAACAAGAATGAACCTATCCGTGTTGTGAATGAGTGAGAATACAATTCACCACCACCTATCTTACCTGTGGATGATCGTAAAAAGCGACTAAGGGATACAAAAACGCATATAACATCTATGTAAGAGAGGGAAAAATCGAAACACAACCCTATACCAACACGTCTGACCAGCGTGGTATAGTAGGTTAATTTCCCTCTCATTATGGAGGAGGCTCGAGCCCAGCAGTGGGACTTGTATGAACTGAGATGATAGACGGGTATGTTAGTCCCATCGTGTTTTAAACACTATAGTTCTTATTCTAATAGCTATTGAGGAAAATGTAAATAAGTATAGCCCCATTGTAGATATCAACGGCATATTTGCACCTAAAATATAAGTCTTTCTGGCACATTCATTCAGGCACATATCAACAAGGAAAAGTAAACGTCCTATATAATTTAGCTATATTTATATAATTTACCTATATTTTATAGTATACTGCTAATATTTTCATCTCAAATACACTTTATGTGTTCCTTCCGCCAGAGGGAAAATAAATAATGCATATATCTTTTTTTGCTTCCTTAAGGCTTATATAAGATTATTCTATATGATTATAGTATAGACATTCAAATACAATATATTAAAGAGTCCATCCATCAGCCCATAAACGTCCACTCTTGGACATAGGCCTCCCCACGAGAATGTCATTCGCAACGGTCCTGTGCCACCTGCATCCAACGGTTTCCTGCGACCTTCACAATGTCATCAGTCCACCGAGTGGGGGGTACGACGTATTAAAGAGTACTTGTATATAAATCATATGTATTAAGAAAAAAAAAACTAAATCCAATGCTAATTAATTGGGTCATTTGTTGGTAAGTAGTTTGTTTCGAGATATCTTTCTCTTGCATAGATGTTATATGCGTTTTGTATCCCTTAGTCGTCTCTTACGATCAACGGCGGGTAAGATAGGGGTTGGTGAATTGTATTCTTATCCCGTCACTACACGGATGTATATCTTTAGTAATAAGAGGTTAAAAAGATAAAGTAAAATACGTTTATAGTAATTACCACAGATAATAGGAATAATAAATGTGAATTGCCCCATTCTTTCATAAACCTATCCATTTTGCACTCAAGCCCATATAAATAGATCATAAAAACGAATCTTGTATTGACAATAAAACAGTTTTATGCGATACTCGAAAACGTTTTCGAACAAATATTATACCATGTGATTATTTGATGGAAAGAAATTATTGATGCCTATAAATATAAAAACAGTCATAATACGCATACGTTTTAAGACAATATTCGGAATGCTTCCGATTATTCTTACCTTATTTCAATTTATTTTGTGACAAATATTTTTGATTTTAAAGACTTTCTTATATTATTATTTAATTCACTTATAAATTTATATGGAACTTCAACTTATTTTCTTCCATATTTTTCTTTTTTAAAAGCAACCTCGCACTTATATCCTTGTTGGGTACCATGCCCCGACGCCCCGGCACTCCGTGATACCGAAGTGCCTCCCTGACGCAGCTGAATGGCAGACTATTGAATGCGTTGACGATGTCTAAAGACACCATCAATAACACCCCTACGCTGGTGAGAGCCACCGCAACCACGGCCCTCAGGCACAGCAAGGCCGCGATCGTCGAACAGATCGGGGCCGATCTCGCTAAGGTGCTGGCCGATAAGGGCAACCAGGATCCTCTTCAAGAACATCATATCGTCCAGCAACTTACCCATACTAAGGTATAAATCCTAATGTTGCGAGGGACTATACAAACAATTAACGGACACAAATTTCATTTAGTTTCAGAACATTCACTAGTGAATCGTACTGAGAATTATGCTGCGTGGGGATTGATCCTACGATATAAGGTGCTGAAGGTCGATAGTTAAATCACAACACCATTTGTGCAGTCAATAATTGAAGATATATTGAAAGATGAAAAAATATACCGTAACTACTAAGGACTAATGAAAACTGAACTAATCATGTACTGAAGGAAGGTGGAGTCAAGTGTCTTCGAAACCGGCGAGCGTGTATGAAGAAAATTATGAATGTTGAGGAAGTGAGTGAAGTATGCAAGGATAGAGTTCTCTGGCACTCTGTTCTCTCTGCCTACCCTGCAAGGGATATGGGATGATGATATGTATGTATGTACTAATAAAAAAAAATATGAAGACTAAATGCAGTACAAACGTTATGGTAAGTGGTCTTATAGATTATTAGGAACTTGCTACAATTCTTTAATGTAACAATATATCCTAAATCTGCTTAAGATTGTAGATATGTTAATGTAACAAAAAAAAAGATGAGGAAGTGCCACAATTTGAGCCTGTAATAGGCAAGATAGTAAGAATGCATAAGAATGGTTAAAGTGGGAAAGTTTCGGTCGTAAAGAAAACCCTTGCAGTAGAATATTTCTTTAAAGATAAAACTTCGTTGTGGCTACACATATTACGTATTCATAGCCAGTGCGACTTAAGATGAATTTTGAATTATAATGTAGCCTTTTGGGATGTAGGAATAAGACCTGTATCCTAGAAGTTTGGTATTTCTGGCACTTTATCTATAAATAATATAGTAGCATGTATTAAGGATTAATATTTTTAGCTACACTATCCGGCTTCGTAGCACATCAGGTTTAAAATATAAGCTATAAATAAAGTTACTCAAATGAAGTAAAACGATTTTAAAATTAAATAAGCTTATAATAAGGATTTTTATGAATCATTGAGGCTCAATGCAACTTCATGCTATGAATATATTTGTATAGAGAAATGTCATAGCTCTTTTATTATTTTACATGGTTTATATATTATGTGATAATATTTACTAAAATACATACTTTAACACCATTATAGTGTTTTATTTTTGTATAAAACCTGTTTATAAAAACTTGATTACGAACGAAAAATGATTGTCACACATGGGATGTCACACAATCATTTTTCGCTCGTAATCATTTTTTTATAAATAATCAAGCATGTTAAACGCTATATTTCAGTAACTTGAATAAATCGAGTTTATTCAAAGCAATTCCAAAGTCATTGCCTTTTATTATCAGGTAAAAAATTGATACGAATTATTTTTTGAAGTTTAAAAATGGAGCTGTCGACTATGAGTTACGAGATTGGGCAATAGTTTACTTTTATAAACTATATAATATAGCAGAAAGTATCAAAACTTGTTGAAGCATATTTATGACTATCATATATCCTGAAATGGCTGAAATTTCTCATCGTAGCGACAGTGACAAGGATAAATAGCAAAACCTATATATCGTTTTTCTTGAAATATTGGACCCGGTAAGTGTGAATGCTCTTTATAGTGATTGATAGATTCTTAATTGTATCAATATCATAGGACCAAAAAATGTTCTGACAAATAATGACACATTTGTTTTCAAATAACGAGAAAAATATTTGAGTCTAGTATTAATTTTACATCTTCCAGCGAATTTTACTGATGAAAATGAAATATTCGGAATAGAAAGTTCAATGAACTATATTATTTGTGTTACGAATTAAATTTATATATTCTAGAGAATCTACTGAGATTTATATAAAAGTATTTTTTACAACTATCGCTTAATGTAATAGGATTCACCCATCATTTGCCTGCCCTCATCCCACGCTAAATGGGGTCGCCTAAACACGTTCTTGCCTTCCACAATCTTCTATCAGCCGCTACATCAGCACTCACAACTTTCATACACATATCCTCGTTTACACAATCTATTCATCTCTTTTTGGGTCTCCCACTATTCTTACACCCAACCACAGGCATATTGATAACCCTTCTTGTCACATGCCTGTCATCCCTCATCATCACATGTCCATACCAAGACAAGTAGGTTTCACCCATATATGATATTTCCATTCCATCCATGAGGATATTTATTTACAGTGTTCTTTTTTCCTACTCACTGCCATTTAAAAAAGCCTTAAGTAAAGCATTATTATCCTAAAAGGTAACCACGTAGCAGTGTTCTTCGCATTGTTAGACTGCATATGAGACACGTACAATTTTCTATCAAGTGGACTGTATGCTTGTTAAAAATAACAATAATGGTATTATCTCTATGTATTTCCATTTTAATAGTAGAGTCCTACTGATGACAGTTTTCTGTCTACAGCTGGTCCGTTCGGAGTAGTACCACACTCTCGCAGTGTTGACAGCTTTCTATCTACAGCTGGTCCGTCCGGAGTAGTACCATACTCTCACAGAAAATGGATATCTTAGCAATGGTAATGTGCTCTTGCGCTTCGTCCGATGAGCGAGGACCGGAAACCCAATTTTCTGGGTAGGTTTTGATTAGTAGGCAGTGGCTTAAAGTGGCTTGTATCCTTGGTAACATTCACCTTCAAGTATGGTGCTTGCTCATTTGCTACCATGAGCAATAATAATTTTAAAAAATAGGACATTTAATTACTCACGCTGGTAAGACAGTGTGGTATTAGTTTTTAAATCAACATTTACTTCTCTCTCAGTGATATTATTCACTCGTGTCTCTTAATATTCTTTTATCCTAAACCACAGTTAAGAAAAAGATTTCTTGCTGTTAGAAATAAAATACTGAATGCAGATGTTGAAAATGTAGAGTCCCAGTTAAAAAAAAAACGGTTACGACTGAACAAGTACGTGCCCTCAACATGTCACGCTTCAGCGCAAAAGTGGCGGAGATTTAGGGCCAAAAGAGTTGCAAAACTCATTTACATTATAACACCGTAGCTTGTTGGGGATGTAAAAACTTTACGATCTACAACTAAGTGAATTTATGGTGGGCAATATCTCTTAGTTAAATGGGTTAAAGGTAACAGTTGTATTGGTTGAGTGCTTTATATGGATGGATTACATTATTGTATATATTATCTTTTATTAGAAACATACTATCAAATACATTTCGTGAGGGAGCGGAAATGAATATTACCAACCCTTACTTTGGTCGTGGATGTCGTAAAAGACAACTAAGAGCTTTATATTGACATGGGCCAACACTACTTGATGCCGATTTTTTTAAAATATTGCCAATAAATTTTGCAATATGTAAGAAGAAGAGCACATATTGCTTCGACCCCGTGTAATTGGAATAAGAGCTGGAGAATGATGAACGATGACTATCAAATACATTTTACATTTAAAATATTTTATTATCATCATAATTTCAGGTTAAATATTACCCGCTACTGGACTCGAGTCTCCTCCATAATAGGGGTAATTGATATACTAAAAAGTGTTGAGCCGTCAGTAGATAAAGGGACCAAACCGCCAGTGATTAGAGCTGCAGAGAAAAGAACTTCCTCACTACGCGTGGCGTGTTAGTTTTAACATAGTATGTGTATAATTATATTGGTCTCACTGTTGGGCATGACGCTACTTCATAACAGAAGGACAAATAGTCTAATATGTCACGCTATATCGATTGTAGAGTTTTGAGTCTCTTACACTTGGAGTCATTTCACTTTGATTAACTAACTGTTACGTTACCCGCGGAAAAGTATAGAATATATTAGAAGTATTTTTCGCTTCGTAATCGGATATTATAAATAATGAAGCATATTAAATGCTAAATTTCAGTAATTTGAATAACAAGGTTGTGTCATCGTTTAATACAATTCTAACTGCAAAGTTTGAAGTATTAAACCTATAACAATGTGTAAACATTGTCGGGTAGATGGCGCATGTCACCTTAAAGACGTAAATATGATACGAAGTGAAATTTGCATGTTCTATAATAGTTCACGGTGGTGTAGTGACAGCACGATTGGACCGGAATCCCAATAGGCGCGGGTTCGAATCCCGCTTGTGACATAATTTTTCGCTTCGTAATCGGGTTTTATAAATAATTAAGCATATTAAATGCTAAATTTCAGTAATTTGAATAACAAGGTTGTGTCATCGTTTAATACAATTCTAACTGCAAAGTTTGAAGTATTAAACCTATAATAATGTGTAAACATTGTCGGGTAGATGGCGCATGTCACCTTTTCTTTTTTGCAGTGGGCACCACGTACATAACGTGGTCGCGTCCCGCCAAATCGGTCCAGGGCGACGAAAGAGGCGGCGCGCAACCCCATAGACCCACCCTGCAAGCACCTCTCTTCGCCGTGCGAGCGGGCTACCAGTACCCGATCTTTGTCTTCGGTGGCCCGCCCGGTGGCTTACCCTCATGGGTTCCTCTCATGTCGACGCCCCGACGGCGAAATCTGTCGGGGCGTCGCCCTCACGCGGTGGCCTCACGTCGAGTGACCAGACAATTCCCCGCGTCCGATCACCCGAAGCCTCGGTTAGGGCGGCATCAGGCGCAGATATTCGCGCCTGCGCCGCCCTGGTCGCTGACGGCGGCCCGGGTCACGAGAATCTTCCCGGACTCGTTCCGCCGCCGCCTTCTGCGAGATGACAGCCTCGCAGAAGGTGGCGACCGCGTCATAGTTCCTGACGCTGTCGACCATCGCTTTCGCGACAGCCGGCAGCGTCAGGTTGGCACCGATAACAGCGACGAGGTCACGGCGCTGCCCGTTCCAGCTCGGACATACCTCTAGCGTATGTTGCGCCGTGTCCTCGCCACTACTGCAATGGTGGCAGGACGGAGCCCACTCCCTCCACGCGACCGTGTGCAGGTACAAGCCGAAGCAACTGTGCCCCGACAATACCTGCACCAGCCGGAAGGAGAGGACTCCAGGTGGCTATCTCGCTAGACGATGGGGAGCCACCATTGTCGTGCATTGAGGTTAACCGCCGGTAGAGGTCGGAGAGCATCTCCGCCTCTAGGTCCCACGAGGGTGTCCCAGCCAATATGCATGCCGCCTCGGTTGACACCGTGCGGTATCCGCGGATGGCTCTGACCGCCATGGCTCTCTGGTGCTGGACGGTCAGAGACCTCGCCCACACGGGTGCGCCGTACATGGCTATTGAGCGGATATAGCGCATGTCACCTTAAAGACGTAAATATGATACGAAGCGAAATTTGGATGTCCTATAATAGTTCACGGTGGTGTAGTGGCAGCACGATTGGGCCGGCATCCCAATAGGCGCGGGTTCGAATCCTGCTTGTGATATCATTTTTCGCTTCGTAATCGGGTTTTATAAATAATTAAGCATATTAAATGCTAAATTTCAGTAATTTGTATTTTTAGTCTGTTAAAATATTAAATAAGCACATGAATGGAGGCATTCAATTAACTACCAAGTAGGTTGTTAGCTAATCCGTGTACTTTTTTTTACTAAATATATCATCATAGTCATTATTTTCATCATCTCGGCTCATATACCTCTGACTTCTGGATTTGAACCTCCTCTACAGTAGGAATTAAATTGATCGACTATACCATTTGAATCAGACGGATTAGTATAGGGTTATTTTTTACCTTTTATAATCCATCCATCAATCCATCAGCCCGTAAATGTCCGCTGTTGGACATAGGCCTCCCCACGAGAATGCCATTTGCAACGGTCCTATGCCATCTGCATCCAACGGTTTCCTGCGACCTTGATGAGGTCATCGGTCCACCGAGTGGGGGGTCGTCCTATGCTGCGTCGTCCGATTCGCGGTCGCCACTCGAGAACCTTTCTTCCCCAACGGTTGTCGGTTCGTCGAGTGATGTGGCTTGCCCATTGCCCGTTCAACGTGCTAATTCTTCGGGCTATGTCAGTTACACCCGTTCTTCTACGGATTTCCGTATTCCGGATTTTATCACGTAGAGAAATACCGAACATAGCTCTCTCCATAGCACGCTGAGCGACTTTGAGCCTTTTTATGAGGGTGACATTTAGAGACCACATCTTTTATAAACTACGTTTGAAATATTTACCTATACCTAAATACTATGTAAGCCATTACTATTTAAAATAGTCTTGTAATTAAGTCACAGTTCCTGAGATTTGTGCCTTTAAATATACTAAAACTTCAGCCATATTATGGTAATACAGATAAGTTTATTAGTGCAATAAAATTTAAAATAAATTACCTATTGTGCTATTGTGGTAGGGCCACACTGTTGATAGTTCTCTATCTACAGTCGCAGGCAGGCCCGACCGGGGTGGTACCACACTCTCGCAGAATATCGACGTATGAATGGTGGCTTTTGCCGCTGTGCTTCGTTCGGTGAGCGAGAGAGCCGGAGCCTAACTTTCCGGGTGTGTTTTCGTGTGGTGGGTTCTGGTGATGCTTGAAATTTACGGTGGTAAGGTCTTGGTTGGGGCATTGGGCGTGAGGGGCTGATATGGGGTACAGGGAGACCCGGTGGGAATGGTCACCGCCGGCCACCTGCCGGTCAGCAGGGGACCCGAGCCCAGGACTATCCCCCCTGGGAGGCTGTCCCGCCAACCGGCGAAAATCCCGTTGCGGAGTCGTCGTGCCGGAGTGGGAAACCGGAGTGGAGCCCGACGACTACGGGCGGGGGGGCACCGGGGGCCCTTCCGTGCTTCGTGTCAGCTCCTCATAAAACCCACCCTCCAACCATGTACTATGCCCCGCACCTTTTTTTTTGGCATCACCGGACCCCATTCCACGAAAGTACACTCCCTTCCTCTTCTTATACAAAACCCATGAAAAGGAAACACAAAAAGAGAAGGTTTTACACGGCGGTCCCTCTATCCACATTTGACGTGGACTTTTGTAACATTAGGGGTTTACACAGCAATCTCGACGCCGTCCACCAACACCTCGAGACGGCGCGGCCTGCCTTGCTCTTTTTAACGGAGACGCAGATAAGTGCCCCGGATGATATTTCGTACCTAAATTATCCAGGCTACGAGTTGGAACACTCCTTCTACCGTAAAGCTGGGGTGTGCGTGTTCATCCGGGATGACATCTGTTGTCGCCGCCTTAGGGCCCTCGAGCATGGTGACCTGTCAATTTTATGGTTACGCGTAGACTATGGAGGGTATACCCGCATCTACGCGTGCCTCTACAGGTCCCATGGCAGTGATTCAGGGTCAACTCAGTTATTCGAGAACGTTCAATGGGGGATTGACGAAATATTGGAGCAGTGTCCATCAGCGGAGGTGGTGGTTCTTGGAGACTTTAATGCTCATCATAAAGAGTGGTTGGGGTCCCGAACCACTAACCTCTTGGGTAGGCATCTCTTCAATATGGTCTCGGCCTATGGTCTCTCACAACTGGTAACACAGCCCACCCGTGTTCCAGACATTGAGAGCCATGAGCCGTCTCTACTGGATCTTCTGCTGACTACACACCAGCACGGATACCGGGTAGTGGTCGAAGCTCCTCTTGGGTCATCTGACCACTGCTTGGTCCGTAGCAAAGCCCCTATTGCGAGGCCTAATCGCTCTAAAGCGACTGGGACTCGCAGAGTCTGGCAATATAAGTCAGCAGATTGGGATAAGCTTCGCGAGTTCTACGCATCCTACCCATGGAAGCAGCTTTGCTTCGCCTCTAGGGACCCTGGCATTTGTGCGGATTGCGTTACCGATACCGTTATTACGGGGATGGAATTATTCATCCCCAACACCAAAATACCGGTCGGTGGCCGCAGCCGGCCTTGGTTTAATAAAACCTGCAGGACGGCTGCACAGCAAAAGCAGTCCGCATACCAGGCCTGGAATAGGGCCCAAAACTGTCGGGACCCAAATGTCAGGGAGGAGAAGCGAAAATTTAATGCTGCTTCTAGATCTAGTAAGAAGGCTATTGCCAGAGCCAAGGCGGAACATGTTGCCAGAATCGGCGAGCGATTGGAGAGCTATCCCGCCGGGAGTCGTGCATTCTGGTCGCTCGCCAAAGCTGCCCAAGGCAACTTCTGCCAGTCCAATCTCCCACCACCGCAGAAAAATGATGGCAGTCTAGCCCACAGTGCAAAGGAGAAGGCCGATCTTTTAGGTCAATTCTTTGCCTGTAACTCGACTTTGGACGCTGGAACCGCCACACCACCTATCATCCCGCGGTGTGAAAGCTCTCTGCCTAAAATCCGCATTACGCAGCGAGCGGTGAGGCGGGAGCTGCGGCTAATAGACGTACATAAGTCGAGCGGGCCGGATGGCATCCCTGCAGTGGTCCTGAAAACGTGCGCCCCCGAGTTGACCCCCGTCCTCACGCGCTTATACCGACTTTCCTATGATACTTGTAGGGTTCCATCTTCGTGGAAGATAGCCCATGTCCACCCGATCCCGAAAAAGGGAGACCGATCGGACCCGTCGAATTACAGGCCGATTGCGATTACATCCTTGCTCTCCAAGATAATGGAGAAAATAATCAACCATCAGCTTCTGCAGTACCTTGAGGATCATCAGCTGATCAGTGACCGCCAATATGGGTTTCGTCATGGTCGGTCAGCTGGTGATCTTCTTGTGTACCTCACACACCGTTGGGCGGAGGCCTTGGAGGGCAAGGGTGAGGCGCTAGCGTTCAGCCTAGATATCGCGAAGGCGTTCGACAGGGTTTGGCACAGGGCCCTTCTATCGAAGCTACCATCATATGGAATCCCCGAGGGACTCTGTAATTGGATCACCAGTTTTTTGGATGGTCGGAGCATAAAAGTAGTCGTCGATGGCTCCTGCTCCGAGACCATGCCCATTAATGCTGGTGTACCACAAGGCTCGGTGCTCTCCCCGACGTTGTTTATTCTGCATATCAATGACATGCTCTCCATAGAGAGTATTCGTTGCTATGCGGATGACAGCACGGGTGATGAGCGATACACCGAGCATCAGAATGTCCCTCGGAGTATGTTACAGGAAAGACGGGCTCAACTTGTGTCTGAAGTCGAGCGCTCTCTAGGGCGGGCCTCAAAATGGGGTGAACGGAATTTAGTCCAGTTCAACCCCACTAAGACACAAGTTTGCGCGTTCACTGCGAAGAAGGACCCTTTTATCATGGCGCCTCAGTTCCAAGGAGTAACTCTCCAAATCTCCGAGAGTATTGGGATCCTCGGCGTCGAGCTATCGAACAAAGTCCAGTTTGGGAGTCATTTGGAGGACAAAGCCAAATTGGCAAGCAAAAAGTTGGGCGTGCTGAGCAGGGCCAGGCGGTACTTCACGCCGAGTCAACGCCTTGTGCTATATAAAGCACAAGTTCGTCCTCACATGGAGTACTGCTCTCATCTCTGGGCAGGCGCGCCTAAATATCAACTAGACCCACTTGACTCCCTACAAAGGCGGGCAGTTCGAATCGTCGGTGATCCCAATCTCACGGACAGACTAGAGTCGCTGGAGCGGCGGAGAGACTTTGGGTCACTCTGTGTACTCTACCGGCTCTTTCACGGGGAGTGCTCTGAGGAACTGTTTGACTTGGTACCACCGTCACCATTTTACCACCGTACCACTCGACACCGTAGCAGGGTTCATTCATTTCACCTGGAAACGATATGGTCCTCGACCGTACGCTTTCAGCGATCATTTCTCCCACGTACATGCAAGATCTGGAATGAACTACCTGCTGCTGTGTTTCCCGAGCGCTATGACATGTCCTTCTTCAAACGAGGTTTAAGAAGAGCTCTTCCTTCACGGTAGGCAGCGGCCTGGCTGTACCCCTGGTGTTGCTGGGTCCATGTGCAACAGCATTACTTACCATCAGGTGTGCTGTTTGCTCGTTTGTCACCGTAGACAATAAAAAAAAAAAAAAAAAAAAAAAAAACCTAGCTACAAATTACACTATGCAGTGTATGCACGACAGACAAAAAGTTCGTGTTTTAAAACGTAGCTAAAATTGCAGCAATTCCATTTTCGCTTTACTTATGTTTGGTCAAAGTAATATTTTGAAAGAACAAGTCACGTAACCTTACGAAAATTTGAAACATTGTAACTCATTATAACTTTTCCAATAGGCAAACATGGCTTTATGTTTATAGAAAACTTAGATGCTTCTTCAAGACGAACGCTTTTATTACTCACAACCTATTAAACTTACAATATAACTTATTTAGTTAACAATATAACATTGTTAACTAAATCGATATATGTAACATTGTATAAGTCCATCTCTAATTTTTATTATGTCCAATATCGTTGAAGCTTTCCTATTTAATCAGATGCAGCAGAAAAACATTATATCTTAAAACAACTAAATTTCGACCTCCGTCATCCAAAGCGGTAACTGAATTTTAAGATTGAGGAAGAATCACATTTATTTGCTATCTTATCTCGATCCTATTAAAGTACCTGACATTTTGTTAAAGTTATCAAGAGCTTATCTTTATTCATCTTTAGTAAATGTAAAATTTGTTATTCGTAATTTTTGTGCTTATATATTTTGATTAAAATATATTTTTAATATACCTATTGATTGAGAAATCGTGTCTTCTTTCAAATCATACATAAAGTTAACCAATTACCTCATAATAGCTTTATTATGAAGAATGAACACTCAAATATTATAATGTGATTAAACCCAAATACGTTGATAATACAAATTGCATTATAATATTTGAGTCTTGTAGGGATGATAGCCGTTTAAAATGCCACCAGATTTTTACTGAATAGTCTCATTTTCGATTACAATTATATAGCCCTATGAATTCTTGAAGTTATAGGTATATGTTACTTCTTATATTTCCATCATCATCATGTTCATCATATTTTTTATATTGTAACGTTTTTCTGTTAGTCAAGTCACATTTTTCCGTTACGCGCCATATTTATTTTGAAGTGAAACTTCTTTACGCGTATGAGGGTAAAATTTTTACAGATGAAACGCGACACGAGAAACATGGTACGACAGAGAGAGAGAGAGAGAGAGAGAGAGAGAGAGAGAGATAGAGAGAGTGAACACATGCTATTGGTGGATGTATGTAAACAAGATTTAAAATTAGTTTGTCAAAGTTTCACTTCTAATATGTGTACTAATATGTCTACTTTGTATGCACGCATTTTTTTTAGTGTGACTTAGTTGTTAGCCGCAGGTGGCTATGACAATTGTACTCGGACTGTGGGTGTGCGCTGAAGGTTCTCAACCCGTCATCATCATCATCCTGCGTTTATCCCAATTACTTGAGGTCAATGCAAAATACACTAATTTTACATTGTGGGTTCATATTGCAAATAGTTATTGGTAATAGTTTTATGACTGACGCCTACCTGAGATTAACCCTCCTTGAATGTAATTATTGATCATGAAAAATATATGCAGTTAGCCCAGGTCGATATTAAGATCTTAGTCTACTTTTAATGTACTCACAAGCAATTTAAGGATTGGCAGTATTCCTACCCGACAATATATCGCTAATCGTACTTCTATTAATTGAATTTAATTGATAAAATATATAACTTTGTTATAAAATTATAGAGATATTGTAATTTAAATTCGATTAATGGAGGTATAATTTATTGAAAAGATATTCTCGAGAGACTTCTCGAGAATATTATATAATCACATTTTTTTATAAAAGTTATATGTTCTATAAAAAACATTTTTTTTAAATTAATGTAATCCGTGTGGTGACGGAGTAAGAACATGGTTCATCACCCCCTATCTTACCCGTCGGTGATCATAAGAGACGACTAAGGGATATAAAACGCATATAATAACATCTAAGGAAAACTCGAAACAAAACGCTTATTATACCAACACGTCTGACCAGCGTGGTATAGTAGGTTAATTTCCCTCGCATTACGGCGGAGGCCCGAATCCAACAGTGGGACATACATGGTCTGTGATGATGATGATAATGATGATGAAAAATATGTTTGTATTGATAGGCAGCGACCTAGTTATATTTTTAGTATTGCAAAAGTCCGGCAGGAACACCATCAAGAGTGCTGCTTGATCGTTTGCCACCATAAACAATAAAAAAAATACAAAATAAGATCACGACAAATGGAAGAGTAAAACTATATAATTAAGAGATAGAGGATATTAAATTAACATTTTTACTGGAATAGGTGTATCTATTGTAGTGTATAATAAGTACAGGCTATAGGAGGGCTCTCTTGCAGGTTTATACCATAAAAGGTGACTTTTCGGGTTTAACGCTGTTTATTTCAATATAGGTTCATCATCATTTTCCTACTCTTATCCCAATTACTTGGGGTCGATACAATATTTACTCTTCTTTCATAGTACATATTGTAAAAGTTATTGGCAATCGTTTTATCACCAGACGTCTGGCAAGACGTCAACCCTCCTTGGGAATGTAATTGTTGACCAAATGGCATCAAATGGAGTTAGCCAAGGTAGCTATAAGGCTCTTAGTCATCTTTTACAACATCCACGAGCAAAGTAGGGGTTGGTAGTATTCGTGGCCGCTACCACGCAGCTCAATTTGTGTTATTTTGTTTCAATAAAGGTTATATTTTTTTAATATGATGTGCATGCTATTGGGTGAAGGAGGCCTGTGCGATGGTTGTAAAAGCGCTAGTTTGCGATGCGCGCTAGTTTGTACGCTTGAATCACACCAATGCTGGCAGCCATAACTTATATTAACAAAGATCAATGACAAACAAATACGAAAAACATCCACCTTACATAATATATTTTGAACAGCAGTCAGCACTAGAGGTTAAATTCTTGAACCATGAGAAACTTATCTAATGCTATTCATATCAGCTTCCATATGTCCCACTGCTGGGCTCGAGCCTCCTCCATAATGGGAGGGTAATTGACCTACTATACCACGCTGACAGAGCTGCTCAGACGTGTTGGTATAGGATTTTATTTCGAGGCTTCCTTCTCTCGCATTAATGTTATATGCGTTTTATATCCCTTAGTCGTCTCGTACGGTCACCCACGGGTAAGATAGGGCGTGGCGAATTAAATTCTTACTCCTTCACCACACGGAAAGGACTCAAATTACATATAAACTGAGAATTATAAATTATTGATAGCATAACAAATTGATGAAATTGATTGACAATGAAATTTACAATACTGTGGAGTTTTAAGTCTTACGATCACTATTTAGACCAATATTCTACGGTAATTAATTTTATTATTAAATAATATTTTCTTGATAGTCTCGAATATATTATGTACCTTTTTTTTTTTTTGGGGGGGCGGGTTACGGTCGGCACACTCCTCGCACCACTCCGTCCGGGGTGACAGAGGGGCGTAAGCATGCACACCCGTAACCCACCCGTGACGTCGCCTTCGTCGTTGGGCCAACCACCGGAGCAGAGTGACTTGACGTCAGTGGTTGGCCCGACGGAATACCCCTGAGGAGTACCCTCTCCTCGACCGACGTCTACCCCTCGGGTAGGATGTCGGTCTTTCCTCACGCGGTCGGCCTCTCGGCGGGTGACGGACTAAATCCCCGAACCAGTCACCCGCGGCCTCGGCTAGGGCGGCATCAGGCGCAGGTAATCGCGCCTGCGCCGCCCCAGTTGCCGGCGGCGGCTCGTGTCGTCGAGGAGACGCTCCTCGCGCACGCGCTCCGCCGCCTCCTTCCGCGAGACTACTGCCTCGCAGAAGGATGCGACCGCGTCCCAGTTCCTGACGCTGTCGAGCATCGCCCTGGCGATGGTCGGCAGCGTCAGGTCAGCACCGATGATTGTGACGAGTTCACGACGCTGCTCTGCCCAAGCGGCACAAACCTCGAGCGTATGCTGCGCCGTGTCCTCGTCGCAATCGCAGTGGTGGCAGGACGGTGTACTCTATATATTATGTACCTACCTGATAAACATCATACCAAGCGTAAAGTACTCGGAGAGATGTCATTCATACTTCCAAACATGACGGATGCAGACAATATTATAGAAAGTACTTCTTACATCAAAGGCAACAATGACAAGCTCGTGAATGTAAAAGAAATGGACAAGAAATATCATCAAACAGGAAACATATCTACACGTGCTCTATTGCGCCTACATTCGCACACACACACAAATAAAAGTTTGTAACAGTATTACAAACATACATACCCTCGCCTCACGCCTATTTTATATATATATATATATATATATATATATATATATATATATATATATGTGTGTGTGTGTGTGTTTTACAAATAGGTAGAATTTAACCAAAACAGTTGTTTCGTTGGAAGCTATTAGCGAAGCCCGATATAAGTTTATAAGAAAAGCCGTTCAGTCTTTAAGTAATATAGAAGCTGAGATACAAATATTTGAAAATGAGTAGCAAATAGACTTTTTTAAAAATAAATTAAAATAAAAATCTCTAGCAATCAGATTTGCACATACCGGGCTGAAATTTTCAGGTTCGTCTCCAATGATGGTTTACTTTCGAGGAAAAAATCAGCATCACAATCGCTGACCTTAGTGCGCAGACTTTTGTCGAAAATTAATGGATCTGTCCATATATATGTATATATACATATATATGGGCACATACATATATCGTGGATCGTCCACACTACATCATAATTTTAATTGCAACATTTTGAATGTTGCAATTAAAGCAAGTGCAAGCAAGCAAGCAGCCAAGTGGTTTGAAGGTCTTTGGTAAGTACCAAGCGTAAAGACTATGGTTATCCTCCTGGAGGACTACGCTCAAAAGTAGGCGAATATAAACTAGCGTTGAATGGGGAATGTATAAGATTTAACAAAAAACAGAAATGTATATATATTTTTGTTCAGGTTCATTTCGAACGTACGTGACGAGTCAATTCTCACTCGGGAATCAGGACAGTAACACACAGAATATCAAATACTATCGTACAAGCTTCGAATATTCTAATATTGATACGCGCAAAGTTATATAAGAGAAAGGAAAGGTCTAAATTTTATTTATTTTAAAGAAGATGTAAATGATATTTAATTGCCTAGATTATTTTTAATACTGAGGTCACATACTGAAGGAAGGTGGAGTCAAGACTGTCCGAAACCAGCGAGCGTGTATGAAGAGAATTATTAATGTTGAGGAAGCGAGTGAAGTATGCAAGGATAGAGTTCTCTGGCACTCTGTTCTCTCTGCCTACCCTCATCATCATTGGGCCGGCCACTGGTACTGCTTCCTTGCCATCCGTGGCCAGCCCAGCGGGTTACCCTTTCGAGTACCATCCCCCGTCGACGCCCCAGCTAACTGCCGGGGCGTCGTCCTCACGCGGTCGGCCTCTCTGCGGGTGACAGACTATTCCCCGGTCCAGTCACCCGTGGCCTCGGCTAGGGCGTCAGGTGCAGATACTCGCGCCTACGCCGCTCCAAGCGCGTCTGGTTGGCATAGAGTTTTATGTGAACTTTTTCTTTTTTTGCCTTGATATTATACTGTTTATCATCTCTTATTAGCCGCCATTCACGATATTCCCAAGCAGAAAAGTTTTCTTCGTTTCTTACCCTCGCTACTACACAGCAAATTTCTATTAATAATATATAATATATTTAATGTTTTACTGACCTGTCTAGCCATTGTGTTATAGCACTACAATTACCTTTCTATCATGAAGAAGGTTCATCTTCAATTGTGAGACAGATGTGTAAAGTTTATAATAGTAATGAACCTTAATCGATATTTCTTTAGAGATTAAAGTTCTTTATATATTTATGGTCTAGTCTTGAGAATGGTATTTTTAGTTCGAAATTGACTTACCAAACACAAATCAAATACTACAAATATTATAAAATTGATTAAGAATACAGGGAGTTTTGGCGTGAATATGGAAATGTCATGTCACGCTCTTGTATTATATTCATTTCTTTAGTGTTTTGTAGTGTTATATTGAATAATTTTGCTGGTATTTTATGGAATATGATACAGGTAAAGTGCTGAAGTGTAGTGAATATGGTATAATAGTGGTTTTCGTGTATTTTCGTGTTCACCCAAAATTCCCAACGAAACTATGAATTTGGTTATCAGCGCCAAATTGATAGTAACGACTTGACTTACTGACGGACAGTGACTATCAAGGACTAATTACAATTGGAAAAAGTGGTAAACAATAATACGGAATATAAGGCAGCCGTGGCCAGCCCAGCGGGTTACCCTTTCGAGTACCATCCCCCGTCGACGCCCCAGCTAACTGCCGGGGCGTCGCCCTCACGCGGTCGGCCTCTCTGCGGGTGACAGACTATTCCCCGGTCCAGTCACCCGTGGCCTCGGCTAGGGCGTCAGGTGCAGATACTCGCGCCTACGCCGCTCCAAGCGCGTCTGGTTGGCATAGAGTTTTATGTGAACTTTTTCTTTTCTTTCCTTGACAGACAGACAGTATAATAATACTGTTTATCATCTCTTATTAGCCGCCATTCACGATATTCCCAAGCAGAAAAGTTTTCTTCGTTTCTTACCCTCGCTACTACACAGCAAATTTCTATTAATAATATATAATATATTTAATGTTTTACTGACCTGTCTAGCCATTGTGTTATAGCACTACAATTACCTTTCTATCATGAAGAAGGTTCATCTTCAATTGTGAGACAGATGTGTAAAGTTTACAATAGTAATCAACCTTAATCGATATTTCTTTAGAGATTAAAGTTCTTTATATATTTATGGTCTAGTCTTGAGAATGGTATTTTTAGTTCGAAATTGACTTACCAAACACAAATCAAATACTAAAAATATTATAAAATTGATTAAGAATACAGGGAGTTTTGGCGCGAATATGGAAATGTCATGTCACGCTCTTGTATGATATTCATTTTTTTAGTGTTTTGTAGTATTATATTGAATAATTTTGCTGGTATTTTATGGAATATGATACAGGTAAAGTGCTGAAGTGTAGTAAATATGGTATAATAGTGGTTTTCGTGTATTTTCGTGTTCACCCAAAATTCCCAACGAAACTATGAATTTGGTTATCAGCGCCAAATTGATAGTAACGACTTGACTTACTGACGGACAGTGACTATCAAGGACTAATTACAATTGGAAGAAGTGGTAAACAATAATACGGAATATAAGGCACGAAGTGTCTAAACTATGAAGACTTGACTTAAAGGTCTAAGTAACCAAGCCATAAACTCCAAAAAAAAAAATTAAGAATACAATGTGACACTTATCCGTGAAGAGAGAACGAGCAAGCAGCACACCTGCTAGTAAGTGTTTCTGCCGCCCATGAACCTTTGTAATACCAAGGGTATAGCTAGGTCGCTGCTTACCAATATAAACACCAAACCCACCCAGTTGGTCTTCCAGCTCTCTCGCTCATCGAATAAAGTGCTATAGCACATTGCCATTACTCAGACGTCGATTTTCTGCAAGAATGTAGTACTACTCCGGATGGACCGGCTCGAAGCTGTAGACAGACAACTGTCATTATCATGGTCCTACCACTTTTCCAACCATAGCAATTGTGGCATTATTACGCATTGGAAAAATCTATTTTCAACTGTGGATACAGTACAGTGGATATAATCATTCGCGGCGTTTAACTAATGAAAGTTGAGTAGGATGTTGTCGCTAACCGGGCACTGTTCTAAACTTCGAGGTTGGTGGTGAGAATATTTCCAGATTTTTTTTTTAAATCGAGAAAGTCTGCATGTCTATTATACACAAACAATTTTATTTGCTCTACTCAAAATTCGAGATCAGGAGCTTACAATCGCGGTAGCATAATAAATGAGTAAATTACAATTTTTAATATAAAATCATAGTAACACTAAAATTAAATTTAAACTACCCACTAAATATATATATAATAAATCCAATATTTTAATAGTCGTACGAACACGCTGTGGGCAATTCTTTGACTACAGCCGTGGGCCGTTCCGCCCAGGGTAGTACCACACTCTCGCAGAAGATCGACGTCTGAGTAATGGCAATGTGCTATTGCGCTTCGTTCGGTGAGCGAGAGAACCGGAAGCCCAACTGGAGTGGTTTTGGGGCTTCTATTGGTGGGCAGTGGCCTAGCTGTACCATTAGTATTGCAGGGATCCATGGGCGGCAGTGACACTTACCATCAGGTGTGCGGTTCACTCGTTTGCCACCATAAGCAATAAAAAAAATCCACAATGATCATTTTATTCCAAGAAGAAATATAGTTTTTACAGGTACAGTTTGTTGCTTTTTATGTATATAATATACATAAAAAGCAACAAACTGTAGCAAGAAACGAACTCAATACGTTAGCTTGGCAATTATCTGAAGAAGAACAAAGAAGAACAAAGGTAGAAAATATAATACGAGATCAAAGTGACAAGGCAGTGTCATGCTACAATATGACGTCACACATGTATTACGTCATATCTTCGTATTCCACGAATAAGTAGGTTGTTACTATCCGTCATATTATTTGCCTATATTGTATGTATTTTTTTATTAAGTTGGCATTCCCGTTACCGAAATACACATCGATTCACAATAATAAAAGGTCAAAATCGTAAAATTTATATTTCTAGAAAAAATAGGGACGTAGTCTTTGAATATCATTCTCACCACCAAACTCAGCTAAACAGCATGCTATGCAGAGGATTACTCTACGAGATAAGACACAATTTATTTTATGGCCAATCCAGGATTTAAACCCTGAACGGTAGGTACATTAATATCATCACATCATCATCATCACAGCCCATACACGTCCCAGTGTTGGGCTCGGGCCTCCTCCGTAATGGGAGGGGAATTAACCTACTATACCTAGTCAGACGTGTTGGTATAGGGTTTTATTTCGAGTTTTCCTTCTCTTGCACAGATGTTATATGCATTTTATATCCCTTAGTCGTTTCTTACGATCAGCCGCGGGTGAAATAGGGGGTGGCGAATTGTATTATTTCTCCCTCACCACACTGATAAGGTACATTAATATACGATTGGTTAATGGCATCAGTTCAAAGTTTTGTAGTAGCGGCTACGAATACTACCAACCCTTAATTTGCTGGTGGATGTTGTAATAGACGACTAAGAGCCTTATAACCTGGGCCAACTTCATCTGATGCCGTTTAATCAATATTTACATTCCCAAGGAGGGTTGACGTCTGGCAGGCGGTCGGTCTTGAAACTATTGCCAATAATTTTTCCAATATGTACTATGAAAGAAGAGTACATATTGTATCGACCCTAAGTAATTGGGACAAGAGTAGGAGAATGATGGTTAATTGAATCAGTTCGGTCGCAATAACATTCAAAATAATATAAAAAATAAAATATATTAAACTACAAAAGCTTTTATTTTAACTATACTAATATTCACAGAATGCCTAAAGTATTTGAAACGTCATGATACCAAAAACAAAGTTAATTCGTAATTTAATGCGATAAAAGCCGTAAAATTAGTTTTATCTCATAAGCTTTCGTATTATTTTACGTGATTGCTCATTCATGACACGTGCTTGTTATACATATAACATTCGTATTCGAAGTCGGATGATATTCGTGACGTTATGCCTGACGTGAACACACGAAAAGCCTGGCAGAAAGGAGAGATAGCGAATAATTATTACAAGTTGTTTCAGTTGTTTTTAGAGTAATAATGTTTGATGTTTGTTTTAGACTTATCTTTGTGGGGCGAGTTTATAAGCTTCTTGAAAGTCTATGAAAGACATACGCTACTTGAAACAAGTTCATGTAATGAAAACTTTGTTTAAAGATATAATAATTATAATTTGCTTCGTATAGTGAATGAATATTTTTTTTTTGTTAAGACTTGCATCATGCACTGGGAGAATAGTTTTTTTATTGTACAGGATTTCACATTAAACATATTATTCACGGGCACAAATTATACGCAGACTTAGGATAACAATTTATATATATATATATATATATATATATATATATATATAGGACAAAGTATTGTTCTGTGCGGTAATCGAGCTCAGGGTACATGAGTAGGTACTCAATTTAATTTCTTTCCAACTAAAGAAAGCTTGTGTCCTCCCGGAAAATAATAGGTATAAAATCTTAAGCAAAAAAATAAAAAAAGACATTAAGATTACTTTAAGTATTGAGAGTACATGTAGCTTGTGCTTTCTAGTTCATTATGACAGTGGCCACAGATGTCAAGGAAGCGGTGCTAGTGGCCGGCCCAATGGGAGGGAATATGGTAGGTTATGGGACTATAGGTCGCCCTTCCGTCGCCCCGGATGAGGAGGACAACGTGTCTCCACACCATAGCCTACCAAAAAAAAAGTTCATTACGACAGAGCCCAAAAGCTATGCCCTATGTATTTGATCTGTGTTCGTATCGGTATGTCCATTTCTATGTCCGTTCGTAACTACGCAATCTTTCAACCAATTGTGATAATTGATAGGACATTAGACTCATCTAGGCTACACAAGTGTTCTCGAAAAGTGGCATTTAAATTTGGAAGACCGAATGTCGTCTTTTTAAAAAAAGTCTAATAGTAGTAGGATCACGCTGTTAACAGTTCTCTGTCTACAGCCGCGGGCTGGTCCGTCCGGGGTAGTACCACACTTTCGTAGAAGATCGACGTCTGAGTAATGGCAATGTGCTATCGCGCTTCGTTCGATGAGCAAGAGAGCCGGAAGCCCAACTGGGTGTGTTTGGGGATTGTAATGATACGCAGCGGCCTAGCTATAGCAAAGGTCCATGGGCGGCAGTGACACCATCAGGTGTGCTGCTTGCTTGTTTGCTTTCATAAGCAATAATAAAAAAGAAGTGATAAAAAAGTATTAATTTTAATTACACGTACAAATAGACGTAGGAAATCTAATTTCCCCGGACACATCACTGTCTTATTATACTGAAATATACCCATGTTTATTTTACTCGTTAATATTAACGCAATAACCTAAAGATTACGCCCGGAGGGTGGCGACGAGACATCTACGAAATGACTGTGATTATTCAAAAAGACGGGTCTCTTTTTTTTTGAGTCCCGTACGCAAATTGCACAGTGTTGTATAATTTGTCGATTTTCTCAGGCTGTGTAATGCCTTTTATAAGTTTATTTTTGACACGATCTGTATTAAGTTTAATAATTTAGAAATTATTAATAAACAGAAGAAGCTATTTGATATCATTATGGTGATAATCACTGTAGATGTCTTGTTTTGTTTTATATCTTTAAAGGATGGATTAAGATGTTTCATATCCACTTTTAAATATATTAACTTATCGGAATCCACTTAAATATAGACCTTTTCAAGCCCGCTAATAACATCATCTTAGGTTTTACATATGTATAAGTTAACGATTTCACAAAGTATTATACATTTTCCAGGATCCCACAGCTAGTTTTTATGCCTACCACGAAGAAAAATAACGGGTGATTATACATGATATTTATGCCTCGTTACCATTTGGATAAAGGTTTTTCATTAATATATGGTATAGATTATATTTTTCACGTAATGTTTCGCTAATTTTCAGAAGAACAATCAATTTCTTTAGCTGCGCCGGGTTTACAGTATAGGATCAATCTTTATTACGAAATATGGGCATTCTTACACTTTTAGTTATCGTTGCCTAGACCAAGATATTAAAATTGCTATAATTAATTTTATAGAGCTCCAATATGTCTTAATTGAGAACATGCTTCCTTTATATTGAGAACAAGATTGACTTGCTATAGCAAGTCAATCTCTTTCTCAATAGTAACAAAAATAAAGTATAGAGATTGTATAATTATAATCCCTTTACTTTCGCGTGAAAGTAGTCAAAATAAAGGGATCAGCAGGAAAGGGCAGCCTCTTTACAAACTTGCAGCACCACCTGCGATTGCCAATTCGTCTTCTAATCGTGGCGATTATGATATTTCCCTACAATCTCCCCCTTTGAGTCGATATGCAACCCAAATGGATTTATATAGTATTTCATTCTCATGCAGCAATGTTTTCAACTCTTAATTGTATCTCATAAAAACACAAAAAAAAATATATGTATAGTATCACCTTGTATTCTTATTTCGTCGCCACACAAATTAATTACCTATATCTAATAGCCACACCAAAGTAATTAGGTCGATCTTCTAAATGAAGCTGACCTATTTTCATTGTCAATCTGCTCACGGCTTTTGTCACACACGAGGATAAAAACGTAATTGAGAACGGCATCAACCTTGATACAGGTCGTAAAGATAGCTTCATTTCAGAATTTATTACTGTAGCACATACAAAAACTAACACAACAAAGGCTATCTGTCACGCCCACAAAAAAAGCTAGCAATAAAACAATGTAATAACAATAACAGCGAGAATATAACAATTTGTTATGATCTAGTGTTGTCTAGTTAACACCACGATTGGTCCCAAAACGATGCCTTGAACAGAAACTAACGTAAATTCATTGCTATTAATATAAATTACTTGCGATTTATAATCCCTTTGGGGGTGTTAAATTACAGTTATTTCCCTTTATACAGTATATAAAAGCGTTATGATAACGAAGCCTTAGTTTCTAACGTGTCGACATCAATTTTAATTATTTATATTGTTAACGATAATTGAATGGATCGCAGCTTTAATGGAATCGAATTAATAAACAAGCAGTTTATTAACGCTGGGTTATTAATGCACTGCTTTTGACAGAGCACTTCAATTGAGAGTATGGATTTTTTCTATGTAGAGACCGAGTAATTATCCGTATATGAAAAATTTAATTCACCAACTTGTTTGTGGGTATCGTAAAAGGTGACTAAGGGATATGTAGATAAAATTTATACAAAAGTAGAAAGACGAAACACTGAAATAAAATTATTTTCCTTCTATTGTGGAGAAGATTCGAGCCTAGCAGTGGCATGTATAGGAGCTGAACTGATTCCTAAATACATCTACGTATAAGCAGAAATACATACTAAGTATAAGCAGATAATATCAGTGGAAGAGTAGGAAATCTCGAATAGAAAAGCCTATACTGATTTGTCTTACACATACATTACATAGTAGAACCGTTTTTAATAGTATGACAATTTTACGCCGAAGAAGATGAAGTTATGAATTTTAAACCAATAAATAGGTTGATTATTGTCGTTAGCATAAGTAATGGGTAGTTTTTCTGAGTGTTGATAAATAAGAATACATTGTATCACAGTTATTTATCCTGTGGCTGAACTTAAAAGCCGTCCAAGGGATACAAGCGCATAACATCTCGGTAAGAGAACGCAAACTCTAAATGTAATCTTATACCCACACGTCTACACAATGTAGTATAGCAGATCTATTATCCATTAAAATTACCCATTAAAAGAATATCGATAGTTATTATAACATGACATTAGAATAAAACTATTTTTACGGGTTTCAACGTATAGTATTGACACTATATATCTTAATATATATAAATTACGTGTCACGTTGTTTGTCCTGTGGACTCCTAAAGTACTTAACTGATTTTAATCAAATTTACACAGCATGTGTATTTTGATCCAACTTAAAAGATAGGATAGCTTTCATCTCAATTTATAGTAATATTATTTTAATGCAAATTATTTGTTTATTATTTGACAGTCACAATTTTCTGTTATCTCCAAACGATTCTAATAGATGGTGGTATCTGTTGACTGGATTGAGTAAGTATTTAATAGATGGCGCTATGTTAAACGTTTCATATAAGCTACAATTTATTAGCATAACCACCATGTGTTACTGAGGGTACTTAGCCACAGCAACGCGTGGCCGGGTCTGCTAGTAGCTTATATATTATAGCACTCTGTTCTCTCTGCCTACCCTGCAAAGGATATGGCGTGATGATATGTATGTATGTATAGTATTGACGTTTGATTATAAAATTTATCAATTTTCGAATACTTTAACATCGTTCATGGTCACTTGAAGACTATGGTGTCTTAACTTTCAAATGTGTGATTCTCTCATGAACGCCAGAAATCATTTTGATATTAGATAATTATCACAAACCGATTACTTTTAATATAGATGGAAAAAAGGAAGATAATTTGTAACACAGATGCAAAAAAATAAATACGAAACACAACAGCTTTGTAGCTCAAGAGATATACAGCATCTGCATTGTACATTCCCAAGAGAGGTTGACGTCAGGCAGATGAATGGTCATAAAATTTTTGTCAATATATAATATGTTATACTTTTACAATATGTACAATGGAAGATACATATTGCGTCAACCACGAGTATTTGGGGTAAGTGCAGAATAATGATGGCGAAAAAATTATACGCTTATGTAACTTTAAGTGCTATTTATCTCAATATTTCTACGAAACCCTTGCTATGAGTACCCACTTGGCTGTACTCTTAAATAGCTACATCCATAAACAGCGAGTACCACTTGACAAAATTAAGACTATTAGACCATAACTCCATTAGTAATAAAATATAATATACTAACATTTATTTTGCATTATTATACTAACAATTTTCTGTACCGAAAATTTCCAGTTAAATAAATTTCGTCTATCCCTTCTAACATTGGTCGGACAAAGCGATTTTACGGGTTATTGCTCTTTTTATTGTCGATCTTGTATGACAAGTGATTGTTAAAATATCCTTAATATTTTGACAACGTCCTGAAGAATCACAAAACCAAAAGGGTCTCATTAAAATTTTGCTTTTCAATTTCATAATAAAGTTGAGTTCTATTCAAATTTTGAGCTTTCTTTATCATTTTATTTAATACTGATTGGTACAAAAGTGTTATTGAGTTTTCTAGATAAAAAAATAACAATCAATAACATGAAGTATGAACATCCCTGTAGACTCAGGTGTTATTTCTTAGGTTCGGGTGGCCCAAATACGGCTATACCTCCCTCCTTACCAATTTTTTTAAGAAAGTATAAAACTATGCAGATAACAAAAAAATATTTCATTTTTTCTTTCTTTTAGCCAAATCAAACTAATCAATCTCATATTGAATCTTTGAAGGGTGATAATCCAATCTGTTTTTAAGAACCACTTCTCAATCTTAAATGTATATAAATACTATTTTCGTTTTATGTGGCTGTTTAAAAACAAACTTTGTAATAGTTTCACATAATGACCTGTGATGTTTACGCGAGTATTAAAAGATTGCAATAAAACCATTTTTATGGATTCTATCACGTATGGTCATCTTACAATTTAGTCCTCCCGTAGCCAAGAACACTGTCTGCACCTGATACTGCCCTAGCTGAGGCCGTAAGTGACTGGACCGGAAAATAGTCCGTCACCCGCAGTGAGGCTGACTGTGTGAGACCGATGCCCCGGTAATTGGCCGGGGCGTTGATGGTACCCGAAAAGGTAACCTGCCGGGCTGGCCATAGATGTCAAGAAAGCAGTCCCAATGGAAATGAAGAGGGAATACGGTGGGTTATGGAGCCACTCGCGGCCCTTTTGTCGCCCTGGATGGAACGGACGGCATGTGTCCAGACCATAGCCAACCAAAAAAAAAACCCATGAAAATTGAAGCATTAGAAAAGTAGAGAAATTAAAATACAAACGCTATAAAATCCTTAAAAATAGTTTTAGTTTAACAGTATCAAATTTATGATAATTTCACCTTAATCGCAATTTCAGCCCAATGGAATAATAAAATTAAATGTTTTAGATTTTTGATTGCCTCAGTGACAGTTTACTCACTTAATTTTACGATCAGTTAGTCGTATAATATTATAAATTATTTACATTCAACTAAGCTACTACTCTTTTATGCATAAGCAACTAAGAATTTTACAGATTATAGAAAATCATGACCATCTTATTCTTCGCCTCACAGTCGTATGTTTGAAGATAAGGCTATATAATTAACCATAAGAGTTTAAAAATAAAAAAGAAAAATAAAAACTTGTTACAAATGAAGCATGAATTTTTCTTATCATTTTAAAATGTATTATGAATAATGATATCACATAATATTATTATATTAATACATAATGAATTCTTTTACTAATAAAAAAAAATGTCTTCCATCCAGTCATTTAGCTACCCAAGCTCACTGCTGGACATAACATTCCCCAAATGGAATAATGTGACATAATTTTTTTATTGCTTATAGTGGCAACAAGCAATCAGCACACCTGATGGTTGATGTGTCTGTCTACCTGATGGTTGACTGCCGCTCATAGATCTTTGTAATAGCAGGAGTATAGTCGGGCCTTCTTGCCGGGCTAACCATACATGGCGAGTAAGCGGTACCAGTGGCCGGCACAATGGCGATGGGAAGAGAATACTGTCGGTTATGGGGCCATGCGCCACCCTTCCGTCGCTCCGGACGGAATGGGTGGCGTGTGATCAGGCCATAGCCTGCCAAAAAGAAGAAGGTTCCTTTCTGTCTACTGACTTAAATCCACCCATAAAGTTGGACTTCCGGCTCTCTTGCTCATCGACTTAAACCTCGCAGCACAAAGCCACTGCACAGATGTCGATTTGTGGCTGTAGACAGAAATTTGTCAACATTATGGCCCTACAAAGTAATTGCTACAGATCGCAAACAGTTTGGAGATTGCAATTAACATATAAGTTTGCCAGAAGTATGTTCATTCCCTTTAAAATTCATTTGCCGGTTTTTACAATTCCTAAAGTAAGGGGCTGGGACATATTCTTACATTTGGACTTTGACAACTTAATTAAAGTAAAAACTAAAAAGAACTTTATATCTTCAGAAGAATATCGCATTTTTAACCAAATATAGCTTTGTGGGCATCAACCCAAAGAATATCAAGATTTAGACACATTCCAATAATTATCATTGTATGAAATATGAAACCAAGATATTATCGATTTGCATCTATTTCTAGAACATAATCGTACAACTTATAACAAAGAACGCCTAAAAATAATGTTAAAATATCGTATTACTTCGTCCCAAATTGTAGAACAAAAGTAGACTGTAAATTATTTAATAATCTACGCATCGAAAAGTTTTTAAATAAACTACAATCTATTGTTATTTACTAGCTATCAACCAAATCTTTTATTATTTTTTCCATTTCGGTGTGTCCTAAGGGATATAAAAAGTATGTAACATATATTCAAGAGAAGGCAAACCCGAAACAAAGCTCTACACCAACATGGTATAGTAGGTCATTTTCCCTCCCATTATGGAGGAAGCTTGGGCCCAACAGTAGGACATATAGAAGCTGAAATGAAAGAAATAAATTATACATACACTTTTGACTCCACCTTCCTTCAGTACGTGACCAATCTGGTCTAGGTAGGTTAGTCTCGATCTCTCCCATAAAAAAAATATTTAATGTATTAAGTAGATATTTATGTATAATAATATCTTCTATAAATATAGTCATGATGAATTATAATATATATAAAGAGCGATCGTGTCAGTAGACAAAATTCGCCAAGGGAATATCGAAAGAGTGTCTAGCAGCTACACCTGTGAAACTTATAACACCAACCATCAATGTAAATACGTATAGTAATCGTAAATTTGAAATATTTATTATTATACGTCCTACCACTTGGCTCAGACCTTCTCTACAGGAGCATAATTAGCTTACTATGTGATTCATTGCATTCAAAACTCGTGATATGGCTATATTCTCTTGTTTGAGTCTTTTTATATGCATCTGTGATAGATCTATCATCATCTTAGCTCTTATAGGTTTAAATATTGAGCTCAGGCCTGCTCCAAACAGGGAGATAAATTAACCTACTACAGCATGCTGATCAGGCGGATTAGCATAGTGTTTAATTAAGAGTTTTCTTCTCTTGTATATTATACCCCTAAGTTATCTTTAGTGATACCCACGGAGAAGAAATAGTGTTTTGAATTCTATTCTTACTCTGTCACCACATGTAATTTTATGTAATAATTTATGAAATTGAATTCTAAATAATATTTAATTTATATGCAATTATGCATTAAACTATCTAGTTAAATCTTATGAAGTACTTTTATAATGAAAAGACGTGGCTTAGGAGTTTCAGAATAAACATATTTATCTAGAATTATAATGGATTCATATACTTAAATAGCACTGTATTTGCAAACAATATGAGTTCCGGAAGATTTACCACGTTGACAAAATCTTGGGCCAAGATTTATAGACAAATAGGTTGAGTACAAAAAGAAATAGGGGAAATTTATCGTATGGTGGTTGTAAGCTTCAAGATCTCGAAATTTACGACTGTCGTAAAGAGAATATTGCTGACCATATTCACTACATATTTAAGGGCTACACTGAATTTTGATATCACTAAATCATCATTAGATTCTCAAATACATCCACGATAAATTTCAAGAATAGATGTGACAATAATTTTTCGCTCGTAATCAAGTTTTTATAAATAATCAAGTATATCAAATGCTAAATTTTAGTAATTTGAATAACAGGAATGTGTCATCGTTTAAATCAATTAACGATTTAATACTCTAACTGCAAAGTTAGAGTATTAAATCTGTATAATGTGTAAATAATGGCGGTTAGATGACACACGTCTCCTTTATAGACGAAAATATAATACGAAGCAAAAATTTAATGTCATAGTAACAGGTCACGCTCTTGTGAGTGGTAGCACGATTGGAACGGATTTCCAATAGGCGAATTCGAATGCCATGTGTGACAATATTTTTTTGCTCGTAATCAAGTTTTTATTTCAAAACTAGATTTATCTATATAAATTTTGTATAATTAAATTTCTTGAATGCTTTTTCCTGGCCGTTTTTTTTATTTGTCGTATATTATTTAACAAATTTAAATATCGAGAGAAAATGAGGAGTGGTGTAAAATTACATACTTAACTCGACACTATATGGGAATATTATATATATCTAAGATTATTGATAGGTCTCTGCAACATAATACCGTAGGGTACTTATAGGATGCGGCAACTAAAACTACGCCGAAATCAGCGTACACGAACCAATCTCGGTTCAAGAAACGAATGAAATAGACGTGCTGAGCATTGTATTAAAATTTGTCATAATTCGATGCAAAATATTAGTATAGGTAGTAGAACTATGTAAAAATAATACTATAAGAAATAAAAAAAACACAGGGATTATATACCATCAGTAACTATCGTATAAAACATAAAATAATACGATTGCCAAATAAATGAAAAAATATTAACGAAGCCATTCAGTGTTGCCGCGTATATAAAAAAAAAATCCGCGTGAATGACATTACATATTGTATGTGACATCACTATTATTATATTTTGTAATCACCATTTTCAACTCACATTGGTACGTCTCAATGTTGGCTAGAAGAAAATTGAACTAATATACCACGCTGTCCAGCTGGGTATGTCATAGGGGTTTATTTCGAGTTCTAATATTATAATTTACAAAATTAGTCTTTATTATTTAATGGTAATTTATAATACCTATTGTTCAAATGTACTAATTATTATTAATGACGACTGAATGGCATAGTGGACAATGTGTCTGGCTGGACTGTATTTAGTAGTTTTGTTAAGATTAACTACGTATTTAATAGTTTATATGTTTTTATTATAATTTTAATGGTCACATATCACCTTTAACTATTGTCATCTTCAATGTATGTCTTCTTTTATCATTCATATTGTATAACTGCATTATTATTATTTTTTTTTCTTTTTGTAAACACTAATAGCAAAAGGCAAGTAAATATATAAATAAACTATTAAAAGTAAAAAATCCATAGTTATACAATTTTCCTTAATCGGGTACAGTTAAGCTGGCAACACAATTTTTCACGCACACAAGCATACTTGGAAAATATCTTATACACACTAGAATATAAAGTTGTCGCATTTATGGAGCTATTGTTTTTAAGTAGTGCGGTACCTAGCGCGGAGACCTATCAATAATAATCTAAGATGTACGTAGTATAAGCAGAGTTTATATAATTTTGAAGTTACTAAAACCAGATTACATAGAACAAATTGCAATACTGGAGTTATGTCTAAGTAATTTTAACATTTCAGTTAAAAAACATTTCCATGTGGTGACGGAGTAAGAATACAATTCACCACCCCCTCTCTTACCCGTGGATGATCGTGGGAGACGACTATGGGATATAAAATGCATGTAACATCTATGCGAGAGAAGAAAACTCGAAACAAAACCCTATACCAACACATCTGACGAGCGAGGTATAGCAGGTTAATTTACCTCCTATTACGGAGGAGGCCCGAGCCCAACAGTGGGAAATATATGGGCTGTGATGATGATGATGATGAGTTAAAAAACATTAAAGATTAGTCTCATCCACTAGTACGCAAGAAACTAGGTAACGTCACAGAATGCAGTAATTTGAGTAATATAAACAGCACGCCATGTTAGTAGACCGAGGTTATCTAACAAGGAATGTTCCAGATTAACTTTACAATGTAGTTTAAGCTTTGTTTAGCTCTGTATTGTGTTGCACTATTATTTTCTTTTATAGTCTTTTCATTATGCTTTAAGTAACAATCTTATTTTGTATATTATATCGTATTTTTTGCCAGCTCTCGAGTGGCGACCACGAATCGGACGATGCAGCGTAGTACGATCCCCAACTAGGTGGAATGAGAACATTATGAAGGTCGCAGAAAACCGTTGGATCTAGGTGGCATATGATTGTTTTGAGTGGCATTCTCGAGAGGAGGACCATGTTCAATAGTGGACGTCTACGGGCTAATAAATAGATGGATGGTTTTTGCTGTAAATGTGTATTTTTTTAAACCAATGATAACCAATTATAAGATAACAAAAAAGTAGAGTTTGGAACTGAGCTAGCACCAAGATAAATTTGGAACTGAGCTACACCATTTTGTGAATACCATTCACAAAATGGTGTTGTTACACGAATATAAATTTTCAGAAATAAAAGTTTAATGCTTAAACGATATATTAAAAAAAAAGTATGTGTATCAGCTCCGACGCACGACTGGAGTTTACTCCTTAAGTACGACTATCAAAACAGGCGAAAAAAAAGCTCATTTGACTAAAAATAATATATATATTTTTATTTACATTTATTAAAACTGTTCAGTGAAGTATTATCTCACGTCAGAAAGTGAAAAGTGTGCAGAATAGGTTGCGCACCAAAAACGTAACGAGGTCATTCGATCACTAGATTTTATTCCTCAAATTTTCTCATACCGGGCGCCTTATATGTAAATCGATTCTTAAGGAGTAAACTCAAAAAACTTTCATGAATATTAAGTATATTTTTGTTACAAAATCAAATTGGAGTAAACTATCGATCTTGTTTTCTCAAGCCCCATTCGATATAATATTAGGCGGTCCTAATATTTATTTCTAAAGAAAGAAAATTGACCTATATACAATAGAATAACAAAGATAACTGACCTATATACTTATATACCAAAATGGTTAGTCGGTTTCGAGGAATTCTTTTCTCATAGTGAGTTAATGACTTCCATATATTAGCCTTTTTTTTCTGATAGCTGCAATAAGTTAAGAGGTGGGAACTATTATTTTTAGTAGTATGGTCACGCTGTTGACATTTCTCTGTCTACAGCCGCGGGCCGATCCGTCCGGTGTAGAACCGCACTCTCGTAGAAGGTCTACGTCTGAGTAATGGCAATGTGCTGTTGTGCTTCGTTCAGTGAGCGAGAGAGCCGGGTCCAACTGGGTGGGTTTAGGGTTTGTATTGGTAGGCAGCAGCCTAGTTATTCTCTTGGTATTGCAAAGGTCCATGGGCAGTAACATTTACCCATGAGGTGTGCTGTTTGATCATTTGCTACCATAAGTATTAAATATATATCATCATCATCATCATCACAGCCCATAAATGTCCCACTGTTGGGATTGGGCCTCCTCCGTAATGGAAGGGAAATTAACCTACTATACCGCGCTAGTCAGACGTGTTGGTATAGAGTTTTGTTTCGAGTTTTCCTTCTCTCGCATAGATGTTATATGCGTTTTATATCCCATAGTCGTCTCGTACGATCATCCACGGGTAAGATATGGGGTGGTGAATTATATTCTTACTCCGTCACCACACGGATTATATATATATTTATATTAAAAAATAAGGTAACTGTCGTTTACCTCTAAAGTCCTACCAGTTAATGTCCTTTTATATTTACAAAAATAACCTGTACTAATGAATAAATTCTTGCAACGTAGAGGACTTTACATCCGCAGAATTAATATAAAAACATCACTATTTACAATACCCGAGAAAAAATATTGCACATAAATCCTTAGAAAGAGAGAACGGACTAATTTTGGCTTGGAAGAACATTGTTTCGGTCGCACGAAACGCTTACATGACGATTCTATTGGGAGCTATTAAACAATTATGAGTTCTTAATACTAAATAAGATAGATATATTCTAGAAGCTCTTTTTTTATAAACAGTTGCGGACTTAACAACGATTAAAGCATCTTTAATTTTGAGAAATTACTTTAGACTATTTAATGAGAATTGGCATTGAATGAAAATTATAAAAGATAGATAGACTATGAAAATATTGATCTAAAGCAATTTTTATTACCTTACTTATTTTAAGGTCATTTAAAAAATTCGAAATTTAAAACTACTTGAAAGTTTCAAGTAGTTATAATCCTTACTAATATTATAAATATGAAAGTAACTCTGTCAGTCTTTCCGTCGCTCTTTCACGCCAAAACTACTGAACCGCTCCAAATTTAATTTGGTATACAGTCTAGAACCTGACAAAGGACATAGGCTACTTTTCAATGCAAAAAAGGGCTGTAAAGGGGATGAAGAGTTGTAAGGAAGTATCGTCATTTTTAAATCCAGAAGCTTGAAACTTATTTTTAGGCTGTCGGTTAGATTATAAATAAATGTGACATTAAAATTTGGTAAAAAAATCACTTTAAGGGGGTAAAATAGAAATAGGGTATGAAAGCTTATGTGGAAATAGCTTATTTTAGAAGCTATATTAACGATTTTTTTTTAATTTGTTTAGATAGGATAGTAACCTTTTACGCAGGTGAAGCCGCGGGCAGAAGCTAGTTAGTAATAAAACTAACCTGTATTTCGATGTAATTTCAGAAACATCCATGATGTGATTTTGTTAATAAATTATTTCCTAGTTTTTATACGGAAAACTTTTAAAGATTCTAAATTACTCCTTACAGCGTTCAGTTAAAAATAATTCAAAGCAAATACGTACAAAGAAAACTGTTGGTAAAGTCATGTCCTAGCTTCGAATATATTTTTAGGCAAAAGATTTATTACATAATTTTTTTTCTAATATAAAATCGAGAATCTTAGACATAGTGCAAGGATTGTGCCATAATCATCACCCTTACCGGCTGAGTGAGCAATCACAGTTGGTGCTACAAATTTTTGATTTAAGTCTAAGAGTTTGGTCATTTTCCTGGTGATCCCACACTCATTTGATATAACACTCAAAAGAAAGTAAGTGATGGTGACACATTATATTCTTATTTCATCGGACACAAGGTGAGACGAAATCTTAATACCTTGCAATTGAAAGGACGCAAACGACTATAGCATCAATTTCACTACGTTATTTAGTAAATGAGAAAACTAGTACTTAAAATTTCATCCGAAGTATTTAATATTTCCTTTTTTACTGTGATATAAACCAATATTTATTCTGCCTTATGATAATCATAGGAACGCACAAGAATATGATACATAACGCTGCAAGGAATAGGTGGGCAGAACTGTCTACAAATATGTTAGAAGATTGGGTAAAATTTAGTAATAATAGACGTTAAACGGTTAAAATAGTTCACCTCTGTTACAAGAACTGCTGAGATAAAAACAAAAATTAATTCGTTTGTTGTTGTAATTAATGTAATAAATAACACATAACATAATATAATTAACGGGTTATTATTACTAATCTCAGGCAACTATGTGTGTATTGAAAAAAACAATACTGTATAAGTAATTTTCTCAAACATGCTTGGAAATTTGAGCATTATTTTGACAAACTTCTTCGAGATAAATCGATATTGCTATACTGACCAAATACATGCGAGAAAATCCATATATGTCGTGTTTTAGCAGTCAAATAATATATATATATATATATATATATATATAGTTTAATTTAAAATTCGAACTGGCTTGAAAAAGAAACCTATTTGATAATGAAAAAAAAGGGGTTTTTTGGCGGAAATCTAAAACGTCATGTGGTGCTCTTGTATTATATTCGTTATCTTAGTGTTTTAACGTGTTATATTAGATAATTTTGATGGCATTTTATGTAATGTGATGTGACGGAACTGCGATGTAGTGAATATCATATAAAAGTGCTTTACAACATTTTCGTTTTTCATCAAAATTCTCACAAGATACCATTAACAGTGTGGCCATAGCACTGTTGATGGCGACAATTTGACTTACTAACGGACAATGACTAATCTGAAGACACTAAAAACTTGAAGATAATTATAACTCGATACTGGCAACAATGGCTCATTTAAGTAGCTGAAACATAAAAATAAGAAGAAGAAGAAAAAAAAACAAATGAACCCTTTAGCACATGAAAAATGTTGTTCGTTGTTCGTTATGTATACAGTTCTACTTAGTACTACTTAGTTTTAATTTCTTTTTCTTTATTGCTTATGGTGGCAAACGAGCAAGCAGAACACCTGATGGTCAGTGTTACTGCTGCCCATGGACCTTTGCAATACCAAGGGTATAGCTAGGCCGCTGCCTACCAATACAAACCCACTCTAATTGGGCTTCCGGCTCTCTCGCTCACCGAACGAAGCGCTATTACTCAGATGTCGATCTTCTGTGAGAGTGTGGTACTACCCTGGACGGACCGGCCCGCGGCTGTAGGTAGTAAACTGTCAGCAACGTGGTCCTACCACTATATAATTTCCGCACATTATTTGAGAAAAGCACTATTCATTATACAAGCCTTGGCAACAACTAGGAATTGATGTACTTACGTATGTATGCCTCGGCTGCGCCTCAGCCTACATTTATACGTTCGTCCACCAATGCCTCTTTTGCTGGCCGCTGCAGTAATGCACTATTTTTCACTTAAGTGGATAACGTAAGCGAAGCTGCTGGTGTTCAATAAAAGACAATAGACAGCATCACCAGAAGTATTTCATTTTCCAAACGAAACTATAAACACTGTGATACACTTCTTATAACAGACAGAATAAAAAGTATTATTTTGCTTAAAGTTTATTATTAATCAAATTAGATATTAAATCTAACAAATGGCTGGTACTTTATAAGGATAAAATATATTGCCAATATTATCCAAAAACAAAAATTTTCGTAAGGAAATTGTATACTTACTTTTATTAGTTGTCTGTATATGAGTCTTGTGTCAACTCATCTCATAGCAAATATTTACTCAACAGTGTAAGGAGATGCCCTAGTTGAACAGTTTTGTAAAGGCCTCTACCCTTTCAACACAAATCCACTTTGGAGATGTGTTTGAAACCCGTCTTTGAAATTATACTCTTCGGCAATGAAGCTTTGATCCTTATATTTATAATGATATCAATTCAAGAATTAATTTTAACAATAATATTACATAATAATTGGGAAACTTTAGCATTTAAAACTAATTTTAGTAAAATATTATTTACTGACTAAAGTCAAGTCAATTTTATAGTAACCTAAGCTTAATTTTTAAGGGTCTTTATTCTAGAAGCTTCTTATAGAAGTTCAAATATTACGCTTTGTATTTTTAATCTTAAATAAAATTATATTTAGCAATTAAAATTTCTCAATGTGAATGCTTTAAGTGAACAGATTCTGTTCCATTCCCGTGCTTATGTAACTTAGTTACTTGGAATGAAAGTTAACGAACCGTTCTTGATCTTAGTACAAGATTCCATCAAATCAGCGACACGAACATTGTTTTATATTTAAGAGCATATATTCTATTACTATGTAAGTTACGACATACGTATACAACATTGTGATGCTAGCTTAAAATAAACTTTGTTTACTGAATACTTGACAATGTTATTAGTTTTAATTATCTGTGTTATTAAATACCTCGTAATAATAATAGTTGCGAGGCATCTTAAATAAAATTTCTACATATTAATCAATATCATTTCATTTATTTAATCATTTTTTAATATGTTTTTAAGTCAAAGTATTTTTATTTCATAACTTTTTAGTACTTTTGAAATAAAACTATTTTTGTATGGATTTTATCGAGTTTGTATTTGAGTTTTAATTTCTCGATGTTTTGAATACTACAGCGTTCATAGTCGCGGGAGGACATTTATAATAATTTTTGTATTGTTTTTCTATTGTTATTTTTTATATAAATATCTCAGATATTGAATTGATTATTTTTTTAATAATTATTAAAAAAATTGTGACAAAAAATGAGAGTTCTTGAAAGTAAATAAAACTTTAATCATTTAAATATACATACTTACATACGATATAAGATATAAATAATCACAAAATACAGTAATAATAAATATATGTGTAAAGAGAAACTATTTTATTCTGTCGCTCCTATATTATTGTATATTTATATATCTATCTCATTTTACCATTTCATTGAAATATATAGCTCTATCCCTTCTTTTCTTACATATTTCTTCTCTCTTGACGTAACACTTTTTGAGCTTGTTATTTAACTCTCCATTCTCATCAATCAACACTAGAATGTTTCACGATAAATGTAAAAAAGAAATTTTCTGAAGATTTATATTTTTTTTGGATTGATTTATTTAATACAAATTTACCAAGTAATGCCTGTGCTGTGACTATCTTTCTACTCCACAAAGAAAGCACTTAGAATAACACAGTCTCTCAGATTATAATATATTTTTGCTTGTACTTGTGCACTGTTAATACAATATCAAATAGTGTCATTAGAAATAAATTTATTTTATCTATTTTTTTACCTCTTTTTCTCCCCTTTTGCTTCTTTTTTGTCCCCCTATGACTTATGCAATTATTTATCATAAATTATTATATGTAGCATAAGCAAAATGTGTTGTTTTGCAAATAAAACAATTTTCTTTCTTTCTAAAATGAGAAAACACTGAAAACTGTTCGAAACGTTGGGAAATAAAAACCCACTAATAACGCGATAAAATATTAAAAAAAATCTATATACGTTTGAAATAAAACTACTTTTACGGATTCGATTGCTTTTGTGTTTGATTTTTAATTTCTCGACGTTTCGAACACTTTTCAGTGATCATGGTCACAGGAGGACTGATGAATAATCACTGAATGATGAATGAAAAGTGTTCAAAACGTCGGGAAATTAAAAATCAAATACAAACGCGATAGAATCCGTAAAAGTAGTTTTGTTTCAAATGTGTAATACTCGCGTAAACATAAGAAGTCATTCTATATACGTATTACTAAATATCAGATCTCACTATCGTCTTTTTTTATAATTATAGGTTGCTCGGAATTATTAAGGAAAAAGCATTATTATTTTATTTAACTAGAAAACTTTTGTTATTATATACTAATTATTTACGCACTAACTACCTTCAATTTTACCGAAACATTCCATTACTGGTGATTAGTAATCAAAGTTAATGGATGTCGTGTATTGCGCCTCCCTTTATGTCAAGTCATGTGCTAGTAATTACGTAAGACAATATTGTATTAAAAGTGAAGTGTACCGTTCATAATCGTGATTTTTTTATGAAATTAAAGTTGGTTGTCGTGTTTTGGTCGATCTAAATTTGAGTACGGTTCGCTTAAACTCTGGCGTGTCGTGTTGGTTGGTTTTAGTAATTAATTACGGTAATAATTCATTGCCATGATTTGAGATCGTACAGTTTTGAATTTCGAAGAGTTTTTTTTTTTAAATTTGTTTGACAGTCATTAGTACTCTTATGAGTGGACAGACGGTGATAAAAAAAGCGATTGATTATGTTATGTAATGACAATAGAATTTTTTTTTTAGTTCACATTTTTATATAGTATTTTGTTATATTAACTGCAAGAAAAACAAAACTTGAAATAAAGTCCTACGCCGAAAAAAGAGCCCGTTATTTAAAATTATAATTTCACTACATTTTACTAATTTTAAAATTCAATTAAATAAATTTTTAAATCTAAAATATATCCATTTATATCCGTTACATATTAGTTATAACATAAAAAAACTAAACTAAAAATACTTCATTTTACATGTAATTATAAATAGAAATCTTGAAATTAAAAAAAAATCTAGGCAAAAATAAAGAGTCCGTTATTTAGAATTCTAATTTCATTAATTTATAAATTCAATAAAATAGATTCTTTAAACCTAAAATACACCCGTTACACATTTAGTTAAAAAAAACAAACTAAAAAAAAATGCCATCGTTTAACATGTAGGTAATCATAAACAGAAATCTTAAAAATAAAAGTATTTTTCTTTTTACCTTAAAACCTTTTTTTTTCATCACGCTCGTGCTTGCGCTATCAAAGCTATAAGCTATCAAATTTTCCCCTCTGAACGCCTTCAAGGGTTCCTTTAAGGCGAAGCAATTTCCTTAAGCTAAATTTCATGAGCAATATAGCTACTTCACATATCACATTGTTTTTACTAACGGTTAAACATGTTACCTCGTATACTTTTAAGAGCTTATCGATAGCAGTATATATGGATAAAAATATACCTGATTTAAAGCAAAACGATTTTAAAAGACATTGTATAAAGCTTCTTTCGTAGATTAAATTTTGTTTAAGTTACTACATATTTTGGAGTATAAGTAAATTACCGACATACCGTGCCAATGCCTCGGATTCGATTCCCAGGTAGTGTATTCACAATCATCATCATCATCTCATCATCTCAGCTCATATAAGTCCCACCGCTGGGCTCGAGCCTCCTCCATAATGAAAGGTAAAATTAACTTAATATACCTTGCTGGTCAGACGTGTTGGTATAGGGTTTTGTTTCGAATTTTCGAAGGTTTATAATAAATCTTTGAATTTCATTACTAGATATAGAAAAGAGGCTTCATTGAGATATCTTTCACCGTCTCTATTGGAGCTTTTCTTAATACTTTTATTTCATCTTAAATTCACCAAGAATTCCTTGGTGTTTAACACTTCTTTCACTCACATTACCTAATAGTTGATCGTTATTCGAAATAGTATAATAGTGAAATTTTAAATAAAAAGACTGTTTAATTCAGTGTACTTACTGAAACGTAAATGATTTAACAAATAAATTATATATAAGTTATATGGTTTATAAATTTACTAATTTTTTGAGCTGTCTATTACATTTTTTTGATTATAGCTATATGTGATAATAACGGTTCGGAATCAGTGTTTATGTTAGGGGACTTTAATGCACATCCCGACGAACGTTTTGCGAACGAACTGTTGTTAGTATGTGCTGAGTAATCGTGGTCATGTGTGGACATGCAGTTGCTACCACAAGATACGTACACATTTAGTAGCACTGCGAACGGTGCACTGCGCTGGTTAGATCATTGTGTGGTGAGTAATGCTGCGAGACAATTAGTTATAAAAGCGTCAGTTATGTATGATGTATACACATCCGATCACTTTCTTTTAATGATTGAATGTAATCTTAATTTACTTACACCTAAAATTTGTTCTGCTATTTACAATCGCAATAAAGTTATTTGGGGTGTTAGAAATAATAATAAGACTATATAATACAGAAACTATTGTCATACAAAATTAAAGTGTTTACATTTTCCTATAGAGATAAGCAAGTGTGCCCACGGTATATGTTCTAATGCTAATCACTACACACTAATAGATCGAATATATATTAGCTTGATTAAAATAATGAAGGACGCTGCAGAGTTGACCAATGTAGGTAGTGAAAGAGTGAGTAATAGGAGGAAATATGTACCTGGCTGGAATAAATATGTCCGCAGCGCTCATGAGGAGGCTCGACTATGGTATCGAACATGGCTTTTACATAACAAACCTATAACCGGTTATATCTACAGTAATGTGTGTAAATTTCGTAGCATATTTAAAAAGAAACTAAAATATTGTCAAGATATTGTCACAGCAAATAAAAATGGATATAATAGTTAAGAATCACACAGATAAAAAGTTTGGATCATTTTGGAAATCGACAAATAACCTAAACCCTAGATCGAGTCGCCCTGTGAGCGTAGCAGGTGTACATGACCTACCTAAAATAGCTAATACTTTTAGGAAACATTTTAAGGTCAACTCCTGTCTTGGCGGACAGACTCAGGTGTTAGACGCTAAGGCAGCCTTAGGTGACATTACCGTCCGTTTCATTGAAAAAGAAGTAAGCTCGATAATATCCGGGATGAAAAGAGGTAAATCACCCGGCCACGATGGCCTTAGTATCGAGCACCTACAAAACTCGAGTATATACTTACCTCGAGTGCTGGCTATGTTGTTTAGTGCTTGTTTGAATCATTATTATTTACCTAATGATCTCATATATACTACCGTAGTACCTATTGTTAAAAATAAGACTAGGGATGCCTCTTTTTTTTTCTTTTTTTTTTCCGCAAGGTAGACCATGGATGTGGTCGCGCCCCGACAAAACGTCAGGGGTGACAGAAGAGGCGGCAGGCAACCCCATGGACCCACCCTGCAAACTTCTCTCTTCGCCGTGCGAGCGGGCCACCGGTACCCGATCTTTGACTTCGGTGGTACACTGGGGATGCCTCTGATATTTCCAATTATAGGCCCATATCATTGGCGACTGTCATAGCTAAGGACAGTTTACTTGATAAGCTACTATGTAAGCACACTAAATTATTTGATAATCAATTTGGCTTTAGTGCGGGACTCTCTACAGAGAGTGCAATTTTGTGTCTTAAACAGACTGTCCTACACTACACTAGTTTTATATATATATATATATATATATATATATATATATATATATATATATATATATATATATATATATATATATATATATATATATATATATAATATGGAATAATATATATATGTATATAATCTAATATAATTTGTATATGGAAGGTACACCACTGATATAGAGCGAAGAGTGAATGCGGGAAATAGAGTGCATGGAAGCGAGAGTTGGGTATGCAGAAAAGAGTATGAAAGTAAAAGGGAATGTGAAAGTAAAAGGGAATGTGAAATGGAATAAGATGTGAAAGGGAATGTTGCAATGGTTCGGACATGTGGAAGAATACCGAACGAACGTCTGGTTAAGAAGATATACAATGCGAAAGTGGAAGGATTTAGGTATTGGGGGAGACCGAGACCTCACCTACCTAGACCAGATTGGTCACGTACTGAAGGAAGGTGGAGTCAAGAGTCTCTGAAACCGGCGAGAGTGTATGAAGAGAATTATGAATGTTGAGGAAGCGAGTGAAGTATTCAAGGATAGAGTTCTCTGGCACTCTGTTCTCTCTGCCTACCCTGTAAAGGACTTGGTGTGATGGTGTGTATGTATGTATAATTTATATGGCATATAAATTTAGTAATTATTAAGGTCTATACACTCTTCTTTCTCAATATATCCCCTTATTCAGAATTCCTTTCAGATAAATTTGCCGATACTCTACATAATGGGTGATTTTAAGTTTCTTCACGAATCAAAATAATACCCATGTCATGTCACCTTTTTTTTTATCTTTTCCGTCACTGGCGCAACTTTCAATATTCATATAACACATTAATTCCTTATTTTATCCATTTTCGTCACACTATATATCCATCTCAACGTTCGCATCTATACTACATGCAGTCATCTCTAATCGATCATTTCTACCGCCCAAAACGCTTATCTATATAGTACAGCAAGCAAAAAATCTACATCATCATCTCAGCTCATAATATGTCTCACTGTTGGGCTTGAGTTTCCTCCGTAATGAGAGGGAAATTGACCTACTATACCACGCTGGTTAGATGTGTTGGTATAAGGATTTGTTTCGAATTTTTCTTATCTTGCATAGATGTCTTTTGTATCCGTTAGCCGTCTCTTACGATTACCCTTATTTTTTTTTTCTTTTTTTTTTTTTTATTCGTGGGCTATGGATGCGTCTCGCCCCGGAGAATCGGTCCGGGGTGACGGAAAGGCGGCGCGTGATCCCATAGACCCACCGTAAAATCCTCTCTCTTCGCCGTGCGAGTGGGCCACCGGTACCCGATTTTTGACTTCGGTGGCCCGCGGTTACTCTTGGGTGATCGTAAGAGACGGCTAAGGGTAAGATAGGGGGATATATATACATATATATATATATACATATATATATATACATATATGGGTGAATATACGGTATTTGATTTTTTTGTGTCCCTGAAAGAAATGTAATCTGTTCCATTCAATATTGATAATATCTCTTTTTTACACAATTTTTAAATTTGTAATGATGAGGGCCAGACGATTTTACATTATTTTTTAATTTTATAAGCACCAGAGGAAAATGTGTTACCAGGGGAGTGACACTATTGGCAGAAAAGTGACAAATTAAAGCAGAGAAGTAACAGGCTATTGATTATTAGCTTAGAAAGGGGACTAATATTAAATAAAACATATATAAATTATAGTATTTGGATATTTTTTAATATAAAAAATAAATTCAGTCTTTACAGTTTTGGTGTGTAGATTTTTCATAGTGTCCTGTAACAATGTCTTCTGTTGTTTTATTTTATCTTTTGTAATGCTATCTTTTATACCTGGGCATAATCTACTATTGCAATCTTATGCAAAAAACTCTGCGGCTATTTTCTCTAACTTCGGATTCGTTTTGTCGTTTCTTGTCTTCCGTGTCATATCTGACAAACTTTTATTCGCAGTACATGACTGTCTTATAGGGTTCATATGCAAAAGTATGCAAGGATAGAGTTCTCTGGCACTCTGTTCTCTGTGCCTACCCTGCAAGGGATATGGCGTGATGATATGTATGTATATTAATTTGGTTCAACACTTTATTATACTCTTTGACTAATTTACACTTATTTCTTTTTTAAATATCTTCTTTTCATTATCATTCCTTATCAAATTTATATTTTCTTTGAGTGGGTTTTGGATCACCTCACTAAATAATATTTTTTTCTTCACCTGTTCTACATTCTCTTTACTATTATTCTGTAAAAGATCGGCCACTTTTGAGTTTGGAGTCATTTTCTGTTTGCTAATGCGCCGTAGTTTCTTTTGACAATCACGTATCCTTTGACGTAACTGTTTAATTTCATATTTTTATTTTTTTATAAGTTGATTTCGTCGTTTGCGCTGAATTTCTGATCGCCTTTTAGCAGCCAGAGCAGTATTGTTTTGTGGAAGTGGAGGTTGGTCTTCATTATCAGATCCAGGTGGTGTTACTGGATAGTTTCTGGTAGATTGTAGCTTTACGCGATCTCTATGCTTTTTAGTCTTCTCTCTCCATATTTTTCTAACAGCCCTTTGTTCCCTCTTAGTCATATCATTTATGCTCTTAATCTGTCCCATTTCTTTTTTTTTATATCGCTGCTTTTCTTTTTCTTTTAATTCAGGATTTTTAACAGGATCGTTTTTAATTCGTTGGTAGCGTAATTTTTCAGCTTGACATTTTTTTCTAACCTCTCTTCCCTTGTTTGTTTCTTTTTAACATTCACCATGATGTCTGATGATACTCGAGTATCTAAAACAAATGAAATGAAGCCTTAAAACATTATATATTAACAAAAAAATATTGTCACTCCCCTGGCGCTCATATATTTCTTCTGGTATGAAATATGCCAGAGAAGTGACGCCAGAGAAGTGACAAAATCGCACATAACCTACAAAAACAATATTACTCGCTTTTCTGACCACAGTTTAAAGTAATACATGACATCTATACAAAATAAACATGGCATTGTGCAAATATACAATTTCGTAACGATAATATACAAAAACATATACTTACCAAAGGAAATACTTCAACGACTGGCACAAACACGCTTTCCTACAGTTAATCGCAAATTGACGCAATATTAATGGAGTTTTGCTCAACGTCGCTATCTTGCTTCTGACTTCACACTGTTGTACGTGCGTTGTTCACGGACAAAAACATACCTATGCGGTTTTAAGTCAAATTTTATTTCTTTGAGTTTCGCCAGATGAAGTGACATTATTATAACATGACATGAAAAGAAGTTATTATTTTTTATATTAATAAATATTTTTATAGTGTTTCTTGATAAAATATGTTTCGATGTTTATAACAGCATATGATCATGTGTAAAAAAAACACAATGGAATACATACTTAAAGTATCTGGTCATAAAACCATTATAATTTAGTAATGGTGGAGGCCAGAGGAGAATACATTTATAACTATTTTAAACTATTAATGCCTTAAATTAAACAATTATCGTGAATAGATTATGTGGGCCAAATAATATACTATATTCTTTATTTTTTAAGCATATAGAAATAATAATATATTGAGTTTAACATAAAATTTGCCTATGGACCACTGGAATTCAAATAGCGTATATTCACCCATATATATATATATATATATACATATATATATATATATATATATATATATATATATATATATATATATATATATATATATAATAGGGTAAGATAGGGGTTGTGAATTGTATTCTTACTCCATCACCATACGGATAATCTATTTAGCAGTTTTTTATCATCTACTATACTGTGGAATGAGATGAGTTATAAAGTCCCACACTCTTCTGTCGTAGCCAACGGTTTGGGTAGATTTTAAAAGAGTTCATAGACTTTCATCATACCAGCAAGTCAAAATTTCTTCCTGAAAAAAAATTTTTGGAGTAATGATATTTTTTTAGTATTATTCCTATTGTTTATATTGTAACACATAACAATCAACTGATTCAGTGCCCCATGAAAATATAATTTGATGGCTCAGTTAAATAAAATATGTCGTTATTCAACACATTACTATATCAAGGATTGTAATACCTACTAGTGATTACTTTATGACTTATTTAGTAATATTTTATGCGGCATTATACTGGATTGCCTCGAATTGATAATTTACGATTTGATTGCATACATTTGCGTCGTATCGTTAAGTTTTATTAGACCATTTTCAACGTCAGTATGCTGTTCGGATACTTCGGGAACAATACAGCCGAATTTTTCTCTAATTGTTTTATGCATAAAAATACTAACACTTATTTTTATACTGCTTATAGTAGTTGTCTACTATCACTTTGAAAAATATATAGTTAAAATTTGATCACTGTTTAAACCATAATTTTCTTTTTTAAATATTGAAGGAATTTATTTCTTATATCTTATACCCTATCAAATTTAATTAAACTTAATACTTATACACTTACACTTCAACACTTTTTTTTGGTAGGTTATAATGTGGATATCCACCCATTCCGTCCGTGGCGACAGAAGGGCGGCCACTGGTACTGCTTTCTGGCCCGACAAGTTAACATTTCTGCTACCGTCTCAGTAGATGCCCCGGCAACAAACTACACTGCTGCAAGGCCATCATACTCAGTAACTTCAACATTAAGTCAAAGTTTCACATCTACGAATGTAGACGTAATATTTCTGGGAGTGCAATGTTTTATGTAATTAGCGTGGCTTTATGTTGTAAAGTTTGCTTGTTTTTCTTAAATAAAATCCGGCATACCGAAATCCATAGAAGAACGGGTGTAACCGACATAACCCGAAGAATTAGCACGTTGAAGTGGCAATCGGTAGGCCATATCGCTCGACGAACCGACAACCGTTGGGGAAGATAGGTTCTCGAGTGGTGACCACGAATCGGACGACGCACTACTAGGTGAACTGATGACATTATCAAAGTCGCCGGAAACTGTTGGATGCGGGTGGCACAGGACCGTTGCAAATGGCATTCTTGTGGGTAGGCCTATGTTCAACAGTGGACGTTTACGGGTTGATGGATGGATGGATGATAAATCTATTTATAGAATATATATGAAACAATTTTCCTTTTATTAACAACATTTAAAAAAAAAAACAATAAAAAAAGTCTACTTTATTAACGTTGGTAGCATAAATTCGCAGATACTCATCACGCACTCTCTGGTTTGAATCTCTGGTTCCGAAGAAAGTTTTAACTAACTTGTTTTATTTTTTGACAGGCTATGGTCTGGTCGCAAGTCACTAGGCATCCAGGCCGACGGAAGCTCAGTCTGTTCGTTTAGATAGCCTAATGCAAGTTCATTATCCACCGCCATTAAAGAGTAGCCTAAGGTTTTATAAACTATCGCATTAACACTCTCCGTCAATAAAACAGGCTATCTAAACGAATTTCTTAACTTGTGTGCTTGTGAAATGTTCTTGCAAATTTTTCTGACCAACTTTTAAAAGGTTATTCAGAAGTTTAGAATTATTTACGGTAAATGGCAAGAGGCTTATTTATCGCAATAAAATATAGTTATAACCTTTGATTAAATTTTCGAGCATAAGGTCGTGAAATTAAAATAATATTTAAATACAAAATTACAGTTTTCCGTGTGGTGACGGAGTAAGAATACAATTCGCCACCCCCTATCTTACCCATGGGTGATCGTACGAGACAACTAAGGGATATAAAACGCATATCATCTATGTGAGAGAAAGAAAACTCGAAACAAAACCCTATAGCAATACGTCTGACCAGCGTGGTATAGTAGGTCAATTACCCTTCCATTATGGAGGAGGCCCGAGCCCAACAGTGGGACATATATGGGCTGAAATGATGATATGATGAAGACAAAATTACGGTAGCAAATATGTTTTTACACATAAACATTCAAGACAGTCACAATTTTCACAATATTATGCTATCCCGAACCAATGGACCGGAAAATGTCATCGCAGATTACATTCAGTTAAACATCCCATCTACAGAGCACGATATATATACGACGAAAATAATCCCCACCCCCCCTGAGTATACATAAATAACTTGGCAGAGAATCTTTTGCTTGATGTAATTGCCTACAACAGAAAATGTTACGAAAGATGGTATGATTTTCTTAAATAAATTGCGCTTTCGGAATTAATATCGTAATTATGGCTCTATAGAACCCCATATATTTTTTTATTACAGCCAACGTTTTATTATATTGCGTCTAAATGTAATGTAATTTCATAATGTTATTAATATTTTTGTACTTATATTAACATTAGGTATGTAGTTGAATTAATTATCCCTGTGGTGACGGAGTAAGAATATAATTCACCACCCCCATCTTACCTGTGGGTGATCGTAAGAGATATAGAACGCATGTAACATCTGTGCAAGACAAGGGAAACTGGAAAGAAAAACTCTATACCAACATGCTTGACCAGCGTGGTATAGTAGGTCAATTTCCCTCTTATTACGGAGGAAACTCAAGCCCAACAGTGGGACGTATATGAGTCGAGATGATGATGATGAATTAATTTGTTGACTATTATATACATTATATTAGAATTCTATAATATATCTGGGACATTGACCGTAGGTAACTACATATATATATGTATAATAAATTGTGTTGATACAAATTCTTGGTTTTTAGACTATCAGGTCGAAGAATGGAAATATATCATCAGCTTTTAATAATGTCGGATAGAAAAAAAAAAATCTTAAGTTATTTACAACAAGTTGTAACGCCGAATAAAATGGTTGTTACTAAAACAGAAAGCCAAATAGTAGTTATAGTTCATCTAATCTAAGAAGTGCATTTTGACGTTTTGCATTTTTTAATACACAATAACCTTGGTCAAACGTATACATATGTTTACAAACAATGAATCTGAAATTTGAAAGAACTATTAAGTTATTTACATAATTAACGCTGCGGCTGACTTTATTGTACAATAATCTAATGTTGAAACTCGTAAAACTAATTTAAAATAAAAATAACATTGTAAATAGTAATTGTTATTAACGATCTTACAATGTCACACCATCATGTTCTATACAGTAGTGCTTGACAACTTCCAATTCCTGAATATCTAAATAATCGGTAAAATATTAGAATAATATAATTAATCGAGTAGAGATTTTGACAGAGATGTACATTTCGACAATTTTATTGATAATGAAAATATTATTAAGGTTCGCGACGATGATAATTGAACTAATAAAAGTGATTCTGAATAAATAATTATTTTTAATCCAGTTTTTGTTTTTACTTAACCTATCTACTAAATATGATGAATAGATTTTATCCTGAATTAATTAAATTTGTTTAGTATTAATTTAGCATTTAATTTATTCATCTTTTTTTTTGAAAAACCAAAAAATAAACCGATTATTAATTGAATAGAATCAATATCGATTTCTCACTAAAATCGGATATTTTCGATAGGGATTATTTGGTTCGCATACCTAGACAACTTACTCCGATAGCTGTCAAAGTGCACTTCTTAGATTAGATAGATAGTTCTTCTATAGTTCTTGAATTTCAGCCGTAAGAGACTCAATCATATACAATTTTAGAGTAAGTCGAAGAAAACTCTCAAAAAAAAAGTTTTAGCTTCTCTATAAAAATGTCTACGAGCCAATTTTTTTTATATTCTACTGCAAGACACATTTAGGAAATTTAATTCTCTTTTATTTGTCGTTTGGTAGAGTACGATAATGGTAGCAACACTATTAGCACCAGCAAAAAGGTCCTTTTACTTTCATAATCAACAACTTCAGAAAAAAAACGCTCGAAGAAGAATTCAATGGATGAATCAATTCGTTTCTATACCTAATAGTACCTATATATTATTCTAACTCAACAATTAATCTTAAAGGTAGGTCACGTAAACCTTACACAACAGGTCGCATAGTATGATTCACATAGTATAAATCCTGAAAGCAACTAATTAATTGAAATAATTACAAGTACATGTCTACTCTATTATTATGATAAGAATCATGCTTAAACGAGTACCTTGCATTAGAGACTACGTATGTTCTCTAGAGCCTCCATCATAAATTTCAATCTAATCATCATACTGCTTAATATTGTAAATGTAATGCGAGAGCCTTTCTAATTTCATCAAGCGTAAGGTATTTTTCAACCTGATACTTCATAAGATACTCTTTTGAGATGCAAATACGACTCACTTGTACTTTATGTTAAAAAATATGTATCTTGTAAAAGAAAAATTTGAATATTCAATTAGATTTTCTTTTACTTTGTTTATTTAATATTATGTGTTAATAATTCTTTTTACATAATCTATTGTGCATTAAACAATTTATTTTATCAAAGTAAATATATATAGTTATTACATGAATAATAAAGTTATTACATGATATACATTTTAAAGTCATCATCATCATCATCATTTCAGCCTATTGCCGTCCACTGCTGAACGTAGGCCTCCCTCATTTTACGCCACAGAGTGCGGTCCTGTGCCGCCTGTATCCAACGACGCCCAGCAACCTTCACTAGGTCGTCTGTCCACCTAGTGGGGGGGGCGTCCCACACTGCGTCGTCCGGTACGTGGTCGCCACTCTAGAACCTTTCTTCCCCAGCGGTTGTCGGTTCTTCGAGCGATGTGGCCTGCCCATTGCCACTTCAGCGTGCTAATTCTTCGTGCTAACTCACATTTTAAAGTGCTTATTTGCAATTCATAGCATTTGTTAGCTTACAAAGACTCTAATCAAGTTATCCGCTACAAACAAATCGGACTAAGATAGTATCATGCCACTACATTTTTTTTAATAATAATAAAATGTAATTATTATTTATTGCCTTTTCAAAATTAAAACTAAAACGCAAGGAATTATAATAAAAGAAATTAAAGCTAGAAGGTAAATGCTAAGTACAGTGCCAGTTCAGCCATTCCTGTGTATTTATTGTGTTTATTTATTTATTTTATTTATGAGACTAATTTTAAAACACTTATAATACACATGTAAGATTGGATCAACAATGATTTCTACAAATGACACTAAGTTTTGACTATCAGGAAGTCCTAAGAAACACTAGATTTCTATAAATGACACTGAGTTCTAACTGTCAGGAAGTCCCAAGAAAAAATATTAATTGTCGTCAGACTTGCAATAATTATAATTAAGAAAAATACAGTTTATTTTTCAATTAAAATTTGATTATTTGGATAAGTATTTCAACTAATAATGTGTGGCTGAAGACAAAACTTTAAATACTAAATGAAGTATAATGTATGAGAATTCAGGCGTCAATCTTATTAAAAATGCATGCGCCGTGCTTTGAACTGTAATCAGAGGACAACGAAGAGGTGATAATGCTGCAATGGCACGCTTGGTTAGCGCGTTGGCAATCACAGTTATCACCGTTATTCTTGGTGATCACTAAGAGTATGAGAAAGTATTGAGTAGTGTAATACATTGAATTATTATTATAATCCTGTAACTACACAGGTTGTCTAATATGCGACACTAACATTTCATGGCAACTTATGCTTTTCTTACACCTCTGCTTTTCTTTTTGAGGACACACACACAACTGAGAGAAAAAAAAAACATGTAAACAATTAAACATTATTATTATAAAAAAAACTTTTTAGTTGACGAACATTTTATACACAATATGAAAACATGAAAATATTTTTCCCTTCGAGTCACAGACTAAAACAACTTCGACGTTTTTTTATTACAGAACTCTATAAATGGACGATTTTTTGACGATGTTTTCTTTCAGCGCTAAAGTAACTAATAACATTACAATTTATGATTTAATATACATGAAACTTCGCAAAGTTATAGGCGCACCGAGTGGGTCAAACATAAGACTTGTAATAGTCTATTGGCTAAAAGAAGCCTAGAAGTTACCAGGAGATCGAGAAAAACATTCTCTTGGAGAACTTATAACAATCATTGAATTGTCAAGCTGTCTAGAGATTATGTAAGCCTATATTATTTTTATAGATAAAACAACTCGATGAAAAAATCATGGCCCTCATCCACTAAATAACTTGCGTGTGCATATTTTTATACCTCGAAGCTTGAACTATCGATGGCATGTTTTTTATGTCTTCAATGTTAATTATTACGTAAGCCTATACTAGTCCTATTGTCTTTAGGGATAAAATAGATTAATTTTTAGTCTTTTATTTATAGTTCCATCTATGTATATTATACCGTAAGTGAGGTGATTTAAGCCTTGCTATTTTACGAGGGCGATAAAGGTCTTGTCAGTAATTATGGCTCGGTTGTTTTTTTTTTTTTTTAATTTGGTTGCGATGTTCATATTTGTGGTGAAGTGATTACAAAAAAAAAATATGACTGCATTGTAAATGTGTACCTACATTTATACTGTTTTAAATTTATTAGGTATTTATCCGTATGATGACGAAATATGAATACAATGCACCACCCCCTATCTTACCTGTGGGTGATCGTAAGACACGACTAAAGGATATAATATGCATATAACATCTATGCAAGAGAAAATCCTATGCCAAGTTTGACAAACATTGTATAGCAGGTTTCCCTTCCATTATGGAGGAGGCTCGAGCCCAACAGTGGAACGTATATGAGCTGAAATGATGATGATGAAATTTAGTAGGGCATATACTCGTAATACCTACCTAGACCAGATCGGTTATGTACTGAAGGAAGGTGGAGTCAAGAGTCTCCGAAACCGGCGAGCGTGTATGAAGAGAATTATGAATGTTGAGGAAGCGAGTGAAGTATGCAAATATAGAGTTCTCTGGCACTCTGTTCTCTCTGCCTACCCTGCAAGGGATATGGCGTGATGATATGTATGTATACTCGTAATTATCTTGTGTGACTAAATTATAAGATAGACTGGTAATTAACGATTTGTGTGCACCTGCATTCTCGTATAAAAGTTGAGTACAATATTTTGTTTTGAAATTTTTCGTTAATTTTGTTTTCTTTTTTGTCACCGATCTATTCTTTTGTACTTTTAAATTATTATTTAAAAAAAAAAAAAAACAACCCTGCACTAAAGCCTTAATCCTTGTATTACTATAAACTTTACAAACATATAATAAACGGATATTAATTAAACCTAGACTCATTTACAATTTGTGAATAGCACAATATATTCTTCCGCCTGGGAATCGAACGCAATACTTGGAATGGTAAGATGGTCTTATCCAACACGCCATCTGTGCAGACATAATTATTATTCTGTCACAATAGTTTCTTTCCATGCACTGACTAGTTTAGTTATATTTTATAATAATTCGTAAATTATTTTAAAACAGCTAAAATGAATATACTACTTAATTTAATTGCTAGCAGTAGCGCGCTATGTAAAACCGACGTAGCTACAAAAGGATGATTCTGCATTTTGTTAGTTTCCTTTCATTCGTTTTACGTTATAAAACTGCCACGTCACAGCATTATCGAAACGTGCACTAAGCACTTTACTAATATTACTTGAATCCTGGTTTGTGATATATAGGTCAGCTATTAAATAAATTAATTACTTATATTTTCCTTTACTCATAAATTTAGTAATATAGAAGTAGGACTACACTGTTGACAGTATTCTATCTACAGCCGCGGACCCGTCCATCCGGGTAGTACTATACTCCCTCAGAAAATTGACGCCTGAGCAGTAAGCAATGTGCTGCTGTGCTTCGTTCGGTGAGCGTGAGAGTCGGCAGTCCAAATTTTTGGTGGATTTGAGCTTTTCATTGGTAGGTAGCGGTCCAGCTGTACCCCTGGTTAAAGCGTAAGCTGTACCCCTAAAAATCAGATCTATTTATGATTTGATCTGATTTGCTCTGATCTGTTTATCCCCAAAGATGTTCTACATTCCTTGAATTATAACACAGTAATTTGTCAAATAATATTATCCCAATCAAATGAAGTTTAAGTCTTTAGTCGTTAAAGAACCAATCTGAGTTGTTACGGACTGTAGTAAGAATATTCCGTGTAGTGACGTAGTAAGAGTACAAGTCGCCACCCTCTATCTTGCCCTAGGTGATTATAAGGTATAAAATGCATATAATATCTAAGAAAAGGCAAACTCAAAACAAAACCCTTTACCAACACGCCTGACCAGCGTGGTATAGTAGGTCAATTTTCCTCTTATTATAGGGGAGATTCGAGCCCAACAGAGACAATCAAGATAATTCGCAAAAAAATACAACTTCTTTTCTGTATTTTGAATTTGGCATGTTAACAGTTTCATATTTAAGCTAACGTCCAATCCCTTGGTAATTTACAGAAACAAAGAAAATACTTTGTACTTTAGTTTAATAAAACTAAATATATTATCAACCTCTTGATCATTTCAGTCTATACATATTCTATCTACATTTTTAAGACAACACACAAAGGAAACTAATCCTCGTATTGCGGCGGACTTCACGAACATACAATTCATCATCATCATCATCATCTCAGCTCATATACGTCCCACTGTTGGGCTGGAACCTCCTTCATACTAGAAGGGAAATTGACCTACTACACCACGCTAGTCAGACATATTGGTATAGTGTTTTATTCGAGATTTCCTTCTCTTGCAAGGATGTTATATGCATATTTTATCCCTTAGTCGTCTCTTACGATCACCCACAGGTAATATAGGGGGTGGTGAATTGTATTCTTACTCCGTCACCGTATGGTGACGGAGTAAGTATCCGTATGGATACATATACAATTAACATACACATACAATTAACCGACACAAACTACACAATTTGTTGATCGCAAAAAGTAGTAAAGTTGTATAAGAATCGAACCAAAAATACTTGGCATGTTGGGTTTAAATTCAATATACAATTCAATACTTTTATTGACAATCTGCGTACATTATCTTTTGTTACTGTGGGGTGATAACCCACAAAAACATTTCTATTATTCAAAATATAAGATTGTCTAGAGGAATTTAAATAAAATTTGCACACGAATTTCAGTACCTATGACAAATTTCAAAGTAAAATAAGCAATGAATTTCATCTCATTCAATCTGCATATATTTCACAACAGTTGCATATATTTTAGAAAAAAAAAACAGAAAGGATTAAATAAAAAAAAACTCCTCACAATATATCTCTTTTTATCATAATACATGTATATGTATTGCATTCATTCATATACATATTTCTTTCTATAAAACCAGGCTTAAAAAGATTTAACAGGTGGAAAGTTGATTCATCCTCTTGCCTGCTCTTATCCCAAATTCTGGGGGTCGACGCATATGTTGTATTATATATATATTTATATTATATTATATTCATCCTCTTGCCTGCTCTTATCCCAAAATACATATTGTAAAAATTATTGCCAAAAGTTTTATAGTAGTTTTAGCTGTGTGGTAGTGGCTACGTATACTAACATCCCTTACTTTGCTCGTGGATGTCGTAAAATACTACTAAGAGTCTTATTACGACCTGGGTCAACTCCATCTGATGCCGTTTGGTCAACAATTACATTCCCAAGGACAGAAGGATATCTTAGGCTGGTGGCCGGTCTTAAAACTATTGCCAATAACTTTTAAAATATGTACTATGAAAGAGGAGTACATATTGTATCGACCCCAAGCAATTGGGGTAAGAGTAGGAGAATGATGATTGGTAAAAGTTTTATAACCGGCCGCTTGCCTGACGTCAACACTCCTTCGTAATGAAATTGTTGAACAAACAGCATTAGATACAATTGGACGAGATATAAAGTTTTCTTTTCTTGTCTTCTTTTATGGCATCCACGAGCAAAGTAAGGATTGGTAGTATTCGTAGCCGCTACCACTCGACGTACAGGCGGCAACACAAATATTAAATCTATATTATTATTCTACTAGCAATAAATATGGGACAGCATTGAATAACTAATGCTATAGTTAGTAACTATGACTTTTGGATGTGAAGTATTACAGAAATTAAAGAATTCTAATGAGTATTTGAAACGTTGAGAAATTAAAAAAAAAATACAAACTCAAAATTTTTTTATTACTCACGTAAATATCAGAAATCTTATGATTCATTTTTGATCAAGCCGATATTATAGAGCGTGAGCTTTTAGTATATGAGAATTAAATATATTTTAGTGCTATAAAAGTATAAAAATCTTTAATGGATCTTTGCTAGGCAAAGGCCTTATTCAGGTGAATGTTATTTCGTACATATAGTAGTCGAATGAATCGAGTTATTGTTCTCTAGCAGTGATGATATCTGCTTAAATCCTTTTATCCATTTGTGATACCTACGGAAAAAGAAGGCCAGACCATTATATTCTTCTAATGGAATAAATCGATAATAAATAATAAAATAAAAGCAAAAACCTAAACACGCTTATATAAAATAAAATAAACTAAAATTTAATATAAATAAATATTTGAATAAAAATTAATAATTGAATTTTAAAAACTGCTGACACTATTCGTTATATAGATTACTCATATTTACGTAGCCCAAGCTTTCAAAATGTATTAGTTCAGTCTTACTTTTTCTTTTGAAAACTTTGCTCATAATATTTTCTTAAACGTATTAGCGTGTTGGACTTATAAAGTCTACTTCTTATACCGCTAATGCCTACATTAATCTTTTGGTACTCTTTATAATAAAAAGGCAACACTATTTCTTGTTTATTCATTAAACACGGAGTGTTCTATAAAACTTTCATTCGGAATTTCAGCAAGCAACTGTGACGTTGATTTACAATCATAGACTTTAATTATGTTAATTTTATTTGTCTGTGCTCAGTTACTTGAAGATTAACTTGTAGAAATCTCGCTGATAATAAAGGCATTGTCTTTGAAAGCGCCGTTTCGTTTTCTAAGAGAATATTTAAACGGTCGTTTTATTTGAACTTAATATTGTCTAATATATTAAACATCAAAAGGTTTTTGAATGTACAGCTATTTTTTTATTTTACATTTGGAAATATTATAATTTTCCTTTTAGCTTTGTATACTTATTTATTCATTGCATCATCAATATTAATGCTTGTTGTATATATACGTCCCTATTGCCGGAAGCTAGAGCCTTCTTAATTTATTTAATACGGGACCATATTATTTAATGTTGTCACCTCGATCCAAAACCCCAGAACCAAGTAAGCTCGATGAAGTAATCATGGATGGCAACATATTTTAGATCTAAATTTAAATAAAGAATGACAAAATACTGAGACAGCAACTATAATAGAAGAAAAATAGCCGAATTGAATACAGAGCGGAAGCTATTAAAATCTCTTTAGAGATTAATAAATGTCGTTGTTCTTGAACAGAACGTTGGAAATATCATATTCCACATATATCAATAATGGCAGAACTACACTATTGACAGTTTTCTGTCTACAGCCGCGAGCCGGTCCGTCCGGGGTAGTACCACATTCTCAGAGAAAATCGACGTTTATGCAATGGCAATGTGCTGTAGCGCGTCGTTTTCACTGAGCGAGAAAGCCGGCAGCCTAAATTTCTGGGTGGGTTTGAGGATTTCTTTTTCATTGGTAGGCAGCGACCTAGTTGTAATCTTGTGTTGGTATTGCAAAGATCCATGGGCGGCAGTGAAACTTACAATCAGACGTGTTGCTTGCTCGCTTGCTACCAAGAGCAATAACAAAAAATCACATACTACACCAGATTAAGACGACCGGAACGTATAATTAGTCTTTATATTTAGCGTTTTGATTGTTAATTCTGTAGTTCTTTCAGCGATGGAATTTATTATAAGGTAAAAATTTTATTTTAATTTATGGTGGCAGTGATGTTGATCAGTTAGAATTATGGATAATACTTGTGAAAGCTGTGTGATAGCGGCTACGAACACTACCAATCCTCACTTTGCTCGTGGACGTCGTATAAGACGACTAAGAGCGTTATAACGCCCTGGGCCAACTTCATTTGATGCTGTTTGGTCAACAATTACAATTCCAAGGAGGGTTGACGTCTGGCAGGCGGCCGATCATAAAACTATTGCCAATAACTTTTACAATATGTACTATAAAAGAAGATATGTACTAAGAAAGAGTACATATTGTATCGACCCCCAGCAATTAGGAAAAGAGTAGGAGAATGATGACTTGTGAAAAGTGTCAGTAATTGCAATGTGAGTTTAACAATCGAAGTGTTTGTATAAGATACTAACGTGTCGATCCACAGTGTGCGTAAAAGTGCAAGCTCGCTCCAATGTCATCTTACCAAAACTATTCATAAGAATAATGTTGTACTAATTATTTGATTATGATTTATGATGATTCATATAACATTTTCCGTGTGGTGACGGAGTAAGAATACTATTCACCATCCCATATCTTACCCGTGGGTGATTGTACAAGACGACTAAGGGATATAAAACGCATATAACATCTATGCGAGAGAAGGAAAACTCGAAACAAAACACTATACCAAATCGTCTGACTAGCGCGGTATAATAGGTTAATTTCCCTCCCATTACGGAGGAGGCCGAGCCCAACAGTGGGACATTTATGGGCTGTGATGATGATGATGATGATGATATAACATGCAGGTTAAATATATAATAAACACAATTGTAATCTAATAAGAGTATTATTCTAATGTAATAAAAGGATAACAACATTCAATATAATTTAACTATACGCTGTAATGAAACAATTCTATTTACATTCACAACACAAATATAATATAAATAATAGTATATCATTCATTAGTAGATACGATAATTGGTTCCACGAAACAACATACACATCGACAGTTGAAATGCTTTGTAAGCCTAAAGCGGTACAAATAAGTCAAACGCCAATTACCTAAAACAATTTTGAGTAAACAAGCACGGAATAATTAAGAAGGCACACGATATTCATGACACAATGAGTCGACTTAAACGCTCGCACGCTCCTATAATGACGTGAACTAATTTATTCATCAAGATGTTATCTTATATCGTGGTAGGTTGGTAATGTTAGTTGATAACCATTACGTAATTGTGTTGCGGAGTTTCTATATTCGGGTCACGTATGAATGATTTTCTTTCAATGGTTACAACTGCAATAAGGGATGGTGGTTGGTTTTATTTTTTTTTTTCTATTTACGGCAAGTGTTTTATGACTAAATAATTATACTTTCTCTGCAATAGTAGCAAGTATAAAAAACTTATTACGAGACCTGAGATCTTAGGTTATATTTGATTATATCAACTCATAAAAGTTCCACTACTGAGCTTGAGTATGCTCTAGAATAAGATGAAAATTGCCCTATACTATCCACGTTGATGAAACGGGTTAGTATATGGGTTTATTTGGACTTTCTTTTCTTTTATAGATGTTATTTGCATATTATACCCCTTAGTCATCTTCTATGACACCCTTGGGTAAGGAAAGGTGTGGTGAATTCTTATTCTTACTTTCATTATCATACAAAAAATAAAATTAAGGACACACATTGAGCGCTAAAATCAGTAATCTGTAGGACATAAATTTCTGTGTGGTGACGAAGTAAAAATACAATTCACCACCCTCTATCTTACCCATGATCATACGAGACGACTAAAGGATATAAAATGCATGTAACATCTATTTGAAAGAAGGAAAACTCGAAACGGAACCCTATACCAATACGTCTGACCAGCGTGGTATAGTAGGTCAATTACCCTTCCATTATGGAGGAGGCCCGAGCCCAACAGTGGGACATATATGGGCTGAGATGATAATGATAATGATGAGGACATAAATTGTGAATAGCTTTCGTAAAGTCTAGAACTATTGTCAAAAGATGAGTTAAAGCACACGCTTTGTCATAAGTCTAAATAAAATAAAGCGTGGAAAATTTAGCGCCTTACACCTTTTACACTTTAGAGTATAATGGCGTGACTATATCAATAAAAGCTTTCATTAGAATTTTTATGTTTCTCTTCTCAGTATTAATATTAAAATTTATACTGGTGAATATAATATTCCGTATATATATATATTTTTCTCTCTTTAAAAAATGTATAATATTCTTGGTCTAAATATTTTTTTTATTTACTCTCTAAATAAGGGATAGACACACCCCGTCTATCAACTTCGCACTTGTTCTTGTTTTTTTGGCAGGCAATTGAACAGTTTCACAATGTTATTTTATCCTTGGATATATATAGATATTTTATATTTACATAACGTATTTCATATTTGAATCACATGTAATGTCTTCATAAACGGTTATTATCTTGTATTAACAAAGACTTACAAGTTTAAATTTAAATTCTTTAATAAATTTGCAAAAATTATATCATTTTTCCGTGTGGTGACGGAGTAAGAATACAGTTCACCACCCTCTATCTTACCGTGGGTGATCGTATGAGACGACTAAGAGATATAAAACGCATATAACATCTATGAGAGAGTAGGAAAACTGGAAACAAAACCCAATACCAACACGTCAGACCAGCGTGGTATAGTAGGTAAATTTCCCTCCCACTGTAGAGGACGCTTGAGCCCAAGAGTGGGACATATATGAGCTGAAATGATGATGGTGATATCATCATCTCAGCTTATATATGTCCCACTGTTGGACTCAAGCCTCCACTATAATGGGTGAGGAAATGGATCCACTATACCACGCTGGTCAAACGTGTTGATATAAGTTTTGTTTTGACTTTCCCTTCTTTCGTATACATTCGTTATATATCCCTTAGTCGTCTTTTACGATCACCCACGAGTAAGAAAGGTATTGTAAATTGTATTCTTACTAAGTCACCACACGGAAACATTATATTCTAGATTCTATGTTTCGTATTTCAATAATTACATAACTCATGTAATCCTTAATAAAAATTTGTATTTAAAAAGTTTTAATTTGATAAAATATGCTTATCATACTATATTTTTAAACATTCTATAAAAGTATTTTGAATATTGTCTAAATTAATAGATATCTGATGGGAGCCATAACGTTGTGATTTGCGAATTCATACATATAATTTTTGAAACCTTTTTTAAGCGTGTTTGCCTCAGGATGTATTGTTTTTTTTTTTTTGAGCCACGAATGCCATGGAAGCGGTACTAGTGGCCTGCCTATTGGCGATGGAGTGTGAATACCGTGGGTTATGGGGCCATGCGCTGCTCTTTCGTCGCCTCGGATGGAACAGGGACAGTTTTAACGCTTACTTCTATGACCAGGAATAAAAATAATTGACAATCAATTACGTTTTTAAGTTTTATAAGTGAGAGATGTAACAAAATATATGCAAAGCAACAAATAAAACATTGCTTAACCATTATCAACCATTATCATAAGAATAAATATTATCACCAATGTTCTGCTAATGAAAAATAAATCTTAAAACTTAAAAGTTACTGAGTTAGAAAATATAAACCTATGGATCATCATTCTCCTAGTCTTATCCCAATTACTTGGGGTCGATACAATATGTACTCTTCTTTCATAGTATATATTGCAAAAGTTATTGGCAATAGTTTTATGACCGCCCGCCTAACGTCAAACCTTCTTGAGAATGTAATTAATGACCAAATGGCATCAAATGGAGTTGACCCAGATCGTTATAAAGCTCTTACTCGTCTTTTGCGACATCCACGAGCAAAGTTAGAGTTGATAGTATTCGTAGCCGCTACCACACAGCTAAACATATTAATTAAATTCATAATAATTAATTACAATTATTGCATATAAATTGAATATAGTATACACAGCTAAGCACAGCACAGTAAAGAACAGCTAACTGTATCTTTCTCGCTCGGGTACACTAGACTGTCCCGAGTTCACCCGATCGAGTCTCTCACCTCAGAGCGCAACAGATCAGTCTCACAATCTACAAAAAAAATCTGTGTGCGGTGCATCAAAAGAAGTTTTCACTTCAAAAATTAATCTATTATAATGTATTAAATTTATATCTATCATTGGCCAATCTTTTATTTTTAGTACACTTTTGACCTGATTCGTATATTACCTACCCATTACCAAAGGTCAAGCCATAAGACAATCATTAACCCTGAACATTGGTTATCAATAGCGTCACATTATGTTATCATCGCGTGACTATAGCTTTTATTGAAACCGACATCGGCATGACACTATCACGCAAACTATAGGTGATTTTGTGTGTGAACATTTCATGTTACATGCCATACGGAATTTCTTTTATTACATGTCTTTGTTCATGATTTTATATGATATTGATATGATGATATCCGTTATAATTATGTATATGCCACATATGTTTATTGATAATATCGCTTTCATAAATAGTCTTATTTAGTCATTGATATGAATGGAAAATTTGTGTGTGGTGACGGAGTAAGATTACAACTAACCAGCTTACACGTGGGTGATCGTAAGAGACAACTAAGGGATATAAAGTTAAAGTTAAGTAAGTAAGTTAAAGTTATAAAGTTAAAGTTGCACACGCAGGACTTACTTATTTTATATATATCATTCGGGGGTTTTGGCACTGATAGCCGAAGTACAGGCAAAAGCCTAGTTCGGTTACAGACGCTTAAATCAATAAATCATTCAGAAAGTTGTCAGCGTTTATAGTTATCTGTATAGATTATTTATCGTATAGATTTGACCCACATTAATAGTTTATCTTTTATATAATATTAAGTAAGCTAAAACAAAAATAACCAAATATTAATTTAGCTTTGTATTGTTTTTGTTGATTTAGAATCTTAAATGTTAGGCTTAAAACTTATAGGTATGCTAACAAAAAATTGTTACGTGTGGCAGTTTTTTTTTTCGTTTGGAATTAATATAAGAGTTTATGTTTTTTGAGCTTTATAAGGAAATCTTTCTCAGTGTAGACGTATTTTGTAATGTCGTCGTATATACATTAGATTTAAATCATATTGATATTCATAAATTGTCATATTGTAATAATTACCATAATTTAGTGTTTTGAATTACTGAAGGAAATTAAAATCAAAGAGTGGGTCAAGATGTAATAAATAATATATTGGATATAAACTAACACTAAAATAGGGAGTGGTGAATTGTATTCTCATTCCGACACCACACGGGAAATTAATTAATGTAATATGAAATATGTATCTTACGTGATCGGATTCTGTATGACAATAAATAAATTATTATTATTATTATTATAAAACGCATATAACATAATATATGTGTATAGAAAGAAACATCGAAAGAAAATCCTATACTAACATGTTTGAGCAGCGTGGTATAGTAGGTCACCTTCCCTCCTATAGTGGAGGAGGTTCGAGCCCAACAGTGGGACATATACGACTTGAAATGGTGATGATGATGATGTTGAATGTGAAATGTTTATATGTTTATTTATTATTTTTTGTATGTAATAAAACTTGTACAATAACGGATTTATTACTAAAGGCATTCTCTAACAGTCAAATGTGGTTGATTGAAATATAATATAACTAGCGACCCGCCCTCGCTTCGCTTCGGTTACGTCAGTTCAGTTGTGTAGTTTACTTTAGAAACATAGAATTCCTTTCAGTGAAGGAATTTCTTCATCTAACCTTTATAGGGCAGAATGAAAATCCACACAAATCTTCAAGTGTGTAGGGGCGCAGTATTTAAAAATGTCCATTTTTTGGGTTAACACCTACGCAATCCACTTTAGGGGAGGATTTTTTAAAAAACCGTTCTTAGTTTACCTCTGTATCGTAACACAAATATTCCTACCAAAATTCAAGTCTGTAGGAGCTATATCTAAAAAATGTGATTTTACACCTCAGCAAACCCCTTGCGGGTGGAAATTCGTAAAATCCGTTCTTAGCTGACCTTTACTCGATGAAAGGAATATTCCTACCGAATTTAAAGTTTGTAGGCATTATGGTTACAGAGATATCGTGATGGGTCAATACATTGGTGGAAATCTCTTATATGTATAAGATATGTGTACATCATTATCGTATTATCTTAGCTCGTACGCTTCCCACTGTCGAGCTCGAGTCTGCCTGTACATTGGAACCGAAATTAATCCACTACTCCACATCGAATACGGACACAATACTTTGTGTAGTATACAAATGGTTGTTCGGAGTCTGAGTTTAATTTGTGTCTGTTAATTAGGTTTTTGTAAAGTCCCCCGTAGAAAAGGCTTAGTACCTTAGTATAGGGTGATGTCTACTGGATAAAAAAAACGTTTTATTATTCATTGATGATAGAACTTATTTCCGTGTGGTGACGGAGTAAGAATACAATTCACCACCCCATATCTTATCCGTGGGTGATCGTAAGAGACGACTAATGAATATAAAACGCATATAACATCTGTGCAAGAGAAGGAAATCTCGAAATAAAACCATATACCAACATGTCTTACCAGCGCAGTATAGTATTAATTTCCCCCCCATTACGTAGGAGGCCCGAGCCGAATAGAGGACATATATGACCTGTGATGTGATAATAATGATAGAACTTAAAAGTTTTAATGATAACTCGTAAAGAATTTTTGAGATGATGATCCTAATAGACGTGAGTTTTGGTCCTAAATATGGTGACCTTTATATCACAATTCAATTTACACGCGCATACATCATGCGATAAATTTAATACCTAATGGGTTTCCTATACAGTATGTCACAGTAAATTCTCGAAATCAAATTGTCCTCGTATCGTGAATGAGCTTGTAATATTAGATCCAAGGTAAAAGGGCCATGTCGGTCGTCTCGTCCCCTGTCACGCTGACGTCAAGAGCAGTATCGTAAATGGTGTGTCGAATACACACATCGTAAGACCTGTTTTAGGTGTGCCTCGTGTATAAGATATATTATGTTCACAAAAAAACTATATATATATATATATATACACTCTTCTTTCAATATTGGCAATAGTTTTATGACTGGCCGCCTGCCAGACGTCAACCCTCCTTGGGAGTGTAATAGTTGACCAAACGGCATCAGATAGAGTTGGCCCAGATCTTCATAAGACTCTTAGTCGTCTTTTACGACATCCACGAGCAAAGTAAACTTTGGTATTATTCGTAGCCGCTACCACACAGCTATATGTATATATATATATATATATATATACATATATATATATATACATATATATATATATATATATATATATATATATATATATATATATATACATATATACATATATATATATATATATATATATATATATATATATATGTATATATATATATTTCTTTCCACTGTGGAGGAAACTCGATCCTAAGAGTGGGAGTTATACAAAATTATGATGAGCTATTATCGCTCATATAAATAAAAAATAATGTAAATTATTATTTTCATATTTTCTCTCGAGAGGTTTGCTTAGAATACCACGTCAATTAGTTGGCAGTTGTTCCGAGTCTTTTCTTCCCTTACAATTGAAAATAAATGTATTTTTAAAGTAAGTAACATGGCCCGTTAACAAAAGTATACAAATGTTCTATCAAGAGTACTAGGAAAACAGTACGTAATAGGAAGTCGTAAATACAGTTTTATTCAGAACGTGTTGGTACACAAGCATTGTGCGAAAGTAACGGCACCCAAGGGTCGTGTATCTCGCACAGTTGCAGCGCATTTTATATTCTACCACACCATCAAGTTATTTATTTAGTGCTCATATATAAAATATACATTTTTTATTGTATCCTGTTTAATTTTTAAAAGAATTTTATACCACACATACATACATATCATCACGCCATATGCCTTGCAGGGTAGGCAGAGAGAACAGAGTACTAGAAAACTCTATCCTTGCATACTTCACTCGCTTCTTCAACATTCACAATTCTCTTTATACACACTCGCCGGTTTCGGAGACTCTTGATTCCACCTTCCTTCAGTACGTGACCAATCCGGTCTAGGTAGGTTAATCTCAGCCTCCCCTGATACCTATATCCTTCCACTTTCGCTTTTTAAACTACACTGACCAAGATAACATTGTTATATTCATGTGTAAACGTACATCATCATTCGCCTGCTCCTATCCCAATTATTTGGGGTCGAAATGATATATAATTTACTTCCATCGTACACATTGTAAAAAATATTGGCTATAGTATTATGACCGGCCGCCTGCCTGACATCAACCCGTCCACGATCAAAGTAAGGGTTGGTAGTATTCTAAGCCGCTACCCAGAGCACATTCATCTGTAAACATACTTACGTAACATAATCTGACTACACAGATGGTGTAGTGGTTAATATACCGATCTTACGTGCCAGTGCCATAGTTTCCATTCCTAAGACAAGTAGGATAATACTTTGTGCTATCCACAAAGTCTTGTTCTGAGTTTACGAGGATCATTTTCTTAGTGCAAACGGTGTGTTTTTAAAGAAAATGAAAAAACAAAGAGTAACAATAAAATACTTACACTTCATATATACGCTAACTTTATACTTGTTTTTTTTTTTATTTAAACATACATACATACATATCATCACGCCATATCCCTTGCAGCGTAGGCAGAGAGAACAGAGTGCCAGAGAACTCTATCTCTGCATACTTCACTCGCTTCCTCAACATTCATAATTCTCTTCATACACGCTCGCCGGTTTCGGAGACTCTTGACTCCACCTTCCTTCAGTACATGACCGATCTGGTCTAGGTAGGTTAGTCTCGGTCTCCCTCGGTACCTACATCCTTCCACTTTCGCATTGTATATCTTCTTAACCAGACGTTCGTTCGGCATTCTTTCCACATGTCCGAACCATCGGAGCATTCCCTTTCGCATCTTTACACCAATACTCTCTTTCATACCTACTCGCTCTCTTACGTCGTCATTACGAATGCGGTCGGTCAGCCTAACTCCACAGATTTTCCGCAGAGATCGCATTTCGACCGCATTAATTTTACTTTCATACGCTTTTCTGCATACCCACCTCTCGCTTCCATACAGTAATGTTGGGACAAGCACTGCGTTATGTATTGCTACACGTGCCTTCTGGCTGAGGTGGTGGCTGCCGAGAAGTTGCCCCAACGCTCCGTTCACTCTATTTCCCGCATTCACTCTTCGCTCTATATCAGTGGTGTACCTACCATCTCGGCTAAATCCACATCCAAGATATACAAATTCATCCACTTGCTTTAGTATATCATACCCTATTGTTACTCTTACATCTGTTCTGGCTTCGTCTCTTTCAAAGACAGATTTTGGTTTTGCTCACATTCACACGTAGACCCCTTTTCTTACAATCTTCTGACATTGTGCCGACTAGGGTCTGCAGGTCAGTCGCTGACTGTGCCAGCAGGACTGCATCATCTGCATAAAGCAGAGCAGTGACCACTGAGTCGCCCATCTGGAGTCCCACATTCATATCGTTCAACCTTTGGAGACATTTATCCAGATATATGATAAACAGCCTTTTTTTTTTTTTTTTTTTTTTTTTTTTTATTGGTGGGCTATGGGTGCGTCTCGCCCCGCCAAATCGGTCCGGGGTGACGGAGAAGGCGGCGCGTGATCCCATAGACCCACCGTAAAATCCTCTCTCTTCGCCGTGCGAGCGGACCACCGGTACCCGATCTTTGTCTTCGGTGGTCCGTTCGGCGGTTTACCCTCGCGGGTTCCTCTCGTCGACGCCCCGACAGATTTCGCCGTCGGGGCGTCGCCCTCACGCGGTGGCCTCGCGTCGGGTGACCGGACAATTCCCCGGTCCGATCACCCGAGGCCTGGGTTAGGGCGGCATCAGGCGCAGGTACTCGCGCCTGCGCCGTCCCGGCCGCTGGCGGCGGCCCGGGTCGCGGGAGTCCTCCCTGACTCGTTCCGCCGCCTCCTTCCGCGAGATGACAGCCTCGCAGAAGGCGGCGACCGCGTCCCAATTCCTGACGCTGTCGACCATCGCCCTTGCGACAGCCGGCAGTGACAGGTCGGCACCGATAATAGCGACGAGGTCGCGGCGCTGCCCGTCCCAGCCCGAGCATTCCTCGAGCGTATGTTGCGCCGTGTCCTCGTCACTACTGCAATGATGGCAGCCCGGAGTCCACTCCCTGTACACGACCGTGTGCAGGTATTTCCCGAAGCACCCGTGCCCCGTCAACACCTGCACCAGTCGGAAGGCGAGGACCCCGTGCCGCCGCTCCATCCATTTCATCAATACGGGCCGGAAGGCTTCGACGGTCACGATACCGTGTCTAGGCCTCTCCAGCCGCGTAACCCAACGGGCGATGACGTCTCGGCGGGCGTCCTCGCGCCAGGTGGCTATCTCGCTCAACGATGGGGAGCCACCCTCCTCGCGCGCTGAGGTAACCCGCCGGTAGAGGTCGGAGAGCATCTCCGCCTCTAGGTCCCACGGGGGTGTCCCGGCCAATAGGCACGCCGCCTCTGTCGACACCGTGCGGTACCCGCGAATGGCTCTGACCGCCATGGCTCGCTGTGGCCTCCACAGAACCGCCCTGAGCTGGGCGTTCAGAGCCCTCGCCCACACGGGTGCGCCGTACATGGCCATCGAGCGGATGACCCCCGCATACAGCCGTCGGCCCTCGAAACTGGGTCCGCCCACATTCGGCATGAGCCGAGAAAGGGCGGACGCCGCGCCGACCAGCCGGGGAGCAATCTGTCGGAAATGCTCCCGGAACCACCATCGCCCGTCGAGCACCAGACCCAAGTACTTCATATGGGCCTGGATGTTGATCTGGATGGAGTTGACGACTAACGAGGCACCGGTTGGCAGCCTTACGCGTGGCCCATGGAATAATAGGGCCTCCGTCTTATTTAAGGCCACCCTGAGCCCCAGCGCCTCGATTCGCCTGACCATCTCCTCGGTGCCGAGAGTGGCCAGGCTCGCCGCCTCTTCGAGTGTCCTGCCCCGGGCTGTGACGAGCGTGTCGTCAGCATAGCACACCAAGCTCAGCCCGGGGGGGAGACTCCCTCTCAACGCCCAGTCGTACCCGATGTCCCACAGAGTCGGCCCCAGAACCGACCCCTGTGGAACACCGCACGACATGGGCGTCCGCACAATGTCCCCTGCGGGACCCGCGCAGAGGATACTGCGCCCCTCCAAATAGTCTGCCACCAGCCGCCTGAGGTACAGGGGCACTCCATGGAACCGGAGCGCCTCCTTGATGCAGCTGAATGGCAGACTATTGAATGCGTTGGCGATGTCCAGCGACACCGCCAACAGCACTCCCTTGCCGGCGACAGCCTCCGCGGCCGTCTGCCTCAGGCGTAGCAGGGCCCCGATGGTCGAACGCCCCCTTCTAAACCCATATTGAGCGTCCGATAGATCGGGCCCCACCTCCTCCAAGTGTCGGACGATGCGGGCAGCGAGGACACGCTCCAGCAACTTACCCACATCGTCGAGAAGCACGATGGGCCTGTAGGCCGACGGCAAATCCGGGGGCCGTCCCGGCTTTGGCAGGAGAACCAACCTCCCCTCCTTCCAGCACTCAGGGAACCGTCCAGACGTCAGACAGGCGTTGAACAGTTGCCTGAGGCGAGGCTCGAAGTGCTCGAGGAGCGACGTCAACACCCGGACTGGTATTCCGTCCGGGCCGGGGGCCGTGGTGGCGGAGCGAATCCGCGCCACTGCCGCCCCCACTTCCGACTCCGTCACGGGTGGAACACTCTCGTCGTCGGCCTCCCGGTCTTGATCTGGCGAAGCCATGACCGGGGCCTGATAAACAGCCTGGCTGATCGAACGCACCCTTGCTTAACGACGATATTGACGTCAAACCAAGGCGACACTAAAATTATTATAAACTAGCTGACCCGGCAGACTTCGACTTAGTACTGCCTCATTTTTTTTTGACGAACATCAAATTTTTAACAGGTAAAAATTTCTTTTTGCTCCTAATTTCTCAATATTTTCTCCGTATAAAGCTTCCCTGGACTTCCATAAATATTTCAAGACCAAAATTAGCCAAATTATTCCAGCCGTTCTCACGTTTTAGCGAGACTAACGAACACCAATTAATATATATATATATATATACTCAAATCTAGGCAATCAATCTTATATAATTTGAATTAATAGTAAATATGTCTATCCACATTTCTTCCTAAAATAAGGACTGAATAACAGTGGTTTACCCAAATAGCATTAAAGAATCCAGTGTACGATAGCTCACGGTGTGTCTTGCCATTTCTGCGGCCTCTGTGTGACCTGATCATTACCTGTCGCTAATTTAAAGTTTATCGATGTTTAGTGTTCAACATAGATCTCCTTATTAGTGGAGTGATCATCATCATCATCACAGCCCACAAATGTCCCACTGTTGGGCTCGGGCCTCCTCCGTAATGGGAGGGAAACTAACTTACCATACCACGCTGGTCATACGTGTTGGTATAGGGTTTTGTTTCGAGTTTTTCTTCTCTCACATAGACGTTATATGCGTTTTATATCCCTTATTCGTTTCTTACGATCACGTACGGGTAAGATATGGGGTGGTGAATAGTATTCTTACCCGTCACCACACGAAAAAGTGGAGTGATACGGAAAGATTAAGTTCAAAGTATGGAGAATTGGAAATAATATTAAGAAATAATGCGCAGAAAATATGACATATAAAAATGCTTAATGAATTCATTCGCTAGCGTGAGTAGTTTATGAATACATACAAGCGTAGAAGTTGACACATCCGTCCTACTTGAATATGTGATGAGCGGACAAATGTTTGTTGCCATATAATATTACCATAATATCAGTAGAAAGAGGTCAGCGGCATCTTGATACAGTGATTGTTAATGTTTTAATATAGTTTAGCTTGCAACCCGGTTTTATTATTTGGGCAAGTCCGGGTTATAGTTGAATAATAATGTTTCATGAAATGCTATTTTTACATGACTGTTAACACATTCTTAACATGTCATTACATTCATATTTGTTTACGTTATGAGTGTTGTAATACCAATGTCTTGCCTTTGGAATTGTGTCAGGAAAAGATATTCTGAATGTGTAGGGCAGTGCAGGCGAGAATAGATGCGAATGATGTCGTCCAAATCGAAACTGTTAGTGGACTGAGCGGGTATCAGTTCACCACCCATACAGAGGCCAACCGTAAAAGGTCAAAGTTTCGGTCTTGTTATCGGAATACCAACAGGGATAAGTGCCCGTAAGGGTAATAAGTCCAAAGAATAGGTTCCAGGTACTCGTTCAACTGACGGTGAGTGATAATATGATAAGTTATGGGATGACGTACCCTCCCGTCATCTTGGATGATTTGGGCGAAAGATAGCCTGTTTCTGACCTGACATGAAAAGGGATTTCTGAAGGTAGGGATCCGAAACTGAGACGCGTCTTCATGGTACATCTTTGACAAAGTTTACTGGACGACTAACTCTCAGAACTGAGAGATTCAATTGGTAGAGATGGGCAATATAGTATCGTATGTGGCCATACGTAATCCTAGTGTATACACGGTTGCTTTCTGCGGGTTGTAACTAGACTAAAGCCTGTCAAAAGATGTTTCTCTAAAGATTATCCCAAGTTTTAAGAATTCTTAAAGGTAAGTTCAATATTCAATATATAGAGTTGAGCCTAGTTAACAAATCAAATCAAATCAAATCAAATCATTTATTATGCATAAGCCCTAAAAGGGCACTTACATATTGTCAATATTACATTTTTTTTTTAAATTAATCTACCACCGGATCGGAAAGCCGCCACAAACTGAGAAGATCCGGCAAGAAACTCAGTGGGCTCGTCATTTTTTTTTAAATTGTATGTTTTCTAATATTATTGGATACATATTTAATCCCCATTAGCTCCAGTGAGATGCCCTTCGAGTAAAGATTTATTTTTTAAAAGTTAAATACACCATTAACAAAAAACACAAAAAAGAACAGAAATGGTTGGACCAGATTCCACAAGCGGCACTCGATCACGAGTTAACTACTAAAGCAGCCATCACGCCCCTCAACCACATTCGAGGGAAGGGAGAGACCCGCTCACGTAGCTACCGCAGGCAGAGACCTTTTTAGTAAGCATGACCACACCAAGATCTATAAATTACAATCAAATCGCTCAATTAAATCAATAAATAACTCGTTAGGCAAAACACGCTACACTCTACAATTTGTGACAATGATAAATATACAGAGTTCAGACAACAGTGAGGATCAGCACTAAAACAACGTAAAAGTTAAAATTATATAAAGTAATTGCTGAGAGAGGAGCAACTCATAACCATTCCGTATTATCATTTAGATAATCCGAAATGTTGTAATATCCTTTTTTACAAAGTCTAGTTTTGATAGCCTTTTTAAACTTATTTATGGGCATATCTCGGATATCTTTAGGTAGTTTATTGTAAAAGCGTATACATTGCAACACAACAGCAACAACAACAGCTTTAAGCCTTTATCTAACATAAACTTTTTGAGAGAAAATTTGAACAATAGGTATCATATCTCCAGCTGCTTACCACATTTCTAGATAAAAGGATAGAAAAACTTGAACTTATTTTTATAAACAACTTCTCTTAAATTGTAATTAATAAAGTTAGGAGACAATTAAATGAAAATAAAAAGGAACGTTAATTAATAGAAACGTAATTAATTAGTGCCCACGTTGTTATAAAAGAATAATAAGAGGGATATAATAATTATTTGTTCCTCTAAATATATCATAGAAACAGAATATGTACATTTAATTATGAATTATTTATGATCAGTTTGTTATTATTTTTCTTTCTTCAAACACTGTAATAGCACGCACCCTATATAGCTATTTAATAAGAAAAAGAAATCGTCTGATGATGGATTATAATACAAGGTGTTGCCATCCCATACCATCCTATGAGACTTCTACAAATCAACTAAAAGATCAGCAGAGGAATGGGGGCACCTGGGAAAGTTCATAATAATAACTACGACGTTCAAACGTGGTGATTAAGTTGCTAGGCCTTAATAGTAGCCATAGATAGAATGATAAAGTGAAAATGAACATGAAACATACATATAGGTAAGATATTCTTACATACATACATATCATCACGCCATATCCCTTGCAGGGTAGGCAGAGAGAACAGAGTGCCAGAGAACTCTATCTCTGCATACTTCACTCGCTTCCTCAACATTCATAATTCTCTTCATACACGCTCGCCGGTTTCGGAGACTCTTGACTCCACCTTCCTTCAGTACCTGACCGATCTGGTCTAGGTAGGTTAGTCTCGGTCTCCCTCGGTACCTACATCCTTCCACTTTCGCATTGTATATCTTCTTAACCAGATGTTCGTTCGGCATTCTTTCCACATGAACCATCCGAACCATCGGAGCATTCCCTTTCGCATCTTTACACCAATACTCTCTTTCATACCTACTCGCTCCCTTACGTACTCAAAGATGTTGAATCATAATCATCACAGCTCATATACGTCCCACTGCTAGTCCAAACCTCCTCTATAACAGAGAGTAAATTTTATTATAATACCAAGCTGATCAAGAGGGGCGGTTTTTTGGACTTTTTATTACGAGTTTTTTTGCAATGAAGTTATGCAGAACATATTCCTTGGTTATCTATGATGATCACTAACGATAAGAGAGAGGTTCATTATTTCATCTCAGCTCATATATGTCCCACTGTTGGGTTCGAGCCTCCTCCATAATAGGAGAGAAATTGACCTACTATACCACGCCGTTAGTGACGTACTGATATAGGGTTTTGTTTCGAGTTTTCCTTCTCTCATAGAGAGGTTAATGAATTGTATTTTTAATCCGTATCCGTTCGAACCCAATAGTTTAAATACAATGTAAAAGACCATGGGTGGCCCAGATCCCATAAGCGGCACATGATCACGAGTTAACTACTGAGATTATACATATTAAAAATAATATTACGTAATCCGAGGTAGTATGTCTATCCCCGAGAATAATCCACAATAACCTTGTTAATTTTTAACACATTACTAAAAAAATTGTGGGAAGTTACGAAGCTATTTTCAAATAAAACTACTTTTACGGATTCTATCGCGTTTGTATTTGGTTTTTAATTTCCCGACGTTTCGAACACTTTACAGTGATCATGGTCACGGGAGGACTAAGATGTCTTACGACCAATATGTCCCACGGTGACAATATATCACCGTGGCTCATAATGGACGTAACAACGACGAACGACGTAATACAAAAGCGATAAAATCCGTAAAAGTAGTTTTAGTTCAAATGTGTAACACTCGGGGTAGTACCACACTCTCGCAGAAGAGAGAAAAAAGGCGTACAAATGAAAATGTTTTATATTTGATTTTATTTTATATTGCAATGAAAATTTAGTCATTTTTAGTGGTAGGACCATGCTGGTGACAGTTTTCTGTCTACAGCTGCGGGCTGGTCCGTTGGGGGTAGTACCAAACTCTCGCAGAAGATCGAAGTCTGAGCAATGGTATTTGCTACTACGTTGCATTCGATGAGCGAGAGAGCCTCAGCGCTCACCCACAGTCCGGGTAAAGTTGTCATAGCCATCTGAGGCTAACAACTAAGACACACAAAAAAAAAAAAAAAAAAAAAGAACACCTAGCTATACCCTTGGTATTGCAAAAATCCATGGGCGACAGCAACACCTACGTTACATCAGGTGTGCTGCATGCTGCCACCATATGGCACACGAGCATACACCAATAAAAAATAGGAAAAAAAAAACACTCGTGTAAACATATTAGAATGAAACGTAACAATTTTTTTTTTTTTTTTTTGGGGGTGGGTTACGTTCGGCACGCTCCTCGCACCACTCCGTCCGGGGTGACAGAGGGGCGTAAGCATGCACACCCGTAACCCACCCGTGACGTCGCCTTCGTCGTTGGGCCAACCACCGGAGCAGAGTGACTTGACGTCAGTGGTTGGCCCGACGGAATACCCCTGAGGAGTACCTTCTCCTCGACCGACGTCCCCCCCTCGGGTAGGATGTCGGTCTTTCCTCACGCGGTCGGCCTCTCGGCGGGTGACGGACTAAATCCCCGATCCAGTCACCCGCGGCCTCGGCTAGGGCGGCATCAGGCGCAGGTAATCGCGCCTACGCCGCCCCAGTCGCCGGCGGCGGCTCGCGTCGTCGAGGAGACGCTCCTCGCGCACGCGCTCCGCCGCCTCCTTCCGCGGGACTACTGCCTCGCAGAAGGATGCGACCGCGTCCCAGTTCCTGACGCTGTCGAGCATCGCCCTGGCGATGGTCGGCAGCGTCAGGTCAGCACCGATGATTGTGACGAGTTCACGACGCTGCTCTGCCCAAGCGGCACAAACCTCGAGCGTATGCTGCGCCGTGTCCTCGTCGCAATCGCAGTGGTGGCAGGACGGTGTACTCTCCCTCCTTACGACCGTGTGCAGGTATTTGGCGAAGCATCCATGCCCCGTCAAAACCTGCACCAGTCGGAAGGAGAGCACCCCGTGCCGCCGATTTAGCCACTGCATCAGCACCGGCCGGAAGGCCTCCACGGTCCGCACACCGAACCGAGGCCTCTCCAGCCGGACTGCCCAACGGGCAATGATGTCGCGGCGGGCGTCGACGCGCCAGGCGGTGTGCTCCCTCAACGAGACCACACCGCCCTCCGCTCGCACCCCCAACATCCGCCGATACAAACCGGCGAGCATTTCCGCTTCCAGGTCCCATGGAGGGGTCCCAGCTAATAGACACGCTGCCTCCGTCGACACCGTGCGGTACCCGCGTATGGCCCTGACCGCCATGGCCCTCTGTGGTCGCCACAGAAGAGCCCTGAGTCGGACGGTCAGGGATCCCGCCCACACCGGTGCGCCGTACAGGGCCATCGACCTGATGACCCCTGCGTACAGCTGTCGGCAGGTAGCGCTCGGTCCGCCCACATTCGGCATAAGCCATGATAGGGCGGACGCCGCGCCGACGAGCCGTGGAGCGAGTCTGCGGAAATGCTCCCGGAACCACCATCGCCCGTCGAGCACCAGGCCCAAATACCTCATATGGGCCCGGATGCTGATATCAACCGAATTGACGGTGATCGAGACGCCGATGGGAGGGCTCATGCGGGGCCCATGGAACAAGAGAGCCTCCGTCTTGTCCAGGGCCACCCTCAACCCCAGCGCCCCGATCCGCCTGACGATCTCCTCAGTGCCGAGAGTCGCCAGGCTTGCCGCCTCCTCCAGCGTCCCACCACGGGCTGTGACGAGCGTGTCGTCAGCGTAACATATCACGCCTAACCCGGGCGGGAGGCTCCCCCTCAACGCCCAGTCGTAGCCGATGTTCCACAGGGTGGGTCCGAGGACCGACCCCTGCGGAACACCGCACGTCATGGGCGTTCGCACAACGTCCCCTACTCGGTTGGTGTAGAGGACGCTGCGCCCCTCCAAATAGTCCGCCACTAGCCGCCTCAGGTAAACTGGCACTCCGTGATATCGGAGCGCCTCCCTGACGCAGCTAAATGGCAGACTATTGAATGCGTTGGCGATGTCCAGGGACACCACCAACAGCACTCCCCCGCCGGTGACGGCCTCAGTCGCCACGGCCCTCAGGCGCAACAGAGCCGCGATCGTCGAACGACCCCTCCTAAACCCAAACTGGGCATCCGACAGATCGGGCCCCGTGTCGACGAGGTGCCGCTCGATGCGGGCAGCCAGCACCCTCTCCAATAGCTTGCCCGCATCGTCGAGCAGCACGATGGGCCTGTAGGCCGAGGCCGACTCTAGAGACCGTCCCGGCTTCGGCAGGAGCACCAGCCTCCCCTCCTTCCAACACCCAGGGAACCGCCCCGACGCTAAGCACGCGTCAAACAGCCCCCTGAGGCGGAGACCCAGGTGGTCGAGGACCAGGGCCAGCACGCGGTTGGGAACACCGTCGGGCCCAGGGGCGGTGGATTTTCCGCGCATGCGCGCCACCGCCGCCCCCATCTCGGGTTCCGTGATGGGCGGAACACTGTCATCATCGGCCTCCCGGTCGGTGTCTGGCGGAGCCATGACCGGGGGCGTGTGTTCCGCCCGTCGCGGGAACAGATCCTCGACGACCCTGGTGAGGAGGCCGGGCTGGAGAGTCTCGGTGAGGGGAGGGCCCCGCGCGCGGAGCTTACTCAGCGCTGCGCGATAGGGGCGACCCCAGGGGTCACGATCGAGACCATCCAACATCTCCTGCCGACTGACGTCCTTGGCGGTACGGACGGCCAGCCTGAAGGCCGACCGCGCATTGCGGTAGCCCTCGTAAAGCCGGCTCTCCCGCTCCTCGTCGCGATGGTGCCGCCGGCTGCGGGTGTAGGCCCTTCGGGCGCGTATACACGCGACCCGAAGATCCGCCAGCTCCCGGGACCACCAGTGGACAGCCCTCTTCGGGGGCAGACACCGCACACGGGGCATGGCCGCATCGCAAATCTGCGTCAAAGCATTGCGGATGCGGCCAGCCTCGGCGTCCACCCCGTCCAACTGGTGAGCAGAGGACAGCCACGAGTGAACGATGGCTGCCTCCGCCAGCAGGTCCCGGTCCAAACGACCCACAGCCCATCGCGGGAACGCGGAACGTCCGTCCGCCCTGTGACCCCTGCTGGGCGTCGGGAGGGTCTGGGAGACCTCAATCCGGATATATCGGTGGTCCGATAGGGTCTCAACCTCCTCAACGACGCGCCAGCTCCTCACACGTGCGGCGACAATGGGGCTAGCGAACGACAAGTCCACTATCGACCCGCCCCGCTGACGCACGCACGTTTGCACCGAGCCCCTGTTCAACAAAGAGAGGCCCAATGCCGCCGCCCACAATTCGACCGCCCGTCCTCGGTCGTCCGTCGCGGGGGACCCCCACGCCATGGACTTGGCGTTGAAGTCCCCCAGAACGAAGACTTGGCGCGGTGCCAGTCGCCGTAACGAGGCCTCCAAGATGGTGAGGGAGGCCCCGAAATCAGTCACGCTCCTGTTAGGGGAGAGATAGACTCCGAAAAGCGTAATCTCTCCCCATTCCGCCGCGACGTATCCGACGCCCCTGTCCCTAAGGGTCAGAGACGGCGAAGGCCACAACGTGGAGGCGACGATTGCCACAGTGCCGTCGGTGCTACCCAGCCAGTTAGGTCGGTCGGGCACCACGTACGGCTCCGCGGCTACGGCTACTCCTATCAACCACTCCGCCATGGCTTGCAGGAAAACATCCTGCGCACCGGCGCAGTGGTTGAGATTGGCTTGGAGGAGACGTATGGATTCGTGGTCCATTAACAGACCGTATCCATCGTCTCCTCCTCCGTGCTAACGGGCGATCGGGTCGCGCTCGGAGCGGGCGCAGGCCCGGTCGATGGGCCGCCCCGCCCCTTTGGGGCCGATGCCGGGGGTCTGCAGTCCCCAGAGCCCATGCGGTGCTTGGCAGGCCTATTGCCTGCCGCACACGCGGGGCAGTGGGGCACCGCAGAGCATGATGCCGCCTGGTGTCCAGCCTGACCGCAGCGGAAGCATAACCCGCTGCAGTCGAAGCAGTTGCGACACGTCGGTCGGGTATGCCCGACCGCCATGCACTTATAACACCTCGCGGGCCGGGTTTCCAGCACGGTTACCCGCGCCGAACTCCAGCCCACGAGGAGCCTGCCTGAGTCGGCCAATTTCTTCACCGACTCCACCGGACATTGCACCCAGACAGCACCGACACCGCCCGGACCAGGGCGGATGGTGCCAATCCGGACAGTGTCCGAGACACATCCAGTACACGCCACAATGGCCTCCTGAACGTCCTCCACCGTCACGGAATCGTCCAAACCCGTGAGGCGCATCTCTGCGCACTTGACGGGCCTGGCGATTCGGACTCCATCCTCCGGCCCGAACAGCCCCCTCAGCTTCAAGGCCACACTATCGGCCACCTTGACGCCCTCGGCCCCAGGGAACTCGAGAATACGAGCCCCTGTCCGAGCCTTGCGGGTCCTCGCCTCAACGCCTCCGATGTCGGAGACAAACGTAACAATAAGAATAAAACCACTTTTTTTTTAATAGGTAATTATGGCACCAGATGGTGTATTTAATTTAGATCAAAATTGTTTTCTTCAGTATTACTACGCTTAAAACTTATAATTTACAAGTTATAAGATTTTAAAATGCGTCAGAGCGGCCCAAAACCGAAGCTAACAGAAGGCGGGTTCTTAATCTATATCTATAAAAGAGGATGTTTGTAAATAACATATCGTTAAACTATTTGACTGATCATTATGTAACTTCGTATTTATATATATTTTTCTCACGGAGAATGTTTATAGGCTATACTCATTGATGTAACTCGCTACCAGGTGGCGCTGAAATATATCGACTTCTACAAACAAACGAAAGGGCTGGGTAGTATTTTAATATATACGAACGTAAATGTAAAAATCTAAGCATGTGTTTGAAATTTGTAATATCCATCTCATAATCATCCTATTAAAATATATTTAGCAAAATAAAATTATAAAAAGTCTATAAAAGCAAATCTTGGCACTGTTAAGCGCGACATATCTCACAGAATTGAACATCTGACGGTACACAATAGTATGTTCTCCAGTACAAAGACCAACTCTTGATAATAATTCGTACAATTGGCATACCGCCCAGGGGTCACAGGCGGCTTGCTTCAAATACCGCAAACATATTATATGTATATTTTTCCAAATACGTAGAAACAGTCCGCTACAAAAGTGGTTAGATTGTTAAGTAAATTTGCAATACAATATATTTTTGGTAAACTTAATCGGTCAAAATTTTATTATTATCTTAGCTCGTATATGTCCTACCATTGGGCTCGAGTCTCCACCATAATGGGAGTCAAATTGACCTACTATATCACGCTTGTCAGGCCTATGAATATAGGATTTTCATTAGAGTTTTCCTTGTCTTATATTGTCTTCTCCTAAAACTTTATATTAAGAGAATAAAGAATAACATTGTTCTAAAGCCCTTAACTTATTTTGTAAAGGATAGGTGCAGTGTGTTTCTTTTTTACCCGACTGCAAAGGAGTGGTATTGTGTTTAACAGTATATGTATGTATGTATGTATGTTTGTATGTTCCTTTGAAGCACTATATATACCAAATGCCTGGGCCGATTTTTATGATTCGCACGTTAATCGATTCCTCTTAATCCGGCGAGTGTCACTAAAGATATGACGTTATTGAAAATTCAATATGGCGACTACTGGACGCCATATTGTGAAAATTAAAAAAATTAAAGTCAACAACTACAACAGTCAACTATATTGAGTGGGGTATCGTTAAATAGGTATTTAAAAATCATTTTTAGTTTTCTTTCAACATTTTTCGATTTGACTGGCCGTTTAGGATCTATATCGATTTAAAGTTTCGTAACAACCTTTCTCACATATAGGTTTTTTAGACAGTAGAAATTTACGATGAAAAGACGAAAAATTTATATAACTGGATGTGGATGGACATATACTGAAGTATCTAGTAGGTATATTGTCCAATATACCATAGATAGTCTTACCTAAAGTATCTAATGTCTGACGCGGTCGCCCATCTCCAATTTCTAACGATTTAGTACTCAACTTCAGTCGAAAAACTATATATAGTTAGGTACTTACCTACTTATTAATAAATAAGATAACTATAGCTACCTAGGTATTTATAACTAAAAAGTATAAAATAAAAAAATGATTAAAAAAATCAAAAAACCCGACTGCGTAAAAAGGCACCAAAACTACGTACATAATAAAAAAACTGAAAAGAAAAAAACAAGCACTTAGATGTCCGGTGGTCTAGAATTCCATAATATATTATTGAATAAATACTATTGCAGAAAATGAAATATATTTTAATAATAGAACATGACAACTGAACAGTCGGGATCCTTTATTCGACAGCAAATCTAATTTTTCAATAGATCCCGACAGTTGTCATGTTCTATTATTACCCGACTACGCAACGCAAAGGAGTGGTATTGTGTTTAACAGTCTATGTATGTATGTATGTTTGCATGTTCCTTTGAAGCAGGCAAGGATCTATATCGATTTAAAGTTTCGTAACAACCTTTTTCACATACAGATTTTTAGACAATAGAAATTTACGATGAAAAGACGAAAAAAGTGTATGACTGTGCGTGTGAATGTGGATGGACATTTACTAAAATATCTAGTAGGTATATTGGACTACCTACCGACTGTTCTATTATTAAAATATATTTCATTTTCTGCAATAGTATTTATTCAATAATATATTATGGAATTCTAGACCACCGGACATCTAAGTGCTTGTTTTTTTCTTTTCAGTTTTTTTATTATGTACCTAGTTTTGGTGACTTTTTACGCAGTCGGGTTTTTTGATTTTTTTAATCATTAGACAGAAGTAGAAGAAGGCTAAAACTGGGCACAAAGGTATATAAAAATTTAGTTAATAGTACACTATTCAATAAACGTAGAGAAGGCAAATTACGGATTATAGTACACCATAATCTTGAGTTAAAAGAAGTAATTAGGATATCAAAAAGAGGTAATTAGGATATCATCGGTACTGATCAATTTATAAATATTTTTTTTAGAATACCACCCTACACTAAGGAAATAATCTAGAACTTTACAAACATATAATTAACGCAGACAAATTACACCCAATCTCATTTCGGGTTGAGAGCCCTCAGCGCTCAACCATAGTCCGGGTTAAGCTGTGACAGCCATCTACGGCTAACAGCTAAAAGACAGGCACAAAAAATACACCCAAACTCAGAACAACAGTTTGTATGTATGTATATATACATATATACATTATAAATCTTTATTTTTCTTAAACTAAAACCTAATTCACACGGTGTTCCGCCAATCATTTAATAAAAAAAAAAGAAAATCAAGTTTTAACATTTAAGTGTTCTAAAAACATGGAAATAAACTTGAAATTAAATCAAAACTATGATTATATTACAATATACAAGTTAAATGTTATAAAGGCTTGTTGCGAGATTACAGCTCGATTTTCTTGCTGAGCTATGTTACTGTTCGATTGGCATTGGCTAAATTTACCTTGATTTTTTTTATTATTTAAAAATACTGATAAAACTAGATTTTCTATAAATAAAACCCAGCTGGATCGATTTATCTACCCCGAAACCTACATACAATTTTTTTATAAAATCTTTAAAACTGTTGCCGTGATTCTGAATATATAGAAATAGACCACATTTTCTCGTTTAAAGATATTAGATAAATGATCTATATTAAAATTGGTCATCGAGGTAATCTGAATTAAGATTTGGATTATATAGTGTGATTATCAACTTCCCTAACGAAAGAATGTATTAATCAGCTTATCATTACCATAGTTACCAAATATGGTGATAGAGTGAATATGTAGAGATACAGGAAACTCGAGGTCCTTTTAGCCCTACTGTTATACTGAATTTTTTATTTAAGAATAAAGATCGAGAAAATATAAGATAAATTTTCCACTATCTTAATTTTAGTCAATACCAATATAAAAAAATAAGCAGCATATACAGGCAATAAATAAGGAAATTCTCGTAAAGAAAATTGATTTTTTATTCTACAAAATTATTAACCCGTTTGTTCCATTTTGTAAGCAAAATATATTTTTGCTCTGAATTTTGCTAAGTTTACTCTCAATAATGGCGTATTTTGAGTGATGAATACAGAAATATATTGTATTTTGAGAGACTTAATGAAACATAAATATATTGTGTCATGGAATAACAAAATGTGTAAGATTTATGTGCTCCTTCTTAAGTTCTTGCTTAAGGAAACAATATTTGCGTATAAGTGAACAACGAGGATACTTTAATAGATATCATCATTCTCCTACTCTTATCCCGATTACTTAAGATCGATACAATATGTACTCTTCTTTCATAATACATATTATAAAAGTTAACAGCAATATTTTTATGACCGGCCCCCTGCCAGAAGTCAACCCTCCTTGGGAATGTATTTGTTGACCAAACGGCACCAGATGGAGTTGACCCAGGTCCTTATAAGGCTCTTAGTCGTCTTTTACGACATCCACGAGCATAGTAAGGGTTGGTAGTATTCGTAGCCGCAACCACACAGCTATATAATTTAATTGTATAATTTAAGAGATATATAGAATTTAAATCACATTTTACTTTAAATATTTTCTAATTGAAAACATGAAATAAATATAATTATATATTTTGTTTGACGTAAGATTTCTTATCACTTCATTATTCTTCAAAACGAATTCACGCATTAAAAAATGATCCAGCTGAGATAAAACTAGCATTCTTCTAACTTTATCAAAGAATATACCTACTATATAATAATAGGAAGTGATAATTAGTTCTCTAAATTAAATAACTAGACTTAGGCAAGAAATACGGTAGTTTATGGTGCCTTACGTCACTCTTATGTTGTACCATATAGTGGAACGATTAACCGGTTGAGAAAAGTACAGGATTTAGTTTTTTAGTGTCAGGATTAGTTAGGAAAATAGTAAAATGTATTGCATAGGAATTAAACTAGACCAAGTAAGTGTGTTCTTAGACTGCTCTGTCATCTATGTAGTATTTTGTACTTTACACTGATATAAATGTCCTAATTCCGTTCCGTCTAATGCCGTTTAGTCATCTATTATATTTTAAAGTAGAGATGAGATCGTCGATGAGTAAAATATAACCAAAACTTTATGCACCATATTTTAGTCCACTTATGTATGTGTTGAAAGAAGAAGACATCCTTTGTCAAACCATGTAAATTAGGATAAGGGCATTTAAACGATGATCCCAAAACTTAGCCGAACAAACACTATTTTAACTTCGAGATTCGCTAAACTATTTTGTCTTTGAGATTTTAACTTGTTTAAGCAAACTTCTTACGTTGAAAATACCTTCATACACTTGTCTAGAAAATTAAATGTATGTAGAACAAAATAGTTAACCTAGATTTCTATCGTTTGTTTATTGTAAATAAAACAATTCGAGTCCAAATGTAACATCTATACAAATGATTCTGAAAGCATAGCAATCACTTAGTATTTGCTGTGATTATGTAAATGATGATGATATTAGTTTAAAATTTTTCTTTATTAAGAATTTTGCTTACGGTTACATTTTAAATTTTATTTTATAATTGAATTTTATTTTACGGTTACATTTTAATCTGCTATTTATATTATAGAAACATAAAAAGGAACTTCTGTTTGCGGAATCATCGTCCACTTTAAATAACTTAACCGATCGACTTAAAAATTAAGCATCAAGAGGGGATTTTTGTAAATTTCCGTTTTAAAAACGTAGATAGGGAATTATTCTTTGTATGTTTATTTTAAGCGCTTTTTTTTTGAAAAATATTAAACACCTTTTTAAGGATATAAATAAAGGATATTAATATAAATATTGTATTATTTTTGGTAGGTAAATCAAACAAGTTATTTGCCAAATTTTGAAAATGATAATTCATTAAAAATGTGGTTTTACTTTTATGTTAAAATAAATAATATCATGTATCTTTCATTTGCCCAAATTACACCCCTAAGTGCATTAAAGGGAGTTTTAAAATATGAAATTTATTTACGTTACAATTCATACCTAAAATGAGGGGAACTAAAGAGCTGAAATCTCTTCAGTTGCTATATTATATAATCTATGGACACCATCACAGCATTACACAGTTAACAGGGATGAACTTCCTTGTAAGTAAAGCTATATTTAAGGCTGAATTTTTGTAGGGCGCTATTTTAAAAAATAGTGTTAGGAACTTTTTGAAATACACAAAAGGAAAACCATTAATATTTAAAATATTTTACATTTATAACATACGATATGGAATCAATCAATAGTAAAACCAATTTAAAAGAGTAGAAGAAATAACAATAATTGTAATTATAGAGGTAGGCCCACACTGTTGATAGTTTTTTGTCTACAGCCGCGGACCGGTCCGTCCGGAGTAGTACCACACTCTCGCAGAAGATCGACGCCTGATAATGGCAATATGCTATTGTGCTTTGTTCGGTGAGCGAGAGAGCCGGCAGCCCAACTGGGTGGGTCTGGGGATTTTATTGGTAAGCAGCAGCCTTAACTATACCCTTGGTATTGCAAAGGTCCATTGGCAGCCGTGACACTTACCACCAGATGTGCTGCTTGCTCGTTTGCTATACCATAAGCAATAAAATAAAATATAACTTTAGAATAATTAATTATGCAATTATTAAAATTACCACACAATATATTAGATGATATGCAATAAAGCTACACTCGTTTTAATGGAAATTTTGTTAAATATATCTATCCCACGGGAACCGTAAATTTTGAGGGGATAAAAAGTAGGTTTTATATTATTCAACACTATAACCCATCTCTACACTAAATATTATTATTATTATTTAAAACTGCTATTTTACCGTGATTGTGTGTATAAATATCATTAAAATTCTTATAGTAGAATGCTGGTTAATAACTGTAAATAGAACACCCATGAAAATACTCCATACCGTTATAAAATTAATTTTCTTCTATTAATTGTAGTACTCATTTTAAATTTACTTATTATTTTTTGTGAAATGGCTGTCTGGTAGCGGCTACGAATACTACCAACTCTTACTTTGCTCGTGAATGTCAAAGACGATTAAGAGCCTTATAACCACCTGGGCCAACTTCATCTGATGCCGTTTGGTCAACAATTACATTCCCAAGGAGATTGGTCCGACAACGCTCCCGGTCCGACCGGTCATAAAACTATAGTTAATAACTTTTGCTATACCTAGGAAGAGAAGAGGATTACATATTGCTTCGATCCCAAGTAATTTTAATAAGAGTAGGAGAATGATGATAATTATTTTTTGTGAAAATCATAATATTTACTAGTACTTGCCAACAGATGACGTTATTTAATATTTTTAAAGTTACATTTTATTTATTATTACCGGCAATGTGTACAAATAATCTCCATGACGTATGGAAATATAAGATTTAAACTATATTAACGAAAATATTTATTGTTATAAATTTACTTATTTGTATTTGTATCCTCGTGTAAATAATATCCATAAGGGTGCATCAAAAATAATGCTCATGCAATATTGTGAGAGGCATTACACAAAAAGCCTCTTTCATTTATAATATATATAAAAAAAAAAAAAAAAAAAAAGATTATTACAACTGAAAAATATAAGTGCAGAAATCTCTTATGTTTTATTCTTTACTAGCTTCTGCTCGCACCTTTACCCGCGTAAAAAGAAATTTTTCCCAGAGTTCTGATCTATTATAAAAAAAAAAAAAAAAAAGGGAACGCATTACTAGGGAATAAGTATCCCATGTGTTAATCTAGGAAATGGTCCGTGTGGATATGTGCCCATTTTTATCTGTTTTTTTGTAGCACAGATGGCATAATTGTTAATACACCGATATATGGTGCAAACTTTATGGATTTGATTCCCATGTAAGACAATTTGTGTGATCCACAAATTACCGTTCTGAGTCTGGGTGTAATTTATGTCTGTTAATTATATTTTTGAAAAGTTCCACGCAATGCAACGATTATTTCATTATTGCAGTTGTTTATAAAAAAAGATAGGGTATTCATGTAGGTTACTTCTTTTCCTATAAACAGGTATGGGTAAAATTTTATATTGTAAAGCGACGGATGAGAGACGGCTGCATGTAGCAGAGATGCGAATGTTGAGATGAATGCGTGGCCTGACGAGAATGGATAAGTTAAGAAATGAGTGTATAAGAGAAAGTTTGAAAGTGGCGCCAGTGACGGCAAAGTTGAAAAGTGAACGCCGGAGTTGGTATGGACATGTGATGAGACGGGACGAAAGTAATGTTGTGAAAAAAGTTTTAAGTATGAATGTTGAAGGCTTTAGGGGTAAGGGAAGACCGAAGAATAGATGGGTGGATTGCGTGAAGCTTGATATGGATATACCTATCCAGGGCGTGACCGCAGATATGACTTCGAATAGAATTGTGTGGAAGAAAAGAACATATTGCGTCGACCCCAACAAATTGGGACAAGAGCTGGGTAATGATGATAATGATGAGGTATGAGTAAAATTTTGTAAACATTATTAAGAGCTATTTAAAATCCATGAATTTGTATTACGGTTAAAATCACAGTCGAAATATATTCCATTACTAAACAGAATAATCCTCCATAAATTATCGAAAAAGGTCTACGTATGGGTCTAGGATTTGGTTTTATCTTAGCTAACATTAGGCTAGCTTTAGTATGGAATTGGATAGTGAATTATGTATTCTTCTTGATCCCCCACATAAGAGACACAATGAATTTGGTCGCCGCATTAATATTGATCAATGTTTAAATCTAGTATAGAACTCCTAAGTTTGATGAGAAGGTCAATTATTTATATATACACCAAAACTTCTACGAAGAGATCCTAGTACTAACATTTCAGAATATCTACAGCATCCAATCAAAATGTTAAACACGCGGCATTCCATTTGCATAAGTCATACATTGTAAAATAGTTGGAAAACTCCTTACATATTCAAGCAGTAGTATTAAACAGACTAGTAATTTAAATATCTAATTATAAAATACTGCCTAGTGTAAGGCTGTATCTAAAAAAACTTTAGCACCAAGCAGATATTATTGAAGCTAGAAACATAAAATTTTGACAGTAGTTTTTTTTCATGACTTAAAAATCTATTATACTAAGCAAGGGTTTTTCGAAATTCCACCCCTAAGGAGTTGGAACAGAGTGGCAAAGTTCGTATAGGGAGAAAAAAAAACCATTGGAAAACTTAAAAAGTCCTTTATAAACATTTTTTTTATTTCTTATGGTGGCAAACGAGGAAGCAGCACACCGATAGTAAGTGTCACTGCCGCCCATGGACCTTTGCAATACCTAGGGTATAGCTTAAGCCACTGACTACCAATAAAATCCCTAAACCCACCCAATTGGTCTTCCGACTCTCTCGCTCACCGAACGAAGCGTAATAGCACATTGCCATTACTCAGACGTCGATCTTCTACGAGAGTGTGGTACTAACCCGGACGGACCGGCCCGCGGCTGTACACAGAAAACTTTCAACAGCATGGTCCTACCACTATTAATTCAATACTGTAGACGTTAGTCGCCTGAATGTAAGAACTACACAAAATTCACTTTAAAGTAAAAAGATTTAATTAATGTAGCCGTTATCGCAAACATTATGTAAATGACATTTGCATTCCTACATTTATTTAAATTGTCTCGTCGTTAATTTCATTTACGTGCTTCTAATTTGATAACAATATATTATTTTATACTGTTTGTGTAAGCTATTTTTAATAGGTTATAATTGTTTTATTTTGATTTTTATCTATTCGACGGGCATTTATTGGTCCGTTCAATGTAGCTCAATGACCTGACCTGACTGTGGCAGATTAAATATATCGAGAGTTATTCAAATATTTCTAGTTTTTTTTTTAATAAATTCCAAATCCCGTGGCTAAATCGAAAGTGGATTTGGTAAAGTACCTTAATATTACATATTTTAAATACAACGTAGCCTAAAAGGTTTTTCATAGAAATTGTAACAAAATTCCGTTTAATAATGGTTATATTTTTTTTACCCGTGTGATGACAGAGTAAGAATAGAATTCATCATCACTTACCCGTGGGTGATCGTACGACTAAGCGATATCAAATGCATATAACATCTATGCAAGAAAACATAACAACACGTCTGACCAGCGTGGTTTAATAGGTAAATTTCACTCCCAATACGGAGGAGTCCCGAGCCCAACAGTGGGCTGTGATGATGATGATGATATTTTTTTTACATAACTGATTGATTGATAATAAGACATGATATTAATAAATTTTCATTATACATGGTGTAAATAAAGTATGGAGGTAATATGAACAGCTGATTGTACTTGAGTGTGTACGATTGGAAGCCGTATTCCAAACAGAGTTTTTCATTCGTACATACATACATACATATCATCACGCCATATTCCTTGCAGGGTAGGCAGAGAGAACAGTGCCAGAGAACTCTATCTTTGCATACTTCACTCGCTTCCTCAACATTCATAATTCTCTTCATACACGCTCGCCGGTTTCGGAGACTCTTGACTCCACCTTCCTTCAGTACATGACCGATCTGGTCTAGGTAGGTTAGTCTCGGTTTCCACCGGTACCTACATCCTTCCACTCTTGCATTGTATATCTTCTTAACCAGACGTTCGTTCGGCATTCTTTCCACATGTCCGAACCGTCGGAGCATTCCCTTTCGCATCTTTACACCAACACTCTCTTTCATACCTACTCGCTCTCTTACATCGTCGTTACGAATGCGGTCGGTCAGCCTAACTCCACAGATTCTCCGCAGAGATCGCATTTCGACCGCATTAATTTTACTTTCACACTCTTTTCTGCATACCCAACTCTCGCTTCCATACAGTAATGTTGGGACAAGCACTGACTTTTTTATTCGTGACATTATTATTTAAACATTAGAGAACTCTTTACTTTTATTGTGTCACGTACTTTAGTACTGCATGGATGGATGGATTTTTTACATAATAACTTATACTACTACTATATAATGAGGATTACTATAATAAATATTTGTGTTATCGTCAAATTTTTAAATTTTTCTTAGCATGATATAGTCAGATACTTAGCGCTGTCATTTCAGTCATTTGCAATGACTATAGGAAAATGTGTATGCATTACTTTAGGTGGAGACTTTTGGCATCTATATATCACATAGGTGCCAATAATGTGATGAAATGGATGTGAAATGGCTACGAGGCGGAGACCATATCCCAAAGAACATGTTTAGCTATCGGGATTGGTATCTATGATACAAGATGTAAATCAATTTGCCTCACATCTGATCTAATTCTGAATAGCACTTTAGTTTAAAGTCGCAATGCAGTCACTTTGTGTATGAATTGATATACTGCCAAATCTAATTAGATTAGAAAACTATGTCAGACGAAGTAAAGAAAAATAAAAGTTTAATTGATAATAAATAGAATAGCACAGAATTATATTTTTTTCATCATCATGAGCTTATCAATTATCTAGTCTTGAACATAGGTTTCTTTTTTTCAAAAGAAGATAATACTACAATTGCCATGCCTGGAACCTACCAATTAGTTTGGCGATCGCAGTTGATATTTTAAATTTCCCAGTAGAATACTGTTGCCTATTATTTTGGTGCTCTTAATCGACGTTTGCAAGTCTCACAAGGGGATAAAAGGTACTAATATATCCTTACCCATTACTTCACCAGATTGGTCACGTACTAAAGGAAGGTGGAGTTAAGAGTCTCCGAAACCGGCGAGCGTTTATGAAGAGAATTATAAATGTTGAGGAAGCGAGTGAAGTATGCAAGGATAGAGTTCTCTGGCATTCTGTTCTCTCTGCCTACCCTGCAAGGGATATGGCGTGATGATATGTATGTATTACTTCACGGGAAGATACGCCTTGATAACTTTAGTATGATAATAATCTAAATATATAGCTGGTTGACTGACTCATCAATGCCGAGTCAAGGTACTAAGACTAGAAATATGAGTGCGATGCCCAGACGGCGAAAGCTGCCGAGGCATCGGCTCAAGAGGAATCCGCGAGGGTAAACGGTCGGGCAGGCCACTGAAGACAAAGATCGAGTTCCGGTAGTCTGCTCGCACGGCGAAGAGAGGCGTATTGCACGATGGGTCTATTGGGGCGTGCGTCTCCGTCGCCCTGGATAATAGCCCACCGAAAAAGAAAAAAAAATAGGCTAGAAATATAATATAACAAGACTGAAATTTTGACAGTAGTTTATAAAACTCGATTACGAAGTGAAAAATGATGTCACAAGCGGGATTCGAACCAGCGCCTATTGGGATTCCGGCCCAATCGTGCTGCCACTACACCACCGTGACTAATTGTAGGACATGCAAATTTCACTTCGTATCATATTTACGTCTTAAGGTGACGGTATGCTATCTACCCGACAATGTTTACACAGTGTTATAGGCTTAATACTTAAAACTCTACAGTTAAAATTGTATTAAACGATGACACAACCTTGTTATTTAAATTACTGAAATTTAGCATTTAATATGCTTATTATTTATAAAACTCGATTACGAAGTGAAAAATGATGTCACAAGCGGGATTCGAACCCGCGCCTATTGGGATTCTGGCCCATAATATGATACGAAGTGAAATTTGCATATCCTACAATTAGTCACGGTGGTGTAGTGGCAGCACGATTGGGCCGGAATCCCAATAGGCGCGGGTTCGAATCCCGCTTGTGACATCATTTTTCACTTCGTAATCGAGTTTTATAAATAATAAGCATATTAAATGCTAAATTTCAGTAATTTAAATTTGACAGTAGTTTTTTTTTATGACGCACTAAGGAAGAATTTTACTTTTTTTATAAATTTTTGCACTATTTTCAATTTAAGCACAAATATTGTTTAGTGAAAATAAATAAACAAGTTCAAAATTTTCATCTTCTAAGAGTTTAAAATAAGACACATATAATTCCTACATCGACATATCGCAGGCAAAAAATTATATAAGTAATTGCTACTAACAATTTTAATAAAACATATGATGTCGTGATAGGATGTATTATTATGATTAGAAGTGGTGGTTACGAAACCATAATTATAAGGTGTCTCGAACAAACAAGTCAGTAAAGTCTCCTGTTTGTTTCCTACATGGATTGTAGTTTTATCACGCACATATAATTTTATTACTCTGACCTATATGGCAGAGGCGGCGTAACGCCTCTTCTACTAAGCTTTAATACCGTCATGGTACATATATATTTGTGTGAGCTGTTGATGTTTTTAGTTTAGTTTATATGTTTTTGTTGGCATGTTTATCATTTCAGTTTGAATATTTTTCATTTAATTTTAGCATAGTTTTATACAAAATTACCTCCGTGTAGTGATTGAATAAGAATACAATTTACCACATCTCCTATCTTACCTGTGGGTGATCGTAAGAGACGAAATAGGGATATAAAACGCCTAAAATCTATGCAAAAGAAGGAAAACTCGAAACAAAATCCTATTCCAACACATCTGACCAGCGTGGTGTGGTAGGTCAATTTCCTTTCCATTATAGAGGAAACCCGAGCCCGACAGTGGGACATATATTATATGAGCTGAGGTGATGAGGTAATGATACAATAATTATAGAATTTATAATATATGTTAGAGCAATAATACGAGTCACGATTTGGTTATCATACGTATGTACCGGTGTACCCACACTGGCCCAATTGGTAAACTAATTGAAACGAATTTCCGATAGGTGTGAGTTCAATTTCCATGAAAGTTAATCATTTTTTGCTCGTAAATAAGTTATATATATATATATATATATATATATATATATATATATATATATATATATATATATATATATATATATATATACTAGTCACAAAAATTAAAGGATATAAAAAAAAATCCAAATTTTTGGGTGATTTTCAACGAGCTGTAACTCCGAGGAAAATAGTTGTACAGAAAAAATAAAAAAAGCAAATTGTAGCTCTAAGTGTCTAGTTTTCAGATATGACTATAAATTTTTTTTATCATGTCCAGGTCTGGAGAAATTCTAAGAAAACAACAAAAAAAAATTTTTCAAATTTTTTTTTCGTCTAAAAAAAGATCCACGGGCTTCAAAAAAATTCTTTTGAGTGTTTCGTTCAAAAGTTCTTTTAGAAAATTTAATACTCTTTAATTTGACGTATTCAAAAAGCCTGTACAATGATTTGCCGCGGAGTTATCGTCAATCAAAGCAAAAAAGATCTTTTTAACTTTGATAATCAATAACTCCGGAGATAATGATTGTATAGAAAATTGAAGGAAGGTTTTGAAAACTGCACAATATTCTCTATAAGAAAATGTAAACATCTTTTAGAAAAAAAAAAAATTTTGAATTGAAAACTCGGACTGGAAAAAAGACAAAAATTCGCATAATTAAGGATATTTGGATAACTTGGTATAACTTTGGATAAAATGGATGAACGAAAGATATCGTCGGTAATTTTTTAACCTTAAAGTGTCCCCTAAAATCCCTCAAAAATTCAAAGCGCTGTGATTTTTTTTTCATTGTGCCCCGAAGCTTCAAATTCTTTGTTTTTGCAAAAATCACCATTATGAGCAATTTTGTGATTTTTATTAATTTTTTCAATGGAAAAATTTTTTTCTCTCTAAAATCTTTATTTTTTTGATCAAAAAGATTAACTGTTTAAGAACTTTGAAAAAAAAAATCAGTCATTATTTCAAGAGATATTGATTATCAAAGTTAAAAAGATCTTTTTTGCTTTGATTGACGATACTTACGCGACAAATCGTTGTACAGGCGTTTTGAATACGTCAAATTAAAGAGTATTAAATTCTCTAAAAGAGATTTTGAACGAAACAATCAAAAAATTTTTTTGAAGCCCGTGGACCTTTTTTTAGACGAGAATAAATTTGAAAAATTTTTTTTTGGTAGTTTTCTTAGGATTTCTCCGGACCTGGACATGACAAAATTTTTTTATAGTCATATCTCAAAACTAGACACTTGGAGCTACAATTTACTTTTTTTATTTTTTTTGTACGACCATTTTCCTCGGAGTTACAGCTCGTTGAAAATAACCCAAAAATTTGGAATTTTTTTTATATCCCTTAATTTTTGTGACTAGTGTATATATATATATATATATATATATATATATTATATAATTTATTGTTATATTTATTTATTACTAAAATATTCGCATATGTTTAAAAATTACGAGTATTTTAAACTCGCAAAACGTTTCACCGTTTTCTTGGTTTTATTTTGGCGTTTCACATTTAAACAGTTTAAATAACAGAACAAACAAAATTAAAAGATATTTTATTTTTAACTGGTTATACTGTTACCACACCCTTCTTTCAGCTATTATCTATCTGTTCATTCATATGTATCTATCTGTTCACAATCTGTTCATTCACAACGGATCACTAGTACCGATTCCTTAACTTCGGTGATATAATAGAATGCTTAAAAGGCCTTTCTTCTTTATGTTCCAACCATCTATCAGCCTAACAACATCCAGTGCTGATTGCCACACTTGACAGATAAGTCAGTGATTACAAGTTTCTGTGGAGACTGCTGCTAGAATGTAAGATATGGTGATATTATTACATTTTAATGTATCACCATTATTTTAAACGACGACGTAAGAGAGCGAGTAGGTATGAAATAGAGTATTGGTGTAAAGATGCGAAAGGGAATGCTCCGTTGGTTCGGACATGTGGAAAGAATGCCGAACGAACGTCTGGTTAAGAAGATATACAATGCGAAAGTGGAAGGATGTAGGTACCGAGGGAGACCGAGACTAACCTACCTAGACCAGATCGGTCATGTACTGAAGGAAGGTGGAGTCAAGAGTCTCCGAAACCGGCGAGCGTGTATGAAGAGAATTATGAATGTTGAGGAAGCGAGTGAAGTATGCAAAGATAGAGTTCTCTGGCACTCTGTTCTCTCTGCTTACCCTGCAAGGGATATGGCGTGATGATATGTATGTATGTACCATTATTTTAGGTTATGGTCTATATATATCCCGCCATCCGGGACGATGGCAGGGCCTGCGGCCCTATAACTCACCATTGAACCAGCCACTGTTACCATTTCCTTAACATCCATGGTTGACCCATTAGGTTAACCTTTCGGATATCAACCCAGTCGATGCCCCAGCAACAAACAACCGTATCATGTTACCGTGGGATGTGCCACCATACTAGGAACTTTTTTATATTAGGAATATCTTACTATATTATTTAATTGGATGCAGAAATGATTTTAAGTAAAACCTAACAAAGCTTTTCCCATTTTCATCATTCTCCTACTCTTATCCCCATTACTTGTGGTCGATACAATATATACTCTTCTTTCATAGTACATATCGTAAAAGTTATTGGCAATAGTTTTATGAACAGCGGCCTACCAGACGTCAACCCTCCTTGGAAATGTAATTATTGACCAAACGGCATCAGTTGGAGGTCGTTATAAGGCTCTTAGTCGTCTTTTACGACATACACGAGCAAAGCAAAAGTTGATAGTATTCGTAGCCGCTACCACACACAAAGCTTTTCCCATTTTATACATTAATAATTAACACTGGTTAATTACTACCAGTAAAATTAATTATATCAGTATATTGAAACTAACATGGCAGTATTAATGAGAAATCCATACACGAAACGAGTAATTGTTTGGTTTCTATCGGTTTATACGTTAAAGGGTTCCTTTATGAGTTTGACACAATTTCATATTAACTCATTGCATATTAATTCGTAAGTTTCAAACCTTCTAGTTTCAAAGTGTGCCTTAAAATATGATATACGTTAATATTAACTACGCTTATAGCTGCTTCAATTATCACATATGGAGATAGAATACGATAACTGTAAACTATATTTAGACAACGTAGAAAGCTTAAATATTAAGACCGCTTAAAGAAGATCTTGTATATCAAGTTAAATGTTAGCTCAGCCATATCATTACTTATAGGATGTTAACGTTGAAGTCACGTCCAAGTTTGTTCAGAGAGATATATATAATTAATATATGATATTAGTTTATGTAAATGTGTTTAAATACTAATTAATAGCTGTATGGCAGCGGCTACAAATACCACTACAAATACCAACCTTTACTTTACTCGTGGATGTCGTAAAAGACGACTAAGAGCCTTATTACTTGGGCCAACACCGCTTGATCAGTCAGTAATTATATTCCCAAGGAGGGTTGACATCAGGCAGCGGCCGGTCATAAAACTATTGCCAATAACTTTGCAATAAAAAAAAAAAAAAAAAAAAAATGTAGGATGTACATATTGCATCGACCCCGAGTAATTGGGATAAGAGCAAGAGAATTATATATATATATATATATATATATATATATATATATATATATATATATATATATATATATAACATTAGACACACTTTTCTGGGGTACTTACAACTCCAAACTACTTAATAAGCACGGTTACTAGGTATTAGCCTTCTTAGGGAAGGCTATGTCATATATTAAAGATAATTATTTAAAAGTAATTGCTCCTAATTGATACACTTTTATATATCAATGGAAGGTCGTCATCATCTCAGCTTATGTATGTCCCACTCCTAGGCTTGAAACTTGACCACAATAGAAAGGTTTTAATAGTGGTTTTATTTAAAAAAAAATTCTCTTGTTACTCTTTATATATCCAGAAGTTATCTTTTACGAAACCCACCATCAAGATATTAATTGTATTTTTACTCCATCATCACACGGAAACGATTAATCAAAGATAGGTATAATTTTATATACTTGTTCCTCATAATTCATATTTAACCTTTTTACACTATTATAACTAGCTAGCCGCATTATTCAGGAAGGGGCGCATTGTTCAATAATGAGCGAAAATTCATATGTGATACCCAATTCTCCTGCTAGGAATTTTCCTATAAGTTTTTAGTTTTATAACTCATTCATTTTAACAGAATACGTCACTATTTATTTATTATCTGTGTGGTGACGGAATAAGAACACAATTCACCACCTCCTATCTTACCCGTGGGTAATCGTAAGAGACAACTAAGGGATATAAAACGCATATAACATCTATGCAAGACAAGGAAAACTCGATACAAAACCCTATAACAACACGTCTGATCAGCGCGGTATAGTAGGTTAACTTACCTCCCATTATGGATGAGGCCCGAGCCCAACAGTGGGACGTATATGGGCTGTGATGATGATGATGACGTTACTATTTTCAAATAAAAATTGAAATCTTTTTTTTTTTTAGCGTTGAGTTATTTATGGTCGGCGCTCTTCTCGCACCACTCCGTCCGTAGCAACAGAGGGGCGTACGTACGCATACCTGTAACCCACCCATGAACCTCGCCTACGTCGTTGGACCAGCCACTGGAGCAGCGTGAACTTGTCGTCAGTGGCCGGCCCGACGGTATACCCCCTGAGGGATGCTCTCTCCTTGCCACCGAAGACAAAGATCGGGTACCGGAGGCCCGCTCGCACGGCGAAGAAGAGGTGCTTGCAGGGTGGGTTAATGGTGTTGCGCGCCGCCTCTTCCGTCACCCCGGACTGATTTGGCGGGGTGCGACGTCCATAGCCCACCGCAAAAAAAAAAAAGGGGTGCCCTCTCCTTGAGCGACGAGGGGGCGGACGTCGGTCCCTCCTCGCGTGGTCAGCCTCTCAGCGGGTGACGGACTACTTCCCCGGTCCAGCCACCTGCGGCCTCGGCTAGGGCGGCATCAGGCGCAGGTAATCGCGCCTACGCCGCCCCAGTCGCCGGCTGCTGTTCGCGTTGTCGAGGAGACGCTTCTCACGCACGCGCTCCACCACCTCCTTCCGCGAGACTACTGCCTGGCAGAAGGCTACGACCGCGTCCCAGTTCCTGACGCTGTCGAGCATCGCCCTGGCGATGGTCGGCAGGTCGGCGCCGATGATTGCGACGAGTTCACGGCGCTGCTCTGCCCAAGCTGCACAAACCTCGAGCGTATGCTGCGCCGTATCCTCGTCGCAATCGCAGTGGTGGCAGGACGGTGTACTCTCCCTCCTGACGATCGTGGACAGGTATTTGGCGAAGCATCTATGCCCCGTCAAAACCTGCACCAGTTGGAAGGAGAGCACCCCATACCGCCGTTCCAAACAATGCATCAGCACCGCATGGAAGGCCTTCCGCACACCAAACCGCCGCCTCTCCAGCCGGATTGCCCGACGAGCAATGACGTGTCGGTGGACCGTCGACGCGCCAGGCGATGAGCTCCCTCAGTGAGACCACACCGCCCTCCACGCGCACCCCCGACACCCGCCGATATAAATCGGCGAGCATTTCCGCCTCCAGGTCCCACGGGGGAGTCCCGGCGATCAGGCGCGCTGCCTCCGTCGCCACCATGCGGTACCCGCGTACGGCCCTAACCGCCATTGCCCTCTATGGTCGCCACAGAAGAGCCCTGAGTCAGACGGTCAGAGACTCCGCCCACACCGGTGCGCCGTACAGGGTCATCAACTGGACGACCCCCGAGTACAGCTTTGGGCACGTAGCACTCGGTCCGCCCACATTCGGCATAAGCCACGAAAGGGCGGACTCTTTGAGCGAATTTTGCGTTGAAATAAACAAAGTCTTAACATTAATATACATTTAAATTAATTAATTTATTTATTATTAATTATATTATATTTATTAGTCTAATTATATAATATTATTAAACGTTGTTTGAAAAATAACATGCCTCAACGTGCCTAAGGCCGACAAACTAATTGCTTTGACTTGCTCTTACTAAGAAGGGACTAAGTGAAATGAGAAAGAGGCTTAGTTGAAACCAACGCTTCATCGATCATGCTTGTCATGGGACTTTCAAATGAGGGTACCCCTGTCAAAGTTAGTCGTCCTGCGGCTAGGTGGGTCAATGACATTATTGGGACTCGCCGCAAGTAACTGCTTACAAATAACTTGTACCTAAACTAGAAACGGGTGCTGTTCTATTTATTACTTAAATACTTCAATATACGTACAACATAGTTGTCGAATATGATTTACTTTAACTGGCCTTCTCATAATAGTATAAAAATATTATAATAAAACAATGTAATATAAATTTATCAGAGAATAGTGTAATAATAATAGTGGTAGGATCACGCAATGGACAGTTCTCTGTGTACAGCCGCGGACCGGTCCGTCCAGGGTAGTACCACACTCTCGCAGAAGATCGACGTCTGAGTAATGGCTGTTTCCTATTGCGCTTCGTTCGGTGAGCGAGAGAGCCGGAAGCCCAACTAGGGTGGATTTGGGATTTGTATTGGTAGGCAACGGCCTAGCTATTGCAAAGGTCCATGGGTGGCAGTGACAATTACTATTAGTCTGCTCGTTTGCCACCATAAGCAATAAAAATAAAATAAACCAAGCTCTTATAATTGTATTGTAAATGCAGCAGTTTGTATTTTTGAATGATAGTTCTTATGCCTTTTAGATTTTTTTTTTGTAGGATTACAAAAAAAATCATTTCATATAAATTTTTCAATTGTATACAAGTCTCACCCATATTTTATTAAGAAATATTTTAATTAATAGTAATGTACAAAGCCAATTATATAATAATAATGAGCAAAGTAATATTCTCGTAAATTATCAATCATTCATTTACTATGTATATAGGTGATTGATATTTACGAAAATATTATGTTATACATACATACATATCATCACGCCATATCCCTTGCAGGGTAGGCAGAGAGAACAGAGTGCCAGAGAACTCTATCTTTGCATACTTCACTCGCTTCCTCAACATTCATAATTCTCTTCATACACGCTCGCTGGTTTCGGAGACTCTTGACTCCACCTTCCTTCAGCACATGACCGATCTGGTCTAGGTAGGTTAGTCTCGGTCTGCCCCGGTACCTACATCTTTCCACTTTCGCATTGTATATCTTCTTAATCAGACGTTCGTTCGGCATTCTTTCCACATGTCCGAACCATCGCAGCATTCCCTGTCGCATCTTTACACCAATACTCTTTTTCATACTTTCTCTTTCATTTTCTCTTTCTCTTTCTATGTTAATATATTTAATTTTATATAATTTGAAGGTATTTCCATTGCCCTTGATTGCAAATGAGCAGAGAGCCTGCCTTTTTCTATTTTTCTTGCGGTGGACTATGGATGGGGTCGCGCCCCGCCTAATCGGTCCGGGGCGACGGAAGAGACGGTGCGCAACCCCATAGACCCACCCTGCAAGACCTCCTTCCTCTCTTCGCCGTGCGAGTGGGCCAGCGGTACTCGATCTTTGTCTTCGGTGGCCGCAGAGAGCCTGCCTAGGAATAAGTGATAAGTGCCCATTATAATTCTGAGCAATATAAGGGAGAAAGAAAAAGTAGGATGGATGGGGATTTGTGCCTTCTGTTTTTTGGCTCATCAAATGAAGCGTAGTAGCAAATTGGTAATATTTAAATGTATTTTCTTGCGAGAGTGTGGTGCTACCGCGGACGCGCTTACAATTAAACTTAAAATGGCAGCAGACAGAAAACTGTTACCAGTGTAGCCCAACCAATACTGTTTCATTTTTTTTAAATTAAAACTATCGTTTACTATATTTTATAACTAAGCTAACCTTAATCCGAGAAATAAAACTCAGCTCATATATGTCCCACTATTGGGTTCGAGCCTCCTCCATAATGGAAGGACAATTTTATTGACCTATTATACCACGCTGGTCAGACGTGTTAGTATAGGGTTTTGTTTCGAGCTTTCCTTCTCTCGCATAGATGTTATATGCGTTTTATATCCCTTAGACGTCTCGTACGATCACCCACGGATAAGATATGAGGTGGTGAATTGGATTCTTACTCCGTCACCACATAGAAAAATACACAATTAGAAGAAAGTAAATATTTTATTTTCGTATGGTGACGAATAGGTAAGAATACTATTAACCACCTTTCGGAAGGAAGCTTCCTCGTCAGTATCGTAGAAGACAACTATGAGATAAAATACGCATTTAACTTCACTGCAAAAAAAAAATGAAATAAAACTTTACAGTGTACGACCGTTAGCAAACAGCACTAAGTATATCCAGCACCCTGAACAATAACAAAACATGATCAATTGGCCAACCACTGGTAAAGGTAATGCATAGACGCATTTTCATAACGAGAAAAAAAACGGCACGATGCGCACTCTAAGTGCTAACTTAATCTTCTAGAGCATCATTTATTTAAATGAACTTAATATTTAATTCCTTGCTTAACTTATATATAATTTAAAAATAGCAAATGTAGTTTTGATCTCATGGATTCACTATTCTCTAGCTCTTATCGCAATTACGCAATGTGTACATATTGCAAAAGTTATTGGCAATAGTTTTATGACCGGCCGCCTGTCTGACGTCAACCCTCCTTAGGAATGTAATTGTTGACCAAAAAGCATCAGATGGAGTTGGCTCAGGTCGTTATAAATCTTTTAGTCATTTTTTACGACATATATGAGTAAAGTAAGGATTGGTAGTATTCGTAGCCACTACCACACAGCATCTCGTGGAATATGTATCTGTTTTCCTATCGCTCGAATAGTCGATTCGTGTAGGTGTGATGACAATAAGAAATGAATGTATATAAGCTAACTTTTAAACAGCATGAGCCTCCAGAAGAGACTCAAAAGCTTTAAAGATATCTAAGATCGGATCATATCAGATTTTATATCGAGATTTTCTTCTTTTATAGCGAAGTTATCTGCTTAATTCCTTTAAAATATTTAGACAATAACGTGAAAGAAATAGGTTATGACCATTGTATAATTAAACCTTCACAATTATTGTAATCAGTATTAATTAACAAAAAGCGTCATAAGCTACAGTTAAAATAATTTGTCTGTTTTAATATCATATAGCGCCATCTTTTGATCGTATTTATAACTTAACATAGCATTTCTACTAACACAGATAAATAAAGAATAGAAAGAGAATTGAAATTATAGAATAAATACTTATTGAGACTAATACAGACTGGATTTATTTTAAAGTTTTACATACAAATATTTCTACAGATTTAAAAATATATAACACAAAACTGTTGTATCTTTTTATAAAACTAATGGCTCTATGCGGTTGACCCAAATGTTTTCTATAAATACATATATCGAAATTCAAACTAGTTTTATCGATTTGTAACTAGTTATTAAATTGTCATGTCTTTTGTATTGTGTACGAAGATATACGTAACAATAGTTTTATTTAGAATAGAATATTTCACTAAAAGATTAGATAGGTGTTTATCCATCCAACGGCTTCTCAATATTGTCAGAACTCTCCAAAGAGCTCATAATGAGACAAGCTCAAAGTGATCTAAATATTCTAGACCGATGGTTTTCATGTAATATTTTAACTATAAATACTTCTAAAACTAGTTACATTATTTTAGCAGCAAAAAATAAGAAACTTCAAGAGTGCATGTCATTATAAATTAATAATAATCTTATTAAGAGAATAAGTGAAAAAAAGTACCTAGGTCTTACTTTATATAATCGGTTATCATGGAAACCACATATTGCAAAATTACGTGGGGTACCGCTTCGAAAACCATTTTAAAAGACCTACAGAGCTCGCAGAACAAACTTATTAAAGTTTTATTCAACTATAAATATTTGACACCAACTTTAAAAATCCATCAAGAAACTAAATTGATGAATATAACACAGACCTATATTTATAAAACTTGTATCTTGATTAGAAAAATATTAAATAAGGATATTCACACCAAAATATCATTTACTAAATAAAAAAAATAAAAAAAAACCCATTGCGGAAAAAGTGAACCAAATTACGTACGCAATAAAAAAAACTGAAAAGAATAATCTGAAAAGAATTTGCTGTCGAATAATGGATCCCGACTGTTCAGTTGTTGTGTTCCATTATTAAAATATATATTATTTTCTGCAATAGTATTCATTCAATAATATATTATAGAATTCTAGACCACTGGACATATAAGTGCTTGTTTTATTCTTTTCAGTTTTTTTTATTGCGTACGTAATTTGGTTCACTTTTTCCGCAGTTGGGTTTTTTTATTTTTTAAATTATTTTTTTATTTCATACTTTTTAGTTATGAATACCTAGGTGGCTATAGTTATTTTATTTAATAATAAGTAGGTATCTAACTATATATAGGTTTCGACTGAAGTTGAGTACTAAATCGTTAGAAGTTGAAGATGGGAGACCGCGTCATACATTAGATACTTTAGGTAGTCCAATATACCTACTAGATATTTTAGTAAATGTCCATCCACATTCACACGCACAGTCATACAATTTTTTCGTCTTTTCATCGTAAATTTCTATTGTCTAAAAATCTGTATGTGAAAAAGGTTGTTACGAAACTTTAAATCGATATAGATCCTTGCCTGCTTCAAAGGAACATGCAAACATACATACATACATAGACTGTTAAACACAATACCACTCCTTTGCGTTGCGTAGTCGGGTAATAATAGAACATGACAACTGAACAGTCGGGATCCACTATTCGACAGCAAATCTAATTTTTCAGTGGATCCCGACTGTTCAGTTGTCATGTTCTATTATTAAAATATATTTTATTTTCTGCAATAGTATTTATTCAATAATATACGAGTATTATGGAATTCTAGACCACCGGACATCTAAGTGCTTGTTTTTTTCTTTTCAGTTTTTTTTATTATGTACGTAGTTTTGGTTACTTTTTACGCAGTTGGGTTTTTGATTATTTTAATTTTTTTATTTTTATTTTATACTTTTTAGTTATAAATACCTAGGTAGCTATAGTTATCTTATTTATTAATAAGTAGGTAAGTACCTAACTATATATAGTTTTTCGACTGAAGTTGAGTACTAAATCGTTAGAAATTGGAGATGGGCGACCGCGTAAGACGTTAGATACTTTAGGTAGGACTACCTATGGTATATTGGACAATATATCTACTAGATACTTCAAAAGATGTCCATCCATATCCAGTTATATGGATTTTTCGTCTTTGCATCGTAAATTTCTACTGTCTAAAAAACGTATATGTGAGAAAGGTTGTTATGAAACTTTAAATCGATATAGATCCTAAACGGAGAGTCAAATCGAAAAATGTTGAGAGAAAACTAAAAATGATTTTAAAATACCTATTCAACGATACCCCACTCGACATAGTTTGTTGACTTTATTTTTTTTAATTTGCCCAATATGGCGTCCAGTAGTCGCCATATAGAATTTTCATTAACGTCATATCTTTAGTGACACTCGCCAGATTAAAAGGAATCGATTGACGTGCGAATCATAAAAATCGGCCCAGGCGTTTGGTCTATATAGTGCTTCAAAGGAACATACAAACATACATACATAGACTGTTAAACACAATACCACTCCTTTGCGTTGCGCAGTCGGGTAAAAAGGGCATGTTCAGAAAAGAATAACAAGGCATTCAAATAATTTAGTGATTTATGGGCCGAGAACAAATTATGGTAAGCGAAATATATACATGAAGGAATACTATGTTTTTATAATAAAATGCCTACAGATATGAAAAATGTCAAATCATTGTCATGTTTTAAGAAGCTACTTAAATTATATGTTTTAAAAGAGTGCTAAAGTAAATTCACAAAACTAAATTCAGATGTGAATAAATATTGGCCAGTTTAATTAATGATTTTAATATGTTAAACTGAATGTATACTCATTTTGTACAAACTAACTTAGATTAAGATCATATTGTTGTTAACTTCCGTTTAACTGTGTAACTCATACATGTTTTGATGAATAATTAATAACTTACCCACAATTGTCAGTTTGTAAAGGATTTAAGAATAATCATTGTGTGTGCTTATTAACATATAAAAATAGTGGAAATTTTATAGTGTTTTCTCATGTAAGTGATTTTATAATCTTTTATGAGAATAAATTAATCTAAACTTAATCGATACACTTATTAAGCGCTTTGGCGATCGCAATTGGTGTTATAAGTTCTTCAGACAAGTGCTGCCTTTTTTTCTGACAGGCTATGCTGAACTGTTTGGGTGATGAAAAGCTGGCGTTCGACTCAATAATTATTATAATATAGTTGTATTACTCCTGCATTGTTATTTGGACTGACCATCGCTATTGACTACCTGACCTCGGTAGGAGAGTGCTCCTCCTCATTCTTTTGGCAATTTAAGACATTTTTATGACTCCCATGAGAGTAAGAATTGCTTAAATTCCTAAGCTGTTATCAAAGAGGACATTAATATATTACCTATATATTCATATGTCACCAATCTTTAGTTTCTTGTAAAGTCTAGTTTCATATCCGACAGTTTGCGTTGATATTTTTTGTTTCGTATTACTTACATATTTTTTGATATGGTGATGGGCTAAGGATACACAATACATCCCCGTCCTCCTTTACTTATTTTACCTTTGTAAAATAGGGTTTACCAATAGGTTGAAATAGCATTAAGAGAATGGTTAGAAACGCTTTCTTAGGAAATTTTTTACGCTATCTACGATTATCAACCCTCCTGTCATGCGTGTCATTATGGCATTATCTCTTATCGTGAGGAGTTCTATCTTCAGGAGTAGACGTATTACAGACTAATGATGAATCACAAAAAAGTTTGGCTCTTTAAAAATCTGTACTGAGACCAGATTGGCAGGTAAGCTACTACCAATATTTATGCTAACAAATCGAAGAACAAATTTATTTTAATATTTTTTCTCTTTTTTGGCAAACAAGCAAGCAGCACATTTGATGGCAAGTGTCGCCACCCATGGACCTTTGCCATAACTAAGGCTATAGCTAAGCCGCTGCCTACCATTACAACATCCAAACCCACCCGGTTGGGCTTCCGGCTCTTTCGCTCCCAGAACGAAACACAAGAGCACATTGCCATTAGTCAGACATCGTTCTTCTGCAAGAGTGTGGTGCTCCTCCGAACGGACTGCCCCGCAGCTGTAGACGGAGAACTATCAACAGCGTGGTCCTACCACTAATAAATATTCTACTAACATTTTTACTATTCTTTATGCAAAAATTTAACTTTCATTAGATTGAGAATAAAATTAAGAAAAATATTTTCACTAAATGCTAGTAAATGATATTTTGTTTTTCAATTCTGATTCAATTGGATGAATCAAATGATTAATTTCAATTAATTTTCTATTTTGATTTGGTTTGATGTATTTAATCAAAATTTGAAAATTCTATAATCAAAATAGGTAAAACGAGTAAGAAAAGTTATACTAACTTTTTAAGGCAATATGGAGGAATCTGGAGGTGGTGCTCATCACAGGAGTAAGATTTCCTTATATTCCTTCCTTTCTTGAGGTGTACGGTATATTGATTAATCGTGGGAAAGTGGTGGGTCTTCCTTCCTCTCCTCCATTTTGTAATAAATTTTATTCGTTTTTTTTTAGACTATCATCATCATCATCATCTCAGCTCATATATGTCCCACTATTGGGCTCAATCCTCCTCCGTAATGAGAGCGAAATTAACCAACTATACCATGCTGGTCAGACGTGTTGGTATAAGATTTTATTTCGTGTTTTCCTTCTCTTGTATAGATGTTACATGCGTTTATATCACTTAGTCGTCTCTTACGATCACCCCCGGGTAAGATAGGGGGATGGTTAATTGTATTCTTACTCCTTTACCACACGGATATACTATAATTATCTACTGTTGTTGGCATCGTATTCCCGTCACACTATCAGAAGAATTGGCAGGCTATACAGTGTAAGTATTCCTATCACCCATGGACTTTAACAATACCAGGGGTACAGCTAAGCATCTGTCTACCAATGAAAACTTTAAAACCACTTAGAATGTTGGGATACCGGTTTTCTGACTCACCGATGGAAGCACAATAGCATTTTAATACTGCTCAGATGGTGATTGCCTGCGTGAGTGTGGTATTAACCCGAACCGAGTGGCCTGCGGCTGTAGACAGCCAAACTGTCAATAGTGTAGCAGTACCACTATATAAATTCCTATCATATAATTCTACACCCGTAGAAAAAGAAGGAGGGATGACATTATATTCTTCCTTTATGACTATACGGAAAATAATTTATAAATATTAATAATACAGCTCTCCCATATAGAAAAATTATATTCAGAGATGAGAGTAAATAAATAAAAATAATGTTAAGAATAATAAATAACTGTATTGTAATATAAAATGTAGCCGTGTGGTAGCGGCTACGAATACTACCAACCCTTACTTTGCTCGTGGATGTCGTAAAAAACGACTAAAAGCCTTATAATGACCTGGGCCAACTCCATCTGATGCCGTTTGGTCAACAAAATTATTTCCAAGGAGGGTTGATGCCTGGCAAGCAGCCTGTCATAAAACTATTGCCAATAACTTTTACAATACGTACTATGAAAGAAGAGTACACATTGTATCAACCCAAGCAATTGGGATAAAAATAGGAGAATGATGATGATATAGTAATGTAAAAATCTTATCTTTTTAATTTTACATAAAAAATAAATATTACAGGCCTCAAAGTATAAAACCAGTAGAAATATAAATAAATTTAAAGTCTAATTTCTTGAATGTTTACTCGATTAACTAAGTAATAAGATCAAAGGTTCGTTACAGATTCTAATTATCTGTTTAAACAGTGTTCGCCATCTTTAATTTAGATTTTATATTCATGCAATTTATTTATAATCTACTACGGATGGATGGCACACCCAAAACGAGATGGATGGATTGTGTGAAAGAATATATGTGTATGAAAGATGTAAGTGCAGATATGACGGCTGATAGAAGCGTACACCTTACAACCCCACTTAGAGTGGAAAGAGGGCAAGCTAATGATGATATTTATAATCTAATATATTTATTACAATATAATGTGCTAAAATGAGAAAAGTTCAGATATGAATCTTGACATCTAGCCACGCGTATCCGAGATACCCAAGAGATATGTATATTTCGAGTATCATATTTTCAGTTGTAAGAGGTTTAATACATATAGAATAATATTTTATTAGATACATAAATTATAAAAATATTATAAAAAAAAACTATATAATATTCAAAAAAGATATTAAACTGAGAGACTATAGAACAACGTTATCGTTAAAAGAAAGGAAAAAAAGGAAAAAGATTTTATTTTGCAATCTAATATTTTGCTCAAGCTATAAATTTATATATGAGACTAATGTTTATATGCATGAGGCCAAACTATGGTACATGTCTTAGCTGGATGAATTGATACGCTTGCTTTAATAATCATATTCTAACTAATCTTTAAACATTACGGTTGATTAAAAACCTTTCAAGCTGATTATTCTATGATTTTCACTCACAGTTATTTTAATGCCATCTATAAATATTCAATCTGACTCTAGATGCAATTTTTGTTCGATGATTTTCCTTGATATGATGATAAATCCCTCCGAGACTTTCATACGAAGTGTTGTCAAAAAGATGATAAGAGAGAACATTATATCGTAATTACATAATATATTTTTTATATTTAACTATATAAAGGGCATATCTAGGGACCAATTTATCGTGACGAGTGCCGTAGATTCAATCTCCACCCATGCAAATTCTTTATGCAAAATACAAGTTACTTTTGAACCTGGGTGAAATTTATGACTTTAATTGTATGTTTGTAAAGTCTATTGGTAGACATGTATTTATTTCTGAGTTAGTGGTATTGTCCTATTAACAAGAAAAAAAAAAACGTCGAAATTAAAAAAATATATACTTTTAATTATATGTGATGTTTACGCGATTATTACTCATTTGAAATTCAATTATTTTATGGATTCTATCGCGTTTATATTTGATTTTTAATTATCCTCCGTTTCAATCAGTCTTCTTGTGATTACGAACGCTGTAAAGTGCTCGAAACTTTGGGAAATTAAAAACCAAATACAAATGCGGTAAAATCCTTAAAAACAGTTTTATTTAAAAATACTTCAAATTATCTAATTTTATAGGTTCCCAATTGTCACAAATCATTATAATAAAATTATTAATAACATTAAAATTGTATTGAAACATTCCAGAAGTATATGTCTAGTAAAACCAGTGACTGACGAATTAAAACATGAAAAGTATCATAAAAAATATTTCCGGCTATAACTATAATTTTATTCTGTTGGTTTTATTATTAAACTTATTGCTCCAACCATAAAGTATTATGTAAAAATAAATTTAAGTATCTTGGTTATGACTAATCTACAGAACTAAAATAGAGCACCAACGCGGTTAATTTCTCAGTATAAAAGATTACTTATGAAATGTGTTCAAATGTCAACTTAAATCAATTTTCATTGTAAAAAAAAACAATGAATGATGAAAATATTAAATTCTAAGCATTTTATCTCATCTCAGCTAATATATATCCCACTATTGGATTCGACCCACCTCCGTAATGGGAGGGAAATTGACGTACTATATCACGCTGGTCAGACATGTTGGTATAGCGTTTTGTTTCAGGTTTTTCTTCTCTTGCATAAAAGTTATATGCATTTTATATGCCTTATTCATCTCTTACGATTACCCACGGGTGAGATTGGGGGTGGTGAATTGTATCCTTACTCCGGCATCACACGAAATGTTTTATTTATTCATTAAATTATTAATTAACTGTGAAATGAAATCTATTGTTGATGACATAGCTATCTAATTGTTGCCGGTTGGGCCACTGAAGAAAAAGACCGCGTACCAGTGACCCACCCGCACGGCATCGAGAGGTATATTGTAGGGCGGGTCTACGGGTTCTTGCGCCGCTTTTCCTGTCACCCCGGACGAAATAGCGGGGTTTGACGTACCGTAGCACGCCGCCAACAAAAAAAAAATTGTTGATGACATAGCTATCTAATTGCTATGTGAATACTTTATGAAAGGAGATGTTTCTGCTCTCTTCTCTTATCTCATCCTATCCATTCTATCTTCTCCTCCCAATTTAAAAGAATACAATTTTAAAATAAAAGTATACAAGTTTAATTTGGTAAAAACCACACGTAAGGTTACGGAATGATTCATCATTCCTTTTCTTCCCTTTCCCTTTAAAATTCCTTTCCTTCCTGTGAAACGACTTTCATTTTCATTGTGAAAATGGTCTATACCCATTAGTGGGACATATATGAGCTGAAAAAAAGAAGTATATGAATATTTTGAAGAATTTTAGCTATGTGGTAGAGGCTTCGAATATACCAACCCTTATTTTGCTCGTGGATGTCGTAAAATATGACTAAGAGCCTTATAATGACCTGGGCCAACTCCATCTGATGCTGTTTGGTCAACAATTATATTCCTAAGGAGGGTTGACGTCTGGCAAGTGGCTGGTCATAAAACTATTGCCAATAACTTTTACAATATATACTATGAAAGAAGAGTACATATTGTATCGACCCCAAGGAATTGGGACAAGAGTAGGAGAATAATGATTTGTGAAGAATTTTTGATATATATATATATATATATATATATATATATACATATATATATATATATATATACATATACATATATATATATATATATAGTACTACTAAGTATTAGGCACTTTGTATACTTATAAATTTTCGTGCTAAACTTGCTCACTTTTACGTATGATAACGAGCCAAAATACAATATATCCCCGCCCTCTTTATTTCTCTTGGGAGATTTTTAAAACCCGATTCAAATAGCATTAGATCAAAGGCGTTCTCCTGGGAAACTTCTTATTCTAACTATGATTATCAATTCGCGTATCAAGCATCGCAATTATAGCATTGTCTCTTCGTGAGGAGTTCTATCGCCAGCAGTAAACGTATGATAGGCTGATAGGCAATAAAATGTTGGACTGTGATGAATTAAGAACACTATAATGTCAATCCCTTCTTTTCTTGGGGAGTCTTAAAAACTGGCTAAGATATCCGAAAGACAATCTCCAGAAAAACTGATAATACTAATTACAATCGCCAATCCATTTTTTAACAAGCTTGTCAATTATGATATTATTCAGTTTGCATTTATCTGCCCAACTCAAAAGAATATACACGTTAACTTACTGTTCATTATTTAATAACAGATAGGTAATTAATGATCTATCCTTGTGGTGACAGAGTAAGAATACAATCCACCACCCCCTATCTTACTCGTGGGTAAGAGACAACTAAGGGATATATATAACGCATATAACATCTATGCAAGGGAAGGAAAACTCGAAAGAAAACCCTGTACTAACACGTCTGACTAGCGCGGTATAGTAGGTTAATCTCCCTACCATTAGCCCAACAGTTGGACATATATGGGTTGTAAGGATGAGGAGGAATTATTGATAGTTAAACTACGATTGGCTCGTTAAATACTTTGACCTTTTCAGTTTTCACAGTACTTTACATATAAGATATACAACCAATGATAAAATTCAGAAACAAATAATTACACAAAGAATTTGCATACATGACAATAGAACTACAGTAATCAAAATAAGATGTAAGAATTGGATAAATGAGCAATCGAATAGGCTGAAGCATTCTCCTATGTAACTTATAACACTTACGGAGAAATGCGGCGGTATGCAGGATTGCCTCCAACATACCAAAAGTACAGTTATGGCATTACCCCCTCTACGTTGTGATGGCTATATCCAACAGTAGATCTGATAGTGGATGTATGATAGACTGATGATGATAATGATTGTAATCGGAAGTATTTTGAATATTATAAAATGTATTTATTTCGTCAATACATGTTTCTATAAGGAAATGTCACGAACAATATGTATGAAGTTGTCAGTAGAAATAACGAAGGCTTTTCCATTAGCACCCGCTGTGACCCAGACACATAGTGATAAGTGCAAACTAGTGTTATTAAAACGGATTATTTCAAGAGGTTTAGACGCGCACGAGTGCATCCCATTACATGCATGCCGGCGTAGGTGATGTTGAGAAACTAAAATGTTTAGTTTCATGAATAGATTAGCATGAATTTATCATACTTAAAAGTATTAGTAAATGACAAGTTTTTTATTCCTTTATATTAGATGCTTACAGTATACTAGCTTCTGCCCGCGGTTTAAATAGTAACTTTGCTAAAGTTGAATTATTATCTCAAGCAAACATATTATCGAGATAAAATATTTCCTATGTTCTAACTCAGAAAATACTCTATCTATGTGCTAATTTCTATCTAAATCGGTTCAAAAGTTTACACGTAATTGAGTAACAAACGTTCATACATCAAAATATTTTCTCATACTTTCACATTTATAATATAAGTAGGATGAAAATTAGCGTGCTTATATACAAAACGTGTTAATAATAATGAAATCTATGTTAATATTCATAAATTTAATATCAAAGATACTATAATCATATATACCTTGTACTATTATTTCTCAAACAGTAATTTAAACTCTCGTATTCCTGACATCGCAGTGCTATAGCAATCAATGAAAAGCGTACGTCTTAAGATGTATATATAAATATGTGATCTTTTTAAAACTATAATTATGATGTTTATAATATAATTATAATTGCATATATAAGTTTTATATGGCTATCTTAATTATAAAATAGTTTACAAACTTATAATATAAAACGTTGTTCTACATTTACTTTCATACTAAAACTTTACTAAGAATACCGTAGGAGTTACTAACATCTCTTGTTTGTCTATTGCGAGACATTTGTTTTAAAGACAGCTTCCGACATTAAGAAAATAATCCTTATTTTTCGGGGGACTTTACAAACATTAAATTTCACCTTTTCGGCTCATACACGTTTCACTGTTGGGTTCGAGCCTCCTCCACATTGAGAGCGGAATTGATCTACTATACCACGCTGATCAGATATGTTGGTATAGGGTTTTACTTCAAGTTTTCCTTCTCTTGCATTAAAGTTACATGCTTGTATCCCTTAGTACATACATACATATCATCACGCCATATCCCTTGCAAGGTAGGCAGAGAGAACAGAGTGCCAGAGAACTCTATCTCTGCATACTTCACTCGCTTCCTCAACATTCATAATTCTCTTCATATACGCTCGCCGGTTTCGGAGACTCTTGACTCCACCTTCCTTCAGTACATGACCTCCTTCCACTAAATACATCCTTCCACTTTCGCATTATATATCTTCTTAACCAGACGTTCGTTCGGCATTCTTTCCACATGTATCTAATAATCTTTATCCCTTAGTCGTATTTTATTATCACCCACGGGTGTGAAAGGGAATGGTGAGTTGTATTCTTACTCCGTCACCACACGAAAAATATTCAATTTCATAATTTAATGACATTCAATTTAATGGACACAAATTACAACTACTTAAAACTACAATTTGTGGATCGCAAAACGGCAATTGGCCTACGTAGAAATCGAACCCACGACACTGATATGGTAGGGCGGCATCATAATTACTACGTCATTTGTGCAGTCGATACATGCATAAAAAGAAGTCGTATCAATCAAAAATGTATTTGTAACCAACATTGGTCTTAATCGACTATCTAACATTTTTTTCACAAACGGAACAAGGAAGTACACTCTATTAAGCTTAAATTATTGTAATCTTGGAAAAGACATTAACTGGGAATTTAATATACGACGTTGAACAGAAGATTGATGTAAGGTTTTACTTCTATACTTCTATTTAGTGGAGTTGGTATTTGGCTTTACCATAACCAAGATACAGTACTGGCATATAGTCCCAACCTCCTAACTGTGGCATTGGCACATAATCGACGCTAAACCCGGCAAAGCCCAACTGGGGTGGGTTTGGGGTTTGTATTGGTAGGCAGCGGCCTAGCTATACCATTGGAAAAGGTCCATGGGCGGCAGTAACGCTTACCATCAGGCGTGCTATCTGCTCGTTTGCCACCATAAGCAATAAAAAAAAATCGCATATTTTCTGAGAAGTGGGCATGAATTATCATCATAATTTTGCTCTTATCCCAACCACTTAGGGTCGACGCCATATGTCATTTACTGCCATATAATCCTATCAGACGCCGTCTCTGTAGTCACTTCCAGACTATCCATGTCAAGCCTCACGCAGTCCATCCATCTTTTCTTTGGTCTTCTTTTACCCATAAAGCCTTTAACGTTCATACTAAAAACTTTTCTTACAACATTACTTTCATACCGCTTCATCACATGTCCATACCTTGTCAGCCGTTCACTTCTTAACTTTTCCGACACTCGCACAACATTCAAATTTCCTCTAATATGTTCAAAAGTGGGTATCAGTAAAGAGTTTTTACCCACGCGATATAAAAGGGGTTTTACTAGCCTTCTTTTTCTGGCAATGATTTTTCTGTTCACACCCCTTAGTAATCATTTGTTGTATGGTAGAGGCCACGAATACTACCAACCCTTACTTAACTCCTGGATATCGTAAAGAACAATTAAGAGCTTTATATTAACTTGGGCTAACTCCACTTGTTGCCATCTGTTCTAGAATTACAGTCCCAAAGAGGATTGACGTCAGGCAGACGGCCGGTCATAATACTATACTTATATAACCAATATTTTTTGGAATATTATATACGACAGAAGAGGAGTACAAATTGATTCAATTTCAAGTATTTGGGATAAAATTAGGAGAATTAAGATGAATTTCTTAGTTATCACTTATGGTACCTAAAGAAAAAGTAATAGTGATAATGGGAAAGCAATCAAATATTTATTTACCATCAAGTATATTCAGGAGTCTGTATAAAAAGAAAAGCGTGGCTAAAAAATTGTTTTATGACGATAAAAACAATTTACTTAAATTAGAACAGCTATAAAAGTAAGGTATTGAAACAGCAGTTTGAATTTCCTTGTTTCTACCTAATATTTATGGATGTTTTAAAATAATTAAAATAATATTTTATATAAATAATATATTCACCGCAATCGGACATTGAAGAATGCTGGAGAGTATTGAAGGAGAGTATGGTAGATACAGCGAAAGAAGTATGTGGAAGTTCAAAGAAGCATAGAAAAACAAATGGTGATGCATGGTGGGATGCGGAAGTGGCAGCTTCCGTAGAGCAAAAGAAGAAAGCGTGGCTGGACTATGTCTCTTCTTTGAATCTGAATGACAGTATGACTGAACAGAAGAAAGAAATATATCGGCAATGTAAGAATGACACCAAGGCCTTAGTGAAAGAGAAACGTGATAGAGCAAGTATGAGTGCAGAAGATAGGCTGACTAAAAACTTCGAGAGTAACACCAAACTCTTTTGGAGGGAGGTGAAGAAGTTTCGGTGTGATTATTCAGCCTTTAGAATGAATAAAATAAGGTCTAAAGGTGGAGACATTCTTACACAAAGACAAGACGTGTTAAGCCGATGGAGTGAATATTTTGGCGATATGTATGCGGATGCTACGGTTGACGCCGGTGTCGCATGTGGTTTAGTAGAACAACATTCGACAGCGGCGTCCTCCGATGGCATCAGTATGGATGAAGTTGAATGGGCGATAAGAAGTTTGAAAAATGGTAAAGCAGCGGGCATTGATATGGTGTCTGCCGAGATGATTAAGCTTGGTGGCTCCTGTGTCGTTCCTGTTGCTCCTCAATTTATGTTGGAGCTCGGGAATGGTTCCCGGGGACTGGAATAGCGCAGTCATCGTGACTTTGTTTAAAAACAAGGGTTCACGTTATGACTGCGCAAATTACAGAGCCGTAAGCTTGACCAGTTTGGCAGCAAAAATGTATGGTAAAATTATTGAAAGGAGAATGAGGATGGTGTCCGATGGTTTACTGTGTGAGACACAAGGAGGTTTCAGGAGTGGAAGGGGATGCATGGATCAAGTGTTCTCGCTGCGCAACATTGTGGAGAAGCATCTGGCTCCAGGTCAGAGGGTTTTCTGCAGTTTTGTGGATCTGGAGAGAGCATTTGACACGGTTGTACGAAAGGAACTTTGGGACATTTTACCGGTGTATGGTATTAACGGTAAACTGCTACAGGCTGTGCAGTCCAGTTACATGGGCTGTAGAGCCTGTGTGCGGCTGGATGATGTAATGTCGCCTTGGTTTGACGTCAATATCGGCGTTAAGCAGGGGTGCGTTCTGTCAGCCAGGCTGTTTATCATATATCTGGATAAATGTCTCCAAAGGTTGAACGATATGAATGTGGGAGTCCAGATGGGCGACTCAGTGGTCACTGCTCTGCTTTATGCAGATGATGCAGTCCTGCTGGCACAGTCAGCGACTGACCTGCAGACCCTAGTCGACACAATGACAGAAGATTGTAAGAAAAGGGGTCTACGCGTGAATGTGAGCAAAACCAAATTAATGGTCTTTGAAAGAGACGAAGCCAGAACAGATGTAAGAGTAACTATAGGTAATGATATACTAGAGCAAGTGGATGAATTTGTATATCTTGGATGTAGATTTAGCCGAGATGGAAGGTACACCACTGATATAGAGCGAAGAGTGAATGCGGGAAATAGAGTGAACGGAGCGTTGGGGCAACTTCTCGACAGCCACCACCTCAGCCAGAAGGCACGTGTAGCAATACATAACGCAGTGCTTGTCCCAACATTACTGTATGGAAGCGAGAGTTGGGTATGCAGAAAAGAGTATGAAAGTAAAATTAATGCGCTCGAAATGCGATCTCTGCGGAAAATCTGTGGAGTTAGGCTGACCGACCGCATTCGTAACGACGACGTAAGAGAGCGAGTAGGTATGAAAGAGAGTATTGGTGTAAAGATGCGAAAGGGCATGCTCCGATGGTTCGGACATGTGGAAATAATGCCGAACGAACGTCTGGTTAAGAAGATATACAATGCGAAAGTGGAAGGATGTAGGTACCGAGGGAGACCAAGACTAACCTACCTAGACCAGATCGGTCATGTACTGAAGGAAGGTGGAGTCAAGAGTCTCCGAAACCGGCGAGCGTGTATGAAGAGAATTATGAATGTTGAGGAAGCGAGTGAAGTATGCAGAGATAGAGTTCTCTGGCACTCTGTTCTCTCTGCCTACCCTGCAAGGGATATGGCGTGATGATATGTATGTATGTATAAATAATATATATATATATATGTATATATATATTTTATAAAATAATATTTTAATAAATAAAATAATTAATAAATCTGTGGAGTTAGGCTGACTGACCGCATTCGTAACGACGACGCAGGAGAGCGAGTAGGTATGAAAGAGAGTATTGGTGTAAAGATGCGAAAGGTCATGCTCCGATGGTTCGGACATGTGGAAAGAATGCCGAACGAACGTCTGGTTAAGAAGATATACAATGCGAAAGTGGAGGGATGTAGGTATCGAGGGAGACCGAGACTAACCTACCTAGACCAGATTGGTCATGTACTGAAGGAAGGTGGAGTCAAGAGTCTCCGAAACCGGCGAGCGTGTATGAAGAGAATTATGAATGTTGAGGAAGCGAGTGAAGTATGCAGAGATAGAGTTCTCTGGCACTCTGTTCTCTCTGCCTACCCTGCAAGGGATATGGCGTGATGATATGTATGTATGTGTATTTTAAAATAATTAAGGTCATCATTATTTAAAATAAATCATAATATATCTATGTATTAGTAACATTAGCACATTTTTTAAAATTAAATATTTGCAACAATTGACATTATGTCTAGACAAAACTTCGGATGAGAGGAGACCACAGTCATACTTAAGTAAATTCGCTTTAAAATAATAATAGAGAGAATTTAAATTTAATAACGTAAATAATGTATGAAATGGTTAAATTATTTTGATGGAGGTATTTGAATGCACACTGAACGAAAACTTCAAAGAAATTTAATGCATTTACAATGCAGGTTTTGCAATTCAAAATATTTCAAATCTGAAATATTTTGAGGTGAAAGAATTCACTCTATACTATTGTAAGTATAAATACACATTACTGTATTAATGTAAAATTAATACCAATTTCAATTAATTATATTCTATGTGGAATTTTTGCATTTCAGCTTTCTATATAAATTAAAACAGTGTTTGATCACTTGAAGGTTCAAGTTTTTATATTTCCGAACAAAATATTTTTTGTTATTTAACAATTGATATAAGGCTATTTATAGAAGATTTTTTTAAAATTAAGCGAGGTAAAATAATAACGTAGTCTAAGAGAACTAAGAAAGTTTAGTCTCTCAACATTAATAAGTAAAGCAATTTTAAGTAAAGTAAACCTAATATTTAGCATGTTTGTTATTTTCCAATGAATTCAAAGATTAGTATAAAAAAATATGTAAGCTTGTGTAGAATATAACATTTAGATTTAAATATTTTTTGAATTTTATACCCTTACCAAATGTATATTATAATCCTTTGAAATTAAAAATAATATTTAATACTTCTATGAAGATCTTTGAAAATGCTTAATGCCTTTCGGTATATAAGTATACAAGGTAATTGAAATAAAATAAAAAATAAAATAAAATCTTCTATAATTTTATGTACCTCTACAAATACATATGTTTTGATTGTACATGTTATTATTTTGACATAACTGCGAATAATTCTTTCTACTTTCTTAAAATAAGAAAGACATTACATAATGTAAAATTATCAGGCTTATATGTGCCGTGATTATGGGAAAGCACAGTATTGTCGCCATATGCTATTGCACGTCATTGCTTATATAAAAAAACGGTCATATTTTTAATTTTGATTACTTAATTAAATACTGACACAAACACTTAAGGTTATACCTTAAGTGTTTATGAACCACCGAAGTATTAACCAATAATGTATTCAACAATAATGTATTAACCAATAATGTATTAACCACCGAAGACAAAGATTGGGTACCGGTGGCCCGCTCGAACGGCGAAGAGAGGCGTTTGCATGGTGGGTCTATGGGGTCGCGCCCTGCCTCCTCCGTCACCCCGGACTGATTTAGCGGGACGAGACGCATCCATAGTCCACGGCACAAAAGAAAAGGTAAATGTATTAAAGAATAATAAAAGCTATAATTATGTAATTTTCCACCTAAGTCTGAAAATAAGTTATAACACTACAGGTTTTTTGAGGTAGTTATTGAATATTTTATCTCAACTCATTAATGTCCCACTACTGGGCTCGAGCCTCGTCCCAAATAGGAGGGAAATTGACTTACTACACCACACTAATCAGACCTATTTGTATAGGGTTTTATTTTGATTTTATTTTGAGATATATGTTATATCCACAATTTATTCCTCATTCATCTTTTACAATCACCCACGGGTAAGATGTTAACCACGGGTATTTGTGAAATAATGATGTAGTAATGACAATATAAATAAATCCAAAAAATACGTGTCAACATCATTACTTTCCTCACTATTATCGTAAAAAAACAACTAAGGAACACAATAGTAATAACATCATTACAAGAGATGGAAAATTAGAAATAAAACTTTATTTACCGTTCTGACAAAATGTTATAGTAAATTACATTATTATTATGGGAAAATTCCTACTATTTATATGAAGACAAAAGTTACTTCGCTGAAATATGATTATATTTAAACTCAACTCACTCTCTTGGGGGAAAAGTGTTGGGAAAGGGAAATTTAGCACTATTAAGTACTGCAATTTAAAACATGGTTACGTGATGACCACTTTACAGTGATGGTGACGAGAGGACTACCGTGACCATGATCACTGTAAAGTATACGAAACGTAGGGAAATTAAAAATCAAATACAAACGCGATAGAATCCGTGAAAGTAGTTTTATTTCAAATGCGCGTGCGATACTCGCGTAAACATCAGAAACCATTAATTTAAAACATTAAACAAGTAAACTATTTATTGGTGCCTCAGACAATAATAAAAATTGACGAGAAGCATATTCATTAGTTATTAGCTAACGTTTGAGATCATTTCGTCTAAAACAAACTATTTTTTTAGAAAATACTCCCTGAAAAAAATAAATTCTTTAATATGGCTTAAGGTTTCAGTGACTTGATAAATTTATCACAAATAAAAGTTTAATTTACATCTCCGATTGGGATCGCCAATTCCCTGTCAATCGTGGCGATTATGGCATTAATCCCTTTGCAGAGACTTCTACTCAACAATAGGCATATAAATACTGCCAAATAAGCCCATGGGCTTAGGTATTTTATTGGTAGGCAGCGGCTTAAGCTATACTCTTGGTATTGCAAAGGTCCATGGGCGGCAATGACACTTACCATCAGGTGTGCTGCATGTTCGTTTGCCACCATAATCAATAAAAAAAATACTGATTGATAGAATAGATACAATAAAGCTTTGTTATTATTATTCAAAATAGTGTGGTGTTTTTTTATACAAGAAATATAGAAAAGTTTTTATTATATCAGCCACTAATAAAATTAAAGACCGAAGCACGAAATACCACACTGTCAGTGGTTGCCCTCATAAAAATAATTTATAAATACTGAAATGTTGTTTTGACGAAGCGAGGCCTTTCTTAATGATGCGAGCCGTTTGTTAAAAAGAAACGCGAAGTCGCGTTCGAGCCTGCGCGCAATTTCCGTGACATCGTTAGTGAAATGTTATCGAAACGGAATCCGCATAATTAGTGCTGCCATCGAAAAAGAAAATAACGTATTACTTAAATATGGTAGTAAATAAACTATTTTGCATTATAACAATATCCTTTTTATAACGAGTGAAGTATGCAAGTATAGAGTTCTCTGGCACTCTGTTCTCTCTGCCTACCCTGCAAGGGATATGGCGTGATGATATGTATGTATATATGCATGATAACAGATTAAAAAAAAATCAACATCATACTATACTCTCTCGCGAGTAGTATAAGACAATCGAATCTATTTGTAGCCAAATCGATTGTCTTGAAGGACAACTCGAAGTAAAACCCTTTGCTGTAGAATACACAATACACACATATGATCACGTAGTTACAGTAAGTAAATTTCCCTCCCAGCATAGAGCAAACACGTGCCCATAATATACGGGCCGAGAACAGTACGAAATAACATTTTAAGAATAAAAACGCCTCGCAATCAAATTGCTACTCAATGACGTAGCCACGCTACTAACACGTGCTACGGCGTAGCAAAAAGTTGTAGCATGTGTAAGCAATTATGTTGGCTAAGATACTTTTTTTTTTATTGCTTTTGGTGGCAAACGAGCAACAGCACACCTGATGATAAGTGTTACTTCCGCCCATGGACCTTTGCTATACCAGGAGAATAGATAAGCCGCTTCCTAACAATATAAACCCCAAACCCACCCAGTTGGGTTTCCGGCTCTCTCACTCACCGAACGAAGCGTAACAGCACATTGCCATTGCTTAGGCATCGATCTTCTATGAAGGTGTGGTACTACACCGGACGGACCGACCGGCCCGCGGCTATAGACAATAAACTGTCAACAGCGGGATCCTTTGTATTATATTAGACTAAAAGCTCATAGTTTAGTGTTTCTCTTAGTTTACTCCTTTTATAGTTTTTAATAGTCGTAAGTCCACATTGTTGACAGTTTTCTGTATATAGGTACGAGCCAGTCCGTACGTAATAGCACCACACTTTCAAAGAAAATCTACATTTGAGCAGTGGTAATATTCTGTTGCACTTCATTCAGTGAATGAGAGAGCCGGTAGTCTAACTTGATGGGTAGGTTTGGGGTTTTGTTGACCGTTGGTATTGCAATGATCCATGGGTGGCAGTAACAATTATCATCAGTTTATTTGATCGTTTGCTACCATTAGCAATAAAAAGGGCTTCTTGTGAATTTTCACTATTAGGCACATGCCTTGTGGAAATAAAAGCGAATCTATCAGAGTATTCTAATTAATGGTTTAACATACTTTTTCTAAGATACTGAAATATTCTAATAGATATATGAAAACATCAATTATAAAATCATATGTTTCAGAATTCTTATTTCACGATATAATGTTGATGTCGATTAACGTGCGCACTTCAAGCGTTGTTCCAGCTGACAGTGATTATTTATCAGTATATATTTTTTTTACGCGTGAATGTGAGCAAAACCAAAATAATGGTCTTTGAAAGAGATGAAGCCAGAACAGATGTAAGAGTAACAATAGGTAATGATGTACTGGAGGAAGTGGATGAATTTGTATATCTTGGATGTGGATTTAGCCGAGATGGACGGTACACCACTGATATAGAGCGAAGAGTGAATGCGGGAAATAGAGTGAACGGAGCGTTGGGGCAACTTCTCGGCAGTCACCACCTCAGCCAGAAGGCACGTGTAGCAATACATAACGCAGTGCTTGTCCCAACATTACTGTATGGAAGCGAGAGTTGGGTATGCAGAAAAGAGTATGAAAGTAAAATTAATGAGGTCGAAATGCGATCTCTTCGGAAAATCTGTGGAGTTAGGCTGACCGATCGCATTCGTAACGACGACGTAAGAGAGCGAGTAGGTATGAAAGAGAGTATTGGTGTAAAGATTCGAAAGATTCGAATGCTCCGATGGTTCGGACATGTGGAAAGAATGCCGAACGAACGTCTGGTTAAGAAGATATACAATGCGAAAGTGGAAGGATGTAGGTACCGAGGGAGACCGAGACTAACCTACCTAGACCAGATCGGTCAGGTACTGAAGGAAGGTGGAGTCAAGAGTCTCCGAAACCGGCGAGCGTGTATGAAGAGAATTATGAATGTTGAGGAAGCGAGTGAAGTATGCAGAGATAGAGTTCTCTGGCACTCTGTTTTCTCTGCCTACCCTGCAAGGGATATGGCGTGATGATATGTATGTATGTATGTATTTTTTTTTATTTTTCAGCGCAAATATCCTCAAAACTTGGAGCACGAGTCTCTTTTACGGGTATATGATACTTCATTAATTTTCTAGCCAAACACGTTCTTTTGAAGTTTTATTTGGAGTGTACCTTCACCTACGGTATATTACTTGACTCCTTACTTCTTATTTGAATCTCATATGTCCAAAAGACTCATTCTAACATGCACTTTTTTTTTCGTGTGATGATAAAATAAAAACACAATTCACCACCCCCAATCTTACCCATGAGTGATCGTAAGAGACGACTAAGGAATATAAAACGCATATAACATCGTAGATAAACTCGAAACAAAACCCTATACCAATACGTCTGACTAGCGTGGTATTTTAAGTCAATTTCTCTTCGATTATAGAAGAGGCTCGAGCCCAACAGTGGGACATATATGAACTGAGATGATATCCAAAAAATATAAAAAAATAAATAGCCTTTATATTATTTCTTCTTCGTTTCAACTCCGTCACAAAGCATAATAAAGTGACTAAATATTTAGACATACGTAATTACATCTTTCAATAATAAACATCTATATTTATAAATGCATCTCATTTCTAAAAGAATCTACTAGTAATTCCTTAGTAAAATGAGCTTTTATAAATTAAAAAAAAAAAGATTTAAAAAGGAGACCACGTCGAACACTCGAAATTACTGATCAATGACTACGCCAGCTGTTCAATGATTAACATATATCAGATAATTGTGTCGCAAGATTCCAAATCACAATATATTGTACGAGCCACAAATTATTTTTCTAAGTCTGGGTTAAATTTTTGTTCGTTAATTATCTCTATAAAATCACCTGCAGGATTAATTTCTTGGTCTAAAGTGGTATATTTAAAAAAGTTAAGCAATTATAAAGGGTAAGGTTAAAAATACTTGCAACCGAAAAGTAAATATGAAGATTGTTATGAGAACGAATGAAATCGTGTATGCTTGTGGTCTGGAAAGTAGAAGTTACAATCTCAGTAAACCCCTTTCCGAACTAGGCACGTATGTTTCAATCTTTGAACTAGGCGCGCTTTTTTATTGAATTTGGCAGCAGAAACGCGAAAAGTCACCCGCTCATGAACCTGCGCAATGCCATCGATACAGGCAAGTAGCTGATTATTATTACCCTCAAATTATTACTAATCAGATATCAAATTTCTGCATAAGTGTCGTACTATCCTGGATGAGTTCGAACTATTTACGACTGAAGACAGAAAACTTTTAACATTGTGGCTCTACCATTATCATAATTCTCCTACTCTTATCTCAATTATTTGGGGTTGATATAATATGTACTCTTCTTTCATAGCACATATTGTAGAAGTTATTGGCAATAGTTTTATGACCGGCCGCCTGCCAGTCAACCCGCCTTGGGAATGTGATTGTTGACCAAACGTCATCATATGGAGTTGATTTAGGTCGTTGCAAGGCTCTTAGTCGTCTTTTGAGACATCCAGGAGCAAAGTAAGGGTTGGTAGTATTCGAAGCCGCTACCACACACCACAAGAGTGTGGCTCTACCATGGGTATATGGTATTATAATTATAAAAATAACATCGTAAATATATACAAGATAGAATATTCTTTTTGATTCAAAATAAAGTCGTCTATCTCCAGTCTTAATTTATCAACTCGTTTACTATCATCGCCAATTATAAATTAGAAATAATTATTTTTACTACTAAAAAAATCTCAATAGTAGGTACAGAAGCCCAAAAAATGTCCAATAAGCTATGAGTCAGCTTTCAGTCCTTTTCAATATAAAATTACAGTACCTATGTGATGATTTCTGATATTTATGCGAGTATTACATATTTGAAATGAAACCATTTTTTAGGATTCTATCGTGTTTGTATTTGATTTTTGATTTCCCGACGTTTCAAACACTTTACAGCGTTCTTAGTCATGGGTACACAATGTGGATGTATTACACCTCTGCTTACGTTTTAGATAATAATTATAAATAAAATAAACAAATATTATCCCAGCTAAACTATTTTTGTTAAGATTTCTATCTAGTTAAGTTGAACAATTATCAACAAAAATAAACGGTACAACTTTTAAGACGCATCTATTATATCGCGAAAAAACCTAATCCAAAGAATTAAAACGAATTTAGAAACAGCAGGGATAATTTAAATTTAACTCTCCATCTTGTTATCCTATATAAAAAGTGTCGTTAATCATCTGGGATTTGCGATACGCTTGATAAATAATCCTGCTCTCCGGAGATTTGTGAATAAACAAATTTATTACTTACCCTTTTTTACTTCTATTTACACCTTTCGAAAGCATTTAGATATCAACATATGGGCCTTATAATTATTATGTCTACTTGAAAATATATTGCTACAACAAACAGTGTCCACATCCACTAAATGGCTGCTTAACATTCTTATAAGATCGTGATTGGTAGTCCCGTATTGGTATATTTTTTTAATATGGCTTGAAAAAGAATAAGTATTGAACCGACGGCTTGCTGTATTTGCGGAAGTATGGAAGTTAATTGCGCATTAATGCACGCTAGAATTAAATTTGGAACTTATGACTGTGATTTCATATTCGGATCATTTGGATAGCAGTCATCAGTTTTTCAAATAGACTAAATTATTGCTGCCTTTCATTTTACACTTGTAAAAGTAATATTAGATCTTAACGAAATAAACCCTAATAAATATCTCTTAAGATATCTACCAGGAACAAAATAATACTAAAACATATTATTAACTCATGTCCAAACGAAACAGTTTGAAAACACGTAAAGTGTTTTCAAAATGTTTAGCTTATGTATCCTGAAGCTAAAATCGCCTATAAATACCGCGGCAGCAATTAAATGTTGTAAATCTTACATTTTAACTTAAATCAATCCAATAAACTACCACCAGATCGGAGCACGACCGCCACTAAGATATAGTAAAAAATTTCGGCGGCATTATTTTATTTTAATTGTTTCATTAACCAATGTATATAAAATAAAATATACATGTTTAGTTAGCTCCAGTATGACGCATTTATAATTCTCAAATATATATATAGAGCAAAATATTTTCTCATAAGTGGCATCCGATTACGAGTTAACTACTAGAACAGCCTTAATCCCCCTCAAATACTTTGAAGGTAATTGTCAGACCCACTTTATATAGGTAGTTACTCATTGAAAAGTCTGATAGTAGTAGTACAGGCAGACTTTCAGAGTGTAAAACCATATTATACAAGGCGCTTCGTTTCCGTACGCATTTCCGTACGCTATATTAGCGATTGGTATGGCGGCTAGCAAATATTAGACCCCTAATGTTGTATTTTAATTTTCCTTTTTTTGACGTAATATTATCTTCGTATATTCATCAGTCGTTTGTGGCGAAGAACGATAGCAGTCCTAATATATTTTATTATAAACCTATGACCTAATGAATCTTTTAAAACTCTATAAAAATCTTAAGCATAGTGAAGCTAGAATACTCCTTTCATTTGCAAACCAAATTAGAGCTGAAATAATAGAATATATGTTTAAGATAAACATTAAACTTATCATTCTATGATATATGGCTTCCGGAAGTAATCTTAAGGATATTTATACGGTTGTAATGAATATATTTTCTTTTTTTTTTATCAAATTAATTAAAGACTATTATTTTCATAAGTGATTATTATTATTAACTATTAAGTTTTCTTTTATTAGTTATTTAAACGGCGTTGTTGGTAAAAGTGATCAATTATTAAAACAAATAACTTGTATTTCAAATGTATCTGTGATAACTAATGACTAGTAGACTATATGAGCAGCGATACAGGTAGCATCACCGGAAGAGAAGGAAATATCAAAAACACCTCAACTCAATGCCGGGTCGACTAGCTGATTTAGTACATATAAGTAGTTATAAAAAGGCCCACGCCCAATAGTGGGACGTATATGTGCTATAAATAATAAAAAAGAAAAGATTGTTTACTTAAATTACACGTTACATATTAATTGCACAAACGATTTATTTATCTGGAAAATAATTATTAAATAAATAAATTATTAATTCATAATGATATAAATTGCATAATTATTTTCCATTTTGTAATATCCAAATACTGCAATGTCTTAATCATACAAGTCTTGTTAAAATGCTAATTTTATAGCTTAAAACACCGCTACTTACCGGCAGAACCTATTGCACTGTTGCAACTACACGAACTCGAAACAAACTCACTTACGCAACCACTTAATCACAAGTCACAAACATGGGTTCACAATCATGGGTATAGTCATTTCCACGCATGTGCTAGACACTATCACGTCACAGACACTATGATGGGTCACCAGTCCTATATATGTGTCGGGGCGGCGACAGGCACTCTCTCGCTCGTCGCAGCTTCTACTGGCTGGGGCGACGCTACCGCGCGTGCCTAGCGATCACCCCGCGCCCTCTCCGCCCCGTTTACCTCACAATACAGCCAAATAGAAATAAAGTATGCGCTGTAAGGACAGAGGGTAGAAAAAAAAGCAGATCTAGATGCCTTCAGGCGAGTTAGTTAGATCGAAATGTTTCAGAGTCCAATGGCTTCCTCTGATTTATTATTTGCCTAGCTGTTATAGTATTTACTTAACTGCGTAAACATGTATTTATCTGATGTTGTTTTTTTAAGCTATTAATATCAGTCATAAACACGTGTATATTTCTATTATATTTACGAATGATACTGTAAGTTATCGAATATATCTTTTGAAATAAAAACTATTAAAGAAAAGGTTTTAAAAGATAATGGTTTAATTTTTATATCAGTTTAATATTAGCAATATTTGTATTATTAAATATTTTAGATTTTAAAGAATGGATATTGTTTATTATAGATATTTTTCTATTTAATAGACTTTAAATATAAGTGATAAATGTATTAGTTATCAACATATAACAATTTGTTTTAATATTATATTAATAATTTTATTGATGGAAGTCGTTAAAAATCGCTGAGGGGTAACTAGAAGAATCTATAAGATTAATTTTCCTAGAATTTTACAACATTTGAAATAAAACTATTTTTATGGATTCTATCCGCATTTGTATTTGATTTTTAATATTCGGTTTTAAGCATTTTACAGTATTCTTAACCACGTGAGGACCTCCCAATAGAATCGGGTAAAAATAGGTTTGTTTCACTTATATCACGTACTCACGTACACATACATACAATCACGCCATATCCCTTGCAGGGTAGGCAGAGAGAACAGAGTGCCAGAGAACTCTATCCTTGCATACTTCACTCGCTTCTTCAACATTCATAATTCTCTTCATACACGCTCACCGGTTTCGAAGACTCTTTACTCCACCTTTCTTTCAGTACGTGACCAATCTAGTCTAGGTAGGTTAGTCTCGGTCTTCCCCGGTACCTACATCCTTCCACCTTCGCATTGAATATCTTATTAACTAGACGTTCGTTCGGCAATCTTTCCACATGTCTGAACCATTGGAGCATTTCCTTTCACTTCTTTACACCAATACTCTCTTAATACTCATGTAAACATTAAAAATCATTAAATTTTACAACATATATGGCGATCACTTTACGATTTAGGCTTTTATAATTCTTAAAGCATTATACCCTCTGAGGAGATCAATATCCTATATTGGACTTTAATATGCTTAAGGAAGGATGAACAAATTTTTGGGCTATTTTATGTACAATAATAGGCAAATATACAATAAATTAATAAACAGTCCTAATCCTTACTAATATTATAAATGCGAAAGTAACTCTGTCTGTCTTTCTGTCACTCTTTCACACCAAAACTGCTGAACCAATCTAAATGAAATTTGGCACACAGATAGTCTAGAGCCTGATAAAGGACATAGGCTACTTTTTAATGCAAAAAAGGTTTGTAAAAGGGGAAACAAAATTGTAAGGAAGTATCGTCATTTTGAAAAGCCAGAAGATTGAATCTTATTACGGGCTATTGATAGATGTAAATAAATATTACAATAAAATTTTGTAAAAAAATATACCCCTAAGGGGTAAAATAAAAATAGGGGATGAAAAACTTTAAGAAAGTATCTAACCTTTTACGCGGGCGAAGTCGTGGGCAGAAGCTAGTATACAATAAACTAATAAACAGTCCAGTTAGGTAGATCCAATTTCAAGAAAGAGGTCAGCAGAGGAATCCAACTCCACTGGGCAGCTTTAAAGAAACTTAAAAGGATCTTCTCATTAAACATACCTCAGTGTCCGAAAACACAGGTCTATGACCAGTGATGATTTAAGGCAAGGAAACGTGGTCCCTAAATGTAGGCCTTATGAACAAGCTCAAAGTCGCTCAGCCTGCTATGAAGAGCGTTATTCCTTAGATTTCTCTGCGAGATAGAATCTGTAATACGGCAATCCACAAAAAAACGCAACGCAACGACAATGTGCAGGCCCCATCATAGGCAGCATCGGGGGAGAAAGGTTCTCGAGTGATAACCGTGTATCGTCGCTGAATTGGACGCCCTAACACCAGGTGGACGGTTGACCTGGTTTAGGGTGCTGGGAGTCGTTGGATACGGGCTGTACAGGACCGCACTTTATAGCGAGATATGAAGGACACGTCCAGCAGTGGATGACAAAATGCTGAATGAAACTAATGGGCAAATAGTTAATAAGAGATTAATACATGAATAAATCAAATAGAAGATTATAAAATTACTTATGATATCAAAATTCAATATAGTAAAATTAAACAATACTTTAAAAGCTTCTATCTCATATTGGTCAGATTTTCACAAAACGTTTCAAAGACATTGGCTTAGTGTTTCATTGTTGTGATATTATTTACCCACTTTTATTTATCATAAGTGGGTAAATGATGAAAATGATGAATCTTATGAAATTCACCGTCACCGTATAAAATTCACCGACACTTATGAAATTCACCATTTGGAGATCTCATCTCATATATATCTCACTGTTGGGCTCAAGCCTCCTCCATAATAGGAGGGTAATTGACCTACTATACCACGCTGGTCAGACGTGTTGATATAGGGTATTGTTTCGAGTTTTCCTTCTCTCGCAAAGATGTTATATGCGTTTAATATCCCTTAGTCGTCTCGTACGATTACCCACGGGTAAGATAGGTAGTGGTGAATTGTATTCTTACTCCGTCACCACACGGAGATTTGGAGATATATTGTTATTAATTTTTTATTGCGTTTCATTTACCACTTTGTAATGACTGTTGATGTGTACGCGAGTAGTAGAGTTACATTTGAAATAAAATAATGTGTATATAGATGTATATATAGATCTTATTAGCATATATATAATGCTCAAACAGAGACAATTATATCGTGTATAATGGAATGAGTTCAATTAACTTGCACGTATTGAGTTTTGGACCTTATATCCCTCAAATACTAAGATCGCCTTATTCACAAATGTATTAATAATGTTTCCCGGAAATTATACTTATATAATTATATTTATATAATACTACAATGATCAAAGATAAGGTATTTGTACTGTAACATTAATCTTTAATATATTGAAATGAGTTAATTTTATGAATAGTTCAAAAAAAACATTGCGTGATCCTAAAGAATAATTTAATAGGAAGCTACATTTTTCAACTGCCGAATAGCTGAGATTGTTTATGCTTTATTATTCTGTACAATAATATAAAAAGAAAAAGAGCGTACAAATGAAAATGTTTTATATTTCATTTTATTTTATATTGCAATGAAAACGTAGTCGTTTTTAATGTTAGGACCATGTTGTTGACAGTCTCTCTACAGCCGCGGGTCCATCCGTCCGGGGTAGTATCACAGTCTCGCATAAAATCGACGCCTGGGTAATGGCAATGTGCTATTGCGCTTCGTTGGGTGAGCTACAGAGCCGGAAGCCCAACTGGGTGAGTTTGGGGTTTGTATTGGTAGGCAGCGGCCTAGATATATCCTAAGGATATTGCAAAGGTCCATGGGTGGTAGTGACACTTCCTATTAAGTGTACTGCTTGCTTGTTTGCCATCGAAAACAATAAAAAAAATTAAAAAACAAAAGTCTAAACTTACACGATGTATGTGTACATCAAGTAAAAAAAAGGCTATGAGATTTTTAAACACCTATTTATCAGCCCTCCTTTGTTACTGCTGTGTATAGGCTTCGTAAAAAATAAGCCAAAGAGCATAATCCAGTATTACCTTTATTATATACTGGTCTTAAACTTATGCTTTTAATTAAATACAAAATAATGAAACAAAAGATCCTTGCTTATTCCCGAACGCTTGTCACCCGAACTGGATTCGTAGTCTGATTTATTTCTCGAAGTTTGGTTTGTCTAACTGGAATGATTGTCTTAGATAAACATAGTTATCAGCAACTTTGATACTTGCAACTGCAGTTATAATCTATACAGCTATTATAAAGATACATATGATATTAAATAGATCTTAAATAAAGTACAAAAGTTTTTATTTATCGCCTATGGTGGCAAACAAGCAGCACACCTGATGCGGATGGTAAGTGTTACTACCGCCCATGGACCTTTGCAATACCAAGTGTATAGCTGGGCCACTGCCCAATATAAACTCCAAACCCACCCAGTTTTGCTGCCGGCTCTCTCGCTCATCGAACGAAGCACAATAGCATATCGCCATTACTCAGAATTCGATCTTTTGCGAGAGTGTATTACTACCCCGGATGGACCAGCCTACTGCTGTAGACAAAAAAAATCTGTCAATGCTGCAAATACAATGCAAGAAGACAGTATGCTCGACAAGTTTGATTTTGCTATATTATCAATAAAAAAAATATACAACATTTCCACATATATTTATTTTAGATTATTTACAGCAACGATGAATATTTTAATTCTATATTTAGTTGTGAATATTAGACTTCAATTTAATTGAATATTATATTTTTTAAAGTTTTATAAATATGAAATATCGATCAATTACCTTTTTTTTTTTTTTTTTTTTTGGTGGACTATGGATTAGTCTCGCCCCGCCAAATCGGTCCGGGGTGACGGAAAAGGCGGCGCGTGACCCCATAGACCCACCGTAAAACTCCTCTCTCTTCGCCGTGCGAGCGGGTCACCGGGACCCGATTTTTAACTTCGGTGGCCCGCCCGGCGGTTCACCCTCGCGGGTTCCTCTCGTCGACGCCCCAACAGATTTCGCCGTCGGGGCGTCGCCCTCACGCGGTGGCCTCACGTCGGGTGACCGGACAATTCCCCGGTCCGATCACCCGAAGCCTCGGTTAGGGCGGCATCAGGCGCAGGTATTCGCGCCTGCGCCGCCCCGGCCGCTGGCGGCGGCCCGGGGCGCGGGAATCCTCCCTTGCCCGTTCCGCCGCTTCCTTCTGCGAGATGACAGCCTCGCAGAAGGCGGCGACCGCGTCCCAGTTCCTGATGCTGTCGACCATCGCTCTCGCGACGGCCGGCAGCGTCAGGTCGGCACCGATGACAGCGACGAGGTCACGGCGCTGCCGCTCCCATCCCGGACACACCTCCAGCGTGTGTTGCGCCGTGTCCTCGTCACTCCTGCAGTGGTGGCAGGCCGGAGTCCACTCCCTATACACGACCCTGTGCAGGTACAACCCGAAACACCCGTGCCCCGTCAATACCTGCACCAGCCGAAAGGTGAGGACTCCGTGCCGCCGCTCCATCCACTCTATCAGTACGGGCCGGAGGGCCTCAACGGTCTCCACACCGTGCCTAGGCCTCTCCAGCCGCGTAGCCCAACGGGCGATGACGTCTCGGCGGGCATCCACGCGCCAGGTGGCTATCTCGCTCAACGATGGGGAGCCACCTTCCTCGCGCGCTGTGATAACCCGCCGGTAGAGGTCGGAGAGCATCTCCGCCTCTAGGTCCCACGGGGGTGTCCCGGCCAACAGGCACGCCGCCTCTGTCGACACCGTGCGGTACCCGCGAATGGCTCTGACCGCCATGGCTCTCTGTGGCCTCCACAGAACCGCCCTGAGCTGGGCGTTCAGAGCCCTCGCCCACACGGGTGCGCCGTACATGGCCATCGAGCGGATGACCCCCGCATACAGCCGTCGGGCCTCAAAACTGGGTCCGCCCACATTCGGCATGAGACGAGAAAGGGCGGACGCCGCGCCGACAAGCCGGGGAGCAATCTGTCGGAAATGCTCCCGGAACCACCATCGCCCGTCGAGCACCAGACCCAAGTACCTCATATGGGCCTGGATGCTGATGTGGATGGAGTTTACCACTATCGAGGCGCCGATGGGTAGCCTCACACGGGGCCCATGGAAAAGTAGGGCCTCCGTCTTGTTTAGGGCCACCCTGAGCCCCAGCGCCTCGATCCGCCTGACCATCTCCTCGGTGCCGAGAGTGGCCAGGCTCGCCGCCTCTTCGAGTGTCCTGCCCCGGGCTGTGACGAGCGTGTCGTCAGCGTAGCACACCAAGCTCAGCCCGGGGGGGAGACTCCCTCTCAACGCCCAGTCGTACCCGATGTCCCACAGGGTCGGCCCCAGAACCGACCCCTGTGGAACGCCGCACGACATGGGCGTCCGCACAATGTCCCCTGCGGGACCCGCGCAGAGGATACTGCGGCCCTCCAAATAGTCTGCCACCAGCCGCCTGAGGTACAGGGGCACTCCATGGAACCGGAGCGCCTCCCTGATGCAGCCGAATGGCAGACTATTGAATGCGTTGGCGATGTCCAACGACACCGCCAACAGCACTCCCTTCCCGGCGACGGCCTCCGCGGCCGCCTGCCTCAGGCGTAATAGGGCCCCGATGGTCGAACGCCCCCTCCGAAACCCATACTGAGCGTCCGACAGATCGGGCCCCACCTCCTCCAGGTGTCGGACGATGCGGGCAGCGAGCACACGCTCCAGCAGCTTACCCACATCGTCGAGGAGCACGATGGGCCTGTAGGCCGACGGCAAATCCGGGGACCGTCCCGGCTTTGGCAGGAGAACCAACCTCCCTTCCTTCCAGCACTCAGGGAACCGTCCAGACGTCAGACAGGCGTTGAACAGCTGCCTGAGGCGAGGCTCGAAGTGCTCGAGGAGCGACGTCAGCACCCGGACTGGAATTCCGTCCGGGCCGGGGGCCGTGGTGGCGGAACGAATCTTCGCCACGGCCGCCCCCACTTCCGACTCCGTCACGGGCGGAACACTCTCGTCGTCGTCGGCCTCCCGGTCCTGATCTGGCGGAGCCATGACCGGGGGCGTGTGTTCCGACTGCCGTGGAAACAGCTCCTCGACCACCCCACGAAGGAAGTCGGGCTGGAGGGTCTCGGTGAGGGGGGGGGCCCGCGCGCGAAGCTTGTTCAGCGCCGCGCGATATGGGCGACCCCAGGGGTCACGGTCGAGACCGTCCAGCATCTCCTGCCAACTCGCGCCCTTGGCGGCTCGGATGGCCAGCCGAAAGGCAGTCCGCGCACTGCGGTACGCCTCGTACAGCTGGCCCTCCCGCTCGACGTCGCGGTGACGCCGCCGGCTGCGGGTGTAGGACCTTCGGGCACTGATACACGCCGCACGAAGGTCCGCCAGTCTTGGGGACCACCAGTAGACCCCCTGCCTCGGAGGCGGACGCCGCCGCACTCTGGGCATGGCCGCATCGCAGATCTGCGTTAACGCACTGCGAATGCGGACAGCCTCAGCGTCCACTCCGTCTGCTGGGGGTGGTGAGGACAGCCACGTACTGACAATGGCCGCCTCCGCCAGTAGATCCCTGTCAAGACGACCCACAGCCCACCGCGGAAACGCGGGAGCTCCGTCCGCCCTGTGACCCCTACCGGGTTCCCGGGGGGAGACCTCCATCCGGATGTACCGGTGGTCCGACAGGGTCTCCGCCTCCTCCAGGACACTCCAGTCCCTCACCCGTGGCGCGACAGCGGGGCTAGCGAACGACAAGTCCACTATCGACCCGCCCTGCCGCCGCACACACGTGTTCACCGAGCCTCTGTTCAGAACACAGAGGCCCAGTGAAGCCGCCCACTCGTTGACCGCCCGCCCGCGGTCGTCCGTCATAGGGGAGCCCCACGCCGTGGATTTGGCGTTGAAGTCCCCCAGAACCAGGACGAGGCCCGGTGCCAGTCGCCGTATCGAGGCCTCCAAGGTGGTGAGTGAGGCCCCGAAATCGTCCATCCTCCTAGTGGGGGAGAGGTATACGCTGTAGAGCGTGACTCCTCCCCACTCCGCCGCGACAAATTCCTCGCCCCTATCCAAAAGGGACAAGGACGGGAAGTGCCGCTGCGTTGAGACGACGATTGCCGCAGTACCGTTTCGACTGACCACCCAATTGGGGCGATCAGGCACGGCGTACGGTTCCGCGACTACGGCTGCACCAATCGACCACTCCGCCATGGATTGCAGGAGGAGATCCTGCGCTCCGGCGGAGTGGTTGGTGTTGGCCTGCAGGAGGAGGTGCATGGCTGGTGTACCCATTATCGGGTTGTGTCCATGACCTCCTCGCCAGCGGGCGATCGGACCGCGCTAGGAGCGGGAGCGGCCGTGGTCGTAGGGCCGCCCCGCGCCTTTGGGGCCGAAGCTGGAGGTTTGCACGCCCCAGAGCCCATGCGGTGCTTGGCGGGCTTATTGCCCGCCGCACACGCGGGGCAGTGGGGCGGGGCGGCGCAAGATGCCGCCACGTGCCCGGTCTGACCGCAGCGGAAACACAATCCGCCGCAGTCGAAGCAATTAGTGCACGTCGGTCGAGTGTGTCCGACCGCCATGCACTTGTAGCACCTCGCGGGCCGGTGCTCAAGCACGGTTACCCGCGCCGAGCTCCAGCCCACGAGGAGCCTGCCTGAGCCGGCCAGTTGCCTGACCGACTCCACCGGGCACTGCGCCCAGGCAGCACCTACGCCACCCGGACCGGGACGAATGGCACCGACCCGGACGGTGTCTATGGGACACCCGGTTTTCGAGGCAATAGCCTCCCGGATGTCTTCCACCGTCACCGAATCGTCCAAACCCGAAATGCGCATTTCGGCGCACTTGACGGGCCTGGCGATCTTGATGCCACCCTCCACGGCGAATAAACCTCGCAGCTTCTCGGCCACGCTGTCGGCCGTCTTGGCGCCCTCGGCCCCTGGGAACTCGAGAATTCGAGCCCCCGTCCGGGCCTTGCGGGTCCTGGCTTCGACGCCTCCAATATCGGAGACGTCTAGCTCCCGCCGGGCCTTCCTCAAGACGGCCTCGTAGCTGAGGCCCTTCTCGGCCGCCTCGGGCAGCACAGTGATCACCACTGCGGCCGTCTTCGGCGACTTGAGCCCCTTGCGCGGTCTCTTCTTCCGTCCGGCTCCTGCCTGAGGAGCGGGGACCTCAGCGGCGCGCTTGGCCTCCGCTCTCCTCCTTTGGCCGCGACTCCTTCTGTCGCGTTCGGCTACCTGCCAACCCTGTTCGGGTACGGCAGTCGTGCCGGACGCGGAAGGCCTCGTCGCGGCCTCGCTGGTCGTCGCCGGCGGTGTTGTTGCGGGCGACTTCAGCGGTCCGGCAGGAGCCGGAGCCGTCTTCCTCCTCAGGGCGGGTCCCTTCGGAGCTGGGCCGGGGCCTTTGGGCTTAGGCCCGGCCGCGGCCGCGGCGTAGCTCCCCACGCGGCCACCCTGACAAGGCAGCGGGGCGGGGGCTGGTGCCACATGCGGCCGCTTATCCGCGGCTAGGGGCGGCCGGACACGTGGTTCTGGAGGCAGTCTTGCCTCCAGAACGGCCACACGCGCATCAACGAGTTTGCCAACTGCGTTGATGATTTTGGCGAGGGCCTCGTCCGACAAGCCTCCCACCTCCAGCGTCGGGGTCGGCTGAGCCCCTCCAGGGGCCCGCTCCGCGGCGCCTGGCGGCTTTGGCGCCGCAGGGGCGCTAGCCGGCGGCAAGCGGTCCGCGGGGAGAGGCGTCAACCTCACCACGGGAACAGGGAGTTTCACCGCGGTGACCGCGCCAGCGTCAGCCGGCGGCGCGCGCTTCGCGGCGGCAGGCGTCTTCCTCGCCGCGGGGATGGGTGTGACGCTGACGCCATCACCCAACGTCGTCGGCGCCGCAGCGCGAGGCGGCTTTGGCGCCGCAGCGGCCGCCGAGTATCCGGCCCTGGCCGATAGCGCGGCTGGCGCGGGTGACACAAACAGCGCCACCTGCGCCTTGAGGTCGGCCACGTCTATCAACAGCTGGCGGTTTGCGCGACGCATTTCCGCCAGCATGTCGCCCAGGTTCCGGTTTCGGGTCCGCAGGCCTGACATCTCGCCTCTAAGGCGGACATTTTCGGCCTGCAGATCCGTGGCCTCGCCGGCGCGGACAGCGACCGCCGCCGCCCTTTCCATGACCGAGGTCCCTCGCCCTCTTCGGGAGGCCTGGATCTTGGGTGGAGGCATGTTGGCCACGCTCCCCTCGGTTTCGGCGCTCGAGCTGCCTCCCTTACTCAGGGGGCGCTTTCGCACCTGCGAGGGGAGGGCCTCCTCCTTCTTAGTCGCGGTCGCCGGCGGCGTCTTTGCTGCTAGACGCGCCGACGACCTAGTGGGGCCTTCACCAGCCGACCCACTGTCCTTTTTGGACGGCCCTGCGGGAATATCACCGCCCTCGTCCATTCTGACGGTAGATCCGCCGCCCTCGTCTTCGGACGGCTCTGCGACATCGCTATCGCTCTCGTCCGTCGACGGCTCTGCTGCGAGTCTACCGTCCTTCTTCTCTTCAGCGGCGGCAGCCTCCCTGCGCGCTCGCCGCTCCTCCAGCCGCCTTTTGTGGCTCAGGCCGTTGCCCCGAGACTTTCGAGGCGACCTCCTCTTCTTCTTCTGGGCCTCCACGGTTTGTGCCGGGCCCTCGGCGGACGCCTCAAGTCCTGAGGACGAGGCGTCGTCTTGGTCAGTTTTTGATCGGCTTGACCGGGCCTTGGGGTGAGGATCACTACGATCCCCGTCGGTTTTTAAAGTATTTAAATTTTGCGTATCCATTATGAATCCCACGAGAATGGGAGATACATTACGTCGACCCGGGCAGAGATCCCTTTACCCGGGCAAGCCTACATTTACCAACCAGGGGGGCAGCCGGTACCCTGGCTGGAGCGTGCTAAGAACAGAACAACCCATCTGCCATGCATCTTCTCGCCGCACGCCAGAACTTAAGATTCTGGGTGATTTCCGAGTCCGAATGTTACTTCGAACTCTTTATAGAGGTTGTCTTCCTCGCGGTCCGGGCGGTTAAGCCAAGACCCTCGCTCCTGAAACTAAGACAAGCAGAGAATCAGGTTTACGATGTGTGGGCGGTGGCATGTGCCTGCCCAGCCCTCAAATGAATGAGTGACTGAGCCCGTCCCAATATTTCGCGTCCTATAACCTCTACTACGACTGTAGTAGAGTGAGGAGCGAAATCGCGCAGATATTCGCTACGGACGACAGTACAACAGAAGAACTGGGGACCGCCGCCCGCACCCAGGGTACACCGCGTGGAGGTTTCTGGGATAGTACCCCATCGATCAATTACCTGGGTTCGACGTAATATCTCCTTCTCTCTTTTTGCGTTGTACTGATTGCAAATGTTTTAGTAATAGTTTTTTGATTGGATGCCCACCTGATGTTAACCCTTCCTGCGAATGCAATTATTGACCAGATGATATCAGATGGAGTGACAAAAAGCTCAGATGTATTGTAAACTCTTTATCGTCTTTTACGACACCTCTGAATAATCTAAGAGACAGTAGTATTCGTTGCTACCATCATACAGAAATATTGTTCGACCAACAGAGATTTATTTGTGTGTCGTCGCGGTTACTGGCGCTCATGGATCTTTGACATACCAATGATACAGCTAGGCTGTTGCAAATCAAGCTAAACCCTCCCAGATAGTTGGGTTTCCGTGTCTGTCACTCACCGAACGAACTACAACAGCACATTGCCACAACTCAAACGTCGATTTATTGCAGTGTGGTACTACACTTTTTTTTTCTCCTGCAGGGTGGACCATGGATGTGGTAGCGCCCCGACAAATCGATCCGGGGCGACAAAAGAGGCGACGCGCAATCCCATGGACCCACTCTGCAAACACCTCTCTTCGACATGCGAGCGGGCCACCGGTACCCGATCTTTGCCTTCGGTGGCCCGCCTGGCGGTTTACCCTTACGGGTTCCTCCCGTGTCGACGCCCCGACGGCGAAAGCTGTTGCCCTCACACGGTGGCCTCACGTCGGATGACCGGACAATTCCCCGGTCCGATCACCCGAAGGTTAGGTTAGGGCGGCATCAGGCGCAGATATTCGCGCCTGCGCCGCCTCAGCCGCTGACGGCAGCCCAGGTCACGGGAATCCTCCCGGACTCGTTCCGCTGCCTCCTTCTGCGAGATGACAGCCTCGCAGAAGGCAGTGACTGCGTCCCAATTCCTGACGCTGTCGACCATCGATTTCGCGACAGCCGGCAGCATCAGGTTGGCACCGATAACAGCGACGAGGTCACGGCGCTGCCCGTCCCAGCTCGGACATACCTCGAGCGTATGTTGCGCCGTGTCCTCGTCACTACTGCAATTATGGCAGGACGGAGCCCACTTCCTATACGCGACCGTGTGCAGGTACAAGCCGAAGCAACCGTGCCCCGACAATACCTGCACTAGCCGGAAGGAGAGGACTCCGTGCCGCTGCTCCATCCACTCCTTCAGTACGGGCCGGAGGGCTTCAACGGTAATAACACCGTGTCTAGGCCTCTCCAGCCGCGTAACCCAACGGGCGATGACGTCTCGGCAGGCGTCCTCGCGCCAGGTGGCTATTTCGTTTGACGATGGGGAGCCACCCTCGTCGCGCACTGAGCTTACCCGCTGGTAGAGGTCGGAGCGCATCTCCGCATCCAGGTCCCAGGGGAGTGTCCCAGCCAATAGGCATGCCGCCTCGGTTGACACCATGTGGTACCCGCGAATGACTCTGACCGCCTAGACCCTCTATGGCCTCCACAGAACAGCCCTGAGCTGGGCGTTCAAAGCCCTCGCCCACACGGGTGCGCCGTACACGGCCATTGAGCGGATCACCCCCGCATACAGCCGTCGGCCCTCGAAACTGGGTCCGCCCACGTTCGGCATGAGCCGCGATAGCACGGACGCCGCGCCGACCAGCCGGGGAGCAATCCTGCGGAAATGCTCCCGGAACCACCAACGCCCGTCGAGCACCAGACCCAAATACTTCATATGGGTCTGGATACTGATATGGATGGAGTTGACGACTAACGAGGCGCCGATAGGCAGCCTTACGCGGGGCCCATGGAATAGAAGGGCCTCCGTCTTATTTAGAGCCACCCTGAGCCCCAGCGCCTCGATTTGCCTGACCATCTCCTCGGTGTCAAGAGTGGCCAGGCTCGGCGCCTCTTCGAGTGTCCTGCCCTGGGCTGTGACGAGCGTGTCGTCAGCATAGCATATGACGCTCAGCCCGGGGTGAAGACTCCCTCTCAACGTCCAGTCGTAACCGATGCTCCACAGAGTCGGCCCCAACACCGACCTCTGCAGAACACCGCACGACATGGGCGTCCGCACAATGTCCCCTACGGGACTCGCGCAGAGGACACTGTGCTCCTCCAAATAGTCTGCCACTAGCCGCCTCAGATACAAGGGCACTCCATGGAATCGGAGCGCCTTCCTGATGCAGCTGAATGGCAAACTATTGAACGCGTTGGCGATGTCTAATAACACCGCCAACAGCACTCCTCTGCCGGCGACAGTCTCCGCGGCCGTCTGCCTCAGGCGTAGCATGGCCCCGATGGTCGAACGCCCCCTTCGAAAGCCAAATTGAGCGTCCGACAGATCGGGCCCCACCTCTTCCAGGTGCCGGACGATGCGGGCAGCGAGGACACGCTCCAGCAGCTTACCCACATCGTCCAGAAGCACTATGGGCCTGTAGGTCGACGGCGAATCCGGGGACCGTCCCGGCTTTGGCAGGAGAACCAACCTTCCAGCACTCAGGGAACTGTCCAGACGTCAAACAGGCGTTCTACAGTTGCCTGAGGCGAGGTCCCAGATGATCGAGGAGCAACGTCAACACCCGGACTGGAATTCCGTCCGGGCCGGGGGCCTTGGTGGCGGAACGAATCGTCGCCACAGCCGCCCCCACTTCTGACTCCGTGACGGGCGGAACACTTTCAGTATGGTACTACCCTGGACGGATCGGTCCTCGGCTGTAGTTAAAATAACTGTCAACAATGTGGCCCTACAAAAATAAAAAAAAAGTAAAAAAAATCATGTAAATATTTTTAACTTAACTGCTCATCACTTATACTCATATTAAAAGATGACTTCAAACTCTTAGACTCAATATCAACATTAACGGAAAATACTTTTATTAGATACATACATACATACCATCATGCCATGTCCTTTGCAGAGTAGGCAGAGAGAACAGAGTGCCAGAGAACTCTATTCTTGCATACTTCACTCGCTTCCTCAACATTCATAATTCTCTTCATACACGCTCGCCGGTTTCGAAGACTCTTGACTCCACCTTCTTTCAGTACATAACCGATCTGGTCTAGGTAGGTTAGTCTCGGTCTTCCCCGGTATCTACATCCTTCCACTTTCGCATTGTATATCTTCTTAACCAGACGTTCGTTCGGCATTCTTTCCACATGTCCGAACCATCGGAGCATTCCCTTTCGCATCTTTACACCAATACTGTCTTTCATACCTACTCGCTCTCTTACGTCGTCGTTACGAATGCGATCGATCAGCCTAACTCCACAGATTTTCCGTAGAGATCGCATTTCGACTGCATTAATTTTACTTTCATACTCTTTTCTACATATCCAACTCTCGCTTCCATACAGTAATGTTGGGACAAGCACTGTGTTATGTGTTGCTACACGTGCCTTCTGGCTGAGGTGGTGGCTACCGAGAAGTTGCCCCAACGCTCCGTTCACTCTATTTCCCGCATTCACTCTTCCCTCTATATCAGTGGTGTACCTTCCATCTCGGCTAAATCCACATCCAAGATATACAAATTCATCCACTTGCTCTAGTACATCATTACCTATTGTTACTCTTGCATCTGTTCTGGCTTCATCTCTTTCAAAGACCATTAGTTTGGTTTTGCTCACATTCACACGTAGACCCATACTTTTATTACCCTCCATCAATTGCAACATTATGTTGTATCCGTAACTAAGTCTCTGGAGAACGTTAGTACACTGAGTTTATTGATCTTAGAAGCCTTTTTCAATTAGTGAGTCTATAAATTGGAATGTAAGTATGAAAAATGTCACATAAATCACTATGTTTACCTAGTAAAAAGTATCCAACTAGGTAAATTCGATTTCAAGAAATAGGTCGGCCAACAAATTCAAATTAACTTTGTGTTCTGACAACTTAGCAAAACTTTTTATCTTAAATCAATAAGTATAGAAAAATAACTACATGTATACTCAGAGCCATTTCTTTTCGGTACCACGAAGCACAGTATTACTAGATAATATGGAAAGTTATAAGTCGAATCATGTGTAATAGTGTTATAGTGGTCACTATTTTGTATTACAAGTGAATTATTAGCCCCAAAATAAGGTACCCATATCTGATTATAAACTTCTCAATTATCTTCTACTATTAATAGAGATATAAGTATATGAAATCTCGTTTAATAAGCTGTGGCCTGGCTGTCAGTACGGTCGATATACCTTTTTACTCGTATGCTCAATCTTGGGTAGTAACAGTTCTTTTTTTGTGAGCTGTGATCTAGCTATCGGTGCGGTTAGTAGACTCTGCTACAACCGAATTTGCGCAATGATAATTCTTTTTTTGTATACTGTAGCCTGGCTACTGGTGCGATCCATAAAAAATACTATACCTAGTCCTGCGCCGTGACAGGGGGAACTATATGGTCCTATAAAATACCGTGCTCTTACTGTTGCCGTTTAAAAGGATTAATGATCTCCTTCAAATTCATTGTGGTGAAAAATTAAAAATATAATATGTCACTCTTCATTTTCGATAATTATATGGCACTTTTTTATTGATTAGTGATCGTATCTTTTTGATATACGATATAAGAGTAATAATTATAAAGAAAAGTTGATAGTTTACGTAACCATTAATTTCAATAACGATTAGTTCTGTATTACTATTATCCGTTTACCTCATTGGCCCAGTGATAAATAGGCGAAATGGTTTAGTTTAAATTTTAAGTCACTAAAAATGTTGAAATTTTGTAAAGATTTTCAAATCAATCACAATAGCAATTGCTGTGCCTCTAAATTTAATAGGTAATAGTAATAAAAAAAATAATTCAATCTATTATCAGTGTGGTGACGGAGTAAGAATGCAATTCACCACCCCCTATCTTACCAGTGAGTGTTCGTAAGAGACGACTAAGGGATACCCCATAACAACACGTCTGACCAGCGTGGTATAGTAGGTCGATTGCCCTCTCATTATGAAGGAGGCTTAAGCCCAACAGCGGGACATATATGAGCTGAGATGAGTTCAAACTGTATTAAAATTATACAGCCAAATAAGTTATAACTTATTTCGGGCGTAATAATGTGAAATTTAATTAAGTTTCTAGTATAGTTTATTATTTTTATAAAGAAAATACAGCGATGAATCATATCGCTGTATGACTAATTCATATTTTATATTATCCACAACCGTCTTAGCTCTATACGGCCGCTATACTTCAGCATATTTTATTTAATAAACGCATGACTGAACCTTCTACTCCATTTCCTTGTGTATAATACCGCAAAGTACATATTTTCATCATTCTAAAACATCCACATTTTTTACACAGATACCTAAATATTCATTTTTTCCCCTTCCTTTTCAGTTGACACCTGCGTTCGAAGACAGACATATTGAAATTCGTAAGGTCCCCTTATTCTTGCAAGATTTCTGAGTACTGGATGACAGATCTGTATTGTAGGTACATAATTTATTTCCCGCTAAGGTTAACAACAAATTTATTAACTTTATTCTAAAAAAATAAATTACGTTTTATTAAAAATGAGGGTGGCACACCCGTGTGGTGACGGGATAAGAATACCATTAACGCCACCTCATGCTTGCCCGTGGGACTCGTAAAAATCGGCTAAGGGTTCACCAGGAGAGTAGGCAGCAGCTCTCTCCTGGGCAAAGTATAACATCTCACTGCGATCGCCGTCCCACCTGCCAAACGTGGTCATTACGACATTATCCCCTCATGAGGAGTAGAGTAAAAATGGCCACCAGTCACGGCAGCTCTGGTACCCTACGGGCTCATTTTGATGGCGGGCTCGGTAGCAGTGGAGCGGTTGGTGCGAAGAATATCCTGCAGCGATCCGGCTACCAATCGAAACGATCCTTAGCCCTGGTAACACATAACATTCAGACACTCAGAACCGACGAGAGTGTCATCTAACTCGAAGAAGAGAGCAAAATACGCTAGGACCTTGTAGGATTATCAGAAATGCGGAGAGATGGCGAGGGCATGATAATCCTCCGATCTGGAAACTTGCTCTTCTACCAGGAGGGCGATCACCTGTCTCAAGGAGGTATAGGGTTTATCGTTCGCAAGTTTCTCGTAGGCAACGTGGAGAGAATTGAGAGTGTGTCGACAAGGGTAGCGTACCTTATACTCAGAATTACCAAACGGTATCCGTTGAAAGTCATATAGGTATACGCACCGACCTCAGCATACTGCGACGACGCGGTGGAAGCATTTTACGTGGACATAATAAATAAATAATCTCGAAAGTCATACACGCGTCCAAAACCCACTTCACGGTGGTTATGGGTGACTTTAACGCAAAACTAGGCAAAGGGAGTGATGAGGAGTTGAGGGTGAGGAAACATGGATATGGAGATAGAAACCAGAGGGGCCAGAAACTGGTTGATTTTGTGGAAAAGGAAAGCCTTTTTATGATGAATTCCTTCTTCAGGAAGCAGCCACAAAGGAAATGGACCTGGATTAGACCCGACAGTTTAACAAAAAACCAGATAGACCTCATATTGTCAGACAAACGACAGATATTCATTGATGTCTCAGTGATCAGTAGAATTAAAACTGGGTGCGATCAAAAAATAGTACTAGGCACAATAAATATCTACACAAAAGTCGAGTGGTCACGGATCCAGAAACCGATCCAGTTGCAGAAAGGCGTGAGACGTCATCTTTCCAAAACTGTTAACCACTGCACTGGAAGACGTCATCAAGCTCTTATACTGGTCTGGACTCGGCATCAACATCAACGGCGAATACTTCACTCACCTTCGATTTGCAGATGATATTGTCGTTATGGTAGAATCCATGGAGTACCTTGGCACCGTGCTCAACAATCTCAGCAAAGTATCCCAACTAGTGGGTTTACGAATAAACATGGATAAGACGAAAGTTATGTCAAATTCCCATTTCATTCCAGTACCAGTTGACAATGCGATTCTCGAAATTATCGATTATTGTGTTTACCCTGGACAAATAGTCCAGTTAGGTAGATCCAATTTCATGAAAGATTTCAGCCGATGAATCCAACTTGGTTGGGCTTTATTCGGGAAACTTAAGAGGATCTTCTCGTCCAAAATACCTCAGTGTCTGAAAACACAGGTCTACGACTAGTGTGTATTACTAGTGGTGACATATCAAATCAAATCAAATCATTTATTTTGCATAAGCCCCATAGGGGCAATTACATATTGTCAATTTTACATTGTTTTTTTTTTAAATTAAATTTAATTAATCTACCACCGGATCGGAAAGCAGCCACATACTGAGAAGATCCGGCAAGAAACTCAGTGGGCTCGTCATTTTTTTTTATTATATTTTTTCACAAAAGAGTTTGGTTACATGTTTAATTTATGTTAGCTCCAGTGATATGCCCTTCGAGTAAAGATTCATTTTTAAAATTTTGTATATAATACAAAATTAAACTAAGAATATTTATAAAACAAATAAGAAAGAAAAATGGCTGGACCAGATCCCACAAGCGGCACCCGATCACGAGTTAACTATTATCTGCTATTAGAGCAGCCATCACGCCCCTCAACCACATTGGAGGGAAGGGAGAGACCCGCTCCATGTAGCTACCGCAAGCAGAGACCTTTTCAGTGAGCATGACCACACCATAATCTATAAATTTGAAACAGATAGCTTGGATAATTAAATACATAACTCGTTAGGCAAAACACGCTACACTGTACAATTAAGATAATACAAATAATACAAGAGTAAGTGATAAACATTAAAAGGGCAATTGCTGAGAGAGGAGCTGCTCATAACCATTCCGTATTATCATTTAGATAATCCGAAATGCTGTAATATCCTTTTCTGCACAGTCTGTTTTTGATAGCCTTTTTGAACTTATTCATTGGCATATCTCGCATATCTTTAGGCAGTTTATTGTAAAAGCGTATACATTGCCCCATGAAAGACCTACTAATTTTTTGTAGGCGAGTATGATAGATAACTAGATTATTCTTATTCCTAGTGTTCACACGGTGAATATCACTATATTTATCAAATTCATTAATATTTTTTTTTACATATAGTATGTTTTCGAATATGAATTGTGATACAACGGTTAGAATGTTTATTTCCCTAAATTTTTCTCTCAGTGAAGCTCTTGGCCCTAGACTATAAATCGCGCGGACAGCCCGTTTTTGAAGAACAAAGATGTTCTTCAAATCTGCAGAGCAACCCCAAAGTAGAATGCCATAAGACATACGGCACGGAAACGAAATATAGGCCTCATAAATGGGTATGAGGCCTACATTTAGGGACCACGTTTCCGTGCCGTATGTCATCACTGGTAACACACGCTCAAAGTTACTCAGTGTGCTATGGAGTGGGCTAGGCTCGGGATTTCTCTGCGAGATAGAATCCGAAAAATGGAAATCCGCAGAAGAACGGGTGTTACCAATATAGCATGATAAATTAGCACGCTGAAGTGGCAATGGGCAGGCCACATCGCTCGACGAACCAACAACCACCGGGGTAGATAGGTTCTTGAGTGGTACCACGTACCGGACGACGCAGTGTAGGACGCCCTCCCCACTAGGTGGACAGACCATCAGTTTCAGTTTTTAAAAACACTATGGTGTAAATAAAGACTATTATTTAATTAAATATCACAATATAAGAAAGACTTGGAATGAATCTATTGTGGTAGGACCACGCTGTGGACAGTTCTCTGTCTACAGCCGCGGGCCGGTCCGTCCGGGGTAGTACCACACTCTCGCAGAAGATCGACGTCTGAGTAATAGCAATGTGCTATTGCACTTCGTTCGGTGAGCGAGAGAGCCGGAAGCCTAACTGGGGTGGGTTCAGGGTTGTATTGGTAGGCAGCGGCCTAGCTATACCATTGGCAAAGATCCATGGGCGGCAGTGACACTTACCATCAGGTGTGCTGTCTGCTCGTTTGCCGCCATAAGCAATAAAAAAAAAAAATTTTTATTCAGAAAATGATAATTTTGTGGATCAATATATTATGACAAGATAGTTTAGTACTTTACGTTAAAGACTCTTAAAGTCATTCGGCGTGCTATGAAAGAGCGTGCTATAAAGGCTGTTCTTGGATTTCTTTACGAGATCAATTCCAAAATAAGTAGATCTGTGGAATTACAGGTGTAACCGACTTAGACCTTAAGATTAGCATACTAAAGTGGCAATAAACAGACCATACCGCTTGAATCATGCGCGAACGCATAGCTAACAAACATAATATGTATTTTCTTAAATAAAAAAGATTAAAAATATGTCATACAGTATTGATCGCGGTTTTAACTGTGAGTATAACAAGCTTTTACCTTGAAATAGAAGTTAATACTTAAACAGTTTAATTGTAAATTGCGTAGAAACAATACGAACGGGAAACTTATCAGTAAATATTTGATATAAATTTAATAAGAACGTCGCGTCGCTCAAATTGCGATGAAATATAAATTTCGCTCGTAAACAAGTTTTTGTAAATATAAATTGTTAAAGGTAATTGTCAAAGGTAATTGAATCACCCCGTGTAGTACGGGATAAGAATACAATTAACACGACCCCTTATTTTCCCATGGGAGTTTTAAAATCAGTTAGTAATCTCTCTGAATAGCAATAAGCAGCAACGTTGTCCTAGGAAACGTAAAAAACCTTATTGCAACCGCCAACTCGCCTGCGCATTAGGGTGGGTCGATCATTTTTCATAAAATTCTAATAGTGAAAATATATTGTAGTAAGTTATCGATATTAACCCTCTAAAATATTATAGAATTATTTTAAGAGGAATAGCCCGCGCAAAGTCGTTGAAGTTTTGAAAAAAAAATGTTAAAATGAGTATTTTTGCATCTTAAGGTGCACATTTATGGTTGGTTGTAGTTTAATGTTCTAATTGGAAATCACTGAAATACATATCGACTTTGATATTTATAGTATTATCTATTAAAAAAAAACTGTTTTGAGGTAAGTACGTTTCGAATTTTTTTGTGAAAATGTGACTTCTTGCGAAATTACGTTAAACTATCATTTTTGTTTTAAAGCTTGTAGTTCAATTTATCCATCATGTTGAATAATAGACAGTTATACAAGTGCCCTCTATTTAAAAATATAAAAGATACGAAGGATAATAAGATGCCAAGACACCAGGATGCATGAAGTATTACGAGTGGAACAGAATACAAGAGAAAAATTTTAATGACAGTAACAAGGAGTCCGCGTTTTCCGAAACTTCAGAAAGAGTATCCCATGAAGTTGAAGGAGTATGGTAAAATCATCAATTTTTATAGGATTGATTACGAGACTACAATCTCCCACATTAAAGTCATCCAGCTCCTGAAGGCATATCTCTTGAAGTGAAAAAATATTATAAAATCGTTGAAAATGGGTGTCAGTAAAGAGTCGGATCCCATTTATTTACAATCACAAGAAACAGCTTTTTTGCGGTGGACTATGGATGCGTCTCGGCCCGCCAAATCGGCCTGGAGGGGCAGAAGAGACGGCGCGTGACCCCATAGACCTACCAATCACAAGAAACAGCTAGGGTAGGGCCACTATGATATCTTCTATTTGCTAAAAATATTATGTACTATGGAATGTATTATGGAACGGTAATAAATACGGGTCCATTTAGTGATGTCATAAGGCTATTTGAAAAAAGACGTCAGAGACCCTTGCAATGGATAATTCACATGCTTTATTTAAATGAACTTGTCCTTTGAAGCATTTGTTTGATTACGTAAGGTGTAAAACTTCAGATCCATTTATTACTCATATATTACACATATTACCCGTTTGTAAACTAAAGCCTGGTATTGACTTCGCGCTCCTGGCGCGCGTGCTATGAATGACCGCACCGAGAGTGCGTTCCACGGTACATGTTCCAAATATATGAACTATACCAACTAAGCACGCCTGGCGCGTGAGGCAACTGTTCCAGTGTTTGAGCGTTCATCATGCAGGAATCGTATGCGAGCAGCCACAGCGTTAATAGTTATTCACAGTATTATGTTTTATGATGCAAAGAACTTTTGCAATTCCACAGCAGTTCTTTTGTACCACATTGACGTCAACTTTGGTTATCCATCGCTTCGAACGCAATAAACACACAAAATACTTTCGTGTTCATCTCAACTGGCGCGCGCGCTACGTTTGATACGCGGCAAAAAAACCGACAACAGATGGAACGACCCGCTCCATGTTCGAGTGTTCCAACGAACACATTGGCGCGCGTTCCAAAGTGGTATCCATTTTGCGTGGCCAGAGCGCACGCCAATGTTCGTCCTTTTGGAGCGCGAAGTCGATACGCGGCTATAGGCTAACAGGATTTTGCGTCTTTACATTTCTACATCAACACCATCAAACTTTTTAATTGATTTGGCTCAATACGTTATAATAGTAAATGCTCCTGTGTGATTCGTAATAAAGACACATTTATAATGCAAATAAATCTTTGGAAATTAAATAAAAGTTTGCATTGCTTATGAATTACGTTAAAAGTAGTCATAGATCATCTTCAAAGAACACATATTTTGCTTAGCATGATTTTCCTGTAACTGTAAAACTACCACGTACTTTTGAAGTACCTCAATTCAAATTTATGCCAACTTATTCTAAGAAATTTAACGAATGAAGCTCCTATTTCCATAACAGAGAAGATATGACGAAAGCGTGTCGTTTATTAAGCTAACATACCATATTCAAGTGGTTGAATGATTTAAACAATAAAAAATCAAGGTTTGATTATATATATATATATATTATCATGGTTTGATTTTAACTTAGTTCCAGACTAGTTAGGCCAAAATTTGATAGGAAACATGATTTTTGCAAAAAATAAAATGTATGATAACTTTTTTGTGTTTGTGATGTTAAGATTTTGGTTTTTAATGTTCATCTGTGTCCTTAACTTAATATTTGTTTTGTTACAATAGTAATTAAGCTATTTCCAAAACAAAACTATGACATTTAGTAAGATGTGTTTTTTTTTTAAATACGCGTTTATTTAAAGCGGATGCGCGGGCTGAAGATGTAAGTTCTGGTAATTGTTTATTTATTAATTATTTTTTATAGTACACTACAACATAATGGTACTATTAGAATTTGAATTCTCAACTTAATTTTTTTTTAACCCTACTGCCCATCACGGTGATTATGATACTATCCCCTTATCCATGGAAGAGATCTACGTCCAACAGTGGATGGCCAAAGGCTAAATGATGGCGATAATGATAATGGTGACGTCGATGATGATAATGGCGATGTTAATGATGATGATCTATAAAATTCTTATATTTTGATAGTGAATAACAGTTATGATAGGTGTATAGAGATAATGTACAGAAGACATAGTGGTCTAAGTATTGACCACCCGTGACGAATGTTATGGATTCGTGTTTCATGCAGAATAGATTTAAAGTACTAATGTTATGAAAAAATACATACTTTTTATACACAATACAAAAATAAATATTTAATATTGATAACATAATTAGGGGGCATAGTCCGGAGCGTGCTCGTCGCGTCCCCTGCCAGTCTAATTAGACTGCTAATCCGGCTCGATATGCGTACTGCAGTGCAGGTTAGGGCGTCCCCCGGAGGCGACGCGTACCGTCCCGCCCCCGTCGGTACGAACATCGGCAGTTGCGGAGATGGGAGCCGCCACCCATCACGCCTTGCCCACTCAGGCGAGTCGAGGAGAGCAGAGTGCCGGGTGGGCACGTGGAATGTAAGAAGTTGTGTGGAAGGTAAGTTACACGAGCTGATATCCGTCATGGCGGACAAACAGCTAGACGTGCTCTGTGTAACAGAGACCAAGCGAAGGGGCAGCGACGCCTGCGATCTTCCTGGTGGCGGGATGGCTCTGTGGTCTGGTGTACCACAGAGCGATCGAGTCAGCATGGGGATAGGAGTGCTGTTGTTCTCTCGCTCGGCTTCAGGTGTGAAGGATTACGGAATGTATGATCCCAGACTTCTTTAGGTCCATAAAAAACTAGGTGTCACCAGGGTATTCATGGTTGTAGCATATGCTCCCGTAGGATCCTCGGTGGCATAAGACCTAAAGAAGTTTTGGGATAATGTTAGGGAAGTTTTGGATATGGCAGAAACCAGTGAACGCGTGATTGTATGCGGAGATTTGAACGGATGGGTGGGGGACCGAGCATCCCGACTATAAGGACGTACTTGGTCCATTTGGTGATAAGAGAGTGAACGACGCAGGTAAGCTCATAGCGGATGTATGCATGGAGAGAAACCTTATTTTGTCAAATACATTTTTCCAACATAAGGACATCCATATGTATACATGGAGAAGGAATGAACAAAAAAGTATAATAGATTTAATTTTGGTAGACAGTCGCCTCCGAAGCAAAATATTGGACGCAAGAGCCTACAGGGGCCCCACAGTAGATACGGACCACAATCTCGTTATTGCAAGATTTAGTGGTCTGTTCAGAAAATGGAGGCACTGGCGAGAGCGTGTCCACTTCGGAGGGCTTGAAAGAATAAAGGTTGAAAGGTTGCAAGAAGAGTGTGTAAGAGAAACGTATGCAGAGGGTGTCCGAGAACGGCTGACGATGGCAAGCCAGCCACAAACGGATATTGAACAATGCTGGCGAGTATTGAAAGAGAGTATGGTAGATACAGCGAAAGAAGTATGTGGAAGTTCCAAGAAGCATAGAAAAACAAATGGTGATGCATGGTGGGATGCGGAAGTGGCAGCTTCCGTAGAGCAAAAGAAGAAAGCGTGGCTGGACTATGTTTCTTCTTTGAATCTGAATGACAGTATGACTGAACAAAAGAAAGAAATATATCGGCAATGTAAGAATGACACCAAGGCCTTAGTGAAAGAGAAACGTGATAGAGCAAGTATGAGTGCAGAAGATAGGCTGACTAAAAACTTCGAGGGTAACACCAAACTCTTTTGGAGGGAGGTGAAGAGGTCTCGGGGTGGTTGGTCAGCCTTAAGAATGAACAAAATAAGGTCTAAAGGTGGAGACATTCTTACACAAGCACAAGACGTGTTAAGCCGATGGAGTGAATATTTTGGCGATATGTATGCGGATGCTACGGTTGACGCCGGTGTCGCATGTGGTTTAGTAGAATAACATTCGACAACGGCGTCCTCCGATGACATCAGTATGGATGAAGTTGAATGGGCGATAAGAAGTTTGAAAAATGGTAAGGCAGCGGGCATTGATATGGTGTCTGCCGAGATGATCAAGCTTGGTGGCTCCTGTGTCTGGGAGGCGTTCCTGTTGCTCCTCAATTTATGTTGGAGCTCGGGAATGGTTCCCGGGGACTGGAATAGCGCAGTCATCGTGCCTTTGTTTAAAAACAAGGGTTTACGTTATGACTGCGCAAATTACAGAGCCATAAGCTTGACCAGTTTGGAAGCAAAAGTGTATGGTAAAATTATTGAAAGGAGAATGAGGATGGTGTCCGATGGTTTACTGTGTGAGACACAAGGAGGTTTCAGGAGTGGAAGGGGATGCATGGATCAAGTGTTCTCTCTGCGCAACAATGTGGAGAAGCATCAGGCTCTAGGTCAGACGGTTTTCTGCAGTTTTGTGGATTTGGAGAGAGCAATTGACACGATTGTATGAAAGGAACTTTGGGACATTTTACCGGAGAATGGTATTAACGGTAAACTGCTACAGGCTGTGCAGTCCAGTTACATGGGCTGTAGAGCCTGTGTGCGGTTGGATGGTGGAATGTCGCCTTGGTTTGACGTCAATATCAGCGTTAAGCAGGGGTGCGTTCTGTCAACCAGGCTGTTTATCGTATATCTGGATAAATGTCTCCAAAGGTTGAACGATATGAATGTGGAAGTCCAGATTGGCGACTCAGTGGTCACTGCTCTGCTTTGTGCAGATGATGCAGTCCTGCTGGCACAGTCAGCGACTGACCTGCAGACCCTAGTCGACACAATGACAGAAGATTGTAAGAAAAGGGGTCTACGCGTGAATGTGAACAAAACCAAAATAATGGTCTTTGAAAGAGATGAAGCCAGAACAGATGTAGGAGTAACAATAGGTAATGATGTACTAGAGCAAGTGGATGAATTTGTATATCTTGGATGAGGATTTAGCCGAGATGGAAGGTACACCACTGATATAGAGCGAAGAGTGAATGCGGGAAATAGAGTGAACGGGGCGTTTGGGCAACTTCTCGGTAGCCACCACCTCAGCCAGAAGGCACGGGTAGCAATACATAACGCAGTGCTTAAGAAAATATACAATGCGAAAGTGGAAGGATGTAGGTATCGGGGGAGACCGAGACTAACCTACCTAGACCAGATCGGTCATGTACTGAAGGAAGGTGGAGTCAAGAGTCTCCGAAACCGGCGAGCGTATATGAAGAGAATTATGAATGTTGAGGAAGCGAGTGAAGTATGCAAAGATAGAGTTCTCTGCCACTCTGTTCTCTATGCCTACCCTGCAAGGGATATGGCGTGATGATATGTATATATGATTACATAATTAGAAAGACATTTTTTATTAATATGTATGATCCCTCGTAAAACGATGAAAGTATAATATAATATAAAAATGATAATGTATTTTTGTAATAATAAAAGGGTATTTTTAGTATATTGCCACAAAAGTATGATTATATCTGAAGAAAAAAATTTCAATGAATATTAATAAATAAAAAAAATCGCTAATAATCCTTTATTCAATAAAATAAATTTAAGAAAAGATTCACATTACATAAAATGTAAAGAATACCGGCGACCGACACTTCTCGTAGCCTAAAGCGGTACATATATGTAAAGAAAACGATCCCTTTATTGTCACAAATATCTAAGAAATTCGAATACGCTCTGGTAATAAATGTAAAAGCATATATTTGTGTCTTATGCACGTTCTAATGTGATTACGTGCGGGCACGAAACGTATATTATCTCGTTTTTCCTTGAAAGTGCTAATGAGACTCCTTAGAAGAAGTGTAAATTACGTAAAGGAACATCTTTCAACCTTGCGGCCTTGCTTGCATAGTTTAGTATGAACGAAAATTCTTATTGCTTGAGTAACCAAGCTGAAGAATATTCCTACTCCAAGGAAAAATATTTTTCTTGATCAATAAACATGAAATGTAAGCGTTAGGTTGATGATATAACGCAGTGAATTACGAATTAGGTTTTTTGAATTTAAGGGTATATTTTTATATATTATAACTATATATTTTTTGACTTATAATTTGCATGCCCTTTTATTTTAAGAGTGAACCTGGGTCGTCTCCACTAATGGGCGAAATATTAACACGGTATTCCGATCACAGGTAGAAGTATTACGGGAGAGATATTAAGACCATAGAGACGACTACACACCACGCTATCCGAAAATGTTAAAGTAATTCTTTATTTCTACAAAACCTCTTCTTTTGTGTGATATCATTTGCTTACGTTCCTTTATCAGCATGGACACATTTTTATACTTACTCACCCATATTATATAAGAATAATTCTCTTTTTTTAGATTATATGTAATGACTAGTGTTTGGCCGCAACTAATATATATAATTTTGTTATAACATATAAATTCTAAGTTTAGATGAAAATGAAATAACTATAAAATATCTTTAGTGTAGATATTTAAAGATTAAATACACATGAAATCAAAATGAAATTTTGTTATATTTTATGAACATGAAGTAATGCATAATGCCTTTGATTTGACAGCGGCGCTCCTGTTTCATGGGTGCCTCATGGGGTCGGCCGTCGGCGTCTCGATCGTCGTCAACTCCGTCCCCATCAGTATCCAGGCCCATATGAAGTATTTGGGTCTGGTGCTCGACGGGAACAGGTGGTTTCGGGAGCGTTTCCGTAGACTTGTTCCCCGGCTAGTCGGCTTGGCGTTCGCCGTATCTCGGCTGATGCCGAACTTGGGCGGACCGAGCTTCGAGAGTCAACGGCTATATGCGGGAGTGATCCGTTCAATGGCATTGTACGGCGCTCCCGTTTGGGCGAGGGCTCTGACCGGCCGCCTTAGGGCTATTCTGCGGAGACCGCAGAAAGCCGCCATGGCTTTCTGCGGTCTCCGCAGAATAGCCAGGCTAGGTCAGGGCTATCCGCGGATACCGCACGGTTGCGACCGAGTCTGCATGCGTATTGGCCGGAACGCCCCCTTGGGACTTGGAGGTGGAAATGCTCGCCGAAATATATCGGCGGGTGTCTTCAACTCGCGAAGAAGGTGGCGATGTTTCGCCTAGCGAATTGGCCACCTAGCGTGAGGACGCTCGCCGAGAGGTTCTTTCCCGTTGGGTAACGCGGCTGGAGCGGCCTCGATACGGATTACGAGTCATCGAAGCCGTCCGGCCCGTACTGATGAAGTGGCTGGAGAGGCGGCACGGAGTCCTCTTTCTGGCTGGTGCAGGTCTTGACGGGGCACGGTTGCTTCGGCAAGTACCTGTACACAGTCGCAAGGGTGGAGACGACTCCGTCCTGCCAACAGTGTGGCAGCGACCGTGACACGGCGCAGCATATGCTCGATATTGTCGCTGCTATCGGTGCCGACCTCTCGCTGCCGGCCGTCGTGAAAGCGATGGTCGACAGCGAGAGGAATTGGGATGCGGTCGCCTCCTTCTGCGAGGACGTCATCTCGCAGAAGGAAGTGGCGGAGCGAATCCGAGAGGAACTTCTCTTCGAAGATTCGCGCCGCCACCGGCGACTGGGGCGGCGGAGGCGTGAATACCTCCGCCTCATGCTGCCCTAGCCGAGGCAGCCGGTGACCGGACCGGGGATTAGTCTGGTCGCCCTGGGAGCGAGGCCACCGCGTGAAGACGACGCCCCGACGGTGCAAACTGTCCGGGCGTCGACATCAACGAGGATACCCGTGAGGGTAGACCGCCGGGTGGGCCACTGAAGAAAAAGACCGCGTACCAGTGACCCACCTGCACGGCGTCGAAAGGTATATTGTAGGGCGGGTCTACAGGGTCTTGCGCCGCTTTTCCTGTCGCCCCGAACGGAATACCGGGGTTTGACGTACCGTAGCCCGCCGCCAAGAAAAAAAAATACCTTTGATTTGGTGAAAGTTCACAGGATATATCTTTTTACAACGAAATCAAAATTCTACACCTACCGCAGTATTTCTTTAAAAACAATATTTTTAGCTTTTCCTTCGGATGCTGGAATCACCTTGCCATTTTGTGCGCTTAGTCAGGAGCATGATACATGCAACTGGTCGTGGAAAAAGCAACTTTCGCTCAAGTCTACAGCTATCTTAAGAGTTTGATCTTGGTCTTCGTTCACGGTCATTGTGAAACAATTTCGATTTATAACTCTATGAGGCTGTGTCTTAAAAATGCATGTCCTTTCTAAAGTTTAGACACATGCCGTACTAATATATAACGGTGACTTTTGAGATATTTTAATTTTAAAGAGTAATTGCACTGCACCAAGCTTTTACATAACTTCAATTTTATTTTAATAAATTCGGGTTGACTTGTGAAACATGTTAAAATAAAATGTAATTTAAACCAATTAGAGTATTGGTATTGAATTTAAAGCAAATTACCCTTTAAATATCTTTCTGCCTCTTTTTCAACCCGTTAATAAATTAATATCAATAAAATACGAAACACGTCTTCCGTCAATTTCGTTAATGATTACGCAAAATTTTGAATAGATTGGAACATTGTATCACGCTGTTCAAAGTTTGCTCCCATTTTTCATCCCTTTAGGGCATTTCGAACCACCCTTTCTTACCGTGTAAGAGTAACAATAGGTAATGATGTACTAGAGCAAGTGGATGAATTTGTATATCTTGGATGTGGATTTAGCCGAGATGGAAGGTACACCACTGATATAGAGCGAAGAGTGAATGCGGGAAATAGAGTGAACGGAGCGTTGGGGCAACTTCTCGGCAGCCACCACCTCAGCCAGAAGGCACGTGTAGCAATACATAACGCAGTGCTTGTCCCAACATTACTGTATGGAAGCGAGAGTTGGGTATGCAGAAAAGAGTATGATAGTAAAATTAATGCGGTCGAAATGCGATCTCTGCGGAAAATCTGTGGAGTTAGGCTGACCGACCGCATTCGTAACGACGACGTAAGAGAGCGAGCAGGTATGAAAGAGAGTATTGGTGTAAAGATGCGAAAGGGAATGCTCCGATGGTTTGGACATGTGGAAAGAATGCCGAACGAACGCCTGGTTAAGAAGATATACAATGCGAAAGTGGAAGGATGTAGGTACCGAGGGAGACCGAGACTAACCTACCTAGACCAGATCGGTCATGTACTGAAAGAAGGTGGAGTCAAGAGTCACCGAAACCGGCGAGCGTGTATGAAGAGAATTATGAATGTTGAGGAAGCGAGTGAAGTATGCAGAGATAGAGTTCTCTGGCACTCTGTTCTCTCTGCCTACCCTGCAAGGGATATGGCGTGATGATATGTATGTGTACTTTCTTACCGAATGCCTACATCATACAAAGAACAAACTCTACAAGTTTCAGGTCTCCACAATCAGCAGTTTAGGCTGTGCGTTGATCCGTCTATCAGTCAGTCGTTCAGGACAGAGTAATACATGTGTATCATTAAAAAAATCACAAACACAAAGAAATACCTTTCCATGTAGAAATAATATAAATCTGGTAGGTAGACGCAGTTACGTGTAAGCTAGCGGTATTATTATGAGCAATAAAAAAGAAATTAGAGACCATTATATACTAATTTATTTAACAGCAATGAAGGCAATATTAAAATATGTTCACAGCAACACTGATCAAATTTGATAATTCGCCTTTTTTATTAGTTGATAATCATAATGAAAGAATTGATTTGAAGCATTTATATTCGGCAAATAATATTACTTTCCTCAAATATCCTAGTTTCAGCCATTAGTTCTATATCTCCTGCTTTTTTACGAGGCACCCAGAATCGTTGGTAAATGGTTCACGTAAACGTTATTTTTGAACTTATTTCTATCTCCAGTTCATCTACGTTTTCCTTGGTCTACTTTTACCCTATAGTTTTAAATATATGTATATATATATATATGTGTGTGTGTGTGTGTATGTGTGTATAGGCGTGGGTCTAAATAAAACACTAAATTCGTACTTTAATTCAACAATATACCTTTCACTCCATTCAGGAACAATAATCACTTATTCTAAATTATTAAATTTAAATCCTATATATATATATATATATATATGCATATATACATACATACATACATACATATCGTCACGCCATATCCCTTGCAGGGTAGGCTGAGAGAACAGAGTGCCAGAGAACTCTATCTCTGCATACTTCACTCGCTTCCTCAACATTCATATTTCTCTTCATACACGCTCGCCGTTTTCGGAGACTCCTGACTCCACCTTCCTTCAGTACATGACCGATCTGGTCTTGGTGGGTTAGTCTCGGTCTCCCCCGGTACCTACATCCTTCCACTTTCGCATTGTATATCTTCTTAACCAGACGTTCGTTCGGCATTCTTTCCACATGTCCGAACCATCGGAGCATTCCCTTTCGCATCTTTACACCAATACTCTCTTTCATACCTACTCGCTCTCTTACGTCGTCGTTACGAATGCGGTCGGTCAGCCTTACTCCACAGATTTTCCGCAGAGAACGCATTTCGACCGCATTAATATTACTTTCATACTCTTTTCTGCATACCCAACTCTCGCTTCCATACAGTAATGTTGGGACAAGCACTGCGTTATGTATTGCTACACGTGTCTTCTGGTTGAGGTGGTGGCTACCGAGAAGTTGCCCCAACGCTCCGTTCACTCTATTTCCCGCATTCACTCTTCGCTCTATATCAATAAATAAATAAATATATATATATATATATATATATATATATATATATATATATTACTTTCGTTTTCTCTCGTTTTTTATCCAATCGGTCCTCTCTCAATTCTAAAACCACTTTCGCCTCCTTTAAGTTTTTTTGATATACTTAGTTCCTATTTTATCCACTCTCATCAGAGCTAATGTATCTTAATGTGCACATCTTTGCTACTTCCTGTTTCTTCTCAAATTTAGCTTTTAAGTCAATTGATTTCTCTTATTCTTCTGCTAATTTTGTAATATTTATTGTGATAAATCGTTAATTGAGAAGTTTTTAGGTTGCGCAGTCATCAAATTAGGTCTATGATATACAATGTGTTTGTATTGAAGTTAAAAAGTATCTACGCTAAATTTTATTTAAAACTTATGTTAAGGAATTCTCAAAAATATCATTAAAACGTATAAAAAAGTTGGTAAGAAGCTTGAAATAAATGTACTCCTGATTTGCGGTGTATTCGGATTAAGAGCAGTTTAGAATTCCCTTAACAAATTGGTTGGAAAAGTAACTGGCGTTATATTGTCTATACCGAGATCTTCATTTAACAAGCTTTGTGATTTTGTCTCTGAACGCGAGAATTCGGCTGAAATAACCTGAATTCGGCACAAATTACGCTCTATTTGAGAACAATTTCCTTGTTATTGGAGGAAAGTCATTAAGTTTAAGTGAAATTTTGTTTTCGCAATTTTAGTGTGAGTATTTTATTACAGTTAATTGTAATTTTTTTACTTTCAGAAATACGCTAGATTGTATTTTTTCGTCGGATTGGATTTTAAATATCAATTGGATTTGTAATAGTTAACATTTGCGTGATATCATGTTTAAATAGTTATTAAGGAAATTTAACATCATCATAATTCCACTACTCTTATCCCAATTGGTTGGAGTCGATACAATATGTACTCTTCTTTCATAGTAGATACACATTACAAAAGTTCTTCTTTTTCTTCTTAGTGAATGGCCTCTGTGAGTGATTAACCACAACTTCGCCAATGTCAAGTAAAATAAGTTTAAAAAATTATAATAGATTTATATTTTAGTCGTCAGTCATGTCGGTTCGTTGTCTAAGTCCAATTAAAAAAGTTATTGGCAATAGTTTTATGACCGGCTGCCTGCCAGACATCATCCTTCCTTGGGAATGTAATCGCTGACCAAACAGCATCAGATGGAGCTGGCCCAGGTTGCTATAAGGCTCGTAGTTGTCTTTTACGACATCCACGAGTAAAGTAAGAGTTGGTAGTATTGGTAGCCGCTACCACATAGCTTACTGTTAAGGAAATTTAACAATACTATTACTTTATATAAGCCCCAAAATATAATTTTGTAGAAATATTTAAAAAATAAAAAAATAATGTCTATTTAAAAATAACTATGAAGCTGTTACATTAGAAAGAATTTCGTTAACAATGTTTATGTTAATAATAAAATAGTGAGCTTATAGAAAACCAAAAAAAATTTCAGACATCACATTGTTTTGAGTGCAAGTTCATTCATAATGATTGTACAAAACATATCTTATATTACTTTTTATTTTATTATTGTAATCATTGTTGGGCTCGGGCCTCCTCCATAACAGGAGGGAAATTGACCAACTATACCGTACTGGTCCAGATGTGTTGGTATAGGGTTTTATTTCGAGTTTTTCCTTCTCTTGAACAGATTCTATACCCATATAATATTCCTTAATCGTCTTTTACGATACCCACGGGTAAGATAGGGGTAGTGAATTGCATTCTTACTCCGTCACCACGCGGAAATATTATTGTAATAGGTCAAGAAAAAGTTTTTTCGCATTCTATATAAAAATTCAAGACATTTTTAGATTTAATTACAACATATATGTGCCATTTTGTTCGATGAGTATCTGCTAACTTGTATGTAGTGACATGATCCCGTTGCTGAGGATTTTTTTTTAAATTTTAATAAAAAAAATTGACAAGTAGTTTTGGCAGTCCTCTCTTGATGTTAATCTGTTACTGGCTAAGGAATTCTAAAAACACCGATACTGACGGAAATCTAAAGTCCACGCTATATGGTGGATGCATTAACAGCTTCCAGTCAAACTCTCTTAATTTTTGCTAAGTTACTAAACATGGTATTTCGCACGTTCTTATCGTACTTACGTGATGCACTTTTTGTCAGCAATTATTAATCTCTTTCAAAATCGGTTCCGTTTCATTACGTCTCAATAAAGAATCGCAAATGGGTACACAGTTCATTTGCTTTCTTTCAGTGAGCTCGTGTGGCGCCCGTGAGTTTTTTTTGTATTTCCAGCTTTTTTCAAATGTGTCAAAACTATTTCGTGGTCAATATCCAAATCTTCACGCTTCGTCATAACAACTGACATGCCACAGTTTTTCTAAAATGTTATCAGTGACAAAGTGACCAGAGCGAGGTGCATCTTTGACATCAAAATTTCTAGATTGAAAACGTTTAAATCAACTTTGTGCAACTCTAGCTGATATTGTATTAGGTTCATAAAAGTTACGATTTCTTTTTTGGAATTTGCGTTGAATTTATTCCTTTTTTTTAATAAAATTTTAAAATGTATCAAATTTCTTCTTCTTAATTTTTTTTTTTTTAATGGCGTTTACAAGATTTCGCCAAAAACTAGTTATAAATATCTTCAGTCTTTCAGGTTAGTCATAGTCTAAGTCAAATTGTCGCCATCAATCCCAGTAGCTCCGCCGCTTCATATTACATAAAATGCCATCAAAATTATCTAATATAATACGTTAAAACACTAAAATATCGAATATAATACAAGAGCACCGCATGACGTTTTCAAATTCCCGTCAAAAGTCCATCAAATTTCTTCTTCTTCTTCTTATATATTGGCAATCAGCTACATATACGAGCTATTGATGCCAGTGTCAAGTTATAAATATTTTCACGTCTTTAGTCTTTCAAGTAAGTCATTGTCTAAGTCAAATCGTCGCCATTAACAGTGCAATGGCCACACTGTTAATATATATATGTATCTTTTGGGAATTTTGACGGAAAACGAAAACGTTGTAAAGCACTTTTATATGATATTCACTACATCCCAGTAGTTTCGCCGCTTCATATTACATAAAATGCCATCAAAATTATCTAATATAACACGTTACAACACTAAGATATCGAATATAATACAAGAGCACCACATGACGTTTTCAAATTCACGTCAAAAGTCGATCAAATTTCTTCATTAGATTCACTCATTATGACAAAAAGAAAAATAAATAACAAAAGGTGGGAAACAACATATTACTAATTTTTTTTTTGAAACGTAACCTTGTTAATGGTATTAAAACCAGCCAGATACTACAGATAGAGAATAGTCTCTATAAACTTTTATTAAAATCTCTTTTTCCCCGACTTTATATGTTACGATGAATCATATAATAAAAAAGTCAATAGAGAAAAGGTTAAAACAAAAATACGAAAATAAATTACAGTGCAAAGATAACATTTTTCGGCTATTAAACGTAACACAGGAAAACATCGTAAAGCAAATCGTGGCACATAAAGAAAATTAATTAACTGTAGATTTATAAATTTTGGGGTAGATCAAACAAAGTTCATTGGTAAGTCAATAAAAATTCGTGGGTTAGGCATATGTTAATAACAGAACTTTCAAAGGTTTTAATTAACTTTACATACTCACGAGTAATTAATGCTCTTTCTATACTAATATTATAAAGAGCAAACATTTGATTGTTTTTTTGTTTGTTTGAATTGAATAGGTGCCGAAACTACGTGACCGATTTGAACAAATCTTTCATTATTGGGAAGCTACACTATCCCCGGTGAACATAGGCTATATTAAAGTTTCAAAAAAGTTAGGGACCTATACTAAAACTCCAATAATGTAACCAAAGGTATGAAAAATTTACCAAAAATTTACCTTATATCGCATGCGCTACAAGAACTACTGATTATAGAATAAAATAATGTACTACAACTTTGCAGAACATATAATTATCTACAAAAAATGTCCCAACAACATATATCTAATTATTATAGTTATGTCATAATAAGTGTTGTTTTCTTTATAAAACCGATTACGAAATGAAAAATGATGTCACAAGCGGGATTCGAACCCGCGCATATTGGGATTCCGGCCCAATCGTGCTGCCACTACACCACCGTGACTAATTGTAGGACATGCAAATTTCACTTCGTATTATAAAGTGTTTTTTCATTTTAAAAAATATATTCAAATGCCACCGCTATAAAAGTTCTTTTATTTATATTTTGGTATTAATCCTTAACAAAATAAATGACTTCATATTTTGTTTAATATCCGTGCGAAGCCGAAGTGGGCTGCTAGTGTTTAATACTTTGGATCTAGAAGCATTTAGTTTTTAAAGTGCAGATATGGCATAATAAGCGGATTTCCCTACTACATAAGCCTCCTTCACAAAAGTGCCTTACAAGTTCTGAAAATGTATCTCAAGCTCTAAAAAGTAAGTCTGATAATCTCCCAAAATGAAAAATAATTACATGACAAATTAAAAAGAGTACGAGAGTTTGAATTTTCAATGAAGATATACACTCATATTTACAAAAAGACCATCCTTTATTCAGTTTAACGCTGACCTTATAAATCCTTTGTTTTATTTTTTAATGACTGTCTCTTATGTATCATGAAGAGCGACAAATGTGGCTTTTAAATATTTTTAGCGCATTTTTGTCATACTTAAATAGATTCTTGCCTAAACACATTTTATTTTATTTTTCTTCTTTCCCTTTAATCTCGGTCTATTTGGTTAAAACAAAGAATGGGATCTCATGAATCATGAACAGCGACAAATGTGGCTTTTAAATATTTTTACGCATTTTTGTCATATTTAAATAGATTCTTGCCTAAACACATTTTATTATAATTTTCTTCTTTCCCTTTAATCTATTTGGTTAAAACAAAGAATGGGATGGGAAATATTCTACTATCCTAAGCTAGCCAGCTAGATTAATATTAGTTACTGGATATTTTACTATCTCTTTAAAAAGTCATGAAAATAAACTCACATAACTCAAGCCATTTGATGATAACATAATAATTTATTGGTTACCCGTATAAGATCTATTGCGATCACCAATCCAAGTCAAGTGTACCTCATATCAAAGGTAGCGATTACGGCACTATCTTCTCAAATTAATAACCACATTCTATGAGATATAGACTACCAGAATGTCCAGCAGTTGACGGTAAAATGCTAAATGATGATGATAAAAACTCGAAGCAAAACATTGTGCTTATCCATAATATAATCAATGTAAATGGTGACTTGTCTTCCCATAGAGTCCTACATAAAGGGTGTGAAAGCTTCTACAACAGTTTAACTGATTTACGATAGTATCAGCTAATTGTCGTCCACTATTGGACATATATTTTATCTTGAGAATGCCACATAGAGCCGTCCTGTGCCGCTTGCTTACAACAGTTCTTTACAACTTTTACAACTTTATCATTTACACACAATAATTTCAATAGTGGTAGGACCACGCTGTGGACAGTTCTTTTTCTGTCTATAGCCGCGTGCCATTCTGTCCAAGGTAGTACCACACTTTGGCAGAAGATCGACGTCTAAGTAATGTCAATATGCTGTTGCGCTTCATTCGGTGAACGAGGGAGCCGGAAGCCAACTTGGGTGGGTTATGGCTTGTATTGGTAGGCAGCGGCCTAGCTATACCCTTGGTATTGCAAAGGTCCATGGGCGGTAGTGACACTTACCATCATGTGGTGCTGTCTGCCTGTTTGCCACCATACGCAATAAAAAAAATACATTTATCCCACTCTCTCTCTCTTTTTTTTTCTTTGTTAGTTATTGTTGTATACGTCATGATCACGAAGGCATCGATACCATGAACACGATATCATGAACACGAAGGCATCGATACATGCGATACAAATCTTCGCATTAGTGCATATATTGATATATATATATATATATATATATATATATATATATATATATATATATATATATATATATATATATATATATATATATACATATACATATACATATACATATATATATATATATATATATATATATATATATAAGCAAAACCAAAATAATGGACTTTGAAAGAGATAAAACCAGAACAGATGTAAGAGTAACAATAGGTAATGATGTACTAGAGCAAGTGGATGAATTTGTATATCTTGGATGTGGATTTAGCCGAGATGGAAGGTACACCACTGATATAGAGCGAAGAGTGAATGCGGGAAATAGAGTGAACGGAGCGTTGGGGCAACTTCTCGGCAGCCACCACCTCAGCCAGAAGGCACGTGTAGCAATACATAACGCAGTGCTTGTCCCAACATTACTGTATGGAAGCGAGAGTTGGGTATGCAGAAAAGAGTATGATAGTAAAATTAATGCGGTCGAAATGCGATCTCTACGGAAAATCTGTGGAGTTAGGCTGACCGACCGCATTCGTAACGACGACGTAAGAGAGCGAGTAGGTATAAAAGAGAGTATTGGTGTAAAGATGCGAAAGGGAATGCTCCGATGGTTCGGACATGTGGAAAGAATGCCGAACGAACGCCTGGTTAAGAAGATATACAATGCGAAAGTAGAAGGATGTAGGTACCGAGGGAGACCGAGACTAACCTACCTAGACCAGATCGGTCATGTACTGAAGGAAGGTGGAGTCAAGAGTCTCCGAAACCGGCGAGCGTGTATGAAGAGAATTATGAATGTTGAGGAAGCGAGTGAAGTATGCAGAGATAGAGATCTCTGGCACTCTGTTCTCTCTGCCTACCCTACAAGGGATATGGCGTGATGATATGTATGTATGTATGTATGTATGTATATATATGTATATATATATATATATATACATATACATATATATATATATATATATATATATATATATATATATATATATATATATATATATATATATATATATATATATATATACATATATATATATATATATATATATATATATATATATATATATATATATATACATATACATATACATATATATATATATATATATATATATATATATATATATATATACATATATATATATATATATATATATATATATATATATACATATATATATATATATATATATATATGTATATATATATATGTATATGTATATATATATATATATATATATATATATATATATATACATATACATATACATATATATATATATATATATATATATATATATATATATATATACATATATATATATATATATATATATATATATATATATATATATATATATATATATATATATATATACATATACATATACATATACATATATATATATATATATATATATATATATATATATATATATATATATATATATATATATACATATACATATACATATACATATATATATATATATATATATATATATATATATATATATATATATATATATATATATATACATATATATATATATATATATATATATATATATATATATATACATATACATATACAAGGTGGAGACGACCATACGACAATAATTTTAATCTAGTGTATCTGATGACTTGCCCAGCCTGTATACAAACTTTGAATACAATATGTCGTATAGTTTAGTCGCAGCACATTACTTTGTATTATTAACAATTTCCACACTCTGTATAAAAATTAAAATTATTCGCCTATCAATGAGCTCCCGCGCCGCATCGGTATAAACCAATATGAAACTAGTACCTACATATCGCCATGTTTACCAGTTCAAGTCTTCCCCAAACGTAATACAAATCAATGCATATTATACCTTATTCCTAAATCTTAAGATCCATACATATAAACCGTGTCATCAGACTTAGATGAGAAATTTAAAACTACCTAATGCGGCTTAATGAAAGAAGACCTCGGTCTCATGTTCAAAACTATTATAATAGGTCTGTAGGTCAGTGTGCCATCGTGATCCTGTGACGTGAATGTGCGTAATTAGACGCTTACTTTGTGTTAGAATAGTATTTCTTTCTCATTTACAATGCCCCGTTATAATTACACAGCTTCGGGTATACAGATATGATTTTAATTTATGGAGAATATCACGGAAATGCAGCTTTAACCATACGTACGTACCGAAAGAGATATGGAAACACACGTGTTTGTACTACCAATGGCCGGACTATTGTGCAAGCTGTTCAGAGGTTACGGCCTAATCAATCCTTACTGCCTCATATGGATAGTGCTCCTTCGCGTGTAAGAGTCACCCTAGATGAACAAATTTTAAATTATTTTTCTCGCAAATTTGTCACAGGTTGATAATGTAGAGAACTTAAAAAAAGGAATTGTACGATCTTTCGACAAGTTAAAATACATCGCCGTCAATGGCGACCTGTTAACAAGAGTTCGAAATAATATTTTAAGACGATATAATTTGTGCGTTCGGGTCCATGGCGCACATATCGAAAATTTAAGTTTAACGACCAAGTGAATTATTAAAGTTATCGTGATTATTTTAATAAAATAATCAAGTGAGAATGAATAGTATAGCGCCCAATGTATTTACCTACGTTTCGAAGTTGTAACATATGATACCACAAGGTCACTCGCCGCTTGCCGACCACAGGTTAGTGAACTAATATTTACAAACGGTGTTCTATTTTGTTTCAATATTTATGATAAAAAGTTTGTTTGAAAAAATTGTTTTTTAAATATGCATGCGAGGACTTTTTTAATAGTTTCAAAATACTCCTATACACTAGTATTGACGGTGTTTTCATTTATTGTCGTATTGACGTCTCCACTCTGTATCTGTATCTATATATATATCTGTATCTGTATCTATATATATATATATATATATATATATATATATATATATATATATATATATATTTATATATATATATATATATATATATATATATATATATATATATATATATATATATATATATATATATATATATATATATATATATGTATATATATATATATATATATATACATACATGTATATATATATATATATATATATATATACATGTATATATATATATATATATATATATATATATATGTATATATATATATATATATATATCATCACGCCATATCCACAGCATGTAGGCAGAGAGAACAGAGTGCCAGAGAACTCTATCTTTGCATACTTCACATTCTGCTCAACATTCATAATTCTCTTCATACACGCTGTATATATATATACAGAGTGGAGACGTCAATACGACAATAAATGAAAACACCGTCAATATTAGTGTATAGGAGTATTTTGAAACTATTAAAAAAGTCCTCGCATGCATATTTAAAAAACATTTTTTTCAAACAAACTTTTTATCATAAATGTTGAAACAAAATAGAACACCGTTTGTAAATATTAGTTCACTAACCTGTGGTCGGCAAGCGGCGAGTGACCTTGTGGTATCATATGTTACAACTTCGAAACGTAGGTAAATACATACATACACTTAATGTTTGGGCGCTATTCATTCTCACTTGATTATTTTATTAAAATAATCACGATAACTTTAATAATTCACTTGGTCGTTAAACTTTTAAATTTTCGATATGTGCGCAATGGACCCGAACGCACAAATTATATCGTCTTAAAATATTATTTCGAACTCTTGTTAACAGGTTGCCATTGACGGCGATGTATTTTAACGTGTCGAAAGATCGTACAATTCCTTTTTTTAAGTTCTCCACATTATCAACCTCTGTCAAATTTGCGAGAAAAATAATTTAAAATTTGTTCATCTAGGGTGACTCTTACACGCGAAGGAGCACTATCCATATGAGGCAGTAAGGATTGAATATCCCGTAACCTCTGGACAGCTTGTGAGCTTGCACAATAGTCCGGCCATTGGTAGTACAAACACGTGTGTTTCCATATCTCTTTCGGTACGTACGTATGGTTAAAGCTGCATTTCCGTGATAATCTCCATAAATTAAAATCATATCTGTATACCCGAAGCTGTGTAATTATAACGAGGCATTGTAAATGAGAAAGAAATACTATTCTAACACAAAGTAAGCGTCTAATTACGCACATTCACGTCACAGGATCACGATGGCACCAGTGTGCCATGCCAGTAGGTCAGTACCTACAGACCTATTATAATAGTTTTGAACATGAGACCGAGGTCTTCTTTCATTAAGCCGCATTAGGTAGTTTTAAATTTCTCATCTAAGTCTGATGACACGGTTTATAAAGACTTAGGAATAATATGTATGTATGAAGGTATAATATGCATTGATTTGTATTATGTTTGGGGAAGACTTGAACTGGTAAACATGGCGATATGTAGGTACTAGTTTCATATTAGTTTATACCGATGCGGCGCGGGAGCTCATTGATAGGCGAATAATTTTAATTTTTATACAGAGTGTGGAAATTGTTAATAATACAAAGTAATGTGCTGCGGCTAAACTATACGACATATTGTATTCAAAGTTTGTATACAGGCTGGGCAAGTCATCAGATACACTAGATTAAAATTATTGTCGTATGGTCGTCTCCACCTTGTATACATATATAACTTTATAATTTTGTTAAAAGATAATTGGGTTTTTTGAATTTTTCTTTACATTGTGATAAATAGAAATATCATATACATATATAAATTTCATAACAAAACTGTTTTTATTTTTTTTTTTTCACAATAACTAAAAAGTTATACCTATCAAAATAAAAAAATATTTTTGAGTCCAGTACCGAAGATCCGCCGACAACTCTCGAACGAACTCAAGCGCGTGTGACGTCATAATGTTAATTTTCACCTATTGTAGCATACGGAGATAATAAGTACAATTTTTTACATACATACATACATATCATCACGCCATATCCCTTGCAGGGTAGGCAGAGAGAACAGAGTGCCAGAGAACTCTATCTCTGCATACTTCACTCGCTTCCTCAACATTCATAATTCTCTTCATACACGCTCGCCGGTTTCGGAGACTCTTGACTTCACCTTCCTTCAGTACATGACCGATCTGGTCTAGGTAGGTTAGTCTCGGTCTCCCTCGGTACCTACATCCTTCCACTTTCGCATTGTATATCTTCTTAACCAGACAATTTTTACAATTACAATACAATTTTTTAATTGCTTTAACATTACGACGTCACAAGTGTAGTGATTTATCATAGCACATTCACTGTCACGTGATTTTTGTTCAAATTTTATCAACTTTTAATTGCTTATAGTTAACTTTTTTTTAAGTTTTTCGCATCAAATATTATATAATTAATAAAAAATGTTTAAAAATAATAAAATATCTTTTTATTCAAATTCACAATTGTACACGAGTGAGGCTCTTGGATGTTAAGCCATTGGTCGAAATGACTATTGGAACAATGATTGCTGAGTCCACATTCCACATGTCGACAATCTTATTAGTATTCCATCTTTTTTGCGGTGGGCTTTGGTCTGGTCATACCCCACTAAAACTGTTCGCCATCCGGGGTAACCGATGAAGCGGCGCGCGACCTCATAAACCCCCAATGTAACTCTTCACACCGTGCGATGGGGTCACCGAAACTCGGTGTTTGTCATCAGTGGCCCACCCGAGGGTCTACCCTCGCGGGTATACGCTAGAGTCACACCCTGTCATCTCAAGCTATTGGTCGAAATGACTGGGCGTCGAGACTTATTATGTGTGGCTCCATGTCAGGGCGTCGTCCACACGCGGTGGCCTCATTCCGGGCGACCGCACTAATCCTCGGTCCGGTCACCCGATGCCTCGTCTAGGGCATTAGGCGGGCGCCGGCGGCTGCCCGAGTCCACGTGGAGGAAGTCCTCCCGGAGTCGTTCCTCGCCTCCTTCTGCAAGATGACTGCCTCGCAAAATGATTAGTATTCCACCTGATAGAGAGTAATAAGTTATTATAGTAACATTTTGATCCAATTAAATATACTCGAGATTAGTCATAAATGTTCATTTGGTTATCTATACTAGGCATCAGCTGCAACACCCATTAAACTTGACATCATAATTTACAATTTACATATATTTACACGGATTTGTGTAAGGGACTTTATTTGTAGGATATAATCCAGCTAAATTGCATAGGCCTAACAAATCGCTCGTCATTGTCCCAAATAAGATAAATACAAGCCAAGTGTAAACTGGATGTAAAGCAAGATTGATGTTTCCACAAAGGGATTTTAAACTTCTTGATCGTTACGTTATGCTACGTTTGGTGCAAGTTGAAATATTATTTATAAGATTTTTTAAATATTTTTTTTGAATTATTATCATCAAATATGTATGTACTTTGGACCGATTAATAATTATTACTGTTTAATGGTGGTGATGGAGTGAAAATATAATTTCTCCGTGTGTTATCGTCAAAAAATAACTAATAGATATGAGGTACTAAAGATTATAAGAGATATGATAGGTAAGTAACATCGATGCAATAGTAGGAGAACCTTATTTTTTTAATTTTTCCCTTGCTATGGATGTGGTCGCGCTCCGCCAAATCGGTCCGGGACGACGGAAGAGATGGTACGCAACCCCACAGACCCACCGTGCAAGGACTCTTCGCTTTGTCGTTCGAGCGGGCCACCAGTACCCGATCTTTGTCTTCGGTGGCCATAGTAGGAGCACCTAACCTGAACTTGACGCTAACCTTTCTAACCAGAGTATACGCATTTCCTTAAAATTAACATTTAAGACCACTTTGAATAATTTCAAATAGATTTTTGTTATTTGATTCGCCGTACTGTTTAAGGAAAATGTATAAAAGATCAGTGACACTGTTTACATTAGTATATACATCATTTTTATATTTAAATTGAAGAAATAAATTATCAAAGACCGCTTTTATCAATCCTACATTGATAAAAGGAATAAAAGATTATTATACGCCTAACTCTTCTATTCGAACGATTAAAGAACCACTAAAGAATATGGAATGATGTTCTCTATATCACTGAAGAAGCAAGTTTGAACTGAAATTCTATAGCAATCTGTCTAGCAAAATTCAAGCATAAAAGGACAAATAGGGACAGGAAAAATCTTTTGTATTCTACGTAATCTCATATATTGTAGAGTTCAATAACTTTTAAATATGTCAGTGATTAGCAAGTGCTAAGAGGATCAGGTTATTTAGGTTATATTTCCTTACAAATTTTCTATGTATTGATCCGTATGTTCAGAGTTTTTGGCGGCGGGTCATGGAATGGTCACACCCCGTTAATTGGGTCTGAGTGACAGAAAGAACGACGCACTCATAGACCCACCCTTCATGTATCTACCATGTGCGGAAATCGTAAAGCCAACCGAAGAACTACTGAGGTAATTAAGCAACAACGCTTTTCGGGACTACACATTACACATATTTTGATCAACAAACCTTCCTTCCTTCGAGGCGTGATGATTATAGCATGACATCTCTTATGAGAAGGCGAAAATAAATTGAGATATCATTAAAAGGCTAATGAAAATCAAAATCTTACTCTTTAAATATGTCAATACACATATTTGTGAATATGACGAAAATCAACTTAAAATAACTTTAAAGTTTACGTGTTCAGTACTAAGGTTTGAACACACTCATGCATATATTCCTGAGTATTACAATATTTGATTAAAGCTTACTATGGCTGTATAAACACATTTGATATAAATAAAATGATAATATTGGAATAAAGAAAGTTATTTGGAAATTTAATCTTGAATAAAAAAAAATTAAGAACAAATTAATTTGAAAGAAAATAATTTCGTATATATACGTAAGTCATTTGGCGTATATACTGATGAATTGATTTTTTTTTTTTGCTTGTTATAGTCCAGCCTTAATTCACCCAGCCATTATGATATTTGAAATAATAACTATAAAACAAGATATAAAAAAACGTGAGTTATTGTATAGAGTTTGATGCCAATTGCTTGAAGTCGATACAATATATATATTCTATCATCGTAAATATTTTTTCAGAACAGCACCGTACACTAAATTTATAATCCTTGTAATGTTGATTTTACAAACATATAATTAAAGAAAACCAATTAAACCCGAACTCAAGTACAAAGTATTGTCGTGCATGGTAATCAAACGAATTTTGACAATAGGTATCTTAACTGGACGACGACACTATATATGGTATAACCATATATAGTGTCGTTATAAAAAGATTTTGATAATAGTTTTATGACTGTCCGCCATCAATACTCCTCCGAAAATAAATGTTGACCAGACGATATCAAATGATTTTTTTTTTTGTGACTGTCTTTTAGCTGTTAGCCGCAGATGGCTGTCACAGCTTAACCCAGACTATGGGTGAGCGCTGAGGGCTCTCAACCCGGTGATATCAAATGAATTTGATCCAGGCTTATATAGCATTTTTAGTTGTGTTTTAGAATACAGCAATGTAAGAATTGGTAATATAGGTAGCCGCCAGCTAACAGCTAAAGATGTTAGTGATTGTAAATATATTGTAAATATAATTAATATAATACTAATTTAAGTATCAATTTATTTTTATCTATCTCAGCTTATTTATGCCCTCCACAATGAAAGGGAAATTGACTTACTATACCACGCTGGTCAAAGGTGTTGGTACAGGGTTTTGTTTCGAGTTTTTCTTCTCTTACATAGATGTTATATGCGTTTTACATCCCTTAGTCGTCAAATTACCCATGGGTAAAATAGGGGGTGGTGAATTGTATTCTTACTCCATGCGGCTATCAATTTATAGTATTTTACAAATTATATACTGTATCTACTTCATTACGAATACTTTTAAATTTAATAAATAAGAAACAACAAAATTAATACACATATAAATTTTAATATAGCCAAGAATATAAATAATATAATTTATTAATATGTAGAGTATAACTATGTAGAATAGAGATAGGAACTCTTGAAATTATTATCATAATTAACAAGTTGATACCATATTTTAAACATGGACCTATCCAACTAATTGGGGAATAGCGCTGTAAATTCTGCTGTTGCCGTTTCCTGTAAAAGTGAGCCTCCAGTTGTATTTTAAAGCGTCCATAGGAAATTAGGGAATGTTGACACATTGTATCTATTCCTATTTGTCGCCCACATCTGTGCTTGTTATAAAAGCATAAATATTACAAATTGAACAAATTAGTCGACTCAAAAGTACATAACTTGGGCAGTATCATCTCTACAGGAACAGTCAGGCAGGAAAAGAAAGTTGAAAAGAAGACGGACATCTACTTTGAAATTGGATTTAGTACATCAACGGTAATATTTGTTTTGTCTAACATTATTTGGTTAAATATGTAGTTCAGCATTTTGCTATGAAATACAAACAAACCTTAATATAATTTCATGAATTTTCACGCCATATTAGGGTCACCAACATCATCAAGAAACCATATAAAAAGTTTTCTATCTATTACAATTTCCTTATTAAATTTATTATTAATGGAATTTTCTAAGATTTCTCTTCCCTAATATGAATAAAATAATCTACCAATAATTAATTGCAAAATTAATAACACGATAGTAAACAGAAAAATTAAATAATATATTGAGAATATGTTACCTTCATTTCTAAGTAAACAAGGTCATTTTCCCGTATGGAAACGGAGAAAAATAAAATTCACCAAATCTTTTATTATGATATGTCACTGTATACATTAAGCTACATAGTCATAATATACATATTAAAGTATGAGGTAGCGGCTAAGGATACTACCAACCCTTACTTTGCTCGTGGATGTCATAAAAGACGACTAAGAGCCTTATAACGACCTGGGCCAACCCCATCTGATGCCGTTTGATCAACAATTACATTCCCAAGGAGTGTTGACATCTGCAGGTGGCCGGTCATAAAACTATTGCCAATAACTTTTACAATAAAATAAGAGTACATATTGTATCGACCCCAAGTAATTGGGATAAGAGTAGGAGAATGATGATGATGATGATGTCATTATATACATCCAGTATACATATTTAAGATATTTATTCTGTTCACACTCAGTATTCGTAAGTAAGATACAGTTGCAATACGCAATAGCATAATGACCGTAAACATATGAAATAGTAGTACCGAATGCCATCTATACAGGGTGGAAATGGACCGCTCCCAAAAACAAAGACAGGTAACCCTACTAGTCCTACTAGTAATGATAGGCTAGAAAAAAAATCGATTTATATGAAAAAAAAAATTTACAACAATTTTTGCGTTTTTTCTGAATTCCTTTTTAATAAGTGCAAAATAAATGTGTTTTTTTTTTTTGTCTAATTGATTTTTATGTCTTATATACCTGATGAATAGAAAACTCGGACATTACTAATTTATAGAATATATATTAGTGGTCAGTATATATATATATATATATATATATATATCAGGTTTCCAGCTCCATAAAACCTCAACACCATATCACCCAGCTGCAAATGATCAAGCAGAACGTTTTGTACAGACCGCTAAAAAAGAGTAACTCGTTATGGACGAGGAATCAGAGGAATTATAGTAGAAATATTAAAATAAATTATCAGTTACATTACACGCGATGTTAGAAAGAACACAACTGAATCCAAACCTAAACTGACCAAAATTTAAGGTAAGTTTAAAATAGAGCAGAAAATACAGATCGGCAACTATATAGATAATAAAGGATGGAAATCTTTTTTCAATACGAGTAACTGATTCGGACTGGATTTAAAAGCCGCACACCTGATGAAAGTACCAAAAGTACAAGCTCCAATATACGGAATAAAACAAATACTAATGCGTATTTATTTTGTATAACATACATACATATCATCACGCCATATCACTTGCAGGGTAGGCAGAGAGAACAGAGTGTCAGAGAACTCTATCCTTGCATACTTCATTCGCTTCTTCAACATTCATAATTCTCTTCATACACGCTCGCCGGTTTCGAAGACTCTTGACTCCACCTTCCTTCAGTACGTGACTAATCTGGTCTAGGTACGTTAGTCTCGGTCTCTCCTTACCTTACCTTCATCCTTCCACTTTCGCTATTTTATTTTGTATAAAATAGAGGTAAATTTATAATTATGTGCGTATCTGAAGATTTTTTTTTATTTTAATAAAAACTATTTTGATATAATATTGACATCCGCACGAGAACGTCACGTCCTTCTATGAAATAAAACTACTTTTACGGATTCTATCGCGTTTGTATTTGATTTTTAATTTCCCGACGCATCGAACATTATCACTGTAAAGTATTTCAAATACTAAATATTAGCTTATTAATTCACACATCATTATCTTATTATAATCTCAGCTTAAATAAGTTCCTACTGCTGGACTTAAGACTCCTCCACAATATAAGAGAATTAATTTATCATCGACATCATTGATTTATCATCATATCAGCTCATATGTGTCCCACTGTCGAGATTCCTCTATAATGATCTACTATACCACGCTGGTCAGACGTGATGGTATAGGGTTTTATCTCGAGCTTTCCGTCTCTTGCATGGTTGTTATATGCATTTTATACCCCTTAGTCGTCTTTTACGATCACCCACTGGTAAGATAGCGGGTGGTGAATTGTATTCTTACTCAGTCACTACACGGATAAATTGATTTATACGGCGCACTAATTAGATTGCTTGGTATAGAGTTTTATTTAGTGTTGCTTCATTCGCATAAATTTTATCTGTATGTTGTCTCTTAGGAGTTAAGATAGAGATAGTGAATTGTATTCTTACTGTCACTACACTTGAAGCATTTCCTTCATATCCTTTTTTTTTAAATTTTCAGTATATAAATATACAGTCATAACTTAGGAGACCTTTAACACCTGATTATATTGCATCTAAAACTAAACGCCAATTTTTTGAATCTGAACCTCCTATGTAAATTTGGGTACCTCTTGAAAAACAATCCTGTATATATATATATATATATATACACACACATTAATTAAAGTTATTTACTAATGCTAAACGGTCTAGCTCTCATGGGGTATTGCATTCTAAAAACGGATGACTCGTTTTGTCCATCAAGCATGCAATTAACTGGGATACGAGGCATTTCCATTAATTAGGTACCGTATAGAATGGAGCTATTAATTGCATAGGTTTGAACTATTATTTGCATAGATTCATTCATCCATAAGTCTGTCGACGTTCAGTGCTGGACTTAGGTCTATAGAAGATGACATTATAATTGCCATGGTTGGCAGTCTAATTGGTAATCATAGTTCATGCTATAATCTTCTAAGTAGCTGCTGACCAGTTTATTTTCAGATTGTTGAGCTAACAATGTATTTAACGTAAGGACTTCTTATCCATGCATGTAATAAATATTATTAAAAACAAAATGTGTGTATCAGCTCCGATGCATGTCTGGAGTTTACTCCTTAAGTACGATTATCAAAACAGGAGCAAAAAAAGCTCATTTGACTAAAAATAATATATATTTTTATTTACATTTATTAAAACTGTTCAGTGAAGTATTATCTCATGTCAGAAAGTGAAAGGTGCGCAGAATAGGTTGCGCACCAAAAACGTAACGAGGTCATTCGATCACTAGATTTTACTCCTCAAATTTTTCTCATACCGGGCGCCTTATATGAAAATCTATTCTTAAGGAGTTAACTCCAAAAACTATTTCTTAAATACTGCCTATTATGTATAACAATTTAATATTGATCAATAGAGTATGCAAAAATAATTAATAAAATATATAAAGGAAAACTTATATCGAATCGTTATAAACAAGTCACAAAACACTGCCTTTTCGTTTGAAATACAAAGCTTAATGAACACAGTAAAAATATTTATAATAAAAAGTAAAATCCTAAACTGGAACACTAATGGAACTAAATAAATATTGAAACAAGCGGCAAAATGCTAGTAAACGATGTTAATGGGTGCGAATCGGGAATCGATTGGTTTAAACGAGATTAAGCGAGCCTAGTCGATTCTCGGACTCGGTATTCAAGATGAATCGTGATTGCTATAGATTGACAATTTGTTTCCCTTTATTGCTGCTTAGAGGTTTCCTTTTATCTTCTTATCGAACAACTAAGAAATTTTTATTTCATTCCCAAAGGATGTTAGATAATCGTATATTAGTATTTAGACTGCTATTTTTCAGGGTAGATTCTCATCGTAATCATATCATGAAAAGCTTATTCAATCTCTACATTTTTAGGTTTCGATGTAATTAAATTTTGCGGTTTCATTATTTGAAATATCATGCGGTCAGAAGATGAGAATTGAAACCAAAGAACATATGGATGCAGTTGACCTTGGGTGAGGACTATTTATTTAACGTCTACGCATCTATATCTAACCTTGTGGTAACAGTTTATGAATATTATTATGTTATTACTCCTTAATTGTCCTTGCGGTTCTTAAAAAATAGCTGAGAGGTCACATACATAGCACACACTTCTAAAAACTTATAATATGAAAACTTGTTTAAAATGGCTGTCACATTTGGGACCCAAGCCGTCTAAGTGGAAGATTGGAACGAATTGGAACCACGTATGACAATAATTTTTGCTGCTTTTGTTGTCCGCTAGATGGCATACGTCTCCCATAAAAAACAAAGAATAATATGAGCAATAATTTGATTATCGTACGATAGCGCACATTTGTCTCAGTAGTTGGACCATTGGATCGGATTTTCAATAGACATGGGTTCGAGTCCCACGTGTGCCAATTTCTCGCTCGTAAACAAGTTTTTATAAATAACCTAGTGGGTTAAATGCTAAATCTCAGTTGTTCGAATTTACAGTACGAACTTAAATCGTGGCGATTATGGCGTTATGCCTCCACAGAGAGGCTTATATTTAAAAATGGACACTGATAGGCTTAATGAATAGATAATTTTATCCATATATATGATATGTATATCAGCTGTGTGGTAGCGGCTACGAATACTACCAACCCTTACTTTGTTCGTGGATGTAGTAAAAGACGACTAAGGGCCTTATAATGACCTGGGCCAACTCTATCTGATGTCATTTGGTCAACAATTACATTCCCAAGGAGGGTTTACGTCTGGCTGGCAGCCGGTCATAAAACTATTTCCAATAACTATTACAATATGTATTATGAAAGATGAGTACATATTGTATCGAACCCAATGATGAATGATGATATGATATGCATAAGATTTTTATTAAAAAAATTGGCGTTTAGTTTTAGATGCAATATAATCAGGTGTTAAAGGTCTCCTAAGTTATGACTGTATATTTATATACTGAAAATTAAAAAAAAAAGGATATGAAGGAAATGCTTCAAGTGTAGTGACAGTAAGAATACAATTCACTATCTCTATCTTAACTCCTAAGAGACAACATACAGATAAAATTTATGCGAATGAAGCAACACTAAATAAAACTCTATACCAAGCAATCTAATTAGTGCGCCGTATAAATCAATTTATCCGTGTAGTGACTGAGTAAGAATACAATTCACCACCCGCTATCTTACCAGTGGGTGATCGTAAAAGACGACTAAGGGGTATAAAATGCATATAACAACCATGCAAGAGACGGAAAGCTCGAGATAAAACCCTATACCAACACGTCTGACCAGCGTGGTATAGTAGATCATTATAGAGGAATCTCGACAGTGGGACACATATGAGCTGATATGATGATAAATCAATGATGTCGATGATAAATTAATTCTCTTATATTGTGGAGGAGTCTTAAGTCCAGCAGTAGGAACTTATTTAAGCTGAGATTATAATAAGATAATGATGTGTGAATTAATAAGCTAATATTTAGTATTTGAAATACTTTACAGTGATAATGTTCGATGCGTCGGGAAATTAAAAATCAAATACAAACGCGATAGAATCCGTAAAAGTAGTTTTATTTCATAGAAGGACGTGACGTTCTCGTGCGGATGTCAATATTATATCAAAATAGTTTTTATTAAAATAAAAAAAAATCTTCAGATACGCACATAATTATAAATTTACCTCTATTTTATACAAAATAAAATAGCGAAAGTGGAAGGATGAAGGTAAGGTAAGGAGAGACCGAGACTAACGTACCTAGACCAGATTAGTCACGTACTGAAGGAAGGTGGAGTCAAGAGTCTTCGAAACCGGCGAGCGTGTATGAAGAGAATTATGAATGTTGAAGAAGCGAATGAAGTATGCAAGGATAGAGTTCTCTGACACTCTGTTCTCTCTGCCTACCCTGCAAGTGATATGGCGTGATGATATGTATGTATGTTATACAAAATAAATACGCATTAGTATTTGTTTTATTCCGTATATTGGAGCTTGTACTTTTGGTACTTTCATCAGGTGTGCGGCTTTTAAATCCAGTCCGAATCAGTTACTCGTATTGAAAAAAGATTTCCATCCTTTATTATCTATATAGTTGCCGATCTGTATTTTCTGCTCTATTTTAAACTTACCTTAAATTTTGGTCAGTTTAGGTTTGGATTCAGTTGTGTTCTTTCTAACATCGCGTGTAATGTAACTGATAATTTATTTTAATATTTCTACTATAATTCCTCTGATTCCTCGTCCATAACGAGTTACTCTTTTTTAGCGGTCTGTACAAAACGTTCTGCTTGATCATTTGCAGCTGGGTGATATGGTGTTGAGGTTTTATGGAGCTGGAAACCTGATATATATATATATATATATATATATATGGAGCTGGAAACCTGATATATATATATATATATATATATATATATATATATATATATATATATATATATATATATATATCAGGTTTCCAGCTCCATAAAACCTCAACACCATATCACCCAGCTGCAAATGATCAAGCAGAACGTTTTGTACAGACCGCTAAAAAAGAGTAACTCGTTATGGACGAGGAATCAGAGGAATTATAGTAGAAATATTAAAATAAATTATCAGTTACATTACACGCGATGTTAGAAAGAACACAACTGAATCCAAACCTAAACTGACCAAAATTTAAGGTAAGTTTAAAATAGAGCAGAAAATACAGATCGGCAACTATATAGATAATAAAGGATGGAAATCTTTTTTCAATACGAGTAACTGATTCGGACTGGATTTAAAAGCCGCACACCTGATGAAAGTACCAAAAGTACAAGCTCCAATATACGGAATAAAACAAATACTAATGCGTATTTATTTTGTATAACATACATACATATCATCACGCCATATCACTTGCAGGGTAGGCAGAGAGAACAGAGTGTCAGAGAACTCTATCCTTGCATACTTCATTCGCTTCTTCAACATTCATAATTCTCTTCATACACGCTCGCCGGTTTCGAAGACTCTTGACTCCACCTTCCTTCAGTACGTGACTAATCTGGTCTAGGTACGTTAGTCTCGGTCTCTCCTTACCTTACCTTCATCCTTCCACTTTCGCTATTTTATTTTGTATAAAATAGAGGTAAATTTATAATTATGTGCGTATCTGAAGATTTTTTTTTATTTTAATAAAAACTATTTTGATATAATATTGACATCCGCACGAGAACGTCACGTCCTTCTATGAAATAAAACTACTTTTACGGATTCTATCGCGTTTGTATTTGATTTTTAATTTCCCGACGCATCGAACATTATCACTGTAAAGTATTTCAAATACTAAATATTAGCTTATTAATTCACACATCATTATCTTATTATAATCTCAGCTTAAATAAGTTCCTACTGCTGGACTTAAGACTCCTCCACAATATAAGAGAATTAATTTATCATCGACATCATTGATTTATCATCATATCAGCTCATATGTGTCCCACTGTCGAGATTCCTCTATAATGATCTACTATACCACGCTGGTCAGACGTGTTGGTATAGGGTTTTATCTCGAGCTTTCCGTCTCTTGCATGGTTGTTATATGCATTTTATACCCCTTAGTCGTCTTTTACGATCACCCACTGGTAAGATAGCGGGTGGTGAATTGTATTCTTACTCAGTCACTACACGGATAAATTGATTTATACGGCGCACTAATTAGATTGCTTGGTATAGAGTTTTATTTAGTGTTGCTTCATTCGCATAAATTTTATCTGTATGTTGTCTCTTAGGAGTTAAGATAGAGATAGTGAATTGTATTCTTACTGTCACTACACTTGAAGCATTTCCTTCATATCCTTTTTTTTAAATTTTCAGTATATAAATATACAGTCATAACTTAGGAGACCTTTAACACCTGATTATATTGCATCTAAAACTAAACGCCAATTTTTTTAATAAAAATCTTATGCATATCATATCATCATTCATCATTGGGTTCGATACAATATGTACTCATCTTTCATAATACATATTGTAATAGTTATTGGAAATAGTTTTATGACCGGCTGCCAGCCAGACGTAAACCCTCCTTGGGAATGTAATTGTTGACCAAATGACATCAGATAGAGTTGGCCCAGGTCATTATAAGGCCCTTAGTCGTCTTTTACTACATCCACGAACAAAGTAAGGGTTGGTAGTATTCGTAGCCGCTACCACACAGCTGATATACATATCATATATATGGATAAAATTATCTATTCATTAAGCCTATCAGTGTCCATTTTTAAATATAAGCCTCTCTGTGGAGGCATAACGCCATAATCGCCACGATTTAAGTTCGTACTGTAAATTCGAACAACTGAGATTTAGCATTTAACCCACTAGGTTATTTATAAAAACTTGTTTACGAGCGAGAAATTAGCACACGTGGGACTCGAACCCATGTCTATTGAAAATCCGATCCAATGGTCCAACTACTGAGACAAATGTGCGCTATCGTACGATAATCAAATTATTGCTCGTATTATTCTTTGTTTTTTATGGGAGACGTATGCCATCTAGCGGACAACAAAAGCAGCAAAAATTATTGTCATACGTGGTTCCAATTCGTTCCAATCTTCCACTTAGACGGCTTGGGTCCCAAATGTGACAGCCATTTTAAACAAGTTTTCATATTATAAGTTTTTAGAAGTGTGTGCTATGTATGTGACCTCTCAGCTATTTTTTAAGAACCGCAAGGACAATTAAGGAGTAATAACATAATAATATTCATAAACTGTTACCACAAGGTTAGATATAGATGCGTAGACGTTAAATAAATAGTCCTCACCCAAGGTCAACTGCATCCATATGTTCTTTGGTTTCAATTCTCATCTTCTGACCGCATGATATTTCAAATAATGAAACCGCAAAATTTAATTACATCGAAACCTAAAAATGTAGAGATTGAATAAGCTTTTCATGATATGATTACGATGAGAATCTACCCTGAAAAATAGCAGTCTAAATACTAATATACGATTATCTAACATCCTTTGGGAATGAAATAAAAATTTCTTAGTTGTTCGATAAGAAGATAAAAGGAAACCTCTAAGCAGCAATAAAGGGAAACAAATTGTCAATCTATAGCAATCACGATTCATCTTGAATACCGAGTCCGAGAATCGACTAGGCTCGCTTAATCTCGTTTAAACCAATCGATTCCCGATTCGCACCCATTAACATCGTTTACTAGCATTTTGCCGCTTGTTTCAATATTTATTTAGTTCCATTAGTGTTCCAGTTTAGGATTTTACTTTTTATTATAAATATTTTTACTGTGTTCATTAAGCTTTGTATTTCAAACGAAAAGGCAGTGTTTTGTGACTTGTTTATAACGATTCGATATAAGTTTTCCTTTATATATTTTATTAATTATTTTTGCATACTCTATTGATCAATATTAAATTGTTATACATAATAGGCAGTATTTAAGAAATAGTTTTTGGAGTTAACTCCTTAAGAATAGATTTTCATATAAGGCGCCCGGTATGAGAAAAATTTGAGGAGTAAAATCTAGTGATCGAATGACCTCGTTACGTTTTTGGTGCGCAACCTATTCTGCGCACCTTTCACTTTCTGACATGAGATAATACTTCACTGAATAGTTTTAATAAATGTAAATAAAAATATATATTATTTTTAGTCAAATGAGCTTTTTTTGCTCCTGTTTTGATAATCGTACTTAAGGAGTAAACTCCAGACATGCGTCGGAGCTGATACACACATTTTGTTTTTAATAATATTTATTACATGCATGGATAAGAAGTCCTTACGTTAAATACATTGTTAGCTCAACAATCTGAAAATAAACTGGTCAGCAGCTACTTAGAAGATTATAGCATGAACTATGATTACCAATTAGACTGCCAACCATGGCAATTATAATGTCATCTTCTATAGACCTAAGTCCAGCACTGAACGTCGACAGACTTATGGATGAATGAATCTATGCAAATAATAGTTCAAACCTATGCAATTAATAGCTCCATTCTATACGGTACCTAATTAATGGAAATGCCTCGTATCCCAGTTAATTGCATGCTTGATGGACAAAACGAGTCATCCGTTTTTAGAATGCAATACCCCATGAGAGCTAGACCGTTTAGCATTAGTAAATAACTTTAATTAATGTGTGTGTATATATATATATATATATATATATATATATATATATATATACAGAATTGTTTTTCAAGAGGTACCCAAATTTACATAGGAGGTTCAGATTCGATAGTATAATTGATTAGTGAAATAAAAACATATGTTTTTATTTTCAAAAAAAAATACATTCTACATTTTAAATATTCCGAGATACCCTAAATTTGATGACACTACGTTAGTTATTCATAATTATAAACACACACGCCACGCACACAAAGAAACACTCCCGATAAATCGAAGTTAGGTACTCAAGTATTTCTTTGTCGGTATTTCGGTAAGCGTTCGGCAAAATTCGTAACCCCCCCTTCTCCCCCTTGTAACCGCTGCGCACACGCCGCCGCACGATGTTCACCCCAGTGAACTCTTAATCTTGACCGTGACCTAATTATGAGCGCGTGCTAATTTTTATTTTTTATATCCAACGATGGTAGCACAAATCATGTAAGATATTCGAACCGAAAATATTAAAGAATGGTATAGTGCTGGCTACTTTCTAAGTGCTGAAAGTAACGATATTTAGTTTGGTGTGCGAAGTAAAAAAAATGCATATTAGTGAGTATAGTGACGCCCTTCATAGCAAAATGATTACTGCATTTAAGTGAAGTGAAAGGTGCTCGAACACAAATAACATTAAAAAACAATTTAAGCAAGTGTTAAAAGAATTGTACATTTATACACACTATACAATAGGGTTTTTTCATGAAACTAAATGAAAAGGTAAGTTTAATACCTAGTTGTAAATAGTACATTCCACTTTTTAAATACACCTTAATAAATACGAACATTAGTATGTATGTGGTTTTAAATAATAAACTAGTATTTTAATGTATCTGTTTATTATGGCAGTTCTAAGCCCTTTAAAGAGTATGAAAGAAAATTTTAATCATAAACTTATTTACTGTTATGTCTGTTGTATTAGTGTGTGTATTCACTACAATGTAGGTAGATATCCATAACTTCTAACATGAACTTGTGTGCGTTCGATAATTGCTTACTTATGAATGGCCGTGCGTAAAAAAAAAGTTTGTCCATAAATCATGAATATGGATGGATGAATGAATGAATCTATGCAAAGAATAGTTCCATTCTATACAGTGCCTAATTAATGGAAATGCCTCGTATCCCATTTAATTGAATGCTTGATGGACAAAACGAGTCATCCGTTTTTAGAATGCAATACCCCATGAGACCTAGATCGTTTAGCATTAGTAAATAACTTTAATTAATGTGTGAAACATTAATTAATGATATATAAAATAATTATTCTTATATCAAAGATCAAACAAAATAAATTATTTAGTTTTGCTAACTTTATTGTTTGTAAAGTTTATTAATATAAACAAGCATAAACATTGTAGTGGTTTAATTAAAGTCCTCCGGCAATGACTTACGCAATTTTCATATTTAACAAAACTAGAGTATATAAATAACTTTTGACATCTGACAGATTTAAGAACATGCTTATATAATACAAATCAGGTTTATTAAAGTCAGAAACTGGGATGTCTAAATTACTTTCACTTTATTTAATATTTGCTTTCTAAGATTTCTTCGAATCATGTATGATACAGTAATATCATCATATTTAAAGAACGTAATCAACAACAGCAAACAATGTGACCTAATGCTTTAATTTTTTTATAAACCGATAATTCATCAGATTTCAGTTAGAAAAATATAGAATGGAAATTTGGCTTATTACTAGATAATTGAAGTAAAACGTTGGCCACTTTATAAAATTTAAATTTACACAGCATATTCCATATATGCCAGAATATATTTCTTCATAGAAAGCTATACATTAAATAGAGTTTCCTAAGAGATAAAAAAATCGTAGAGGAACGGGCGAAACCGACTTACCTCTATGAAATACCACACTGAACTAACAATAGGTAGGCAATATTGCACACCAAACTAACGACCGTGTGGTAGGAAAACTGGGACTTGTACAGCCAAGTTTAAGCTTATATTGAAACACTATCTAGAGATTACGTTTCAGCATTCTAAGTGATTGCTGGTATAATAAAACTGTATTTATGATTGTCAAATACATATTATTGCTGTGTGGCAGCGGCTACGAATACAACCCTTACTTTACTCGGGGATGTCGTAAAAGACGACTAAGAGCCTAATAACGACCTGAGCCAACTCCATCTGATGCTGTTTGGTCAACAATTACATTCCCAAGGAGGGTTGACGTCTGGCAGGCGGCCAGTTATGGTTCCGGGAGCATTTCCGCAGACTCGCTCCACGGCTCGTCGGCGCGGCGTCTGCCCTATCATGGCTTATGCCGAATGTGGGCGGACCGAGCGCTACGTGCCGATAGCTGTACGCAGGGGTCATCCGGTCGATGGCCCTGTACGGCGCACCGGTGTGGGCGGGGTCCTTGACCGTCCGACTCAGGGCTCTTGTGTGGCGACCACAGAGAGCCATAGCGGTCAGGGCCATACGCGGGTACCGCACGGTGTCGACAGAGGCAGCGTGTTTGTTGGCCGGGACCCCTCCATGGGACTTGGAAGCGGAAATGCTCACCGGTTTGTATCGGTGGATGTTGGGGTGCGATTGGAGGGCGGTGTGGTCTCGTTGAGGGAGCACACCGCCTGGCGCGTCGACGCCCGCCGAGACGTCATTGCCCGTTGGGCAGTCTGACTAGAGTGGCCTCGGTTCGGTGTGCGAACCGTGGAGGCCTTCCGGCCGGTGCTGACGCAGTGGCTAAAACGGCGGCACGGGGTGCTCTCCTTCCGACTGGTGCAGGTTTTGACGGGGCATGGATGCTTCGCTAAATACCTGCACACGGTCGTCAGGAGGGAGAGTACACCGTCCTGCCACCACTGCGATTGCGACGAGGACACGGCGCAGCATACGCTCGAGGTTTGTGCCGCTTGGGCAGAGCAGCGTCGTGAACTCGTCGCAATCATCGGTGCTTACCTGACGCTGCCGACCATCGCCAGAGCGATGCTCAGATGCTCGATGTCAGGAACTGGGACGCGGTCGCAACCTTCTGCGAGGCAGTAGTCTCGCGGAAGGAGGCGGCGGAGCGCGTGCGCGAGGAGCGTCCCCTCGGCGACGCGAGTCGCCGCCGGCGACTGGGGTGGCGCAGGCTCACGCCTGCAGGTAATCGCTTACCTGCGCCTGATGCCACCCTAGCCGAGGCCGTGGGTGATTGGTTCGGGGAATAAGTCCGTCACCCGCCGAGAGGCCGACCGCGTGAGGAAAGACCGACACCCTACCCGAGGGGGGGACGTCAGTCGAGGAGCGGGTACTCCGTTGGGCTGGCCACTGACATCAAGTCACTCGGCCCAACGATGAAGGCGACGTCATGGGTGGGTAACGGGTGTGCGTGCTTACGCCCCTCTGTCGCCCCGGACGGAGTGATGCGAGGAGTGCGCCAACCGTAACCCACCCCCAAAAAAAAAAAAAGGCGGCCAGTTATAAAACTATTGCCAATAACTTTTACAATATGGGCTATGAAAGAAGAGTATATATTGTATCGACCCCAAGTCATTGGGAGAAGAGTAGGAGATTGACGAAATACATATTATTTTAAACGAAATAAGCTTATAAGGTCACAGATTTTAGGCGTTTATAAATTTTAATAACTTAGATTGGAAAGCTATTTAGTGTTGAATTGTTATTTATGTACAATGTACGTGTTAATTTTAAAATATTAATGATAAACTAGCCAAGTGGAAGGCCCATAAGATGGAATATACTTTGAATCATATGTGAACCAAAACATCTGTGTCATTTCCTCAATATCCATCCAGTACGGCCTATGAGCGTTACGTAAGGTAGATGTTTCAGTGCGTTAAACTAGCGGAAAGCGATTTGTCATAAGAGATAATATAATTTCAAATATATATGATTTTCTCAATATTAAAATTCATATCATAGGTACTTACTGAAATAAACAAATAAACGTCGCTTTCTTAGCAGTAATAATCTGGTGAATTATATTCTTTATCCGCATAGTCATTAAAATAGAATAGAATTTACAATTGCCTATCTAGTTCTTAAGTGTCATAATAAACAATTAAGGGACATAATAAGTAAATATATTGAGTCAATTTCCTTCTTATTCTTGAGCTGATGATGATCATGTTCCTTACGACAAAACTCACTCAAATCATCTAGGGCGATGTGAGGCTGCATTATTTGCCCTTATACCCTTCTCTATCTTCTGATCCGGCCACCGGAACAGATTTCTTGACTTCGCTGATAAAATAATCGTTTTTGTTTCATCATATAAGCGAACCACTAGTCCTGATAGAATAATCCAAAAGTATCCTCACTGAGAGTACTCGATAAACATATCACATGTTTGATATATTCGGTACAATTTTTATTTTAATGGGACTTACTATCATGATTTTTTTATTAGCGGAGCCTAGGAATATATCCTTTATAAGCAGTAGAAGATTTACGATGAATTACGTTAAACTGAAGTGGCTTTGATTCTGAATTATATTATATCGAGCAAATTAGAATTATATTTTAAAATCTTATTAATTATATGACTTTGAAATTGTAACTGTGTTTCAATTTAATCGCTTCTCTCACTTCTGTGGTCTCTGACTAGCAAATGTTATATAGTATGTTTTGAACTGGAAAGCGTAATAATACTGCTACCACCAAGTTGAGCCGATACAAGTAAGCGGAAATTAACAGCTTGTACCGTAAGCGAGGTAAGTATAGCGGAGCGAGTAGCGGACGGAACTGAGCATGGATTTATCGCTCCCTATTGTGTGTTTATCGAATGTGCAGTTAGGACCTAGGTTAGCAAGTGATCTTTGAAGTGGAAATTGATAATCTAATATATGGGCTAGTTATAGTTACAAAATTAAAAATCTTTATAATATTAGTTCTATTATATGTAACATAGAAAATAAAAGAATGTCTTCTATAGAAAATATATATGGGTGATTTTAAATATTCGCGTAATCTGGGTATAATTTTCGAACATTATTTTAGCGAATTCTATCTATTATATATATATTATATTCCTAGTCATTTTTTTCATTAATGTTATTCATGGTAAGTAAAAATACATTGACGTGTTAAGGAGAATTCGAATACTACCAAAGACTTCATTGCTCGTAAGTGTCTTAAGAGCTTTTGGAAAAATATATAATTAACAATTCTGTGTCATAATGATATGTTATGATTATAATATATTAGTGAAAATCTTATATTTTAGTCAAATGAAGCACGGTTTAAAAACTGACCTTAATATGATTAAAAATTGAATTTGCTTTAATGAATACTAACCACCAAAATCTTTCCTTACCGTGCGCCAAATAGTTTAGTATACTTAAAATTTATATATTAAATACATTTGTATACTTAAATAAAGGAGTAAAACGTTTCACCTATTCTTACCTAAAAGCAAACGGCTATTTACTTTTTCAAAAACTCTCAATTAATATATATTAGCTTATTTTGTTGAAACAAGCTTAAAATATAAAAACTACGAACAGCGTATATTTAAAAACAAATATCTTTAAAATTCTATCCACGCATCGAACTTGAGGATAATGTCTTAATTGCTGCGTTAAGTAGACCAGTTAGTAATCGAAGTTTATAGATTCTCCAGGAGAATATTACTGACTATTCTAAGAATGATAAATCAGCCGCTTTTTACGACATCCAGGAAAAAGTAATACTTTCTCCTAGATGTTGTTGATGAGTTGCATGTTTAAACCATCACAGCATGAATCATTTTTATCCATTTATCTGAAATAATAGCATAACATAAATCCATAAAATTTATAATTCACTATTTATTAAAAGCAACTTAGAGTAGAGAGAGGTGACAGCAACACCTGCTCTACTGAACTTAATATCAGTTTTAATTTTTAGTGTTGGAAATTTATTGTAATGTATCGATAAAATTACTCTTATATCTGCGCTCTTATATTTTTTATTGCAATATCATTTCTTATTGGGCCAGGTCAACTGATGAACATGGTAACTTCTACTCATGAATCTGTAATGCCAGGTCATTGCCTGCCGCAAGGTGAAGATCCCGTAAGTTTAGCTCACTGGTTTTCCCGCTCACTAATTGAAACGTTGTAACATATTACTGATAAAGAAAACAGGGGGCCCTATATGTAAATAGTAATACTTATAGTAATGAGTTCAAGAACTATTAATAATCAGGTCTCAATTTTGGTCCAAAATTATATTCATCATAATAATTGACGAGGTTATCTACAATAAAACAGTTCAATAATATATATATATATATATATATATATATATATATATATATATATTTCACAGTTAAAATTAAAATGAATTAAAATTAATATAAGAGTTATTAATGTAGTCTCTAACTTTTTGTTTTTATGGTGACTATAGTCTAATCTTACTCCACCTTCACACTTCTTCACCCTATACAGCTTTCCACATCTTCAAACACTAAGATCTTTGATCTAAAGTGATGAGATTAGTCCATCGTAAAGCCCCATAATACGCAGTATCTTACCACCTCTTTGATTTAACGGGCCATTGCAAAGGAATCGTTTGATTTGTAGTCTATAATTTAAAACAACTATTCGATAACCAAATAATCGAATGCTTCCCATCACTAAACGGTGTCGCTACAACTTCATTATCGTACGCCAATTACTGGGCGTGTAATATACGTTAACACTTGACCGGATTCACCGGGAATATCTCGTGTTTACATCTGCGTAAGCAATTGAACTCTGAAGATGTTATAATTACTGTAATCAAACAATGTGAGTCTTGGTTCTAGATTTTAGTAATATATATATTTAATGTATATTGTTATAATTATTTTATACAAGATTTTTGGTGGTGGGTTTAGTATATTATGTATCACCAAACTCTTTATTTACCCGTGGGACGTGTAAAAACTGGTTTATTGATCACAAAGAGATTGAGCAGCAATACTCTACTGAGAAATTTATAACTACAACTGCAATCACCAACCAGTTGCCAAACATTACAATACCGGTATTTCTGTAATTACCTTCTTTTCTTTATTATTTGTGGTGACGGAGTAAGAAGACTCACCACCTTACTCGTGTGATCGTAAGAGACGACTTAGGGATATAAAATGCATATAGCATCTATGCAAGAGAAAGCAAAATCGAAACAAAACCTTATACCAACACGTCTGACCAGCGTGGTATAGTAGGTCATTTTCCCTTCCATTTATGCCTACATCTTCAAGCTCGAGCCCAACAGTGAGTCGGATGTGAGCTGAGATGATGATGATGATGACTTTTTCTTTGTTATTTTTTTTTAAAGACTGAACTAATAAAATAATCTTTGTATTGGGGGACTTTACAAATATCTAATTAACGGACACAAATTACACCTAGACTCCGAATAGCAAGTTTTGGATCGCACAAAGTACTATCCTGCGTGGGAATAGGACCCGTGACATTTGGAACTTTGGTAGATATCGTAGTTATTGCAGTTGAGCAGTCATATGCCTTTGATAGTAGACGAGCAATCAACCCACCTAATGTTCAGTGGTAATTGTCACTTAATGATGTACGTGATTGAGTATAATTTGACCCAAGACAGCTTAGACTTTCTTATTAGGGCAACGAAAGAGCATATCGTAACTTCATACCTTCTCAGTATTATAATTTTAAAAATCTTATAATTTGATTGAACCATTATTAAAATAAACATAAAATTATAACAAAAATAAAATCAACTGCATTGCAATTAAGATTTATATGGTTTTCACATGGATATCAGTGTCAAAACTGGACCAAATTGAAATGGAACACAGAAAGCACTAGCTTTGAAATAAAAAAAAAAGAAAATATCATCAAAATCGGTTCACCCAGTCAAAAATTCTGAGGTAACAAACATATAAAAAAACAGTAATTGAGAACTTCCTTTTCTAAAGGCGGTTAAAAAGACAACAGTGAAAAATAACAGCTTATTCAGTATTCAGATAGAACAATAAAGCATGACAAAGCAATAAAAAATAAATAAAAATATATTATATAATTCCACAAACCACATTTGGTCTCAAACTAAAAGGATCAAATTTGAAATTTCAAACAATAAAGACTTGCAGTATGTAAATTCGCCTGCTTTATTATGATACAAGTACGATCTAGCTTCGCAGCAACCGTAAAATCGCTGAAGATTTACCGTCACTCTAAAACAAGCTCAACTGTACAATGAAACTTAAGCCAGTCCAATCCGGTGGCAATCTTGCATAATAGTTTCATTTACACTAAAGCGAATTAATTATTAAAATAAATTTATTATTCTGTAGTGGAGAAAAATAATACACCACTTGCCCGCGGTTAATTGGTATTCTAGAAACCTTAAGAAAGGAATACAGGACAGGATATAAATAAACTTCTTATTACTATGTAATGAGCAGTCTCCAGACCTTCAACATGCAATTTGCTATAGAACTTCGAATATTGATTCGACACTTCTTTCACCTCTGAACAAGATATTCTCAGAACTATGCAGCAAGAAATGTTCAAAAATAAATTATATAACTCACCATTCTTTAATTTCCTTTCGTCATTAAGTTCATCGGCACTGAGGATTTCTAAATGTCAGCATTCTCTTGAAAATCTTGTAACACCAATTGTACTCTTTTATCTGCCCGTCAAACACGAAAACAATGGCATGCTTTCTCTTATAAGATATTCTATATCTAACATTATCACCATCGCAGCTCCTATATGTTCCATTACTGGAATTGGCTTTCTCCATAATGACAGTAAAATCAACCTGCTATGCAACGCTATTCAGGCGTGTTGACATAAAGATCATGCGTCTTCTTTTGCGACACCATCGGTCAAAAGAGGGCGTGATGAATTGCATTCTTACTCTACCACCATGCGAATAACTATATCTAACAACGAATTTCAGTAGATAAATGAAATGGTAGATATTTATTGGAATTGATACTAGTAAATAATTTATTGGTAGTTCTCTGAATGTTATGAATTTTACTACTGTTATAAAATCAAATTTGCATAGACGGATATAAGTTACTCATACTAGAAGGTTGAATGGATATGTAAGAAATTTGAGTCAGAGATAGATCATAGTTATGAATAGCATAAGATCTACTTTCTGACCAGTGTGTAGCCTAATTCCTCACTAACCATGGGAATTCTAGATATAAATTATTCTATTTTTCTCCATGAAAATCATTACTATTTTGTCAAAGTTCCACGTAAAACTATGATTTTGAAGAAACAACTGGTCGCATTCTCTGGGAGTGCAGTTTTTGGTGTAAGGAGGCGCGACCTTATGTTACAAACAGTCAAGTCACAACTGGAGTAATTTACTATACGAACCTTGTAGTAACTCGACAATAATAAAATAGGCTAAGAAAATAGGTATAAGGTTCAATAAAATAGGAATAAGACTACAACCTTCCCTTAGCTACATATTCTCTTATTTATTGACTTATTGGCCAATTTTTCTTCGTGTCTCTTATTTTGCATAGGAAGCAATTGGAATTTTGCATGTCCTTTTTCTTTTGTAATTAAATTTGTTATAATAATAAAAAAATAATATTTATAAATTCCGTGTGGTGACGGAGTAAGAATACAATTCAGCACCCCATATCTTACCCGTGGGTGATCATACGAGACGACTAAGAGATATAAAACGCATATAACATCTATGCAAGAGAAGGAAAACTCGCAAAGAAACTCTATTCCAACACGTCTGACCAGCGTGGTATAGTATGCCAATTTCCCTCCCATCATGGAGGAGGCTCGAGCCCAACAGTGGGACATATATGAGCTGAGATGATGATGATGATAATATTTAAATATTTATTTAATATGCATTAGCTAATATATTTGACGGTACTTCCGTTTATCGTACGTGCTAAGCGGAAACATGTTAACAAAGTTTGCACTAATCGCGCCACCTAGCGCAAACTTGTTTAAGAGACGAATAAAACTGAACGACCGACCTCCGTTCGGCAGTTTTGAGCCCGAGTGGCACGGTGCACTGGTCGCATATCGTATTCTCGATTACTTTAGTTTTGTCGATCTCTCTCATGTTGTCACTTGTGAGAGAGTAGTGTCATGGTTGCTGCGCTTGGCATGCGGGTTGGAGGTAGCGGTGGATGCTGTACCTTCTCCGGAGAAGAGCTGTTGCTCGTTCTCTTAATGAACCCTTGGGTGATTTGGCTGAGGAATCCACGGACAGGTAAATGGGTGGCGCTGGTTGTGGTCTTGTCCCGTGGTCGCACGGGCAAGCCTATCCTGTGTCATCCATCCATACCATATAGTTGTTTGTACAAAGGCGATTGCCTGGGTCTGTCCTGTGAGTTCACTTAAGGTGTGAGTTGTGATTGGTGTATAGGTGTGAAGGTAATCGTGATTACGTGCAGTACGGTCGTTTGAAACTTTATATCCGCATTTATATTCCTCGTGTCTAATTACTTCTTCTACATATTTTTATCAATGTAAACAAATTCCCCTTGTTAGTAAATACAGTATTTTTTTCCTTCCATAATATTAAAATGCATTAAATTCACTGCGGTGTGAGAACAATCCGAGACTCATAAAGATGATACGAATGCTTCCTCAAGCGTTATTCAATTTGATTATTTAAAGGTTGGCGCATTTTGTAGATAGAATAACTTATTATCATATATTAGTAACCTTAAATTATAAAGTTTAATATATTTTTAGAGGGTATTAATAATTAAAAAACTTTATATTAATAGGTTATTGATTTCTCCGTGTGGTGACGGAGAATAAATACAATTCACCACCCTCTATCTTACCTGTGGGTGATCGTAAGAGACGAGGGATATAAAACGATATAACATCTATGCAAGAGAAGGAAAACTCGTAACAGAACCCTATACCAACACATTTGACCAGCGTGGTATGTTAGGTTAATGTTCCTCCCCTTTGGAGGAGGCTCTAGCTCATCAGTAGGACGTGTATAAGCTGTGATGAGATAATTGATTTTATTGAAACACGATGTAGGTACTGGGGGAGACCGAGACTAACCTACCTAGACCAGGTCGGTCATGTACTGAAGGAAGGTGAAGTCAAGAGTCTCCGAAACCGGCGAGCGTGTATGAAGAGAATTATGAATGTTGAGGAAGCGAGTGAAGTATGCAAGGATAGAGTTCTCTGGCACTCTGTTCTCTCTGCCTACCCTGCAAGGGATATGGCATGATGGTATGTATGTATGCACAATAACGATATTAGTGTGATGATAATCATCATTATTCTCCTGCTCTTATCCCAATTATTTGGGGTTGACGCAATATGTACTCATACATCATCACACATATTTCAATAGTTTTATAACCAGGTGCCGGTCTGACGTCAACTCTCCTTGGGAATGTAATTGTTGACCAAATGGTACCAGGTGGAGTCGGCCTAGGTGGATATGAATAATGATGATGATATTGTGATAATATTATTTTGCTACAATAATGATAGTAAATAAACTGGTACTATTGTAGCCCTGGCGTATGTCCCGACCATATCCCGTAAAAAAAAACTATTGTAAGCCCTACTTATTATGTGAAAATACCACTGTATATATCGTAACAAATAAAATGGCTGATAAATTATAAACTAAAGTATAAATTTCCATTCCGATTTCAAACTAATGTATTTTAATTTTATAGATATTTATTCAGCTTTTATAGTATAAAAGATTCATTGAATTCATTTATTAAATTTCTAATAGAATAGTAAAATGGAATTGATGAGCAAATAAATTAAAATACCTAAATATTTATTTTAAGAATGCTATTTTCTATTTTATAAGAAAGCAATAACAATTCTTAAGAAAATTAATATTAACTAAAGCAGTGTGGGCACTCATTACGCATATATATTGCATAGCGTATATTCTATTAGACACTTAAAAAACTGTATAAGTTTAGAACCGCAAACGTATACTTCACTTACGTTCTCTCGAGTAAAATACCGTGTAATAATTTAATACAAGAGAAATATGGTATCAACAAAGAAATATATGTTTAAAAACGTTTGTAAAAGAATTCACTTTTCTTTGAAGCGTCCTTGTTTCATCACTTTCTGGGGAGAGCCTTTGTATGCGGCTCTTCGCGCTAAGTACATTATGTAAATGTAATACCGGAGGCAGGACTGGCTGGTCCTCGTACATTACAGATAACCACACCCATATTATTTCACACAGTTTATAAGATACTGAAGTAAAATTCCACGAAAAATACCATAGATAAATCTAATTCTATAGTTAAACTTTTATACTGTGAATATTGAATTAATTTAGAGTCAAAGTATTTAGAGAAAATCACAGCAACTATTAATGATATGTGTATACAATAGAGCGTCGATTATCTGAAATAATTGGGGGCATGGGTATAATAAGGGAAAACTGATATTTTCGGATAATTGAACTGTATTGATTCATTCATACATATTTACGTACGGATAAATGAAAATCATATTTATATTTTCACTGACAAATAGGAATTAAACAAAAAAAAAAGTGGAAAAGATCTCTTCCTCTCCTTTTCCAAAAGCAATTTACGTAATAATTATTTCCTGTAATACCGTTCGATGGTCTCAGTAACTCATTAATTCATCATCATCATTCTCCTACTCTTATCCCAATTATTTGGGGTCGATATAATATGTACTTTTCTTTCATAGTACATATTGCAAAAGTTATTGGCAATAGCTTAACGGCCGGCCGCCTGCCAGACGTCAACCCTTCTTGGTAAAGTAATTGTTGACCAAACGGCATCAGATGGAGTTAGCCCAGGTCATTATAAGGCTCTAAGTCGTCTTTAAGACATCCACGAGTAAAATAAGGCTGGGTAGTATTCTTAGCTGCTACCACACAGCTTAATATATAACGCATAATATAATAATGCATTAATCCATGGGCGTTATAATGTAACGTTAGGTGGAAGAAACATGACTTTTATACTTACTTACCTATGTAAAAGAAACATGACATTTATACTTGCGTTTTTTTTTTCATTTAAGATGTTGGAGCGTTGTCAAAAAGCAATAGTGTTTTCTCTATTTTACCATTTTCTTTTTTAGTTGGGTCACGCGCGGATTGCGCGGCCGTAGTAGTTCGGATAAGCGGTCTTTCGATTGATCGACGTTCAGTTAACCGACGGTCTACTGTTATAGAAATAAAGAACATTATGCAACTCATTATAGAACATGTACTTAATTACCTTTTCTATATAGAGAAGAATTAAGATAACCAATAGTGCGACCACGCTGTTGACAGTTCTCTGTCTACAGCCGCAGGCCGGTCCGTCCGGGGTAGTACCACACTCTCGAAGAAGATCGACATATGAGTAATGGCAATGTGCTATTGCGTTTCGTTCGGTGAGTGAGAGGGCCGAGATCTCAATTGGGTGGGTTTAAGGTTTATATTGGTAGGCAGCGGCCTATTTAAACCCTTGATAATGCAAAGTTCCATGGGCGGCAGTGACACTTACCATAATGTGTGCTGCTTGTTCGTTTGCCACCACTAGCAATAAAAATAAATAACTATTATGTCACCGAGTAGAATTAGTTAGAATGAGTGTACCCTATTATTTCTTCTAAAAGAGTCCTGCAGCCGTGCTTCTAGGAAAACTATAACACTAATTGAAATCGCCAATACGTTTCCATAGCCTATCGAAAACACTTTTTTTAACCGGCTGGTGGCTATACGCATTCTGCCCTGGGCAGCAGATAGGACGGCGTGCCTCCCCATAACCTGCCATAAAGATGGCGTAGTTATAAAGATGGCAACTTATCGTGCCATTGTCAAGGGCTTGACTGCTATGTAAAGCATCGTTATGGACAATACACAAATTTTTGTTTTAAATCTGAGGATAATTTATTATAAAGGCTTACTTCTTTAGTGCAATCTTTAAAAAAAAAACTACTGCATGTATAGAGGAGTAAACTAAGTGCCGAGTTCTCGTATTGAGTGGCTTGGGTTTGATCTCCAGACAAGATATTTCTTTATGCAATGCCAAATAATTGTCATATCTTTGTGTTATTTGTGTTCGTTAATTGCTTGTTTGTGAAGTCATCACACCACAACAAAATATTATTTCTTAGCATGGACTGTTTTTTTTTATTATATAAGGAACCTATAGATCATGATGCCATTTTGGGGCACTATTTCTGGCGGGTTATTGATGTTTGAATCAATATTTGTGCGCTCCATGTGGTGACAGAGTAATAATATAATTCACCATCCCATATCTTACCCGGAGTGGTGAATTGTATTCTTACACAGTCATCACACGGAATATGAGTCCTTTACTTGTGAAAACTTTACTTATGAAAATCTGGGCGTAATGAGTCCTTTACTTGTATATAAATATGGAAGTAATTTGAAACAACATACAAATATTTATTAATTAGACCTTGGTTATTGTCTAGACAAATATCTTTTATTAATACAATGATTTTGTATCTGAATATAAGCTCAATAAACTTAAACCACATTTGTTAGTCTTTACAAACACTAAATATAAATCTTTGAAAGTAATTTCAATTTAAAAAGGCTTAGAGGACGATCAACGTTGAAATACGGATTAAAACTTGCTACAGAACTATTGATTCCGTCTCGATATTTTCAAGCAGGTTAAGAGATGTTCAAGAGTTATGTTTTGAAATGCTTTCAAAACTTCACAAATGCAATTGATTTGAATAATATCGTTTATCTAATACCTTTAAACATAAATTTATATTGCAGTTTCCATGAAATTTAATATGCAAAAAGTTTTAGGAGCGACAAATTGATGTCATCATCTCATCTCAGCTCATATATATTATGTCATACTGCTGGGTTTAAGCCTCCTCCACATTAGGAGGGAAACTGACCTACTACACCATGCTGGTCTGACTTATTGGTATAGGGTTTTATTTCAAGTTTTTCTTCTCTTGCATATATGTTATATGCATATTTTATCCCTTAGTCGTCTTTTACGATCACCCACGAGTAAGATAAGGGGTGGTGAATTGTATTCTTACTCCGTCACTGTACAGTAACATCGATATACCTAGGTTTTATCTATAGAAAATATCGTTTTATCCTTTTTTTCAGCCAATGAAAGCCAGTGCTTTCAGATATTATAATGCGAAGATAAAATTGATCATCGTCAACAAGAATAAAAATAATACTATTGGAAAATCGAACAGTCTCTGAACATTAGCCTATTTTACCTGTTTTCCCCTTTTTTTATTTTCACTGTTTTCTATTTCAATACTGTTTTCTTTTTTTAAATCTAAAAAAAATATTCAAAATAAATGCTACAAAGATATACCGAGTTAAGCTCGTTCATTCAAATATTCTAGTTAAATTGCATATAATTTATAATGTACTTGTGAATGTTCAAGACGCTTCTAATAGTATTTAATTTATCAAATTATAATCAATAGTTTCGAAGCTTTGGGAGAATAGGCGTACATAGACAGGGATATGTATACAGGTCAAACTTATAACTCTCTGTAATAGCATAATAAAAATGTTCTATCTTTGAAACTATTTTTCGTTGACGTTTATTTATTATTCATTTAAAGATTAATATTAATAAAATTATTCCATATAAAATTTTACCCTTCCGCATGGTGACAGAGAACTAAAAACACAATTCGCCAACGTTCTTTGACAACCAGGTAGAAGTTGAGTCAAGAATATGACGGGCAGATAGCATCTATGCAAGAGAAGAAAAAATCGAAATAAATCCTTATATCTGTCTGACCAGCGCGATGTAATAAGGTTAACTTCTTTACTCCTTCTTTTTAATAAAAATAAAAAGTACGTTTAAAAAACCCGACTTCTAAAACGGAAAAGTACAAAATAACTTAAAATACTATCATTTGTATATGCTATCTATTCACAGGTTTGAAATCGGTGCCAAACCCTAAACAAAATTATAAACTGCTTAGGTACTTACTGTAATGAAATTCCTACACTAAATTTACGATACTGGCACCGACTTCAAACCTATCAATAGATAGCACATACAAATGATAGTATTTTAAGTTATTTTGTACTTTTCCGTTTTTGAAGTCGGGTTTTTTAAACGTAGTTTTTATTTTTATTTTTTTACTTTTTAGTGTTACAGGCATACCTAGGTTGTTCTATTAGTAGCGGGGCTTGAGCTCCTCGTTAAATGAATGTGTCGCACTCATACTTAATGCTAATTTTAGATTTATATGGTTTTCTCATGAATGACATTGTCAGAACTGGCCCAAATTAAAATGGGACCATTCGGGAAGTACCGGCTTTCAAATAAAAAAAGAATAATTAGAATCGCTTTGCCCAGTCGAAAGATATGAGGTAACAAACCTAAAAAAAAATACAGACGAAAAAAGGAGGAGGTTCTCACCTCCTCCTTTTTTGAAGTCGGTTAAAAGAAAATTAACTCAGATGACATAATTTGTTTTAAATATTTGAAAATGCCATCTCCATTTTATTGTTTTGAGTGTAATATATTTCTAAAGTCTCCCGTAATACCAATTAGTGCCTTAATGTAGTGTTTTTTTTTAAATTTTATTTATTGATTATGGTGGCAAACGAGCAAGCAGCACACTTGATGGTAAGTGTCACTACCGCCCATGGACCTTCGCAATACTTAACGTACAGCTAGGCTAGCTAGGCTAGCTACGAACACTAAACCCACCCCATTTGAGCTTCCAGCAAATTGCCATTACTCAAACGTCGATCTTCTGCGAGAGTGTGGTACTACCCCGGGCGGACCAGCCTGCGCCTGTAGACGGAGAACTGTCCACAGCGTGGTCCTACCACTATTATCTTGAAAAAAAAATATTTCTTATATCTTTAATATACGTATACAATTGAAATCTTAAAATCATTTTAGTTCACGTCATTGAATGTAACGTTTATTAAAATCGAACTTCATGCAAACACTGAATAACTCACGCGACAGTCGAAGACGGAAATTAAAAATAAACTCGAGTCAAATTTCAATGCTCCGGTTTGACTTGAAGAGTTTTATATTTGCTTTTCTCTTTTGATCTTGATATTCAGGTAGCTAGATACGATACATCCCACTGAGCAAGTTTTAATCCGCGCCGCCATCAGCAATCGTGCGGTAAGTCGTTTTAAATTAAAACTTGTCGTCGATATCTGATGCTAAGAAGTTATGGCGAAGTTAAGGGAGCCTATTGAGCTTACGTATTCTGCATACACGCTTGCCCTACTTGGAACTTGATTCAAAGACTGTTGGTTAAATTTCTGGTTTATTATTAGTTCTATTGATTAACTGTTTTTGGTTCATGTGATGACGAACTCAAAATACTATTAAAATACTATCTACTACCACCTCTGCCGGTTTTTTTTCTAACGCAAATTTACTGCAAAATTAGCCCAATTCTATATAAGAAATCATTATGCTCATATATGTAATCAACGTAGTAGATTAAGATAAATTCAATACCACTGAAAAGAGGAAACTTAAAATTAATAGTGGGGTCCATATGATTCGAAAATATCTTTAAACGAGCAATTCTTGTATATATATATATATATATAATATCTGGATGACCGAGTCTTGCTCGGTATTTTCTTGTTAGTGTATTTTGGAAGATATATTTAAATATAATAAAAAAACAAACTAAAAAATCAAAAAGTAAAAATAGAAACTAAAATTATATCGAGCAAAAAGGAGCGAAAATCACGTTTGTTGTATGGGAGCACCCCTTAAATATTTATTTTATTTTGTATTTTAGTCGTTATAGCGGCAACAGAAATACATCATCTATGAATTTTTTTGTCTGGCTGCTGTCTAACTATTATAGTTCATGACATACAGCCTGGTAATAGACAGATGAACGGCTGGACGGACGTAATGAAAATACTCTTTAAAATTGGAATGTCTCGAAACTCACAATACTGTATTAATATGGCATTTGAAAGTTTCTAAGCTATAAAAAGGTCATACACTTTTAAGACACGGTATCATAGGAAAGTAGAGAAATTTTAAATTCTTGGACAGCAATTTTCTAAGCCGAATATTGTAATTGACATCCATGATAACACATTGCACCGAATAACTGAAATCCATCACTCATAAGATGTATTACCCATTTTTATTTTAATGATTAGGAAAGAGAGATAGTCCTTTGCTATAATTTTGTTTGCTGTTTAGCCAGCGTTTAATCTACATATGTGTAAAAATCGAGATGGAAGGGCTGAGTTATATTAGTAACAATCAGTAAGATACGATATGGAGACAGGATGTTAATGCTGATCAGATTGGTCGCAAGACGCCATGTGCCACCTATGTGCGCTACCACAGTCATTTCGATTTCTTTATATCATTCATCATCATAGCCAATCAAGCCCATAATATGTCCCACTGTTGGGCTCGAGCCTCCTCCGTTATGGGAGGGAAATTAACTTACTATACCGCGCCGGTCAGACGTGTTGGTATAGGGTTTTGAGTTTTCCTTCTCTCGCATAGATGTTATATGCGTTTTATATCCCTTAGTCGTCTCGTACGATCACCCACGGGTAAGATATGGGGTGGTGAATAGTATTCTTACTCCGTCACCACACGGAAAGATATTATTTACGAAGAAATACTGTAACAGGTGTAGTATCGCGGATGGATGTCAAAGAAGTGGTTGGCCTAATTTCGATGGAAAAGATGGTGGCTTATGGGGCCGCACACTACCCTTCTATCGCCTCGGTCGGAATGGGCGCGGTGTGTTCAAAACATAGAGTGCTAAGAAAAAAGCCTCGTGTCCATAATATATAACAAAAAATTCATTTTATTTTCATGTTTATTAAACCTTACCTACACTATAATAAAGTTTGTTATACTATATAAGTATACAAACATTTATAGATAATAATTTATAAATAACAATAAAATTAATAACGTAAAAAACAAAGAATAAGGATTATTCTTTGTTTTTTACGTTATTAATTAGAACCATTTTCGACTTTTACGCAGACAAAGATGCGGGCAAATGATAATAATTAATAAAATAATAAAAAAAGGCCAAAAAGTAAATAAGAAAAGTAAGGATCCGCCAAGCTCCGGTTAGTTTGGATTAGACTACTTGATTTTTCAACTGAGCTAAATGTCTATTCTTATTGACAGCGTCAAAATTTGAAACCTTCATATTCTAATAGTTTCAATACAACGAAAAATTATATTTTTTGTTGCGGAAAAATACTGACAAAACAATATTTTCTATAAATGAAATTTCCTTGAAATTTAGCATGCAGGGGGTTCCGGGGACGACTATTCGATTTATCTAAGTTTCTTTTGTAGAAAATATTGTTTTGTCAATATCTAATATTTTCAGGCAATGAAAAATATAATTTTGCGTTGGCTGGCAACTATTAAAATATAAAGGCAAATTTTGACGCTGCCATTGAGACACCTCAATTAGAAAATCGCAGTCTAATGTGGCAGTCTAATCGGGGCCGGTGCGGATGCTGTTTCTTTTTTTTATTACTTGTTGACTTTTTTTTTTATTATAACTTAATTAATTATTTTTATTATATTTAAATATATCTTCAACACACACTAAAAAGAAAATACCGAGCGAAAGCTTGGTCATGCAGATATTGATATATTTATATTAGAAAGTTCGTAGTAGAAAAATTCACAAACTGTAACTAAACGATACAATATTGAACTGATCTAAGGCGATGTAAAGCTGTGACTCCATTTTTATGACAGCCAGGACAAATCTTTTTTTAATAATATTCATGGTTTTAATCCCACGGTAGCTGTAGAAGTAACAGATAATGAGGAGACGATGACATTACAAATATATCATCATCATCCAACTCTTATCAAAAGTACTTGGGGTTGACAATATGTCCTATTTTTCGTATAACCTTTTCGTATAACCTTATTACCTTCGTATAACCTTCATTCTCGTGATCACTCTCTTTCTATCCCTGTCATGCTTAACGCATTCCATCTATCTTTTCTTTGAGCTACCCTTACCCATAAAACCTTCAATATTCATACTTAAAACTTTCCTGACAATATTATTTTTCTTCCGTTTTATCATATGTTCATATTTAAACATTTTGCAAAAAGTTTTGACATTGGATATATTTACAATTGCGTTTCATGCCCTTATATAATATTGTTTAAAAATATTACAGTCATTATTTTCTCGTTGGAGTCAATAAAACCGGATGAAAGATCCTGAGAAGAATGATAGCAACTTTTTTGGAAAAATATAATAAATAATAAACATAATCGGCAACCTGCCTGAAAAGTGTAGTGATTGTAATGCTATTCCCTCTTGGTTAATCTTGTTCCCAATAGAAAACGCCTATAGGTTCATCGATATGGATGGATTGGTATTATTTTAGGGTTATGAATACTCTTAAACTGGCCGTACGATTTGATCTGAGGATATCAGACACGATTCCCATTGTAATCGTTCCGCTTACTTTGCTGTTTTGAGTATTTTTATCAATATTTCGCCATTATTTCTACACATTCGAACTGTCTCCATATATCTTCGTTGATTATTTGTCACTACTTTTTACTCCACCGGAATCTGTCATAGTATTCATCATCATCATAATCACAGCCCATATATGTCCCACTATTGGGTTCGGGCCTCCTCCGTAATGGGAGGGAAATTAACCTACTATACCGCGCTGGTCAGACGTGCTGGTATAGAGTTTTGTTTCGAGTTTTCCTTCTCTTACATAGATGTTATATGCATTTTATATCCCTTAGTCGTCTCTTACAATCACCCACGGGTAAGATAGAGGGTGTTGAATTGTATTCTTACTCCGTCACCACACGGATAAACTGTGGTGTCATAGTTCAAATTTATTTTTAACTTACAAACTATATCGAATAAAAATTATTAAGAAGCATACATTGAGGAAAGAAGGAAGCAAACATTGTCCGGTAGATAGCATACGTCACCTTGAAGACGTAAGGTATAATATGAAGCGAAATTTGCATGTCCTAAAATAGTTCACGATGGTGTAAGTGGCAGCACGATTCGGCCGAACTCCCAATAGGTGCGGGTTCGCACCCCGCTTGTGACATCATTTTTCGTTTCGTAATCGGGTATTTATAAATAATTAAGCATATTAAATGCTAAAATTTCAGTAATTCAAAATTATTACTTACGATATGCCATTGGATATTGCGATTGATTGATGATTTAACATGAAAGGTAACTTCGGTTGAAAACTTGCGATAAATTTAAACTCCACCTAAAAAATCTCACAGGCTATATAGTATTTCTGCAATAAATATTATAATTAGATTACGGTCGTCACTTAAGTGATTTTTTAATTAGGTTTGTTTACACAGCTATGTATTATGTTGTATTAAATAAATATATTTTTTGTAAAAAAATTAATTTAACGCCTAAAGGTAATGAAATTTGACATCGTGGATTAATTTTGTGTAAGATTCCGTCGTTCCTATTGCGCGTATATTTTTTAATATATAATGTAAAATTTTTATATTAAATACAATTTTATTCAAATACAATTTTATTAGTGTGATGGCTTTTTAAACAAAATAAAAATATTTTTGACTTTTTCATACGATTTTACACCCATTTCTTTGGTTTTATTGTGGCACAGTTTTCTATAGAATTTTCTAAATCTTACTTTAAATTTACTAACAGCCTTAACAGAGGTAGAGGATTTATTTTTCAGGTATCTTATTTTACATTATTTTTCAGGTATCTTGTATTATACACCAGGCAGCGCTGCCATATATCAACTTCTATAAACACACGAACGAGCTGGGTTTGTAGATAATAATAAATAAATGACTGCACAGATGGCGTAGTGGTTAAGATACCGACCTTCCGTGCCAGTGCCGGGGGTTCGATTCCCACGCAGCACAATACTTTGTGCGATCCACAAAGTATTGTTCTGAGTCTGGGTGTAATTTGTCTGCGTTAATTGCATGTTTGTAAAGTCCCCCGCGATACAAGGATTATTGTCCTTAGTGCAGGGAGGTGTCTTAAAAAAAAAAAAAAAAAAGAAAGAGAGATATATTAAGACTTTCTAGTGTCTCATAATAATAATTTTATTAATTTTCTGAACGATAAGCTATTCTTAAAACTTATACTTTCAAATCAGATAGGAAAATCCTATCTGATTTGAACATAATGTATGTAATTTGACATAATGTTTTGTAAAAAAAAATGTATGGTACTAGTACTAGCCAATGGAATGGATGGTTGAGGTCTCTAGCGATTGATATAAGATGCTTGAATGTGATATTGATTTACAATTGTGACTGGCATCATGACTTACTAAGAAGAAACTAAGCCACGACCTAATTAGGATTACAATTTACCGTAATATTTTAATATGTAATAATCTGTATTACAATTATAAAGCTCGAAAGTTTGTTGGTTTGTTTGAACCAACTAATATCAGAAACTACTAGCAGGAATAAAAAAAAAATATATTGTGTGAAATAACCTATTAATGATGATAGGTTATAAGCGGAGCAAAAATAAGTAAAGCATTGTTCAAAAATGTGAGAAAACTGCAAAACTTTGTAACAATCAGACATTACGTATTACACTTAATATGTATATACATATTAAGTGTAATACGTAATGTCTGAAAAATACAAAACATATGTTTTGTACTGTCACTGTCGTCATAACAACTGCACAGATACATGTTATTAATGTTGATATTATTATTTATCCCATTAAATGATGCGAGTATTGAAACTAATACTAAAATAACAATATTAGAGAGAGATACTATAGATACGAAAATAACAATATTAGATTTGGAAAATAATGCATGTAAGCTTGTCCAACAGCTTGTAATGGCCGGGTTATATATTAAGAGTTGTAGATCACATTTATGAGATGTAAGTAGTGTTGGTAGAGTACTAATAATGTCATCATTCTTCTACTCTTATCTCAATTACTTGGGGTCGATACAATGTGTACTCTTCTTTCATAGTATATATTGTAAAAGTTATTGGCAATGGATTGTGAATGTAATTGTTGATCAAAAGACATCAGATGGAGTTGGCCCAGGTCGTTATAAGGCTCTTAGTCATCTTTTACGACATCCACGAGCAAAGTAAGGGTTGGTAGTATTCATAGCCACTAGTAAGTAGTAGGTAAGCAAGTAAGCTTAGAGTACTAATAATATATTGGTACTTAAACTACAATTTATGAGTAAGGGTTCCAATTACTTAAAATCTATGAACCACTCCTTTTATCGAACTACTATAGTATTTAAGTGGCCTATGTTATTAGAGCATTGAGTGTTATTAAATATAGTAAATTACTGCAGTGGCCAGCAAAAGAGGTATTGATGGACGAACGTGTATATACATATGTAAGTTCACCAATTCCTAGTTGAGGCGAAGGTTCGTACAGTACTTTTCTCAAATAATGCGCGGAAATTAAAACTAAGTAGTACTAAGTAGAATTATATACATTATACAATATGAACGAACAATATTTTTCACGTGCTAAAGGGTTCATTTGTTTTTTTTTTCATTATCAAACAGTATCATCATAATAGTATGTTTTACAACAGTACAGTAGTTTCTTTTTCAGCCAGTTTGAAATTTAAATAAAACTCTGATAAGTTGCCTATTTGGTTGCCATGTTTTGGAGTAACAAATCGTTCTGTTTTTAAAATACACGATAGACATGAATTTACATGTATATCTATTTGGCCGTTAAAACACAATAGATATGGATTTTCATACCTTTTCTGCTGGCCGCTGCTCTTATGTATTCGAACAGTACAGCAATTTCGATTTATCTCGAAGAAGGTTGTCAAAATAATGCTCAAATTTCCAAGCATGTTTGAGAAAAACGATTTTATTTTATACTCAAATTTCGTCGTTGGAGAAGTTCATAAAGTAAGTTAATGTTTACTCTTACAATTAGGTTTATTTTTTATTGTCTTACCAGTTATAAATTAATAATTTTTACTAAATCTAACGTGCGTGCTTGCATGGGTATATTCATGTATTCCCGTAGGTATATATGTTTGTGTACGAATGTTTGTGAAAATGCGCGCTTATGTGTACGTGTGTGATACTAAAAGTATAATTCGATTACCCTTTATTCTTCATTTAAGTAGGTGTTGTAAAAGATGAGTAAGGGATGTAAGCAGGTAATAGTTTCTAGATATGATATATATATGGAGATTCTTAACACATGCTGGCCAAATGGTTTAGAGGATTATAGATATTACATATTTGAAATAAAACTATTTTTATGGACTCTATCGAGTTTGTATTAGATTTTTAATTTTACGACGTTTCAAACACTATACATCGAGCATGATCGTGGGAGGACTAAGGTGGCTACCGAAGACGGGAATCGAGTAGCGGTGGCCCGATCACACGGCAAAGAGAGGAGTTTGCATGGTGGGTCTGTGGGGTCGCGCGCCGTCTCTTCCGTCGCCCAGGACCGATTTGGAGGGGCGAGGCGCATCCATAGTCCACTGCAAAAAAATATGGGAGAACGTTGTATCACGTTCAATAAGTCATCGTTATTACAGAAATTGATATCTACCAGCTACCGTATCAGTTATTAAAGTTTGGTGTACATTTTTAATACAAATTCATTGCCAGTACAAAAAGAAAAAGATTCTATATAAAAAAAAATTACATACATACATATCATCACGCCATATCCCTTGCAGGGTAGGCAGAGAGAACAGAGTGCCAGAGAACTCTATCTCTGCATACTTCACTCGCTTCCTCAATATTCATAATTCTCTTCATACACGCTCGCCGGTTTCGGAGACTCTTGACTCCACCTTCCTTCAGTACATGACCGATCTGGTCTAGGTAGGTCAGTCTCGGTCTCACTCGGTACCTACATCCTTCCACTTTCGCATTGTATATCTTCTTAACCAGACGTTCGTTCGGCATTCTTTCCACATGTCCGAACCATCGGAGTATTCCCTTTCGCATCTTTACACCAATACTCTCTTTCATACCTACTCGCTCTCTTACGTCGTCGTTACGAATGCAGTCGGTCAGCCTAACTCCACAGATTTTCCGAAGAGATCGCATTTGACCGCATTAATTTTACTTTCATACTCTTTTCTGCATACCCAACTCTCGCTTCCATACAGTAATGTTGGGACAAGCACTGCGTTATGTATTGCTACACGTGCCTTCTGGCTGAGGTGATGGCTGCCGAGAAGTTGCCCCAACACGGAGCGTTGCAACACGGAGCAACGCGGAGCACTCTATTTCCCGCATTCACTCTTCGCTCTATATCAGTGGTGTACCGTCCATCTCGGCTAAATCCACATCCAAGATATACAAATTCATCCACTTGCTCTAGTACATCATTATCTATTGTTACTATTACATCTGTTCTGGCTTCATCTCTTTTCAAAAAAAAATTATATTGTTTATGATCTAACCATTAATCTATCAAAGCATAACTTACAATAGTTATTTACCAAAATAACTTTAATTTAAATCTTATTCAACTTTACAAAATATAATGAAACCATTTATACAATTTGAACAACTTTATTAAGTAATCCTAGAAAACAGCTTAGCTAAAATATCATCAAACCGAATTCAAGTGAAGGTGCTCAACAAAATGACTACGATTAACTGAAAAGCTATTTTGCTAAGTTTAAATAGTGTGCCGTGAACTTTGACGATTGTATTCGAGAACGAATGGAGGTCTTGCACTGTACCTGTCTTCCGTTGAAACTTTTAGTTATTATTAGTTTTAGTAATTATGAGATAATGTGTTCTTATTGTTAAAATATAATAGTAGAAAATTGGTTTTGTAAAGAGTTTCATAATAGTACTAACTGTTCAGTGCCTGTGCCTTATTTTATAGTAATATGTTATAATTTGAAGAACGGGTGTAACCGACATAGCACGAAGAATTAGCACGCTGAAGTGGCAATGGGCAGGCCACATCGCTCGAAGAACCGACAACCGCTGGGGAAGAAAGGTTCTAGAGTGGCGACCACGTACTGGACGATGCAGTGTAGGAGGACGCCCCCCACTAAGTGGACAGACAACCTTGTGAAGGTTGCTGGACATCGTTGGATGCAGACGGCACAGAACCGCACTCTGTGGCGTCACACGAGGGAGGCCTACGTCCAGTAGTGGACGGGAATAGGCTGAACTACTGAGAACTAGTTACGTATAAGAAATTTAGACTTAGAATGTCAAATTCTTCATGGATATGACATTTGGGGCGGTCTTATGATTTAACACATCAAAATATCGGTAATCAAAAAAAATAATGGTTTCTGATATTTATGCGAGTATTATACATTAGAAATAAAAATACTTTTACGGACTCCATCGCGTTTGTATTTGTTTCGAACACTTTGCAGTGATCATGGTCACGGGCGGATTAAGGTGTCTCTTTTTCTCAGAGTGGCCGTGTTCCGATTCGGTAGCTAGTGGTAACTTAATAGTTTTTGTTAGATATTTAACCTAGTAAGTTGCCACAATATAATAATTATCATAAATTAAATGTTTAATATAATTGATCATAAACAATACTTTTTTTTTACATATAGAATCAATTTTCTTTTTGTACTGGCAATGAATTTATATTAAAATGTGGGTCAAACTTTTAATAACTGATACTGTTGCGGGTAGATATAAATTTCTGTAATAACGATGACTTTTGGAAGTAAGACACTTTTGTCCTCCCGTGACCGTTATCATTGTAAAGTGTTCGAAACGTCGGAAAATTAAAAATCAAATACAAACGCGATAGAATCCGTAAAATTAGTTTTATTTCAACCAAAAAATATACTTCTGTTTATTCAGTCGTAACCAAATTTCAGGAGTCCTCCCGTATTTTTTTCTTCTCGTACATAGATGGTAAATGTATATTATACCCCTTAACCGTCTATGCTGTGTGGTAGCGGTTACGAATACTACCAACCCTAACTTTGCTCGTGGATGTCGTAAAAGACGACTAACAGCTTCATATCGTCCTGGGCCAACACCACCTGATGCCGTTTGGGCAACAATTATATTCCCAAGGAGGGTTGACGTTTAGCAGGCGGTCGGTCATATAACTGTTGCCAATAACATTTGCAATATGTAGGAAGAGGAGTACATATTCTGTCGACTCCAAGTGATTGGAATAAGAACAGCAGAATGATGATGAATGATGATCCCTTAGTCGTCTCTTCCGTCACCAACGGTTTAAAAAGAGGTAGTAAATTGTTTTCTTTCTCAGTCACTATACTAAATATAAAATATTGATTTTTAGCACAACTAATGAAGTTTTTATGGTCCTAAAGACACACCTGCAACCTTCGTATGTGCATTTCAAATTTCTCACAAAACATTATTTGAATACCAAAGCCTCGATCAGCTATCGCATATATATATATATATATATATATATATATATATATATATATATATATATTAGACTTCTTCTTCTTCATCATCTGCCTATCTTCAATATTGGTAATAAGAAAAAAGATAAAGTTAAAATTGTTACGCTTGGTAGCCGGGTTGACAATTTCAGATGGTGTTATGAATTACCTAGTAGAGGGCTGCTGCCTATTTGTCTCAGGAATCTGAGCCGGTTTTTTTAACTCATAAGAGAGTCAGGAATGGCGACATATTGTACTCTTTTCACCATACTCATAATATATAATTTTACTAGATAGATGTCCCACACTCGCGTCCTTCCTTTCCGGATAAATAATCACCAACATATCATCAACATTCAACATATCCTTCTCCGAAACATGCCGCATCTTATGGTAAAAATATTATTTCCGTCGGTTCTGAAAAAATACCGACTCATCATATATTAATAATATATAAACATTACTCCTTACAAATCAGTTTTTACATAGGACAAGAAATTATGCTAATGAATGTGTTGGTTGTATGTAAGGAGCTGGTGTCTGAAGTGGGATATATCAGTATTACAGATTACCAGGTCTTCACCCCGGCCAGTGAAAAACTTAATCAAACAGAATAGGAGTAATACACATACTAAAACTAGTATAGATATAGATGAGATAGATGATATACTTAGTATAGATATAGATAGCAGTAAATCATATTAGCTGTCATTTTATTCCCCCTAATCCTCAGTCTATAATCACCATCAAAGTACATAAAACAATTAACCATTAATAAGTAAAAAGGTAGTTAATCAGGACATCCGGGGTCCAAAAATTACCTGCTATATAACATGCAAGATTTATTATTTAAATTAAGGTTTTCAAACAATGGACCTGTTCAAACGACTATGGTAAAGCCCTAATAAAACAGGACTGGTTTGTACACAGCTTACTGAATATTTTTAATTTTAACCCCTACCACGAATTTGAATTAAAACTACACGTAAAAAAATCCAGTGTGTGTGTTTTTTTTTATAGCTTATGGTGGCAAACGAGCAAGCAGCACACCTGATGGTAAGTGTCACTGCCGCCCATGGACCTTTGCTATACCAAGGTATAGCTAGGCCGCTGCCTACCATTACAATCCCCAAACCCACCCAGTTGAGCTTCCGGCTCTCCCGCTCATCGAACGAAGCGCAATAGCACATTGCTATTACTCATACGACAATCTTCTGCAAGAGTGTGGTACTACCCTGGACGGACCGGCCCGCGGCTGTAGACAGGGATCTGTCAACAGCGTAGTCCTACCACTCTTGTGCTGATGTTTTAAAAATACAAAATTGTCACCACCACACTCAACCATCACCAATTTCTTGTAAGAGTTATATAGACTAGCTAAGGAAGCAACTAGAGAAAAGTCAACACCAGGTCAGTACATTCTTGGCTAATTTATAAAACCAACCGATCCTGTGATTGCTAAACTGCCTTTAAGGCGTGGCCATTATAACGTAATTACTCGTGCTCTATTTCCAATAGTGGACATACGCTAGACTGATAATGATAACAATAATAAAATTGAATCAATTAACAATCTGAGTATTAGAAGTATATTTCTGGTTTTATATTTTAAAATTACATTGGCGGTTCGAATCTCACTTGTGACATCATTTTTCGCTTCGTAATCGGGTTTTTATAAATAATTAAGCATATTAAATGCTAAATTTCAGTAATTTGAATAACAAGGCTGTGTCATCAAGGTCGTTTAATACAATTCTAACTGCAAAGTTGCAAAGTTTAGTATTAAGCCTATACAATGTGTAAGCATTGGCGGATAGATGGCACACGTCTCCTTAAAGACGTAAATATGGTACGAAGCGAGATTTGAATGTCCTACAATAGTTCACGGTGGTGTAAGTGGCAGCACGATTGGGCCGGACTCTCAATAGGTGTGGGTTCGAACCCCACTTGTGACATCATTTTTCGCTTCGTAATCGAGTTTTTATAAATAATTAAGCATATTAAATGCTAAATTTCAGTAATTTGTAGAATTTTTAAGCTCCTACATGGCACAAAAAAAAAATTAAACTATAGTCAATTAGTAGTGGTATTATGATTTTAAAGGTGTTAGATAATGTAAACACAGAACTAATTACAAGACGTTGGCCGTCCAACGTAAATATTGCGCTTTATCTCACTATAATATGGGTACTGTTTTTTATTTTATAGGTAAAGTTTCACAGTTTTGAAATATGTTGATTATTTTGTTTAATTAGGTAAGTTTCCACAAAGGATATTTGAAGTTACAATGTTCAAAAGTTAATAAAGTCTTATATAAATGGCTTTCATCAAAATATTATTGATTTAAATTTTTAAAGTATATTTATTGTAGCTTCGTGGACATAAGCCTTCTTATAAATTATGTTACTTGTTGTATATAAGTTAGAAACTTATATTTTTTGATAATATCTAGTCTTTATCACTCTGTAAAAGAATGTAACTTTCTCTCTATTGTTCTCTCTTTTTGTCAAAAATTATATGACAAAAATTATATTACGCTAAATCAATATTTTCAAGCTATAGGCAGATTTGACGTAATTACGCGGTTATTAACTGGATATAGCTTAAAATTTTGAGCAAATAAAGAGATACCTAACTAAATTAAGAAAATACATATGATAGTTCCAATAACAACTTTTATCTACCCGGACCCTACACGGATATGCGCATAACATTCTGCGATAAATAGTAACATTATTATATCATTAGATCGATGAAATTGTCCATCATCCTCCAGCTTGGCGATGTTCAGTACTGGTAAGATACCTCCGGTTATGAGCTTTCTTCTGCTGAATGCCGTATTTAAGAGGTTCCGTATTCAAATTTCAATCAGACCATAATCCACTAATAAAAAAATGCAATATCTACTACTAGTTAAGAAAGCTACAGCTAAAAAATATTATAAAATATCTTATCTTGCTTATCTATATTACTATAAATGTGGAAATTTATGAAGATGTTGTGCAGTTCCCTTTACAGCGGATAAAGGTCCTTAAACGAATAAAAAGAAAATATTAGTGAATGGCAAATTTGGAATGAAAGTTATTCACTCTAAGCCAAAGCATGGCATAACAGACAAATTTACTCTCCTATTGCAGATACCGAAGTATGGCAGTTTTCAAAACAGCGGCGGTAAAGAACAAAATATGGTACCCAATTTTTGTAATTGAATTTTTATATTTATTAAAATCTACACAGTAACAGCTCAATGTTAGTTTTACTAACAATATTCGCTAACCCTTGTATGAGGATAAAACTATAACCCTTGCATAATCCACATAAAAAAAAAACTCCACTTCTAAACTTAATCGCATCTCTTTGATAGATCGCTTATACGAAATGCCTGTAATCCCAATCCATTTTCCAAAATAATAACTTGAAACTTACTAGTGTGCTATATAAAAAAAAAATGTGATGGATGTGTTATAAAAATATAGGAAAAGATAAAGTCGAAAGCTTACCGTTAATGCTTAGGTAACCCTCTTCGCCCCGTTACAGATCATAAATACCGTTGAATCCTGATAAGCTCTGGTAAAAGAAAAGGCAAGTTACCTTCCCACGCGAAAAAGTAAAGTTACGAGGTACTCCCAGGGTTGACAGATCAACGGTGAAAAATGTTTGGATAATAGGCACAAAATACCGTATTAGTAACATTTTTTTTTTAAATACACCATCCTGCACCAAGGAAATAATCATTACATAACGAGGGACTACAAATATGCAATTAACGCAAACAATTGGGAAAAGATATTATAATACAATGGTAAATAAACTTGTAATAGTTTACACGCTTTTTATTTTACATTGCATTTTTTAGCTATATTTATTTTTGAATAAGAAATTAATTGTAACTAAATTGTTGTATTATTTTTCATACATCTAAATTATTTTATTTCTAAAATTATAGATATTTTTTTTTACAATAACCTTATAATTTCTAATCTCATTTTAATGATATCCTTTTGAAATGATAGTGAATGTAGTGAAAAATATTGCAACAAATGTCCTATTTTAAATCAAGTACTATAAAATATAATACAGGCTCTTCTAAATATAGGTATAAATATATATATTATTTAAAAAAAACTTTAAGAAGTGTATAATTTCAGCGTGCTTATCAAAGTATCGTATTATTTTAATGAAAATTGGGCCACTGACGACCCTGGTCCCTCTCAAATTTAACGTTAGCTTTGTTTGAAAGTTGATCAGGCTCTAATTTTCTTTGTCTGCAAGAAAAAACAACAAAGTTACCTATATTTTAGGTGGCCAGTGTCGTCTCTCATTTATTTAAAAGTGTAAGTTTTCTTAAGCTACGTTGAAGACTTCTTTTTTTATCGAAGATATTTTTAGAGTTTTATTTTACTTTCTAATGATTTTAATTTTTGTCGATATACATACTAGTATACAATATATATATATATATATTTTTGGCTTCACAGATGGCGTAGTAATTAAGATACCGACCTTCCGTATCAATGCTCTAGGTTCGATTCCCATGCAGGACAATACTTTGTGCGATACACAAAGTGTTGTTCTGAGTTTGAGTGTAATTTTTCTGCGTTAATTATATGTTTGTTAGGTACCCCGCAATACAAGAATTATTTCCTTAGTGTAGGGTTAAGTTTGGTTAGGTAGGGTATTGCTTATATCAAGTCTATTTAAAAAATAATTTAAGATTCAATCATCATCATCATCTCAGCTTACATATGTCCCACTGTTGGGCTCGAGCCTCTTTCATAATGGGAGGGAACATGACTCACAATAGTACGCTGGTCAGACGTGTTGGTATAGAGTTTTATTTCGAGTTTTCCTTCTCTCGCAAAGATGTTATGCATTCTGGTGATCGGGCTGGGGACTAGTCTGGACACCCGAAGTGAGGCCACCGCGTGAGGACGGAGGGGAACCTGTTAGGGTAAATTCCGCCGAGCAGGTCACCGAAGACAAGACAAAGATCACACGGCAAAGAGAGGTGCTTGCAGCGTGGGTCTATGAGGTTGCGCGCCGCCTCTTCCGTCGCCCCGGACCGATTTGGCTGGGTGCGACCACATCCATAGTCCACCGCAAGAAAAAAAAAGGTGCTATGCATATTTTATCACTTAATCGTCTTTTATAATCACTCATAGGTAAGATGGAGGGTGGTGAATTGTATTCTTATACCGTCACCACAGGTAAAGTAGTAAACAAAATAAGTAGTGTAGCATTATAAAAATATTTCTGTATTTTGTATAAGTCATCAGGTATTCAGACAATCCTTACTAATATTATAAATGCGAAAGTAACTCTGTCTGTTTGTCACTCTTTCACGCCAAAACTACCCAACCGATCTAAATGAAAATTGGTACACAGATAGTCTAGAGCCTAATAAAGGACATAGGTTACTTTTTAATGCAAAAAAAAGGTTGTAAAGGGGGATAAAGAGTTGTAAGGAAGTATCGTCATTTTTAAAGCCAGGAACTTGAAACTTATTGTTAGGCTATTGAGTAGATGCCGCGGGTGACTGGATCGGGGAATTAGTCCGTCACCCGCCAAGAGGCCGACCGCGTGAGGAAAGACCGACATCCCACCTGAGGGGGGGATGTCGGTCAAGGAGAGGGTACTCCTCAGGGGTATTCCGTCGGTCCGACCACTGACGTCAAGTCACTCTGCTCCGGTGGTAGGCCCAACGACGAATGCGACGTCACAGGTGGGTTACGGGTGTGCGCGCTTACGCCCCTCTGTCACCCCGGATGGAGTGGTGCGAGGAGTGCGCCGACCGTAGCCCACCTCCAAAAAAAAAAAAAAGGCTATTGAGTAGATATAAATAAATATGACATTAAAAATTTGTAAAAAAAAATACTCTTAAGAGGTAAAATAAAAATAGGGGAAGAAAAGCTTTAGGAAAATAACCTTTTACGCGGGCGAAGCCGCGGGCAGAAGCTAGTTAAATATAAAAACACAATCTTACTACATTTATTAAGCAAAATCTATAGAGCAAATTCTGTAAATGAGCATGCAAATATTATCTATAAACCAATACAAATAAATGTAATGTAAACAGCAACCGGATTAACGGACAATTGGCTGTTTACCCACTAATTCCTATTTTCCTTAATCAAACGAGCTGCCAAACGCTTAACCCGAAATATGATCGGCTCTCGATAGATATTTCATGGTACTGTATAAATACATTTTGTGTAACAACACAGTAAATTTTGACCCTTCTCAATACGTGGCAGACCAAAGGATTTTGAACACGAACAAGTATTTGATATTCGAGAAATTTTAATATTAAAAAAAAACTTTTAATATATTAAGAGATTATTAACGTGTTTCAAAATCAAAGAATGTCTAGTAAAACAGTATGGCTATTATTTAATTAAAACATATTTAAAATAGTTAAATAACCATAGAGCAGTTTTACTGAGTTAATATTTTTATCGCTATACACCAATATCAGTATTTTTTTTTTATATAACTGATCTATAATTTCTTAGAATTTATGATCTGTAATTCTTTTATTAGTTATGGCCATGGAGATTAGAGTATACGGAGAACAATCTCATATAGGAGAAAAGTTGAAAAAGTGTCCAGCTGTATGCTATAAATAACAGTTCCAGAACCTTCCACAATCGCGCTGCTGTAGAATAAAGTATAGCATGAATATAGCAATTGTAGATGAACTGAAGTATGCCGAGTTAAAAAAATTAATATTATTTATAAGCATTTTTCAATAATTATTTCAAGAAAACCTACACCTTGAGTGATTTTATATCCTAAACTGTGAATAATAAGCTTATTGATATATAGTTTCGAGTGATTTTATTTCGTAAACTGTGAATAGTAAGCTGAAGCTCCTTTCCACTCCGCTTCCTTTCAAATTTACCTTCATGCTAATGTGACGCCACACTTATTTAATGCATTTCGACGGACACTTTTCATATACCCAGATGATTCTCCTTATACTCTAGTCTCCATGGTTATGGCGTCAGTTCAAAATACGAACGCCATACGAAATAATGTTATTTTTGACTTTTGGCGGGAATCTGAAAACGTCATGTAGTGCTTTTGTATTAAATTTAATATTTTAGTATTTTAACGTATCATATTAGATAATTTTGATTTTATTTTATGTGTTGTGATGCGAAAGAACTGCTGGGATGTAGTGAATGTGATATAAAAATGCTTTGCAACGTTTTCGTTTTACATCAAAATTCCCAAAAACTATAATTAACAGTGTGTCCATAGCACTGTTGATGGCGATGATTTCACTTACTGACGGACAATGATTAACACGAAGATATTAAACATGTAAAGAAAGTTATAACTCGATACTGGCAAAAATAACTCGTAAAGTAGCTGATTGCCAATACGAAAAAAAGAAGAAGAAGAATGCTATTATTTTTATAATTAAATCTTCAGTACACAGTTATATGACTGGTTTTTTAAAAGTATTAATATCTATATAATGCCAGTGACCTAAGATTCGAAACTGGGAACTCGCAATCCACAAAATATGTACGTGCTAATAGATGAGTTAGATAAATAAAATACCCCGTATAAAAAATGTCAAACTCTTTTTTTTTTAAATAAAACAATATTCAAATAAATTTACACAATTTCAAAATTATGTTGACTTAGAAAATATACCTTTGCACGTTATAAAACTTTGTCCTGAAGCTACAACCGTTGTCGAAATACATTTACATATTTGAGAATGGAAAAATAACAGACTTACTGAATCTGTACAGCCAAAGTTTTCTCAAACAAAAGCGTTGAATGTAAAGAAAAAAAAATCATCTTATTTTTACATAAATTATAATCGTAGGATTATTTGAGATTAGCTTCAATTTTGACGCGAGCGTCTGGAAGCCCTTCTTTGCGCCGTCTGCACGCATTTATTAAGGAAACTTTGTTTCTTCAGAGTACTTTGTTTTCTGCGTTTGGTGGTTGATTGTGTTCACTTGTTCTTACAAGCTTTATTTACCTATAAAATATATTTAGAAAATAATTTGTTGAAAGGCTTTTTCATAATGCTTATATAAACTAACCATCATTAGACATTAAATATAGCTTTTTTTTTAATATTGTCCTTAATATAATGGTTGGTATAATTGATATTTTACAAGCTGTTAAAACGTTCATGACTATAGAAGAAAAATCTCTCGTTGCTACGAAAGATCCACGATTTAGGTGGATATATATATATATATATATGTATATATATTAGGGTGGTCCTTATTTCGGGTTTTTTCGAATTTTTTTTCACGATAGTTCTAAATCGGTTCGAAATCTATAAAAAAAAAATCATGTCAAGTTATAGCTCTTAATTTTAATATTAACCCGCGCCCCCCGACAGTCAAAGTTTTAAAGGAAAATAACATGGGAAAACTTTAATTATTACTTTAGAATTGTTTACGTCATGAAGTAACCAACAGATCACATTGAAAAATATTATTTCCTATGTAAAATTTAACGCTCTACAAAAAAGATCTCTTATGATTTTTCGATAACTCCAACAGTTTTGAAGTTATTCGAGATCTAAATTGAAACTATAATCATTTTCATTGTTTTTTGTGTTATTTTTTGGTCATTTAATAATTAAAAAATGATAGACGAGTTATTTTTCATATTAGATGACTTTTTTTCACTCGACATATAATTTTGACTTATAATATACGAGAAAAGTATTAGTTAATTAAAAAAATCTATTATTAATATTTCAATGAATTGAAAAAAGTAGCAAAATTATCATTTTTATTTTCAATTATAGATACTTTTATGAAATTTTTACATTCGTTTTTTTGAGTGCGTCAGGAAACATTTGACGATGATCTTTAACTAATTGTAACACGTATTGCATTTGTTTTTCATCCTTAGTATAATGTTTACAAAAATCTTGCACTAGTTTAACTCCTCTCTCAGCACAGTCATTCACAACCGATAATTTTTTGACGAATCTTAATGCAGTTTTATAGTTTTCATTATCAGCCCACTCAGAAGGATGAATTGTCAAAAATTCTGTTTGTAACTCAAATCTTTCAAAAAATTTGATCGATTCTGCAGTTACGAAAAAGTCAATATCATTATTCAATAATTCGGTTAGGCTCTTACTTTGAAAGCGTTTCACACTACATTTTTCACTTGTATAATCCAGGTCTTCTTCCGGAATAGCAGTGATTTTTTCTTCTTCTGTACGTAGCTTAGCAACAATTTTTAATTTTGTTTCTAGTGAAACATCCTCATCAAAAATAGCCATGATCACTAATTCTGGTGATAAATACCATAGATGATTCATAAATCTACTAATTGCTACAGTAGCAAGATTACTGTTGATTGCCTTAAAGTTATTTAGTTCTTTTATAAATTGTAGATCATTGTACGGTGCTTTTACACTATTAGACGACGAAAACCAAGCTTTATCATAAACAGTTGTCACAAAAACACATATTTGCCGTAGTTTATTGTCTTCACCTTTTTTTAATGATAATTGTTCCCGAAACAAGTACATTTTTAATCCATATATAGCTTTTGCCATCCATCGTGCATGATGACAAGCTCCTGGCTTACGAAAACTATTTTTTTTGGGGATGACACCGATAAAATTATTAAATTAAATATTATTAAATGACCAAAAAAAACACAAAAAACAATGAAAATGATTATAGTTTCAATTTAGATCTCGAATAACTTCAAAACCGTTGGAGTTATCGAAAAATCATAAGAGACCTTTTTTGTAGAACGTTAAATTTTACATAGGAAATAATGTTTTTCAATGTGATCTGTTGGTTACTTCATGACGTAAAAAATTCTAAAGTAATAATTAAAGTTTTCCCATGTTATTTTCCTTTAAAACTTTGACTATCGGGGGGCGCGGGTTAATATTAAAATTAAGAGCTATAACTTGGCATGATTTTTTTTTTATAGATTTCGAACCGATTTAGAACTATCGTGAAAAAAAATTCGAAAAAACCCGAAATAAGGACCACCCTAATATATATATACATATATATATATATACATATATATATATATATATATATATATATATATATATATATATATATATATATATCAGTGTTATAAGCTTCTCATAAAAGATACCCATTCTTCTGCTAATCCTTCAGCAGGTTTTTACAACTTCCACGGGCAAATAAGGGGTATCATATTGTAATCTATGACGGTCCTTGCAAATCTTATGAAATATTTTATAAAAAAATCTATGAATTAAATTATATTGCAACCAAATATTTTATCATTTTTCTCATTACTTATAAAAAATAACAAGTTTTACAAATAAAATTATTTCTACGAATTTTATAGGGTTTATATTTGATTTTTACTTTTCAGGTGTTTTAACTAAATTTCAGGATATTAGGGTGGACGTCCTTTAGTAATGGACTTTATTTCATATGTGTATATTATGTATGCGTATATTAATACGCGTAAACACTTACAAATCATTAAAATAAAGCTTGTATTTGCCATATAATGAAAATATTTCATTAGTCCTAAAGTCGACACGACTTGAGCTTCAAAATAAGAAACCAGTATTTGTTCTCATTACATGTACCAGCTCAATCTTTACTTTTATTTACCTCATCAAATGAGGAATGCGGCCATTCGAAGTATATGGGACTTTCGTGGGTTGGATCACAAAAAGAAAATTGTTTAATCCTCCTGAGATTTGCCAACAAATCAAGATTTTGTAGATGAAAACAATGTCTTTTTCACTAGTTTTCGCATTAAATTAGAATTATATTTTCTTTATAGTTAATATAAAATTAAGGTACCTATTTATATTAACCGTCCTAAGGTCTGTATAATGATTCAAAAGAATTAAAATTATATGGCTTTAAAAGATCATGGTCGCTCACACTCACGAAATTACACTATAACTTCGTATGGTCTAAAATTAGTCATCTCTTCTCATCATCTCAGCTCATATATGTCGCACTGTTGGGCCTCCTTCATAAGGAGATGGAAATTGATCTACTATACCACGCTGGCCAGAAGCGTTGGTATAGTTTTTTCTTTCGTAGATTACTTTTGTAGATTCTCTTACATAGATGTTATATCCGTTTTATATACCTTAGTCGCCTCTTACGATCACCCACGGGTAAGATAGGGGGTGGTGAATTGCATTCTTACTCCGTCACTAAAGGGATAAAAAATATCTGAACTAAAATTAATATGTATTTTAGTTCTCTTTTGTCCAATATTGGATTGGTAGTATCCAATATTGGACTTTTTATTTTCTCCAAGACAAGTATAGATGAAATTATTGACATGTTTCCCGAACACTATAACAATATTTCTTAAACCAGTTATGAGAAGATATTTCTTATCGTAAAGAGCCACATGTCTGTACATTTGACATTACTAAAATCTATACCTCTATTCTCAACTTATTTTTGCTATTGGATCCCTATTATATGCAATAAACTCGTCTGGCAGTTAACCTGCCTGTGTTTGAGGATTAAATACGATGAGCATAAGACTCACCCCTGCAATAGGTAGACGAAGGAATATCGCTAAATTTTAGTAGGTTTATTTAATCAAAGCGACTCCGGCAGCATTCTTGCCTTTTTTTTTGGCGGTGGGCTACGGTACGTCGGACCCCGCTAATCCGTCCGGGGCGCCAAGAAAAGCGGCGTAATTCCCCGAGGCCCGCCCTACAATATACTTCTCGACGCGATACGGGTGGGTCACTAGGACACGTTCTTTTCTTCAGTGACCCCTCTGGCGGTCTACACTCGCGGGTATCTTCTCAGTTCGACACCCCGACAGTTTTTCACAGTCGGGACGTCGTCCGCATGCGGTGCAGTATTCTTGCCTGCCCGATAACGGTTACCCCTAAAGGGATTGCTGACATAACCATTACTTGTAAACAGATCTTTTTTTTTTCCGCAAGGTGGACCATGGATGTGGTCGCGCCCCGACAAATCATCCGGGGCGACAGAAGAGGCGGCAAGCAACCCCATGGACCCACCCTTCAAACACCTCTCTTCGCCGTGCAAGCGGGCCACCGGTACCCGATCTTGGTCTTCGGTGGCCGGCCCGGAACTTGTAAACAGATCTAGGATACGTGTTTTACTTAATAAAGCGGGAATTGGATTTGAAACTTCTTGATCACATTGCATCAGATTTGACTAGATTCATCTCAGCTCATAAACGCCCCACTGTTGAGCTCGAGCCTCCTTCATAATGGGAGAAAAATTGACTTACTATATCACGCTGGTCAAACGCGTTGGTACAGGGTTTTGTTTCGAGTTTTCTTTCTCTTGCGTATATGTTATATGCTTTTCATATCCCTTAGTCGTCTCTTACGACGTTCACCCACGGGTAAGATAGGGGTAGTGAATTTTAGTCTTACTGCGTCACCACACGAATGGTACGGATTTAACTATATTAAATAAACAGTAAAATGATATATATTAAAATGCGATGCGAATTTCATCATAATTAAATTCTTTTTATTCTATTTATAAAAATCCAGGCTGACATTTAAACTTCTACAAGCAAAAAACGCTGCATGTATGTAACATGTAGAACATGTGGATGAAAAATGAAAGAGCGCAATGTTCACGCATAAGTCTTCCTACTCACGGTAGGGTGAGGCTTCTAATTTATTTATATATGCCCGGTACCAGTAGCAATATCTCAACGCCTACCAGTATTACTACACGGCTACGTAAAACAGTAAACTCTTAATTATTAGCCCCTCCAATACGTGTATTTTCTGATATGATTACGAATTAAAATATAATGTGTCCCTAAGTCTTACTTACCCGTGGGTATCATATAAGTGGGGCTGAGGAATAAAAAAAAACATCACAAAAATCCTAGATGATGTATGACACCAATTGCGTATGTTATGCTTGAGATTAAGTCATTTGCCTTTAGAGAGGCTATCCAACAGTGGTCACTGATAACCTGTTGAATGAATGTATAATAGATGATACTTTTCCAAGTAAAGCCTTCTGAGGCGTTATTAACTTCGCATGATTGCAATAATGAGCTAGTAATCTACTATATCCCCAGTAATGATCTAGTAATTTACTATATCCTCAGTAATGACCTAGTAATCTACTATATCCCCAGTAATGACCTAGTAATCTACTATATACCCAGTAATGACCTAGTAATGTACTATATCCCCAGTAATGACCTAGTAATCTACTATATCCCCAGTAATGACCTAGTAATCTACTATATCCCCAGTAATGACCTAGTAATCTACTATATTGACTGTACAAATGGTGTAGTGGATAAGATACCGACTTCGTGCCAGTGCCGTGGGTTCGATTCCTACGTAGAATAATACTTTGTGTGATCCACAAAGTATTGTTCTGAGTCTGGGTGTAATTTTTCTGCGTTAATTGCATGTTTATAAAGTTCCCCGTAATACAAGAATTCTTTCCTTAAAGCGGGGTGGTGTCTTAAAAAAAATTATATTATATTTTATAACCCGTGGTCACATAAATTCGTTTCTCTTACAGAAAAAAAAAATTTAATAACAACTTTCTCCCTTTTACCATCTCTACCCGTTTCGTATATTTATAATTTCATTCTTTTTTTTTTGATGTTGCGGGGTATGGTCCGGTCACGCCCTGCCAAATCCGTCTGGGATGACAGATGAAGCGGACAGACACACTCCGCATTCCGCGATGTTCCTCTCCATACCATGCGAGTGGGCCACTGGTACCCGGGTCCCTGTCGTCAGTGGCTGATATTCAGCAGTTTATCAAACAGTAAGTTCAAAATAATTTAATTAATAAACAGAATATATGTAGAACGAAGCCACTTAATAAAAAAATATCAAAGAAGTAAATATGATAGGACTAAAAACGAAATCGTATTTCTAAAAATATAAATTACTAGCTTCTGCCCGCGGCTTCGCCCGCGTAAAAGGTTACTTTCCTAAAGTTTTTGATCCCCTATTTTTATTTTTGACCGTCGGTAATACAGTGCAACGGTATTACAATACTCAGGGTTGGAACTTCATTACTGGACTGCTAGATGGCGTTGAAGAAGCTAGATTTTGAGATTTTTTGACAAACAATTTTTTTATTTTTCATATAAAAATTTTGATTTTTTTTTTAATAAAAAGTATCTTATGTTACTTTTAATACCTCCAAGAATATGTGTACAATGTTTCATGATGATCGGTTGAGTAGTTTTAGCGTGAAAGCGTAACAAACAAACTTACATTCACATTTATATATTAGCAGGGATTATTTTTTTTGTTTAATATCAGAAAGATTTTAGACAGCCTGTCTTGAATATATCCATCAGAAAATTTGAAGTGTGGCATGATTGCTGGCTTAAAAGAATATTTTCTTAGTATTATCTCACCAAGTACAGTCAATGTAAACATATAGTATATTCTGAGAACATGAAACAAAATATCATTCAAACAATACTAACGTTGAACATAATATGTTCATTTTATTTTTGACCTGCTTTACTTTGATACTTAGGTATTGTTACTATAAAAGATTTGCCAGCTCTCTCTCTGGTCTCAATGATTTTTTTTTTTATCGAATATGTTATTAAAATTGAATAAATCTCTCGAAATATTAATGATCTAATCGAATTTCATAGTCTTGCTCTTAACGTACGTTAAAAAATTGTATGTTAAATTCATTATATTTAGGTTAAAATCTTTCATACATACATACATACATATCATCACGCCATATCCCTTGCAGGGTAGGCAGAGAGAACAGAGTGCCAGAGAACTCTATCTCTGCATACTTCACTCGCTTCCTCAACATTCATAATTCTCTTCATACACGCTCGCCGGTTTCGGAGACTCTTGACTCCACCTTCCTTCAGCACATGACCGATCTGGGTCTAGGTAGGTTAGTCTCGGTCTCCCTCGGTACTTACATCCTTCCACTTTCGCATTGTATATCTTCTTAACCAGACGTTCGTTCGGCATTCTTTCCACATGTCCGAACCATCGGAGCATTCCCTTTCGCATCTTTACACCAATACTCTCTTTCATACCTACTCGCTCTCTTACGTCGTCGTTACAAATGCGGTCGGTCAGCCTAACTCCACAGATTTTCCGCAGAGATCGCATTTCGACCGCATTAATTTTACTTTCATACTCTTTTCTGCATACCCAACTCTCGCTTCCATACAATAATGTTGGGACAAGCACTGAACAAAAAAACAAAAAAAAATCTTTCATAATTTAGGCAAACATGAATAATTAGAAAATAGGTCTTCTATCTAGCAAATACTTCATATTATAGATGGAAATCTTAGTACGCATGCCTTTTTATATCAGATCACATTACATTATCTTGGAGTGCAATCTCTGGCGTAACGAGCGCGACCTTATGCAAGACAGTTTGCAAGTCACATCTGGAGTAGTATACTATACGGATCTTGTAGCAACACGACAAAATTTTCATGCGTTTAGGCGTTTCTGCTATATCTATTACTGCATTCAATTTTAAGGCTCACATATAGGCCTCGTTAAGTTATCCCGTATCCGTGGTGTCATTCTGTTGCACTTATCGTAGCTTTATAACCCTTTAATTGTTGGCTGACAATTCAATATTGCTTTCTGTCTCCCGCTTAGCCTAGAAGGGAAATGGAATCACTCTTTTCCAACTCCTCCTGTTTAATTTTTCTAATTGAAATTGTTGCAGGTTCCAAGACAATTAAAATCATCTCCCGGGACTGCCTGAGGGTCAACCCTCGGTATCATTTATGGTAACCACTGTGGACCCTGGCTTACAGGAATTACAATGGTAGAAATGTGTGGTGTGAATAGTCCAATTAAAAAGAAAGACTTTTTTATACTTTTTGATAAATATACGTTCCTCAGATCGCTAATTATGAATTAATTTAAAATAAACACATTTATTATTTAAATTTTTCACCATTCAAATATAAAGCTATCTTTCAAATGGCTTATCAAATATTAATATTGCTACAGAAATTAGGGAGATATTTCAAAAAGGTAAAATAAAATACTTATTATTTATTTTACTTGACTTGAAACAACACTGCGCATTAAAAAAGAAACTTATGGTATGGAGAACTTCACAAACATATAATTTACTGATATATATTAATACCATACTCTGAATAATCATTTGTGAATCGTACAAAGAATCCTTCTGAGTAGTTATTGAACCCCTAACACTCTGCCCGAGGGGATGTTACTTAGACCACTTCACCATTTCATCTCAACTTATATATTTCCCACGGTTGGGCTCGAGCCTCCTCCATAATGGGAGGGAAATTAACGTACAGGGCTCTGTTTCTAGTTTTTCTTCTCTTGCATATATGTTATATGCGTTTTATATCCCTTAGTCGTCTCTTATGATTGCGCACGAGTAAGATAAGGGGTGGTGAGTTGTATTCTTATTTTGTCACCACACGGATAAATCACCTTTTATATAGTTAGAAATTTATATCAGTATTTTTTTATATACTCCAGACAATGATTTTATAAGTGTTTCTTATATATATTGGGATATTTTTACAGCATTTTTTGTAAATAAATAGGCTATCGAATGAAAAATTATCAGTGTAGTGATGATGTAAGAATACAATTCATCACTTCCTTTTTTAACCTTGAGTAATCGTAAGAGTGATCTATCCGTGTGGTGACGGAGTAAGAATACAATTCACCACCCTCTATCTTACCCGCGGGTGATCCTAAGAGACGACTAAAAAATATGAAACGGATATAACATCTATGCAAGAGAAGGGAAACTCGAAACAAAACCCTATACCAACACATCTGACCAGCGTGGTATAGTAGGTCAATTTCCCTCTCACTACGGAGGAGGCTCGAGTCCAACAATGGGACATATATGAGCTGAGATGATGATGATGATGATGAATCGCAAGAGGGATATAATATGCATCTATGCAAGAGAAGAAAAACAGCGTGGTATAGTAGGTCAATTTGTCTTCTGTTTTGGAAGAGTCTTGAGCTTAATAGTATATACTTCCCGTGAGCTCCCTATGAGCTCAGATGAAAAAAAAACGGATGAAATATATTCTTACTGCCTAAGATTAAAGCATTCAAATTAATAAATTCAGTAGCCATATACTATTAATAAAGATATCTCCAAAATATTCTGTGATCCCTAACGTAGGTCAAGAACATTTTCCACGTCGCTGAACCTATTTGAGGCACCCGAAATGTGGTTGAATAAGTTCAAGGAAATAAGTTTCCAAATGAACTACCACGATAAATCAAAACTATATGTAAAGAAATAGAATCTTCTATTATAGAAGATGCTGGGATTGAGGTCAAATGAATACTTTCACTTTATTATAGATTCATATAATTTTATGATGATCTATCCACGGAAAAATTTTAAACTACTTAAATAAAGTAATACTGCTTAATTTATATTTGTATTTTGTCCACCTCATACGGCGGAAATTCTTGTCTTTTAAAAGTTATGCTCAGATATATGTACTGACGATTTCTAAATAAAACTATATTGTGGCTTCTATTTGATTTTGGTATTTCATTTTTAATTTCCCTACGTTTCGGACACTTTATAGCATTCATTGTCATGAAAGGACTGGTTCTCCCGTAGTCATTTATGGTCCAATAATGATAAGCCTCTATATGTAACTCAATATCTTTGTTTTTTGGAACTGTACGAGACATGATTAAGATACCTAACAAATTCAATGTTGTGGTTTGATGCGGTTGACTAATTACATTTTTAGTTTTCAAATAATTGGATATACATACATACCATCACGCCATGTCCTTTGCAGGGTAGGCAGAGAGAACAGAGTGCCAGAGAACTCTATCTTTGCATACTTCATTCGCTTCGTCAACATTCATAATTCTCTTCATACACACTCGCCGGTTTCGGAGACACCTACATCCTTCCACTTTCGCATTGTATATCTACTTTCTTCAAATAATTGGACACTTAGATTATCTCTTTCTTTTACTCTTTAAGATTACAGAAGACTCATCAGAGACTCGCCTCATATTATACTTTAGAAAATCAATAATAAAATATATAAATCTTAAAGAATCTGAGCCTATGTACTATCATTATAGCAGTACCAGTATAGCTTACATGTATATGCTAATATTTTAAGAAAAGTGTCTCGATCTTCTCAACAACTCTCTATTTTGCCAACTTGAGAAATTTAAACGGAAATATTGTAAACATGTTATGTAGTCGATAAAATATGTTCAGAATATTATACCTACGAAATAAACAGCCTCGATTTTATTGCCTCATATAAATGCGATGTATAAAATATGTTCCTACATTGAATCGCCCGTGAATTTTTGATGATGTTACTGAATGAAAACAGCATTTAGATTTGAATAATACTAATAGATTTAGTTATAATCAATTATTATGAATGTTGAGGAAGCGAGTGAAGTATGCAGAGATAGAGTTCTCTGGCACTCTGTTTTCTCTGCCTACCCTGCAATGGATATGGCGTGATGATATGTATGTACAATCAATTCTTTTCTCATATAAGTTTAATACATAATGTACTGCCGTCATACATAACTATGAATTACTAGCTTCTGCATGCGGCTAAAGTAAATTAATTTGTCCAAAGCTGAGCTATTATCTCAAGGGAACACATTACTGGGGTAAAAGTATCCTATATTTTATTCCAGGAAATAATCTATATATGTCCTAATTTTCATCCCAATCTGTTCTATGGATTAAGTGTGATTGAATAATAAACATCCATATATCTACAAACTCTCACATTTATAATATTAGTAGGATATTATATAGTAGGAAGATACTATATTGGTATAAGAAATTGGTTTAAGTTGTAATTTTCACTTTTTTCTCGCAGTGTTGTTCATTATCTTCATCCTATGGTCGCCTTTTCAGGAATCAGTCTGCAAAATGGAAAGCTTTTTTTCCTGTGATCTTTACCTATTTAGCAACGTTTATTGCTTAGGATATGCTAGTTTTATTGAAATTTTCCAAAAAATAAATTTTCAACTCCTATTTAAACATTATCCTAGCTATACTATAGTGTGGATGAATTTGTATATCTTGGATGTGGATTTAGCCGAGATGGACGGTACACCACTGATATAGAGCGAAGAGTGAATGCGGGAAATAGAGTGAACGGAGCGTTGGGGCAACTTCTCGGCAACCACCACCTCAGCCAGAAGGCACGTGTAGCAATACATAACGCAGTGCTTGTCCCAACATTACTGTATGGAAGCGAGAGTTGGGTATGCAGAAAAGAGTATGAAAGTAAAATAAATGCGGTCGAAATGCGATCTCTTCGGAAAATCTGTGGAGTTAGGCTGACCGACCGCATTCGTAACGACGACGTAAGAGAGCGAGTAGGTATGAAAGAGAGTATTGGTGTAAAGATGCGAAAGGGAATGCTCCCATGGTTCGGACATGTGGAAAGAATGCCGAACGAACGTCTGGTTAAGAAGATATACAATGCGAAAGTGGAAGGATGTAGGTACCGAGGGCGACCGAGACTAACCTACCTAGACCAGATCGGTCAGGTACTGAAGGAAGGTGGAGTCAAGAGTCTCCGAAACCGGCGAGCATGTATGAAGAGAATTATGAATGTTGAGGAAGCGAGTGAAGTATGCAGAGATAGAGTTCTCTGGCACTCTGTTCTCTCTGCCTACCCTGCAAGGGATATGGCGTGATGATATGTATGTATGTATGTATACTATAGTTACCCAAGACAAAAACTGGGTTCCTGTGGTCCGCTCGTACGGCGTAGAGGGGTACATAATAATAATTTATTTCTGCTTACAAATAAGATTATACATTAAATTATTCTAAGATATTAATTTAATATAATATATAATAATTAACATTTTCATTCACATGAGATCTAAAATAGATAAATAGATTTTTATTTAATATATTTCAAATATCAAATTTATCATATCAAATGAAACTAATCTCATGGATTTCATTGCGTTTGTATGAGTTTTATCAATAATTAAAACATTGGAATACAATAATTGAATGTGTTAATCATAATTTTAGAAATTAATATTTTGTTTTTTATATGCGATTAAAATACATGACATCAATTTCACTTTTCATAAGTGATGAATATTAGGAGGTATTTTGATTACAATATACTTATGGCTACCGTCATAATATGAAACAAATAGCCTGTTGTTATGAACAAATTTGTTGATGGTAGGTTAGGTTAGGTTAGTAGGTAGGTTGACATGTAGGGCGGGTTTATGGGGTTGCGCGTCGCTTCTTCTGTCGCCCCGGACGGATTTAGCGGGGTATGACCACTCCATAGGCCACCGCCAAAAAAAAAAGCTATACTATAGTTCTGCATCGTTTGATGTTCTTACATCAAGCAAGATAGATTTTATTACATACACTTAACCTTTTCAAGATATAGCTAAAATTATTTTTTTCACATTTGAAATAATATTTATTTGTTAACATTGAGAAATTCAAAATTGGAGAGAACTGAAGTGCCATGTCTATTAATATAGACTGGGCCAAATTAGCAGTGACAGACGTTGTTAATACAATGTCTGTCACTGATAATTTGGCCCAGTCTATCGGCTTTCTTGTTAACACAAAATGAATAACTTTAAATTATTTCAGAATGAACTGCAAAATTTAAGGTACACTTTTATATTAGTGTTTTCGAACATTTTTAGAAAATAACAAAAAGAAACTTGTATTAGGCACACCATAATAATAATAATTAATAATTCCATAGATGGCGTAGTGGTTCAAATACCGGTCTTCCACGCCAGTGCTATGGGTTCGATTCCCACGCAGGACAATACTTTATTCGATTTACAAAGTGTTGTTCTGAGTCTGGGTGTAATTTGTCTACGTTAATTGCATGTTTGTAAAATCTTCTGAAATACAAGGATTATTACGACCATGCACCGGACGACGCAATGTTGGAAGTATAGCCTAATAAGGAACTTATGCTTACGAGCAGCCTCCAGAACTTCCATTTAAAATTTGCCGCTGAACTTTGAATATTAATTAGATACATGTTTCGTTTCTGAATGAAGTATCCTCAGGCATGTATAGCCGGCTACCGATGACAAAGACCGAGCTCCGGTGGCAAACGCATATGACGTGGAGAGGTACATTGCGTGGCGGGTTTATGGGTCGCACCGCTTCATCTGTCGCTCCGGACGGGTTTAGCGGGGTGAGACAAGACCATAGCCCGCCGCCAAAAAAAAAAGAAAAAGAAAAAAGGCATGTTTAGCCACAAATGCGTATTTGAAGCTGCTTATCACATATAAGTTAAAAGTTTCTTTTATCTTAGTCCAATTTTATCCTATCCTAGATTTTCTGTTTCTTGTTTTTTTTTTGTTTGTGATAAGCTGTTAGCAGCAGATGGCTTTGACAGCTTTACGCGGACTATGGGTGAGTGCTGAGGGCTCTCAACCCGGTTCTGTTTCTTGTGATGAGCAATATATTGATTAACCTTGGAGAAGTAGTGCTTCGCCCTTCTAATCTTCTATATCGAAATAATAATGCATGTCTATGTATCGCCTAACTTATTCAATTAATTATCATCCTTGCAACTTCTAAATAATATGTACAACCCATGTAGGAACTGCCAGTCTTCAACGATGGGGCCAAGCTTGGGCCAATACTGGGCAACAAACCTCGGCTGTCCAATGCTGGCCCAAGCCTGGACCGACCTTGTGCAATTGAGCCGTAACTTTTTTTTATCTTGGCCCAAGCTCGGGCCAGTCACGAGCAACCTAGCCTCGGCTATTCGATGCTGGTCCGAGCTTGGGCCAGTCTTGAACAGCCGAGTATTAGCACAATCAATCGTGAAACTCTGTTATATACTTGTAAAGGTCAAAACTTAGTTATAATAGTTGAAGTTAGTTGGAATTCATTTTCATTTTGTAAGATAAATATTCATTAGAAACACTACGAAACCTTAAAAAGTATGAAACAAAAAAATATTCGACGTAGTTTCCTAGCCGTGTTTTAATTTTTGATCTTGTTTCTTTTTATTTAATTTATTGTATAACTTCATGTTTATATTAGTTCAAACGGTATGTTTCTATCGAATAAAGGGCCTATCAAACTAAAAACATTTCATTTCAATTTAAACAATGTATTATGGATAAAAATGACTGGGTGATAGTGGCTATAAATACTACCAACCCTTACTTTGCTCGTGGATGTCGTACAAGACGATTAAGAGCCTTATAATGACCTTATAATGACCTGGGCCAACTCCATCTGATGCGGTTTGGTCAACAATTATATTCCCAAGAAGTGTTGGCGTCAGTTAGGCGGCCGGTCTTAAAACTATTGTCAATAACTTTTACAATATGTACTATGAAAGAATAGTAGATATTATATCGACCCCAAGTAATTGGAATAAGAGTAGGAGAATGATGACGATGGATTATGGATAAACACAGAATAATAAAACGTACTGTATCAACTTAAAATAAACACTAAGTATTAACCAAAGCAAAAAGCGAAGCAGTATACAATAGTAAATATATATAATTATATATATATATATATATATATATATATATATATATATATATATATATATATATATATACGATCTAGGGACATAAATCACACCAAGACTAAGATTAAACATTTACGTATTGTTATACGTCAAATAGTATACAAAATAGGATGTACGAACCGGGGGAGACTGAGACTAACCTACCTAGACCATATTGGTCAAGTACTGAAGGAAGGTGGTGTCAAGAGTCTCCGAAACCGGCAAGCGTGTATGAAGAGAATTATGAATGTTGAGGAAGCGAGTGAAGTATGCAAGGATAGAGTTCTCTGGCACTCTGTTCTCTCTGCCTATCCTGCAATATATATGGCGTGATGATATGTATGTATATATGTATACGTCAAAGAATCATCCTTTACTACAATTAAACTTATAATACTACTAAGCATAGGTTTAAGGTCGATTACTATGTCAAACATTTAGTCATTATCTTTATTATGCAATCGGATACAACATACGACTCCAGAGTACGCCTGAAATTAAGGGAAAAATATACAAAGCCCTAATAAGACCTGCTGTACTGTATGGATCAGCATGTTGGGCGATAAAAGAGATGGATAAGAGACGACTGCATGTAGCAAAGACGCGATTGTTGAGATGGATGTGTAGTGTGACGAGAATAGATAAAGTAAGAAATGAACATATTAGAGGAAATTTGAAAGTTGCTCCACTGGCGGCAAAGTTAAGGAGTGAAAGATCGACATGGTATGGACATTTGATGAGACGGGATAAAAGTGATGTTGTGAGGAGAATTTTAAGGATAAATGTTGAAGACTTTAAGGATAAGGGAAAATCAAAGAAAAGATGGATGGACTGCGTGAACCATGAGATGGATAGACAGAGAATGACTGCAGCGATGATGTGTGATAGGACTGTATGGAAGAAGATGACATATTGCGTCGACCCCAAGTAATTGGGATAAAAGATGATGATATTTTTCAATGAGGCTTTATTATTCAACGAGGTCAACAATTACGTTCCCTAGTTATATTGTTGATCATATTTATTTTAGTTACACCTGTAATATTAAAACAAAGATAATAAAACGATTGTTGTTCCCTGTTTCAATAACAATTAATATTATTGATATTTCATTTCAATTCACAATGCCAATAACCCCGACAATAAAAATACAATACATCCCAATACTTAACATCAATCGCCAATACATAAAAACCGATGGTCCAATAATAAAAATCGATGTCATACCAAATTCAAGCTATTATGTGCTGACATAACGAACCGAAATTTTCTAAAATAAGTAAAAAAAGGTATGAGAGTTGAATTGGATCCTTTTGCCGAGTTATGAGGGTCTCGACGACCATGCGTCACAATCATTCTCTGTCTAAGAACTGCGTTCCGTCTCTAAATATTGTTTTTAGGCAGATAGACGGGTGAAATAATTTTATGATTGCCATACAATACTCAGCCTTATATACAACGTTTACGTTTTATAATTAAATGACACTGTCATTATTACTCGTATATTGCTTTAAAAATGATTTGACAATTATTTTATCTTTAGCTTTGAAGTATTTTTATTTTGATTATATTATTTTTAGATCTACGTACAATATTCACAATAATGATTTCTGATGTATACGTGAGTATCACTCATTTGAAATAAAACTATTTTTACGGGTTTTATCGCGTTTGTATTTAATTTTTAATTGCCCGACGTTTTGAACATTAAAGATTTTAGAAAATCAATCGTGCGTAAAGTAGTTTTATTTCAAATATTCTCAATACCTTACATGGTTTCATTTCATGTTTCCATTTAACAAAAACTTTATTTATTGCTTAAAAATTATATTAAAATAGTGGTAGGACGAAACTATTGACAGTTACATGTCTACAGCCGCGGGCCGATCTATCTGGGGTAGTACCACACTCTCATCAGGTGTGCTGTTTGTCACCAAGAGCAAGCCTACAAAACTTGCAATGGTTTTGTCACAATATCACCTATTTCAATAAATAATAATATTTTTTTTTGTTATCTTCACTCATTTCCGCAAGTAAATTTCACCGCCACTATCGGATGTGACATAGCATATATATCTAAGTAGAAACTTGAAATAACTTCAGTATGTGTACATTATTTACATAGCTCTCAAACTTAGACTAGCGCTCAATTTCTACCACAGATTAATACTTCAGAAATGTTACAATTGAAATTCACCTGTTTCCATTTGCTTTAAATAAATTCCAAAATTTCAAGCAAAATCTATAATGAATGTATATTACAAAATGGGGATGATTTAGTGTATTAAAACCTAGTATTGAAATATCGGCCTTATAACAAGGTTCAAAGATCCTCAGTGTAGTATGGAAAGACTATACCCAGTATTTCTTTATGTAATAAAATTCGGCAAATGAAAATCCATAAAAAAACGAGTAAAACCATCATAGCCTCATGGAAAAACTAGCACCGAGGGACCCCCGGTAGGTACCGGGGGAGACCGAGACTAACTTACCTAGACCAGATTGGTCACGAACTGAAGGAAGAGTGGAGTCAAGAGTCTCCGAAACCGGCGAGCGTGTATGAAGAGAATTATGAATGTTGAGGAAGCGAGTGAAGTATGCAAGGATAGAGTTCTCTGGCACTCTGTTCTCTCTGTCTACCCTGCAAGGGATATGGTGTGATGATATATATGTATGTAAAATTTTGCCAAGTGAAGTGGTAATGATAGGCTCCATAACTAGTAGAACCAATAATCATTAGAGAAAAAAGATTCACGAGTAGCGACAATGAACTGGACGACGCAACATTGGATGAATCATTTAGAAAGAAAGAAAGAAAGAAAGAAAGTATTTATTTAGTGCCACATAGGAGAGACGTTAGGAACACAGAGAAAAACAACAATAAACCTTACAATAAATGAAAACACAAAATCTATAAGCTAAATAAGGAGAACATAATAATAATTACATCGAGTGAACGTCTCGGCTGCGGCAGAAAAAAGGATAATTGCTCAGCATTTGTTGTGATGTCAATGTAACACCACAACGCTGATTTTCAGCAATGTCCTTTTTATTTTATTTTTTTCCGACGTCAGACATCAAAGCCACCAAAGTGGCGGCGCATTAGAAATAAAAACAAGAAAAAAAAAATTGCATTAAATAAAAAAAATAAATAAAAAAGTATAGCTAAAAAAGAAATACACTCTCACTTCTACAATATATATAACACAATTAACGACAGTACAGTGTTACACTACAAAAGACGGCTAAGTCTACAAACACAATTGATTTTTTACTCGTTTGTTGCTTAATGTATATAGGGCAACACTAAATCACAATGGCCAATCAACAGAGAAGCACAATGTACATAATTTCGCATTGTATGTGAATGCCATCAAATCAATTCTAATACAAAAAAGAAGTACATGATTAGGAAGATTATAAAATAAACATAACAAACACAAAGTGTATCTGCTGTGAGTGTGATATGAGGAAGATTAAAAATAATAATAATAACAAGTATATCTATTGTTGTATAATGTAGCTATCGCCAGATGAATGCGAATCCACATTACACATGACATTACTAATCTGTATTATATGTATATATACAAAAAAAGAAAAAGAAAAGACCAACAGGAGTGTATATAGATAGATAATATACTCTATGTAGTGAAAGTGTAGTTATTAAGTCAATATTAGAATGAGTTGTTTTTGTCACTTCGTTCAAAGAGCATACAAACACAGTGCTAGCTTCGTTCGTCAAAGGATGACGCAATGAGTTGTTTACTAAACGAAGTGTAAACAAAATAAAAACTTGGAGAGTGATACAACTTGACTAGCGTAGCCAGCGTGTAATATTACCAGAAGCCTTAGTGAACTGATAGTACCTATCTTAAAAGTAGCAGGCGACCCTTGATTATTGGTGTCACAGGAACATTTACAAAGACATTCTCATACCTTCTCTTACTACAATTTATTGTGGTAGGACCAGGCTGTTGACAGTTTTCTGTCTGCAACCGCGGGCCGGTCCGTCCGGGGTAGTACCACATTCTCGCAGAAGATCGACGTCTGAGTAATGGCAATGTGCTATTGCGCTTCGTTCGGTGAGCGAGAGAACCGGAAGCCCAACTGGGTGGGTTTGGGGATTCTAATAGTAGGCAGCGGCCTAGCTATAACCTTGGTATAGCAAAGGTCCATGGGCAGCAGTGACACTTACCATCAGGTGCGCTGCTTGCTCGTCCGCCACCATAAGCTATAAAAAAAACTCATTTTATTGAAAGGCACATCGTATACCGTCAATTATTTTTAGTCTTTGTCGAAAACGACGTATTTTACAAGAAACCGCTCCGAAGCTACGAATATGAAATTGGCACATTCTTGCAACAGACATACCATCTTTATTTATGCTAAGAGAAAAGTGCCGTTCGTACTTGCAATAGTAAATCGTGTAACACTGTTTATACTTTTTATTTGCAAATAGTTTCCTTATGTTATTTTATTCATATCTTAGACTTTGCCAAAGACTATGACAGTTGAGTAATCTTAATGTTATAGTTTTTGAATTGATTTTATATCTTTTTGATTTCAAAGTTTTACGAAAGTGTTTTATTTCAGTGGCCTTTAATTTTAGGGATAATTATAAAAACTTTTAGACAATGTTTTCTACTTTTTTTGGCGGCGAACTATGGTATGGTCACATCCTGCTAATGCGTGCGGGGCGATGGCAGAAGCAGCGCACAACCCAATAGACCCGCCCAACAACGCACCTACTGACGTGGGGCGAGTGGGCCACCGAAACCCGTTCGTTGTCATTCTAATGCGATTACTACCCGCTCGTTAAACGTCCTAATCCAACATTGGACGTGTTGATAGATCTTAGATGAAATGTTTCATCTATTTATTTTCCTACCATTTCGTGGGTATTCCTATCGGACCACTTTATTTTTTTACCATTTGGTACGTACTCCTATCAGTATACTATAAGGCCTTCCATTATAGAGGATTGGACTGAAAAGCTATACTTTTAAAGGCATATTAGATTTAACGTCTGATTTTTATCTTTAAAAATATGAGTCTCTGAAACTAATGAGATGTGAGCTATCCCAAAATTCAATAATTTTTATTCCAGGTAGTCTTCAATACAGTAATCATAAGACTTAACTAAGTTGATTGAAAATTTTATAAATTACGTGGGTACTTACTTAAGGCATTATTCGTTTGAAGATTCAACAGAATTCCTTTGAGAACCGAAAGTTAATTTTGACTTAATGAAATTATATCGAGAAAGTTAAGTGGTAAGTAAACAAACAATTCTAGAAATTGTAGAATAATTAAATTTGCCTTAAAATAATTTCGATCGTTAAATTCCTGATTAGAATATCATCTTTGTTTATTGATTTTAGTGGTAGCAAGCAGCTCCCCCGATGATAAGAAGTAATTGTGGCTCATGAATCTCAGCCAGAAGCACAGGAAAGTCATTATCTACCGTAAGAAAGGCGTATCTACCGTAAGAATAGGTACGTACCTATTCATTAAATTTAAAAATATTTTAATAATATAAAATATCTATTTACGTACTATAAAAATATAATACGTAATAGAATAATTTACGTAAATTGAATGTACTTTGAGACTATTTCAAGTTAGTTTTAAATACAATAATAACACTCGATTAAGGATGTTTTCATTTATATTACATTTTCTTTTTACATTAAAAAAAAGGACTTTGAAATTATTATTCCTACATACATACATATCATCACGCCATATCCCTTGCAGGGTAGGTAGAGAGAACAGAGTGCCAGAAATGCCTGCTAGAGTAATAGTGGTAGGACCACGCCACGCTATCGACAGTTTTCTATCTATAGCGGCGGGTACTACCGCGACGGTCCATCCGGGGTAGTACGACACTCTCGCAGAAGATCGACGTCTGAGTAATGGCAATGTACCTATTGCGCTTCGTTCGGTGAGCGAGAGAGCCACAAGCCCAACTGGGTGTGTTTGGGGATTTTATTAGTAGACAGCGGCCTAAGCTATACCCTTGGTATTGCAAAGGTCCATGAGCCGCAGTGACACTTACCATCAGATGTGGTGGTTGCTCGTTTACCAACATAAGCAATAAAAAAAAAGAAAATAGTGATTGTGCTCTTAAAATATTTCTATTCGTTTTCTTCTTCATTAAGTTAAAGAGATACTAGATTGATTTTAATTTCAAGGATCTCTCTGAAAATTGCATATACTGTGCTAATATATAAAAAAAAAACAACAGGCAGTCATGGGGACTACCGATAGAAGTGAAAACTATTAACTTAAGACTAATTGAAATAATAATAATTTTCTAATTTTTACATAAAAATAAAAACCTATAAGTTTTTCCCCTCCAAAAACGCTCAACGCGCCTAAAGAAGTTTTCACATAGCTATAGATATACTATTAGCATTAGCATATCGGTGACGCGAACCTATAAGTTTTTCTCCTCCAAAAACGCTCAACGCGCCTAAAGAAGTTTTCACTTCAAAAAACAATTTAAGATAATATGTCTAATCGGGTTAAGAGCCCTCAACGCTCACCCACAGTCCGAGTAAAGTTGTCATAGCCATCTGAGGCTAACAACTAAGGGCACACAAAAAAAATATATCTGTAGATATACCGGGTTGTTTTTCTAGGAGTACCCAAATTTTTATATACATACTAGCTTTTGCCCGCGACTTCGTCCACGCAGAAGTCATCTCTGACAGAGTTAAATAGAAAAATCAATGTAAGGTGTTGAAGGTTTGTCGCTAGGAAGATAATCAACAGCGTCAGAAACTGGGATGCGGTCGCCGCCTTCTGCGAGTTAGTTGTCTAACGGATTTAGGCAATAGGGTGGGTTCTACAGAAAATACTCTAGGTTGACACGCTCTATCGTCGGTGCTTTGGGCGGCGCAAGCGTAAGTATCTGTAATGAGGTTCACTGCATGAGGGCTTCGACTCGAGATGATAACTGGTTGCGGTGGCCCGCCCGCACAACGTAGATGTACGTGTACGGCGCGCGTGTGTCTATATACCACAGCCGGTCACTAAAGAAAAAGGTGGTTCAAAAATCTATTCATTCTACAAATTATATTGCCATTAATATACTATTTACGGTATGACCATGGGATAAAAATATAATTACCGCCACCATTTATTTGACTGTTTTGTTTCACCCTCTGCTGGTTGCGACCTCGTTAGATATGATTTATTATTTGAATTATAGAGTGAACATTTTTGAAGCTAAACTTAACTTGTATCTTAAACCATTGGGCAAGAACCTATTGCCACCCACTATGTGTATCGTGTGAGCTCTCACAAAGGCACTGGTGCGGGGTTGATGGAGAGGGGAGAGAAACACGTGTTTATTTATTTTTACCGAAGAATATTTGTACGTAATTTGAAAAGAATCGATAAGGAAATTTTCTCCCCATACACACTTTACTGCTTTGTTACACCCCCTTAGGGGCGGAATTAATAAAATCCTTTCATATCGAATCTCTATGTCATAAATAAAAAAGTGCTTCAAAATTTAATGTTTCTAGCTTTAATAGTTTCGGCTTGGCGGTAATAAGTCGATCAACCCGTTTCACAGGCCTAATTTACACAACCAGAGGGTGAAAATTGACAAATGCTGGATTACCCTAGAATATTTGATTCGACTCAGAATTTGAAAAGAATTAATAAAGATTTTTTTCTCCCCATACAAACTTTGCCACTCTGCTCGACCCCCTTAGGGGTATAATTTCGTAAAATTCTTTCTTAGTAAATCTCTACGTCATATAAAGAAACCACTGTCAACATTTCAAGTTGCCAGCTCCAATAATATCGGCTTGACGCTAATGATTTAATGAGTCGTCCAACCCGCTTCGCACGCCTAATTTACACCCCCAGAGGGTGAAAATCAACAAATGCAGAAACACATGTTTATTTATTTTTACTGGAGAATATTTGTACGTAATTTGAAAAGAATCGATAAAGATTTTTTTCTCCGAACATTTTTTAAATTGACATAACTTTTTTATTTATAAACCAATTGACATAAAATAAAGCCTGAATGTTAAGTGAAGCTTACCACAATATATTAGTGAAAACCGCGTCTAAATCAGATAAGCCGTTTCTGAGATTAGCGTGCACAAACACACAGACAAACAGATAAACAGACAAACAGATAAACAGACAAAATTTTTAAAAATCATTGTTTTGGGTTGTATTAGTGTTGATAAAGGTCCCAGTAATATTTTTTCTCATATATCTTCCATGTACAGACAGCGATCCGTTACATTTTTATTATATGTATAGATAGATCTATATTATATATATAAGAGATTTCCACCTATGTATTGACTCATCACGATATCTCTGGAACCATAAGGCCTACAAACCTCAAATTTGGCAGAAATATTTCTTTAGCCGAGTAGAGGTCAGCTAAGAACGGATTTTACGAAATTATATCCCTAAGGGGGTGAAAAAGCAAGGCAAAGTTTGTATGGGACAACGTGATTCCTTGGTTCAATCTATTTCAAATTTTGCATAAACATTCTTTAACAGAATTGATGAAAGATGTGATTCATATTTTATTGAGATTTATCTCCTAACTGGGTTAAAAAGGGGTGGAAATTTATTTTATGGGTGATTTGCTTTAAAGTTGATATCAATACTTCTTAGTGATTTTGATTTAAAAGACATTTTATTTTGACACATGTTTGAAAACTCAATTCGATTATATTCATAAAACCGGCTAAGAGCGACTCGGAGTCGCGCACGAAAGGTTCCGTACCATTATCTATAATTGGCAAAATAATCATGTTTGTTGTATGGGAGCTTAAATTCTCTATTTGTTTTATTTTAATTTAATAATTTATTGCTAAAGGGAATATATTACTAAATATTCTGTGAATATTTCAAACGTCTACCTATTTTTGTTATCAATATCGAGCAAAAACGAGCAAAAAGAATACCTTTGTTGTGTGGGAGCCCTCTTAAATATTTATTTTATTGTTTTTTAGTATTTGTTTGTCGTTGTAGCGGCAAAAGAAATTCATCATCTGTGAAAATTTCAACTGTCCAACTATCACGGTTCATGAGAACAACTTGGTGACAGACAGGCGAAGCAACGGATGGAAAACAGAGTCTTAGTAATAGGGTCCTGTTTTATCTTTTGGGTATGGAACTCTAAAAAGGTTGATGTCACATAAACGTTCTTCTTCTTCTCTTTGTGTATTGGCAATCAGCTACTTATACGAGCTATTGGTGCCAGTGTCAAGTTATAATTATTTTTACGTTTTTAGTATTTCAGGTTAGTCATTGTCTAAGTCAAAATGTCACCATCAACAGTGCTATGGCTACACTGTTAATGGTCTCTTGTGGGAATTTTGATGGAAAACGAAAATGTTGTAAAGCACTTTTATATGTATTCACTACATCCCAGTAGTGCCGCCACATCATCATCACAGCCCATATATCATCCATGCACTCTTAAAATACTGAACCGATTTTAATCAAATTTGCGTAATATGTGTAGTTTGATCCAACGTAAAAGATAATAGCTTCCATCTCAATTTATAGTCATAATATTATTTTATTGCAAATTATTTGTCTGTTATTTGACAGTCACAGTTATCTGTTATCTCCAAACGATTCTAACAGATGGTGGTATCTGTTGACTGGATTGAGTAAATATTTAATAGATGGCGCTATGTTAAACGTAGAAACGTTTCATATAAGCTACAATTTATTAGCATAACCACCACATGTTACTGAGACTACCTTAGCCACAGCAACGCGTGGCCGGGTCTGCTAGTCTATATATATATAACTCAAAGGTGACTGACTGACATAGTGATCTATCAACGCACAGCCTAAACCACTGGACGGATCGGGCTAAAATTTGGAATGCAGGTAGATGTTATGACGTAGGCATCCGCTAAGAAAGGATTTTGATTAATTCTATTCCCAAGGGGATAAAATATGGGATGAAAATTTATATGAAACTTTGTCAATTTTAAAAAGATCGGGCTGAGACTTTGCATGCATAAAGCTACTATGACGTAGGCATCCCCTAAGAAAGGATTTTGAGATGCAGGCTATATAAGATTAGTAACTTTTCAGTTTAAAATATACGAATTTCTGTATGCTAACGCCATATACATTGAGTTATTTTGGAGAGAAATTTGAATTAACCATTTTTGTGCATAGTGCATAGATAATAATATATATAGCGGATTATATTTAACGACTAGCCTTTGCCCGCGGCTTCGCTCGCGTTAAGAAGTATTATTATTAAATAGGTAGAGTTTTTGCGGCTTTACTTTTGTTTAGCGTGTATATAGAATTAGGACATTTTTTTTAATTTTTGGGCTGTGCGTTGATAGATCACTATGTCAGTCATACTATTATATGTCAGATAAGTTTTCGTTTGGTTTAAGTATAGGTTTTGTCGGTTAGACTTTTTTAAAATGGCTAAAGAAAGTCTGAACGTTAATGGAGAAGTTGAAGAATGTACTGTCATCCCTATTTTTGGTAACGGTGCATGTTTGTTTCGTGCTCTCTCTTATTTAATGTATGGAATACAAGATAAAGCGATGGAGGTGCGTTCAGAAATTGTCAGATATGTAGTTAATGACTGGAGCAAGTTTTCAATTATGACCCACAACAGGAATGGTGATAACTACGTAACATCTGATGAACATTTTGCTGATATAATTAAAAATGCTAATTATGGCGGATTTTGTGAGTTAATAGCAGCAGGATTAATATTCCCATTTAAGTATGAAGTTTATAGCAACGGTATCATATATACGGAATCTGGATATAACGACTATCCGGCAAGGCGATTACGATTCCTAATCCTAATTTTTTATACACTCTAAACAAAAGTAAAGCCGCAAAAACTATACCTATTTAATAATAATACTTCTTAACGCGAGCGAAACCGCGGGCAAAAGCTAGTATATATATATATATATATATATATATATGTGTATTAACGGTAAACTGCTGCAGGCTGTGCAGTCCAGATACATGGGCTGTAGAGCCTGTGTGCGGCTGGATGATGGAATGTCGCCTTGGGTTGACGTCAATATCGGCGTTAAGCAGTTTTGACACAGGAGATTTTACAAACATAATATTAATGGGCATAAAAAACATCATCATATCATTTATAGGTCGAACTAAGAACCTTACATAAGAGAGCGAGTAGGTATGAAAGAGAGTATTGGTGTAAAGATGCGAAAGAGAATGTTCCGATAGTTCGGACATGTGAAAAGAATGCCGAACGAACGTCTGGTTAAGAAGATATACAATGCGAAAGTGGAAGGATGTAGGTACCGGGGGAGACCGAGACTCACCTACCTAGACCATATTGGTCACGTACTGAAGGAAGGTGGGGTCAAGAGTCTGCGAAACCAGCGAGCGTGTATGAAGAGAATTATGAATGTTGAAGAAGCGAATGAAGTATGCAAGGATAGAGTTCTCGGGCACTCTGTTCTCTCTGCCTACCCTGCAAGGGCTATGGCGTGATGATATGTACGTATGTATGTATGTACTAAGAAACTTTATCCGTGTGGTGACAGAGTAAGAATACAATTCACCACTCCCTATCTTACCCGTGGATGATCGTAAGAGACGACTAAGGGAAAAAAATGCATATAACATCTATGCAAGAGATGGAAAACTCGAAACAAAACCCTATACTAACACGTCTGACCAGCATGGTAGATTAGGTCAATTTCCCTGCCATTATGGAGGAGGCTTGAGCCCAACAGATATATGAGCTGAGATGACTACAATGATGATGATAAATGATGTCTGACCAGCGTGATATAATAGGTCAAATTTCCCTCCTATTATTGACGAGGTTCGAGCCCAACAGTGGGACGTATATGAGCTGAGATGATGATGATGACTAAGAACCTTTCCTGTTCTTTGAATCCACATCACTATCGAGTGATAAAAGGCAAATAAACTTATGTCGATAAAAGGTTGCTAATTAGACCAATCAGACATTTGTCTATAGTTGAGCTGAATTCGATAAAAAAATTGTAAACATGGTTTTAGGGTTATCACAATTCTCGGGTACCGAAGACAGAGTTCGGGTACCGGTGGCCCGCTCGCACGGTGAAGAGAGGTGTTCTTGCAGGATGGGTCTACGGGGTTGCGCGCCGCCTCTTCTGTTGCCCTGGACCGATTTGGCAGGGCGCGTCCACCGCAAGAAAAAAATTGTTCATTACAATTCTTAAAAAAAACATGTTATTATTGTTTATTAACTCGAAATAACTTGTTGTGATCTATTTATTATAAGAGCACGTTTTACTGGAATCAGTTATAGAACTTGAATATTAGGTATAATCTCATTAGCAAAATATTAAAAATAAATTTGAGTGAGATTTAAAAACCCTAAAAATAAATTGTTACTGAATTCCAGGTATTGTAAATAATTTGGCTTAATTATAATTATTAATTTGGTATATAATAATTAACGTACATTTTCAAATAGGTTGCTTCGATCTGAATGATTTTAAAAAAATATATGTACCTACTCTTTTTGTTCATTAGATTTTAAATACCATATTATACAGAGTGGAAGAGGATCGCTCCTGAAAACAAAGAGAGGTGAACCTACTAGTCCTACTTGTAATGATAGAAAAAAAAAAACAATTCGGAAGAAAAATCTTTTTCCAACTATTTTTTTAGTTTTTCTACACTCCATCATATGAGTACAGTGCCGTGTAACGATAATTCCATAAAAATACGTAATTTTACTCAGATGAGAAAAAACGCAATGTATTCAAAACTTAAAACATATATTTCATAGTACAACGACGTAAATGTTACGCCGCGGTTAGTCACCGCGGGCGAGTAGGCATATAATTTGATAAAGTGTAGAAAACCTAAAAAATAGTAGTCAAAAAATTTTTTTTTTTCATGCGAGTCGTTTTTTTTTTCCAGCCTATCATTACAAATAGGACTAATAGGGTCCCCTGTCTTTGTTTTCGGAAGCGGTTCACTTCCACCCTGTATAATATTATTTCATTTGAAGGCAATATGATATAATATTTTACTAATAAATATTATAGAACATTTTTAAAACATAACAAGATTATTTCATCTATACTGTGTACCAGTGACGGTGGTTGATGAAAGCAAAATATTTTCTTAACATTCTCTGTTACTTGATTTAGTTTAGTCTCTCTTTAAATCATCACGTTACCTCGAGTGTCGTTATTATTCTGTATTAATCTATTACATTATGTTCTTCAATGTTAGTTATTTATTTTGTTATATTTTGTTATGATATTACAACTGATATATTATAATCATCATCATTCTCCTACTCTTATCCCAATTAATTGGAGTTAATACAATATGTACTCTTCTTTCATAGTACATATTGTAAAAGTTATTGGCAAAAGTTTTATGACCGGTCGCCTACCAGACGTCAACCCTCCTTGGAAGTGTAATTGTTGACCAAACGGCATCAGATTGGCTTAGGTCGTTATAAGGCTCTTAGTCAGCTTTTACGACATCCACGAGCAAAGTCAGGGTTGGTAGTATTCGTAGCCGCTACCACACAGCAACTTATATATTATATTTATAATAATGTAATTAAATGTATCAAAAAAGGTTTTTATACAGTATCTGCTTGGCCTTGGTTGCCAGGAAATGCTTTGTTATAAAATATTAACTACCCAATTTGACTCTTCAGTCAATATATATATATATATATATATATATATATATATATATATATATATATATATATATATATACATCCCCAAAGTGATGTTGCGTCATACATGGCGCTTTTTACCGATGATGTTGCATCCAACTGACTTGTTGCATCATTTATACGGACGCACGATTGCCCAGCTCTCAAATTCAGCCAGAGGCAGCCAAATGGTTGATACAATGCATGGGTGAAATATTGGCGTGGACTCCATTTTGTCACTGGGGTGATTTTTGCCGTATTTTTTAGTTCTGCACTATACCGCGCAAGTTCGGGAGGCCGCCTCAGCGCGGCGTATATTATTGGCGTATATTCACTATTTTGGTCACAAACATTATGTCGATAATGTTGCTTCTGTATATAAATTAAAAAGTTTTTATCGATTTTAATTAGTAGTTTAATTGCGTCACACAAAATGGCATCGTGCAAAGGGCATCGCGGGGATTACAGGAGTGAGGGGGCGGAGTTAGCAAAAAAAATTCGATACTGCGTGATTGTCGTTATTTGCTTTTTTTAATTTTTTTTATGTTCTATATTAATAAACGTATATTCGATGTTTTTTTTACATAGATCATGTCGATAATGTTGCTTCTGTATAGAAATTAATAAGTTTTTATCAATTTTAATTAGTGATTTAATTGCGTTACACAAAATACTAATGCAGGAATAAACATGATGTCGTCTATTGATCCAGCGCTATAGATGTGGGCCAACAGCCTCCACTATTTGTCTTCCTGTTACGGAGGATTCTATCTACCTTTCATCGCTGGATCAAGGTTCCCCAGGCCGTCACCATCACTCTATCCAGTTCTCTGTCAGAGATCTGCTCACTTTAGGCTCGCGCCGTGGCACGAGGCCGGTAGGCTTCTACCTGGACCTCCGCTTCAAGCTCCCAGAGCGGGTCACCTGGTGGTGGCCTGCGAGCCCTATTTTGTTCCTCACTCACCCAATTGGGTGGGGGACAATAACGAAGATGTGGCTGTTCTGTCTAGAGGATGTTCCGGCCCTCCCCTCTCTGCACTGGAGAGGGCAATGGTTATGTTGTGGTAGGGTGGTGAGACTTCGCTATCATCGGTATCTATTTCTCCCTCATCCGCGGTCTTGCTGAGTTCCAATTATTCTTGGACTCCGTCAGTGCCGTGGTCCGCCGTCAGTCGCCGAGGAAAATTGTGGTCCTCGGTGACTTTAACGCGAAGTCTCGCACATGGGGGAATCCTGCCACAAACGCTAGGGGCGCGGCCGTCGAGCAGTGGTCCCTGCTGTCCGGTCTGTCCCTCCTTAATAGAGGGACGGTCCACACTTACGTGCGACATCGGGGTGGGTCCGTGGTGGACCTAACGTTCACCAGCCCTGCTGTCGCTTGCGAAGTGAATGACTGGAGATTAGAAGAAGGGGTGGGGACCCTCTCGGATCACCGCTATGTGCGGTTCGAGATCTGTGCTCTTCGGAGACCACCAGAGCCCCGGCGTGCAAGAAGGGCTAGACTCCCAAAATGGGCCATTGGTTAACTCGACCTGGAAATGGCTCGGTCTGTCATAGCACAGCGTTGGGGCAGGACGGGACAGTTATCCACAGATATAGAGGGGCTTGCAGATCAAATGAGAAGTGCCCTTGAGGCAATCTGCGATGCGGCGACGCCAAGGGCTCGGTGGAGACCGCTGCGCCGTCAGATGTACTGGTGGTCACCTGAGATTGCGAATCTTCGGTGGCTTCTAACCAGGCGCGGCGTGCCTACGTTTGATATCGTCAGAGAGTTAACTGGGACGACGTCTTTGAGGGTCAGCTGCGAGAAGAATACAAGACGAGGAAGAAGACTTTGCAGCTGGCCATCAGCCAGGCGAAGGAGAGGGCTCGTGAGGAGCTACGTGCAGGCCTCGACCGGGACCTGTGGGGGCGCCCATATCAGCGGGTGCGGAACAAACTCCGTGCCTGTGGCGCTCCCATCATCGAATTCGATGGACTCGGGTTTCCTGTCGGGGATAATGGGGGAGCTGTTCTCGCGTTCTATGGGACATGTTCCCCCTCGAATGGTTCCTCGGTCGGTGATGGAGGTGGAGACCACAATTCCACCCATCACCGACCGAGAAATGGAAGTGGCCCTTTCACAACTTCACGGGAAAAGGAAAGCGCCTGGCCCGGACAGCGTCCCGGGGCTTGTGCTCGGTATCGCCGCAGAACACCTCAAGAGTGAACTCCAGGAACTGCTCAACATGTGTTTGAGGTCCGGGCAGTTCCCGAAGCAATGGAAGGCTGGCAGATTGTGCTTGCTGCGGAAGGATGGTCGCGCAGTTGACTCCCCTTCTGCGTACAGACCACTGGTGCTCCTGGACGAGACGGCTAAATTGTTCGAGAAGATGCTTGTGGACCGTCTCGTACAGCACCTCAAGGAAGTCGGGCCGCGACTGTCAGGATGTCAATACGGTCAGGGGCGGCCGGTCAACAATCGATGCATTGGCCGCCCTGAAGACTTTGGCCACCGAAGCGGTGGCCCAAAAGGAGGTTCTTCTGGCGGTCTCGCGCGACATCAAGAACGCCTTCAACAATCTTTCATACGAAACATTGAAGGAGGCATTTCGGTAGCATGGAGTGCCTCCGTATCTCCGAAGGCTGTTAGAGGCGTACCTCGAGGAAAGGCATGTGCTCTGGGAGGGGGGTGACGGGCGCATACGTCGCCATCGGATGGAGTGTGGCGTCCCACAGGGCTCGGTCCTTGGTCCGGCTCTGTGGAACGTCGGATTCGACTGGCTCCTACGGGGCTTTGCCCCGGGATGGAGTTCATCTACTATGCGGATGACACCCTCGTCACGGCGAGGAGGCCCGACTTCCGGGAAGCTGCCCGATTGGCAGAGGAGGGAGTTGCGCTCGTCGTGGGCTGGGTCGGCATGTTGGGCCTGAGGGTCTCGGCGGAGAAAACCGAGGCCCTCCTATTTCATGGCCCGAATCGAGGTCCTCCCCGAGGAGCACACATCGGTGTGTCTGGGGTTGCCGTGCCAATGCGGGCTCAGATGAGATATCTGGGCGTGCATCTTGATGTAACCTTGATGTGTCTAGATGGAATTTTGGGCCACACTTTGCCCAGCTCGTCCCAAGGCTCGTCAAGACGGCCGCGCTGTTGGGTAGGCTTCTGCCAAACACTGGCGGTCCCGGGTCGTCCTGCCGGCGTTTATACGCCGGAGTCGTGCGCTCCATGGCGCTGTACGGAGCCCCTATTTGGGCGGATTCCCTCACCACCTGCAACAGAGCCCTTTTGCGAAGACCGCAGAGAGTCATGGCGGTGAGGGCTATTAGGGGCTACCGTACAGTTTCCTGGACCGCGGCGTTGTTAGCGGGCAACCCACCTTAATCGTTAGTGGCTGAGGCTCTGGCGGAGGCTTACCGTATCCGCGTTGCGACGCGGGCCGACGGCGAGCAAGTCTCCATAAGAGGACCGGGCAGAGCATTAGAAGAGGCCCGAAGGGGAGTCATCCAGCGGTGGAGAGAAGAACTACAGTCCCCGTAGCGGCGGGGGGGACTGTAGAGGCGGTTGCGCCGCATTTCCACCGCTGGATCAACAGAAGGCACGGCAGCCTAAGTTTCAGGGTGGCGCAGGTGCTTACCGGACACGGGGTCTTCGGTAATTACTTGCACAGAATTGGGAGAGACGCGTAACACCTCGTCGTCGGAGTATGCCGAAGTCGGTGCGTATACCTGTATGACCCTCAACGAATACTTCTTGGTAATTCTGTATATAAGGTACGCTATAGATTACCTACATACATATACAGACATAAATAAATATTCGGTATCAATATAACCTCAAACGTAGTAGGAAGTAATTTAATTAATAAAGTGCATAGAATGAATACAGGATAATATTCATGATAATATACGGAAGCGATATACCCATATATTTAGATGGATTTAGGAAAATCGGAGAAATGTATTGATAACTAAGAAATATACAAAGTGTCGCATGATTTCCATCATGAACGGACACCACAAACCAGCGAGAATTATTCCAAATTGAATATTTTCATTTCGTGTTTAAATAAAATTTCTCGTCGACCATGGAATTCATATGACAGCAATGTAACAATATTCGCACGATTAACTATTGGAATCCCATTGACAATGGTGGACGCTACAGGATTCGAGTTTGAAAAGACGCAACAACACTTCAGCGATTTAAATATATATATATATAATATATATATATATATATATATATATATATATATATATATATATATATATATAATATATATACCCACACACATATATCATCATTCGTTCGACATGTGGACAGAATGCCGAACGAACGTCTGAAACCGGCGAGCGCGTATGAAGAGAATTATGAATGTTGAGGAAGTGAGTGAAGTATGCAAGGATAGAGTTCTCTGGCACTGTCCTCTCTGCCTACCCTGCAAGGGACATGCGTGATGATACGTACGTATGTATGTTGTCTCTAATGGATGGATTTATTTGAACTAATAAGGAATAATATTATTAAACATGTTCATATCTAGGAATCTAGAGCTATGTGGTAGCCACTAAAGATACTAGCATACCTTACTTTACTCTTGAATATTGTGAAAGATGACTAATGGCTTTATACCGACCTGGGCAAACTCCAACTGATACCGTTTGGTCAACATTTATATTCTTAAGAAGGGTAGATGTCAGGCAAGCGGCCAGTCATAAAATATTTACCAATAAATTTTGCAATTGGTACATACGAGTACATATTGCGGTGACCTCAAGTAATCGGGGTAAGAGCAGGAGAATGACGATGATGCTCAAATCTAGGAAAAATATTATATCCTTTTCAGCATAGCAATTTCGTTATATACCTATATATCAAATATTATAAGTTAAAAAATAATACTAAAATGAAATTATATGTTACTTATCAATACTAATACTAAAATTTGAAATATATTCTGTTATAAATATAATGAGGCATGAAAGTATTGTTATTAAGAAAGTTTAAGATATGAATAAATAAAATTTCTACTCTTAAAGAATAAAGGAACAAAGAACCCTTCTTTGTTCCTTTTTTCCCTTTTTTCCTTCGTTTTCCAGCTGAAGTATATTTTATACATATAAGAAAATTAAGTATAATAGCATCTACAATAAAGACTTCTAATATTAGTACTGGAAGAAAAAAATATGAGCTGCAACATTTTTTTTATTACTTATTGTGACAAACGAGCAGACAACACACTTGATGGTAATTTTCACTGCCGCCCATAGACCATTGCAATACCAAGGATATAGCTAGGCCGCTGCCTACCAATATAAACCCCAAACCTACCCCAGTTCGGGTTTTGGCTCTCTCGCTCACCGAACGAAGCGCAATAGCACATTGCCATTACTCAGACGTTGATCCTCTGCGAGAGTGTAGTAATACCCCGGACGGACCAGCCCGCGGCTATAAACAGAGAACTGTCTACAGCGTGGTCCTACCGCTATTGGTTCAATTAAAAATGTAATGTAATAAAAAATATTAACATACACTCATTTGCAAAAAAAACGGGCACCTAAGCAATGAACCATTTCAAATGTTAATATTTCTTTGTTTGATAATTATAGGTAGTTTTATCCACACAATTTGGTAAATTAATAAGAAAATAATCGTTTTTATCAGTATTTCATAAAATTTAGATACAATTTATGGGCAATAATGCTAAACCTCGCTAGTAGTGTATATTCGCTAGTAGTGCATATGCTCATGAAGTAAAAATAAAAAAGTTTTTTTGTTTGTTTTTCTTTAATAAAGTAAAAGCAGATAAATGTTTAGTATCGAGTGTGACCCCCTCTAACTAAAATCACAGCTTGAATTCGTCTGGGCATGCTAGCGAGTATATCCCGGATACTTGCTTGCGGAATACGTTCCCACTCCGCAGTAATCACATTCTTCAGCTCTCTGATGGTCTGCGGAGCCGGGTGTACTGATCTCACACGCCGTTTCAGAATGTCCCAGACATGCTCTATGGGATTGAGGTCGGGACTTCGAGCTGGCCAATCCAAACGACGAATGCCGACCTCTTGCACATACGCATTAACATCGCGGGATCGGTGGGCGCGAGCATTGTCGTCCATAAAAATCGAGTCTTCACCTAGAGCGGCCAATGCGGGTTGTGCATGAGAAATTAGAACTTCCGTTATGTATCGATGCCCAGTCAGTGAGCCGTTTTCTATGAAGACTAACTCTGTACGATCCATTGAATTTATTCCTGCCCAAAACATAACAGAGCCCCCACCATAAGGTGTGATTTCTTCGAAACATGCCTCTGCAAAGCGTTCTCCTTGTCTTCTTAGCACTCGCCGACGTCGATCTTCACCGAACAGAGATATCCTGGCTTCATCAGAGAACAAAACCCTATTCCAATCGTCTTGAGTCCATGATTCACAATTTCTAGCGAACCTAAGCCTGTGAACTCTGTGCTCACGGAGTAATTTGGGGCCGCGGGCCGGGCGGTGACTGCGTATATTGGCAGCGAGAAGCCTCCTCCTGACCGTCCATAGACTAATATGCACATTTCTTACTTCTTGGAGGTTGTTCTTAAGATCCACATACGAAGATTTGCGATTTCTCAATGCGCGACTCACAAGAAAACGATCATCCCGTGGTTGAGTACATGGTTTTCTTCCAGAACCAGGCCTTCTCTCGACGGAACCAGTCTCCTGATATCGCTGCCAGGTCCTTTGGACTGTCGAGCGACTAACATTTAGCCTCCTAGCCACGAAACATTGGCTGCAACCCTCTTCAAGCAGCGCGATAATTTTGGTAGCTTTTACCACTTTATCTACCATTTTTGATACAGCCAAACAGCATTAAATAAAGCTTTGACAGTCAAGGATATGAAATTAATCGATAAAAATTGAATAAAAGTTATGAAAGTCGATGTTAACTTCTGGAACTTCGCGCCAAAAATGTAGGATAAAAAGGGGTTTTCTGTAAAAATGAACATCAAATGAAAAATTGAATTTAGAACTTACTTTTTTAAATACCACAGCATTTTTAAAACCGGCCAGTAACGTGTACAAACGATTGAAACCTTTTTGGTATTGTATCTTTTTAAATATGAATGAAAATCAAAACCGCCCGTTTTTTTTGCAAATGAGTTTATTTTTTATTTCATTACATTTTAAACAAACCTTATATTGAAAAGTTACCGCATACCTACAAAAATTCAAATCGAGTGCGACTACTACAGTACTTTTGAATTTTATTCGGTTTTCAGTGCAGTCTTAGTTCCAGCAAGTTAGGGTTCGATTACATCGCCACGGGATTCTGAATGATAGAAAAATAACTTTTTTTTTTCTTTTTAATACCATTGTACTAAATAGGTACTTGACATGATCAATATGGATAAAGAAGCCGAAAAGCATTTCTTACATGTAAAGTGTAGTTTTGGTTTTGATTTATTTAAAATATATTTATTTATTTACTATTAAGTGTATACTTTTTAAGAGTCACACATTTTTTTTTGTTCGAATAACTAATCTTAAGAATACGTTACGAGTTTAAAAGATTTAACTTTTATGTCGAGAAAAAATACAATTAAAGACAAAAATTAAAAGTGTACATAAATATTAAAAGGAAATCTCGACAAATATAAAACTGAATAGACTATTCAAATGTTTAAAATTAATAGATTATTATTATGACAATAATATTGATAGAACTCTTCATATTGTGACGACATGAGAATACAGTAACTTTCCGATTCTCTCTTACCTGTGTGGTAGTATATAAAATTTTCTTTCTTTATAGAGATAACTCGTTCTAATATATATAAGCTTACAAAATTAATATTAACAACTACAAATAATATTTTTAACTATAAATCAATCATATTAAACATTAGAGGTTTATTTTAGAAAGGGTAGTTGTGTATTTGGCCATTTGATAGTTTTGATTTTCTGCTCAAGTCAACTAGTTAAATATAGACGCAAGCTTTAAATGTACCTACCCTTATTATATAATCTATTCATGCATATGGTCGTACTGCGTAGGCAGTTAAAGGCATAGTCATAAGAATAGGTTTTTATTACGAGTTTTACTCTCATGCAGATATTTTAAATCCATTAATTATTTTTAAAATATATGAGTGATGAAAGGGTGATGATTATATGAATTATAACTGAATCACTAAACGTATTATATAAATTTCTAATGATGGTAAACAAATAAAGATAAATATGCAATCCATTATCAATAATAATAATATTATAATTGGTTATCGGCATTATATAATGAAATCACTGGTTATATCTCATAATCAGATTGTTACAGAGGATTACAATGTTTATGATGTATTTATATACGCATTACAATGACGAATTATTGGAAAAAAGGCTACTCTCTTATTAAACCTATTAGCTTTTTTCCTTATTCAGTAATATGTATTATATTCTTTTTTGGTATTGTTGTCTCTGGGATTTTCGTTAATGTAGTTTGGTTAGTGATTTAGTTGTCTGCAAATATACAGACGAGATGGATATATGATTTTTATTAAAGTCCTTCAAAATGAAATTTTATTTGCTACACAACAAAATATTATTTTTAATATATTTTACAGACAAATCCCTTTAATATTTTTTTAAAAAGCTATGTGAGTTCTTGTACGACTTTGTAGTTTATTAATGTTTTTATATACTCAAATCTTTATAACTAAAGAGGTAAGCAGAATTATCATGCTTATAATTCACTTTATAACTTTTTATCGTCAATTTTTTTGTATAATTTTTATTATTATTATCTTTAGGTATTAAATCTTATAACTACTCAATACATTTCTAAATATAATATAAAAAATATTATTATTATTATTACATTTCTAAATATAATATAAAAAATATTATTATTATTTGTTTATTTTAATAAAATAAGCTATAATGCCTCATAAAATATGCAATACCCAAATAACGAATATATGTAACAGGTTACATAACCCAACTTGAACATTTGTAGGAAAACTTTTTATAGGCATTATCGAACCCAATTGTTAGACACTAAAACAAGAAAAAAAGATAGGTAAATACCTAACCACAAACCGAAATCGTGGTCGTAAATTTTTGTACCTCTGAAATCGACATTGGCCGGTTAACGGTTTATTGCAAACTTGTGGTCGCATCCTTAGCCGGTCGACGTCACGATTCAGTACCGACCGGCTTGAATTTTATGGCGAGGGTTTCTTTGAATAATGTAGCAGAAGAGACGAGCTACAGAACTAGTGTTAAAGGTCTTAGGTGATGAGCGATTGAGCGATTTTTCAAATATTACTTTCATTGAAAAGGATAATAATAAAACTAGACTTCAATATCAGCCTATCACTATAAAAATGCTAATTAACTTAATTTACTTTTATTGCTCTTGGTAGCAAACGGGCAAGAAGAACATCTGGTGGTAAGTGTTAAATAGAAAAAATTATGCTGATGAATTATTTTTTTTAACGCCACCCTGCACTAAGAAAATAATCCTTGTATTGCGAGGGACTTTACAAACATATAATTAACGCAGACAAATTACACTCAGACCACACTTTGTGGATCACACAATGTATTGTCATGCGTAGGAATTGAACCCACTCGGCACTGGCATGGAAGATGAGTAACTTCACCACTACGCCATCTCAAATGCTGTATGATAACTTGAGAAAGATGCATCATCTTCGCCATATATGATTTATGATCCACTGCTAGGGAGTCCAGTCTTCTTAGAAAGAATATACATATCTAATTTTACCATATTTAACAAGTTATATTTTTCTTATATATAGTAGTCACAGATTAAAAAAGTACTAAATAATAAAATCTATCGTTTGAATTAAAAAATAACTTCTAAAACATTATCTATACCTATATATTTTTATTAAAACATGTCATCAATTATAAAATCGCTGAAGCTTATGATAGAAACCAAACCCAAAACTATCAGCATACAATTTAATGCAAAGTGTCGGAGAATTTAAAATGGCCGAATCATCCATTACTTTATTATTTTATATATTCTTATTAGCTACTATATTATATTAGTAAATTGATATTCCATATGTGATGAAGTAGGATTACAATGGGTTACTAATACTTCCATTACTGTAAACGTCATATATTGCAGCTTTATGGTAGGTACAGGATAGAGATGGGGCGGGCACCAAAATTAAGGAATCAGTAACGACACCCTGCTCAATAGGCAGTAAGGGCTACGACATGTTGTGGATCTTAAGCCGCCCTTATGTCGCCTGGATGTTACGAATGGCACACTTCCTTGTAAGATTTTTTTTCTCCATTTAAAAAAAGCATAGAAAGCATGAATTATCAATAATTACAATATATCAACTATTTAATAATTACAATGTGAAATCTCGTTGTCATTATCGTTGCTCAGCGTTGTACTGTACAGAAAATATGCACGACTGATTTTGAGCACACGACTAGGTATTTAAAAAAGAGAAGAAATTAATAAAATAATTAGAATAAGAGTAACGATTTTTTTTTGGACTTTACAAACGTTCGTGATATAGGTATACCTATATCACGAACATAAATTACACAGAGACTCGGAATAACTATTTGTGTATTGCACAAAGAGTTATTCTGCTTAGGAATCGTATCTATTACACTGGCACGGTAGGTCGGTATCTTAACCACTATGTCATCTGTGCAGTCGTAAATAATTAAAATTATGCTTACGCATTGATTCTTGTACCTATATACATGTAACCATGTATGATTCGTCGTCGGGGGTTGGTATCCGAAAGGGTAACTCACTGGGCTGGCCGCAGATGGCAAGGAAGCGGTACCAGTGGCCGGCCCAATGGCGATGTAGAGGGAATACAGTGGGTTATGGGGCCTACGCGCTGTCTTCCGTCGCCTCGGACGAAACGGGCGGAGTGTGTCCGGACCATTGCCTAACCAAAAGGAAAAAAAAAGCCATGTATTATATATTAAATATTAAATTTTCAATTTAAAACCTGTCCTCATTATACACGAAATTTATCATCATTTCAGTTCATATCGTCTTACTGTTTTAATTTCGAGACTCCTTCGAAATAGAGAAACCAAGGTCATTCTCCTGTTCTTATCTGAATCATTTTTCGATGTAATATGTACTCTTCGTATTGTATATATCGCAAAAGTTATTGGCAATAGTTTTGTGACCAGCCACCTGCCTAACGTCAACCCTCCTTGGGAATGTAATTGTTGTCCAAATAGCGTCAGGTGGAGTTGACCCAGGTCGATATAAAGTTTCTTATGGTTCGACTTCCACAAGCAAAGTAAGGGTTGGTAGTATTCGTAGCCGCTACCATACAGCACAGATATTATAATCCCAGATATAATAGCTCGTGAAAAAAAGCTAAAAATAATAATGTAATAAAATACCCACAGGGGATAGACACTGTTATAAAAAGTAAAGAATATTTTAGGTAACTACAAGTGTTTCTTTTTGTATTTTGATTTTATATCCAGCTTTTGCACAATTACTTCTGTGACACTTCATTACTTCTATTTTTATTTGAGTTAGCTTTCTAGCCTTATCAATTTCGATAGAATGTAATCTTTTCACGGAGCGACCGCCCTTTATCCTTTGTAATCCCGTTGGATTAAAAAGAATAGACGGCAGTCGCTTAAGCATAGAATGAAACTGTAGGATATTTGAGGATATAAACCCTCATCTTAATTATCATACATGCTTATGACAGCAGGGACGAACCACTTAAAGTTTTCTGGAAGGCATAGATTTGAGATGATTGGTGATTGTAGTTGGTATTATAAGTTTCCCAGGACAGTGCTGCTATTGATGTTCAACGCTAACGGTTAAGAATGCAATAAACCAGCCTCTACTCCCTTAGGAGTTTTAAAATCCTCCTAAAATAGTTCCTAAAACAAAGAAGCATTTTCCTAGGTAATTCCATACACCAACTATAACCGTCAAACAAGATCGCAAACCCTTTTTTTTACCACACCCCGTTAAGTCCGTCCGAGGCGACAAAAGAAAAGGCGCGCCACCCCATAGACCCGTCCTAAGTGTACCTATCTTCGCCGTGCAAATGGGCTACCGGAACCCGGTCTCCGAATGATCAGACTAAACTCCCGGTCCCTCAAGATCGCAAAACCCTAAGCGTAAATGACTTTATTTATTGCTTTTTGAGGAGAGTTATGTGCAACAGTGCACGTATAACACACAGCCAGGCTCATATAGAGATAATACATACATACATATCATCACGCCATATCCCTTGCAGGGTAGGCAGAGAGAACAGAGTGCCAGAGAACTCTATCTCTGCATACTTCATTCGCTTCCTCAACATTCATAATTCTCTTCATACACGCTCGCCGGTTTCGGAGACTCTTGGCTCCACCTTCCTTCAGTACATGACCGATCTGGTCTAGGTAGGTTAGTCTCGGTCTCCCTCGGTACCTACATCCTTCCACTTTCGCATTGTATATCTTCTTAACCAGACGTTCGTTTGGCATTCTTTCCACATGTCCGAACCATCGGAGCATTCCCTTTCGCATCTTTACACCAATACTCTCTTTCATACCTACTCGCTCTCTTACATCGTCGTTACGAGATAATAATATTGATTAGTATTTTTTTATACATATTTGGTTATATAAATGAAGTATCAATTATTTATTACTAGGTCAGAGTTTAATTATTTAATAGATATTAAAGTTACCTCTAACTTCTGGAAACTAAACAACTTATTATTAACACAAAACCCTTTGATAGATTCAAACTTAAACTAGAATTGCTTGATCCAAATTGTGGGCTATATAACTTTGGAGAGAAGTGATTTTAGCTGCATTGTGATTTGAGTATTAATTGGAGAAACCTAGATCGAGTTATATAAATTTCATTGATGTCGATTAAGGACACGAGAGGTGTCAGTAATAATTTATATTACTTTATGAAGTATTATAATGTTTTGTATTTAATTTCTCGTGTGGTAATGAGTAAAGGGTATAATATTTTGTCAATTTTCTTAAAGAATTCGTAAAAATCGGTTGAGAAATCTTTAGAAGAACGAGTAGCGTACCTTTGTGGAGTGTTGTCTATGACGGCAAGTGGGCGTCAATAGATTTGTAGGTGGGTGTTACAATAAATATATTATAATACTCTAAATGTGGTAGTAGTCGTATTTTTATTATTAGTTCTTTATTTATTTCAATAACTTGAACATTGTTTATCTTATTTTATGTGAAAGCTTTGGCATATTTGTTGCTATGGGATGTTAGTATTTATTCCATTCCTTCTAGAATGAAGATAACTGTTGACTACATTATTAGTTCCAAAGCATTATAGAGCAATTGTCAATGTCAAGGTCCAGGATTTGATTTCTTTTTAAAAAGGAGATATTAAGAAATAAATTCTTGTGTCGCGGAGAACTTTATAAAATATATTTACAGATATAAATATCACCCATTTCTTCTTCTATATATTTATTATATACTAGCTGATGCCCGCGACTTCTTCCGCGTGACATTCAGTTTTACTACTCACCCCTTATAACCATGGGTGTAGAGTTTTTCATAATTAGCACAAAATCTGGAACTTCTGGAGAAACACTGATAATCGTGACGCTTAGGAGACAAATTGATGATCGTAGTTATTGCTATAATTTTAACAAGATAGTGCTGTTGATCATTCTCGTGGTAGATGAACTGACCTTCTCCAATCTCAGCTTGTCTTTAAGAGTTTCTTAAAAAAGTAAAAGTTAGTTACATATTGTATAATTAACCCTGTAGGATTTGTGTATATGTAGCCACCGAAGACAAAGATCGGGTACGGGTGGCCCGCTCGCACGGCGAAGAGTAGCGTTTTGCAGGGTGGGTCTATAGGGTCGCGCGCCGCCTCTTCCGTCGCCCCGGACCGTATTGGCGAAGCGTGACCACCTGGAAGTGGTCTATGGATAGTCCAACGCAAAAAAAAAGGATTGTGTATATGTGGTGTAACCACATCTATAGGAATAGGAAATTCTCAGTATTTCATAAATATTATACAGAACATGAGAAATTGATTTCCAAATAAATTCTAACTGAGTCGTATCGTGTAGCAATAAGTAAGAAAACTATATAAGGGTGAATGTTTGCACCTTCAGTAAATTTTCAACCCAAATAAATTGGAATGCAATATTTATTGGTTGATGTGCCATTTGTATGTGAAGTGAACGATTTTAAATTTATCAGCTTGTGTGGCCATTACATATTTGTATGAATTTACTGCATTTATATTTTTAAATTTCCAAATAATATTTTGTCTTTCATATCTATGAAACTGTACTGTAATGTAATGCTGTGTGGTAGCGGCTACGAATACTATCAACCCTTACTTTGCTCGTGGTTGTCATAAAAGACGACTAAGAGCCTTATAACGACCTGGGCCAACTCCATCTGATGCCGTTTAGTCAACAATTACATTCCCAAGGAGGGTTGACGTCTGGCAGGCGGCCGGTAATAAATCTATAGTCAATAACTTTTACAATATGTACTATGAAAGAAGAGTACATATTGTCTCGACCCCAAGTAATTGGGATAAGAGTAGGAAAATGATGATGATGATGATGATCTATGAAACTCTATCCATAATAACTATTCTCGTATGGTGACGGGTTCGAAATACATTATGTCATAATGCGTTACTTTGTCGTGGCAATTGTAATAATCGCCTGAAGGATCACCAATAGAACAGGATGCAGCATTTCATCAAGGCAACTTTTATAACTAAATATAATAATTAACTACTATATCCAACCTAAGCTTAGGCGTTGAGACGCTGATGGATGGATGGATGGATGAAATCGTTATGTTCTTCTCCTTAGCCTATATACGTTTCTCATTGCACATGAGTCTGTTCTATAATAGAAGATAACTTCTAATTTAATACACTGAAATTTTTGGCGTAGAATCTTGATTAAAATTTTTGCCTCTTTGGCGATGTTATATACTTGAGTCTTGCTATCGTGTCTTACTAAACCCACTAAAGAGCCTTCCTCTTTAGTGGGTTTAGTAAGACACGATAGCTAATCCGTTTGCCAGACTATCACGATTCCAGCAGTTCCTGTCTGTAGCTGCAGATAATGGTGAGCTGTAGATAGATAATGGTTAATAGCCCGTACTGCATTGTAGTGTAGCGGGAAGGAGAATTGCCCTGAACATACTTATTCCAATTCCCTTGTAGAGACCAAAGAGAGCCATGGCGGTGAAAGCCGTTCCTCGATATAACATTTTGTTGATCGCAACAGGTGCGTGCATTCCGTTGATTTGATTGATACAACATGTTTTCGACGGCAATGGGTGCGTGTTGGGCGGAATTCTCTCGTCAGGAAGGACCTCATCGCCTTTAATAATTATCATCGTACAACACCCATATTCTAATAGTCAAGGTCATGCTGTTCTTTGTGGTTGATAAAATTTACTATCCTGTCTTACACGTGTCGTAAAAGACAGCTAAATAGCATGGAGAAAGCATTTAAAAAAAAAATTCGGCATTAAACCCTATACCAACACGTCTAATCGGCGAGATAGTGGGTTTTCCCTCTATGGCTGAGGATTCTTAAGCCAAACAGTGGGACATATATCAGTTAAGATGACGAAGACTTTGCTTCTGACAGTTTTCTGTTTGCAGACATAAGTGGGTCGACTCAACCAAAATACAACTAGGCTCTCGTAGAATGTTGATCCCTTTTGTTTTCTTTTCTTTATGCTGTGGGCTATTGTGTGGTCACGCGCCGCCAAATCGGTCCGGGACGACGGCAGAGATGACGCACGACCCCATAGACCCACCCTGCAATGCGCCTCTCATCGCCGTATGAGCGGGCCTTCGGAACCCAATCTTTGTCTTCGGTGGCCCGCTAGACGGTTTACCCTCACAGATTCTTCTCAAGCCGATGCCCCGACAGCTTTCGCCCTCGAGGCATCGTCCTCACGCGGTAGCCTCACTTCGGGTAACCGGACTAGTCTCCATGCCTCAATAGCCCGATTCCTCAGCTAGGGCGGCATCAGGCGCATTTTGCGTTGATCCCTGGGTAAAAGCTATTTGTGGCTGCACTGCGGTCGATGATCGATAGAGCCCAAGGTCTAACAATGGACATAGATCTGGATGTACTTCTCTGGCTCACTAATATTGTAGAGATTCTTGAGCGATATTTACTGCTAACGATCTCTTATCATAAAATAAGATACCACTGACGTCAAGTCACTCTGCTCCGGTGGTTGGCCCAACGACGAAGGCGACGTCACGGGTGAGTTACGGGTGTGCGTGCTTACGCCCCTCTGTCACCCCGGACGGAGTGGTGCGAGGAGTGTACCGACCGTAACCCGCCCCCAAAAAAAAAAAAATCATAAAATAAGATACTTGCTCATCTGCCAATGATAAAAAAAAACAAGGAAAGTATAGCTTAATATAACTTTGTCCGCATCATCAATTTAGTCCGTCAGAACATTAAAGCCCAGATGACTTCAACGTTGTATGTCAAATAGATTTTTTTTTTGAAATAGTTTAAAGAGTGAAGCAATGGATAACTTTCAAAGTAACAATTTATCTATCTTCATACCTAGTGGCCACAATGTAACAGAGATCGAGTTAATTACAGTTACTTCAGAGGGAATCAGAAATGCAATTAGTTCGGTGCGTGCGTACCGGTAAGCCGAGCTTTTTACGGCCAACACAAACGAATGGCGTCCATCCCATCCGTAACAAATGTCGTCTCGTTGTCGTTAAGGGTCAGTGTCGTATAAGTTTTTTTACGATCGTCGCATTTGTTTGCAGAGTCAGAATTTTGGGTCCGAGAATTCGAAATTGTAGTAACTTTTCGTTCAAAAATCTTAATTACAATTATGTAGGGTACAATTTTAGGGTAAGTTAAAATCATAGATATGTCGTGTAAAATACAGACCACGAACCTACCTTAAAGATTATTATTATTACAGGAGAAAGCCGGAAGGTCGAATTTCTAGGTTCTGGGTTTTGTTGGTAGACAGCGGTCTAGCTGTATGTACCCTTGGAGTTGCAAATATCCATGAGCGGCCATAACGCTTACCATCAGGTCTGTTGCTTGCTTATTTGCTACCGTAACCAGTAAAAAAGGAATAAAAATATCTTACTGGAATATTAGAGTAAATATCAAAAAACATTGTCGGATTTATTTTATGACTAGAACACTTATAATGATGACTCCATTGATGGTACAGTCCTTCTCAAAATTTCGTTTCTACTATTTGTCTTTCAATTATAACTATTTGTCTTCCAAAAAATATTGTATATCGCTAAAAATATTGCAAAATAAAAACTTGTTAAAAATATGTGAAACCTTGTTAATATTGAATATTAAAAATAGCCTGCTACAGAGAAGTATTTCTATGTAATCTATTACAGAAATACAGAAAAATATTTCCATATAATCTATTATTGAAATACGGAGAAGTATTTGCAATTACCACTAGAGTGTAACAAGAACATCTTATTAAGTATAATGAACATGAAAACGCAGAACAAATAGGAATAAAAACAAAAAATAAAACATTATGTTGAATAACGGCCACTATATATAGGTAGATAGATATAATTATATTTCAACATTAGTAACTCTTCTGAATTAAATTCCTCCATAAACTTTCATTAGCGAATATTTAAAGCGAAACTATAAGCGCCAAACTTACTTTGAAATGGGCCTTCTAAGTTTAAGTTTAGTAATTTGAAACATATTTTGTGGTATAATGCGATATATATAATAATAGCAAAAACTATTTTTATAGATAAAAAATTATAATAAATGATATTCTACAGTGGAAATGTCAACTTAACCACACGTATCAAACGGTCTTTGCAAGATTTAATCAAGGAGTTTCCATCTCTTGCTGATATTATCTACTTACATCCTATTATTTTTGTGGAAAAGAAAGAGGTTAATGAATTGTATTTTTAATCCATCATAAACTCCTCAGTCTGTCAATGTCCACTGTAGAACATTGTCCTGTCGTTTGAGGCAGGGTATGGTTTGAACATTCCCCACGCGATCCATCCGGGAATACAGAAGGGCTAGCGCGTGATCCTTTAGTCTGCCGTAAATACCTCAAATCCCCATGTGGGTGGGCCATCGGTACCCGATTCTTGTCACAGGTAGCGACATAGGTCTCCCTAAGGAATATAAATATCACAGTTGCTACCTTTGGAAAGCATATTAACGATCTAAATGGGTCTTATAAATTTTCCAGTGGAGTTTGCTATTCATTGTCCTGGTTTTTACGAATCTCAATCTGAAAAATAAGAGACGCCTTTTATTCATAAACCGTCAGTACATGAAAGCACATGAAAATATTATAAAAAAATAGATTATTAAATAATAGCTTATTTCAGTTGAAGCTTACGTAATTCTTCAATCATGGAAGGATTGTGCTATAAGAATCTTTCCGGTGCGTATTCATTAGAGAATCGTTGCGACAAATGTTCCGGAATTATACTTCCGGGATTATTCGTTCACTCAAGACAAGATGTGACACTCTTTATACTTTGAAGGAAAACATGTCGTTTCATCGTGATTGTTGATTACATTACCATTAAATCATCGTGATTCGTTGCTACCATATTTTACTTGCATATTTGTCTATTTTTTATGTAATATTAATAATATTTTACATACATACATACATATTTGCATTTAAATTCATTATCACCTTATTCTTGACTTGAAATCAACTCTATTATTTTTCTTCCTATACACATATTACAAAACTTTTGGCAATAATTTTATGATCGACCGCTTGTCTAACGTCAACCTTGCCTGGAAATGTAATTCTTAATCAGACGGTATCAGATACATTTAGTCTAGGTCTATATGAAGCTCGCAGTCTTTCATTTACGACAGCTTCGAGCAATATAAAGGTATTCATAGCGAAAAGTAAACTATTTATAGTCGCCGCCACATTGAAATGATTTATATATAAATTATTATGATTAAGATATATTATGATTAAGATTATATTATACTACTAGCTTCTGCCCGCGACTTCGTCCGCGTGGAATGGTTACTTTGGGCTAACGTTAACTTCAACTCGCGAATTCGTTTACGTAAAAGGTGGAAATATTTTTAAATAATACATACGTTAAAGCTGTTTTAGGTACCTACATGACCCTTTTATTAGTAAGAGTAGAACATTTAGCCTTAAGTAAAATAATAATAATAATAATAATCTTTATTGAAAACTAAATACATATGACAGTTGACATAGATGTCTTTGCCTCTTGAATTAGGTAATGTGGTAAAGGTACCTGTGTTTCAAGAGACAGTTCCTTCCCGAAATACATAAATCTTGAACATCAAATTATTTTACAGTAACATACATTATAAATAATGAATATATATATTTTACGTAATAAAGACTAATGATAAAGAAATCTATAATAAATGAATGAGTGAGAATTAACGTGTTAGTGAGCGCGCTCACACGTTGTGTGTGTGTGTGTGTGTGTGTGCGTGCGTGTGTATGTGTGTGTTGTGCGTTTGTTTGTGTGTGTGTTTGTGTGGTGTGCGTGTGTTTGTGTGTGTGTGTGTGTGTGGTGTGCGTGTGTTTGTGTGTGTGTGTGTGTACGTGTGTGTATGTGTGTGTGTGTGTGTGTGTGTGGTGTGCGTGTGTTTGTGAAGTAGTGTGCGTGCATGTATGTGTTTCTTTTTTTTTGTGTGTATTTGTAGTTACGCGAAATAAGTATTTAAAAGTGATTCAAGTTTGACGTAATCCATATAATGCAATGTAGTACCATATAAAGTAATGCAAGTAAAAGTATTGGGTCTTATCTATACTTTCTATAGATATATACAATGTATGTATATTATACATACATACATACACTTACGCCTATTTACGATTACACATACTTTTAATGTGTATGAAATCGCTGTGTGGTAGCGGCTATGAATACTACCAATCCTCACTTTGCTTGTGGATGTCGTAAAAGACGACTAAGAGCCTTATAACGACTTGGGACAACTCCATCTGATGCCGTTTGGTCAACAATTACATTCCCAATTAGGGTTGACGTCTGGCAGGCGGCCGGTCATAAAACTATTGCCAATAACTTTTATAATATGTACTATGAATGAAGAGTACTTATTGTATCCACCCCGAGTAATTGGGATAAGAACAGGAGAATGATGATGATGATGACCTCTCGTGAACAAATCGCCAATTTGGTCCAGAAAAGGTGTTCCCCTTGTATTCGTCCCATTCACGATTGCTTTATATGTTTGCTTCGTCAACCTCTGCCCACTCATTATTTCTTCCACTTCGTGTCCAACCCACCTCAGCATACCAGCGCTCTTTTATAACATTATACCTAATTTTATCTTTCATACTTACATCACACACAGCTTACGAAGAGCTGTCAGCTCTACAGCATTTATTCTATTTTCGTGTCTTCCCCGCCAAATCTAACTTTCACTGCCATACATGAGGGCAGGCACTAATACTTCTTATACTTATTATTATTATTTAGGATGTGTAAAGCCGACGGAAGGTCATGAGAAGAAAACAAAACTAAAATATAGTGTGTGCAGAAGTACTTTGAAATAACATTAGTTTGAGTTTTTTTTTAATATAAGATTATAAGATCCAGTATTTTTATCGTAAATGCGCGCCCAGTACTTGATCATTATTTTGCTGCGATGTTATTTTTAAACTGCGATATTTCCTAAGATATTCATTGAAATCAAATAATGTAAAGAGCAATTTTGTTTTAAATTAAATACTTGTGATGAATAACTCATTTATTTGGATAAGGATTAATATTATGTTTATAAAAACACCTTCGAATATATCACATTATTTTAAAACAAATTTGATTAGCATAAAAAAGGTTATAGTGAGCCAATCTTAAAAGATAGACATATGCTGTCGCGGACTTTTATTTAGAACTTTGAAAGGGGAACAATTATGTAGTACATAATTTTTGCGCAACTTTAACCGTTTACGCAGCGGAAGCTCTCAAAAGGAAACATAAACCCGATTTTTACACATTCATCATTGTTGCTCTGCTCCTATTGGTCGCAGCGTAATGTTATATAACCTAAAGCCTTCCTCTATAAATGGACTATCCAACAAAAAAAGAATTTTTCAAATCGGACCAGTAGTTCCTGAGATTAGCGCGTTTAAACAAACAAACAAACTCTTCCGCTTTATAATATTAGTATAGACTAGCTTTCGCCCGCGACTTCGTCCGCGTGGAATGGTTACTTTGGGCTAACGTTAACTTCAACTCGCGAATTCGTTTACGTAAAAGGTGGAAATATTTTTAAACAATACATACGTTAAAGCTGTTTTAGGTACCTACATGACCCTTTTATTAGTAAGAGTAGAACATTAAACTTTAAGTAAAAGTATTATTTATACAATGTATGTATATTATACATATATACATACATACACTTACGCCTATTTACGATTACACATACTTTTAATGTGTATGAAATCGCTGTGTGGTAGCGGCTACGAATACTACCAAAATCCTCACTTTGCTTGTGGATGTCGTAAAAGACGACTAAGAGCCTTATAACGACTTGGGCCAACTCCATCTGATGCCGTTTGGTCAACAATTACATTCCCATGGAGGGTTGACGTCTGGCAGGCGGCCGGTAATAAAACTATTGCCAATAACTTTTATAATATGTACTATGAATGAAGAGTACTTATTGTATCGACCCCAAGTAATTGGGATAAGAGTAGGAGAATGATGATGATGATGACCTCTCGTGAACAAATCTCCAATTTGGTCCAGAAAAGTATGACGTGGTCTTCCCCTTGTATTCGTCCCATTCACGATTGCTTTATATGTTTGCTTCGTCAACCTCTGCCCACTCATTATTTCTTCCACTTCGTGTCCAACCCACCTCAGCATACCAGCGCTCTTTTATAACATTATACCTAATTTTATCTTTCAGACTTACATCACACACGTTACGAAGAGCTGTCAGCTCTACAGCATTTATTCTATTTTCATGTCTTCTCCGCCAAATCTAACTTTCACTGCCATACATGAGGGCAGGCACTAATACTTCCTATACCTATTATTATTATTAAGGATGTGTAAAGCCGACGGAAGGTCATGAGAAGAAAACAAAACTAAAATATAGTGTGTGCAGAAGTACTTTGAAATAACATTAGTTTGAGTTTTTTTTTAATATAAGATTATAAGACCCAGTATTTTTATCGTAAATGCGCGCCCAGTACTTGATCATTATTTTGCTGCGATGTTATTTTTAAACTGCGATATTTCCTAAGATATTCATTGAAATCAAATAATGTAAAGAGCAATTTTGTTTTAAATTAAATACTTGTGATGAATAACTCATTTATTTGGATAAGGATTAATATTATGTTTATAAAAACACCTTCGAAAATATCATATTATTTTAAAACAAATTTGATTAGCATAAAAAAGGTTATAGTGAGCCAATCTTAAAAGATAGACATATGGTGTCGCGGACTTTTATTTAGAACTTTGAAAGGGGAACAATTATATAGTACATAATTTTTGCGCAACTTTAACCGTTTACGCAGCGGAAGCTCTCAAAAGGAAACACAAACCCGATTTTTACACATTCATCATTGTTGCTCTGCTCCTATTGGTCGCAGCGTAATGTTGTATAGCCTAAAGCCATCCTCTATAAATGGACTATCCAACAAAAAAAGATTTTTTCAAATCGAACCAGTAGTTCCTGAGATTAGCGCGTTTAAACAAACAAACAAACTCTTCCGCTTTATAATATTAGTATAGATTAGTATAGATATCTTACTGCAGAGCTTAACCTGCTATTATAACGAATTGGCTTGTGTTGGCATGATTTAAGAATAAATTAATATATATGTAGATAATTTAAGCGAATATAACATTGGCATATATAAATAAATACAACAAATGCTTTGAATGAGTTGAAATCATTTAACAACAGATATTTGCCTATTATTTTATTACAGGAAAATGACGTCGCTAATGGCACAAATCTGACAAATCTGATTAAATTGGTCAAAGAGGTTTGAAATTTAACAGAGTTCCGATTCTTGTCACAAATGTAGGAAGCCTTAAAAAATTCGGAATAATTAACAGATAATGCGTTAAAGTAAGTGTTGTATAAATTTAGTCACAACGTTATATACTCATTATCGATGTTATGAATACATAATATATTCATAGCTGTTTCTTAAAGGGATTAGATAAGCGATTTCGATTGTCTATAAGCCATGGTCCAGGTATATCTTTCTTCTTTTATTCATATTCATCACATTCTTCATATATGCTTTGTGGTTATATGTACTTTTAGTAGGACCTTTTATAAGATCATAAATTTTATTGAAAAACATACTACGTGGTCTTCACCCCCTATAATCGTCTCACTCACATTTGTGCTGTGTTTTTTTTATTAATCTTCCTTTATTAATTTTTTTTCATGATCAAACAACCGCAGAATATTTTTCATAACTAATTGTGTCTATTCGTGGAAAAAGAATTTGAAATTCCATGAGATGACTATTATTATATGCATGGAGAACAATGCGAAATGTTATAAGGGCATCGAATATCCATAAGCGTTCGAGTGTGCATGAATAACGAATACGAGCGGCATGAAGCATAAAGAGAAAACAGAGCAGCGTTAAGATTTTAAGCCGCTGCAGTATGACTTGTAGAGAATCTGTCCAATGATGATTCTAAAGAAATTTTGCCAAGTTTAACCACACATCTTCATAATCCTCATTGTTATAATGTCCATTCGGTGGGTTTTGGTTTCTAATGCTGTCTCGATATTAGCTTGGATAGCTAAGAAAAGATAAAATGCAGTTTATTGCATCCTTTTCTACATTTAATATAATATTTGTCGACTTGTGATCCATATTAGTTATATCCATCCATATGCTATCCATACTAGTCTCAAGTATTTATCCTAATTTTATATAAAAAATCGGTTAACATTAGTACAATACAAAATGTTATAAATTTCGCAAAGTAATGTACTTAATTTTATTAAATCAACGAAACAAAGTATTCTGTAACATACTTGATCACCCCAATATATCGAAACTTTTAAGTAGGTACTTCGATACAAATATTTCCTGTTCTCCAATTTCGTTTCATAAACAATCATCTGTATCAATTTGTTTGGGATGGTCGAATTCTGTTTCATAAATTGAATAATAGTCTATAAAAATAAAATTATTGTCTTATGAAATGATGTTGATGCAAATAGCAATTTTATTGACACAAAGTTTGTATGCAAAACATAATAATAAGTTTATGAAATTCTATATAAATAAACTCAATAATAATAAAAATTTTACATAAAATCTAAATAATTATTATAAACCTGAAAAGTTTATTTGCTCGTTTGATAGCACAAACTACAATTTGGATTTTGTAAAAATCTTATAATTTTATGTAAAATAATATATTTATTGAAAAAGATTTTAATCTGTAATACGAGCTTACACAATACTGCAATAAATAGCAGCAGAGCACTACAATAAATGGCAGCAGTGTCTACAAATTTTGTTGAAATGAGTAAAATTTGGTAGATATAAAAGTAAAGTCTTTAATAATATTAGAACAATATAATTCAAATAAATATAAAAATAAAACAGTCTATAGGCAACCATTCCGTAAAGCTTCGGGTAAAATTAAAAGTAAATATAAAGTGCCAAAGGCTAATAACTATTTTGGTAAACGCATGCGGCAATGGCTTACTCCGTCTTTATTAAATGAGCTGCCTGACCACTTGTGTACTGATGGTATTAGGAAAAACGCACTTAAAAACCTATTGTGGAAACACTACTTAAGTATGTGTCCGTAGATAAAGTGAATTGGTGTAATCAGTATTAGCAATACATAATTGTATATGTGCATATTGTAAATATCTGTATATGTGTATGATGTACCAACATGTATTCGCCACGAGTACACTGCCGACAAACTGTATTCCAGTTTGGCAGAGGATGTATATAATATGCAAAGTGTTGTACTAAGAAATTAAAAAAAAAAAAAAAAAAAAAAAAAATGTCCTGCGCAGTCACCGTTGCATAACAACTATTGAAATAACAAACCTTGTTAAGAATTTATTTATAGATATAAGTTGATATCGTTATGAATTCCATAGGACAAAGTAAATGTTTAAAGAAAATAATAAAACTAAATATAGGTCCGTGTGGTGACGGAGTAAGAATACTATTCACCACCCCATATCTTACCCGTGGGTGATCGTACGAGATGACTAATGGATATAAAATGCATATAGTATCTATGCCAGAGAAGGAAAACTTGAAACAAAACCGTATACCAACACGTCTGACCAGCGCGGTATAGTAGGTTAATTTCCCTCCTATTGCGGGGAGGCCCGACCCCATCAGTGGGACATTTATGGGCTGTGATGATGATGATGAAATATCTAGGTGTAGATTAACCACACAAGCGCAGCTCCTGGCACAGCTCATAAGAACATTATATTTGTTGAAAACAATTAGATACGATTAGAATTAAATCTATATTTTTGTTTGTGCAAATTATTGTATATAAATATTATGGATACATCAAATACTGTGAAAGATACGTATAGGGTATATTATGTATAAGAGACAGGCTTACTTTAATAAAAAAAAAACGAAATTGTACATTAATATTTTAAGGAGAGATAAGCAAATGCTTTATAGAAAGCACTGGGCATCTCGGAAAAGAAAAATAGCAGAGGGTATTGATCATGTGGTTGATAAACGCTAGCAAATATAAAAAAGAGACAACGGTTGAAACCGCTGATAATCCAAATAAGAACATGAGAACCCTGAAGTCTAAGAACGAGGAGCGAGAACCTCAAATAATGGAACAAGGCAAAGTAAAGGAATAAAAAATGAGAACAATCATTAGCATTATTATTTAATGAAATTATATTGATCCATCTATAAAGTCCGGTTTTATAGGCCCTACATGTTATTAAGGATTGGCGATATATTGTAGTTATATAGTTAAACTTACTAGGTGAAATAATTTACAAACATATTGCATAGATGGCGTAATTTTGCCAAAACCATGACTCTTAATGGCAAATTATACAAATTGTATTGCTCAATTTCAAACTAAACAAAGTTTCCTTGTGATCTCTCCAAGTATTATTGAGGCGTTAGAATAGGATAATTGAAATTAGAAATATCTGTTTTAGTAAGTGTTATTGAATATACGAATAACAATATAATAAATGTTTTGTCTGTTGTTTAACTTACCGTAAGCAGCGGTCTATTCGTCCATATATTGCCTACCAGTGTGATGGTAGAACAACATGGACCACATCGTGGGACTAGTCATCACCTTTTGAATGGACCACTGGCTTTACTACAGGCCTGCATTATCTAGGTCTATGGGGTCACGCGCTGGCTCTTCCGTCACCCCGGACCGATTTGGCGGGGCGAGACGCTTCCATAGTCCACCGCAAAAAAAAAAACAAAAAAAAGGCCTGCATTATCTACATTCTGTTTTTATTATTTCAGCTTTCAGTTGGATACTCCTTCAGTCCTCATACAAGTTGCTTAATTTATATCCTGCACTCGAATGTCAGCAGGCAATCAAAAATATTTATATATACACTCATTTGCAAAAAAAAAACGGGCACCTAAGCAATGAACCATTTCAAATGTTAATATTTCTTTGTTTGATAATTATAGGTAGTTTTATCCACACAATTTGGTAAATTAATAAGAAAATAATCGTTTTCATCAGTATTTCATAAAATTTAGATACAATTTATGGGAAATAATGCTAAACCTCGCTAGTAGTGTATATTCGCTAGTAGTGCATATGCTCATGAAGTAAAAATAAAAAAGTTTTTTTGTTTGTTTTTCTTTAATAAAGTAAAAGCAGATAAATGTTTAGTATCGAGTGTGACCCCCTCTAGCTAAAATCACAGCTTGAATTCGTCTGGGCATGCTAGCGAGTATATCCCGGATACTTGCTTGCGGAATACGTTCCCACTCCGCAGTAATCACATTCTTCAGCTCTCTGATGGTCTGCGGAGCCGGGTGTACTGATCTCACACGCCGTTTCAGAACGTCCCAGACATGCTCTATGGGATTGAGGTCGGGACTTCGAGCTGGCCAATCCAAACGACGAATGCCGACCTCTTGCACATACGCATTAACATCGCGGGATCGGTGGGCGCGAGCATTATCGTCCATAAAAATCGAGTCTTCACCTAGAGCGGCCAATGCGGGTTGTGCATGAGAAATTAGAACTTCCGTTATGTATCGATGCCCAGTCAGTGAGCCGTTTTCAATGAAGACTAACTCTGTACGATCCATTGAATTTATTCCTGCCCAAAACATAACAGAGCCCCCACCATAAGGTGTGATTTCTTCGAAACATGCCTCTGCAAAGCGTTCTCCTTGTCTTCTTAGCACTCGCCGACGTCGATCTTCACCGAACAGAGATATCCTGGCTTCATCAGAGAACAAAACCCCATTCCAATCGTCTTGAGTCCATGATTCACAATTTCTAGCGAACCTAAGCCTATGAACTCTGTGCTCACGGAGTAATTTGGGGCCGCGGGCCGGGCGGTGACTGCGTATATTGGCAGCGAGAAGCCTCCTCCTGACCGTCCATAGACTAATATGCACATTTCTTACTTCTTGGAGGTTGTTCTTAAGATCCACATACGAAGATTTGCGATTTCTCAATGCGCGCCTCACAAGAAAACGATCATCCCGTGGTTGGGTACATGGTTTTCTTCCAGAACCAGGCCTTCTCTCGACGGAACCAGTCTCCTGATATCGCTGCCAGGTCCTTTGGACTGTCGAACGACTAACATTTAGCCTCCTAGCCACGAAACATTGGCTGCAACCCTCTTCAAGCAGCGCGATAATTTTGGTAGCTTTTACCACTTTATCTACCATTTTTGATACAGCCAAACAGCATTAAATAAAGCTTTGACAGTCAAGGATATGAAATTAATCGATAAAAATTGAATAAAAGTTATGAAAGTCGATGTTAACTTCTGGAACTTCGCGCCAAAAATGTAGGATAAAAAGGGGTTTTCTGTAAAAATGAACATCAAATGAAAAATTGAATTTAGAACGTACTTTTTTAAATAGCACAGCATTTTTAAAACCGGCCAGTAACGTGTACAAACGATTGAAACCTTTTTGGTATTGTATCTTTTTAAATATGAATGAAAATCAAAACCGCCCGTTTTTTTTGCAAATGAGTTTATTATACGGATATTTACTCCACTATGAAAGAGAATATTTGACGTCACGCTACTCTTCATTAGATTAACCACATACTGATTTTAGCTGTAATTAGATAAACCGCGGATGAGTGGCGATCGCATATAATAGAGATGTGATGATAAAGATCGATGTGCACTTTGTGATGAAAATGGTTAAAATAGAGAATGAACGCATAAGAGAAAGTACAGAATAGCTAAAAAATGAATGCCTGAAGTGATGTAGACATGAAAATTGAAAGTAATGCGGTAAGCATACACGAAAAGATCAAAGAAAAGATAAATGGATTTGCTTGAAGTATGACATGGATAGAAAGGGAGTGAATACAGGGATAATGTTGTCTAGAAAAGGAGGACAGAAGTATATAATTGGAATAAGAGTTGGGTGATGATGATAACTGAATAATTTATAAATAATATTTATATTATTAATTTCTTTTTATAATTTATAAACTGTAAACTTGTTGCTGTGTGGTAACAGCATCGAATACTACCAACCCTTTCTTCGCTAGTGGATGACGTAAAAAACGACTAAGAGCTTTATATTGACTTAGGCCATCTCCACCTGATGCTGTTTGGTCAACAATTACATTCCCAAAAGGGTTGACCTCAGGCAGGCGGCTGTTCAAAAAGTGATTGCCAATAACTTTTGCAATGGACGATGGAAGAGGAGAACATATTAACTCGACCCCAAGTAATTGGGATAAGAGCTGGAGCATGATAAGGCTGTGCACTCATTTAAAAGATAGATCAATATAGATAGATAAATAAAAATATTACATTACAGTCTTGGATATAAAAAGATACATCCAAGAAAGCGTCGTTGTAAAAATAATAACAAGTTACAGACTTTTAACTTCGAAAACACCCACATTATAATCGAATAAAAATACTGTGACTATGTAATAATAACATTTATTCTTGATATTGTAAAAGATGGTGTAAGATATATTTAGAGAAATTTAATGTCTATAAATATTCATACTTTATTACTAGCCGTTTTTTTTTTTAATAAAAACGAACGATTTCGTTTATTACGATTTGATAATATTATACATTTAATTAACGATTTGATAGTATTACATTTATACATTTAATTAACTTTGTTTCTTTTTTCATTGTTTTTTAAAATATCTTCTAGTTAGGTACATTGCACCTGGCCACCGAAGACAAAGATCGGGTACCAGTGGCCCGCTCACACGGCGATGAGAGTAGTTTGCATGGTGGTCTATTAGGTCACGCGTCGCCTCATCCGTCACCCCGAACCAATTTGGTGGGGCGAGACGCATCCATAGCCCACCGCAAAAAAACCCGCCCTGCGACTGGGCGCGAGCCTTCTTCATAATAGGAAGAAAATTAATCGACTATATCACGCTGGTCTGGCGGGCTGAACAGATAAATGTAGATGAACAAAAATTACACTCAGACTCAGAACATATAAAAAACAATCTGTTTGAGAATCGAACTCATGCCACTAGTAATCCCAATATTAATGTCGTTATTTAGAACTCGGCCCATTTGCATAGTAATAGTTATATTATTCTATAGCTGTGTGGTGCGGCTAAGAATACAACCAACCCTTACTTTGCTCGTGGATGTCGTAAAAGACGACTAAGAGCCTTATAACGATCTAAGCACACTCCATCTGATGCCGTTTGGTCAACAATTATATTCCCAAGGAGGGTTGACGTCTGGCAGGCGGCCGGTCATAAAACTATTGCTAATAACTTTCACAATATACCTATACTATGAAAGAAGAGTACATATTGTATGGACCCCAAGCAATTGGGCAAAGAGTATGAGAATGATGATTAACTAAATTATTCTTAGTCTATTACTATACAGGAACAACTTAATCACAAACTAATCTTTCAAGAAAAAAGGTTTTCCTCGTTTAGAAAATACGAAGTTAATAATGAAATCTGTTGTTTACGCGACTCTTACATATATAAAATATCATTATTTTTAAGAATTTTGTTGTTTCTTCCTTGAGATATCGAACATTCAGCGTTCATATTCACAGGAGGATTAAGGAAGTTCACGTCACTACAAATTCATTAGTAAACAAAAAAGAAAACTGTAAATGGTAGACCAAAATCTGTGAAAATGTGTAATAACCATGATTTGTTGGATATTTAAGTTAACAAACATTTAAATCCTATTGTGATCGTGACGTTATAAATCGAATTCAAGGACAACATAAAGCTACTATTCACATAGTTTTGGGGCGACACTGTTATTTTTTTTTTGCCTACGGCCGTGGGGCGGTCCGTCCAGGATAGTACCATGCTCAGCAGTGGCAATGTGCTTTTGCGCTTCATTCGGTGAGCGAAAAAGCCAGCAGCACTTTTGTTGTACCTCTGGTATTGCAAAATTACATGGGATGCAGTAACACTTACCATCAGATGTGCTAAATGCTCTTTTACCACCATAAGTAATGAAAAAAAACAGGCAGTCATGAGGACTATCGATAGAAGTGAAAACTATTAACTTAAGACTAATTGAAATAATAATAATTTTCTAATTTTTATATAAAAATAAAAATATTATCGAACATCTAGGAATCGGTTTTACCACGCTAGTAAGATAACCTTTAAACCACAGTGATACTCATTTTATGACATAAAGGTTAAATATTAAAAATACAATTAAAAATAAATAATGCCTTACTTTTAAATGCAAATATTGATATGAATATTGAAAATATTTTAAAATAAATTCTTTATTTTCATTATTCATTTATCTATATAAAAACATTAAAATGTTCAATACTCTAATTAATTTCCCCTCCAAAACGCTCAACGCGCCTAAAGAAGTTTTCACATAGCTATAGATATACTATTAGCATTAGCATGTCGGTGACGCGAACCTATAAGTTTTTCCCCTCCGAAAACGCTCAACGCGCCTAAAGAAGTTTTCACTTCAAAAACAATTAAATATCTTTCTTCCAAACACATTTCGCTATTGGGCACAGGGTTTCTTTATAATGGTAGGAAAAATAGTACACGTATGTAACCACAGTGCTTACACTTGTTTTTATAGTTTTTATTTAAATAGTTGAAGTTATTTATGAGTACATACCTTATTCTTAGGAGAATTAAGAGAGAACTAAGGGAAGGAATACATACATACCTACATATCATCACGCCATATCCCTTGCAGGGTAGGCAGAGAGAACAGAGTGCCAGAGAACTCTATCTTTGCATACTTCACTCACTCCCGCAACATTCATAATTCTCTTCATACACGCTCGCCGGTTTCGGAGACTCTTGACTCCACATTCCTTCAGTGCATGACCGATCTGGTCTAGGTAGGTGAGTCTCGGTCTCCCCCAGTCCCTACATCCTTCCACTTTCGCATTGTATATCTTCTTAACCAGGCGTTCGTTCGGCATTCTTTCCACATGTCCGAACCATCGGAGCATTCCCTTTCGCATCTTTACACCAATACTTTCTTTTATACCTACTCGCTCTCTTACGTCGTCGTTACGAATGCGGTCGGTCAGCCTAACTCCACAGATTTTCCGTAGAGATCGCATTTCGACCGAATTTTACTTTCATACTCTTTTCTGCATACCCAACTCTCGCTTTCATACAGTAATGTTGGGACAAGCACTGAAAGGAAAGTAAAAAAAAAACTATTTTTTATTTATCTCCGTCATCATACTGTAAATTTTTATACCTATTATATTAAAGCCATGTAAGTTTTTTTGTGTCTATCTTTTAGCTGTTAGCCGCAGATGGCGGTCGCAGCTTAACCTGGACTATAGATGAGCCCTGAGGACTCTCAACCCGGAACCGTATAAGTGCTGTGACCTGTATTTATAGAAAGTTAAAAGCTAACGCAATGCTAAATGCTTTGCTGCTATTGTTAGTTATCTATTATTCTTGGCCAAACAATTATTTACTTTCAGGAGTTAAAGTAATTAAGTCTCAACTAAACAAGAACTTTTGAAAAGTTATTTGCTATTTAATTCGAATACAAACCTTAACACATTGAAAAGCTTTACCAAACAACTGCGTATTGAAGTTTTATTATTGTGTCAGTTGGCCAACTCGTCTTGCACAATGAAGACTTACGACCGGTGTTGTTCCCAACAGTTCTTTATGAGAATATATTGCTTACGCCTCGAACTTGTTCCTTAAGTTTCAAATATCATTGACACGATTCAGAAAAGTTTTAATAGCAACAACTTATTTAAAGAAAACGTTGCATAACTGATATATTTCATAGTATTAATTAATATGGTATGTGGTGGGAGTTTAAAACACATTTTTTTTCTCGTAGACGCTATGTGGTATTCACAAATACTACCAAATCTTAAGTTGTAATTAATAATTATTTTGTTTAATAATTATAATTGCCAAATTAATAATTATAATTACCCAATGGGTAATTATAATTACCTAATGAATAACTATAATTATCTAATGAATAATTATAATCACCCAATGAATAATTACAATTATCTAATCATTTGATAATTGTAATTATTCATTATGTAATTATAATTATCCATTAGGTAATTATAATTATTAGTTTGTAATAATTATAATTTCCTAATAAATAAATATAATTATCAAATTAATAATTATAATTATCAAATTAATAATTATAATTACCAACGTTAGTCTTTTACAATACCAGCAGGTATTGTAAAAGACTACTAGCATCTTTACATCTACCTGGGTCAACAGCGTATGATGATAGATGATAGCATATGATGTCTAGGAAACAATTGTCTTCAAGGAGGGTTAACGCCAGACAGATATAGTTTCGGGTTCCAGGGCGAGAGGTGGTGAAGAGGTACATTGCGAGTCGGATTTATGGAATCGCGCGCCGCTTCATCTGTCGCCCCGGACGGATTTAGCGGGATGTGACTAGACCATAGCCCGCCACAAAAAAAAGAGATGGATGGTTACAAAATAATTGCCAAAGTTTTTGCTTTATATCATCATCATCATCATCATCACAGCCCATAAATGTCCCAGTGTTGGGCTCGGGCCTCCTCCGTAATGGGAGGGAAATTAACCTACTATACCGCGCTGATCAGACGTGTTGGTATAGGGTTTTGTTTCGAGTTTTCCTTCTCTCGCATAGATGTTATATGCGTTTTATATCCCTTAGTCGTCTCGTACGATCACCCACGGGCAAGATATGGGGAGGTGAATGGTATTCTTACTCCGTCACCACACGGACAATTGTTGTTGCTCTGTATACTAACGCAGAAGTGTGTAATCCGTCAACCCCAATTAATTGGGACCAGAGCAGGATCATATTGATGATGGCTCTCCGTGGTAGACGTAAAAATTGGCTGAGGGTTATCAAGAAATGGATAGCAGAAATTACCGAGGATACTTATCAGCAAGAGCGACTGATAATCCATCTGATAAGTGCGATATGGCGCCATCCCTCTTAGTGAGCTACGTTTGATAGTGGACATAAATAAACCGATGTATTTAGTTTATTAGTATTAATTTTGATTATTTCTGATCCTAACTGATTATGTATTTTTAATATATTTTGTATCGATAAAAACTCAGAAGTATTGATTGTTTTTGAGTAAAAATTTCAATTGCATCTATATTTTTTCTTTAATGTTTAATATTACAGGTAGGTTTCCTGAACATTTTTATTTGCATGGTACCTTATTGTTAAAAAAAAACTTATCACATCGCTTGCCCGGAAGAATAATGTCACAACTCCAAAAATTACAATTTTCAATATATAGATATTAATTTTTGATGGTGGAGGGATCGAAATATAAGTTCTCTCTATCAACTCTTCGTCGTCATTCTTAAGGATATTATGCTGACGTTCGTGCATTCGGAATCGTTGCTGAACTGAGCTGAAAAAAAGGAAATACTTATTTTGACCCTCCTGCATAAATTTGCTTTTTGGATTTGTGTCATTATTCTACTGAACAAGCGACATGTTTTTAACAAGGAAAAAATTTTAATATATTCTAAAAAGTAATTGTAAATAATACTTTACTTAAAAATACTTACGACTATTTTAGAATATAAGTATATGTTTTTGACAGACTATATATTTATTTTTTGCCTTTGATGACTACAATTAGGGGTAATTGCCTCGCACGGATTTCAGTTACACCAGGAACTTAGATTGGTGCCTACTGTAAGGTCTCTCTCTTTAAGGTAATCTCTTATTACTCAGACGTTGATTTTCTGTGACAGTGTGCTTAGGCGAGCTGGTACATAAAAAAACTACAGGCATAAAACTGTCAGAAGTGTGGTCATACCTCTCATTCATTTCAAATAATACATATTGCCTAACTATTATTAATTACGCATAATAGAAAAAATGTTCTAATAACTTATTAGTCAAAAATATAAGATACAATTTCTGTGCGTTTCGTATTTTGTTTCGGAAGATTTATTAACTAATAATGGTCGGTATAATTTACTTAGCCACAATTGTCAACGTATTCATAACTCAGGTTACTTAACAAAACACATAACCTATCTATATAAATTACTAGTATAATAATCCCAAGTAAACGTTATTATTATCATTGAGTTTATTTAGGCCTAGACCTAAACTAATACGATGTCCATAATTTCGTTTATCATAATTTTTCTAACAAAAATTATTTTATATGAAGATATCACCGACATGACAAGCTTAATTGGCAGGCGAAAAATTCTCTTTCAATTTTGTTCACGCACTGAGCAAAAAGTCAATCCAATTTGCCAAAGACTTGTTTGTTTTCATTTTTATTGACGCGGTGGCCTAATTGTTGACCTACATTTTGCATGCTTTTTAGTCCTCCACTCACGAGGCTTGACATGCAACGATCGTTACAAAAGTATTTGTTTGATGTATTGAAATATATAAATTATATAACTTTAATAAATCTGTAGTGGATCAAAATCTTTACAATAATATCCCTTTTTGAATATTTCTCTGATGGAGAATTATTTTTATCAATACATATCATCATTTACCTGCCCTCATCCCACGCTAAGTGGGGTCGTCACAATATTTTCCTGCCCACCACAATCTCGTATCAGCCGTCACATCTGTACCGTCACATATCCTCGTTTACACAATATATCTATCTCTTTTTGGGTCTCCCATGATTCTTTCGTCTATCTAGAAACATATTGATAACCGCCACACGTCATGCATATGCATTTTTATCAATACATATATAAAAACATATTTTTTCCGTAAATCTCAATTTGAACACTAATATTGATTAACATATGCGGAACTGAAACCCATATCAACTAAACTCCACTCCAACTGCTTTTACAATTAAGTTACAACGGCATCTATGTGCAAGAATCAATTTGCCGTACATATTCTCGTTTTTAAAGATGATGTGTAATGATGGTTACGAATACTACCAATCCTTATATGGCTCTTAGGTGTCGTAAAAGACTACTAAGAGTTTTATATAGACCTGGGAAAATTCCATCTGATGTCGTCCGGTTACCAATAACAATCCTAAGGAGGCTTAATGTCAGGCAGGCGGCCGGTCATAAAACTATTGCTAATTTTTACTTGCAGTTAGTGTTGCTCAAAAAAGTCTTGTCTTGCGAGATATGCGAGACCAAGACCAAGACCTCCTAATATTGGCAAGACCAAGACTGACTCTGCGAAAATTAATCAGGTCCATGAGTGAGACTGCAAGAGCCGCTCGCAATTATTTTTTATTATACTATTCACGCGTTTGCAAGGAGTCATTATCAATGGTTAGCTTTAGAATTTTTTTCACAAATTAACGTTGTTGTTATACGGCTGTCAATTTTTTTATTTTACGACATTTTTTTTCGAACGATCCGTGATGTGGATGGCAACAGACTGTGGACGGTGATCTAACACATTTACGCTACGTATTTACGTAGCTATACAGCAGTGTGCTGGAGTGTGAGTTTTGACGTTAACATGACGCGCTCTACAGCATGCGCGTAAGCATGCCATTTGTATGAAGAAATGTAGTTTCAAAAACCGGCCGCTAGTGGCGCTGTACATTTCTTCATACAAATGGCATGGTTATGCGCACGCTATAGAGCGCGTTATGTTAACGTCAATTAACGTCAAAACTCACACTCAGCACACTGTACATTTCTAAATATACGTAAGTATGTGACGACACAATTTCTACCTATACCTACACGAATGTAAACATACATTCACAATTTCATGTATCTATGCACATGGCACACTGTCACTTCAGGAGCTAGTTTATGTACCATGCTGGGCATGTAGGTTAGCATTGTGTTATGATGAGTTTGCCTATTCTTGCAGAGGTCGGTTATCTGCCACCGAAGACAAAGACCTTGTTCCGGTGGCCCGCTCGCTCAGCGTAGAGAGGTACATGTAACGTGGGTCTATGGGGTCGCACGCCGCTTCCTCTGTGGCCCCGGACGGATTTAGCGGGGTGACAACTCCATAGCTCGCCACCAAAAAATAAATAAAGAGGTCTCAAATTGAACACACATTATGGGGTGCAGTTAGTACTTCACGAAATAACCACTGCAATATATTGTATGCAAGTATCTAAAACAACTGAGTTCACATAAAGACAGAACTAATTGATAGGTAGGATCTACCTAACAATATTTGTCCATTAAGTTCTTACACGTGCCAAATTTCTTGATAAAAACCGACAGATATTAAAACCGCCTTTCGGGCACAATCAAAGGGCGCCTAGTAACGTAAAAGTTGAAAATGAGTATAAAAATCTTCACAGAATCGATGCTAATTATTTCTGTGTAATTTTCCATCTATTGCCTAGATGTTATCATCATCATCATCATCACAGCCTATAAATGTCCCACTGTTGGGCTCGGGCCTCCTCCAAAATGGGAGGGAAATTAACCTACTATACCGCGTTGGTCAGACGTGTTGGTATAGGGTTTTGTTTTGAGTTTTCCTTCTCTCGCATAGATGTTATATGCGTTTTATATCCGTTAATCGTCTCGTACGATCACCCACGGGTAAGATATGGGGTGGTGAATAGTATTCTTACTCCGTCACCACACGGAATGAATAAATTAAACTAGACGTTATATGCATATTATATGTTATAGTCGTCTTCCGACATCCGCGGCTAAGAGGGAGTGGTGTGATTGTATTCTTACTCCATCATCAACGCAAAAACTGATCAATATACTAAATATTTTTATACTAAAAGACACACAGATAAATAATTCATTAAAATATTCCTATTTAGTATTGCGATTCTGCTTAGGTAAGTTTGTATTAAATATATGTAAAAACATCACTATTAAAACGCCATAATGTCATAATTATCATAGATGGATTTATGTAATTATTATTTTGAACTCTATACGTAAAAGTACCACATTTTTTTAAATTGATTATTAATGTATGTATATTCTTCCGTGTGGTGACGGAGTAAGAATACTAGTCACCACGGGTGATCGTACGAGACGACTAAGGGATATAAAACGCATATAACATCTATGCGACAGAAGGAAAACTCGAAACGAAACCCTATACCAACATGTCTAACCAGCGCGGTATAGTAGAACGATTTCCCTTCCACGGACCTTAAGGAGTGTTATAATAGTCGTTAACAATGTGAAGGTATATATCGTAATAAAAATATAACTCAATAAGGTTGGAGTGCTATGCCACTAGATGGCGGAAGACGTATATGGCGTCGTATATATATATATATATATATATATATATATATATATATATATATATATATATATATATATATATATATATATATAGAAGAGAAGAAGGAAGACTGAAACTAACCTACCTAGACCAGATCGGTCATGTACTGAAGGAAGGTGGAGTCAAGAGTCTCCGAAACCGGCGAGCGGGTATGAAGAGAATTATGAATGTTGAGGAAGCGAGTGAAGTATGCAAGGATAGAGTTCTCTGGCACTCTTTTCTCTCTGCCTACCTTGCAAGGGATATGGCGTGATGATATGTATATGTATATGTATACGTTAAAAAATCATCCTTTACTAGAATTGAACTTATAATATTACTAAGCGTAGGTTTAAAGTCGATCACTATGTCAAATATGCAGGTACAAATACTACGTTGCCAATCTTGAGGACTAAGTTAATAAGCTTCTCGTGCCCGAAATAACACTGGTTGTTTTACCCTCCAAAAGAAATAGCGAAACAGAATTACTGGGTGACATGGTGGTTGCCATCCGGCGGGACCTTGTACAAGGTCTGACCACCGGCAATAGGTTTGTAGGCACAAAATAGATGTTGACGCTTCTATTACTAATAATTATTACTTCTATTAAAGAACGCTGAACTTACATCTATTTATCTTTCCGCATAGGTATGAATATAAAAATAGGATTTTGATATTTTAATTTAGTTTATTATAACTTGACCTTAGCTGTCAGTTCATTCTGAGAAGTGAAATAGGTTAGATATCTACATTTTAGAAATACAATTTGTGATATGTGATGAAGATTTTAGTTGTCCTAGTTGTAGTAATGAAGCGACATTCAATTAATTTTTTGCCCTGTGGTGACGGATTAAGGCAACAAAGTGTCGAAGTTCCATCCTTTGCCATGGAATGGGTGATGTAAAAATTGTCTAAGGAAATACCAGAGGAAGAGAAAAGTAACTATCTCTAGTGGTAAAGGCTATGTTCAATAGTGGCCATGTACTAACATAGATGGATGGATGAAATTTTATTAATTTCATTGGATTTTTCATTTTCATGACATCTGTCATACTCAAATGACTCTGTTGCGTTATTCTAGTTGCGAGACTCGCAAAATTTGCGATACTTTTGCTGCAAGAATATGACCAAGACCAAGAGTTGAGTGTGCAATACCAAGATCAGGACGAGACCAGGTGTCTGTCAAACCAAGACTACTCCAAATTTCGTCTTGGTATTGCATTTGGGCTACACTACTTGCTATATGTACGATAATCATACATATTGCGTCGACCCCAAATAATTGGAATAAAAATAGGGTGATGATGATAGTGATGATTCTCATCTTTAAGGAAGACGTTTAACCGCGCCATCTGTAGAAAAAAAAAGAAAAAGAAGAAAATCCTAATGTTTATATTTACCAACAATATTTAAATATTAAGTAACAAGTAACTTGCTGTGTGGTAGCGGCTATGAATACTATCAACCCTTACTTTGCTCGTGGATGTCGTAAAAGACGACTAAGAGCCTTATAACGACCTGGGCCAACTCCGTCTGATGCTGTTTGGTCAACAATTACATTCCCAAGGAGGGTTGACGTCTGGCAGGCGGCCGGTCATAAAACTATTGCCAATAACTTTTACAATATGTAGTATGACAGAAGGGTACATATTGTATCGACCCCAAGTAGTTGGGATAAGAGTAGGTGAATGATGATGAGTTAAATATTAAGTAACACTTAAGTATTAAATATTAATTTAGCTTATGGAATGACACATAAAATTAATGAATCATTGAAAATTTGTCAGATAGATTGTAGATTTTACCTGAAATTTAATTAATATTGTCGAAAAAGGCTCCTTCATCTAGAAATGTACTAAGCAATAAGACGATCCAATATTCTGAATGACATGATGGTACCTAAATTTTAACACCTTTTAACATGATGCATATTCGCATATACATGTTTTTTTTTGTTATAATCGTATGCAGCGAAATCACGACACTCAGTTGCCACAACGTGGATGCGATAGGACCCGAAAGTATAAGTATACCCTCGCTTTGTGAATCGAAATAAATTAGTGTTTCTGGTAACCTGCTCAAAAGGCGATGTGAAGCAATATGGTGTATTATAGGATTACGCTGCTCGACCATCATCTCAAACAGCTCAGCAAGTTGAAATGGAACTTAACACCACAGGCAGTCCAAAAAAGTGTAAAACATCCACATATCATATCATTATGTAACTTTTTAGTCCATTTTCCGTTTTTATCGTTTTTTATACTGAGCACATTTTAAGACTTCCTGCTTGCCATTGAGCATGTCTTAATGGAAAGCCGCATTTTGTCCAAATTCTAAATACTTTGTCAATAGAATAACGACATACGACTATAAATAGCTACAGAATATTAACTAGCTAATCAATTATAGCAGAAAACTAGATTAATTAAAAATATATTTCAGCATCCCTTCATTCCTGTCTTACACGTGGGTGTTATAAACAATGATTAAAGAATATAATATGCAAATAATATTTATGTAAGAGAAGAAAACTTGAACTAAAACTAACCAACACGTTTGAATAAAGTGGTATAGTAATCTGTTATTGTAGAGGCTTAAGTCCAACAGTGGGACGTTATAGCTAAGTTAAATGAATGATAACTCTATAAGTATCCATTTTATCCAAATTATCAACCAAGAATCATAACTTCTAAAGAAAAAAATATAAGAAACACACCACAACCTCTTAATTATTTGGATAAAAATGAATAATCTTTATTTAACATTAGGGTAAAAACCATTCGATGGGGATTTAATAAAACATTTCGTATGTAATGAACCGTAAAATAGAGTTCCTTTTAGAGATTAGTCGCTTTTGTCGTGAAACGGCGGCACAGTCCAGGAAATCACTAGGAAATTGGCCAGCACTCGCCTCAAGTGAAGGACTTGCTAATATGAACTTATAACGTCCTGGAAATAATTCTGTTTATACATTTTCTTGTATCTTTTCCTGTAGCTTTGTTGTAATGGTTATGCGTTTTGATTTTATAGAATTATATTTAGGTTTTTCAGAAATGACTGCAAAGATGGTTTAGTGATTAAGACACCGACCTTCCGTGTGCCTTTGGTTCGATTCCTTACGCAGGACAATATTCTGTGCGATCCACAGTGTTGTTCTGATTTTGGGTATAATTTGTCTGCGTTAATTACATGTTTGTAAAGTACCTAGTGCAATTGGCGTCTTTTTTTTAAAAGAAGAGTAATTCATCAGTTTTATATACCTTAGTCGTCTCGTACGATCACCTACGGGTAAGATATGGGGCTTTTTTTGGCGGTGGCCTATGGTCACGCCCTGCTAATCCGTCCGGGGCGACAGAAGAAGCGACGGACGACCTTATAGACCCGCCTTACATGTACCTCTTCACGCCGAGCGAGCGGACCACCGGAACACGGTCTTTGTCTTCGGTGACCCGTCTGGCGGTTTACCCTCACGGGTATCCTCTCGAAGGATATGGGGTGGTGAATTGTATTCTTACTCAGTCATCACACGAAAAGTTGGATAAATGTAAAACTTGTATAAAAGTCTAATGCATATATAATATGCATATGACTTTTATCCAAGAGAAGCTAATGCCAAGAAAATCCAAGAGACCTAAAGTATGAGACTATTGGCTATTCAACTATTCAAGTTCGTCGTCTCAGCTTATGTAAATACATATATTCCACTACTGAACTGGAGCCAAATTTTCAATGAGAGGAAAATGGAATTGTTGTACCACTGTATTCAGGCAGTTTGGTAAAATGTTTTATTTCACGATTTCCTTTTCTTTTTTTTTTGTGGTAGAACCACGCAGTTGACAGTTTTCTGTCTACATTCGCGAGCCGGTCCATCCGGGATAGTACCATACTCTCGCAGAAGATCGACGTCTGAGTAATGGCAATATGCTATTGCGCTTCTTTCAGTAAGCGAGAGAACCGGAAGCCTAACTGGGATTCGTCTATGGGCGGCAGTAACACTTACCATCTGGTGCTGCTTGCTCGTTTGCCATCATAAGCAATAAAAAAAATAATTCCGATTATATTATTTAGTTGAGTCTCTTCGGCTTTTTCGATTACACGTGCCAAAAGGAAGAGGTGATGACAATTCGCTGTACTAAAATACTTTTAACATGATTTCTTGTGGATGCAAATGCCGAGGTTCGAGTTTTAGGCCGGGCAATTCATGTGCATGATGCAAAATATACAGAAAACGTTAAGTTTTCTGTTTCTTCGAAGGCCATGGTTCTTCGAAGATTTTTAGTGAAAATTTTCGATTGAAAACCAGTTTGAAATTTGGTACTTTAAGCGATTAACGGCAATATTATTTATATTAAAAATTTTCTTTCTCAAATAAATGCCTTTTTTTTTTTTGGGGTGTGGGCTACGGTCGGCGCACTCCTCGCACCACTCCATCCGGGGTGACAGAGGGGCGTAAGCGCGCACACCCGTAACCCACACGTGACGTCGCCTTCGTCGTTGGGCCAACCACCGGAGCAGAGTGACTTGACGTCAGTGGTCGGCCCGACGGAATACCCCTGAGGAGTACCCTCTCCTCGATCGACATCCCCCCCTCGGGTAGGATGTCGGTCTTTCCTCACGCGGTCGGCCTCTCGGCGGGTGACGGACTAATTCCCCGATCCAGTCACCCGCGGCCTTGGCTAGGGCGGCATCAGGCGCAGGTAATCGCGCCTGCGCCGCCCCAGTCGCCGGCGGCGGCTCGCGCCGTCGAGGAGACGCTCCTCGCGCACGCGCTCCGCCGCCTCCTTCCGCGAGACTACTGCCTCGCAGAAGGTTGCGACCGCGTCCCAGTTCCTGACGCTGTCGAGCATCGCCCTGGCGATGGTCGGCAGCGTCAGGTCGGCACCAATGATTGCGACGAGTTCACGACGCTGCTCTGCCCAAGCGGCACAAACTTCGAGCGTATGCTGCGCCGTGTCTTCGTCGCAATCGCAGTGGTGGCAGGACGGTGTACTCTCCCTCCTGACGACCTTGTGCAGGTATTTGGCGAAGCATCCATGCCCCGTCAAAACCTGCACCAGTCGGAAGGAGAGCACCCCGTGCCGCCGTTCCAACCACTGCATCAGCACCGGCCGGAAGGCCTCTACGGTCCTCACACCGAACCGAGGCCTCTCCAGCCGGACTGCCCAACGGGCAATGACATCTAGGCGGGCGTCAACGCGCCAGGCGGTGAGTTCCCTCAAAGAGACCACACCGCCCTCCGCGCGCACCCCCGACACCCGCCGATACAAATCGGCGAGCATTTCCGCCTCCAGGTCCCACGGGGGACTTCCGGCCAACAGGCACGCTGCCTCCGTCGCCACCGTGCGGTACCCGCGTAGCAAATAAATGCCTGAACAAAAGTCGCAGAAAAGTATTAGTTTTAACGTTTAATATCATATTTCTAATATAAACATACTCCTAGGAATACACTCATAGGAAGTTAACGACAATATATCATAGTTTATAACAATGTATCATGGCCAACAATGTCCACCTCGCAGTAGCCAAGTTTAATCAAACAAAGTGCATCACAAATAACAGTAATATATATACTTCGTCTTTTTATCTTTGAAAGATTTGCCATCGAATATCCTTTACTTGACCGCGCGTCTTCAAATTGCAAGAGAAAGTCCAAAAGTGTAACAAGTTATCTCAAAAGGCTCTTAATACTAAAAGATCCTGTGAGACATGAATGTAATCATCAAAGGAATCTGCATTTCTTTGGTATGCAAAGATGATCAAATATTTGACTTATTATTTCGTCAAGCTACCTAGGCTACCGCTACTTGTGAAAAAAAGGCTGGTTAAGCTATTCGTTCATTAATCCTTACTAATATTATAAATACGAAAGTAACTCTGTCTGTCTGTCACTCTTTCACGCCAAAATTACTGAACCGATCTAAATGAAATTTGGTACATAGATGGTCTAGAGCCTGACAAAGGACATAAGCTACTTTTTAATGCAAAAAAGGGTTGTAAAGGGGGATGAAAAGTTGTAAGGAAGTATTGTCATTTTTAAAGCCAGAAGCTTGAAATTTATTTTTAGGCTATTGATCTTTACTCGGTGAAAGGAATATTCCTACCAAATTTAAAGTCTGTAGCTCTTATGGTTCTAGAGATATCATGATGAGTCAATACACACACACATATATAGGGTAAGTCAGGGGTAGTTGGCCATAGTTTTTTAAAAGTCTTATAGAAACAAAACTACACGGATGTAAGTTATAATTATTATTTTAATTAAACTTTGAACAATAAACTAAAGGTTTTTTAACAAAAAACGTATCTCTTCAAATATAATCATTTTTAAAATTAACATAACATAAAAATCACAATTGGCCATCTCACCCAGAGTGCCTGGGAGAGATGGCCTTAGCAGTAAGGGTAAGTTGGCCATCAGTTACTCCTACTTTACTCCTTTTTCACAAAGCACCTCTTATTTTTTAGATCATGTTTCATCCTTTTTCCACATTTGGAGCACATATTGTCAAACTCTGTGCAATTTTCGTGCAACCAGAGTTTATAAATATTGCACTGGAGCCAGTCTTCGACGAGAAGTGTTTCATAGTAATTCTCGCCACAGCCAACACAGATGTTTTCTTCTCCTCCACGTTCTTCATCTGAAACATCGCATAATACTAGTTCTTCATCATCGTCGCTACTGTCAGACAATCTTCGTAACGATTTTATTTTTCTCGGAACACTTTTCTTTATTGTTCCCTTCTCAATCTTCTTTTCTTTTTCATTAGTCTTATTTTCTTTTATAATATTTTCAGTCTTGTTTAGTTTCAAGTCAGTCTTGTTTTCTTTTTTTAACTTCTTAGCAATGTGTAATTCTTTAACATTTTTAGCATCTTCTTTACATTTTCTTATGTTGATGTGTTCTGCTGATGTCAAAATTGTGCCAATTTGCTTAGCCCGTTTACGTACTTCTGTTAGTTTTTGAGGAACAGCAGATATTTCATTTAGAATTTGCGTTGGAGTCAGATCTGGAATGTTATCGCATTTTTCATAGCCTGCTTTTTCAGTTTCCTTGTTGAACCTGTGTTTTAAATGTAACTGTTCAGCTAGCTGATAAGCTATTTTTCTAAGATCATCAATCGTTAAAGGAAAACCTTTTGCTTGCATTGATTTGATATGGTTTGCCAGTTTATTTTCATTTTCTTCGCCAAATAAGTAGCTTGGACCCATAGGTACTTTCTTGTCGTTATTCTATTTAAAACGCCTTTCTAAAGTTTTTCTTGGAATCTGGTACATATTCGCAGCCGCATAACTGATATTTCAGCATTTTACAAAGCGATGATTGCAGCTTTTAACGATTCTTCACTCCAATTCCTTCTAGTAGCTACCGCTTTTCTCTTGTATTTATTTGGCATCTTGCAGATGCCAAATAAATACAAGAGAAGGCCAAAAAATTGGTCTATGTTTAAAAAAAATGCAATCACTTATATTAATAAAATACGGCCATCACACCCTGACAAAATATGGCCATCTCTCCTAATTTTCTGGGAGAGATGGCCACACCGGACACGTGACAAAATATGCGTGCTAGTGATATTATTTTGAGGTTATAATCTAGCGCGACTCATGAACCATCACGAAAGTATTAAAAAACATGTTTTTTTAGGCAATACTGCACAACTACAACATAGAACGTCAACTCTTTAATTCATTTTCACATTACGCAAAACAAAACAACAGGATTTCACTTACTTTTAGCTTTTTTTTCGCCAATATTTTTGCGTGCAGGTGTTTGCACACACGACTCAAAGCGAACTAAATGAGCGCTAGCGACATCTAGTCAAATTTAATGCAATTTTTTGGACTAGGCCATCTCTCCCTTAAGGCCATCTGCCCCGGAATTACCCTATATATATATATATATATATATATATATATATATATATATATATATACATATATACATATCATCACGCCATATCCCTTGCAGGGTAGGCAGAGAGGACAGAGTGCAGTATATATGTATATATATATATAGAATATAGATAAATGAATTTGAATTTTGAATCGAATTTTAAATGACATGATTCAATGTTTAATCCACTACGCTATATATCCAGTCTAATTAAATAATATTATCTAGAGAGAAAATATTTAACTAAATAATAAGTAATTTAAATCTCTGGTGTAATAGAGTTACCAGTTAAACTAATAATAATGTGAATTTAAACTATATTCGTACTATCCATTGAATGTAAACACTTTGGACTGTTAGTACACGATACAGCTTTCACGAAACCTAACCGCTGAGCTGGCGGAGCTATTAAAACTTGATCGAAACTAACTTTTCTCTTATTTCAAGCAATTTTAGTTGGAAAGTTTTAACGATAAATATAAAATGTTTGAAATGCTTGGAGAATATACACAGATGGCTTGCTGGATCTGTGTGGCGCCAAAGATAGCTATGCAAGTGACACCTTTAGATTGTCCACTTATCAGAGTCAGAGATCTTCGAGTTTCTCATCCTCCATTGTAGACTTCATGTTGAAGCAATAAGACTCCAGGGCGTTCTTGGTCGGGATAGTCACTTTCTACTTTTCATCCTCGTTTCTCAGCTTCGTTGACCATTCGCTCAATCTCTTTCTTTGAGAGACGGCCCTTGACTTTGTGATGGTGATTTTATTCTCCTTATTTGTAGATTTTTCGACGGCTGATACTTTCAAGATACTATTGGCGTCAATGTCAAAAGGGACCTTAATCTGGGGAACGTCACGGGGCGCATGTGGAATGCCAGTCAGTTCGAATTTTTCAAGTAGGTTATTATCCTTGGTCATGGCACGCTCACCCTCAAATAAAATTCGGCCATCATTCATGCTCCTACTCTTCCCATCCAAATTACCTGGGGTCGATACAATATGTACTCTTCTTTCATACTACATATTGTAAAAGTTATTGACAATAGTTCTATGACTAGCTGCCTGCCAGACGTCAACCCTCTTTGGGAATGTAATTGTTGACCTAACGGCATCAGATGGTGTTGGCCCAGGTCGTTATAAGGCTCTTAGTCGTCTTTTACGACATCCACTTTCAGCCAACAAGAAAAATTTGGTTATGTTCTATTTGTAGACGAGAAACTCCTAAACAGGGACAATTTTATATATAAACGTGGTCAAACATTTAAAATGATAATAGTTGAAAATAGAACCTCAAAACTCGTTGTGTAATTGCTCTTGGCATGTTGACCGAATTCGTAGTTGTATTTGAATAAATTGCTGGTCCATCCGACCAAGTACCTAATAAAAACTAAATTTTACAAGATAATGTGGTCGCGGTTATAGAGTAAGGAATCATCTTTGTAAAGAACACCGAATACTGAAACTGCAAAGCTAACAGAGAAGTATATCTGCAGCTCCATTTATATGCAAATTTCTCTCTTACTGAATGAAGATACGTGCGTTTTGTACTTCTTCCACTTTGTATACTTATAATTTGCTTGTAGTCGTCCAATAAATATTTTTTAAATAGTGAGAATATATTCTCTGTGATTACAGTGTGAAAATATAACTATCAAAATCCTTTTCTTTCCCGCGGATAATCGTAATAGAAGAATAAAAAGCAGGTTAACATCAATTGTAAGAGAACATTTCACAATAAAACTATAACAACCCGTCTGAGCAGAGTAGTACAGAGGTTTAATTTCTCTCCTAATTGGGGTATGCTCAAACTCAGCAGTAAAATGTATAGAAGCTGAAATGAATTAGAATATCTCCTAGTCTATCCAGTGACTGAATCATAAAAATATTATATTATTTACATATTACACTGACTATTAGCCTTTTGACGGAATTATCTCAGTTAGCTACGATAAACAAAAATTCTATGGTGATAACATATCAAAGATTAGTTATGATCGCTGTATTTAGTACACCATACGTGATATATGAAAGGGTGCTGTCTGGTAGTGACTACGAATACTACCAATCCTTACTTTAATCGTAGATGTCGTAAAAGACAACTAAGAGCTTTATATCGAACTATTCCAGCTCCATCTGATACCTTTTGGTCAATAATTACATTCGCGAGGGTTGATGTGAGGCAGGCGGCCGGTCATAAAACTATTGCCAATAATTTTTGAAGTATGTACGACCGAAGAAGGGTACATATTGCGTCGACCCCAATTAATTGGGATAAGAGCTGGAGAATGATGATGTTAAATATGAAAGGATAATTTAAATATCAAAATAATACTCTACTACTATTACTACTACTCTTTTTTACAGGTTTATGATCTGGACATACTTTCCAAAACTTTCCGGAATGAAGAAAGGGCGATTCGTTGCCCAATAACCTGATCCAATTGATCGAGCTGTTGAGACCGAAATTCCTTGATTTCATTCTGAAAAATGGATAAAGATTGGTTTAATTTTGCTTCTATTATAAAAGTGTATTTAAGAATGTGATTCATATAGGTTAACTAATGGTCCCGGATCATTTTGCAGAGCATTAAGTATGTAAATACTAATATTAGAAGAGTAATTACCATTGTTAATCGTTTTACGATCTATAAATTTATTTAGATGAGTCATACGAGTGTGAGTGTTGAGTCATAGAAAAGAGTAATAAGTGTACCTAATTGCTGAAAATTAACCCTTCAAATGAGGCAATATTTGATGGAGCGCATATGTGGAGCCTCAAATAAGAATTTAAAGGCTGAATAGGTTGTTCAACTAGACGTATATATATATATATATATATATATATATATATATATATATATATATACAGTAAAAAAAATGGTTACAAAAATATTTTATTAAACTTGCAAACATTTCCCAAGATAACCAGTTTACTTTTCCCTTTTACATCTATTTTATATTTATTTAAATACACTATTGTGACTTCTTCTCTTCTGGCTTTTCTCCTGCGTTCTCGCCTTTATTCTCATCCGATTCTTCATCCTTATAAACAGTTGGAGTTTCACCGGGTTTTAATAGACGACCTACAGTGTCGTATTTACCTGAAAATATTATAAAACCAATTAGTTTATTTCTAACATATGATATTTTTGAAGTGAAAACTTCATTATTCATCATCATCATCATTCATCAAATATATTTTTGAAGTGAAAACATCATTATTCATAATCATGATCATTCATCGAATATGATATTTTTGAAGTGAAAACTTCATTATTCATCAGCATCATCATTCATCAAATATGATGTTTTTGAAGTAAAAACTTCATTAGAGGCGTTGTGCATTTTTTTGGGATGGGTAAAAAATGTTAAACTCGCGTCAGGACACGTGACCTGATCGAAAATTCGTAAGACGGAGGGAGAGTAGACCGTAGGAGAGAAAGTAATAATATAATATGTGTATGTAATATATTTAATATGTGTATTTATTGTATGAGCATATCCATAAATACTCTCTGGGCATGACTTTTTTATTTTTTTGTGTTCGTTGCTTTTTCATAGGTTTAAGTTTTCACTTCTATCGGCAATCTTTGTGACTGCTTTGTATTTTTCTTTAGATAAGAACACCCCACGTTTTAAAAGATTTTGTACATAATGGATACATGTTACATCCACATTAAAACAATTAGCGATAGCATAAAGAATTAGAACCGAACTAAGTGAAAATTGAATCCACGATACTCGGTATGGGAAGTGCCTACATATGTATATAAAAATCACCTTAGCGCAGATTTAATGGACTATCTTTAAATCATCAATCATTTATCATTATTTTTTATCATTGCAATAAAAATAACAATGTCTATTTATCTCCAATAGATAAAAATGTTGTAGAAACTATTATCTGATGTCCAAAATAGTAGGAAGCATAAAATAACTGTTATCTGTTTGCCAGACAAATACTCTTTGTCATATGTGAATACACTTAATGGTAAATATAACTATGCATAATAATAAAATAGCTGTATGATGACGTAGTAAGTAATTTAAATCAATTAAAATGTTAACAGAGAACATAAATGCAAGAAGAATGAAGATTTAGGGTTGTGAGAAACATGCTCAGTAATGGCAAGTATTTGACTGAAGAACTTGTACAAGAAGAATACACATACATACATATCATCACGCCATATCCCCTGTAGGGTATGCAGAGAGAACAGAGTGTCAGAGAACTCTATCCTTGCACATTTAACTCACTTCCTCAACATTCATAATTCTCTTCATACACGCTCGCCGGTTTCCACATGTCCGAACCATCGGAGCTTAGAAGAATATATGTGTGTATAATATCCATAATTTAGTCGTCTTTTAACAACACTCTGAGTTAAGGAAATAATCTTTGTATTGCGTGCAGGGGTTTTAGAAAGATACTTTCTATGGACACAAATTACGCCCAGACTCGGGACTACAATTTGTGGAACGCACAAAATACTATCTGTTGAATCTATTCCGCGACACATACCACGGTTAATATATATTTTAACAACTAAGTCTTACGTGTTATTTATCATTCTCCTACTCTTATCCCAATTACTTGGGGTCAATACAATATGTACTCTTTTTTCATAGTGCATATTGTAGAAGTTATTGGCAATAGTTTTATGACCGGCCGCCTGCCTGACATCAACCCTCCTTGGGAATGTAATTGTTGACCAAACATTATCAGATGGAGTTGGCCCAGGTCGATATAAGTCCTATGTGTTATTATCTTTCACTATTTGTGATTTACTAAAACTTTATTACTATTCTCTATTATGTTTCTCTCTTAATGTTTTAGGTTCAATCATTTCTCCTAGATATATCAAAATTCTTACCCTTGAATTGTTCTTCCCAGTCTTTGGCAGCTTCAACCTCTTCAGGTGCAAGATCACTGCAATCATCATATTCAGTGTCTGCACCGGCTACTTGTCCGGTAGCCAAGCCTCTTGTTGCATCTTTACCCGCAAATGCAGAATATGGACCACCTGTAAAAAATAAAGTAATTGTTGCTTTAATTTCAGATTTTTCAAGAAAATCATAGCAAGAAACAAACTCTTGCATCGTGTATAACTTTACGTTTGTAGAGTAGAGAGTAGAGTAGAGTTTGTACTCGTATATGTTTATATACGAGTAATTAACGTCCAGGCTTGAGAATAGTTATTTGTAGATTGTATGTGATTGTAGTATGTCTATGTATGGATCGAACCCACGACCGCAAGGAATAAATTCTTGCATGGTATATAATTCTACAAACATATACGTGTAATTAACGTTCAGGCTCAAAACAATTATTTGTAAATTGTATGTGAATGTCTTATGTACTCGTATTAATCGAATTGTGGTAGGACCACGCTGTGGACAGTTCTCTGTCTACAGCCGCGGGCCGGTCCGTCCGGGGTAGTACCACACTCTCGCAGAAGATCGACGTCTGAGTAATAGCAATGTGCTATTGCGCTTCGTTCGGTGAGCGAGAGAGCCGGAAGCCTAACTGGGGTGGGTTCAGGGTTGTATTGGTAGGCAGCGGCCTAGCTATACCATTGGCAAAGGTCCATGGGCGGCAGTGACACTTACCATCAGGTGTGCTGTCTGCTCGTTTGCCGCCATAAGCAATATAAAAAAAAAAAAAAAAAACCCACGACACGGCATGGTAAGTCCCCACTTAGAATACTATGCCATTTGTGCAGTGCTGTGGAAAACAAGCCTTATTTCAGTATCGTTCCCATCTTATTAATAAAATGCACATCTTTTTAGAACAAAGTACCTACCCAACTGCATGCATTTTATAGCCGAGAATATTTATACTGACTTTAAAAATGAAGTTACTCAATTCAATGTTGCCATTGTAATTTCATTTAACTTTAGAAATTATATTACGAAAATATATTTGGCAAATTAAAAAACTTAAAGGATTTTTTTTTGTTTCAGTTCTTTATTTGTTTTATTTTATTCTTTATGTAAACGCCTCTTTTGATGACATGGGCTTAAAATACAACTTATCACACTATCTTTTGCTTTTACGTCGCAGTTGAAAATTCACAGGATCACCATCATCATAATTCTCCTGCTCTTATCCCAATTATTTGGGGTCAACACAATATATACCTACTTCTCTTCTTACATATTGCAAAAGTTATTGGCAATAGTTTTATGGCCAGCTGCTTGCCTGACGTCAGCTCTCTTTGGGAATGCAATTATTGATTAAATAGCATCAGTTGGTGTCAGTCAAGGTCGATGTAAGGTTTTTAGTCATGTTTTACGATATCCACGAGCAACGTAAGGGGTATAATATTCGTAGCCACTATTACACAGCGATCAAATTAAAAACCGGAGGATCACCAGAAGAACAAAAAAATCATCTTAATGTCACAGAATTTGAATTGAATCTGTTCAAAAACGAAAAGAATTTTATTTTATTCGTAAAAATGTAGATACTTCTGACTAATATTTATTACCTAAAATATTTCTCCAATCACTTACATTTTGAGAAAACTGAAAGGAACCTACAAATAAATAAGCAACTGTATACTTCATAAGAGTACCAAACTACTAGAAATCCAAAAGTTTTACCCACAAAACAGATTCGGTAAGTGAATTGTTTCAAGAAGATTTCTAAAACTATTTTCGTTCTAGCCACGAAATAATATGTTACGAGCAAAGGAGGAATACTAATGTCCTTTTTATTGAGGTGACTGTCCTCGTCACAGATGGGAATGATGAAACAATTGTTTTTTTTTTCTTATTCTATTTATTAAAAACTAAAAATTATTGTATTAACATGTAGAATATACTTCGTTTTCTCAGCTTATATGTGTACTTTTAGAATCAAGCTTCCGTTACTGTGAGAGGGAAATTTATCAATCATACCACATTTATCAAACCCAAAGGTATATATTTCGAGATTTTCTTCTATTGTATTAACCTTATTTGCTATCTCATCATCATCACAGCCCATAAATGTCCCATTGTTGGGCTCGGGTCTCCTCCGTAATGGGAGGGACATTAACCTACTATACCGCACTGGTCAGAAGTGTAGGTATAGGGTTTTGTTTCGAGTTTTCCTTCTCTCGCATAGATGTTATATGCGTTTTATATCCCTTAGTCGTCTCATACGATCACCCACGGGTAAGATACGAGGTGGTGAATAGTATTCTTACTCCGTCACTACACAGAATTTTTTTTAATTTGCTATCTAGAATATTATTTTTTTTTAATTTGAAATACTGAATGTTATAAGTGTTATAACATATAATTGTTAACTGTTATCCACTAACGTATTATTAACTATTTATTTACATATTTATAGTTATTAAAAACTAGTTATAAGCGCTATTTCTATCTTTGGCTTTTTTACTCATTGTTCGCTTGATTTACTCCAGATTTATAAAAAAAAACATTCTATATGTTACCACTTTTATGATTTAAACTATCTGCATTATAGAAAGAAATTATTACTATTTATATCTCTCAAATATAAATATTTCCATTCTATGCGAGATAAACTGAGGTTATAAAGAACGAACTACAATCAGTAGATGCATGAATAAATGTGATAAAATCTATAAAACTATATGGGAAACGGTACGATGAACGGTAAAGTATATCGATACGATAATTAAGTCTCTTTACACCTATAAATACGTACCATATATATACACTGACCAGATCAGACGAATTGGTATAAGGCTTTATGTCGAGGTTCTTTCATGATATGCATTACTCGTTTTATTCAATACCCATAGGTAAGACGGGGATGATGAATTGTATTCTTACTCATCCACTACATGGAAAAATATTAACAATTATTAACGATATTAACACTTTTTAACCAAATAATTATACCATAATGCATCATTGGTATATATTTAGTAGGTTATATAGTGTTAATTAGTTTGATTTAAAAACTGAATTAAAAACCACAGTATATTTTTATTTCAGGGATCTATGGTCTGATTACACCCGGATCAAGTGGTTCAAGGCTACGGAAAAATCGCTTGTAATCGTATAACAGTTAGTGCCATTTGAAAGGACTTCTCGTCGCAAATTAAAAGAACCACTGTAACCGATTTCTTGAGTTTTATAGCTCGTCCGGTAAGTTATCCTTTCGAGTATTTGCCCTTGTCTCGGTGTATTGTTGCATACATAGGATCTAAATTAGTAGGGCTACTGGCGTGTGACTGACCATTTCCTGTCCGAAACCAAGTCTTTTTATTTCTAATAAATATACATACATACATATCATCACGCCATATCCCTTGTAGGGTAGGCAGAGAGAACAGAGTGCCAGAGAACTCTATCCTTGCATACTTCACTCGAAAACATACATTAAAACATAAATATAAAAATAGAACAGAACATTTTTCAGAACATACATATAAAACCACATACATTGGCAAAATGTATTAGTGAAATATTTTTTAAATGATATTCATATGTCATGAGGATATTTCAAGGCTAGTTGTATATTAATTTACTTAAATAGGGCAGGACCTTCAAAGATATAATAGGAAAATTGAAGTTAGGCCCTTGAAGGCCAGGACATGGTGTGAGTTGAAATAGACAAGAAAGGAGAAAGAGAATAAATCGATGAATGACCATGAAATAAATTTTGATTAAAAATCTCTTGAACTTAGAACTGATTTTGCAAGCGAATTTTTGAATACGAAAGTAAGTACCTAGTAGATTACTAGCACTAAATATGGGATACTTCAAAATTCTTAATTTACATTCATTTAAAACTTAAAAGTCATCATTTTTCTACTCTTATCCCAATTACTTGGGGTCGATACAATATGTATTCTTCTTTCTTAGTACATATTGTAAAAGTTATTGGCAATAGTTTTATGACCGACCGCCTGCCAGACGTCAACCCTCATTGAGAATATAATTGTTGACCAAACGGAATCAGATGGAGTTAGCCCAGGTCGTTATAAGGCTCTTAGTCGTCTTTTACGACATTCACGAGCAAACTAATGGTTGGTAGTATTCGTAGCCGCTACCACACAACGAAGCAGTTTACTTCATCATTCTCTTGCTCTTATCCCAACTTAGGGTCGACGCAATATGTCCTCTTTTTCCATACAGCCCTATCAGACGTCATCTCTGTAGTCACTCTCTGTTTATACATATCATGCTTCACGCAGTCTATCCATCTTTTCTTTGGTATCCCTTTACCCCTTGAAGCAGTTTACTTGAAGGTATAAAATAAATTTTCTTGGGTTGACTTCCATTAAAACGATTACATAGTGAATTAAAATTCTTTGAAGTACGCATTCATTGAAAAAAAAAACACATTTTCATTTTTTTATACAAAACAGAATAGGTAGCGTTTACATTTTAAAACTGGTTTTGAATGTCAAGATAACTTCAAGCGTATCTAAATAATTACATCCTTGCGTACCTGCTATTAATTACATTAGGTAAATTGGTATTTATGAAATACTATTTTAATATATTTTATTTTTAATTTTATTATTTATATTATTAGAATTATATGTGGTGATTGTTATGAATACTATCAACCCTTACATCATCATAAAAGTAGATATCATATCATAAAATACGTCTAATAGACTCGTTCATCATCTTCATCATCTCAGCCTACATATCTCCCACTGTTGGGCTCGGGCCTCTTCCATAATGTGAGGGAAATTGATATACTATACCGCGCTGGTCAGAAGTGTTGGTATAGGGTTTTATTTCGAGTTTTCTTTCTCTTGCACAGATGATATATGCATATTATATCCCTTATCCGTCTTTTACGATACCCACGGGTAAGAGAGGGGATGGTGAACTGTATTCTTACTCCGTCACCACACAGACTTTCGTTCAGCTGAGTCAATTAAATCAGTTACCGTCCGGACAATAATTATATTCTCAAGGTTTGACGTCAGACTGACGTGCGGTCATAAAATTATTACCAAAACTTTTGTAATATCTATGATGGAAGAAGGTAGATATTGCATCGACCACAAGTAATTGGGATAAGAGGAGGTTACTGATGATGAGTAGTAGACTATTAATAGGTCTAAATACGAAAATTTAAAAGAGACATGTTATTTTTTTTTTTTTTTTGTGTGTGTCTTAGTTGTTAGCCTCAGATGGCTATGACAACTTTACCCGGACTGTGGGTGAGCGCTGAGGGCTCTCAACCCGTAGACGTGTTATTACTATTTTTTAATCATTTATTCCTATACCAACCCGTTTGATCAGCGTGGTACAGTAGCTCAATTTCCCTCCTATTATGTAGTAGGTTCGAACCCAGCAGTTGGACATATATGGGTTAAGATGATGATGATGATGAAAATGAACCATTCAGTTTAATTCCTTTATGTACCAAGATAACCACCAAAGTCAACCACTGAATAGCGGCGGCTTGGACACATACTGATAGAGATTCGTATATGGTAGATTATGGGGATGCACGGCATCACCTCCTCGGAAAGTTGTTGTTGATATAAGGCGGTTAAAATCCATTTCTATTTCATAGGGGCCTTGATCGGACCGGGGAATTGTCCGGTCACCCGACGTGAGGCCACCGCGTGAGGGCGACGCCTCGACGGCGAAAGCTGTCGGGGCGTCGACGAGAGAGGAACCCGAGAGGGTATATCGCCGGGCGGGCCACCGAAGACAAAGATCGGGTACCGGTGGTCCGCTCGCACGGCGAAGAGAGGTGTTTGCAGGGTGGGTCCATGGGGTTGCGCGCCGCCTGTTCCGTCGCCCCGGGCCGATTTACATCCACGGTCCCACCCGCGAAAAAAAAAAGGGGCCGTGGGTATTGTAAATGATAACTAAGATAAATAAGTAGATAATACCACTGCAAAAGAAGGAGTATACCACCATACTGTTAGGCACGGATATTTTTAATAATAGGAGGGCAAATAACCTAGTATTCCATACTCGTCACAAGCTGACTTTTAAGTTTTCCTTTTCCTGGAACGCTCTTATCAACTTATGTCGCCCAGACGTTTTTTACAAAATTTTAAATACTGTCCACGCCTCCACGGGCTAGATAGAGAATTGTATTCTCACTGCGTCAATATACAAGAAATTTGATGGTTAAATAATAATATTTGAACATAAAGAATTATCCAGACCATATCATGTATTTTATGACAAACAAACAAATGATATATATAAATAAAAAATATGATATCAACAAACTATAGAAAAAAACTACAGAATAATATTATAAACCATAATACCGTGACATAGCAATATTGAAACAACAAAAAAATCTTTCTTATCGTTCAAGATATTTTATGCATGCAGTATATAGTCCCGTCTCGCTTCCTCAACCTCGAGAATAATGTAACGAAAAGAGATAGCAGAGCTACTTGACCAAACTCACTGACTTGCCACAAACAGCAGACCCGCTTATCAATTCATTTTATCACAATTATTTTATTATTAGTGAGGATTAAATATAATAGTGTTTAATATAAATTACATTACTTATTTCATCCAAAAAACTAGATAACTACTGACGTCATAACCAATGAAACAAACAAAAATATTATGGAAAATGAATGAATTAGGTTTTATTTTTGGTATCAAAATAGATTGTGTTTATATAACTATTAAAAACTCAATTCATATTTATTCGAATGTATGTAGTAAATTCTAGAATGAAGGACATTTAACTGCGCATGATTATAACCTTCATTATTCGCCGGTACATATAATACTACAAAATTAAAAGTACTCACCTGGACCATAAAATCGTTTGCCAGCAGTAACATCGAAAATTATTCCGTTAACAGCTAACAGAACTCTTCCATCCGGCTGTGTTCCATCAAAATTCTTTAATTCTGCCACTGTCATGTCCTTCCTAAGTTTTGGCAATCTTGGTGAGGGGGTCACCGTCACTTCTGATTCAAAGTTCGATTTAATTATTTTATACACAAGATACACAATTACTAATACTAATACAATATTCAAGGGGCTCATCAGTTCTTCCCAAATTGTTGGTGAGCTTGCTTCTTTTAAATCTGCCATCTTTTGTCTTTTAATACGTGTAAATGCGTCGGCAGTTATTATAACACTGACTGATGTAGTAACTATCTAAGCGAATAGCTGTGTTACGTTATCAAGCAGTGTCGGAAGGTCAACGCGTGCGCTGAATGGTGTTTTAAAACACTAATAGTTTATTATTGCTGTTAGAATTGTAAGTCATCGTACTCATCTTTCATTATGGTAGTTATTTAAATCAATTGTAGGTTGTGGTGTTGTACAGTATCAATTGAAGACAGATTTGATTGAAAAATATGTGGGTGTCAATAACTACCTAAATGTACTTTATCTTTATCATTAATCACATTTAACTCCCTATGTGGCAACAAAATACAACTGTAGTTGTTGTTACCTTTTAGTTGCCCTTGGAAGTCATAAAAATCGGCTGTAAGATCACTTGGATCTCCTAGGAAACGAACAACACCTTACTGCGATTACCAATCCTTTCACCAAGCGTGGAGATTGTGGTGGCGATTATGGCAATAACCATACCAAAGAATGTTTGTATAGCGTGAGACATGAACAGGGAAAGGCTGAATAGCAATAATAATCTCATAAATATGTTATACTATTTTGGTTTGCCTAACGTAATCATACGTCTCGTTCTTCACGGGATAGTTCCGTTATACATACTGTCTGTCCCGTTGTTACCAACCAAAAGAAAAATATTGCGTTTTAATTACCAAAAGTAATGTTAACAAATCTTGTGATATTTCCCACTTCCATTAACATTCCTATTGAAAATCAGATATGATATTTTATTGATTACATATAAATATAGGTTTCGACGAACAACAAGTAGTGTACTAGCTCCGGTCCGGTGGTAGTTTATTAGATTAAAATTAAAATGTTAATACTGACAATATGTAAGTGCCCTCGCAGGGTTTATACATAATAAATTAATTTGAATTTGTAAGTATAATTATCAATGCATTTTTCCTGTTCCTTGTGTTTGAAGAGAAAACTTCTTTATCGGTGTGCACTTTTTTGGCATGGGTAAAAAATTATAAACTCGCGTCAGGACACGTGACCTGATCGAAAATTCGTAAGACGGCGGGAGAATAGACATAGGGGAGGAAATTCTAAGACGCAGGGAGAGTAGACCGTAAGATAATTTTGTATTTAACCACATAAATTATAGTACTTTTATACTCATAAATTGAATTAATGAAAAAACCATTCGTTCGAAATTACTCCCTTACTATTCACACATATACCCTGACCATTACATACTCCCACTACATACTCCCTGGGGCAAGCATTTTTTTTTTCTTATTTTACGCTTTCTGCATTTGTTCATATTTTACGCGTTTCTGCAAGCGTCGTGGTCAGACCAAAAAAAATATGGTCACGTTAGATATGGCTCCTGTATGTGAACTGACATCTTAAAAATAGCAGTGACCGTTAAATGTAAGTGGCGCAGTACCGTTCTAAGAGACATTCTCGTAAGGAATAACCTAAAAAAAGGCTTGATAATAAATAAAAGCTTCTAGATGAATGGATGGATGGCAGGTATGTATATTTTCTTCTTCTTCAGCTCAAATATCTGAGCCTGCGTCTAAGTCTCATTTGAACAGGATTTAGGGGACCCAGATCCTGATTCTCTTCCACTAAGATAGGATATACCAAGGACACCAAGGGGGGTTTTAGAATAAATACCAATATATGGATCTTTTATACATAGGTAAGCCCTCCTGTAAATATGAACGCTGAAAAGTGTTTGAAACTTAGGGCAATTACAAATCAAATAATAAAAAAAAATAACAAAGAAAACGATTTCAAAACAATATACTCGACATCAACTAAATACACATTATTAAAAATAAGTTTGAGAACTCTAGTCTGATCTTAAGTTACTCATAAATGGAGCCAATGGCAGGAGCATTTAAATAAAAAAAAAATCATTAAAATCAATTCACCGCCCAAAAAGTTCTGCGGTTACACTTAAAAATTACCGATAAATTCTATATTTCCTTATTTTTTGGAGTCAGTTAAAAATAGTTTTATTTTAAATGTGCAGTTATCACGTTAATAAATTATTAAGATAATAAATTCCTTACCAACTTCAGTTAAAATATCATTTATTAATAATTTAAAAATAACATTTTAAGACGACTCCAACGGGGCCAAACTCAGTGATACAATTATACATAGATGTTTAGAACATTTCTACAACAACTAGCTAAAAAATTTGATAACCTTAAAACGCTTAAACAAAAAATAAAAATATCATAAATTGTGGCTAAGAACCATATTTATCACGCCATCTTTTAAATAAAAAACTGCACCGTAACCGGTTTATTCGTTTAGGAAATATGATTCCACAGACAAACAAACCGATACACAGACACCGCAAACTTATAACACCCGCCTTTTAGCGTCAGGGTTTGAAAAATAGTAATCTTTAAATAAAATGCGATATAAAAAAAACGATCTATACATTATATGGTGGGAAAGGAATACAAAATGTCAGCAATGCTTGTTGTTTTATGACTCTTATAGAAGTCCAATATCCGACTAAAAGGTAAAAAGTAAAGTAGGTACCATACAATTTAATAGTAACCAGAAGAGAAACTCAGAACATCAACTGGAATAACCCAATCCACCGCCAAGGGCGCCAATAATGAAGTTATCCCTCTTCATGCAAAAGCTTATGTCCAGCAGTAGATATAGAATGTCCTGATAAATGGATGGATGGATAAATGACCGATCAGTCTAATTAATTCTATAGATATAATTATACAGACCAAAAGACAGCTGAACTGATAACTTGCTAGCTTCTAGCATAACGTATAACACAAAATAACAGTAATGATAATGTAAGTATTATTATTCAAATCAGCAACTTCCTAGTTGCTTTTTTTCTGTTCATAAAATTTAGCTGATTCCATTGCCTGTCAGCTTATAACGCCGTTGGAAAAAATGGTATTGTAACCACGTAAAACATTTTGCGGTAAAATGGTTTGTTATTTTTATGTAACATCCATTGTTAGATTTTTGTATTATATTTAGGAAAGTAATAAATAGCCTTGTGAAAATACTAAAAGCACTTTTAACTTATTATTGTAAAAAATTCAGTATTTGGCAATCCGTTAATGATAAGCGACTATACTTACCATAGATAATGAGTCTTTTATCTTATAGGTACTACGAAATTCGGATACAAAATTCCTATTTTTGTATAGATTTAGTCAAAATCTATTTTATAAATGAATAGATAATAGATTTTTGTTAAATTGCCTATCAAAATATTACCGCTAATTATATATAATAAAACATTTTTTTTTAAATTATAAAACATGTACATAATATATTTTTAATTTTAGAAATGTGCGGCAAGTTCGCCCCCAAATGCCTTACAACAACTAAACCTTTTCAAAATCTTTGTATAAATATATGTCTGCGAAATAGTTATATAAGCTATATAAGTCAAGCTTACTTACAAGATCTTCGGCACGATGTACAACTGCCGATATCATTGAATCAATACCTATGGTCAACCCAAATGGTGATGCAGGTATTACGATTATAGTCACACGCCGTCTTTCTCTCGCCACAAGGAAAAAAATTACTACATAATGTAAATACATACGTGTAAAACATAGCATAAACAGAAAGGGTCCTGGAAATAATATTTGATAGAAGTGTGTAGAAGAACGAAACGATTTGCATAGATCCCAAGTAATTGGGATTAGAATAGGAGGATAAAGGAATATGACTAATAGGCCATCTAAATAAAATTAAACTTAAGTAAAGTGAAACATCTAATATTTATTTCTAGATCTGTATAGCAATTTTACTGCGCAAGTTTAAACGTTATCAGCAAATATGATTCAAAGGAAAATATGAAACATATTTGGCGGGGCAAAGTTTTTTATCTTCGCCCTCGCAAATAAATAACAAGTTGGCATGACTATATATATTTGAAATAGTTATTAAACATTTAATATAATAATTTGCTCAATACTTGCTTTTTATGAAAGAAAGAAAGAAAGAAAGAAAGTATTTATTTAGTGCCACATAGGAGAGACGTTAGGAACACAGAGAAAAACAACAATAAACCTTACAATAAATGAAAACACATAAAATCTATAAGCTAAATAAGGAGAACATAATAATAATTACATCGAGTGAACGTCTCGGCTGCGGCAGAAAAAAGGATAATTGCTCAGCATTTGTTGTGATGTCAATGTAACACCACAACGCTGATTTTCAGCAATGTCCTTTTTTTTTTTTTTTTTTTTTTTTTTTTTTTTTTTTTTTTTTTTTTTTTTCCGACGTCAGACATCAAAGCCACCAAAGTGGCGGCGCATTAGAAATAAAAACAAGAAAAAAAAAATTAACGACAGTACAGTGTTACACTACAAAAGACGGCTAAGTCTACAAACACAATTGATTTTTTTACTCGTTTGTTGCTTAATGTATATAGGGCAACACTAAATCACAATGGCCAATCAACAGAGAAGCACAATGTACATAATTTCGCATTGTATGTGAATGCCATCAAATCAATTCTAATACAAAAAAGAAGTACATGATTAGGAAGATTATAAAATAAACATAACAAACACAAAGTGTATCTGCTGTGAGTGTGATATGAGGAAGATTAAAAATAATAATAATAACAAGTATATCTATTGTTGTATAATGTAGCTATCCCCAGATGAATGCGAATCCACATTACACATGACATTACTAATCTGTATTATATGTATATATACAAAAAAAGAAAAAGAAAAGACCAACAGGAGTGTATATAGATAAATAATATACTCTATGTAGTGAAAGTGTAGTTATTAAGTCAATATTAGAATGAGTTGTTTTTGTCACTTCGTTCAAAGAGCTTACAAACACAGTGCTAGCTTCGTTCGTCAAAGGATGACGCAATGAGTTGTTTACTAAACGAAGTGTAAACAAAATAAAAACTTGGAGAGTGATACAACTTGACTAGCGTAGCCAGCGTGTAATATTACCAGAAGCCTTATGCGACTCAAATATAGGACTAAGCATAACCTATACGGCAAATCGTACGTCAGGAAACAAAAGTAGGCTTCTTGCCAACAACACTGCTGGATGTATAAGGATCCTCAAGATGCATAAAACAAGGTTAGTATTTGTGGTACTATAGCGTTCTCTGCATAAAAGGTGAAAGTTAAATAAAAACATTACTAATTGAACTCTGACTCGTTAATAAAAATAATACGAACATTGATTAGGTTAATGATTAATTATTAAATACCATAGAAATATTTAAATATACATAGTACATATATATAATTTTCCTATACATATGCACACCCAAATACATGCAACATTTATTTGTTAAATAATTATGATATAAATATAAATTTCCAATATTTTGTTTAACTTTGTATTTGAAAGAGCATGTAGCATTTATTCAGGTTACTTATAAGACTTTGCTTTGTTTTCAGCTCGCGTTGTGGTGGTGAAAGTACATTCCAGCAGTGTGTAGCTGCGTATTTGAAACTACCCCTGAAAGCAGACGTTCTGTACTTTGGTACTATAAGAGGATGTACTATAAGAGGATATGTGTGTTATGCATTTGTTATTGTCAATAACATAGCAGTTTCTTCTTTTTTTCATGAGCTGGCCCTTGCAGGTCTAGCTATATGGCGTCCAAACTGTACGGAGAAACGGAAGAGCTATACGGGCCTCCATAACTTGTTTTATATCTTATTTCTGCTCAATGAGCAGACTATCGGTACCGATTCCATGACTTCGATGACTCGGCTTTCTATCATCTACTCACACCCAGTAGTGATATGTGTCATGAATTTGCAGAAATAAACATGTTAATAGATATAAATCTCAATAAAATCCTTAAAAACGCTGATAATAAATATAAATTTCGATTATCTCATGATGACTCGGCGTGACAAATTTAATAAATTAAGTAAATATTATCATTTCATCATCTTTTGAACCTATTGCCGTCCACTGCTGGACGTAGGCCTCCCTCATGTTACGCCACAGAGTACGGTGCTGTGCCGCTTGCATCCAACGACGCCCAGCTACCTTCACCAGGTCGTCTGTCCATCTAGTTGCGTCCTACACTGCGTCGTCCGGTACGTGGTCGCCACTCAAGAACCTTTCTTCCCCAGCGGTTGTCGGTTTTTCGAGCGATGTGGCCTGCCCATTGCCTCTTTAGCGTGCTAATTCTTCTTTTAAATTAGGTAACTATAATTTTTATGAATTAATAAAAATAAGAAATTAATTCATTTTTAAAGTGATTAATACTATTTTAATATTATATCCAACGACAATGATGGATATCTCTACATATACCTCTGTACGTGCGTGTATGACTGAAGAGTTCCTAAACGGCTGCACCGTTTTTTTTTTTGTGTGCGTTCATGTAGATTCGAGAATGATATAGCTTAACATTTGGGTTTGCTAGGTGAAGCTGCGATCGATTTCGAGGAATTCCATTTATTTTTTAATTTATACGAAACATTGACTTAGATGTCAGCTAGATTCAATCTAGCTATTTTTATGTAAAATACGCGTTGCTACGTAAATATTTAAAACTGTTAAACTATCACAATTTGTACTGCTATCACCCACACCTTTACGTTATCTCTGATTATATATCGATCAAATCAGCTACTATATATAGATTGAATTATCATGATGGGTAATATACACATAGTTATACACAGGTTTCCAGCAAGAACACCATTAAAATATACCAGTCGCCAGCTACCAGTAAATATATATTTATTGTGGTAGGACTACGCTGTTGACAGTTCTCTGTGTACTTGTGTTCGTCCGGGGTAGTACCACACTCTCGCAGAAGATTAACGTCTTAGTAATGGTAATGTGCTAATGGGCTTCATTCGGTGAGCGAGAGAGCCGGGAGCCCAACTGGGTGGGTTTGGGGATTGTAATGGTAGGCAGCGGCCTAGCTATACCCTTAATATTGCAAGGTCCATGGGCGGCAGTGACACTTACCATTAGATGTGATGCTTGCTCGTTTGCCACCAAAATTGTTACAAAAAAAAACAACAAAAAAAAATACGTCGTCTTATTCCGCTTAAACAGTTAAGATCGGCAGTGGTCAGATTTATTTATGTATCAGGGACAAAAACAGTTATACATTACAGTATAACTCTTAGTATACTAATATTATTAAATTAACGTACATATAACCAGCACCTCTGTCCACGGGTTAACAGAAGGCGTAATGGTGACAAAAAAAAAATATACTACACGGAGCAAGACGGACTGTTTGCTCCGAAAAATATACAACAACAAAAAAAATTTTGAATATAATATTCATCATCATTACAGCTCATATGTGTCTCACTGTTGGGCTCGAGCCTCCTGCATAATGGGAGGGAAATTAATCTACTATACCACGCTGGTCAAACGTGTTGGTATAGGGTTTTTTTTCGAGTTTTCCTTCTCGGGCATAGATGTTATATGCGTTTTATATCCCATATTCGTCTCTTACGATCATAAGAATACTATTCACCCACCACCTCCTATCTTACCCTCGGATGATCGTAAGAGACGACTATGGGATATTATGGATTATTATATATATTTTATATATATATATATATATATATATATATATATATTATTATATATATATATATATATATATATATATATATATATATATATATATATTATTATATATATATATATATATATATATATATATAAACTCATTTGCAAAAAAAACGGGCGGTTTTGATTTTCATTCATATTTAAAAAGATACAATACCAAAAAGGTTTCAATCGTTTGTACACGTTACTGGCCGGTTTTAAAAATGCTGTGGTATTTAAAAAAGTACGTTCTAAATTCAATTTTTCATTTGATGTTCATTTTTACAGAAAACCCCTTTTTATCCTACATTTTTGGCGCGAAGTTCCAGAAGTTAACATCGACTTTCATAACTTTTATTCAATTTTTATCGATTAATTTCATATCCTTGACTGTCAAAGCTTTATTTAATGCTGTTTGGCTGTATCAAAAATGGTAGATAAAGTGGTAAAAGCTACCAAAATTATCGCGCTGCTTGAAGAGGGTTGCAGCCAATGTTTCGTGGCTAGGAGGCTAAATGTTAGTCGCTCGACAGTCCAAAGGACCTGGCAGCGATATCAGGAGACTGGTTCCGTCGAGAGAAGGCCTGGTTCTGGAAGAAAACCATGTACCCAACCACGGGATGATCGTTTTCTTGTGAGTCGCGCATTGAGAAATCGCTAATCTTCGTATGTGGATCTTAAGAACAACCTCCAAGAAGTAAGAAATGTGCATATTAGTCTATGGATGGTCAGGAGGAGGCTTCTCGCTGCCAATATACGCAGTCACTGCCCGGCCCGCGGCCCCAAATTACTCCGTGAGCACAGAGTTCACAGGCTTAGGTTCGCTAGAAATTGTGAATCATGGACTCAAGACGATTGGAATAGGGTTTTGTTCTCTGATGAAGCCAGGATATCTCTGTTCGGTGAAGATCGACGTCGGCGAGTGCTAAGAAGACAAGGAGAACGCTTTGCAGAGGCATGTTTCGAAGAAATCACACCTTATGGTGGGGGCTCTGTTATGTTTTGGGCAGGAATAAATTTAATGGATCGTACAGAGTTAGTCTTCATTGAAAACGGCTCACTGACTGGGCATCGATACATAACGGAAGTTCTAATTTCTCATGCACAACCCGCATTGGCCGCTCTAGGTGAAGACTCGATTTTTATGGACGACAATGCTCGCGCCCACCGATCCCGCGATGTTAATGCGTATGTGCAAGAGGTCGGCATTCGTCGTTTGGATTGGCCAGCTCGAAGTCCCGACCTCAATCCCATAGAGCATGTCTGGGACGTTCTGAAACGGCGTGTGAGATCAGTACACCCGGCTCCGCAGACCATCAGAGAGCTGAAGAATGTGATTACTGCGGAGTGGGAACGTATTCCGCAAGCAAGTATCCGGGATATACTCGCTAGCATGCCCAGACGAATTCAAGCTGTGATTTTAGCTAGAGGGGGTCACACTCGATACTAAACATTTATCTGCTTTTACTTTATTAAAGAAAAACAAACAAAAAAACTTTTATATTTTTACTTCATGAGCATATGCACTACTAGCGAATATACACTACTAGCGAGGTTTAGCATTATTTCCCATAAATTGTATCTAAATTTTATGAAATACTGATGAAAACGATTATTTTCTTATTAATTTACCAAATTGTGTGGATAAAACTACCTATAATTATCAAACAAAGAAATATTAACATTTGAAATGGTTCATTGCTTAGGTGCCCGTTTTTTTTGCAAATGAGTGTATATATATATATATATATATATATATATATTTATATATATATATATATATATATATATATATATATATATATATATATATATATATATATATATATATATATATATATATATATATATATATATATATATATATATATATATATATATATATATATATATATATATATTAGGGTGATTTATTTCCGCATTTTTTTTTTCGTTGCTCATGCAAAATATTAATCTACACATAGAAAAAAACATTTTCACCAAATTTGAGATCTTAATATTAAGTTTAAGTACTTGCAATTTAAATTTAAAGTTTTACTATTTAAAATGCATGTAAAAAAAAATTTTTTTTTTTCAAATTTTTAATGCTTACCCGGCTTTTACAATATCGCAAATCGGTTTGATGAACCTTGTGGGGAATTTCACGCTCTTCAAAGTAGCCTTAGAGTTTTTTTGTGTAACTCGCACTGGTTCACCAGTAGGAGTCGTCAAAGTACAGTTTTTAATAAAAATATATATTTTTTTTAATTTTTTGAGACCGCCAAAATTAGCAAGAAAAAAAGGACTGACTCATAAAATAAAAGTTATCCAACCAATATTTAATGAATTTACAGCCATTTTTATACCGGAAAATGTAAGAAATTGATAAATATTAACTCATAATGTCATTTAGATTCATTTATTACCATTATATTTCTTTATACTAAGAACTTTTTCAATGAATGATTTTTACTTATACAAAGTTGGCGTGAACAAAGTTTACGATGAAATAAAATAATTTTTTACTAATTTAGGAATTTCGCTACAAGAAATTGAATAATCTTCATTTTCATTTTTTTGCTAAACGACAGAAATCTTGAAAAATTGCAAGATCTATGTTACAAGGTCTGTCTACCCTGCAAGGGACATGGCGTGATGGTATGTATATATGTATGAAATATATACATACAAAATTAAGGTTGACTTTCCGTAGTTCCTCATTACCTCACTAAAATTATGATGGATGATTATGAGGCCAAATATTAACTTGCATTTATTGTGTCAGAGCATTCTTTAAATATAAACAACCTCAGAAACAGCTCTCTTAGATACACAAATTATTGTCATCACCATTAAGATACAGTTTAAATTTTAGAATACAGTTCAGTAACATTGGATTATCATAACCGTTGACTGACGTCTTTCTTGGCATTTAAATAACATGAAATTCATTGATTAAAATTATGTCGACGATGATAAAGTTTGTTTCATTATATATACTTTTGATAGATTATATACTTTTGACCACTGATGACGCAGACTGTCATCAGTGGTTCTTCTTCTTCTTCTTCTTATATATTGGCAATCAGCTACTTATACGAGCTATTGGTGCCAGTGTCAAGTTATAAATATTTTCACGTTTTTAGTCTTTCAAGTCAGTCGTTGTCTAAGTCAAATTGTCGCCATTAACAGTGCAATGGCCACACTGTTAATGGTATCTTGTGGGAATTTTTATGGAAAACGATAACGTTGTAAAGCACTTTTATATGATATTCACTACATCCTAGTAGTTCAGTCGCTTCATATTACATAAAATGCCATCAAAATTATCTAATATAACACTTTAAAACACTAAGATATCGAATATAATACAAGAGCACCACATGACGTTTTCAAATTCCCGTCAAAAGTCCGTCATCAGTGGTTGACTTGACAGTAGCTGTTTTGCTGAAATTTTTAAATTAATATCTTTGTATATAGATGATACTTTACTACGTGATATCCTATGCTAAAGTAATCAGTATGGTAGAGCCATGCTGTTGATAGTTTTCTATCTACAGCCGCCGGCCGTTCTCTCGCTCATCAAACGAAGCGTAGCAGTACATTACTATTGCTCAGGCGACAATTTTATGTGAGGGTGTGGTTTTTTTTACTGCTTATGACAGCAAACGAGCAAACAGCACACCTGGTGAAAAGTGTTACTGCCGCTCATGGAACTTTGCAATACCAGGTGTATAGCTAGGTTGTTGCTTTCCATCCAAAACCCACCTAACGTGGACTGCCGGCTTTCTCGCTTACTGAACGAAGCGCAGTACATTGCCCCTGCTCGAACGCCGATTTTCTACCAGAGTATGATATGATACCTTTGATACTTTTATAGTTGTAATAGCACACTGTTGACGGTTTTCTGTCTACAGCCGCGGACCATTAAGTCCGGGGTTTGAAAAAAATCTATTCATCAAAACCAACTAATTTGTATTTGTAATATTAATTTGGCTAACTCATTTTTAAATGTGTTTGATACTTTTGACTGAAGTGTATGTTACGATTGGCGAAACACAACACTGCGCCTGTGTACATGATGCCATTGGAAATTTGACAAATATAATATTTGACGTCATAACATTATTAGGGCCCTGATGTTGATTGCTACTAAAAATTACGTAGGCGCTATTAGATAAGTATATACACATTAACATTTTCTGCTAAACAAAAATCTATAAACAAAGTACCAGCATCTAGGAGTACTATTGGTGTTCCCAGTCTAGAACAATGTCTTTTTCTACAGTCTATTGACCTATAGAGTAGACATGCGCGAAACAATACTTTGCGAAGTGATGTGATATGGCATTACATTTCGTGCCGAGTAATATTACATTTTACCATCACTTCATACATCACACATGACATTTCATGTCATGTGTGATGCGTAATGCGATAGCGCTCTATATATACGGCGGGCGGCGTCAAGAAATATAAGCCTTAACGTTCTGAAAATAAAGCTCAAAATAAATATTGAATTGCCAGACACCGAACATTGCAGAAATGCAGAACAGTACACGGATGTTCGCGTCATGTTTAATGTGATGTGTGATGTTTAGTCGCGTAATATGTAATGGGTCAGTACACGGTCGGGTACTATGGAGTGTCGGTCTACTATGGAGTCCTGTCATTACCCTTCACTTCATTCCGTTTTATTTCGCTTGTTATTCAGATCTTCTTTACTTTGCTTAGAAACTTCAAATATAACACATTCTGTGACTTGAATTGGTAATGGCATAAATACTGATCAGAGTTCATCTTTTGACTTTCTGAGATGCTTCCGCAGATTATCTAACCGGAGGTTTGCCCGCCTCTGGCCCGAAATCCGACTTCGAGAGAGTAAGTACATCCAGGCGCTTTATTAAAGAGACTTAGATGGAGTAAGTACCCGGATGAGTAAACTGTGCCGATGCCCTGTTTTATTGGTGATGAGGGGTATTTTTTAGAACAGTGACTGTAATTCAATAGTTTAAATATTTTGGTCAGTTTATTTTTATAAATAAAAGTATAAAAATCAAGATAGGACAACTGTATAAATATTAGTGGTTGATAAAATAAATTAAAAACTGTACTTCACTTGTTCAATTCTATTTGGTGGAAAGTCAGATGCAATGAAATATTTTTTAAGAGGCTTTATATCGAAAGAGGTCCGTATTCCCCTATTAATTGAATGAATGAATTGTTTTTCACAACGTATTCACACAGCCCTCGCGATAAAAATAATTAATAACGAATGATGATAGAGTCAGAATACAATTTCCCTTATTTTACCTGTTGGTGATCGTAAAAGACGACTAGGGGATGAAATATGGATATAATATTTGTGCAAGAGAAGGAAAACTCTGAATGAAACCCTGTACCAACACGCCTGACCAGCGTGGTGTAATAGGTCAATTTCCCTACTAGTGTGGAGGACGCTAAAGCCCAGTAATGGGACATATATGAACTGAGATGACTTTGATGATGAATAACGAATCTGCTGTATGGTGACGTCCATGATTATTTCCAAACCTTATACTGCTCGAAAATATGATAAAAGGCGACTAAGACCATTAACCTGGCCCAAAACCATGTGATGCCGTTTGATTAACAGTTAATAATCCACGGAGAGTCAAGAAGACCGTTCTTAAAGCTATGTATGATGCCAATATGTATGATGATAGATGAGTCTTCTGACGTAACACGCGAATGAAGTCATCAAATTCAAATTCATTTATTATATAAATTACTGAAATATAGCATTTAATATGCTTAATTATTTATAAAATCCGATTACGAAATGAAAAAAATGATGTCGCAAGCGGGATTTTCATTTATTATAAATAATATATGTGTTGTAGTAAGAAATTTCATACAATAATAGCTGGTCAAATGTTATAATTCTATTTTTGTCCAATACTACATATATCTAGGGAATACAGCTATTATCGAAGAGCCATAGCCATGTAGAACCGAGCTGCTATCTTCAATGCTATTTTATTTAGTAAAACTATCCTAAATAAGCATGAGATGCTTGTACATGTACAAGTATTTGCTATAAATAAATAACGTAGGCATGTTGAGATATCTGCGTGTGAAAACAGATTGGATAGATATTTCATATGATAGAATTCTGTTAGTTTCTTTTACATCTGTACTATGTTGTGATATGTCATACTTTAAGTACTTACTTGGTTAAATGACAAATTGAATCAGAACATCGAGGCACTGTTTAGTGTTTTAAATTTCATTCAAGTCTATTAATTTCATTTCATATATATATATATATATATATATATATATATATATGTGTGTCTATTTTGAATATTTAAGTTTTAGTTCTTCGAGTATTTTTTTTGTCGAGCTGTGATCGTTATTTTGTATGAAGTATTTGACTGCACAGATGGCGTAATGGTTAAGATACCGATCTATGGTGCCAGTGTCATGGATTTGGTACCACGGCCGCTTTCTAATTCATTGATAGATTATTGGATTAGTTTAAGATAAAATAAAAAAATATCAGGTTTTATACAGGCACGGTAGGCTTTGCATATTAGGTATTTTTTATATATTATTATCTCTCAGTCCTTATTTCAATATATAGGTTCAGCATAGTATTTTCTTCCTCTAATACAAGTGAAATAACAGTAGATATCACATCCTTTTTTAAAAAAAAAAACCTATCTCATTATGTATTGACTAAGGTTCGCTCTTAACCGTTTGCCTGATGCTAACTGATTTTATTTAAATTAATTAAAAGTTAGGCACTCATTATTAAAAAAGAAATATACTCAATAATCACAATAAACTTGACAGACTACAATTACTTCAAGGTTTTGTCTCAACCAACACTAACCACTTCACTTGTATATAAAACGACAATCTCAAAGTTGTGCTAAGTTCCAAATCCGAAATGTTTAAATGCACTCCGTCTGGCTTGCTGGTTAAATAGCGGCATGTTTTCATTCTCACACGATTTTAAAATATTTATAGTAATACACTACTTAACAGTCACGAGGACTAGAGACAGTAGTGAAAACTTAAACCTATGAAAAAAAAAAACAATTAAAAAAAAAATAATGTGCGCCAGGGAATACGTATAGGTGTGACCATACCATAGACATGCGTCAAAAAAAAAATTTGGATAGATTAGTTGAACAATTTCGCACGAAATGCTTTATTTATCAGTATAAAAGTACTATCATTTATGTGGTTAAATACAATATTCTCCCTCGGTCTACTTTTCCTCCGTTTACAAATTGCTTCTCCTACGGTCTATTCTCCCTCCGTCTTACGAATTTTCGATCAGGTCACGTGTCCTGACGCAAGTTTAACATTTTATACCCATCCCAAAAAAGTGTACAACGACACTAAAGAAGTTTTCATTTCAATGAACATAAAATATTCTAAAAAAGAATCAAATGAATTTCAATTATTATTAGCCTCAATTTTAAGGAACATGTCAATCGCGAATTGATAAATTTGATGCTAATCGTTTGTATCAGATGTTTGCTTTGTATTTGTTTCTAGTATGGTGAAGGTATTGAATGATAGTTCTATCACAAAAGTCGTGTACTTATTAAAAGCAATCTAAAGTAGCTATTTCTATGAGTGTTGCCCAAATGCAAGACTCTTGCAAGTTCTGCAACTCTTGCTGTTAGAATAACACAGAGTCACTTGTTTTGATGAAAATGAAAAATCCAAGCAAATTAATAAAATTCAATTTATCTAGTGACACTTATTGTACAACTATTAATAATTAGGTATATACCACTTAACGGGAGTGGGGCTATAATCACAACTATCTATTATGAGACTGTTTAAAATAACATAATTTTTTTCTGATATTAAGAATACAAAATGTTGACAATCCTTTTCCTAGTTTATTTGCCAAAGGAATCGTAAATGCTGTCTAAAGGACCAGGTTTTTTTTTTTTTTTTTTTTTCGCAAGGTGGGACCATGAATGTGGTCGCGCCCCGGTAAATCGGCCCGGGGCGACGGAAGAGGCGGCGCGCAACCCCATGGACCCACCCTGCAAACACCTCTCTTCGCCGTGCGAGCGGACCACCGGTACCCGATCTTTGTCTTCGGTGGCCCGCCGGCGATATACCCTCTCGGGTTCCTCTCTCGTCGACGCCTCGACGGCGAAACTCGCAGAAGGCGGCGACCGCGTCCCAATTCCTGCCGCTGTCGACCATCGCTTTCACGACAGCCGGCAGCGTCAGATCAGCACCGATGACAGCGACGAGGTCACGGTGCTGCCCGACCACTGCGAAACTCTTACAGCGAGTTTTGGTATTGCTTTTGGGCAACACTAATTTCCATATATATCTTTTGCCGTTTTTTGACTGTATTATCATCATTATCCTGCTCTTATCCTAATTACTTGGGGTCGCGCAGTATGTAAGAATGTACTTCTACATATTGCATAAGTTGTCGGCAATAGTTTTATGACCGACCGCCTGCCTGACGTTAACCCTCCCTGGGACTGTAATTGTTGACCAATCGTCTTAAGGCGGTGTTGGCCTAGGTCGATATAAAGCTTCTTAGTCGTCTTATATGACATCCATGAGCAAAGTAAGGATTGGTAGTGCTCGTAGGCGCTACCACACAGCTAGATTTTTGACTATATATATATATATATATGCTATTTTTTCCTAATATTCTTTTATTTATATAATAAATCAACATTCTCCTACTCTTATCCCAATTACTTGGGGTCGATACAATATGTAGGTACTCTTCTTTCATAGTACATATTGTTAAAGTTATTGGCAATAGTTTTATGAACGGCTGCCTGCCAGACGTCAACCGTTTTTTTTTTTCTGGTAGACAATGGACGTGATCGCGCCCTGCCAAATCGGTCAGCGGCGATGGAAGAGGCGGCGCGTTATTCCATAGACCCACCCTTTTTTTTTTTTTTTTTTTTTTTTGGGGGGGTGGGCTACGGTCGGCGCACTCCTCGCACCACTCCATCCGGGGTGACAGAGGGGCGTAAGCGCGCACACCCGTAACCCACCCGTGCAGAGTGACCCGGAGCAGAGTGACTTGACGTCAGTGGTCGGCCCGACGGAATACCCCTGAGGAGTACCCTCTCCTCGACCGACATCCCCCCCTCGGGTAGGATGTCGGTCTTTCCTCACGCGGTCGGCCTCTCGGCGGGTGACGGACGAATTCCCCGATCCAGTCACCCGCGGCCTTGGCTAGGGCGGCATCAGGCGGAGGTAATCGCGCCTGCGCCGCCCCAGTCGCCGGCGGTGGCTCGCGCCGTCGAGGAGACGCTCCTCGCGCACGCGCTCCGCCGCCTCCTTCCGCGAGACTACTGCCTCGCAGAAGGTTGCGACCGCGTCCCAGTTCCTGACCCTGTCGAGCATCGCCCTGGCGATGGTCGGCAGCGTCAGGTCAGCACCGATGATTGCGACAAGTTCACGACGCTGCTCTGCCCAAGCGGCACAAACCTCGAGCGTATGCTGCGCCGTGTCTTCGTCGCAATCGCAGTGGTGGCAGGACGGTGTACTCTCCCTCCTGACGACCTTGTGCAGGTATTTGGCGAAGCATCCATGCCCCGTCAAAACCTGCACCAGTCGGAAGGAGAGCACCCCGTGCCGCCGTTCCAACCACTGCATCAGCACTGGCCGGAAGGCCTCTACGGTCCGCACACCGAACCGAGGCCTCTCCAGCCGGACTGCCCAACGGGCAATGACATCTAGGCGGGCGTCAACGCGCCAGGCGGTGAGTTCCCTCAAAGAGACCACACCGCCTTCCGCGCGCACCCCCGACACCCGCCGATACAAATTGGCGAGCATTTCCGCCTCCAGGTCCCACGGGGGACTCCCGGCCAACAGGCACGCTGCCTCCGTCGCCACCGTGCGGTACCCGCGTACAGCCCTGACCGCCATGGCCCTCTGTGGTCGCCACAGAAGAGCCCTGAGTCGGACGGTCAGGGACCCCGCCCACACCGGTGCGCCGTACAGGGCCATCGACCGGACGACCCCCGTGTACAGCTGTCGGCACGTAGCGCTCGGTCCGCCCACATTCGGCATTAGCCATGAAAGGGCGGACGCCGCGCCGACGAGCCACGGAGCGAGCCTGCGGAAATGCTCCCGAAACCACCAATGCCCGTCGAGCACCAGGCCCAAATACCTCATATGGGCCCGGATGCTGATGTCAACCGAATTGACGGTGATCGAAACGCCGATGGGAGAGCCCATGCGGGGCCCATGGAACAAGAGGGCCTCCGTCTTGTCCAGGGCCACCCTCAACCCCAGCGCCTCGATCCGCCTGACGATCTTTTCGGTGCCGAGAGTCGCCAGGCCTGCCGCCTCCTCCAGCGTCCCACCGCGGGCTGTGACGAGCGTGTCGTCGGCGTAATAGATCACGCCCAGCCCGGGTGGGAGGCTCCCTCTCAACGCCCGCACGTCATGGGCGTTCGCACAACGTCCCCTACTCGGTTGGTGTAGAGGACGCTGCACCCCTCCAGATAGTCTGTCACTAGCCGCCTCAGGTAAACTGGCACTCCGTGGTATCGGAGCGCCTCCCTGATGCAGCTAAATGGCAGACTATTGAATGCGTTGGCGATGTCCAGGGACACCACCAACAGCACTCCTCCGCCAGCGACGGCCTCAGTCGCCACGGCCCTCAGGCGCAGCAGAGCCGCGATCGTCGAACGACCCCTCCTGAACCCAAACTGGGCGTCCGACAGATCGGGCCCCGTGCCAACGAGGTGCCGCTCGATGCGGGCAGCCAGCACCCTCTCCAATATCTTGCCCGCATCGTCGAACAGCACGATAGGCCTGTAGGCCGAGGCCAACTCTGGAGACCGTCCCGGCTTCGGCAGGAGCACCAGCCTCCCCTCCTTCCAGCACCCAGGGAACCGCCCGGACGCTAAACACGCGTCGAACAGCCCCCTGAGGCGGGGACACAGGTGGTCGAGGACCAGGGCCAGCACGCGGTTGGGAACACCGTCGGGCCCGGGGGCAGTGGATTTGCTGCGCATGCGCGCCACCGCCACCCCCATCTCGGTTGCCGTGATGGGCGGAACACTGTCATCGTCGGCCTCCCGGTCAGTGTCTGGCGAAGCCATGACCGGGGGCGTGTGCTCCGCCCGTCGCGGGAACAGGTCCTCGACGACCCTGGTGAGGAGGCCGGGCTGGAGGGTCTCGGTGAGGGGGGGGGGGCGCGCGCGGAGCTTACTCAGCGCCGCGCGATAGGGGCGACCCCAGGGGTCTCGATCGAGACCGTCCAGCATCTCCTGCCGACTGACGTCCTTGGCGGTACGGACGGCCAGCCTGAAGGCCGACCGCGCATTGCGGTAGCCCTCATAAAGCCGGCCAGACCCACCCTGCAAACACCTCTCTTCGTCGTGCAAGCGGGCCACCGGTACCCGATCTTTGTCACCGGTGGACCGCCCGGCGGTTTACTCTTGCGGGTTCCTCTCATTTCGACGCCCCGACAGTTTTCGCCTTCGTGGCGTCGTCCTCACGCGGTGGCCTCACCTCGGGTGACCGGACTATTCCCCGGTCCGATCACCCGAAGCCTCGGTTAGGGCGGCATTAGACGTAGGTATTCACGCCTGCGCCGCCCGAGGCGCCGGCGGCAGATCGAGTCGGCATGGAGGTAATCCTTCCGGACTCGCTCCGCCGCCTCCTTCTGCGAGATGACAGCCTCGCAGAAGGCGGCGACCGCGTCCCAGTTCCCGACGCTGTCGACCATCGCTTTCACGACAGCTGGCAGCGCCAGGTCGGCACCGATAACAGCGACGAGGTCACGGCACTGCCCGTCCAAGCTCGTACATATATCGAGCGTATGTTGCGCCGTGTCCTCGTCACTACCACACTGGTGGCAGGACGGAGTCGACTCCCTCCTCACGACCGTGTGCAGGTACTTGCCGAAGCAATCGTGCCCCGATAAGACCTGCACCAACCGGAAGGAGAGCACTCCGTGCCGCCGCTCCATCCACTCCATCAGTACGGGCCGGAGGGCCTCGACGGTAACAACACCGTGTCTAGGCCTCTCCAGCCGCGTAACCCAACGGGCGATGACATCTCGGCGGGCGTCCTCGTGCCAGGTGGCTATCTCGTCAGACGATGGGGAGCCACCCTCGTCGCGCACTGAGGTAACCCGCTGGTAGAGGTCAGAGAGCATCTCCGCCTCTAAGTCCCAAGGGGTTTGTCCCGACGTCAACCCTCCTTGAGAATGTAATTGTTGACCAAACGGCATCAGATGCAGTTGGCTCAGGTTGTTATAAGGCTGTTAGTCGTCTTTTACGACATCCACGAGCAAATTAAGGGTTGGTGGTATTCTAAGCCGGTACCACACAGCTTATATAATAAATATAAACTAAAAATAAGAAATTTCCCATCTCACATTGTTTATACAATCTACGTAGCGTATCTCATTACATTTGTAGATACATGACAGAAAAGCTGAATACCAGAATAGCTGTCAGGATTTTATCAAAATTCAGCAACCCGCCGCTTTTTACGACAACATTTCTCGGAAATGTATTCAATGAGCAAAAGTGCTGAATTGAAATATACATGTATTACCTGGAATAAAGGTTGTCAATTATAAATAACCTCTCTGTGCTTACTACGTAAAGGATTTCTAATATATATAAGTACCTTCACTACAATCAATTTCCTCTCAGAATGGATTGTATTATAAATACGTACTTAGTTATATACATATAGTATATACCTATAGCTTTTAAATTCTTTAAATAACGTGTCTGATTATAATGAAAACAAAACAATATGAGTATAAATACATATGTGCAGTAATCGCTGGAGTTCCACAACTGTTTGCATTTGAGATAGCTGTGACGTCACTGATGACGCGTAGATGAAGTTGGATTTTGTATACACTAACCACATCTATGGGAACATTTGAGATGAATGCATTCCTTTCATTATTATCAGTCTCTTCGTTAATGGGATGGCAATTGGCATAGTTTTAGACGTATTCTTGGCATAGTTATAAATAAGGAATATTTAATAATTTATTGGATTTCACCAGGTATTCGATTGAAATGTTTTTTGTTGCTGTATAATATTAACTAGCATTACCGACCCTAGTATTGATCGAGGATGTCGTAACAACTGGATACAGATATATGCTAACTCCATGTGATGCCGTTTGGTCAATAATTACATTTATAAATACCCGATTACGAAACGAAAAATGATGTCACAAGCGGGGTTCGAACCCGCACCTATTGGGAATCCGGCCCAACCGTGCTACCACTTACACCATCGTGAACTATTTTAGGACATGCAAATTTCGATTCATATTATGTATATCTTACGTCTTCAAGGTGACGTATGCCATCTATCGGACAATGTTTACACATTGTATAGACTTAATATTTCAAACTCTATTGTTAGAATTGTATTAAACGATGACACAACCTTGTTATTCAAATTACTGAAATTTTTAGCATTTAATATGCTTAATTATTTATAAATACCCGATTACGAAACGAAAAATGATGTCACAGCACGGTTGGGGCGGATTCCCAATAGGTGCGGGTTCGAACCCCGCTTGTGACATAATTTTTCATTTCGTAATCGGGTATTTATAAATAATTAAGAATATTAAATGCTAAAAATTTCAGTAATTTGAATAATTACATTCTCAAGGAGGGTTGACGAAGTTAGACGGGCGGTTAAAAAACTACTGCCAATAGCTTTTGCAATATATACTATGGAAGAGGAGTACATATTGCGTCGACCCCAACTAATTAAGAAAAAAGCAGGATAAGATAAGAGCAGAAAAAGAACTGCAATCACAACTTTCTTGGATGGTTTTATCTTGGTGGGCAACGAACTATCTGTACCATTGGTATTGCAAACATGCAAAAGTGGTAGTAACACTTACTATCACATGTACAGCTTGTTCGTTTGCCGCCATAAGTAATAAAAAAAGTCCAGACAATTTATAAATAATTTGGAAAATCCTAAAGTGCACGCCTCATAATTTTTATATTATTTATCATTTACTATTACTATATGCGCTTTTGAAGCCGAACCGTCCTGAGGATGCCTCGTTTAGAGTTGAAACACGTGTCGAATCTTTATTCGAAGTTTTGCGGCAAATTGCAAGTAGAAGTTCTGAAGGCGGTGCTCATCACAGGAGTAAGATTTCCTTATGTCCTATTCCAGCTCAATCCCATCCCGTATTCCTTCCTTTCTTGAGGTGTACGGTATATTGATTAACCGTGGGAAAGTGGTGGATCTTCCTTCCTCCCCTCCATTTTATAATAATAATGGATTTCCGTCATGTATCGCCTAATTCAATCAATTATATCATTTACTATTAGTCAATGCCATAAATAAAAATGAAAGAAAAATAAATACTTTTGAAATTTGGTGCCATTCTCGACATAGTGCTAAACAGTAGTGTTCGTTTACAATAGGCTGTTGGGATTTGTTTCCTTTGCCTGTCCGAATGGACGAACAAAAATATGTAAACGAACCCAATTTTCATAGAGTATACATACACTAATGACTAAGTAGTTTAGTTTTTTATTAATTGCAATTAAACGACAAATAATTACCAAGCCATTTTCGAAAGGAAACAGCGCGTTGTAATTATGAAGCTTTTAAAAAATAAATAATTTGGTACATTAATTTTTACGGTCGTGATCCTGCCAGATCCAAAATATTTTCACCGACGTCCTCAAATATTTTTTTTAATTAACTATTTTTTACTTTAAACAAAATAATAACTTTTTAAAAATATCAAATACGTTTAAACGAAGGTTTTCTCTTGACATATGTATCTTATATGTGCTATGTGAGAAAAATACAATCATATTTAGATTTGAAAAGGGCTTGATTTTTATATATCGAGAGCAGAGCAAGACCTCAACGCTTGGCTTATGAGGCGTGCAATAAAGACAGTACTTAATTACTTAATAAGTTTGAGTACACCGTTACTGACAATTAACTAAAAAAAAACTTCACCTAAAATGTAATTGTCAAAATATGAAAAAAATTCTCTCACGAGTTTAAGCTAGCATGAAAAGTAGGTATAATTAGACATGTCTATATTAAAATGCTCCAAGCAACGTAATCTCGAAACATCCGATGGAAGTAATTAACTGTATTACAACGGGAGCAAGCAAAATGAAATACATTGTCACTTGAAGTAGCTAATTTTGAACGCAAATGGACTTGCAAAATGTGCGAAAATGTTTTAAGGAGAAAACTTCTATTTTTTTGAAGACATTTCATTCTGTTTGTGTGGATTAATATTACATAGAATTTGACTAAATCAAATAGCCGACCCAAAATAGGAGATATTACCTAATAAACAAAACTTATTTCTGTTTTTTATCTGAAACGAAATATGTGTCAAATTATTGTGCTTATTAGGCATTTAGACTTAGGTCTAAATACATATTAAGTCTCTACTTCTATAAGTAAAGATAAGTACAGCCTGTACATGTATTGAAAAAATCCTCATCAGATGATCATAATTAATTAACAGTGGCTTATTGTTTTATTCTGCATAAAGTATCACGAAGATAAAGTGTATCTTTATCTTCGTGATACTTAAGAGTTTTGAGTAACTAAATGTCACCTACATACATTCACTAGCTGATTTTTTTTTGAAAAACGCAATAAATTATGTCATCAGTGTATTTGGAGAAAGGATCATCTTTAATAGTGTATCGTCCAAGTCATAGTACTTGTACGGTTTAATATTTATTTTCTTACGGTCGGTTTATCAAACACCTTTTAATGAATTGTAAACTTACCTCAAATCAGGCTAAATGATGTGTAGAACGACTTTCCTCTAGTTGGACTGATGATGCAGTTAAATTGAGAAGGATTCGTCAGGAACTTAGAATACAGAATCAATTGACTTGGTCTCCATTTAAGAGCACCGAAGTCAACTATAAATAAAAAATAGCTGATAGATAGATGGTTAACTTAATAAATGGCTAGTAGGGTGATTGCTGGTCGGGTCTGTGGGGTCACGCGCCACTTGCGCTATCGCGTCGCATGGATTTAGCGCGGGGAGCGACAACTCCATAGGCCGCCGCCAAAAAAAAAGGTGATTGCTGGTAACAGTATTGTAGGTATTTCGTATCTATTTTCTTCTTGAAAGGAGAATGAGGATGGTGTCCGATGGTTTACTGTGTGAGACACAAGGAGGTTTCAGGAGTAGAAGGGGAGGCATGGATCAAGTGTTCTCTCTGCGCAACATTGTGGAGAAGCATCTGGCTCTAGGTAAGAGGGTTTTCTGCAGTTTTGTGGATCTGGAGAGAGCATTTGATACGGTTGTACGAAAGGAACTTTGGAACATTTTACCGGAGTATGGTATTAACGGTAAACTGCTACAGGCTGTGCAGTCCAGTTACATGGGCTGTAGAGCCTGTGTGCAGCTGGATGATGGAATGTCGCCTTGGTTTGACGTCAATATCGGTGTTAAGCAGGGGTGCGTTCTGTCAGCCAGGCTGTTTATCATATATCTGGATAAATGGCTCTAAAGGTTGATCGATATGAATGTGGGAGTCCCGATGGGCGACTCAGTGGTCACTGCTCTGCTCTATGCAGATGATGCAGTCTTGCTGACACAGTCAGCGAATGACCTGCAGACCCTAGTCGACATAATGACAGAAGATTGTAAGAAAAGGGGTCTACGCGTGAATGTGAGCAAAACCAAAATAATGGTCTTTGAAAGAGATGAAGCCAGAACAGATGTAAGAGTAACAATAGGTAATTATGTACTCGAGCAAGTGGATGAATTTGTATATATCTTGGATGTGGATTTAGCCGAGATGGAAGGTACACCACTGAAATAGAGCGAAGAGTGAATGCGGGAAATAGAGTGAATGGAGCGTTATGACAACTTCTCGGTAGCCACCACCTCCGCCAGAAGGCACGTGTAGCAATACATAACGCAGTGCTTGTCCCAACATTACTGTATGGAAGCGAGAGTTGGGTATGCAGAAAAGAGTATGAAAGTAAAATTAATGCGGTCGAACTCGTCTCTACGAAAAATCTGTGGAGTTAGGCTGACCGACCGCATGAGTAACGACGACGTAAGAGAGCGAGTAGGTATGAAAGAGAGTATTGGTGTAAAGATGCGAAAGGGAATGCTCCGATGGTTCGGACATGTGGAAAGAATGCCGATCGAACGTCTGGTTAAGAAGATATATAATGTGAAAGTGGAAGGATGTAGGTACCGGGGGAGACCGAGACTCACCTACCTAGATCAGATCGGTCGTGTACTGAAGGAAGGTGGAGTCAAGAGTCTCCGAAACCGGCGAGCGTGTATGAAGAGAATTATGAATGTTGAAGAAGCGAGTGAAGTATGCAAGGATAGAGTTCTCTGGCACTCTGTTCTCTCTACCTACCCTGCAAGGAATATGCCGTGATGATATGTATGTATGTATGTATTTAACTTCTCATAACGATTATTATTTGATTATAGCATTATTAATTTTTATACTTGAATACATGAAAAATTTCAAAACGGATTTTATCCTCTATTTTTATATAGAAAACTTCAAAGTATGGAATATATTCAACAAAGTAAAAGTGCACAATGTTGAATTAATGCTAGCATTTAAGTTTAATGTCAAATAATTTTAATGAAGCGCATATTATATATGCAAATTAATCTCCACAAACGTATTCTTTAATAATGTTTTTATTACCTTGCAAATTATTTTAATTGACAAGTAAAATCTTAAAATAAAACAATGGTTTAATTGGCTAATATCAATGTTAATTAATAGTAATTATTATATGAGGATTACAATGAATACTTTGAAAATATTTTTTTATATTCAGTATTGTTCATAAATACAATTAAGTATAAAGTAATTCGCATATTAAACACTAAATAAAGTTGTAAAATATTACTATCAAGCCTTATACTGCTCAAGGATATCGTAAAAGACAAGGTTTACATCGACTTAGGTTAACTGCAACTGACGCGAATTATATTTCTAAGAAGAGTTCATATTAGGCAGCGGTCACAAAAGAATTGACAATTTTTTTGTTATATGTATGATGGAAGAAAAGCCGAATGATTATAATGAGGTACTGGAAATAAAACTGAAATACATACCTATATAATTCTTTTATAAAATCGGATAAAATTATATTGCAAATTTTGGCAAAGGGGTTTGTGGGGTTTAACCTCACTTATAGATCACGATGATCAAAAGCAGACGTCGTCAGTCTAGTAGAATAGTGCATACATACATACATATCATCACGCCATATCCCTTGCAGGGTAGGCAGAGAGAACAGAGTGCCAGAGAACTCTATCCTTGCATACTTCACTCGCTTCCTCAACATTCATAATTCTTTTCATACACGCTCGCCGGTTTCAGAGGCTCTTGATTCCACCTTCCTTCAGTAGGTGACCAATCTGGTCCTGGTAGGCTAGTCTCGGTCTCCCCCGGTATCTCCTAATAGTGCATAGATATATAAAAATAATTTTATCAATCTAGGTTTCATTTTCAAATTACTATATAAAGATGTTTTTTTTTTAAAGAAAGACGAAAATAAATAAGTAAAAATTTTTTTATTGACATTATATACAAATACAAAAGTTTTCAATCGTATCTATTTATATTTCGTAAAGAATTTGTATAAAATTCACAATATTGCTACTTGGAACAGATATTATCAAAATTGACTACTTGACCTGGTTACTTTTTGTTAGCAGGCAAGTATAATGCCAAGAGTATATAAACTAATTATAAAAATTAGCTCAAGACAGCAAAACCGAGTATGGGTGGGTCACTCCCAAGACGCTAGAAATGGCGGGCTATCCGTAGTTATACGCTAGGCTTATCGCCCCGGAAGGAGCAGGTGGGGTGTGGCCAGCAAAAATTACCTGTCAACTTCCCAGGAGTACGAAAAGGCATGGTACAGTAGGATATCTTCGTCAAATTTTGTAAAGGTTCATATAATGACTATTTTTAAAGTTGAATGTAGGAGTTTCATTATTCTAGCAAAACAATAAAAAAGACTTTTGAAAATAAAAATACCAATCTTGAGACGACTTGACGACTCCAATCCCAGTAAATCCTTGAAAATTAAATTTGGCATTGTCATTCCTTAATACACACACAGTTTAACGACCGTGCAGTAGATAAATCTAATATTTTAACCTTTTCATATTCTTTTTATTAGTTTTTATTTTTTGACGTGGAATTATTTTAATAATATAACCGTTATATTATTATATAAATAAATGTGTTTAATAATATTTTAATTAATACGATCTTAGGTAGTAACAACCAGGAATCACGAATTGCGTCATTTTAAATTATGATAATTGTATATGGTTTGCACTGATAGCAGAGTGGTTTAAGCATCAAACTCTGGTGCCGAGTATCGTGAGTTAAATCCTAATAATGCGAGACAATACTGGACATGGATATGACATGTGTTAATTATTTGTATATTATATACATACAATCAACTGCGAGACAAAGATTTGTTCCTTACAACGATTTGTTTTTATAAACAAAATTGACAGCAAATCAGTTTTATATTAAACTGTCTTTAGTTACTTGTGCAGTATTACCTGACGTAAATGTTTCACATCTGAGGTACACACTACATACGATCCTTTCTATGGAAATTGCAGAGAGTAATATCGATGCAAGCTACATGCGGTTATATTTCCAGGTATATCGGTACACGTATTAGATAGGTAATGTAATAGAACCTTGTTTTTTTTTTTTTTGAAATGTAATAGAACCTAGGTAATAGTAGGAAATTCATGCTAAACCGTTGCAGAGAATTATTGCAAGTAAGTGCAAGAGACGATCACCTTGTCTGAAAAATTGCCAGAAAAAGGATATAAATATATAACAAACAATAGCAAGTAAAAGGGACTAATTCCACCACACATTCCCACTATTGTAACTCCTGTAAGCCAGGATCCACAATGATCTCCATAAATGACACCGAGGTTTGACTCTTAGGTAGTTCCGGTGTATGATTTTAATTGTCTTGGTACCCGCAATAAATTTAATTAGAAAAGGTTAAAGAGGAGGAGTTGGAAATAATGATTCCACTTCGCTCCTAGGCAAAGCGGGAGATAGGAAAACAAAATTGACTAGTCAGCCAATATGTAGAAGGGGTGTACAACTACGATAACCGCAGCAGTACGGTACCACGGATACGAAAGAGCTTAACGGGGCCTATAAGTGAGTCTTAAGAATGATTGCTGCAGTAAGTATGGCAGAAACGCCAGAATTCACGGCAGTTTTCTCAAGTTGCCACAAGGTCCGTATAGTATACTACTTCATAGGTATATATAAGCAGTAGAAGTGAGGTTTTGAAGACTTAATTAATAAATAAGGTAAAATGAAACGGTTTCATCGAAGTAACCGTTATAATTAATAGATACATTCCAGCCTGCTACCGGAGTATCGACGGGGGATGGTACCCGAAATTGTAACCTACCTGGCTGGCCACGGAGGTTAAGGAAGCGGTACCAGTGGCCGGCTCAATGGTGATGGGAAAGGAATACGGTGGGCTATGGGGTAACGCGCCGACCTTCCGTCGCCCTGAACGAAAATGACGGCGTGTGTGACCATAGCCTGCCAAAAAAAAAGGTGCTAACACTTATAAGTGTTATAACACTTATAACTGAATATATAATAAACATTATAATGTTTATTATATATTCAGTATAAAATAATTCGTCATTTAATACACGAACTAAATAAAGATCCACTAACTTTTCTTGTGCAATAAATTTCTTCAACTTCGTACATCCATGTAAAAGAAAAGAGCTCCGAATAATTTAGCCACGTGGCTCCAACTGCTCTTCGAATACTCAATTACCACTTTTTGTCTCAGTAGTACGCTTTGTTTTTTTGTTTTTATTTTACTTTTCACTTCACTGGAGGGAGGAATGCATATTAAATGTCAGACGGTAGATGTTTTGTTCCACTGTTTATTTTCTTTATGAACCAATGTGCCTATTCGTAAGTACTGTAGGATAATTTTATTTACATCAGCATCCGGGCCCATATGAGGTATTTGGGCCTGGTGCTCGACGGGCATTGGTGGTTTCGGGAGCATTTCCGCAGGCTCACTCCGCGGCTCGTCGGCGCGGCGTCCACCCTTTCATGGCTTATGCCGAATGTGGGCAGACCGAGCGCTACGTGCCGACAGCTGTACACGGGGGTCGTCCGGTCAATGGCCCTGTACGGCGCACCGGTGTGGGCGGGGTCCCTGACCGTTCGACTCAGGGCTCTTCTGTGGCGACCACAGAGGGCCATGGCGGTCAGGGCTGTACGCGGTTACCGCACGGTGGCGACGGAGGCAGCGTGCCTATTGGCCGGGAGTCCCCCGTGGGACCTGGAGGCGGAAATGCTCGCCGATTTGTATCGGCGGGTGTCGGTGGTGCGCGCGGAGGGCGGTGTGGTCTCTTTGAGGGAACTCACCGCCTGGCGCGTCGACGCCCGCCTAGATGTCATTGCCCGTTGGGCAGTCCGGCTGGAGAGGCCTCGGTTCGGTGTGCGAATCGTAGAGGCCTTCCGGCCGGTGCTGATGCAGTGGTTGGAACGGTGGCACGGGGTGCTCTCCTTCCGACTGGTGCAGGTTTTGACGGGGCATGGATGCTTCGCCAAATACCTGCACAAGGTCGTCAGGAGGGAGAATACACCGTCCTGCCACCACTGCGATTGCGACGAAGACACGGTGCAGCATACGCTCGGGGTTTGTGCCGCTTGGGCAGAGCAGCGTCGTGAACTCGTCGCAATCATCGGTGCCGACCTGACGCTGCCGACCATCGCCAGGGCGATGCTCGACAGCGTCAGGAACTGGGACGCGGTCGCAACCTTCTGCGAGGCAGTAGTCTCGCGGAAGGAGGCAGCGGAGCGCGTGCGCGAGGAGCGTCTCCTCGACGGCGTGAGCCGCCGCCGGCGACTGGGGCGGCGCAGGCGCGATTACCTGCGCCTGATGCCGCCCTAGCCAAGGCCGCGGGTGACTGGATCGGGGAATTAGTCCGTCACCCGCCGAGAGGCCGACCACGTGAAGAAAGACCGTCATCCTACCCGAGAGGGGGATGTCGGTCGAGGAGAGGGTACTCCTCAGGGGTAGTCCGTCGGGCCGACCACTGACTTCAAGTCACTCTGCTCCGGTGGTCGGCCCAACGACGAAGGCGACGTCACGGGTGGGTTACGGATGTGCCCGCTTACGCCCCTCTGTCACCCCGGATGGAGTGGTGCGAGGAGTGCGCCGACCGCAGCCCACCCCCAAAAAAAAAAAGGATAATTTTATTTACAAAATAGTATATTTATAACAATAGCGTTATTTTAGTATACATAATAAATAATAAATATATAAATAAATAAATAAATAAAAAGCCTTATATTTCTTACTAAAAAGTTTTAAAAATATAATGTTAACTAAACTGATTTTCCTTTTTTATTAAATTATGTTTGGTACTAACTAGATAGCAAAAACCTCTCGTTTTAATTGAGAGTAAAGGCCTCCTTTAGAGATTTTCCTGTGTCTCTATTGGTTGCTGTATTCATCAATTGATCGCACGTATACATATGACAAATTAAACAATTTCGACATCGAATAATTATTGAATGCCACGCAGTCGCACATGCATACGCGGACGCACATACACACGCCAAAACTCTTAAAGTTACATAATATGTTTGCTATAATAAATACTCTTAAAGATGTTTAAAACTCGTGCCCTGCTTTAAAACAGATTTCCTTATATACAAACTACAATCATCATTCTCCTACTCTTATCCCAATTACTTTGGGTCGATACAATATGTACTCTTCTTTCATAGTACATATTTGTAAAAGTTATTGACAATAGTTTTATGACCGGCCACCTGCCAGACCTCAACCCTCCTTTAGTCGTCTCATACAATCATCCAAGGGTAAAAAAAAGAGGGGGATGATTTGCATACTTACTCCATCACCACAAGGATATATTACCACCCCATCGGTAAAATCGGCTGAAGAATCGCTAAGAGAATGATTAACTATAATTTTAACTGCGTTCACCAACACACCTGATTAACATGGAATTTATGGCATTATCCGGGATAACATCGCCTATTGATAAGCTGAAAGATGGATTAAATATATAGAAAATGTATATATTCATTTATCAAAAAAAAATTCAAGTTCCTCGTTCTGCAAGGGGCGACTAGGGAGGTGCAGACGGCTAGATACACACCTCTTTCCATGATTGTAAATAACGACATGAGGTTAGAAATTTAACTATAAGCGGCCAACGCCTAAAACAGACGACACAAAAAAGTACGTAAATATATTTCCACAACGTGAACATAAAATAAACCGGGCTGCAAGTTAAAAAAATATATAAATAAATCACTTTATCATTAATGGATGATCCTTGAAGATCTCAAATCTCATATATTTTTTTTTATTAATATATTCATTAACTGATACTACTTTGACTAGTTACAATAAAGACAAAATAAACGATATATTATTTTATTCAAGTAAAATTGACCCAATATAACATAAAGAAATCGCCAATCATTGATCAACAATAGATTCCACATTAATATCAAAGAAAATATAATTCTTATTCAATCCTGACATCGTTTCATTCTATCTATTATCTAACAAAGAGAAATGCATTACCAACATGCAAATCCGTCCAAGTAACAATTGGCCGCAGCTGCAACATTCCAATCCACTCCGTCTTTATCAAAGAAATAAATGAAAGAAATTGTTTGCAGTTTCACTTTTTACATTCAATCTCTTGGTTCATATTTGCATTGTGCAAATAAGAGTCTATCTTTAAAAATATCAGTGAATAATAACCCAAGTCTGTGCGCTTTCAAAAGAATAACTGAAGGGCGTGTCAACGTATAAAAATAAATGATGAAGACAAAATTTATCCTTTAAGAGCAAGTTTGGTTCTTTACGCGTATGTTCAATAGAGAATGGAGGAAACGTGGATGATTGAAGACATGTCTTTGAAAACTTTTGAAGACCTTCGTTGTTATTTGATCTTATTATTGTTTGTTGAGAATATGATATTACTTATTTATAAGAAAGAGTCTGTGTAGAAGGATTTCAATTAAGGAGTATTAAATTACTGTAAGAACTTATTAAGTAATGGTATATTTCCTGCCGTGATCTAAGAATACAAAGTGTGTATGTATGTTAGATTGTATATGTATATACTATGTATATTTATATATTTTTTCATATGGTGACGGAGTAAGAATACAATTTACAACCTTCTATCTTACCAGTGGGTTTTAAGAGACGACTAAAGAATATGAAACATATATAACATCTATGCAAGAGAAGGAAAACTCGAATAAAGAATCGTATATTAACACTTCGGACCAGCGTGGTATAGTAAGTCAATTTCCCTCCCATTATGGAGGAGGCTCAAGTCCAATAGTGGGATATATAAAAGCTGAGATGATGATGACAATATATTTATACTATTATCAAAGAATTGATTTAACTGCTTATAAAAATTGCCAATTCAACAAGTTTTTCTCGCTCGCATCTTAGCTGTAATGTACTTCTAAATATATATTAGAAGGGACTATTACAATACATAGTCTCGTCGTTGTATTAAATGACATTGTCATTTTCTTACTTGCTTTTACGTAGAACTGTAAAATAAGCGTAAAGAACACTTCAACGAGGGAACTACGATAAAAAATCTTAGCGAAACTCACAACATTTAACTTCCAACTTTTTTACTTTTCACTCAGTTCTTATTGACCATAATACAGTAGAGGCTTCTAAAAGTTTCAACTTTAAGTTTAAAGTAAAGAAGTATTGTAACTATAATATGAATAGTAGTTGGAACGCATTTTAAGTACCGCAACAAGCAAAAGTGGTGTTAAATATGATATTAAATATATTAATGTTGTATACATTTCACATATCTTTGTGGTATTCTTGTGACACAGGATGTAATTTCCTATATCTTCCAAGATGCGTGACAGTATAATGTCAGGATTCCCAAATTGTAGCTCGAGGGTGGCAATTACCGTTGTCGGCAATGTAGCACTTATCAGAAGGGATGACGCGGCTTTGTGAGCTGATCCTTTCAGACATTTCCTTAGGCGCCACAGATTATCATTATCCTTGAAATTACAAACTTTAGACGATTCCTCATACGCCTGTTTAAAATGCAACCAATCCATGGGGTCACCAGAAAATACCGTTAATTCTTTCGGTGTACAAATGCGACTTAACAGGTGGGTATTTAGATGGTTGCTGGTAGAAGCGGCTGTGAGATCCTAAGTGCGCTGGCCAGCTGATCAACTGTCCCATCAGTGCCGGCATCCTGTATGGCCGGCGGGCACGGCACGTTGCTCTTCTTCCTTCTTCGCGGTTCTACGAGGGTTCACCACACTTTTTGGTGTACGAAACATTTGTAGTATATCCAATAATTTGGCTCGAAGTGGCCAACTATATGGTTACACTTCGCTAAATAAATGTAAACAACGTGTATGATGATAGTATGGTGGTTTATTGCGATCTTTATAATAATATTTATGGTATTTTACAGAGCTAAGCTTAAGCGTGCCGATCGCAGCGGCGGTTACTGGACGACTACTTATATTATACTTATACAAGTACCTTACAAAATTAATATACAAAATTATTATACTTTAATAAAATTTCATATGTATACACATTATGTTATCTGCATCTATGCGTCGCTTACAAATGTAATTGTTCTTTTTCATTCTGTATGGTTACGGAGTAAGAATACAATTCAGCACCCCATATTACGCGTGGGGTTCGAACCCCGCTTGTGACATCATTTTTCGTTTCGTAATCGGGTATTTATAAATAATTAAGCATATTAAATGCTAAAAATTTCAGTAATTTAAATAACAAGATTGTGTCATCGTTTATGACAATTCTAACTGTAAAGTTTGAAGTATTAAGCCTATACAATGTGTAAACATTGTCCGCTAGATGGCATACGTTACCTTGAAAACGTAAGATATAATATGAAGCGAAATTTGCATGTCCTAATATAGTTCACGATGGTGTAAGTGGCAGCACAATTGGGCTGGATTCCCAATAGGTGCGGGTCATTCCCAAGGAGGATTGACGTCAGGCAGGCGGCTGGTCATTAAATTATTGCCAATAACTTCTACAACATGTACTATGAAAGAAGGGTACGTATTGTATCGACCCCAAGTAATTGGGATAAGAGTAGGAGATTGATGATTTGTTATTATTTTATTATATGTACCAGTTTAACTATTTTTTAGCATGACATCAACATTGTCTTACGCTTATACCAATTACTTTGGGTCGACGCAATATGTACCATCTTCTATCGTACATATTGCAAATATGTTAGTTATTGACAATGCGTATATGATGATACTTTCTCGATGATTTCCATTTCCCATTCACTTCGTGATTCCTAGGCTTATAAGACTCCAACAGGAAGTGTATAATCATATCATAATCATCCTGTCTATCCTAATTACTTGCGATCGGTATAAGTATTTTTCTTCATTCATTCATTCATTCGTACATATTGCAATGAAATGGTTTTATGACCGGCCGCTTGTCTGACGTCACACCTCTTCGGGAATATAATTATTTGACCATACGGCATCAGATGGAATTGAACCAGGTCTATACATATATACAGCTCTTAGTCCTCTTTTAAGATACTCACGAGCAATATAAGGGTTGATATTCGGATTGTAGCCGCCATCACACACTTTTTAACATAATATGCATGCATTTTTTTTTTATTTTTTGTAAAGCTGAATGATGGATCTTAAATTCTTTGCAGATAATAATATTATTTATACTTATGTAATTTACTATAATAGTACTTTATAATATATTTTTCTGTTTTTTTTTCCGTGTAGTGGTGGAGTAAGAATACAATTAACTACTTACCTTACCCGTGGGTGATCGTAAGAGACGAATAAGCGATATAAAATGCGTATTGTTATACGCATTTTATATCGCTTAGTCGTCTCTTAGATTATAGATGTTTCTATGCAAGAGAAGGAAAACTCGAAACAGAACCCTGTATCAACACGTCTGACCAGCGTGGTATAGTACGTCAGTTGCCCTCCTATTCTGGAGGAGGCTTGAGCCCAGCAGTGGGATATATATGAGCTGAGATGTATATATTTTACTATATCTATATGTAAGGTAAAATATGGTGCCATATTGAATTTTAGTTCTAAAAGTTCTAAGAATTTGAATTGTTAATTAAGTTACACAATTTATTATATGTATATACAGCCAAGGTAAATAATTGCATTTTAATGTAAACAAAATTTGATTACTATTTGTTCAATGAATCTGTCGTAAACACTTTCAGTTACAGTGCACAGTCGATTGGAAAATTCTTCAAGCGCTTACTTATCTTGCCGTATAAATACTACTTTTATTTATTTTAACATGGAACGTCTTTTAAATTAGACGAGTACTAAATGCTAAGATTATATGTTTTATATAAACATATAAACATAACGTTTTTGCTATGTGGTAGAAGCTACAAAACCCCCCAACTGTATCAGGCGGGGGGCGTTGTGTGGGACTCGTCGGCCATTGTGCGACTAAAATATCGACTAAAACCACAGCGGTCCCATCCGCACTTTTACAGGGTGCCGAAGAGAGCGTCTGATGACATTAAACTCCGACACCCCAACGCATGGCCGTCTGGCTAGGTCCTGTCGTTATTCAAGGCGGTAGGAGAAGCGCATTTCGCTTCCACCTCTCTGGTCGCTGCCGATGGAGTAAGTCAGCGTATGCAAGCGTCTCGCGCTGCCACCTCGCGGCTTCCTTCCTCCTCATGACGGTCTGAAAAAACGGGACTATCGAAGACTAGCACTTGTCGCTCTCAAGCATCTTGGAGATGATGGTCGGCAGCGACAGGTCCATTCCCAATGCCGCCGACAGATCGTTGCGCTGGGACCCCTAGGTAGGGCCTACTTCCACTGTGTGGCGCGCATCGTCAATTAGCATGCCACACTTATGACATCTTAGAGGCCCCTTTCCTTCGAATTCTATGCAGGTACTTACTGGAGACTACATGTTCGGTAAGCATCTGCACCATTCTACATCTTAAGCTACCGTGCCTTCTCGCGAGCCGGCGGTGGATATGTGGTGCAACTACCTCCACAATCCCCCGCCCTACTACAGGAGACTTCAGACCTTCCCTCCACCGCTAGATTACCGTCCTTTGAGCGACTTCTTGTGTTCTGTGCAGCTTCCTGATGGAGACCTGCTCGCCGTTGGCCTGCGCTGTGGCGAGGAGCTGGTAAACCTCCACCAACGCTACAAGCGGCCAAGGCGGGTCTCCTACCAGCAGCATCGCTGCAGTCCAGGATACCACATGGTAGCCCTCACCGCCATAACTCTCTGCGGTCGTCGCAGGAGGACACTCCAACCAATTAAAGGCATTGTGCCATGGACTGGACGATCCCAGTGTATAGAGCGACTCCTAACCCTTACTTGACCAGGAGTAATCCGCCTTTCAAGTAATCATCATTATCATGATCCTCCTCCTATTCTAATTACTTGAGGTCGACGCAATATGTACTCTCATCATATATATTATAAAACTTTTATGACCAGCCACCTGCCTAACGACAACCCTACTTGGTAATGTGATTACATAACTAAGTAGGGTTTTTCATTGACCAGACGACATCAAAAGAAGTTTTACTTAAAGTTCTTAATCGTCTTATTTAACACTCATCATCTCATCATTATCATCTCAGCTCATATATTTCCCATTGTTGGGTTCGAGTCTCCTTCATAATAGGAGGGAAATCGACCTACTACACCACGGTAAGATGTGTTTTTTCCTTTGCATATTTCTTTACCTTGCTGCATGTTTAATGCGTTTTATATCCCTTTATCATCTCATACGATCACCCACGGGTAAAATAGGTGATGGTGAATTGTATTCTTACTGCGTCACCACACGGAAATTATCATCATTATTTCAACTCATATACGTCCCACATAGAGAGGGAAAATGAATCTACTATTCCACACTGGTCAGACGTCTTGATACAGATACAGAGTTTTATTTCGAGTTTTCCTTCTCTTCCATTTTATCTTGATGTTGTATCAATCAGTTGACTTTTATGATATGTATGACTAAGATAGGGGATGATGAATTTTATTCTAAATTCTATAAGCACAAAGAAATATTTTCATATAGTGAAACTATTTATTATTATAGGTGCAATTGTTCCAAAAATTACTCTCGGCTTAAAATAAAATCAATGTTATTTACATTTATGGAACATTTCCAATATCTCATTGAGATAATTAATTTTAATATATCAATAAAATTAATTTATACTTCAATACTGGCTACTGTCGTACTTTATTTTCTCAAGCTCACTCATTTAAATTACAAGTTATAATAACTACAATAAAAGAAAATTAATTCGTAAAATTTTAGATATAGGAAACTGAAATGAATCTATTCTGTCCATTAATTACCATTAAGAATGTTCCGCCCTTTTGTTTTTGTATTACATACAAGGTAAATTCAGCTATCGAAAGTATTATTTTTTTAAGCAACAACCCCATAAGATCTTCAATGACATAAGCATATCACGAGGACTTTAAGCATACAAATAAGAAATACAAATTACCCATTGACTAAGGATAATTATTTGTAAATTTTATAAAGAGTTTTCTACCGAGGAATCAAAGGCGTAATTATTTCTATTTAAACGCTTATAATGTAATTAAATTAGTATAATTAATATAATTTCGCAACGACGACGTAAGAGAGCGAGTAGGTATGAAACAGAGTATTGGTGTAAAGATGCGAAAGGGAATGCTCCGATAGTTCGGACATGTGGAAAGAATGCCGAACGAACGTATGGTTAAGAAGATATACTTACAATGCGAAAGTGGTAGGATGTAGGGACCGCAGGAGACCGAGACTCACCTACCTAGATCAGATTGGTCACGTACTGAAGGAAGGTGGAGTCAAGAGTCTCCGAAACCGACGAGCGTGTATGAAGAGAATTATGAATGTTGAGGAAGCAAGTGAAGTATGCAAGGATAGAGTTCTCTGGCACTCTGTTCTCTCTGCCTACCCTGCAAGGGATATGGCGTGATGATATGTATGTATGTAATAACTATTCAAATATTATTTAGGCTTTTATGATTATAAGGACAAATAAGGTTATTGGGCCGCACGCCGGCTTATGTCCAGACTAAGTGACTAGAGTATGTCCAGACTAAGTGACTAACTAGGGTATGTCCAGACCTAAGTCTGCCACAAAAAAGGGTAAACATCGATTTGTGGTACTTATATTTCCCTATGTAACTTGTAAGACATATCAAGAATGTGTGTTTATTGGCGTCACTGATTACAGATTCTGTTTCAACGCAGAAACTAAATATCACCTCAACGAAACATCCCGCTTCTTGGCTCAAGCCTCATTCGCAATTGGTGGGAAATTAACCCACTATAGCATATGAGTTGGTATAATATTTTATTTCAGTAATACAAATTCATTCGCAGTAAAAAAAATTACTAACGTTTAATCTTTAATATGAACTAAAATTGAATCACTTTTTACTCTTTGAAAGATGCTGTCAAACTTATTAAAACCTAGACGCGGTGCTCATTTGCATGCTTCAAACATTCCTACCCTACTCACATACTCTATTGTTAAGTTACTTGATCCAAGAATAAGATATCAACATTAATTTGATTTGGGTATTGCAGAGAATTCAATAAAAAATTCAAACATCAGTGACCCTTATCAACTAGCTCTTGAAGGTTAATATTTGTAACAAAACGTATGTTGGATGTTCTTTGTTTGTTAGGCATTATATTAACCCTAGCCATTATTCCCTAGCCGAGCCGAATTAGTAGAAACAGATCGACGTCCTCCCCGATTGACGTAGGAGAGGGTACCCCTCAGGGGGTATTTCGTCGGGCCGGTCACTGATGACAAGTTCACACTGCTCCGATGACCGGTCCAACGACGAAGGCGAAGTTCACGGGTGGGGTACGGGTGTGCGTGCTTACGACCCTCTGTCACCCCGGACGGAGTGGTGCGAGGAGTGCGCTGACCGTAGCCCACCCCCCAAAAAAAGGTAGGATTATATTATTCTTTTTAGTTCTTATATGTCCCACTTATAAGCAATAATAAGTCTACTTCACGATCATAGTGAAAACCAGCCAGCAATACTGTTTAAATGAATTATTATCAGACTGTATTTCAAGCGATTTGCTTTTAGCAAATAAGTTATCTGTTTATGTCAATTGGTAGTTTCTTATAACATTTACAGAAAAAAGGGGTGTTAAATACTTCAACGAGCGAAATCTATATGAACCTTCTCCTAATTGGAAATCCGTTCCAACTGTCCTACCACTTAGATAAGTGTGAGCTCGTATGCCAATTAATTTGGGGCTCGTATTATTTTTATTAGAGATGTGTGTCCTCTATCAGAATTGATTACACCGATTGTGCCGATTTAATGTTCTAACTTTATAGTTAGAATTGTATTAAACGATGACACGGTCCTGGTTCGGAATTCCAGAGATCACGCACACACATCAGAGTCACAAGTGGAATTCGAACCCACACCTATTGGAAATCCATTCCATCGTGCTCCCACTTACACCACCGTGAACTATAGTAGGATATTCGATTCTCGCATTGTATTTTTATCGTTTAATACAATTCTAACAGTAACAGCAGAGTTTGAGTATTAAGTGTACAATGTGTAAACAATGTCGGGTAGATGGCACACCTCTCCTTAAAGACGAAAATATAATACGATGCGAGAATTGAATGTTCACGGTGATGTAAGTGGCAGCATCATTGGAACGGATTTCCAATAGGTGTGGATTCGAACCCCACTTGCGACAATCATTTTTCGCTCGTAATCGGGTTTTTATAAATAATCAAGCATATTATATGCTAAATTTCAGTAATTTGAAACTTTAACGTCTTCTAAATACACGTACCTACATACATTAATACCGCTACTACAGTTTTGTTTATGAAAATAACTCAACGAAATTATTATATCATACATACATACATATCATCACGCCATATCCCTTGCAGGGTAGGCAGAGAGAACAGAGTGCCAGAGAACTCTATCCTTGCATACTTCACTCGCTTCCTCAACATTCATAATTCTCTTCATACACGCTCGCTGGTTTCGGAGACTCTTGACTCCACCACCATTATTATATCGATTTGAGTATACAGATTTATAACAATATTTTTGAAATTGGTTATTTAAGATCCGTCTTCAGAGAAAAATGCGTACATTTAAGGACTCTCTAAAACACTTTTATGCCCTTTTTTACCAACGATCCCCCAAATTTTAGGTAATAAATGATATTTAAAAAAATATGTTACGTATTAAATATTTTGCTTTAAAGTTACTTGAAGTTCGTTTTTAATTTTTATCTTCAATTAACGTGAAAAAGTAAAACAAATTAACATCAATATTACGAGTCATTTATATCGGAGGAAAATACTTTAGATATCGCCTAAAATTTAAGAATCTTTGATAGAAACGGGCATTACTCATTTTGAATAAACATAATCTCATCATCATCACAGCCCACATATGTACCATTGTTGGGCTCGGGCCTCCACCATAATGTGAGGGAAATCAACCTACTATACCATGTTGGTCAGACGCTGCACTTAGACAAGTGCGAGCTGTCGTATTACAATTAATTTGGGTTTCATATTATTTTATCGTCATCCGTGTGGTGACGGAGTAAGATACAATTCACCACCGCCTATCTTACCCATGGGTGATCCTACGAGACGATTAAGGGATATAAAAAGCATATAACATCTATGCAAGAGAAGAAAAACTCGAAACAAAACCTATACCCACACGTGTGACCAGCATGGTATAGTAGGTTAATTTCCCTCCCATTATGGTGGAGGTTCGCGCCCAACAGTGGGACATATATGAGCTGAGATGATGATGATGATGATGACCTCATTCAATTACATAATCAGTATGTTACACTTGTTTTTTACCATTCTATCTTTTGTCAATATCATCGTAATAACCGGAACTCGAGCACCCCTTCGTCAACTGACTGATGTATAAAACACAGTTCTTAGACATTCATATTTTTCTACTATCTAAGTATAATTTCAAAAAAGAAATTAATGACGTGCTACTTATGAATAACAGTGCATAAAACTTCTTATGTATGCATGTCTGTAACTTTCTTTATTCCTATGTAAATATGTGGACATTTGTGTCGGTTATATGTTAAATAAATTGTTTAATAAGGTCTTTATTGTATGTGTAACTATTTTACGGTCGCAATAAATGAAATAAAAATAAAATATAGAAATATGTCTGGGCACATTTCATATAACGCCTTATCATAAATCTATAGCAATCTTGCACAACGTTGAAATTGTACTCAGTTGTTTAATCAGTCTATCTATTCTTGTGATATCAATCCATTCGTTGTTGGACAAGATAAGTCTTTCTGAATCACCTATATTGGTATCTATATGGATGAATTACAATACATTTTGAAAGAAAGTTTTTTTTTCAATCAGGATCTGTTCCAACCATAATCTTTTATTTTATATTTGAGGCAATTACGAGTATATCCTGATACGAAGAACTTTTTAGACTAAAGCTAATATTGACTGAACATGTTTTATATAACTGTATAAAAAAAGTAACTTAAAATTAGTAATGAGCTCGTGAATTTTCACGGCGAATATTCTCAGTGACAACCACGTTCCCATTTGTGATAATATATAAATAAAGATTGAACGAAATAATTTCTTTTTTTTTTTGGCGGCGGGATATGGAGGTTTCACGCCCCGCTAAATCCGTCCAGGACGACAGAAGAGGCGGCGCACAACCCCATAGACCCGCCCTACATGTGCCTCTCCATGCCATGCGAGTGAGCCACCGGAACCCGGTCTTTGTCTTCGGTGGCCCGTCCGGCGTTTTACCCACTCGAAAAGATACCTGCCACGATAAACCGCCAGGCGGGCCACCGAAGACAAAGACCGGGTTTGGATGAAAGATGGGATCGTGCGCCGCTTCTTCTGTCGCCCCGAATGGATTTAGCGGGGATTAAGGTAAGATAAATATATCATATAATTTATTATGGTAAATATTATATTTATATATAAAGAATTATTATACTATTAATATTAGTTAGGCTGACCGACCGCATTCGTAACGACGACGTAAGAGAGCGAGTAGGTATGAAAGAGAGTATTGGTGTAAAGATGCGAAAGGGAATGCTCCGATGGTTCGGACATGTGGGAAGAATGCCGAACGAACGTCTGGATAAGAAGATATACAATGCGAAAGTGGAAGGATGTAGGTACCGAGGAAGACCGAGACTAACCTACCTAGACCAGATCGGTCATGTACTGAAGGAAGGTGAAGTCAAGAATCTCCGAAACCGGCGAGCGTGTATGAAGAGAATTATGAATGTTGAAGAAACGAGTGAAGTATGCAGAGATAGAGTCCTCTGTCACTCTGTTCTGTCTGCCTACCCTATAAGGGATATGGCGTGATGATATGTATGTATTATGATAATTTTTGATATGTGAAAAGAATGTTATGGGTCAAATCTACACAGTAAGCAAATCCTCACAGACTGGCCTGCTGCTGTAGACAAAAAAACTTTTAACAGTGTGATCCTATCTACGTTAATAAAATTAAGATATTTCTTAATACCCTCACGAATCTCTGTACAATATACAAGAGATTATAAATTATATTATGACTGTGGTTTCCTTTATATTGGCCAATAAAGTGTAATGAATATAAGCACATAGCATCACTACAAGAGAGAGACGGCTCGTAATTAGGGGTGTCCACTTTGAAAAAACATCGATGTTTTTTTCGATTCGATAAATCGAAACTGTACATCGATGTCTTTCGATGTATCGGATGAAAAAAACATCGATGTTTTTAAACATCGAGTACTTTTTCTAAAGTCATATCCAAAGTGTTACTTTTAAAAAAAAAAAATTTTTTTTTTGTAGCATTTATACCTATTCCAATCCCTTATAAAACTGACTTCTAAAAAAAAGGTCCTTTTTGTGGCATTTATACCTATTCCACACATCCCTTATCAAACAGATTTCTAAAAAAAAAAAAAAAATCTTTTTTGTGGCATTTACTGGTTATCATCGTTTCGATGTTTTATGAAAAAACATCGATACATCGAGTATTTCGATAGCTAAAAAAAAACATCGGATCGATTCGATGTATCGCATTGTAAACATCGATGTTTTCGATGCATCGATGTATGTCGAATATCCCTACTCGTAATAAAACACTGTATCTAAAACCCAAAAAGGTAGTTAGATTTCTATCCCAACACAGAGCAAGCCTGTATTCAATACTGTTCTGTATATAGACTGAAAAATAATAACGTAGAACTGTTATTAAACGCTATCTCACATAATATGTGAAATTCAGTAGTGGCCACGCTGTTGACAATTCTGTCTACAGCCACGGGTCGGTCCGTCCCGGGTCCCGAGTACCACACTCTCGCAGAAGATCGACGTCTGAGTAATGGCAATATGCTGTTGTGCTTCGTTCGGTGAGAGAGAGAGAGAGCCGGAAGTCCAACTGGGTAGGTTTGGGGATTATTTTGGTAGGCAGCGGCCTAGCTATACCCTTTTTTTTTTTTTTTGGTGGACTATGGATTCGTCTCGCCCCGCCAAATCGGTCCAGGGTGACGGAGGAGAAGGCGGCGCGTGACCCCATAGACCCACCGTAAAACTCCTCTCTCTTCGCCGTGCGAGCGGGCCACCGGGACCCGATTTTTAACTTCGGTGGCCGGCCTAGCTATACCCTTGGTATTGCATAGGTCCATGAGCAGCAGTGACACTTACCATCAGGTGTGCTGCTTGCTCGTTTGCCACCAAAAACAATATAAAAAAAAAATATGTATTGATGTATTTTTGAGTGACGTAATTGTGTGTATTCATATATACACAGAATAATATAAGAAATATATTTATAATTCGATAAATTTAAGCTAAACAGTTTCATCATCATCACAGCCCATATATGTCCCACTATTCAACTCGGATCTACTCCATCGTAGGAGGGAAATTAATCTAGTATACCAGGCTGGTTAGACGTGTTGTTATAGGGTTTTGTTTCGAGATTTGCTTCTCTTGCATAGATGTTATATGCGTTTTATATCTCTTAGTCGTCTCTTACAATCACCCACGGGTAACATAGGGGATGGTGAATTGTATTCTTACTCCGTCACTACACAGATAAAAGATAAACAGTTTAATATTCAACATAATTTCTCTGGTATTTAGACAATTGTAAGTAAAGTTAAATACTGTGATTTCAAAATATTGGGGAAGGAAAGCATTGTTTCAGGAGAGAAAAACGTGACTCAATGCCGTATACGAATTGAATTAGATTGCATATTGTTAATTCTTAGAGTTTTGCTAAATTCCATGACGCCAGGTTTTATGGTATTTTATAACTTTTTTTTCACTTCTTAATGTCCATGGATATGTTTTTCATATTAATTAATAGTTATATAACTTACGCATAGATTTTTTAAATTATAATTTGTTTCAACCAAAATTGTTATAGTAATTTATGGTTATATTTCTATAGTGTTAAAATTTAAAATCAGATAAGTAGCACCTACATATTTTAATTAAATACAAGTTTTTTTCTAACCTCGTTATCCAATGATATCATTCATTAATTTTCTTTAAGTCGTCACTTGGGAGTTTGATACGGATTTAAAACTCATAATAAGTATCTAATTTTGGTAATAACTGAAAATAAAAAAATCATAAATTGATGTATAAAATAAAATTCATATTGAAGTTTTTTTTTATATGAGGAAACAAACAAAAAACTATCGATATTCGATCCCTGTGATGAACATTTTCATACCGTAAAATATGTAAGCACGGTATGCGAGACTGACCGGTGCGGTGTTTGTTGCTATTCGAACCCATATACCATACGTTCAACATGAAACGTTTTGAATAATTACGCGTTATTTTGGTTATGAAACTATTTTAAGTACAGATATTTGATATCTTCCATGATCATCCTACAAGATTTAAAAAAAAAGTTACTTATTTCTTATTTTTTTTATCATTAGTAGATACTATTTCATTGGTTAGTTAGGAAATATGGTTTATTTTAATATTATGCATGTTTTACAAATTCTAGTCGCTAATTTTACCCATTACTTACATCTTACTTATATTATACATTATTTTTCTATATAGGTAACTAACTACTTATCTTAGATTTTACTTACCTTCTAATTTTTTCTACTCGTTATTTTATTTATTAGATAATTAATTAATACTTTTTTTTTATCTCTAACATTAATTTACGTATTATAATATGTTCCTTAATGTTGTGCACATCTGTAATTGATATAAACACTAGTTTTAAAGCACTGGAATGATTTAAGCATATATTAGTGTTTATGTCGTAGATGAGCCTTATATAAATAAATATTTGTAATTATTTGTAGGTATATTATCCTTATAAATAAAAAGAAGATTAATAAATAAAATATACTTGAAAGCAATTAAAATTTAAAGTACGAAAGCTTTCATCCTTATATGGATTAAAATAAAGATCACTTTAACTTCGTAAAAATTGTCTTATACTTTTATTACCAACCTAGTTGCAGGGTGAAACTAATCACTGTAATTGAATTTTCTGAAGCTCGTCTGGTTCGTGCCTGGCATTTAACTACCTAATTCTGTTTGCCATTTCAGTTTGTAACTTGTGTTTTTATTTCGAAAAGAACATACCGATTCAATCGATTAAAATACATGAACATTTTAAATGTCTATGTTTCAATTACTTAAATAATTATTTTGTATAATGAATCCTAACTAATATTATAAATGCGAAAGTAACTCTGTCTGTCTGTTGCTCTTTCACGCCTAAACTGCTAAACTGATCTAAATGAAATTTGGTACACAGATGGTCTAGAGCCTGACAAAGGACATAGGCTACTTTTCAATGCATAAAAAAGGTTGTAAAGTGGGATGAAAAGTTGTAAGGAAGTATTGTCATTTTTAAAGCCAGAAGCTTGAAACTTATTTTTAAGCTATTGATTAGATACAAATAAACATGACCTTAAATTTTTGTAAAAAAAAAATACGCTTAAGGGGTGAAATAAATATGGAGGATGAAAAACTTCAGGAAGGTAACCTTTTACGCAGGCGAAGCCGCGGGCAGAAGCTAGTATTATATAATTTAATTTTTCATCATTATTATCTTGGCTCATATATGTCCCACTGCTAAGCTCGAGCTTTCTCCAAAATGGGGAAGAAATTGTCTTACTATATTATGTAATTAAGACTGTTTGTTATAGGGCAATATAGGGTATTATTCCTTTTCTTTCATATTTATGTACATATCATATCACTCAGTGATATTTTGCGACAACCACGGGCAAGAAAAAGTGGTAAATAGTATTCTCGTAACATTATCCTAACGGCAAATCTAATATATTCTATGATGTTTATTTTAAATAATCTACTAATTTTATCTTAAATTAATTTGATTGTGATGCCAAAATAAAATTCAAATTAAAGAATGTAAGCAATTATCATCATCTTTAGAGAAAGTAAATTTAAAATGGCGTCTCAAGGACAATTTTTTGATCGTTATGGTATATGTATATGTAAAGTAGATAAAATTTCCTCACAATTAAGAGGAATGCCTAATAGAGGAATATACATTGGCATACCTATCACATGACTATATAAGGCTGAAAGTATTAAGGCGAAATTGGAATTAGTTAAACTTATAGACGAAGGTTTCTCTTTATCATGAAATTTATGAAACCCAACATTGCAATTTATTAAGAAACTTAAATAATAATAATAGTTTATTTCACAAGAAGTTAAGCACAGGACATAAATGCAAGTATTTAGGTAGGTATGTCAAAAGTGATGTAGAAATCAAGCTAATAGTATAATAATAAATAGTATAATAAAGCTATATTTTCAATAAAATCAAACTTAGTATCAAACTGGGTCCTTTTATTTCAACGTAAGCGATATTTTTATGAAAATAAAATGATCCTGTAAATATTCGCTGCTTACTTAAGCAACCCATAGCTTTGGCGGTGACAGCGGCACGCAAGACGACACAGCTCGGAGTGAAATGCTAACTTGCCTTGTAATTCCATTTTGTTCTTTTATTTACATTTAGGAAAAGGTCTGCAAAATACCTATAGGAAAATCTAGGATATATTTAAAATAATATATAAATTTTAACTATTAACATTACACAGATTTATATAAAACTAATGATTTTTATTAAACAGGATTAAGAGACCTTTAAATTCCTTCGCCGTCCGCCAAAAATTTGCCAACATAGTAACAGCTTTTAAAGTTTAACTTTATTTTCTTAATATCTATGTAAACACATTCATAATTCATAAATTCTGTCATTGTTTATTTTCTAAATAAAAGTTTATTATTGAGACGAGTTCATAAAGTTATCAATGAATCATCATTCTCTTACTCTTATCCCAAATACTTGGGTTCGATACAATATGTACTTTCTTTCATAGTACATATTGTATAAATTATTGGCAATTGTTTTATAACCGGCCGCCTGCCAGACGTCAACTCTCTTTGGGAATGTAATTGTTGACCAAACGGCAAGAAATGGAGTTGGCCCAGGTCTTTATAAGGCTTTTGGTCGTCTTTTATGACATCTACGAGCAAAGTAAGGGTCGGTAGTATTCGTAGCCGCTACCACACAGCGAAACGTTATTAATGAACGTTTTGTATAATAACATCACCTCTCATATGCGTCCCACTATTGGGTTCGAGCCTCCTCCACAAGAGAACTGAAATTGAGAATTTGACAAAGCTGTTGAGAGCGAAGCTAGTTGTTAATAAATAAATAGTATATATTTTATGAACAGCATGAAAGGGAAAATATAAATGGACTTTAACGTTTATAGCAACAGAACTCATTTACATGCTAATAATTAACTGTAAAAGTATTTGAATTTAATTATACCATCATTAATTAAACTTTGGTTTAAATGAAACCTGAAACCGTTTATTACATACATTAATTAACGAAAACAGTAAATTTCGATGCATTTTAACCGGCTGAATGTTCAATTTTATTCAGATTTGTTCAATTACATTGTGTATCTATTAATCAAAAATTGTCAGCTATATGTATCATGAAAAATAATTTGGATATTTTTTATTATAGAAAACTTGTTATGTTCGGTATACCTTGTTATAAATTGCCCGAGACGGTAAAAGGGATGACATACAGCCCCATAAACTAACGTATTGCCTATGCTGTCATTTGGACTGACCACCGGTATCGAAGCTTCATTCACTTGTGCATGCATATGAGGCTGGGGGACCCGATACCAGGGGAGACCGAGACTAACCTACCTAGACAGATTGACCATGTACTGAAGGAAGGTGGAGTAAGAGTCTCTGAAACCGGCGAGCGTGTATGAAGAGAATTATGAATGTTGAGGAAGCGAGTGAAGTATGCAATGGACAGAGTTCTCTGGCACTCTGTTCTCTCTGCCTACCCTGCAAGGGACACGGCGTGATGGTATGTATGTATGAAAAAAAATATTTGTGAAATAATTTTTTTTCGTATCTAATTTATAGATAACATTTACATTAAATGCTTATTAAAATCTCAAAGAGATCACTGAACTAAAATCCTTAAGGCATAAAATTATATTCGTGCATCAAATTATATCACCCATTATATGTTGTATTTCTGAGAAAAAAATAACAATTTTAATGTAAAAATACCTCAAAACATCGGTTGTCAGATTACAAAATAATAAGCACTGAATGTAACTTTAATGAATGCAGCAAAAATGCTAGCAGCAAAATATATTTTTCTATAATTGTAGAATATATTGCAAATGAAATACTTTTACTTAATTCACTTCTCAAATATATATGCAATTGTAACTGTACTAAGTAATTTTGGCCATCGTAAATAATTGGAAATTCTTCAAGCGCTTTGCGCTACTATTGCTGTAAAATACATTTATTTTAACTCAGTTTTCTCATAATGATTTCTATTGTATGTATTACATATTTGAAATAAAAGTACTTTTACTCATTCTATCGCGTTTATATTTGATTTTTAATTTGCCGACATTTCGAACACTTTACAGTGATCATAGTCACGGGAAGACAGTTTTTTCATCAAACTTGTTCTTATATGTGACTTAAATGTTGACAATTTTACATAAAATAGTCACTAAAAAATGCACAACATTACACAGCATCTACTTTTGAAGTTCTTATGAAGATACAGTGGAACGTATTCCATTGCTAGGTAGAAAGCTGCTTCAGAATTAAAAAGACATTTGATGCTGAATAGGTGAATTAGGATTGCATTTTTGTGTCATATTTTTTTTCTAGTGGCAATGTTATCTGTTATCTATAACAGCTTTTTTATTTTTAATTAAAAATATTATCGTACTCGTTATAAGTTCACACAATAAATTTACACAAAAGAATACGTAATGTTTAAGACTATATCTATCTCCTTATTGGACGTTCACTTGAAGATATAGGCCTCGTCACTACGAGAGCATAATGACATAATCGCTATTCTTGACATCTGGGTTGGCGATCGCAATAGATGTTATGAGTTTCCATAAAAACTCTGCTGCTCACTCCACTATTGCTTTTAGTCGGGTTTTATGAATCCGACGTGAAAGTAAGAGTTGGAAATGCAAGGTATTTTCATTGTTTCATTACATGGAGAGACAAAATCGTATAATTCACATTGCTGCGATATACTACAGGAGTAACGTTTAATAAAATATTTATCTAATACCTACACGAAAAAACTTTGTATATTTCTAAGTATTTAGAATCTTTGGGACAACTTCTCGGTAGCCACCACCTCAGCCAGAAGGCACGTGTAGCAATACATAACGCAGTACTTGTCCCAACATTACTGTACGGAAGCGAGAGTTGGGTATGCAGAAAAGATTATGAAAGTAAAATTAATGCCGAAGTCGAAATGCGATCTCTACGGAAAATCTGTGGAGTTAGGTTGATCGATCGCATTCGTAACGACGATGTAAGAGAGTGAGTAGGTATGAAAGAGAGTATTGGTGTAAAGATGCGAAATGGAATGCTCCGATAGTTCGGACATGTGGAAAAAATGCCAAACGAACGTCTGGTTAAGAAGATATACAATACGAAAGTGAAAGAATGTAGGTACCGAGAGAGACCGAGACTAAGCTACCTAGACCAGATCGGTCATGTATTGAAGGAAGGTGGAGTCAAGAGTCTCCGAAACCGGCGAGCGTGTATGAAGAGAATTATGAATGTTGAAGAAGCGAGTGAAGTATGCAAGGATAGAGTTCTCTGACACTCTGTTCTCTCTGCCTACCCTGCAAGGGACATGGCGTGATGGTATGTATGTATGTATTTAGAATCTCGGCAACGGCGCCAATGATTGACAGAAATTTATTAAGCACGATACATCCATCTAGCTTGGTTTTTTTTTATAAAAATCCTCGTTTTATTAGTGTTTTCAGGTAATTACATAATTTAATTAGATTATGAAAGTAAATTTAGCCAAAGGATATCAAGATAAAAATATCTTAGTTGAGAAATCAAGCAGTCCAATCCAGACGGCCCAAATTCGATTCCTTACCTTTTTTGATTTTTACTATTTTTCGTTTATTACGATTTTTGTTATTTTTTCGTTGATCTTATTATTTTTCGTTATTTTTATTTATATTATTTTTATTTAAAAATTCAGTTCATATTCTTATTATATCAATAGGATATAAAAATATTATTTTTGCCAGTATATAATTCGTATCTAAATATAATCCGAAACTCTATAATAACTCTTTAATATTTAAATATATTTTCCAAAAATACACCAATTCTAGTAGTGGAAGGACCACGCTGTTGACAGTTCTATCCACAGCCGCGGGCCAGTCCGTCCGGGGTAGTACCACACTCTCGCAGAAGATCGACGTCTGAGTAATGGCAATGTGCTACTGCGCTTCGTTCGGTAAGCGAGAGAGCCGAAAGCTCAACTGGGTTTGAGGGTTATATTGGTAGGCAGCGGCCTAGCTACCTTTGGTATTGCAAAGGTCCATGGGCGGCAGTAACACTTACCATCAAGTGTGCTGCTTACTCGTTTGCCACCATAAGCAATAAAAAAATAATTCGAGCTCGGTAATCCATATATATTATTTTTATATGCAGACCAACAAAACCATACAGTTAATAATTATTTAATGTATTTAAAAGTCAAATTTTAATGGAAAGCTACTAATAGCTATGTCAAAATTAACATTGTAACCTCTCTATTATACTACCAATATGTATAGCCACATGAAATTGATCGATGCCATGTGTAACCACTGACCACGGTCATTGATTCATCTGTACACCTATCCATATACCTATATAGGTTAACTTGACGTAGTACTGCTATGTTTTAGATACATTACAAATGATTACGAACCAAAATTAAAATATTTTGAAAATTTCCAATAAATCATCCGTCTCAGAACAGCGAGAGCATCTCAGAACGGTCCTTTGTCATTTGCATTCCCGTCTCCTTGCAAATTTTGAGATGTCCTCAATCTATCTATTGAGGAGTCGTCCTAGTCGTGGTCGCCACTCGAGAATTTTTCTTCCCCAACGGCTGTCGATTCAAAGAGCGATGTGACATACCTATTGCCACTCCCACATGCTAATTCTTCGAGCTGTTTCAGTTATACTAGTTCTTCTACTATATTCTATATACCAGGTTTCCTGTCAGAGAAATACAGTCCAGTCGACAGTCAAGGTGGCGGGAGGAGTTCGACGACCAGCACCTGTCGCTGTCAAGCATCCTAGAAATGATGGTCAACAACAACAGTTCCACTTTTATGACCACCAAGAGGGTGCGGCGCTGAGGCCTCAAGGCGGACATAGCTCCAGGTTGTGACACGCATCATCAATTGGCATGCCACACTCGTGGCATCCAGGAGCCTCTTCCCGTCCGATCCTGTGCAGGTACTTACCGAATACCCAATATCCGGTAAGTACCTGCGTCATCCTGAAGGACAAGTTACCGTGTCTTCTCTTCATCCAGAGGTGGAGGTGGAGCGCAATCGTCTCAACGGTCCCCCGCCCTGCTACAGGGGACTCTAATTTCTCTAATTTCCACCGCCGAATGAGTACCTCTCGAGCCGCTTCTCTTGCCCTACTCAGTCAACGGTACTATGCCGCGCCGTAAAAAATCGCTGGACTTCCGTCTGTGCCCTGGCCTGGAATAGCCAGGGTGGATCGCTCACCAGCAATGTGTCTGCGCAGGATGGGTCAACTCCACCTCATGTCATCTACTCAATATTGAAATAGGCAATTGATTCGGTCATAAAACTATTACCAATAATTTTAGCGTTGACCCCAAGTAACTGGGATAAGAACAGGCGAATGATGAATGATAGGACATGTTCCATATGCTATCTATTGGAAAATGATAACATTTTTTTTTAAGTTTAATTAATATTTAATCAGTAAACTATTGATATTGGATATTGTGCTCCACAGTAGAGGAAAATAATATTATTACAGCTCATATATGCACGTCTCACTAGTGGGCGTCTACAACACTGTAGCGTTTCCGCGAGTTGGGGTTTTATTTCGAGTTGTCTTCACTTGCAGTAATCCATACTTTAACCATCCTTAACTACCACCTACTGATCTCCACGTGGATAAAATATATAATAAGATTACGCATTTTTTTAACAGAGATGTTTCTATTGTGGAAGGATCATACTTTCGACAGTTCACTGTCTACAGCCGCGGGCCAGTCCATCCGGGGTAGTACAACACTGTCACAGAAAATCGACGTTAGAGCAAAAGTGGCAAACTGCTGCTGTGGTTCAGTTATCGAGAAAACCGGCAACTCAACTTTATGAGTGTTGGTGTTTTCATTGGTAGGCAGTGACCTAGCTGTACTCCTAGTATTGCAAAGGTCCATGGCCTGCAATAACGCTTTCCGTCAGGTGTGCTGCTTACTCGTTTGCCACCCAAAGTAATAAAAAAAAGAGTGGCCTATGTCAACTTAAATATTAATAATATAATAAGTGAAACTATTACTTTCAAGATTTATATACAAAATAATATATATTATGATTGATTGTCATTGAAACGAAAATAAACGCAATAGCATGAATATATGTACGTACGTACATTTGTGTATTCTAATCTAATAGCTGTGTGGTAGCGGCTACGAATACTACCAAACCTTACTTTGCTCGTGGATGTCGTAAAAGATGACTAAGAGCCTTATAACGACCTAAGCCAACTCCATCTGATGCCGTTTGGTCAACAATTACATTCCCAAGGAGGGTTGATGTCTGGCAGGTGGCCGGTCATAAAACTATTGCCAATAACTTCTACAATATGTACTATGAAAGAAGAGTACATATTGTATTGACCCTAGTCGTCTGTTACGATCACCCATGGGTAAGATAGGGTGGTGAATTGTATTCTTACTCCGTCACCACCCGGAAAACTGTCACTTAAATGAATTCATTTTATTCATTTTATCGAGGCGAAAATTATTAATAAAATATATTATTATCTCCTTTACAACCTTTTTTTTTTGCATTAAAAAGTAGCCTATGTCCTTTATCAGGCTCTAGACTACCTGTTTAGCAGATTTCATTTAGATGGGTTCAGTAGTTTTGGCGTGTTAAAGCGACAGACAGACAGAGTTACTTACGCATTTATAATATTAGTAAGTATTTCCATATAAGAATTAGTTCAAAAGAGTTAATAAAGCGTGATAAACATATATATATATATATATTTTATTTTTTATTATGCTAATTCCTTTTTTATTTTCCAAACTGATTTTAAACTGTGTTTAATTATACGTCTTTAACTCATCTAGAAGTTAGTTCAGAACCATTTTCTTTTATTCTAATGCTATTAAACACTTTGACTACCTCAATTAATATTAGTAGGGCCAAACTGTTTTCTGTCTGCAGTTGCGGGCCGGTCCGTCCAGGTTAGTATTACACTCTTGCAGGAAATCGACGTTTGAACAGTGGCAATGTACTGCTATGCTTCGTTCGACGAGTGAGAGTGCCGACAGCAAAATTTTCTCGGTGGGCTTGGGCTGTTTATTGGTAAGCAGCGACTTAGCCGTATTCCTGGTATTGTAAAATTCTATAGGTGGCAGTATCACTTACTATCAGGTGTTCTGCTCACTGGTATGCCACCTTAAGCAATAAAAAATCCGCCAAGTGCGAGTAACTCGCGCGCGAAGGGTTCCGTACCATAATATATAAAAAAATATGTGATGGAACTAAAAATTTAAAGTTTTCGGAATTTTTCCTTTATATTTACGTGCTATAAATCATTGCTTCATGCCAAATTTCAAAATTCTAGGTCGACTGGAAGTAACCCTTTAGTTTTTGATTCCCTTGCGAGTAGTTGCGTGTTTGAAAATATGCGGCTTAAATTGTTGTTTCTTTTAATTGCATTGACATAGAAGTTCGATTTTATTACAGCTTAAAGGTATTATAGATTTGAATATCTGATATGAATTTCAATTTAATATCTCTACGCGTTCATGAGGAAAGGGGTAGTACAAAATTATTAAAAATATTTTTATTATATGATATAATTAAAAAATTACGGTTTTCGCATATTTTCTTTATCTGTGCTATAAGATATTGTACTTCTTACTTACTTACTTCGTACAAAATTTCAAGATTCTGAGTTCACAGGAAGTACTCTGTAGGTTTTGATTCCCTTCCGAGTGTCGAAAATTTGCGGCAATTTGCGGCATAAACACTTGTATCTTTTGATTGCATGGGCTTAGAAGTTTATTTTTTTCACAGCTTTAAGGGACAGTAGACGGTAAGGGACAGTAAAGTATTTGATATAAATTTCTGTTTGATACCTCCACGCGTTCCTGAGAAAAAGGGTCTTGAAAGACAGACAGACCGACAGACGGACGGACAGACGGACGGATAGACGGACGGACAGACGGACTGACGGACAACAAAGTGATCCTATAAGAGTTCCGTTTTTTCCTTGTGAGATACGAAACCCTAAAAAGAACTGTAGCATATCTACATCTACAAGAATCATAAAAAATATCATAAAAGGGATAAAGAAGAGTTATCATATCATAAAAGGGATAAAGAGAGTCGCGGTAGTGTAGTGGCAGCACGATTGGGCCGGAATCCCAATAGGCGCGGGTTCGAATCCCGCTTGCGACATCATTTTTCATTTCGTAATCGGATTTTATAAATAATTAAGCATATTAAATGCTAAATTTCAGTAATTTAAAGAAGAGTTAGTTAATTTGGAAAGTAGAAAAATGTTGACTACTTAGTTGGCTATAAAGTTATTCTAGACCTATCAGAGCGGACTCAATTTCCTGTTTGAACATTACTTCCATATATCTTGTGAGAACAAGAAGCAAGTCGTCAACACGTGATGGGCATACACATTAAACGTAATATACTGCCAACCGCTTTTATCTTTAAGCCATTTGTCATAAAGTAAAATTTTGCTTCACAATTATTATAATAAAGATGCGATATTTTCGTTCCAGGTCTCTTAGTTCGCGTAAGAATTTAACAGCCGAAAACATTCAAAGTTCAAAAAAAATCTCCAGATTTTAAATGAAAGGCATCTTTTTAACGAATTAATTGACAACATTTTGTTTCGCTTATAATATCGAGTTGACAGGTGGCCTGTGATATATGTGTCAACCTGCCATGCTATATATAGTGCCTTCGAATTCCCACACAGGGCTATTATCCACAAATAATGATTCTGAGTCTAGGTGTCCGTTAATTGTATGTTTTATAAAGTTTCCAAAGATTTATTCCTTACTTTAGGGATTTTCTTTAACTGCCAGGCGGGCCACCGAAGATAAACGCTAGATAGCTAGATAGGCGCGACTACATCCATAGTCCATTGCAAAAAAGGGGGTTTTCTTTAACTAAAATAAGGCATGTGTGTGTTTTTGGTCGTTATCCAATAGAATGCTAATCTTATATAGATAGATTTTATCTAAATTATTAATAACGGTCTCAGAATAAAAATTACCAGCCCTACTTTTCCAACGACTGTTCTAATAAACAACCTAAAATATATCCCCTATTTATAAGTACATAACAAATCTAGAGCAGCGAAAATTCAAAATAATCCTATTCAGAGTGCCATGGTAGATAATTTTTTTTTCATACATTTTAATTCTATACCACGTTGATTAATGGGGTCTTTACCTTTCTTAAATCTATATATATATATATATATATATATATATATATATATATATATATATATATATATATATATATATATAAAAGAAAGTTATATTAGTTACAACACTTAGAACTCGAGAACGGCTGGACCAATTTTTATGTTTTTATGTTTTTGAGTTTGTGGTAATCGGGAATAGGTTATAGGACATTAAAATATGATGTTAATCAACAAAAAAAAAAATCATTAAAAACATCAGTTCTCAAAGTTCATTTGTTGATGTAACAAAACGCAACTGACAGCTCACGTAACGTTGTCTATCGTTTGAAAATAACGCAAAACATTGAAATTAAAGTTGACCGGTCCATGTGTTTGTGACTGCGAGTTGCGAGTGCTGCCAGATTTTACGAATATTATCATAATAAATCTCATTGTGTCGAAATTACTATTAACAAAGTTTTGACCAAGAAGATCTAATCTTTCCCTATAAAGCCGTTATACAATTAAAATTCTAAACATCGCAAATGAAACCACTGAAGAAGAACGATACGTGAAGAGCGCCACGTTAGTGTGGAAACTTCGTTCGACTTTGTGTTTCTCAATCACAAGATCCCATAAAACGACTCGGTTGACAATGCGAAATCGTCGAGTAAATCTCAGAGATCAACAATTGGTTAATTTTCAACGTGCAAGACGAAAAATGTCGTATATCACAAGGTGCTTATTCGTCTTGCTGGCACGTCATTAAACTATTTTTTAAAGTTATATATTATTTAGTATCATAATAAAAAAAAAAATAACTTAATAATCTACTCATTTATTGATTGTTAGGCAGAATGAACTGTGTCGGGTCGGCTAGTAAATAATATTTGTATATTATGTCCTTTAATCATCTTTTCTGATAACCGCGGGGAAGAAAGGCGGCGATGAATTGTATCCTTAATCCATCACCACACGGAACGTGTCAAAATACCTACTAAAAATAAATAATTAAAATAGCACAGTTATTTTAGTATTCCATTATTAACCTCTTTCGTAACGCCATTAATAAATACCGTATTAATGGCAGTTGTTACCGGACAAAGACAAATGATGTCACATTATTAGGTTACTAATAACAAGAGAAAAAGCTTTGTCCTAATGACGATTGATTTTCTACCACTGGGTTATTAAGTTGATTTAACTAAGTGAAAGAGTGCTTGAGGAGTAGTTTCGTAATTAGATGCTTGTCAGTTTTCATTATTATAGACAGTTGTAATTGACCTAAGCGGAAATAGGTCACAAAGGATGAAGGGAAAATGGTTTCAACGTAAATTACAGTTTTATATAAATATATATATATATATATATAAACCTGAGTTGGTCTGTCTGGGGTACGTAGTCATTATTATTTTTTTGATGAAAAATGTATTTGCTTAAATATTCATCTATTTATCAACTTTTAAACGTACACTATTGATATAGGCCTTCCCTTTTTTTGACAGGCTCTGATCTGGGCACACGCCATGGGTCCCATTTTTTTGTATGTCTGTCTGTATTTCAGTCTATCTGCCTGTCTATTTGTTCCGGCTTATCACTAAAACGGCTGGACCTAATTTAAACGGGACTTTCACTGACGGACGGACTTTTACGGAGACCTTTATCAACAAACTACGTAGGCGAAAGATAGTCATTTAATTTTTTTTTTCAATTAATCTATTTATTACCTTATTTAGATTATTTTATTTCCATTGTGCCTAATTTAATATATTATATCAGGTTATGTTTTCCATTGTCACTTCTCAATAGTCTGAGAGAGAGTCTGAGTCTAGAGAATTATTATTATGTTTACGGATTTCATTGCGTTTATAATTATTATGATGATGACGATATCACGTTTTTAATTTATTTTTAAAGTCTAACCGTTTCGAACACTATTCAGCGTTAATAATCACGAGAGGTCTAACGAGTTTCACGTCCAACAAGTCGTGATGACTTGTTGGACGTGTAATAGTCTTGTAGACAACAAAAAATATTATCATCATCGTTTCAGATTATATACGCTTTGCTGGGGTCTAGTTTCCTCTAAAAAAGGAATTGAGAGTGTAAAATTAACTTACTACCACGATGCTCAAACAGGTTGGTAAAGGGTTTAATTACAGGTTTTTATTTTCTTACACATGTTGTAGGCATATTTTATCCCTTGGTCGCCTTTCACGGCACCCATAAACAATATGGGAGGTGGTGTATTTAATTCTTACTCCGTCACTACACGGATAGAAAAATCTATGTAAAAGAACTTAATAGTATCATACGTGAAACTAATTCAGGGGTAGCACATAGGTATTTCAAGTAGTTTCTTGAGTTCTAGATCACTATTGATCGTAGTATTTATGCTGTCACATTCGAAAACGATAAGGTTGCCTTGCTTTGTTATATAAAAATTACTTAAATTTGGTTAGACATTCGCTCTGAAGGCCAACGAAGACGAAGATTGGGTACCGGTGGCCCGCTCGCACGGCGAAGAGAGGTGCTTTGCAAGGTGGGTCTATGGGGCTGCGCGCCGCCTCTTCCGTCGCCCCGGACCGATGTGGCGGGGCGTGAACACTCCATGGCCTATCGCAAAGAAAGAAAAAAGACATTCGCTCTGATATTTCACTCTCAAAGCGCACACCACTAATAAAATTTATAATTTTATTCACTGTATATTGTATAAGCTTAATTTTTTTTTAAAAGTACTTGTGAAACTTTAAACTTTGTCGGGCCGGCCACTGACGTCAAGTTCACGCTGCTCCGGTGGTCGGTCCAACGACGAAGGTGAGGTGTCACGGGTGGGTTACGGTTGCGCGTGCTTACGCCCCTCTGTCGCCCCGGACAGAGCGGTGCGAGGAGTGCGGCGACCGTAGCCCACCCATTAAAAAAAAAAGAGCCTTAAACCTTGAAGTTATTAAAATGACAACATATACCTCAATTCGTGTGCTTATCTTTCATCCATCATCTATACGACGTGATAATGAAAGATATAATTATAATAATATAAGATAATTGTAATTTTTAAATCATTTTGCGTTAAATCGCCTAAAATACATACATCATTCATCATCATCATTCTCTTGCTCTTATCCCAATTACTTGGGGTCGACGTAATATGTACTCCTTTTTCTACATATTACAAAAGTTATTGGCAATAGTTTTAACACCGGCCGTTTGTCTGATGTCAACCCTCCTTAGGAAATCAAATTCCCTTAAAATGCACTATCATCACTATATATACATTGTATATGCATAGTTACTTAATAAAATTACAAATAATAATAGAAATATTGAAATTCAATGAGAATTAATTGTGAAATTTTATGTTATGAAGAGGTAAACGAACAGAGATATTTTAGGAAGGTTATCTCAACCTGAGGAAGCGAGTGAAGTATGCAGAGATAGAGTTCTCTGGCACTCTGTTCTCTCTGCCTACCCTGCAAGGAATATGGCGTGATGATATGTATGTATATATGTATGTATCTCAACCTAACTAAAAGTAAGATGCTATTAATAGTGGTATTCTGGAAATCTATATAACTCCAAGAGTGCCGTAAGCTATAAATTTCGATATGAATATCAATACCAAGTCTTTCTTCCAAGTAGTTCTTATTAAATATGAATAAGAAAATATTTAAGAAGGTTTTTTTTTTAATATTTCACTAGCTCATTAATAAATGAAATAGTTATGTTGATATATTCTAGGACACATTGTTATATCAGCAAACTCAAGTTGATGGTTTATTGAAAGGAATATGTAACTTATGAGGATGTAAGCTATGGTAAATAAATCACATAAAAGGACGCGCAAAGTTACACCATGGGAGAATTACGCGTTAACATGCTTCCATACTAACACCCAGGCAGAATGAGTTCAAATAATAAATTGCTTGCTATCTGCAATAAGTAAAATACGGAAAAACTACGGAAAATCTGTGGAGTTAGGCTGACCGACCGCATTCGCAACGACGACGCAAGAGAGCGAGTAGGTATGAAAGAGAGTATTGGTGAAAAGATGCGACATGTGGAAAGAATGCCGAACGAACGTCTGGTTAAGAAGATATACAATGCGAAAGTGGAAGGATGTACGTACCGGGGGAGACCGAGACTAACCTACCTAGACCAGATCCCTCATGTACTGAAGGAAGGTGAAGTCAAGAGTCTCCGAAACCGGCGAGCGTGTATGAAGAGAATGAATGAATGTTGAGGAAGCGAGTGAAGTATGCAAGGATAGAGTTCTCTGGGACTCTGTTCTCTCTGCCTTCCCTGCAAAGGACATGGCGTGATGGTATGTTTGTGTATATATATTCTTTCAAGCCCTCTGAAGTGGACACGCTCTCGCCAGTGCCTCCACTTTCTGAACAGACCACTAAATCTCGCAATAACGAGATAGTGGTCCGTATCGATTGTGGGCCCCTGTAGGCTCTTGCGTCCAATATTTTGGAGGCGACTGTCTACCAAAATTAAATCTATTATACTTTTCTGTTCATTCCTTCTCCATGTATACATATAGATGTTCTTATGTTGGAAAAATGTGTTTGACACAATAAGGTTTCTCTCCATGCAAACATCCGCTATAAGCCTACCTGCATCGTTCACTCTCTTATCACCAAATGGATCAAGTACGTCCTCATAGTCGCGACGCTTGGTCCCCACCCATCCGTTCAAATCTCCGCATACAATCACGCGTTCACTAGTTTCTGCCATATCCAGAACTTCCCTAACATTATCCCAAAACTTCTCTAGGTCTGATGCCACCGAGGATCCTACGGGAGCATATGCTACAACTATGAATACCTTGGTAACACCTAGTTTTATACGGACCCAAAGAAGTCTGGGATCATACTTTCCGTAATCCTTCACACCTGAGGCCAAGCGAGAGGACAACAGCACTCCCACCCCCATGCTGGCTCGACCGCTCTGTGGTATACTAGACCACAGAGCTATCCCGCCACCAGGAAGTTCGCAGGCGTCGCTGCCCCTTCGCTTGGTCTCTGTTACACAGAGCACGTCTAGCTGTTTGTCCACCATGACGGTTATCAGTTCGTGCAACTTACCTTCCACACAACCTCTTACATTCCACGTGCCCACCTGGCACTCTGCTCACCTCGACTCGCCTGACTGGGCAAGGCATGATGGGTGGCGGCCCCCATCGCCGCACCTGCCAAAGTTCGTACCGACGGGGGCGGGTCGGTACGCGTCGCCTCCGGGGGACGCCCTAACCCGCACTGCGGTACGCATATCGATCCTGTGCAGTCACTTTAAAAACGATCTACTTTATTATTGTATTACATAAACCCCTTATCTGTCCTGACTTGAATGTATAAAAAGATAACAAGAGTCCAAAATATTAATTCGAGTTAACAAAATGTCTATATACTCCATAAGAAACTCAATTAAATTGTTCAAATTTTTCATTCAAATTTTAAATGCATATCACATAAACCAAATACTTTATATAAAATTTAATTTCCTTTTTTACCTTTATACTCCAAGCGCCGTAGCAAAAAAAGTAGGTTTGTAATGCAACGTACGGGACCTGCTATTTTTTTTGGGAATATGTTCAAGGTCGTCCCCTGAATGTAAATCCAAGTTGGCGCGGCGAGGGAGGGTTCACTTCAGCCGCCATCTTGGAAAACACGTTTTATTGAATATCTCGTGAACTGCGCATCGTACGACAAAAATTGTAGAGACCATTATTGTAGATAATAATATTTGACATCTTTTTTATTTGAAACTTTTTTTTGTATAACACATAGGTTTTTAATTATAGCGAATCAAACTTTTTACAATATGGTTTTTACTAAATATTTATTTAATGGTCAATGATAAATTAAAAATAAAGGTAACTGAATTGTAGAACATGAAATTACCTATAAATTCTATAAGAAACTTTTTCTCGTAGCATTTATAGTTTAAGAGCTATAACGCTGTAAATGAGATTATAATGCTGTATATTCAATTATGTCCCTATAAGTTGTAGTATATATTTCGGGTCGTTCGGAATTTCTCCCTCTTAACATTCCAACAGTATTCAGGTATAAATCCCAACCGTTTTACAAAATCGGAACTCTCTATTAACTCGCTTCGCTACAAATGCTTCGGGAAAGTGGCGAGTAAGACAAGGTTGAATTTATCACTTCTATCTCCAACACAAGATACGGCACGCTACCATTCTTTCAGAGTGTACCACCAGGTTCAAACTTGGCTTGGATTTTATCACGACGCTGAAAAATGGGGTTGGAAGCGAACTGCACAAGGGCTTGAACCAATTCGAACTGCTATGGCTCCTGCACCGTCGAGTTTGTTGCAAATAATATCGTGCAAATGCACCAAAAATTGCGGAGCTGCCTGCGGATGCCGAAAAGCTGTTCTCAAATGTTCGATTATTTGCTCCAATTGCAGCGGCCAAACATGCGACAACGTGCCAGACATATTAGATGCCATCCCAACCGAAGACCTAACCTTTGATTCGTCTCCTTCGGATATGGCGGAGGCAGAAGAGATAGATCCACAAGACGATGAGTGTCTTCCCTCGACATCGAAAAAAATAAGACTCGCACCGTAAAATAATGCGCCACTTTTTGTTTGTGTAAACAAATGTTTTTCCCGTTTTTTTGAAGTAACATTCGTAAAATTCTTTTCATTTTTGTGATTTCGATAACAATTGGAGATACATAATAATAAAAATAATAACTATTACAATTCTTACGATGTAGCGGGATGTACTATTGTTTTTTGCTACATAGACAATCTTTTATGATGATACCGTTTTAAGTAACAATAAAGATAGACAAATTATTAGTTGTTCTCCACATTATTTATAATTTTAATTGATTTGCTGCACAGCTGTATTGACATTTTTTTGAACATTTTATGCCATTTTATGCGTTATGAAATGGTTTTCGTATACAGCGAGCAATATTGCCACTGATAATGTACGAGGTGCAAGTTTTACTAAGCTGCAGCTCTTAGACTATAAATGCTACGAGAAAAAGTTTTTATAAAATTTATAGGTAATTTCATGCTCTACAATTCAGTCACCATTATTTTTAATTTATCATTGACCATTAAATAAATATTTAGTAAAAACCATATTGTAAAAAGTTTGATTCGCTATAATTAAAAACCTATGCGTTATACAAAAAAAAGTTTCAAATAAAAAAGATGGCAAATATTATTATCTACAATAATGGTCTCTGCAATTTTTGTCGTACGATGCGCAGTTCACGAGATATTCAATAAAACGTGTTTTCCAAGATGGCGGCTGAAGTGAACCCTCCCCCGCCGCGCCAACTTGGATTTACATTCAGGGGACGACCTTGAACATATTCCCAAAAAAAAATACCAGGTCCCGTACGTTGCAAAAAAAAAAGACCCGGCGCTTGGCCTATTACTTACGATAATCCAATCTCAATTTCGATTGACCCATGAATAAATTTTACAAATAAAATTTCGTACAATATCCGCTGGATAAACATTTGGTAGCACCTTATAAATATAAACTCAATATCGATGATATCATTTTGAATATACAGTATTATTAGTATTTGATCTTTTATAATTTATGCATTATGAGTATTTTTCGAGTTGTGATGCATGAAGAAAGTTATATATAAAAACCCGATTAAGAGAAAAAAATATGTCGGGTAGATGGCACACGTCTCCTTAAAAGACGAAAATATAATACGATGCTAGAATTTAATGTCGTATAATAGGTCACGGTGGTGTAAGTAGCAGCACGATTGGAACGGATTTCCAATAGGTCGTCATCATCATCATTCTCCTACTTTTATCCCAATTACTTGGGGTCGACACGATATGTACTTCTCTTCCTACATATTACATAAGTTATTGGCAATAGTTTTATAACCGGCCGCCTGCCTGACGTCAACCCTCCTTGGGAATGTAAATGATGACCAAACGGCATCAGGTGATGTTGGCCCAGGTCGATGTGGAGCTCTTAGTCGTCTTTTACGACACCCACAAGCAAAGTAAGGGCAAAGTAGGTGAGGAAGTAGGTGTCTAATAGGTGTGGGTTGGAATCCCACTTGTGACAATCATTTTTTGCTCGTAATCGGGTTTTTATAAATAATCAAGCATATTAAATGCTAAATTTCAGTAATTTGAAGAAAGTTATACCTCACAATTAACATCACACTGTTGATAGTTTCCTGTCTACAACCGCGGATAAGTCAGTCCGAGACCGTACCACACTCTGGCAGAAAATCGACGTTTGAGTAGTAACTACATGCTATTGCGCTTCGTTTGATGAGCGAAAGAGCCGGCAGCCCAACTTACTACGTGGGTTTGGGGTTTTCATTGATAGGCAGCGCACTAGTTGTACCCCTGGTATTACAAAGGTCCATGGGCGGCAGTAACACTTACCATCAGGTATATTGCCTGCTCGTTTTCCACCAAGAGCAATAAAAAAACAATAAAGATATTAGATGGACTGACTCCACAGATGGAAAAGTGGTTAAAATACTGACCTTTTTTTTTTTGGGTGGACTACAGTCGGCGCACTGCCGAGCCAGTGCTATGGTTTTGATTCCCATTCAGGATAATACTTTGTGTGATCCACAAATTGTTATTCTGAGTCTGGGTACAATTTGTGTGTGTTAAATTATATGTATCTAAAATCCACCGCAATACCAAAATTATTTCCTTAGTGGAGTGTGTTTATTTTTTTTTATAATGGCTGGTGTTTTAAAAAAACAATTAAATGTTCATGAAACATCTACGAAATATAAAATTTACAGTAACACTACGTATTTTTAAAGATATTCCGTATTAATATAAAGATATTGTTTGTACAATATAAAATATGGTGAAATTACTAATATTTAGTAACTTGTTGAAGCAGTTATTATAAATATAAAATCCCAGCTATTATAAACATAAAAATCCACTGCGTAAATTTTGGAGTACAAAAGTTTAGTAATTTAAAAATAGAATATAAAATTAAAAATAATAATAATATTTTTTATACTAGAAAAAGTAATCAAAACATCGATCTGGCCCAACTCCATCTGATGTCGTTTGGTCAACTATTACATTTATATGAGGGGATCAGACAAGGCGGTCATAAAACTATTGCTATAACTTATAAAAAAATATTCCGTCGATAAGTGACGAAAAATTAAAGGAATAAATATAATGTCTTCATATCAGCTCATATAAGTCCCACTGTTAGGCTCAAACTTCCTTCAAAACAGGAGGGAAATTGACATACTATACCACGCTGGTATAGTAGGTCAATTTCGCTTGACGGACTAGACGGATTGAAATAGGTTTTTACTTCGAGTGTTCCATGTCTGGCATAGATGATATATGTATATTATATCCTTTATACGTCCCTTACGATCACCCACGGGTAAGGGAGTGGCGAATTATATTCTTACTCCGTCAAACGGATATTTTTTTATGTACAAGCGTCTAAATATTTTCTGAAGAAATTATACGGTTAAATAGGATTTAATTATTAAATAAATGGATAAAAATAGCTTTTATTTTAAACGTTTCTAAATTATATTTATTGATTTCAGCGTAGATGGTCACGGGACTGCCATGGACTCTTATGAGGTCCCGCACCGCTTCTTCCGTCTCCCCGGACCGATTTGGCGGTGCGCGACCACCTCTATAGTCTATCGCAAGGGGGAAAAAAAAGGCCATGAAATTTGTAAAATTTTCAAAAGGTCGAAAATATCAAATACAAAGGCCATAAAATCGGTAGTAATACTTTATTTTTAATGTTATTACAACGGATATCATTTTTAGTTAAGACAATGATATTGCACTTGGGCGTAACTTGAATTTTAAAGTTTAACTTAAGACACTTTTTACTTGCATCAATATCATAATTCTATATTTTTTTCAAAAACCCAAAAATTCAAATAACTTGTATTTATTTTCTAAGCGATTTGAATATAGCAGAAAGTTGTTTATGCGCCTGGCAACTCTCGGCCCCCAGGGAGATTCTCAGGCGAATCGAGGTGGTAGTCGGCGTCAATTCGGTTCTCACCAGCATCTGGGCCCATATGAAGTACTTGGGCCTGGTACTCGACGGCATTGATAGTTTCGGGAGCATTTCCGTCGACTTGCTCTGTGGCTTTTTGGCGCGGCGTCCGCTCTATTCTGCCTAATGCCGTATGTAGGCGGACCGAGCGCTACGTGTCAATGGCCCTGTACGGCGCACCCATGCGGACGATGTCCCTGAGTAATTTAGGGCTCTTCTGTGGCGATCACAGAGGGTCTGGCGATCAGCGCCATAAGCAAATACAGCACGTTAGTGACGTAGGCAGCCTCTCTGTTGACCGGGACCCCATGGGGGACATGGGACTTGATGGCGGAGATGCTCGCCGGACTATATCGGCTGTTGTCGGTGACCCGGATAGAGGGCCCATCCATCCACTCCATCATCCATCACTATCTCATTCAGCGAGATGGCCGCCTGGCAAGGCGACGCCCGCCGTGATGTCACAGCCAATCCGTTGGCTGTTTCGCCAAAAAAAATTATAATAAATAAATTAAAAAAAAATCCGTTCGAAGGAGGTGACGGGGCGAGTCTAAGAGGAAATCCTCTTTGATGACAGGTTTCGCCGCTGGCACCTTGGACAGTACAGGCACGAGTACCTACGTCTGATACCCCTAGCCGAGGCGAAGAATTGTCCGTCACCCGCAGAGAGGCTGACCTCGTGAGGATGACGCCCCGGCAGCTAGCCCTTTCGTCCCCCGGGATAGAAAGGACGGCGAGTGTCCAAACTATAACCAGCTATAAAAAAATGGTGCTTTTTAAAATAACCAAACATCTTTGAAATTTTATATCCAAAACATTGATAGGTAAATCATTCATGAATTTGAAGTTACCAACAACTTGTTTTAGTGTACACCATAAGTGAATAATTGATAAATAAGGAAGGGATTTGATACATATATCGAAACTATATCAGTTTATTAAGAAACTTTATACCGGTTCTCTATTTAGTTTAATAGGAATTACTAACCTGTATTAATTAATTAGTGAATATTACAAATACGGTAAGAATAATACACTGATTATATTACATTACCTATGTACGCTATTTATATCTAATAGTTATTCACTCTCAAGATTACGTCAAATAAGTTTGTTTAATATTATATATGTATATTTCATCATATATATTATCCGTGTGGTGACGGAGTAAGAATACAATTCACCACCACTTCCTATCTTACCCATGGGTGATCGTACGAGACGACTAAGGAATATAAAACGCATACAACTTCCATGCAAGAAAAGGAAAACTCGAAACAAAACCCTATACCAACACGTCTGACAAGCATGGTATAGTATAATGAAAAAATATATGTAATTTCCCTCATATTACGGAGGAGGCTCGAGCCCAACAGTGGGACATATATATGTTGAGATGATGATAAATAAATATGATCAGGTGGACTAATGACATAATAGTCATAGGGAGCCATTATAGGTACGTTTTAATTGACATTCTCAGGGGAAACCTATGTTCAGTACTAAATATCTACGGGGTATTGGAGCAGATAAACATTCAAAAATAATTATGTATAATTAAAAAATAAAAACACAATAGTATAAGCACATAGTATCAAAATAATTAACGTAAATTAAAAAAAAAATAAAAGACCCGTAATTATTTTGTCATCAATCAGTCCCCTTACCACGTAAGGAAGGGACTTCTGTCTGACGTCTGTGAAATGAACTATAAAATCTAATATGTTTAAACGAGCCGTTTTTGTATATGCCCATATTTGTATATTTGTTCATTTTATCTCACTATATCTTTAAACGAGCAATTCTTGTATATATATATATAATCTCGGAAACGGCTCCAACGATTTTCTTGAAATTTAGCATACAAGGGGTTCCGTGGGCCCTTAATCGATCTAGCTAGTTTTCATTTATAGAAAACATTATTTTGTCAGTATTTTTCGGCAACAAAAATATTATTTTTCGTTGTATTAGAACTATTAGAATATGAAAGTTTTAAAATTTTGACGCTGTCATTAAGAATAGACATTTAGCTCAGTTGGTTCAATCGTGTAGTCTAATCCAAACAAACCGGAGCTCGCTTCGGATCCTTACTTTCTCTTATTTACTTTTTGGCCTTTTTTTTTATTATTTTATTAATTATTATCATTTGCCCGCATTTTTGTCTGCGTAGTCGAAAATGGTTCTAATAGGATTTTTGTTTGTTTTTTACGTTATTAATTTTATTGTTATTTATAAATAATTATGTATAGATGTTTGTATACATACTTATATAGTAGGTATAACAATCTTATCCATGTGGTGACGGAGTAAGAATACAATTCACCACCTCTTCTTCTCTTATCTCTTATATATCTTACCCGTGGGTGGTCGTAAGAGACGATAAAGGGATATAAAATGCATATAACATCTATGCAAGAGAAGGAAAACTCGAAACAAAACCCTATAACACGTCTGACCAGCGTGTTATAGTAAGTTAACTTCCCTCCTATTATGGAGGATGCCCGAGCCCAACAGTGGGACGTATATGGACTGTGATGATGATGATGATAACAATCTTTGTTATAGTGTAGGGTAGGTTCGATAAACATAAAAATCAAATGAAATTTTTTTACATATTATGAACACCAGGCTTTTTCTTAGCAGGCCATGTTTTAAACACACCGCGCTCATTCCGACCGAGGCCACGGAAGGGTACTGTGCGGCCCCATAACCCACTGTCTTTTCCATCGAAATTAGGCCGACCACTGGTACCGCTTCTTTGACATCAACCCGCGATACTACACCTATTACAGTATTTCTTTGTAAACAATATCTTTTGATTTTCTTTCGGATGCTAGAATAACCAGGCTACTCTGTGAGCTTACTCTGAAGCATGTCACATACAACTGCCCATGGGAGAAGCAGCTTTCTCTCAAGTCTACTCCCGCTACCTTAAGAATTTGACCTCGAGCTTTGTTTGTGGTTATTCCGGAGCAGACTTTAATGCCAAACTGCACTCTCTGAAATTCGAAGGAGTAATTTGATGGTATTTGGAGAATCCTAGGAATTAATAGAGACTTTGCTCGAGAACAATCGGTCAGTATAGTTGACCCGATTACAATGCAATGTAATGTTTTTCCTTGCAAACTGGTGGCATTGTATAATTTTGGCGCTCCAGCTTTCAATTTTAAGATGTGAGTTGTGAGACCGGGAGCCTTCAGAGTATTCAGGAACTCGACCGGTTGTCTGACTAGGAGATTATCACTTATTCGAAGGATTTATTTTAATATTCGACCCCTTCGAATTATTTAAAATATTTGCAAGTAAATAGTACAAAGAAATCGAAACGACCGTAGTATCGCACATAGGTACAAGTATGTCATGACGTCTTGCGACCAATCTGATCAGTATTAACATCCTGTCTCCCTATCGTATCTTACTGATTGTTCCTAATATAACTCAGCCTTTCCGTCTCAATTTTCACAAATATGTTGACTAAACGCTAGCTAAACAGCGAACAAAAATATAGCAAATGACTATCTCTCTTTCCTAATCATTATGCGGTAAAAATACCCTCGCCAGAATAAAATTAAAATGGGTAATACATCTTATGAGCGATGGATTTCAGTTATACGATGCAATGTGTTACCGTGGCTCTCAATTACAGTATTCGGCTTAGAAAATTACTGTCCAACAATTTAAAATTTCAAACTCTACGTTCCTATGACGCCATGTTCTAAAATTCTATGACCTCTTTATAGCTTAGAAACTTTCAAATGCCGTGTTATATAGTATTGTGACTTTCGAGACATTCCAATTTTAAAGAGTATTTCCATTGTACCAATCCATCCATTCCATTGTTGCTTTTATGTGAGTTCAAACTTTTCGGGGTTCCGTACCCAAAGCTTAAAACAGCACCCTATAACTAAGACTTAGCTGTCCGTCCGTCCGTTCATCTGTCAGGCTATATCTCATGAACCATGATAGTTAGACAGTAACCAGACAAAAATTTTCACAGATGATATATTTCTGTTGCCGCTATAACGACAAATACTAAAAAATAAAATAAATATTTAAGGGGTGCTCCCATATAACAAACGTGATTTTGGCTCCTTTTTGCTGGATAGGTACATTTTTTTTATTTCTATTTTTTGTACATTTTGCCTTTTTAATTTATTTTTTCATTATAAATATATCTTTCAAAACACACTAATAAGAAAATACCGAGCAAGGCTCGGTCCTCCAGATATTTGTTCATTAACTACACTACTACCCTTGTATAGATCTCCCCCCTCTGATCTGCATAATTTAAATGAACGCAAGTATCCCTTTCATAATAGGAATTTTAAATTCACTTGTGGACTACTGGTTAAAGTTAGTTAGTTACTACACATGCCTATGCTCGTCTTCACTTTGATCCCTACACAGGATAGTTTTTGTATGATCCATAAATTCACCAAAAATTCAAGGTGTTGTGTCTTTTAACTGTATGCTTCTAACATCTCCCGCCATGGAAGGATTGATGCGTTACTGTAAAGCATCTTTAAAAAAAAAGTATTTTTTAATACCTTATTTTATATTAATTTATCTTAAAAATAAATAGATATTGCTTTTTCTTATTTTGGTTCCTTCTGTTACGGTTTGTGCTTAGTTAATAATACAATCCATTATTTTTGGACGTTCATTTTGTTTTGTAAGTTGAGGTTAAGCATAAGTTTAAAGTCATTGCCGGATAATGAGTCAAAGTAGAGCAATAGCCATGGTAGTAAAAGTTTTCTTGGACAAATTTAACTAAGCATAAAAACACGCTTAAAGTACTGTTATTATATATTCACTTTACCTTATTAATTTATCTTATTAAGTCAAGGAAGTTTTAAGTATTACTTTGCATATTAATGAGTCAGTTTATTTAATATACACTCTAAAAAAACACATAGGTGATTTGTGAGTGCTATGAATGCTACCAAGTTTTACATAGCTTGTGGATCAGGTAAATGATGGCTAAGAGCTTTACATCGATATGATTCAACTACATCTGATGCCGTTTGGTCTATAATTAGCTTTCCAAGAACTAATGAAGTCAGACAGGCGGTTGGTCATAAAGGTATTGCCAAAACTTTTACAACATGTTTGTACATGTTGGTAGAAGAGAACCTAATATCCTTACCTCCTTCGTCCTTCCTCCTCCTTACTAATATTATAAATGCGAAAGTAACTCTGTCTGTCTGTCTGTCGCTCTTTCACGCCGAAACTACTGAACCAATCTAAATGAAATTTGGTACACAGATAATCTACAGCTTGATAAAGGACATAGGCTACTTTTTAATGCAAAAAAAGGTTGTAAAGGGGTATGAGAAGTTGTAAGGAATTATCGTCATTTTTAAAACCAGAAGCTCGAAACTTATTTTTAGGCTATTGGTAAGATATAAATAAATCGTAAATATAAATGATCGTGCGGTGAAGCACAGAGTTGATGCGGGATGGATGAAATGGCGGCAGGTCACGGGTACAATATGTGATCCCAGAGTACCCCTTAAATTAAAGGTAAAAATTTACAAAACTTTAATAAGACCTGCTGTATTGTATGGATCAGCATGTTGGGCCACAAAAGCGACGGATGAGAGACGATTACATGTAGCGGAGATGCGAATGTTGAGATGGATGTACGGCGTGACGAGAATGGATAAGATAAGGAATGAGCGTATAAGAGAATGTTTGAAAGTAGCGCCAGTGACGGATAAGTTAAGGAGTGAACGTTTGAGCTGGTATGGACATGTGATGAGACGGGATGAAAGTAATGTTGCGAGGAAGGTTTTGAGTATGAATGTTGAAGGCTTTAGGGGTAAAGGGACACCAAAGAAAAGATGGATGGACTGCGTGAAGCATGATATGTATAAACAGGGAGTGACTACAGAGATGACGTCTGATAGGGATGTATGGAAAAGGAGGACATATTGCGTCGACCCCAAGTAGTTGGGATAAGAGCAAGAGAATGATGATGGTAAGATATAAATAAATATGACATTAATTACCCTTAAGGGGTAAAAATGAAAATAGGGAATGAAATCTTTAGGAAAGTAACCTTTTACGCGGGCAGAAGCTAGTTTAATATATAAAAGAGGATGTTGGGATATATGACATTAAACTCAGAAACTATTTGACCGATCATAATGAAAATTGTTATGTATATGTATTTTTTCATGGAGAAGGTTTATATGCTATCCCCATTAATGTAACTCGCCACCAGGTGGCGCTGCGATATATCGACTTCTACAAACAAACCATACTATCCATGTGGTGACGGAGTAAGTATACTATTCACCACCCCATATCTTACCCGTGGGTGATCGTACGAGACGACTAAGGGATATAAAATGCATATAACATCGTATAGTAGGTTAATTTCTCTCCCATTACGGGGGAGGCCCGAGCCCAACAGTGGGACATTTATGGGCTGTGATGATGACAATGATGACAAACAAACCAACGATTTGGGTTCGCTAGTACTTAATATAAGTTTGCCGCACACTATCTTATGTGTCCATTTTATTTCAATATAAATATTTGTATATGTGTATAGAAATATTCATAGTCCTAAAAGCTATGACGTAAGCATGTTACAAATAAAATATTAGAACATTTCATGTCAACGTCACATCACAAAATAACAAAATAAAAATGTCACGCTTGATTGCGTTACTAAATCCGATTTGTTCACGCGTCCAGTTAATCCGTTATTAATCTTCGATTAATCTGACCGCAGATGCAAGTGATGAGGGTCGACGGCGTGATAATTATAATTATCCTAAATGGTATTTATTTTAAGATTAAAAAGAAAATGTTAACAATGTATTTTTAATTGAGTATCACTGTAAAATGAACAGTAGCCGCTAGGCTGGCGTGCCACCAGATTCTGGTTTGTCATATTAATGCGCAACTGGCAACCCGCCTGTATCTGGTGCCTAACCACATGATTTAAATAGCTCTTAAAATTAAATAAAAAACTGTATTCATCCTTTTCTAACTTATAAGAATCAAATAGAGGATAGTCAAGTGTAGGTTTGTCAACCATAATACAGACACCATTTCATAAAAAATTCTTATGCAATCGAGTCGACAGTTTGGCGGTTAGTCGGGTCACTTCTCCGTGGTGAACTGTCGTCATCAAAGTGTGTTTTTTGTTGTTATAATTAAGTATTTGGGAAAAACTGCAGCTTACAACATGGATGGGTAAGTAATAAACAATTTTTCAATTAGTGATTGTATCATTGTTAGCTTTTTTACACTAAATACTAATTTTATCAAACATCGTTGACCGTCCGCCACAACAGCGGCTATCTATTTTCATTTATAATTTAATAAAATTATATTAACTATTACTGTAATACTACACGTATCATTACTAACATTAATAAAAATGTGTTAACTAGTGTTAAATTTGTACAATATAAGATATAATTAACGTAATATTAAAATTAAATACACATTGGCCGTGTTCAAGGTCAGCGAAGTGGCATATATGTTGGTCGGTTGTTTAGTATGGATAAGGCTAAGGTAGATGTGTGGTTTTGGTTAACTCATAACTTTTTTTGGTTCATGGACTTGTTTATGTTTTGCAATTTTTATTTATTTTTAACATACGAGTATTCTTTTAATTTTTGCTTTTTATTTTTTTTATTTCGTATTCGTGCTTTTGTATTGGATCAGTCCAATATCTCAAAGGCGTAGTGGAGGTGTGCGTACGCGTGGTGGAGGTGTCCGTACGCGTGGTAGAGGTGTGCGTACGCGTGGTGGGAGCAGTGAGCATCAGGTGCAGGGAAGCGTACATGGTGGAGGTGTGCGTATACTTGGTAGAGGCGTGCGTTCACGTGGTGGACGTGTGCGTACGCGTGGTGGGAGCAGTGGGCAACAGTTGGAAGGTAGTGGTCGTGGTCGTGGCCGTGGCCAAACCAGGCCAGTTGCAATAGACGAGTTAGTATTTATGTTTCTTTTCAATGCTTATTGGTTGCGTTTAAAAATATAAATATACCCACATTTGACGTCTTCATTTTTAGATTAAACTTGGTTCATATTGATGAGTTACCGACTGGCCACCAACTGGAAGAGCCTCTTCACATAAGAAGAAAGCGTGCTTGGAGCCCGTAAGTAACTTATTTTAGAGTATTATAATAATTCAAGGTGAATTTTATAACAATCACACAAATATTATAAATGTGAAAATTTGTATGTATATGTGTGAGTAGGTGTGTATAAGTATGTATCTTTGTTTGTTACTCCTTCACGCTCTAACATCTGAACGAACTTGTATGTTTAGTATGTATATTCTTTAGGTCCTGGATTAACACATAGGCTACATTACGTCATAATCAACACATCTCATAGGTAACAGAGTGCAGCTAGTAATTATTTAAATGATAACATATATGACACAGCCATGTAGGAATAACTTTGCACAAGCTGTCACTTATAAACGAACAGTTTCTCTTGTTATTCATCAAACTTCAACAAATTTAAATTGTTTCTAAATATTTGATTTTAGGTACGCTGGTTCATCAAGTACGCCTTCCCGACTATCCGATGTGGCAGTGGCTAAGGATTTAGGCCTTCAGGAGCCACATCCTGTACATGACGTACACGATGTACAGGATGCCATAGAGGATGATGTTCAAGAAATTGAACTCGAAACATCATTAGTTATACCACCCTCTCCTGAAGTGTAAGTTGCTTACTTTCTATTACCATATTAGTACACACGTGCAATAATATAGTTATATAACTATTTCTAGGTTCGTTGAACGTGGTCCAGACGTAAGTTTTGCCAGTACGTCGCAAAACAGGAGTCCACGCCGTACCGTGCACCACCGGGGTCTTCGGGATAAAGAAATTTACACGTTTCTTTATAGTCTTGGTAAAGATCTGCTATACATATTTGTCTACAATAAATTTTGTCTCTGCCAAGGAATATATCTACTTTTTGTTTTTTTTTTGATCAGGAAGTGAATCAGAGGAAAGTGACGAAGAAGAGGTAATGGCTCCTGTAATCCCGAGAACCTACGTAAGCAGCATGGAAACACCCACAGATCCTGATGACCACGAGCTAAATGATAACAATTTAGGCCCTGACGAAACTACTGATATGTCAGCTACATATCAGCCTCATAGCATTTTTGATTTTCACTGGACAGCGTTTCCGCAAGCTCAAATTCCGCCTGAATTGAGAAGGGAAACGTTTTCCAACATTAACTGTGGTCCAACATCTCTGTTTGACAATCCCCTAGACACTTTTGCTGTTATATGGGATCTAGAATTTATGGAGTACATTGCTGCAGAGACAAATAGATATGCACAGGAGTTAGCGCAACACATGATGTTAAATAACAACCTCCAACCTCAAAGTCGCATCTGTGATTGGCGGGACACAAATCCCGATGAACTTTATGTTTATTTTGCTGTCGTGTTGGCAATGGGGGTTGTCATTAAAACCAAAATAGAAGAGTACTGGAGCGCTACTCCTGACATATTTTATACACCTGGTTTTAGTGCACACATGTCTTTAAGACGATTCCAGTTGTTATCAAAATGTCTACATTTCAATAATAATGGAGTCATGAGTACACTAGAACTGGATGCTTCTGCAGCAAAATTATATAAAATTCAGCCTGTAATATCACACCTGAATAGTAAATTCCAAAATATGTATAATTTGCATCAAAATCTTGCTTTAGATGAGTCTCTCCTGCAGTGGAAGGGTTGGTTGGATATAAATCAATTTATTCCAAACAAGGCCGCTGCAGTAGGGATTAAAACATATGAAATTTGCGAGTCTAGGACAGGTTATTTATGGAGATTCGAAGTGCATGCTCATAAAAAACCACCGTCTACACAGACTGACAAAAGCCCTCTAGACGCATTTACACCCGCAATAGTACTGAAACTTATAAATGGTCTTGAAAATAGGGGTCATACTCTATGGATGGACAATTTTTATAATTCACCAGCGCTTGCGCGTAAATTAAAATCTATAGGGTTTGACTGCGTTGGCACACTTCGAACCAACCGTCAGTTTGTGCCGGAAGCTCTAAGCAATTTAACCAAGGCGAATATGCGGCCTGGCCAGATTACTGGTTTTACATCGGGTGACATCGATCTCATGGTATGGCGAGATTCTAACCGCATTGCGATGATCTCGACGTACCATGGCAATGCAGTTAACACTATTCATGGGTCTACAAAACCCATCTTAATATTAGACTATAATATTATGATGGGTGGGGTAGATAAGAAGGACCAAATGCTGTCTATGTATCCGATTGAAAGAAAGAGAACCAGAATTTGGTACAAGAAGTTTTTCCGCAGGCTTTTAAATGTGTCTGTTCTAAATTGTTATATACTTGTAAAACATTTCACTTCTTCTTTTACTCACCGTTCTTTTCGTATAGCCCTTATTAAGTCCATTTTAGAAAAACACTCTCCTTCTTCTGTTGCACCTCTGGTTGTAGATGACCAAATTTACACAGTTCAGAAACATCATATAGCTGAATACCCGTTTCTGCCAGGAAGAAGTGGCCGGTTACGACGCAATTGTGCCGTGTGCTCAAAGCGGGTGCAAACATTTTGCGTAGGATGCAACAAGGCTTTTTGTTTGAGTTCTTGCTTTGTATCTGTGCATAAGTAGCGGTAGTTTTTTTTTTACCTTTAACTTAACTAAAATGTTAAATAATCATCATCGCTTAACATCAGGTGAGATAGTAGTCAAACGTTTGACTGTCATTAATAAAAAAAATTACAACTATTAAATAAAACGTTATCCGTGTGGTGACGGAGTAAGAATACAATTCACCACTCCCTATCTTGCCCGTGGATGTCGTAAAAGGCGACTAAGGGATATAATAAGCACATAACATCTGTGCAAGAGAAGGAAAACTTGAAATGAAACCCTATACCAACATGTCTGACCAGCATGGTATAGTAGGTCAAATTCCCTCCTGTTGTGGAGGAGGCCCGAGCCCAACAGTGGGACGTATTTGGGCTGCGATGATGATGATGATGATGATTAAATAAAACATATTTTTGAATTTGAATAACATATTAACATTTTAAATACTATCTATAACCACAATAAATTGATGTTACAATACACTTTAAAATTCAGGTGTGATATTATACTCTGAAGTCTTATCCATACTAACCTTACTCGTAACCGCACTTTTTGCGCTGAAATTGTTAGATTTTATTGTTAATTTTATTAAAGTTTTTGTATAGCACTGTGCCCTTTTATTATAATTTTACTCGTAAACTTTATTGTGTTGTGTAATATAAATAACGCATGTCAATAAAAAACAAAAAAAGTCGCTCAATAATGCTATTTCAAAGAGGACTAGTTTTAACCGTTATTTTTACGTGGTTTGTTTCTAGGCTAGAAATATAAACCAAGACATTTCACAGAACTCTGTACTTTTTACTGTATAATGTTCAAGAACCAAACTTTAAGAATAGCTATCGTTTCAAGTCATTTGGCCCAACATGTTTTCAGAAATCGATAATACACATGACCCTGTTTTTTGCCTAACACAGTCAATCCTAAGAACTGGGGCGTTTTTGTGATGGCTTGGGTATAAAAAATGTATTTGGAGATATTTGTTTTTGTATTATTTTTGTAATGTTGCACTATTATGTCATGTAAATAGGAATAAATACATTAAAATATTGGTTCATCTTTTTTTTTATACGTTATTGAACCCAAAAACCGGTAAAAATGTATTTACCCTAACTTTAAACCAGATTTATAGTACTTAAAATGATTTATTTTCACGAAATAATGATATCAGATTAATCAACAAACAGTAAAATTAAAAATTATATCTGTAAAAAAGAAGTTTCGATAGCAATTTTTTTAGATAAAAGCATTTTAATACCAATTGACCCGTAGTGCTCCCGCCTGTCGTCATACTGCTGCCAGATGTGACATTTTGCGCAAGATGGCTGTGCCAGCCTAGCGGGTAGAAAGTTTACGAACTAATTTTTCTGTCGAATATGTTGTTTTTTTTTTTAATATTTAACATCATCATCGTTATCATCTCAGCTCATATATGTCCCACTATTGGGCTCGAGCCTCCTCCATAATAGGTGGGATATTGACCTTTGATTTGATTTACTATACCATGCGGGTCAGACGTATTGGTATAGGGTTATGTTTTGAGGTTTCCGTCTCTTGCAAAGATGTTATATGTATTTTATATCCCTTAGTCGTCTCTTACGATCATCCACGAGTAAGATAGGGGGTGGTGAATTGTATTCTTACTCCGTCACCACACGAATATAATTAGTCCTAATGCCTTAGACATTCTACCACAGATCCATCGGCTCATCGACAGCCACTGTTTTATATCCAATATTTATCCCTTTTGGAAGAACAAATTCATAGCTATGAGGTCTCATTTTTAATATGAAGACAAGTAAAGCATTACCTCAAAATTTAATCTCCCTATTTTACACCACTAGTCGATGTAAATTAACAAATGTTGAAACACGCGTCTATTTATTTTTACTTAAGAGAATTTGTGCTTAACGTGACTGCCACATGAAAATAAAATAACAACGTATTATAATATGCCAATTGAATTTTCTGCTAAAGTATATTTAATTTAAACCACTACCAGACAGGGAAATTTATATATTTCATTGTCTGTAGTGGCACACGAGCAAGCATTATACCTGAAGGCAAGTGATGCCACCACCCATTTTTTTTTGCGATGGGCTATTGACTTTGTCGCGCCCTGCCAAATCGGTCCGGGGCGATGGAAGAGGCAGCGCGCAACCCCATAGACCCACCCTGCAAGCACCTCTCTTCGCCGTGCGAGCGGGCCACCGGTACCTGATCTTTGTCTTCAGTGGCCGTACCTTACCACCACAATATCAGAGGCAGAGCCAGCTGCTGCCTACCAAGAAGAAAGTGCTCTTCCTAAACCTCGTTTAAAGAGGTACATGACATAACGCACGAGAAATACTGCAGCAGATAGTGATAATACTATCACTTAAGTATTAAAAAAACATTAACTCAGATATCTATCATTATAAGTTCAAGTGTACATACATACATACATATCACATCCCTTGCAGGGTAGGTAGAGAGAACAGAGTGCTAGAGAACTCTATCCTTGCATACTTCACTCGCTTCCTCAACATTCATAATTCTCTTCATTCACGCTCAGCGGTTTCGGAAACTCTTGATTCCACCTTCCTTCAGTACGTGACCAATCTGGTCTAGGTAAGTTAGTCTCGGTCGAGTATAGAAGTGTAGAAGGAGTAAATCAGAATTTATATAGATGTAGAAAGTATTAGCCAACAGTTTACACGCTGTATAAGTCCTTTTTAAACGCCATCGTCTTCCTTTTATAGATGACAAATATTTTCAACACAATAACCGAAATTTCATATTCAAGTATATTTTTGTTAACCTTTAACTTGGCGATTTTAATGCCTATGGTTTGCTTTATTTTTCTATTTTAACTTAACTGCTGCAAAATCGCATCGAATGCTTATCGAACCTTACAGTGAACATGCTGTCGGTAAAACACTACGAGTGATTTCTGAAAAAGTTTATAGACAACGAATTGCAAGCCTCGTTGGATAAAGCCATCTTCAATTGTTCAAAATTTATAGGAAAGATTATATTTTTGTTTTCGAACAGGCATTTAATTTTTACAAGATAACATCGGGTTTCGTACATCTACACCTCTGTATATAAGTCAAACTGTGCGAAGAGCTTCAGTTGCGTTAATTCCATACCTATTTAATGTCATTATTTTGTTTGTAAACCTACATCATCCTGTGACAATTATAATAAAATTAATCATTAATTTTATCTCAGTAGTTGTTATGACAACAGTAATTGCATAGAATGCTTGATGCGATTTGTTAACATCTATAGATACAGCTCAATATCTAATAATAATAATAAATCTTTATTGACGTAAAATGTACATTATAATTAATAAAATTCTCTAACACCTGCCCTAGTAAAGACTGTGTTCCAGGTGTAGTCTTCCCCCTTAAACATTGACATTATTGTTACATCAAAAATTAAATAAATAAGAAAGAAAACTTAACAATAATATTAAAAAGAAAAGTAATTATAAAGTTAAAATGTATCTGTGTGTTTGTGCGTGCGCGTGTGTGTCCGTGCACGTGTGTGTCCGTGCGCGTGTATGTGCGTGCGCGTGTATGTGCGTATGTGCGCATGTGTATGTGTGTGCGTGTGTATCTGTGTGTGAATTTTATTTGTCATAAAGGTAGCTAGAGCTTATCAGTTGCGTCGATAAACAGGTTTGTTTTACACAATAACACTTAAAATCCAAAGCATCTTGTGATCAACGCGTTCAAATAAACAAAGAAAGTTTTCAGATTTTTAATAGTAGATTTAACAATATAGTTATATAATAAAATCAAATTTAATATTGAACACAGATTTTATGTTCAAGACGTGTATTGTACAGGTATGAAATATATTGAAGCCGTTCCTTCAAATACCATTTCTGAAACTTATGAATCTTTTACTTCGCCCAACATTCTGCGATACAGCTTCAACTCAGTCACTATTCGTAGACATGTACATCGTCTTCGATCTTTACAGAATGTGATTTTATTAATATATATTTTTAAGTGAGTTTAAAATAACGGGATAATTAATAAGATAATCATATTTATACAAAAAATAGAGGAAATTGATATAAATAGACGAAATTACAAATAACCAAATTACAAATTAGAAAAACTTAATTGATCACTTAGGTTTTTGGAGTTTGCTCCTTAAGAATCGATTTTCATATAAGGCGCCCGGTATGAGAAAACATTGTGGAGTAAAATCTAGTGATTGAATGACCTCGTTACGTTTTTGGTGCGCAACCTGTTCTGCGCCACTTTCACTTTCTGACGTGAGATAATACTTCACTGAACAGTTTTAATAAATGTAAATAAATATATATACACTCATTTGCAAAAAAAACGGGCACCTAAGCAATGAACCATTTCAAATGTTAATATTTCTTTGTTTGATAATTATAGGTAGTTTTATCCACACAATTTGGTAAATTAATAAGAAAATAATCGTTTTCATAAGTATTTCATAAAATTTAGATACAATTTATGGGAAATAATGCTAAACCTCGCTAGTAGTGTATATTCGCTAGTAGTGCATATGCTCATGAAGTAAAAATAAAAAAGTTTTTTTGTTTGTTTTTCTTTAATAAAGTAAAAGCAGATAAATGTTTAGTATCGAGTGTGACCCCCTCTAGCTAAAATCACAGCTTAAATTCGTCTGGGCATGCTAGCGAGTATATCCCGGATACTTGCTTGCGGAATACGTTCCCACTCCGCAGTAATCACATTCTTCAGCTCTCTGATGGTCTGCGGAGCCGGGTGTACTGATCTCACACGCCGTTTCAGAACGTCCCAGACATGCTCTATGGGATTGAGGTCGGGACTTCGAGCTGGCCAATCCAAACGACGAATGCCAACCTCTTGCACATACGCATTAACATCGCGGGATCGGTGGGCGCGAGCATTGTCGTCCATAAAAATCGAGTCTTCACCTAGAGCGGCCAATGCGGGTTGTGCATGAGAAATTAGAACTTCCGTTATGTATCGATGCCCAGTCAGTGAGCCGTTTTCAATGAAGACTAACTCTGTACGATCCATTGAATTTATTCCTGCCCAAAACATAACAGAGCCCCCACCATAAGGTGTGATTTCTTCGAAACATGCCTCTGCAAAGCGTTCTCCTTGTCTTCTTAGCACTCGCCGACGTCGATCTTCACCGAACAGAGATATCCTGGCTTCATCAGAGAACAAAACCCTATTCCAATCGTCTTGAGTCCATGATTCACAATTTCTAGCGAACCTAAGCCTGTGAACTCTGTGCTCACGGAGTAATTTGGGGCCGCGGGCCGGGCGGTGACTGCGTATATTGGCAGCGAGAAGCCTCCTCCTGACCGTCCATAGACTAATATGCACATTTCTTACTTCTTAGAGGTTGTTCTTAAGATCCACATACGAAGATTTGCGATTTCTCAATGCGCGACTCACAAGAAAACGATCATCCCGTGGTTGGGTACATGGTTTTCTTCCAGAACCAGGCCTTCTCTCGACGGAACCAGTCTCCTGATATCGCTGCCAGGTCCTTTGGACTGTCGAGCGACTAACATTTAGCCTCCTAGCCACGAAACATTGGCTGCAACCCTCTTCAAGCAGCGCGATAATTTTGGTAGCTTTTACCACTTTATCTACCATTTTTGATACAGCCAAACAGCATTAAATAAAGCTTTGACAGTCAAGGATATGAAATTAATCGATAAAAATTGAATAAAAGTTATGAAAGTCGATGTTAACTTCTGGAACTTCGCGCCAAAAATGTAGGATAAAAAGGGGTTTTCTGTAAAAATGAACATCAAATGAAAAATTGAATTTAGAACGTACTTTTTTAAATACCACAGCATTTTTAAAACCGGCCAGTAACGTGTACAAACGATTGAAACCTTTTTGGTATTGTATCTTTTTAAATATGAATGAAAATCAAAACCGCCCGTTTTTTTTGCAAATGAGTGTATATATATATATATATATATATATATATATATATATATATATATATATATATATATATATATATATATATATATTATTTTTAGTCAAATGAGCTTTTTTGCGCCTGTTTTGATAATAGTGCTTAAGGAATAAACTCCAGTCATGCGTCGGAGCTGACACACACACTTTTTTTTATTAAATAAATGGGACAGTAAATCACCTATAGCGTTTATTGATATATCTCTTATTACGATCATCATCATTATCATATACTTTGTCTGATTATATGAGGTCGCCACAATATGTAACCCTCTCCCATTGTACATTTCTTTTTATTGCTTATGGTGGCAAACGAGCAAGCAGCACACCTGATGGTAAGTGTCACTGCCACCCATGGATCTTAGCTATACCAGGGGTACAGCTAGGCCGTTCCTTACCAATGAAAACCCTATACCAACCCCGAAAATTGTGCTTCCGGCTCTCTCGCTCATCGTACGAAGCGCAGCAGCACATTGGCACTGCTCAGGCGTCGATTTTCTGCGAGAGTGTGGTACTACTCCGGATGGACCGGCCCACGACTGCAGACAGGAAACTGTCAATAATATGGTCCTACCACTATAGTAATATATAATGTAAATAGTTATTGAAAATTTTAGTTATTAAATTTTTATGGTAAGCGAAATATATTACATGATATACACATATATATGGACACACATACATACATATGGATACATATATATGGATATACACATGGAGTAATATTTTATAATAAAATGCCTACAGGTATGAAAAATGTCAAATCATTGTCATGTTTTAAGAAGCTACTTAAATTATATATTTTAAAAGAGTGGTTTTTTTTTTTGTGTGGTGGGCTACAGTCGTCACGCTCCTCGCACCACTCTGTCCGGGGCGACAGAGGGGCGTTAGCACGCACACCCATAAAGTGAACCTCGCCTTCGTCGTTGAACCGGCCACTGGAGCAGCGTGAACTTGTCGTCAGTGGCCGGCCCAACGGAATACCCCCCGAGGGGACCCTCTTCTTGAGCGACATCCCTTCCTTCGGGGAGGACGTCGGTCTTTTCCTCGCGGTCAGCCTCTCGGCAGGTGACGGACTAATTCCCCGGTCCAGTCACCCGCGGCCTCGGCTAGGGTTTATAAGAGTGCTAAAGTAAATTCATAAAACTAAATTCAGATGTGAATAAATATTGGCCGGCTTAATTAATTATTTTAATATGTTAAACTAAACGTCATTTTGTACAAACTAACTTAGATTAAGATCATATTGTTGTTAAGTTTCGTTTAACTGTGTAACTCATACATGTTTTGATGTATAATTAATAACTTACCCACAATTGTCAGTTTGTAAAAGGATTTAAGAATAATCATTGTGTGTGCTAATTAACATGTAAAAATAGTGTGAATTTTATAGTGTTTTCTCATGTAAGTGATTTTATAATATTTTATGAGAATAAATGAATCTAAACTTAAAATAGTTAACGTTAAGTAAACGCAAAAAAAAAAAAAAAAAAAAAAAAAAATCCAAGAGTCTACTGTTCTACTTAACCGTCTATCACGACAGCCGCGACTAATATAGAGGTTGGTAATATTCGTAGCCGGGATTTTTATGATGATTATATATTATCATTGTATTTTTTTTTTTTACTTAACCAGATTACTAAGCTACCTTATTATAACCTTATAAAATATATTTCTCGGGCCCACTTATTTTTATGACCCCTTAGAGACTTACTAAGAGATTGTTGTTTAGCTATATTAGAGTATAATTAAATAAAATTAAAAAGCTTAATGCAGCAATAGCAAATAGCAAAATAATGCAAAATATTAATTATATAATCTTTCATATTATTTTTATTTAAATATGATAGCACTGTTGGTATTCTTTTTTGTTGTTTATTTAAACGTACTATCCGTATAGTAACGGAGTAAGAATAAAATTCATCACCCCCTATCTTACCCGCAGGTGATCGTAAGAGATGACTAAGGGATGTAAAAAAACGCATATAACATCTATGCAAGAAAAGGAAAACTTGAAACAAAACCCTATACCAACACGTCTGACCAGCGTGGTATACTAGGTTAATTTCCCTCCCATTACGGAGGAGGCCCGAGCCCAACAGTGAGACATATATTGGCTGTGATGATCATGATGATGATTTAAACGTGTAATTGAAATTATTTGTTTTTAATGTAAGGTAATAAGTTGATTATTTTATAATATTATTTTTCAAGAATACATTTTGTAAAAAAAAAATATTTTAAATTTCGGGATATCTAAATGATACTACGAACTAGTTATGAGCAGCTCCTCATATAGTATTTTCCACATTATTCTAACGAAAGTGTTACAAGCGTATATGTTTTGTTTGATACTACTGTAATTGTAAAGCGTAGTGTATTTTGACTAACGAGTTTTGTCGTATTCTGTGGTTTACGTTTATATTCGGTTACATTACTGCTAGTTATAAACATTTATATAAATTTTGACCGAATCATAGCTTGCTCTCAAAACAAAACAGATTGTTGTCTGTAAAGTCGGCTTATAGACGATAATTTTACGTAATAACTTCATAAAAAAAAGTTAATGAAAAACTGCATACTTTTATGAATTTAATAAACAACAATGGAAACCACATTAGTTTTTCACTTCACTTTTTAAATATTTCAACGACGCAACGGCGGATGAGGTGGAAGAGAGAACATGACACTTTTTTGTGCGTGCAGCCGGCGTTCATCGATTTATAATCACATCAAAACGAGAAAGCCATTTTTCTTGCGGACCACCAAAGATAAGACTTCGACAGTGGTGGTTAATGCAAGCAATGAAAGACAGTTCCTGTACGGCAGGATATGAGGTTGCACGTTATTCAGACGGAATATAGAGATACCACAGTCTCTTCCTTAAAAATAAAGGGAAAAAACATATCCTATTGTTGTTTTTTTTTTTATTTATATGTATTCTAATATTCCATTCGTATTAATATTAAAGAGAATAATATATTTGGAGTGTGTTGGCATCACACAACGGAAGATCGCGTGCAACGATAGAGCAGTCTGCAGTACATTGTCGGAAGTTCGCCTAGACCTACGTCTCTCGAGCGGTAAGTATCTCTGTTATTTATGTGTGTAAAATTAAAACTATTTTGCTTTGTATGTATAATATATGAGTATCATATACTAAAGAGAAATTACAATATGTTTAACACAGTGAAAGAAGTCATAATAATCTGTTTACTTTGCGTGATGCTTAAAGTAACAGGGTCTAAATGAAGTGCCGAATAAGATTAAAGCATTATAAAGAACTGTCGAGAGTGATAAATGGGCGGCTTGTGGTGCCATAACCTTTTCATTTCCAATTGAGTTGACAAATGGTACCCTATGAAAGCACATTTTCTAAGGCACTTGAGGAAATTATATTGGTCAATCAATACTAGACCATTACTGTACCATTCTGTGTGGTGATGGAGTAAGAATACAATTCATCATGCTCTATCCTTATCCTTGGGTGATAGTAAAAGACGACGAAGGGATAAAATATGCATATAATATCTATACAGAGGAAAGAAAACTCGAAGTAAAACCTTATACCTACACGTCTGACCAGCGTCGTATAGTAGGTTAATTTTCCACTCAGTAGTGTGTCATATATGAGTTGAGATCATCTCATCATCATCATCATCAGATGATGATGATAATCACTAGACTATGTGTTAAATATGCATCTGTTTAAACGTTATATACTCTAGATATCACACGTAGTTTATATCCTGTTTATATACTCAATTTTCCATCCTGTACAATTAAAGTGATAAAAAAGGTTCTTAATAAGTCTATTCGCATATAATATGTATAAACTTTTAATAAAATTTCTTTGGCCATATTAGTTATAATAATGCATATAACATCTATGTGAGAGCAGGAAAACTCGAAACAAAACCCTATACCATCACGTTTGACCAGCGCGGTATAGTAGGTTAATTTCCCTCCCATTACGGAGGAGGCACAAGCCAACAGTGGGACATTTATGGGCTGTGATGATGATGATGATGATGACATTAGTTGTATCTGGCTGGTTTTAATACCATTAAAAAGGTAAATTAAAAAAAAAAAACTGTTGCTTCACCCCGTTTTTCTTTCTGTCATAATGAGTGGATGGATTTAATGAAGAAAGATACATTTTAAAAATTTATTACAAAAAATGAAGGTATGCACGCAAGACGCGAAAAAAAATTGTGACGTTTATGGACCTAATGCAGTGTCAGTGAGTAGCACAAAATTGGTTTAAAAATAAACGTTATGTTTTTCTTTCTTTTTTTAAATGACTTTCGTAAAAGTATTGCGGGGGAATTTACAAACACATAGAAATACATAATGATTTCTAATGTTTACGCGAGTATTACACATTTGAAATAAAACTACTACGGGAGGACCTCCTGTGACCATGATCACTGTAAAGTGTTCGAAATGTTGGAAAATTAAAAATCAAACACAAACGCGATAGAATTCGTAAAACAAAGAAATACAGTAGAAATAAATCTCGAAATAAAATCCTATATCAATTGAGACATGCAATTTATCATAGTTTATTATAGCTTAATATAAATAATCAGTGCATCTATTTATGAAAGATGCGCTTCCCACTTCTACGCTGATACTTAGTTCTTACGCTAAGAGCCATTGTTGGCGTAAGGTGTCTGTTTAACGTCGGCGTTCAGTGTTCTCCAAGTAGCATCATATAAGCCAGCTTAATTAAATGGGAACATTAAACCACCCAGGATATAATTATTTTGCGACAACATTAATTTAGCTTGGTTATTTTCTTTCTTTAAATTATTACTTTGAAAGAATTTCTTTCACATTATGCCTTTGTGTTGTTTCGGTAGAATTTAATATTTTTCTTTCTATAACTAAATATTTAATATTTCGTGTCTAATGTATTCTGAAGAAAAAATAATCAAAGAAATAATTTTAAGGCGAGCAATTTTTCCAAGACAAAAACTACGGACGTAAAAAAATCTTATTTGCATTTTATTAAACCTCAGGCTTCCTTGGAACAATAAACCTAAGATAATAATATTTCAGCTCACAAAATGAATACCTTCATTGTTTCTATACTGGTAGGCCGTTGTTTAGATCCTCTGAAGCGGGTATTATCTATTTAAATATTCTATCAAAACATTCCTTTAAAATTATCTTAAAGGCAAACAAAATATATCATTAAAATTTAAAATAAAAATACTTTATGCACACAACACTCGTCCGTTTTAATGAATTTCAAATTCATATAACATATTCACTGGATGCGGTGGCAATATACAGCATTAAAAGTTCATTCACATTGGTTGGTACTTGAGCCTGTGAAATTTTTGAAAGGTTTTTAGTTGAATACTACACTAGAAATCTTGAAAAAAAATATGTGATTATATTATATACAGCTTTGTAAAATAGCTGTATGGTAGCGGCTACGAATACTACCAACCCTTACTTTGCTTGTGGATGTCGTAAAAGACGACTAAAAGCCTTATAACGACCTGGGCCAACTCCATCTGATGCCGTTTGGTCGACAATACATTCTCAAGAAGGGTTAACGAGTTGCATGCGACCGCAAGTAGTTGGAATATGAGTAGTTGGAGAATGATGAGTTTTGTGAAATAAACCATGTATTAATTTCTTTTTGCACGGGCAATGAATTTGTATCAAAAATATGGGTCAATATTTCATCATCATCACAGCTCATAATGTCTGTTGAGCTCGGGCCTCCTCCATAATGGGAGGGAAATTAACCTACTATACCGCGCTGGTTAGACGTGTTGGTATAAAGTTTTGTTTCGAGTTTTCCTTCTCTCGCGTACTAGTTATATGCATTTTATATCCCCAGGTCGTCTCGTACAGGCGTTGAGAGGGAGTCTCCCCCCCGGGCTGAGCGTTATTTGCTATGCTGACGACACGCTCGTCACAGCCCGGGGCAGGACATTCGAAGAGGCGGCGAGCCTGGCCACTCTCGGCACCGAGGAGATGGTCAGGCGAATCGAGGCGCTGGGGCTCAGGGTGGCTCTAAACAAGACGGAGGCCCTGCTATTCCATGGGCCCCGTGTGAGGCTGCCCATCGGCGCCTCGTTAGTCGTCAACTCCATCCACATCAGTATCCAGGCCCATATGAGGTACTTGGGTCTAGTGCTCGACGGGCGATGGTGGTTCCGGGAGCATTTTCGCCAAATTGCTCCCCGACTGGTCGGCGCAGCGTCCGCCCTTTCTCGGCTCATGCCGAATGTGGGCGGACCCAGTTTCGAGGGCCGACGGCTGTATGCGGGGGTGATCCGCTCAATGGCCATGTACGGCGCACCCGTGTGGGCGAGGGCTCTGAACGCCCAGCTCAGGGCGGTGCTGTGGAGGCCACAGCGAGCCATGGCGGTCAGAGCCATTCGCGGTTACCGCACGGTGTCGACAGAGGCGGCGTGCCTATTGGCCGGGACACCCCCGTGGGACCTAGAGGCGGAGATGCTCTCCGACCTCTACCGGCGGGTTGCCTCAATGCGCGAAGAGGGTGGCTCCCCATCGTTTAACGAGATAGCCACCTGGCGCGTGGACGCCCGCCGAGAAGTCATCGCCCGTTGGGCTACGCGGCTGGAGAGACCTAGACACGGTGTCACTACCGTCGAGGCCCTCCGGCCCGTACTGATGGAATGGATGGAGCGGCGGCACGGGGTCCTCACCTTCCGACTGGTGCAGGTGTTAACGGGGCACGGGTGTTTCGGGAAATACCTGCACACGGTCGTGTACAGGGAATGGACTCCGGGCTACCATCATTGCAGTAGTGACGAGGACACGGCGCAACATACGTTCGAGGAATGCTCGGGCTGGGACGGGCAGCGCCGCGACCTCGTCGCTATTATCGGTGCCGACCTGACGCTGCCGGCTGTCGCGAGGGCGATGGTCGACAGCGTCAGGAATTGGGACGCGGTCGCCGCCTTCTGCGAGGCTGTCATCTCGCAGAAGGAGGCGGCGGAACGGGCCCGGGAGGATTCCCGTGACCCGGGCCGCCGCCCGCGGCCGGGGCGGCGCAGGCGCGAATACCTGCGCCTGATGCCGCCCTAACCGAGGCTTCGGGTGATCGGACCGGGGAATTGTCCGGTCACCCGACGCGAGGCCGCCGCGTGAGGACGACGCCTCGACGGCGAAATCTGTCGGGGCGTCGACAGGAGAGGAGCCCGAGAGGGCATACCGCCGAGCGGGCCACCGAAGACAAAGATCGGGTACCGGTGGCCCGCTCGCACGGCGAAGAAGAGGTGCTTGCAGGGTGGGTCAATGGGGTTGCGCGCCGCCTCTTACGTCACCCCGGACCGATTTGGCGGGGTGCGACGTCCATGGCCCACCACAAAAAAAAAAAAAAAAGGACGTCTCGTACAATCACCTACGGGTAAGATATGGGGTGGTGAATGTATTATTACTCCGTCACCACACGGAAAAAAATGAATATTTAAATATTTAGTATCTAATATTAGTGTGTAGTAGCGGGTGTATAGATATAAATGTTTGTAATAACTACGATTTGTTGAACCTGAGACACATCAGTCCCCTCCGGTAACCATGAACGCTGTAAAGTGTTCGAAACATCAGTAAATTAAAAATCAAATACAAACGCGATATATTCTGTAAAAATAGTTTTGTTTCAAATTTAGTATGCGTAGGTTTTGGATTCGAAATAATTTTGGGCATCTATCAAAAGCTTAACAATGTACTATATAATAAAGATATGTCTACGATACTAAAAGTTTTGTAAAAGAAAATTTTCTTGTTATATTTTTATTCGGATCACGTACATTGTTCTCTGAAAGAGTGTCACGCTAGCTTGTACCGGTAACTGTGTTATATGTTGTTCAATTATTATTAGGAGTTCTGACATTTTTATTCTTGAAATGTTTATATTTCGATAACTTCATTCACTTCATTATTGATTTTATTTAATCATTTTTTTCTTTTATCTAGTTATATTCATTGATTTTTAAATAATAATAAGAATAATAATATCTTGGATATTTAAACACCTTCAAAGGTATGTAAATTTTTCATGCAACTGTAGCGTCATCTTAGATTAATTAAGCACAGTTTCCATATAACGTAATTCACACTTCTCAATAACTAAATTAACACAAAACATAACAATAAGAGCCGCCATGATATTTGTTGACATTACAACCAACGCTACACCACAAACAAAGACGCCGACCATAATGAATGTCATAATTTCTTTATTTATATCAATTAAAATTATGCAATGCTTTTAAAGTTATCATTTATTTATTACATATTATATTTTATACAAATAGTAAAGAAACAATATAGTAACTTTAACAAAGTGCAAGGTAAATTGTTTGGCTGAAATGTTTGGCAAAAATCGAACGTGTAGATTATACGGAACGCATCGCAACCTCGGCTCCGCTCGATATTGTTCGTGACAATTCGTGAACAGATGATCGGCATAAAAATGATTTTTAATTTTAACGAGAAATTCACTTGTCAACACTCACTTTCGATTTTTCTCATATACCTTTTCGCTTACCTTTTCTTGTTACGCTTCTATTTTGTTGTTGTAAATCTATTGCAAGGTGTAGCCTAGATATTAAGGAATAGTTTACAAAATTACGAATAGAAAAAATAAGAAGTTGTCTGGTAAATACATATATTTAGTGAAGTATTCTTCGCGCGCATTTTTATTTACCTGGTTCACTTCACTGGTGACCCCGGGAACAAACAACAGCCAAGATGTCTACCGGAGGAGATCAGAATTCGAAGGCAAGCGGAATACAAGCAGCCGGGGAGCAGTACAACGTCTTCCGAGTCGGCATGAAGCTACCGCCCTTCTGGCCTGAAGAACCTTCGCTGTGGTTCGCGCAAGTAGAAGCACAATTCGCCCTAGCAGGTATTACGGTAGACGCCACAAAATTTCACACAGTCATGGGCCAGTTAGACCACCGTTATACGTTGAAGGCAATGGATATTATAGAGCATCCTCCAGCTACCGATAAATACCCCAAATTGAAGGCTGAACTAATACGACGACTCTCAGACTCTCGCGAAAAGCGTATTCAACAAATATTAACCCACGAGGAACTGGGAGACCGCAAGCCTTCACAATTTTTGAGGCATTTACAAGCTCTGGCCGGTCCCAACTTCCCTGAATCTTTTATGGCCACATTGTGGTCGAGTAGATTGCCGACCAATATTCAAACTGTAATAGCTTCGCAGCCCGACCTCCCCCTCCAGTCTGTTGCAGACCTAGCCGACCGGGTGCATGAAATCACACCAGCTCCAGCACCTGCACATTCAACCTCCACCACAGTAGCCAGCACAAGCAACAACAGCAGTGAGATAAGCGAGCTAAAATAGTGTATTGCAGCATTAACATTACAAGTAGAAGCCCTACCACAAGGTCAAGTATACACTCGTTCACGTTCTAGAGAAAAATTTCAGAGTGATCGTCGCAGTCGTTCACGGTCACGACGCTCGTGAAATGACAAACACTGCTGGTATCACAACAATTTCGGTGTTAAAGCCAAACGATGTGACCCACCCTGCACTTATGCGGGAAAAGCTATCGGCAGCCGGAAATAGCGGCTAACGTTTGCACCAACAAACCACGCCGCTTATTCATTACAGACCGAACAACCAAAATTACATACCTCGTTGATATGGGTTCAGACCTTTGTGTCTATCCACGGACAGCATTACAACAGCGGCGTAGTAAATCAAACTACCATCTTTTCGCAGCCAATGGCACCAACGTTGATAGGTACCTATGGATGGATTGACATACACTTAAACCTAGGTTTCCGTCAGGTCTACACGTGGAAGTTCGTCGTAGCAAATGTCACAAAACTCATCATAGGAGCAGACTTTCTGGCATACTACAGTAACCTTATAGACTTAAAAAATTACCGTCTTATCGACGAGCTCACTCAGGTGTCATCAACAGCTTCAGTAGTCCCGAGGACGGAAAACATTGCATCAGTCAAGTCTGCGGGAGGCAGTACGGAGTACCACAAACTCCTTCGAAAATATCCCACAATCACCCAACCTGCAGGCAAACAACGACACATTAATCATAATACAGCACATCACATACGTACCACCGCAGGTCCACCCGTGTCTTGCCGTCCCCGCCGCCTCTCACCAGACAAACTGAAGGTTGCACAGAAGGAACTGGAAGAGATGCTGGTAAATGGTACGGCACGTATATCAGAAAGTCCATGGTCAAGCAAAAACTAAGAAAGAGAGAGAGGGGAGGGAGAAAGGGAGAGAGAGACACAGAGAGAGAGAGAGTAAATGTATCATCATCATCTCAGCCCACATATGTTCCACTGTTCGGCTCGAGCCTCCTCCATGATGGGAGGGAAATTGACTTACTTACTATATAGCACTGGTGTTGCTATAATTTCGAGTTTTCCTTCTCTTGCACAGATGATATATGCATATTATATCCCTTAATCATCTTTTACGATACCCACGGGTAAGATAGGGGGTGGTGAACTGTATTCTTATTCCGTCACCACACAGAAAATGTAAATATATAGTAGTTATAAATTTTTCGAAATTTAATATTTTTAAAAGAATTTTACAAAATCTTCGCGAAATAGAATGAAGGCTTGGAGATTCATTAAAAATATTAGTGTTCGTTAGTAGCGTTGATGTTCGCCGCACCTGAGATTGTTAATTAATATAGCCACTCCGGTATTAAAGTGTTTAACATATTAAGGGGACTACAAGTATCTTTAGATATTATAATTTTAATTCTAAACTAGGATTTTTAGAGTTTACTCCTTAAGAATCGATTTTCATATAAGGCGCCCGGTATGAGAAAAATTTGAGGAGTAAAATCTAGTGATCGAATGACCTCGTTACGTTTTTGGGTGCGCAAACTATACTGCGCACCTTTCACTTTCTGACGTGAGATAATACTTCACTGAACAGTTTTAGTAAATGTAAATAAAAATATATATATTACTTTTAGTCAAATGAGCTTTTTTTGCGACTGTTTTGATAATCATACTTAAGGAGTAAGCTCCAGTCGTGCGTCGGAGCTGACACACACACTTTTTTTTAATTATACAATATTTTCCGTGTGGTGATGCAGTAAGATTACAATTAACTACACTTATCTTACCTGTGGGTGATCGTAAGAGACGACTAAGCTAACAAAACGCATATAACATCTATGGAAGAGAAAGTTATCTCGGAACAAAACTATACTAACACGCCTGGCGTGGTATAGTAAGTCAAGTTCTATCCCATTGTGGAACAGGTTCGAGCCCAACAGTGGGACATATATGAGCTGAGATGATGTATAAGTTTTCCTTATAGTGACAGAATAAGAATATAATTCACCACCCCCAATCATGCTACCGAAGGCAAAGACCGGGTTCCGGTGGTCCGCTCGCACGGCGTAGAGAGGTACCTGTAGGGCGGGTCTGTGGGATCGTGCGCCGCTTCTTCTGTCGCCCCGGACGGATTAGTGGGGCGTGACCAAGCCATAACCCGCCGCCAAAAAAAAAAAACACCCCCAATCATGGCCGTTGATAATATAATCGTAAGAGACGACTAAAGAATATAAAATGCATATAACATACATATGTTATAGCTGTATGGTAGCGACTACGAATACTACCAACCCTTACTTTGCTCGTGGATGTCGTAAAAGACGACTAAGAGCATTATAACAACATGGGCCAACTCCATCTGTTGCCGTTTAGTCAACAATTATATTCCAAGGAGGGTTGACGTCTGGCAGGCGGCCGGTCATAAAACTATTGCCAATAACTTTTACAATATGTACTATTAAAGAAGAGTGCATATTGTATCGACCCCAAGTAATTGGGATAAGAGTAGGAGAATGATGATGAAATAGATGTTATATGATGTTATATACAAGAGAAGGAAAACACGAAACAACGGTATAGTTGATCAATTTAGCTACATAATTATCATTAAAATTCCTTTCCACTTCTTCAATGGACAACAATGGATGTGTCTTCAATGGATGTGTGGGAATTTGATTTTAGTTACGTACTCGCTGAATTATATTTTCAGGTACCGACACCAAGAACGAGGTTCTGGCCTACTCAATAATATCGCAGTTACGGAAAATGTGTTCTCCTCTGATTCAAGGTTGGCATGTAATAAAAAAAAACCAATCTGAATACCCTAAAATGCTACTTAAAGATACTTATGTAAGGTTTAAGATGAAGGCGCTATGGCTTATGTTTATGTCCCGTTTAAAACAATAACTGTAAAAATATGTATCATCATCATCATCATCACAGCCCATATATGTCCCACTGTTGGGCTCGGGCCTCCTCCGTAATGGGAGGGAAATTAACCTACTATACCATGCTGGTTAGACGTGTTGGTATAGGGTTTTGTTTCGAGTTTTTCTTCTCTTGCATAGATGTTATATGCGTTTTATATCCCTTAGTTATCTCTCACGATCACCCACAGGTAAGATAGGGGGTGGTGAATTATATTCTTACTCTGTCACCACACGGGAAAAATGTATATATTGCCTAAATTAAAAAAAAAAAGTGTGTGCCAGCTCCGACGCACGACTGGAGTTTACTCCTTAAGTACGATTATTATTTACATTTATTAAAACTGTTCAGTGAAGTATTATCTCACGTCAAAAAGTGAAAGTTGCGCAGAATAGGTTGCGCACCAAAAACGTAACGAGGTCATTCGATCACTAGATTTTACTCCTCAATTTTTTCTCATACTGGGCGCCTTATATGAAAATCGATTCTTAAGGAGTAAACTCCAAAAAACAAAAACGCTTTTGACTATCGCAATTCAATTTGAGCTATAATTTTGCCGTAGTCGCAGAGAATGTTTAAATTAGTACTCAATTACGACATATGTTTGAAAGCGTACTACAGTTCGGGGTAAAAACTACAATTGCTGACTGAACTTTTTGTTGATGCTTGATTTTTTTTCCTTATACAGTTAATTACATATACGCTTGTTAAGCAAAAACTTGAATGAATTTGTTTTATTGGTTAAATTGTTTTTTAATTGATTATATGTTATTTTCTCATTCATTTACAATTGTTATTTAATTTTCATTTATTTCTTATTTCAGCTAATCTAGCTAGTTATTGCCATTAGACAGAAGTCTTATCTATAACAAAATAAGATATTTCCACCAATGTTAATACATGAATATTGACTCATCACGATATCTTTGGAACTATAAGGGCTACAGACTTAAAATACTTAAAATTTAGTAGAAATTTCTTTTCTCTTCTTTTCTTTCGCCGAGTAAAGGTCAGCTAAGAAAGGATTTTACGAAATTCTATTCGCAAGAGGGGTGCTGAGGTGTAAAAAGCATATTTTTCAAATATAGTTCCTACAGACTTGAAATTTGGTATGAACATTTTTTCTACCCTGTAGCGATTACAGATTTAACAAAATTCCGTTCCCAAAGCGAACTGTGGAGATGTTAATCTAAAAAATCCTCGTTCTTTTTATAAAGCTCCGACAGACTTGAATTTCGGTAGGCATATTTGTGTTACGATGCAGAGGTAAACCAAGAACGGCTTTGCAAAAATTCCACCCCTAAAGGGGATGGCGTAGGTGTTAACCCAAAAAAACTAAATTTTCAAATACTGCCCCTACAGACTTGATATTTAGTGTGGACTTTCTTTTCCCCCTGTAAAGATGAAGTAGGATTTTATGAAATTCCTTTTCTAAAAGGAATTCTATGTAGCAAAAGAAAAATACAATACAACTGAACTGACGTAACCGAAGCGAAGTGAGGGCGGGTCGCCAGTCTATAATAAAGTAAAAATCGATATGCTGTAGCCTGATGGCCAGAAGGGATAAAATAGACTTAGTATGAATATTATGTTTTGTAGTTATGTTATTCATATATATCTTTCCCATTCTTACTCCTACTAGAAGAGAGGTCGTCAGTATTATACCGCCCAACTTATGACAAAAACAACAGACCATGGTCTGTAAATTCTGTTTACGGACGATAATTTTACATAATAACGTCATAAGGAAATATATATGAAAAAATGTATACTTTTGTAAATTGAATAAAAATAAAGAATGGAAACCACACTCATTTTTTACTTCATTTTATAAACACTTTTCAAATTTTTGAAATGCAAGAATTAATTACCTTTTTTTTCCGTGTGGTGAGAGAGTAAGAATACTATTCACCACCCCATATCTTACCTATGATTCATCGTACGAGACGACTAAGGGATATAAAACGCATATAACATCTATGCGAGAGAAGGTAAACTTGAAACAAAACCCTATACCAACACGTCTGACCAGCGCGATATAGTAGGTTAATGTCCCTCCCATTACGGAGGAGGCCCGAGCCCAATAATGGAATATTTATAGGCTGCGATGATTTTGATGATGATGATGATGATGAATTACCTTTTTCACGCAATTGTTGTTGTAATAAACAATGGAAATTACATTAACTTTTCACTTCACTTTATGAACAGCCATTCATCGATTTATAAGACGTTATCACGTCAAAAAACCGATTGTTATGACAAAAAATTGCGTTTGCCAACATACCTACCAAACAGAAAACGTGTCATTATTGTCATTTATGAGTATATCTCCTTTTAAACGTAATTGTTGACCAAACGGCATCAGTTGAAGTTAGCGTAGGTCGATATAAAGTTCTTAGTCGTCTTTAACGACATTCACGAGCAAAGTAAGGGTTGGTAATTTTCATAGCCGTTACCAGCACTTCTATCAGACATATAGGAATATTAACTTGGATTAACATAGTGAGTATATAAACCATACTCATAATATACGTGTATGAATTAAAAGTTTACATGTTAAATAGACAAGAATTTACATATTTTAACAAGAGCCTATTCAAATAAGTCAAAAAGCTTTTAATTTACTGTGTGAATATATTCTAATTTATATTTAATGTTGATCTTTTCGTACATTGTATTCGAGCAGTGGCCATATAACCTTCATTAAAATTTTATGAAGGTTCACTGATGATTTTAGACTTTTACGTTCAATTATATGTGTCCAACATATATATTTATATCTGAAGAAAAAAATTCGTAGTTGTAGGACACCGCTGTTGACAGTTTTCTGTCTACAACCGCGGGCCGATCCGTCTGGGGTAATACCACACTCTCGCAGAAAATCGACGTCTGAGTAATGGCAACATGCTATTGCGCTTCATTTGGTGAGTGAGAGAGCCGGAAGCCCAACTGGGTGGGTTTCCGGGTTTGTATTGGTAGGCAACGACCTAGCTATACTATTGGCACTGAAAAGCTCCATGGGCGGCAGTAACACTTACCATCAGGTGTGCAGCTTGCTCGTTTGCCACCACATGCAATAAAAAAATCGCTGGATATTTCTATAATATACTTGAATCGTTTCCGTGTGGTGACGGAGTAAGAATACAATTTATCACCCTCAATCATACCCGTGGGTGATCGTAAACGACTAAGGGATAAAATTTGAATATAACATATAATTAGGAGAAGGAAAACACGAAATAAAACACTATACACACGTCTGACCAGCGTAGTATAGTATGCCAATTTCCCTCCCATTATGAAGGAGGCTCGAACCCAATAGTGGGACATAAGCTGAGACGACGATGATGATAATGAGGAAATAAATTTTGTTATTCTAGACGTAGGGAATAACCAATAAAAAAATACTGATGAAATTTAATAAAATTTCTTTAATTAATAAAAAGCTACCACAGTGATAGGATAATTTCGTCACAATAGATTAAATTATTCCAATGGGAAGTGAGAATAACGATTAAGTTAATGATAAGCGTGTTCTCTACAAGTAAGCATTTAATCTTATACCGGCTTACTTTTTAAAGGGCTTATTATTAGCACTTAATTTAATAAAATTACGAAACACTTTTAATAATAAAGCAGTAATACAGTGCTAGTAGATTGTCACAGCTTTCATTACAGCTAATGTTACAAAGAAAATACGAAGTCGACTGTTCTGTTTAAGTAGTAGGTTGAATGTTACTGTTATTGTATGTCTTATAATAAAAGATTTTTGCTCTATAGAGTCCGTTGGAGTTGTTTTCTTTGTAGGTTTATAAAAATAAATATAAAATAAGGTGTAACGATGGTGTTTAGTATTATTTATGTGAGTGTTTCATATGTTTTTCGTATGGTGACCAAATAAAAATACAAATAAATATCCCTTACGTTTTTTTTTAAATGAAAACTTCTTTAGGCGCGTTGAGTGTTTTTGGAGGGGAAAAACTTATAGGTTCGCGTCACCGACATGCTAATGCTAATAGTATATCTATAGCTATGTGAAAACTTCTTTAGGCGCGTTGAGCGTTTTTGGAGGGGAAAAACTTAAAGGTTTTTATTTTTATATAAAAATTAGAAAATTATGATTATTTCAAATAGTCTTAAGTTAATAGTTTTCACTTCTATAGGCCTCATCTCATGACTGCCTGTTGTTTTTTTTTTAGTCGTTGGGCTACGGGCAGCGAACTCCTCGCACCACTCCGTCCAGGGTGACAGAGGGGCACGCACAACTGTAACCCACCCGTGAACCTCGCCTTCGTCGTTAGACCGGCCACCGGAGCAGCGTGAACTTGACGTCATTGGCCGGCCCGAGGGAATACCCCCTGAGGGGTACCCTCTCCTTGAGCAACTCCCCCCTCGGGAAGGAGGCCGGTCTTTCCTCGTACGGCCAGCCTCTCGGTGGGTGACGGACTAATTCCCCGGTCCAGTCACCCAAAGGGATATTGGTTTTTAGTGTGAAAGATGATTAAGGATATGCATATAATAATTGTTTAAGGAAAGAAAAAATAGAAATAAAATTCTATACTAACCCGCCTGACCACGCTGGTATAGTAGATTAATTGTGGAGAAGGATTCATTGTTTTAAATATGTAACCGCCGTTGATCATAAGGCTCTGGATTCAAAATTTTGTTTTTTGTATCTTGGATGTGGATTTAGCCGAGATGGAAGGTACACCACTGATATAGAGCGAAGAGTGAATGCGGGAAATAGAGTGAACGGAGCGTTGGGGCAACTTCTCAGCAGCCACCACCTCAGCCAGAAGGCACGTGTAGCAATACATAACGCAGTGCTTGTCCCAACATTACTGTATGGAAGCGAAAGTTGGGTATGCAAGAAAAGAGTATGAAAGTAAAATTAATGCCATCGAAATGCGATCTCTGCGGAAAATCTGTGGAGTAAGGCTGACCGATCGCATTCGTAACGACGACGTAAGAGAGCGAGTAGGTATGAAAGAGAGTATTGGTGTAAAGATGCGAAAGGGAATGCTTCGATGGTTCGGACATGTGGAAAGAATGCCGAACGAACGTCTGGTTAAGAAGATATACAATGCGAAAGTGGAAGGATGTAGGTACCGGGGGAGACCGAGACTAGCCTACCTAGACCAGATCGGTCATGTAGTGAAGGAAGGTGGAGTCAAGAGTCTCCGAAACCGGCAAGCCGGTATGAAGAGAATTATGAATGTTGAGGAAGCGACCGAAGTATGCAAAGATAGAGTTCTCTGGCGCTCTGTTCTCTCTGCCTACCCTGCAAGGGATATGGCGTGATGATATGTATGTGTATATGTACTATTAAACATTTAATATTTATTTTAACAAAATTTTAGTAATCAGTCTTCACTTAGATATTCTAAGTGAAGACTAATTTAATTAAACACTAATCAAATATCGACTTAGACTATTTGAGTAAACGTTAACAGACTTAAGAGTGAACATTGTTATAGGCGTTATTGCTTCTTACACGTGTGGTATATGATGCCATGATCATTAGGAACATTATTATAGTCTATAAAATATAGCTTGATCTCTGTGAGTTCTCACTAGTCCCGCATGCTTACGATGCAGTCCGTATTTTTGTCGATATAATTCCTTATTTTTTAAAGTTATTTGCTACTGCAATTGAAAAACAATACATGAAAATCTTATTGAACTTCAATCAAATGGATAGATGAATCGATTAACAATTTATGAAAATCTTATGAATTTAAATGAATGGATTTTATTTAATTTAAACTAAAGCTGTTAATTAATTCTTTTTATTATTCGAAAGGAATACATCCAAGTTCATCGTCATTATTATCATCATCGCTGGAGCATTCCTTAGGTTGATGATGAGTTCTTTGTCACAGATTATTTCATAGATAATCATGTTTATTTTATAAAAGAAATTATCTTTTTAATATAATAGGAATAGTCATATTAATATTATAACTGATGTCTGAATACTAAATTAACACAATTTACTTATTTTATTTTAACACAATTTACTTATTTTGGTTACTCTAACCATGTGGTTTATATAGGTAATGTATTGGTTTTACTTGTTTTATAAATAATTAATAAGAATGTTATCGATTTACGTTTATCGATTGCCACATCTCTATCTTATTCTTAGTTCAGTATGATCTGTACTTGTTACCATACTTTTATAGAATGGTTACTAAGTACTTTAAAACATATGAGGTACTAGTTTTGGTGTAAATATTCATATTTTTATATTCAGTTAAGATATAACTGGCACCTAAAGAATGAAAATACAGGCGATATAATCAATTGTGGTAGGACCACGCTGTTGACAGTTTTCTGTCTACAGCCGCGGGCCGGTCCGTCCCGGGTAAAAAAAAAGCGGCGCAAGACCCTATTGACCCGCCCTACATAGACGTCTCGACGCCATGCTGTGTATGAGGTCTGTGGTGTGAATCGTCACACTTAACTATCTGTCATATAGAACTCAAAATTTAAAGACCAAAATGTAAGTATATTACACCCTAATTTGTCTTTTAGGAAACAAAGGTAAATGTGGTTATATCATATATAAGAAACTAGCTTCTGCCCGCGGCTTCGGCCACGTAAAAGATTACTTTCCTAAAGTTTTTCATTCCCTATTTTTATTTCCCCTTAAGGGTAAATTTTTAAAACATGTTAATTTCATATTTATTTATATCTAATCACTAGCCTAAAATTAAGTTTCAAGCTTCTGACTTTTAAAATGACGATCCTTCCTTACAACCTTTCATCCCCCTTTACAACCTTTTTTTGCATTAAAAAGTAGCCTATGTCCTTTATGAGGCTCTAGACTATCTGTGTACCAAATTTCATTTAGATCGGTTCATTAGTTTTAGCGTGAAAGAGCGACAGACAGACAGACAGACAGATTTTCTTTCGCATTTATAATAATATAAGTAAGGATTTTCAGTATATATTGATTTTACGCCTGAATTATTTTTCTACGTATTTACGAGTACTAACAAAATGTTTTTATTATTATCGTATAGAACTATCCATTTTGTTTAAATGCCTAAGAATTAAATTACTCTATAATATAAACATATATCTCGGTTTGTTTCTCGTGTAGTGATGTATGAAGAGTTTAAGTTGTCAATTTTCCCGTGGGCAACGTAAAGACAAGCTAAAGATTCGCCAACACAATAGGTATTAGCAAACTTTTTTTTTTTTTTTGCGGTGGGCCATGGACGTCGCACCCCGCCAAGTCGGTCCGGGGTGACGGAAGAGGCGGCACGCAACCCCATTGACCCACCCTGCAAGCACCTCTTCTTCGCCGTGCGAGCGGGCCACCGGTACCCGATTTTTGTCTTCGGTGGCCCGCTCGGCGGAGGTATTAGCACACTTGAGTTACCTATAAAAAAAAAAAAAAAATTAATACCTATACAAACAGCTATCACCAATTGAGATGCCAGGCGTGTTATTACAGATGTTTCGCCAAATACCTGCACACGGTCGTCCGAAAGTCCGACGTCCTCCCCGAGGGGGTGGGGACGTCGGTCAAGGAGAAGGTACCCTCAGGGGGTATTCCATCGGGCTGGCCACTGACGTCAAGTTCACGCTGTTCCGGTGGTCGGTCCAACGACGAAGGCGAGGTATCACGGGTGGGCTACGGTTGTGCGTGCTTACGCCCCTCTGTCACCCTGGACGGAGTGGTGTGAGGAGTGCGCCGACCGTAGCCCACACTCCAAAAAAAAAGGCGTGGTATTACAGATGGACGATGTGGTGATGGGTTTAGAATAAAATGTATAACCATCCCTTATTTTCTCATGGGAGTTGTATAAAAGGCTGGGAGATCGTAGGTAACTAAACTGTAATGAAAGAGACACTTAAAACAATACCTTTTATGTATTTACTTTGATCTTAAGCCAAGGAAACACCAAGATATTCTATACACTTAAACAGTATATCCAAATTACACATATCTGGCAACGAATCAAATTGGAAACGTTAACTTGGTCGTTTACATCTACCAACGTTTGTTGATGGTTTGTAGTGCATATGGTCATACAATAAGTTACATGACAATACTATAGCAACTAAAGCTTTGTATTTAAGTTACAAAGTAGCTTTGTATATGGCCATTGTATAGAGGCCACATTGTAAAGAGATTTATGGAGGAGTGAAACTTTGAAAAACTAGAGACTGCCTGTATTTATATACATAATATTAGATTTAAGAAATAATGATTTGTTTATGGATGAGTAAAATATAGTTTACTGTTGAATACGTCAAGCTTGCCATAAATTATTTGTAATAAATTATGCAGAAAATATGTATGAGTAAATATTGCGTATTACGTCAATCCTAAGTAATTGAGTTACGAGCAGGAAAATGATGATGATAATCTGAAAAAAGTTATAATTAATAATAATTCTCCTTCCTTTTATTAGATTACTTACATACACTAACTAATAACATTACTTTTTTTTTTTTTTTCCTTAGGGTGGACCATGGATGTGGTGGCGCCCCGACAAATCCATCCGGGGCAACAAAAGAGGCGGCGCGCAACCCCATGGACCCACCCTGCAAACACCTCTTTTCGCCATGCGAGCGGGCCACCGGTACCCGATAACTAATAACATTACTGCAAGGGAAGAACAATTCCAAGTAAAGTCATATCATATAAAATTTCTTTTACACTTTAAATCTCAAATAATTAATAAACGTTAATATTTACGTGTTTATTACATATGCAAAGTATTTTAATTGTTCTATTTTTATTATATTGTATGAAAGGCAACTTTTTAATTTAATTTAATTTCTAATTACCCGATAATTTGATTACCTCTCAAAAGAAAATGATTCTATAGTCTTCTATATATGTAATTATAATACTGGCAATGAATTTGTATTGAAATATGTATCAATATTTAATAAATAACACTATAACGGGTAAATAAAACTAATAAAATATAAATGGACTGTATGTGTTAAATGTTAGTATTCCCGTGACGAAGATAATAAAAACAATGTACAAACGTGATAAAATCAATTCAGTTATCGTAAGGAGAAAGAAGGATGTAGATACCGGGGGAGACTGAGACTAACCTACCTAGACCAGATTGATCACGTACTGAAGGAAGGTGGAGGCAAGAGTCTCCAAAACCGGCAAGCGTGTATGAAGAGAATTATGAATGTTGAGGAAGCGAGTGAAGAATGCAAGGATAGAGTTCTCTGGCACTCTGTTCTCTCTGCCTACCCTGCAAGGGATATGGCGTGATGATATGATGATGATATAATTAACAAACAATTACAGTTAATTTGTTTTTCATTCAATTAAATTAATTGACTGCACAGATGGCGTAGTGGTTAAGATACCGACCTTCCATGTCAGTGCCGTGGGTTCGATTCCCACGCAGGACAATACTTTGTGTGATCCACAAAGTGTTGTTCTGAGTCTGGGTGTAATTTGTCTGCGTTAATTGCATGTTTGTAAAGTCCCCCGCAATACAAGGATTATTTCCTCAGTGCAGGGAGGTGTCTTTCTTTAAAGAAAGAAAGAAAGAAAGAATTAAAGAAATAAGTTGAAATACTGCAAAGATAATTGTCATACTTTGTTATGACAATATTTTAATGGTACAAAATCATAGAAAATGTTGCATGAATCTTTATTAAATATTACCCGATTTGCTAACCATATAGATTAGATTTAAAAAAAAAACCACTGAAACTTTCATATGTCTAAATATATTTTCCTATGTCGGACGACAAAAAAAAATTGTGTTATAAGAGCTTGTACTACTTGAAGCTTAGGATTAGTACACTTGACCCGATTCTATTCGTTTTCCAATATTGCTATCTATAAAGATTCGTTGTTGATTAAGTTTCTACTCTCATAGCTATTAATTCATTTTGAATGAATTTCTGTGAAGAGATTATTATTTTTCTTTAGGGGATAATCCTGCCACATATTTCCATCAATGTAACTCCTGCAAGCTAGTTATTAATAATATTATGGTTTATCACTTAGACATTATCACATAAATGGTTATTATCCATTTAATTATTTTAATCCCTTGTGATGACAGAATAACGCTCCGTGTGGTGACGGAGTAAGAATACAATTCACCTCCCCATATCTTACCCCGTGGGTAACGTACGAGATGACTAAGGGATATAAAACGTATTATATATACGTACATCTATGCGAGAGAAGGAAAACTCGAAACAAAACCCTATACCAACACGTCTGACCAGCGCGGTATAGTAGGTTAATTTCCCTCCCATTACAGAGAAGGCCCGAGCCCAGCAGTGGGACATTTATGGGCTGTGATGATGATGATGGCAGAATAAGGATATGTTACCAACCAGAAACATAAAAAATGGTTGTAGGATTACCAGAAGAATGGCCAATAAATACATCTCTTCTTTGAAATCTAAAACAACAGTTGCGATTACCAATCCGCCTGGCAATTCTTTATGGCAACATTCTGTATTTGAGTGCTTTATGTATAATAGTAGACATCAATGGTACACATGATGGAATGGACGGTTGGGGTAGGAATACAATATATCATTCTCAAAAGTAGCTATTACTCCAAATATTTTACAGTTTGTCAAGGGCGATGATATGAGTACAAGTAAAGAACATATTCTGAGATAAAAATAGATGAAAATTTTTAATCAAACTCTTTGCAAACTTACAATCTATCTTCGTTTCAATTATGCGGTCATGTGATTTTAAAAGTTTTAAAACGAAAAAATAGTGTGTTTTTCAGCTCCGACGCACGACTGGAGTTTACTCCTTAAGTACGATTATCAAAACAGGCGCAAAAAAAGCTCATTTGACTAAAAATAATATATATATTTTTATTTACATTTATTAAAACTGTTCAGTGAAGTATTATCTCACGTCAGAAAGTGAAAGGTGCGCAGAATAGGTTGCGCACCAAAAACGTAACGAGGTCATTCGATCACAAGATTTTAATCCTCAAATTTTTTATCATACCAGGCGCCTTATATGAGAATCGATTCTTAAGGAGTACACTCAAATAATCCAAATAAATGCTGAAATTCTGATAAGTGCATAGAAAGTTCGATAATTTGAAGATATCTTTCTAAAACTAAACGGAGATAGCGAATTGATATCTTCAATTGTTGTATTATGAATTGCATTTAAATATTGCTATTATATTATTGAATACGTGATTATTGTATTTACAATCAATACATTTTTAATTTTTAAAATAATAAAATGTAAAATAATAATTTTGTAAATCCTTATTTCCTTTACAGACTTAACTGCCGCGGGAGAGAGGATTCATAGTTTGTATGTCACCACAAAGATTTTTTTAAGTTTGTCATTTCTCTTACTATTTCTTTACATTATTTTGACTTCATAAATCTTAAAGTAACTAATATACTAGCGACCAGAGCATAGTAAATTACAACACAAAATAGGACCGAAATCACTCCTTATGTTTAAATGCTGAGGTTTGTAAATTTACAAACCCTTACTACAGCAGATTGGCGTCGAATAGCATCCAGTACATTTTTATAAGGCGTTGAGATTTATTAAGGGGCACGGACGCCCTGACGTGAAATATTCAAGGATCAGGGCCGTCCTAAAGGAAAGATTTGGTAGATGGTTTATTCGTAAGTCTCAGGGCAGGACCTTGGGATAGCAACCGGTGACAAAACAATGAAGGCATTATTAAAATATGAAGAACGTAGATTGTTCTAAAAAAGACGCAACTTTTCAACGATATATTTTTATAGGCAACGACTTGTAATAAGGAATAAATCTATCACAAGGAACTTCATAAATGTACAGTATAAAGACATTAATATCACCCAGACCTAAGAATCCATTATAGATCACCCGAAACATTGTGTGGGGAGATTGAGCCCACGGCAGTTGACACAAAAGATAGGTACTTCTACAATTATGTCATCTCTGCAATTAGATGGGTATCTCGGTTTATATACGGTCCAATGTTTTCGAATCTCCTTCATAATAGGGGGGAAAATGACCTACTACATCACACCATCAAGACGTGTTTCCGTAGGATTTTGTTTCCAGTTTTGCTTCTCTTGCATAGATTTACGTATTATATCTCTTAGTCGTCTTTTACGACATCCACAGGCAAGATAGAGGCTGCCACTGAAGTCAAAAATCGGGTACCGGTGGCCCGCTCGCACGGCGAAGAGAGAAGGTTTTACGGTGGGTCTATGGGGTCACGCGCCGCCTTTTTCCGTCACCCCGGACCGATTCGGCGGGGCGAGACGCATCCATAGCCCACCAATAAAAAATAAAAATAATAGGCAAGATAGAGGCTTTATTTTTTTTTTTTTTTAATAAAAGATAATACCCTACACTGAGGAGTTGATCCTTATATTATAAAGCACTTTACCAACATATAATTAATGTACACAAACTGTAATTTGATCACACTCAGAACAACAATTTATGGATCGCACAAAATATTATCTTGCATGGGAAACGATACTAGCACAATAGATCGTTAATTTAACCACTATGCTATCTGTGTAGTCCATTTCATTTATTCTTAACTAGCTTCTGCCCGTGCCTTTGCCCGCGTAAAAGATTACTTTCCTAAAGTTTTTCATCCCCTAGTTTTATTTTACCCCTTAAGGGTAAATTTTTTACAAATTTTTAGTGTCATATTTATTTATATCTAATCAATAGCCTAAAAATAAGTTTCAAGCTTCTGGCTTTAAAAATGACGATACTTCCTTACAACTTTTCATCCTCCTTTATAACCCTTTTTTTGCATTAAAAAGTAGCCTATGTCCTTTGTCAGGCTTTAGACCATCTGTGTACCAAATTTCATTTAGATCGGTTCAGTAGTTTTGGCGTGAAAGAGCGACAGACAGACAGACAGAGTTTCTGTCGTATTTATAATATTAGTAAGGATGATACCTAATTGTATTCTTACTCCATCAACTCAAGAAAAAAGGATAAAATTGCATATATTTTTTTTGTATTGAATATAGATTAAAAAAAAGAACATAGATGTATCTAAGACTGCTACTGTAAGGATAAAAGCGAATTACACTATACCAGCCGTCCATAGAGCTAGCTTGTCGTCGTTCACTATTAGACATATGTGATATCTCCAATTTTGAATGTTAGTATTGTTTACCAAGCGATCTCAATTGGTATTATAAGTTTCTTAAAGTACAACCCCCGGCTGGCCACGGATGTCAAGGAACCGGTACCAATTCCTGGCCTAATGGCGATGAAGAAGGAATACGGTTACGGGGCCACGCGTCGCCCTTCCTTCACCCCGGGCGGAGAGGAAGACTTACCTATGTTCAGACCATAGCCTACCAAAAAAAAAAACGAATGATGCTACTACCTATTTTTCTGGATGCCTGGACTGATTGTTATGACTAAAAATAAGGGAGGATAACATGTCCTATTCTGAACCCGTTAAGACATAAGGAATTTTCTACACTATGACCACATGGAAATTATATATTTATATAATAATCTCTAAAGTAATATAAATCTTTGACGTAGTAGTAGTAGAGAGTCTACATAATACAATATGAATTTCTAGCGCGCTCGACAGCCATTGATTCTGTGAAAAAAATATAGAAAACAAACATACTAACTAATATTATAAATACAAATTTTGAGTTTGTTTATTATACTTTCACACCTTTTTTTTTTTTTTTTTTTTTTTTTTTTTGTGGGCTATGGGTGCGTCTCGCCCCGCTGAATCGGTCCGGGGTGACGGAAAGGCGGCGCGTGACCCCATAGACCCACCGTAAAACCTTCTCTCTTCGCCGTGCGAGCGGACCACCGGTACTCGATTTTAACTTCGGTGGCCCGCCCGGAATACTTTCACACCTAAACAAATAAAACAACAAAGCCCATTTTTAAAAAATCTTATACAAATAAAAATCATTTTCTGTGAGTAACATAAGCTATATTTTATCCCCATATGAGGATCCATGGGAATGAGAACTAAGCGGATGAAATATTCAGAATATACGTTTTCTCGTGTGAACGCAATCGTAATATCCTAACTGGCTAGCATTCCATTCAATCCCTTCTCTATTACAGTAGAAGCTTCCTGTTCCGTGTTTTTGTAATGATGAAGCCCATGAACAACAGTTACCATTTACTATCAAGTGGGCTTGTTCATTTATCATCAAAGGCAAAAAATTAACAAAATAAAATTTGTTTGAAATAAAACTATTTTTGAGGATTTAAACGGATTTATACACAATAAAGTGAAGTGAAAAGTTAAGGCGGTTATCATTGTTTAAATAATTCATAAAAATATGCAATATTCATCAATGTTTTTTAATTACGTTATCACGTAAAATTAGTGTCCGTAAGCCGATTTTACAGACAACCATCTGTTTTTCAAATTATACAACAAAAAGATAGCACAATAATATTCTAGACAAAGATCTCCCATCAGATTTTCCTTAAATCCATTAATCAATTATTTTGTACATTGCTGGACATAGATTTATTGCAAATTACTACTTCATATTTTAAGTTTCTTCTTTATCCTAACTGATGAGTTCAATGTCTTATACTTAGATCATCGAACTTCCTTTGCTATGAGCAAAGGTCGAAGTTTCTTGGAAACCAACTTATACACCAATTATGACAGGTATATAAAGGCTATGTGTTGATTCAGTTGATTTATTGCAATATTTGGAATTCTCACAACTTTATTTGAAGTAAAAACGAAACCTTTAATAATTCTGTTGTAAGTAAAAAGGTCAATGAATACTTGATACTAGGATTTTAACAAGGCGCTTATTTAAGTTCGTTATTCTAAAGTATACTTGTTAGAGATTATGAAGTATTATGTTATATGAATAATTTATAATGTTTTAGATACCTTCTATTTTAAACATTGATTGTTGTTTCTATACAAAAGAGAGACTAAGGAGAATGTCTTGAGGAGATTTACGAGCGTGTAAGTTTAGTCTAAGACGTTTAATGACCAAGCTTCAGTCTCATAGCATCATCATCATTCTCCTACTCTGATCCCCATTGCTTGGGGTCGATACAATATGTACTCTTCTTTCATTGTACATATTGCAAAAGTTATTGACAATAGTTTTATGACCGGACGGCTGCCAGATATCAACTCTCCTTGGAAATGTATTTGTTGACCAAACGGCATCAGATAAAGTTGGCCTAGGTCGCTATAAGGCTCTTAGTCGTCCTTTACAGCATCCACGAGCAAGGTAAGGATTGGTAGTATTCGTAGCCGTTACCACACTCAGCGGGAACGCGAGGCACTTGCGTCCGCTGACTCGCTCCGCCGCCGGCGACCGGGGAGGAGAAGGCGCCGTTATGCGCACCTCCCCCCACCGCCGTGAGGACCGACTGGACGAGGCCAAAAGGCCAAGCGTTGGGGCGTCGTGGATCGAATGGCAGTAGACGATCTCTCCGGCGTCCCGTAAAAGCGCGGAAGGGGGCCACTGTGATTTTAGTGGGTATTCCGGTGGAACAGCCAACCGGCGAGTCCCACACTCCCTCCCGTCTTGACACCAGCGGGTTGGGGTTAGCGCGTAAACGCGTTTCCACAGCCTCAAAAAGAAAAAAAGAAAAAAAATCCTTTACCACACAGCTATCAGTCTCATGGCACTATGTCTAAAATCATATGCGAGGTAAACATCTCATTGTAAGAGAGGGTATCATATTAATGACACAGACAGAGCTCTCAAACTTGGATATTTTCACATTATTACACTATTTACCCCTATATGGCAATGGGATAAGAATACAGTAGGTACCGAATTGAGATTGAGAGTCGTAAAAATCAAGGTCAAAGTCATAGTCTTACCTATAATAAATTTTATATAAATACAAAAAAAGGCTGGATCAGAGATCTATAAGCGGGTAAGGGTCTCTTCGGCGAAGAGCTGCTAGAAAACGTGTAACTCATTGCTGCGATCACCGACCCACTCACCAAGTGTGGCAATTACAGTATTATCCCCTCATTTCTGGGGAAGTACTAAATCTAGCAGTGGACTGTAATAGACTGAAATGATGATATTATAAAACATCGTCACGTAAGTACAGTTTTTTCCCAAGTACAAATCTCACGTTAATGATGAAGAAATATTGACGTACTCTGATGATTTCGTATTACTATATTTTAATAAGACCGTCGGTGATACAGGTAAAGATATTGAGTTCAAAACTACAATCGCTTATAAGTATTTTCAAAGTATTATATAGATACCGTCGTAGGATGCGGGCGGCATAGGATCGCACTTTGTGGCGAAAATAAGGGATACCTACGTCTAGCAGTGGATGACAAAAGATTGAATGATGATACATACATACATATCATACATCACGCCATATCACTTGGAGGGTAGGCAGAGAGAACAGAGTGCCAGAGAACTCTATCTTTGCATACTTCATTCGCTTCCTCAACATTCATAATTCTCTTCATACACGCTCGCCGGTTTCGGAGACTCTTGACTCCACCTTCCTTCAGTACATGACCGATCTGGTCTAGGTAGGTTAGTCTAGGTCTCCCTCGGTACCTACATCCTTCCACTTTCGCATTGTATATCTACGTACTAGCTACTATGATGATACAGATTTTATAGATTTAAAAGACATTGATGCAATCTACAGATGAGCATCAGTGATGAACTTAGTGTGATCCATTGTCTTTTATAAAATCACGGTCACGCAGAAGGTGAATAACCATCTCTCTAATGAGGACCAGCAAAGACGCACTGACGCAAGAAGTTCACAATTTGCGCTTTCTTTCTCTTGCTGCGATGTTATGGATTTACATCCCTCTTTTTGGCTAAATACGACAGGGCGACAGGATTTCCTTTCCTTTTTTTTGCCACAGATTAAAGTAATAGCAGCCCTGATAAACGGGATCCTTATAAACGGGATATACCCGTATATAAGGATTCAAAACCAGATACCTAAAGATTGCTCAGAAGCCATCAAAATGGATATACGCTCACAAAATTCAAATATCTGGATATGGGTTATCCTTAGGATAACTCATATCCAGATAGATTAAATGAAATGATTCATTTTCTCATCAACATGAATACACAATAAGAGTTCGTTCAAGGTTAAAACCATAAAAGTTGTTAATCCATGAATTTTCTGGAACCGCTTTAATAGGCGTGCGTGTGAACGATTTTGAACTTTTGGTTGGAAGTTCATGCCAGTTAAGGGATTAAAGTGAATTAATTAAAAGTTTTTGAACGTTTCTCGATCAAGATAGACTTTTGTTTTGTTTTAGCGATAGCGTATTGTGTCACGAAGTCATTTTGGGATTCACATAAATGGTTTATGAAATGCCTTTAATGTATTCTGACTAATTTTAAAAATAATATACCTACATTATAAATAATAACTAATATAAAAGAAAAGAAAAACCGTATGGTGACGGAGTAAGAATACAATTCACCACCCACTATCTTACCTGTGGGTGATCGTAACAGACGACTAAGGGCTATAAAACGCATATAATATCAATGCAAGAGAAGGAAAACTCGAAACTCTAATGGAAAGGAAGTTAACCTACTATACCGCGCTGGTCGTCGTGGATGTGTTAGTATAGGGTTTTGTTTCGAGTTTTTCTTCTCTTGCCTATGCAATCTTAAATAAACATCTATATGTTATATGCTTTTTGTATTCCTTAGTCGTCTCTTACGATCACCCACGAGTAAGATAGAGGGTGGTGAATTGTATTCTTACTCTGTCACCACACGGATAAATTAGGTTTATTTCATATGTATAATATCCACTCGCGTAAAGATCAGAAACCGTTAATTTATTATATTTAGCATTGAAAAAGAAATTAAAAAATAATTGATTGCCGCGGTAATAGTATTTTTAGTGATTAATCTATGTAGCCTGGTGTAGACACATATAAATACTAGAGTATATCAGAGACAAGAAAATGACGCGATATGCGGTTCAAATATAATGTTAATAGAAATTTTAAATTTTCGAAAAATTACTAAAATGAATTTCCTTGAAAGAATTTGTGTTTTGCTATTGAGAATTTCTTCAGAAAATAATAGGAAAAGACACTAATTTAACAGAGTCGAAGCCGGTCTAATGAGATATTTATGTATATATACGTAGGTACATATAAGTGTATATTTGATTGCACTGCTCCTAAATGGCTGAATCGATTTTGATGAATCTATCTTTATGTTTAAGTGGGCACCAGGAAAGTTATTCACAATTGGACTCAATAAGTGGTGCTGTGATTGATTTCCAAGATTTTATTCAAAATTTCTTGATGCGATATTTGTCTTAAATTTTTACAAATCAAAATATAAAAACACAAAATATGAATGATTGAGCATTACCATGAGGACGCTTAGATTAATATAGAATAAAATTCCAATTATCATCTTAGTTCATAATGTAAAGTATGTATACGATAAAGACGAGGTACTTTCAAACTCATTACTTCAAGAGACCGCCGGGAGTTATGTCAAAACTTTGGCTCGTTAATTATAATTATGTACTTGCACGAAAATTTGATTACCTTCTCCTTTACCTTTAGTAATTATATTATAAGAATAGTATATAGAATGAGTTTAATTTACATCATAAAAATCTAGTTTCATTTGAGAACTAGAGTTTTGATACATTACGTAAATATAAAACTATGGAATTTACAAGAACCCACGTATTTGAACGCCATTTGTAGCATGATGATTTACTAGTATTACTTTACACAAAAAATACCAACTAAATTTAGATGAATCTGAAAAATCCATATTTTTTATATATCGAAATAAAATATGTTTATAATTTATAAATAGTACGTGATAATGTAACAAAAAATAAAGCTAAAATATCAAATAAACAATTTTCTAAATTAAAGTATTTTATTGAAAGAGTATAAATTTATTGATGCTGAAGCTCACGCTTCATCGATGATAACAATCGAGTACTGGTGGCTCACCACATAGCATTAAGAGGTGTAAACATGGCAGAATATGGAGTCGCAGGCAGTCCGGACTGCCCCTTCTGTCGCCCCAGATGGATTAGATGAACGGATTAGATATCAGCCACAGTTAAAAAAAGTATTGTTCATAATATAATTGTAATCGTGAGCATATCTTTCACGGAATAAATGCATTTACTCCTTTTTTTCTTTTAAACAAGACGAAAAAACATTTTTTTTTTATTTATTTTTTTATTGGTGGGCTATGGGTGCGTCTCGCCCCGCCAAATCGGTCCGGGGTGACGGAGAAGGCGGCGCGTGACCCCATAGACCCACCGTAAAATCCTCTCTCTTCGCCGTGCGAGCGGACCACCGGTACCCGATCTTTGTCTTCGGTGGTCAAGACGAAAAAACCTGCCATCTAAGAACCATCTGGCATGCATTGCATAAACCGTTAGTTATATAGGTACAGTGTGTGTAATGTAAAAGGATAGCTTTATTTTTCTTAAGTATTTCTAAATAAAAATAGAATACATCTATCTTGTATTTGAAAGTTACTATGATGAATATTTTCTATATTACTTACCAATAATATCGATATCGATAATACTTACAACTACCGCCATCTAGTAGTTTCTGATCGTAACGAACGAGTTTGGAGAATGCGGAGAATCATTAAAGATGGACGAATGAACTATATAAGTAGATGAAAGAAAATTCATAACTTTCATCGTTATAGTTTCTCATCCATCAAACCATCCATCAGCTCATAGTCTAGTCTCAGACTTCGGTCTCCCATATAATCGTAGTAGATTAATGTAGCTAATTGTCTCCTGGTGATACGAGTACCTTAACCAGTTTTAAGACTCTTGTGGGAAAGTAGTAGGTACTTCCACAAGCCATAGTATAAGAAATGTCAATTGCCTATTTCGATACTATAGTAAATTATGATTATTTTATTATAATGTGATAATTTATTAAAGAAAACAATTCTTAATATCCCACGGACCGGAATACGGTATAACACGGACCGGAATACGGTCACAATGAGAAAGAGCGTAGCCACATTTCGATCTAACACTATGATTTCTATAAACCATTATTTTCTTTTTCTGCTAACATTGCTGGTAATTCATTATTATCATCCTGCACGTGTCTTAATTACTTCATCATCATCATCTCAGCTCATACATGGCATACCTGCTATTGGGCTCGAGCTTCCTCCATAATGAGAGGGAAATTGACCTTCTATACCACGTTGATCAGGCGTGTTGGTATAGGTTTTTGATCCGAGTTTTCCTTCTCCTGCATAGATGTTATATGCATTTTATATCCCTGAATCGTCTCTTACGTTCACCCACGGTTAAGATAACATTTTGGTGAATTTTATTCTTACTGCAATTTAAATAATAGAAGTAATAAATGTAATAGGGTCAACGAAATATGTACAGTATTAATTGTAAAAGTTTTGGCAATAGTTTTATGACTGGCCGCTTGCCTAACGACAAACCTTCTTGGGACGTAATTATTGACGTCATCAAATGAAATTGACCCAGGTCAATAAAGCTAAGAGCTTTTTATTATATTATATATTTTAGCATCTGTTGGGTTGGTAGTATTCGTAGTTGATACAGTACAGCAATTATTAATTATTGCTAGTAATTAATATCATATTAAATATTGATTGAAACTAGTAACTTTGTAATGGACGATCGACAGGATCGTCATGAGATTTAACTCTACGTTTTAACACGTTTCAACTTATTGTTTTGATTCTGTGCATAATTAATCTCAATTATGTATATCTTTGTAATCTATAGTAGCATTAATATTTGTTCCCTTTGTAGTGCTTAATAAATGCTGTGTGGCAGCGGCTACGAATACTACTAACCATTACTTTGCTCGTGGATGTAGTAAAAGATGATTAAGAGCTTTATATCGACCTTGGCGAACTCCATCTGATGCCGCTTGGTCAACAATTACATTTCCAAGGAGGGTTGGCGACTGGCAGACGGCTGGTCATAAAACTATTGCCAATAACTTTTACAATATGTACTATAACAAGAGTACATATTGTATCAATCCCAAGTAATTGGGATAAGAGCAGGATGATGATGATGGTGAATGATAATCTCATATTAAACATTCATCATCATCATCACAGTCCATAAATGTCCCACTGTTGAGCTCGGGTCTCCTCCGCAGTTGGAGGGATATTAACCTACTGTACCGCGTTGGTCAGACGTGTTGGTATAGGGTTTTGTTTCGAGTTTTCCTTCTCTCGCTTGTTATATGCGTTTTATATTCTTTCCCTTATTCGTCTCGTACGATCGACTGGTAAGATATGGGGTAGTTAATAGTATTCTACTCTGTCACCAAACTGAGAAATTTACAAAGTTTTATTCTTTTTTAATTATGAATATAAACGTAGAAGCCGAGCCTATTATTATCTTCAAGACACAATACAAAAAGTAGCAATGGTACATATTTAAGGTCACATATATTATAATTTTTCCGTCTGGTGACGGAGTAAGAATACAATTCACCACACCCTATCTTACCCGTGGGTATCGTAAAAGACGATTAAGGGATATAATGCGCATATGGCATTTGTGCAAAAGAAGTTAATCTCGAAATAAAGCCTTATACCAACACGTCTACACGTGGTACAGTAGGTCAATGTCCCTCTCATTGTGGACGAGGCCCGAGCCCAAAAGTGCGGGGGAAACTCCTAAATATCCGTCCATCTAAGTTTTGAACTGTGTATCTCATATTTGTAGCTCCATGATTGTGCTAATAAAAAAACCAACAAATCCATAAAATTTAGATGATACAAATAACATTCTTCCCGTTTATATGTAATATATGTAAGCGAAGTCTTTTTCAAGGTCACGGCAACCTTGCCGTACCGGGTCATTAATTCCGTGTAGTAAGCGAACCCCTTTTCGAGGTCATACGCTTACTACGTTTAGAATTCTCGATATTCTGTGATTTTAACAAGCGTGTTAAGAAGTTTTATATCTGTAAGCTTTTATGTGTAATTATAGCAAAACGAAAGAATTTAGTTTTTATAGAAATAATTATGTTAGGTAGGTATTTATATTCTTCATTTTTATTTAACTTCGTAGTTCTGTGATCATGAACACTGAAGTCTTATAAAATTCAATTCAATTCTTTTTTTTTTGCTTAAATATGGTTTATACTGGTTATTTTTGTATGGTTATGGTTTATATTTAGACTTGGGTATGTCTTATTTGCCCTGTTTGTGCAAATTATTCTGTAGAAATATTTATTTAATTAAATGTCATAATGATTATATTTTGTATTTTTATTTTAAGCTGTGTGGTGGCGGCTTCGAATATTAGCAACCGTTGCTTTGCTCGTGGGTGTCGTAAAAGACGATTAAGAACCTAAAAAATACCTAACCTAACCTAAACCAACTCCATCTGATGCCGTTTGGTAAACAATTACATTCCCAAGGAGCGTTGATGTCTGGCAGGCGGCCGGTCATAAAACTATTGCCAATAACTTTTACAATATGTACTATGAAAGAGGAGTACATATTGTATCGATCCTAAGTAATTAGGATAAGAGTAAGAGAATGATGATGTTTAATAATAAATAAATAGGAATAGTTTTATTTCATACGTGTAATACTAGCGTGGACATCAGAAATTATATAATCTAATTCGATTGGTTGGACGTTAATAGGATTCATTAACTGGATCGATGAATGTTGTACTACCAACTAGTCTAATGTCAACTTTACTTAGGAATGCCTCAATTATCCACATGTATATATGGTGTCTGCACTAGACTTACTGACTGTTCAAAAAGTCACTTGCCCAAACTGCAATTATTATCACAAGGGAATAACATTACTGAGATAAAAAGTAATTATTATGTTAATCCAGGAAATGATCTATCTATGTGCCAATTTACATTTAAATCTGTTCAACTATTTATGCGTGATTAAGTAACAAACATCTAAATTTATAAAACTTTCAGATTTATAATAATAATTAGTGCATACACCGTTTCTTAAGATTTCTTCGAAGCACGTTACAGTTATATGACTGTATCTCAAATAACATTGGCCATTAGTAGACGGATATACGGTCTTTTACTTAATACTAGCTTCTGCCTGCGGCTTAGCCCACGTAAAAGGTTACTTTCCTAAAGTTTTTCATTCCCTATTTTTATTTTACCCCTTAAGGGTAATTTTTTACGGCCTTTTAATGTCATATTTATTTATATCTAATCAATAGATTAAAAATACGTTGTTTGCTTCTGGCTTTAAAAATGACGATACTTCCTTACAACTTTTCAACCCACTTTACAACCCTTTTATTGCATTAAAAAGTAGCCTATATCCTTTTTCAGGTTCTAGACTATCTGTGTACCAAATTTCATTTAGATTGATTCAGTAGTTTTGGCGTGAAAGAGTGACAGACAGACAGAGTTACTTTCGCATTTATAATATTAGTGAGGATAAGGATATTTCCTTTATTGCTAGCTTAATTAATTCCAGTGCAATAGACGATAAATGTGAAAATGTTTCAACTGTATTCAGTTTACCATATATTTAAAAAAAAAATGATATAAGAAATAATGATATCATTATTTGTTTCAACATTTTTTTTATATTTTTAGATCCATGAAACTCGTATTAGTTTATGCTGTAATTCAAAAAATAAATAATAAATCCTATATATTTCTCACAATCCACCCTCCAAATTTACGTTAAAAATGCTAAATTCATTTCATAAAAGCCACGGAGTGAACAGAGAGTTCGTGTACTGTAATAACGCCCACTTCAATGTAAGCACGACTAGTACACTCGCTTAGTTGAATAATTCAAAAACGCCGACCACTTGCGAAAACAAGCGGAGTAAACGCCCTACTGTGCAGTTGACAAAAAAAAAAATACAACCGGACAAGTGCAAAATACTGGGCTCATTATTCAGTTTCAATGCATTTTCTTTTCACTTAAAATTAGGATATTCATTTTTACTGACTTTTAAATTTTAGTTATTTATTTTTAATATTTATGATGGCAAACAAACAAACGCCTGATGGTAAGTGTCACTGCCAGCCATAGAACTTTACAATACTAGCGATACAGTTAGGCCGCTGCCTACCTATCAAAATCCATCCAGAGGGCTTCCAGTTTGCTCGCTCATTGAAAGAGGCACAGCAGTATATTACCACTGCTTAGACGATTTTCTGCGAGACTATTATACTACCATGAACGGACCAGGCTGGGGCTTTATACAGAAAACTGTCAGCAATGTAGTTCTACCACTTGATATGACTCTCTAGCTTCTCTTTATTCTAAGACGTTAATTTTAACTTAATCAATAAGCTATATACTTATTCTCCTCAATGGCAAAATTTTCTCGTTTGCTGATGACACGGCTATCATATTTAACGCTAATACCTGGGAAGAAGTTTATAAACTTGCTCAGCTAGGATTAGATTCCGTATCAGAATGGTTTGCAATTAATTCACTCACATTAAATACCGCCAAAACAAGTTATATACATTTTTCTTTAAAGTTGAGTAATACACCTTCACTCTTGACATCCACTTCATATACGCTTATAGCCCATACCTGTCAAAGTCCATTAGGCGGTGGATGTGATTGTACTCAGCTGCGCAAAAGTGATGATGTTAAATACCTAGGGATAATTATTGATAGTACTTTAAGATTTCGTGAACATATTAATCATCTCAGCAGCAGACTGCGGAAATTAATTTATATTTTCAAAACCTTAAGAGATGTAGCTGATGAAAGTATTTTGAGATCCGTGTATTATGCTCTTGCACAGTCATTAATATCGTATTGTATATCTTCCTGGGGTGGTGCATCGAAATCCATTTTAATTGAATTAGAAAGAGCACAGAGGGCCATTCTCAAGGTCGCCTTCAAACTACCTTTTCGATATCCATCATCGCTGTTATATCAAAAAGCAAATATTTTAACAGTTCGACAGCTGTTTATCCAGCAAGTTATTCTTCGACAGCATAGCCTCCTTAATTACAGACCCTCACTTTCTCGTCGTAAAAGACGTTTTAACCCAGTTGATAGTTTTTGTAATCGCATTACCACACAATTCTCGAAAAGGTTTTTTTATTTTCTTGGTCCCTACCTATATAATAAAATAAACAGAATTTTATCAATTTACCATCTTAATAAAATCAACTGTAAAATGAAGGTTACCAGTTGGATTAAAAAGTTAGGATACCTGGATACTGAGGAACTTCTTGATATTTCGATTTAAAGAGGTGCTTATGTTACTGTAATATAATGTAGTGTTATGCTCTGTGACTTGCTGCCTACTGTTATGACTGCACAAGTATGTGTATACTTTACCACTACACTCCTTCAATATATGGTTATGTACATTAGTCACTGCAAATATTAAATAAACATTTGTTCATTCACATATATATCACTCACTACACATATAAGTACATACACATTGTTATAATATCACCCACTAAATATAGGACATTACATGTACATATTTTTATTATTATTTTTTTGTCACATATTATACACACATCTTGCAATGTTTTGAGATTGTTCTGTTGTATGGGTGAAATATGGAAAATTATTTAATTAATTAATTGGTGGGATAGGCGTACGGGTGGAGACCTGGTGACCTGAAATACAGGCTCTGAGCCTAGTTTAGGCACCAGTCTTGCTCAATATGTATCTTTTTTTTTTTTTATCCTAATCCTGCAGATTATTGTTTTCCTTTTGATATATGTATTGTGGTGAGAAAATAAATTATTATTATTATTATTATATATGTTACATAATATATTATGGAGCATGTGTGTTTACTGGAATGGAGAAAATTAAGACTACTACAATTAGCATAGGGGCTTGTTTTGAGGTTTCTTTTTTTAAGAGTGATGATATTGAAAAGAAAATACACCACCCTGCACTAAGGAAATAATCCTTGTATTGCGGGGGACTTTACAAACATGCAATTAACGCAGACAAATTACACACAGGCTCAGAACAACACTTTGTGGATCGCACTAAGTACTGATCTGCGTAGGAATCGAACCCACGGCATTGGCATGAAAGGTGAACTGGCGCTATCTTAACCACTAAGCCATCTGTGCAGTCATATCATTAGGTTATATCCTTGAATCCTTTTACATCAATGAAAAAGTGGTCAACTGTATTATTATTTCAATACCATACGAAAAATTTTCACTTTGCCTGGAAATAATACTACGAAAAATCCACATTTTGCAAATTATCTCACTGAAGCAGGAAAGTCCCGTGGGATGGGACAACTGTTCCAACCAGTACATGGTATCGTATTTGGTACCGAGCTTTTAGATAGTACATTCACTTCTATTTTATTGCTCGCACATTTTCCAGTAAAGCTTTTAACTTTTATAGGTGTGCTTCATGCAAAATTTTTGCGGTGAATTTACTTTGCTTTTGAATGTTGGAACTGTGAAACTGTAAAATATGAACATATTTTACATTATGTACTTTTATAAACCTCTATCTTCAAAAGGTATACCTTTTGAGCAGATATAACATTCATCAACCTCATAACCTCCCCTATTTAACATTGACCTTACCACGAAAAGGGTAAACTATTTTATTTTTGAAGTGAAAACTTCTTTGGTAACGTTGTGCACTTTTTTGGAATGGGTAATTAATGTTAAACTCGCGTCAGGGCACGTAACCTAATCGGAAATTCGTAAGACGGAGGGAGAGTAGACCGTAGGAGAATATTGTGTTGAACCACATAATTTATAGTACTTTTATACTGATAAATAAAACAATTCGTGCAAAATTATTCCCTAACCATTCCAAAACATTTTTTGGCGGCTAACTATGGTATAGTCACACCCATACGTATTTTTTTTTTATACATACTGCTTTGTGTTTTTTTTTTAATGCTAACACATGGCACTAAGGAAATCATCTTTCTATTACCTTTACAAACATAATTAACATATACAAATTACACCCAGATTCAGAGAAACAATTTGTAGATCGCACAAAATATTATCCTACATGAGAATTCAAGCAACGACAATGGCATGGCCACTCGTTATTTCATAACCACTACGCCATTTGTGCAGTCAAGTAATACAAATTTAGAAATCATTCACGAAAATTGATTCAGCCATTTAATAGGTGCTTATATACTCTTTATGTAGACACATATACACATACAAGTCATGTAGCATCTTTAATTTTACACTAACATTAACTATTCCGACTTCGCACTGGTGTAATTCGTAGTTGCATTTTATCGTGAAATATGTTCAAAACTGTGCTTCACGAATTTTAAAATGTTCAAAATAACCAAGTATTTATCATTACTGCTGTTATTATTCAGACAAATTCCTTCACCTACTCTATTTTGTGTAAATCGTTTTTTTTATTGCTCTTGGTGGTCAACGAGCAAGCAGCACACCTGGTGGTAAGTGTTACTGCCACCCATAGACCTTTGCAATACCAGGGATACCGCTAGGCCGCTGTCTACCTGTAAAAATTCCAAACCTAAACAGAAAATCGGACTTCCAGCTCTCTCGCTCGCTGACCAAAGCAAGATACCACATTGTCACTGCTCAAACGTCGATTTTCTGCACGAATATGGTACAACTACGGACGGACCGGATAGACAGAAAACTGTCAACAGTATGGGCATACCACTTGATTGAAAACTATAATGCTTTTGAGCATTAAATAGTTTAAAATTATACTTAAAACTATTTTTTAATAATGGGAAGGCAAAATCACTATTATCTCATTCAAAGACTAAAAATAGGTTCAAGGTGTGATGAGAGTAAGACAAACTTATTGTCATTGTAAAATAAGTAGATTCCTATACTTGATCTAACAATTTTCTGCAAAAAATGAGATATTCATTCAATATGCGTTTTGTATCTGAACAAATTACTTTAGGTACAGTTCCGTTGAAACGAATCGTATTCAATATAATTAAAATTCAAGAGCATTTTGGCTTTCATCGTCTATTTTTGGACGCAGGTCTGCCTATAGAACTTGAATAATGGTAGGACTACGCTGCTGACAGTTCTTTTCTATAGCCGCGGGCCGGTCCGTCTGGGGCAGTACCACACTCTCGTAGAAGATCGACGTCTGAGTAATGGCAATGTGCTATTGCGCTACGTTCGGTGAGCGAGAAAGCCGGAAGCCCAACTGGGGTGAGTTCGGGGTTTGTATTGTTAGGCAGTGGCCTAGTTATAGCCTTGGTATTGCAAAGGTCCATGGGTGGCAGTGACACTTACCATCAGGTGTGCTGTCTGCTCGTTTGCCACCATAAGATTAAAAAAAAAAAAGAACGCCACGAGCTAACTGTTATCTACTGCGATTAGACCAGTTATTAGTAAATATGATAAATAACTCTTCGCATTGGTTTTTAGAAACATTTACGAAAGTTGGCACCGACGACTGAATGTATGAGGTAAGGCATGGATTTTGCTTCTTCAGAATAAAAATGTAAATTTAAATATTATTAAAAAACTTTAAAAGAAAATTATCCAAAAAATCTCTATTGTTGCTGAGAAGAAAAATGATTAGTTATTTATAAAGAAAATTCTGCCAATAATTTCTGTAACTAGGGCGAAAATTAATTCGTAAGGTGCTCGTAAAACTTCTTATCTATTGCCGTAACTGTTTTATTACTTTTATCATTAAATTTTCTGTGAGCATCGAACCGTTCATTTTGTGATTACGTCATCTTCTATCAAATATAAATACAGTTTAATTAAAGGATAAAGAAAATGTACCTTTTATCAAACAATTAGAAAATAAACTTGAAGAGACCGTCATATCTGTGACGTAATCATTACCTTCGCGATGTCGAACTAGTCTAAATATGAATACCTTGTGCCGAGTATGCTGAGCTCGATCCCAACGCAAGATAATTGTATAATTCTTTAATCACCACGCGATGAAGACGAGATGGCGATCACAGCTGTCGTTATAAGTTTGTTGAAGAGCCATTGACCTTTATTCTGGTGAAATGTAAAGAGTAATGACACGCAATTGGAGGCCTATTATATTAACAGTGACCGATGTTGATATTATCCCCATTATAAAGTACTTATACTTCTGCTATTCTAAATATTGCAATAGTTTTAGGACCGTCCACCTAAATGACGTCAACGCTCCTTGAGAATGTAATGACCTAAGTCAATGTAAAGCTCGTACTCGTCTTTCACGACATCCATGACCATTGTAAGAGTTGGTAGTATTTACAGCCTCCCTCATACATAAATGACGTTAATACATATTTTTATGCTCTATTGTAAATCCGTGTGAGTGACGACGGAGTAAGAATACAATTCACCACCCACTATCTTACCCGGGAGGCTGATCGTAATAAATGATTAAGGGATATAAATCGTATATAGCATCTATATAAGGGAAGAAAAACTCGAAACAAAACCTTGTACCAACACCTATGACCAGCGTGGTATAATAAGTCAATTTCCTTCCCATTACGGAAAAGGCTCCAGCTCAAGAGTGATACATATATGAGCTGAGATAACGTTGATTATGATTTTGAATAACAACAATTAAACTACATATAAAACTAAATATGAATATAGAGAAATGAGACAATCTATAATAAAACTTTAACCAAGTTCATCAATGTATCAATAAACATATTTAAAGACTATAAAGTAACATTAAACAAACACTATCGCAAGGGTCATCTTGAGTCAATGTAGAATAAACTTACAAAAGAGATTTATTTTCCGAGCATTCCATTCATCACTACAGAGATCTCTAGTGGACTCTAGCTTTAAAGAAAAATGACGGAGCAAGACATCCAGTCTTGCTCCGTCATTGTTTGCTTTATAGATGTTACGTCGCAAGGAACAACTAATTCAGTAGAATATAATATATATGCATTTGTGTTTTTATGGAAAATTCATTCCGCTATTTAATAATAATCTGTATATATATTCTATACCTCGATATTACACATAGGCATATACATATATATTAGGACACCTAATATAATTTAATTTAAAAGAGTAAAATTTGATTTTTCTAAACCCTTGTTCAATTAAACCGCTGCCAATGGGCAACCTGCCCAGATTGCTGGCAGTATTACCACGTTGGACGCCAATTAAAGGTCAGTATTCCTAAATGGTAGGACCAATTTTAAATATTTGTATATTCAGGAAGATTCAAGAATGATTTAGATTAATAATTTGACCAGAGAGATTGCGGCAAGATCGACTTTAAGGAATTGTATCAATTAGTTATTTTATAATATTTTATTCGATAACACGTTGCTCTAATGACATAAGTGTGAAGTGGCCATGCATCCATCTAGGAGCCCATAGACGTCCACTGCTGGACATAAGCCTCCCCACAAGAATGGGACACAAAACGGTCCTACGCCACTTGCATAGAACGGCTACCTGCAACTTTTAAGATGTCGTCAGTCCACTTGCAGTTGCTGACAATTGTAAATTCTTGATCGTATAACGAAAGTTTTTGCATTGTTTTGTAAATTTTCGAATTAGATTCTTGACGACAAGCATATCGTCACTAACTAGACGGTATTGTACTCAAAACGGTCCTGCGCATCCTCGATCCAAAGGCTACCCGCAATTTTTGCTATACCGGAAAAGACAACAGAACATAAAACTACAGTCACACAGCTAAACAATAGCTATACAAGCCCTAAACAAAATTATAAACAGCTTAGGTACTTACTGTAATGAAATTCCTAAGCTAAAGATACGGATACTGGCACCGACTTCAGACCTATCAATAGATAGCACATACAAATACGTACATAGGTATTTTAAGTTGTTTTGTACTTTCCGTTTTTGAAGTCGGGTTTTTAAACGTAGTTTTTATTTTTACTTTTTCGTGTTACAGACACACATAAGTTGTTCTATTAGTAGCGGGGCTTGAGCTACTCGTTCATTTGTCGCACTCATACTTAATGCTAATTTTAGACTTACATGGTTTTCTCATGGATGCCATTGTCAGAACTGGACATACACCAGCTTTCAAATAAAAAAAAAGAATCATTAAAATCGCTTAGCCCAGTCTAAAGCTATGAGGAAACAAACATAAAAAAAATACAGACGAATTGAGAACCTCCTCTTTTTTTGAAGTGGGTTAAAATATGCTAATCTTTCTCCGAATTAGAAATAGAAATGGCCACACAATTTATGAAGTAAATGTGAGTAAAGACTTTTAAACTAAATTGTCTAATAATAAAATAATTTAAAAATTGTACTATCGAAGCTATTCCTTGACAAAATGATACAGCATTTTTGTAAAAATAAATCTAAATTGTATTGCAACTGAATATCGGTAGATGCATGCTGCCAGACTCTAAATATGACATGGAGAAATCAAATCAACTTCTCATATTCACACAATACACTTGTCGCCCCGCCCTACTTTCTGAAAATACCGTATATGATATGTACCGTATATGATATGTACAACTATAGTTTCAGATGAATTCTATATCTGAGCCCTTTAATAATAATAATAATATGAGTTTGAAGGCAGACGACAGTTTAAAATTTCATAAATTTAAGATGAACCAGTCTACTAAGCACCGCAGCTTATGTGCAGACGTGGAATGTCATCGGTAGATGTCCCATCCCGGTATTTAGATTAAATTTCTCCAAAGGCCTCTGCGTGTTGGATTCATATCCCCATGTAAGCCTCCCAAAGGCCCGGGCATCTTTCCTATGCAAGATCCCGTGAATAAAAAGGCGATACAAATAATAATAATAACTTTATTTTCAAAACATAATTTACAAATTTTAACAAAAATTGAGTTTTTATTTAAGTTCTAAGGTCTTTTTGTGTTTCTTCTAATATACCTTCACATCAGTCTGTTTTCCTTCCCATCGCTCAAACAGAATTTCGAGTGAACGAATGGAGGGTTAGTCTGCCAGGAGGCCAATCATATGAAGAGACGATGACTGAAATAAATGTTCGAAATGAACCTATTTACATTGGCCCGCTCAATTGGCGGAGGAACATAAAGTGAGAAGTATGTCATGTTATAAGGTCCCACGCCGCTGTTTCCTTGCAACGGATGATTAGCAAGGATTATAGCCACATTAAAGGAAGAAGGGAAGCAGTAACATATTGAATTACCATCACCACAGGAAGAGCGACAAGCTTTTTTATCACGCTTTGCACACTATTACATAATGGGCGTGTTCCCAGTACAATGTGAAAAAAGGCATTTCTTCAATATTGAGTTATTTAGTTGATCGCTCTGGACTTTTCAAATACTGATATTTGATGACATTCTCATATTTTTTATTTAATATAAATGCTTAAAGTAAGTATTTTTTTTTATTCAAAAGAGATGCCTAAATCTTATATAGGCATCTCTTTGGCCACTGACGACAAGTTCACGCTGCTCCTGTGGCCGGTCCAACGACGAAGGCGAGGTGTCATGGGTGGGTTACGGGTGTGCGTGCTTACGCCCCTCTGTCGCCCCGGACGGAGTGGTGCGAGGAGGGCGCCCACCGTAGCCCACCCCAAAAAAAAAACAAAAAGGCATCTCTTTTAAATAAAAACTATGCTAATATCATCAAATATCAGTATTTGAAAAGTCCAGAGCAATCAACTAAATAACTCAATATTGAAGAAATGCCCAAGTAAACACTGAAAGTGTTCGATGAAATATATTCTATTAGACACGTATATCAAAAAAAAATCTTTCTCAAGCACTCTTTCACTTAGTTAAATTAATTTAATACCCCAGTGGTAGAAAATCAATCGTCATTAGGACAAAGCTTTTACTCTCGTTATTAGTATTCCTGTAATGTTACGTCATTTATCTTTGTCCGGTCACATTTTCTATTTATTTAGTAGCTAACAGCTAAAAGACATAAAAACAAAGGGTTTCAGGTTAGTGGAAACCTGGGTCCAGTAAAAAATGTTGTTGAATTCCTCTCAGTATATCTTCAATTTGTGACCTTTTAGCCAATTTTCAATAGAAAGCTAGATGTTAAAATTTGCATTCTGTTAACAGTATTATAAATAGTTTCTTTTTTATATTTATAAATCTTGTATGTAATATAATTTAACGAAACATTCCACTTGTCCGTTGATAATAAATCAACGCCCTTTATTCGTAGTAAAAAAAAACACTGAGAGATAACAAAACACAAAACCAACTGTAATCACCAACCCACTTGCCAAGCATGGCAATTAAGGCCTTATCCGCAACTTTAGGGGCCTGTCTTATACTGTACTATGGGCTGGATGGATGGAAGACTACTGGGACTTAAGAATCAGAACAGACTTAGGTGTGAAACTCACGTAAAGAAGACTACCACCATCTCGAAAGTCGCAGGAAGGGGTTGGATGCAGATGGCATGGTACCATTTTGAGTGACGTTCTCGTGAAGAGGTCTACGCAACAATTGACGTCTACAGGCTGATGGATAAATGATACATAATAATATGGAAATAACTAACTTCCGTATGGTAACGAAGTAAGAATAAGAGGTGACTATCATCTAAGCAAGGAGAATTAAATCTGGAAACAAAAACCGATACCAACAAGTCTGACCAGCATGGTCTAGTACGTCAATTTGCCTCCTATTACGGAGGCGGCTCAATCCCAACAGTGGGACATATATAAACCGAGATGATGATGATGATGATGATGATCATAAAATTACTAATATAATTACTGTAATTATTTAGCTCAAAGATACAAAAAGAAGAAATAAGAAGCCATTTTTAGTAAAGAACTGGTAATATTATTTTGTATATCATGACGTTCTTCGTTATGAGGTTTTAAAACTTTATAAGCCTTTCGCTCCGTTGAGATATTAAAACAAGACGAAATTAATTTTGCCTACTATTTCGAAGAAATAAACGCTTCGTCTAGTTTTTTAATAAACTAGAGGAAGAAATTGCGAAATTCAGGATATAAAATTAAAGGTTTTCCAATTTAGTAACATAGGATATTGTGGGGCAATTTGATGAAAATATAACAGCTGTTCAAATACTAGTATTAATTTAATATCGAGTTGCTAAAAATAGTTTTATTTTAAGTTAAGGCGTAGTGGTTAAGGCCTTCCGCGCCAATGTCGTGGGTTCGATTCCCATGCAGGTCAATACTTTGTGTGATCCACAAAGTGTTGTTCTGAGTCTGGATGTAATTTGTTTGCGTCAATTGCATATTTGTAAAGTACCCCGCAATACAAGGATTATTTTCTTAGTGCAGTCTCTTATTTGCTTAGTGGTGTCTTCTCCGGAAGCATTTTCGCAGACTTGCTCTCCGGCTCGTTGGCGTAGCGTCACCCTCTCACAGTTTATACCGAATGTGGGCGGACCCAGCGGGGAATGTCGACGGTTGTACTTGGGGGTGATCCGCTCAATGGCATCCACAGAGTGCCATGGCGGTCAGGGCCATTCGCAGATACCGCACTGTGGCAACCGAAGCAGCGTGCGCATTGGCCGCAAAACCCCTGTGGGACCTGGAGCCGGAGATGCTCGCCGAGCTTTACCAGCGGGTGTCTGGCGTACGCGAGGAGAGCGACATCGTGTTGCTCAGCGAGTTGGCCGCCTGGCGTGAAGACGCCCGCCGGGGTGCCATCACCCGTTGGGCAGCGTGACTAGAGAGGCCTCGGTTCGGTACTCGGACCGTGGAAGCCCTCCGCCCGGTGCTAATCGAGAGGATGGAGTGGCGGCATGGAGCCTTCTCTTTTCGACTGGTGCAGGTTTTGTCAGGACATGGATGCTTCGGCAAATACCTGTACATGGTCGCAAGGAGTGAGAATACTCCGTTCTGCCAAGAGGATACGGCGAAGCATACGTTCGAGGTCTGAGTGACCTGGGCACAGCATCGTAAACTCGTTGCGATCATCGGTGCCGACCTGGCGCTGCCAGCTGTCATGAAAGTGATAGTCGACAGCGTCAGAAACTGGGATGCGGTCGCCGCCTTCTGCGAGACTGTCAGTTCGCAGCAGGAGGCGGCGCGGCGAGTCCATGAGGAACTCCTCTACGGCGACACGCTCCGCCGCCGGCGCCCTAAATTTGAATTTGAATATAGCCAACTGCTAAAGAAAAACAAAAGGGTAGATTATTAAATGATGATCGGCTAGAGTAATACCAACTGATGTTTTCTGGCCAACAATTGCATTCCTGAAGAAGGTTGACCTCAAACAGATGGTTGATTATAAAACTATTGCCAAAGTTTTATACCAATCATAAGAAAAGATGGGAAGAAAATTCCTATGGCATTTTCTACAATATAATAACGATAGAACACAGTTACACATTAACATTAAAAAGAAAAATTTTAAAAGCAAATAGCAATTATCTAAACAATAATTATACTCACAGGAGATGTGAACAATATAACGACGCCTGTTAGTAACTAAACTGCCAAATAGAGTTAGCTGAATTCGTGGCACGAAGTCCTCTGCTCCGTTGCTACAGTTAAATTAATTATAACGATTAGTTTAAAACAGCAACTGCACCTGTTTAAACTAAAAGTCTTTAATAGAAATTTTATGAACTTGAATTATACTCTAAATGGAATTACCACAAGAATGAAATTGTTATTTATTACGTACATTACCGCAAGGATTTAAGTAAATAAAAAAGTCATTATTATTATAGTTTTCTTTCAAATGTTTATAAATGACAGTGATAATTAATGTCTAGTGAAATCAAAATTTTCCGGACCAAGTAAGAATATAATTCACCACCACCTATATGATCGTAAGAGGCGACTAATGGGTATAAAATGCATAAAACACCTATGCAAGAGAAGGAAAATGGGAAATAAAACTCTACACCAACACATCTGATCAATGTATTATAATAGGTCAATTTCCCTCCCATTATGGAGGAGGCTCGAGCCCAACAATGTGACATATATGAGCTGACATGATGAGATGGTGAAAATTAAAAAGGAAAACAGATGTTTTTAATTTTTTTTTGTAGTTGGGCCATTCCACGGAAAACAGGAAAATTAGTTAATTTTGAAATATTATCTAATCAAAACCAATTTAGTGTTAGCGAAAAATATATTAAACATATTTATATGATCCGGCAACATTAATTCGACAAAAACAAAAAAAAGTATTTTTTTCTCTTTGGCAACTTGTTCTAGTGTTGAAAAAAGTTATTGCAGTTTTTTTGCGTTATTTCGGCAACACTTTTTCCGGCCATTTTGTGGTCATTTCAAGCTAAAGACGGGTTTGTCTGTAAGAATATTTGTTAATATATTAAATTGGCCTCAAGGATAAACGAAAAAGGTAAGAGCTTAACTTTTAAACTACTAAATACAAATAACGTGTAGCATGTCCCGCCAGTCACGTTAAAACATACAAAAGTGGTTTTTCTAACCTCAAAATGTGTTGTGTGGAATAGGGGGTATTTGGGAAGTAAGGATTGGCTTATTGTGAACGTTTTAAGTTATTTCTATATTGCGAAGTCTAAAAGGGTGGATAGATAAATGGTTTTTATTTATGTCCCACCAGTCACTGTGACTGGCGGGACAATTTTTTGTATCTTGTTATGGACTGTTGCAATTAATTTCCTCTATTTCTGGGTTGCTTTTTCGCTTAAGTGGTGTTTGTTTTTCTGCTTTTTAGATGAACGCCGCTGAAAGAAAAATGAAATCTAGAGAAAAAATTAAAAATGATGAAAATGCATGGAAGATGGCACAAGAAAACCAGAAAAAATGGGATGAAGGACGAAGAGAAAAGAATAAAGCTATGCGTGAAAGAAATGAGGCTACTAGAATTCTATGGAGGGAGAAAGAAAGACTACGAAAAAGAAAACAAAGAGAAAAGAAAAAGTTAGAGAGAATGAAGAAGACGTCGTGTGATTCGCCGTTGGGCTCTTATAAGACAATTCATACTTTGAAAAAAGCGGTTGTCAAAATTAAAAAAGCTCTCCCTGATAGTCCTACTAAAAAAGAAGCAGTGCTAAAACATATAGTTAAAGAACTTGTCCCAACTATGGCTGAACTTGAAAGTCCAAAATCAGTTACAAAAGTATCGATAACAGAAGAAACAAAGAAGATAGTCATTAATTTTTACGAACAAGATGAGCCGGCTATCTCCAAACAGGAAGGACACGATTTCTATCAAAGACAAACAAGCAGGCACACGTACCCATTTAGCCAAAAGACACATGATGATGACCATAGCTGAAGCATATGCCTTGTTTAAATCTGATTATCCCAACATAAAAGTGGGTAAAAGCTAATTTTTTGAATTAAGACCCCTCTACGTGAGACCCATGATCGAAATGCCTCATAATGTGTGTGTGTGCATCCATCACGCAAATTATAAGTTTTTATTAGAAACGCTAAACAAGTTTTCTCCAACACTGCCAACTTCTACCACTGAATTCATAAAACTAATTTGTTGTGATATTACCAGCGAAATGTGTATGACAAGTGACTGTGCAGCATGTTTCGACATTCTAGATATTCTTCCATTGAAAGGGATAGATATGGCGGTAAAGGCTACTCGGAAACACTGGCAAACGACGATGGCAGATGTCATATAGTGACTATCAGTGGAACCTTACATGAACTAATTACAGAGCTGAAGAATCAAACATTCAAATTCAAATACCACACATTTGCAAAAAATTCGCAATCCAGCTTTTTCAAACAAAAGATTTCTAAAAGTACCAATTTTGAACTGGTGATCCAAGTTGATTTTGCGGAAAATTTTTCGAATCTTCAGCAAGACGAGATCCAATCTGCACATTGGAACCATGCCCAGGTTACCTTATTTACGGGATGCGCGTGGGCTAATCAGGGTAAAGAAAAGACTTCCTATGTCATATTGAGTAATGACCTAAGCCATAATAAATACGCAGTGTGGGTCTTTATGAAAAAGATTATTCAAGATTTAAAATCACGTTACCCAAATTTAAAGAAGATCTCTGTTTTCTCGGACGGATGTGCAGCTCAATTTAAAAATCGATATACGCTTTCAACTCTTTGCTTATCTAAAGCCGATTGGGGATTAGAAATTGATTGGAATTTTTTTGCTTCCGGCCACGGCAAGGGAGCTGTCGGTGGCATCGGAGCGACCACCAAGAAAACATTATGGACCGCGATTATGACTAAAAAAGCTGTTCTGGATACAAGTTATGATTGCTACAAATATTTGGCAGCTAAGGCTATTGGACTTCAAGTGTTTTTCGTCGCAATCGAAGATATAGAATTGGCTCAAGATGCCCTTGATGAAATATGGCAAAATGTAAAACCAATTCCGTACATTCAGAGATCTCATCACTTCAAATCCTATGGTGATAAAAGCATTAAATATGCTCTCACCGCAACATCTCAAAACCGAAAGAAAGTGTTATTGATTCAAGATGGAAAATTAAAATACACAGATGTGTACTCGTCTGAAAATGAATAATAATGAAAATATTTAAGTGAACTACGTTTTTTTAGAAGATTATTTACGTGATCGTTATATTATTATAATATCCTCTTAGTAATTAATAAAGTAAAATAAGACGTAAAATAGGTGTATGATTTTTACTATTTTCGTACTCGTCCTACCAGTCACGCAATCATGTCCCCCCAGTCACAATTTGTAGTGTTGCCTAAATTTTGTAGAAAGTAAGCTGAGTACTCATTTTACATATATTGTGTAGTCTAATTAACTATGTCTTAGCACAGTAAATTATATTTGGTTATGAGGAATATTTAAGCTAAAATATTGTTTGACAGTACAGTATGCGGAGGTGAGGTATTTTTAACTGTCCCACCAGTCACACTCCTTAAAAACTATAATATAACGCAAATATGTACATGGATTATAGTTTTTGGTGTATGTTTCATAAGTTGGTTCATATTCTACTTAACAATATCTGTTTGACAATTGTATGAGATCAAAATAAATAGTTACAAGGCAAAATACATAATATTCTGGCGTCAACTGTCCCGCCAGTCACCATGGAATGGCCCAGTTGCGATAACGATGACTGGTTTCTTGGCTATATATTCGACGTCGCGCCGATCACGCAGTACTCGCTAAACTTTCATAATTAACACATGTACATAAACTCTCTAGACGTATACTAATATACTATTGTACTATTTTACAATTTTCTCTCCTGCACACAGATAATTAACCCAAATAAACAGAAACAATAAAATCATTAATGTTGAATTAAGATGTTAATTAAACTTAAATTATCGACGAATCCCTTGTCGTCTTTTAATACACCCACTGACAAGATAAATTTTATTCCTACTCTATCAGCTTTTTTTTTTTAGTCTGGACACACCTCGGCCATTACGTCCGGGGTGACGGAAGGGCGGCGTGTGGCTTTATAACCCACCATATTCCTCTCTGTTGCCATCAGGCCGGCCACTGGTATTGCTTCCTTGACATCCATGAGCGGCCAGTCACTCTGTCACCATACGGTAAAAACCTAAATTATAGTGAAAAGATAAAATCTATATCTAATAGCAATCTTAATTACATTCTTAACATAATTATGTGAATCTTATTTTCTTTATATGGTGCTTGCAATAAATAACAGTGTCTATAAACATAATTATCTTATAATAGCTTTTGCCCACGGCTTTGCCCAGATGGTTTGTTGATAAAAGGTACCCTTCCTTCCACAGGTTTCAGTCACACTCGGTGTCAATCGGCGTCTTTTAATAGTTTTAATTTTATTTTTGCAAAACTCTACTCCTCTTTTTTTCTAAAATAATAGCTTAATCAACTTCCCATAACACCAGCTACCCTCCAGTGAAAATCCCATTAAAATTAGTCCAACTGTTTCAGAGATTAGCTGGAATAAACAGACAGACAGATAGACGGACAAAGAGAGAAAAAAATTAAATTATACTTTTATGTTAGTAACATTTATATTTTCCAACGCATTTAGTGAAAAGCTGATAAATTAACATTACAGACAGACACTTCAATTTTATTCATATATATATATAAATTTATTATACTTCTAGGCTACCTAAATATGGCGATATAAACACTGTAAGCGTTTTTTTGCCACTGTTATCCTGTAAAATAAAGATAAAAGACAAAACTTAACTAATTCTAAACTCGTCCGTAAATTTCATTTTCTTAACAGTAAAAGAATGCGACGACCCACATTTGGCAGAGCTATTACAACTTCTAAAGTGAACTTTATATAGAAGTCAATATAATATACTATATTTATCTCTGTCTTCTTCTCTAGTAAATTCATCATTATCATTTATCATTTCAGCGCATATATATCCCACTGCTGCCCTCGGGTCTTCTTCATACTAGAAAGGAAATTGACCTACTACCCTACTACTACTACCCCGGACGGACTAACCCGCGGCTGTAGACAAAACACTGTCAAAAACGTGGTCCTACCACTATAGACGATATATAGTTAGTTAAGACAATATATAGTACGACTATATAGTTTTTTAGCATGAACCTAACGCAGTCAGTCATTGGATTAAATTTTCAAATTTTTTGTTTTTTAATTTATTTTTAAAATATCTAACACCTTAAGATGTGCATGCTTATGCATATGATGGCGATTCGAATACTGGGTTGAACAAATTTTATTATTTTGCCAGCAGGTTCACTTAAGATTAATTACAACCATGAATTGTAAGTTTAGGTAATTGGAAGGCTAGGGCACCTACTTTTTACAGAAAGATAAATGAAGCAAATAATGTAACTTAATTAAAAAAATAATATTAAAAAGTTACTTACTAAATATTCTCATCATCTCAACATTATTTCAGCTCATATATATTCCACTGTTGGGAGCGAAATTGTCTGACTAGCGTGGTATAGTAGACCACGCTGATCAGACATGTTAGTATAGTGTTTAGTTTCGAATTTTCATTCTCTTGCATAGATGTTATATGCGTTTTACATTCCTCAGTCGTCTCTTACGATCACCCACAGGTAAGAAAGGGTGGTGAATTGTACTTATTGTACTCTTACTTTGTTACCAAGTGGATAACTAAATGTACTAATATTTTAGAATTATGCAGAAAATGTGTGGAAACTCTATAATACGAATTTTTTTTGCCAGGTTTCGGTCTGGGGACACGCTCTCCGTTCCGTCCGGGGTGACGAAAGAGCGACGCGAGGCAACATAACCCATCGTTATTGAGCTGACCACTGAAACCGAATCCTTAAGTTCCGAAATACAGTTTTAAGAAAACTTTGTATTTTTTAATAAAGATATATATGTAGATATATGTATATGATATATATATAATCCCCTTTTATATGATACTTAAAAGTGATCCAAACTACCATATATACTTAAAACACTTCTTTACTTTAAAGTTAGGTGGTAAACTTTTAGAAGCTTCAACTGCATTATGGTCAATAGAAGTTGAGTGAAAAGTAATAAAGTCTGTAAAAACTTAAAAGTTAAATGTTTTGAGTTTCGTTGAGAATTTTTTTTTCTCATAGTTCTCGAGTAGGAACATTTTTTATTCTTAATTTACAGTTCTTGGCAATAGTCCTACAAAGATATCTTTTTCTTTTTGTTAGCCATTACACCATCTAAAAATAAGGAACGTGAAAGAATATTGGTGGGCATAGTACAGAGCGTGCTCGTCGCGTCCCCTACCAGTCTAGTTAGACTGCTAATCCGGCTCAAATGCATACCGCAGTGCGAGTTAGGGCGTCCCCCGGAGACGACGCGTACCGACCCGCCCCCGTCGGTACGAACATCGGCAGATGCGGCGATGGGGACCGCCACCCATCACGCCTTGCCCAGTCAGGCGAGTCGAGGAGAGCAGAGTGCCGGGTGGGCACGTGGAATGTAAGAGGATATGTGAGAAGGTAAGTTGCACGAGCTGATAACCGTCATGGCGGACAAGCAGCTCGACGTGCTATGTGTAACAGAGACCAAGCGAAGGGGCAGCGACGCCTGTGATCTTCCTGGTGGCAGGATGGCTCTGTGGTCTGGTGTACCACAGAGCGATCGAGCCAGCATGGGGGTAGGAGTGCTGTTGTCCTCTCGCTTGGCCTCAAGTGTGAAGGATTATGGAATGTATGATCCCAGACTTCTTTGGGTCCGTATAAAACTAGGTGTCACCAAGGTATTCATGGTTGTAGCATATGCTCCCGTGGGATCCTCGGTGGCATCAGATCTAGAGAAGTTTTGGGATAATGTTAGGGAAGTTCTGGATATGGCAGAAACCAGTGAACGCGTGATTGTATGCGGAGATTTGAACGGATGGGTTGGGAAATGATGGATTGGGGATGGGACCAAGCGTCCCAACTATGAGGACGTACTTGGTCCATTTGGTGATAAGAGAGTGAACGGCGCAGGTAGGCTCATAGCGGATGTATGCATGGAAAGAAACCTTATTGTGTCAAACACATTTTTCCAACATAAGGACATCCATATGTATACATGGAGAAGGAATGAACAAAAAAGTATAATAGATTTAATTTTGGTAGACAGTCGCCTCCGAGGCAAGAGCCTACAGGGGCCTCACAGTCGATAGGGACCACTATCTCGATATTGCGAGATTTAGTGGTCTGTTCAGAAAGTGGAGGCACTGGCGAGAGCGTGTCCACTTCGGAGGGCTTGAAAGAATAAAGGTTGAAAGGTTACAAGAAGAGTGTGTAAGAGAAAAGTATGCAGAGAGTGTTCGAGAACGGCTGACGATGGCAAGCCAGCCGCAATCGGACATTGAAGAATGCTGGAGAGTATTGAAAGAGAGTATGGTAGACACAGCGAAAGAACTATGTGGAAGTTCAAAGAAGCATAGAAACACAAATGGTGATGCATGGTGGGATGCGGAAGTGGCAGCTTCCATAGAGCAAAAGAAGAAAGCGTGGCTGGACTATGTCTCTTCTTTGAATCTGAATGACAGTATGACTGAACAGAAGAAAGAAATATATGTGTAAGAATGACACCAAGGCCTTAGTAAAAGAGAAACGTGATAGAGCAAATATGAGTGCAGAAGATAGGCTGACTAAACACTTTGAGGGTAACACCAAACTCTTTTGGAGGTAGGTGAAGAAGTCTCGGTGTGGTTGGTCAGCTTTCAGAATGAATAAAATAAGGTCTAAAGGTGGAGACATTCTTACACAAACACAAGATGTGTTAAGGCGATGGAGTGAATATTTTGGGGATATGTATGTGGATGCTCGAGTTGGCGCTGGTGTCGCATGTGGTTTAGTAGATCAATATTCGGCACCGGCGTCCTCCGATGACATCAGTATGGATGAAGTTGAATGGGCGATAAGAAGTTTGAAAAATGGTAAGGCAGCGGGCATTGATATGGTGTCTGCCGAGATGATTAAGCTTGGTGGATCCTGTGTCTGGGAGGCGTTCCTGTTGCTCCTCAATTTATGTTGGAGCTCGGGAATGGTTCCCAGGGACTGGAATAGCGCAGTCATCGTGCTTTTGTTTAAAAACAATGGTTCACGTTATGACTGCGCAAATTACAGAACCATAAACTTGACCAGTTTAGCAGCAAAAGTGTACGGTAAAATTATTGAAAGGAGAATGAGGATGGTGTCCGATGGTTTACTGTGTGAGACACAAGGAGGTTTCAGGAGTAGAAGGGGATGCATGGATCAAGTGTTCTTTCTGCGCAACACTGTGGAGAAGCATTTGGCTCTAGGTCAGAGGGTTTTCTGCAGTTTTGTGGGTCTGGAGAGAGCATTTGACACGGTTTTACGAAAGGAACTTTGGGACATTTTACCGGAGTATGGTATTAACGGTAAAGTGCTACAGGCTGTGCAGTCCAGTTACATGGGCTGTAGAGCCTGTGTGCGGCTGGATGATGCAATGTCGCCTTGGTTTGACGTCAATATCGGCGTTAAGCAGGGGTGCGTTCTGTCAGCCAGGCTGTTTATCATATATCTGGATAAATGTCTCCAAAGGTTGAACGATATGAATGAGGGAGTCGAAATGGGCGACTCAGTGGTCACTGCTCTGCTCTATGCAGATGATGCAGCCCTGATGGCACAGTCAGCGAGTGACCTGCAGACCCTAGTCGACACAAAGACAGAAGATTGTACGAAAAGGGGTCTACGCGTGAATGTGAGTAAAAGCAAAATAATGGTCTTTGAAAGAGATGAAGCCAGAACAGATGTAAGAGTAAAAATAGGTAATGATGTACTAGAGCAAGTGGATGAATTTGTAAATCTTGGATGTGGTTTTAGCCGAGATGGAAGGTACACCACTGATATAGAGCGAAGAGTGAATGCGGGAAATAGAATGAACGGAGCGTTGGGACAACTTCTCGGTAGCCACCACCTCAGCCAGAAGGCACGTGTAGCAATACATAACGCTGTGCTTGTCCCAACATTACTGTATGGAAGCGAGAGTTGGGTATGCAGAAAAGAGCATGAAAGCAAAATTAATGCGGTCGAAATGCGATCTCTACGGAAAATCTGTGGAGTTAGGCTGACCGACCACATTCGCAACGACGACGTAAGAGAGCGAGTAGTTATGAAAGAGAGTATTGGTGTAAAGATGCATAAGGGAATGCTCCAATGGTTCGGACATGTGGAAAGAATGCCGAACGAACGTCTGGTTAAGAAGATATACAATGCGAAAGTGGAAGGATGTAGGTACCGGGGGCGACCGAGACTCACCTACCTAGACTAGATTGGTCACGTGCTGAAAGAAGGTGGAGTCAAGAGTCTCCGAAACCGGCGAGCGTGTATGAAGAGAATTATGAATGTTGAAGAAGCGAGTGAAGTATGCAAGGATAGAGTTCTCTGATACTCTGTTCTCTCTGATTACCCTGCAAGGGATATGGCGTGATGATATGTATGTGTATTTATGTATGAAAAAATATTGAATCTTACTCCGTCACTGTATAAACAAAAATCACTTCCTATTATTACAAAATTAGTTGCCTATCGCATTTTTATTATTTTCGTTTAAAGAGCTAAGAACGATATGAAATTAATCCTTGTATCATGATAGAATTTACAATATATACGTACAATTTCCCGTTTCCCGACCGGACAATTCCCCGTTCCGATCACCCGAAGCCTCGGTTAGGGCGGCATCAGGCGCAGGTATTCGCGCCTGCGCCGTCCCGGCCGCTGGCGGCGGCCCGGGGCGCGGGAATCCTCCCTTGCCCGTTCCGCCGCCTCCTTCTGCGAGATGACAGCCTCGCAGAAGGCGGCGACCGCGTCCCAGTTCCTGATGCTGTCGACCATCGCCCTCGCAACGGCCGGCAGCGTCAGGTCGGCACCGATGACAGCGACGAGGTCACGGCGCTGCCGCTCCCATCCCGGACACACCTCCAGCGTGTGTTGCGCCGTGTCCTCGTCACTCCTGCAGTGGTAGCAGGCCGGAGTCCACTCCCTATACACGACCCTGTGCAGGTAGAACCCGAAACACCCGTGCCCCGTCAATACCTGCACCAGCCAAAAGGTGAGGACTCCGTGCCGCCGCTCCATCCACTCTATCAATACGGGCCGGAGGGCCTCAACGGTCTCCACACCGTGCCTAGGCCTCTCCAGCCGCGTAGCCCAACGGGCGATGACGTCTCGGCGGGCAGCCACGCGCCAGGTGGCTATCTCGCTCAACGATGGGGAGCCACCTTCCTCGCGCGCTGTGATAACCCGCCGGTAGAGGTCGGAGAGCATCTCCGCCTCTAGGTCCCACGGGGGTGTCCCGGCCAACAGGCACGCCGCCTCTGTCGACACCGTGCGGTACCCGCGAATGGCTCTGACCGCCATGACTCTCTGTGGCCTCCACAGAACCGCCCTGAGCTGGGCGTTCAGAGCCCTCGCCCACACGGGTGCGCCGTACATGGCCATCGAGCGGATGACCCCCGCATACAGCCGTCGGCCCTCGAAACTGGGTCCGCCCACGTTCGGCATGAGTCGAGAAAGGGCGGACGCCGCGCCGACAAGCCGGGGAGCAATCTGTCGGAAATGCTCCCGGAACCACCATCGCCCGTCGAGCACCAGACCCAAGTACCTCATATGGGCCTGGATGCTGATGTGGATGGAGTTTACCACTATCGAGGCGCCGATGGGCAGCCTCACACGGGGCCCATGGAAAAGTAGGGCCTCCGTCTTGTTTAGGGCCACCCTGAGCCCCAGCGCCTCGATCCGCCTGACCATCTCCTCGGTGCCGAGAGTGGCCAGGCTCGCCGCCTCTTCGAGTGTCCTGCCCCGGGCTGTGACGAGCGTGTCGTCAGCGTAGCACACCAAGCTCAGCCCAGCGGGGAGACTCCCTCTCAACGCCCAGTCGTACCCGATGTCCCACAGAGTCGGCCCCAGAACCGACGCCTGTGGAACGCCGCACGACATGGGCGTCCGCACAATGTCCCCTGCGGGACCCGCGCAGAGAATACTGCGGCCCTCCAAATAGTCTGCCACCAGCCGCCTGAGGTAAAGGGGCACTCCATGTAACCGGAGCGCCTCCCTGATGCAGCCGAATGGCAGACTATTGAATGCGTTGGCGATGTCCAACAACACCGCCAACAGCACTCCCTTCCCGGCTACGGCCTCCGCGGCCGCCTGCCTCAGGCGTAATAGGGCCCCGATGGTCAAACGCCCCCTCCGAAACCCATACTGAGCGTCCGACAGATCGGGCCCCACCTCCTCCAGGTGCTGGACGATGCGGGCAGCGAGCACACGCTCCAGCAGCTTACCCACATCGTCGAGGAGCACGATGGGCCTGTAGGCCGACGGCAAATCCGGGGACCGTCCCGGCTTTGGCAGGAGAACCAACCTCCCTTCCTTCCAGCACTCAGGGAACCGTCCAGACGTCAGACAGGCGTTGAACAGCTGCCTGAGGCGAGGCTCGAAGTGCTCGAGGAGCGACGTCAGCACCCGGACTGGAATTCCGTCCGAGCCGGGGGCCGTGGTGGCGGAACGAATCTTCGCCACGGCCGCCCCCACTTCCGACTCCGTCACGGGCGGAACACTCTCGTCGTCGTCGGCCTCCCGGTCCTGATCTGGCGGAGCCATGACCGGGGGCGTGTGTTCCGACTGCCGTGGAAACAGCTCCTCGACCACCCTACGAAGGAAGTCGGGCTGGAGGGTCTCGGTGAGGGGGGGGGGGGGGCCGCGCGCGAAGCTTGTTCAGCGCCGCGCGATATGGGCGACCCCAGGGGTCACGGTCGAGACCGTCCAGCATCTCCTGCCAACTCGCGCCCTTGGCGGCACGGATGGCCAGCCGAAAGGCAGTCCGCGCACTGCGGTACGCCTCGTACAGCTGGCCCTCCCGCTTGACGTCGCGGTGACGCCGCCGGCTGCGGGTGTAGGACCTTCGGGCACTGATACACGCCGCACGAAGGTCCGCCAATCTTGGGGACCACCAGTAGACCCCTGCCTCGGAGGTGGACGCCGCCGCACTCTGGGCATGGCCGCATCGCAGATCTGCGTTAACGCACTGCGAATGCGGACAGCCTCAGCGTCCACTCCGTTCGCTGGGGGTGGTGAGGACAGCCACGTGCTGACAATGGCCGCCTCCGCCAGTAGATCCCTGTCAAGACGACCCACAGCCCACCGCGGAAACGCGGGAGCTCCTTTCGCCCTGTGACCGCTACCGGGTTCCCGGGGGGAGACCTCCATCCGGATGTACCGGTGGTCCGACAGGGTCTCCGCCTCCTCCAGGACACTCCAGTTCCTCACCCGTGGCGCGACAGCGGGGCTAGCGAACGACAAGTCCACTATCGACCCGCCCTGCCGCCGCACACACGTGTTCACCGAGCCTCTGTTCAGAACACAGAGGCCCAGTGAAGCCGCCCACTCGTTGACCGCCCGCCCGCGGTCGTCCGTCGCAGGGGACCCCCACGCCGTGGATTTGGCGTTAAAGTCCCCCAGAACCAGGACGAGGCCCGGTGCCAGTCGCCGTATCGAGGCCTCCAAGGTGGTGAGTGAGGCCCCGAAATCGTCCATCCTCCTAGTGGGAGAGAGGTATACGCTGTAGAGCGTGACCCCTCCCCACTCCGCCGCGACAAATTCCTCGCCCCTATCCAAAAGGGACAAGGACGGGAAGTGCCGCTGCGTTGAGACGACGATTGCCGCAGTACCGTTTCGACTGACCACCCAATTGGGGCGATCAGGCACGGCGTACGGTTCCGCGACTACGGCTGCACCAATCGACCACTCCGCCATGGATTGCAGGAGGAGATCCTGCGCTCCGGCGGAGTGGTTGGTGTTGGCCTGCAGGAGGAGGTGCATGGATGGTGTACCCATTATCGGGTTGTATCCATGACCTCCTCGCCAGCGGGCGATCGGTCCGCGCTAGGAGCGGGAGCGGCCGTGGTCGTAGGGCCGCCCCGCGCCTTTGGGGCCGAAGCTGGAGGTTTGCACGCCCCAGAGCCCATGCGGTGCTTGGCGGGCTTATTGCCCGCCGCACACGCGGGGCAGTGGGGCAGGGCGGCGCAAGATGCCGCCACGTGCCCGGTCTGACCGCAGCGGAAACACAATCCGCCGCAGTCGAAGCAATTAGTGCACGTCGGTCGAGTGTGTCCGACCGCCATGCACTTGTAGCACCTCGCAGGCCGGTGCTCAAGCACGGTTACCCGCGCCGAGCTCCAGCCCCTGAGCCTGAGCCGGCCAGTTGCCTGACCGACTCCACCGGGCACTGCGCCCAGGCAGCACCTACGCCACCCGGACCGGGACGAATGGCACCGACCCGGACGGTGTCTATGGTACACCCGGTTTTCGAGGCAATAGCCTCCCGGATGTCTTCCACCGTCACCGAATCGTCCAAACCCGAAATGCGCATTTCGGCGCACTTGACGGGCCTGGCGGGTCCTGGCTTCGACGCCTCCAATATCGGAGACGTCTAGCTCCCGCCGGGCCTTCCTCAAGACGGCCTCGTAGCTGAGGCCCTTCTCGGCCGCCTCGGGCAGCACAGTGATCACCACTGCGGCCGTCTTCGGCGACTTGAGCCCCTTGCGCGGTCTCTTCTTCTGTCCGGCTCCTGCATGTGGAGCGGGGACCTCAGCGGCGCGCTTGGCCTCCGCTCTCCTCCTTTGGCCGCGACTCCTTCTGTCGCGTTCGGCTACCTGCCAACCCTGTTCGGGTACGGCAGTCGTGCCAGACGCGGAAGGCCTCGTCGCAGCCTCGCTGGTCGTCGCCGGCGGTGTTGTTGCGGGCGACTTCAGCGGTCCGGCAGGAGCCGGAGCCGTCTTCCTCCTCAGGGCGGGTCCCTTCGGAGCTGGGCCGGGGCCTTTGGGCTTAGGCCCGGCCGCGGCCGCGGCGTAACTTCCCACGCGGCCACCCTGACAAAGCAGCGGGGCGGGGGCTGGTGCCACATGCGGCCGCTTATCCGCGGCTAGAGGCGGCCGGACACGTGGTTCTGGAGGCAGTCTTGCCTCCAGAACGGCCACACGCGCATCAACGAGTTTGCCAACTGCGTTGATGATTTTGGCGAGGGCCTCGTCCGACAAGCCTCCCACCTCCAGCGTCGGGGTCGGCTGAGCCTCTCCAGGGGCCCGCTCCGCGGCGCCTGGCGGCTTTGGCGCCACAGGGGCGCTAGCCGGCGGCAAGCGGTCCGCGGGGAGAGGCGTCAACCTCACCACCGGGACAGTGAGTTTCGCCGCGGCGACCGCGCCAGCGTCAGCCGGCGACGCGCGCTTCGCGGCGGCAGGCGTCTTCCTCGCCGCGGGGACGGGTGTGACGGAGACGCCATCACCCAACGTCGTCGGCGCCGCAGCGCGAGGCGGCTTTGGCGCCGCAGCGGCCGCTGAGTAGCCGGCCCTGGCCGATGGCGCGGCTGGCGCGGGTGACACGAACAGCGCCACCTGCGCCTTGAGGTTGGCCACGTCTATCAACAGCTGGCGGTTTGCCCGACGCATTTCCGCCAGCATGTCGCCCTGGTTCCGATTTCGGGTCTGCAGGCCTGACATCTCGCCTCTAAGGCGGACATTTTCGGCCTGCAGATCCGTGGCCTCGCCGGCGCGGACAGCGACCGCCGCCGCCCTTTCCATGGCCGAGGTCCCTCGCCCTCTTCGGGAGGCCTGGATCTTGGGTGGAGGCATGTTAGCCACGCTCCCCTCGGTTTCGGCGCTCGAGCTGCCTCCCTTACTCAGGGGGCGCTTTCGCACCTGCGAGGGGAGGGCCTCCTCCTTCTTAGTCGCGGTCGCCGGCGGCGTCTTTGCTGCTAGACGCGCCGACGACCTAGTGGGCCCCACTAGGTCGTCGGCGCGTCTACCAGCCGACACTGCCGTTCACCAGCCGACCCGCTGTCGTTTTTGGACGGCCCTGCGGGAATATCACCGCCCTCGTCCATTCTGACGGTAGATCCGCCGCCCTCGTCTTCGGACGGCTCTGCGACATCGCTGTCGCCCTCGTCCGTCGACGGCTCTGCTGCGAGTCTACCGTCCTTCTTCTCTTCAGCGGCGGCAGCCTCCCTGCGCGCTCGCCGCTCCTCCAGCCGCCTTTTGTGGCTCAGGCCGTTGCCCCGCGACCTCCTCTTCTTCTTCTGGGCCTCCACGATTTGTGCCGGGCCCTCGGCGGACGCCTCAAGTCCTGAGGACGAGGCGTCGTTGTCAGTTTTTCTTTGGCTTGACAAGGCCGTGGTGTGAGAATCGCACAGATTCCCGTCAGTGTTAAAAGGTTTTTTTAAATTGGTATCCATGAGATTCCCACGAGTAGGGGAGATACACAACTTCGACCCGGGCAGAGATCCCTTTACCCGGGAAAGCCTACATTTACCAACTAGGGGGTCAGCCGGTACCCTGGCTGGAGCGTGCTAACGACAGAACAACCCATCTGCCATGCATCTTCTCGCCGCACGCCAGAACTTAAGATTCTGGGTGATTTCCGAGTTCGGATGTTACTTCGAACTCTTTATAGAGGTTGTCTTCCTCGCGGTCCGGGCGGTTAAGCCAAAACCCTCGCTCCTGATACTACGCCTCAAGACAACGTGTCTTGAAGCAAGATACCAGGTTTACGATGTGTGGGCGGTGGCATGTGCCTGCCCAGCCCTCAAATGAATGAGTGACTGAGCCCGTCCCAATATTTCGCGTCCTATACCCTCTACTAGAAAGAAAGAAAGAAAGAAAGAAAATACATTTATTTCGGTCTCGGAGTAATAAGCTTACACAAAATTTACATAAAGTTGTCTAATATAAGGTCAACAACCATATTAAACTATACAATTGCAAAATATAACAATAAAAAAAAAACAAATACTATAATTTACAACAGATACTAGAATAACACTAAAGTACAAAACAGAGACCGAAAGAGGTCCTATCTCAGCATAGGCTACACCGAAACAGTGCAGCGCTGGTTTTCAGATAGAACCACGATGAGATCACGGACAGTCACGTCAAGTAACATAGACCAAACTTGATTCTCAAAATTAACATTGTAATAAAGAATAATTAAATATTAATTGATAAAACGCAGTAAATTACATAAAGTATTGTTGGATAGATAAATAATATAAATATATATATATACATACACATACATACATACACATACATACATACACACACATATATATATATACATACACATACATACTACGACTGTAGTAGAGTAAGGAGCGAAATCGCGCAGATATTCGCTACGGACGACAGTACAACAGAAGAACTGGGGACCGCCGCCCGCACCCAGGGTACACCGCGTGGAGGTTTCTGGGATAGTACCCCTTTCTTACTGGCCCGTGGAAATCGTAAAAATCACCGGAGAGATCACTAAGAGAATGAGCAATAATGCTCTTCTGGAACACGTATTATAATACTTTATGATGATCGCCAACAAGCTTGCCAAGGGTGGTGATTATGACGATTAACTATCCAACGGATGACCGCATCTGATAGTATTGTATGGAAGAGACAATAACACAAGAATACACCCAGCTTGAACGGCGAAAAACTAAATGATTATTATTTACGTCACTCCACTAGACTCGAATAAGTAGTCGCCACTTACACTACAAGGCATCTATGAACTCTAAGTAGATAAAATTAAACAAAAGATATTGGTATAGCTCTATCACATACTCTAAGTATTACAAAAAAGTAATTATATTTGTTGGTTTTATTATTCTCAGACGTATCGAGGTCACTAGTTTTGAAAAATTATCATGCAATCTAAATAAATAAATATAATCAATGAACCTCACACTGCTTGGTCACTTGGTTTAAAAATATAAAATATTACTATTCTTTATTTTGCTACTTAATTTGACGGTACTAAGTAGTCACAAAAAGTTGCTCAAGAAAGAAGAAGTGGAGTAGACAGCAGAATACTATTTTGAATTTTTTATAACATTGACTGCGAATGCCAATCCGCTTAGCAGGCGTAACTATTATGGCATTATTCCTCTATTCATGGTTATGGCCTTCTGTGAGCCCACGGATGTTAAAACCTCGATACCAGAAGTCAGCCTAATAGCGTTGGGGAGGGAACATATGATAGAACATGCAGGATATGGGCCACATGTCACCCTTCCATTGGCTCAGATGGCATGAGTGGTGTTTGCCTACACTATATCCTGCCAAAAAAAATGCATGACCATGAACATTGAAAAATATTCAAAAAGCCGTAAAATTCATTTATATATTCTTTTTTTTTTTTAGATGGGTTACTAACACATCTAAATATCTTAAACAATTTTTTTTACGATAATAAAAGCCTCGTTAAAGTTTCGCGTAGAAACTTTGAAGCAGCAAATCACCTGACCAATTTAGTACTGTGGAGATGATTTAGTTCATTGAGTAGCTAATACATAGAAACGGATCCCAATGACAATTATTAATACATTGTTTTATCACATTTACTTTCTTTACTAAATTAAGAAATTGCTCTGTGTGGTAGAGGCCACGACTACTAACCTAAATACTAACCCAACCCTTACTTTGCTCGTGGGTGTCGTAAAAGACGACTAAGAGCTTTATATTGATCTGGACCAACTCCACCTCATGCCGTTTGGTCAACAATTACATTCTTAAGAAAGTTTAACGTTAGACGGCCGATCGCAAAACTATAGCCAATAACTTTTGCAATATGTACAGTTACATAATATGATATTACATCAGCTCCAAATAATTGGAATAAAAGTAGGACAATGATGATTTTGCTTAATAAATTAAAACATATGTTTAATAAAAATAAATCACTAACAATATATTTTAAAACTACAGACAGATGTTTCGTCCGTTTTCAAAACAAGCGGAACTCTTAACGAAACATTAATAATTAATTCAACTCAATTTCTTTTCTTTAACTTTTTAAGTAATCCCGAAAAGCTTTTTAAGTAGAAAACAATACTGAGTGCGAAGTTATCTCGACGCCCTTTTTACTTACCTACTTTTACGTTTGGAATGTGTTCTTAAGAACTATTAGCCTACGCCATCCAAACTGCGTATAATAAGTTTATCTTAACAATCACCTACAGAATACAGTAAAGTTAAAATTAATGTAAAAATATTGATAATAATATTATATATGTTTTGTGCTCTTTCGTGTCTGGTGGATGTTTTAAAAGATGACTAAGGAATATGATATGAGAATACCATCTATGCAAGAGAAGGAAGTTTCTTTTTTTTATTGCTCTTAGTGGCACAAACAAGCAGCACACCTGCCGTGATAGCGCAAAAGGAGGCCGCTGGACGGGCACGAGAAGCTGACGCCCACGCCGACCCCATCCGCAGAAGACAATTAGGTAGACGGCGCAGAGACTACACGCGTCTCTACCTCCCTTGATAGATGAAATCTGGGACGTGGCCGCTGCGCCGAACGTCGGGGACGTCAAAGTCGCATGTCTAAAAGACGACCCTTTGGCACCCCAAAATAGACAAGGTAGTGGGGCGCTGTTGGTTTTTAGTGGGTATTCCGATGCCATCTTGCGTCGGCGAGCCCTACATACCCCCCTTGCTATAACGTGCAGGGGGAATGCATAAATGCATTTTCCACAGCGTGAAAAAAAAAAAAAAGCAGAACACCTGATGGTAATTGTTACTGCCGCCTATGGATCTTTGCAATACCGAAGGTACAGAAAGTCGAACTGCCGGCTCCCTCGCTCATCGAACGAAACACAGTAGTATATTGCCACTGCTCAGATGTCGATTTTCTGTGAGAGTGTATTAACCTGGGCGGACCGACTCGCGGCTATTGACAAAAAACTATCAAGTATGGTTCTACTAGTGACATTAAAACTTGACATAAAACCTTAGTACTTAGTGACATTAAAACTTGACACAAAACGTTATAAAAATTTGCTTGACCAGCGGTGGTATATTGGGTCAATTTTCCCTTATATTGTGGAGGAATTCCGAACCTAAAATTGGGACGTATATGGATTAATAAGAAGATGTAGATAAATTAAAGATTTATAGTAAAACAAATTCATAATATACCTATAAATTCGCTTACAATAACTCTTAAATCAAAACACATGAAATAACTATTTTCACCAGGAAGAATAACACACACGCAATAAACAAAAATACAAAAGGAAGTAAATTTTATTGTGAACATCATACACCGTGTTTCTTATTCGTATTGTATTATTCCAGGAACAATACAATCTCTTTGATATTACAACGGAACACGCAATGTAGAACTAAATACATATATAAACGTGGAAGACAATCTGGAGTATTCGCAAGTCCACCAAAGATAAAGCTATCTAATGCGACCCACGTTACTCGACAAGGTTGGCAGGAGGTTTTGGATCTATTGTTGACAGTTTACGGTCAAGATTACATTTTATTTTGGGTTCAACACATTTACTGTGCAATTGGTGACAGTTGTCAGACATTATGTATGAGGACTAAATTGTTGCATACCAAATTCTTCCTCCGATACATAGTAAGAATTAGTATGACTATAAACAGAGATATTATTGATCTGATGTTTATAAGAGAATAACTATAGAAAATAAAACAATTTTATGGCGTTTATAAAAACTTTAGTAGTGACGATGACTTGAAAATAATAATACACTTTAGTTTGCCCCTCTGATCATGACCGCTGTAATGTGTTCAAAACAGAAAAGTAAATATCAAATACAAAACATGCATAGACAGCGTAGTGGTTAAGATACCGACCTTCCGTGTCAATGCCGTTGGTTTGATTTCTAAGCAATATAATACTTTGTACTATCCACAAATTGTTCTGAGTTTGGGTACAATTTTTCTGCGTTAATTATATGTATGCAAAGTGCAGCTGTGTGGTAGCGGCTACGAATACTACCAACCCTTACTTTGCTCGTGGCTGTCGTAAAAGACGACTAAGAGCCTTAAAACGACCTAGGCCAACTCCATCTGCCGCCGTTTGGTCAAAGATTACATTTCTAAAGAGGGTTGACATCTGACAGGCGACTGGTCATAAAACTATTGCCAATAACTTTTACAATATGTACTATGAAGAAAGAGGCATATTGTATCGACCCCAAGTAATTGGGATAAGAGTAGGAGAATGATGAATTATATGTATGTAAAGTTCCCTGCAATAGAAGCATTATTTCCTTAGTGCAGGGTGGTGTCCCTTGACGCCCGTCGGGGCGTCGACGAGAGGAACCCGCGAGGGTAAACCGCCGGGCGAGCCACTGAAGACCAAGATCGGGTACCGGTGGCCCACTCGCACGGCGAAAAGAGGAGTTGCACGGTGAGTCTTTGGGGTCACGCGCCGCCTCTTCCGTCACCCCGGACCGTTTTGGCGGGCCGCGACGCACCCATAGTCCACCGTATAAAAAAAATTGAAAAAAAACAAATAGGGCGGTGTCTCTTGCCCAACAAAGACAAAGATCGGGTACCGGTGGCCCGCTCGCACAGCGAAGAGTGGCGCTTTGCAGGGTGGGTCTATGGGGTTTCGCGTCGCCACTTCCGTCGCCCCGGACCGACTTGGTGGAGCATGACCACTTCATGGCCCACCGACAAAAAAAAAGAGGCACCCGTTTAAAAAAATACTATAAGAATAATTTTATTTCATAGAAAATAGATTTATTTCATAGATATATTGTTTTATCTTATTTTTTTCCTTTGTACATTCTACTGTCGAATAAGATCGGTTCTCCATAATGGCAGTAGGTTGATGAGTTAAATTAGACAGTCCTCCTATGACCATGAACGCTGTAAAATGTTCGAAACTTCCTGAAATTAAGAATCAAATACAAACGCCAATAGAATCCATAAAAATAGTTTTATTTCAAACGAGTTAAAATAGGATATTACTTGAATTTTCCATGTCTAACATTAATCATCATCATCATCTTGTCACTCCTGGCCTATCCATGTCGTGCTTTACGCAGTCCATCCATCTTTTCCTTAGTCTGCCCTTACCCCTAAAGCCTTCAACTTACTTAAAACTTTCCTCGCGACATTACTTTCATTACATCTCATCACCTTTCCATAACAGGTCAAGCGTTTACTACTTAACTTATCCGTTACACGTTGTTAGACATGGTGTGCATGCATGGTCCACCATGTCTAACATCAATATCATAATAATCATATAATTTGCTTCTTACTGGTTTAGATAACTCGCAAAGTATGAAGGGTTATTGCTAAATTGAATTTTAGAACATCACCGCACCGGCTTTAACTATCTTCTATCTTAAAAAGAAAATATTTTTACGTAATAAATTTTCGCTAGGTACTGAAATGCGACATTTTTTTATGAATACATAAACTATCTCGCTCATACATTGATTCTTTATATATTCATTCAAAGTAATATTTGATTCGAATCTAGTTTGAGGGGTTAAGGCTATAAAAAGTTAGTGTAAATCTGTGTAATCATAAGTAATAAACAAGATCGTAATATGTGACGTCTACTAATGCGAATATGAGCTTAATATATGAATATGCCTTAACTAGTAAACCGTCGTGAAATATCACATACAACATGTATGTGATAAAAAATGCTAAAGATATTACCGAGGTGTAGAGTAATAAAGTGAAATAATCTACATTAATGCAATGAAGAAGTGTGCATAGCTGATTATACTGAAGCGAAGAAGGACGGCGGTAGACTCGCAGTAGAGCCGTCGACGGACGAGGGCGACAGCGATGTCGCAGAGCCGTCCGGAGATGAGGGCGGCGGATCTACCGCTAGAATGGACGAGGGTGGTGATATTCCCGCAGGGCCGTCCAAGGAGGATAGTGGGCCGGGTGGTGAAGCCCCCGCCAGGTCGTCAGCGCGTCTTACAGCAAAGACCCCGGCGGCGACCGTGACGAACAAGGAGGAGGCCCGCCCCTCGCGGGTGCGGAAGTGCCCCCTGAGTAAGGGTGGCAGCTCGGGTGCCAACTCCAAGAAGAGCGTGGCCAACATGCCTCCACCTAAGGTACCGGCCTCCCGAAGAGAGCGAGGGGCCTCGGTAGGAGAAAGGGCGGTGGCGGTCGCTGCCCGCGCCAACGGCGACCCCACGGACCTGTAGGCCGAAAATGCCCGCCTTAATGCGGACCCGGAACCGGCAGTTGGGGGATATGCTGGCGGGGTTGCGGCGGGCAAATCGCCAATTAATGAAGGACGTGGCCGACCTGAAAGCGCAAATGGCGCGCCTGCCACCATTGCAGCAGTGACAAGGACACCACGCAACATACGCTCGAGGTATGTCCGAGCCGGGACGGGCAGCGCCGTGACCTCGCCGCTATTATCGGTGCCGACCTGACGCTGCCGGCTGTCGCGAAAGCGATGGTCGACAGCGTCAGGAACTGGGATGCGGTCGCCGCCTTCTGCGAGGCTGTCATCTCGCAGAAGGAGGCGGCGGAACGAGTCCGGGAGGATTCCCGTGACCCGGGCCGCCGTCACGGGAATACTCCCGGACTCACAGCGGAGCGGCACAGGCGCGAATATCTGCTCCTGATGCCACCCTAACCAAGGCTTTGGGTGATCGGACCGGGGAATTGTCCGGTCACCCGACGTGAGGCCACGAGAGGAACCCGTAAGGGTAAACCGCCGGGCGGGCCACCAAAGACAAAGATCGGGTACCGGTGGCCCGCTCGCACGGAGAAGAGAGGTGTTTGCAGGGTGGGTCCATGGGGTTGCGCGCCGCCTCTTCCGTTGCCCCGGGCTGATTTGCCGGGGCGCGACCACATCCATGGACCTTGCGATAAAAAAAAATATTAAAAAAAAGGGGTAGGACACTTATTGCTTTTGGTAGCAAGCAAACCAGCAGCACACCTGATGGTAAGTATAACTGCGGCTCATGAACCTTTGCAATACCTGGGTTATAGCTAAGCCGTTGCTTACTAACCAAAATCCACCAAAAAATTTGGGCTGGCGGCTCTCTCGCTCATCAATGAAACGTAACAGCATATTGCCATTGCTCAGATGTCGATTTACTGCGAAAGAGACTAGTGGTACTACATCGGATGGACCAGCCGCGGACGTAAATAGGAATGTGTCAACAATATTACTCTATCACTATTTAATAAGCCATCAATTTTCTGAAAGTTTGTGGCACGACCCAGCCTATTTATGGCTGCAGGAAACATAATCATAGCAAACAAAAGCTGTGTCATTATATACAGCTGATACTATTATAATCAGATGAGATGTTCGCACGAAATCCACAATAATGTTCCAAAAATCCATGGGAAACGGTTGAATTAAATGTACTAGCGCAAAATAAAACTGGAACTTATTGTGGTAATAAATATGCAGAAAGAAGCGGAGCTGAAAACTGAATTATTAAACGTGCAATGCTATTTTTTCTATAGCGTATTTGTATTATTTTTTGTAAAAATCACTAAACCAACGCGTTTATGAAGTGAAATAAAATATGTGAATTTATGCTTGCAAGCGTAAAATCATAAACATATTTCGTATACGCTAGACTTATTTGAAAGCAAAAAATTATCGTTGATTGTACATTTGTGAAATAGCGATATAAAGATTTTTATTTAATGCAAGATTTAAAAACAATAAAATAATACAGTATACAGGTTGAATAAAATCTTGCCGCAAAATAAAACTAAGACAAAGAAAGGGTACCTACGGGTGAGCTATGGAGGCATAAGTGACTCTTCCGTTGCCACAAACTATTTGGTCAGAGAGTGCTTCGACTATAATCTAACAAAAGTTTGAAGAAAATAGTTTTGACGTCGTTCTATTATTCAATTTCACAATAATTGGCGCATAATAAAAGAGTGGCGCAGCATTAAACTAATCTGGACTGGATCTAGCTACGGAGAAGTCTTGGATTTGATCTCAAGAAGCATATAACTATTGACTAATGTATATATTAAATAGCATATAGCTAAACTATTGCTAGTTCTAAAGATGAAAAAAAATTTACAAGAGATCCTTCAATAAGTTCAACAATTCTTTCTATAACAAATCAAAGATATGTGAATTTTTTGTGAGATTCATTAAATATATGCACGCATACACATAAAGTGTATTTCATAATACAATAAACTTATTAAGCAGCTCATACAAATAACAATGACATCGAATCAGACTACAGATGTTAATAAAAAAAAGTTAAAAATCTAATATCCGATTTCGATTAATCGAGCTTTAAGAAGCATTAAAACAAGAAAAATTTTCAACACAACGACATTCATAATAGCCGTAGTAGACTTTACCGTAGCAGTCGTTAAAATGGACATAGTTTAAAAACATATTTCACTATTAAATTATTTTGGAACTTTATTACAATTAGATCATTTTTAAAGGATAAATGCAAAATAATTGAATGAAAAATAAAAAAAAAATTAAAAAAAATAACTTTTTTTTAATATCTATTCGGCTCAATGTCTAAGTGATATCACTTATATACCACTATTGAGCAGGTCAAACATTAACTAACACAAAATTGGTCTAATTGAATGGAAGGCGATGCCATCACCTCAAGGGCAAAACGACGAGAAGAAACCTTCACAAGTCATTACCACTCATTGCACACGTAGTTAAACCTGAAAGACAAATGATACATTATTGTTCACAAAATTACTGGCGTAGAAAAGTAGTAGAAAATAAATGCTATTTTTTCTGATGTTTACACGAGTATTACGCATTTAAAATAAAACTACTTTTACGGGTACTGTTGCGTTTGTATTTGATTTTGAATTTCCCGACGTTTCGAACACTTTACAGTGATCATGGTCACGGGAGGACTAAGGTGTCTCACGTCCAATAAGTCGACGTTATAACAAAATTTTATATCAACCAGCTACAGTATCATTATTGTATTTTTATCTGTGGCATAAAAAGAGATAAAAGGAAGATTACCTTGTGGTGATTGAATACGAATATGACTCACAGCTCTCTTGCTTGTCTGTGGACGTCTTAATTAAATTAAGGATTTTTATGTATAGATAATACTCAAGAAAAAAGGAAACTCGACTTAAAACACTATGCAAATCTATAATAGGTCAATTTTGTTTGTGTTGTGGAGGAGGACTAAGTACAGCTGCGGACCGGTCCGTCCGAGGTAGTACCACACTCTCGCAGATGATCGACGTCTGAGCAACGACAATGTGCTGTTATGCTTCGTTCGGTGAATTAAAGAGCTGGAAGCTCAATTGGGTGGGTTTGGGATATGTATTGGTAGGCAGCGGCCTAGCTGGGGACGATGCCAGAAACCTCCGCGTGGTGTACCCTGGGTGCGGGCGGCAGTCCCCCAGATCCTTCTGATGGATTGTCTCCCGTAGCGTAATATCTGGCGTGAGGGGTCCCCTTTTTGGGAAATCCCTAATTCTCTCCTAGCCCTCTATTTGTAGAGGGTGACCGGACACGAAATTTGACGGGCCCAGTCACTCATTCATTTGAGGGCTGGGCAGGCATATGCCACCGTCGACATATCGTAAACCTGATCTTTGCTTGTCTTAGTTTCAGGAGCGAGGGTCTTGGCTTAACCGCCCAGACCGCGAGGAAGACACCCTCTATAAAGAATTACCCAGAATTCCTAAGTTCTGGCGTGCGGCGAGAGGATGCATGGTAGATGGGGTATTCTGTTCTTAGCACGCTCCAGCCAGGGTACCGGCTGCCCTCCTGGTTGGTAAATGTAGGCTTGCCCGGGTACAGGGATATCTTCCCGGGTCGACGGAATGTATCTCCCATACTCGTGAGATTCATTATGGATACTGTACATTTAAAAATTAATAACGACGGGGATCATAATGATTCTCACCTCAAGGCCTTGTCAAGCCAAAGGAAAACTGACACAAACGACGCCTCATCCTCGCGACTTGAGGCGTCTGCCGAGGGCCCGGCACCAACAAAAGAGGCCCCAAAGAGGAGGAAGAAGAGCAGACGGATGCTAACTCCGCTTGGCGAGCGCGCTAAACGGTGCGCCAACCGCCTTAAGAAGAAGAGGGAGACGCTGGAGGCCGCGGCACGCCGTGAGACTAGCATCCACAGCGACGAGGGTGGCACAATTGCCGTAGAGCCGTCGCATACAGACGGTGGTAGCGCCGCAGGGCCGCCGCGGAGGGAAAGCGGTGGCGGGTGTGTGTCCCGGGACGAGGGCGACGATGTCGCAGAGCCGTCCAAGGAGGGGACGAGGAGTGGCAGCTCAACTGAGCTGTCGAGTGACGAGGGCGGATCTACCGCAGAGCCGTCGCGGAGTGAGGGCGGCAGTAAAGCCGCAGGGCCGTCGTCGGAGAGCGCTAGAAGCTCCGACACCAACACGGCCTTGGAGAAGTCGTCGGACGAGGGCGGGAAGGCCGCAGAGCCGTCCAGCATGGAGGAGGGCAGCTCGGCTGCCGAGGCCGCCGAGGAGTCTGAACCGCACCCTGCGGCGAAGGCTCTGACGGCGGTCTTAAATGTCAAGGAGAAGGAAGAGGCCCTATCTCTGAGTGTCCGGAAGCGCCCCCTGCATAAGGGCGGCAGATCCGACTCGGAGGGGAGTGTCGTCATGCCTCCTCCCAAGATCCCGACCGCGCGTCGTGGGCGTAGAGGTCGTGGGTCTGCAGTGGCGGCAAGGCCGGTTCCAGGTCAGCCGATCAAGGAGGTGAGGTGGCGGCCCTGTAGGCCGCGAACGCTCGCCTCAGTAGGGAGGTCTCCGGCCTGCGGTAGTGCAACCGGAAACTTGAGTCGGAGCTGTCGGCGGTGCGGAAGGAGAACCGCGGATTGGCCAAGGACATGGCTGACCTGCGGTCTCAATTCGCACTTTTAGTGCCAGCCGCGCCGCCGACACCGGTCTCTCCGCCGAAACGGGTTGCACCGGGGAGGGCGGGCCCGTCCTCTGCGCTCCTGGTGCCGCTTGCGTCCGTGGCACCGCTTACGCCCGTGGTGCCTGCTGCGCTGGTTGCGCCCACGGCACCGGCCGTGAGCACTGCCAGGAAGCGCGGAAGGCCGAAGAAGGGGGAGGAACCGCTGCCTGCAGTGCACGGTGTGCCGGAGGAGGCGATGCGCGTCATCTTCGCCAAAATTGAGTTGATGATGGACGCGCGCATCCAGGCCGTGGCGGATCGTCTTCCGCCCAAGGCATCCCTCCGGCCACCGCTCGCCGCTGACAAGGCAAAGCGGCCGCAAGCGCCAGCTACCGCCCCGCTGCCATGTCAGGGTGGCCGCGTGGTGATCTACGTCACAGTCGTAGGCGGGCCCAAGGGGGCCAAGAGAAAGGCCGGCACGGTGCCGGCTCCCGCCAAGGCCGGGCAGTGGCCGGCGCCAGCGGCTACACTGCAGGCTCCGGCTAGCGCACCCGCGACTGTGCCTGCTGCGCCCAGCGCTGCTGCCAGGCTCGAACAGAGCTGGCAGGTGGCTGAACGCAGCAGGAAGGCACGCGGCCATAAGCGGAGAGCGGCGGCCAAGAGTGCCGCTGTGGCCGCCGCTCCCCAGGCGGGAGGCGGCAAAGGGGGAAAGAGGTCGCGCAGGGGCCTCAAGTCACCGAAGACAGCTGCGGTTATTATCACCGTGCTGCCTGAGGCGGCCGAGAGGGGCCTCAACTATGAGGCCGTCCTAAGACGCGCCCGGCGGGAGCTGGACGTCTCCGACATCGGAGGCGTTCAGGCGAGGACCCGCAAGGCTCGGACAGTGGCTCGTATTCTCGAGTTCCCTGGGGCCGAGGGCGTCAAGGCGGCCGATAGTGTGGCCTTGAAGCTGGAAGGATGTTCGGGCCGGAGGATGAAGTCCGAATCGCCAGGCCTGTCAAGTGCGCAGAGATGCGCCTCACGGGACTGGATGATTCCGTGACGGTGGAGGACGTTCGGGAGGCCATTGTGGCGTGTACCGGATGTGCCTCGGACACCGTCCGGATTGGCACCATCCGCCCTGGTCTGGGCGGTGTCGGTGCTGTCTGGGTACAGTGTCCGGTGGAGTCGGTGAAGAAATTGGCCGACTCAGGCAAGCTCCTCGTGGGCTGGAGTTCAGCGCGGGTAACCGTGCTGGAAACCCGGCCCGCGAGGTGTTACAATTGCATGGCGGTCGGGCTTACCCGACCGACGTGTCGCAATTGCTTCGACTGCAGCGAGTTATGCTTCCGCTACGGTCAGGCTGGACACCAGGCGGCATCGTGTTCTGTGGTGCCCCACTGCCCCGCGTGTGCGGCAGGCAATAGGCCTGCCAAGCACTGCATGGGCTCTGGGGACTGCAGACCCCCGGCATCGGCCCCAAAGGGGCGGGGCGGCCCATCGACCGGGCCTGCGCCCGCTCCGAGCGCGACCCGATCGCCCGTTAGCACGGAAGAGGAGACGATGGATACGGTCTGTTAATGGACCATGAATCCACCCGTCTCCTCCAAGCCAATCTCAACCACTCCGCCGGTGCGCAGGATGTTTTCCTGCAGGCCATGGCGGAGCGGTTGATAGGAGTAGCCGTAGCCGCGGAGTCGTACGTGGTACCCAACCGACCTAACTGGCTGGGTAGCACCGATGGCACTGTGGCAATCGTCGCCTCCACGTCGTGGCCTTCGCCGTCTCTGACGCTTAAGGACAGGGGCGTCGGATACGTCGCGGCGGAATGGGGAGAGATTACGCTTTTCGGAGTCTATCTCTCCCCTAACAGGAGCGTGACTGATTTCGGGGCCTCCCTCACTATCTTGGAGGCCTCGTTACGGCAACTGGCACCGCGCCAAGTCTTCATTCTGGGGGACTTCAACGCCAAGTCCATGGCGTGGGGGTCCCCCGCGACGGACGACCATGGACGGATGGTCGAATTGTGGGCGGCGGCACTGGGCCTCTCTTTGCTGAACAGGGGCTCGGTGCTGTTTGTCAATCGTGTATTACGGATCATAGTATTATTATAGCAGGAATACCTGCAGCAACGAATAAGTCTGGGCAACATCTTGTACGTGAAAGATTGGATATTGATGCGGCTGCAGCCGATCTTATCTTGATTGATTGAACATACATTATTGGTAATCTAGACGTTAACAGCGCAGCCTTTGCATTTAATGACACATTAACCAAAATTTTTAGAAAACACACTATCTTAGTAAAATCAAATCGCAAACACCGGACCCTAAATCTATGGATCACGCCTGGCTTAGGCAATTAGATGCATGAAACACCGTGATTATTTACATAACGACTGTAAGCGTCATCCTGGTGATGAAACTCGTCGTATGATCTATACTAGGTACAGAAATTTCTTTTGCAAACTTCTCCGTAAGATTAAGATTCAATATAATAGTAATCTAATTGAAAGCACAAAAGATATTCCTAAAAACTTGTGGCGCAGCATTAAATCTATAAGCCAAAAATTCATTCCTAAAGATAGCAGCTTCAGGGTTGTTGAAATCAAGAAATGACATTATGAGTTCCCTTGCATACTGCAATTCTCATTTTGCGTCTATTGGTAAATCTATGGTAGACAAAATTCTAAAAAAAATTTAATTGTACACATGAGAAGCTTGTTCAATCATACCACGCCGCCAGTAATTTACCACACTCATTCTTTTTCTCTCCCACGGACCCAGCTGAGATACAAACAGTTATTTTTAGTTTAAAAATTGACAGCTCTCCTGGATTCGATAATTTTCCTGTCTCACTTCTCAAGAAGACCTTGCCTAGTATGACTACTCCTTTAACTCATATATTTAACATAAGCTTGGAAAATGGAATCTTTCCAGACTGTTAGAAATTGGCAGCAGTGTTTCCTATTTACAAAAGTGGTCAAAAACTATCCCCAAATAGTTACCGACCTATTGCACTTCTGAGAGTTCTTGCGAAGGTTCCTGAAAGGCTCGTATATAAACGCTTGGCCTCTTTTATAGAGAAACACCACCTCCTATCAAATAATCAATTTGGTTTTAGGCAGGTCAAATCAACAGAAGATGTTGTTTCAACTTTTACCAAACTAGTTTGCTCTCATGTGGATAATAACGAATGCTGTATTGGCGTATTCTTAGATCTGGCTAAGGCATTCGACACAGTCTCTATTGGTCTTCTTTTAAAGAAATTAGAGACCTTTGGTATCAGAGGATTACCTCTTAAATGGTTCGAAAGTTACCTGACTAATAGAAAGCAGCGCGTAAAACCGATAACCTCCACCTCAGTTCTGAACTGTGTATAGAATTTGGGGTTCTGCAAGGCAGCATTCTCGGCCCGATGCTGTTTTTGCTCTATATAAATGATATTGTTATTGTAAAAATAAAAACACTCTGATATCGTGGCTTATGCAGACGATACTATTGTTTTTTTTTTATGGGCAGGATTGGGTGCAAGTAAAGAATCGCTCAGAAAGGAGAATTTCTCTGATTGGCAAACTCTTATATGAGAGTCTTCTTACTCTTAATTCAGATAAAACCAAATTCCTATGCTTCTCTAAAACGGCTGCCAAAAACCCTAATACTATCATGAGCCTTAGAATTCGCACGTGCTCCAATATCATCAAGCAACCACATGACTCAGACTGTAGTTGCAGCTCGATAGAACGTACTCATGCTATAAAGTATTTGGGTGTTGTGATTGATAGTAACATTACCTTTAAAGCACATATAATGGATCTCTCTGGTAGAGTGAGAAGACTGATTTATGTCATGAGGAACCTTCGAGATTGTATGCCACTTAATATTTTAAGGATGGTATATGTCTTCCTCTGCCAGTCGGTAATTCAATATTGCATTTCGGTGTAGGGGAGCGCAGGGAAGAGCTATTTTCTATTAATAAAAAGAGCACAGCGAGCCCTATTAAAAGTAACACTGAGAAAGCCTTTCAGATTCTCCACTGATAAGTTGTATAATCAATTTAAAGTTCATTGTGTTCCGCAGATTTTTATACTCAAAGCTGTAAACACTGTCCATAGGATTGTAAAGACACGAGCAGATTATGTTGAAATAATGGCTAAAAGAACATACTACATTCCACTGCCTAATATTCATTCTCAAATCGCGAAAAGAAGTCCTGATTACTCTTTATTGAATGTGTACAATAATGTAAGTAAATTCAAGAAAATAAAATATACTGCAATAATTTTCAATGCAACAAGGTAATTAAAGCTTGGTTATATGATCTTTCATATGACTCCACAGAGAGCTTGATTTATTTAAACTACTCAAATGGACGCATGTGAACATAATAACACACACACACACACATACACATACACACACACGGACGGACACACACACAGTCGCGCACACACACACGCACGCTTATATTGGTACTGTAATTATATCTTATGTAAACTGTCGTACTCTGAGGCCCAAGATATAGACTAATATCTAGTTTGGGTGTCACTGGATACCTAGGATCTGATGTAAGGATATAATAACATTGTCTTTGGTCTAGATGATTTGTAAAACTTATTTTAATGCAATATTTATTTTTGCATTTACGGAAGCGGCGCAAGAATTGTATAGCCTTCGTCTTTTCCATTTTAGAAAGATTTTCTACCCCATCCGATAAAGATACCTAGAGAGCGAAAGAGCTGGAAACTCAACTGAGTAGGTTTGTAGTATGTATTAGTAGGCATCGGCCTAGCTATACCCCTGGTATTGCAACGGTCCATGGACGAAAGTAATGCTTGTCCATCAGGTGTACTACTTGCTGCCACCGAAGACAAAGATCAGGTACCGGCGGCCCGCTAGCACGGCGAAGAGAGGTATTTGTAGGGTGGGTCTATGGGGTTGCGCGCCGCCTCTTCTGTCGCCCCGGACCGATTTGGCGGGGCGCGACCACGTCCATAGTCCACCGCGAAAGAAAAATAAAAAAAAAAGTGTACTACTTGCTCGTTTGCAAACAAAAGCAGTGAATAAAAAAGAATATAGTAATATAATATACCTATAATCTATAATAAAATACTATCTTTAACCTTAAGATTGTAAAAGAGACTAAATTTACATTTACATTTATATTTGAAGGCATATGTCATTGTAAGAGTATACGACAGATTATTAGTCATAATGTGCCGTGTAATTTAGACAGAATGGTGAGATGAAACAATATTCGTTTATGGATGAGTATGTTACGTAATTGTAAACGTTTTAATAATGTATATTCATAAAGGGCAAACGTCGTCCTACGTTAGGATCATGTTAAAAAAGGCTTTAAGCTTTAATGAAGATACATTGGTTATTTTATATTTCAACACGCAGATATCCATTAGAATTCGATTGATGTAATTTATTGAATATTAAAAATTATAAAACTGGTTAAATATTAAATAAAAGGGTATATCTGGGTATAGATTTTTTGGAATTTACTCCTTAAGAACCGATTTTCATATAAGGCGCCCGGAAAAAATTGAGGAGTAAAATCTAGTGATCGAATGACCTCGTTACGTTTTTGGTGCGCAACCTATTCTGCGCACCTTTCAGTTTCTGATGTGAGATAATAATTCACTGAACAGTTATAATAATTGTAAATAAAAATATATATATTATTTTTAGTCAAATGAGCTTTTTTGCGCCTGTTTTGATAATCGTACTTAAGGAGTAAACTCCAGTCGTGCGTCGGAGCTGACACACACACTTTATATTTTATTCCTTTTGGTGGTAAACGGGTAAGCAGCATAAATGTTACTGCCGCCCATGGATTTTTGCAATACCAGGGGTATAACTAGGCCGCTGCCAAGCAATTCATACCCCAAACCCACTTAATTGGGCTTCTGACTCTTTCGATCACCGAACGAAGTGCATCAGCACATTACCATTGCTCAGATGTCCATCTTCTGCGACAGTGAGGTCGCCTAAAGAGTTATTTTCCCAAAGTTCATTAATTATCCCAAGGGAACACTACTGGGTCCGAGCCTCCTTCATACTGGGAAGAGAATTAACCTACTATACCATGCTGATCACACGTGTTGATATAGGGATTTATTTCGTATTTTCCTTCTATTATAAAAATATTACAAGTAAAATAACAGTATTTTCAGCCCATATAGCTTACTGTTGGTAGTACTCACCTCAGTCCTCCGCAACGGAAACAAAACTGATCTATTATAACTGGCACACTGGTTAGATAGATTTGTATAGAGTTTTAAGTCGAGCTTCCTTTTTTTTTTCATGAATATTGTCTGTACATAAAAACCCATAATTATCTACTATGACATCCACAGACTAGTAAGAGAGCGGTGAGTCATATTCATATTTTGTCATCACAAGGTAATCTCTATTTTATCTCTTTTGATGTCACATATGAAAATACAGTAATGATACTTTAGCGGGTAGATATATTTTTTTGTAATAACGATGACTTATTGGATGTGACACACTTTAGTCCTTCCCTCACCATGATCACTGTAAAGTATTCGAAATGTCGAATAAATAAAAAACAAATACAAACGCGACCGAATCCGTAAAAGTAGTTTTATTTTAAATGTGTAATACTCGTGTAAACATCAGAAAGAATAGCATTTATTTTCTATTACTTTTCTACGCCAGTAATTTTGTGAACAACAATGTATCATTTGTCTTTCAGGTTTAATTACGTGTGCAATGAGTGGTAATGACTTGTGAAGGTCTCGTCTCGTTGTTTCGCCCTTGCGGTGATGGCATCGTCTTCCATTCAATTAGACCAATAAATTTGTTAGTTAGTTAATATTTGACCTGCTTAATAGTTACATATAAGTGATATTACTTACATATTAAATACTATCATTGAACCAAATAGATGTTAAAAACTTATTTTTTATTTTTCAAACAATTATTTTGCTTTTATCGTTTAAAAAATATTTTTATTGAAATAAAGTATCAAAATAATTTAATTATCAAATATGTTCCCGAACTGTGTCTATTTTAACGACTCCTAGGCCAAAATAGTGACCACGGCTACTGTTATATCGTTATCTATATCTATCTATCTTAATATATATAAATTACGTGTCACGTTGTTTATCCGCGATGGACTCATAAAGTACTTAACCGATTTTAATCAAACTTGCACAGCATGTGTGTGTGTGTGTGTGTGCGTGCGCGCGTGCGTGCGTGCGTGCGTGCGTGTGTGTGTGTGTGTGTGTGTTCACATGCGTGCATTTGAGTACTTTAAATAAATCAGGCTCTCTGTGGAGTCATATGAAAGATCATATAACCAAGCTTTAACCCTTAACCACCTACCACTTGTTTCTGTAACTTAAAACACCTACGTGCGGTCCTGGAGACCGCTCATGAATATCCACTTTCAATTCAGGTTCTATAGTATCAAAAAAGGATTTAAATGATTAAAATACTTGTTTATACTTTACAACTACACAACACAACAACTAAACAACAAAAAAAAATAACAGCTTACTACTCTATTAGGTAAACGAGAGAACCGGAACTGGATCATTTGCCTGCTCTTCTTGTCCTAATGCTATTTGCTGCAATTCTACACCTTTGGCTCTAGAGTAAAAAATATTACTTCAATAAACATAGCGTATACGCTTCGACAAATAATTTAGTATCTAAAGCAATATTATAAAGTTTCTTCATAAGATTTTAGCGCTATAAAGCTTAAAACATTATAAATCTCCGTTTTTATTTAAAACAGTAATACAAAAAAGTGCTATAAAAATATGATAGGGGTGTTATTACTTATCTCAGCCTCGCGTTCCCGACTACCCTAGGGACCAGTAAATCAGAACCCTCTTCGACTTCAAAGATCACACAGCAATCTTGGAAACCCGATATTTTACACTTAAGCTTGAGAAATTACTTTACTATGAAAATTGTTTGAGTATTGTTTGCGGTATCAGGGAAGTTTTACTTTACATTAAAGGACATTGAAATTTATATGTATTAACTTCCATAGCAGAAAATTCCTTGCATAAAATTATTATTTTCATTGTCATCATCATCATTACCCTACTCTTATCCCAATTACTTGGGGTGGACGCAATGTCCTTTTCTTCCACTCGATACTATCCGATGTCATCTCTGAGTTCACTCTCTTTCTATTCATATCATGTTTCATGCAATCCATCCATCTTTTCTTCGGTCTTCCGTTCAACATTCATACTTAAAACTTTTCTACCAACATTACTTTCATCCTGTCTCATTACATGTCCATACCATGTCAGGCGTTCACTTTTCAACTTTTCCGACACTTTCGCCATTTTCAAACTTCCTATTGTTTTCATTGTAATGCATTTAAAATATTAGAGATCTTATCTGATCTAAATAGTTAATATTGTCATCCAACGTGATATTACAGACAATATTTGGGGAATGTAAAAGAATTTTTCAACTATTGAATTGATTTTTTTATAGATTATTTTTAAACTTAGTACAATATTATCGTTTTTTTTTCTTATAAAGCATATAACATTATAGTTTTTTTTATCATCAGCTCGAATGTCCCTCACAATAGAAGGAACATTAACCTACTATATCACGCTGACTAGACTGTTTATTTTTCATATCTATTTCGAGACATTATCTGCATATTACATTCCTTAGATATCTTTTACAACACATCACAAAATGTCTCAGATCTAACAGAAGCGGTATATTTTTAAACAGTGGGTCTATTTTTAACCGACTTCGAAAAGGAGGAGGTTCTATGTTTCAGTGTATGTCTTTTTCGTTATTAGCCAGCCCGATAAACTTTAAAATGAGGTAAAAATCATTAAAATTTAATTTATCAAATAAAGAAACAAGAAAAAATGCGATAAGGCTATCTTTGTTAGTGCTTGATGGCAAACGAGCAAGTAAAAAATCTGTTAGTGTTAGTGCTGTCCATGGGCTTTTGCTAGAAGGACAAATAGGTGTCTGCCTATCAATGAAAATCACAAACACATCCAGAAAGTTGAGCTGGCGGCACTCTGGCTCACCGAACAAAGCGCAACTGCGCATTGCCACTACTCAGTCATCGATTTTCTGAGAGTTAATAACCCGGACCAACAATCGGTTAAAAACACGGACCGAGCTGTGGCTGTAGACAAAAAACTATCACCAGTGTGCCCTACCACTATTATAGCCTGTTGCCGTAACGTTTATAACACTCTCCAACAGTCACTCTATTTATCTCTAATATCTAATCTAATCTTAGAATAATGTTTATCTTTCTGGGGTTATAGGAGACTAAATAAAAGACGCTCTGTCAAAATATTATAATCCAGCAAAACCGCTTCGAGTACTTGCCTCAATATAATTAGAAATTAAAACATAGCAATATTATCTTTATTCAAAATCACACCTTTACAACTATTCTACAATATGCGTATACTAATATATCTATTACTGTAATTATAATACTTCAACTCTCCTATATCAAAAACTAAAAGAAGAATGTTCGCCGTTACAAAGGTGAACACGATTCATGATTCAAGTCACGTACCTCGGTATTTATAACGAGTTCGTTTGGTAAAATGAATTGCGGTATACAGTGGCCTAGACTGTGGTGGTTCGAGAGCCAAAGAACTAACATCACTTAGAAAAGGTCTTTAGAAAAGGTCATATATGCTTAATTATAAAGATTTAATGTTATTATGTTTATTAAGATCATGCATTTTGTATCTCTATGCTTATATAGAAATATGGTATAGAAAGAATTCTATACCCAAAAATATTAGATGTATGGGTTCTCAGAACGAATTCATAGCCAACGCGGGGTCACTGAGTTGGACGACCTTTTGGTCCTACAGTACCTATTTTTTATTATTCGGACAAGCCACCAAATCTTTATCTTCTTGGTGGCAAGTTGATTGCGCTTATACAGTGTGTTCATTATGCTCCTAACTGCATTATTTAAATCTTCCAAAAGTAATCGCTCTTGTGACGAAATTTTAAATTATTGTCGAGACGTATCGTATTCATCATCTCAGCTCATATATGTCCCACTATTGGGCTCGAGCCTTCTCCATAATGGGAGGGTAATTAACCTACTATACCACGCTGGTCAGACGTGTTGGTATAGGAATTTGTTTCGAGTTTTCCTTCTCTCGCATAGATGTTATATGCGTTTTATAACCCTTAGTCGTTTCGTACGATCACCCACGGGCAAGATATGGGGTGGTGAATAGTATATTAAGATATGGGGTGGTGAATAGCCGTCTCTTATGATCTATGAATTGTAATCGTACTTCGTCATCACACGGATTTTTTTAAATTTCAATACACATTAAAATGCGAAGATATAAAGATAAACTGGATTACAAGTCAAAATACTACGTTACTGAAATAATAGGATTCATATACAACCCGCTCACGGAACGACCCGGTTTAAGTTGAAAAATATAGTAAATACGTCACATAACCATAACTGTCATATTTACGTAAAACCGTTTAGCATTTGGGGGACATTGTTGATAATATATGCATAGAAGGAGTGTTTTCAGAGAACTATACTCCTTATTATATACTTCTATTTGTGCTATAATAATATCTAATGTTTACGCGAGTATTACACGTTTGAAATAAAACTATTTTTACGGATTCTACCGCGGTTTGTATTCGATTTTTAATTGTCTGACGTTTCAGACACTTTACAGCATTCATAGTCATGAAAGGATCATCTCGTGATCATAAAATCTGTGAAATATTGCATGTAAAGTAGAATTGTACGCTGGAAAGCTGTAAAATTCAAATACAAAGGCGAAAGAATCCGTAAAAAGAGTTTTATTTCAAATATTGTGTGAAAATTTCAAGTAAACCACATTCTCATCTATGTATATTAATAGGTCTCAACCAGGTGAACCGACTACTTGGTGGTTATTGATGAATATGAGAGAGGCTTACGTTAACCAGTGGAGAATGATGATATTCAAACACGATAAACTTTTAAATTATGAATAATTAAATACAACTGCATTAATTTCAACCTTCAATCAGATTAGGAACATCCACTGTTGGACGTAGATCTCCTCAAGCATTTACAATTTTACGATTGTGAATTTCACCATACCTATAGAAAATAAGGAATAGTCCTTTTATTGTGTCTGCTCATATACTTCCCATTATTAATCTTGAGCCTTCTCAACAATACAGGAGAAATTGATCTACTGTACCACACCAGAGTAGGTATAAAGCTTTACTTAGAGCTTTCCTACTCTTGCATAGAACATCTATTCATTACACGCATTTTGCATCACCTAGTTGTCTTTTACGACACTCACTGGTAAGATAGGGGGTGGTAGGAATTGTATTCTTACTCTGTCACTACAAAAAACTTCAAATAAATTATTAATGTTTCCCATCTTAATATAAAATTGTATATTTTTCAATTATTTTAAAAAACAGTGTTCATTTTCCCTGGACATGAGGATGTGGTGGAGGCACCAGGGAAGTTGAAACATTTCCCTGGTGGGGATAGCAGTTTTCTAAGAGATTTACAACAACTGCAAACGCCAAGCTGTTTGATAAGTATGATGATTACGGCGGTACTGGCTTCGTGAGAAAGATTATATCCAAAAGCTTGTCGAATTAAGTAGATTACATTGAAGTTAAGATGACAGAGGGACAGAAGGAAAGATATATATAGAAAAAAATACAAGATTGATCATTTAAGTGATGAAAGAATTGATAATTTAATAAATATAATATAATATAAATAATTGATAATTTAATATAAAATAAATAATTGATAAAGAATTCATAATTTAATAAATATAATATAATATGAATATAATATTTATTGGCATAGAGCAAAGGAATATTTACGCTATAAGGAAGAATTCCCAATTTCGAGGTCAAACAGAATTGAAATTGTTCGAAAATATTCACACTCTGCCATCAATATTCATATTTTAATAATTTACCTCTTTTTGCGTGCCACGGCATATTGAGAGGCTTGGAGCAATTAGTGCGGAATGTTCACGAATATCTGACATCCATTTCGCTGATTCGTATTCGACGGAGTTTATTCTCAAAGAGCATAACAACTGAAAAAAAAATATTGCTGTATAAGGGATAGAAATAGAGTATATTATTTTAAATACTAATATAATAATTTTGGCATATAATATATTCCATTACCAGCTTCTTCCAGGAGCTTCGCCCACGTAAAAAGTATCTTAAAAATAACCCAAGGGAATACACTACTGAGATAAGAAGTATCATATAAATTAATCCAGGAAATAGTCTATCTATGTGCCAATTTTCATTTAAATCTGTTTATAGGTTTACGTGTGATTGAATAACAAACATTTTCACAAACTTTTACATTTATAATATTAATAGCATTTAATGTTTTTTTTATTGCTTATGGTGACAAACGAGCAAGCAGTGCACCTGATGGTAAGTGTCACTGCCACCCATGGACCTTTGCAATATCAAGGATATCCTTGGTATTGCAAAAGTCCATGGGCGGCTAAGAGATAGAGATATCTCTATCTCTCGCTTACCGAACGAAGCGCAATAGCACATTGCCATTACTTAGACGTCGATCTTCTGCGAGAGTGTGGTACTACCCCGAACAGACCTGCCTGTGGTTGTAGACAGAAAACTGTCAACATCGTGGTCCTACCATTTAAACGTATAATACTAGAATTTTAAATTTTAAGCTAGTAGTAAAAATATATTTCACCGCCCTCTATCTTGCCAGTAAGTAACGTAAAAGATGACTAAGGGATGTAATATGTATATAACATGTAAAAAAAGAAAACTCGCAATAAAATTCGATACTAACACATTGACCAGCGTTGTATAGTAGGTCAATTTCCCTCCTGATTTTGAGGAAGCATGTATATAGACTACGATGATATGAATTAATAATACTTCTCGATACATTCCATTCATATTTTCCATTAGTTTATGACTTAACGTCAAAAACCATGTCTATAAAAAATAAATCCAAGCCTAGAGACACCTATTGTGGGATATAGGCCTTTTCTCAAAGAGGAGTGTTGTGAGTTTACCAAGAAGACTAATGTTATCGGCTTCCCTGGTGCTCTTAGCCGATTTTCTCAACTTCTACGTAATTCATAATTCTCCTACTCATATCCCAATTACTTAGGGTCGATACAATATGTACTCTTTTTTCATAGTACATATTGTAAAAGTTATTGGCAATAGTTTTATGACCAGCCTCCTGCCAGACGTCAACCCTCCTTAGGAATGTAATTGTTAACCAAACGGCATCAGATGGAGTTGGCTCAGGTCCGTTATGAGGCTCTTAGTCATCTTTTACGACATCCATGAGCAATGTAAGGGTTGGTAGTATTCGTAGCCGCTACCACACAGCTATCTACATATAACTTTAACATATAAGCAGGAGAAGACAACACAAGAAACCAATCACACCGTTATCATCATAACTACATCACAGAGGACAACAACATCTAGAAGTAGAAGGGTTTCACTAATAACAAGACCACCAGCGCCAAGAAGAAACCCCAAAGTACATGTTGTCACTTAACATCTATGACACATGGATTGCGCTCTTAAAGCTTTAACCAACTTTAATAAAGCCACTTCAAGAAAATTAATTTTGTAAACAAACCACCATAACAATTAAATTAAACATAAAAAGAGCACGCATAAAAAGTCTGTGGAATAGCTTAAAATAAAAAAATCTTCAACATATAACTTCTACGTAATTAAAGCCTATAAATTGTATTTTCAATCCATTACCACACAATTTTTGAGTTTTTAGACTTTCAAATTATCAATATATATAAATATATAAAGCAAGCGTGAATAGGACGAATACAAGGGGAAGACCTCGTCATAATTTTCTGGATCAAATTAGCGATGTATTGACGAGAGATCATATTAAGAGTATGCGTAATCGTAGAGTATGCATGAAGACTATTATGAGTGTGAATGAAGCGATGGAAGTATGCCAGGATCGTGGTTTGTGGCAATCCGTAGTCTCTGCCTACCCCTCTGGGAAACAGGCGTGAAGCTATGTATGTATGTAAATTATCAATATCAAGCCAAATACGGCTCAATTTTACTTTCTACACACTAACAAGGTGTTTTAATAATAGATGAAAGATAACATTTATGTACACGGAGCCTTTATGGTTCAAAGGCTGTAGACAAGACCTCAGCTTTTAGTGAAGGGTACGTCCCTCTAGAGCTTTAATATTTATACATAATATAATCTGAATATTATATTTCATAGATGTAATGATTTTTAATTTAAATATAGAAAATTAATATTTAAAAAAAATCATGTATTTTTTTATAATCCTTAAAAGTGATTTATATAAAATGAAATTCATTACTATATATTGGGCACAGTTGAAGGCTTCGTACTACTAAAAATCATTTTCTGATGGGAAACTCAACAATGTAATACTTTTTGCTATAACCAGGCATCTAACCTTATACTCCACAGTTCTATGATCATCATCATCATCATTCTCCTACTCTTATCCCAATTACTTGGTGTCGATACAATATATACTCTTCTGTCATAGTACATATTGTAAAAGGTATTGGCAATAGTTTTATGACCGGCTACCTGCCTGACGTCAACCCTCCTTGGGAATGTAATTGTTGACCAAACGGCATCAGGTGGTGTTCGCCTAGATCAAAATAAAGCTCTTAGTCGTATTTTACGACATCCACGAGCAAAGTAAGGGTTGATAGTATTCGTAGCCGCTACCACACAGTTGATCATTATAGTAATTAAATCATAATTCATCTAGTGGACGGCTTTATGATTTTTTTATTGATTTTGGTGGCCAGCGAGCAAGCAGCACACCTGGTGGTCAGTATTATTGCCACCTCTGCAATAATTGGGTATAGCTGGTTCGCTGCCTACCAATGGAACCCCCAAACCTACCCAGAAAGTTGGGCTTCCGACTTTCACACTCACCGAAGCACAGCAGCACATTGCCACTGCTGAGAGGTCATTTTTTGCCGCGTTCAGCCCACGCCTGTAGACAGAAAACTGTCTACAGAGTGACCATTTTTTTTTTTATACGGTTGACTATGGATGCCTCTCGACCCGCCAAATCGGTCCGGGGTGACGGAAGAGGCGGCACGTGACCCCAAAGACCCAACGTGCAAGTCCTCTCTTCGCCATGCGAGCGGGCCACCGGTAACCGATATTTGTCTTCGGTGGCCAACAGTGTGACCGTTTATTTTTTTTTCCCTATTTTTTTTTTTATTTTTTTATTGCGGTGGGCTATGGACGTCGCACCCTGCCAAATCGGTGTGACGGAAGAGGCGGCGCGCAACCCCATTAACCCACCCTGCAAGCACCTCTTCTTCGCCGTACGAGCGGGCCACCGGTACCCCTTTGTCTTCGGTGGTCAACAGTGTGACCACTATAATATATATGTATGTAACTATGTATTTATTTATTGCTAACTTTATAGAAACTGATTGAGGATATATCACTAACTCTTCTTTTGCAACGGCTGTCGGAAGAGATGATTCATCAGTAAAATGACAGTTCATTACTATATGAGTAAACTTCTATGGGCTGTTTCGAAAAAAATATTTATTAATACGCAAATTTCAATACAAGATTAAATGTTTGCCTACAAATTACATTATCAGCAACAACATTAAATATAAACATGCATCCCATAATTGCTCCACTGACATTGTTAAAATAGATGAAATGTCCATATAAAAGCCTCCATAATATGCTGCTGGAGAGAAAAAACCCGTGGGAAATGGTTGAATTAAATGTACTCCCGGAACGTAAAAGTGGGACTTGTTGGGGCCATAACTGTGCCGAGATAAGCGTACAAAAATCTTAATTATTAATATATTTTTTTAAATATATATTATAGTACTATATACTTATTTCTAAATTATCGTATAGCTACTTGTATTAGATTTATCCATGTGGAAAGAAAGTAAAATCAAAAATTTAAAGAAATTTCAAAATTATACCTTAGACGGGTTAGTATGACTGGCGTGATATAGTAGATCGATTTCCCTCCTACGACGAATAATATAATCTCTAAGCCAGCAGTGGGACATATATAAGCCGGGACATGTATAATAATTTCACTATGTGTGGTTAGAGTAATAATATCATTATTACCTTTTTGGCCGTGAGTATCGTTAAAGACGTCTAGAGCATTGGATATAAGTATTGGTAAACAATTAATTGGTAATAAATAGTAATTGGTATCGTTAAAGACGTAATACTAATCGTAACGACGACGTAAGAAAGCGAGTAGGTATGAAAGAGAGTATTGGTGTAAAGATGCGAAAGGGAATGCTCCGATGGTTCGGACATGTGGAAAGAATGCCGAACGAACATCTGGTTAAGAAGATATACAATGTGAAAGTGAAAGGATGTAGGTACCGGGGGAGACCGAGACTAACCTACCTAGACCAGATCGGTCATGTACTGAAGATGGAGTCAAGAGTCTCCGAAACCGGCGAGCGTGTATGAAGAGAATTATGAACGTTGAGGAAGCGAGTGAAGTATGCAAGGATAGAGTTCTCTAGCACTCTGCTCTCTCTGCCTACCCTGCAAGGGACATGGCGTGATGGTATGTATGTATGTATGTTAAAGACGTCTAAAGCATATGATATAAGTCTAAAGCATATGATATAAGTCTAAAGCATATGATATAAGTAGTGATGTTATTATTGGTAGTATTCCTAGCCATCACCATACAGTATTAATTGATCTAATTAGGTTTTATTTATAGAAAATATTGTTTTGTTTTCCGTGTGGTGACGGAGTGAGAATACAATTCACCACTCTCTATCTTACCCGTGGGTGATCGTACGAGACGACTAAGGGATATAAAATGCATATAATCTCTATGCGAAAGAAGGAAACCTCGAAGCAAAACTCTATACCAACACGTCCAGAGGCCATTCACTAAGGAGAAGATACCAACACGTCTGACCAGCGTGGTATAATAGGTCAATTACCCTCTCATTAGAAAGGAGGCTTGAGCCCAACAGTGAGACATATATGAGCTGAGATGATGATGATGATTGTTTTGTCAGTATTTTCAGGCAATTACAAAATTATATTTTTCATTGGCTGAAAACTATTAAAATAAAAAGGCAAGTTTTGACGCTGTCATTAAGAATAGACATAGCTCAGTTGGAATATTGAGTAGTCGAATGGGACTTTTGGCGGGAATCTAAAACGTCATGTGGTGCTCTTGTATTATATTCGATATTTTAGTGTTTTAACGTGTTATATTAGATATTTTTTATGGTATTTTATGTAATGTAATGTGACTGAATTGCTGAGATGTAGTGAATATCATATAAAAGTGCTTTACAACGTTTTCATTTTCCATCAAAATTCCCACAAGATACCATTAACAGTGTGGCCATAGCACTGTTGATGGCGAAAATTTGACTTACTGACGGATAATGACTAATCTGAAGACACTAAAAACTTGAAGATAATTATAACTCGACACTGGCAACAATGGCTCATTTAAGTAGCTGATTGCCAATACATAAAAAGAAGAAGAAGAAGAGTAGTCGAATCTAGACAGCGCCGGTTCGGCTCCTTAGTTTCCTTTTTTTATTATTTTTTTACTTTTTTAGGGTTCCGTACCTCGAAAGGAAAAAACCAAACCCTTATAGGATCACTTTGTTGTCCATCCGTCCGTCTGTCTGTCCGTCTGTCAAGACCCTTTTCCTCAAGAACGCGTAGAGTTATCAAGCTGAAATTTATAACAAATACTTAAGTCTATTGTCTCTTAAAGCTGTAAAAAAATCAAACTTCTAAACTAACGCAATCAAAAGATACAGCCGTTTATGCCGCAAAATTCTACAAATTTTCGATACTCGCGAGGGAATCAAACCTTAGAGGGTACTTCCCGTGAACTCAGAATCTTGAAATTTGGTACGTCTTATACATCATATAATAAAAATATTTTTATAATTTTAAACTTACTGCCCCTTTCCTCATGACCGCATAGAGGTATTAAATTGAAATTCATATCGTTTGTAATATTTTTCAGCTGTAACAAAATCAAACTTCTATGTAAAAACAGCAATTTAAGACGCATATTTTCGAACTCGTAAAGAAATCACAACCTAAAGGGTATTTCCAGTCGACCTAGAATCTTGAAATTTGGCATAAAGCCAATGTTTAATAGCACATATAAAGGAAACGTTCCGGAAACCTTAAATTTTTAGTTACATCACATATTTTTTTATAATGGCAAGAAACCCTTCGCGCGCGAGTAGGTACAACTCGCACCTGTCCGATTTTATTTCATTATTTTATTAATTATTTTTATTATATTTAAATATATCTACCAAAACACACTAAAAAAATAATACTGAGCTCAGCTCGGTCATCCATATATTTATTCATTCATGACTAATACATCGCTTACTTAATGGCCATACCGTTAAAGTCGTCATTATGTTTACGCACAATTTAAAATGAAGCCGGCCTGTAATGAATATCGCAGCACAGATAAATGGATTTTGTGGCAATAGAACCGCCAGTCATTATCAGCAATTTTATATTACTCTCGATGTTTTCTTTATATTTCTCTTGTATTGTATATCAGCTATGCCCGCATAAATGCCTTATTATGTTATTCTTATCTTCCTTCTACGTTTCTTTGTAATATTATTATACATACTTTGATATTTTAAAGCTGTATCTCATGTTGTATATAATTTAGATATTATATAAATAGAAAGCGAGTAAAGTATGCAAGGATAGAGTTCTCTGGCACTCTGTTCTCTCTGCCTACTCTGCAAGGGATATGGCGTAATGATATGTATGTATAATAATAAGTGTAAAGATTAAGAGACCTTTTTTATAAATCTAGAAATAGGGTTCCAATTATTGCCTTTGCAAATATTTGATAATATATTTAACTCGGCTAATATATCCCTATAAATACCAGTAAGGTACAAATAAGTTATAGTCACAAGTTTTTAGCTTAAGTTAGGATAGGTAAATCTGTTAAAAATCTTAATATTTTTATCGTATTATTTAAAGATGTGTTACATAATTTCAATAAGAAATTCAAAATTTTGAACTGTTCCGATTGATTTTTACTGTAATTCTAAAATCTAATATTATAAATACGAATATAAGTTTATTCGATACGCTTTATACCTTAACTACTGGAACGATTATCTTGAGATTTCTTATTCGTTAGGTACACAAGAAACCTATACAAAAAATCGTTCGACAAAGAAAGAATCTTTATTAAGGGTTACAAAAAAATATCGAAGACAAGACTCGGTAGCGTTGTTCCGCCAAAATGGCGATAGAGAGGCTCAAGGCAACAGATTATAGAGTTGAATACTGTATCTATCCGCCATGCCGTCTGGTTTGCGCAGAGTGAGACCGGACTACACTATCTATCTGAAAACAAAATAGAAAAGGTAATTGATAAAGTTTATATTATATTTATTATATACACAAAAATTTTGCTTTGATTGTACATTCACGACAAAACAATTTTCATTCTATATTCTTCATTTCCTTATTCAGAAACGGAGAAAAAGGGAAATTACTTAGAACAGTCTAGTTAGCCTTTTAATCCACAAATTATAAAAGCTTTGTGAAATCTCATCGTACTTACAGCAACCTAGATCGGGACAAAAACTATTTCCTCCAAATTTATTGCTTTTACCGAGACATTGTTGGTGCTTATATGTCCGAAAATAGCCCTATCTGAACTGTTAATGTGTTCTTAACAAAATTAACGCATAGAATGTGTCTCAAGTCATTTATTTATGGTATTATATTACTCTGTACTTAATTCTTTTTGGTTCTACGATATTTACCGGTATGCAACTCGTCCATAATAATTATTAATTATATTTTCGCTCGGTACATACTCGTATTACAAGTTACACTTCCCACAACCTCAAACATTCATTCTTTTGAGTTTCATGATGAAATATCTTAATAAATTTTATATTATAACTATAGTTCATCTAATCTAAGAAGTGCATTTTGACGTTTTGCATTTTTTAATACACAATAACCTTAGTCAAACGTATACACAAGATTGCAAACAACAAATCGGCAATTTTAAAGAACTATTAAGTTATTTACATAAATAACGTTGCGGGTGACTTTCTTGTACAATGATCTAATGTTGAAACTCGTAAAACTAATTTAAAATAAAAATAACATGGTAAATAGTAATTGTTATTGACGATCTAACAATGTCACGTTACCACGTTCTATACAGTACAGTATAGTATAGTGCTTGACAACTTCCAATTCACGAATATTCAAATAATCGGCAAAAATATTAGAATAATATAATTAATCAAATAGAGATTTTGACAGAGATGTACATTTTGATAATTTTGTTGATAAGGAAATAATTATTAATGTTCGCGAAGATGATAATTCAAGTAATAGTAGATTCTGAAAAAATAGCTATTTTCAAATTTCAGTTTTTGGTTTTTCTTGACCTAATCTTACTAAATATGATGAATAGATTTTATGCTGAAATAATTAAATTTGTTTAGTATTAATTTAGTATTTAATTTATTAATTATCTTTTTAAAAAATAAGAAATAAACCTATTATTATTTAAAAAGAATTAATATCGTTTTCTCACTAAAATCGGATATTTTCGATAGCGATTATTTGGTTCACATACCTAGACACCTTACTCCGACAGCTGTCAAAATGCATTTCTTAGATTAGATAGGCTATAGCTTCTGCCTGCGGCTTCGCCCGCGTAAAAGGTTACTTTCCTAAAGTTTTTCATTACCTATTTTTATTTTACCCTTAAGGGTAATTTTTACAAAATTTTAATGTCATATTTATTTATATCTAATCAATAGCCTAAAATAAGTTTAAAACTTCTGGCTTTCAAAATAACGACTTCCTTACAATAATTCATCCCACTTTACAACCCTTTTTTGCATTAAAAAGTAGCCTATGTCCTTTATCAGGCTCTAGGCTATCTGTGTACCTAATTTCATTTAGATCGGTTCAGCAGTTTTGGCGTGAAAGAGCGACAGACAGACAGAGTTACTTTCGCATTTATAATATTAATGGATATTAATGGATATAATATTAATGGAGGATATATATTATATATAATTGTATATTTTTATTATTAAACTGGAGTTTTCTTGAGTAAACTCAACATAGATATGAAAAGAAAAAATGTTGAGTTTTTTAAATTAAGAATATAAATTAAAATGCTACTGACTTCTCGCATAATAATTTAAATTTTGGAATAAAACCAGCTTGATAGATGGATGCACCCCACTAGGTCGACAGACGACCTGGTGAAGGTTACTGGGCGTTGTGTGTGCATCTAGCAAGCGGTACAGGACCGCACGCGGTGGCGTAACATGAAGGAGGCCTACGTCCAACAGTGAACGGCGATAGGCTGAAATGATGATGATCACGATGATACATGGATTAGCGAACTAATTGACGTTATAAGTTTTCCAAGAAAAGTGGATTTGTTCACTCTCTTGGTTCTCCCTCAAACAATTTTTATACGATTTTTAAGATAATTAACGTATAGTAACATATTTTATGCTTAACTGATCCCAAATAGGAGATTTTTCACGAAAATTTTGTGTCATTCAAACCAATATGTTTAGTCATTCTATACAGATCACTTTCTTTTTCTATTGGTAGTGCCACGCTGATGATAGTTTTCTGTCAGCAACTATAAACAGAAGGCCTTTTCTGGCGTAGCACTACACAACATCTGACATCTGAGAGAGACACTATAACATCTGAGTACAGGCAACCTGGTACTGGGTTTCAATATATGAGCGAGAGAGTTGGAGTCTAAAACACTAACTTACGGTGGGCAGCGACCTAGCGCCAAGAGTATTAAAAAAATTGTATCAGTAGTCCACCCAATGGTAATGAGTTGGCCACAGAATGGGCTATAGCCGGCAGGGCCGCACGCTACTCTTCTATCATCCTTTTTCGAATGGCCGGGGTATGCTCAAAGCATAACTTGTCAAAAAAAGGTAGCGACCAATAACCCTGAACAAGGTTGACCCTTTTTTTTGCGGTGTACTATGGAGGCGTCTCGCCCCTCCAAATCGGTCCGGGGTGACGGAAGAGATGGCGCGTGACCCCATAGACCCACCATGCAAACTCCTCTCTTCGCTGTCAGAGCGGGCCACCGGTACCCGATCTTTGCCTTTGGTGGCCCGCCCGGCGGTTTACTTTCGCGGGTTCCTCTCGAGTCGACGCCCCGATAGCTTTCGTCGTCGGAGCGTCGTCCTCACGCGGTAGCCTCACGTCAGGTGACCGGACTATTCCCCGGTCCGAACACCCGAAAACTTGATTGACCCTAGTACTGCATGTATTCTTAAGCTTCAATTACCAAATGAACTGTCGATAAGTTAGCCACCAAGGGCAATAAAAATGGGTATGATACACCCAACCCCAAAAAGATAACTCGCTGGGCTGATCACAGACTTCAAGGATTCGCTACCAATGGCCGGCCTAATGGCGATGGGGAAGGCATATATTGGGCAACGCACCGCCCTTTCATCGCCCCGGATGTAACGATAAGCATCTGTCTAGACCATAGCCTACCAAAAAAAGAAACAATTTAAAGGATACTGATTCCTGATATTTATGTGAATATTACATTTAAAATAAATATATACATTTGAAATAAATATAATTTTACGGATTCTATCGCGTTTGTACTTGATTTTTAATTTCTCGACGTTCCGAACCCTTTACAGTGATCATGGTCACGGAAGGACTAAGGTGTCCTACGTTCAAAAAGTCATCGTTATTACAAAAATTTATATCTACCCGCTACAATATCAGTTAATAAATTTTGACCCACATTAAAAAATCAATTAAAAATCAATAATATTAGTATTATGCCTTCTGAGTTTTCTTACTGATTCTTTCTTAGAGTGGCCGTGTGCCGATAAGGTGGTTGCTTAATAGTTTTTGTTAGGTTTTTTAAACCAGTAAATTGCCACAATATAATAATTATCATAAATTAAATGTGATAATAATAATAACTGATCATAAACATTATAATTGTTTTATATATGTATAGAATCGATTTCTTTTTGTACTAGCAATGAATTTGTATTTTAATGTGGGTCATACTTTAATAACTGACACTACAGCGGGTAGATATAAATTTCTGTAATAACTTTAACTTATTGGACGTGAGACATTTTAATCCTCCCGTGACCATAATCACTGTAAAGTGACCGATACGTCGGTAAATTAAAAATCAATTACAAACGCGATAAAATCCTCAAAAGTAGTTTTATTACAAATGTGTGACATTCGCGTAAGCATCAGAAACCACTATGAAATTATATATGCCATATAAATATGAGTATAGAACAGCAATAGTAATAGGTATGAGGTTACATTTATAGCGCTTATGGGAATATTTCTAGCATTTGCTTCGGGAATATTTGTTATAAATATTCCGATTTGTTATAAATATTAATAAAATCGATTATGATTACGTGGCATTCGTAATTCATAATCGATTTTATTATTAGTTCTATGCAAAGTAATATGTGATTGATTGAAGGTGATAAAGATATAATAAATGCCACTTCTTTTCCTCCTTCAGCTCATGTATATGTTCAAATATTCTAATACTCCTATTTTATTATGTTTATTTAATGATTTTATTTAATACTACTTTTTTTTATTGGTACCCATCACACATTTATTTTATTTAATTTAATTAATTTGACACAAAGGTAAACATACGTATCTACCAATTTCTTAGTTACAATTCAAACAAATTTGGTATACATATATATATATATATATATATATACATACATACATGCATACAAACATATCATCACGCCATATCACTTGCAGGGTAGGCAGAGAGAACAGAGCTCCAGAGAACTCTATTCTTGTATACTTCACTCGCTTCCTCAACATACATAATTCTCTTCATACACGCTCGCCGGTTTCAGAGACTTTTGACTCCACCTACATCCTTCCACTTTCGCATTGTATATTTTCTTAACCAGACGTTCGTTCGGCATTCTTTCCACATGTCCGAACCATCGGAGCATTCCCTTTCGCATCTTTACACCAATACTCTTTTTCATACCTACTCGCTCTCTTACGTCGTCGTTCCGATTGCGGTCGGTCAGCCTAAATCCACAGATTTGCCATAGAGATCGCATTGCGACCGCATTAATTTTACTTTCATGCTCTTTTCTGCATACTCAACTCTCGCTTCCATATATTAATGTTGGGACAAGTACTGCGTTATGTATTGCTACACGTGCCTTCTGGCTGAGGTGCTGGCTACCGAGAAGTTGTCCCAACGCTCCGTTCACTATATTTGCCGCATTTACTCTTCGCTCTATATCATTGGTGCATCTTCCATCTCGGCTAAATCCACATCCAAGATATACAAATTCATCCACTTGTTCTAGTACATCATTACCTATTGTTACTCTTACATCAGTTCTGGCTTCATCTCTTTCAAAGACCATTATTTTGGTTTTGCTCACATTCATGCGTAGAGCCCTTTTCTAACAATCTTCTGTCATTGTGTCGACTAGGGTCTGCAGGTCAGTCGCTGACTGCGCCAGCAGGACTGCATCATCTGCATAGAGCAGAGCACTGACCACTAAGTTGCCCATCTGGACTCCCACATTCATATCGTTCAACCTTTGGAGACATTTATCCAGATATATGATAAACAGCTTGGCTGATAGAACAGATAATGCTTATATAGCATTACTTAACAAACTTTCACTCCAAACTAATATACTTAGAACATAAAAAGTATTCAGAGTACCTACAAATGAGCAGACAGACGCGAAATGCAGCAAGTCCGACGCTTTCAGCTGCTATTAAAAATTCGGTTTGAAAACTTTCTAAAGTTAATAGAATTTTAACCACAGCAATGATTAACTTACGCTACGTCTCGCCTTTTAGTTATGAATAGTTGCCGTAGAATTTTCTAAAGAATGTTCATTTTAGAAGATGAATAGTGGCAATTATACTCGTGGAAATGAATGATTCGTTCATTGTTTATTTGCAATTGTTATTAATGGTCAAAAATGATAAATTATAGTGAGACATGTAAGCGCATGGCGTTTTGGATAACCCTGGATGGCTGAGATATAAATATAATAAAAAAAATGTGATTATTTTTTTTTATCATTTATTTATTAGAAACTAAATATTATATGCCAGATTTAATTAAACAGGTCAATTACCACAATCCGGGTATTGTGGTAATTGAATTGATTGGATTGTGGTAATTGGTTTATCACATTGGTGAAATGGATTAGCATAGGATTTTATTAGGAGTTTCCCTTGCATTACACAGTTGCTATGTGCTTATATCCCATTACAGATTTTTTTCGATAGCCACGGGAAAGAAAAGGATAATAAATATTATATTCCTACTCCGTCGCTATTAGGGGTGTCCACTTTGAAAAAACATCGATTTTTTTTCGATTCGATAAATCGAAACTGTACATCGATGTCTTTCGATGTATCGGATGAAAACATCGATGTTTTTAAACATCGAGTACTTTTTCTAAAGTCATATCAAATGTGTTACTTCTAAAAAAAAAAGGTCTTTTTTTGTCGTGCCATTTATACCTATTCCAATCCCTTATAAAACTGACTTCTAAAAAAAAAGGTCCTTTTTGTGGCATTTATACCTATTCCAGTGCCCTATAAAGCAGATTTCTAAAAAAAAAAAAGGTCTTTACTGGTTCGTGGCATTTACTGGTTATCATCGTTTCGATGTTTTATGAAAAAAACATCGACACATCGAGTATTTCGATAGCTCTTCAAAACATCGGATCGATTCGATGTATCGCATTGTAAACATCGATGTTTTCGATGTATCGATGTATATTGAATATCCCTAGTCGCTATTAACTGTAAATATATATATACCAAACACTGGGCTTCCTGATATTAGTTGCTTCAATACATCATCATCATTCATCATAATTCTCCTACTCTTATCCTAATTACTTGGGATCGATATATTCTTTCACAGTACATATTGCAAAACTTATTGGCAATAGTTTTATGACCAGCCGCTTGTCTGACGCCAACACTACTTGTGAATGTAATTGTTGACCAAACGGCATCAGATGGAGTTGATCCAGGTCGTTATAAGGCTCTTAGTCGTCTGTTATGACATCCACGAGCAAAGTAAAGGTTGGTAGAAAACTACCAATCCTTACTGGTGGTAGTGGTTATGAATACGTAACCGTAGCGGTTACGTATTCGTACACACAGCTATTTAAATACATAATCATTAAAAATCGAATAAATCTGCAAATAACACCACTTATGCCTCTACAAAGGAGTCATCCACTTAAAATATCACACAACAATACACACAGTTAAAATTAAAAAAAAAACATACATTGAATCTTATCTGGAATATTCCATATAAATCTAATTGAATGAAAGGTTATTGCGTTAATAAGGGTGAAAGAACGACACGAAACCTTAACAAGCCATTACCAATCCTCATTCACGTGATTGAACCCGAAGGCCAATTAACACATTGTTGTCGTGAATCAAGGCCACTGTATTTTCTTGCTGAATCTTTTGAAAATTGACCTTGATCTGTTCCAATATTTTTTTTGTATTTTTACAGAATTAGATACCTAGGATTTGTCTTCGTCTTTATTCGTGTTATAGTTTAATCATGGATCGTTGTATTTATTTAAATTAATTTTATAGATCTCTATTATATTGATAGATGAATCTTAAAACTGTCTAGTTTCTTTTTTTTATGCGGCAGGTTATGTCTGGATACAGTAGAACCGCCCCGCAATGCGCCTCTCTTCGCCGAGCGAGCGGGGTACCGGAACCCGACCTTTGTCTTCGGTGAAACTGCCTACTTCCTTACTGTATAGTAAGGAATTTATCGGTATTAGCATTAGAATTTTAATTTACAGATGAAAATCTCAACTGCATTGCGAAAGTTTCATGATGTAAAATAAAATACTCAAGTTTAAACTGGTTCACCATCATAATATGCAAAGTGAATATTTAAGATCAACATTGCAGCTGCAAGCCAAGATAAAACCAAACAAAATGCTCGTAATTCTAATACTTAAGTTGTTCGCTAGACATGAATAAAAATTACGAAGTTTAAGTTGATAAATATGTGTGTGGTGTATGTACATATACAATATAATTTATTTTCTTTATGATATATATTTACATATGGTATTTATTTATATTAAATATGGTCTTACCAAGATGCGTATTTAATTATTATTTTTACATATACTACGTACGGTAGTACTCAATATACATTACGAGAAAAGATACGAAAAAGTGATTCTACAGCCTGACAATGCTCAGTCTCACGTTCCCAAACCAGTTAAAACCTACTTAGAAACGCTCAAATGGGAAGTCCTACCCCACCTACCATATTTTTCAGATATTGTGCCGCACAAATGTTATTTGTTCCGTTCAGTAACTCATACTCTGGCTAATCAGCAGTTCCTCTCATATGAAGACATATCTCAAAATGACTTGATTTGTGGATAACCTCAAAAATCGGACACTTCTACTGTGACGGTATTCGAGTTTTGCCAGAAAGATGGCAAAAAGTTGTCACTAGCAATGGGCAATACTTTATATAGTTTATAAGATTTATTTGTAAACCTTTTTTTTCACAATAAATTGCAATTTCACCCAAAAAAATAAAATATTTTAGTTCCGCACCTAAAATGTTATTGTACATACATACATACATATCATCACGCCATATCCCTTGCAGGGTAGACAGAGAGAACAGAGTGCCAGAGAACTCTATCTCTGCATACTTCACTCGCTTCCTCAACATTCATAATTCTCTTCATACACGCTCGCCGGTTTCGGAGACTCTTGACTTCACCTTCCTTCAGTACATGACCGATCTGGTCTAGGTAGTTTAGTCTCGGTCTCCCTCGGTACCTACATCCTTCCACTTTCGCATTGTATATCTTCTTAACCAGACGTTCGTTCGGCATTCATTTCACGTGTCTCGCTCTTTTACGTCGTCGTTACGAATGCGGTCGATCAGCCTAACTCCACAGATTTTCCGCAGAGATATGTTATTATATATATTAAAATATAAACTGTTAATATTTTCTAACATATTTATGTTTGATATTTACCACTATTTTTTATGGTCGCAAGAAAACAAAGACAATTTTGTAAACAGTCATAATGAACATTTTATAAACATATGTTATATTTACTTATGAGATATGAATACACGTTCTGAATAACTTCATGAATACAAAAATTTAAATATTAATTATAATTAACATATAAAAAGAGTAGGTACTTAATTCAATTCATTGTCAATTTAACAAGTCTTCAAAGAATAATAGGAATGTTGATTCTGTTCAGAAAGCTTCGTTGCCACAGTTATTTTTATAGCTTTTTAATTTGCCGAATTACAACGAGTTTTTCTTCTTGACAGCCTAATTGAAATTTAAGTGAATAGAATATTTATTATAATGAAAATGATTTAATGTTGAATTCAATAAGTGCTACTTAATCAACGTTGAAATATTTCTCTTCTTTAAAATATCACTATTTCCTTGTGAATTCGGAATAAGCATATAATTATCGCCACCCCTTACCCGTGGGAGTCATAAAAATCAGCTAAGAATATTATTAGGAGAGTGGTTATTTCTCTCTTAAATTTTCAGAGGTGCGATCGTTAGCTCGCCAAACGTGGCAATTCTAACATTAAGTATACTCCTTTCCATATGGTGACAGAGTAAGATTATATTTAAAAATTCACCATCCTTAATACAATTCATCTTACCCGTGGCTATTGTAAAAGACTACTAAGGATATAATATGCATATGAAACTTATCCACCAATTTATCTGACCAGCAGCGTGGTGTAGTAGGTTAACTTTTCTCCTATTGTCTATTAGGTATGATGATGATGAGAAAACAGTTATATTATAATACGTATAGAGCGGTCTTTTAGGTATATTTGATAGTGTAGTAGATCAATTTCCATCCTTTTGTGGAGTTATGGAGAAGGTTCGAGGAAGGTAGTGAGCCAAACTGATGATGAAATTATTTTCGGAGAAGCCTAGGTCTACAGTTTATATTGTTGAATTGATGAATCTATAGTATTAATTATAGAAATGGCAAAGGTTTTTGTTCAACCACATTTGATAGTAAAAGTTTGCCGAGAGAATCGTGATGGTTAAGTTGGCTTTAAAAAGTCCAGCGGGCAATTACGGAGTAGACATATTGTATGCTTATTTTTTACTACATAAATAAACTTTAATATTAATTATAAATTTCCCTGTGTTAGAAGTAGTTTTAATTCAAGATAATATACATACCGTACCATCGAAAAAGAGAAGTAAGAATTCACTAGCCTCTTCTCACTCATGTGTAGTCGTAAGAGACAATTAAGAGACACAATCAAATAACATCACTGTCAGAAAAAGAAAATATAATAATAATAATTCGCCTCACACTGTAGGGAAGGCTTGAAACCTAGCATTGAGACGTTTATAAGCTGAGATCAATTACCTATATTTATCATTTCATATTCATCATCACCATATATATCCCACTGTTGGGCTCGACCCTCCTCCGTAGTGGGAGGAAAATTTACCTACATAAAACTATTGCCAACAATTTTTGTAATATGTATGTTAGAAGAGAACTGCATATTGCGTCGACCCTAAATAATTGAGATAAGAACAGGAAGATGATGATAATGATGATGTCTAGTTGTCTCCCACCCTCTTCCTTCCTTTCCGAATAAGTAATCACCAATACATCATATACTAAAACCTTCTCCAAATCACGCTTTATCTTATAGTATGAGAATTGTTCCGATAGGTTCAATAAACTTTGCAGTATAATCGAACCAAAAAAACCGGCCCTCCATTTATTAGTGTAGAAGATAAAAAATAATAATTCAGTGATCATCATATCAGGCCATATATGTCCCACTGTTGGGCTCAAGCCTACTCCATAACGGGTGGGCAATTAACCTTCTATATATATACCACGCTGGTCAGACGTGTTGGTATAAAGTTTAGTTTGAAGTTTTCCTTCACTTGCATAGATGTTATATGCGTTTTATATCCCTTTCTCGTCTCTTATGATAACCCACGAGTAAGATAGGGGGTGGTGATTGTATTCTCACTCTGTCACCACACGAAAATGAAAACAATCCAATACAAAAAAATATTAATAAAAATATATTCAACAAATATTCTAGTAACTAAAATATGGAATCTACTTTCGTATGAAACATTAGTATATTGTTAGAACATTTCTCAAAAATTGTTTCCCCTTTTGTTAAACTTACATATTGACAACATTATTTAAAGACAACATACCCGCTCTACCCATCCCCTAGATCTTTCTCAACAATGATTTATCGACTCTTGGGATATATTCACTTTATACTTAATAAAGTTTCCGTTCCCTTATATCCTTCATGTGTTCGGAAAATAATATGATTTCTATTTTATTTATTAAGAAATTAATCCGTTGATTACGAAGGATGAATGAACATTATACATTCCCTTGTGGTGACGGAGTCAGAATACAATTCACCACCCTCTATCTTATCCGTGGGTGTATCGTAAGAGACAATTGAAGGATACAGAAACGCATATAACATCTATGCAAGAGAAGGAAAAGTCGAAACAAAACCCTATACTAACACATCTGACCAACGTGGTGTAGTAGGTCAATTTCCCTCCCATTGTGAAGGAGGTTCGAGCCCAACAGTGGGACATATATGAGCTGAGATGCGAATTAATCAACATAAATCAAAAAAAAAAAATCAAAAAAAAAAATCAAACACTGGCTCATACATGGAAATCGAACTCACGACACTTAGCACAGTAGGTCAGGAGAGTGGTATTCGCGGGGGGCGACTTATGTCCAACAGTTTACGTGCTGATGGACGATTGGAAAATGTGCGTAAGCACACTACATTATTTACAGCTTTTAGTACATGCTATATTCATTTTATTTGACCAAAAAGCATATCATCATTTCAGCTTATATATGTCTCAGTGTTGGGCTCGAGCCTCTTCCTTAATGGGAGGGCAATTGATCTACTATACCACGCTGGTCAGACGTGTTGGTATAGGGTTTTGTTTCGAGTTTTCCATCTCTTGCATAGATTTCATATGCGTTTTATATCAATTAGTCGTACGGAAAAAAAATATAATCTAGGTTAATAAAGTAACTACTTTATTTCCATCAATTAAAATACAATCACGAGTTAAATTCCATAATTTTGACAAACAATAAAAACATACAATTTATTTGCATCAATACCAATTTCAGTAGATCAGACAATCGAACGAACAAATCTGTCACAACGTTCATTTTTTATACGCGTTATCGTGCATTGTGATTTCTGTGATGTATTATACACCTGACCCACATACAAGCATACGTCAACTTCAAAATACGAGTACGTACATTTTTTTTATAATTAAAATATCCACTTATCAGACATGTCGTATTAGGTAATAAACTGTTTATTATATTTTATACTGTTGTGCCGTACTGTTGCACTTATCATAGCTGTACATCTCTTTACTTATTGGCTGACTATTCAATCATGCTTTCTGTCTCATTGCTTAGAAGGGAAGTATCGTTCTTTTTCACATCTTTCTCTTTAACTATTCGTACGTACGTAGCATATAATGTAGGTGTGCACGTTGAAGAAAAATAATCAGAATTGTTTAATTTCAATTGGAAATAAAGAGAATCGTATATTACACATATTTTCATTTTAAGAGACTAAAATGTATCTTGTAGCGGAGGTATGTAATTTTAATCATTAACTTAACGCCTACGCTGTTACCGTATGTATCTTACTTTACGATAAATCCCTGAAGGATCGCCGGATAGATTACTTTCTTAGAAAATGTTATTTCAAAATAAGTATTTATTATAGCTACATAAACTAAGTAACGTAACGACGACGTAAGAGAGCGAGTAGGTATGAAAGAGAGTATTGGTGTAAAGATGCGAAAGGGAATGCTCCGATGGTTCGGACATGTGGAAAGAATGCCGAACGAACGCCTGGTTAAGAAGATATACAATGCGAAAGTGGAAGGATGTAGGTACCGAGGGAGAACGAGACTAACCTACCTAGACCAGATCGGTCATGTACTGAAGGAAGGTGGAGTCAAGAGTCTCCGAAACCGGCGAGCGTGTATGAAGAGAATTATGAATGTTGAGGAAGCGAGTGAAGTATGCAGAGATAGAGTTCTCTGGCACTCTGTTCTCTCTGCCTACCCTGCAAGGGATATGGCGTGATGATATGTATGTATGTATGTACATAAACTAAAAACTCAGTTTATAGAGTTTGATTATCTAAACTTAATAAATTTAAGTACATGTTTTTCTATTACATTTTTGAAGTTATACTTCTTTTGGCGCGTTAAGGAAAAATTTATGAAAGTAATTTTTTACGATGCGCACGCACACCGTCACGAATAACCGACACCCTGAAGTTAGGCATAGTCAACATTTTAGTTTTTTTTGTGATATTTAAATAAACTTTATTTAACTAGATATATTTTATATTATGCAATATAATAAAGCTTTCAATGTATTAAATAGCTTTTTTCTATTGTTAGTGTCGTTTTTCCTACAAACGTAGAAAGGCGAAAGATACAATTTTTGAAAAGATTTTTATTTTGATACGCCAAATAAGTATAACTTCTAACACTGCGGTGGACTATGGACGTAGTCGCGCCCCGCCAAATCAGTCCGGGACGATGGAAGAGGTGGCGCGCAACCCCATAGACCCACCCTGCAAACACCTCTCTACGCCGTGCGAGCGGGCCATCGCTACCCGATCTTTGGTGGTTTGTCTTCGGTGGCCATTACACACCACCCTGCACTAAGGAAACATTCCTTGTATTGCGGGGAACTTTACAGATATGCAATTAATGCAGACAAATTATACCCAGACTCAGAACAACACTTGTGTATCGCACAAAGTATTGTTCTGCGTGGCAATCGAGCCCACAGCACAGGCACGAAAGGTTGGTATCTTAAACACCACGCGATCTATGCAGTCTTATCCTTGTCTTTTTTTTCTGTACGTATGTTTGTTACCTAACTCCATCTAAACTACTGAACCGATTCGGATGAACTTTTTAAATATATTTGAATACGTTCCTGGATGATTTGAAAACACAAGTGGACTCGGTAAGTGGTTTAATGTGTTGCCACTTCTCTGGGTCGAAAGAAGTCTCTCGAGTTAACTAGTATTGTTTATTAATCTGGAGAATTATATTAAATCACATAAAATCATGTTGATATTTAGAACATACCTAAAAACGAATACGAAAAATACTAAAAATCCTCGAGTAATACAATGGAAGAGAAGAATGAAAATAGCGTGACCTATTTGTAGATTCCATTTTATTTCCATAATTCAATAGAAGACAAAGGATTTTGTTTTCATATAAGTATAAATTCCACTTGATAGAGTAAGTTTGGTAGCCATTTTGAATACAAGATTTTTTTAAGATTTTATATTAAGTGTAAATATTATCTGTCTGTATCTGCGTGGTGATGGAGTAAGAATACAATTCATCACCCCCCCTCTTACTCGTGGGTGATTGTAAGAGACGACTAAGAGATATAAAATGAATATAACATCTCTGCAAGAGAAGGAAGACTCGAAACAAAACCCTATACCACATCTGACCAGCGTGATGTAGTAGATCAATTTCCCGCCTATTACTGAGGAGGCTCGAGCCAAACAGTGGGACATATATGAGCTGAGAAGATGATTGTTGCGGATGTTAGTATGCATGGAGTGCTTGTAGGTTCGAAATGAGGCGACACTTTTTACTTTATTTTTATTTTTAGCTGGCAATATTGCAACTCGCGATTACTTATAGTAAGTATAAATATTAAAATTATGTGAATTTATTTAAATATATACTTAAAATATGTTGAGGTATTTATTTTGTTTAATATATAATTTAATATAACCGGTTGCCTAATAATTAACTACGCGGAATAACTTAAAAATAAAATAAATACAACAAAAACATCGCTTCTTTTAATTATACAAAGTGAAGAAATCTTCAATGCGAGTGTCCTATTTACTGATAATTACAATGCAGTAGCATTCCGGGTCCTCTAATTATTTCAGATATTTAAGCCGGCAAACTTGAATGCCTAGTAATTTGCTCGTCTTTGTTTTATTTTAAAATAAAATGGTGGCAGAGCGAAGTGTCGTATAGCACTTACAAAAGTTATTTATATAAATCTTTCCTTAAACAGGCATACGAATATTGTTAAAGTCATCTTCTTGACATGAAGTTTTTCAATCCATCCATCTATTTATCAACTTATTGACGTCTATTGTTGAAGATAAACCTTCCTACTAGTGAGTAGTAAGGTTTATCTGCGTAGTAGGCTATAGTAATAGCCAGTCTTTTATGACTCCCACGGTTTAGTATGAGTTAGTAACATATTTTAGTAATAGAAGAGCCACACTGTTGACAGTTTTGTGTCTACAACCGCGGACCGGTCCATCCGCGGTTGTACCACACTCTCGCAGAAAATCAACGTCTTACTCAGACGTTGATTTTCTGTAATGTGCTGTTGCGCTTCGTTCGGCAAGCAAGAGAACCGGCAAACCATGGTGGTGGTTGTAATTGGTAAGCAATCCATGGCATTTCAATCGATAAGGGGCGGTAACAATTACCATCAGTGTGCTGAGTGTGAGTTTTGTCGTTAACATTACGCGCTCGACGACGTGCGCGTAAGCATGCCATTTGTATGAAAAAATATACAGCGCCCCTAGTGGCGCGTTTTTGAAACTACATTTCTTCATACAAATGGCATGCTTACGCGCACGTCGTCGAGCGCGTAATGTTAACGACAAAACTCACACTCAGCTCACAGGTGTGTTGCTGTTTACTCGTTTGCGACCACACTCAATAAAAAAAAAAACATATATATTCTAATGGTTACATGAGTATATACACATTTCAAATAAAACAATTTTTACGGTTTCTATAGCATTTTTATTTGATTTTTAATTTCCCGACGTTTCGAACACAGCGTTCATGATCACGAGAAGACTCTTTCCGTGACCATAAACGCTGTAAAGTGTACAAGCGCGATAGAATCCGTAAAAATAGTTTTATTTCAAATGTATTTATTTGTATTTTTAACACTTTGTTTATTGTTGTTCTGGGTGTAATTTTTGTTTAATAATTGTAAGTTAATATTTGTAAGTTTTGTCTATTAATTTTATATTTCCTCCGCAATACAAGGATTATTTCCTAAGACAGTCTTTAAAAAAAATAAACCCTGAAAAAATAACTAATGTGTAAACAATGTCGGGTAGGTGGCACACATCTCCTTAAATACGAAAATATAATACGATGCGAGAATTGAATGTATCACAATAGTTCACGGTGGTGTAAGTGGCAGCACGATTAGAACGGATTTCCAATATGTGTGGATTCGAATCCCACTTGTGACAATAATTTTTCGCTTGTAATCGGGTTTTTATAAATAATCAAGCATTTTAAATCATCATCATCACAGCCCATAAATGGCCCACTGCTGGGCTGGGGCCTCCTTCGTAATGAGAGGGAAACTATACCGCACTGGTCAGACGTGTTGGTATAGGGTTTTGTTTCGAGTTTTCCTTCACTCACATAGATGTTATATGCATTTTAATATATTTAATGTAAGGATTTAATTATGGTAAGTGAATATACTAGTTGATATACCCTTTCTTTGCTCGTGGATGTCATAAAAGAGGACTAGGAGCCTTATAACGACCTAAGCCAACTCCATCTGATGCCGTTTGGTCAACAATTACATTCCCAAGGAGGGTTGACGTCTAGCAGGCGGCCGGTCACAAAACTATTGCCAATAACTTATACAATATGTACTATAAAAGAAGTGTACATATTGAATCGACCCCAAATAATTGGTATAAGAGTAGGAGAATGATGAAGTGAATATACTAGTTGACTCCATATGATACACAAATATCGGCAATATGGTAATATGAAAACCTTACATGACGTTTATCTACATGCTGTGTGGTGGTGACTACGAATACTACCCTTACATTGCTCATAGGTGTCGAAAACACAACTAAGAGCGATATCGACTTGAGTTAAATCCATATGACGCAATCAACAATTATATTCACAAAGAAAGTTAACGGCACGCAGGGAGTTGATCATAAAACTATGGTATTAACATCACTTTTTTTACAATCTGCACGGTGAAATAAGAGTACATTTTGCCTCGCCCCCAAGTAATTGGGATTAGAGCGGTGTTGATTTGTTAAGGTTCATTTTTTATTATTAATACTAAATGACATAATTATTAAAGGCGGCTAATATACTCAACATGCCGCCCACCAAAAAGTATTATAAATACTTTTTACTTCAATAACAAAACAAATAGTCAGTAATTTAACACATAAAAATATTACAAATGAGGCTAAATAATATAGGAATTAATCGTAATTAGTTTAAACATGATTTAAACTAATAGATACCTATAATATTACAATTATGAATTTTTGCAACATAAATAACAGTGATTTAATTATATAACAAAATAAATGTAACATAATAACATCATACAATTATATAAAAATATAGATAAGTGTTTAAATATTTTAGTGCGACTACAACATTAGTTTACTGAAAAACAATTAAGAGTCTATGCATACATTATGAAATTATTGATTACTAGCTTCTGCCCGCGACTTCGCCCGCGTAAAAGGTTACTTTCCTAAAGTTTTTGATCCCCTATTTTTATTTTTGACCGTCGATAATACAGTGCAACGTTATTACAATACTCAGGGTTGGAACTTAATTACTGGACTGCTAGATGGCGTTGAAGAAGCTAGATTTTGAGATTTTTTGACAAACAATTTTTTTATTTTTCATATAAAAAATTAGATTTTTTTTAATAAAAAGTATCCTATGTTACTTTTAATACCTCCAAGAATATGTGTACAATGTTTCATGATGATCGGTTGAGTAGTTTTAGCGTGAAAGCGTAACAAACAAACTTACATTCACATTTATATATTAGTAGGGATAGGGATTGATGATTGAGAAATAACATATTTTAACATACTGTGATATTTTAACATATTTTAATTATTCTAATATAATTCTATTTATCAATTGATATAAGACATAATTTTATGATTGACTTTATAACTATATTAGGGCTACCTTTAACACTGCACCCTGGTTAATCCGTCAGGACTGGGATGCTTGTAATCAGATTCGAATTGAGAATTATTTAGTCTTCCGCCCACCCTGAGTATCAATTGAGCAACTAAATATAAGACCTTAAAACGACTTTTATTTTTTAATTTCTTCTTTTCTTTTAGATTTGTAATATCTTCATGAAATAAAACATCTTGGGTTACTTTTATACATATGCGTATTTCTACTGTAGCGAATTTTCTACTTCAATTCGGTATTCATTCTGTCATTGGCGAATCTATAATTTCATTTTTATAATCTTTATTAAATTTTAGAGATCTATAATAGTCTTCAACAATTCCGATAATTTTTCAAAATAAATTACATTGTTTGTATATGGAGCTCGTTTCATTTCCTTCGATTATCAGGTAATATTCATTTTAATTTTTTCTAGGTTTGTAACTGCATATGTATTAATCTTTCTATGTGTATTTCTTTCTTTTTCAGATTTTTCAGAGCATGCTACTTCACCATTTTGTTTCCAATATTAAAGAGTATGGTGATTACTCTGTTTCTAACAAATATTTGCCATCGATTAGGGTCTCTGTTAAGCCATGATATGCCCAACAATAGATTTGGCTCTTGGGTATACGCATCGCTTCACTTATATGCTTTAACGGCTGTGAGAGAACAACAGCTTCTTCTCTTGTATTGCCATATTGTGATTGTGGATTCTTAAACCTAAATGGTACTTTAACTACATCACGTCCTCTTCATTTCGTGTATATGTTTCTTTGTATATTGTGACGCATTATTCTTCCTCTTCAGTGAGCGTTCTCTGTGTCTACTTTGATTCCTCACGTAGCCTTTAACATGCCGTCCAAACCTAACTCCCGGGGTATTACTAGTAGATATCTCTTCTTTAGAAGTATGTGCTTGTATTATCTCAAATAAAATCCAACCCAGATTGATATTTTGAGCACATGGAGAACCAGGTGGACCTTTGATTATTTGACTCTTCAAAATAGTAGCACAGACTTCTACTCCTAACAGCATGATTATTCACCCTGGTGCATGAAACCTTGGGTCATGCCAGGGTGAGTTCTCGTAAATGCGACCAGTTAGGTTAGTTACCAGTAATTGTTTTGACGGCACGTGTGTTGTCAACCGTGTATCCATTACGTGAGTATTGGTGGCCCACTTGAAGTCCTCAGCGTGTATTTAATGTAGCTCTAAGTATACCATATGATTAACAGTAGTTCGTGTGAAGCAACACCACTAATATTTCCCTTTAGATACGAACTCTTGGCCTTCACCCATTGTATAGCTCGCTCACTCATAAAATTTGCTTGTGAACCTTGATCAACTAACGCTTGAAATATTGAGTTGTGTCCGCGTACATCTGACAACTCGAATTGTAGCAAGTAAGACTGTCGACTTCTTCGATACAAAATGCGTGGAAATGGCTATTTGTGGTTTTGTTTCATGCTCTGTATTCTATTTGTCTACTTCGATGTAATTATGATGGGTTTTAAGTGGTCTGATTGACCGCCGCTTGTATGAGGTGGCAAATTGTTATAGCAGCGATTGTATATATTGAGATTGCATAACAGAATATCCTGACATCAGATACTTGAAGCATAAATTGCTTTTTAATAAAATCACTTCGTTTATTTGGTTGCAACTTACCAAACTCCTTACAGTGACATAAGACGTGTTCAGCGTTACACATACTACACTACTTGTTTGTGGGTATAACTATTTTCTCCTATGTCGATGTGGCATGAAACGTTATTGTCTTCACTAAAGTCTGTTCCTTTTTATTATTAAATAATTTTTGCAGTAAAGAATTGACTATAATTCGTTTATTGTCGTAGTGTTGGGTAAGTATATTCCATGCTTGTTCATAATTGTCATCAATAACGTTAACGTGTTTCAATAACGTCTTAGGTTCATCGACAAAGCTTAGATTAAATTAGTGAAACTCTTGTATATTACATAATGACGTATTAATATCGCCTTGTAAACTTGTGTATAAATCTTCGAGAATAATAATATTCGTTTGTAAAATAAAGAATTTCATTTTGTTTACCTTTCAGCGTGAGCCTTACTAACTCTTGATGTGATGCGTTAAATGTCCGCCAATATCCTTCTAAATAAAGTAACTTCGCTTCTATATAAACATTAGTCAGTCGCTGCATGGGACATTTCATTAAATTCGTTCTTATTTTTGTGTAAAAGTAAATACGTATCTTCCATAGCGTTAACAAACTGCTGTTGTTCATTGGTTAATGCAACACTCCTAGTTCACAGAAACACTCCCACAATGTGGGAGGAAAATCCACCTAATATACTACGCTAGTTAGACTGGTGAGATTGTTAAAAGTTTTCATACCCTTCCAATCATCATCATCATCATCATCATCATCATCTCAATTCATATATGTCTCACTGCTGGGCTCGGGCCTCCTCCAAAGCTAATTGACCTACAATACCACGCTGGTCAGACGTGTTGGTATAGGGTTTTGTTTCGAGTTTTTCTTCTCTCGCATAGATGTTATATGTGTTTTATATGCCTTAGTCGTCCCGTACGATCACCCACGAGTAAAATAGGGGGTGGTAAATGGCTGCTGATCTCGAGCCTTCTCTACAATAGGAGAGAATTGAGATAAGAGCAGGTTGATAATGATAAGAAATTTATTTACATTACACGGGATTCCAATCCAAGGCTTCGCGTTCAACGTTTATACGATCGTTATGATAATAGTAATGTCAATAGATCGACGAGGCTGCAATTATTCTCAATTTAATAGAAAATAAATAACGTTTTCACTTCCAACGTTCTAATGGAATTATTCTTTTATCGGGCTTTAAGCTCGGCATTAATTGTTCGACGACAAATTTTATTTTTGTTACACTAATGATTTTTTGACGAGGGTTACTTTTGTTAATAACAACAGTGATTCCCGGATTCTTGGTTCAATGACCTCGTAATTTATACCTTAGTCATTTACTTAAGAACTAGCAAAAATAATAGAACGCGATATATTATTTTTGAATACGTATATTTTTTAATTAGGAACAAGTTATATTGCTATTTGTCTGCTTCATCATTCTCCTATTCTTATCCCAGTTACTTGGAGGTGATACAATATGTACCTTTCTTTCATAGTATATATAGTAAAAGTTATTGGCAATAGTTTTATGACCGGCCGTCTGCCAGACGTCAACCCTGCTTGGGAATTTAATTGTTGATCAAACGGCATCAGATGGAGTTGGCCCAAGTCGTTATAAGACTCTTAGTCGGCTTTTACGATATCCACTAGCAAAGTAAGGGTTCTTAGTATTCGTAGCCGCTATCACACAGCTATTTTTCTGTTTATCGCTCATGAAATGTTAATATAAAATAACATTCTGTGGGGTGAATGACCAAGAATACCATTCGCCACCTGGATGTCTTAACCGTAGGTGTCGTAAAAGACGACTGAGGGATTATAATACGCAGAGAACATCTTCGCGAAAGATCACGAAATAAAACCCTATACCAAACTGTCTGACCAGCGCGGTACAGTAGACCAGTGGGTCGTATATAAAAGCTATGATAGTTACAATAATAAAAATGATACCCATTTTTAAAGAATATTTATATATTAAATGCGTTCCACCATTTTTCATGAAGAACGAATCAGTTATACTAATGTACAATTAAAAAGTCTGAAGAAGTTGCCAAGCTAATAATTTTCGTCATCAATTTTCACAAATATATTACTTAGCATTCCCTGTACCCTATTCCATTCCAAAGATAGGTATTCCATGGCAAAGATAGGTTCCAAGGATAGGTAACAAACACTATGTATCTTCTCAGTTTATATATGCCCCATAGATAGCCTCCTTCATAATACATACATACACATACATACATATCATCACGCCATATCCCTTGCAGGGTAGGCAGAGAGAACAGAGTGCCAGAGAACTCTATCTCTGCATACTTCACTCGCTTCCTCAACATTCATAATTCTCTTCATACACGCTCGCCGGTTTCGGAGACTCTTGACTCCACCTTCCTTCAGTACATGACCGATCTGGTCTAGGTAGGTTAGTCTCGGTCTCCCTCGGTACCTACATCCTTCCACTTTCGCATTGTATATCTTCTTAACCAGGCGTTCGTTCGGCATTCTTTCCACATGTCCGAACCATCGGAGCATTCCCTTTCGCATCTTTACACCAATACTCTCTTTCATACCTATTCGCTCTCTTACGTCGTCGTTACGAATGCGGTCGGTCAGCCTAACTCCACAGATTTTCCGCAGAGATCGCATTTCGACCGCATTAATTTTACTATCATACTCTTTTCTGCATACCCAACTCTCGCTTCCATACAGTAATGTTGGGACAAGCACTGCGTTATGTATTGCTACACGTGCCTTCTGGCTGAGGTGGTGGCTGCCGAAATGTTGCCCCAACGCTCCGTTCACTCTATTTCCCGCATTCACTCTTCGCTCTATATCAGTGGTGTACCTTCCATCTCGGTTAAATCCACATCCAAGATATACAAATTCATCCACTTGCTCTAGTACATCATTACCTATTGTTACTCTTACATCTGTTCTGGTTTTATCTCTTTCAAAGACCATTATTTTGGTTTTGCTCACATTCACGCGTAGACCCCTTTTCTTACAATCTTCTGTCATTGTGTCGACTAGGGTCTGCAGGTCAGTCGCTGACTGTGCCAGCAGGACTGCATCATCTGCATAAAGCAGAGCAGTGACCACTGAGTCGCCCATCTGGACTCCCACATTCATATCGTTCAACCTTTGGAGACATTTATCCAGATATATGATAAACAGCCTGGCTGACAGAACGCACCCCTGCTTAACGCCGATATTGACGTCAAACCAAGGCGACATTCCATCATCCAGCCGCACACAGGCTCTACAGCCCATGTAACTGGACTGCACAGCCTGTAGCAGTTTACCGTTAATACCATACTCCGGTAAAATGTCCCAAAGTTCCTTTCGTACAACCGTGTCAAATGCTCTCTCCAGATCCACAAAACTGCAGAAAACCCTCTGACCTAGAGCCAGATGCTTCTCCACAATGTTGCGCAGAGAGAACACTTGATCCATGCATCCCCTTCCACTCCTGAAACCTCCTTGTGTCTCGCACAGTAAACCATCGGACACCATCCTCATTCTCCTTTCAATAATTTTTCCATACACTTTTGCTGCCAAACTGGTCAAGCTTATGGCTCTGTAATTTGCGCAGTCATAACGTGAACCCTTGTTTTTAAACAAAGGCACGATGACTGCGCTATTCCAGTCCCTGGGAACCATTCCCGAGCTCCAACATAAATTGAGGAGCAACAGGAACGCCTCCCAGACACAAGAGCCACCGAGCTTGATCATCTCGGCAGACACCATATCAATGCCCGCTGCCTTACCATTTTTCAAACTTCTTATCGCCCATTCAACTTCATCCATACTGATGCCATCGGAGGACGCCGTTGTCGAATGTTGATCTACTAAACCACATCCAACACCGGCGCCAACCGTAGCATCCGCATACATATCGCCAAAATATTCACTCCATCGGCTTAACACGTCTTGTGTTTGTGTAAGAATGTCTCCACCTTTAGACCTTATTTTATTCATTCTGAAGGCTGACCAACCACCCCGAGACTTCTTCACCTCCCTCCAAAAGAGTTTGGTGTTACCCTCGAAGTTTTTAGTCAGCCTATCTTCTGCACTCTTACTTGCTCTGTCACGTTTCTCTTTCACTAAGGCCTTGGTGTCATTCTTACATTGCCGATATATTTCTTTCTTCTGTTCAGTCATACTGTCATTCAGATTCAAAGAAGAGACATAGTCCAGCCACGCTTTCTTCTTTTGCTCTACGGAAGCTGCCACTTCCGCATCCCACCATGCATCACCATTTGTTTTTCTATGCTTCTTTGAACTTCCACATACTTCTTTCGCTGTATCTACCATACTCTCTTTCAATACTCTCCAGCATTCTTCAATGTCCGATTGCGGCTGGCTTGCCATCGTCAGCCGTTCTCGGACACCCTCTGCATACTTTTCTCTTACACACTCTTCTTGCAACCTTTCAACCTTTATTCTTTCAAGCCCTCCGAAGTGGACACGCTCTCGCCAGTGCCTCCACTTTCTGAACAGACCACTAAATCTCGCAATAACGAGATAGTGGTCCGTGTCGACTGTGGGGCCCCTGTAGGCTCTTGCGTCCAATATTTTGCTTCGGAGGCGACTGTCTACCAAAATTAAATCTATTATGCTTTTCTGTTCATTCCTTCTCCATGTATACATATGGATGTCCTTATGTTGGAAAAATGTGTTTGACACAATAAGGTTTCTCTCCATGCATACATCCGCTATGAGCCTACCTGCGTCGTTCACTCTCTTATCACCAAATGGACCAAGTACGTCCTCATAATCGGGACGCTTGGTCCCCACCCATCCGTTCAAATCTCCGCATACAATCACGCGTTCACTGGTTTCTGCCATATCCAGAACTTCCCTAACATTATCCCAAAACTTCTCTAGGTCTGATGCCACCGAGGATCCTACGGGAGCATATGCTACAACCATGAATACCTTGGTGACACCTAGTTTTATACGGACCCAGAGAAGTCTGGGATCATACGTTCCGTAATCCTTCACACCTGAGGCCAAGCGAGAGGACAACAGCACTCCTACCCCCATGCTGGCTCGATCGCTCTGTGGTACACCAGACCACAGAGCCATCCCGCCACCAGGAAGATCGCAGGCGTCGCTGCCCCTTCGCTTGGTCTCTGTTACACAGAGCACGTCTAGCTGTTTGTCCGCCATGACGGATATCAGCTCGTGCAACTTACCTTCCACACAACCTCTTACATTCCACGTGCCCACCCGGCACTCCGTTCTCCTCGACTCGCCTAACTGGGCAAGGCGTGATGGGTGGCGGCCCCCATCGCCGCAACTGCCGATGTTCGTACCGACGGGGGCGGGTCGGTACGCGTCGCCTCCGGGGGACGCCCTAACCCGCATTGCGGTACGCATTTCGAGCCGGATTAGCAGTCTAATTAGACTGGCAGGGGACGCGAACGAGCACGCTCCGGACTATGCCCCCCTATCGGACTATGCCCTCCTTCATAATGTATTATACATATAACTATATCCCACTATTATCCGTGTGGTGATAAAATAGAAATGCACACGCCTGCCGCAAAAAGATACAGACTAATGTCTTCAAAAAAAAATTACGTAATTATGTTTATTTATAATGTTGTACAAATATTTATATATACACATTCGTGACGACGACGTAAGAGAGCGAGTAGGTATGAAAGAGAGTATTGGTGTAAAGATGCGAAAGGGAATGCTCCGATAGTTCGAACATGTGGAAAGAATGTAGAATGAACGTCTGGTTAAGAAGATATACAATGCGAAAGTAGAAGGATGTAGGTACCGGGGGAGACCGAGACTAACTTACCTAGACCAGATTGGTCACGTATTGAAGAAAGGTAGAGTCATGAGTCTCCAAAACCGGCGAGCGTGTATGAAGAGAATTATGAATGTTGAAGAAGCGAGTGAAGTATGCAAGGATAGAGTTCTCTGGCACTCTGTTCTCTCTACCTACCCTGCAAGGAATATGGCGTGATGATATGATATGATATGGTTATACAAGTACAAAACCTTGAAATTGTAAATGAAAGTTAAAGGTTAACAAACCTACAATTTGAATCTGTACTTACCTACCCAATCAATCGATTTCATTGCCGAAGTGAAAAGCCCTTTGAACTTCACCAATCTAAGCAGAAGGCACATAAAATGAAATTAATCTTACTAAGTTGTTCTACCTCAAACACTTCACTTTTACGGTTGAAAATATTTTATATATACACGAAATACATCCATATTGATTTGAAGCAAAACATCATTTTATTTTTAGATAACTTTGTGATGGTTGTTTGTATTATTTGAGTTGATTTAGTGGTTTTTAAACCGTTTTATCGATGCGTTAACTTTCATATTTTCATTTATATGACGTAAAGCAAACATCGAATATATACTATATATTTTTTTTAATGTTATTTATAGTGCTCTGATATGTAACATTTTAACTATGTCCATTTTACTATTTCAATTCTTACTTATATTTCCAGTTTCATCGCAGTCATCCCAGCGTATATACAAATTTTATTTTATAAACCCGGTTTAAAAGTATTTATTATTTGATAAATATTTTTACTGATAGTCACTATAGCTATTAAGCTGTGTGGTAGCGGCTACGAATACTACCAATCCTTACTTTGCTCGTGGATGTTGTAAAGAACCTTATAACGACCTGAGACAACTCCATCTGATGCCGTTTGGTCAACATTTACATTCCCAATAGAGTTGACGTCTCGCAGGCGTCAGGTCATAAAACTATTGCTAATAACTTTTACAATATGTAAGTACAATGAAAGAAGAGTAGGTGCATATTGTACCGACGCTATTTTTTTTATTTTTTGCTCACGGTGCACTATGGATGTGGTCGCGCTCCGCCAAAATGGTTCAGGGCGACGGAAGAGGCGACGTGCAACCCCATAGACCCACCCTGCAAGAACACCTCTCTTCGCCGTGCGAGCGGGCTACTGGTAACCGACCTTTGCCTTCGGTGGCCCGCCTGGCGGTTTACTCTCACGGATATTGTATCGACCCCAAGTAATTGGGATAAGAGTAGGAGAATGATCACGGTCACTATAGCTACTGAACAGTTTTATACTTTATAAGTGATAAAGCTATTGCCATTTAGCTGAAATTTTCCAAATTACTATTAAAATTTGCTGAATGCCTTGATTATTAAGTTAACCTGCAATAATACCTAATTATTTGTGCAATTTAATATTTACAACTCGACAGCTTAAATAGGTAACGTTGACAATAACACAGCTATTTACTGAAATAATACGATTTTAGAAAGGCTCCTTTCCAAATTTCACTTTTTATATGGATTCATCTACATCGGGAATCGTTTCTTGTATAACGGCTAGTATACTTATTATATTATCTTCCCATAACATATATGCCTGTATTATCCAGTTAACAAAAACCTCCGTTTAGCATAATATGATATTAATTTCTTTCATTATGTGATTCAGGTCATTATCATTATGTGCTGTGTGCTAACGGCTACAATTACTACCAACCCTTGCCTTGCTCATGGATATAGCAAAAAACGACTAAGAGCTTTATATGGACCGGGACGATATATATATATATATATATATCCCACTGTTGGGCTCAAACCTCCTCCATAATGGGAGGGTAATTAACCTACTATACTACGCTGGTCAGACGTGTTGGTATAGGGTTTTGTTTCGAGTTTTCCTTTCTTCTCTCACATAGATATTATATGCGTATTATAACCCTTAGTCGTCTCAAACGATCCCCCACGGGTAAGATAGAGGGTGGTGAGTTGTATAATTGTATTCTTACTCCGTTACCACAGGGGAAAAATGTATGTATATATATATATATAATAAATAGATTAATGCCAGAAAACTGCTTTTAATTTTTTTCGACGTCAGAGCATTCAATCATGAAATAGCAGTCGTTGCCTTAGGCGCGGTCGTTGCGTATATTTAATTTAAAAGTGGCTTCTCTTCAATGAATAACAGTCTGCATGAACTAACGTAGTTACCAGTGAAACCCATTTATCATGATACGGTTAAAGCGATACGTGGAAATATTTAATGAAACCTTTTTTTTACTCCACTCTGATACGTTATAACCGAAGAGTATTTCTTGAAGAAAATGTCTACAAGAAATTTGTCAATTTGAAGTTTCTATTGGATAAATCTAATAGATTTTATTTACTTGTAATTTCATACATAATACTTATTTTTTTTAACTTAAGTTCTCATTTAACATCAGCCAATAACTTCTTGTTCCTCTTTTCAGCCCATTTAAGTGCCATTATTGAATACTGGTCTCTTCCAGATGAAGTAAACTGGAATATTCAACATCAGCCATGGTTTGGCATTAGTATTTATTTTGATTTTTCGCACCGATATTATCTGCTTTTATCTTTTAATCCATTTTCACGATAAAAGTAGTGGTCTCGTACATCTCATGGATGATATTACTTAATTTAATTATGAGTTCTCATCATTCTCCTACTCTTATCCCAATTACTTGGGGTCGATACAATATGTATTTTTCTTTCATAGTACATATTGGAAAAGTTATTGGCAATAGTTTTATGACCGGACGCCTGCCAGATGTCAACCCTCCTTGGGAATGTAATTGTTGACCAAACGGCATCAGATGGAGTTGGCCCAGGTCGTTATAAGGCTCTTAGTCGTCTTTTACGACATCCACGTGCAAAGCAAGTAGTATACGTAGCCGCTACCACACAGCAAATTTAATTATGAGACCTGCAGAGATATATTTAAAATAGTATTTTGTATTGGTACATTCCTAAAAAGCCCCAATTGCCTAAGAGAGGTAAATAAATATCCAGGTTGACCACGAAGATCAAAAAATTAGTACCAGTAGTGAGTTCAATGGTGATTGAAAAAGAATAAGGGTAGGTTTTAGGGCCACGTCCTAGAGAATTAAGTAGAACATGTATAAACTATCGCCAATTGTTGGTTACCAAAATAAGGTATAAATAATTTACCTCTTCTTATATACCCATATTTCACCACACAATCTTCATTCCCACGTAGTATTCGGTGAACTTATTATTGAGTACGTTTCCAAACTTCGAACTTGTTATTGAGAATCACCCGAGAAAATCTTCGAAAATCAAAGAAATCTACAGGACACGACAACAATATTTCTTTTGCCCTCATCCAAGATTCGTATATTGTTATCGAACCAAGGAGGTAGCCATTTATATAAATTATATCACAAAACAATTTATTAAATGTACGAAAAAGTGCAGCTTCAGAATAAAATATTCATTTCAAAATGCATACAGAACATATAGGTGACATAAAATTAATTTTCCGGTAATTTTGAACATGTGAACCATTGCCCTGGAATAGCGAAACGTTCATATCCTGTCCTCAAAACGCTGTCATGGCGTTCCTATTCTGGTAAAACTCGCTATATTAATTCTTAAAAACTTTTTGAAATCGTAGTTTTTTAGAAAATTTTCAGACATTTTTCATTTTTCGAGACTATTAAAACTGTTTAACTAAGGAAATTAAAGCCCCAATAATAGTCGTACACCTTTATTCCCAAAAGTTATAGTATAAGGGTAATGCACTTCCATTTCACCATAAAAAATTTAGTATATGTTATATAATATGGGTGAGCATTATCCATCAACCTAGTGCCATTTACCGGATGCAATCTCAAGCTTCGAGTTTTACTTTGAAAATCTTCATAAAACTGCCCAAAAAAAGAATTATGTTGCATATACCAAGACTCAAGCCCGGCCCTTATTTAGTAGATGCATACTTATTCAAATACTCTAGTAAGACAGTCAATAATATATTCTCATTTTTTTCACTAGGATATCATAGTAATTAGGGCATCCATTTGCATGCCTGAAGCAAACCTTGGTCCATTCGTTTCTTGTTATTAAAATTACGCAAAAGTTTCAGAATTATATGTAAAGACAAAAATTAAAACTATTATAAAACTTTTAGATAAAAAATCACTAAGATGTTAAACTAAATAAAACGGTACATAACCATTTGTATGCTGAACTTCTTTAAACAAAAAAAATAGTTCTTCACTAACTTAAAAGCTTTGAATAAATATAACGAGTGCTTTGAATATCGAAGACTTAAATAATTGTTCAACGCTCACTCATGCGGAGTCAAATGCAGACAAAATGTATAATACCGACAAAATATTGCTGAGTGCATTATGCACATTAAATTCTATGATGGTAATATATGTTCGAAATTTGCACAGACGTCATAAAACCGGCTTTCGAGATTTAAAATCGGATTTCATTGTATATAATCATATATTTAGTAGTGGTAGGACCACGCTGTTGACAGTTTACTGTCTACAGCCATGGACCGGTCCGTCCGGGGTAGTACCACACTCTCGCAGAAAATCAACGTATGAACAAGGGCAATATGCTGTTGCGCTTCATCTGGTGAGCGAGAGAGCCGGCAGCCCAACTTTCTAGGTGGGTTTGGGGTTTTTATTGGTAGGCAGCGGCCTTTGATATTGCAAAAGGTCAATGGGCGCCAATAACACTTACTATGAGGTGTTCTGCTTGCTCGTTTATTCATATTTTTTTTATTGCTTTTGGTGGCATAAGCAATAAAAAAAATGAGAATAATTTACAAAACTAAAAGAAAATTTTAATACAATAGTGTGATTGATTGAGTTTATTTCATCACTTAAGGTCGCCACTTTAGACAATTAATTGGACCTGCTATTAATTAGTTCACTATCCGGAGGGACATTGAGTTCGTGAACGCAAACTTTCGGCACGTTCTTTCATACTTTGTGTGACGTCAGTCGCTAGAGTTTCCGAAAGAGTAACTAGTTGGATCACTTAAGTCCAAGAATCGATTCCAGAGACCTGCTCTATAAATGTAGAGATGAAATACACCAAATCTAATGAATCTCCTTTTGTACTCATATAGACTGAGAATAGGGACTTAAAAATATTCTGAATCTACTACAGCTGATTTTTAATTTGAATGTTACTGTGAATATATGCACTTCAAATATTGGATATTCACTATCATAAAAAAATCATACGATTAAAATTGCCGTAGAAGGTGTTTAATAATCAAAAACTTATGATTTTCATTAGGAATAAAAAATATAATTAAGTACCTCTACCTATATTTTCGAGTTCAATAAATTAAATAATAATAATATATTTATTTCTCAATAATTTGACAGTAATTCCTAAAGTTTACAAACACTAGAAATAGGTATAACACAAAACGAAAAAATATAAAATCAGGTATTGAACTATACAAATGAATTATATTATTCACTACTGCACCCGAACTAGGTGTGAACCTGTATCTCCGAGTGCAGTTGTCCCCTTTATAATGAAATCAATATGGTAGAACATTTTATTCTATCTTAGTGTCATCTATGTCTAACTGTAGAAGAGAGATATTTGGGTGCATGTTTGTGTTTACGTGTGCATGAAAATGAAAATGTGTGTGTGTGTGTGTGCGTGCGTGTGTGTGTCTGTGTGTGTATATGTGTGTGAGTGTGAGTGCGTGTGTACATGTTGTATCATCGGCCGTGTTAACAATTGGGTATAAAGCTAGTGTTGTTACTATTTTTGAAGTTATTTACGATAAATACCAGATTAATTCAAAGTTTTGATTAACTTTTCAGTTTCTATATAGGAGAGACCGGATAGGTAATTGTGGATTTTTTTTTTACAATTGGACCTATTCAGAGGATATATATTAATGATTCTGTTGACTTTGTTATATAAATATGGGCCAAGAAATACATCGAATCTTTTAATGAAAGATGTTTTTATTGTATAATCTTTACAGACTGCATGATATCTGCGTTTAAGCAAAACATTTTCGTTATAAGGTGTATCAAGATGTTGCTTAAGTAGGATACTTTGGATAAACAACTGTCGGATTGTCAACACCTTACAGGACTGTTTCAATTCTATCGTCGGATGTAGTAATGGTTTAAATGTCATTACTTTTAAAATTGCCCGTTGAGCTATTTCTATGTTTATTAGATAGGTTTTTGAAGCCCCGCCCCATGTAGATATGCAATACGATAATACTGACTGAGCGACAGCAATATAAATTTATCTCAATAGGATGGAATCGGTTATATGTCGTAGTGTTTTAAAAACAAATATAAGCTTGCGAATCCTGCAACATAAATATTTTATATGATCTTTAAAGTTGAGATGGCTGTCCATTATGATACCTAGATATGGTATAGTATCAACACGCTCTAGAGTGGCACACGAGCAACTAGACTGTGGGTCGCATTCATGAGAAATAATTTTAAAGTTATCAATTTCAGTAACATGACGGGAACTGAAGGCAATGTATTTTGATTTATCAGTGTTTAATGTTAGTAAATTTTGAATCATCCACTTCCTTAAAATGTTGAAGCCTTTTTGGGCATTATTGTAGACCTTCTTCCAAGTATCAGCACTAAAAAGAAGCACTGTATCGTTTGCGTAAGAGATGAGTCGCCCTTGTGGAAGATTAATATTACCCAGCTCGTTAATATAAACTAGAAACAGGGTCGGACCTAACACACTTCCCTGAGGTACGCCATAATTGACAGGTAACTCATTACTGGTGTAATTACCTATTCGCCCACACTGTTTTCGTTTCGTAAGATAACTTTCAAAAAGTTTCAGTTGTGTTCCCCTTACACCTAGTCTATCAAGCTTACTTATTAGAATAGGGATCGATATTGTATCAAAAGCCTTACTTAAATCTATAAAGATTGAAAGGCACTTTTGTCCTTTATCTATATTCGCAGATAGATAATTAATTAATTTATGCACTGCATCCTCTGTACACTTTCCTTTGCAAAAACCAAATTGTCCATCAAATAGTAATTTCTTCTTCTCAAGAAAAGTCACTAATATGATGTTGATTAATCTCTCTAAAATTTTAGAGAGCGCTGGCAATATTGAAATCGGTCTGTAATTACGTATGTCACTATCCTCACCGACTTTATATATAGGACGAACAATAGACTTATTAAATACTTCTGGAAAGATACCTAGCTCGAAACAATTATTGAAGATATATGTGAGTGGAGGGATTAAGGCAATATTATTCTGGTTAATTATATTATTTGTAATTTTGTCATATCCTGCTGCGGAAGCACTTTTAAGTTCCAAAATGGCGCGTTCTATTTCTGAGTCACTCAAGTTTTCAAGCACAAAAGAGTCGCGTTGGAAGTGTTTAACAGTATTCTTATAGCTGTTTAGGCTTACGGGCATAGTGGTGCTAGTTAATATACAATTTTCTTCATCATTTTCTTTCGTCGAATCAATTTTATCAGGATTGATCGGAATATTGATATCTGCAATAACGATGATGTTCTTGAAAACAGAGTGTTCTTTTAATGTATCATTTAAAGATGTCAAAAACGCGTCAAGATTTTTGACTGAAGGGGAACGATATAGGGCGATAATGGCAGTTTGTTGTTCGTTTGCCATCACTAAACAATTTGCATCAGAGAACAGGGGTTCTCTTACAGTAAAGCTTAAATACTCTTTGTAGAATATTATAACTCCATCGTTTTGTTTTTTAGCTTCTTTTATAATAAACGAACGATAGCTCGGAATTTTTGGGAAAATAGAAACTGTTGACACCCAACATTCAATGAGAACCAATATATCACATTCGATTTTCAGTCTAGCTAACATTAGTTCTAGACCAGTCATATTGCAGCATATACTACGTATGTTCTGTGTGAGTGTGATAAGTCCCGACTGTGGATTAGGAATAAATTTGTAGGAATCCTCTACACTGCACGAGAATACTCTAGACACGGTTACATCATCCAGACTCATACCTAAATCATTAAAGTTATCGAATGTTAGTTGTAATCAACATAGGACCTGACTTTGTGAGTAACATGTCATGTAGGAAGCCATTTACTGTAAAAGGAAAAGAAACCGAATAATTGTATTGATTATAATTAATATATATGAGATAATTAGTCTTGAACGTTAAAGGTGAAAAGAAACCTGGTATCCATTTGCGAGCCGATATAAAATATATATGTTTTGGGTAAGTACAGCATGTGATAAATAAAATAATTTAGTAGTTGTGTTAGTATGTTTTGTAATAGTAGAGATATTGTATTTAGAGTGTAGTAAATGTGTAAAATTGCTTATTATTAATTTATTTTGTATACATTGGAGCTCACTGACCAGGTCCGTTCCTATATTTAATTGCTTCTGACAGAACTGTTACTTATATAACATATAATCTGTATAAAGAAAAATAAAAAAATCTCACATACATACATATCATCACGCCATATCCCTTGCAGGGTAGGCAGAGAGAACAGAGTGCCAGAGAACTCTATCCTTGCATACTTCACTCGCTTCCTCGACATTCATAATTCTCTTCAAACACGCTCGCCGGTTTCAGAGATTCTTGACTCCACCTTCCTTACGTACGTGACCAATCTAGTCTTAGTAAGTGAGTCTCGGTCTCCCCCGGTACCTACATCCTTCCACTTTCGCATTGTATATCTTCTTAACCAGACGTTCGTTCGGCATTCTTTCCACATGTCCGAACCATCAGAGCATTCCCTTTCGCTTACACCAATACTCTCTTTCATACCTACTCACTCTCTTACGTCGTCGTTACATATGCGATCGGCCAGCTTAACTCCACAGATTTTCCGTAGAGATCGCATTTCGACGGCATTAATTTTGCTTTCATGCTCTTTTCTGCATACCCAACTCTCGCTTCCATATAGTAATGTTGGAACAAGCACTGCGTTATGTATTGCTACAGGTGCTTTCTGGCTGAGATGGTGGCTACCGAGAAGTTGTCCCAACATTCCGTTCACTCTATTTGCTGCATTCACTCTTCGCTCTATATCAGTAGTGTACCTTCCATCTCGGCTAAATCCACATCCAAAATAATTCATCCACTTGCTCTAGTACATCATTACCTATTGTTACTCTTACATCTGTTCTGGCTTCATCTCTTTCAAAGACCATTATTTTGGTTTTGCTCGCATTCACGCCTAGACCCCTTTTCTTACAATCTTCTGTCATTGTGTCGACTAGGGTCTGCAGGTTAATCGCTGACTGCGCCAGCAGGACTGCATCATCTGCATAGAGCAGAGCAGTGACCACTGAGTCGCCATCTGGACTCCCACATTCATATCGTTCAACCTTTGGAGACATTTATCCAAATATATGATAAACAGCCTGGCTGATAGAACGCTCCCCTATTTAACGCCGATATTGACGTCAAACCAAGACGATATTCCATCATCCAGCCACACACAAGCTCTACATCCCATGTAACTGGACTGCACAGCTTGCAGCAGTTTACCGTTAATACCATACTCCGGTAAAGTGTCCCAAAATTTCTTTCGTACAACCGTGTCAAATGCTCTCTCCAGATCCACAAAACTACTGAAAACCCTCTGACTTAGCGCCAGATGCTTCTCCACATTGTTGCGCAGAGAGAACACTTGATCCATGCATCCTCTTCCACTCCTGAAACCTCCTTGTGTCTCACACAGTAAACCATCGGACACCATCCTCATTCTCCTTTCAATAATTTTACCGTATACTTTTGCTGCCAAACTGGTCAAGCTTATGGCTCTGTAATTTGCGCAGTCATAACGGGAACCCTTGTTTTTAAACAAAGGCACGATGACTGCGCTATTCTAGTCCCTGGGAACCATTCCCGAGCTCCAACATAAATTGAGGAGCAACAGGAATGCCTCCCAGACACAGGAGCCGCCAAGCTTGATCATCTCGGCAATCACCATATCAATGCCCGCTGCCTTACCATTTTTCAAACTTCTTATCGTCCATTCAACTTCATCCATACTGATGCCATCGGAGGATGTCGGCGCTGAATGTTGATCTACTAGACCAAATGCAACACGGGCAACAACCCTTTTTTTTTCCTGCAAGGTGGACCATGGATGTGGTCGCACCCCGACAACACGGTCCGGGGCGACATAAGAGGCGGTGCTCAAACCCATGGACCCACCCTACAAGCACTTCTCTTCGCCGTGCGAGCGGGCCACCGGTACCTGATCTATGTCTCCGGTGGCCCGCCCGGTGGTTTACCCTTGCAGGTTCCTCTCATGCCGACGCCGTGACAGCTTTCGCCGTCGGGGCGTCGCCCTCACGCGGTGGCCTCACGTCGGGTGAGCGGACAATTCCCCAGTCCACTTGGTCCCATCCGTTCAAATAAGAAATCTCGGCCTTAGTAAATTCATTTTATTACCATCTTAATGTAAACACATTTCATAATATAAACGTATGTGTATACAACTACTATAAAGACGTATGAAAAAATCAGCTTGTCTTTGCTCTCGCTGTATTACATTTTTCCCATTCAAATCAAGGACTAAGACGTAATTCGGTTAAGTGCTAAGTCTCTATATTTAGTTTTTTAAGTTTATGCCTGTATTTCTGTGCAGCACAAGAATATTTTGAGAACATAACAATTAACTTTTTTTTTAAAAGACCCTACACATAAACCTTATAGTGCGTAGGACTTTACAAACATATAATTAATGAACACAAATTACCCCCAAACTTAGAACAAAACTTTGTGGATCTCACAAAGTATTATTCTGTATAGGAATCGAACCCATGGCACTGGCAGAGTAGGTATCTTAATCACTATACCGTCAATGTAATTAGATAGTTAAGCAATATTTGTAAATTTTTATAATCACGAAACTTTTCGCACATAATTCATGAGTAGTAAGTGTTTTAATTTTTATTTTAACCGAAATCGGGTAAATTTGGTTAACAATTATGGACACGACTGCCCTTCCATTTGTCGCAGCGTTATGTATAAATATAACTTTTCTCGATATACAAGCTATCTAATATAATAAGATTTTCTGAAATCCGCTAGTAGTTCCTCAGATTAGAACGCTCATACAAATAAACTCTTCAGCTTTATAACAGGAAATATATATTTACTTACAAAACAAGATTAACTTATAGCTACAGAGTAGATATTGTCTAAGTTTATGTAGATTATTCTCATTTAACTTAGTTTTGTTTATATAACAAATATGAATTGTGAGTACGATAATAACTTAATTTCGTCGTATGATGCCTTATAGACCCAATTTTATTTGCGTATATTGCCATACAAACAAACAAAGATAGAATATCTTTGTTACAATGAAAAAAAATAAGACAGTGAAACTTTTTAACTACATGTTCATGTTCAATTCTTTATCAATCACTATTGCATAGATTAGGTTTAAAATGATTTAATTAAAATTATGAAAGTGATCGAAAATTATGAAAATGAAAAGATCGTAAATGTCACTTTTCTTCAGTTTGGGAAAAACAGCTTAAGCGACTTAATGATTTCTAATGTTTGCACATTTAAAATAAAACTACTTTTACCGATTCTATCGCGTTTGTATTTGATTTTTAATTTGCCGACGTTTAGAACACTTTACAGTGATCGTGGTCACCGGAGGATTAAAGTGTCTTACGTCCAAAAGTCATCGTTATTACAGAAATTTATATCTACACGCTACAGTATCAGTTATTAAAAGTTTGACCCAGATTTTAATACAAATTTATTACCCGTAAAGATAAAGAAAATGATACAATATTTAAAAAAAATATATATTGTTTATAATTTGTTATTTTTAAACATTTAATTTATGATAATTATTATATTGTGGCAATTCACTAGTTTAAAAATCTAACAAAAAGCTTAAGCGACTATTGTACCACATACTTATAAGTATTTATCACATATGTATTTGGAGGTGCAAAGTTAAGTTGAAACTTAAGCTCTTTATCTCGCAAAATTTTGTCACACAAAAAGGTTGGATTCCCAGAAAGGTTGGATGGTTTGATCAGAATATCAATGCCCTCACAGGCAGTTTCACTTCTTCAAAAATTTACTCGGTTATAATTCTAAATTGTATCATCTCAGCTTATATGTGTCACACTGTAGGGTCGAGCCTCCTCCAAAATAGGAGGGAAATTGACCTACTATACTATACATCACGCTGGTCAGACGTGTTGGGTTCAGACGCGATAGGGTTTTGTTACCAGTTTTCCTTCTCTTGCATATATATGTATATATTATATGCGTTTTATATCCCTTAATCGTCTCTTACGGTAAAATAGGGGGTGGCCAATTGTATTCTTACTCCGTCACCATATGGAAAGATATTAAATTATATGAATGTTAGATATTACGCCCTCCAACTAAATGACCACATCTCAAAAGTCGCAGGGATTCTTTGGATCCAAGTGGCAAAGAACCGTTCTGAGTAGTATTTCCGTGAAGGATTTATTGCGAATAGATTTCCAATTGACTGCACAAATGGTTATTAGTTAAGTTATCGATCTACCGCGTCAATATCGTGGGTCAATTTCCACGAGGGAGGATTCCATACAGATTGCCAGGATAATACTATGCGCAATCCTCAATTGCTGTGTAGTAACGGCTTCGAGTACTACCAACTCTTACTTTGCTCGTGGATGTTGTAAAAGACGACTAAGAGCATTATAACTACCTGGGTCAACTACATCTGATGCCGTTTGGTCAACAATTACATTCCCAAGGAGGGTTGACGTCTGGCAGGCGGTCGGTCATAAAACTATTGCCAATAACTTCTACAATGTGTATTATGAAAGAAGGGTATTGTATAAGGTATTGTATCGACCCCAAGTAATTGAGATAAGAGTAAGAGAATGATGAGTTCCCAGTTAATTCTCATGTAAGATAATATCTTGTACGATCTAGAAATGCTTTTTCTGGGTTTAGATGATTGTACCTGTAAGAATGTATTTTCCAGTCTTTCTTTTATTTTTATTTTTTCATTTGCGTTCGCAGGATTTATTTAAAAAACTCAATTTGAGTCAGATTGAATTCAGATTAACAGTTAGAGAAATCTGAAACGTAAGCCATAGGAGGATAGACAAGTTCATTTTGGTGTTGGCCTTCGAATTCTCGTTTATGTTACTTTATAGACTCTCTTTAAAAATGTTTAAGGAAACTAACTTTGTTTCAGTTCAATATAAAACAAATGACCGTTTTGTTAGTTTAAGATTGGATAGAGTGTTATTGTAGTTTTTAGCAACAAGAAGTTAGTTATGCTCATAGAACAAATGTTTATTTACTACTCTACATATAAATTTAATAGGTTTAAATAATATTTTATTGTAATATAATTTATATTTAAAAACTGTATGTGTGTACTTATGTACACGCGTTAGAAGTTAGATTTCATTGGCGTAACAAGATAAAAATCTTTTCAAAAATTTTATCTTTCGCCTTATTCTACGTTTATAGAAAAAACAATACTAACAATAGAAAAAAGGTATTTAATACATTGAAAGTTTTATTATAACTATCTATATAAATATATCTAGTTAAAAAACTAAAATTTTGGCTATAGCTAACTTCAGGGTGTCGGTTTTTCGTGACGGTGTGCGCGCGCATTGTAAAAATTTACTCTCATCATTTTCCCTAATGCGCCAAAAGAAGTATAGCTTTAAAAAATACATAGCCCATATTTATAAATAAACATACTTAGTATATACATTTCAATATTTTGTCAAGTTTTTAAATGGAAACTCTTCTTTTCCCATTAAATTTCTAAGTGGAGTTACGACGTCTAAACCAGAGATGTCGATGGCCACTTAATATGATTAATTGTGCCTAAGTTTGTTGGCGAGGACACTTTATAACATCCTTTGTTGAACAACGGAGTCCTGACACAACGGAGGAACTCCACAGTGTTTGAGACAGGGGAAATTATTCTATTCGGAACTTTGTGATGGGGAGATTTTCTATCATATTTTACAGCGACAGACAGTCTTCATTATTAAAGATATGAGTAATTTTCAGTGTGATGTTTTTAAGTTTTGTTGGTGATGATATGAAAATAAATGAGTGATTAATATTTTCTGCAATAATTACACATAGATGTGTCGTAATGTGTTTAAAAATAACTTCATTTAAATTTAATAGTTGAATTCGTAGAAATATGTGCCATTCATATGGCCATGTATAGTTTCGTGGCAATTTTTCGTATAGATAATATAATGAAAATTTATATGAAAAGCTCATTCAATTTCATTTGTTATAAATTTTGCTCGCGAAATAAAGAAAATATTAAAATTGACGATATACAAATGGCCCCCATTTGTATATCGTCAATTTTAATATTTTCTTGTAAATTATTTATCTTTAATTGTTTATCGCATTACTAATAAACTATCACCGTATCAAAACACGATCACCACAGAGAATATTTAGCAAGAAACTCAGTGGGTTCGTCTACTTTTTTTGCTGACTTCTTTCTAGAAAGGTGTGTACAACAAGTTTTGTAAGTATGAGCTCCAATGTCCTTCAGACCATAATACAATATAATTCTCAAGAATAATGCATAATATTATGACTGAACTATATGCCACAAGCGACGCTTGATCACTAGTTAACTACTACAATAGCCATTACTCCTCTTAACCATCTTAGAGGGAAAGGAAACACAACAAACTTTTATCTAATAATTACTCATTATACCAACAAATTATAATCAAAACAAAAGAAGAAACTAATTTAGTTACGTTAGGTAATACCAACATTAAGACATATTCTTCTTCTTCTTATTTTTATGTATTGGCAATCAGCTACTTAAATGAGCCATTGTTGCCAGTGTCGAGTTATAATTATCTTCAAGTTTTTAGTCTTCAGATTAGTCATGTCCGTCAGTAAGTCAAATTGTCGCCATCAACAGTGCTATTGGCTACACTGTTGATGGTATCTTGTGAGAATTTTGATGAAAAACGAAAACGTTGTAAAGCACTTTTATATGATATTCACTACATCTCAGCAGTTCCGTCACATCACATTACATAAAATGCCATCAAATTATCTAATATAACACGTTAAAACACTAAGATATCGAATATAATACAAGAGCACCACATGACGTTTTAGATTCCCGCCAAAAGTCCTAAGACATATTCAATAAGTTTTAAATTCAGAGCTGAGAGATTGATTGCCAAACTGTATCGATTTTGCATCGATGTAACAGTTGGTCAACTCTACATTAAAATGGTCATACTTATCTATGATTTTAATAGTGTGTGGCTTAGTTTCGCCATATATACGTTCTCAAATATGTAACATAGATAATAAAATTGTTCTTTATAATATTTTTATTTTATTTTATTATAACTTAAACAGCAATTGTTACAGTAATTAGTAAGGCGTATACCTTTAGTTTAATTCAAAATTTAGCTATCATAAATGTTAAATGTTAAATCGTTAGGCAATTTACCTAAGACATGAATAAAAAAAAATGTATGTAAAATCGTAGTTTGAAGAGTATGTTCAACCATTTAGCTATGAACCGTCTATCATCGCATATACGCCATGATAGAAGGTTATTAAATAGTTGGTGTTCTTAAAAATATTAATTTTTATTGTAATTTTAAAAAGTTGGCATTATTGATTTTATAAGTCTCAAAACAGTCCTTCATTAGAACAATAATATTCTACTACAGATAAACAATGACAGCAGACTATAATAAAAAATATTTGGAAAAAATAAATTATAAAGAAATCCATATATAAATTAGATACTCTGTATGAATAATGAATAACGTCCTGTGTGGTAGAGGCTACGAATACTACCAACCCTTACTTTTCTCGTGGATGTCGTAAAAGACGACCAAGACAAGCCTTATAACGACCTGGACCAGCTCCAAGGCAGGGTCGCAAGGAGGGTTAACGTTTGGCAGTCGGTCGGTCATAAAACTATTGCCAATAACTTTTACAATATGTACTATGAAAGAAGAGTACATATTGTATCGACCACAAGTAATTGGGATATAATTAAAAGAATGATAGTGACTTTGTATGAATAATAATACATAAGAGGTATATATAATATACATATATTTTGCATATATACTGTGTAGGAGGGATCTAAGTTTTAAGTAGATATAACAGGAAAACAAAGTAAAAGGCAACATTATGTGCCCTCCCAATATAATGAAAATAGGTGAAGGTCCAAAGCTAATAAATGATACAAACTTTTGTTCTCTCACGGATATTGAGGTTGCAACTAAGTACACAGAAAATATCACCACAATAGAGGGGCAAAATAAAACACAGTGCTTGAATTTTATCATAATATGATTCCGATTTTAATCAATTGACTATCATTGCTCATATTCATTTTGATTTGTTTAACAGTCTTTCCAAATTTAAATTTTACCATGTTAGCTATTTCATAAAGGTTTCTTTCGTTCCCTAAAGAAATAGCTGTACCACCTGCATCTAACAGTTTTCTGTGACCTTCATAACGTCACGAAAACCATATGGTAGGACCACGCTGTTGACAGATATCTGTCAGGCGCGGGCCGATCCGTCTGGGGTAGTACCACACTCTCGCAGAAAATCGATGTCTAAGTAATAATAAAGATAATGGCAATGTGCTGTTTCACATCGTTTGGTGAGCGAGAGAGCCGGATACTCAACTGGGTGGGTTTGGGTTTGTACTGGTAGGCAGCGGCCTAGCATGTCTCTAAAGTCCCAATACTATATTAATACGGCATTTGAAAGTTTCTAAGGCTAAGCTATAAAGATGTCTTACACTTTTAGGATACGGCGTCATAGGAACGTAGAGTTCGAAATATAAAATTGTTAGACAGCAATTTTCTAAGCCGGTTAATTTTGAGTAATTGAGAGTCATGATAACACATTACACCGAATAACTGAAATCCATCGCTCATAAGATGTGTTACCCGTTTTTATTTTACTCTGGTGAGAGTATTTTTACCGCACAATGATTAGTAAAGAGAGATAGTCAATTTGCTATATTTTTGTTTGCTTTTTAGCCAGTGTTTAATCAACATATTTGTAAAAATCGAGACGGAAAGGCTGAGTTGTATTAGGAACAATGAGTAAGATACGATAGGGTGACAGGATGTTAATGCTGATCAGATTGGTCGCAAGACGTCATGACATACTTGTACCTATGTGCGATACTACGGTCGTTTCGATTTCTTTCTACCATTTATTTGCAAATATATTAAATCATTCGAAGGGGTCGAATATTAAAATAAATCCTTCGAATAAGTGATAAACTCCTAGTCAGACAACCGGTCGAATTCCTGAATACTCTGAAGGCTCCCGGTCTCTCAACTCACATCTTAAAATTGAAAGCTGGGGCGCCAAAATTATACAATGCCACCAGTTTGCAAGAAAAAACATTACATTGCATTGTAATCGGGTCAACTCTACTGACCGATTGTTCTCGAGCAAAGTCTGTATTTATTCCTAGGATTCTCCAAATACCATCAAATTACTCCTTCGAATTTCAGAGAGTACAGTTTGCCATTAAAAGCTGCTTCGCAATAACCACAAACAAAGCTCGAGGTCAAATTCGTAAGGTAGCAGGAGCAGACTTGAGAGAAAGCTGCTTCTCCCATGAGCAATTGTATGTGACATGCTTCAGAGTAAGCTCACAGAGTATCCTGGTTATTCTAGCATCCGAAAGAAAATCAAAAGATATTGTTTACAAAGAAATACTGTAATACGTGTAGTATCGCGGGTTGATGTCAAAGAAGCGGTACCAGTGGTCGGCCTAATTTCGATGGAAAAGACGGTGGGTTATGGGGCTGCACACTACCCTTCCATCGCCTCGGTCGGAATGAGCGCGGTATATTTAAAACATGGCCTACTAAGAAAAAGCCTGGTGTTCATAATATATAACAAAATTTCATTTGATTTTTATATTTATCGAGCCGGGTAGGCTACACTATAACAAAGATTGTTATCATCATCATCACAGTCCATTCATATACGTTCCACTGTTGGGCTCGAGCCTCCTCCATAATAGGAGAATATCCATTTTATATCCCTCTTACGATCACCCACGGGTAAGATAGGGGGTGGTGAATTGTATTCTTACTCCGTCACTACATGGATAAGATTATTATACCCCCGGAACCCCATGTATGCTTAATTTCAAGAAAATCGTTGGAGCCGTTTCCGAGATTAAGATTACATAAATATATATATATATATACAAGAATTGCACGTTTAAATATATAGTGAGATATATAGTGAGATTAAATATATAGTGAGATATATAGTGAGATTAAATATATAGTGAGATATATACAAGAATTGCTCGTTTAAAGATATAGTCAGATATAAGAGATTTCCACATATGTATTGACTCATCTCGATATCTCTGGAGCCATAAGGCCTACAGACTTTAAATTTGGTAGGAATATTGGTTTCGCTGAGTAAAGGTCAACTAAGAACAGATTTTACTGCTGGGTTGTAAAAATCACATTTTTTAAATATAGCTCCTACAGACTAAAAATTCGGTAGGTATATTTGTGTTACGATAAAGAGGTAAAATAAGAACGACTTTTTAAAAATTCCACACCTTTTTTTTTTTTTTTTTTATTGGTGGGCTATGGGTGCGTCTCGCCCCGCCAAATCGGTCCGGGGTGACGGAGAAGGCGGCGCGTGACCCCATAGACCCACCGTAAAATCCTCTCTCTTCGCCGTGCGAGCGGACCACCGGTACCCGATCTTTGTCTTCGGTGGTCCGCTTGGCGGTTTACCCTCGCGGGTTCCTCTCGTCGACGCCCCGACAGATTTCGACGTCGGGGCGTCGCCCTCACGCGGTGGCCTCGCGTCGGGTGACCGGACAATTCCCCGGTCCGATCACCCGAGGCCTGGGTTAGGGCGGCACCAGGCGCAGGTATTCGCGCCTGCGCCGCCCCAGCCGCTGGCGGCGGCCCGGGTCGCGGGAGTCCTCCCTGACTCGTTCCGCCGCCTCCTTCCGCGAGATGACAGCCTCGCAGAAGGCGGCGACCGCGTCCCAATTCCTGACGCTGTCGACCATCGCCCTCGCGACAGCCGGCAGCGCCAGGTCGGCACCGATAATAGCGACGAGGTCGCGGCGCTGCCCGTCCCAGCCCGAGCATTCCTCGAGCGTATGTTGCGCCGTGTCCTCGTCACTACTGCAATGATGGCAGCCCGGAGTCCACTCCCTGTACACGACCATGTGCAGGTATTTCCCGAAGCACCCGTGCCCCGTCAACACCTGCACTAGTCGGAAGGTGAGGAACCCCGTGCCGCCGCTCCATCCATTTCATCAATACGGGCCGGAAGGCTTCGACGGTCACGATACCGTGTCTAGGCCTCTCCAGCCGCATAACCCAACGGGCGATGACGTCTCGGCGGGCATCCTCGCGCCAGGTGACTATCTCGCTCAACGATGGGGAGCCACCCTCCTCGCGCACTGAGATAACCCGCCGGTAGAGGTCGGAGAGCATCTCCGCCTCTAGGTCCCACGGGGGTGTCCCGGCCAATAGGCACGCCGCCTCTGTCGACACCGTGCGGTACCCGCGAATGGCTCTGACCGCCATGGCTCTCTGTGGCCTCCACAGAACCGCCCTGAGCTGGGCGTACAGAGCCCTCGCCCACACGGGTGCGCCGTACATGGCCATCGGGCGGATGACCCCCGCATACAGCCGTCGGCCCTCGAAACTGGGTCCGCCCACATTCGGCATGAGCCGAGAAAGGGCGGACGCCGCGCCGACCAGCCGGGGAGCAATTTGGCGAAAATGCTCCCGGAACCACCATCGCCCGTCGAGCACCAGACCCAAGTACTTCATATGGGCCTGGATGTTGATCTGGATGGAGTTGACGACTAACGAGGCGCCGGTTGGCAGCCTTACGCGTGGCCCATGGAATAATAGGGCCTCCGTCTTATTTAAGGCCACCCTGAGCCCCAGCGCCTCGATTCGCCTGACCATCTCCTCGGTGCCGAGAGTGGCCAGGCTCGCCGCCTCTTCGAGTGTCCTGCCCCGGGCTGTGACGAGCGTGTCGTCAGCATAGCACACCAAGCTCAGCCCGGGGGGGAGACTCCCTCTCAACGCCCAGTCGTACCCGATGTCCCACAGAGTCGGCCCCAGAACCGACCCCTGTGGAACACCGCACGACATGGGCGTCCGCACAATGTCCCCTGCGGGACCCGCGCAGAGGATACTGCGCCCCTCCAAATAGTCTGCCACCAGCCGCCTGAGGTACAGGGGCACTCCATGGAACCGGAGCGCCTCCCTGATGCAGCTGAATGGCAGACTATTGAATGCTTTGGCGATGTCCAGCGACACCGCCAACAGCACTCCCTTGCCGGCGATAGCCTCCGCGGCCGTCTGCCTCAGGCGTAGCAGGGCCCCGATGGTCGAACGCCCCCTCCTAAACCCATATTGAGCGTCCGACAGATCGGGCCCCACCTCCTCCAAGTGTCGGACGATGCGGGCAGCGAGGACACGCTCCAGCAGCTTACCCACATCGTCGAGAAGCACGATGGGCCTGTAGGCCGACGGCACGGCAAATCCGGGGGCCGTCCCGGCTTTGGCAGGAGAACCAACCACCCCTCCTTCCAGCACTCAGGGAACCGTCCAGACGTCAGACAGGCGTTGAACAGTTGCCTGAGACGAGGCTCGAAGTGCTCGAGGAGCGCCGTCAACACCCGGACTGGTATTCCGTCCGGGCCGGGAGCCGTGGTGGCGGAGCGAATCCGCGCCACTGCCGCCCCCACTTCCGACTCCGTCACGGGTGGAACACTCTCGTCGTCGGCCTCCCGGTCTTGATCTGGCGAAGCCATGACCGGGGGCGTGTGTCCCGACTGCCGTGGAAATAGCTCCTCGATCACCTTACAGAGGAAGTCGGGCTGGAGGGTCTCGGTGAGGGGGGGGCCCTGCGCGCGAAGCTTGTTCAGCGACGCGCGATACGGGCGACCCCAGGGGTCACGGTCGAGACCGTCCAACATCTCCTGCCAACTCGCATCCTTGGCGGCTCGGATGGCCAGCCGAAAGGCAGTACGCGCACTGCGGTACGCCTCGTACAGCTGGCCCTCCCGCTCAGCGTCGCGGTGACGCCGCCGGCTGCGGGTGTAGGACCTTCGGGCACTGATACACGCCGCGCGAAGGTCCGCCAGTCTTGGGGACCACCAGTAGACCCCCTGCCTCGGAGGTAGACGCCGCACCCTGGGCATGGCCGCATCGCAGATCTGCGTTAACGCACTGCGGATGCGGACAGCCTCAGCGTCCACTCCGTCTGCTGGGGGTGGTGAGGACAGCCACGTGTGAACGATGGCCGCCTCCGCCAGTAGGTCCCTATCTAGACGACCCACAGCCCACCGCGGAAACGCGGGAGCTCCGTCCGCCCTGTGACCCCTACTGGGTTCCCGGGGGGAGACCTCCATCCGGATGTACCGGTGGTCCGACAGGGTCTCCGCCTCCTCCAGGATACTCCAGTTCCTCACCCGTGGCGCGACAGCGGGGCTAGCGAACGACAAGTCCACTATCGACCCGCCCTGCTGCCGCACACACGTGTTCACTGAGCCCCTGTTAACAACACAGAGGCCCAGTGAAGCCGCCCACTCAACGACCGCCCGCCCGCGGTCGTCCGTCATAGGGGACCTCCACGCCGTGGATTTGGCGTTGAAGTCCCCCAGGACCAGGACGAGGCCCGGTGCCAGTCGCCGTATCGAAGCCTCCAAGGTGGTGAGGGAGGCCCTGAAATCGTCCATTCTCCTGTTAGGGGAGAGGTAAACGCTGTAGAGTGTGATCCCTCCCCATTCCGCAGCGACAAATTCTTCGCCCCTATCCAAAAGGGATAAGGACGGGAAGTGCCGCCGCGTTGAGACGACGATTGCCGCAGTTCCGTTTCGGCTGACCACCCAATTGGGGCGATCAGGCACGACGTACGGTTCCGCGACTACGGCTGCACCAATCGACCACTCCGCCATGGATTGCAGGAGGAGATCCTGCGCTCCGGCGGAGTGGTTGGTGTTGGCCTGCAGGAGGTGAATGGATTCTGCAGCCATTAGTGGGCCGTATCCATCACCTCCGCCTCGCCAGTGGGCGATCGGGCCGCGCTAGGAGCGGGAGCGGCCGTGGTCGAAAGGCCGCCCCGCCCCTTTGGGGCCGAAGCAGGAGGTCTGCACGCCCCAGAACCCATGCGGTGCTTGGCGGGGGGCAGTGGGGCGGGGCGGCGCAAGATGCCGCCACGTGCCCGGTCTGACCGCAGCGGAAACACAATCCGCCGCAGTCGAAGCAATTGGTGCACGTCGGTCGAGTGTGTCCGACCGCCATGCACTTATAGCACCTCGCAGGCCGGTGCTCAAGCACGGTTACCCGCGCTGAGCTCCAGCCCACGAGGAGCCTGCCTGAGCCGGCCAGTTGCCTGACCGACTCCACCGGGCACTGCGCCCAGGCAGCACCTACGCCACCCGGACCGGGACGAATGGCACCGACCCGGACGGTGTCTATGGGACACCCGGTTTTCGAGGCAATAGCCTCCCGGATGTCTTCCACCGTCACGGAGTCGTCCAGACCAGAAATGCGCATTTCGGCGCACTTGACGGGCCTGGCGATCCTGATGCCACCCTCCTCGGCGAACAGACCTCGCAGCTTCTCAGCTACGCTGTCAGCCGTCTTGGCGCCCTCTGCCCCTGGAAACTCGAGGATTCGAGCCCCCGTCCGGGCCTTGCGGGTCCTGGCTTCGACGCCTCCAATATCGGAGACGTCTAGCTCCCGCCGGGCCTTCCTCAAGACGGCCTCGTAGCTGAGGCCCTTCTCGGCCGCCTCAGGCAGCACAGTGATCACCACTGCGGCTGTCTTTGGCGGCTTGAGCCCCTTGCGCGACCTCTTCTTCTTGTCGCCAGCTCCTGTCTTGGGAGCGGAGACCTCAGCGGCGCGCTTGGCCTCCGCTCTCCTTTTTTGGCCGCGACTCCTTCTATCGCGCTCGGCCACCTGCCAACCCTCTTCGGGTACGGCAGTCGTGCCAGACGCGGAAGGCCTCGTCGCAGCCTCTCTGGTCGTCGCCGGCGGTTTTGTTGCGGGCGGCTTCAGCGGTCCGGCAGGAGCCGGCGCCGTCTTCCTCCTCAGGGCAGGTCCCTTCGGAGCGGGGCCGGGGCCTTTGGGCTTAGGCCCGGCCGCGGCCGCGGCGTAGCTCCCCACGCGGCCACCCTGACAAGGCAGCGGGGCGGGGGCTGGTGCCGTATGTGGCCGCTTATCTGCGGCAAGAGGCGGCCGGACACGTGGTTCTGGAGGCAGCCTTGCCTCCAGAACGGCGAAGCGCGCATCGACAATTTTGCCCACTGCGTCGATTATCGCGCGCAGGGACTCATCCGGCAATCCCCCCACCGCAGGCAGCGGGGTTGGCCTCGGGGTCGGCAGCGGGGTCGGCGCCTCCGGTTGAGCCTCCACCGGGGCCCGCTCCGAGACGCTTGGCGACTTCGTCGCCGTGGCGCGAGTCGTCCTCCTCGCTACCGGGACAGGTGTCGGCTCGGTGACCGTGACGGCTTCAGCCGGCGGCGTGCTCTCCGCAGCGGGGGGCATCCTCCTCGCCGCAGGGACGGGTTTCACCGCGGCAGCTGTTTTGCGCGCCTTGGCCGACGGCTTTGGCGCAGGCGGTAGGAACTGCGCCATCTGGGCCCGCAGGTCGGCCATGTCTTTGGCCAACATGTGGTTTTCCCGACGCACCGACTCCAGCTCGGACCCCAACTGGCGGTTCAGGTCCCGCAGGCCTGAGACCTCGCTACTAAGGCGGGCATTTTCAGCCTGCAGGTCCAGGGGGCCGTCGCTCGCAGCAGGCGCCGCCTCACGCCGAGGGGTCGCCGACCTTCTTCCTGCTACTGCGGCCCCTCGCCCCCTGCGAGAAGCCGGCACCTTCGGTGGAGGCATGATGGTCCCGCTCCCCTCGGAGTCGGCGCCCGAGCTGCCTCCCTTGCTCAGGGGGCGCTTTCGCACCTGCGAGGGGAGGGCCTCCTCCCTGGTCTTCTCAGCCGCCGCCACGGGACGCGGCGACGACTTAGCGGGGGCTTTAGCGTCCGACCCGCTATCTCCTCTGGACGGCCCTGCGGATATACCGCCCTCGTCCATCTTAGCGGCAGATCTGCTGCCCTCATCCACGGACGGCTCTGCGACGTCACTGTCGCCCTCGTCCGTAGACGGCTCTGCAGCATTTCTGCCACCGTCCTCCTTTTCAGCGGTGGCAGCCTCTCTCCGCGCACGCCGCTCCTCCATCCTCCTCTTGTAGCTGGAAGCCTGCCCCCGGCTCTTCCTGGGCGACTTCCGCTTCACTTTTTGGGCCTCCACGATTTGTGCCGGGCCCTCGGCGGACGCCTCAAGTCCTGAGGACGAGGCGTCGTTGTCAGTTTTGCGTTGGCTTGACAAGGCCGTGGTGTGAGAATCACAGGGATTCCCGTCGGTTTTTAAAGGTTTTAAATTTGAGGTATCCATATGATTCCCACGAGTATGGAAGACTCATCGTCGACCCGAGCAGAGATTCCTGTACTCGGGCAAGCCTACATTTACCAACCAGGGGGGCAGCCGGTGCCCTGGCTGGAGCGTGCTAACGACAGAACAACCCATCTGCCATGCATCTTCTCGCCGCACGCCAGAACTTAAGATTCTGGGTGATTTCCGAGTCCGAATGTTACTTCGAACTCTTTATAGAGGTTGTCTTCCTCGCGGTCCGGGCGGTTAAGCCAAGACCCTCGCTCCTGAAACTAAGACAAGCAAAGAATCAGGTTTACGATGTGTGGGCGGTGGCAAGTGCCTGCCCAGCCCTCAAATGAATGAGTGACTGAGCCCGTCCCGATATTTCGCGCCCTATAACCTCTACTACGACTGTAGTAGAGTAAGGAGCGAAATCGCGCAGATATTCGCTACGGACGACAGTACAACAGAAGAACTGGGGACCGCCGCCCACACCCAGGGTACACCGCGTGGAGGTTTCTGGGATAGTACCCCAAAAAAAAAAAAAAAAAAAAATTCCACACCTAAAGGGGATAGGTGCAATCCCAAAAATTCAAATTTTCCAATACCGCCCCTACGGACTTGGAATTTGGTGTGGACTTTGTTTCTGCCCTGTAAAGGTCAGATGAATTAGGATTTTAAGAAACTTCTATCTGAAAGGAGGTCTATGTAGCGAAATAAACTACTCAACTGAAGTGACATAACCGAAGCGAAGCGAGGGCGGGTCGCTAGTTATCTATAAAGATACATGTTTTCGACACTTTCCAGTACTAAATATTTCAGGTTTGTTATATAACGGGATCCCCAAAAGCATATTCATTGATCCAAAATTCAAGTAGATACTAAAAAAAAACTACACTATATAATAATAATATATTATTATATTGTATAACATTTCCATTGTATAATCTTATAATTTACTTTTATTTATGGTCTATCCCTAACGAACAACTAGTTAATTATTAGTTTTTGTTAGGTCAGATAGAATCTATTTCTATACGACGCCCAGAATGTAGGCTTACATGTATTGTTTCAAGCTAATTGCGTGGTATTATTTCAGTTTATTCCAGAAATACTATGTAATTAATAAAAAAGGCTTTGAACATTTGATTACTTAACATTCAATTTTTGCGTGTTGTTTATTTAGTAGCCTTTATTATAAGCACTGAGTCTATAACCTTGTGTTATTAAGAAAGTTTATAAGAATAATTGTTGTGCTAATCAACCTATTGTATTATTATAGAAATTACTGATCCCGGTGGTGAAAATTAAACGTATATGTATATAGAATATGATGGCTGCTCTAGTAGTTAACTCGTCATCAGATACCACTTGTGGAATCTGGTTCAGCGATAATCTTTTACATTATATTTGAATCTTAGGTTATATCGAGGTTTAAAGGGCATCCCGAGCTAATTCTTACTTAACATACTTACAACTATTAAAAAAAAAAAGTAGTAGATAAACCCGCTCAGTTTCTTGCCGAGTCTCAGCAGCGTTTACCTGCCGAACCGATGGTAGTTTATAGGATTAATTTAAAATTTTATTTTTTAAAATTATTTTTATATATGAATAGATAATCTATTGTGGTGTGGAAGTGGAAGGATGTAGGTACCGGGGGAGACCGAGACTAACTTACCTAGACCAGATTGGTTACGTTCTGAAGGAAGGTGGAGTCAAGAGTCTCCGAAACCGGCGAGCGTGTATGAATGAGGAGGAAGCGAGTAAAGTATGCAAGGATAGAGCTCTCTGGCACTCTGTTCTCTCTGCCTACCCAGCAAGGGATATGGCGTGATGATATGTATGTATGTATGTAATCTGTTGATATCTGCTTTTCTCTTCCATTATGGAAAAGGCTAACATAGAGACTTATATCGTCTGAGATGATGATAATGCTCTGTTCCTATGAAGTAGAAGACCGATATATACATCTAAAGATCATCTGACAGAGATTCCTTGAAGAGTTTGTGGAAAGAGATTGAAAATAATTACTTAAATGAATAAACTAGATTAGATACAGGACTAACTTCATATATATTTGTTGCTTAAAACCAACAATCAGTTGCTAATATTACATCACTTGCTAGCCATGGTGAAACTTAAGCTATACAAATAGTTGTACCATTCTCGAACTTCCTATGCTCGTTTTCACAGAGACAAATTAAGCAAATTGATTGTTAGGCAAATTATATGTCCCATAACATCATTAATAAATTGATATTATAAATATAGTTTGTATTTTTTTGAAAATATTATTCATTTTATTTGGCACCGTAATTTCTTTACTTGTTGTGGCATGATAGGAGCTGACCATACCTCTACTTTGGAGCACCAAAGGGGTAATATAAAAATTTGTTGCACTTGTCACTCGCACCGTGGTAATTTGATTTTAGTGGTCTGCCCTTAGCTAACGTGTTCAGATTCTTATCAACACTATATTCCTGAACATCAACTCTACCCGGTAGCTATTGAAGATGACGAACTATCGTCAACCATCATCATCATCCATGAACGCAATATTTGTCATTTAATGTGATTTCATTAATTTAAATAGCAATAAAATAATTTTTAAAAATTATGTTCTGATGTGACATGTTATTAAATTAAACGAAAAAGATTAATAAATTATGAAATAATTAAGAATTTATTTCAGTTAATCCGGCTCGTATTTCTATTAATCCTAAAGAGATTTAAGTCCGTCAAAATTAATTAAACCTAACAAAAATTAAACTCAACATTAATAGCGTGCTTAAGAATGATGGATAAATAATTGCATTACAAAAGGAATAAAAGAAAACTTAAATATTTTTTGTTCAAATCTCAACTGAATTTATTACAAAAGAATGAAATAAAAGATTTAGACACTAACCATTTTTAGATTGATTGCACAAATAGTTTAGAGGTCTAATTTGGAACCTCCAATATCGAGTATTAGATCTTCGACTTCCTTGCAGGGCAAGTATTTGTGTGACCCATACATATGTTGAAAATATGTAAATGGCTTATGTCCAACCATGACGTCTATGGGCTGATGGATGTATGGATGGATGTTTCGCAGTAAATACTCTTTTCCCATCGAATGTCGCTGCGGCTGTTGGACAAAGGTCTCTTTAAGAAAGTACAGACATAAATAGCACGCTCTATATGGGGTTTGGTGGTTACAGTTGGTGTTGTAAGTATTCCCAGGGAAATGCTTCTGATCATCTTACTGGTATCCATCATCGGTTTTTACGAATCCCCCGAAAGTAATGAGGTTATGAACTTGAATTCTTAATCCATTACTACAGGGAAAGTGTGTCAATTCCTAATTCAATTCCGAAAGGTTTAAGTTTTGAATGAATATTTATTTTTCTTAAGCTGTGTGGTAGCGGCTTCGAATACTACCAACCCTTGCTTTGCTCGTGAGTGTCGTGAAAGACGGCTAAGAGCCTTAGAATGAACTGGGCTAACTCTATCTGATGCCGATTGGTCAACAATTACATTCCTAAGGAGGGTTGACGTATGGCAGGTGGCCGGTCATAAAACTATTGCCAATAACTTCTACAATATGTACTATGAAAAAAAGAGTACATATTTTATCTACCCCAAGTAATTGGGATAAGAGTAGGAGAATGATGATTTATTTTTCTTAAAAGAAAACCATATAGGTAGTTTACCATCAGCTAGGTGCAAATATCGCCAATTATTAACTAAACAGGACTCAAGTCGCCAAGCGAAGTGAAAGACAAAGCAAATCAACGAAATGAAAGACGAATGTCTTAGTCTTGTTGTTCAACTATAAACAAACATGAAAAATTTTGCATTATTTCCTTTATTAACGATTTTATGGTATAATATATATCTTTTTTTTTACACTAACCCGCCGGGCTGGCCACAGATGGCAAGGAAGCGGTACCAGTGGCCGCCCTAATGGCGATCCGTCGCCCCGGAAGGAACGGGCGGCGTGTGTCCAGACCATAGCATATCCATAAAAAAATTCTATAATTTCGATTTATTACCAGACCTTTAAGTCGTGGCAGGGCCGAAGTAGATGGCACGACTGCGACTACGGTAGTGGGCCGGCTGTCCAGAGTATTCTAGTAGTCCCTCACTCTCGCAGAAAATCAGCGTTTGAGCACTGGCAATGTGCTGTTGCGCTTCATTCAGTGAGCTAGAAACCCGGTGGACCAACGTTTTGTGTGAGTTTTGGTTGGTAGGCAGCGTCTAAACCCTGATATTGCAAAGGTCCATAAGCGGCAGCAACACTAAACATCAAGTATCTGCTTGCCCGTTTACCACCACAAGAACCAAAAAAATAACGTCCCACACATTTTTTATAGTGGTACTCTTTTATAATCAAAACGGCAGACAGGTGTGTAACCAGTTGACTAACACACTCATATTTTATCTTATAAATTATATCTCCTCACTTCACGTGAAAACGCGAAGACTATGCACTAGACATATTTTTTAAAGACATCTTCCTGCACTAAGGAAATAATCCTTGTATTGCAGGGGACTTTACAAACATGCAATTAACGCAGACCAATTTTACCCAGACTCAGAAACACATTTTCTGGATCGCACAAAGTATCGTTATGCGTAGGAATCGAACCCATGGCACAGGCACGGAAGGTCGGTACCTTAACCACTACGCCATCTGTTCAGACTGAATTCCAGACTTTGTGCAAATTTCAATATCAAACAACAATTAATATTATACTTTTTGCCAGTTTCAGCTACGCCTGGACCTGATTATATCGTTGGCTTTCATTCTTTGTATTATTAGCGAGTTGAAATAATATTATACTAAATATTTCAATATATATTTTACTGAAAGAAGTTATTTTTTCCTTTAAATATATAAATATTATCTAATTCTCATTAAGCTCTATAAAGTAAAAGAAAATATAAATAAAAACTTACAAATTACTGGGCTTTCGATTTGTCAGCGTAACTATCAGAATTAAATAGAAAACTAGAATACACTGTAATTTATTTATTATTATTAAAAGCAGAACATCTGTTTCTTATTTTTACTTACACTGTTATTACAAAACTATTACTTATTTTGTATTTCTATCTATATTATCATAATAAAGCTAGAGAGTTTGTTTACTTAAACGTATCACTCCGTAGATCTAGAACTTATATTTTTATATACTTCATTTATTATTTTTTATCGAGAAAGTTCTATAAAATTTACAATGAAATACATAGAAGCTTAATAGTGATCATAAATATCATCATAATTATTGTCATTAAGCCTTTTGCCATCCACTGCTAGATATAAGCCATCCTCATATTTAGGACGTAGGCCTCCCTATTTCTTTGCTGCTCTTATTTGGAGTTAAATCCATAACCGCCAAGCTTGGCACGCGGATTGGCTATCCCAGTAAGGTGTTATATAGAAAGGAGAGAGGTGCTATCCACTCCACTAATCCACCAGGTCGGCTAAATCAATGTATTTTAGCCGATTTGGTCGAATATTCTTAGCCAATTTTTACAAGTAAAGAGTGATGACAATTGTGTTCTTACTCCTTCGTCACACAGGGATCATAAATACGTCATATCATAATATGTATTAAAATGGGTATAAATAGTAGCAGCGAGATGCTAATGTGTTGCAAAATGTTAATGGTCAATATTGTTATTACAACAGCTATCGTAATAAAAAGCTCTTCTTAAAATGTTATTAGTAACAATGTTTTTTTTGGTTCTTTTTTTTTAATTTTATTGCTCTTGGTGGCTGTTATGGTTGTTGTTATTGATATAAACGCAATGGTAAATGGTAAATGATCTGTCATTATATTTTTGACACACTTTACAATCCTTACTAATATTATAAATGCGAAAGTAACTCTGTCTGTCTGTCGCTCTTTCACGCTAAAAGTACTGAACCGATCTACATGAAATTTGGTACACAGATACTCTAGAGCCTGACAAAGGACATAGGCTACTTTTCAATGCAAAAAGGAATTATCGTTATTTTTAAAGCCAGAAGCTTGAAACTTATTTTTAGGCTATTGATTAAATAAATATGACATTAAAATTTCTTAAAAATATTACCCTTAAGGGGTAAAATAAAATAGGGGATGAAACACTTCAGGATAGTAAACCTTCTATGCAAGCGAAGCCGCGGGCGGCAGCTAGCATATTATATTAAGACTATAATGTGGTCGACTTGCTTGTTCCATGACGACATGACAGAGAGCGGGACAAAGTGAGATCACGGAAGCGGTGGACATTATTGCCAGACTTCAATACTATGTAATAGTGGCAAACAAGCAAGCAGTACACCTGATGGTAAGTGGTACGGCCGAACATGGAACTTTGTAATACCAGGGGTACAGCTAGCCTGTTGCCTAACAACAACAAAAAAAAAAAAAAAACACTAAACCCACACAAAAGTTGGGCTGCCGGCTCTCTCGCTCGTCGAACGAAGCACAGCAGCACATTGCCGCTTTTCAGACGTCAATTTTCTGCGAAAGTGTGGTACTACCCCGATCGGACCGGCCCGCGGCTGTAAACAGAGAACTGTCATTAATATGGTCCTACCAGTCTTGATGTATAATTATTATTCTCAAAACACTTTTATTATTATTTATTACGCTTTGTAGCTTTCTATGATGCTTACATTCAGTAGAGAATAGTAAAGAACTGAATGATGAACTCGACGTTTTGTTTTTATGATTATGAAAGGAATTTTAACTTCCGACATATTATTATACTTTAAATATAAAATTATATTTCACGTTCAAATTTAAATTAAATTGATTTGAAGGCACAAAATATATCATAACGAAGAACACGAAGAAAATATTTAAAACTGATAACAATATGAAACTATTTATTACAGAATATGAACTATCTAGATCTTTATAACTTAACTTTTTTTTTTAACTTATAGTAAATATTTTTCAAACAAAAGATATTAAATATATTTCTTTATGAGTTCAACATATATTTAATCATATTCTTAATAAGGAACGACAACAATCCTCTACCTGCCTATGATACTCTGCAAGTGTTATAGTAATTCAGGAATAAAAAAATTAAGTAAATTACAACCACTGAAAGAGAAACAAAACTCAAATCAAGATTATAATCCTAGTATTGAGTGTATTTTTAATTAATATTAAGTATAAACTGATTTTATACCTGGTTAAGAAGATATAAAATGCGAAAGTAGAAGGATGTAGATACCAGCGGAGACCGAGACTAACCTACCTAGGGCAGATTGTTCACATACTAAAGGAAGGTGGAGTCAAGAGTCTCCGAAACGTGGCGAGCATGTATGAAGAGAATTATGAATGTTGAGGAAGCGAGTGAAGTATGCAAGGATAGAGTTCTCTGGCACTTTGTTCTCTCTGCCTACCCTGCAAGGGATATGGCGTGATGATATTTATGTATGTTATACCCATTTTAATCATCCTAGAACAGATTCAAACCAAATGTATCAGACATAAATAGTGTAACATCTAAAAATATGTGTCATCTCTCCTCTATATATTCTCTAACAACAAAAGCGGTACATTTATCTCCAAAAACAATCCATTTTGAGAAGCCTCAACAAATATTCTTACATAATCCGATAACCTTAGAAATATGTCTTACATATTACATCAATATTTCAAGAAAACGAAAGATGAATATAGAAATTTTATCATATAAAAAAAAACACACAATTGAATTTGATCTCACTAAAAATAATCGTCTTCCGTGTGGTGACGGAGTAAGAATACTATTCACCACCCCATATCTTACCCGTGGGTACGAGATGACTAAGGGATATAAAACGCATATAACATCTATGCGAGAGAAGGAAAACTCGAAACAAAACCCTATACCAATATGTCTGACCAGCGCGGTATAGTAGCTTCATTTCCCTCCCATTAAGGAGGAGGCCCGAGTCCAACAGTAGGACATTTATAGGCTGTGATGATGATCATGATGAAAAATAATCTCGCTGAAGAGTTTTCATTTATATAAAATTACAACTTAATAGTGAATAATTATATCGAGAATGATTCAACACGCAGAAAATAAACTATAGTTTAATTAAAAATAAACGTAATATTAAATCTTGTTATTTTTAGTGCATTTGGTACTCGACTACCAGTTATAAAATACTGAGTTACCAACTCAAACTATGTTACCTACTAATTAATAAGATACACCATTAAATAACGCATATCGCAGAAAAAATATGCAGGGTACTTTAATGTTAAGAAGAATATAAAGCAAGTGTGAATGGGATGAATACAAAGAGAAGACAACGTCATACATTTCCACCAAATTTGGTCAAAAATATGTTGACGAGAGGTCATATTAAGAGTATGCGTAATCGTAGAGTATGCATTCAGACTATTATAAGTGTGAATGAAGCGATGGAAGTATGTCAGGATCGTGGTTTGTGACAATCCGTCTCTGCCTACCTCTCTTGAAACAGGTGTCAGGCTATGAATGTATTTAAAAATGTAGGGCAAAGATTTAGAAAGATATACAGTAAACTGATTCATATCAAAGTAGATGATACAAGCACTTGAATACTACTTTAATTGAAATCGTAGCTGAATGGTACATAAGTTCATTAAGTTTCATAAGTAAGTATGATCTCACTAAGGAATTAAATGCTCACTTATATGTCTAAACGAGAGTGGTCTTACGCTGGTTTATTTATATAAACCTGGACTCATGTCTACGTTATTGCAATTACTATGGATAATAATAGTGGCAAGACAGTGAGACAACAACAAAATTTATGTTTACCTACGTATATAACGTGAAATGTTTTCAAGCTCACCCTTTTTTATATAGTGCCTGACATTTGAAGGATAAAAGGGTGAGACTTAAAAAAAAAAGTATATATGCGTATACACGGTGAACTAAAAGGACTCAGGTTGAAAGCACATTACCTCTCGGTCTCGTTAAAAAAGAACATTTCCCACAAAATCTTAAGAAGTTTTTGCTTGAGGCGTTATGACAAATGGATAATCTCAGCCGCAAAGGTCTTATACGTTTTGCTTATGTTTTATACATACTTGTATCCGCGACAGATGAATAATAACAATGTATAATAGAATATAGAAATAAAACTATTTTTACGGATTCTATAGTGTTTATATTTGATTTTTAATTTCCCGACGTTTCAAATACTACAGCGTTCATGATCGGAGGAGCACAGTCAGTCTTCTCGTGAATATGAACGTTAATAATAGTTTTAATTCATATAAAAATAGTTCTTTTTTAATGTTTAATGTTTGCGTAAATATCAGAAATCATTGAATACAGAAATGCTAGCTGGTATATATTTGTTTCGTTTAATTGTCCATCCTAGTCTAATAATTACTGAATAATTTTCATACAAACAAAACAGGATATTTCAGTAATACTGGTGTTATTAAAAATGTACAATTTTCAAGAAATATTTTTTTTTTATAATTGTAGGTCAAAAAATTAATTAATTTACGATGTTCACAATCTGTCTTAAATATAGACTTTTACAGAGTACTTAATTTAAGGAACTACTTAAAATAAACATCTTTTATTATCCTATCACTCTAGGCAAAATTGCAGAATTGCTATTGATGATAAGATCTCGATACCGACGGTCCTCACAAACGGTAATAGAAAGATAGTATACGCCTAGATTACACGCTGTTTCGTCTGCCACCTTGGTTGGTTTGAACGAGATAAGATCAGACTTAGTCTGTCCCCCAAAAAAGGCCGTTGCAGAATATATCCATATCGCCCAATTGTATTATCATCTGCTACTGTATCATCATCATCATCCTGCGCTTACCTAAATTATTTGAGATCGACGCAAAATGTGCTATCCTTCCACATAGCTCTATCAGATGTTATTTCTGTGGTCACACTCTGTATATCTATGTCATTCTTCACACAGTTCATCCATATTTTCTTTGGTCTTCATTCACCCTAAAGCCTTATGCCCATACCTTGTCAAAAGTTCACTCCTTAAGTTTGCCATGACTGACGCGAATTTCAAACTTACTCAATTCGTCATCATCTGCCACTGTACTTTTCCATGAAGCTATGTACATGTATATATAAACTCTGTAAATACTATCTGACTAGCCTTCTTGGTTTTAAGTTAAGTGCACAGATAGCGCAGTGATTAAGATAGCAACATATCATGCTAAGTGTCGCAAGTTCGATTCTTACACAGAGCAATATTTCGTGCGTGCCATAAACTATTGTCTAAGTGTAAATTTTATCGAATGTATGTTTGTGGAGTTCCACGCAATATATTTTCTAAAAAAATATTATGAACTATATAGGTATATATAAAAAAGCCACATTTCCAATTTCTATACTATATTTTATTACTTAGATTGATGAATAAAGACTTAGCTGGTGTTACTTTAAAAAAAAATTCGCTTTATTTTTATTTGCGCTTGTTTCTTTAAAGTGCCTGCGTTAAATATAAACAAAAAAAACCCTTTATCTCCATAAAGATTTTTGTATTTCTTTTGTGTCTCTAGGGGAATCCCGGACTCGTCATACAATGTAAAAAAATATCCTTTATGGTTGTCTGTCTTGACAGCAGCATATCAAGGACCATGCACAAAAAATGTATATATATACTTTTGACGCTTGACGCTACGGTTATTCATTGTTTACCTGCAATGCGACTAAGTTTATTTACTATTTCTACTTTTCATGGTCTACTATTTCTGATGAGGCATGCAGTTAAAAAGGTAAAAATTCTACATAATTTTAGTATCATACAAGAAAATACTATATATATCTTAATAATATTCGTGTGGTGACAGAGTAAGAATACAATTCACCATCTTACCCGTGGGTGATCGTAAGAGACGACTAAGGGATATAAACCGCATATAACATTTATGCAAGAGAAGGAAAACTCGAAACAAAACCCTATACCAACACGTCTGACCAGCGCTGTATAGTAAGTTAATTTCCCTCCCATTACGGAGGAGGCCCGAGCCCAACAGTGGAACATATATGAGCTGAGGTAATGATAATGATGATGATGTAATACTATTTATCAAAATGTACGTGCTTGTTTACACTGGCCTAATTGATGTATTTTTTTTTTGCTCTTGGTGGCAAAGAAAAAAGCAGCACACGTGATCGTAAGTTTTCCTGTCGCCCTTACCTTGCAATACCAAAAGTACAGCTAGATCACTGCCTACTTATAAAAATAAAAACCCACCCAAAAAATTGGGCTTCCGGCTCTCTCATTCACCGAAAGGAGCACAGCATCACATTGCCACTGTTCAGGCGTCGGTTTTTCTTTATTGCTAATGGTGGCAAATGAGCAAGCAGCATACCTGATGGGAAGTATTACTGCCGCCTTTGCAATACCAAGGGCCGCCGCCTACCAATCGAAACCCCAAACCCACCCAGTTGGGCGTCTAACTATTTTGTTTACTGAACAAAGCACGATAGCATATTGCCATTACTCAGACGTCGATCTTCTGCGAGAGTGTGGTATTACCCTGTAGCGGCCGACCCGCGGTGGTAGACAGAAAATTGCCAACAGTGTAGTCCTACCACTATTAAACATACATACATACATATCCCTTGCAGGGTAGGCAGAAAGAACAGAGTGCCAGAGAACTCTATCTCTGCATACTTCACTCGCTTCCTCAACATTCATAATTCTCTTCATACACGCTCGCTGGTTTCGGAGACTCTTAACTCCACCTTCCTTCAGTACGTGACCAATCTGGTCTAGGTAGGTGAGTCTCGGTCTCCCCCGGTACAAATAAAATTAAATAAATTACATTACTACTAGACCTAGACCAATTCTTCATCACCATCTTGGCTTACACACGTCCCACTGTTGGGTTCAAGCCTTCTCCATAGTAGAATAAAACACCACGCTTGTCAAACGGGTCAGTAAGAGTCTTCATTTAGAGCTTTCTTTCTTTTTCTTAGATGTTGTATGCATATTATATCTAATTTCTTTTATTTTACCCATGGGCAAGATAGGGTTAATTGTTATATTTTTCCCCCTTCATCATACAAAATATGTTTCATATATAGAACACGAAAATACTATATGGTATGAGTATGTATTTCCACTGCTACATAAGCGGTTATGGCTTTTCAACATTTATCATGGCTCGCGTCACTCAAGCAGTGTCACAGACAGAACTAAAGGGGACGTGACCGCGTATAGGGCCTCTAGAGATAATGATGTCATTAAGGGAACGAGGGAAATAAGTAATTGGCGTTTTTGTCCGAGATATTCATACGTACTTCACAAGTTAATTAGATTTGAGGATAGTTGGGATGTTGAAATTATTATAAAAATATATATAATAACTAGCAGATCAGGCCACGCGTTGCTGTGGCTTAGGTTAGCCTCAGTAATACTTTTTGTTTATTCTAACAAATTTTAGCTTACATGAAGCGTTTGTACATTTAACATAGCGCCATCTATTAAATACTTACTGAATCCAGTCAACAGATTCCGCCATCTTTTAAAATCCTTTTGATATAACATATGATTTTGACTGTCAAATATTAGACATATAATTTGCAATAAAATTATATTATTATAAATTGAGATTTAAGCTATCCTATCTTTTAAGTTGGATCAAACTACACTTGCTGTGCAAATTTGGTTAGAATCGGTTAAGTACTTTATGAGTCCATCGCGGACAAACAACGTGACACGTAATTTATATATATTAAGATAATATTAATAAATAGCATTCAATGAACCCTAGATCTGTAAATTTTATAAACAGATAGTCAAAACTAACCACGCCCAAACCGCCCCAGTGACAAAAGTTGATCCGTCCAAGTTGCTGTTGAGCCGTTCACCGGCAATTTAGTTTACTACCGGTACTGACTTCTTGATTTCGGTCACACAGACCATCTTGATGTACTGGGTCTGTTTCCTACTATTATTCAAAAGACTCGATCCCAGCGGTGACAAGTTTGTAAGCTGAAAAGATATGTTTTATTATCTAAACTAGAGGTGTGTACCAAATGTATGATAAATCAACGGAAAAGAGGCAAAGGTTCAATTTCTAAATTATGAAAAGCAATAGATATATAAAGATAAATAATATGGTAAAATAGCAATCCCACACCACAGTGACGGGTTAAGAATACAATATTTCAACACTCCTAACCTTTTCATGGGACTGGTACTGACTGAAGAATTACCAGAAGAAGGTGCATCAACACTTTTCTACAACTTATAACATGAACTGCAATCACCAATTCACTCCTCAACCTTATTGAAATCTATTACCCAACACGGACAACAAAAACCTAATAAATTAATATAAAAAATGCGAAAATACACCAATATACCTTTAAAGAACAAAACCAACAGCAAAATCTGTAAGTAAACCTAGAAAAGCCTATACCGCAAATATGCACGTAAAAATATTTCTTAAGATACAATGGATAACAAAAACTACTGAATACCCACGAAGTAAATATATCCCGGGAGTCGATAAATCATTGTTTAGAAAGGCCTAGGGATGGGTAGGCTGTCTTAAAATATTGTTATCAGAATAGAAGTTTAACAAAGGAGAAATAAATATATGAGAGCTTTAATCCTTACTAATATTATAAATGCGAAAGTAACTGTGTCTGTCTGTCGCTCTTTCACGCCAAAACTACTGAACCGATCTAAATGAAATTTGTTACACAGATAGTCTAGAGCCTGATAAAGGATATAGGCTACTTTTTAATGCAAAAAAAGGGTTGTAAAGGGCGATGAAAAGTTGTAAGGAAGTATCGTCATTTTTAAAGCCAGAAGCTTGAAACTTATTTTTGGACTATTGATTAGATGTAAATAAATATGACACTTAAATTTTATAAAAATTTTACCCTAAATGGGTAAAATAAAAATAGGGGATGAAAAACTTTAGGAAAGTAACCTTTTGCGCGAGCGAAGCTGCGGGCAGAAGCTATTATTAATATAAATAACTAGTAGGGGGGCATAGTCCGGAGCGTGCTCGTTCACGTCCCCTGCCAGTCTAATTAGACTGCTAATCCGGCTCGATATGCGTACCGCAATGCGGGTTAGGGCGTCCCCCGGAGGCGACGCGTACCGACCCGCCCCCATCGGTACGAACTTCGGCAGTTGCGGCGATGGGGGCCGCCACCCATCACGCCTTGGCCAGTCAGGCGAGTCGAGGAGAGCAGAGTGCCGGGTGGGCACGTGGAATGTAAGAGGTTGTGTGGAAGGTAAGTTGCACGAACTGATATCCGTCATGGCGGACAAACAGCTAGACGTGCTCTGTGTAACAGAGACCAAGCGAAGGGGCAGTGACGCCTGCGATCTTCCTGGTGGCGGGATGGCTCTGTGGTCTGGTGTACCACAGAGCGATCGAGCTAGCATGGGGGTAGGAGTGCTGTTGTCCTCTCGCTTGGCCTCAGGTGTGAAGGATTACGGAATGTATGATCCCAGACTTCTTTGGGTCCGTATAAAACTTGATGTCACCAAGGTATTCATGGTTGTAGCATATTCTCCCGTAGGATGCTCGGTGGCATCAGACCTAGAGAAGTTTTGGGATAATATTAGGGAAGTTCTGGATATGGCAGAAACCAGTGAACGCGTGATTATATGCGGAGATTTGAACGGATGGGTGGGGACCAAGCGTCCCGACTATGAGGACGTACTTGGTCCATTTGGTGATAAGAGAATGAACGATGCAGGTAGGCTCATAGCGGATGTATGCATGGAGAGAAACCTTATTGTGTCAAACACATTTTTCCAACATAAGGACATCCATATGTATACATGGAGAAGGAATGAACAGAAAAGTATAATAGATTTAATTTTGGTAGATAGTCGCCTCCGAAGCAAAATATTGGACGCAAGAGACTACAGGGGCCCCACAGTCGATACGGACCACTATCTCGCTATTGCGAGATTTAGTGGTCTGTTCAGAAAGTGGAGGCACTGGCGAGAGCGTGTCCACTTCGGAGGGCTTGAAAGAATAAAGGTTGAAAGGTTGCAAGAAGAGTGTGTAAGGGAAAAGTATGCAGAGGGTGTCCGAGAACGGCTGACGATGGCAAGCCAGCCGCAATCGGACATTGAAGAATGCTGGAGAGTATTGAAAGAGAGTATGGTAGATACAGCGAAAGAAGTATGTGGAAGTTCAAAGAAGCATAGAAAATCAAATGGTGATGCATGGTGGGATGCGGAAGTGGCAGCTTCCGTAGAGCAAAAGAAGAAAGCGTGGCTGGACTATGTCTCTTCTTTGAATCTGAATGACAGTATGACTGAACAGAAGAAAGAAATATATCGGCAATGTAAGAATGACACCAAGGCCTTAGTGAAAGAGAAACGTGATAGAGCAAGTATGAGTGCAGAAGGTAGGCTGACTAAAAACTTCGAGGGTAACACCAAACTCTTTTGGAGGGAGGTGAAGAAGTCTCGGGGTAGTTGGTCAGTCTTCAGAATGAATAAAATAAGGTCTAAAGGTGGAGACATTCTTACACAAACACAAGACGTGTTAAGCCGATGGAGTGAATATTTTGGCAATATGTATGCGGATGCTACGGTTGGAGCCGGTGTCGCATGTGATTTAGTAGATCAACATTCGTTAACGGCGTCCTCCGATGGCATCAGTAAGGATGAAGTTGAATGGGCGATAAGAAGTTTGAAAATGGTAAGGCAGCGGGCATTGATATGGTGTCTGTCGAGATGATCAAGCTTGGTGGCTCCTGTGTCTGGGAGGCGTTCCTGTTGCTCCTCAATTTATGTTGGAGCTCGGGAATGATTCCTGGGGACTAGAATAGCGCAGTCATCGTGCCTTTGTTTAAAAACAAGGGTTCACGTTATGACTGCGCAAATTACAGAGCCGTAAGCTTGACCAGTTTGGCAGCAAAAGTGTATGGTAAAATTATTGAAAGGAGAATGAGGATGGTGTCTGATGGTTTACTGTGTGAGACACAAGGAGGTTTCAGGAGTGGAAGGGGATGCATGGATCAAGTGTTCTCTCTGCGCAACATTGTGGAGAAGCATCTGGCTCCAGGTCAGAGGGTTTTCTGCAGTTTTCAAAGGAACTTTGGGACATTTTGGGAGTATGGTTATTAACGGTAAACTGCTACAGGCTGTGCAGTCTAGTTACATGGGCTGTAGAGCCTGTGTGCGGCTGGATGATGGAATGTCGCCTTGGTTTGACGTCAATATCGGCGTTAAGCAGGGGTGCGTTCTGTCAGCCAGGCTGTTTATCATATATCAGGATAAATGTCTCCAAAGGTTGAACGATACGAATGTGGGAGTCCAGATGGGTGACTCAGTGGTCACTGCTCTGCTTTATGCAGATGATGCAGTCCTGCTGGCACAGTCAGCGACTGACCTGCAGACTCTAGTCGACACAATGACAGAAGATTATAAGAAAAGGGGTCTACGCGTGAATGTGAGCAAAACCAAAATAATGGTCTTTGAAAGAGACGAAGCCAGAACAGATGTAAGAGTAACAATAGGTAATGATATACTAGAGCAAGTGGATGAATTTGTATATCTTGGATGTAGATTTAGCTGAGATGGAAGGTACACCACTGATATAGAGCGAAGAGTGAATGCGGGAAATAGAGTGAACGGAGCGTTGGGGCAACTTCTCGGCAGCCACCACCTCAGCCAGAAGGCACGTGTAACAATACATAACGCAGTGCTTGTCCCAACATTACTGTATGGAAGCGAGAGTTGGGTATGCAGAAAAGAGTATGAAAGTAAAATTAATGCGGTCGAAATGCGATCTCTGCGGAAAATCTGTGGAGTTAGGCTGACCGACCGCATTCGTAACGACGACGTAAGAGAGCGAGTAGGTATGAAAGAGAGTATTGGTGTAAAGATGCGAAAGGGAATGCTCCGATGGTTCGGACATATGGAAAGAATGCCAAACGAACGTCTGGTTAAGAAGATATACAATGCGAAAGTGGTAGGATATAGGTACCGAGGGAGACCGAGACTAACCTACCTAGACCAGATCGGTCAGGTACTGAAGGAAGGTGGAGTCAAGAGTCTCCGAAACCGGCGAGCGTGTATGAAGAGAATTATGAATGTTGAGGAAGCGAGTGAAGTATGCAGAGATAGAGGTCTCTGGCACTCTGTTCTCTCTGCCTACCCTGCAAGGGATATGGCGTGATGATATGTATATATGTATGTATGTAAATAACTAGTTAAGGAGCTGTTTCACACGATCGATTTTTTTTCAGAAATAATTTATACTGTGATAGGACCACGCTGTAGACAGTTCTCTCTGTCCACAGCCGCGGACTGGTCCGTCCACGTCCGTCGGTAGTACCACGCTCTCGCAGAAGATCGACGTCTGAGTAATGACTATATGCTATTGCGCTTCGTTCGGTGAGCAAGAACGCCGGAAGCCCAACGGGGTGGGTTTGGTAGGCAGCTGCCTGGCTGTACCATTAGTATTGCAAAGGTCTATGGGCGACAGTAACACTTACCATCAGGTGTGCTGCTTAGTCGTTTGCCACCACTAGCAATAAAAAAAAAACTGTATATTGCACAATATACCCACCTGTCTACTTATCACCTATAGAAGCCCTTCGTTATCCCCTATAGAAACTATAGAAGTAGGGATAATGGCATAGGCAGTTGCCAAACTCCCCTGGTACTCTTTAACGGGTTTTACTACTGCTGCAGAAAAGTAAGGGTACGTAAACATATTACGTGAGAGGAGGGGCTCTCAAAAATACGACAAAGAATACTATATAGTAAAAATAGGTCTTAGCCGTAAACTACGGCTGGTCACCGATGGGAGAGGGGGTTAGAAATTGTAATAAAAATGGTTTATTAACTCTAGATTTGTTTTTTAAGGGTTGATAGCATATTCTATTCTAAAACCGTCTCCACACGGGTAGAGTTCCTATATAGTTATACATTATTGTTTAAATAACTATAATAATAACTATTCTAATATGGATTTATTTTAGAACTCATTGTATATATTATAAAAAAAAATGTTTTTGATAAGCTCATTATAAAATCACCATCTCAGCTCATATGTTCCTACTGTTGTGCTCGAGCCTCCTCCTTAATGGGAGGGTATTTGACCTATTGTTATACCACACTGGTCGTCCGTCTTACTATAGGGTTATATTTTTAAGTTTTCTTTCTTTTGCATAGATGCTACATGCATTTTAAATACTTTAGTCGTCTTGTACGATCACCCACAGGTAAGATAGGGGACGGTGAATTGTATTCTTACTCCGTCACCACACGGATATAATAATAGTACATACATATGTATGTACATACATATGTATGTATGTACATACATATCATCACGCCATATCCCTTACAGGGTAGGCAGAGAGAACAGAGTGCCAGATAACTCTATCTCTGCATACTTCACTCGCTTCCTCAACATTCATAATTCTCTTCATACACGCTCGCCGGTTTCGGAGACTCTTGACTCCACCTTCCTTCAGTAGGGTATAATAATAGTACTATATATAGGGTATAATAATAGTAATAACCTATAATAATAGTAGCGTCTAATTTTGTGTATTAGCTTATGAGGTCATATGATCCAATTTCCAACAAAGGTTTTGGCAATTTTTATAAATACTTTTAAACACTCATTGTCTATAATTTTAAATTTTTAATAGCATGTAATATTTTTCTCTGTGTGACTGTATGTGCCAAAATAATCGCTATGTTAATTTTTACACTATGTTAGAGCAAGGATGACTAAATAAATTTAAATATTTAGAGAGTCACATTTACCGATGTGATACATGATACTACTTGAGAGAGCTCTGTGGTAGCGGCTACAAATACTACCAATCCTTACTTTGTTCGTAGATGTCGTAAAAGACGACTAAGAGCCTTTTTTTGTTTACGCTGAAAATGCATTTACCCACTAGCCCTCGCCGGTGACAGATGATGGGGTGTGTGGGACTCTCCGGGCAGCTGATTCGGCCGAAATACCCACTAAAACCACAGCGGTCCCTTCCACGCTTTTACGGGGTGCCGGAGAAATCGTCTATTGACATTCTATCCCGGACACCCTACAGCTAGGCCATCTGACCACGTCCAGTCGACAGTCAAGGCGGCGGGAGTAGCTGCGCGTAACGACGCCTCCCCCTCCCTGGCCGCTGCCTGCGGAGCGAGTCTGCGGAAGCAGATGCCTCGCGTTCTACTCCGCGGCCTCCTTCGAAGAGATGACCTCCTCGCAGAAGGAGGCCATCGACGACCAGCACCTGTCGCTGTCAAGCAACTTAGAAATGATGGTGCCCTAGTCTGAAACAGCCAGGGTGAATCGCCCGCTAGCAAAGAGCCTTATAAAGACCTAGACCAACTCCATCTGATGCTGTATGTTTAACAATTAGTTTTAGTGTGTATTTCGGTCGAGGAATCGGCGGGCGAGTCCCACACACCCCTTCGTCTGTCACTGGCGGGGGATAGTGCGTAAATGCATTTCCACAGCGTGAAAAAAAAGTAAAATGAGGGTTGACATTTGGCAGGTGGCCGGTCATAAAACTATTGCTAATAACTTTTACAATATGTACTATGAAAGAAGAGTACATATTGTATCGACCCCAAGTAATTGGGATAAGAGTTGGAGAATGATGATGATTAGTCACATTTACTATTATAAATGAATAATTTTCCAATTTATTTTTGGTCAATATTACTCACGAAAAGTAAATTTGGAATCATTTTTGCGTTCATGGTTTAATATTACAATGTCTGTCTCACTTTGCACAAGTGTTCAACAAAAACAACCAAGTGAAATCAGGAACAACATTATCTATGGTAAATGTTCACAACAACTGCAATGGCATTATTGTCCATTTAAAGAGGTTATTTTCAACACAGAACCCCGATAGACTGATGAATGGATGACGTTTAAAATTATACAACTATATAGCATCTTAAGTCAATGCAGCTCATTAAAAAAATAATAAAGCGATAAGGTGAAGGTCCCTATTATGAAAATGCTTCTATGCATTATGATGCAGCATTATGAAAATACTTTCACAAGACATATTGTATATATAAATAGACAACCCCGCTGAGTTTCTTACCAAATCATCTCAATATCAGTTACGTTTCGATCCGGTGGTAATCTTGTTGAATTAATTTAAAATATTAAAATTAATAATGTGTATAAGTACCTTCGCGAAGTTTATACATAATAAATGAATTTGAATTATTTACTAGAGAAACGGACGCCATCAGATAGAGATTTTTTATTACGTATGATGGCAAACGAACAAGCTGTACACCCGATGGTAAGTAATATTGCTGCACATGGATCTTGGCAATACCAGTGGTATAACCAGTCCGCTGCATTGATATGCACGATTGAAATAAATGCTTTTCTTAGCCTCATTTAAGGAAGGACATATCATAGGACTCGGCCTTCATATAGTTGGCCGAGGTGTATATAGAATTTTTAGTCGTCTCTTATAATATCCACAATATGTAAGGATTGGTGATAACCACCATACAACAGCATGATGAATAATTTTCTCCATTATTATTTTATTCTCAAAGTCTATATCGTCATACAACTGCAAATCCAATTATACTCTACAGTTCAATTACAGAACTTAATTAACAGCTTTTGATTCATTTTGACGAATAAATTTCACTTTTAATTATTACAGCATTGTCTGCTAATTAATATCGTCACAAAAGCGCCGCCAACAGTGATTCGGATGGCTGTGATCAGAATAACATTTGGATATCTGAAACAATAACTGTATTAGACTCTATTAAATACATACAATGGATAATTTTTGTTAATATTTTCACGTAGAGCTAAATTATGTATTCTTAATTAATAATGTGAATGTATTTTTTATGCGCTCCGTAATTGTAAGAGGAGATACGAGTGCTAAATACAGGACCAAGTCATCTAAAAAAGTTTCATCATCATTCTCCTGCTCTTATCCCAATTTCTTAGGGTCGATACAATATGTAATATTTTTCATAGTACATATTGTAAAAGTTATTGGCAATAGTTTTATGACCGGCCGCCTGCCAGACGTCAACCCTCCTTAGGAATTTAATTGTTGACCAAACGGCTGGAGTTGGCCCAGGGCGTTATAAGTCGTCTTTTACGACATCCACGAGCAAAGTAAGGGTTGGTAGTATTCGTAGCCGCTACCACACAGCATTTAGATTAGTTTATTAATTTAAATATAATTAAAAATCTAAAAAAAGTATGTGTAAATTAATTTATAAATAAAAAGTAACCTCCAAATATGTGGTAGGAAGGTTCTAAAAATAACTATCTGGGTTTTATTATAGGTACAAGCTTGTTATAATGAGCTTAATTTTCTTTATATTTCATATTTTCATTTAATTTACTTGTGTTATATAGAACTATCGTGATTATGTAGTGACAGGTTAAAAACCTGTCACCACATAGTATATCACCTCTCTTACCTTTCCCGTGGAAATAATCAAAATTTTATAGGGGATCACTGGGAGAATTGGCAATAGCACTATCTTTTAAAGCTTATGTATTATGAGCTAAAGCTGCAGGCAGCATTTTATCAATAATGTTGACTACCACTTCTATATAATTTACTTCTCAATAAAGCTTTAACAAATAGAAATTGAATAACAAATATTATATATATATATATATATATATATATATATATATATATATATATATATATATATATATATATATATATATAGAGAAATATATTATGCTCTCAAGTAGCAGAAATTCTTCTAAAGTATTTCATATAATGGCAGAAAAAAATGTTTCAATCTTTCTTAGTTTGTCCGTGATACTTGACACCTGAGGTGATGACAAGGCTATTAATCTGCCACACCGTCAAAGCGGTAAGCCGCCTTGATGTGTTCATTATATATATTTTTTGTTGTGTTGTCCTTCAATACTGAAATATGAACATTAAGTGCAATATTTCAACTGCATAAGACTTATAAATTACGAGCAGGTTTAATTACCTTTCACTTAAGCATTCCTTCGATCCTTAGGGGAATATATATTGCACTACTACTAAAAAAAAAAAAATATATTAATAACGGTAATTTTTATCGCAAGATTATTACTCTACAAAACTGATAACAATAATATAACTATTGAGTATTGATTTACTATCAAATTCAATATCTATAAATATGACATTTACTCACACTGTTTATTCCATATTGCAAATTGTATGTATAGAATATGTTGAAAATTTTGAGATACTTATGATATTTGACACAGCTATTTTTTTTAATATATTTACTATTTGTGTTAAGAATCAATACTGCCACACGATCCCACTATTACAACTCCTATAAGTCAGAATTCATATATATTTTCATAGCGACAGTTGACCCCTACGAAGCTCCGGTAAGCGCCCTTAATTATAGAAAAACCTGCAACAAATTTCATTATAAAATATAATAAACAGGTGTTGGAACGCTATATATTAATATTTTTTTGTAATTTAGACGTGATACAAGAATAACTGTACAGCTTATAAAGAGAATGTAGAAATATAATATAAGTGCCACTAAAGCACAGAATCGATAATATATTATTAGCTACATACCTGTGATAACATATGATTAAAAGGTGAAAAATTGGAATACAATGAGTTCAACGATCTAATCAGTTGACCAGGTGAAGCCAAACAAAACTAAAAAGGGTGAATTTGTGTAAAAGAAAAATCAATTAACTCTTTGTGCTTAGGGATCTCGCGAAAAATTCAATCTACAAATCGTAGCAACGTGTATGAGAGGAGATTAAAAATGTAATTTCCGATGACTGTGTGGGTACTTCCTCAATAGAACATCGCTAGAATTCCAGTTTAACACTATGTATCACATAAAACTTCAGATTCGATAAGTTTTAATTTGATTTGACTGAATTAAAAGGTGATTAATTACTTTTTATGATTAATTAATTTTAATTAATAATTACTTTAATAATTTTGTAAATGCGCCGACAGAATTGGCGACATATAAAAAAAACTTTGAATGTTATATGTTGTTTTAAAATGGAAGATAGGAAGGGCGACCCTCTACTATTTCACGATTAATCAATATATCGCACAACTCAAGAAAGAAAAAATATGGGATAGAATCTAGGTGGAATAGGATATAAGGAAATCTTTTTACGCTCGTATGATAATAGCTTGCTCTTTGTTCAATGTTTTGACAATTTAAGCAAAACAGAAAACAATATAAAATAATATACCTATATAAATAATATAATATATAAATAATTTGGAAAAGCCAAAAGTGCACGCCTCATAATTTTTATATTATTTATCATTAACTATTAGTCAATGCCATGAATGAAAATGAAAGGAAAATAATACTTTTGAAAGTTCGTGCCATTCTTTACATAGTTATTCGTTTACAATGCTTGCAGTATTGTAAACTAACCCATGGCTGTATAGGATTTATTCTCTGTGCCTGTACGAATGGACGAATAAAAAAATGTAAATGAATGTAATTTTCATAAAGTATATATACACTGAAGATTAAGCGGTTTAGTTTTTTTTTATTAATTGCAATTAAAAGACAAAGAATTACCAAGCCAATTTCGAAAGGAAACAGCACGTTGCGATTATGAAGCTTTTATTAGAAAAACTTCGATACAATAATTTTTACGGCCGTGATAGTGCCAAATCCTTACGGAAACATCCGGACATCCTCTAATATTTTTAACCACTTTTTTTTGTGTGTTTTTAGCTGTTAGCCGCAGATGGCTTTGACAGCTTTACGCGGACTATGGGTGAGCGCTGAGGGCTCTCAACCCGATTGAGGTAACCTAAGCGACATCGCCCAAGGGCTGCCCCTGTGGGGAACGGACCTCGGCGTGGGGCGTCGCTGTTGTCAAAGTGGGCGTGCCCACGTTTGGATTTATGATTTTTCCGCGTCGCGATTTTGCACCTCGACGGCGAGGATGAAACCGCGGATATTTGTGTGTAATGGCCTCGCGGGCCGTGTAAGCTCTTAATTGAGCCAGAGTGATATCGTCGTCGTCATCGTCGATTTAACCACTTTTTTTCTTACTTGAAAAGAAAATAATTGCATTTTAAAAATATCAAATACGTTTACACGAATGTTTTTACTTGATCTACGTATGTTAATATTATCCTATAAGTGCAGTGTGAAAAAAAATACAGTCATTTTTAATTTTGAAAGTCCTTGATTTTCATATATCGAGAGCATCACCTCAACGCTTCTCTTATGAGCCGTGCAATAAATAATAGAACCTTACAATTGCTTTTTCTGGTTAGAACATTTTGTTTTAAAACCAGCCAGTATTCATCATCATCATCATCACCATTCATCTTTTTGATGTCCATTGTTAAATTAGATGTAAACCTCCCTCATACTTCACTACAAAGTGTGGTCCTGTGCCGCCGGCATCCAATTTCTCCCAGTAACTTAAATGAGCCCGTAGGATAGCAAAGCTAATCGAGAATTGTTTCTATTTGCTCACCATTATGAAAGAATTATGTCGTAATTGTTATGCGTGTCGGGCAGATTGGCGATCGCAGTGAGGTGTTATTATTTTCCTAAGAATGAGATGCTACGACTGGTTGAACTCCTAGGCGATTTTTACGACTCCCACGCCTAAGTAAGGGGTGGTAATATTTGCATTCTCATCTTATGGCCATACGAGGGCTAATAGGTAGGAAAAAGATTTTAACCTATTTTCAGCTTTCTTTTTTCTACCGCATTTTTTTGCCGGTCAATAATAATTCTCTACTCTAACATATACAGCAAAATGTCCTTCTTGCAAAATACTTTTCATACTTTACAAATTATAAACTGCCACGTTTTAAAATAAATTAATTATTAACACAGCTATAATTAGTAATAGTATATAATATTTTAATTCTTGGCAAGATCTAAGCATAGAATGTTATTAATCTTTTTTCGAAACAAATTTTCGTAATTTACCGTGTACCATGTATAGAAATGGATTAAAAAAACAATATGTCACAAGCATTTATTTTCCCATAGGAAGCATAGAGTCTGGTTGAAGGAATACACCCCCGATAAACTCATAATAACGTAACTGCGTTCCCCAAACCGCCTATTGAGCACGGCAAATGTAGCATTGACTCCCATGGGAAAAGCTTACGTTCAATAGTGGACGTACTAATAGCCTAATATAGTGATGGATCGACGTCTTAAAATGCTTTATATTATAGATTAAAATAATCAAAATGGATATCTACAATCGTCTTGATAAAGATTTAGCTCAATTAAATCAGTTTACAGAAAACCTCTCAACAATTGTTGAAGTATCAGATAAGACTCTTATTAAGTAACAGAATCTGTTAACCCTCAACGTCTATAATAGAATCAGACACGAGTTTGAAGGGCACGTTATTAATTATACATAAACGATACAAATACGTCCTGAACTCCTAAGGGTTATTTGTTCTCCATTAGGAACATTAATTACTGTGAAGGGGCAGCGATTGATGAAGAGGAATTTATTTAAAACGATTTGATTGAGTCCGCCTTGTTGATATTAGTGTTGGGCTGCACTTAACGTTATCAACAGAATTAGAATAGGTTAATAAAAATTGAATTGGATTGCATCTAAAGTAAAAAAATCTAATGTATTTTCTATTATATTGCTTTTTGAAGTAAAACTTTTTTATCATATGGAAGAAATTTTATATTATTGTAACGTTTTTTCTATTACGCGCCATCTTTATTTCTAAGTCACATTTTTCCGTGTTAATTATGAAGTGAGACTTTTTTGCACGCAGTAAAGGGTAAAATTTTTACAGATGAAACGCGGCACGAGAGAGAGATAGAAGGACAATACACGCTATTGGTTGATGTATGTAAACGAGATTTAAAAATTAGTTTGCCTAAGTTTCACTTCTGATATGTATGCTTTGTACGTACGCATTTTTTTTAATTTCTTCTACTTCTTTTAATATACATGTTACCTTGTGATTTTGAGAACATAATATATGATATATTATGGATGATATCCACCTTTGCTTTCTCCTAGGCATCCCAAAGATTAGATAAGGAGTCATCAGGAAAATAGGCATCACCGCTCTCCTGAAAAACTGATACCAAAAAGTGCGATAGGTATTTTGCCACCGATGACAAAGATCGGGTACCGGTGGTCCGCTCGCATGGCGAAGAGAGGTATTTGCAGGGTGGGTCTATGGGGTTGCGCTCCGCCTCTACCGTCGCCCCACATCGATTTGGCGGGGCGCGACCACGACAATTGACCACCGCAAATAAAAAAAAGTGTAGGTATTTTTCGATAAATTGAAGAAATAGACAGAAAAACTTTACAACACTATTTTTACTCAACCTGGACTGAAAAACCGAAGCTCACTATCTCAATAGCGACTAATTCTACTAGTACTTTACCAACGAGACAGTGAGGCAAAAATATTAACTGTTAAAATCATCAACATCATTATGTTACCTCATATGCGTTCCACTGCTGGGCTCAAACCTCCGTTTTGCGATGGAATAGAAAAGAAATTTGCCTGTTACGCCACGCTGATCTTTTTTCAGGTTTTCTTTCTCTTGCATATTTATTGTGCACATATTATATTCAAGATTAACATTCACTACACGCAAAACTATTAAAATTAATCACAATCTATTAAATTATTTCGAATCAATGATCCCAACTCTAGCAAAACCTCGTCTTCGAATGAGCTAAACAAACTGAATCAACCCCTTCCACCTAACAGTAAATAATTTATATATATATATTGAAACAAGTATATTTTTAATTTAAATTTGAGAGAGTTAATAACTTTGTAGGTTTAATCTATGTTTAATATTTATTTGGCTTCTAATATAACATGAACACAAACACTAATTTTAATTTTATATCAAACTTTTTATTGGCAAACTTGATAACTTAATATTAGGTATTTTAACAGCAATTTATGTGATTTTATTAATTTTATTCATCTTAATATAAATTCTATATAATATATCTATGCATAGTATAGAACAACATGGCCGCCGTTGTCTGCACACTTAGATCTTTTAAACTATGCAGACAGTCGTCAATAGACAGAGTAATTGAAGAGGAAGATTTATATGTATAATACATGCATATTATTGTAGGGATAAAGTGAGATTTAAAAGATTAGAAGACGAACCTAAAGACCTTACTAGATATATTAAAATAATATACTGCAAATTTATATATGTTAAAAAGATCTACAGAAAGGTGTGGGATGGTAAACCCATAGTAACCGTGTTTATTTTTAAACATTACTAAAAAAACAATGGATAATTTCAGCAACTATTTTTAACAATACAATATTACTCCCTATCCAGTTAAATACTTAATACACGTATTGCGTTTAATGTACATTAAAATTGCCCTTTTCCAATATATGATTAAATGAATATTTCATTTTTTATACTACATATTCTAGAAGTTATCAGACATTTAAAATGTTGGAACGAAGTGACCGTATGTATACTGCAGAGAAGTAAGGGCGAGTCATATATCATAATTTTGAGCCATATTTCTGATACAAATTCATAGAAAGTAATTCTTTTTCTATTTCTTATACCACGGACAATAAATTTGTAAAAGTATGAGGTAAAATTTAATATATAATATCGTAGCGGGTGTATAAAAATCTTTGTAATAACGATAACTTGTTAGATGTGAAAAATATTTTTTTTTGTCAACAAATATGATAAAATCCATGAAAATAACACCGGCACCCAAAAATCAAATGTTGGATGTACATTTAACCGGACGCACCTAAGGACGTATATTAATGGGATAAAAAAGTGGTCCACAAAAATTTTATCATCACTGTGATTGCAGTTATTCGCAATTTTTTTAGGTATTTTGCAATTTATTCAAAGATTTTGAGATTGTACGGCCCAAACTGACTTCAAATTCGGATTCAGCGGGTCCAAATATATGTCGGTAGGTGGGTCCGGTCAAATGTACATTCAACTTTTTTTGTGTGTGGGTTTAATTTTATTTCATTTACTTAAAATTAAGCAAAATATTATTTTTCACAAACCAACTGGCAATTGACTTCTGCTGGAAGATTAAATTCTATGTTTAGACTGTAATATAGACATTTCGTGGAGCTGCCTAACGCCTACTTTCTAAAGAGAGATATTGATATTATAAGAATTTATGGACTCTACAAAAAATATTTTTATAGAAATGATTGATTTCTTATTGTTAATTTTGTATTTGAAATGCTTTTTTTATTCTCTTTGAAGACAAGCCGATCATAACCTAACCTAATCCAACACACCACCCAGGCTGGTGGAATGAACGGCGTATTTCTCCATAACCTACCATATGTATACCTCTCTAATAATCGCACCCAGAGTACCTTTTTATTAGTGTTTATTGATGACACGCTGGTGGTCACGCCATATAATAGTGGTAGGACCACGCTGTGGACAGTTCTCTGTCTACTACTCTCGCAGAAAATCGACGTCTGAGTAATGGCAATGTGATATTGCGCTTCGTTCGGTGAGCGAAAGAGCCGTCAGCCAAACTGGGTTGGGTTTGGAGTTTGTATTGGTAGGCAGTGGCCTAGCTTTTGCAAAGATCCATGGGTGGCAGTGACACTTACCATCAGGTGTGCTGTCTGCGCGTTTGCCACCATAAGCTTTAAAAAATAAAAAAAACATTGTCCTTGATAATTTAGACGGTCTGTGATAAAACGTCTTGGATATAGTAATATGCAAGAGAAAATATCATATCCGATAGATGACATAATAAAATGTCGCCCATAAAAGACGAAAAATGAATGGTTACTTCTATAGGAAGGACTTTCAATGGTTTCAATCTTTAAGATTTTTTGTTTGCCTTTGCCTTTCAACGGAGTTTCTCCATAAAACTTTGCACATCACTCTTAAAGAATACTTCGCATAGTGATGCATCAGATGTATAACTTGTCACCCCTCTCTTTCCTTCGGGACTCCCAATAATACAATATTTAAACAGAAAACATTATATGTTTTGAAGTCGGTTTTTGCAGAGGCAACCAAATACGCATTATTGATGATAACTTAAAAATTACTAGTCAGATTTTAAAGAAATTTAAATGGATCAATATAAGAAACTCCATATATAAAAAAATATCAAAATCGATTCTACTTTTTATGGCAGGTTATGTTTGCCAGTTGCGTTTGGGGCGATGAAAAGGCAGATTGCGGCTTCATAACCCAGACTGTTGCTTCTGCCCTCTTCATCGCCATTGGGTCGACTAATGCTAGTAATTGCTTCATATCTGTAGCTGGCCGGCGAGTTACCCTTTTGGGTACCATCTTCATCGACGCCTCGACAAAATATTACAGTGCTGCCGAGGCGTCCTTGCGTGTTTGACTTCCCTATGGGTGGTGCACTAATTCCCGGTCTGTCTACTTGCGAAAATTAATTGATCTAGAAAAAAAAACTTCTGATGTGATAGACATAGAAAACAGTCGAATTAATAATCTCCTCTTTTTTCAAGTCCTTTAAAAACGCCAAGTGAGCAAACAACATCACGGCAAAAGAAACTCGAAACTAAATTCTAGACCAATCAATGCAGAATAATAGGTAATTTTAGATACCAGTCTCAAGTTTTAATATACTTCCAACACGTACATACGTTTATATATATGTTTTGAAGAAGAATAAAGCAATTAATCTATTCCTGTCTACCGAGCACAGTTGCACGCTTTATATATCTACTAATGAGAATTTCTTAGTAGAATATTCTACTAACTACTTTGCCTGACCTTGAATTCGACGCAAGGACCACGTAATTAGTAGACTCATCTTTACAACGCTGAATTTTTATAAACAAAATGCTATTAAATTAGAAGGTAAAATCATAAGACTTTTTGAAGGAAACATTGAAAGAGTAGTTATGAAAACATCTGATCAGTATTCAGATATTTTATCCAAAAAAATTGACCATTTTTTTTTTTATTGGTGGGCTATGGATGCGTCTCGCCCCGCCGAATCGGTCCGGGGTGACGGAAAGGCGGCGCGTGACCCCATAGACCCACCGTAAAATCCTCTCTCTTCGCCGTGCGAGCGGGCCACCGGTACCCGATTTTTGACTTCGGAGGCCAAAAAAAAAAAAAAAAAAAATTATATATACAGGGTGTCCGGTAATTAATGGATAACCTTGAAATGGCTTATAGTAGAACTTATGGCCATTCAGGGAAAAATATGAAAAAAATTCTATCATAAGTAGTACCTAAGATAAGTATTAAAAAAAAAGAACAATTATTTTTTGCCTTATTTTATTTTATTGAACACTAAGACTAGAAATGAATGAAATTCATAGGTTTTTTTCAGTTTTAATATTAAACACTAACCATTCTGATAGATAAATAGTAAATAGTAAGACTAGTTATTGTACTTTTTTTTTAAAGAATATGAAAGTTCATTTATTTTGCAAAATAAGCAAAATTTATTTTTTAAACAAAGTTTAAACATCTTTGGTAAAAAAAAATTGTATGAATACTTGAGTGACCAATTATTTTAAAATAATGTCGGTTTTAAGTAGATTTGATAATGGTATAAATTATAATTTTATCTGCCTTAAATAATGAATTATTATTATTAATGTAGAAAATCAGAAAAAAATACTGAAGCAAAAAAATGTAATATGGGGATTGTTTTTTTAATTCAGTTGTTCCTAACCATTGGAGGGTTAATAAAAACAACATTTAACATTTAGAATACTTTATTTTACACTCATTTACAACAAATGTTCAAATTGTTGGCCCCCCATTCTTATGCAGGCCCTACATCTGCGGATGAATGCTCTTCTGAGCCATCTTGTGTACCGTCTATCACTTATTTTTAATGCGGCCGTTCTGACACGCATTCTTAAGTCTTCCAAAGACCGTAGAGGTTTTTTGTACACCTCTTCTTTGAGGCAGCCCCAATAAAAAAAATCCAATGGATTTAAATCCGGTGAACGTGGAGGACACAAAATTGGCCCCAGACGCCCGATCCATCTATCTGGATACGTTATATTTAAATATGCACGAACAGGTACAGCATAATGCGCAGGACAGCCGTCATTTTGTAACCAATAAGAGCGTCTTAGCTCTTCGGGCACTTCTACTAATAGATTGGGGAGATCATTGCGAAGGAACTCTAAATAACTTTGCCCTGTTAGATTCCCCGGCAATTCAAACGGGCCAATTATTTTTCCATTTAATATCCCAGTCCAATAATTTATTTTAAATTGATATTGGGACCTGTCTTCACGCATAAGATGGGGATTTTCTAGTTGCCAACTATGTAAGTTGTGAAGGTTTAAGTACCCATCTCTTTTGAGTGTCGACTCATCGCTCCACAGAATTTTATTAAAAAATTGCGGGTCTTCTTCAATCTTTGCCAGCATTTGTCGGCAAAAACGTAATCTACTTGCATAATCTCTTGGTTGGACAGTTTGAACTCGTGTGACATGGTAAGGGTGGAAATTTTTTTTTTTTTAAATATCGTGCACGATCGATTTTCCAATACCTGTGTGTCGAGCTATTGCTCGCGTAGAGGTTGAAGGATCATCTTCAATTGCCTGAAGCACCACGTCTTCTACATCCACACGAGCGCTTCTTCCATCGCTATTTCCACCGACACCACTTCCTGGCATTCTGCCTTCGGAGTAACAGCCGTGGACCCTTATAAATACGCGATAGCCTGGGTGGCGCGCATTAGGGTATCTCTCCCTATAAAGTGCTGCGGCTGCATTTGCGTTTCCTCTGCATTCACCATAAATAAAATGCATATTTGCATATTCTAGTGCACTATACTGATGACGTGGCATTATGATTCACAAAACATTAAGGTTCGGTCCATAAAAAGCCAAGTCGTCGCAAATATCACCAAATAAAACGAGTCCAAATCAGTCAGCAAAACGAATAGTCCAGTAAAATAGCCAGGTGGTAGATTTAACACTGATCAAAGTAAATCACGAATATAACTCGGATACGATATAAGTACATGAGAAGTCGAGTAAGTCAAGTGATGCACTAAGCTCTTATCTTGTTTACATTTAATTCCTCTCTTTCGCACTTAGACAATTCAGACCCATTGTTTCTAACATGACACAAAAGACGGGTCATATGGCGTGCGCGCAGGTAGCAAATATGAAGATCACCCGACCTATTTTACGCTTAAAAGTAACCATTTTAAACATTATGTATGAATATTTTAGTACATTTAAATTATGTAGTTAATTTTTGAACATTTAGTTTGTTTAAATAAGCTATTTTTATTAATCATCAATGCCTGATGTGTTTTTATTATTTTTAAGAATCAGGTACAACTGAATTAAAAAAACAGTTCTTATTATAAATTTTTTTGCTTCAGTAATTTTTTCTCCTTTTCTGCATTAATAGCAATAATTCACTATTTAAGGCAGATACAATTATAAATTGTATCATTACAAATCTATTTAAAACCGACATTATTTTAAAATTATTGGACACTCAAGTACTCATACATTTTTTTTTTACCCAAGATGTTTAAACTTTGCTTAAAAAATAAATTTTGCTAATTTTCCAAAATAAATGAAATTGCATATTTTTTAAAAAAAAAGTACAATAACTAGTCTTACTATTTACTATCTATCTATCAGAATAGTTAGTGTTTAATATTAAAACAACAAAAAACCTATGAATTTCATTCATTTCTAGTCGTAGTGTTCAATAAAATAAAATAAGCCAAAAATAATTGTTCTTTTCTTTTTTAATACTTATCTTAGGTACCTACTACTTATGATAGATTTTTTTTCGTATTTTTCCCTGAATGGCCATAAGTTCTACTATAAGCCATTTCAAGGTTATCCATTAATTACCGGACACCCTGTATATATAGCTTAAGAAGTTGATCGTTTACAATTGATCCCGGAATCTTTCTCATAAATTCTAAAGAATCTTAATCAATATTCTTGAAAATTTTTACTCTAAACGGAATGGTCTATTTACCAACCTTTCGTACCGAGTATCATGAGTTCGACCCCATGCAGTTTAGCTCTTTGTTCTACTCAAAAATTATTTAAAGTTTAGGTTTGTTAGGTTGTTGTTTTATTTGTGTCCGTCAATTTATTATGTACGTAGTTATAAGGACGACGATGATGAAATAATTTATTTTCTAGCACTGAAGTTTATATAAAATACAAAAACAAAATTGTAGATAACTGAATTAAAACTACGATGTAAGGTATAAGAATAGCGACATCTATCGAGTTATGACAAAATCTCAGCCGCCGATACAAAACATTGCTAATCCTTTAAGGATAATGGCACTAGCTATTTAAATTATTACATTGCCATATCCTTGATAAGTGTGTAAAGTACCAAATTAATCCAATATTTACACAGAAAGGGATGAAAATCACGTTCAAAGATATCATTATATACCAAGAGCGTGTTAAAAATAAATTTAGTCATTACTAACAAAAATAGCTTTGACGAATGTATAATTATTAAAATCAAAGCAGTGACTATAAAAGTATAGGTAGGTATATATATTTCAATACAAATTAATACAAAAACCTAGTGTCGCGTACTACTATCAACCTCGTATAGTAATTAAAGGCGATATTAATACAGAACTATTGAGCGCGTGCCATGTCGGAGGAATTTCGATATTGCGAAGCGTATTGGTGATCGCTCAACTGATACGGAATATTCTACATAGCTCAAGAACTTGAGATCATTAAGACCGTTTTTATTTGTTCATTATTATATATCAAACAAAGGCTGCTTTTTTTTCTTATAGTCTACCCACCTAAATGAGGGTTTTAGCTGGTATGCAATAGACTCAACTGCTGAGTTCGAGCCTCCTCCGCAACAGAAAGGAAATGGACCTACTACATAGTCATTGGTATTTTTTTTTATTCATTTATTACACAATGGTATCTTATTTACTAGTACATAATTATTCTCGCCAAACGTAATTATTTTTATAGGGTTTTATTTCAAATTTTTCTTCTCTTGCATAGATGTTTTACATACATCATACATCTCCTAGTCCTCTTTTACGTCATCCATAGGCAAGAAAAAGGATACTGAATTGTATGCGCGCGTCGACTATCTTGCCGACTGGGTCAATAATTGAGCGCAAGGGCCTCATCCGGTACTCCCTCCGCCGCAGGCAGCGGGATCAGCTCTGCTGGCCGAGCCTTCACCGGGGCACATTCCGTAACGCGAGGCGGCTTCTTTGTATCATTAGCGACGATGACCAGGCCACCGCCAGCCGGCAGTGCAGTTGACGCAAGCTGCCTGAATTGAGTCCGCAAGTCGGAGCAATTTGTTTGGCCAACTCGCGATTCGCCCGCTGCACCACCGCTAATTTCTTACCCAGTCGCAAATTTTGGCCCCGCAAGTCTGAAACATCGCTACTAAGGCTGGGGTTTTCAACCTGCAAGGCCTACATCTTGAACTTAGGAGAGCTGCTGCTCACTACGACCTCAACCGCCTCGTCAGCGGGAGGAGTCTTTCAGACGCCGTCACTTCCGCGGCGACCGATTTGGACTTGCGAGTAACAATGCAAGGTTGGTACCTTTACTGATCCCGGCCCCAAATTCAAGATATCCCGAACTCAGGGATGAGGTTCGGACATGTGAGCCTATCTCACAAGAGCTCAATACCTCCATACCCTTCGAAAAGGGGACAACGTGAACGCCATCCCGTCCTACGGAATCATATCGCGCGTGCTCTGTTCGGCGGAGACCCTACTGCTGAACTCTTAGCCGTCAGAGAGGCAAGGTCTGACGTTTCCAGAGTGCACTACGAAGCACCCCTAGTGAATAGAATGCTGAAAAATGTTCGAAACGTTAGGAAATCATTCAAAACAATAGTTTTTTTTTTATCTTATATGCAATACTCGTGTATTGCGGCGTGATAGCGGCTACGAATACTACCAACCGTTGCTTTGATCGTGGGTGTCGTAAAAGACGACTAAGAGCCCTATAATGACCTGAGGAAACTTCATCTGATGCCGTTTGTTCAACAATTACATTCCCATGAGGGTTGATGTCGTGCAGGCGGCCGGTCCTAAAACTATTGCCGGTAACTTTTACAATATGTACTATGAAAGAAGAGTACATATTATATCGACCCCAAATAATTAGGATAAGAGTAGGAGAAGGAAAATGCAATATTCGTGTAAACATACAGAATACTTTATGGATGTTTTTAAATTGTTACATTAAGAACAAATGAGAAACATTTGTAATATATAAATATATATCCTAACAAATAACTATCTAGAATGAATAATGGAACTCTATCAAGGTTTTACCTATCGCAGTTTCCTGGAAGAGCTCTAATGTAATACCTATTTTACCGCCACGTAATAAATCTGCGGGCCCATTCAGGTAATTTATTAGCGCAAAGTAATCGAAATGGTGTTTGGCTGTTTGATTAGCGGTTAGTATATATATGGTGGTTTATTTTTTTTTTATACAAAGAGGAAAATCATGTTCTTCATCTATGCATTTTTTATGAGTAAATAACTAGCTGTGTATTTACTTGCATGTATTACTTATATATTATTGTAACCAAACAGTAGCAGTAGCTATGGGAAGGAGGCCATTGTATTATTCTTACTCTATCATCACACCGATAACATAAGCAAGCAAACCGCCTCTTTCAAAATAAGAGGAAATTTGACCTAATATAGCACGCTGGTTAGACAGGTTGGTATTTTTTTTTCAGCAGCCTATGGTCTTGGCACAACCCGCTCATGCATTCCGGGTGGATAGTAGGGTGGCGCGTAGCCCCATAACCTATCGCATTCCCTTCCCATCGCCATTAGACAGACTACTGGTGCCACTTCCTTGACATCTGTGGTCGGCTCGAAGGCAGTCGGGTTGGTCAAAGGTTTAATTTCGAGATTGCCTTCTCTTTAGTGGATGTTGTATGCCTATTATATGTCTTATTCATCTTCTACGACACCCACCGGCAAGAAAGGGGGTATTGAATTTTATTCTTACTCCGTCACAAAATGGTTACACCCCGCTAAATCTCTCCGGAGTAACAGAAGAAGCAGCGTGTGACCCCACAGAACCGCCTTACATGTAACTTTCTTCGCCGAGCAAGTGGGCCAGCGAAGCCCGGTCTTTTTCTTCGGTAGCCCGCCCGGCGGTTTACCCTCACGGGTACCCTATCAAGTCTATGCCCAGGCAGCTATTGTCATCGAGGCATCGTCCTCACGCGGTATGACCTCGCTCCGGACGACCAGACTAATCCCTGGTCCGGTCACACACTTTCACACCTAAACCACTAAATGATATTCAAAATTGTTTCACCCTCTATTGGTAAAACAATTTTTAGAGAAGATAAACTATCAGCGAGTAACATAGATTATGTTTTGTCTTCTTATTTCCCAACGAGGACCACGCTGGTGAAACCGTGAGTATTTTTTTTATTGCTTATGGTGGCAAACAAGCAAGCAGCACACCTGAAGGTAAGTGTCCCTGCCGCCCATGGACCTTTGCAATACCCAGGGTATAGCTTAGGCCGCTGCCTACCATTAAAATCCCCAAACCCACCCAGTTGGCTTCCGGCTCTCTCGCTCACCGAATGAAGCGCAATAGCACATTGCCATTGCTCAGACGTCGATCTTCTGCGAGAGTGTGGTACTACCCCGGACGGACCGGCCCGCGGCTGTAGACAGAAAACTGTCAACAGCGTGGTCCTACTACATACATATACATATCATCACGCCATATCCCTTGCAGGGTAGGCAGAGAGAACAGAGTGCCAGAGAACTCTATCTCTGCATACTTCACTCGCTTCCTCAACATTCATAATTCTCTTCATACACGCTCGCCGGTTTCGGAGACTCTTGACTCCACCTTCCTTCAGTACATGACCGATCTGGTCTAGGTAGGTTAGTCTCGGTCTCCCTCGGTCCTACTACTATTTAAATATTATTATTAACACACTATTACCACTATTTACCACTATTTTATTTTAGTATTTGCTAATATATATTAAAATTTAAACTGTTGGAAAATAATGAACATTTTCTTTATTCAAATTTAAATAAATGTTGAACAAATTGGTTACCTTGCCTTTTAAGCCACAATGTGGATTGTAGAACCATCTGCGGTAGATTGACCAACCCTCCAGTTTGTGCGTAATAGCTAATAATTTCTTTTAACGGTACTCTATAATGTTATAGTAACGGTTACGGTTATCGGAGATAGGCACATTTAATTTTCATCTAGGTATATTGTTCAGCAATTTTCAGAAGGAATTTTGATGTCTAGTCGGAACAAAGTTTGTACCATAAAGTAATGAAAAACATAAAAGAAATTATTCTTAGTTGTCTAATGCTCACGCTTACAAAGTGTAACGTTAAATATTAGTGTCTAAAGTTTTAGCCTCTAGCTATTTCTTTTTTTTTTTTTAAAGACCACCCTTCCTTTTTTTCTTCTTTTGGCAGCGGGCTATGGAATGGTCACACCCTGCTAAATCCATCTGGGGTGAGAGAAGAAGCAGCGCACGACCCCATAGACCCGTCCTACATGTACCTCTCTTCGCCGAGCGAGGGGTCACCGCAACCCGGTCTTTGTCTTCGGTGGAAAAACACCACCCTGCACTAAGGAAATAATCCTTGTATTGCGGGGGACTTTACAAGCATGTAATTAACGCAGACAACTTATGTTCAGACTCAGAACATCACTTTGTGGACTGCACAAAGTATTGTCCTGCATGGGAATCGAACCCACGATACTGGCATGGAAGGTCGGTATCTTAATCAATACGCCATCTGTGCAGTCTAGTTTTAGCCTTTAGCTGCACTTAATTTAAATGAATCAGTTATAATAGTATCACGATTCTTTTTTTGAAGTGAAAACTTCTTAAGGCGCGTTGAGCGTTTTTGGAGGGGAAAAACTTATAGGTTCGCGTCACCGACATGCTAATGCTAATAGTGTAATATATAGCTATGAGTAGTGTTTTTATATAAATAAATGAATAATGAAAATAAAGAATTTATTTTCAAATATTTTCAATATTCATAACAATATTTGCATTTAAAAGTATGGCATTATTTATTTCTAATTGTATTTTTAATATTTAACCTTTATGTCATGAAATGAGTATCATTGTGGTTTAAAGGTTATCTTACTAGCGTGATAAACCGATTCCTAGATGTTCGATAATATTTTTTATTTTTATATAAAAATTAGAAAATTATTAATATTTCAATTAGTCTTAAGTTAATAGTTTTCACTTCTATCGGCAGTCCCCATGACTGCCAGTTGTTTTTTTTCAGCTCATGTAGATATGTCCCACTGCTAGGTTGAAGCCTACTCCACTAGGAGGGAAATTGATCTACTAAACCACGCTGGTTAGACGTGTTGATAGAAGGTATTATTTCGAGTTTACGTTCTCTTTACATAGATGTTATACGCCTATTTAATCCCTTAGTCATCTCTTAGGAACACCCACGGGTAAGATGTGGATGTGGGGGTGGTGAATTGCATTCTTACTCCGTTACCAAACAGATTTTTTTACCTTACAGCTTTTAAAAAAAAGGTGAGATGCAATACAAAAGGTTATATTTAATTAAATAGAGACGCGCTAATATAAAAAATACTAGCTGACCTGTTCTGTACAAATGTAAAACAATATTAAACGCAACGCCACCTATTGGAGCCAATTGTCAATCAAAATCCTTCTTCATTTACTTGAAAACGCACACAAATTAATCTAAATGGGTCCAGACGTTTAGAAGATGGGAGCTGGGAACAACGCGTGTTTATCGTCTGGGCAGTTCCCTGGGTGTTGGAAGGAGGGGAGGCTGGTACTCCTGCCGAAGCCGGGACGATCTCCGGACTCGGCCTCGACCTATAGGCCGATCGTGCTACTGGACGATACGGGTAAGCTGTTGGAGAAGATCTTGGCTGCCCGTATCGGCCAGCACCTTAGCGAGGTTGGCCCCGATCTGTCGGACGCCCAATTCGGTTTCCGAAAGGGGCGTTCCGAAAGGCGGATCGAGGCGCTGGGGCTAAGGGTGGCCCTGGATAAGACGGAGGCCTTATTATTTCATGGGCCCCGCACCAGTCCACCCACCGACGCCTCGATCACCGTCAATTCGGTTCCCATCAGCATCCGGGCCCATATGAGGTACTTGGGCCTGGTGCTCGACGGGCGATGGTGGTTCCGGGAGCATTTCCGTCGGCTTGCTCCACGGCTTGTCGGCGCGGCGTCCGCCCTATCCTGGCTTATGTGGAATGTGGGCGGACCCAGCGCTACGTGCCGACTGCTGTACGCGGGGGTGGTCCGGTCGATGGCCCTGTACGGCGCACCCGTGTGGGCGGGGTCCCTGACCGTCCGACTTAGGGCTCTGCTGTAGCGGCCACAGCGGGCCATGGCGGTCAGGGCCATATGCGGGTACCGCACGGTGGCGACGGAGGCAGTATGCCTGTTGGCCGGAACACCCCCGTGGGACTTGGAGGCGGAGATGCTCGCCGGACTGTACCGCCGGGTGTCAGTGACGCGGGCAGGGGTGGCACCGTCTCGCTTAGTGCCGACCTGGCGCTGCCGAACTGGCGTCAGGAACTGGGACGCGGTCGCCGCCTTCTGCGAGACAGTTGTCTCGCGGAAGGAGGCGGCGGGGCGACTCCGAGAGGAAATCCTCTTCGGTGAGACGCTCCGCCGCCGGCGCCTGGGGCGGCGTAGGCGCGAGTATCTGCGCCTAATGCCGCCCTAGCCGAGGCCGCGGGTGACTGGACCGGGGAATAGTCCTTCACCCGCAGAGAGGCTGACCGCGTGAGGGCGACGCCCCGGCAGTTAGCTGGGGCGTCGACGGGGGATGGTACCCGAAAGGGTAACCCGCCGGGCTGGCCACGGAAGGCAAGGAAGCGGTACCAGTGGCCGGCCCAATGGCGATGGGGAGGGAATACGGTGGGTTATGGGGCCACGCGCTCCCCTTCCGTCGCCCCAGACGGTGCGGGCGACGTGTGACCGGGCCATAGCCTACCTAAAAAAAAAAAGACGTTTAGATGTTCGATCACAAATATACATACAGAAGAAATAAATTATATATATATAATGATAAGATGAATTACACTGTGTGGTAGCAGCTACGAATACTACCAAACCTTACTTTGCTCATGGATGTCGTAAAAGACGAATAGGAGCTTTATAACGACTTGGGCCAACTCCACCTGATGCCGTTTGGTCAATAATTACATACCCAAGGAGGGTCGACGACAGCAGGCGACTGGTCATAAAACTAAAGCCAATAACTTTTGCAATATGTATAAGTACATATTGCGTCGACCCCCAGTAATTGGGATAAGAGCGCATTAGAATCCCATATGTGACAATAATTTTTCGCTCGTAATCAAGTTTTTTATAAATAATCAAGCATGTTAAATGTTAAATTTTAGTAATTTGAATAACAAGGTCGTGTCATCGTTTAATACAATTCTAACTGCAAAGTTAGAGTATTAAATCTGTACAATGAGTAAACAATGTCGCATAGATGGCACACGTCTTCTTTAAAGACAAAATATATTTTTGTACGAGATGTGATGTGATATACGAGATGAAGATTGAATTTCATATTCACGTTCACGTTGGTGTAAGTGGTAGCACGATTGTAACGGATTTCCAAAAGATATGGGTTCGAATCCCATATGTGACAAACATTTTTCCCTCGTAATCAAGTTGTAATAAACGTGTCAAATGCAAAATGGGTTAAAAGCTATTAATAATTGATTTGTAATTATATCTTGGTTACTTCACAATTCACATATAGTTTTGATTGCAAAGATGGTGTAGTAGTGAAGATACCGTCACACCGTGCTGTCAAGTGTTTGATTCCCACGTAGAACACCACTTTGCGCAATCCACCTTTTTTTTTATTATGAGTCTGGGGGTAATCTATGTTCGTTAATTGTATGTATTAAAATAATAAATTATTATTACATTATTTATTAATTATGTTAAAAGTTAGTGGTAGGATCACGCTGTTGACAGTTTTCTGTCTACAGCCGCAGGCTGGTCCGTCCGGGGTAGTACCACAGTCTCGCAGAAGATCGACGTCTGAATAATGACAATGCTCTATTTCATTGCTTCGTTCGGTGAGCGAGAGAGCCGGAAGCCCAACTGAGGGGTTTGGGGATTATAATGGTAGGGGTTTTTTTTTACATACCACCCTGCACTAAGGAAATAAACCTTGTATTGCGGGGGCACTTTACAAACATGCAATTAACGCAGACAAATTACACCCAGACTCAGAACAACACTTTGTGGATCACACAAAGTAATGTCCTGCGTGGGAATCGAACCCACGGCACTGGCACGGAAGGTTGGTATCTTAACCACTACGCTATCTGTGCAGTCAGTCTTTTATAGCTAAGGTCCATGGGCGGCAGTGATACTTACCATCAGATGTGCTGCTTGCTCGTTTGCTACCATCATCATCATTCTCTTACTCTTATCCTAATTACTTAGGGTCAATACAATATGTACTGTTCTTTCATATTGTAAAATTTAATGGCAATAGTTTTATGACCGGCCGCCTGCCAGACGTCAACCCTCTTTGGGAATGTAATTGTGGCCCAAACAGCATCAGATGGAGATGGCCTAGGTCGTTATAAAGCTCTTAGTCGTCTTTTACGACATCCACGAGCAAAGTGAGGGTTAGTTGTATTCGTAGCCGCTACCACACAGTAAATATATGACATAATCAATAAAAAAAAAGATAGCAAGCAGACCACTGGGTACAACTAGTTTACAATGAAGTGATATTTATTATCCTTAATAATATTATAAATGCGAAAGTAACTCTGTCTATCTGTCTGTCGCTCTTTCACGCCAAAATTACTGAACCGATCTAAATGAAATTTGGTACACAAATACTATAGCCTGATAAAGGACATAGGCTACTTTTTAATGCAAAAAAGAGGTTGTAAAGGGGGATGAAAAGATGTAAGGCAGTATCGTCATTTTTAAAGCCAGAAGCTTTAAACTTATTTTTAGGCTATTGATTAGATATAAATAAATATGACATTAAAATTTTAATGTCATAAATAAAAATAGAGGATGAAAATCTTTAGAAAAGTAACCTTTTACGCGAGCGAAGCCGCGGGCAGAAGCTAGTACAAAATATAGTAGAAAATTTTAAAAACTAGTCGGTTCGTGCTCGTTACGGCACGACGCGAAGCAAATTAATTATTTCCCCGCGTTAATTGCGGTCTTGACAATTTCTGTACATAGTTTTTTTATGCTGGCTATACCATCAGCTTCGCTTGCATGGCTTATTTACAAACTTATTGCTTTTAATTTATTTGAGCACTTAGATAACTGATTTTTTTTTGCGTTGGACTATGCCCGGGGTGACGGAAAAGACGGCGCGTGACCCCATAGACCCACCATGCAAACTCCTCTCTTCGTGCGAGCGGGCCACCGGTATCCGATCTTTGTCTTCAGTGGCCCAGCACTTAGATAGCCTAGCATTATAACCGTATCAACATTTATAATGCTGTGTAGTAGCTTCTACGAATACTACCAACACTTACTTTGCTCGTAGATGTCGTAAAAGACGACTAAGAGTTTTATATCGGCCTGGGCCAAGTCCACTTGATGCCGTTTGGTCAATTAAATTTTCTAGTAGGGTTGATTTAGGCAAATAGCTTGTAATAAAACTTTTGCCAATAACTTTTGCAATATGTACGAATACATATTGCGACGACCTCAGTTAATTGAGATAAATGCAGGAGAATGATGATGATGATGATGATGATGATTAATATTTATAATAACAGTAAAACAATAACACTTTTGTTATATTAGATTTGTTTTTGATAAAAATATTCATAAACTTATTAATAAAAAAAAATTGCATAAACTTGACAAATTTTAATCTAATCTTCTATTCTGGAATTATTCTTCTTCTGGAATAAATTCGTGTATTAATTTTAAAAACAGTCTCAAATGGTCACAACTGGTAACACATTCATAACTTAAAACCTATTGCAGTACCTACTAATCTGTTTATAGACAAACAGATAAGGAAGTGAATTAGAAAAACATAAACTTAATTATAAGTGTCCGATATGAACTCGTTGATAACACTTGATATCTCCTCTAGACATGCAATTCCAATGCTGAATAAACTTGACAAGATAAAGGAACTGCATAACTTTCTATATAACGTCGCATGATAATTTATTCTTTAATCTGATGACTACAACATAAAGCCCTATCCATTCCCTATATTAGTTTGTTATAAAATAGAGGCTTTATCAATATTTCGATAGTTGAGAAAAATATCTCTTTTTTTTATGCAAAATTTCTACTGACGTTAAAGTTACCAGATAACAAAAACTATTAAAACATTTAATTAAGTTTCATATTAATACTACCTACTAGCTGTGTGGTAGTGGCGAAGAATACTACCAACCCTTACTTTGCTCGTAGATGTCGTAAAAGACAACTAAGAGCCTTATAACGACCTGGGCCAACTCCATCTAAAGAAAGAAAGAAAAAAAAGAGTACATATTGTATCAACACTAAGTAATTTGGATAAGAGTAGGAGAATGGTGATGAATGATGATGAAGTTTCATATCAATTCGAAAAAAATATAACTTTATGCGTATCTATTTGATATTTACATTCTAATAAAAGCGGAATTAAATCCGTAGCGTAGTTTAAAAAATTTAAGCGTATTAGCGGTGACGGACTTATACTATTTGAAATAAAACTGTTTTTAAGAATTCCATCGCGTTGTACTTAATTTTAAATTTCCCGACGTTTCGAATACTTTGCAGCATTCATGGTCACGGAAGGACTTTTACTATGTAAAGAAGATATATCCCCATAAAAATATTGCCAACTTCACTATATAGTGAAATATATATTCAATCATGGTACGATCATATTTGAGTATGTTAAAAAGAAAAAAAGGCAATAAACTCCGCATTGTTAACGGGTATTTGAATGAAATTGAAATATTTGCAACCGATTGCCATTGTCTTTGAAGATGCTTGATATATCCAAGATCTTCCTTATTCACTTACTATCTGTGCCCGCAGCTTCACTGGATTAGTTATATGTTTAATTTAATTTCGTTAACCTTTTCATTTTATATTATACACGGTGACATTTATATCATCTTACAAAAGAAGTGCCATAAAAGTATCCGACCAAAAAAATATATCTAACATATTTAATTATTCAATAGTGGTAGTAATAAAAAAATAACCAAATAAAATAAATTAAAGTTAATATTTTGTAACAACCTGGTTATAATGTTTACATTTTAAACAAAAGAAATCATACGGCATTCCACGTTATAATAATTGGCTAACCAATCACAGCTACGAAGTTCTCGTGGACTGCTATTCAAAAACGTACCTATGTCTACGTAGTACCTACACAGTATGTAAGTTATGTCGAGTAGGTAGCCTACCGCTCGCTACATGCTGTTCTCTTACTATTTTAATTAGTAATTATTTATAATAATTTTTAGTAAAAAATATTCCAGTAAATATTTTTTTAACCTTTTAATTGTACGAATGAATTGTAGATACTGGATACGTTAACTGAACTGCTTTTGTAAGACGATATAAATGTCACCGTGTATAATACTGTGTTTTATTTGAAATAATACCTATAGTAGTATAATAAAAATTTTATTTCTTATAATATACTAGCTATCCCCCGCCTGCTTCCCTCCTTTCCGGATAAGTAATCACCACCATATCATATACTAAAACCTTCTCCAAAACACATAGTATAAATATTATTCCGATTTGTCCAGTAGTTTTCGCTGTATAATCGAACAAAAAAAAACCAGCTCTCCATTTATTAGTCATCATTCTCCTACTCTTGTTCCAATTACTTGGAGTCGATACAATATGTACTTCTTTCATAGTACATATTGTAAAAGTTATTGGCAATAGTTTTATGATCGGCCGCCTGCCAGACTGCCCTCCTTGGGAATGTAATTGTTGACCAAACGGCATCAGATGGAGTTGGCTCAGGTCACTATAATGCTCTTAGTCGTCTTTTACGATTATCACGTGCAAAGTAAGGGTTGGTAGTATTCGTAGCCGCTACCACATAGCATTATTAGTATAGATAGATAAGTATTATATAATATACTAGCTTTTGCCCGCGGCTTCGCCCGCGTAAAAGGTTACTTTCCTAAAGTTTTTGATCCCCTATTTTTATTTTTGACCGTTGGTAATACAGTGCAACGGTATTACAATACTCAGGGTTGGAACTTCATTACTGGACTGCTAGATGGCGTTGAAGAAGCTAGATTTTGAGATTTTTTGACAAACAATTTTTTTATTTTTCATATAATAATTTTGATTTTTTTTAATAAAAGGTATCCTATGTTACTTTTAATACCTCCAAGAATATGTGTACAATGTTTAATGATGATCGGTTGAGTAGTTTTAGCGTGAAAGCGTAACAAACAAACTTACATTCACATTTATATATTAGTAGGGATAAGTTTTATATTTATGTTGAGACAACAACGTATCAACATACCTTGTAACTATTTATTACAGATTCACTAATATTTGTAGTCACTACTTCTTTCTATATGTTGCAGCACCCCGAGAAATAATACCAACTTTTTACAAATGTAACTTCTTGTAACTTAGGTTACCGCGTTCAAAAAAACTCGCCAGTTTGGTGATAATCATAAAATAGTATATAGATATGTTTTTTTCGTAGAAAGTAGCTCGGGCTTGTTTTATAATAGGAAGGAAATCAACCAATACTAAACTGAGAGATTGCCTTTATATCAACTTTTCCTTCTTTTGCGTTGAGATTATCAGCATATTATATCCCTTAGATGTTTTACGACATCAACGGACAAGAAAAGGGCTGGTGAATTGTATTTTTACTTAAAAAATATTATATAAAGAAACTCAAAACAAAAACTATTACCTATTACCGTTAACAAATACGAAGTAATACGAAATAATAATACGAAGTAATACGAAGTAATAAGAATACTTATAGAACCATCTCTTCTTAAAGTTAATAAAATTAAATCACTTTTTGTAACATTGCAAATAATTTACGTAAAATTCTGCGTCTAGCAAATACAGGTGGAATCTTTAACTGCATGGAACGGAGCGCAATCGCAGATAGTTAAGTTTATACAAACATATTCTGCTAAATTATTCAGTTAGTTTGCAGACATCCCGGGTAAAGGTAAACCTAACTTTGTACACACGTTTATTCCATCATATATCCATATCATATACTATCACATCAAGAACTTTACTTATGTTTGACATACTTACACAGCATAATTTTCAAGTACGGTTGTTACTTGATGCTTAGTCATTGATTTATTGGATCTACTCTACCACGTTGGTTTAGATATAGGGTTTCACTTCGAGTTTCTGCGTGCACTTTTTAGTTTTATTTTACAATGAGTCATAACACTCATAACTAAGAAATGGGTTGTTAATTAAATTACTGAAATTTATCATTTAATATGCTTAATTATTTAATTATTACAATTCGTAATCGGGTTTTATAAATGGGGTGTTAAATTTTATTTTTTTTATTCCGTCACCACTTTGCCTATTCTAAGTAAGATTATCTGCTGACGTTAATGAGTGTATAGTCGTTGTACGACACCTATGAGGGAGAAAGGAATGGAAACACTCTTTCTTATTCATTCACCACACAGAAAGAGAAACACTCGCATAAACAAATAAACAAGAATAAATATATATGAAAAATTGTCTACTAAATATCAAATCATTATTTTGTTCTTGTATTTTTGAGTAAAAAATCCGGTATCCTACTCACGATTTCACCGACATTTATAAATGAACCGCTTCTTTACCTCACGCTCACCCGAAATTAAATGTACCAAAGGTAAGATAAGATTATTTTCATTATAACCAAACTGTCATGTCTACTAAAGCATGATGATTTTATTACACTCTACTAAAATATTCTAATCAGTTTCTTACAATTTTTAAAATTATTATTTTATAATAGAGAGCAAGTATGTATGGTATTGGTGTAAAGGTGCAAAAGGGAATGCTCCGATGGTTCGGACATGTGGAAAGAATGCCGAACGAAAGTCTAGTTAAGAAGATATACAATGCGAAAGTGGAAGGATGTAGGTACCGGGGGAGACCGAGACTAACCTACCAAGACCAGATTGGTCACGTACTGAAGGAAGGTGGAGTCAAGAGTCTCCGAAACCGGCGAGCGTGTATGAAGAGAATTATGAATGTTAAGGAAGCGAGTGAAGTATGCAAGGATAGAGTTCTCTGGCACTCTGTTCTCTCTGCCTAGCCTGCAAGGGATAAATTGTTACCTATTCTGATAGGGTTGGCAAATGAGGATGAAAATAAATACACAAAACGTTTGTCAGCTTTTTTATGTATAGATATTTTTTTACAAATTGTTTACTCTAAATAGTTTTTTTTGTAATTTTTGATTTTTAATAATTTGTTATATTTCTTAATCGAATGATAAATTCTAAATCTATTTATTATATCTATTCTCAAGCAATTCAACAAATGCGATGAAGTTGTCAGGAGGTATTATTAAATAACCTAATTGTGTTGTGCTTTCGTTAAAGTCTTTGTAATGGCTGAATAAAGAGTCTCTCCCCATATTTATAGGTTGTTCAAACCTATTAACATACAATGTCATTTTCTCACATTTGTGTTGTTCGAAGCATTTTCTGTACAAATAGCCCGATACATAGACTAAACCATTTTTTTCGGTAAATTAAATCGATAATCATTTGTTCCTACTGTTAATTCAGGGGCGGGAACATCATCGGTGTGTCATCATCATCACACATCATCACACAGTACAATAAACCATATTTACACTCTTTCTAAATAATTTAAATTTAAACAAACACGCACGACGCGATGCACAGCGAGCGATGAGTGAGGCCTTTATTTGAGCACTGGCTGAACCAGCCTAAACAGGTTTTGTTCCGTACGTGACGAGCCGCCAGTGCTCACGCACACACGCGCATCATACTTGTAGTGATGTACCTACCGTGGTGCGGTTGTTTGAATGTTTGTCTCTGTACGTTTATTTACTCATGTGGTTGTATCTCGCAGAGCTACTGACAGCAGCCGGTCAACCTAATGCTATTTTTATTTATATCTAATCAAAATCTAAAAAAAAAATTGTTTCGTCAATATAGCTTCTAAAATAACCAATTTCCATATAAACTTTTATCCTCTATTTTTATTTTACCCCCTTAAGGGTAATTTTTTTACAAAATTTTAATGCAATATTTATTTATACCTAATTGACAGCATAAAAATAAATTTTAAGCTTCTGGCTTTAAAATGACGATACTTACATTCTTACAACTTTTCATCCCCTTTTACAACCTTTTTTACATTAAAAAGTAGCCTATGTCCTTTCTCAAGTTCCAGATTATCTCTGTACCAAATTTCATTTTGATCGGTGCAGTAGTTTTGGCGTGAAAGAGCGACAGACAGACAGAGTTACTTTGGCATTTATAATGTTAGTAAGGATTAATTATCATGTAATTATGTAATAAAAACAATTAATGTAACTTTGTAATAGAAAATATAGTAGTTATGCGGTACATTGCCATACCATTCCTTGCAAACGATCGAGTTACGTAATGGGAGTAACAAAACCGATTACATTGTTTACCAAACCATAATCGACTCAAACAATCGTTGTCATGAGTGTTAACATTTTAGAGACATGTGTGAACTAAAATGATTATCATTATAGCTATAGATATAATGCTGGTATGTGTCCTGTTAACTAAATGGGTAAGCCGTCAGACAGGTCACCAAATGCAAGGAATTGGTCCCGTTGATAAATAGGACATATTATAGGGCCGAACGCCACCCTTTCGTTCCTCGGATGGTTCGAATAGAATGGAACCAGCAGACCCTTTTAATATTTTTTCCTTGCGGTGGACTGTGGAAGTGGTCGCGCCCCGCCAAATCAAATCGGGCCGGGGCGATGGAAGAGGTGGCGCGCAACCCCATAGACTCTGCAAGCACCTCTCTTCGCCATGCGAGCGGGCCACCGGTACCCGATCTTTGTCTTCGGTGCCCGAACCAGCAGACTCTAGCCTATTAAAAAAGGGCTTCGATGCATAAATAAATTCATGCTGACATAATAATCTTTATGCGCCTATCAAAAGGTTAAGCTTTATTGTGAGGAGTTAAGAATAAATTATTAGCACAATTTAATTTCTCGTAGAATTCATAATAAGTGGCTGATACTCCATGACGCAACAGCATTCTCCTGCTATATACCTTTAAGTCGAAGAAGCTGATTTTTTATATGTTAACCCACAAAACTTCACATTGCATAAAACTAACATCTCTAAGAAGTCAAAGACAGAAAGAACCCCAGTTGTTTAATAATCGAAACGCAAAGTTTCCCTACCAACCTGAAAACAGTTGCACGTGACGCATATTAATTTAAGTTTTAATGAGAGGGCCTAAATTCCGAAGACATTGCAACTGAGTTAATTAAGTTTGTTTTGAAGAACTTGCTCTGTTCGCAGACAATGTGAGAATAATACTGTCGGGCACGAACTCTGAATGCTAATGAGAAATGCAATGTTATTTGTTTGTATTATTCTGCTTTAATTAACATTAATATTACTGTAATATCTTAGCATTATGATGCAACTATATTCTTATATAATAATTAGGCTATGACCAATAAATATCCTTTATTATTTTAACACTAGAAGGGCCGCGCTTCATACTATACCTTTAAAGACCGCAGCGGTCAATTTGACGGTACTAGAGATTGAGTCAGAATACTTATGAGATTATTCTGTATATTGTATTAAAATAAAATAACAATAATATCTATTTTTATTTTTAATAATAATAAACAATTTTAGCACTTAAGCTGAGTAATGTTTGTAAAAGGTAATAGATTTTTCTTAAAATTTTATATATTTTCCACAAACAGTTTTTTACAAGTTGTGCAGTTTTCACACGGATTTTTTTTTTCACAATTACGATTGACTTGACATTGCCGCCTCTTATTGTTTATAGTACATCGTTCACTTGTTTCAGAATTAGTTTCTCGTCTTTGAATCGCAGTGGAAGTAATTTTTTTTAAACATACTCTGCACGTATCGCTCACTAGTTGAAGCATAAAATCATGGCAAAAAAAAAATATTCCTGTGAATTTTCGGTATAGAATCCACGAATTTATAGCTGCTAAATCAAGTTTATTGTAAAAAACGTGAACAGGCCATCTCCGACTTCCAGCTCTTACGGTGTACTTGCGTGCCATTTGATCGATGACGTCTACACCAATTTTTTTTTCATTATAGAATTCAATTGTCTCAGGCACCTTTTTTTGATCAGTACTTATGCTCACGTTGGGGTGCAGAATACTCAAAAGACAAACATTTTTTTCTGGTTTTTCTTGATAGACAGTAAGAGTTGTATCAGCCTTGGTTTTTATTATAAAAGTTTTATATCTTATAGTACAAATACCTCTACAAATCGGCGGTACTTCACGTCTTGCTCACCGCATTGTTCCAATAATGCTAGTCTTTCCGACCATTAAATTTTTAGCCAAATTTAGAGACATGAAAAAGTAGTCAGTGGTAACGTTTCGGCCCTTTTTGAAATAGGGTTGTATCAGTTCACAAACCACATATTCGGGTAATGAATTATTGTTCGAACGGTTCTCGTCTTTTCCTAGATGCGGCAATCCACCACATAGGTTGCTCTTGACTTTACTTACTCTTGACATCCGCAAGCAGCCAAAACTTTATGCCAAATTTAACATAAATAAAAACAAAAGTACCTTCATTAGTTTGAAGAAGTCGTTGTTTACTTATCTATTCTAACTAATCGTTTAATTGTTGTATTTTTATATTCAGTCACATTGACGGTGTGCGGTCTTAGTAGGTATTTGTAAAGGAATCTCATATACAACATATCGTTTAATATTTTTTTATATAGATTTAGCCTAATAAAAGCAAATTAGGAAAAGTCATAAAATATGAAAAGAAACAAAAACATAGTTTGTAAAATATTTAAGAATGAAATCGCCGTGCGGTTAAATTAACGGTCTTGGTTTTTCTAGTGTTAAAACATAGGATAAGTATGTTTGACCATCTAACTCACAACTTTAAATACAAGGGAATATTGGGATAGGTTTGAAGTAAGGATAGGATATAAGTAAAATTCTTACTTCTATATCATAAGTACTCTCCAAAACCTTGCAATTCGTCACTTTATTTCGAGTTTTGATTCAATATTAGACATTTGTAAGTAGTGCGGGTGATGTATCACACGTAATATTACCCGACCGCGTACTGTCATATTACACATTACGCGACTAAACATCACATCACATTAAACATAACACATCACATTAATAATGACGCGAACACCCGTGTACTGTTCTGCATTTCTGCAATGTTCGGTGTCTGGCAATTCAATATTTATTTTGAGCTTTATTTTCAGAACGTTAAGTCTTATATTTCTTGACGCCGCCCGCCGTATATATAGAGCGCTATCGCATTACGCATCACAAATGACATGAAATGTCATGTGTGATGTTTGAAGTGATGGTAAAACGTAATATTACTCGGCACGAAATGTAATGCCATATCACATCACTTCGCGAAGTACTGTTTCGCGCATGTCTATTCAATATATGTTTTTCTTTAAACGAGGCATTTTCAGTATCGTACGGGTGTAAATGACTCTTCGAGGACGAACTGTCATCACAGAAATTTTGCCTTCTATCGTATTCTACCTATCCTATCCTATCCACGGAAGGGGACACCTATATCTTTATAGTCATGCATATAAAATGGCGATCATGCAATCATGCGTACAAGCGTTGTTATGCTTCTTATATATTGATCATGCAATCATGCATTCAAGTATTATTATGCTTCTTATATATTGATCATGCGATCATGCATTCAATTATTATAATGCTTCTTATATATCGATCATGCAATGCGATCATGCATTCAAGCATTATTATGCTTCTTATATATCGATCATGCAATGCGATCATGCATTCAAGCATTATTATGCTTCTTATAAATAGTCCGTAATCGTTACGACTGGCAGGCGGGTTCGTAATCACAATGCATGTTATAAGTTTCTCAAAAGAGCTCTATTGGTCCTATTAATGTTTCAGCGGCCCGGTCAATTGATAGGGAGAGTTAGACTATACAAGCCGCACGTCATCTACACTCTTCATCTCCATAGCTCGTCAAAAAAAAGAAATTGAGCACTACTAGCTACTTACTTGATAGACTTCTTCATTCTACTTCAATTCTACGTCCGTTAGCCGATTTTCGAGACTCTTACGATAAACTAAAGGCTGACTGCATATTCTTACCTTCATTATTACACGGAAGGATAGTACTTATTAATAAGAATAATTACATATGGATAAGGATGTAGGTACCGGGGGAGACTGAGACTAACCTACCTAGACCAGATTGGTCAAGTACTGAAGGAAGGTAGAGTCAAGAGTCTCCGAAACCGGCGAGCGTGTATGAAGAGAATTATGAACGTTAAGGAAGCGAGTTAAGTATGCAAGGATAGAGTTCTCTAGCACACTGTTCTCTCTGCCTACCCTGCAAGAGATATGGCATGATGATATGTATATAATAATTACATATTACTTCATATCGTCAACAGTGCAAAAAAAATGGTAAACTACATAGTTTCATCATCATCTCAGCTCATATATGTCTCACTATTGGGCTCGAGCCTCCTCCATAATGAGAGGGAAATTGACCTACTATACCACGCTGGTCAGGCGTGTTGCTGTAGGGTTTTGTTTCGAGTTTTTCTTCTCTTTGCATAGATGTTATATGCGTTTTATATCCCTTAGTCGTCTCGTACGATCACCCACGGGTAAGATATGGGGTGGTGAATTGTATTCTTACTCCGTCACCACACGGAAAAGAACTACATAGTTTAGCAATATACATATATTGCGTCAGCTATATGTTACTAGCTGACTGAATAGAAGCTGTAATATACTATTTGAAAAAGAAACAGAATATTTGAAATCTATATCAGGGTTATCTACCGGGTTCTTTAGCATTCTTAACATTCGTCTAGTAACATTATGTTCTTTCTAATTAAACGGGTTTAGGGCATCAGTAGTGGTTCAGTTCATCATATCATGGTTTCAAAGTTACATATATTTTTCTGTTATACCGTTGATTTTGTTCAAAAATGTATATATTATTTTTTCTAGTTGGTATTATTTTATTAGTAATTAGATTTCTAGGTATACAAAGATTTTTTGGTGTTCTTATGTTTTTATGTATAATAGTGGAAATCGAACGATAATATTTTAAGAATTTATATATTTAATGAATGAAAAGGCATTCAAACGAGCAAAAATGTAGGCATAACGAAAAAATAAATTTATTTATTTCGCCGAGGACGGTTGACGTCTGGCAAGCGGCCGGTCATAAAACTATTGCCGATAACTTTTACAATATGTACTATAAAAGTAGAGTACATATTGTATCGACCCCAAGTAGTTGGGATAAGAGTAGGAGAATGATGATGATTTCGTTAACGAGACAAACCCATAACGTCATACAAAAAAAGAAAATAAATACCTTCTACAATTAAACCATAACGACTTCAAAATCATAGACAATATAAAAATATATATTCGAACGACATAAAATTAAAAATACTTTACAGTAAGTTGGTACTATATGGTAATGACTGCACCAATATCTCAGCCAGTATGTAAATCATTTGATTTAAATACAATAATAAAATTCTTTATGGGTCGTAAATAGAAAATTATAGTCTCATTCAAATGGGGTATTCCACCCACCATATTTATAGCTCATAATGTTATGTCAATAAAGATAGGTCAGTCTGCTAATAATTAAAATTATATATTGGATCGCAGCTATACGATATTATGGCCATTAATTGAAATAAAGGGTAATTTATTTTTTGTTTTTTTTAAGTATACATACATACATACATATCATCACGCCATATCCCTTGCAGGGTAGGCAGAGAGAACAGAGTGCCAGAGAACTGTATCTCTGCATACTTCACTCGCTTCCTCAACATTTAAAAAGAGCTCGGCGGCGGTGAGATTCGAACTCGTGCCTACGGTGTCTTAAACCAGCGCCTTAGACCACTCGGTTACGCTGCCTGTTCTTACATTACATAAATTATGACTGTGTTAAAAAATATTATACATTCATTTACAAACTTTTAAAATTTGTTTCCTATTTCTCTATATTTTTTATTGCAGGTGGCAAATGGACAGGCAGCACACCTACCACCTGGTAAGTGAAAGGCAGTCCAGGGTCGTCCTGCCGGCGTTTATATGCCGGAGTCGTGTGGTCCATGGCGCTGTATGGTGCCCCTATTTGGGCGGACTCCCTCACCTCCCGCAACAGGGCTCTTTTGCGACGTCCGCAGAGGGCGGTGAGGGTTATCAGGGGCTATCGTACGGTGTCGTGGACCGCGGCGATATTGTTGGCGGGCAATCCGCCTTGGCCACTTGTGGCTGAGGTCCTGGCTGAGGCCTACCGGCTCCGCGTCGCGGTGTAGGACGACGAGGAACAAGTCTCCGTAAGAGGACTGGGCAGAGCACTGGAAGTGGCCCGAAAGTGGCCTTTGAAATACCAGAGCATAGCTAGGCCACTGCTTGTCATGAAGAAAGTGCTCTTCTTAAACCTCGTTTAAAAAAGGACATATCATAGCGCTCGCGATCGCTGTGAACTTACAGCTGATGAACATAACGTTTCCAGATGAAATCAAGTGGTACGGTAACGGTGTCAGTAGTAACAATTCCAACAGTTCCTCCGAGCACTCCTCGTGAAAGAGCCATGAGAGTACACAGTGTCCCAAAGTCCTAAAGTCTCTCTTTGTCTATCAGATTATTGACTCGAGAAGCAATTTTATAAAAATTCTTATTGGGAACATTGTAATATATTCAGTTCTTTACTTAGCTTATTTGTAGACACTTTAAATTACTGAAATTTAACATTTGATATATGTATTTGGCTATTTATGAAAACTTATTTGCGAAACAAATTATTACTACGCTTGAAACTATATCTATTAGAAATTAGTTCCAAGCGCTTTATCAATTAAACAAATTCAAAATTCAAATTCAAAACATTTATTATGCATAAACCCTGCGAGGGCACTTACATATTGTCATTTTTTTTACATTTAAAGTTAATCTAATAAACTACCACCGGATCGGAATGAGACCGCTACTGAGAAGATCCGGCAAGAAACTCAGTGGGTTTGTCTATTTATATTTTGTCTATGTTATTATAATTTTTTTTCATTTTTTATATATAAAAAAAAAATAGTACATGTTTATTATTTAATTAGCTTCAGTGCGATGCCCTTCGAACGCAATAGTTAAAATACAATAAAGAAATACCATGGCTGGACCGGATCCCACAAGCGGCACCCGATCACGAGTTAGAACCACCCATAGAAACCATTATGGAAACATACTCGTCATAACAAAATTTTGATTCGATATAAGATAATGTTCTATATATTTGTGATTAATTACTGCTATAACGACTATTGTCGCAGGAAACCGTTGGAAGCAGATAGCACAGGACCGTTGCGAATGGCATTCTCGTGGGGAGGCCTATGTCCAACAGTGGACGTTTATGGGCTGATGGATGGATGAATAACGACTATTAAAACTGGCAATCTATAATCACTGCTCAGTTTCTCTTCACTATGCTGTTATCAATTATCGCTTACCCAAGTAGAGTTGATTTCAGGCTACTCGTATTTTTTTTAAATCATGTGATTTTATATCTTGCTCTTCTGTTTCTCACCTATCAAAATATTTTTAACTTCAAAATTAAAATAAAATTTTGTCTATTTTTGAATCAATTAAAATTCGAAAACTAAATATTTTAATATGTCTATTATTTAAATATTATTTAGTTTCTTCTACTTTTCATGTAGTTTATTATTATTTATTGGATACTGCGTATTATTTAGTGAAAATAGTTGTGAATCTATATAGCTTTATTCTTTTACTTTACTCTTAATTCAAAATACACACTAATTTAAATTATATCGTAGTCATAATTTTTATTCTCTATAACCTATCTCTAAATATTACCAACCCTTACTTTGCTCGTGGATATCGTAAAAGATGACTAAGAGCTTTATATTGACCTGGGCCAACCCCACCTGATGCCATTTAGTCAACAATTACATTTCCAAGGAGGGTTGACGTCAGGCATGCGGCCGGTCATAAAACTATTGCCAATAACTTTTTGCAGTATGTGCGATGGAATCAGGGTACATATTGTGTCGAACCCAAGTAATTGAGAAAAAAGCAGGAGTATGATAATCTGTAAATAACTCATATGAGCAATAACTGAAAATCAGCGCTAGAAGACGTGTAATCTAAATTATATTGAGCTGGCTACCTTTTCCGATAAGACACATCTTTTATTATTTATAATATGATGATTTTATTGTTTACGGTGTTTTTTGCTGGAATAAAATTATTTCTTTCTTTTTATCTATCATAACTGTAAATAAAATTGTGCGTCCATGCCAAATAGAAAGTTGTAGAAGAAGGAATGTATGCTTAAAAAATGCTAGGACTTTAATCATGGTTATACAACCGCAGTTACGGTTTCACATAATGGCCAAAATTATATTACTAAACTTTTTATATTTTCTTTCCTTCTTTATATATCTGATAATCAACTCTTTTAGAATAAAACTAATGAAATGGCGTCCCAAAATCCTTGTAGACATATTTGTTATTTAATCTTAGATCTTCCGACCGGGGCACTTCTCCGGAGTTCTGAGATAACAATCGACTAACTCTGAAGATGTTGTCCTTCAAGTTAATTGTAAGGACTTATACAAAGGGCAGGCTTTGCTTGATGGTACTCGACGCCTGCTTGCTATGCGATCAAGAATTTTATTTCAATACAACGCATAATTTTTATTTTATTATACCGTTTTAATTTGCTATTTTGTATTTTTTTATAATTAACTGTTATTGTATCGTCTTTTTTTTTCAGGTAAAACATCGTTTTATCTAGTTTATACTTAAAACTACAGTTAATTTTATTTGTTATCAAAATTAGGACATCCCAAACGATATCCAAATATTGATAGGCTTTTCTTTTTCAAAGACTTTACTCCCTGTACTATAAGAAAATAGATAAAACTTTAGAGTCGTATAATTCGGCTGAGAAATCACTATGGGAATGTACTGTAGTATTCTCCTGGGAATATTATAATAACAACTGTGATCACCGGTTGGTGTAGGTAGGTTTACTTGCCAGCGTAAAAAAGACATATTTAACTGTTTTAAATAAATATATTAAATATAAATAATTAATTATATGTTTGTAAAGTTCCGGAAATACAAGGATAATTTCCTCAGTGCAGAGTATTGTCTTTAAAAAAAATTAAACACCATCCTACACTAAATAAATAGCGCGGGTATCGAACCCATGACATTTAGCACGGTAGGTCAGTATTTTAACCACTACGCCCTATCTATCACTAAAAGTTGATAGGCTTGATGACTTGTTTTTTTTTTGTTGCAAGTAGTGGCAAACGAGCAAGCAATACACCTGATGGTTAGTGTACTGCCGCCTATAGAACTTTGCAATACCAAGGGTATAGCTAGGCCGTTGCCTACCAATACAAACCCCAAACTCACTCAGTTGGGCTTCCGGCGCTCTCGCTCACCGAACGAAGCGCAATAGTACATCGCCGTTACTCAGACATCGATCTTATACGAGAGTGTGGTACTACGCTGGATGGACCGGCCCGCGGCTGTAGACAGAAAGCGGTTGATAGCCTGATCCTACCAGTTTAACTATCAGATAGTAATAATGATTCAATTAATTAATTAATTAAATAATTATTACTATCTGCTAAAATCTACAAACCGCTTATAAGTAAACACATAATAGCTATATTCGACAGCTTACGAAGAATACTTGAACAGAATATCTAACTAGCAAGTATCTCATTTAAGCGTGATCCGCCTAGGGCGGTCGAGTTACCAAGAATTTCTTACATTTACTTGAACGAAAACTTTTGGGCTCTTGTGATCAGCGAGAATATTTGTATTCCATTGGTTAATTTATTTACCTGCCACGTAACAAACTTGATAATTGACACAAAAATCTAAGAATGAATTTACTATTATTATTTATATTGGGCTAAAGTTTGTTAGCAGTAAAATTTGTGTGTATATGCATTATATGTATTAATATATCTGAAGCTACATCATCATTCTCCTACTCTTATCTCAATTACTTGGGGTCGATACAATATGTACTCTTCTTTCATAGTACATATTGTAAAAGTTACTGGCAATAGTTTTATGACCGGCCGCCTGCCAGACGTCAACCCTCCTTGGGAATGTAATTATTGACCAAACAGCATGAGATGGAGTTGGCTCAGGTCATTATAAGGCTCTTAGTCGTCTTTTACGACATCCACGAGCTAATTAAGGATTGGTAGTATTTGTAGCCGCTACCACACAGCTTATCTGGAGCTACATATGCGTATACAAATACATATCTATTATCTATGATGCCTTTACTCAAAGATGAGAGTATAGATGTGCACAGAGTAATAGAAACTGGAAATAAATCAAACCCGTCTGACTAGAGTGGTATATAGAGTCAATTTCTCTCCTCTTGTAGAGATAGCTTCGACCCAACAGAGCAATATAATTATGTAAGCTGAGATAAATAGTTATTATAATTTATAAGAGAGAGAGAGAGAAAAAGATCGCTTATATATAGGTATATATATATAAGCGATCTTCAATATCTAGAGATAATTATTATATTAATTAAACACTTATAACACCAGTTTTAATCGCCAATACGCGACTTAATATCAAGCATGGCGATTATAGCATAACGGCTCTCTCGAATTATGACAACAATGGACTCGTATTAATAGCTGATTGCCAATACAAAAAAAAGCACATATTTTTATTTTCCAAAAAAGAATCCTGATATTAACGACCGAAAATACCTTTGTCTACAAAGTAATTAAATTAACTTAAGCAAGAAATATTTTCACTATTAGTGATGCACAGAAAATGTATGTCTTTTGCTAAGAGCACATTTTAGACGATGAAAGCTAACTTTACACGCACGAGCGTTACATGGGATTGTGGCAGCTCATTCTCATTTAATACCTACAGAACAACGTTAATAGCGGGCTTAAAGATGTTTCTACTTCAAATAAGGAAGTAATATGATATATAATACTAATGACTTCTAATCTTTACGCGATTATTACACAATTGAAATAAAACTACTTTTACGGATTCTATCGCGTTTGTATTTGATTTTTAATTTCCCGACGTTTCAAACACTTTACAATTATCATCAGTCCTCCCATGACCATAGCACTGTACAACTCACTGTAAAATATTCCTAAAATACTTCTTAAACTATATAGTACTTTTTTAAGTAATTTATAACAGAAAATTATAGTCGCTATTCATTCGCTTACAAAAATAACATCCAGTTATCAAAACGGCCACATCTGCATACTTGTCAAGCCCGTTGATGTATCGAAACACATGTGTTATATCAACTTTTTTTGTGACAAAAGTATTACGGTACGAACAGTAACAAAATAGCCGATGGCAATTTATTATTTTAAAACCGAATGACGTGGTATTGAATGATACAGCTAATACTATGGATTCAGCATTCATACAAGGCAAAACAACAATTGCAATATTATATTCGAATATTCAATATACTGAAATTTAGCATTTAACATGCTTGATTATCTATAAAACTTGATTTCGTGTGAAAAATTATTGTCACACATGGGATTCGAACCCACACCTATTGGAAATTTGTTCCAATCGTGCTACCAATGACACCAACATGAACTGATGTATGACATTCAAATTTCGCACCGTATTATATTTTTGTCTTTAAAGACGTGTGCCATCTACTCCACATTGTATACACCAATAGGTATGGGTTCGAATCCCATATGTGATAATCATTTTTCACTCGTAATCAAATTTTTATTTTCGAATTTCCGTACATACATACATACTTATCATCACGCCACATCCCTTGCAGGGTAGGCAGAGAGAACAGAGTGCCAGAGAACTCTATCTCTGCATACTTCACTCGCTTCCTCAACATTCATAATTCTCTTCATACACGCTCGCCGGTTTCGGAGACTCTTGACTCCACCTTCCTTCAGTACATGACCGATCTGGTCTAGGTAGGTCAGTCTCGGTCTCCCTCGGTACCTATTCGAATTCGAATTTCCAAAGTGATGATATATATATAGAACAGCTATTTTCAAGTCCTTTTTGTAAGAAAGAGAGAAACGAAAGTAATTAATATGGGTTTTCAAAGATTGACATACTAAAATTAAATAGATAAACTAAATCACTAGATAAAGTGACAATCATTGTAGAAAGAAAACTGACCATAAAATAAAAGCAGCACAATGCTGGAGGATGCAAGCAGAATAGTGCATTTAGTTATAGTCGACATAGACCAGTGTCCAATAAAGAACGTCGGCCTTCGTAGATGAAGGACTTACAAATACTCTGCACAGATGGCGTGGTGGTTAAGATTGCCAGTGTCATGGGTTCGATTCCTACGTAGGACAATAGTCTGTGCGATCCACAAATTATTGCCCTGAGTATGGGTGTATTCCTTTCCATTAAATTGAATGCTTATAAAGTCCTCCGCAATACAAGGATTACTTATATACCTTACTGGCGGGTTGCCGGGCGGGCCACGATGATAAAGACCAGGTTCCGGTTGCCCGCTCACACTGTTTATGGGGTCGCGCGTCACTTCTGTCGACCCGAACGGATTTAGCAGCGTGTGACCACTCTATAGCCCGCCGTCAAATAAAAAAAAGTGTGTGTGTCAGCTCCGACGCACGACTGGAGTTTACTCCTTAAGTACAATTATCAAAACAGGCGCAAAAAAAGCTCATTTGACTAAAAATAATATATATATATTTATTTACATTTATTAAAACTGTTCAGTGAAGTATTATCTCACGTCAGAAAGTGAAAGGTGCGCAGAATAGGTTGCGCACCTCCGATTGCGATTTTACTACTCAATTTTTTCTCATACCGGACGCCTTATATGAAAATCGATTCTTAAGGAGTAAACACCAAAAATATTGTTCATAAATTGCATCAAAGGTAACGTCGAATTAAATAGATAAATTGTACAAGATTTGTCAATGGAGCCATGGTGTTCCACTCAATTGGCGTTGACGGATAATTAAATAGGTTATGCGGCAATACGTTGCCTTTTGCGTCACTTCTGATTGTTTGGACGGTACTTAACCAGACTTAGGGCTGTCAAAAAACGCCTAACTATTTTATAATTATAGTATAATAAACTTTCACCAAATATATCTATTTAGATTCTCGGCCAGTAATGTGACATAAAAAAGTAATATAAAATATTAAAATCCTCTTAAATGAGATCACACAAAAATTATGTTTATAAAAAAAAACACACGTATATACTTAAAAATAATCGATTCTTCTATTATTTCTTAAAATTATAAAGTTATTCTTAATTAATTATAATAGTTAATAATATAAGTTTTTATCAAAGACATTGACATCCGTTAATGGTGCAGTATCCTCCAGATCTGTGTCCTCTCTGCCTACAGCTAGCAATGCACTGGTGCATATACACGCATTCGGAAACGTAGGACCTTGGATAGTTTCTCTCTTCGTTAAAATATGAGATACATCTGTATCTTACAGATGACAACAATAAGATTTAACAAAATATCAACGAAGTATATTTATTTATTCCCTTGTGGTTAAAGAACAAGAATGCAATTCACAACCCACCATTTCTTTAATGTGGGTATCGTAAAAGACGACCAAAGAATAAAATATGCAGAAGACATTTGTGAAAAAACAGAGAAAACTTGAAGTAAAATCCTGTACATCGGTAGTAGATGTATTAATTAGTCTGATCAACGTGGTATTATAGACCCTTTTCCCTTCCTATATTAGAGAAAGGTCGAGCCCAGTAGGTATCCCGAAATATCATCATCATCCAGAAATATCATTATCTTAGCTAATATATGTCACCACTATTTACGGTTCCTAGGGTATTTTAAAACTGGTTGAGCGTTTTTTTTTTGGGTAGGCTATGGTCCGCATAAACGCCACCCGTTCCGTCCGGGGCGACGGAACCGCAGCGTGTGGCCCCATAACCCACTGTATGCCCTCCCCACCGCCATTGAGCCGGCCACTAGTACCGCTTCCTTGCCATCCATGGCCAGCACAGCGGGTTACCTTTTCTGGTACTATCCCCCGTTGAGGCCCCAGTTAACTGCCGGGACTTTGCCCTCACGCGGTCAGCCTCTCTGTGAAGGTCGACCCGATCCAGTCACCCGCGGATGAGTTCTACCCTGGAAAACCTAAAACACCAACTGCTATCGCAAAAATGCCTGCCAAGCGTGACACATTCAGCGTGCAAGCCATTATTTTGGACATATTTTATGTGAAGAATAAGAAGCAATATAAAAAAAAAATATTAATACTAAAAATAGTGTAATGTAGTTTAATAGGGGTAGGCTGTTGACAGTTTTCTGTCGACAGCCGCAGGCGTGTCCATCCGGGGTAGTACCACACTCTCGTTTCTTCCACTCTGTTTTCGAGCGAGAGAGCTGGAAGTCCAACTTTCTGGGTAGGTATAGGATTTTCATTGGTAGGCAGCGGCCTAGATGTACTCATGGCGCCACCGAAGACAAAAATCGGGTACCGGTGGTCCGCTCGCACGGCGAAGAGAGAGGAGTTTTACGGTGGGTCTATGGGGTCACGCACCGCCTTTCCGTCACCCCGGACCGATTTGGCGGGGCAAGACGCATCCATAGTCCACCAAAAAAAAAAAAAAAGCTGTACTCATGGTATTGCAATGGCCCGTGGTCAGCAGTAATACTTCCCATCAGGTGTGCTGTCACCAAGTAAATAGAAAAAAAAGTGTGTGCTCAGCTCTGACGCACGACTGGAGTTTACTCCTTAAATACGATTATCAAAACAGGCGCAAAAAAGCTCATTTGACTAAAAATAATATATATATTTTTATTTATATTTATTAAAACTGTTCAGTAAAGTATTATCTCACGTCAGAAAGTGAAAGGTGCGCAGAATAGGTTGCGCACCAAAAACGTAACGAGGCCATTCGAGGGGTACTAGCTGCACTAGGTTTTACCCCTCAAACTTTTCTCAAACTGGGCGCCTTATATAAAAATCGATTCTTAAGAACTAAACTCCAAAAATAATATAAATAAAAAAAATTGGTTGCCTGTAAAGTCGGTATACGGGCGAAAGTTTTACGTGACAACGACTTTGAGTGGTAAAATAATTTTAATGTGAATATTCATTCGTATAGTAGGAAGAAGGATGAAATAATAGTAACAATTTAAAACATTTATTTATACAAAGAATTATATTTAAAACATTAATTTATACAAAGAATCTCGCACTGAATTTCATATTAACAAAATTTTATTTTTACCTTTACACATACATACGTATTTATATACAAATATACATACAATAACTTGCAATACATTAACAACATAACTTTTTATGTCTGTCTCTCTCGCTCTTAGGCGGGCTAACCATGCCCGAGTGGAAGGGACGCGTGCCTCTCACTCGCTCTCATTGTGAGCGCATAACGTGAGCGGAGCGTAACGCAGTTTCTTGAAGTGTCACCCGGCAAACCAATTTATAAGACGTTGTCACGTCAAAAAATTACCGTCATGTTCCCTATTTCTGATTTCTGCAGCCAATGACACTACTGCGAATATGACGAGAAATACAGCGAAAGCAAAGCAGGTCTTCATTTTTACAAACTTTTTTATAGTATGCAGATATTAGGTACCATCGTGTTTATTTATACTAACTAAAAGTGGAACATGTAACTTCTCTTAATACTTACTATAAAAGCAACAGATCTGCGATATTATACTGTAAAGATATTAATAACATATCCATCGACGCATTCTTATTAAGAAATCAAATTAAAAATCATTCACGATCAGAAATGTATATTAAAGTAATGGTCTTAAATAAGCAATCGCTTCAAACTTTATTTAAAACATATATATTGTACGGCGAGGGAGTAACCTGAGTGAATTTCTCGGATATAAGTGCAAGTGATACATTATAAACCTGTTACTGTATTTTCAACTTTAATAGAAAACAATAAGTTACAAAATTAATTATTTTTTAATGTTTACTAGAGATAATAATGTTAATTCAATAGTCTCGTTATCGTTGTGTGTGTTTTGTAAATGTTATTAGTTTTTATGATAGGTACTTACTTTTTAATTAAAAATTTATAAGAACTATGATAGTGTAACGGCAAAATAAAGGATAATAGAAGTTCGAAGGATAGGTACTCGTATTATACTAACGATAGCTATTTTCAGTAAGGATCATTTAAATTTTAGGTAACCCAGCAAACTATACAAGCCACCGAAGCTCTCACGGCGAAGAGAGGAGAGTTGCATGGTGGGTCTATGGGGTCACGCGCCGCCTTTTCCGTCACCCCGGACCAATTTGGCGGGGCGAGACAACGTCCATAGTCCACCGTAACAAAACAAAAAAAAAAAAGGCAAACTATACAACATATAACATCAAATATTTATTTTATCTTTGCCCGAATGTCTAAAACTATAATACTTCAGAGCACTTCAGAGTATTTCCCTGAATCTATATCTCATATATGCTCATATATGTCCCACTTTTGGGCTTAAGTCTCCTCCATAATGGAAGGCAAAATGACCTACTATATCACGCTGGTCAAACGGGTCGGTATAGGGTTTTGTTCGAAATTTCCTTCTCTTGCATTGATGTTATATGCGTATTTCATCCCTTAGTCGTCTTTGACGATCACCCACGGGTAAGATAGGGGGTGGTGAATTGTATTCTTACTCCGTCACCACACGAATAAATCCCGAATCTATACTTCTATACTAATAATAATAAGTTAACTGGACTTCCGTACCAGTTGCGTGGGTTCGATTCCTATGCAGGACAATACTTTGTGCGATCCACAAAGTAATGTTCTGAATATGGGTGTAGTTTGTTCCTTAAGGAAGAGTAGTTCTCTTAAAAAAATATATATATAAAGCTGCAGAGTTGATTTGGTTGAACGCGCTAATCTCAGAAACTGCTGGTTCGAATTAAAAAAATATTCTATTATTAGACAGCTCATTTATCGAGAAAGGTTATAGGGTATACAACATCACGCTACAACTAAAAGAAGTTGAGCATCAATGAAAATAGTTGCAAAAGCGATGAAAAATAAATCCTTTTGAGAACTTCCATTGCGTGTGCTGTGCGTTATAGATACTTAAGACCCATTTCCAATAACCCTCTCTCTAATTGTGTGACGCAGACAAAATTACTCGAGTCAACTAGCATATCTATATACTATGTCACCTTGTACCGTATATTAGTATTATATTATCTGTTCTATCCTTTAGTCGTTTTTTTTTTTTGGTAGGCTATGGTTTGGACACACGCCACATCGTCATTGGGGCCGCCACTAGTACCGAATCCTCGACGTCCGTGGCCAGCCCGGTGGGTTATTCTTTCAGTACCAATCCAGCTTGACACCCCGGCTTTGTGCCGGCGCGTCGCCCTCACGCAGTCAGCCTCTCAGCGGGTCCAGTCCTCGGTCTAGTCACCCAATTACTACTAGTACTAACACATGGATACCAAAATATATTAGGTACTGTTTAAAAATACCCTGTTTTCCGAGAAAGATCAAATGCTGTAATACATAACGATGAAATAAATACAAAAGGATTAGTTTCTATAAATGGTAGTATATCCTTTGGTTATATCACGCATCAAAGGTTCTACGCAATCGCCGTTGGCATAATAACTGTTGAGATAAGAATATTGTATATTGTGGATGTTATTAATATTCGAATTATTATTAATGTTCCAAACGACGTGCTTACTCAAACAATATAATAAAATTAAATATACATATGTATGAAAATGAAACTGACTGACACAGCTATTTAATCCTTACTAATATTATATATACATAAATGCGAAAGTAACTCTGTCTGTCTGTTGCTCTTTCACGACAAAACTACTGAACTGATCTAGATGAAATTTAGTACACAGATAGTCTAAAGCCTGATAAAGAACATAGGATACTTTTTAATGCAAAAAAAGGGTTGTAAAGGGGGAGAAAAAGTTGTAAGGAAATATCGTCATTTTTTAATCCAGAAGCTTGAAACTTATTTTTATTCTATTGATTAGATATAAATAAATATGATGTAAGAATTTAACCTTAAGGGGTAAATTAAAAATAGGAGATGAAAAACTTTAGGAAAGTAACCTTTTACGCGGGCGAAGCCGCGGGCAGAAGCTAGTACATAATAAAATGTCTGGTAAACACTAGTATTAGAAAATATCGCAATCAAATTTTTTACTGTAATAATTTCAACATATCGCTCTATTGAGCTTTATTGACACATAGAAGTTAATAAAGAACATAAACAAAATGAAAATATTACGTTCAATAGAAAATTCGAATGAATATGCGTCGACGTATATGAATTTACTTGGTAAAAGCTTATTGACTCATTCAGCATCGGGGAAAGAAAACAGTAAAATATTTATAGCGGCCATATTCCGTCAAAAGGAAAATTTACGCGAACAAAACAGTAGCATATAGTAGTCGTATAGTAAAAATCTTATTGACTTTATTTATGTTCAAGCAACCTGATTTAGCAAACGTTATTTTTACCTTAAATATTGAAGTTATTTCAAATACGAAAACAAATACACTCTTATGTTTCAAGTAAGTTAATTAAGACAATATCTGGATGACCAAGCTTTCGCTCGGTTTTTTCTTTTTAGTATGTTTTGAAGATATATTTAAATATAATAAAAAACCGGAGGTGTCAAGGGACACCCGGATGGAACGAAGTTCTATTTTAATTATGTAATTTTTTTCTGCCTTAAGCGATTTTTATCGTTATATTTTAGCCAATTTGCAAAATATCTTTATAAATTATAACCTATGTGTTATTCTGATGTGCAAGCTATATTACTATAAATTTCATCAAAATCCATTCAGTAGTTTTTACGTGAAAGAGCAACAAACATGTTCACCTCCATACATTATTACAAACTTTCACGTTTATAATATTAATAATAGGATATACAATTCCACTAGACTACCAAAACTTTTCGGCCCCGAGCTCGAACGCGAGCCGGCCACGCGGCCCGGTCACGGGCGAAAATAATTTCGTTGCGCATTATTTTGATTTTGCTATATCTCTTAAGGTATTGATTTAATTTGCATGGTCTGAAGGAAAAAAAATATCTTCATGAAATGCTCAAGCCAACTAATGTATTTAAAATGATAAGGATTAATACAGTATTTGTGTAAATAGCTTTTCAATTACCGTTCTATAATAGAACATTTTTTAAAGTATTAAAATGGATATAGTATGTTATCCTTAAGAGATAGATATATACCATCGCGGACTTTTTTGTAGGCCTTTTTAAGCTGTATAATACTGTAGTACTTTATTTTGATCTATTTCGTAGGGTTCAGCCAGCGTTTGCAATGTAAGCGCAAAATAATGTATTTATTTACGACATCACATTAGAAACCTCTAAAATTATCAGTGTTTCTCTAGTACATTATGCATATATTATATATATAAACCTTCCTCTTGAATCACTCTATCTATAAAAAAAATCGTCGCGACACCACACTGTTCAATGCGAAATAGAAATGAAAATATCTGGCTTGCTTTCTATAAGAGAGCCGACGAGCGACGCCGCACAGCTTACAATAGCTTACTATAGCAAAAAGTGTCGTGACAACTTTTCGTAAGAATTTTTTCCGTCTAGCCCCCTTTCACAACGCGCGATAAGGAACTTCGTTCCAAAAAATATTAAATGTCAAAAAGTAATAAAAAATAAAAACAAGATCCGAACCGGCTTCGATTAGACTGCTCGATGATCCAATTGAGCTGAACCTCAATGACAGCGTCAAAATTTGGCTTTATATTTTAATAGTTGTCAGACAACGCAAAATTTATCTTTTTGATTGCCTGAAAATATAGACAAAACAATATTTTCTACAAATGAAACTTAGCTAGATCGATTAGTCGTCCCCGGGACTCCCTGTATGCTAAATTTCAAGAAAATTGTTGTTGCCGTTTTCGAGATTCAGAAAATATATATAATATATATTTATATATATTCTTACAAGACAGTTGGTTCCCCCCACCCGGCAGCAGCCGAAACGTATAAATAGCCGGCGCAAAGCGGGTAGCGGGTCATTCTCGCTATCGGATTCGGACCGGCTTTAACTACCTCCTGTCGTTATATTTAATTTAAATTCATGGTGTTATTTGTTCATTTGTCAGATTTCTTTATTAAAAGTGATTTTCCCTTAGCTAATATTATTCATCTTTTTAAAAAATTAAATCCACTTCTGGTTCGTAAAATCAGAAGTGGGATTACCACGCGTTTCAGTGTCGCTTTTGCTATCATTCCTGACAGTAAGTTAAGTTACTCAGTAAGTGTTATTTTAATTCATTCACTAAAGTGCCATTTTAAATCATATCGCTAAACGTTTTATTTCTTTTGTTGGGACTACCGTCACTTTGTTAAAAAAAATATCGGGTCACTCATTTAAATCTAGACAAATGGACAAAGAATCGCACCGTTGATTTTGCTACTATACTTTTTCAAGTTAAGAGTACTGACTCTAACCAGTTTTCTACCTATGCCTAGTATGCGCTCCAAAGAATTACTTGCCGAAAAGAGTGTAATCAGTTGGTGTTAAACAATACCGTGAAGTACGTCTCGGAGAAGCTCTCGGCATCGCGATCGCGTATCGTATCGATAGGTCGCGTCGTTCTCATGTTATTTCATTCCGGTTTAATCAAATCCGTACCAGACTACGTAGTTCGAAACGAAGGAGTAACCACAGTCGAAATCGAGATAGATTAACCCCCAGATCACCGTAAATTGGAGCGTTAACAGCGCTCTGATCACCGAGCCGAGCATCGTAGCGTCAAAGTCATAGTCGTTATAATTTTTCACCCTACGGTAACTGACAAGATTGTTGATGCCATCAGGTTGATCAACATCATGGTAAGGTTGAACCAAAGTTTTTATATTTCGAGGTCTGAGACAGATTTACATAATACAGACGACTGGTGCTCATAGGTTGATCATGTGAAATCTCTGAATAATTTGAGTGATCATGAATACCTTCGCCGAATAGGAAAGTAGACTTCTCTAAAAGAGAGTTTCACTTTAGACTATATTCGTTTATCTAATGAGTAACCAATGATCATTTGTGCTCAAGGACACGCAATATGGCGAATAACACATGCGGTGTTTTTGTGAAAGTTTTGATGAATACTCTACGTAACCGCATATTACGCATTGTTCTTTATTTTCATCTACGAATTGTGGGCACTCTGCGATCGATTACTAACGACTATTGTGATTTATATTACTGACCCACACACCTAAGCATTTGATATCAATCAATTGAACTCAAATAACATGTCCTGATGGTAATCGTAGATCAAAACTTGATTTTGTACCAATGGTGTACGAGCTCTGTTCCTTCTGTAAATATCTTGAACACAAAATGCATGTGTTTTACGACATATGTCTGAAGGATGTAGTTCGAATGTCGCAAAGATTACTTTGCTTTGACTACATTGGTTATTCTGTCAGTGTTAGTTAATTATAACATAAAAATACTGGATTCTTAGTATTACTTCTAGTCAGGCATGACCGAGTCAGTTTTACAAGTTTTTAGATGTAGCATAACAGTCAGAATGGAGATGAAAACTTCCTCGTGACATTAATTTCAACTGACTTGCCCACACGAATGGCGTAGTGGTTGAGATATCGATCTGCCGTGCCGGTGTCGTGGATTTGACTTCCACGCATGACGATACTTTGTGTAGTTTGCTTATCACATAAAAAAAAAAGTCCCTAGAGCTCCATCTCAGCTGATTTAATCATGAACAAAACCAGACATACATTTTTCAATAATTCATAGCAACGTTTTAGGTCGCTTACCGGAGTTAAATGGTTATAAATTCGTTTTAATTATTATTGAATTTTTTTTACTAAATTTTCTTTATTATGTCCAATATATTGAATCAACATCATGGATTGGGTAAGTGACATAGCAAGCTCCCTGCACTATATTGCACCAGGTATTCACAGGTAAAACGGCCAAGTTGATAGATATTGTCGTACAGTGCTTAATATGCTACGAGTTAAGGTTGGAAACAAGGGAGTACAATGGTCAGAGGTATTATGGGAGGTCCAACTGACCATTAGAAGATAGGACACCACCCGGTATTAAGCATTGCAACTGCTTATTAGTGTAGAAACCGCAACACCTGTTATTAAATCTTTTGTGAGAGGTATTGCTTTTCAGGATTTCAGTTCCAGCAATTTTAATCAAGGAGTTCATGATGACACTAAGACGACTGCGCGCTGCTGGCAATTTGTCAGCAAATCAATTACGTCAAGACGCGCATGTGCGGCCCGTGCAAGGTGATTACTGCATTGCCGCATCACCGAAACGAACTCGAGCTTTTGAGAGGGTCGTATAGAAAAAGACCCACGCAGCCGCATATATTATGGTGCTGTGCCCGGTGAATGGACGCTGAAAACTTGTGAAGTCTTCTTCCAAACTGGTGACTTACCATGATAATGTCACGCGAACCGCCTAAGTAGCATGCCTCTGAACATTATCATCTTAATTTTTCTGATGTCATGCTAACCGCCTTTGTAGCATGCCTCTGACATCACGTTATTTCAATAATGTCAAGCTAACCGCCTTTGTAGCATGCCTCTGACATCACGTTATTTCAATAATGTCAAGCTAACCGCCTTTGTAGCATGCCTCTGACATCACGTTATTTCAATAATGTCAAGCTAACCGCCTTGTAGCATGCCTCTGACATCACGTTATTTCAATAATGTCAAGCTAACCGCCTTTGTAGCATGCCTCTGACATCACGTTATTTCAATAATGTCAAGCTAACCGCCTTTGTAGCATGCCTCTGACATCACGTTATTTCAATAATGTCAAGCTAACCGCCTTTGTAGCATGCCTCTGACATCACATTATTTCAATAATGTCAAGCTAACCGCCTTTGTAGCATGCCTCTGACATCACATTATTTCAATAATGTCAAGCTAACCGCCTTTGTAGCATGCCTCTGACATCACATTATTTCAATAATGTCAAGCTAACCGCCTTTGTAGCATGCCTCTGACATCACATTATTTCAATAATGTCATGCTAACCGCCTCTGTAGCAGCCTCTGACATCCATGTAACTAATAATTTTATTTTAACTTTCAGCACTATCCTTAAATTATATGTAAATATGCACATGGTGCCTTGTACGGTGATAGCTCCACCGCCCATGGCGTGATTAACTTTGTTTCATTTTTGGGAATGTCTAATTGAATTCATATAACTTATGTCTCTAAAGTAATTAGAACTTAGGTAACTTTTGTTACTATTCCAATTTAAATGTCACATCCTAATATTCTTGTCCATGATGCAAATTATCTAATGGATGTAGTTGCAAGTACATAGGCAATTGCATTGCGTTGTGTGCTTTCAGATAATCATAGCGATTCCTAGGATGATATTGAGGGGCTGGGTGGTAAAGGTGATCCACTCATTGGAAGATCAGCGGTCGAGGACGCCCCGCAATCAGGAACGGCCGTCTTACAAGACAGTTGGTTCCCCCCACCCGGCAGCAGCCGAAACGTATAAATAGCCGGCGCAAAGCGGGTAGCGGGTCATTCTCGCTATCGGATTCGGACCGGCTTTAACTACCTCCTGTCGTTATATTTAATTTAAATTCATGGTGTTATTTGTTCATTTGTCAGATTTCTTTATTAAAAGTGATTTTCCCTTAGCTAATATTATTCATCTTTTTAAAAAATTAAATCCACTTCTGGTTCGTAAAAATATATATACAAGAATCTGTTCTCTCTGCCTACCCTGCAAGGGATATGGCGTGATGATATGTATGTATGTATATACAAGAATTGCTCGTTTAAAGATATTAGATATTTATCTATGCTTGAACACCGTTCTCGTGTGGTGACGGAGTAAGAATACAATTCACGACCCCTTTCTTACCCGTGGGTAAGTAGTAGTAAGAGACCACTAAGGGATATATACCGCATATAACATCTATATGAGAGATGGAAAACTCGAAACAAAACCCTATACCAACACGCCTGACCAGCGTGGTATAGTATTATGGAGGAGGCTCGAGCCCTACAGTGGGACATATATGAGCTGAGATGATGATGATGCTTGAACACTAGTTAAGAAAACATGTTAAGAAAAGTGGTGTCCACAATCCACATATTGGTATATATTGAAAACTTATCATTAACGTTTCTTTACAGTCTAGTACAAAATACTAGACAGACTGCCTTGCAGGGCAATATTTTAAAATAGCATAGTGTTTTATTTTCATTTTTAATGAGACGTAGGTAGAATGCGAATTACGATTAATTTTAAATATTGTAATAAGTAAATCATAATAATTAATTAACAAAACTTTGTATCGTTTCCTTAATATTTTTCGTGTTCTTCACTTTGTAACTGTATTCAAAATTTTAATGCTTAGTTTCATTAGGAAACAGCTTTAAAATCAATTAAAATATTACGAAAGATAAAATATAACAAAGTAAATAATAACTATATGTGACTTATTCATATCCTATCATACAAAGAATATAAAATCGCTATGGGTATCATCATCATGATTCTTTTGCTGCTATCTCAATTACTTGGGGTCGACGTAATACGTACTCCTTTTTCATCGTAATTATTGCAAAATTTATTGGCAATAGTTTTATGATCGACCTTTGCCTCACATCAACCTTACTTGGGAAAGTAATTGTGTCCCAGGTATTCATAAAGCCCATTCTAAGTAAGTCTTTTACAAGATCCACGAGGCAAGTAAGTGTTGGTAGTATCCCACCAAAAACATAAATGTAAAAAAGGAGAGCCAAGTTCAATACAAAAATTATACTTGGCTGTGGGCCTCGCCGCAAAAAGAATGGAGATCTAAATGAGTGCCAAGTTCTATGCAAAATCCAAATATATATTTATAGGAACAAAATAACATTATGAACAATTATTAAACTCTATTTCTTTGCTTTAGGTATCCAACCTATAACAATTGCTGTTATTTAAAAAAAAATGGGAGATTTTAAAGTAAAATTTCATCCTTCTAGGTCATCTGAAAGTAGGTTGGATTTAGGTACTATATGTCAGTCAGTGCTAAAATTTACGACTTTTTGACCTTCATATCTTTATAACCGTTTGAGCTAGCTTCATGAAATTTGGGCTTCTAGATGTCCTTATAGATATAATTAAACACACGTAGTTTTATGTGTTTATGTTTAAGAGGTTTTGCGTCATAGAAGGGTCAAAAGTGGTACCAAATGATTCGTGTAATATTACACACGGCGCTGGCTAGCCAGTTCCTTTGCTTGAACTTGGCTTGACACACTGCCGCGTGTCTAGATTCGTAGCCACAGAGCACCATTAGTGTCGTCTACAATGAAAGGTAGCCAAAATTATCTTCTTAAAATATGCTATTTTTATCTCTTAGTACGATCAGGGAAAAAAGAGAGGGACACGTTACATTTTATCACATTTTTTATTAGCGTCTTTATGCATATTTGAATACTTGTTAAGAATCAATGACAATACAATGATTTACTTTATAGGTAAATTAATTTTACAAGACTCGAATAAATAACAAAATAAATAGTAGTTTAAATAACTAAAAACGCTAATAGTAATCCAAATTAAAACTCCAAAATAATAAATTATTGTATAAAAAAGTGGTGCTTCGTAAAATGAAAATTATGAATTTATATAATAAGCGAACAATTAATTAATGACGACCACGTTTTAAGTACTTATATTTAAACTATAATTTATTAATTACATATTCTATTAAAGCGTGCTTTTCGGTTTCATATTTTTATTTACGACAACACCAATCAATTTTTGTGGACTAACTTTATAATATTTACGAAAAATGCCTTTACTGCTGCATTTTATAACGCCACAAATAGTATAATATTGAAACCAAAGATATCAAACATCAAAGTTAAAGAAACACCAAAGTCTTTAACAAATGAAACACAATTTATGTAGTATCTTTATCATTATAAACCGAGATGCTTAAGTTTATATGACCCCGAAACCTCAGACTTTATTCAGTTCAAATTTTGTTAATTATTTATTTCTGCTTTTTTTTTATTGCTTATGGTGGCAAACGAGCAAGCAGCACACCTGATGGTAAGTGTCACTGCTACCTATGGATCTTTGCTATAACCAAGTCTATAGCTGGGCAGTGGCCTACCCACCTAGTTGGGCTTCCGGCTCTCTCGCTCACTAAACGAAGCGCTATAGCACATTGCCATTACTCAGACGTCGATCTTTTGCAAGAATGTGATATTACCCCGGACGGATCAGCCGGCTGTAGCACAGCTGTAGACAGAGAACTGTCAACAGCGTGGTCGTACTACTATTATCCTTCAAAAAAGTGGGTTTTTACTTGATGACAGGTATTCCATAGCCGTTTCTATATCCTTGACGATTTTGATCCTAAGTAAAATCTTAATCAGTTTAGTCTAAAAATGAAAAATTGGCCGGAGAGCCAAACTTGGCCCTCTGTCCTTGTTCCATTCCCTCCAATCTCGTATCTACGGTAGATAGTGACTTGGCTATACTTCTGATATAGCTTATAGTTCATAAGCAACAATTAGTGTACGTCCCATTACGTGGACTACTTACTCATCTATCAACAAAAATAATAAAAAAGAATTGTATACTTAGAAAGTTTATTACAATTCACAATGAAATCAAAAATACAATTTCAATAGAAACGATATGGTAACAATATCTTAATAAAAAAATAATAATAACGCACAACAAACAACGATTTAATTCACAAAAAAATTTTTGGAAGTATCTTCGATTTTGGGTCCCATCTCGAAAGTAAACAGCTAGTCGATTCGGAAACACAATTTAAGTTCGTCAACAGCCGGTTTCAGTGGCAGACGCTCTGAGGCACAACTTATTTATACAGAAGAGTGAACGATTTGGTTCGATGATTTCTTAAAGTCCTAGTTTGTTGAATCAGGCGTTAGGTTTCTTGGTTGTGAAATTCCATTATCGGTAAACTGGAAATTTTACTTATAAGATTTGTGACGAGATAAAATGTGAATGGAAATGGTTTCACAAAAGTTTTGCAGTTATTTCTTACATTGCCAAAGAGCACCAACTATATTTTCGCAAACTTATGATATTAATGTTTTAAATAGGACATCCATTTTTCCATCCATCTGACTATCTAGATCCAAGAGTAGAAGATGATTATCACATTTGACAAGCGAGTGGTGATCATATTAAAAGTTTTCTAGAGGAAAGCTGCTGACGTCTAATGTCACCCTAGCCGTAGTTGGGAGTGGATATACCGGGCAGAAGTGTGAAGGACGTCGATCGGGATGGTACCGGAAAGTGTAGCCCACTGAGTTGTCCAAGGAATCAGTACCAGGGATCAATCCAAGGGCGATGAGGAGGAACACGGAGGATAATGGGATTTGGATGGAGCGGGCGGGGCGTATCCGGCCCATAACCTGTAATAAAAGGAGAATACCGCTGCCCATTTTCCTGGTGATTCCTCAAAAGATCTTTAAGTCACCCACAAGAAAATAAGATTATGTAGCAAATGAGAATATACCATAACTATTCCATGTATAAAATTTAAATAAAAAATTTCAAAGTTCAATTTCACTTTAATTGCGTTAGCGATTTTCTAAATGAAATCTATTAAAATAAGCTGAATTATTTGCGGTATGAGGGGGAAGTAGAGCTATAAGCAAGTTATGATGATCTCATTACTGTTTCCTATCTCTTTTGAGAGATAAGTGTTTAATTGCACGTAATGTATGTACCTTATATACTTTGTGTATGTAATATTTATATAATGGTATTTGGAACTAGTATTTTTATCTCAGCCTATGTATGTATTCAATGGATACAAGTCCCTTTCATATTAAAATTTCATCGACATTACCACTTTAGCCAATCGCATCGGCACAAGATGTTATTTCTATTTTTCTATATTCTTTCGGGTAAAGTTATCTGCTTGCATCTTTAATCGTCTTTTATAACACACATAAAATAAATTGTATAATGAAATATTATTTTCTTAGTCAGATCTAAGGAGATATTAGATAGCCAATCGTGTAATGTACAATCTTGAGTTTAAACAGAACATACTTTTTTTCCTGAATTTTGTCTGCAATCAAAAATCTAAATATTAATATGGAATAGATGAATTTTATTTCTAACTAGCAGCCCGACCCGGCTTCGCACGGGTGAACATTTATTTATTAAACATTTTGGCATAAACGTACAGTAAATGCAGGACATACCTAAATAATAATGTATTTAGCAATAGTGTATCGATGGCTTCCCCTGGGTTGATGTTTGAAAACAAAATGAGTAAACAGAATAAATGACATCAACTGGTAATTTTTAAAAACATTTCACTGAGGTTTAGAGTATAGGTATACTAATAATAATTAGATACATTATATACCTACTATTACTGTATAAGTACTGATTATCACATATTTCATAGAATAAAAAATATAGCATCCCGACTTATGTCCTAAGTTTTTTTTTACATTTATTTTTCCTTTTTGATTTATATTTTTTATTTATTTTAATGTAGTTATTTTTTGTTGGTGTATCATTTCTTTATTCAAGTACATCTTTTATTTTAAAGACTTTTAAATTTTATTAGATTTTTATTTTTATTTGCCATTTTTACCTTAATGCTTCACTATACACTATGTTAGCAGTGGTATTTGTAGATGGCAATAAAACATATTGATTTTCAGGAGACACTACTCGAGAAAGTGCAACATATAGTTGGCCATGAGAAAAGCACTCTTTTCTTAGATCGATGCCAACCATAGAAAAAGTTTGTCCCTGGGATTTATTTATTGTAAGGGCAAACGATATCTTTACAGGAAACTGTAATCTTTTAAAAGATATAGGACAATTCGTCGGTATCATCGGGATCCGCGGAAAGTGAGCAAGCTGTCCGGCCGCGGGGCTGGTGATGATAGTAGCTACAATCACATTGTCTCGCAATTCCATAACCAAAAGTCTTGTTCCATTACACATATTGGGAGGGCTTAAATTTCTCAGAGCGAGCCGCGCGGCTACCTATTTCATAGATGTGCCCCTCTCCTGTACTCCGCCCCCGCCGCACCGGCGCGTCACGGCGGCGAATTAATTTTATTTCAATTTTATTAAACTCGGAGGAGGGTAGCTCCTCGGGAATGTAGTTGTTGACCGAGTGGCATCAGATGGAGTTGCCTCAGGTCGTTATCTCTATCTCTAACTCTTAATCTCTTAATCCACAAGTAAAGTAAGGGTTTGTAGTATTCGAAGCCGCTAACCACACAGCTAGAATGATGATACAATAAGCTAAAAAGATGATAAGATTCATAAATACCGTAAATAACAATAATCTAGAGGAAATTTCCAAAACTAAACAACAGAACAGGCGCAATATTGAAAATCGATTATTTACCAACACTGCGGCTGTTGCTATTCATCAAAGCAAATATGAAGAGGCAGGAATAATGACAGCGGAAGTAATGTTTCCAGTAATGTACGCCTTCGTTGCGACGCGACAAAGAGGCAATCGATCACTCCGTTTCCACCTGGGCAGAGCTAAATATGTGATATGCGTTAACTACGCTTGAATCGCCATCTTGTTTATTACATTTTCAACCATGTACCACATTTGGAAGGTTCAGTTTGAAGTAAATAGAAATTATTACATGTAAAAGCAACATTTATACTATTAATTTTAGACCATCTGGCCTGCATCCTGTGTTAAAGTAATAGTACTGTAATAAACATTTAATATTTCTTGAAAATATAAATTTAGTGATAATTTCGTTTAGATTTGTTAGTGATAGGACTACGCTGTTGATAGTTTTCTGTCTCTTACTCATGGGCCGGTTCGTCCGAGATAGTACCACACTCTTGCAGAAGATCGACGTCTGAGTAATGGCAATGTGCTACTGCACTTCGTCCGGGCCGTCTCCACAGAGCCGGCAGCTCAACTGGGTGGATTTGGGGTATGTATTGGTAGGCAGCGTTATAGCTACATGCTTGGTATTGCAAAAGTCCATGGGTGGCAGTAACACTTATCATAAGGTGTGCTATTTACTCGTTTGTCAGCAATAACAATTTAAAAAATATATAATTCCTTTATTACTATTTGACCATGTAGTTGTCACTACTTGAGAATACAATGTGTCACCAATCCTTTAGGTTCCCATAAGAGTCATAAAACCATCTAAGTAAGCACTAAAGAAATTAAGAGTACTGATGTCTCCTGGGCAAATTAAAACATCGACTGCACATTATGATTGTTCCCTCTATAGAGAGGTATATTCTTAACAAAAGACGTCGATATCTAATGGATGATTAGAAACGTAATAACTACCGAGGTTGTAATATTTACAATCGTATTAGGTTATTTAAACATCTATTGTAACGTAGAGGGTGGCGCGTGGAGGTGGAGGGCTGGTCACGGATGTCAAGATAACACTATCAGTGGTCGTCTTAATAGCGATGGGAAAGGAATACGATGGGTTATGGGGCCACGCGCCACTCTTCCCTCACCCTGACAGAACCAAAGTCCTGTGTCCAGACCATAACCTACCAAAAAGAAAAGGAAAAAGCTATACTATAATATATTAGATTAGTTATAATATAAATTAATTTAATAAAAGCTTTATAAGATGATAAAATATTGTTAAGAAACTGCCACAAACAATTTTATTGAATTCACAAATTTACATTTCACGATTAGTAATTGTTTATCCAAATTGATTTGCATCAAAAATAATTGACTTGTCCAAATATAATATTTTCATTTACCAAAGAGAGCCTTTTGAAATTATAAATGAATTTCGCCATCATTCAACTACCGAATACTAAAATTATGCTATTGAAACTGTTACAAAACCAATTATACGATATCTCGAAGGTTTCTCTTTGATCGGTATCAGCTTATCATGGAAAAGTCAGCATAGAAATGCACTTGATTCAATTTGAAACTTGGTAATTCCATTTCTCTGTTAACCAGTTTCTATACATTCAACTTGGCTATATCATAGTAAAGAGTCTTTTTACTATCGTAATCCCAAGTTCATATTAAGTTGCTTTATAAAAATGTTATGTCTCTGAATTCCAACATAAATAATAAATATCGTGTTTAGACAAAACTAGTATAAAAATAGTTCTCAGTTAAAAAAACTGTTTGATTTTATAATTCAGTATTTATAATTAATCAAATTGAAATTACTGAATTTTAGCATTTAATATGCTTAATTATTAATAAAAACTCGATAACGAAGCGAAAAATGATGTCACAAGCGGGATTCGAACCCGCGCCTATTGGGATTTCGGCCCAATCGTGCTGCCACTACACCACCGTGAACTATTGTAGGACATGCAAATCTCGCTTCGTATCATATTTACGTCTTAAGGTGACGTATGCCATCTACCCGACAATGTTTACACATTGTTATTGGCTTAATACTTCAAACTTTGCAGATAGAATTGTATTAAACGATGACACAACCTTGTTATTCAAATTACTGAAATTTAGCATTTGGTATGCTTAATTATTAATAAAAACTCGATAACGAAGCGAAAAATGATGTCACAAGCGGGATTCGAACCCGCGCCTATTGAGATTTCGGCCCAATCGTGCTGCCACTACACCACCGTGAACTATATTGTAGGACATGCAAATCTCGCTTCGTATCATATTTACGTCTTAAGGTGACGTATGCCATCTACCCGATAATGTTTACACATTGTTATAGGCTTAATACTTCAAACTTTGCAGTTAGAATTGTATTAAACGATGACACAACCTTGTTATTCAAATTACTGAAATTTAGCATTTAATATGCTTCATCATTTGCCTGCCCTCATCCCACGATAAGTGTCTGCTTAATTATTTATAAAAACCCGATAACGAAGCGAAAAATGATGTCACAAGCGGGATTGAAACCCGCGCCCATTGGCTTTTAGCTGAAGCCATCATAGTTCAAATATGTACAAATATTATACCGATTTGCGTATAAAAACGCACAATATGTCAACGGTACCCGAGCCATATATCTACGTGTCGCGTGACAAGTTTTATTGGAAAACATTACGTACAATTCTTTGCCTGTCATATAAGTGTTAGGTAATGGGAAATTGAAGTGATTGGCAATGTATTGTGAAAATGTACGTACATAAAAATAACTGAACTATCTATCATGTAAAAAACGATGCGTATCGCAATAGTACATACATACATATCATCACGCCATATCCCTTGCAGGGTAGGCAGAGAGAACAGAGTGCCAGAGAACTCTATCTCTGTATACTTCACTCGCTTCCTTAACATTCATAATTCTCTTCATACACGCTCGCCGGTTTCGGAGACTCTTGACTCCACCTTCCTTCAGTACATGACCGATCTGGTCTAGGTAGGTTAGTCTCGGTCTCCCTCGGTACCTACATCCATAGCAATAGTATAGCGAAGATTCAAAAATGGGTTAGAAAAAAGGAAAGAGTTAAAAAGGGGTTAGAAGACACAACATTAGGCGCAGCTTGCTTAGGTGCCTCCACTTTGGCATTCTTGTACTTATCAACTATAACAAAGTTTAAATTGAACAAAATATGCAATGTTTTATTTTGTGTCCAGTTTAATTTAATTACAGGGAGTGTACACAACAGTTAAAATAGACTAAAAAGCGAAGGTTTTATCTACAATGTTTTTTTAAATAGTAAAATATGTCTAGTTCTTGATAACTAGTAAACTATGCATGACTTGTTTAAAATAAGCCCACAAGGGATCATCTCCTAGTTAGTCTTGGGTTAACACAAACTTGTTTTTCCCTTCTAAATTTGCATTCATTTTAAGTAGAAATTCTATACAATACTTACCATTATCTGCATATTCTAATCTCACGGCGTACGATAGCAGCCAATTTAACTGTTCGTTAGGTGTACCTTCGGAGACCGGGCTTACCAAATCCCTTTGATAGTTATTGTATGCTTCTTTCCAAGTGTTCTTATCGATATTTCTTAAACCTTCACGTTCTTCAATCTTATAATGCCTTATTTTTTGATCTTCAAGCCATAGAACTACGCTTCTATATTCCTTTTCATCTGAAAATTTGAAATTTTTGTAAAGACAGCTGCTGACGCTCTGGAAAAATTCCGCCTACTAAGATTTTTACTTACCGTCGCTATTAAAAGTGCCTGGGTTAGGGTGTCCTAAGGCACTTAATTTAAGTTTAAATATATTACTCATATTATAGAGTATCGTAAACGATGAAACCACAGTAAAAACTCAAGAATATAACCAAATTACTAAACAAACCGAGATCCGAGCAGAAACGAATAATTCTATTCCACAGACTAATATATCCTTAAGCAAATTCTATTCTATTTCGACTCGACTCGAGTCGAGTCTAGGCTTGGGTAAAATAAATCGAAATATCGATAATTTTTCAAAAAATAATCGATATATATCGGCGATTTTATTTTTTTTCGATATTTAATGCCTGATATCAAAACCGATATATTTTTTAACAGCTCTAATCAAGCTTCGCGTCATGTATCTATCTAACGAAAAGGCTTGATAGACTGTATGAGTATCATTCGCCTGGACTCGAACATAAATAAAAAAATACCTATAGTCTATGACCGTTTGTGCAGCGCAACCAACCTGAGGAGGGCCAATATTATGCAACCGGCACCGAACACTCAATCGCGATTCGCCCATGGTTCTCTAAAATTATTCTAAGCAAGACGATTACTTCAGTTTTGATGCGCATGCGATTAGGACATACCTGCACACCTTCCCATCTTTATAGACTAAAAATTATTAATTCCGACATCTGCGACTGTGGTACTGATGATGTAGGGGACATCAATCATATTTTATTTTCATGTCCAAAATATGATCGAGAGGCATTTATTCAAGACCTCGTTGACCTTTGTGTTCCATTCCCGACTCATGTCTCCCTTCTATTATTTCCTGCTAATTCAGATATTTATTTTCTCTTAAACAACTTTTTGCTTTTAAATAATATTAGAATTTAATCTGTATGTATTACTACTCTATTTTGTACTTACTCTATATTATTCTCTATCTTATATTATGTATAACTCTGATGATCGTATTGATATATTTATGTATGTTAAATTATTTTTTTTTTTCTTTATCCCTACTTCCCTGATCAAATTTTCTGAAGTCCCGATTCCAAATTCCTTTTATAATTCCTACCATTGCTTCCTTAACTTTGACATTGGCTTAAGTATAAACAGAGCCACAACAAAAAAAAAAAAAAAAAAAAAAAACCTGAGGAGCCAACTTGAACTAGGACAATGAGGAAGAAATGACAATGAGGACAACACTGAGTGACAATCAGTTGGTTTTGTTGGTGTCACTGTGTATCCTTATTGTGTCTTCTTCTTCTTATATATTGGCAATCAGCTACATATACGAACTATTGGTGCCAGTGTCAAGTTATAAATATTTTCACGTTTTTAGTCTTTCAAGTTAGTCATTGTCTAAGTCAAATTGTCGCCATTAACAGTACACTGGCCACACTGTTAATGGTATCTTGTGGGAATTTTGATGGAAAACGAAAACGTTGTAAAGCACTTTTATATGATATTCACTTCATCCCAGTAGTTCCGCCGCTTCATATTACATAAAATGCCATCAAAATTATCTAATATAACACGTTAAAACAATAAAATATCGAATATAATACAAGAGCACCACATAACGTTTTCAAATCCCCGTCAAAAGTCCCTTATTGTGTCTTCTTCTTCTTATTTTTATGTATTGGCAATCAGCTACTTAAATGAGCCATTGTTGCCAGTGTCGAGTTATAATTATCTTCAAGTTTTTAGTCTTCAGATTAGTCATGTCCGTCAGTAAGTCAAATTGTCGCCATCAACAGTGCTATGGCCACACTGTTGATGGTATCTTGTGAGAATTTTGATGAAAAACGAAAACGTTGTAAAGCACTTTTATATGATATTCACTACATCTTAGGAGTTCCGTCACATCACATTACATAAAATGCCATCAAAATTATCTAATATAACACGTTAAAACACTAAGATATCGAATATATTACAAGAGCACCACATGACGTTTTAGATTCCCGCCAAAAACTCCCCCTTATAATGTCTAATAATGGGTGTGTGTCAGTGTTCACAGCCTGAAGCCAGGCAGCTATCGTACCAGGACCGTAAAATTATCGTATATGAATCAAAATTATCGTATCCATCAAAAAATGGCTATAATTCATGAAAAATTCATATGAAACGTGACAATAATATGTAGCAAATGCTTCATGGTTTTTTTTTTTTGTAAATCTTCATCTTCGCTTGAAGAATTCATTTTTCATTCTACAGAATTTACGGAGTGAAAACAATACTTGTATTTGATATACCACCGAAATATTGCTCCCTTGGAATGAATTCTCTTGAATCTCGAATTTTACTGAACCCGCGAAAAATTTTAACGGTCTAATTCGAAAAGACAATAACAACACTCCACCCTTCTCCACCACATCGAACGACGAGATCGATATCGATCGCTGATTGGAAGACAGTAGCAACCAATGAAAAGATTGCGCTTGCACCATGAATCAGCAACATGTGTTCCTAACATGGAGACTAGAATAAGGAGTACCATCTCAGTGTATTAAGAAGTGTCCATTGAACGGGAGCAAATTAAGATGGCGCTATACAAAGAGTAAAGTTATTAAATTGAAAAAGAGTGGCAACTCGATGATAAAATATGCATGTATGGAAAGTGCTGCCACCCAGAGTTTAGGCGGTGAACTAAAGTTGAAGTAATATATATACATATCTACATGTGTATGTGTAATTACATAGAATTTTCTTTTACTATGAAAGCAACCCTGAAATATAAAAAAAAACATATCAGCTGATAATTAAGCAATAATAATATCAGCCTAACATTGAAACTTGAGATAATTTTCAGAAAAATATCATTAACCGAAAATAGATCGATGACAATAAGTACCTACTCAAGGAACAAAAAATAACAATTCTCAGTTGTCAAACGTTTGACAGGCAGGACAAAATGGCAGCACTTAAGTTTGTACAACCAATCTGTAGGCGGCGCGACGGTCAGTAAAAATAAGTAATGTATTAAGTGTGCCCCCCCAGGCGCTATAGTAGCAAGTGTAAGAATTTTAAAATGAGCGTCACTAATTTCATAGGTTCATAGGTTATTATTTATCAAATCACAGCTGACTACGTAACTCAGCACACTTCACTCTGCTTATTACTGCTACATTCATATAATTTCCACTTGCTACACTAGCGCTATTTCGGTGAGTGTTCGAACAATAATTTGCTGTTTACAAGTGGACACTTTTTTGACTAATCCCCCATCTGGGGGGGGCACACTTAAAACATTACTTATTTTTACTGACCGTCGCGCCGCCTACAGATTGTTTGTACAAACTTAACTGCTGCCATTTTGTCCTGTATGTCAAACGTTTGACAACTGAGAATTGTTATTTTTGTTCCTAGCGTAGGTACTTATTGACGGGTTGAGAGCCCTCAGCGCTCACCCACAGTCCGGGTAAAGTTGTCATAGCCATCTGAGGCTAACAACTAAGACACACAAAAAAAACAAAAAAAAAAAGGTACTTATTGTCATCAATCTATTTACGGTTATTGATGTACTTTTTGAAAATTATCTTAATTTTCATTGTTAAGCTGATATTATTATTGCTTCGTTATCAGCTGATATGTTTTTTTTATATTTCAGGGTAGCTTTCATAGTAAAAGAAAATTCTATATAATTACACATACACATGTAGATATGTATATATATCACTTCAACTTTAGTTCACCGCGTAAACTCTGGGTAGCAGCACCTTTGCCCATCGGCGCCTCGTTAGTCGTCAACTCCATCCACATCAGTATCCAGGCCCATATGAGGTACTTGGGTCTGGTGCTCGACGGGCGATGGTGGTTCCGGGAGCATTTTCGTCAAATTGCTCCCCGGCTGGTCGGCGCGGCGTCCGCCCTTTCTCGGCTCATGCCGAACGTGGGCGGACCTAGTTTTCAGGGCCAACGGCTGTATGCGGGGGTGATCCGCTCAATGGCCATGTACGGCGCACCCGTGTGGGCGAGGGCTCTGAACGCCCAACTCAGGGCGGTTCTGTGGAGGCCACAGAGAGTCATGGCGGTCAGAGCCATTCGCGGGTACCGCACGGTGTCGACAGAGGCGGCGTGCCTATTGGCCGGGACACCCCCGTGGGACCTAGAGGCGGAGATGCTCTCCGACCTCTACCGGCGGGTTACCTCAATGCGCGAAGAGGGTGGCTCCCCATCGTTCAACGAGATAGCCACCTGGCGCGAGGACGCCCGCCGAGAAGTCATCGCCCGTTGGGCTACGCGCAAAGAGTAAAGTTATTAAACTGAAAAAGAGTGGCAACTCGATGATAAAGTATGCATGTATGGAAAGTGCTGCTACCCAGAGTTTAAGCGGTGAACTAAAGTTGAAGTGATATATATATATATATATATATATATACATATCTACATGTGTATGTGTAATTATACAGAATATTCTTTTACTATGAGATCTACCCTGAAATATAAAAAAAACCATATCAGCTGATATCGAAACAATAATAATATAAGTTTAACAATGAAAATTGATATAATTTTCAGAAAGTACATCAATAATCGAAAATAGATCGATGACAATAACTACCTACACTATGAACAAAATATAATAATTCTCAGTTGTCAAACGTTTGACAGACAGGACAAAATGGCAGCTGCTAAGTTTGTACAACCAGTCTATAGGCGGCGCGACGGTCAGTAAAAAAAAGTAATGGCTTAAGTGTGCCCCCCCAGGCTACGCGGCTGGAGAGGCCTAGATACGGTGTTATTACCGCTGAGGCCCTCCGGCCCGTACTGATGGAGTGGATGGAGCGGCGGCACGGAGTCCTCTCTTTCCGGTTGGTGCAGGTCTTGTCGGGGCATGGTTGCTTCGGCAAGTACCTGCACACGGTCGTGCGGAGGGAGTGGACTCCGTCCTGCCACCATTGCAGTAGCGACGAGGACACGGCGCAACATACGCTCGAGGTATGTTCGGGCTGGGACGGGCAGCGCCGTGACCTCGTCGCTGTCATCGGTGCCGACGTGACGCTGCCGGCTGTTGCGCGAGCGATGGTCGAAAGCGTCAGGAATTGGGACGCGGTCGCCGCCTTCTGCGAGGCTGTCATCTCGCAGAAGGAGGCGGCGGAACGGGCCCGGGAGGATTCCCGTGACCCGGGCCGCCGCCCGCGGCCGGGGCGGCGCAGGCGCGAGTACCTGCGCCTGATGCCGCCCTAACCGAGGCTTCGGGTGATCGGACCGGGGAATTGTCCGGTTACCCGACGTGAGGCCACCGCGTGAGGACGACGCCTCGACGGCGAAAGCTGTCGGGGCGTCGACAGGAGAGGAGCCCAAGAGGGCATACCGCCGAGCGGGCCACCGAAGACAAAGATCGGGTACCGGTGGCCCGCTCGTACGGCGAAGAAGAGGTGCTTTCAGGGTGGGTCAATGGGGTTGCGCGCCGCCTCTTCCGTCACCCCGGACCGATTTGGCGGGGTTTGACGTCCATAGCCCACCGTTTAAAAAAATAATAAAAAAAGGGTAGCAGCACCTTCCATACATGCATATTTTATCATGGAGTTGCCACTCTTTTTCAGTTTAATAACTTTACTCTTTGTCCCCCATACAAGATGGTACTCCTTATTCTAGTCTCCATGGTTCCTAATATGCTGATACTCCTAAGAAAAAAATGAGCCAATAGATGGCGCTGACAGTAAAAAAACTGTAATTGTCATTGGACCATTGGCTATCGGTTAAATTATCAAATTTTGCATCATAATGGACATTATCGTACAATCTGCGTACGATAGCCGTGTACCATCGTACATCGTACGTAGTTATGAAATTATCCCACATGTACGATAATTATCGTACGGTTCCGAACGCTGGTGTGTGTTAGGGATGGCGATTCTTTGCGAAAAAGCTCGATTTTTATATCGATTCAATTTACAGCCTAATGAATCGATTCACAAGAAAAAAATCGCAATGAAAAATATCGATTTCTAAAAATTTTTTTTTTTTAATTTGTTGAGGCAAGTTACAATAATAAAGGATCTATTATCAGTAATGTCAGGGATTTATTTAGTTCAGGGTATTCGATATAACAATTATTTTTATTGTCTTCGGTGGCTCACCCGGCGGTCTACCCACTCGGGCATCCTCTCGATTTGAACGTAAGTCTACCCCACAGATGAGACGAGTGTCACGTCACTACCCATTAGACTTGGCTAGCTCCTGAATGAGAGATATAAATGAACTAGCTCTTTGATTTCAATCTAGCTCACATTAGCTCAGTAGCTCAGTTAATAGTTCAACGGCTCAATCGACTCTTTTACTCGCGTCGTCATGTCGTGCGAGCAGTTGACGACCGAAAGTGTCCGATATATGCCGATCACCGCCGAACAGTAAAAGTATTGAGCATGTTCCGATATGCATTGTGACTATTGCGAGCACTAAACGCACAACTTATATGTTCAACAAAGAAAAAATGTTTGAAAAATAAAAAGTTATATTTATTTATAAAATCCGATTACGAAATGAAAAATGATGTCACAAGCGGGATTCGAACCCGCGCCTATTGGGATTCCGGCCTAATCGTGCTGCCACTACACCACCGTGACTAATTGTAGGACATGCAAATTTCACTTCGTATTATATTTACGTCTTAAGGTGACGGTATGGTATCTACTCGACAATGTTTGCACATTGTTATAGGCTTAATACTTAAAACTTTACAGTTAGAATTGTATTAAACGATGACACAACCTTGTTATTTAAATTACTGAAATTTAGCATTTAATATGCTTAATTATTTATAAAATCCGATTACGAAATGAAAAATGATGTCACAAGCGGGATTCGAACCCTCGCCTATTGGGATTCCGGCCCAATCGTGCTGCCTCTACACCACCGTGACTAATTGTAGGACATGCAAATTTCACTTCGTATTATATTTACGTCTTAAGGTGACGGTATGGTATCTACCCGACAATGTTTACACATTGTTATAGGCTTAATACTTAAAACTTTACAGTTAGAATTGTATTAAACGATGACACAACCTTGTTATTTAAATTACTGAAATTTAGCATTTAATATGCTTAATTATTTATAAAATCCGATTACGAAATGAAAAATGATGTCACAAGCGGGATTCAAACCCGCGCCTATTGGGATTCCGGCCCAATCGTGCTGCCACTACACCACCGTGACTAATTGTAGGACATGCAAATTTCACTTCGTATTATATTTACGTCTTAAGGTGACGGTATTTGTAGTGAAATTTGCATATCCTACAATTAGTCACGGTGGTGTAGTGGCAGCACGATTGGGCCGTAATCCCAATAGGCGCGGTTTCGAATCCCGCTTGTGACATCATTTTTCCTTTCGTAATCGGATTTTATAAATAATTAAGCATATTAAATGCTAAATTTCAGTAATTTAAGTTATATTTAAAAAAATAATATTCATCTTTGAATAACAATATTCAATAATAATAATAGTTATCAGTGCAAGCTGTCATTGAACGCAGTCGATTCTGTCAGCCCATATGCATTTAGTGAAATAAATTACGAACAGACCTTTCAATTTTATTTATTTTTTTATATCAATATATTTCATATCTCATCCTGCGATCACCAATCAAAATTTACATGCTCATGCATATCAAGCTTATCGCGTAGTTCAGAGTTTGAACTATTCAAAAGAGTTAGAGCCGTGAACGAGTTGAAATGAAATGAGCTAACTCAATAAGAGATCTCTCTTAATGAGCTAAATGAACTCAGGATATATATGAGCTAAATGAACTAAAGAGCTAAAAGAGTGATATAGCTCTTTTGATCAAAAGAGCTATATCTCTCTTTTCTTTTCAGTGAGCCGTTTTTCGCATCTCTACTACCCATAGCAAGCGGGTTAGCTGAGTGTCTGTAGACAGAAAACTGTCAACAGCGTGGTCCTAACACTTTAAAAAAATTGAAAATATACGTAAAGAACTGTTATATCATACTCAATTGCATTTAATGTAATTTACAAAGAAATTAAATGCGTTTTAGCAAATATATTTCGGGAAAAATTATATCTTAAATTTGTTTTAAACAACGTGATACAGCATGAAATCATCATTATCAAGAAATCTCTGCATAATTAGTTAAAACTTAAATAAATAAAACTATATAAAAATTGCCGAATCTGATACCCATGCATATACAATTAATGAACAACTACGACTTACAATATTTCACATTAAATGACAAAAAATAATCTCATATCACTATAGTCTGTCTTCTTCTTCTTCTTATGTATTGGCAATCAGCTACTTATACGAGCTATTGGTGCCAGTGTCAAGTTATAAATATTTTCACGTTTTTAGTCTTTCAAGTTATTCATTGTCTAAGTCAAATTGTCGCCATTAACAGTGCAATGGCTACACTGTTAATGGTATCTTGTGGGAATTTTGATGGAAAACGAAAACGTTGTAAAGCACTTTTATATGATATTCACTACATCCCAGCGGCGGCGCAGGCGCGAATACCTGCGCCTGATGCCGCCCTAACCGAGGCTTCGGGTGATCGGACCGGGGAATTGTCCGGTCACCCGACGCGAGGCCACCGCGTGAGGACGACGCCTCGACGACGAAATCTGTCGGGGCGTCAACAGGAGAGGAGCCCGAGAGGGCATACCGCCGAGCGGGCCACCGAAGACAAAGATCGGGTACCGGTGGCCCGCTCGCATGGCGAAGAAGAGGTGCTTGCAGGGTGGGTCAATGGGGTTGCGCGCCGCCTCTTCCGTCACCCCGGACCGATTTGGCGGGGTGCGACGTCTATGGCCCACCACAAAAAAAAAAAAAAAAAAAAAAAAAAAAGGGTAGGCAGAGAGAACAGAATTTAAAAATAATTACTAACAATTACGTTGTTAGTTTTATTTGTTGTCTGTCATCATCATCACCTTGTACTTTCAATTAATAGTGGTAGGACCACGCTGTGGATAGTTCTCTGTCTACAGCTGCGGGCTGATCCGTCCGTGGTAGTACCACACTCTCGCAGAAGATCGACGTCTGAGTTATGGCAATGTGCTATTGCGCTTTGTTCGGTAAGCGAGAGAGCTGGCAGCCCAACTGGGGTGGGTTTGGGATTTGTATTGGTAGGCAGCGGCCTAGCTATACTCTTGGTATTGCAAAGGTCCATGGGCGGCAGTGACACTTACCATCAAGTGTGCTGTTTGCTAGTTTGCTACCATAAGCATTAAAAAGAAATACTTAAAGTTGACATAATAAATAACCAGCCTCCTGTCTGAGGTCAATCCTCCTTGGGTATGAAATTCTTGACTAGATGGCGTGAAATGGAGTTGGCCCAAGTCGCTGTAAAGTTCGACAGCCATGCTACACAGCACAAATATATAAAAGCTTTTGCAATATATATGATGAAAGTTGAGTACATATTGTGTTGACCACAAATAAATGGGATAAGAGCTGGATATTAGTGATGATGATGATAATTATTATGACAAATGCCAAGTTTCTAAAAAAAAAATGCTAAGAAAAAATATTTTTAAAGAAAAGTTAACTGAATGATAATTAAAAATATTATAACTAACCACGTAGTGAGAAAATTTTAGGTTTTTAAAATATATAAAACGCTAGAAAGCAATTGAAAACTTCTTCAGAGCACTTCAGATGGAACATTTAATATGACATACTTTCGAAGAACGATAATTGTTCGCAAGTAAATTGTTCCCAAAAACTGATACCAAGCTCTTTGGAAACTTTCATTTCCTTAGCAAAACTAACACTCGTGTGTTGTTTACTCATGAACAGCATGACCGCGATCCAGTGGGAACAACTGTCACTAACTGATTACGTAGCACTTGCTTATTGTTTCAGTTTATTAAAAATGTTTTCGCCTATATTGCTAATTTTATGTTTCATTTTACCCAAATACATATATATATATATATATATATATATATATATATGAACTTTTATTTGTATTCTGTGATATAAAGAAACCTCGTATAAAACAAGAGGATTTTCTTCGTAAAATAGTCTCTTCGAAAGAGTATTCTTACTGAAATTGCTTGTCACATATATAATGGATTTTAGTATTTCAATCTATCCATCCATCCATCAGCCCGTTTCCACTGTTTGACATAGTTCTCCCCACGAGAATGACACTCGGTACGGTCCTGCGCCACTTGCATCCAAAAGCTTCCTACGACTTAAGAATTAAGATAGATTAGAGACAAGATGTCGTCAGTCCACCTAGTGGGAGGTCGTCCGACGCTGCGTCGTCCATTTCATGGTCGCCACTCGAGAACCTTTGTTCCGCAACGGTTGTCGATTCGACGAGCAATGTGGCCATGTGCATCGCCATTTCAACGTGCTAATTCTTCGGTCTATGTCGGTTATACCCGTTCTTCAACGGATTTCCATATTCCGGAGTGTATTGCGTAAAGAAATACCGAGCATAGCCATCTCCATAGCACGCTGAGTGACATTGAGCCTTTTTATGAGGTCGACGTTTAGATACCACGTTTACTTTCTAAACTTCTCTAGTAACTCAATCTATACTTATAAATTATTAACCATTGAATGATGTTCTCTCACCTCAATAGAGAATCTTGATACACTACGGTATAAAAGTTTATTTTTAAAAGTTAATTCAATTTATGTCCAGCCCATCGTCATGGCCAAGACAATAAACATGATCACTGTATTTAAAAATTAAAACATTAAGCTTCTTTCAGAAAAGAAAATATTAAAAGGATTACAAAAAGATCCATTTATTTTTAAAAAAAATATATTTATAAGATCCTCAATAAACAGACCGATGTCTTAGTAATGGCAACGTACTATTGTGCTTCGTTCGGTGAGCGAGTGAACCGGAAGCCCAACTGTATGGGTTTGGGGTTTGTAATAGTAGGCAGCGGCCTAGCTATACCCTTGGTATAACAAAGATTTATGGGCAGCAGTGACACTTACCATCAGGTGTGCTGCTTGCTCGTCGTTTGCCACCATAAGCACTAAAAAAAATAGATGGTAAAATATAATAATCATGTTAACTAAAACACCAATGAGACCAAAATTTTATCTATGACGTCACAGCACACCATCACCTTAACAAAATCCATTGTGCTGGTCGAATATTTGGTTGTTTTTTTTTTGCTTTATTTATTTCTGGTTTGAAATTCATGGTAATGTTGAGCAAGTAGCCGGCTTCAAATTCATGAAAAGACTCATTCGTATGAATTTCAAAATGTGAAAACTTTATTTTATTTAATGGGAAAAAAAGAAATTTATATATTACAATATTGTATCTTAGTGTACTAGCATACATATGTACATACATATCATCACGCCATATCCCCTGCAGAGTAGGCAGAGAGAACAGAGTGCCAGAGAACTCTATCTTTGCATACTTCACTCGCTTCCTTAACATTCAGAATTCTCTTCATACACGCTCGCCAGTTTCAGAGACTCTTGACTAAAACAAAATTCAATAACCAATATTATTAAATTAATAAAATAACCAGTAACTATAATATGTCTACAGATTAAAAAAAAGTCTCTCATCACTGTTCTAAGTATGTCATACAATCTAACAAGCATGATATAGTATAAAGAATAGACTAAAGGTCTTTTGATTAAGTAGTAAACTCATGTCTATAGTAGAACATATATTATCCGTGTGATGACGGAGTAAGAATAAAATTCACCACCCCCTATCTTACCCGTGAGTGATCGTAAGAGACGACTACGGGATATAAAACGCATATAACATCTATGCAAGAGAAGGAAAACTCAAACAAAGCCCTATACTAACACGTCTGACAAGCGCGGTATAATAGGTTAATTTCCCTCCCATTACGGAGGAGGCTCGAGCCCAACAGTGGGACATATATGGACTGTGATGATGATGATATAATCCTCGAAGTAGAAGTAAAATCTTATTAATCCAATATTTATATCTCTTTTTAAAGACACTCTTATCTTATTCACCATATTTTTGAAGTTATACTTCTTTTGGCGCGTTAGGGAAAAATGATGCGAGTAAATTTTTACGATGCGCGCGCACACCGTCACGAAAAACCGATACCCTGAAACTGTTAGCTATGGTCAACATTTTAATTTTTTTTTGATATGTAAATAAACTTTATTTAACTAGATAATGCGTTATAATGCAACTTTTAATGTATTAGATACCTTTTTTCTATTGTTAGTGTCGTTTTTTCTACAAACGTAGAATAAGGCGAAAGATTTTTGAAGTGAAAACTTCTTTAGGCTCGTTGAGCGTTTTTAGAGGGGAAAAACTTATAGGTTCGCGTCACCGACATGCTAATAGTATAGCTATATGAAAACTTCTTTAGGCGCGTTGAGTTTTTGGAGGGGAAAAACTTATAGGTTCGCGTCACCGACATGCTAATGCTAATAGTATATCTATAGCTATATGAAAACTTCTTTAGGCGCGTTGAGCGTTTTTGGAGGGGAAAAACTTATAGATTTTTATTTTTATATAAAAATTAGAAAATTATTATTATTTCAATTAGTCTTAAGTTAATAGTTTTCACTTCTATCGGCAGTACCCATGACTGCCTGTTGTTTTTTTTTTTTAGGCGCCGGACAAGCTGTGGTCACACTCCGTTAAATCCGTCCGGGGCAACTGAAGAAACAGCGCGTAACCCTATAGACCTTACAAATACCTACGACGTGCAAGCGGCCCACTGGAAAGACGACATAAGGATTAGTTCCTTACTTATATGAAACTTGTATTATAAGGAACTTTATAAACATGTAATTAACGGACAGAATTTACATCCAAATTCAGGACCACATATTGTCAATCGAACAAATTAGTGTCCTACGTGGAATTGAACCTGCTACACTTAGCACAGTAGGTCTGTATTCTAAATACCACAGTATCTGTGTCTTTTTAGATTATTCTCATATCTATTAACGCAGTCATACTCGTATAACGAATATTAGTAAAAGTAAAATGACTATAGCTTAGCTCGCTTTTACATAAGGTCCTCATGATTACCGGAATGGACGTAGCGATGCTCCGCTACGTGATCAATTGCCTCTGATGCCACCGCCCTTTTGTTAAGGAAACAATGAGCATGAATGTCTCCAATTAGATCAGCAGATAACTCATCGTAGGTTTTTGTGAGTTCTTTCTTTGAATATAGCTTAAGTTTTTTCTTTTATGTTTTTTGAATATGACAGTTTTCAAAATATCGTTATACATTAATGGGTTTTTGTAGATTACAATAGATATTGTATAAATTTTATATTGAATATGCTTGGTGTAAAAGCTTCGAGTTACTACCATTGCTCGGTCGGGTTGCTGCTGCGGGACAACCACTTCAAACTTCAACTAACTCTTATGTTAGATATCTTTAATTTGTTTCATCATCATCTCAACCCACATATGTTCCACTGTTGGGCTCGGGCCTTCTCCATAATAGGAGGAAAATTGATTTACTATACCGCGCTAGTCAGACGTGTTGGTATAGGGTTTTATTTCGAGTTTTCCTTCTCTTACATAGATGATATATGCATATCCCTTAATCGTCTTTTACGATACCCACGGGTAAGAGAGGGGGTGGCAAAATGTATTCTTACTCCGTCACACGGATGAATAATTTGTTTAATAAGATCAAAATAAACACCAAGTATTCCGTCAGTCATTTATTAATTAAAACCGTAAGCCATACCAGCTGCATATACTGTCCCGTTTGTAACCCGCTCCCTGGCTTGATGCTTTTCTTCCACCGCAACATAAATTCTATCCAACGAATTTCATAACATATTTATAAATATTTCCTGTCACTTATATATATTTATATATGTATAACTAATAGGAAATGTTTAATGAAATATTTAAATATATTTTCATACATATAAATATCAATATCTATTCTACATATATATATATATATATATATATATATATATATATATATATATATATATATATATATATATGTATATATATATATATTATATATATATATATATATATATATATAATATATATATATATATATAATATATATATATATATATATATATATATATATTATATATATATATATATATATATATATATATATATATATATACATATATATATATATATATATATATATATATTATACATATATATATATATATATATATATATATATATATATATATATATATATATATATATAAGATATTGTTTTGAGTATTCATGTTGAAGGCTTTAGGGGTAAAGGGAGACCAAAGAAACGATGGATGGACTGCGTGAATCATGATATGTATAAACAGGGAGTGACTACAGAGATGACGTCTGATAGGGATGTATGGAAAAAGAGGACATATTGCGTCGACCCCAAGTAGTTGGGATAAGAGCAAGAGAATGACGATGATATATATATATATATATATATATATATATATATAAGAGATTTCCACCTATGTATTGACTCATCACGATATCTCTGGAACCATAAGGCCTACAAACCTCAAATTTGGTAGGAATATTTCTTTCGCCGAGTAGAGGTCAGCTAAGAACGGATTTTACGAAATTATATCCCTAAGGGGGTGAAAAAGCAGGGCAAAGTTTGTATGGGACAACGTGATTCCTTGGTCCAATCTATTTCAAATTTTGCATAAACATTCTATAACAGAATTGATGAAAGATGTGATTCATATTTTATTGGGATTTATCTCCTAACTGGGTTAAAAAGGGGTGAAAAGTTATTTAAGGGGTGATTTGCTTTAAAGTTGATATCAATACTTCTTAGTGATTTTGATTTAAAAGACATTTTATTTTGACACATATTTGAAAACTCAATTCGATTATATTCAAAAAACTGGCTAAGAGCGACACGGAGTCGCGCTCTAAGGGTTTCCCACCATTATCTATAAATGGCAAAATAATCATGTTTGTTGTATGGGAGCTTAAATTCTCTATTTGTTTTATTTTAATTTAATTATTTATTTCTAAAGGGAATATATTACTAAATATTCTGTGAATATTTCAAACGTCTACCTATTTTTGTTATCAATATCGAGCAAAAACGAGCAAAAAGATTACCTTTGTTGTATGGGAGCCCCCTTAAATATTTATTTTATTGTTTTTTAGTATTTGTCGTTGTAGCGGCAAAAGAAATTCATCATCTGTGAAAATTTCAACTGTCCAACTATCACGGTTCATGAGAGCAACCTGGTGACAGACAGGCGAAGCAACGGATGGACAGCAGAGTCTTAGTAATAGGGTCCTGTTTTACCTTTTGGGTATGGAACTCTAAAAAGGTTGATGTCACATAAACGTTCTTCTTCTGCTCTTTGTGTATTGGCAATCAGCTACTTATACGAGCTATTGGTGCCAGTGTCAAGTTATAATTATTTTTACGTTTTTAGTCTTTCAGGTTAGTCATTGTCTAAGTCAAAATGTCTCCATCAACACTGCTATGGCTACACTGTTAATGGTATCTTGTGGGAATTTTGATGGAAAACGAAAACGTTGTAAAGCACTTTTATATGATATTCACTACATCCCAGTAGTTCCGCCGCATCATCATCACAGCCCATATATCATCCATGTACTCTTTAAGTACTTAACTGATTTTAATCAAATTTGCATAATATGTGTAGTTTGATCCAACTTAAAAGATAGGATAGCTTCCATCTCAATTTATAGTCACAATATTATTTTATTGCAAATTATTTGTCTATTATTTGACAGTCACAATTATCTGTTATCTCCAAATGATTCTCACAGATGGTGGTATCTGTTTACTGGATTGAGTAGGTATTTAATCTATTAGCGCCATCTAGGCGCTATGTTAAACGTAGAAACGTTTCATATAAGCTACAATTTATTAGCATAACCACCACGTGTTACTGAGACTACTTTAGCCACAGCAACGCGTGGCCGGGTCTGCTAGTTTAATGATATAAGAGGAGGTGTGAAAGTTGCGCCAGTGACGGTAAAGTTAAGGAGGGAAAGGTTGACATGATATGGACCACATGTCCACGGGATAAAATAAGACGGAAAAGTAATGTTATGAGGAAAGTTTTAAGTATGAACGTTGAAGACTTTAGTAGGGGTAAGGGAAGATCCAAGAAAAGATGGATGGACTGCGTGAAACATGACACGGATGGACAAGGAGTGACCACAGAGATGACGTCTGATAGGGTTGTATGGAGGGAGAAGACATATTGCGTCGACCCCAAATAAATTGGAATAAGAGCAGGTTGATGATGACATACAAATATTTAATGAAACATTTAAATATGAAAACACACGCGTAGACATCCTTTTTTATTATAGTAGCTGCTAAAACTTCTTAATATGCGGGCAATTGGATAGAGGATCAATTTGTGTCCGCCCAATGGCTACGGGTAAGTAATACAGTAGATTATGGGGCCACGGTGTGTCCAAACCTACCAAAAAAGGCATTTCAATACCACTAAATTTCATTAAATAATTTCGTAAAAAAATAAATTTAGAAATTTATTTTGAATAGCAATAATAAAGTTCTTGAATGTTTACGTATATTTAAATAATTCTACAAATGGCAACACTGAAAATTTTAAGTATGCAACGGTGTTTCAAAATCGAATCTTTATTTTAATAGCTCTTCAATCCAGTTTCAATTAGTTAGAATCATAATACTTATAATTATATTAGACTAGTGACAACTCTGTTAAATTTTAATAAGAAAATTTGACGGTTCCCTAAAGATGTCTTTTTGTTATAGGAGTTTTGGCTAACTATTTGAAACATCATTATATTAGGACCAACTTACGAAACTCATTACTAACAATTCAAGAAACTACTTTCGATATGTAACTTATATTACTCTAGATATCTTTCTATATTACTTAAGTTTCATCTCTATCTATACTACAGGACTTTTGTAGTGGAACTGGAACAAACATTCATACGTCCTTTTAAAACTTTAGTAATATAATATTAATAGCATATATTATACAAGTACCTATTTTTTATTTTTTTGACGTGAAACTTCTTTAGAATCGTTATGATTTCAAACTCGATGAAACCCAAAAAATAAGTCCATAGAGACACAAACACATAAATGTATAAGATTCAGCCGGCGAGAGAATGAGATAGAACACATTAGATGTTCTCGATTGCCTCTATGTGCGACTCTTCGTAGCATCCCCACTATCTGACCCCCCACTAGAGAGATAAAGAGAGAGAGAGAGATAGAGAGCGAGAGAGAGAGAGAGAGAGAGAGTACACGCTATTGGTTGATGTATGAAAAATAGATTTAAAAAATAGTTTGCCACAGTTTCACTTCTCATATGTGTACTTTGTACGCACGCATATTTTTTTTTTGGTAGGCTATGGCCCGGACACACTCCCACCGTATTCTCTCCCCATCGCCATTAGGCCGACCACTGGTACAACTGGTACACTGGCCACAAGTACCTGTTATAAACATTGTCCGATAGATGGCATACGTCACCTTGAAGACGTAAGATATAATATGAAGCGAAATTTGCATGTCCTAAATCAGTTCACGATGGTGTAAGTGGCAGCACGGTTGGGCCGGATTCCCAATAGGTGCGGGTTCGAACCCCGCTTGTGACATCATTTTTCGTTTCATAATCGGGTATTTATAAATAATTAAGCATATTAAATGCTAAAAATTTCAGTAATTTGACCTATTTAAAAGATAAGAACAATAACGAAATGAAAATATTAAACACATGAATAAATATTTTTATATGCACAGGTGGTGTAGTGGTTAATGGCTTCCATGCCAGTGCCGTGGGTTCAATTTCTATGCAGGACAATACTTTGTGCTGTCTACAAAGTGTTGTTCTGAATCTGGGTGTAATTTCTATGCGTTAATTATGTTTTTAAAGTCTCCCGCAATACAAAGATTATTTCCCTAGTGCAGGGTCTAAAAAAAAAAGAAAGAAAAAATTATAAATATAATAAAAACGAAAATAAAAAAATTGCCGATCATACGGAGATAATACGCATTTAATGGAAATCGTGTGAAAAAAATCCTTCAATACTTTCAAGGACATATTTTGCGACTATATTAGGAGCCTCTCAAAAGCCTGAGATCTAGGACTTAGAAGAGGTTACTTAATACAGACCCTTAAGAGATTTGGGTCAGATACATCCGATTTATTCTTGTCACGATCGCAGGGTACTTAAGCGACCTTTGATACTTAGTAAGATAACATCAAACATTGCTTTTGATTAGTTTTATATTATTCTTATATAAATAAAGCGATTGCCTCATATAGTGAAAAAAGCAGCTAAGAGGAATCGGTTTTGAAATTAGAATCATTCAAAAAAAGCCTATTCAATTATTCAGTCTAGCAAAATATTTACGTAGTGACATAATAAGAATAAAACTCACAAACCCTTTCTATTCTTGTGATAACACCACTACAGTAAATATCATCACTGCAAAAGTCAACTGGAAGTAAAAAGTTTATTCTTTGTGATAGGACCACGTTGTTGATAGCTTACTGTCTACAGCCGCGAGGCGATTCGTTTTAGGTAGTACCACACTCTTGCAGAAGATCGACGTCTAAGCAATGGCAATATGCTGTTGCGCTTTGTTCGTTGAGGGAGAGAGCCGGCATCCCAACTGGTTGGGTTTGGGGTTTATTTTAGTAAGCAGCTAGCTATACCCTTTGTATTGCAAAGGTCCATGGGTGGCAGTAACATTTACCATCAGGTATGCTGCTTGCTCGTTTGCAACCACAAGCAATAAAAACAATTGAAATTGTTGCTCCAGGGACACGATTGATACGTCTGATCAGCATGGTAAATTAGGTTAATTATCATTCTAATGCCTTGTGCCCAAGTGAGTGAGTCGCATGTGAACTGGGGAAAAGGTTGTCAATAACACCCAGGACTATAGCAAATAGGGTTACGCGCCGCCTCTTCCGTCACCCCGGATCGATTTGGCGGGGTGCGACGTCCATAGCCCACCGCAAAAAAAAAACAAAAAAAAAAAAACAAAAAAAAAAAATAGGGCTATAGCAAATACGTCTGATAGATCGGAATATGCAAGTTAATTATTAAAGTATAAATTTAATACAACTGGTGCTACTACGTTTATTGTAATGTCTTGTCACGACTACTACTTAAATGAAACCTCTCGAGAGAGTATTTGCTGGGTGTCATGGAGCCCTATAACCTATTTTTCGCCTGCGCTCCGCTATTTGGTAGGTACATGTCGTCGGTTAAATATAAAAGTGACATTAATCAAATATACCAAATTGTACAATACTATGCATTTAGAGAGATTTTTTTTAGAGAGAGAGATTTTTTTCAACAAACAAATGGTCGGCTTAATATAGAATAACACTTCTGACAGCACAGTTTTTTGACATTTAATTTGATGATTTATCTTTTTTTTTTTTGTATTAATATACAAACTATAACAAAAAGTTTTAAACAATAGTATGGACTTTTGACGGGCATTTGAAAACGTCATATGGTGCTCTTGTATTATATTCGATATCTTAGTGTTTTAACGTGTTATATTAGATAATTTTGATGGCATTTTATGTAATATGAAGCAGCGGAACTATTGGGATGTAGTGAACATCATATAAAAGTGCTTTACAACGTTTTCGCTTTCCGACAAAATTCCCACAAGATACCATTAACAGTGTGGCCATTGCACTATTAATGACGACAATTTCAATTAGACAATGACTAACTTGAAAGACTAAAAACGTAAAAATATTTATAACTTGACACTGGCACCAATAGCTCGTATATGTAGCTGATTGCCAATATATAAGAAGAAGAAGAAGAAACAATAGTATAAATTTTCAAAAAAATTGAGAAATGTCACTTTTATTTTTAATCGACGATATATAATGTGAATTAAATAATAAATTTACATATTTCATAAGCTTTAAAATATCAAATTATAACATTATTAATACAAGGTATAGTGGTAGGGCCATAGGGGCCACACAGTCGCGAGCCGGTTCGTCCGTGATATTACTACACTGTCATAGAAAATTAACGTTTGACCAGTGGCAATATGTTATTGTGCTTCGTGGGGTGAGCGAGAGAGCCGGCAGCCTAACTTTCTGGATAGGAGTTTTAAGTTTTAAGTGGTAGACAGCAGGCTAGCTCTGACGCTGCCAGCTGTCACGAAAGCGCTGGTCGACAGCATCAGGAACTGAGACGCGGTCGCCGCCTGCGAGGCTGTCATCTCGCAGAAGGAAACAGCGGAACGAGCCTGGGAGGATTCCCTCCACGCGGGCTCGGGCCGCGCCATCGTTTTGGGCGGCGCAGGCGCGGATACCTGCGCCTGTTGCCGCCCTAGCCGAGGCCTTGGGTGATCGGACCGGGGAATAGTCCGGTCACCCGACGTGAGGCCATTGCGTGAGGACGATGTCATGATGGATAGTTGTCGGGGCATCGACGAGAGGAACCCGCGAGGGTAAACCGCCGGGCGGGCCACCGAAGACAAAGATCGGGTACCGGTGGCCCGCTCGCACGGCGAAAAGAGGAGTTGCACAGTGGGTCTATAGGGTCACGCGCCGCCTCTTCCGTCACTCTGCAAAAAAAAAAGACAGCAGCCTAGCTGTACCACTGGTATTATAAAGGTCCATGGGCGACAGTAACACTTATCATCAGGTGTGCTACTTGCTAGTTTCCAAAAAAAGAATAATACATAATAATATACAATTGAACAATAGATTTTTTTTTTATTCATTAATCTAAAGAAACATCCATATTAATTTATACCATATTCGCCAAATGTCATCAACAAAACCGCTCCATTTTAAAGAACAATATCTTCATCAGAAGAACAATTAATAATTCATAATTCCATTTAACACAATTAGAAACTAGTCAGCTCCATTGAAATTCAAAAGCAGCAAGTTTAAAAGTTATTCAATTTTTAAATTCATTCGCCATGTCACGAATCGATTTCAGTTAAAAGAAAAGTCGACTAACATTATATGCTTTTCACTTTATCAGCTTTAATTCAGTTTTGGCGTGACTCTTGAATAACTTCGACGGGCTCCATTATTAGCTGAACTAAAAGTTAGGATTTCACACAAACGGACGAACGTGGTTGCTTCATTTGAAATTCTTATTGGCTCTTATATTTGTGAATTAGATTGTGATCGTTGGTTTGTGAATCCAAGAATAATTCTAACATTTACTTAATAGAACATTTCTTTAATATTTTATGAAGCGTTGTAATATAAGATAATATATATTTACTGGTACAGTTAGATATTTAGTACAGACCTTTTTATATATAGAATAATAATGTCTAATGTTTACGCGAGTATTACACATTTGAAATAAAACTACATTTTACAGATTCTATCGCGTTTGTATTTGATTTTTAATTTCCCGACGTTTCGAACACGTCGGTAGTTTAATGATCTATGTTAGATTTTTAAACTAGTGAATTGCCACAATATAATAATTATCATAAATTAAATGTTTAAGATAACTGATTATAAACAATATACACATTTTTACATATAGAATCATTTTCTTTTTGTACTGGCAAAAAATGTATTAAAATGTGGGTCAAACTTTTAATAACTGATACTGTAGCGGGTAAGTGTTTAAAACGTCGGGCAATTTAAAATCAAATACAAACGCGATAGAATCCGTAAAAGCAGTTTTATTTCAATATAGAATAATATTTTTCTTTTTATATATATAATAATATTGTATAATAGAATATAAAGTTTTATTCCGAACGTCCCTTCTTTTGCTACACGGTATATATTATTGCAATGAACAAACATTATAAAATATAAGGTTTGTTCATTGCAATAATATATTCCTTACAGCAAAAGATGGAACGTTCGGCATAAAATTTTATGTCAAATTGTATGAGCTTGGTATAGAAGGTTAATTTTCCTCTCATTATAAAGGATACTCGAGATGGGATGAATATACGAAGAGAAAATGAACAAGTACCTTGACATTTAAGGTTAAACCAACCTTTTTTTTTTTTTTTTCGCAAGGTAGGACCATGGATGTGGTCGCGCCCCGACAAATCGGCCCGGGGCGGCGCGCAACCCCATGGACCCACCCTGCAAACACCCCTCTTCGCCGTGCGAGCAGACCACCGGTACCCGATCTTTGTCTTCGGTAAGGTTAAACCAACCTAGCAGAGATTGCAGGTGGACGCACTGAGGCAGTAGATCCTACCACGTAGACATAATACCCTGCTCTATGGTGTGAACTCACTTAGGAATATAAACATCTAAGAACATATTGATACGTAAGTCAATACAGAATTAATTCTAAAATCTTCTAACATTTATTCAACCTGTTTCTAAGACTCTTATGAAAGTAAAAGATGAAGTGATAAATTGTATTCTTATTCCATTATTAAATAATTAAGAAAATACCAGGTGTGCTGCTTGCTCGTTTGCTACTATAAACAAAAAAAAAATACAAAATTTAATTAATGGTGTAAAAGACAGTGAAAACTTTATAATTTAAAAGTAATGGAATCCGGATCTGTTCTAATTGTGGCAAAGTACTCTTGACTGAAGCGTCGGGCGCGTGATCAATCGCTTTGTCGGGACTACAGACTACTGCTACTGCCTACTGCGCAATGCTCTGAGTATTTCCGACTCTTCATTAGTGTGAATAATAACTGTGGAGGGCGTCTCGTTACAACGGTGTTAAGATTTGGTATCTTACAACAGCCTTTGATTTTATTGTATTAAGTATTTGGTTTAATGACATTTTACCATTTATTTATATATATATATATATATATATGTATATATATACTATTTTATCCTTACTCGTTATATATATATATATATATAACGAGTAAGGATAAAATATATAAAACCCTAATAAGACCTGCTGTACTGTGTGGATCAGCATGTTGGGCGACGAAGTAGCGTCAGTGACGGAAAAGTTAAGGAGTGAAAGATTAATATGGTATGGACATGTGATGAGACGGAATGAAAGTAATGTTGTGAGGAAAGTTTTAAATATGAATATTAGCCACTCAAGCGTCCACCCAGCGCAAGCGACACTCGCTTCACCTGTCCGCGCAACAAATGCCACTTAATTATTTTGAATCGCGCGAGTCCTTCTCTACAAAAACGATTACTACTGAAAAACTACTATAGCTACACTCAATTAAAAAATATTCCCGAAAAGTTGAAAATATCTAGAATTTCATTTAGTTTTAAACAAATTTCCTAAATTAATAATAAGGGAAGAAAATATAGCTTAAAATTAGGGAAATGCAGTTTATCTCTTTTTATGACTAATTAACCGCTAGTGAAGTGCTTTTCTCTTGTGTTTATTTGTATAAATAACAACTATTGTAGACTAAGTCCTTAAAATTTTGTACTTTTAATGACTTAGTCTTACCGTGGCGATGATTTCTGAATAGTTTTCGAAACATCTGGAAGCAAAAATCAAATGCAAACGTGATAAAATATCTAAAAATATTTCATTTCATGTTTTTTTTTCTTTACGCTCTATCTATATATAATTGATAATAATGCTTACTTGTTTGAATGTATATTATATATTGTATAATTATTCTTATGAAAAGGTCACGCTTTATGACAAGAACACATTTGTAAAAGAAGTACCTGTATATAAAGTAACAAATACACAATATCCTCGTTTAAGTCTCTCGGGATTTATTTTATTTTACTCAGAAACCAAACCGTACTTGTTTATTTGATATAAAATTTTCTCTTAAATCAACTTTCAATGAGACAAAAGTAATAAGGTGTGGTGCAAATTGTGTATAGATTTTTCTGCGGTATTGCTTTATTATATAAGTATTTAGCCTAGTAAATTATGTTTTATTTGATTAAATGTATAGCTTTTATTTTTCCGTGCGGTGACGGAGTAATAATACAATTCACCACCCCATATCTTACCCGTGGGTGATCGTAAGAGACGACTAAGGGATATAAAACGCATATAACATCTATGCGAGAGAAGGAAAACGCTAAACAAAACCAACACATCTGACCAGCGTGGTATAGTAGGTCAATTACCCTTCCATTATGGAGGATGCCCGACCCCAACAGTGGGACATATGTGAGCTGAGATGATGATGATAGCTTTTATTATAATATATACTAGTTTCTACCAACGGCTTTACCTATGTAAAAAGTATCTTATGTGTTTATCTTATTGTTATTCAAATCTGTTTAAGATATTACTCGTAATTGAGTAACAAAACGTTCAAACATCTTCATAAACTTTTACACTGGGTGATGGAAAACAATTCACTACTTTTTACACGTAGATGTCGATAAAATGACTAAAGGATATAATATCGATATAAAAAAAGAAAAGTCGACGTAAAATCATAGGACTTCATAGACCAGCATATAGTGGTAATTTTTTCTCTATAGTGTAAAAGAAACTATCTTATCAATTATATTATTTTTCTCAAACATGCTTGGAAATTTGAGCATTATTTTGACAACCTTCTTCGAGATAAATCGATAGCAATATATTGACCAAATACATACGAGCAGTGGCCGGCAAAAAATGTATGAAAATCCATATCTGTCATGTTTTAGCGGCCAAATAACTATATATGTAAATTCATATCTATCGTGTATTTTTAAAATGGAACAATTTGTTACTTCATAATATGGTAACTAAATAGGCAACTTATCAGAGTTTTATTTAAATTTCAAACTGGCTTGAGAAAGAAACCTGTTTGATGATGAAAAAAAAACCAAATGAACCCTTTAGCACGTGAAAAATATAGTTCGTTGTTCGTCAAGTACACAGTTCTACTTAGTACTACTTAGTTTTAATTTCCGTGCATTATTTGAGGAAAGCATTATACAAGCCTTGGCCACAACTAGGAATTGATGGACTTACGTATGTGTGCCTCGGCTACGCCTCGGCCCACATTTACACGTTCGTCCATCAATGCCTCTTTTGCTGGCCACTGCAGTAATGTACTATTTATTTTCATCAAAATTATAAAATATGCGTAGCCTAATGTGTCTTTTGCCGTAATATGTCAATATATATAAGACGAGTTGAACAATCATTAGAAGAAAATACAGCAGCAAGCTTCAGAGAATCTTATTACTGCCGAGCGTGACCATTATCCTACTATTCTCCATTCGTCTCAGCCTAGTTGGATATATTCAGTTGGATATACCCAAAATTCAATGTTGATAAAATGATGAATAGATGGAATATCAAATCGATTTTATATCCGACGCACTGATATACTTTTATGAGGTTTTCAGAATAGATTACCTTGTTATTCTCTATTAGCTTAGGTCTCAAAAAGTAAATTGAATCGGCGCCATTTCATAAGTTTAACAGGATATTTGAAGATTACAAAAATAGATATATTTCAACCAATTTTAAAAAATAAATCATTTTATCAATGATATGATATGACATCATCTTTTTCACAAGTCATATACATGCGTCCCACTGTTTGATTTCGAGTCTGCTGAACAATGGGAAGGCAGCTGAACTACTTTGGTCAAATGGGTACGTTCAAGGTTTATTTAAGCTTTTCCTTGTCCGCCATCATCATTCTTTAGTTGTCTTTTATGACACCCACAGACAAGAAAAAGATTGTAATATCAATTACATATTCCATAAAGTAAGTTGAATTTCATAACTATATAAATTTTTAGCATCTCTGTTTACTTACATACAATCTAACATTAATTCAGTTTACTAAATCTGATGGATTTGCACACGATATTGTTTTTAATATTTATTTTTTTAAGAACAAACCTTATCCAAAAAATAAATATTTGAGTGGTGAACACAGACGTATGTATAATATATATATTTTTTATTTTAGAAGGTGGCAAATGATCAAACAGTGCACCTGATGTTAAGTATTCTTGCTACTCATTCATCTTTAAAACGCCAGGGGTACAGCTAGGCCACTGCTTACTAACTAAAACCCACTCAAGTTGGACTTCCAGCTCTCCAACTTCTGATACAAGCACAACAGCGCAATGTCACTGTTTGGACGTCAGTCTTCTGCAAGAGTGTGGTACTACCCCGGTCGGACCGGACCGCATCTGTGGACAAAAATCTATCAACAGTATGGCCCTTTCAATATATGAATTAATAAAACTATTTCTGGTATAGTTAACAAATAATTGATGTAATCTCAGCTCATGTATATCCCATTGTTGGGCTCGAGCCTCTTCCATAATTGGAGGGATGTTGACCTACTATACCTTCTTTACAATAGGAGATTAATTGATCAAATATACAACGCTGGTCAGACGTGTTGGTATAAGGTTTTGTTTTTAGTTTTCCTTCTCTTGCATATATGTTATATGCGTTTATATCCCTTAGTTATCTCTAACGGTCACCCATGGGTAAGATAGAAGGGTGGTGAATTGTATTCTTACTCACCATAAAAAATAATTGATATGAATCATATGATTTAAAAAGAAAATAAAATCTCAACCTTTTTAAAAAATAATTTACAACACATTTATTTACACGTATTAATTATATCATATCAAACCATATTTCAATGTCCAAAGACAGACTCGATCTGTCGTTTTGTTGCCAATTTATTTTATTTGAAGACGTCAATTCGCGATAAGTGAGCTCGAACGTGACTCGACTGTTGTATATTTGTTGACTTCAGTTGAACGGTTGATGTACTACTTATTTCATATTCCATATTTACCATAAAAATATTTCTTTATTATTATTTTCTTTCTATACAGCACATATATATCCTACTACTAGACATGAGCTTCATTCATAATGTAAAAGCAATTAATCTACTAGACTACGGAATGAAAATACCAATAGCATACCATACCATAGAAAAGAAATAACAATTAGCCTGTTATAACACAGAATGAAAGAGCAATTAGCCTGTTGTAAAATAAAATGGAACAGCAATTAGCCTGTTATAACACATAATAAAAAAGTATTTACGCTGTTATAACACAGAATGAAAGAGCAATTAGCCTGTAATAATCAAATCAAGTCTGTGTGCGCATGCGTTCGCGAGCGCACGCTAGATAAACAGGGAAATAATGTCGGTAGACGCGATAAAGTGTATTAATTGTAATGTAGTTATTTCGGAAGAGCTTGCATTTATTCGAAATAGACATGATGTAGTTGATAATGAAAATCTAATAGGATTTGTACATCTGCCTTTTCGGAGGAGGAGATCGATGAAGCTAAGAAGCTCTTATTTGTTTGTACGAAAACTACTAAGAAATTAGTTTCAAGACGAAAGGATAAGAAACAAAAAGACCTGGAAGATATGATTTCGGTATTTAAAACAGTGGATCCTGAACAGATACCAATTTTTGTAGCATATGATCTGCACAAATTACCCCCTGTAAGCTTTGATAATGTCGACGTCACTAAGTTGTTGAAGGCAATACTTCTATTGAGGAACGAAATTAGCAACATTAAAAACGATTATGTGACTAATACACAACCGTAATTTGGTCCTACTTTGCTCCAATATTTGCTCCAAATTTTGAAAATTGTGAATATATTTAAAACAATGAACTATACAATTTCCTTGATGAATTATTATAAAGAAATAAAGCTTATTTGACATGTATTTATAGGAAAATGGATATTATGAAGTATATTATTAATTTATTTTTGAAAAAAATAAGGAGTAAAATTACCCGTGTTGTTGGGTATCTTTGCTCCTAGAAATAGTTTTTACGCAATCTCCATTGTTAAAGCTCTTGGAGTAAGTTAATACTTCCCTAACTCAAACTCTGCTCCAGTTATGATACGTTCTGTGAGTATTGATGATATAAATTGATGAGATATGGGTAAAAATAATAAAATAAAGTATTTTTCGCATTTTGTTTAATCGCATATCTGATTACATAAATAATCACGTTAAAACATATTTACGATAATCCGCTGTGCTATTTTCGAGATGGAAGTGACTTTTTCGGAACCAAAAAAATATAAAATTTTGACCTCTCACGAAAGTTGTTTCTGTCATTAAAAAGAAATGGCGTATGAAAAGTTTGACAATTGAGAGTTGTTACTTAAACGTTAAATGTTACGGATGCGTTTACAATTCAATGAAATTTTGCAAAATTTTCAACGTAGAAAAGGCGAAAACATTTTACAGAATTGGAGCATAATTACCCATACAGGAGCAAAGTAGGACCAAATTACGGAATTACAGGAATTTAAGCAAACATTTTTGAAGCCGTTAATAAATGAAAACGTTAATACGAAAAGAGGTGGATATGTTTTACAAGGTAGTTCAACCGGAAAAAATAAAGTACCCGCAAGTCCTGCAGCTGCAATACTTGCGTCACCATGTCCAAGGTCCGTTGAGCTTTGTGCGAATGTTATAACGAATATTGAAAGTAGTAGTGCGAACCAGCCACATAATATTCTTGAAATACCCGCGAATACAGTCGCGGAGAGAGTGCACGATAAATTAACGGATTCGTCTGTACCTAACGGTAGAAAACAGCTGACTATGGCAGAAATTGTAAAAGATGGTGAATGGAAAGGTACTAATACTTATTCTAACCCGTGGACCTTAATTCAGAGAAGAAAACTAAGAGAACGATTTGTTAGTATGACAGGTAAAGCCGCCTTGAACTCATCGGGTAATTTTAAAGCTGCCGAAATGAAAATACCATTGTTTATATCATATGTAAACAAGGAGACAACAGAAGCAGATATTCGAGAATATATAAAAACAAAAGCCAACGAAGTTATTGACTTATAAAAAAATAGTATGAAGATTGATAAACCTTATAATGCTTTTAAATTATTGGTATCTAAAAATAAATTAAATATTTTCTTAGACGATAATTTATGGCCAGAGGGCATGACGTTTAGACGGTTTATTTACTTTAAGAAGAAAATAGACATCGGTGGTGAAGGGAAATACAACAATCGTGTATAATGGATACGAATAACAAAAATATTAAAATATCAACATTTAACTGCAAGAACGTTATGCGATCAGCTGATTGTGTGCGTAGATTATGTAACGTTGCTGACGTCATTGCTCTTCAGGAGACTTGGCTTTTGCCTCACGACGTGCCATATCTTGGCAATATACATGACGTCTTCATGTATACGGGCAAGTCTGCCGTCGATACATCAGTCGGAGTATTAATAGGAAGGCCCTATGGGGGAGTGGCTCTTTTGTGGCGAAAGTGTGTATTTACGTCGGTAACAGTGGTATCGTGCCATAATGACTGCGTAGTGGCAATAAAAATCGATCTAGCTGGTAAATCTTTGTTGATATTTTCTGTGTATATGCCTACGGATACTACGGAGAATCTTATAGTGTTCACAGACACGCTTGCGGAAATCATTGGCATTGTTGAAAATAATAGTGTAGATTCAGTGTTTATACTCGGTGATTTTAACGCACATCCTGGTGAACGTTTCGCGAGAGAATTACTTTGTGCATGTAATAAGCCATCGTGGTTCTGCATTAATATGGAGTTACTACCGAATGACTCCTTTACGTTTAGAAGTACTGCGAATGGAGCTCTGCGGTGGTTGGACCACTGTGTGGTAAGCAGTGCAGCGAGATATTTAATAGTGAGCGCATCTATTTTTTATGATGTTTATACGTCAGATCATATTCCTTTGTTGTTAGAATGTAATATTAATTTAATTACTCCTAGAATACAACATTCCGATTACAATTGTAATAAAATCATTTGGGGTGAAAGAAATTGTGATCAAATTAATAATTATTTTAACTTGTGTAATACAAATTTTAAATTACTTAATTTTCCCTCGGAATTTAATCATTGTTCACATGGTGGGTGCACACAACACTCCCATCGATTATTATTTGACGTTATGTATAATAAAATAATATGTATTTTGAAAGATAGTGCGGAGCGTACTTATAAAGGAAGGCAATGTATAAATAATAAAAGAAGATATTTGACAGGGTGGAATAGACACGTTCGTGATGCTCACAAGGAGGCCCGTCTATATTATTATATGTAATTATCACAGGGTAAACCTAGTGCAGGTTATTATTATGATAAAATGTATTCGTCTAGAAAATGTTTTAAAAGTAAACTTAAGTATTGTAAGGATAATCAACAACAAATTAAAATGGATATGATTACTAAAAGTCACTCTGATAAACAATTTGGGGAATTTTGGAAATCGACTAACAAATTGAATCCAAGATTCAGTCCTCCTGTAAGTGTAGCGGGCGTGTATGAACCAGTAGACATTGCTAACCAATTTCAGCAACATTTTAAGGTACAATCGCCACTTATAAATTCTACCCAGTTGAACGACGCTCAGCTACACACCGGGGATATCACTGTGAGATATACAGCTAAAGAAATTGCTTCCGCGATTAATCAGATGAAAAGAGGCAAATCACCCACGCAGGGGTACACCTGCCGCGTGTTCTTGCTTTGTTTTTTAACTCGTGCATAAGTCATAGTTACTTACCTGATAGTCTCATGTATACAGTGGTGGTACCTATTATAAAAACAAAACTGGAGATGCCTCGGATAGATCTAATTATAGGCCCATATCATTAGCTACAGTCATAGCCAAAGTGCTGGACAGTCTGCTTGACATGCAACTAGCTAAACACATCAAGTTACACGATGCCCAATTTGGTTTCAGGTCAGGGTTGTCTACTGAAAGTGCTATCTTGTATCTCAAGCAGACTGTTCGTTACTATATCGATCGGAAAACACCTATCTTTGCCTGTTTTTTGGATCTCTCGAGGGCGTTCGATCTGGTTAATTATGATGTACTTTGGCGAAAGCTAAGTAACTCTACTGTACCCCATGAAATTACATTACTATTATATTCTCTTCTATTGTGATGTTTTATGATATCCTTTGGTTTACATGTTATCTCCAACCACACTACACCCAAACCGTTCGGGACCACAAAAGAGTAGACTAGGATTCTCTGACTTCAGCTGCCAAACAGGACACTCTCACGAATACCTACCTCCATCGAAATCTTGGCAATAAAACGAGCTTCGTCATCTCACGATGGGCCTGTCTAGGTGTATCGCCCACGAATTGGACTAGGGCGTCATTAGGCACGCCATCATCAGGTATTCAGATCTATGACAGTGATAAGATGATCTACTTGTGTTTTATGAAAAGAAAGATGTTAGTGTTATGAATGAATGAATATGTATATAGTTGAGGATTATTAGAAATATTAATTAAATATTACGTCACAATATTGTAAAAAAAGTATTTTCTTCTTCTTCTTCTTAATGAATGGCCTCTGTGAGTGATTAACCACAACTTCGCCAATGAAAAAAGTATTTAATATATCCTTAATAAAACATGCAACTGCTGACCTTAAGTTTCGCAGCTTTCACATCAGGAAAATAAACATTTTTGTAATTTTCTATCCTCATTCGGTCTCAGTCTTTAATAGCATATTCTGCAAAGTAAGGGATGGGGCTAAATTATATTTTTGCCATACGGAAAATGCTATTGTCAGACAACAATCTGGGAGTCCAAACTAAAACTGCAAAATGCAAAATATATTAATATATACCTACTGTAGCAATCAATCTTAACGCTCACATATAGGCCCCGTTAAGCTCTTCCGTATCCGTGGTGCCGTACTGCTGCGCTTATCATAGCCCTACACCTCTTTAAATATTGGCTGACTAGTCATTTTGTTTTCCTGTCTCCCGCTTTGCCTAGGAAGGAAGTGGAATCACTCTTTCCAACTACTTCTCTTTAACCTTTTCTAATTAACCACTACGCCATCTGTTTACGGTTTCTTAACCACTACGCCATCTGTGCAGTCTATTTGACGGACATTGGACCACATTGGACGGACCAGCACGCAGCTGTAGACAGATAACCGCTAACAGTGTGGCTCTACCACTATTACGTAATGATAAAGGAACCTTAATCATTCTATTCTGCATTACCAGTGATCATTTATTTAAACAACTTTATTTAGTTTTCTCTCTTATATTCTAAGTCATTAAAATCTTATTTTTAATGCATGCATCTAAAAGTTAATCTTAAGTTGATTTAATAATTAAAATTGACATTTGAAGTTTCGAAATTGAAGGCTTCCACCCAAATACCATCCGAAATGCGAGGCTTTATTAATTTACATCTTAAATAAACTTCTTAGATATGTTGTGTTCTAAACTTATCTGATTGAATAATAAATGCCTGAGTTAAAATACTTGAATTAATTGACATTTCAGTATTTCATTTTATCGTAAAACCTAGTTTAACTAAAAACCTACTAAAGCTTGATTTTTTTTTTTTTTGGGTGGGCTATTGTCCGGACACGCGCCGCCTGTTTCGTTCGGGGCGACGGGACAGCGCTTGGCCCCATAATCCACCGTATTCCCTCCCCATCGCAATCGGGACGGCCACTGGTACCGCTTCCTTGACATCCATGGCCAGCTCTACATATTTTTTTTTGCCCGTAGTGTCTTTTTTTGTAATGTAGAGGCTCACTAAAAAAAAATATTCTGAAAATCAGCCTCATAGGATATACCTCTTCTTAAGGATATAAAATAGGATGTAAAAATTAATTAGAATGTAAAATAGGGTACGAATTTTGCTTTGGTATTGCTTTGCCTTACAATACAAATGATATTTAACAGAGATATTTCTACGTATGCGTACAAAGCCGTTAACAAAAGCTGAGGGGGTATGTATGGTCTCAAAGAAAAGAATGAGTTTGTTTTACGAATTTTGTTTGTCTTAGTTATTTCAAATAAATAACTAGTATTACGTGTACATAAACAAATTAATTTACTATTAGATACTAAGAAATATAGTCTAAATGATAGTATAAAAATAAAATAAAGACTTTTAGATATAATTTATATCATTATCATTTTAGCTCGTATATGTCCCACTGTTGGGCTCGAGCCTCCTCCACACTAGGAAGGAAATTAACCTACTACACCACGCTGGTCAGACGTGTTGATATAAGGTTTTATTGCCAGTTCTTCTTCTCTTGCATAGATGTTATATGCATATTTCTATCCCTTAGTCGTCTTTTACGATAACCTACCAGTAAGATAGGGGGTGAAGAATTGTATTGTTTCTCCGTCACCAGACGGAAAATAATTTCATAAGTAAATAATAAATATTTATTTTTCTCTTTCGCAGACTATTATTGCTCTATTTAGTCAATTAATGAGAATTTGATAACGATATACGGAAAACCTTTGATCATTTCTTCTGTGCAGAAGATGTAATTTAATAAAAAAATCTACATTGATATTTCGCTTGCATGCTCTACCGATGACATCACAAAAGCTTCATAGCACTCGCCACTCCCTACTGAGTGCCTTCATTATAAATTCAAAGCCTGTTTACTCATTATCACATAACACCTGTTGTCAGGCACTTGTGCTGCGTAAAATAATAAGCAAACGCTTCATAGTTGAGCCGTGCTTAATTTTTTATAGAGAAAAATCACTATATTATAGTTACACGGCACTCGTATCACGCATTTCTATTTAACATATTCTTCTTTTGTAAATGCAATTTATCATCATCGTTGCCCTGCTTTTATCCCAATTACTTAGGGTCGAGAGAATATGACCTTTTCTTCCATACAGTCTTATCAGATGACATCTCTGCGTGTACTCCCTTTCTATCTATTCTATCATGCTTCACGCAATTACCTATCTTTTCTTCAGTCTTCCCTTACATGTTATTCATACTTAAAACTTTTCTTACAACATTACTTGCATCCTGTCTCATTACATGTCCACACCACGTCAGGCGTTCACTCTTTGACTTTTCCGTCACTTGCGCCACTTTCAAACTTTCTCTTTTACGCTCATTCCTTATCCATTCCCGTCACACCACACATCCATCTTAACATTATAAAAGCAATTATTATTAAATAAAACGTATTATATGTAAATAACAGATATTTTTTTTAAATATTTCCTCTTTTCTTGACCGGGAATCGTAAGTAACTACTGAGAGATATTCAAGTAAAATCTATTACAGCAACAGAAGGTAAACTCAAAATAAAATCAACTCATCTGATCAATAAGCATAGGAGGTTCATTTCCCTCCTATTGTCAAGGCTCGAGCACTAGTAATGCAGGATAATGTAGTGATAAATTTTATATTACTATTTTTTTTTTTCATTTATGGCGTTGGCAGCGTCATCATACAGGTCTATTAGCACTGTTAATATTGTTTGTTTATTAATATTATTTTTATTGTTGTCATTATCATTATCATCTGCTCAGCTCATATATATCCACTGTTGGGCTGGAGCCTCCTCCATAATGGGAGGGAAATTGACCTATGCTGGTCAGAAGTGTTGATGTAGGGTTTAGTTTCGAGCTATTCTTCTCTTGCATAGATGTTGTATGCGTTTTATATCCCTTAGTCATCTCTTAGATCACCCACGACTAAGATAAGAGTTGGTGAATGGTATTCTTACTTCGTCACCGCACGAAAATATCAAAGACGTCTACATGAAATTATATCAATAACACAATTACACAGGTTTAGCTTAGAAACACTTTATAACGTCATAGCTCTTAGAAATAACATCTATGAATGCCTCGTATATTTTATTACTAAAATCCACCGTTAGTATAAAATAAATCTATGGTCATTACTTGCCGAGTAGTGGCGAAGCCTTGTTCTCAGCTCTTTAAAATTCGAATGTTCTCGATTTTGAGCGAATGAAAGCGAAGCGTGGTGTTATTTGGCGACACATTTCTTATCTCCTTCTCACCGTAAGGAAGCATATTTCCACGACATCGATGTCAATTAATATAATTATATTATTAAAGTGATAGAAATAAGCCTATTGTCAACTATTAGACATAATTGGAGATTTCATATTTTCCTTCAAATTTTTCTCACGAAAATTACAATAGCATCTTTCGCACTACTAAGAATTTCAACAACTCGTTGTCAGCTGCAATAATATCGGCTTGGAGCTAATGACTTAATGAGTCGTTCAATCCGCTTCGTAGGCCTAATTTACACCCCCAGAGGGTGATAATTAACAAATGCTGAAACACGTATTTACTTATTTTTACTGAAGATAATTTGTACGTAATTTGAAAAGAATCGATAAAGATTTATTTCTCCGAACATTTTTTAAATTGACATAACTTTTTTTATTTATAAACCAATTGACATGAAATAAGCCATTGCCTAAATTTGAAGTGAAGCGTACCACAATATAGTAGCAAAAACCGCGTTGAAATCGGATAAGCCGTTTCTGAGATTAGCGTTCACAAACGCACAGACAAACGAACAAACAGATAAACAGACAAAAATTTTAACAATCATTGTTTTGGGTTTTTTTTGCTTTGATAAAGGTACCAGTAATATTATCTTCCATGTACAGATAGCGATCCGTTACATTTTTATTATATGTATAGATAGATAGATGTAGTTTATAGATTAAATATAAGTCAATAGTCCACACAACAATGTAAGTAATCTGTTGCTTTGACCGAAATTCTATGAGGTATCCCGGGGGACTAATCTGCGTTGGATTACGTGTCATTGTCGCCTGTCACGATGGCGTGATGCCGTTGCGTGCCACTGTGCCTACTGACGATTAGCTCTGGGGATTATAGCTTGTGACGTATCTATAGAACACTAAAACAACGAATCAAATACTACACAGATGATGTAGTGGTTTAGATACCGACCTTCGGTGCCGGTTCCGTGGGTTCGATTCCTACATAGGACAATACTTTGTGCGATCCACAAAGTGTTGATTTGAGTCTGGGTGTAATTTGTCTGCGTTAATTATATGTTTGTAAAGTACACCGCAATGCAAGGATAATTTCCTTAGTAAGGTTAAATACCATTTAAAAAAAAAGTTATATATTTAACATAGAAAATAAAAGAATATCATAATATATATGATCTATATCATCATCATCACCATCATCATCATCATCATCTTCGCTTATACCACTTCTACTTCTGGACTCTAGCGTCCTCCTTCTCAATAGGAGAGAACAAGTAAGCCACCTTTTAAAAGTCAATAATTTTCATCATAGCCTCTGAGTGTCTCTTACTGAATCTTTCTCAGGATAGCCGCGTTCTAATTAGGTGGCAGCTTCAGACGTGGGTAGCGGACCCGCATCTGAAGTAAAATAATGCTTGCCTGCCTTTTTTGATCTCTATAACTTCTAAATCTCACTTTAATACAAGGTAAACCTAATTGCCGTCTTATTTTTCATCTAAAGGAAAAGTAGCATTGATACATTACTATGTGAGGTAATTTTCCATCCATTTTAAGGGTGCGTAACGCTTACAAGTAGCAATTGGAAATCTGAATTGCTGAATTTTCATATAAAAATCCTTGTATGGTCGCTATAATGCGTCTTCTGGTAAGTTAACTCCACGCAAATGGGCAATTAAGCGTATAGGTTACACACGTCGACTTTGATGTTGAATATCTACTTTTATTGGAATTTCAACTTTATATCAGCGGTAAAATAAAAATAAAATAACATTTTTTTTTGACACCTTCCTAATAGTATACGAGCTGAGATGATACAAATTGCACCCAGACTCAAAACAATAGGTTGTAGATCGCACAAAGTTTTTTCTCCATAGGAATCAAACCCATGGCATTAACTCGGCAGTTCGATCTTAACTATTACGCCATCTATGTAGTATAATTTTAACATATCGCACACCCGGTGCGACACTGTCACTTATGCAAAAATGTAGTTTTTTACTTTCGGGTAAATATTAATCACTCTAGGGATAAAAAAAAAAGGTGTGCTTTAGGATCATTTTTGGATATTTAACTCATTTTTACATTTTTTGCAAAAGTGACAGTGTCGCACCGGCGGGAGTGCGATATGCATGCGTTCTACCAATTTGTAAATAGATTAAGTTAAATTACTGTAGCATTTAATATGCTTAATTATTTATAAAATCCGATTACGAAATGAAAAATGATGTCGCAAGCGGGATTCGAACCCGCGCCTATTGGGATTCCGGCCCAATCGTACATCATTTTTCATTTCGTAATCGGATTTTATAAATAATTAAGCATATTAAATGCTAAATTTCAGTAATTTAAATAACAAGGTTGTGTCATCGTTTAATACAATTCTAACTGTAAAGTTTGAAGTATTAAGCCTATAACAATGTGTAAACATTGTCGGGTAGATAGCATACCGTCACCTTAAGACGTAAATACAATACGAAATGAAATTTGCATGTCCTACAATTAGTCGCGGTAGTGTACTGGCAGCACGATTGGGCCGGAATCCCAATAGGCGCGGGTTCGAATCCCGCTTGCGACATCATTTTTCATTTCGTAATCGGATTTTATAGATTAAGTTAAGTTATAAAACTTGTTAAAACTTCCCCAATATTAAAAACTGCAGTAAAGACTAGCTGTTGCTTTCAAATTCAACCGTATGGAATTAAAAAAAGAAATAATTTATGTATTTTAGTGTTAATTAAATGCTTAAAAATTACTTCATTTTGAAATTTAGTTTTTTTTTTTGTCGTAACACTCTCAGAATTCCAGAACAAAAGTAGTCTAATTTACTCCTTATAATATCAGCTATCTGCCAGTGAAAGGCCCGTCAAAATCACAATTTTATAGATTTTTATTCGCGATATTATGATTATTTTGTTCTGAAATAAAAGTTACATCTTATAATGTCAGCTATCTGTCACTAAAAGTCACGTCAAGATCAGTTGAATAGTTTTAAAAATTGTTCACAATTTTATTCTCAAACTTTTATTATGCTACATTTTCATAATTTCTTACAGAAGCTTTCTCGTCATCCAGCTGGCCTTGATCTTGTGAATTTTAATATCTGCGCAACACATACATACATATATACATATCATTACGCCATATCCCTTGCAGGGTAGCAAAAGAGAACAGAGTGCCAGAGAACTCTATCCTTGCATACTTCACTCACTTCCTTAACATTGATAATTCTCTTCATACACGCTCGCCGGTTTCGGAGACTTTTGATTCCTCCTTCCTTCAGTACATGACCAATCTGGTCTAGGTAGGTTAGTCTCGGTCTCCCCCGGTACCTACATTCTTCCACTTGCGCATTGTATATCTTCTTATATCTACTTTCTTCTTACGTTCGTTCGGCATTCTTTCCACATGTCCGAACCATCGGAACATTCCCTTTCACATCTTTACCCCAATACTATCTTTTATACCTACTCGCTCTCTTACGTCATCGTTACGAATGCGATAGGTCAGCCTAACTCCACAGATTTTCCGTAAGGATCGCATTACGACCGCATTAATTTTACTTGCATGCTCTTTTCTGCATACCCAACTCTCGCTTCCATATAGTAATGTTGGGACAAGCACTGCGTTATGTATTGCTACACGTGCCTTCTGGCTGAGGTGGTAGCTACCGAGAAGTTGCCCCAACGCTCCGTTCACTCTATTTCCCGCATTCACTCTTCGCTCTATATCAGTGTACCTTCCATCTCGGCTAAATCCACACCCAAGATATACAAATTCATCCACTTACTCTAGTGCATCATTACCTATTGTAACTCTTACATCTGTTCTGGCTTCATCTCTTTCAAAGACCATTATTTTGGTTTTGCTCACATTCACGCGTAGACCCCTTTTCTTACAATCTTCTGTCATTGTGTCGACTAGGGTCTGCAGGTCAGTCGCTTACTGTGCCAGCAGGACTGCATTATCTGCATAGCGCAGAGCACTGACCAGTGAGTCGCCCATCTGGACTCCCACATTCATATCGTTCAACCTTTGGAGACATTTATCCAGATATATGATAAACAGTCTGGCTGATAGAACGCAGCCCTGCTTAACGCCGATATTAACATCAAACTAAGGCGACATTCCATCATTCAGCCGCACACAAGTTCTACAGCCCATGTTACTGGACTGCACAGCCTGCAGCAGTTAACCGTTAATACCATACTCCGGTAAAATGTCCCAAAGTTTCTTTCGTACAACCATCTCAAATGCTCTCTCCAGATCCACAAAACTGCAGAAAATCCTCTGACCTAGAGCCAGATGCTTCTCCACAATGTTGCGCAGAGAGAACACTCGATCATGCACATGCACAACACATGATGAGCAAAAATGAAAATTCCCCTTCACAGTCACTCTTTTTCGCCCAGATTTTAACGAGCCTTAATATATAGCAATGCTGAACGATCGCTAAAATTCTAAATCTTCACTTACAAAGAAAATCGATAGATACAGGTGAATGAGTGGATAAGGAAAAGAAAGTATTGATCGCCAAGGATGATAATTTACAAGAATCAAATTGTAAATAGAAAGGGAATTCTGAATTAAAAACACAGATCTCACTACAACAGAATAGAACTCATCCAGAGTTTTATCATAAAGACCCGTTATTTAAAAAAGTGCTACTGGAGTCGTTATTTTAGTTCATAGATAAGAAAAATAATCAATAACTACACACTGAACAAAAACCAGGAATATTAAAATTCAATATTTCCAGAAGAGGTACAGGCATTTTTACAATTATCTGATATATCAAAGCTAGTAATTACATTCATATCTATGGTAACAAAAAAGGCCAAAACAAGTATATCAAAGGACAAATTCTGGGTATTTGAAAAAAGAATATATCAAAAATCTAATTTTGAAACCAGCTGGTGCTTGTAATGTCATCCGCATGAAATTAGATTTTTTACGCATCTCTATTTCTAAAATAATTTAATAAAGTATCTCTCTGAAATCAGATATCAATGAAACAGAGGACAAATTTTGTTTCAAGCTCACTTCTAATCTAATTGTAAAAACTATGAAATAATCCATTAAAATGATTGAAAATTAGCTTCCACATAAGGACAAACTAAAAAAAATATATATTTTAGTAATATAGATTACAAAGTAATATAAAATAACACGTATTATTTTTAACCACTACTTTAATACATTTAATGAGTGATAAGAGTATATAGTAAGGATAGCGATTCTTGATTACCTAAAAATTGATTTTTTTTATTTTTCTTTCAATTTTGTAACACTTTTCTTTTCGTACCTTTGAATGATAGAATTGCGCATGCTTAATGAGTTTCAGGTATTAGGTAAATCTTAATGCAGATATTCAACTAATTGTAAGCAATTTTATGGCAAATAAATATTAAATTTCGATTTATTAGGGTAAAATCTGAACTGAATCGATTCGGCGCCAGATACCGATTTAAAAAAATCGATATTTTGATCTCAATGATGGATTATTCGATTAATCGATCTCAGACCGCCATCCCTACCGAAGACAAAGACCGGGTTCCGAAGGTCCGCTCGCTCGGCAAAGAGAGGTACATTGCAGAACGGGTCGCGTGCCGCTTCATCTGTCGCCCCGGATGGAAATAGCGAGGTGTGACCACTCCATAGCCCGCCCCAGAACAAAAAAAAAATAAAAAAAGAACGCCATGCTTAGTAGATAATAACCAAATGTAAACATTGTTCATCGTTGTCATAAAAGCTAACTAATTTAATTTATAACCACCTCGGCTAGTATCATATCAGTCAGTAGTTACGAACTAGAACTGAGGTCACAGAGGTAATTCTAAAACTTACAACATATTTGCTTTTCGAACTATGTAAAAGAAACCCGATTACGAAGCGAAAAATGATGTCACAAGCGGGATTCGAACCCGCGGCTATTGGGATTCCGGCCCAATCGTGCTGCCACTATACCACCGTGACTTATTGTAGGACATGCAAATTTCGCTTCGTACCATATTTACGTCTTAAGGTGACGGTATGCTATCTACCCGACAATGTTTACACATTGTTATAGGCTTAATACTTCAAACTGTATGTATGTTTATACATATGTATATACATACATATTTCAGTAATTTAAATAACAAGGTTGTGTCATCGTTTAATACAATTCTAACTGTAAAGTTTGAAGTATTAAGTCTATAACAATGTGTAAGTAGCATCCGCGCAGTTATTTCAAATGGCCATCCTATTATGATCGTCATGAAAACTATTTAATTAGTGATAGAATGATTAATGTTCTTCAAAGATTATTCTTGGTCGATATCTATACAAAGCTGTCAAACTTTATTATCAGTGTTTCAGTCAAACACCCTTTATTTAAACTTCAAGTACACGCCATATCCATCCTTATTTCAAATGTCTTTAGTTCGTAAATATCGTACAATCGTCAGTCTCAACATCTATATATTTCACAGATGCTTAAAAGTTTTCGCTATTGATCAATTTCGCCGCTTTAATTGGGAATAATTGAAAATTATAAAATATTTACAACAGCTAAAGATGTATCTTTCAATAACGTTTATTTGTTAAATATATAACTAAGTTTAAAACTAATACTAGAATTAAGTCTGGAAATGGCAGACCTTTTTTATTGCTTATTACGGCAAACGAGCAAGCAGTATACCTTATGGAAAGTGTTACTGCCGCTCATGGACATGTGCAATAGCAATGGTACAGCTAGTTCGCTGCCTACCAAACAAAACCTACCCAAGTTGATCTTCCAGCTCTTTCACTCATCGAACAAAGCGCAACAGAAGAATGCCACTACTCAGACGTCGATTTTATGCGAGTGTGTAGAACTACCCCGAACGGAGCGGCTCACAGCTATAGGGTGTAGTACTACCCCGAACGGAGCGGCTCACAGCTATGACAGAAAACACTCAACAGTGTTGCTGAACCACTAGTATCACAATTTTTTTTTATTAGCAATAAAATTTTGATGTTTCACTTCTGGGCGCTACTTTTATTAGTTAGCTCTTAAGTGATATCAATACGAATCATCACATAAATGAGTGGCTTTAGATGCATATTTTTCATGCCTACATTGCTTTAAATACCTACGATGGATGATCTTAGTGTGGACAGTTTTATCTATGCCTCTCTCCACTGCCTCATTGTGCGTAATACTAACCTTGCATATTGGAAACATGTCCTAAATTCTGTTGCGAGTCTGCTTAGTATACTACTTTCTTACCTCTAAGTGTCATAAAAGACGACTAGAGGATATGATATGCAAATAACATCTGAGTAAGAGAAGGAAAACTTGATTTAAAAACCTATACCAAATCAATCTGTCTGACCAGCGTGGTATAGTAGATCAAGTTATTTCAAATAGTGCCAGAGGCTCGAGCCCAGCAATGGGACATACGTCCCATATACATGAGAAGAAGCTATAATAAAAATGAGGTGACAATTTTCCTTAAAACGACAAATACAAAGTTAATAATTCCAAACCCGAATCGCGAATTTGAAATATATTTTCGCTTCATAACTTGAAGACATACAATTTCTTTAAGAGCATTACAATATTAATCTCGAGCCCATCAGCTTTAGAATTCAAGCATATCTATGAAAAGCGCTATCCTTAGAGTATTGGGACTCTTCATGACTGTCAACCCTCGTCGAAGCAAAACGCATTAATGTACCGTTCCACTAAACATGTTTACTAGCGGCAAAAAGTTACAGGACGAGCGGACGGGTTAAAAAGTCACAATAAAGTACTGTAATAATTAGTTTCATTTATAGATATAAATATAATAGATACAAAGAATATAAAAATTCGTTGATATTTTACTAGCTCTTGAAAGATAAAAGAGAGAACTGCCCTATAGTAGAACACTCTTAGCTTCTTTAAGTATTGATTCATTTTCTAAAGTTAAATATATTGTTTAAGTCTTAAGACGTAGTTGCTTTATATGTATACTGTTTTCTAGAAGATAATTGATTTATTAATATTTGAAATAAAACTATTTTTATGGATTCTATCGCGTTTGTATTTGATTTTTTTTTTAATTACTCGACGTTTAAAACCATTTACAACGTTCAGGGTCACAGCAGCATTGCCGGGCGGGCCACCGAAGACAAAGATCGGTACCGGTGGCCCGCTCGCACGGCGAAGAGAGGAGTTTGCATGGTGGGTCTATGAGGCCACGCGCCGCCTCTTCCGTCACCCTAGACCGATTTGGCGGAGCGAGAGGCACCCATAGCCTACCGCAACAAAAAACAGGGTCACAGCAGCACTAAGGTGTCTCACGTCCAACAAGTTATCATTATTATACGATGACTCGTTGGACGTAAAACACCTTAGCCCTCCCGAGATCAGATCACTGTAAAATATTCGAAACGTCGGGTAGTTAAAAATCAAAAACAAACACGATAGAATCTATAAAGATATTTTTATTTGAAATGTATAGTACCTACTCATGTAAAGATTAGAAATGCTTATTAATAGCTTAGTTATTTAACGTCAGCGCCTTCGTTCGTGCCTTGTCTCGGGAATAATTCCTTTTCTAGAGTAAAAGATATTATATAACCTTTTTTTTACTTTTAATAACATGTATGCTATATTTCAAGATGATCACAGCTAAGCAATTAAGACATAACAGTGGAACACAAAAACAAACTCACATTCGCAATTATAGTGTTGGTTAAGATTGTGTTAGATTTTTTAATTTCAATGAAAATATATAGTGTCATAATTTCTATTATGTAATTCTAAAATAATCAAAGAAATAGCTTTTGTAATGACATAATAATATCAGCTGTATGTTTTAATTACCCTCCCTATAAAAACAAAGATATCAATATGTCATGTCGAAGTAATTTTAACATTAAGTGGTAGGACCACGCTGTTGATAGTTCTCTGTCTACAGCCGCGGACCGGTCCGTCCGGGGTAGTATCACACTCTCGCAGAAGATCGACGTCTGAGTAATGACAATGTGTCATTGTGGTTCGTTCGGTGAGCGAGAGAGCCGGAAGCCCAACTGGGTGAGTTTGAGGTTTGTATTGGTAGGCAGCGATCTAACTATGTTCTGGTATTACAATGGTCCATGGGCGGCAGTAACACTTACCATCAGATGTGCTCTTTGCTCGTTTCACCACAATAAATATAAAAAAAAAATTAACAATATCGATTCCTGAATTTCCCGTTGTAGTTTTCAAAATTGATTAAGATATCAACGATGATAATAGGCACTCCTTCAGGCAACTCATAAAATCAACCATGATCGCCAACCCCCAGCGAAGCGTGGTAAATAAATCCTTTATCATTGTAACAATGATTAAGCAATTGAATCCTATTTAACCAAGCTATTTGCTTATTATCTAACATGTTTGGTAATTTTAGTGGTAGGGCCATAGACATTGTCATGTAGGGCGGGTCTATGGGGTCGTGCGCCGCTTCTTCTGTCGCCCCGGACGGATTAGCGGGGCGTGACCACACCATAGCCCGCCGCCAAAAAAGGGCCACGTTGTTGACAGTTCATACGAACACTTTATACGAACGGTAAACAGGTTTCATTGTCAAATCGACTGCATAGATGGCGTAGTGGTTAAGATACCGACCTTCCGTGTCAGTGCCGTTCGATGCCCACGCAGAATAATACTTTGTGCAATCTACAAGGTGTTGTTCTGAGTCTGGGTGTAATTTGTCTGCGTTAATTGCATGTTTATAAAGTCCCCCGCAACACAAGAATTATGTCCTTAGTGCAGTGTATATAAAAAAAATTAAAAAAAGCTTTATTTAACATTAAAAGCAATCAGTTTACATTCATGTTATTATTAGTTGAAATCAAACTGATATAGGATTATGGTGTACGAATTAATATTTTTTGATTACATATACGATATTTATTAAATTTATATTATATATAAGCTTTAGTGGTAGGGCAACATTGTGGACAGTTTTCTGTCTACAGCCGCAGGACGGATGATCTGGGTCTAGCCGAGGCATGGTGAGCGGACCGGGGACTAGTCCGGTCACCCGAAGTGAGGCCACGATGCCACGATGAGGACGATGCATACAGCTTACGCCGTCGATGCATCGACTCGAGAGGAATCCGCGAGGGTAAACCGCCGGGCGGGCCACCGAAGACAAAGATCGAGTACCGGTGGCCTGCTCGCACGGTGAAGAGAGGCGCTTTGCAGGGTGGGTTTATGGGGTTACGCGCCGCCTTTTCCGTCGCCTCGGACCAATTTAGCGGGGCGTAACAACCTCCAGAGTCTACAGCAACAAAAAATAAAAAAGAAAGTCTGGATGATCTGGGACATTACTACACTCTCACAAAAAAATCAAATCTGAGTAACGGCAATATGCTGTTACAGTTCATACGGTAAGCGAGAAAAACGGATGCACAATTTTTTAGGTGGAAAGACTGTCTTCCCATGACCATGAACGCTATAAAGCGTTCGAAACGTCGGGTAACTAAAAATCAAATACAAACGCGATAAAATCCATAAAAATGGTTTTAGTTCCTGTATATATTTTTATTAATCCAAGCTTTCAGAAATACTGACATTCATTGTGATTTTATATGCTTTCGATTTGCATAGAAATTCAAATCATATTGTTTAATGAAGCAGAAACTTAAATTTGATTACTAAACTGGACTGATCCGCATAAAATACGCGTTTATTTAATCTATACAATACTTAGGTGAGCAATATTTTACACATATTTTACAATCTAAACTAAGAAAAAAAAAGATCATCTACCACACGTAGTAAGCAAGTCTTGAGATATATTACCGCGATTCGAAACGATTTATTGCACTGCGAGGAAAAAAAGGAGTAAGTATATTTGAATTCTTAGCTGTGAGACCGGATATCTTTACGGGTTTCGTATGAAGTGGGATTTATATGCATTATCATGACTTAAAGCTGCTATGTAAGGAATTATTGCTATAATTTTGATGTTTTAATACTTTTTTACAGTATGTATGAGCCACGTATACAAATAGACGAACACACACGCCACTCACAATCCACAAACGCTAGACGACTTCCAGCTGCCTGAACAAGCTGGTTTATGAAAAGGTTATAGTACCATAGACCACATCCACACGCTACGCCAGATTTTACAGAACACCGAGGAGTATAATCGGCCTCTGTGTCTAGCGTTTGTAGACTATGAGAAAGCCATAGATTCTGTCGAAACTTGGGCAGTGCTGTAGCGCCTTCAGAGGTGCGAAATTGACTTTCAATATATCGAAGTGCTGAAGTGTTTTTATAATACAAAAACGCTACTATGTCGGTCCGCATCCAGGATAAGAGTACGAAACTGATCTAGTTGCAGAAAAGCGTGAGACAGAGAGACCTTATCTCTCCGTAACTGTTCACCACTGCGCTAGAAGATGTCTTCAAGCTCTTAGACTGGACCGGACTCGGCATCAACATCAATGGCGAATACATTACTCACCTTCGATTCGCAGATGATATCGTAGTCATGGTAGAATCCCTGAAGGATCTTGGCACCATACTCGATGACCTCAGCAAAGTCTCCCAACTACTAGTGCTACGAATGAACATGAACAAGACAAAAATCATGTTTAATGCCCATGTCATTTCTGTACCGGTCCTGGTTGAGAATGCGATTCTCGAAGTTTTCGATCACAATGTTTACCTAAAACAAACAGTCCAATTAGATAGATATAATTTCGAGAAAGAGGTCAGCCGAAAAATCCTACTTGGCTGGGCAGCATTCGGTAAACTTAGGAGGATCTTCTCGTCTAATATACCGCAGAGTCTGAAGACAAAGGTTTATAACCAGTGTGTGTTACCAGCGATGACTTACGGTACTAAAACGTGGTCTCTCTCTTGTACTGATGTTGTCTGATTAATTATCTTTACTTTCAATATCCGGTTTTTTTTTTGTGTCTTAGTTGTTAGCCTCAGATGGCTATGACAACTTTACCCGGACTGTGGGTGAGCGCTGAGGGCTCTCAACCCGTTTCAATATCCGGATGAAAGATCTTTTTATTACTGCAGATGGCAATCGAGCACGCAGCACACTTGATGGTAAGTGTAACTCCGCCTATGGAGCTATACAATACGAGGGGTACAGTTAGACTGCTGCTTACCGTCCACTCATAGAACAAAGGGCAACAGCATATTGCCACGGCCCAAACGTCTATTTATTGTCAACAGTATGCTCTTACTACTAACCGAAAGAAAATATGTTAACACTATACTTTAAGTCATCATAACATAGATAGACATTTTCTACTATATTCTGAATATAGATATTGCAAATAAGAGAAATAATTCAATGATCTATTCGTTAACGGTGTGTTTAACGATAAAAAATGTGCCAATATTTACTTATTTATCGCTTTTATTCACTCAAATTATATAATCATAATGGTTAAATTATTTAAATAAAAGAATAAGTAGTTTATCAACATGTTCTGAAACTTTGTTCATTATAGTGATATTCTATTTGCTCTATTAAAATATCGCATGCCCAGAAGAATAGTGACACAATTCAAAAAAGCTAAATTTTTCATGAGGGTCAAAATAAGTATTTCCTTTTTTTCAGCTCGGTTCAGCAGCGATTCTAAATGCACGAACGTCAGCATAATATCCTTAAGAATGATGAGAAGAGTTGATAGGGTGAACTTATAATATTAACACCCCTCCACCATCAAAAATTGAAATATAATGAAAATTGTAATTTTTAGAGTTGTGACACTATTCTTCTGGGCAAGCGATATATTGCTTATAGTACATGCTTCATAATTAGCGCACTGAATTAGCAATGGGCAAGTCACATCGCTCGATGATCCGATAACTGATGGGGAAGAAAGGTTCTCAAGTGGCGCATAGCGAACGACGAGCGTTGATCGCCCAAAGTTGATTGACGACTTGGTGAAGGTTGCTGGTAGTCTATAGATGCTGGCGATACAGGACCGAACTTTGTGGCAAAATATGTGGAAGACGTACGTCCAGCAGTGGATGGTAAACGGCTAAATGATAAATTAATGCTACAATTTTCTTATTTAAGTATCTAAGATTTAAACAACATTCCATTATTAATTGAAGCATCATTGAGTAAATTGCTAGGGTTTGAAATAAAATTATAGTGCTCGAAACGGCGGGTAATTAAAAATCAAATACATACGCGTTAGAATCCGTAAAAGTAGTTTTATTTCAAATGTGTAATACTCGCGTAAATATTAGAAATCATTTGCTAGAGTTTTATAAGCACACCGGTCGGGCCACCGAAGACAAAGATCGGGTACCGGTGCCCCGCTCGCACGGCGAAGAGAGGAGTTTGCATGGTGAGTCTATGGGGTCACACGCCGCCTCTTCCGTCACCCCGGACCGAATTGGCAAATCGAGACCACGTCTATAGTCCACAACAAAAAAAAAAGGCTTTTATAACCACAGTTAGTTGACCCAACAAATGCTGTTCTGCATTTTAATTATTTGTATAATATATTATACGTAGTAATACTACTGATTATTCTTTGTATACTCGAATCTACTATTTACACACTTTTTACACCATTGAACTACTTAATCGTGCCACTCAGTTACTGCAAGAGCAATATCGCGGAATTACCACCTCGCGATAGTCGATTTTCCGTGTGGTGACGGAGTAAGAATACAATTCACCACCCCCTATCTTACCCGTGGGTGATCATAAGAGACGACTAGGGGATATAAAATGCGGGTGACTGGACCGGGGAATTAGTCCGTCACCCGCCGAGAGGCAGACCGCGCGAGGAGAGACCGACGTCCGCCCCGTTACGTCGCTCAAGGGGAGGGTACCTCTCAGGGGGTATTCCGTCAGGCCGGCCACTGACGACAAGTTCACGCTGCTCCAGTGGCCGGTCCAACGACGTAGGCGAGGTTCGTGGGTGGGTTACGGGTATGCGTGCGTACACCCTTCTGTCGCCCCGGACGGAGTGGTGCGAGAAGAGCGCCGACCATAACCCACCCCTAAAAAAAAAAGGGATATAAAATTCATATAATATCTACGCAAGAGAAGGAAAACTCGAAACAAAACCCTATATCAACACGTCTGACCAGCGTGGTATAGTAGGTCAATTGCCCTCCTATTATGGAGGAGGCTCGAATCTAACAGTGGGACATATATCAGCTGAGATATCGATAACATTATTAATTATACAAAAGTACTTCAATCTACACTTTACATTGTTTGTATAATAGTATTTTCTATAATCATGGATTAATTGGACTACTGAGGTAACTCTTTATATCGTCTATAATGAATATTCATAAAAGTTAATTAACATAACATAGTAACTTAACATATTTTCCGAAACAATTTCATATATATGTATATTTAAATTACTGAAATTTTTAACATTTAATATGCTTAATTATTTATAAATACCCGATTACGAAACGAAAAATGATGTCACAAGCGGGGTTCGAACCCGCACCTATTGGGAATCCGGCCCAATCGTGCTGCCACTTACACCATCGTGAACTATTTTAGGACATGCAAATTTCGCTTCATATTATATCTTACGTCTTCAAGGTGACGTATACCATATACCGGACAATGTTTACACATTGTATAGGCTTAATACTTCAAACTTTACAGTTAGAATTGTATTATGTATATTTAACAATATTTTTAAAGAGCTCTTGGGTCTATGGCATTCATTAATCATTATTAAAACAAGCGATATTTTTACTACGATTTAAAACATATGCAACTAGAAACAGATAGAAGTATAAGCTGAGTTCAAATTCGGCTTAACTTCGAATCACGTTCCCAAAAATTGAATAACTAACATATGTATATAATCACCTTGCCATAAATAAAACCCACGATAATTGTTTGTCGACTAAATCATGAATAAACAGCACACAAATTCTCAGTGGTGTATAAATAAAATGAAACTTTTCCAAATGTTGTTTTGTGGCTTAATGTTCTCTGTATTCTCTGAATTACTTTACAGGTACAGTCGCGACCGCAATGAGGTCAGTGTGGGAAGTAATTTTTGACCACAATCTGTCCCTTTGAAGATATTCTATTTATATATTAGGTGAAATAATTTAACCGTCTTTGATTTTCCGATCCGGTGGTAGATTAATTAAATTTAATTTAAAAAACAATGTAAAGTTGACAATATGTAAGTGCCCCTATGGGGGCTTATGCAAAATAAATGATTTGATTTGATTTGATTATATTTGTTTAGCTTTTTTGTAGCTATTTGTCACAGATAAATAAGCAGCTTGACTGCAATGCAATGCATAATAATATTTTTACTATTCTGATATTAATTTTCTGCGAGAGCGTGGTATTATATTGATAGAGCCAGACCATTTATGGCCACAGTGAGGAACTTTCGGCAGTGACTTTACTAATAATAAAAGCTGTATTTTGGAGTAGATTCACACATATACGTTACTGGTGAGTTTGACCATCCCCACCCATCACCACATCCTCTAGGAGTGCAGTCTCAGACGAAATAAGTGCGAACTTATGTTATAAATCTGCAAGTCGCGACTGGGGTAGTATACTCCATGGATCTTGGGCACATAAATAATAATTCAGAGTTTGTGTATAACTTCTATCCATTAATTTATATATTTTTGAACAATTCTGCTATATAAGGGTTCTTTTTCTTCTTTCTTTTTTTTTTTAATTCAGGGCGTTTTCTTTAATAAAGCATTCACTTAAATAAATATACATATATAATATAAGTATTTCCAAATATTTTAGGTGTGTACATACACCTGATGAAATATAAAGGTCTCAAGTTGAAATTTAATTTATAAATTACTGGGATTTAGCATTTAATATGCTAAAAATAAATACAGTTTGTAATCATAGACCGGTAGATGCCATGTCTTCCATAAAGATAAAAATAAATACAAAATAATACGAGGCGCAAATTGATTGTCGTTTGACAGCTCGCACTTGTCTAGTGGTACTAATTGAAACAGATTCTCAAAAGCGTGTCTTCGAATCCCACGTGTGACAATAAGTATCTTATTAACAAATTATATTTGAGCCTGAGACTTTTCCAGACTGTTACAAACTGATGATTTCTTTATTAACCTATCGATACTCTAATATATAACTATTAACGAGCTTAAGTCCATAGGGGATTTCTATATACAATTGAATAAGCAGATGTATCTATGTAATGAAATGACATTTCATTAACTTAAATTTGCCGCGCTTCGCGCGTGTATTAGGTTGTCTGTGGCAGTGAGTAGAGGGCGCATCGGAGTGACGCGGATGTTCAAAGGCGAATGATGTTCAGATTATTTTGTGATATTATTGTCATAAAAAACTTGTAGAAAGATAAATAAAAGGATATAATTGAGGAGGCGATATTAGTGAACTTTAAATGTCGTTTCTTTGTATTTTTAGGTGAGATAAAAGTGTAACTGTCATAGTTTATTGTAATATTGTATAAGTAAAAGTGTGTTAAATAAAACTTTGTATTTTCAGAGAAACAATTTGTGTTTAATAGCGATACTCCTCAATAATACATCTTATATCTATTTTAATAAACCTGGCTTTTTTAGTCTAAATCTAACATTTCGTTAAATTATCCCAAGAAAATCTAGTAGGTATAACGACTAAACGGCAATTCTGTTAATTTGGAGCACCCTTATCTGCAACTGTCTTACATAAGCCTTTATACTGCGTTCTTTAATGACATGATTTTCTCTGTCGTAAAAGTCGTATTACCTCGGCTTTCCTTTGAATTCTGTGTTTCACTTAGTCACTTGGTTTAATATCTTTTTCGTGAAGTGAATGCTTTTGAATTTCGCTTTTCATGTGTGTTCAAAGCTGCAGCTGTAGCTAGTTAATCCGTCAGCTTTAATTTCTTCATATTGTATAACATTCTACAGTAACTTAACGTTCTATAGTAACGTAACGTAACTTTTAAAGTGGTGATGAATTGAATATTTTAACCGTATGATGATAATCTTAGAAGAAAAGGTATCACTAGGAGTGAAACTGGCTATAGAATCAACAGAAAAATGGATTATATCAATCTCCTAAGAAACTTGTAATAAATAAAGATATTTACTTCTCCATTTATGAAACGGACACATTATAATGAACTTAAATAGTAAAACTGTATACAGAAATATAGAGGCATTTATAACTCAATATTCAAATGAAAAATTAAAAAAAGAAACAGCTGTGAACGTCAAGATGCCTGCTATGCGTGAACATTGTAACATTATCCTCCTTTAAAGTACATGTCCAACAGTGGACTCCTTTTTGGAACGAAGTTCCTTATCGCGCGTTGTGAAAGGGGGCTAGACGGAAAAAATTCTTACGAAAAGTTGTCACGACACTTTTTGCTATAGTAAGCTATTGTAAGCTGTGCGGCGTCGCTCGTCGGTTCTCTTATAGAAAGCAAGCCAGATATTTTCATTTCTATTTCGCATTGAACAGTGTGGTGTCGCGACGATTTTTTTTATAGATAGAGTGATTCAAGAGGAAGGTTTATATGTATAATATATGCATAATGTACTAGAGAAACACTGATAATTTTAGAGGTTTCTAATGTGATGTAGTAAATAAACACATTATTTTGCGCTTACATTGCAAACGCTGGCTGAACCCTACGAAATAGATCAAAATAAAGTACTACAGTATTATACAGCTTAAAAAGGCCTACAAAAAAGTCCGCGATGGTATATATCTATCTCTTAAGGATAACATACTATATCCATTTTAATACTTTAAAAAATGTTCTATTATAAAACGGTAATTGAAAAGCTATTTACACAAATACTGTATTAATCCTTATCATTTTAAATACATTAGTTGGCTTGAGCATTTCATGAAGATATTTTTTTTCCTTCAGACCATGCAAATTAAATCAATACCTTAAGAGATATAGCAAAATCAAAATAATGCGCAACGAAATTATTTTCGCCCGTGACCGGGCCGCGTGGCCGGCTCGCGTTCGAGCTCGGGGCCGAAAAGTTTTGGTAGTCTAGTGGAATTGTATATCCTATTATTAATATTATAAACGTGAAAGTTTGTAATAATGTATGGATGTGAACATGTTTGTTGCTCTTTCACGTAAAAACTACTGAATGGATTTTGATGAAATTTATAGTAATATAGCTTGCACATCAGAATAACACATAGGCTATAATTTATAAAGATATTTTGCAAATTGGCTAAAATATAACGATAAAAATCGCTTAAGGCAGAAAAAAAATATATAATTAAAATAGAACTTCGTTCCATCCGGGTGTCCCTTGACACCTCCGGTTTTTTTTTTTATTTCTAATGGTGGCAAACGAGCAAGCAGCACACCTGATGGTAAGTGTCACTGCCGCCCATGGTCTTTTGCAAAACCAAGGGTTTAACTAGCCGCTGCTTACCAATATAAACTCCAAACCCACCCAATTGGGCTTCCGGCTCTCTCGCTCACCGAACGAAGCGCAACATTGCTATTACTCATACGTCGATCTTCTGCGAGAGTGTGGTACTATCTTGGACGGACCGGCCCGCGGCTGCAGACAGAGAACTGTCAACAGCGTGGTCCTACCACTTTTAAAAATCTTCAAATGCATGGCCACGCCACCTTTTCCCATACGTCCATGAGCCTACGAAAACCCATTGTAGGTACTATAGATCTATCTATGGCAACTCTTCGTCGAGTAATCCATTGCACTCTACAACGAACTCCCTACGACTTTCAATATGTAATCAGTCCAACTATTGAGATCGCAATCTACTTGACAATCTTAAGTTTTAAAAAGACACTTAATTTATAGTAGAATAGTGGTAATGTGTGGTATGCTGCTTGTTCATTTGCCACCATGAGCAATAAAAAAAAATCTTAACGTTTTCTCATCACCATTCATGTTATGTTTACCGGTGAAACAGAATTTTTATTTCAAACATATTTTAGCACTTTTGTCAAAGTTTGGCCTAATTTTCTAGACCGTGCCACTTACGTTGATCATGCGTTTTATAACGTCTAGACATTATTAACAGAAGTGTTTTTTACTCGTAATATTTTATCACGCTAATAATTATAAGATGAAAACGTTTATTGCCAGCTGTTCTCTGTGATTCGTATTCAATAATTTGTATGTACAAAAACAACTTTTGCACTAATCATATCGACCAAACCAATTTTTTATCCAACTGATGGTAAGTGTTACTGCCGCTTATGGAACTTTACAATACCAGGGGTACATCTATGCCACTGCCTACCAATAAAATCCAAAACCCACACAGAAATTTGAGCTATCAGCTCTCTCCTTCACCGAACGAAGTACTGCTGTGCTACTGCCACTGCTCAGGCGTCGATTTTCTGCGAGAGTATGGTAGTAACCTGGACGGACCGGCCCGCGGCTGTAGACAGAAAACTATCAACAGTGTGGCCCTAACATTATTAGATATGTTTATGGGGCGTCTTTTTGCTTCAGATGACAGAAAAAAGCCATCAATTCTATGATCCTATGCTATATAGTACATTTAATTTTCTTTGCTACGGGAAAACAGCAGTGATATCTTAAAAGAGATATTGCATTAGCACTTTCCATGTGGTGATGGAGTAAGAATACAATTCACCACCCTATATGTTACACGTGAGTGATTGTAAAAGACGACTAAGGGATAAAATTTGCATATAGCATTTATGCAAGAGAAGGAAAACTCGAAATAAAACACTACCAACTCGTCTTACCAGCATGGTGTAGTATGTCAATTTCCCTCCTTGTCAGTCCATCTAGTAAGGAATATGGGTATTATAATGGTAAGAATTATTATGTAAATATGTATAAATTTTCAGTTTGGTGACACTATAGAATGTGCGTGTCATAAAAAAATCATCAAGGGATCATCAACATTATCATCATCATCATTATCATCATCATCCTGCTCTTATCCCAATTACTTGGAGTCGACGAAATATGTACTCGACATCCATCATACATATTGCAAAATTTATTGGCGCTTAGTTTTATGACCGGCCAGAATGATATCAAATCTACTTGGGAATGAAATTTTTGACGTCGCCTCTTATGATATCCACGAGCATAAAAGATGGTAGTAGTCAAATACTATCAGACAGCAAGACTAAGGGTTATAATATGCATACAATATCTACTATGCAAGATAAGAAAAACTCAATATAAAATTGTATACCAATTCGCCTGACCAGCGAAGTATAGCTCAATTTTCCTTTTAATATGGTGAGTTAGTTAAGATGATGATGACATTTCACCTCATCATCATTTTCATCATCGTCATCATTACCATCATCTTAACTCATATGTGCCTCTGTTGGGCTCGAGCCTCCTTCATATTGGGAGTGAAATTAACTTACTTATTTTCTCCCTTTCGACGGTTTTCTTTCGAGTTTTTTTATCTCTTGTATAGATGTTATATGCATTTTATATCCCTTAGTCGTCTCTTACTATCGGATAAAATAGGGGGTGGTGAATTGTATTTTCCATCGTCACCACTATATATGGTAATTTAGAAGTTCATTCTATCACATGTCCTTTTTTTTTTTTTGGGGTGGTTTATGGTCGGTGCTCCTCTCGCACCACTCCGTACGGGGCGACAGAGGGGCGTACGCACGCATACCCGTAACCCACCCACGAACCTCGCTAACGTCGTTGGACCGGCCACTGGAGCAGCGTGAACTTGTCGTCAGTGGCCGGCTCGACGGAATTCCCCCTGAGAGGTACCCTCCCCTTGAGCGACGTCCCCCCCCCCCCGGGGTGGACGTCGGTCCCTCCTCGCGCGGTCAGCCTCTCGGCGGGTGACGGACTAATTCCCCGGTCCAGTCACCCGCAATTCTATCACATGTCCTACAGATATTTTATCCTAAATTTCAAAGCTTTATTAAATAGATATTAATAGTCAAAATGACTACCTTTTAACTTCAATTAAAGCTCTAATTCTATCATTATTTTATTCAATACTAAGACAGATCACTGCGTGCGACAAATTGAGTGGCCGACATCTTAAGCCATTATATTCCATTAAATATAAGAATGAATTTAAATGAAACTGCGAGATAAAACCTAGAATCTCACGCTTTATATTGAAATAGCGGCCATTTGTCATTTCGAATCGCTTTAAGACGTTGATGGCCGTCTTATTAAGTTTTGGAAGATTTGTGAGTCTGTTTGACCTCTGCTCATTAATTTATTTTTTATTTGTATGTATGTTTCTATTGCTCGAGAGTAGTGTTTCTGTTTTTTTTTTACTGAATGAAACGAAAAAGAAATTTACTTAAGGAAGAAATATTTATATATTCCTGATAATTTGTATTAAAAATTTCGGGTTGATGGGTCCCTGACCGTCCGACTCAGGGTTCTTCTGTGGCGACCACAGAGGGACATGGCGGTCAGGGCCAAACGCGGTGGCGACGGAGGCGGCGTGCCTGTTGGCCGGGACTCCCCGTGGGACTTCGAGGCGGAGATGCTCGCCGACCTATATCGGCGGGTGTCGGGGGTGCAAGCGGAAGGCGGTGCGGTCTCGCTGAGAGAGCTCACCACCTGGCGCGTCGACGCCCGCCGAGACGTCATTGCCCGTTGGGCAGTCCGGTTGGAGTGGCCTCACTTCGGTGTGCGGACCGTGGAGGCTTTCCGGCCGGTGCTGATGCAGTGGTTGGAACGGCGGCATGAGGTGCTCTGCTTTTCGCTGGTGCAGGTTTTGACGTGGCATGGGTGCTTCGCCAAATACCTGCACACGGTCGTCCGGAGCAAGAGTATATTGTCCTGCCACCACTGCAATTGCGACGAGGATACGGCGCAGCTCACTATCGAGGTTTGTGATGCTTGGGTAGTGCAGCGCCGTGAACTCGCCGCAATTATCGGTGGCGACCTGACGCTGTTGAGCATCGCACTGGCGATGGTCGACAGTCAGAAGACAGAAGTCAAAACTGGGACGCGGTCGCAATCTTCTGCGAGGCAGTAGTCTCGCGGAAGGAGGCGGCGAAGCGTGTACGCGAGGAACGTCTCCTCAGCGACGCGAGCCGCCGCCGGCGATTGGGGCAGCGCAGGCGCAATTATCTGCACCTAATGCCGCCCTAACTGAGGCCACGGGTGACAGGACCGGGGAATTAGTTCATCACCCGCTGAGAGGCTGACTGCGTAGGGGAAGACCGACGTCCTCCCTCTCGGGGAGGTCAAGGAGAGGGTACCCCTCAGGGGGTATTCCATCGGGCCGGCCACTGATGTCAAGTTCACGCTGCTCTGATGGTTGGTCCAACGACGAAGGCGAGATGTCACGGGTGGGTTACGAGTGTGCGAGCTTACGCCTTTATGTTGCCCCGGACGGAGTGGTGCGAGGAGCAGCACAGACCGTGGCCCAAACCCAAAAAAAAAGGATAGAGATTAATCCTTTATTACGATTTTTGATTATAAAGAAATTATAGCGTAAAACAAACTAATAAAAACGGTTGAATCATAGTTCATTGCTCGCTCATTACACAAATAAAGTTATTCCAAAAAAGTATAAAGCCTCAGCTTTTTAATTTTAATTTGATTATTTACTTATTAAGTTTGGGTTGTTATTAAAACGTATTTTAATTTTTTAACTCTATTTTATTATATTTACGTCTCACAACTTTACTACTAGGTATAGAATATTTCATTTTATTTCTTTATTCAGGTCAGGTCATCATAATCAGACAAATTTATTAAATACTAGCTTATGCGCGCAGTTAGTTAATGTAATAAGTAACCTTTTCAAATTTTAACTACTTTCCCAAGGGATTAGCAGTATAAAAAGACCTGTGTTAATCTTGGAAATGGTCTATCGATGTGCCAATTTTCATTCAAATCTGTTCAACGGTTTATGCGTGATTGAGTAACAAACATTTAAACGTCTTTATAATAATAATAAACATTTATTTCAGACATAGTCCATATATGTTAGTAAGAATTTTCTTACAAACTAATGTTAGTATATACATGTTATTATTTTTAAAATGTGGGTCATCATACGAGACGACTAAGGGATATAAAATGTATATAACATCTATGCGAGAGAAGGCAAACTCGAAACAAAACCCTATACCAACACGTCTGACCAGCGTGGTATATTAGGTTAATTGCCCTCCCATTACGGTGAAGGCCCAAGCCCAACAGTGGGATATTTATGGGCTGTGATGATGATGGTGATTATGATGATATTACTGTCTTAACAAGTATGCAAAGTTTCAATTCAATCGGACGATTTACATCGATTTAAATTGGGTCAAAACACATTCAATAATTCCATTATAAAGATGCAAAAATAGAGATTTGAAACTGATAAAATGTACCTAAAATAAGTCAGTTGTATAATGTTATATATCAACATAAGTGTCGGTAACTAATGGCGTATCGTTTCACAAATGCAGAGGCACCTATTTGCAGAGAAAGATTCATTCCATTAGTATCAAGTAGAATTACTCTAAGGAATACTTCTATTTAACTGCATCTGGGGATATTGTTCTAATACTGCAACTGTACTGTTTGTTTATACGAATGCTATTGAAACATATAAACCTTTTTTGTTAAGACAACAGTATACACTAAAGAATTGATTGAACCTGATATCCTAAACACAGGGTGACTTAGTTAGGAGTTAGGGCTCATCCATGTACTTACTCGTTATATAAATTTAATAAAATAATAGCTCGCTTATCTACATTTAGATACTATATTTTAATATAATATAAATTGATGTCGGTAATATGAATTTAAATCAAGTAGGGTGCTCATGAATTGTATAATCATCTTCTGTTTATATAACTTACCGACTATTCCTTCAGTGACAGTAGTAACCTAATATATTATTATAAAGTACAATAATAGTACCTAATTTATTATAGTATTTCTATAGTAGTAGTATATGTAATGTTTGTATTTTATTTTTGAAACAATAAAATACATTATTAATAAACATTATTATTATACCCTAAAGAATTAATCCTTTCTTGCGGCACTTTACAAAGATATCATCATTCTCCTACTCTTATCTCAATTACTCGGGGAGTCGGGGTCGATACAATATGTACTCTTCTTTCATAGTACATATTGTAAAAGTTATTAGCAATAGTCTTACGACCGGCCGCCTGCCAGACGTCAGCCCTTCTTGGGAATGTAATTGTTCACCAAACGGCATCAGATAGAGTCGACCTAGGTCGTTATAAGGCTCTTAGTCGTCTTTTACGACATGCACGAGCAAAGTAAGGGTTGATAGTATTCGAAGCCGTTACCACACAGCTGAACTTTACAAACATATGTGGATACAAAACGCATTTAGATTCAAAACAATAATTAATGGATCGCACAAAGTATTGTTTTACATAGGAGGTTCACAACACTTGCACGGTAGATCGATTTCTTAAGCAGTACACCATCCGTGTAGTCTTTAGGGTAGTCTTTAGGGTCGCACCGTTCCCGACGGCGAAATCTGTCGGGGCGTCGACGAGAGGAACCCGCGAGGGTAAACCGCCGGGCGGGCCACCGAAGTTAAAATCGAGTACCGGTGGTCCGCTCGCACGGCGAAGAGAGAAGGTTTTACGGTGGGTCTATGGGGTCACGCGCCGCCTTTCCGTCACCCCGGACCGATTCAGCGGGGCGAGACGCATAGCATAGCCCACCAATAAAAAAAAAAAAAAAAAAAAAAAAAAAAAAAAAAGGGTCGCACCGTTGGCCACCGAAGACAAAGATCGGGTACCGGTGGCCCGCTCTCACGACGAAGAGAGGCGTTTTGCAGGGAGGGTCTATAAGGTCGCGCGCCGCCTCTTCCGTCGCCCCGGACCGATTTGACAGGTTGTGACCACCTTCATAGTCCACCGCAAAAAATAAGGGTTACACTGATGATAATACCACACTTGAGTTTCTGAGAGAGTGCTCGTCTAAGTAGTACCAATGTGCTATGACGGTTCGTTGGGTGAGAGCAAAGTTTTGGGTTATTATTATTATTTAGGCCATTATCACTCAACAACTATTCTGTTTCATCACATATCATAAAATTTGATATTTTAAGTAAATATACTACTTATTAGTTAACGCAAAACAAACTGCCGAATCAAATATATTCATCGAAGTCTACTCTCATAAACGTATCTCTGCTGGCCTAAAGCCTGTTTCACAATGAGATGGAAATTCATTTACAATACGCTACACATACAACAATACACACGCTACAATCACGCTGGTCAGATAGTTTGCTTTTATGTCAAGTTTTACTTCCATTGCAGTGATGTTATTTGATTGAAAGAAAAAAGAAAGAAGAAGAAAGAAAAACATTTATTTTGTTCTCGTTAAAAGCTAATGAAAATAAACATAACTAAATAAAACAACTTCTGATATAAAATGACATTAACGAGAAACAAAAAAGGCTATTTTATAAAATAAAATAGCCGCTGATATTCTGCCAACACCTGGTACAGTTTAAAGAAATGATTAAAAACATGAATAGATTGCGTTTGCGATCCCTTAGTCGTTTTTTACAACCCACGGGTATAAAAAAGGGGTGATGAATTGTATTCTTACTCCGTCACTATACGAATGATTAAAATATTTTAATAATCTCTTCATATTCATAATAGATAGATTCAGATTAATTCACCATAGCGAATAAACGTTTAATTTACCATTATCGTTACGCCTAGCACTAAGGTTTGTGATAGCAGATTGCATATCCTTTCGAACATCGCTTTTACGACAACAGCGTTAGGCCGGCACCGATGGCAGTAACGAGGTCACGGCGCTGCCGAACCTAGGACGTACAGACCTCGAGCGTATGCTGCGCCGTGTCCTCACACTGTCACACTGTTGGCAGGATGGAGTCAACTCCCTCCTTGCGGCCGTGTACAGGTACTTGCCAAAGCATCCGTGCCTCAATAAGACCTGCACTAATCGGAAAGAGAGGACTCCGTGCGGCCGCTCCATCCACTCTAACAGTACAGGCCAGAAGACCTTAACAATACGAACACCATATTGAGGTCTCTCCAGCCGCGTAACCCAACGGGCAATGACGTCCCTGCGGGCGTCCTCGTGCCAGGTGGCTAGTCCGCTGCGCGATAGGAAGCCATCCTCGTTGCGTACTGAAGCCACCCGCCGATAGAGATCAGAGAGCTTCTCCGCCTCCAGGTCCTACCGTGCGGTAACCGCAGATGGCTCTGATCGCCATGCTTCTCTGTCGATGCCACAGAAGAGCCCCGAGTCGGACGGTCAGAAACCTCACTCACACGGATGCGCTGTACAGTGCCATCGAGCGGATCACTCCTGCGTCGTCGGCCTTCCCAGCTGGGTCCGCCCACGTTCGGCATGAGCTGTGACAGGGCGGACGCCGCCGACCAGCTGGGGAGCAAATCTATCTAAATGCTCCCGGAACCACCAATTTCCGTCGAGTACCACTCCATCCCTATCAGTATCCAGGCCCAAATACTTAATATGGGCCTAGATACTGATAGGGATGGAGTTGACGATTATTGAGAAGCCGACAGGCGGCCCCATGGCCCATGGAACAAAAGGGCCTCCGACTTACTTAGGGCCACCCTGAGTCCCAGCGACTCGATTCGCCTGACCATCTCCTCGGAGAATGCATATCCTAGAAGAGTGTTGCTCTCCACTATTATTTGAAGTTGCTTCCTTAGTTGATTTTTACAACATCCAGTAACGAATGAAGGTTGTAAAACTGTACTCTTAACCCAACTAGTGGTGACCGATTAAAAATACAATATAATAATAATAATAATAAATAACTTTATTGATTCCAACGACAATTCGCTAATTTCTAGGCATAATTAGGTATGTACTTACAATGTTAGTATTTAATTTTTGTAGCTGCTAACGTTTAAACTAGGCCGAGCCTGTATCTTAGACGTTAGTTTCTTCTCATTACACAATACAATACACACACTAGCGTAAGTAAGCATAATATTTAAACTTCACATTAAATATACATAATTGCAATGAAAAGGAATTAACAGTATTGTTTTTAAGTATTCTGAGTGACCAAATAATATGTTTATGTACAGAATATATGTAAGCGGTAAATAACACTACTGTATGTGTGAACTTCGGCAATTTTTTACAAACAAGATAGTAAGTACTGCAGAAACATGTCTCAAGAGTATGACATATTTTAATAAATAAATATGATAACAATACGGTGATTCAATACGGAGCTTTAACTGAACCTTGAAACGTTTAAAACTAACAGAGTATTAGAATAACAATCACCCCATCATTCAAACCCATCATCCTAAAATGAGCAATCGCAATTTTTATCTCATAAACAAAGATACAAACGAAACATTTTTTTCTAAATAATGTACGAAGTACCATTGTAAACATGTCAAAACTACTTTAGTTACACTAGAAACTGGGGAAAATGAAATGACGGGAGTAAACGCTCATTAGGCGTCGAGTTTAGCAACAATTATCTAAAGCGCCACACTCGCTGTCATAATTTTAGCGCAAATCCATTTTGTATGCACAAAGTTGGAAGTTTGTTAGCAATGTTGGCACTAAGACGCGGCTGTTTTTAAGTACTACGTTACGTGCTAGATTTATTATTTGTTTCGAGATTATTCGGTTGAAAACGTTTTGATATAATGTTTTAGCCGATAGTAATAATTATATAGGTAATAATTAAGAAATAGATGGTGTAATGGCTAAAATATCAACCTAGAGTACCATTCTCGCGGGTTTGATTCATATAATATTTTGTCTTTACTTAGAAGGTCGTCGTCGGTCGTATTATATTATAATTTAATTTAAAAAATATTATTTTACAAGGCCCGTTAAATTGAAAATATTTTTCTCATCTGGCAATACTGAGCAGTTGCAAACATTAAAATAAAAATATTGTTTTTATTAACGAAATACTACACTTTTTATGATTTTAAGATGTGTTGTGACACAATGTAATAGTATAAACCGTCATATTTATTTATTTTCTAAGGGATACGTTCCAAACACAGTGACTTAAAATACTACAAAACGGGCTGGTGTATGGAGCCTTTTCTGGCTCCAATTTCATTGCTTCAAATTTGATGCGCGGAATTGGTTTCTATATGGTATTATTCTAAGGTCGAGAAATTAGAAAGCAGTGTATATGTAAAAAAAAACTGCTCTTACTTTATAGCCGTAGATACCACCACCACTTATAATTTCTACGATTTATCACATTAATACTATTTTGTTCTTTTATAATACATATCTATTCATCAGATTCATGAAAAAGACTGATTATAAACCAAAATAGATATTTCAAAAAAATATAATTGTAAAATCTATTCACTTATTAATCAATACAAATATTTTTCATTTCAAATATTCCAATAACCTCTTGATCAATAATGAATTGAAAACTCTCAATAATGGCTTTATTTCGAATTACATTGTATAATTTAATAGGTTTATAATATTGAGTAATAGTAACTACATATTTCTTTTATAAAATGAAATGAATAAAATATACGAAATCCTTCTTTTGTAAATAAAATTTAATAGCAATATAAAATCATATTGTGTAGAATTTCTATTATTAAAATTAAAACGTCGAAAGAGAAAGTTCTAAATAAAAATTCATTTTATTTACAACTTTCTCTTTCGACGTTCTTGTCTTATCTTGATGGGTTAAGAAAACAATGTGTCACCATTCATTAATTGCCTGTGGGAGTCATAGAAACGGGCTACGGCATACTAGAATAGATAGCAACTTTTTCTTGAGAATACTCAACGCCACCAAACTGCCTGCCAAACGCGACTATTACGCCATTATCTTTCATTGAAAAGGCATATGTCTAATAATGAGCATAGCCTATGCTCATTATTATATATAATCACTAAAACTCTGACCTAATCATCTCAGCTCATATATGTATGCGTAATACTGTTCTTAAGCCTCCTCCACAATAGAAACGAAATTAACCTACTATAACCACGCTAGCCAGACCGGTTCTTATAGGGGTTTTACTTCGAATTTTATTTCTCTTGCTATTTCATATGCATTTTTTTTTAAACACACTTAGGAAATAATCTTCATATTTAAGGGGACTTTACAAATATATAATTTAACAGATTCAAATTACACCTAGACTCAGAGCACGGTTGGTTGGTATCTTAAACCCTATGCCATTTGTGTAATCGAATTATTATTTCCTATAGTCGTCTTTTAAGGCCCACGAGCAAGATAGGAGGTATTGGATCAAATCTAATTATTCATTATACATAAACCCCTTAAGGACACTTATATATTAGTCAATATTACATTTTGTTTGATATCAATTCAAAATAGTCTACTACCAGATCGAAACGCGACCACAAACTAAGAAGGTCTGGCAAGAAACTCAGCGGGGTCGTCATTATGTAAGCTACATATTTTAAATAAAATTGTATACATATTAGTAGGTAATAACTCCAGTGAGATGCTCTTCAAGCATATTCGAGGACTTATATTCTTAATCCGTCACGATACGGAAAGATACATATATATCTTTCCGTATGTTAAACATTATTATACATTATTAATGAAGTCATTGTTAACGAGGACGCAATTAGTTTAGACGACCGCGTCACATGAGGTATCGTTAACAAAGCTTATCGAGTAGCCAACAACACTCTGATACCGGCGTTTCCTTTTGACATTAGCGGCATACAAACTAATTACACATTGCTCGAAAGAATGTCTAACGAATAAAGAAAACTTTATTCTATATTCATTTTCAATCATTCTCTTAATAGTGGTAGGTAAACTGTTGACAGTTCTCTGTCTATAGCCAATCCGTCCGACCAATCCGTCCACACTCTCGCAGAAGAGCGACGTCTGAGTAATGGCAACGTGCTATTGGCCTTCATTCGGTGAGCGGGAGAGCCGTTAGTCCAACTGGATGGGTTTGAGGTTTGCAATGGTAGGCAGCGGCCTAGCTATACCCTTGGTATAGTAAAGGTCAATGGGCAGCAGTGACACTTACCATCAGGTGTGCTGCTTGCTCGTTTGCCACCATGAGCAATAAAAAAAAAGAGTGTTTCCATCAACATACGGAAAACACTAATATCAGATGTTATAAAGAGTTTTCATTCGAGTTTTCTTCCTTTTAAAAACATTATTTGCTTCTTTCCCAAATGAAGGAAAATAACTTGATATACCACACTAGCCATACGAGTTAGTATTGGATATTATTTCGAAATTTTCAAAATTCACAATAAGAAAAGCTTATCCCTTTTCTTGTGACTATACTATTATTTCTTGTAGTGTTACCAAAATTCTACTGCCCCTCCGCTAAGTATTTAGAGAAAAGTCGAAGCTGTCGGTAATGACATAGTGCCCAGGAAATATATAATACCAAACTACGAGCTTGCAGCGTAAGATTTTTTCAGAAAAACTACAGGAAGCCCAAATAATACTGTTAGCCTTGCTAGGATTTGAAATCAATAATAATATGCAATTCTGTGGTGACAAGTTAGGAATACAATATGTCACCATCCCCTACATTTCCGTAAGAATAGGACAACGCCTAGATGAACTGGGCAGAGTGGCAACACTCTACTGGATAACTCATAACATTTATCGTAACTGCCAAACCGTTTCAAGCGTGGCGAATATTTCATTACTCCATTTATAAGAAACTTTATGCCCAATAGTAAATATCTATAGGCTGATAAATAGAAGTTTATGTAAACTCAAGTACAGAAGTATCTGAATTTAGAAACAAAATTGTTTCAATTTCCATCTCCATTATCATTCATCATCATCATTCATACGGATCACAGCTCGAACCTCCTCTTAGAAAAGCATTTCACCTACCATACCACGTCAATTATGAAATTCATCTCACTTGGACTGCTATCCTATGCATATTTCAAAGTACACTGGTAGACATACAGATGGGGGAGAAAGGCATAAACATCACGGTTTTTGAATTTTAATAATTTTAAAATATTGGTATTGTAATTAATTACGAAGGACATATGCTAGTTAATAGGAATAATGTAACATTTCTAGGTCTGATTATTAATTCGAAATTTAATTGGAAAGCAAACACATTGAAAAAGTAGTCAACAAAATAAACAGATTTTCATTTGCACTCTACAAGTTATCAAAAGTTGCAAACCTAAAAACGGCATACACAGCTTATTTTGCATATGTTGAATCAGTATGGATAGTTGATTTGGGGCAATAGCTCAGGGATAAAGAGAGATTTTATTACTCAAAAAAGATGCATAAGGTCTATATGTGACATTGCACCAGATGTATCATTTCGTCCGTATTTTATAGAATTATTTTTTTACGGGTGGGTTATGGTCGGCGCTCTTCTCGCACCACTCCGTCCGGGGCGACAGAGGGGCGTACGCACGCATACCCGCAACCCACCCATGAATCTCGCCTACATCGCTGGACCGGCCACTGGAGCAGCGTGAACTTGTCGTCAGTGGCCGGCCCGACGAAATACCCCCTGAGGGGTACCCTCTCCTCGAGCGATGATGGGGCGGACGTCGGTCCCTCCTCGCGCGGTCAGCCTCTCGGCGGGTGACGGACTAATTCCCCGATCCAGTCACCCGCGGCCTCGGCTAGGGCGGCAGCAGGCGCAGGTAATCGCGCCTACGCCGCCCCAATCGCTGGCGACGGTTCGCGTCGTCGAGGAGACGCTCCTCGCGCACGCGCTCCGCCGCCTCCTTCCGCGAGACTACTGCCTCGCAGAAGGCTGCGACCGTGTCCCAGTTCCTGACGCTGTCGAGCATCGCCCTGGCGATGGTCGGCAGCGTCAGGTCGGCACCGATGATTGCAACGAGTTCACGGCGCTGCTCTGCCCAAGTGGCACAAGCCTCGAGCGTATGCTGCGCCGTATCCTCGTCGCAATCGCAGTGGTGGCAGGACAGTGTACTCTCCCTCTTGACGACCGTGTACAGGTATTTGGCGAAGCATCCATGCCCCGTCAAAACCTCCACCAGTCGGAAGGAGAGCACCCCGTGCCGCCGTTCCAACCACTGCATCAGCACCGGCCGGAAGGCCTCCACGGTCCGCACACCGAACCGAGGCCTCTCCAGCCGGACTGACCAACGAGCAATGACGTCTCGGTGGGCGTCGACGCGCCAGGCGGTGAGCTCCCTCAGTGAGACCACATCGCCCTCCGCTTGCACCCCCGACACCCGCCGATACAAATCGGCGAGTATTTCCGCCTCCAGGTCCCACGGGGGAGTCCCGGCCAACAGGCACGCTGCCTCCGTCGCCACCGTGCGGTACCCGCGTACGGCCCTGACCGCCATGGCCCTCTGTGGTCGCCACAGAAGAGCCCTGAGTCAGACGGTCAGGGACCCCGCCCACACTGGTGCGCCGTACAGGGCCATCGACCGGACGACCCCCGAGTACAGCTTTCGGCACGTAGCGCTCGGTCCGCCCACATTCGGCATAAGCCACGAAAGAGCGGACGCCGCGCTAACGAGCCGTGGAGCGAGCCTGCGGAAATGCTCCCGAAACCAGAATTCTACCCTTGGTCTATCTTTATATATTTGAAGAGGGTAAATTTGTAAAGCAACACCCTGAAGTATTCAGACGAGGTATAGATATTACTAGGCGAGAAAATGTAAGAAATCCTGACAGGCTTGTGCCTAATATGCTACCAAAAAGTAGTCGCATGCAAAATCATTCATATGCTATGCGTGTAAAAATTTATAATCGTATACCGAACGAAATTAAAATACTTCCGCTAAATAAATTTATAGCAAAACTACGTTGGTGTCTGACGCAGAAAAACTTGTATGACCTCATAGAATTTTTTGACAATAAAAGTAATGATTATTAGAAATAACAATAAATTAACGTATATATATAACGTATATATATATATATATGTATATATATACAAATTGGTCTATAAAATAGATTTATAATTGATTGTAGATATCTAGTCTTTATTTAAGTTATTGCATTCATTTTATATAATCTTTAAATAATTTTAATTAGATAAGTAGTTTGTAAGTACCTACATATTTTATATTTGCATGTCATTTGTAATGACTAGTAGGGCTTGTAATCTTATATTTTGATCACCTACACTCATTAATGTACTTCATTTAAAGCAAATAAAGACTTCTATTCTATTCTATTCTTGGCAGGCGGGTTGCCAATCAGTTCCTGTTGTAAGTTTTCTAGGCAAACGCTACACATTGTATTTTTACCAGTTGTCATATGGGCGATTGACTTTAAATTTTCAACAAAATAAAAAATAAATTCTTATCAAAAATATTTGTCCTAATATTGTACATTTCTATTAAATCTATAAACATTTATTATAATTCTCCACCTTTTTTCCACAGAACATACATGAATAGGTAGGTAATAAATTATAAGCCAACAATAGCAATAACAGAATTTCATAATACCTACCTATATGCTTTGGAAGTATTTAACACTTTTTACTTTGCAGTTTAAAAAAAAAGATTGTTTTCTTTCGAATTATATTTTTAGCAGCACAGCTGATGGTAAGTGTCACTACCGACCATGGCTATAACCAAGGCTATAGCTAGGCCGCTGCCTACCATTACAATCCCCAAACTCACCCAGTTGGACTTCCGGCTCTCTCGCTCACCGAACGAAGTGCAATAGCACATTGCCATTGCTCAGACGTCGATCTACTGCGAGATTGTGGTACTACCCTGGACAGACCGGCCTACGGTTATAGACAGAGAACTGTCAACAGCGTGGTCCTACCACTAATTATATAATAAGCTTATTGCTATTACAATGGAATTACTAGACAATTTCAACGGCCGTGTGTAACATTGTTAAGTGTCGCGTAACGACGTAATTCGCCGACCATACCCACACCCTTGCCACAACCCGTCAGTACTAAAGACTTCCTTCACACGATAAACAAGAGACGTTGCCTTATCTACCGCTATAAATAGTTTATTACTAATTCAGTTTTATTACAATTTTAATGGAATTGTGCTAATTAGTTCATTGTGTTCTACACGATCACAATTGTATGTACTATCAATAGGTTGAAAACATAAAAATAATATTTTTTGCTGATATAATTAATTGAATTAGGCAATACTTGGCAGAAATTCATTATTATCTTAAAATGGAGGAAAGGAAGGAAGAATCACCACTTTTCTACTGTTAATCAATATACCGCACATCTCAAGAAAGGAAGGAATATGGGATGGGATCAAGGTGGAATAGGATATAAGGAAATTTTACACCCGGGTGAGCACCCTCCAGAACATCATCTTGCAATTTGCCGCAGAACTTCGAATAAAGATTCAACACGTGTTTCGCCTCTAAACGAGGCATCCTCAGGACGGTTCGGCTCCAAAAAATGAATTTTTGAAATCATGCTCATCACAGCCGTAAGATTTCCTTATATCCTATTCTACCTTGATCCCATCTCGTATTCCTTCCTTTCTTGAGGTGTACGGTATATTGATTAGCCGTGGGAAAGTAGTGAGTCTTCCTTCCTTTCCTCCATTTTAAGATATTTTTTACTTTATTTTGTATTTATTTAACATGTGAGATTGAAAAGTTTTAATAGATTTTCCAGTGCGGTGACTGGTGAAGGATACAATTTATAACTACTCCTTACTTTCTCGTGAAATTAAAATAATCATCTGAAAGATCACAAAAAATAAATGAACAATAATATTCACTAGGAAAAATTATAATACCAAATGCAAACGCCAATGCAATGGGAGATAAACATTTTAAAGCATGCCGGTGTACTTTAACTTTAACTAACGCCAATAGGAATGAAGGATCGAGAAAATGTAGATCGTATTCTTTTCACACTCAGAGCAGATGCAGCTCGCTTTTACGAGAGACCTCATCTTTGTCACGCGATTTTGTGCAAACATGCGCTGTCATAAGCTATTACTTACGTAGTGGCGATCATATCAATTTCTGCACAAAGATATTCAATATACGTACTTACTTATAGTAGAATATTAATCTTACAAAAACGTACGCGTTAAGAACTGCAGACAGATATGAAAACTAGAAAATAATAAAGAAGGTTAATTTGTAAGATATAGATGTAATCATGCAAATATTTTCATCATTAATGAATTATTTAAATGTAGTAAAAAAAATATATTTTACAGCATATCATAAAAATATATATCTTACAAATAATCAGAAATTTAAAATAAATTGTCAGAGCGACCAAAACCGAAGTGAAGGTGGGTCTCTACTATCTTATATAATTATTCTTATGCTACAACAAAGAACCACTTAAAAATAACACGTACAAAATATTTTGTTTAATAATTTAAAAACAAGATTTACATACACAACTCAGAAGCATTTTGATTAAAGTGGTAAAATGTGCTTAAGCTCAGCTTTAGGGGTTAATAACATGAAAATGAATAGAGACGAGAATGTGCTACGTAATAATTGAAAAGTGTTATTTTTTAATTATATGAGCAGTAATATGGTGGAATTATTATTTACTATAACTACTATAAAATTAATTATTAGTAGCTGTGTGGTAGCAGCTACGAATACTACCAACCCTTACTTTGCTCGTGGATGTCATAAAAGACGACTAAGAGTCTTATAACGACCTGGGCCAAGTCCATCTGATGCCGTTTGGTCAACAATTAAATTCCCAAGGAGGGTTTGAAGTCTGGCAGGCGGCCGGTCATAAAACTATTGCCAATAACTTCTACAATATGTACTATGAAAGAAGAGTACATATAGTATCGACCCCAAGTAATTGGGATAAGAGTAGGAGAATGATGATGAAAGAAATAAAATTATTTATTTTGGACTTTGCAGCATTATTTCTTAAAAATACTATTAGAAAAAACAAACAAAAATACTAGCAGAAATAATGGTAAAAAAGAAAATGTTTAACAATACTGTAATAGACCAATAAGGATATTCCTCAGTATAAGCTGCAGTACAATAGTGCTACTATGCTGGTGCTAATATTTAGTCCTCGTGCAACGTAAATATTACAAAAGTTTTGAAAATTTTATTATCGCCTGCCTGACTCTCCTTTTTCCATTTTTTTTTAATGCTTATGGTGGACAACGAGTAAGCTGCACACCTGATGGTAAGTGTCACTGCTGCCCATGGACCTTTGCTTATAACCAAGTCTATAGTTAGGCCGCTGCCTACCATTACAATTCCCATACCCACCCAGTTGGGCTTCCGGCTCTCTCGCTCACCGAACGAAGTGCAATAGCACATTGCCATTACTCAGACGTCTATCTTCTGCGAGTGTGGTACTACCCCGGACGGACCGGCCCGCAGCTGTAGACAAAGAACTGTCAACATCGTGGTCCTAGCACTAATAAAATCATTGGGAATGTAATTATTGACTCGTAACACCGGCTCCGACGAATCCATTATAAATATCATCACAGAATGCCCCATACACACATACGACAGATACACACTAGAATAAGAAACAGACATAACAATAACCACTGACAACATACCTGAACTCCTAACTAACGAAGACACCCGGCCTCTGTTCATAAACTATTGTAAGAAACTAGCTAATTTAGCAATACAAAGAAACAAAAAATAAACTATATCCAGATGTAATTATACTCAAATCAAATCATATTAAGCAACTACACTTTTATTAATTTTTACACTACAATATATTAACCAGAAACAAATACATTAATATGCACAATAAATTAATATATTGTTACAGTATACAGTTAATTTTCTACAATGTATTAATTATTTACAACACACCATTATATTCCACAATCTATATTGTTATATATCTTATTTATGTAATATACCTTACACCTTCTTTGTAATGTATATGTGTGTATGTATATATATATATATATATATATATATACTCACAAACTTATTTTACACACTTATTTTTATAAAACATTATACATACATCATTTTCTACATATTTCTAAATCTCTAATTGATTGTAAATTCTATTACCATATTTTTAGGGTTATAATGATTTTTATATCTTAATCTACTATTTTATAAAACAAAAATATTTATATTAATGTAATCAATTAAGTCAGTCATTAGTATTCTTATTATATAACTATTTAACAGATGGCACTACTAACAACGAGGTAATTACCGAATCTATATTATGTCTCCCATTTCAACATAATAACAATTGTATTTATAATAATCAATATTAGCAGACTAAACAATGTATTCACTCACAAACAATTCTATATTTTATTCTATTACTTTTAATATCTTCTCCTACTGACTCCTTCTTTTTTTTGTTTTTATTACCATAAGCTATACAAACTTAAAAAAGAAAAAAATGTAAGCTATGTATATTTAGGGAACTATAGTTTATTATATTATTTTAAATTGAACAAAATATATGTTGCCTTTATAATATTAAGTTAGTATTACCTTTTATGTCACTTTAACTCTTTATTTTTCCTTAACTTTAGCTTTCCTCAATTCTATTTTCTAATTACTATTCCTTAATCTGTTACTTTTCTCTTCTTAACTTGTTATCTCTATTGTTATTTACTCTCTTGTAGTATAATTTGTATAACTTGTCTTCACCTAAATTTTTGCTTCTTGTTGTAACATTAAGTTAGTATTATTATTTATTATTTTTAACTAATTTTAAGTTTGTACATAATAATATTTTTATATAATAATGTCAAGCACTCCTTTACGCCACCGTAACTTATATAATAACTGTTATTATCACTATTTTCTATTCAGATCATACATGCTGACTTTATTCCTGTATCTATACGCATAGACATACAGACTTGTGTGACATGTACTCATATGCGTATCATGTGCATACACTTATATACACATCGGACACGTGCACCCACGTGCATATCATATATGCAGAGTTGCAAACATATTCTTATGTTTATGTATGTATTTGTGCGTGTATATATATGTATATATATATATATATATATATATATACATATATATACATATATGTATGTATATATATATATATATATATATATATATATATATATATATATATATATATATATATATATATGTGTGTGTGGGTGTGTGCATATGCCTATGTATATATAACATACTTATGTATCATTCATCGTATACTTTAAGCTAACTAATTAACCACACCACACTATTTAACACTGCTAATTTAAGGTCCCTGATCATGTCAGGGGAACCGTATGCCCAAACAATTAGAGTTTGGAAAAAAAAAATTATTGATTCAAGTCTATATTAAGCTCTTAGTTGTCTTTTATGACACCGACGAACAATGTAAAGGTTGGTAGTATTTTTAGTCGCCACCACGCATTTGTATATGAAAGACTAATGTATTTATATTTTAATATATGTATTTGAAAATTTTATATAAATAGCAATTTATATTTGACCGCTTAAAGATACACTGTCTCCTAAATATTTCATTTTTGCTGGTGTTGTACCAAACGGCTAAAGGATGAATGCAAATAGGATCAATACGCTCTTACTAGAAGTACAATCTACTAAAAAGCCTTTACCAATATCTCTGACCAGCAGAAGATATTAGGCCAAGTATAGTATGATATGCCGTTACCATCTTGACAATTCAGCCTTTCCCTGTCAACTGCTGGACGCAGGCTTCCTCCATAGCATTCCACATAGTGCATTCATTCTTTGGAAACATATTGATATAATCGCCACGCTCAGCAATCGATCGCAGTAAGATGCCAAAAGTTTCCCAAGAAAGCGCTGCGATATATTCTCCTGGTGAATCCCCAGGTGATTTTTACGGCTTTCACAGGCAAGTAATGGGTAGCCACTACTGAATTCTTATATCCCAATCCATTGGGATTGGGCAAATGAGAATGTAATACAGAGAATAAATGGTGTGGTAAAAATTATTAAATTTATAAAGTTGTAAATGGCAAATGGAAGTATAGAATTAACACATAGTATTTCTAAGGTTCATGAATGGCAATCACCACTTACCATCAATTGGGATGCTAGCTCATTTGTCACCAAAAAGCCGTATATATTTTTTTATAAAGCAGCGAAACACAGTTAGCTAACTTTCGAGGTGGGCTTGGAGTTTTCATTCGAAGGCAGCCTTTTTTTTTTGTTCACGCCGTGGAAAAGCATTTACGCGCTGCCCCTCGCCGGTGACAGACAAGGGGGGAGTGTGGGACTCGCCGGCTAGCTAAATCCGACCGGAATACCCGCTAAAACCACAGCGGCCTCTTCCGCGCTTTTACGGGGTGCCGGAGAGATCGTCTACTGACATTCGATCCCCCAAATTCGAAGGCAGCCTAGCTATTCCCATGTCATTACAAAAGTCCATGGGTGGTATTAACACTTACCATCAGGTGTGCTGCTTGCTCGTTTGCTACCATAAGGAGTAAAAAAAGTCATTAATATTATTATTAATTTTATTTTGTACAATTGCGGAACAAAATTAATATAGTATCTTTTTTGCATATATCGTATATTGTAACGCGTGAATGGTCGTTGACTGAATTAACTGTTAATGGAAGTAGTCGAGTGTAACACTGATTGTATGATGAAGACAAATATGTCGTATGTGTATATCGACAATTCACGATAACGTTATTCAATGAATATGCTTATATTGAACATATTTCGTGCATATTATTATACTGTTTGGATTTTTAGCGTTGTAAATAATAAAAAATTGTGTGTGGAACTTTAAGTTGACAATTTACAATCTGGTGCATATATTTTTTTTATATATTTCTTTTTTGGTTTGTGTTTCACCTTTAAAAATTTATTCTTGCTCGAAGGTCATCTTACTTTAGCTAATACTTCATCATCATCACAGCCCATAAATGTCCCACTGTTGGGCTCGGGCCTTCTACGTAATGGGAGTCAAATTAACCTACTATACCACGCTGGTCAGACGTGTTGGTATAGGTTTTTGTTTCGAGTTTTCCTTCTCTCGCATAGATGTTATATGCGTTTTATATCCCTTAGTCGTCTCATACGATCACCCACGGGTAAGATATGGGGTGGTGAATAGTAATCTTACTCCGTCACCACACGGATAGCTATACTTCATCTTAGCTCATATGCTTCTCGCTGTTGGGCTCGACCCTCTGCCGATTTCGATTTCTGCAAAGGACGATGGCAGGGATGGCAGGACGAGGGAAATTGATCTACTATACCAATCTATTCATACGTATTGGTATAGGGTTTTTTTTCAAGTTTTCCTTCTCTTGCCTAGATGTTACATGCGTTTTATATACCTTAATTGTCTCCTACGATCACCCATAAGTGAGGTAGGGGTGGTGAATTGTAATCTTATTCCATCACCACACGGATAATGTAGCTAATATTATACTTACTAAACATGTAAACATACAAACTTATTTAAAATAAGTAACTTAAAAAAATGCGGTTCTTAGCTTATGGCCGCGTGCCGTTCCAGTGATAGATTATCAGATTATTTTGAATTTATATCAAACAAATTGTATAATAAACAATATGTAAGTGCCCTTATGGGACCTTATGCATAATAAATTATTTAATTATGTATAATAATTAACGAGTAAATATTGCGTCGACTCCAAGTACTTGGGATAAGAGCAGAAGAATAATAATTATTATTATTATTAATTTATTTATTCGACCGACTAGGATCATTATAAACATAAAATTCATACAAATATATAAATATTATGATAAAACAAATTAAATTTAAAACAAAATACAATGCGTTAAAATAAAAATTTTACATTAGTCCGTACATGAAACATGCCACAGTGGTGCAAGTACTGACAGTCATACCGTTCTGCAAATGCGCTCGATATGCTGTTGCGGCTGCCTCGCACCCTACGCACCAGGGATGTGCACCGCTTGCGTATTGTTGCGTTGAAACAATCCACACTAGACATGCGCGAAACAGTACTTTGCGAAGTGACGTGATATGGCATTACATTTCGTGCCGAGTAATATTATATTACACCGAACATTGCAGAAATGCAGAACAGTACACGGGTGTTCGCGTCATGTTTAATGTCATCACATTAAATGTGATGTTTAATGTGATGTGATGTTTAGTCGCGTAATGTGTAATATGTTAGTACGCGGGAGGGTAATATTACGTGTGATACGTCACTCGCATTACTTACACATGTCTAATCCACACGCGCTTCTGCGAACATCCCCGACGCACTACAAAACCGAGGCAGCCCCAATAATAATGAATGGTACATACTCATATCTTTATATACAGGGTGAACTTTATGTATGGGAACACCTGAAAATCTCGAGAATTATTGGATATATCGGGCAATGACCCGAACAAAAGTTTCATGAGAAGGAACGGAGAACTCGAATCAAAGCTCAAATTTGACCTTGGGCATGACCTTCACCCGAATTCGAAGGTCAACTTTGTTTTTTTAAATGGGAACCCCTATTTATGACCTCGGATTCGGAAAGAACGGGAAATTTTACGTTCAAAAACATATTCATACTTCATTTTTGAAGGTGTCGCTAGAAACGAAATTATAAAAAAGGAACTCATATCAACTGATTTTCACACTGGAACACCAGGATATCTCGGTAAATACCGATTTTTCAAAAAAATGTTTGAGACAAGTTTCATGGGAAGGAACAGGGAACTCTATTCCAAATTCCTAACACATTTTTTCAAAAAATCGCTATTTACCGAGATATTCAGGTGTTCCAGTATGAAAATCAGTTGATGTGAGGTCTTTTTGTAAGCGACCTTCCTACGACCTTAAAATAAAAGTATGAATATGGTTTTGAACGTAGAATTTTCCGCTCTTTCCGAATCCGAGGTCAAAAATAGGGGTTCCCATTCAAAAAAACAAAGTTGACCTTCTAATTTGAGTGAAGGTCATGCCCAAGGTCAATTTGAGCTTTGATTCGAGTTCCCCGTTCCTTCTCATGAAACTTTTGTCCGGGTAATTTCCTGATATATCCAATAGTTCTCGAGATTTTCAGGTGTTCCCATACATAAAGTTCACGTGGTATATAAATTACATGTCAAGTTGTTTGTCCGCGATGGACTCCTAAAGTACTTAACTGATTTTAATCAAATTTGCACAGCATGTGTAGTTTGATCCAACTTCAAAGATAGGATAGCTTCCATCTCAATTTATAGTCGCAATATTATTTTATTGCAAATTATTTTCTATTATTTGACAGTCACAATTATCTGTTATCTCCCAACGATTCTAACAGATGGCGGTATCTGTTGACTGGATTAAGTAAGTATTTAATAGATGGCGCTATGTTAAACGTAAAAACGTTTCATATAAGCTACAATTTATTAGCATAACCACCACGTGTTACTGGGTCTACCTTAGCCACAGCAACGAAGTTAGCACTCTTCTTACTCTTTTACGACATGCACGAGCAAAGTAGCTACCACACAGCTATATATATATATATATATATATATATATATATATATATATATATATATATATATATATATATATATACATATATTATACTTGTTCTATTTCTTCAAATATTAATAGTCTATTAATAACAAAGGACTATATAATAATACTCCTTTTTTTTATTTATTTTTTTGTTGACCCTGTGGAAATGTTTTTACGCGCTAACCCTTTCCCGCCGATGTCGGGACGGGAGGGAGTGTGGGACTCGCCAGCCGGCTAGTCCGACCAGAATACCCACTAAAACCACAGCGACCCTTTGCCGCGCTTTTACGGGGCACCGGAGAGATCGTCTACTGACATTCGATCCCCGACGCCCCAACGTTTGGCCTTCTGGCCACGTCCTATCTGTCCTCAAGGCAGTGGGAGGAGGTGGGCATAACGGCGACTCCTCCACCCCAGTCGCCGGCGGCGGTTCCCGCTCCACAGCCCCCTTTCTCTCCATGACGGCCTCACAAAACGAGGCCATCGACGTCCAGCACCTGTCGCTGTCGAGCACGTTGGAGATGATGTTCGACAGCAACAGGTCTCTTCCAACGACCGCCGACAGGGCGTTGGGGCCCCCAGGCGGGGCAAACCTCCAGAGTGTGACGCGCATCATCTACTGGCGCGCCACACTCGTGACATCCTGGGGCCCCTTCTCTTCCAATTTTATGCAGATACTTATCGAAGACCCCGTGTCCGGTAAGCACCTGCCCCATCCTGAAGCTAAGGCTGCCGTGCCTTCTTCTGATCCAGCGGTGGAGATGTAGCGCAACTGCCTCCACAGTCCCCCGCCCTGCTATGGGTGACTTCAGGTCCTCTTTCCACCGCCGGATTACTCCCCTTCGGGCTACTTCCAAATCTCTGCCCAGTCTCCTTGCGGAGACTTGCTAGCCGCCGGCCCGCGCCGCAGCGCGCAGCCGGTAGGCCTCTGCCAAAGCCTTAGCCACATGTGGCCAAGGCGGGTCGTCCGCCAGCAGTGTCGCTGCAGTCCAAGATAATAATACTCCTGATTTATAAAGTAATTTCGATTTCCACAAAGGACGATGACACAAACAAAAACCTTTCGATTAAATACGTCAACAAAACTCAATTACTTTTGACATTTAATTTGACCTTAAAATTTATCAGAATTGGTTCCATATTTACCAACGTTATTTACATAAGTGACACGATATTTACCGTGTAGTGACGGAGTAAGAATAGAATTCACCACCCACTATCTTACTCGTGGGTGATCGTAAGAAACGATTAAAATAAGTTAAACACATAAAACATGTACCTATGCAAAAAAAGGAAAACTCGAAACAAAACCCTATTACCAACACGTCTAACCAGCGCGGTATAGTAAGTCAATTTCCCTCGTCTTGCCGTCCCTGCAATCGTCCTTTGCGGAAATCGAAATTAATTTATAAATCAAAAGTATTATTAGTCCTATTTTATTAAAAGACTATTAAATCAGTTAGAGCTACAAGAAATCACATCCCTGTCATCTCCCATTAGTATCAATTAATTACCGTCAGAATGCATTTCTGTGGCGAGCGAGCAATACACTTAATAATAAATATAAGAAGCATAAACTTGATATTTGTAATTCTAAGTTAGATGCGATAAAACGGACACTCAGTCATGATTTTTTTCAGAGTGTGTGATATCAATAGATAAATTTGTTCAGGATAAATTTACCAAAAATTAATAATGTAACACTGATATATTGTTCTTTTTATTGCTAATTGTGAAACTTAATAGTGAAGACCTGTTATTGGCTTTATGTATCTTAAATATTGTAACAAAACAATTTATTATTTTAAGCTGTTGGTCTCCCGATAAATAAATAAATATTTGAAGAAATAGAAAAGTATTGTTTTGCTCAAAGTAAATACACAAAAATATAATAAAAAAAAGAAAACATTGTTTATGACTGTATGATTCACAAGGTTAATGAATTATCATCATCATGCTCTTATTCCAATTGCTTGGGGTCGACGCAATATGGTCTCTTTTTTATCACCACACATATTACAAAAGTTTTGTCAATAGTTTTAAATCGGTCATCTAGCTGACATCAATTATTTTTGAGAATGTAATTGTTGACCGGACGACATCAGATTTAATTGACCCAGGTCTATGTTTAGCTGTCAGTCGTATTTTAGAAAATGGACTACTTCATGAGTTATAGAATACTGATGAGTTATTAGCTGAGCAATAAAAAATATCGCTCCAAATTATATAAAGTTATTAATTGTACAGTAAATTAAATTTTATGCATCACTTATCTCGTTGAACTATGTTCTAAAAACATCTAGTAATGTGTTGAACAAAATATTATTGAAATCGATCCAGCCGTTTAGGATGTAGCGGATGACAAATAAACATACTGAAAATTTATTTATATAATAAATACAAATTCGAGTCTTTCTTATTGTTTTTTGTTCGATCAGAATATGTCACCGAATTTACCGCAGGTGCTTTAAAATCCGACTGAGATTGGCGATCACAGTTACTGTTATAGGTTTCCCAGGAGACTGCTGATCCCTCAGCATATTTTCACGATTCCCTTGGGAATATAATGAAAGATTTCATTTCTTATTTTTAACCAGTCACCATTATACAAATTTTAGTGAGATCAAACGCTTTCTTAATACCATTATCCGTGTGGCATCAAAACACAATTCACACCATTTCTTTCATCACACATTTTTTTTTAGGGGTGGGTTATGGTCGGGGCTCTTCTCCCACCACTCCGTCCGGGGCGACAGAGGGGCGTACGGACGCCCGTAACCCACCCACGAACCTCGCCTACGTCGTTGGACCGGCCACTGGAGCAGCGTGAACTTGTCGTCAGTGGCCGGCCTAACGGAATACCCCTTGAAAGGTACCCTCCCCTTGAGCGACGTCCCCCCCCCCCCTCCCGGGGCGAACGTCGGAAGTAATTGGCATAAAAGTAGGAGAATGATGATGATGAATTCTTACGGGTTGAGAGCCCTCAGCGCTCACCAACAGTCCGGGTAAAGTTGTCATAGCCATCTGAGGCTAACAACTAAGACACACAAAAAAAAAAAAAAAAAAAAAAAAATTAATTCAAGTTTCTTTTTTCTTTGATATTAATTCAAGTTACACCTAAATTAGTAGTAAATAAAAATTAGTAGTTTTAATAAATATTAAAACTACTAATTTTTAAAACATTGAATGAACACGTTTTTAAACTATTTTATTTATAATATTATATTATTAAATTATTATAAATAAATTTTGCAAAAATAAATAGCAAAAAGAGCTCGGCGGCGGTGAGATTCGAACTCGTGCCTACGGTGTCTTAAACCAGCACCTTAGACCACTCGGTCACGCTGCCTGTTCATTGTCAGTGCAAAATTAACTGCTGCTTGTTAACCATACACGTTCAGGTGAAAAGGGGTAGTGAGTTTAAAATGATTAAAAATATTTTTTTATATGATGTAATCAAAAATTTACAGTTTTCACAATTTTTCCTTAATCTGTGCTATAAGACGTTGCTTCGTTCTAAATTTCAAGATTCTGAGTTCACGGGAAGTACCCTGTAGGTTTTGATTCCCTTGCGAGTGTCGAAAATTGGCAGAAATTTGGGAAATAAATAGCTGTGTCTTTTGATTGCGTTAGCTTAAAAGTTTGATTTTTTCACAGCTCTAAGGGACAGTAGATAAAGTAATTTATATCAAATACCTGAGTATTTGATATAAATTTCAGCTTGATACCTCCACGCGTTCCTGAGAAAAAGAGTCTTGACAGACAGACAGACAGACAGACGGACAGACGGACGGACGGACAACAAAGTGATCCTATAAGGGTTCCGTTTTTTCCTTTCGAGGTACGGAACCCTAAAAACGACTAAAGCAAATAAAATAAAAGACTAAATAAATATGCAAATAACATCTATGTAAGAGAAGGAAAACATCGAAATAAAGTTCTATAATAAGTCTCACCAGCGTGGTGTATTAGATCAATTTCCCTTCCATTGGGAAGGAAGCTGAAGCCCAGGAGTGGCATGTACCTATTATATATAGTCCTAATCAATTCCTTAGATATTTGAGTCAGCAAAAACAGTATCGATACATAAATATATATGAAACCAATTTCATCTTATACTCTGATTGCATTGTTGTGTCAACATTATACTTTTCATAGCGTGACCAATAAAATATTCCCTCATATCTCGCTGCTATAAAGGTATATCGATCGCATGTGAGACATTGAACAGACGGTAAAATATAAGGAATCTGTGATATTCATTCAAGGGAAATGAAAACATGATTCATAAAGAATAATAAGTAGTATTTATGCATATTTTGCTGTACAATAAGTGTTTTCCTTTACAAAGACAATAAGCCAATCTAAAACAAACATATAAATAAGATGATTACGAAGCGAAAAATGATGTCACAAGCGGGATTCGAACCCGCGCCTATTGGGATTTCGGCCTAATCGTGCTGCCACTACATCATACATCATACGTTTAATACAATTCTAACTGCAAAGTTTGAAGTATTAAGCCTATAACAATGTGTAAACATTGTCGGGTAGATGGCATACCGTCACCTTAAGATGTAAATATGATACGAAGCGAAATTTGCATGTCCTACAATAAGTCACGATGGTGTAGTGGCAGCACGATTGGGCCGGAATCCCAATAGGCGCGGGTTCGAATCCCGCTTGTGACATCATTTTTCGCTTCGTAATCGGGTGTTATAAATAATTAAGCATATTAAATGCTAACTTTCAGTAATTTAAATACAAATAACAGTCACAAATCATATTCCGACTCAAAATAATAATAGTAGGACCACGCTGTTGACAGTTTTCTGTCTATAGCCGCGGGCTGGTCCGTCCGGGGTTACTACCCCCACCACACACACGCAGAAGATCGACGTCTGAGCAATGGCAAGTAGGATTGGGGTTAATATTGGTAAACAGCTTGCTCGCTATACGCCTGGTATAGCAAAGGTCCATGGGCGGCAGTAACACTTACCATCAGCTGCTTGCTCGTTTGCCACCAAAAGCAATAAAAAATAATAATAAATTGTGGATCGTACAAAGAATAGTTGAATTCTTACATTGGAATCCAAAGCATTGATTCCCATGTAGTACAAGCAAGCACTCAGGACAGGAGGCAACTTAGTCCACTTGGCGAACATTGCAATTATTGATCTAGTTTTATATGCATTTATCTGCACATGCTTTATTTGCATGTAGGCAAGACTTAGTATCATTAGTCTACCCAAATAGTGATTGAGAAATCTCAAACTAACCCAGTACAATAGATTAAATGGTTATATATTGAACCCAGTACTATAGGTTATAGGGCTTCACGCCCTTTCTTCAGATGTCTCAGGGAATTTGAGTAGTGTACAACTGGAGTATATAATGTCTCCAAAAAATAAGATTGACCTAAAGCCTTTTTGGGTTATCCTGAGGCAATTCTCAAAAGCACTTCGGAATTATAGATAAATGTGGCCGGTGAAATAACTATAGGCTGATCTCCTGCTAGAGGCTTAAAAGTTGCACCACTTTTGTATTCTAAAGAATCATCTCAGCTCATATATGTCCCACTGTTGGGCTCGATCCTCCTCCATAATGGGAGGGTAATTGACCTACTACACCACACCGGTCAGACGTGTTGGTATAGGGTTATGTTTCGAGTTTTCCATCTCTCGCCATACCTCTCACCCACGGGTCAAAATAGGAGGGGATCAAAATAGCAGGTGGGGAATTGTACTCTTACTCTATCACCACATGGAATAAATTCTGAAGAATACCAGTCATAATAATCTATATTAAACGGTGTTGCTTAGCATCGACTCTGCCTACTTGACTTACTTTAAGCATATCATTGATGATCTCAATTAAAGAATGTTGAAGAATCAAAGGATTGTATGCATTTTCACGTGTATTTTGTCATTTCTTCTACTCGCAATATTCAGATTTGATTAAATCAAACAATAATTAACAATTTGCAATTAAATGCGAAGATATTCAGAGAGTCGCATTTCAAAGTGCAAATTGTGGGGCTTAAACCCGAGACGTCTGCATACTTAACTATTTTGTCTCCTTCTCGAATATCATTGTTCATTGTCGCATATATATTCAAGAATGTGCTTTACTATTTTAAGTTAGAAATTAACAAAATATTATTTTATTGAATAGATATTTTTTAAGAACACGATATATAAAAAAAAACAATACTAAAGAATTACCAAAATGGCCAAGTGCCAAATTTAACCACAAAGTGCTAAGATATTATAGAGAAAATCGACAAATCGGCCTTTCTACTGAATGAATTGGTCATTAATTCTCATCTTCTCTTTACCACGCAGCCGTTTTAATAGTGATCACATCACAAATATTTTATCACACTGGACAGATAAATTTATTAGAATTTTAGTTATTTCATTTGTACCTGTGATATTATATGTTCACATAATTTTATTATTTTTTACAACACCCAGTAAATAGTAAATATATGCATAATTACTAATGTTAATGGGCTGTGTGGTAGTGGCTACGAATACTACCAACCCTTACTTTGCTTGTAGATGTCGTCAAAGACGACTAAAAGCCTTATAACTACCTAGGCCAACTCCATCTGACGCCGTTTAGTCAACAATTACATCCCAAGGAGGGTTAACGTCTGGCAGGTGGCTGGTCATAAAACCATTACCAATAACAAGCGGAAAATCTGTGGAGTAAGGCTGACCGACCGCATTCGTAACGACGACGTAAGAGAGCGAGTAGGTATGAAAGAGAGTATTGGTGTAAAGATGCGAAAGGGAATGCTCCGATGGTTCGGACATGTGGAAAGAATGCCGAAAGAACGTCTGGTTAAGAAGATATACAATGCGAAAGTGGAAGGATGTAGGTACCGGGGGAGACCGAGACTAACCTACCTAGACTAGATCAGTCATGTACTGAAGGAAGGTGGAGTCAAGAGTCTCCGAAACCGGCGAGCGTGTATGAAGAGAATTATGAATGTTGAGGAAGCGAGTGAAGTATGCAAAGATAGAGTTCTCTGGCACTCTGTTCTCTCTGCCTACCCTACAAGGGATATGGCGTGATGTGATGATATGTATGTATGTATTTTGTTGAACATGTAATAGATATTATAAGCATATAATATCACTGGAAAAGAGAAGATCTAATTTTATTACTGACCACCTACTAGTCAATATTCCATGGAAATATGATTCTTGACTAGGCGGCAAATTGGCGTAAGTCGATATTCTGAAGTTGTTTGAAGCTCTTAGTAGTCTTTTATGACGCCCACAAGCAACGTAAGATTAGTGATATTCCCAGCCACAACTATATAGCAAAACAATATAAATATCATAGAAATAAATATAAATTTCATTTCGTATGATATTTATAGGCATAATAATATCTATATTCACATATAAGATTCAAATATTCTTTTCTCCACCTTCACCTCACCGCACAATAAATCGCTTTGAATCATATCAATATATCTCAAGGTTGAATCTCGCATCAAAAATATATTTAAAGCTAAGTTATATAAAATTTACGAAGTTTAACATATTTTCATATATCGTCATCTTTCTGCACTTATCTCAATTTATACAGAATAGACGAAGCATGACTTAACCTTTAAACACAGATCGAATAAGATTGAACCATGCTGCTTAGACTACGATTATTTTTACAGTAGTCCTACTACTTTTTTATTGGGGACAAGCCTGGTCCTGGGTCCAATCACTGCCCACGTAAACCGTCCAGAATGGTAGAATGGACGATATAGAACTCTATAAATAGAATGTGCGCGAATGCACACATAAATAGCTTTAAGGCTACAATGCGCAAACAGTGCGAGTCTCTTGTGTGCAGGGTGCAGGCCAATAAGACTGCAGTGACAGGTGCTGGTCGCCGTGCCGTCGATGGCTCCTTCTATGAGGCTATGGTTCTACAGACTCGCTCCGCAGGCGACGGCCAGGAAAGAGAAGGCGCCGTTATGCGCTTCTTCTCCCACCGCCTTGACTGTCGACTGGACGTGACCAGATGGCCTAGCGTTGGAGTGTCGGGGATAGAATGTCAATAGACGATCTCTCCGGCACCTCGTAAAAGCGCGGAAGGTACCGCTGTGGTTTTAGTGGGTATGTCGGTCGAGTAGCTGGCCAGAGAGTCCCACACACCCCTCTCGTATGTCACCAATGGGGGATAATGCGTGAATGCATGAACAAAAAAAAGGGTGCGAGCCAGCTTTTTCCTGAATATGATCGCAATTCGTATAGATTATATTTATTGCAGTATTCATCCCAGGACACAACGGCAGTGATGACGGATGAAATTTATTTATAGTTCGATATTAATTATATCAAAAAAAATATTGATTCAGGTCGTTATTAGACCCAACATTTTCTTATTTTCTCATTCTGATGAGATTTTTGGCTTTCAGTCGTTCACACTCGTGTATTGCTTATCTAAGCGGTCTAATTACCACCGCACCGTATTTACACCCTGCACTTGTGAAATTACAACTTATAACGACTTGGGCCAACTTCATCTGATGCCGTTTGGTCAACAATTACATTCCCAAGAAGGGTTGACGTCTGGCAGGCGGCCGGTCATAAAACTATTGCCAATAACTTTTACAATATGTACTATGAAAGAGGAGTACATATTGTATCAACCCCAAGCATTTGGGATAAAAGTAGGAGAATGATGATGATGATGATAACTCGTGGAATATTTTAAAGAAATTTTACCCATTTCTGTTTGATTCACTGAGACCGGAAGGGGCTAACTACTAACTCCAAACACATTTGAATAATTACAAATCTTGATCCAAAATTGATCAAAACATTTGACTAGCCTCAGTAGATAAAGAAATGTGTACATACATACATACATATCATCACGCCATATCCCTTGCAGTGTAGGCAGAGAGAACAGAGTGCCAGAGAACTCTATCCTTGCATACTTCACTCGCTTCCTCAACATTCTTAATTCTCTTCATACACGCTCGCCGATTTTGGAGACTCTTGAGTCCACCTTCCTTCAGTAAGTGACCAATGTGGTCTAGGTAGGTGAGTCTCGGTCTCCCCCGGTACCTACATCCTTCCACTTTCGCATTGTATATCTTCTTAACCAGACGTTCGTTCGGCATTCTTTCCACCTGTCCGAACCATCGGAGCATTCCCTTTCCCCCATTCGCATCTTTACACCAATACTCTCTTTCATACCTACTCACTCTCTTACGTCGTCATTACGAATGCGAAATGTGTATCTTTTACTAAATCATCTGCCAAAAATTATCTTTAGGCAGACGGTTTAGGAAAACAGTGTCAATTTTACTTTCCTATTATGAATAATATACATACGTATATAGGCTAAAGATAATTAATATCTATTCAAAGAACATTCATGTCTTATTGTCTAAACTTTTAAAGTTCCATATTTATCGAATTTAGACCAAAAAACATTTTATATCTACCCTAAAGTTATTCACGAATAAACAAACACATCTCAAATTAATGAAAACTTTTGAGCAATCTGTCATAAAGAAAATGCTAACGAGATACAAAATAATTTCAACCTAACTAATATTTAAAATAAAGATGGTATTAGCGGTATCATATTATAGAAGGGTGTTAGGCCGAGCAACTGTAAACAAAGTTTGACAGCTTTTATACAGATATCGACCAATAATTCTTGAAGAACATTAATCAATCTATCAGTAATAAAATTATTTCATAGAAATCACAATTTTATGGCGACAACACTAATTAATAACTTTCAACTTGGATTAATTTTAAGTTATACGTATAATATAGTTACGTTACAAACTATTTACATTGTTATTTTACATACGATTTACAGATTTTTACTGTAGAATAATTTTGTTTACATTAAAGTATTGACATGTCATATTTATTTTAATACTCTGAGGAATTCTTAAACCTGGGCCAACTCCATCTGATGCCGTTTTGTCAACAATTACATTCCCAAGGAGGGTTGACGTCTGGCAGGCGGGCAGTCATAAAACTATTGCCAAAAACTTTTATAATATATATTATGAAAGAAGAGTACATATTGTATGGACCCCAAATGTTTGCGACACGAGTAGGACAATGATAATGACTCTGAGGAATTCTTAATTTAGCTGTCAGCTCCCAATTACGTAACGGTAACGGCTTGATATACTGACTGCTATGAAAAATCCATTTAATATGAAGAAATTTAATATTGTTCTTAAATTATTATTAATAATTACAAGACTTTTGGAATTTAATTTTAACTGATGAGTTTAATGCAAAAGTAATTAAACAACGTAATAAATTATGTAATATAAAATTTCAAAAAGATGATATTATTATTCATTTATCCATCAGATCGTAGATAGCAATAGACTGTTGAGTACAAGCCTCTGCACGAGAATGCCTCTCAGAATGATCACATGCCACTACCATCCAACAGCGCCCTGCGACTTTTAAGTAGTCGTCAGCCCACCTAGCGCATCGTCCTTCTACGCTGTGTCGTTTGATTCATGGTCACCACTTAAGAACCTTTCTTCCCCAACGGTTGTCATTTTAACGAGTGATATGACCATGCTACGTCAGTTACACCCGTTCTTTTACAAATTGTCGTATTCCGGATTTTATCACGCAGAGAAATACCGAGTCGAAACCTGACCTGAAACCTTTTTATGTGTGGTGATAGGATAAGAATAGGTACATTTGTCGATATCCCGTAAAAATCGGCTGAAAGTCTCACAAGAAGAGTGAGCAGTAGCTAGTTTCTAGGAAACTTATAAATCTACTGTGATTGCCAATCCGCCTGCCAATCATGGCGATTATGGCATTATGCCTCACCTCATGAGGAGGCCTATGTTTAGCAGTGGACGTTTACGGGCTGATGGATGGATGGCATTATGGATATTATTATTAATGGATGGATGACATTCATCATTCTCCTACTCTTATCCCAATTCCTTGGGGTCGATACAATATGTACTCTTCTTTCATAGTACATAGTGTAAAAGTTATTGGCAATAGTTTTATGACCGACCGCCTGCCAGACATCAACCCTCCTTGGGAGTAATGGATGGATGACATTATGGATATTATTGTATCTCCTTTTAATTCACGGGATCTTCCGTATGGAAGATGGCCGGTCCTTTAGGAGCCTTACATGGGGATATAGATCCAATACGCAGAGGCCTTTGGAGAAATTTAATCTAAATATTGGGATGGAACAACTACCGATGACATTCCACGTCTGCACATAACATTCATGAAATATCATTATGGATATTATTATTAGCATAGTTAAGGGTCTAAACGAAACAATAATATTAAATGGTAATGGTAAATCATCCAAACCAACAAAGCTGGCATACCTAATATTCTATTAATTATTATTGCATCTTAAAAGCTGTTGTCCAATAATTTAGTATGGGCATTTCTTCAATATTAAGTTATTTAGTTGATCGCTATGAACTTTTCTAATACTGATATTTGATGACATTCATATACTTTCTATTCAAAAGAGATGCCTAAATAAGTTTTAATTTCTCAATATTGAAGAAATGCTCATTCTTTCCATTACTTTGAAAATCCTACCAATATTGTAAATGTGAGTGAATATGTTTGATGGTCTTGATACTCTAACCGTTAAACAGATTTGAATGAACATTGGCGCATATATAGACCAGTTCCTGGATTAACACATAAGATACTTTTAAATCCAGTAATATGTTCCTTTGGAATAATAGTTCAACTTTAAGCAAGTTAATTTTTACGTGGGCGAAGCAGCAAAAAGACAGCAGCGAGTATTTTAAATATAAAATTTTGTGAAGATGTTTTTAGATGTTCGTTACTCGATGACGCAAAAAAAACTATGAACAGATTTGGATAAAAATTGGCACATAGACCATTGCCTGTATTAATACTTTTTATTCCATTAATGTTTTTGTGACAGAAGTTAATGCATAATATTTGAATACGCGTCACAACAAATTTTGTATAATTTCGTTGTTGATATAGAAGTACTAATGTACAGAATATATTATCAAACTTTACTAAGATATTAAGATGATCTTTAACAAGATAAGTCGTATGTAGTGACGAGAGTTTATGTATCGTAACGAGGTGATTATGTATGATACTATCTGAAACATTAACGCCTGACTTATCTATCGCCACTGTAACTAATATACACAAAGTTAAGATAAATAGTTGACACATAAAATATATTCTGTATAATAATAGGGTTGGAATACAATTCAGCACTCCCTATCTTGCTTGTGGGTGTTATAAAAGACTGAGGCATATGATATGACATCTATACAAGAGCAGGAAAACTCGAATTAAAAACCTATTAGAATATATCTGACCAGTGTCGTATAGAAGGGGAAGGGTATATGTGGAATAGAAGGTCAATTATCCTTCTACTTTGGATGAAATTTGAAACCAGGCAGCAAGACATATGTATATGGGTTGAAATGATGGTGAAGATGATGAGGCATAATTCAACTTTACATTTATAACTATTTTATTTTAAACATATGTCACTATATATTAAGGAGTCCTCATAGTATGATTTATAAATAGAATTAGACCAGGCCTTTAAAAATGGTAAAAACTGAAAAAAAAATAGTAGGATGAAACTCATTAGAAAAGGAAGAAAACATAACAAAAATGATTTTCCACTGTCCGAATTCAGATCACTCGTAAAATAAAATAGCTATAAATGTAAAGTTGAATTATGCCTATCATCATCATCATCTTCACCATCATTTCAACCCATATACATATGTCTTACTGCCTGGCCTCAAATTTCATCCAAAATAGAAGGATAATTGACCTTCTATACCTACCACACTGGTCAGATAAATTTCAATAGGTTTCTAATTCGAGTTATCCTGCTCTTGTATAGATGTTATATGCATATCCTTCAGTCATCTTTTACGACACCCACGAATGATACTGAATTGCCATCACACGGAAAAGTACCACGACAATTTTGACTATCATTAGGCGAATATCTCTCAAAATCATTTTATGTGTCAACTATTTATCTTAACTTTGTGTATATTAGTTACAGTAGTGATAGATAAGTCAGACGTTAATGTTTCAGATAGTATCATACATAATCACCTCGTTACGATGCATAAACTCTCGTCACTACATACGACTTATCTTGTTAAAGATCATCTTAATATCTTAGTAAAGTTTGATAATATATTCCGCATATTAGTACTTCTATATCAACAACGAAATTATACAAAATTTGTTGTGACGCGTATTCAAATATTATGCATTAACTTCTGTCATAAAAACATTAATGGAATAAAAAGTATTAATCCAGGCAATGGTCTATGTGCCAATTTTTATCCAAATCTGTTCATAGTTTTTTTTGCGTCATCGAGTAACGAACATCTAAAAACATCTTCACAAAATTTTATATTTAAAATACTAGCTGCTGTCTTTTTGCTGCTTCGCCCACGTAAAAATTAACTTGCCTAAAGTTGAACTATTATTCCAAAGTAACATATTACTGAAATAAAAAGTATCTTATGTGAAATAAAACTACTTTTACGGATTCTATCGCGTTTGTATTTGATTTATAATTGCCCGACGTTTCGAACACTTTACAGTGATCATGGTCACGGGAGGACTGAGGTGTCTTACGTCCAATATGTCATTGTTATTACAGAAATTTATTTATATCTACCCTATAAGATATTAAATTTTGACCCACATTTTTATATAAAATTAATACAAATTCGTTGCCAGTACAAAAAGAGAATGATTCTATATATAAAATTTATGTTGTTTATGATTTGTTATTATTAAGGTATTTAATTTATGATAATTATTATTGTGGCAATTTTACAAATTTTAAAAAACTAACAAAAACTATTTAGCTACTACCGGATCGGAACGCGGCCACACTGAGAAAGATCCGGCGAGAAAACTCAGGAGGCATGATACTAATTTTATTATTGAATTTTTGAGATGATGATTTTTTCCGATGATCCGGAACACGGAAATTCGTAGAAGAACGGGTGTAACTGACATAGCATGGTCGTATCACTCGTTAAAACTACAACCGTTGAGGAAGAAAGGTTCTTAAGTGGTGACCATGAATCGAACGACACAGCGTAGAAGGACGACGCACTAGGTGGGCTGACGACTACTTAAAAGTCGCAGGGCGCTGTTGGATGGTAGTGGCATGTGATCATTTTGAGAGGCATTCTCGTGCAGAGGCCTGTGCTCAACGGTCTACTGTTGTCTACGATCTGATGGATAAATGAATAATAATATCATCTTTTTGAAATTTTATTTTACATAATTTATTAGGGGACATCGATTAATCGCGCGCGCACGCACGCATATACACAGACGCACACACACACACACACACGCGTACACACGCACGCATACACACACACACATATACACACACACACAAACATACACCCAAACACACACACACACACACACACAAGAACACAAACACTCAAAAATGCATAGTACACACATCGACCGAATAGAAATTAAAAAAAAAAAAAAAAAAAAAAAAAAATATTTAAACCCATGCTCGCATACGCCTATGTTTACACCACACACTATTCTTCATTCTTATTTTAACTTGTTTTGTATTTACTACCTACAAGATTAATAATTGTATAATTTGTTTTTGATGTATATAGTACATATATGTACCCACATCTATTAAGAGGGCGCTGACTTTTGTAACACAGGTTTACTACCTAGCAGAGAAGTCAGAGACTTCACACATAACATGTAAAAAAATTTTAAAGAGAAAATAAATTGTATAGCTTAAAATTAAACTAAGTTGAAAGTTATTAATTAGTGTTGTCGCCATAAAATTATGATTTCCTAGAAATAATTTTATTACTGATTGATTGATTAATGTTCTTCAAGAATTATTCGATAGGTCGATATCTGTATAAAAGCTGTCAAACTTTGTTAACAGTTGCTCGGCCTAATACCCTTCTACAATATGGTACCGCTAATATCATCTTTATTTTAAATATTAGTTAGGTTGAAATTATTTTGTATCTCGTTAGCATTTTCTTTATGACAGATTGCTCAAAAGTTTTCATTAATTTGAGATGTGTTTGTTTATTCGTGAATAACTTTAGGGTAGATATAAAATGTTTTTGGTCTATTTTAAATTCGATAAATATGGAACTTTAAGAGTTTAGACAATAAGACATGAATGTTCTTTGAATAGATATTAATATTATAAAAAAACAGTTAAACGGTAAACTTGTAGGTCATAAAAAGATCATGAAGAAATCGAACAACCAAGATTCTGGTTTGTATTTCTATCCTGAAGGAGGATAAAAATAAAAACCAGAAACTTGGTTGTTCGATTTTTTTCACATAGATGAGGTTATGTGAAAAATGTGTAAATACAAAAGTTGTGGATCTTTTTATGACCTACAACGTTGCCGTTTAACTGTTTTTTATACTTAATATAACTTGTAGTTTTGCCGGAAATCGAAATAAACCGAAACTCACCTGCCACTTCCCGTCCTCAGATCGCCCTTAAATTATTTTCCTTTCATTTTTGTTATATTCTCTTCGCTTTCCAATGGACTTCATCTTACTATTTTTTTTGTCACCATAATTATTGACCCTGGTCTAAATGTGTTACAACCAATTACTTTTCGATGGCAGTCCTGACTTTTTAGCAGAAGTCGTTTAATAGGAAAATTCGATAGTAATCATTGAATATGTCGTATATTAAAAACTAACATTTCCAATTATGTTTGAGTAGATATTTTTTTAATTTATTAAATTAATCTATATCTATAAAGGAGGGTGTTTGTATATATGACATAGCTTAACTCAAACTATTTAACCGATCATTATGAAGATTGGTATGTATATGTATTTTTTCATGGAGAATGGTTAATATGCTATCATCGTTGATATAAATCAGCACCAGGTAGCGTTGCGATATATCACCTTCTACAAACAAACCAATGGATTTAAAATACTAGTAGTTAGCTAGTTTAATACAAGACACTGTCTTTGTCCACAGATGACAAGGAAGCGGTACCAATGGCCGGCTTAGTGTTGATGGGGAAAAGCGCCAGTCTTCTGTCCCCACAGACAGAATGAACGGCGTGTTTCAAGTCAAAAAAAAAGCATTGTCTTTGCACTCATTTTTTTAATATAGTACCTTTGCACTCAACTTCACAATTTAATTTAAATATACATAAAGTATGTTGTAAACTCCACATATAGCGACTAAGTGCTGACACTGAAATTGCTCATGCAATCTGCTATAAAATTCTTTGCTGCAAGAGATATGGGTGCCATTACTGTGCTCATATTATTCTGCTCCAAAATTTTCTAATCATGGTTTATTTGGTAGTTTATGGAAATTAATTTTATCTTATTTTATTTTGAAATATATGTAATAGAGTAAAGTTAATCATTACGCAGCGTAGGACGACCCCCCACTCGGTGGACTGATTTATCAACAGACATTATCAAAGTCGCAGGAAACCGTTGGACGGTCAACGGTCCTGTGCCACCTGCAGGTGGTACAGGACCGTTACAAATGGGATTCTCGTGGAGAGTCCTATGTCCAACAGTGGACGTTTGATGACGACGCAGATGCATGGATGGAAGGAAAGTTTATCATTAAAAAAAACATATAGCTGGCTCTAAAAAATAAGTCAAAATATATTACAAAAGATTAAGCAATATCTACAATTAAAAAAAAACTCAAAAATTGTTAATGGATCTCACGGATGAATATTTATCTTAATTATCTTGCATAGGTATTGAATGTATAACCACAGACTTGAGACATTGTTGCTTACTACATAGTCACCTGTTACATTTTTCTCTAAAGTTATCTATTATCAATTGCAAGATTGTAATTATATTTTATTGTAAAAAGTACTAAGACTCTCTTACTAAGTACTAAGAGCCTCTTACATAATGTGAGGGTAATTGACTTACTATACCACGCTGGTCAAACGTGTTGGTTTAGGTTTTTGTTTCGAATTTTCCTTCTCTCGCATAGATGTTATATGCGTCTTATATCCCTTAGGCGTCTCTTACGATTACCCACGGGCAAGATAAGGTTGGTGTATTGTGTTCTTACTCCGTCACCACACGGAAACCCATACAAAACTATATATTGGTTATTCCAGTTAACGTTTAAATATTGCTAAATAATTCATTAACTAATGCTAATGGTAGTAGGTAGATATAAATTTGTGTAATAACGAGGACTTATTGGACGTGAGATACCATAATACTCCCTGTAAAGTACCTATTCGAAACGTTCGCAAATTAAAAATCAAATTGAAGCGCGATAGAATCCGTAAAAGTAGTTTTATTTGAAATATAGTAACAATAGTTCAATAAGGTTAAATCAAACCGAGGCAGGTTGTAATACCTGGAACATTTGGCACCGTGAATTTACTCAGTGAATGGTAAATGGCTCGCAGTCAAAGTGTACTCACAAAGTTGCACAGTTCAGATGGTCGTATACGAAATCGATACACCATTCGAATCTTCACTTTGTACGAAACATTCAAGAATGTGTTTATATATATTAAAGGAATGTTAACAATATAATTAATAAAATTGCATATTATTTGTTACCTACGTTTCATTTTCTACTTTCTTTTTAATTACTTTTCATAAATAAGAAAAAAAAAATTTTACCAGAGTATTAGTGAATTAGGACTAAAAGAAGGATTGCTATAAAAAATCTTCAAAAATAAATATAATATTACATACATATGTACATATCATCACGCCATATCCCTTGCAGTGTAGGCAGAGAGAACAGAGTGCCAGAGAACTCTATCCTTGCATACTTCACTCGCTTCCTCAACATTCATAATTGTCTTTATACACGCTCGCCGGTTTCGGAGACTCTTGACGCCACCTTCCTTCCAGTACACGACCGATCTAGTCTAGGTAGGTGAGTCTCGGTCTCCCCCGGTACCTACATCCTTCCAATTTCGCATTGTATATCTTCTTAACCAGACGTTCGTTCGGCATTCTTTCCACATGTCCGAACCATCGGAGCATTCCCTTTCGCATCTTTACACCAATACTCTCCAAATATAATATTAAAAGATTTTTTCTACTTTATATATAAATAATTGTACTTTATATATTATCATCATTCTCCTGTTCTCAATCCAATTACTTGGGATGGACGCGATATAAACTCGTACATATTGCATCGGCAATAGTTTTATGACCGTCCGCCTGCCTTACGTTAACCCTCCTTGGGAATGTAAATGATGACCAAAAGGCCTTAGATGGAGTAGGCCCAGGTCGATATAAAGGTCTTAGTCGTATTTTACGACATCCACAAGCAAAGTAAGGGTTGGTAGTATTCTTAGCCGCTACCACACAACTAAATAACTACACTTTATATCATCATCATCATCATCTTGCTCTTATCCCAATTACTTGGGGTCGACGCAATATGTCATCTTCCTCCATACAGTCCTATCAGACGTCATCTCTGCAGTCACTCCCTGTCTATCCATGTCATACCTCACGCAGTCCATCCATCTTTTCTTTGGTCTTCCTTTACCCCTAAAGCCTTCAACATTCATATTTAAAACTTTCTTAACAACATTTCTTTCATCCCGTCTCATCACATGTCCATACCATGTTAACCTTTCACTCCTTAACTTTTCCGTCACTGGCGCAACTTTCAAACTTCCTCTTATCTGCTCATTTCTTATTTTATCTAATCTCGTCACACCACACATCCATCTCAACATTCGCATCTCCGCTACATGCAGTCGTCTCTCATCCGTCGCTTTGGTCGCCCAACATGCTGATCCATACAGTACAGCAGGTCTTATTAGGGTTTTATATATTTTACCCGTTAATTTAGGCGGTACTTTGGGGTCGCATGTTGTACCCGTGACCTGCCGCCATTTCATCCATCCCGCATCCATTCTGTGTTTCACCGCACGATCCAGGTCGCCATCGCTTTGGATAAGAGAACCGAGGTATCGAAAATCCGAGCATACTGGTATAGGTACTCCATCTAGAGATATGGGTGTAAAATTGGAGAGACCGCCGAAATCGCAGAACATATACTCTGTTTTAGGTCTGCTGATTTTCAAGCCAACATTCTCCAACTTACAGCGCCACTTCTCCAGCATGCTCTGTACCTCAAGTCCTTCTTCTCTGACGAGAACAATATCATCAGCGAATAGCATGCACCAGGGTGCCTCTTCCTGTATCTCCGATGTTAACGCATCCATTATCAACAGGAAGAGGTAAGGACTTAACGCCGACCCTTGGTGCAAACCCACCTGCACACTGAACTCGTCGGAGTCTCCAGCCGCTGATTTTACGTACGACCTAGATCGTTGGTACTTAGCACAGATTATTATTATTTATATATAAATAATTATTAATATATAAAGTAGAAAAAAAATCTTATAACATTATATTTTTTTACACATGTATTGCATTAATTATAATTGAATTATTTTAATCTTAGATTGATTTTTCAATAAATTAAATTGTAGCTTTAAAATTGAACATTTTAACAATAAAACTATTTATTAAATTAAATAAAAAAGATAATAATATCAATTCCGTCTGACTCTCACAGCAGCAAATTCCAATAAGCTCGGCAAAAGGCTAGCTTACGCCTGTCAAGTTCAAGATTATTCTGTCAACAAACGGAAATTAGTTCTTATGATGCTTTAGAAATATGGACCTGTATTAAACAGTGCACGAATATTTACACAAATCTCTGTTGACATATGAGACCATAAGTCAAGCCTGGGTTAGGTCAAGTTAGATCCCAAATACAAATTTGGACACATAATTATTTACTATTTAATCATATTAATATAATGATTATTTCTTGCGTGTAGTGATGGAGAAAGAATACAATTCATCATCCCCTATCTTACCCGTGGGTGATCGTAAGAGACGGCTAAGGGATATAAAACGTATATAACATATATGCGAGAGAAGGAAAACTCGAAACAAAACCCTATACCAAGACGTCTGACCAGCATGGTATGGTAGGTCAATTTGCCTCCAATTATGAAGGAGGCTGGAGCCCAACAGTGGGACATATATGAGCTAAGATGATGATGAATGAAAATATATTTAATATTTATTAACTATATGTATAGATATATTAATATGTTAAAATACTCATATAGATGAGCATATTAAGATACATCTAATAGAGGAGTTATTACGTATATAACTGTAACCTAGCCACGTTCTGTTTATACACTATGAACTAGATTCTTAACCTGGGGATAAATACCCCACAGGGGTAAAACTTGTATTTTACGGGGGTAACAATGACCTGGTTGTTGTCACTCTATTTACCTTGAACTTTTATCATAAGATTCCTAAATTATTTTATATTTAGTTATTATATATTCACTAGCTTCTGCCCGCGGCTTCGCCCGCGTAAAAGGTTACTATCCTAAAGTTTTTCATCCCCTATTTTTATTTTACCACTTAAGGGTAATATTTTTACGAAATTTTAAAGTTATATTTATGTATATCTAATCAATAGCCTAAAAATAAGTTTCAAGCTTCTGGCTTTAAAAATGACGATAATTCCTTACAACATTTGATTAACATACAACCCTTTTTTTGCATTAAAAAGTAGCCTATGTCCTTAATCAGGCTCTAAAGTATCTGTGTACCAAATTTCATTTAGATCGGTTCAGTAGTTTTGGCGTAAAAGAGCGACAGACAGACAGAGTTACTTTCGCATTTATAATATTAGTAAAGATTGGGTTAAACTTAGCTTATGAATGTAATTTAAAGTAGAAATATATCATTTTTTAATGTGCAATTGTTTTTATGTTTAATAAAGTCTATGTATTTGTATTAACACGTATTGTTTGAGATTATCGTGGCAAAGAGCGATAAAATCTGTGACCCTAGTTAGGTCATAAGGGTAACGGACCTAAAGAGTTTTTGGCGGGAATCTAAAACGTGTTATATTAGATAATTTTAATGGCATTTTATGTAATGTGATGTGACGGAACTGCTGAGATGTAGTGAATATCATATAAAAGTGCTTTACAACGTTTTCGTTTTTCATCAAAATTCTCACAAGATACCATTAACAGTGTGGCCATAGCACTGTTGATGGCGACAATTTGACTTACTGACGGACATGACTAATCTGAAGACACTAAAAACTTGAAGATAATTATAACTCGACACTGGCAACAATGGCTCATTTAAGTAGCTGATTGCCAATACATAAAAATAAGAAGAAGAAGAACGGACCTAAAAAGGTTAAGAACCACTGCACTATGACAAACATGCCTACGTTCTTAAAGATATGACTGCACAGATGGCGTAGTGGTTAAGATTAGGTGCCAGTTCCTGTCGTTGGTTCGATTCCCACGCAGGACATTGGTTCGTGCGATCCACAAAGTGTTGTTTTGAGTCTGGTTGTAATTTATCGGCTTTTATTTATTTATGCACTAGCTTCTGCCCGCGGCTTCGCCCGCGCAAAAGGTTACTTTCCTAAAGTTTTACATCCCCTATTTTTATTTTACTGCTTAAGGGTATTTTTTTTTTAATTTAATGTCGTATTTATTTAAATCTAATCAATAGCCTAAAAAAAAGTTTCAAGCTACTGGCTTTAAAAATGACAATACTTCCTTACAGCTTTTCATACCCCTTTATAACCCTTTTTTGCATTAAAAAGTAGCCTATGTCTTTTGTCAGGCTCTAGACCATCTGTGCACCAAATTTTATTTAGATCAGTTCAGTAGTTTTGGCGTGAAAGAGCGACAAACGACAGACAGAATTACTTTCACATTTATAATATTAGTAAGGATTTAAGGACAGCTATTAATTTGATACATTATCAATATTAAAATATAATCATAACATAAAAATAAGTAAATACTCAAATTATTTAGTTAAAAACATTCATTAATTGCATGTTTGTAAAGTCCGCAATACAAGGATTGTATCCCCAGTGCAGGGTATCAACTTTCGGTTGAAATGTATTCTATGAAACAAGGGATATAATATACTCATACTTACAATGACATATCTAGACTATAACGCGAGAGAAGTTGTAAGCAATGTGCTCCTCTCCACAAAATTCTTACGCAGTTAACAAAAAGTAAGGCGAGTTAAAATATAATTTTCGTCCGTACTATTCTTTTGAAAATTACCTGAAAATAACTATAAACATTTTAATACACGAACTTGCCAGCTTACTTTCATTTCCGGATCACTACAGAAATAAAACGAAAAGTAAGCTGCACTTCCCTTTGAGAATATTAAACTTTTATATTTGCCGACTAGACGCAACGTAGTTGATTGCTTCCCACTTCCTTTGCACGTGAATGAAAAATTGTTACTTAAGTACTAAACTAACTCATAAAAGAATCTTTCAATCTTTGAAGATGTACGTCTTTTAGTGTTTTATAAAATAGTAAAGTATTTTACAAAATTTAATATAGATTGTAAATAAGCAATTACAATTGCACAGGTGGCGTAGTGGTTATGACACCAATTTTTCGTGCCCGTGCTGCGGATTCGATTCCCATGCAGGACACTTCTTTGTGCGATCCACAAAATCTTGTTCTGAATCGAAGTGTAATAAAGTCCCTGCGCAACCTGCGCAATAGAAGGATTATTTATTTAGTAAAAGATGAGGAGAATGATATATATATACAGGGTGGAAGTGGACCGCTCCCGAAAACAAAGACATGTAACCCTACTAGTCCTACTGGTAATGATAGACTAGAAAAAAAATCGATCAGGATGAAAAAACATTTTTTTATTTCACAAAAATTTTAAGTTTTTTTCACATTCCATCGTATTAGGACAGTGCCATGTAACGATAACCCGATAAAAAATACGTAACTATACTCAGATGAGAAAGGACGCAATCTAATTAAAACTCGCGATCATATGTTCAAGAGTTCAACGACCTCGCGTGGTGAAAAAAAAATTTTTTTCATCCGAATCGATTTTTTGCTAGCCTATCATTACAAGTAGGACTAGTAGGGTTACCTGTCTTTGTTTTCGGGATCGGTCCCCTTACACCCTGTATATATAATATTGTATATATATATATATATATATATATATATATATATATATATATATATATATATATATATATATATATATATATATATATATGTATATATATATATATATATAATAATAATAATAATCAGAATAATCAATTTATTGGTAAATATAGTATTTACAAGTCAAAAATCTACATAAACTATCATCAAACGCATTCATTAAATAATTTCATTTTTCGTGATAATTTGTCATAAATAATATAATATAAATTAAATTGTAATAAAATATTAAGGAATTAATGCATCCTCATAAATACACAGGAGTCAATAAGGATCGTTCAAATGTGAATTGTACAATTTAATTATTAAAGCTATCTTAACCTAGGGACAAAATCCTCTACACGATAGAAAGCCTTTTCAACAAGCCATGACTTTAATTTATTTTTAAACATTGGCAAGCCAGATGCGTCGGTTATATCTTCAGGCAGTTGATTATATAAAGTGGGTCCCATCACGTGTGTCAATTTGTCGGATTTGGCAAGTCTGCGAGGTATCTCAGCAAGTTTCTTATTACCGCGTGTGTTGTAGCCATTTGAGTTGTCTCCGCGAGTCTTGAATAAGTCAAGATTTTGTCTTATGAATACAACAATCGAAGAAATTACGATTGAGGGTAAGGTGAGTATCCGCAGTGATCTAAAATAGGGTGGTTTTAGCGAGGTCTCCTGTGTCACTTTCGCAATCGTCCTCACGGCTCGCTTCTGCATACGGAACACTCGCTCCCTATCGGCGGCGTGCCCTATGGGGGCACGCCGCCGATAGGTCTGCACCATACTGCAGCAGTGACTGTACAGTCGCAAAATAACAGGTGCGGACCACGTCTGCGGATACCACCCTCGACAGCCTTGAAAGAGCGTAGCACGCACTTCCTAGCTTTGCACAGAGTTTATCTATGTGCGTTCCCCAAGTAAGTCCACGGTCTACATTAAATCCTAAAAAGTTTGTTGATGTTTCTTGTTGTATAACTGTCTTCCCTATTGATACAGTCATACTTCTAACTTGTCTACCAGAAATAGAAAAATGGATAAAATGGGTTTTTTTAAGGTTTAGAACTAGCCCATTCCACTCAAACCATTGCGCCAGCCGGCGAGATGTGCGGTTCAACTGCACCTCTAACAGATCTAGCGTCTGTTCACTCAGGATGACTGCTATATCATCCGCGTACATGAAGACTTCACCTTCCCTTATATGTTGGGGTAAGTCATTGAGCAGCAGAGAGAACAGAATATTGGAAACCGAGGATCCTTGCGCTACGCCCATGGTAGTTCTCAGGGCTTCTGATCTAGTCGCACCTCCATCACCAACTACTACTTGCGTCCTATTGCGCAAGAGATCTGTAAAGAGTGAGTGTGCACGACCTCCGATACCGTAGTGTTGAAGTTTGGCCGATAGAACAGTGTGATCGGCAACATCAAACGCTTTCGATAGGTCGCAGCACAGCACAGCAACCTGCTGTTTGCGCTCACAAGCCTCCGTTATTCGACGGATTACTTGTCGAACCAGGGAAGTGGTGGAACGGCCCCTGCGATAAGCATATTGGCGTTCTGATATTGCTCCATTGGTAACGAGGAACTCTGTCAAGCGACGACTCAATCCGTTCTCAAAAATTTTCGCAACTGCGGGAATTACAGATACAGGTCGGTATCCGTCTATACTCTCACGCTTGCCCTTTCCCTTAAATAGAGGTGTAATCTTGCTTACCTTCAAACTTTTAGGAAACACGCCAGTCTCAATGCAACGGTTGAAAAGCACCGCTAAACATCGCGACAATGGTTCCGCCGCGGTCGCTAATAGTTCCATAGAAATGTCATAGATATCTCTACTGGGCTTCTTAGGAATTCGCGCGATTATGTTCAATACTTCAGATGACGTGAAGTTCGTCAGTTTCAACGAACGATCGTACGATGGGCACGCGGCGAGTGCAGTCTGCACGTGACCGAGCGAGGCGCGCGGTGCACCACATGCTGCAGCCGCACTTACGAAGCGCACGTTCATCGCGTTAGCAGCATCTTGTTGCGACTCGAATGGCGCACCCTTTACGCTCTTAACAACCTCTGTGAAATTTGCACGTATACGAGTGGATGTGCCCCTTTCCGTATTTACAACACGCCAGACAGCCTTGTGCGTGTTCAGACCGTTAGCAATCATTTTTGAGTAATATCTAAATTTTTCACCTTTAAACAAATTGTCATATTGTGTACTAATGTTAACTATAAAATCCTTTAACTTTATCTCTGTACTTTTCTCTTGCAAATAACTTATGTCATCAAGGAGATTTTTTAAATTTATCATTTCGTCTGTAATCCATGATATTTTTTTAATATTCTGACGTTTATACGGAAAGCAAATATAGTATTTATTAGATATAATATTAACAATAGATTTTGCTAGATCCTCCACAGACGGTGTATTTAAAAGAAGATTATGCCAATCCATTGCCAATATAGCGGCACGATAGGCCATACGGTTCGCCAGCGAGTGCTGCCTGCATAATCGTGTGCGCTGTGGTGGGAGTACGCGCGCACATGTCAGCTCGGCCCTTACAGCGTAGTGATCGCTGAGTCGAGTGTGCAAGGGAATAGTTCGTATCGATCCTCGAGGCAAATCACTATAGACGTGATCTAGGCAAGTTGACGAACTATCGGCCACACGTGTTGGAAAATTTACATTATTATGAGTATTGTATAATGATAATAAATCGGTTAGCTGTTTTTTACTAGCATTACAATTACAGTTATCTAGCCAGTCGATGTTATAATCACCCACAAACACAAAACTTTTACCGGTCTCACTGGCTCGCTGCAATATTCTTTCTAAATGCGACAAGAAGATTACATGGCTTATTAAATTACTTCTGTAAATACATAATATTAATAAATTATATTCAATAAGTTCAATAGCTGATACTTCACAATACCTTTCTATTGACATATTATTTAAATCTAAGCATTCGATAGCCTTTAGACCATCCTTAATGAACAAGCAGGAGCCACCCCGCGTTATGTTTTTTCTACAGAAACTAGACACTAATGTATACCCTTCTATGTTTATACACTGTAAATTGGCATCATTCAACCAATGTTCAGTCAAACCTAGAACATCACAATCCAATTCGTCTCGTAACAAAACTTCCAGCCGTTGAGTTTTATTATCTAAACTAGCAATGTTTTGATGACATATAACTAAATTGTTAGGTACTCGTAGTAATTTATTTTGAGTATTCATATTTATTATACTTGTTCTTTTAGGCGTAAGTACACTTCGGACAACATCAGGCATTCCTTTTGTTGGACCGCTCATCACCCCGCTGCTGACGGGGACGAGCGGGAAACCACTCCGCAAAACATACTTTCGCAGGCCATGCTGATGGTGTGGTCACCTTCTGATATAATCCTTCTGGTATCCCAATCACGAAAGAAGCGTGCGTGTCAGACCTTATGTTACGCTTTTCTACTGAGTATTTCTTAGATATAGTGATGTTATTTAAAAAAGCGTGTACTTGCTCACACGTAGTCTCCGGTCGGAATGACCAAGCTTGGATGAATTTCATTCGCTCCGCAGCTTGAAGTTGGTTACCTCCATTACCCGTTCCAACAATAACAGGTCGGATTTTTTTCTTCTTGCGGCTGGTCACTAGCTGCCACTCTTGTCCTAGATTATCAGGGTTCCTAACGAGTGCTTCATTTGTTAACATTTCTCTAGATGACGATTTCAGGTCCAATGTAGTTGTTGATAAAATATCGGATGGAATATTTTTTGCCTTGCGATCAGCTGATACTGTTACCAAATTTTCACGTCGAACACTATCTTTAGATGTTATTGTAGTAGTTATGCATCCATTATATATATATATATATATATATATATATATATATATATATAAAAAATATGTTGAAAAAGCGCAAATCTATGAAGATCTTCATAGTAAAATATATAAATACACTGTATTTAAGTGAAATGAAAATTTCTCAGACAGAAGTAATGTTAAAAAAACAATTTAAGCAAATGTGTTCTGTTAAGCATTATGTTGATAGAAATGAACTACATTTGAACAGTTGTTAAAATGTCAGTGATCTTTGCGGTCAGCCACTTCCTGTAGACGAACTAGAAGTGAATCATATTTCGGAAAAATGCCACAACAGTAAGTACAAATGTTAAGAACTTGCCATAATGCACTGACTTTGATGGCATAAATGCCAAACAAACGGTATCAGATGGAGATGACACAGGTCATTATAAGGCTCTTAGTCGTCTTTTACGACATCCACGAGCAAAGTAAGGGTTGGTAGTATTCGTAGCCGCTACCACACAACTAAGTCATTCTCTGAACCAAGAGTTTTTTAATCTCCAATGTATATTATACACTTCATCATTGATTGTACAACTGATATATGAGTCTACTAGACGCTTTATCATACTCTATTTAATAGTGGTAGGACCATGCTGTGGACAGTTCTCTGTCATTTAGTTCTAAGTCATTCTCTGAAGCTGAATCAAGAGTTTATTAATCTGTAATGTATATTATACACTTTATCAGACTCTATTTTATAGTGGTAGGACCATGCTGTGGAGAGTTCTCTGTCATTTAGTTCTAAGTCATTCTCTGAAGCTGTACCAAGAGTTTATTAATCTGTAATGTATATTATACACTTTATCATACTCTATTTAATAGTGGTAGGACCATGCTGTGGACAGTTCTCTGTCATTTAGTTCTAAGTCATTCTCTGAAGCTGAATCAAGAGTTTATTAATCTGTAATGTATATTATACACTTTATCAGACTCTATTTTATAGTGGTAGGACCATGCTGTGGACAGTTCTCTGTCATTTAGTTCTAAGTCATTCTCTGAAGCTGTACCAAGAGTTTATTAATCTGTAATGTATATTATACACTTTATCAGACTCTATTTTATAGTGGTAGGACCATGCTGTGGACAGTTCTCTGTCATTTAGTTCTAAGTCATTCTCTGAAGCTGTACCAAGAGTTTATTAATTTGTAATGTATATTATACACTTTATCAGACTCTATTTTATAGTGGTAGGACCATGCTGTGGACAGTTCTCTGTCATTTAGTTCTAAGTCATTCTCTGAAGCTGTACCAAGAGTTTATTTATCTGTAATGTATATTATACACTTCATCAATGTACATATATTATATACTTTATCATACTCTATTTAATAGTGGTAAAACCATGCTGTGGACTCTGTCTATAGCCACGAGCCGGTCCGTCCAGGGTAGTACCACACTCTCGTAGAAGATCGACGTCTGAGTAATGGTAATGTGCTATTTCGCTTCGTTCGGTGAGCGAGACGGAAGCTCAAATAGGTGGGTTTGAGGTTTGTATTGGTAGGCAGCAGCCTAGCTGTACCCTTGTTATTGTAAAGGTCCAAGGGCGGCAGTGACACTTACCATCAGGTGTGCTGTTTACTCGTTTGCCAATAAGAAATTAAAAAAAAAACTATTCACTTCTATAAATGCACTATATTTTTTATTATCTAGAAACAACATATCTGTAACCGACAACAGTTTAAATGAAAAGTATAATACAGCAATTTAAACGAGTATGCTTGCTTGTTAACTTTGCACGTTATATATAAAACCTTAACAAGATAACCTCGGTAATGAGAAGTCCAGCCCAGACTTTTAGTTTTAATATGCCCGCATAGAAATCCCACCGTAGTGAATGCTAAATATAGAAACGCTGTCTGTGTTTACGTTCAGTCTCGGTAATGGTTGAAGTTTTAGTTAATTGAAATTGCATATTATGAAAAATAATCTATTCATACACTGATATTTTTTTTTTTAGCTGGGATAAGAGTAGGAGAATGATGATTATTTTCTTTGTAGTATTTTACATAGGTGTTGTTCGTAGTATTTTTACATAGATATTTCATTAGGGTATTTTACATAGATATTGCTGTAAGGTATTTTACATAGATATTTTCTTCATATTATTTTATATAAATATTTTTTTTATGATAGAGTAAGAATACATTTCACCACCCCCTATCTTACCCGTGGGTGATCGTAAGAGACGACTGAGGGATATAAAACGCATATAATATTTATGCAAGAGAAGGAAATCTTTAAACAAAACCCTATACCAACACGTCTGATCAGCGTGGTATAGTAGATCAATTTCAATATTAAGGAGGCTCGAGCCCAACAGTGGGATATACTCGTATATGAGCTGGAATGATGATGATGGATATTTTAAATTTTCAATGAGTTTAATACATTATTTTGTATACAACACTCGATACGATGAGACCAATCAAAATAATTTTAAGCAAAAATAACATGACAATTTTGTGTTTGGCCTATCGTACCCAGGGGAGTGAACGCTGTAGAGAAAATACCTTTAATTTTGTTTACACAAAATTTCGCTTCACATCGTTGAACATTATTCGTACATTATAATACACAGGCTTCTCTGGAGAATATAATACCAGACGCATTGTAATTACTCTTTTCAAATTACTCTCACTTCACCAAGCACTATCCTCTTCAACAAAATAACTTAGGTATGTTTAAAAATACGTTAAATTTGCAATGGTAGCATAATTTCTAATGTTTACGCGAGTATTACACATTTGAAATAAAACTACTTTTTCGGATTCTATCACGTTTGTATTTGATTTTTAATTTTCCGACGTTTCGAACACTTTACAGTGATTATGGTCACGGGAGGACTAAGGTGTCTTAGGTTCAATATGTCATTGTTATTACAGGATTTTTTATCTACCCTATAAGATATTAAACTTAAATTTTGACCCACATTTATAATACAAATTAATCGATAGAATCCGTAAAAGTAGTTTTATTTCAAAAGCATAATGATTTCTGATTTTTACAAAAATATTACACATTTGATATAAAAAATATTTTTAAAGATTCTATCACGTTTATATTTCATTTTTAAAGTTCCCAACATGTACCATACTTTATTAAAAATCCTTCAACTTCTTGTTATGGCTTCTATGGCGTTATACAACCCTTTCATAACCATTAACTCTTGTAAAGTGTTCATCAAATCAAATTGAAAAATTAAACACAAAACACGATAGAATCCATAGAAATAGTTTTATTTCATTGGTAACTTTCATTCCACTTGACATTGTAGATTAATTACGGCGATACTATATATTTAAACATCATTCACCTACTCTTATCCCAATTACTTGGGGTCGATACAATATGTACTCTGTATGAAAGAATCATAGAATATATTGTAAAAGTTATTAGCAATAGTTTTATGACCGGCTGCCTGCCAGACGTCAATCTATCTTGGAAATGAAATTGTTGACCAAACGGCATCAGATGGAGTTGGCATAAGTCGTTGTAAGGCTCTTAGTCGGCTTTTATGACATCCACGAGCAAAGTAAGGGTTGTTAGTATTCGAAGTGGCTACCAAATAGCGTATATTATATATTTAATATATAAGTTTAATATATAAGTAGTAATTAAATAAGATCATTGTGGTAGGACCACGCTGTTGACAGTTTTCTGTCTACAGCCACGTGCCGGTCCGTCCGAGATGGCATACACACTCTAGCAGAAATTCGACGTCCGTAATGTGTTGTTGTGCTTCGTTCAGTAAACGAGAGAACCGAAAGCCTAACTTTATAGATGAATTTGGGGTTTTCCATTAGTAGGCAGCTGCCTCGCTGTACCCCTGGTATTTCAAAGATTCATGGGTGGCAGTAACACTTATTATTAGGTGAGCAGCTTGCTCGTTTGCCACCATCAGCAATAAAAAATAACATACAATACTCCATATATTTTATACGATAGATGGCTATGCAGTTGCCCGTTCATCTCGCAGCTGATTTTTTATTATTCGTATGGGAAACCGAGGGATGATAATAATAATCCATCAACACTTAAGGTGCGTACTTTTAGCAGAAGCTTATATTTGTATTCTCCATGTGATGACGGTGTAAGAAAAGAGTTTGTCACTCTTATCTTGACCGTGAATGCCCTTAAAAAGGACTGAAAAATATAATACATATAACATTTATGCAAGATAAGGATAATTAAATAAAACCATATACCAATCTGTCTAATTAAGGTAAGGGGTTAATTTACCTCCTATTGTGTATGAGATTTGAGCGCAGAAATAGGACGTATATGGTCTAAAATGAAATGATATCAAGACCATAATAGTTCTTATAAAATTTGAGAAAATAAAGTAAATATATATCACTATATTATACTGTGTACTTATCCGTGTGGTGACGGAGAAAGAATACATTTCACCACCTTACTCGTAGGTCTGGTCGTGGTCGTCGTGGTCTTACTCGTGGGTGATCGTAAAAGACGACTAAGGGATATAAAACGTATGTTATATATATGCAAGAGAAGGAAAACTCGAAACAAAATCCTATACCAGAACGTCTGACCAGCGTGGTATAGTAGGTTAATTTCCCTTATATTATGGAGGAGGCTCGCGCTCAAGACCAACAGTGGAACTTAAATTGAGCTGAAATGATGAGATGATGATGTTATACTGTGATCGTGTGACAGAATTGTTATGGCATTTAGCTGTCGAGACGTCGACGTGAGGAGCACAACTCTTCGAGTGGACTATTGAAGTTACAGCCAAATTACCCTTTCTTCATCGTCCTGGCCTTAATCGTCCACAATAGATAAACAGACTTTTAAAGGAACACTTTACACAGCCATATTACATAAATAAAATCATCTTAGCTCATATATGTCCCACTGCTGGGCTCGAGCGTTCTCCACACTAGGGAGGAAATAGACATAGAGGAAATAGAGAAAGATAAAATGGTGTTGGTATAGAGTTTTGTTTCGAGATTTCCTTCGCTTGCATAGATGTTATATGCATATTTTATCCCTTAGTCGTCTTTTACAATCACCCACGGGTTGGACAAGGGGTGGTGAATTGTATTCTTACTCCGTCACCACACAGAAAACATAAATAAAATTACAGTTTGAAAATATTCAACGATCATTGTGCCTTTTGAATCAATACAAATCAAAAGTTATAACAAAAAAAAAACACATTATTTTTATAGTTTTGACACCTATGGAAACTTAATGCGTTAATAAAATCACTTTTTATTATATCGACAACATAAAGTTCAAATTGCAATAAAAATAGATTCTCCAACGTTATTATGTCGACGCGTATACATTTAATTTGCCATTTGTGTGGAGTTTACCCACCAAGAGGCATTACAGAAGCCATATAAGGCTTTTATATGAAAAAATCAGCCATTACCATTTGGAATTGCCACTTGTAAGCATGGCGCGCGCTCTCGAGATCGAGAATATAAAATAAAATACAAACAAGCAATGTAACGCATTATTTTGACTTACAAATTTAATATTTAATTCCTTGAAGTTATTTTTTTATACTTATTATACCAAAAATATTTATTTAGGAATAAAATACTGTTAGTATTTTCAAGTTTCATTTATATTTTTCAGGGTTTTAAAAATTAGATAAAAACATTATACGCTCAAAGTCCATTTATTCTTCATCTTCTCTCTCGCTCATTCATTCATGTTCTCGCCCACTCCTTACGTTTCGTTTCACCTTACAATCCTAAATTTACTATATAGTTTTAACATTGCGAGCATATCAAAAAGCATACCGATAGGGTGAATTTGCAAAAAGAACTAATATCAATACATACAAGGAAATCCATATAATCACAATTCATCTCGTCTGAACATATACATACATCCGATGGCTGGGTACGAGTTTCCATCAAAATAGGAAGATAATTGACCTACTATATCACGCTAGTTAGTCGTGTTGTTAAAGGTTTCTATTTGAAGTTTTCCTTATCTTGCATAGATATTATCTGCGTATTACATCTCTTAATCGTCTTTTGCGATACCCACTACCGAGATAGGGGGATGATAAAATGCATTCTTACTCTGTTACCACATGGAAATTAATCTCAATTATTTTCTTTCTCAAAGTAGTCATCATTCTCCTACTCTTATCCCAATTATTTGGGGTCGATATGTACTCTTCTTTCATACATATTGTAAAAGTTATTGGCAATAGTTTTATGACCGGCCGCCCACCAGACGTCAACCCTCCTTGGAAATATAATTGTTGAACAAACGGCATCAGATGGAGTTGGCCTAGGTCGTTATAAGGCTCTTAGTCGTCTTTTACGACATCCACGAGCAAGTAACTGTTGGTAGTATTTGTAGCCGCTACCACAGAGCAATTAGTATTTATTTATAATTTTCTTTTACCTACATACATACATACATATCATCACGCCATATCCCTTGCAGGGTAGGCAGAGAGAACAGAGTGCCAGAGAATTCTATCTCTGCATACTTCACTCGCTTCCTCAACATTCATATTTTTTTTTTCTTCTACCTCCTCCGCACAATTCCTCACTACCTAAGCAATACTTAAAATTACATTCTCAGGAAATGAAAAATTAGCGTATATATCAATTCAGGTAATAAAATGTGTAGCAAAATGCGTTGAAATCCGTTCCGTGTGCTTTCATAGTTTTATATTAGATAGTATTTTTTGTTTGTGTCATAATCAAATAGATTTACTTGCGCTTGATGCCACCGCAGTAGATACCGTGGAGAAATGGTGCGGAGATATTCCACTACCCGGAATAAAGGCTACGTGAGTACGACAAGATATTTACGTAGGACCACAAGTTTCCGAACAGGTAAGCCGCCGCCTGGTTCACTGATCACAAAAAAAAATATGATTATAAAATGAGAATAGATATATTGCAAGAATCCATGTGATGATGGAGTAAGAACATAATTAACCAACTCCTTTCTTGTCCAGGGGTAATATCCGTGTAATATCTGTATATAATAGACGTGCAAAAGAAGGAAATCTCGAATCCTATGCTAACCTGTCTGACCAGCATGGCATAGTAGCTCAATTTTCCTCTTATTATAAATGAGACGGACCAGTAGCGGAATGTATAAAAAAAATAACATTATCAATATAAAAATATATATTAAATAACGTCATATCTTTAGTGACACTCGCCGGATTAAGAGGAATCGATTGACGTGCGAATCATAAAAATCGGCCCAGGTATATATATAATAGTGCTTCAAAGAAACATACAAACATACACACATACATAGACTGTTAAACACAATACCCCTCCTTTGCAGTTGGGTAAAAATGTATTAAAGTTACTAGTGGACCCGGCAAACTTCGTACCGTCTAATAGTTAATGTACGAAAAGTAAAAATCCCACAACTCGATCGCAGTGCTACCTACCGGGTCTAATTGCGGATCTAAACCATTCTCAAATCCACTTGACACCTACAAAATTTCAACAAAATCCATCCAGCCGTTTAGAAGGAATTCAGTGACATACATACGTACATAAGAGTTATATTTATAAAGATTTTATAAGTTCGCATGTATTTCGCAACAATTTGAAAAAAATCCTTACTAATATTATAAATGCGAAAGTAACTCTGTCTGTCTCTTTCACGGCAAAACTACTGAACCGATCTAAATGAAATTTGGTACACAGATGATCTAGAGCCTGACAAAGGACATGGGCTACTTTTTAATGCCAAAAAAGAGTTGTAAAGGAGGATGAAAAGTTGTAAGTATCGTCATTTTTAAAGCCAGAAGGTTAAAACTTATTTTTAGGATATTGATTAGATATAAATAAATATGACATTAAGCATTTTATAAAAAAAAATAGCCTTAAGGGGTAAAATAAACATAGGGGGTGAAAAACTTTAGGAAAGTAACCTTTTACGCGGGCAAAGCCGCTGGCAGAAGATAGTATTTTATAAGTTCGCAATAGTACGTATTCACAACAATTATGATTGTATAGTTTCACAACATAAAAATATGTATTTTCCAATTTGCAATTCACAACAACTAAAAAATAATTATTTTATAAGTTCGCAATAGGGGAATACTCAGAGGAATGTTGCTTAGATATCAATTTCATAACACGGTACCTATATACAAACAACAAAGTATCTTTTCCAGGATAAAAAAGGATTTGATGTAACGCACATGTGCTCATGCTTGAAAATATTGTGTATAAAAAATTTAAAGTTAATCTTTATAAGTATATAACGCACTCACTGCCTTTGAGTAACATAAACCTGTATTCACATTAATAATGAACAGGCAGTGTGACCGAGTGGTCTAAGGCGCTGGTTTAAGACACCGTAGGCACGAGTTCGAATCTCACCGCCGCCGAGCTCTTTCATCACTAAATTCCATTTAACTCTTTCAAATAATTGAATTATATTAATCATTTCAACTTTTTTTTCTTTCTTCTTTTTCTTTTTTTATAATGAAGAATTAGGATTTATTTTGTTTCTTTCTTTTTTTATAGTTTGTTTCCGTAATTTGTTGCCATTTTTGTGCATGCTGTGATAGCTTAAGAATTGAGCATTTAGTTTAATTTTATGTTATATTTATATTTTAATATCTACAATGTATCAATTACTAGCTATCCTAAAAATGAATAAATAAATAATATGTTTTCTCTGTGTGATGACGAACTAAGAATAAAATATAACGCTATCTGTTTCTTAGTTCGTAAGATTTACAATAAATGGCAAATGAAGCACTAGAGCAATGGGCAGCAGTGCTCTCCTTTTTTTGACAGGCTATAGTTTGGTTGCTGTCCGTTTTATGGTACCAATTTCTAGAGATCTGTAGCCGGCCCAGTCCTAAGGAACTCATAATAACAACTGAGTTTAACAAACCGCCTGCAACAGTCGATTATAGCACTATCCTACGGAATACGGAAGCCTATGATCAATAGTAGACGTTTATATGGTTATTATTTTCTTTCTTTCTTTTTTACAGACAAATATACTGTCATAAGGAAACAATCCTTGTATTACGAGGTCTTTACAAATACTACAAAAAATTTAACGAGAAGAAATTACACTCAGAACAACAATAATAGAGTATTGTTTTGCATGTGAAGCCAACTCCCGACACAGGCATGTTAAGTTAGTAACAACTGCGCTCTTTGTGCAATGTCTGAAAAATTTGAACAGAAAATGTACCAATGAAACATTGGCTTTATATTTTACGCAACACAAGCCTGACAACAGGTGTTATGTGATAATGAGTAAACAGGCTTTGAATTGTTAATGAAGGCACTCGCTACAGGGTGGCGGGCATCATGGGACGCTTGTGACGTCATCGGTGGGGACGCTGCAAGCAAAACAGTAATTTTGTAGCATCATTATAATTTAAAACATTAATATATCACGCACGTATCAGTACATCCTCTTATCTATTGGCCTATTAGCCAATTTTTGCTTCATGTCTCCCGCTTTGCATAGTTTAAGTGAAATTTTTTCAACTCCCCCTGTTTTTCTTTTCTAATTAAATTTGTTGCGGGTTCCAAGACAATTAAAATCATTTCCCGGGACTGCCTGAGGGTCAAACCTCGGTGTCATTTATAGTGACCATTGTGGATCTTGGCTTACAGGAGTTACAGTGGTGGGAATGTGTGGTGAGATTAGTCCCAAAAAAAAAATACTTTTTAGTTTTACTTTGTATAGTATATTAACCATTTATGACATATTGACTACTTATTTAATCCAATAAATGAGCGTCGAAGCGGGTTCGATTCCTAGTTCGATCAAAGAATTACAGAATTTTCTAAAGATCCCACACTAGCTTATTTCGAACTCGTGGTTGTATTACTATAAGTGCTATTGTTAATTAGCTCTTTCATCATCATCATTTCAGCTCTTATATGTCCCACTGTTGGGCTCGAGTCTCCTCGATAATGGGAGGGTAATTGACCTACTATACCACACTGGTCAGACGAGTTGGTATAGGATTTTGTTTCGAGTTTTCCTTCTCTCGCATAGATGTTATATGCATTTTATATCCCTTAGTCGTCTCGTAGGATCACCCACGGGTATGATATGGGGTGGTGAATAGTATTCTTACTCCATCACCACACGGAAAAAAAAATACTTATGTCTTATCAATATATATATTATGATTGAATTATGTACCGCTATTGTTAATGTCAATATATAGAATTATTCTTTAAGTAATATTACTAATAGGTATTAAGCTTATTTAATAATAGGCTTAAATAAGAGATTAATATATCTTCTAGTTAGAAGACATGTGCGAATACTTCATGCTATTAATATAGGAATTACATATTTGAGAGGTCTGTTTTCAAATGAATTAATTAATTTGTTGTTTAAAACATTAATCTGAATAATATCTTATGTTGCGAATATTACCACAGATTACTAAATAAGTATTACGCATTACAAATAAAACTATTTTTTAAGGATTCTGTGGCGGTTATAATTTATTTTTACTTTCAATAAATTTCAAATATTTTCTGACGTTCACTTACACAGCAGCACTGAGGTGTTTCACATCCAATAAGTCATCATTATTACAAAGATTTTTGTGTACCCACTACAGTATAAGTTATTGAATTTTAAACTACATTTTTGATACAAATTCATTGTCTATATAATAATAAAATGATTCCATACAAAAAATATTTTGTTCTTACTCAATAATTACTAAACATTCAATTTATGGTAATTATTATATTGTGACAATGATACTTTGAGAAAAATCCGTCAAGAAAATTCAGAGGGACTTATAATTGACTTTTAAGGGGCAACTTACTTCACCTTACTAATATTATAAATGCGAAATTAACTCTGTCTGTCTGTCGTTCTTTCACGCCAAAACTACAGAACCGATCTAAATGAAATTTGATACACAGATAGTCTAGAGCCTGATAAAGGACATAGGATAGATTTTTAATGCAAAAAAGGTTGTAAAGGGGGATGAAAAGTTGTAAGAAAGTATCGTCATTTTTAAAGCCAGAAGCTTGAAACTTATTTTTAGGCTATTGATTAGATATACATAAATATGACATTAACATGTTGTAAAAAGTTACACTTAAGGGGTAAAATAAAAATAGGGAATGAAAATCATCGGCGAAGCCACGAGCAGAAACTAGTATTGAATAATCTTTAACTATTATTGAGGGTCAAATCTACAAAGTAAGCGCTCAGTTTCTTGATATCATTTAATAGTCTCATTCTTCTACATTAGAGAAGAATACTCTTCAAATAAGGCTATGGAAAATTGGGATTAATGCAATATTCTGGAACAAACTTTTGACTTACAAATACCTTTGAAAAATAATATATATATTATTATGAATAAAAAGTATTTTGTGATCAAAATGTTCCAAATTTTACATTTCATATATTGTGATATGCATATTAGATACCTATGATAATGAGCTAACCTCAATATGTAGATAAGGTCACGTTTAAAACCCACCCTTGGTAAGACCGTAAACCATTCTTCAGACCTAACGACATTTTTTCCATTTCCCCTAATAGCACATATCAACGTTCATACCTCCTCCACCTCAAATATCCCATATGGAATTCAATAACTACCAGAGACGGATCGCCGTTTGTCAAATACGTAATTCATTTTTGGACCAACTAAAATAATATTATTTCATTTCTTGAAGATATATCAAGACATTTATTGCAAGCATTGACCTATGAACAGACCTGCTAGTACCTACATACATAAACAGATCGCAGATAATTCATCAGAATATGGAGTACGCCTACACCTTGTTCAAGAGATAATCTAGAAATAATGTAGACTTCGCTTTACTTAAATCAAGTTCAAGCTAAAAGAATCCGCGAACAGCATCGTGTATAAGTTTACACAAACCACTTTTGACCCCTTCATAACTGAAAAACTATTTAACACAAACTCACTAATTTTGGTTTACTTATTCCTCCAAATAAATTTAAACTTTTTTTTTGGGCTTTGGACATGGTCGCGCCCCGCCAAATCGGTCCGGGGCGACAAAAGAGGCGGCGCGCAAAATCAATTTGTACCTCAATGTTATGGTTAGATCATAAGTTATTTACTTTATGTAAATACATACATACATATCATCACGCCATATCCCTTGCAGGGTAGGCAGAGAGAACAGAGTGCCAGAGAACTCTATCTCTGCATACTTCACTCGCTTCCTCAACATTCATAATTCTCTTCATACACGCTCGCCGGTTTCAGAGACTCTTGACTCCACCTTCCTTCAGTACATGACCGATCTGGTCTAGGTAGGTTAGTCTCGGTCTCCCTCGGTACCTACATCCTTCCACTTTCGCATTGTATATCTTCTTAACCAAGCGTTCGTTCGGCATTCTTTCCACATGTCCGAACCATCGGAGCATTCCCTTTCGCATCTTTACACCAATACTCTCTTTCATACCTACTCGCTCTCTTACGTCGTCGTTACGAATGCGGTCGGTCAGCCTAACTCCACAGGCTTTATGTAAATAATTCTACTATCGGCATTTAAAGTCGTATTTTTAAATAGCAAATATTTTTGTCTGTCCGTGTGGTGACAGTACAAGAATACAATTCACCACCCTTTATTTTACCCGTGGGTGTTGTAAAAGACGTAAGGAATATGATATGAGAAGTTTCGAGTTTACCACTTGAAGAAAAAATTATACCAACTAGTCTTTATTTTTCTTGCAGTGGACTATGGATGTGGTCGCGTCCCGCCAAATCAGTCCGGGGCGACGTAAAAGGCGGCGCGTAACCCCATAGACCCACCCTGCAAGAACATCTCTCTTCGCCGTGTGAGCGGCGGCTTGTCTTCGGTGGCATATCAACTAGTCTAACCTATGTAATGTAGTAGGTCAATTTCTATCCGATTATCGAGAAGGCTCCGAACCTAGCAGTGGGACTTGTATGAACTGAGATGAAATTGTTTATTAAATTTACTTAAGAATGTTATACCTATATTCTTCTAATAAAATATTGATAGTGGTAGTACCACGCTGTTGATAGTTCTCTGTCTACAGCCGCGGGTCAGTCCGTCCGGGTCCGGTACCAGACTCTCGCAGAAGATCGACGTATAAGTAATGGCAATGTGCTATTGCGCTTCGTTCATTGAGCGAGAGAGACGGAAGCCCAATTGGGTGGGTTTGGGGTTTATATTGGTAGGCATCTGCCTAGTTATACCCTTAGTATTGCAAAGGTCCATGGGCGGCAGTTACACTTACCATCAGGTGTGCTGCTTACTCGTTTGCCATCACTAGCAATAAAAAAAAAGAAAACTCAATTTCATTGTTATCTATAGAATTTTTCACCCATTTAGATCTCAAATATTTTCTTGATGAAGTAAACAACTACACTTTAATTATCATAACATTAAACTTGGCCATTTTCGTTCATATTTATATTTTTCGTGGAATATACATGGCTTACTGTCACGATGAATTAATGGGTAATGTGTACTTAATCCAGCAATGTAGCCTAACATTTCACGATAATTGATAAACATATACAAATGTCTTTTACTATGAACTCACCTTTTTTAGGCAGCGCGCGACCCCATAGACTCACCATGCAAAGCACCTCTCTTCGCCAGCGGTACCCGATCTTTGTCTTCAGTGGCTTACTACGAATTCACCTACTTACATATGAAACGAAGAGGTAGATTTAAAACTATCATTATTTTTTTTTATACGAATGTGTTTATTTATTATGTATAGATAGTTTACACACTTTATCTGCTTAACCGAAGCTCTTGAAATTATGCCTACAATAACGTTGAAAATAGTCAACAATATCGAAAAGAATATAAGAAAAATGTATATAACTTTCATTCAGAGGTATTGTCGTATTTTTTTTTTGTTGCATATAGTGGCAAACGAGCAAACAGCATGCCGAATGCTGTGTGGCCTTACAACTACAGGTTACAATATAAATTTAATAAATATTGTATAAGCAAATCCAAAAGTATTAATTCGTACGCCATAATCAGTCTGATTGATTTAAACTAATAATAACATAAATTTAAACTGATTGCTTTCAATGTTAAATGAAGCTTTTATATATAATATTTGATAATGAAACCTATTTACCGTTCGTATAAAGTTCGTTAACTTAATAATTCATATAAAGTTCATTAACTTATTAACTGGTAATAAAATTTTATTAATTTGAGATACTTTTTTAAATACATATTTACTTTTTGAAATACGTAGATACGATTATGTGAAAGTCCTCAACCATTGTGATCATACTGAAGAATATATGAGTATATTAAAGATATGAGTATATTAAAAGCGGCAATGCAATAATTCATAAGGCAAATAAAGTTAATAAAAGAAATATTCTGCTATTAAGTCGGTGTTTTTTGTGAATATTACCTATTTGTATTTCTTTACAGGACCGTTCTGACTTTCTGAGTGGCCGTCTCGTCAGGAGGCCTATGTCCAACAATGGTCATCTACGAGCTGATGAATGGATTATATTTGTTTTAATATTTTTTTTAAATTGTTTCTTGGAGTACATTACTGTGAACTGGTTATATGGTTATAAAAATCTTTCTAAAATAGTAAACACGGTGTGTGTTTATTTGTAAATTGATATTTTTTTTTAATTTTACTATAAGAAAATATTCATTGTTTTGCAAAGGATTTTACAAACAATAACGAACACAAATTATACTCAGACTCATAACAACAATTTGGGGATCGTTCCATTTTCATGCGTGAAAATTGAACCTAGACCACTGACATAGTGTGATAGTATTATAACCACTACGCCATTTGTGCAGTCTATATACCTAATTCTAACAAGATATAATAACGATTGAAGCTTACCTTTCAATTTCCCCATCACTGGCGCCCCTTTTACACTCCCTTTTAAATCCGCACATATTCCTCATTTTTTACATTGTCATCTCATAAATCACAATTAAATATCAACATAGGCATCATTGAAATAAATAGATACATGTACATTTGATCAAAATTTCTAAGACTTTGTGTCCAAATCTATACTAATATTATAAAGCGGAAGAGTTTGTTTGTTTGTTTAAACGCGCTAATCTCAGGAACTACTGGTCCGATTTGAAAAATTCTTTTTTTGTTGGATAGTCCATTTATAGAAAAAGGCTTTAGGCTATCCAACATTACGCTGCGACCAATAGGAGCAGAGCAACAATGATGAATGTGTAAAAATCGGGTTTTTGTTTCCTTTTGAGAGCTTCCGCTGCGTAAATGGTTAAAGTTGCGCAAAAATTATGTACTATATAATTGTTCCCCTTTTAAAGTTCTAAATAAAAGTCCGCGACAGCATATGTCTATCTTTTAAGATTGGCTCACTATAACCTTTTTTTATGCTAATCAAATTTGTTTTAAAATAATGTGATATTTTCGAAGGTGTTTTTATAAACATAATATTAATCCTTATCCAAATAAATGAGTTATTCATCACAAGTATTTAATTTAAAACAAAATTGCTCTTTACATTATTTGTTTTCAATGAATATCTTAGGAAATATCGCAGTTTAAAAATAACATCGCAGCAAAATAATGATCAAGTACTGGGCGCGCATTTACGATAAAAATACTGGGTCTTATAATCTTATATTAAAAAAAAACTCAAACTAATGACTCAAAATAAAAGGGTCATGTAGGTACCTAAAACAGCTTTAACGTATGTATTATTTAAAAATATTTCCACCTTTTACGTAAACGAATTCGCGAGTTGAAGTTAACGTTAGCCCAAAGTAACCATTCCAGGCGGACGAAGTCGCGGGCGGAAGCTAGTATCATATATATTTATGACATTTAACCACAAAGTCATAGACATGAAGGAAGGAAGGTGGAGTCAAGAGTCTCCGAAACCGGCGAGCGTGTATGAAGAGAATTATGAGTGTTGAGGAAGCTAGTGAAGTATGCAAGGATAGAGTTCTCTGGCACTATGTTCTCTCTGCCTACCCTGCAAGGGATATGGCGTGATGATATGTATGTATGTATGTATGTCATAGACATTTAAAAAATATATCTATCCTGATAAGATATTTCTTTTTATATTTTCTTTTATAGTTTATCATTTTTTTTATTTTATAAAATTCAATGTTAATGAAAATTGCGTATACAATAGGTAAAGAAATACTTTAATATAATTTATTTCTAAACATAAAAATGAAGGCATTAAAAGATGTATTCAATTATTTCTGTTCACTTATTTATTTTTAAAAATGTGTTTTTTTTTCTATGTAAACGCATTGTTTGAGCTTTGATTTATATGGCGTTGAGCTATCCTAAAGAACTAATTTTTACGTAACTCAAAAATACTTTATTTTAAGCTACGCTTGAAATTAAGTTGATACTCAGTAGCAATACCAAGTTCGTCCCTGCATATTACCACTAAGATGTCCTCGCTAAGGGAACAAAAGCTATTTCTCGTAATGTGCCATAAAACCTTATAGGAAAGTCATTGCTTATCTCAAAGCATTTTGTCGGCGATTGACGGGGCAACGTCACCAATAACTTAAATTATACATAGGCATCGCTGTAATAAATTACGTTAAGCTATTTATTTGTTGATAAGTACTAGTAACTCATCATTCTCCTACTCTTATTCCAATTACTTGGGGTCGATACAATATGTACTCTTCTTTCATAGTACATATTGTAAAATTTATTGGTAATAGTTTTATAACCAGCCGCCTGTCAGACGTCAACCCTCCTTGGGAATGCAATTGCTGACCAAACGGCATCAGATGGAGTTGGCTCAGGTCGTTATAAAGCTCTTAGTCGTCTTTTACGACATCCACAAGCAAAGTAAGGGTTGGTAGTATTCGTAGCCACTACCACACAGCTAGATAAGTACTAGAAAATATTCTAAAAAATAAATATGATATAATCATTGATATTGGGCTTTCTAATCAATTTCAACAGAACATAACATTCTAATAATAGAAACTCTTCAACAAAATTGACAACCACCTGACTTTCAGCAACTAAAAGAGAATTAATTATGACAGCAGGTACCTACGGCACATAGGTACTTTTATTTATTATAACAACTCAAAAATAAATATATCGCTATTCTGTAATCATGTCTCACTCAAACTAAAAAGCGCTTTCAGAGTTCATTAATGCACTAAGGCTTTCGCTCAATAATATTCAAACTTCGGAAACTTCGGAATGATCGGATTCGTTTCGAAAAATGTGTACTTTGTGTTAGTTACTAATCTTATAAAGTTACCTAAAAACATCTCGTATGTTAAATATCGGACTATCTATATAGATCTACATAGGATAAGCCTTATCACGGAATTCCTTTTTTTTAATAAATTTCTAAAATGTGAAAACTGTCAACGGAACTAGGATTTTAATTTAAGACTACTTATATCACCGCGACTAAAAAAATGTCGGTTTTAGATGTACATCCAAGCAATTTAGCCAAGATCAAAGTATAGGTTTTTGAAATAAAACTATTTTTACGCATTCTATCGCTTTTATATTTTATTTTTAATTTCTCCGCGTTTCGAACGCTTTACAATGGTCGTATTTAAAGTTTCATTTCTGTGCATCGCGTTTAATGACAGCCGCGCGCGTTTAAACGCTTACGACTGTCGCGCGCGGCCGATGCGACAATAATCAAAATATGAAAATGTAGGGCACCATTTCCAAGGTCCGCGACAAATAGACGTAAACTGTACCATACATTTTCATACATTGTCTGTTGTCGCATGAGATACGCGCGTCAATCGTAAACGAGAGAACGCGCGCGGCCGCGTTTAAACGCGATGCACGGAAAAGAACCTTAATCATGAACGCTGTAAAGTGTTCAAAATGGCTGGAAATTAAAAATCAAATACAAACGCGATAGAATCCGTAAAAAAAAAATATTTCAAATGTGTAATACTCGCGTAAACACCAGAAATCATAGTTTTTTTTTTAGTTAAATAACTAAAAAAAAATAATTGATACTATTACTAACTTGTTATTAAACTACGAAATTAGTGTAAATATTACAAATTACTGTCACGTAAATTGTTATGTATCTAGTTGACGATAACACTAAGCAAGCTCCAGTCTCCACAAGACTCTCGCACTTGTGGAATCAGCCTAGCTAAAAGACTAAATCCGGGATAGGCAAGAAACGTAAGATAGTGCGTCATAGTAGTGGTAGGGCTACATTTAGGCTTATTTTCAATTCCTTTTTGAACATTTAAGATTAATAACAAACACAATATTTTGATCGAAATTTCAAAAATTATCGTCGGCTAAAGAGTATAAAAGTAAATCGAAAAAAAAAGAGCTAAATAAAGCGACATTTTAATCCAACAACACAGATATATTTTAACCAACATTATCATAATCGAGTGTATATGCTCCAATAAGCAAAAATATATTATCAAAAGAATTAGTACCTACCTATAATAAAGTATAGTACCACAGAGACCAACATAATATTATTTGTTTAACTCTTTATTATATTCGTAGCACTGAAAATGGATGTAAAAGAAAATTTAACACAAACGCTACTAAATAAATACGTTTAGGCTTAACAAACGTCGTTCTCTGGAGGCAGATAAGAGTTGACAATGTAATATTACGTTATGAAAAAATAGGTATAACTTAGTGGGGAAACTTGCAGAAAAGTATCAGGTTTAAGGCTCACGACGTAGGTCTCTATCTTTTAGGAGAAGAAGAATTTGTGTACTAAATTAGACACTATTAATCATCGTTTACTTTAACAGCTAAGAAATTTGCTGTGTGGTAGCGGCTACGAATACTACCAACGCTTACTTTGCTCGTGGATGTCGTAAAAGACGATTAAGAGACTTATATAGACCTGGGCCAACTACATCTGATGCCGTTTGGTCAACAATTACATTCCCAAGGAGGGTTAACGACTGGCAGGCGGCCGCTTAAAAAACTATTGCCAATAACTTTTACAATATGTACTATGAAAGAAGAGTACATATTGTATCGACCTCAAGTAATTGGGATAAGAGTAGGAGAATGATGACTTTAACAGCTAAGAAAAAATACCTTGAGGGAATTCGCAATAATAATAAAGATAATAAGAGAAACTAGTCCACCGAACTCTCAACTCCCAGCCCCATAATCAGATATTAGACACCATCATTACATAATCGCTTTACACCTACCGTTCGACTTCAGCTCAGTACCTCACAATCTCAGTATCATACTTATAAGTATGCCCCTGGATTAAAAAAAAAGGCAAGGTAATCGTATTAATTAAATAATGAAATATTCTGATATAGATTTTACTCAAACAAATCAATCAATCCCGGCTTAGTATTTACAGAAAATTAATTATTTGCATCAGTAAAATTGATATAAAATTATAACGTATGGTCTCTGGAGAACGATATTTCCCTGCTCCCACAAACGGTCATTAATTTCCCAAAAGATCGTCCGACTAATTATAAAGGTTTATATTTAACTCCGCCACAAGAGACTTTATTCAACTGTTCATTTCTTCCGATATTTTATTCAGTATCATTACAGGTTGATTTACCTTATAGTTGAATAACTTGGTAGGTATTAATACAGTATTGATTTTCTATTATCATCCCTGATTTAATTTTTATATAAACTAGAAATTAAAGGTATTTCCACTGTATTGTAACTCTGCCGCGCACTAATAAATTGCGCCTTAAGACAAAACATATTACCCTGACGCGTAGGAACGTCAGGAACTGGGACGCGGTCGCAGCCTTCTGCGAGGCAGTAGTCTCGCGGAAGGAGGCGGCGGAGCGCGTGCGCGAGGAGCGTCTCTGGCGACTGGGGCGACGTAGGTGCTATTACCTGCGCCTGATGCCGCCCTAGCCGAGGCCACGGGTGACTGGACCGGGGAATTAGTCCGTCACCCGCCGAGAGGCTGACCGCGCGAGGAGGGACCGACGTCCGCCCCTTGGGGACGTCGCTCAAGGGGAGGGTACCTCTCAGGGGGTATTCCGTCGGGCCGGCCACTGACGACAAGTTCACGCTGCCCCAGTGGCCGGTACAACGACGTAGGCGAGGTTCGTGGTTGGATTACGGGTATGCGTGCGTACGCCCCTCTGTCGCCCCGGACGGAGTGGTGCGAGAAGAGCGCCGACCATAACCCACCCCAAAAAAAAAAAAAAAAAAAAAAAGGCAAAACATTTACAATACAAATTTTATATGTATTTTATTCGTCACTTTTAACGTTTTTTTTTATTTTCAATTTTGGTCGCGTTAGTGTAAATTTTATTATTCTAATCCAAGAAGAAATAAGGAATATTTTTCTTTATAAATGAAAATTATAGGTAGTACAGGGTGGGCCTTCACCAAAAGTCGTTCTGTTGATAATGGATGCTTCAACATCAGAGCTAGAGGAACGCAGAAGTGACATGTGATAGGTTTGTGTGGAAGTAAATTGCGGGGACCCTCAAGTAATTAAGATAAAAGCAGGGTAATGATGATGATGATAACCTCAGGGTATATATATATCCCTAGCCGAGGCCGCGGGTAACTGGAACGTGGAATTAGCCCGTCACCCACCGAGAGGCTGACCGCGAGGAAATGACCGACATCCTCCCCCATGACGTCGCTCAAGAAGAGAGTACCCCTCAAGGGCTATTTCATCGGAAGGGCCACTGACGAGAAGTTCACGCTGCTCCGGTAGCCGGTCCAACGACGAAGGCGAGATTCACGGGTGGGTTACGAGTGTGCGTGCTTACGCCCCTCTGTTGTTGTTACGCCCCCGGACGGAGTGGTGAAAGGAGCGCGCCGCACCGTAGCACAAATAAAGGGTGTATATATATATATAGCCTATTTTATACAAAATATCCAAAAGTTAGGCCTTAGTATTTAAGACGTAAAAGCAAGTACAAAGAAAAGCAATCAACCTCATATTATCTTACATGTATAAAGTTTGTGTAGAATATTTATAAGTATTCAACAAATCATCAAATTAATTAATAAGGAAAAATATGTGTACAAAATTGTAACGTTTATTATTTGCGTTATAAATGTACTTCCCCTTTTTTACCAACAAATAAATAAGGCACTGTTCGATATCAATGTCATTAAACAAAAAACATATGTGGTCTGTTCTAACTGGTTTTTATAATAAACTGGTCGTATTAGCAAATAGGCTTGCTTACTTTTTTAAGGACGTTATTTTATTTGAATATCCATTTGAATATTTATATATTTTAAGAATGTTATTGAATATCTACATGACCCTATGACTATATGCCTTATGACTTTAATAATGTCCATAATTTATAAAAACCCGTAATGTAGTAACCCGTATGACGTAATGTAGGTAATGTGTACATATAGCGAGGTATAGTATGCCAATTTCCCAATCAATTGGAGTAAACTTAGTGTACCAATGCGATATACAAACATCTTCTTTTCACCACATATACGTCTCAATGTTGAGCTTAGGACTCCTTTAGAAAAAATGACTAACTATACCACGCTATGGTAAGGTCGATCGGCAAAGGGCTTTGTATCGACTTTCCCTTCCTTAGTATCAATGTTATCTTCACATCACACCCTTATTTTGTCTTTTACTATAATCACGGGCAAGAGAGGTAGTGATAAATTTTATTCTTATACCATCGCCATTAAAAAAATAATAAACGAAAACATACATTTAGATAAATTTACATACACATACGCAGTTAAAATTACACATATGACTGACCCACACCAGCCGAACCAAGGGCGAAGGGAAGGGAATATGATAAATATAACGGTGGGTTATGGGTCCATGCGCCTCCCTTTCGTCGTCCCGAATAGACGACCTGTGTCCCGACCATAGCCTGCCAAAAAAAAGTTGACCTACACTATTCTACGTGGGAGCGGGAACTACTCCTTTAGGGGAGCTCGATATATACATACTGTATAAAAAATTACTGTAGCTGCCCTACATAATACATTATGTAGACTGCATTTTACGAAGACACGAGGAGTTAAACTTATTAAGGATGCAGTCGGGTCGAACGTACAGGAATCATTTAACGTGCAAATGGAAAAGTCGAATATCAAATTGAATGAAGTGCATTTTCGTGTTGTACGTATTCCGATTAAGTTCGGAGTGATTTTTTTATTCAAATACTATTTAATTGCTTTAATAATTTTTAATATAATGAAATTTTGATATTCGGTGGGGAAATTATTATAAACCTGATACTTTTTTTAATTTATATTTTCTCACATACTTAATGATAGACTTCCTACAAGAAAATCTGTTAAAATTCAAATAATAAGAGCCACACAAGGTCTAATTGCTTACTTTTGATGTTTGTAAGTGAAGGTTAAAAATACAGTTAGTTCCAGTTGGTGAGGGGTAACCGCTAAGCGATTATTAGGAACTAGTAATACAACTGCAATTTTGAACCTGCCTACCAAGCATGATAACTATAGAATTATTGTTTCTTGGGAAGACCTATATCTAATATACAGAATGTAAGAGGACCGCTCCCGAAAACAAAGACAGGTAATCCTACTAGTCCTACTTGTAATGATAGGCTAGAAAAAAAACGATTCGGATGAAAAAATATTTTTTTTTTAACCACGCGAGGTCGTTGAACTCTTGAACATATGATCGTGAGTTTTGAATAGATTGCGTCTTTTCTCATCCGAGTAAAGTAACGTATTTTTTATCGAGTTATCGTTACATGGCACTGTCCTAATACGATGGAATGTGAAAAAAACTTGAAAACATTTGTGGAAAAAAAATTTTTTTTTCATCCTGATCGATTTTTTTTCTAGCCTATCATTACAAGTAGGACTAGTAGGGTCACCTGTCGTTGTTTTCGGGAGCGGTCCACTTCCACCCTGTATAACGCCTATAGGCTGAAGCGCTACCATGCGATGGAACATAGTAGTTCTTTACTACAAATAAAGCCACAGAGATACAATTGCAAATATATTAAATTCATTTAGAACAATGTTGTTCAAACCGTGGGTTATGACCCTGAGAGGAATCCTGAAGTCTTACTCGATGGTTGGGCAACCCATCAAAAGAAACATTTCTAGGTAAAGAAACATTTCTAGGAAAAACCCTATAATAAACTTACAATTTCAGTGAGAAAGATGGGCTTGTATTTTCCATAAAATTGTTAAAATATAATTCTATTTTTAAGATGTAAATAATCATATTATTTCCAACCTACTTACCGTATACATATTTACATCAGAGCTAACGTAATTTCATTACAAAAGGTAGGTGCTTTGTGTTTGTTTTGTGCTTTTTTTGTAGGTGTTTTTGCTTTTGCTTGCGTTGATTTTAGCCTAGCTTTTAGACGGTAAAGGGGTCGTTTATTTAAATAAAATGAATAACACTGGAATGGAGTTTCCCATGTGGTGACAGAGTAAGAATACAATTCACCACCACCTATCTTACCCGTGGGTGATCATAACAGACGACTAAGGGATAAAATATGCATATAATATCTATGCATGATGAGGAAAACTCGAAATAAAACCCTATACCACCACGTCTGACCAGCGTAAGTCAATTTCCCTTCTATATAGTGGAAGAGGCTCGATACCAGCAATGGGATGATTTAGTGCTTTAATAAATTCGACCAATACAAATTTTCTATACATTGCTGCTCGCAACCATACAATATCCAATCATTGTAAGAACTACTCGTAATAATGATCGTTATAAATATCATACGCGAGAGTACCAATTAAATAACAAAATCATGAAAGCATTAAATAAATTTGAATCCATTATATTGTAAGGCGTGTTAAAGTTGATCTTTGTGTGCTTATAAACCCTATACCCTTTTAAAACGAACGAAATCAATTTAAGGATAATTACATCTTCGTATCGGTATTGTGAATATTTGTCGCAAGGATGTACGCAGAATAGTGAATAGACGGGTTGATTAATGTTCACAAACGAAAGGGAAATTGGGACTAAATCAATTTATTCACAACAATTTATAACTCTCTCGATTCCATTAATTGTTGTTTTACATTGTTAAGTATAAATAAGTTTAACAAACGTATTGTTATTAATTTCAAATAATTGGTTATAAATGAATACGTTATGCAATTACCGATACGTATTGGTTAACATAATGGTTTTTTCTCAAACATGCTTGGAAATTGGAGCATTATTTTGACAACCTTCTTCGAGATAAATCGAAATTGCTGTATTAAGCGAGCAGCGGCCGGCCCAAAATGTACGAAAATCCATATCTGTCGTGTTTTAGCGGACAAATAAATATATATATATGTAAATTCATATCTATCGTGTATTTTAAAAATGGAACGATTTGTTACTTCAAATTCTAGTAACCATATAGGCAACTTATCAGAGTTTTATTTAAATTTCGAACTGGCTTGAAAAGAAAGCTGTTAAATAATGAAAAAAAAAAAACAAATGACCCCTGTAGCACCAGAAAAATGTTGTTCATTGTTCGTCATGTATACAGTTCTACTTAGTACTGGTTAGTTTTAATTTCCGCGCATTATTTGAGAAAAGCACTATACAAGCCTTGGCCACAACTAGAAATTCATGGACTTACGTATGTGCACATTTTCACGTCCGTCCATCAATACCTCTTTTGCTGACCGCTGCAGTAATGTACTATTATAATGATTTCTGATGTTTACGTGATTTACACATTTGAAATAAAACCTATAAATGCTTTGTCTAACACCTTAGTCCTCCTGTAACCATGAACGCTGTGAAGTTTTCGAAACGTTGGGACATTGAAAATCAAATACAAAGACGATAGAATCCGTAAAAATAGTTTTATTTAAAAAATTACAGTTTCTAATAATGAGTTGTGTGGTAACGTCTACGAATACTATCAACCCTTATTTTGCTGGTAGATGTTGTAAAAGATGACTAAGAGCTTTATAACGACCTGGGCCAACTCCATCTGATGCCGTTTGGTCAACAATTATATGCCCAAGGAGGATTGACGTCTGGCAGGCGGCAGGTCAACTGGTCATAAAACTATTGCCAATAACTTTAACAATATGTACTATGAAAGAAGAGTACCTACATATTGTATCAACCCCAAGTAATTGGGATAAGAGTAGGAGAATGTTGATGATGGCTTGTAAAGTTTACGCGAATATTTATACGTTAAAATAAAACTGATTTTACGGATTTTATCGCTGTTGGATTTGTAATTACCCCAACATTTGAAAACTTATCAGTATAAATAGTCGATGAATATATAAACACTGAATTATTCATTTTAAATGAGTATTATTTTTTTATTCATTATTTAACAGCGTATTTTCCTTGACTTTTTTTTTTTTTTATAGCTTATGGTGGCAAACGAGCATGCAGCACACCTGATAGTAAGTGTCACTGCCGCCCATGGACCTTTGCCAATGATATATCTAGGCCGCTGCCTACCAATACTAACCCCGAACCCACCCCCAGTTGGGCTTCCGACTCTCTCGCTTACCAAACGAAGCGCAATAACATATTGCCATTACTCAGACGTTGATCTTCTGCGAGAGTGTGGTGCTACCCTGGACGGACCGGCCCGCGGCTGTAGACAGAGAACTGTCCATAGCGTGGTCCTCCCACAATAGAACTTGACTTGTTGTTTTTATTTGTCCACGAATTACAGGACTAGTAATGGCACTCATTATCTCGTTTATTAGAAATTTAGATGTTGACAATATTGCAAAACAGATCGTTTTGCCGATGTATATAAAACATATGAAACCCATATGATACCTGTTTTCAGAAATAACTTCTAAAACCTAAGTATTACTTAAAACAATATAAATAACACAGTTTAATTTTATTTATCATTTATATTTAGCTTTAGGTATTACCTAAAATTTAGGCGTTGAAATAGTAACAAAATAATTCCGTCTATAAGATCTAAATTAATGATGACTGATGAAATACTATGTTTAAAATGAACGGCTAATAGACAAATATACACTTACGAATTCATAAACACAGATAATTGTATTGCACAAATAACGTATTACTTTAATATTATGCAAAATACAAATGTCGATAAAACACCATCATTATTGCGCTGATAACGAACGCTATCGCAAAGAAATATTACGCCGATATTACAGGAACCATTACGTGGGAAGGGAAACGGGAGAGTAGACAAAACGAATCGCGTGAAATGTGGGCTCTACCTATAATCACTTCTTACCGGATAAAAATAAACCTTCGAACTGTAGAAAGAAGGTTTAAAATCTATTGAATATGTTAGTGATTCGAGTGTAGTTAACGCATATCACGCATTTGGATAGCAAGCTCTGCCCAGGTGGAAACGCCGTGATCGATTGCCCCTTTGTCGCATCGCAACTAAGGCGTATATTACTGGGAAACATTTCTTCTGTTGTCATCACAGTTTTCTACGTTTCATATTGATGAATTGGTACCACAATGTTACAAGACAATTATTGCTTTTGAATTGAATTTTTATTTCGTTTGAAATCGTTTCGAACCTTTTGAACGTAATTGCTTAATGGAATCTTCTAAAATATAATGACGGTATTTTAAAAGGAAGCAGTTAACCATTACTTTTCTTTTTAGCAAGATGGTATCAGTGATGTAAGCGGCGTCACACGTATTAAAATTTAATTATAACGTACTTGATAACGTCTAATTAATACTTACCGTCCCTACCCACTTTATAAAATGGATCATCATTCTCCTACTCTTATTACAATAACTTGGGGTTGACGCAATATACACTCATTTGCAAAAAAAACGGGCACCTAAGCAATGAACCATTTCAAATGTTAATATTTCTTTGTTTGATAATTATAGGTAGTTTTATCCACACAATTTGGTAAATTAATAAGAAAATAATCGTTTTCATCAGTATTTCATAAAATTTAGATACAATTTATGGGAAATAATGCTAAACCTCGCTAGTAGTGTATATTCGCTAGTAGTGCATATGCTCATGAAGTAAAAATAAAAACGTTTTTTTGTTTGTTTTTCTTTAATAAAGTAAAAGCAGATAAATGTTTAGTATCGAGTGTGACCCCCTCTAGCTAAAATCACAGCTTGAATTCGTCTGGGCATGCTAGCGAGTATATCCCGGATACTTGCTTGCGGAATACGTTCCCACTCCGCAGTAATCACATTCTTCAGCTCTCTGATGGTCTGCGGAGCCGGGTGTACTGATCTCACACGCCGTTTCAGAACGTCCCAGACATGCTCTATGGGATTGAGGTCGGGACTTCGAGCTGGCCAATCCAAACGACGAATGCCGACCTCTTGCACATACGCATTAACATCGCGGGATCGGTGGGCGCGAGCATTGTCGTCCATAAAAATCGAGTCTTCACCTAGAGCGGCCAATGCGGGTTGTGCATGAGAAATTAGAACTTCCGTTATGTATCGATGCCCAGTCAGTGAGCCGTTTTCAATGAAGACTAACTCTGTACGATCCATTGAATTTATTCCTGCCCAAAACATAACAGAGCCCCCACCATAAGGTGTGATTTCTTCGAAACATGCCTCTGCAAAGCGTTCTCCTTGTCTTGTTAGCACTCGCCGACGTCGATCTTCACCGAACAGAGATATCCTGGCTTCATCAGAGAACAAAACCCTATTCCAATCGTCTTGAGTCCATGATTCACAATTTCTAGCGAACCTAAGCCTGTGAACTCTGTGCTCACGGAGTAATTTGGGGCCGCGGGCCGGGCGGTGACTGCGTATATTGGCAGCGAGAAGCCTCCTCCTGACCGTCCATAGACTAATATGCACATTTCTTACTTCTTGGAGGTTGTTCTTAAGATCCACATACGAAGATTTGCGATTTCTCAATGCGCGACTCACAAGAAAACGATCATCCCGTGGTTGGGTACATGGTTTTCTTCCAGAACCAGGCCTTCTCTCGACGGAACCAGTCTCCTGATATCGCTGCCAGGTCCTTTGGACTGTCGAGCGACTAACATTTAGCCTCCTAGCCACGAAACATTGGCTGCAACCCTCTTCAAGCAGCGCGATAATTTTGGTAGCTTTTACCACTTTATCTACCATTTTTGATACAGCCAAACAGCATTAAATAAAGCTTTGACAGTCAAGGATATGAAATTAATCGATAAAAATTGAATAAAAGTTATGAAAGTCGATGTTAACTTCTGGAACTTCGCGCCAAAAATGTAGGATAAAAAGGGGTTTTCTGTAAAAATGAACATCAAATGAAAAATTGAATTTAGAACGTACTTTTTTAAATACCACAGCATTTTTAAAACCGGCCAGTAACGTGTACAAACGATTGAAACCTTTTTGGTATTGTATCTTTTTAAATATGAATGAAAATCAAAACCGCCCGTTTTTTTTGCAAATGAGTTTATATCCCTCTTCCATCATACACATTATAAAAGTTATTGGCAATAGTTTTATAACCAACCACCTGCCTGACGTCAACCCTCCTTGGGTATGTAATTGTTTGCAGTAGTGACGAGGACACGGCGCAACATACGCTCGAGGTATGTTCGGGCTGGGACGGGCAGCGCCGTGACCTCGTTGCTGTCATCGGTGCCGACCTGACGCTGCCGGCTGTCGTGAAAGCGATGGTCGACAGCGTCAGGAACTGGGACGCGGTCGCGGACTTCTGCGAGGCTGTCATCTCGCAGAAGGAGGCGGCGGAACGAGTCCGGGAGGATTCCCGTGACCGCCAGGCGGGCCACCGAAGACACAGATCGGGTACCAGTAGCCCGCTTGCAAGGCGAAGAGAGGTGTTTGCAGGGTGGGTTCATGGGATTGCGCGCCGCCTCTTTTGTCGCCCCGGATCGATTTGTCGGGGCGTGACCACATCCATGGTCCATCCTGCAGGGGAAAAAAAAGAAAAAAAAGGGTATGTAATTGTTGACTAAACGAAATTAGGTGGAGTTGACCCAGGTCGATATAAAGTTCTTAGTCGTCTTTTACATTCACAAGCGAAGTAAGGGTTGGTAGTATTCGTAGCCGCTACCACACGGCATCCCTCCATAAATTGAATATGATTGGTAATCAGCTATGCAAATGGCGTTGTGGTTAATACACCAACCTACAGAACCAGTATAGTGGGTTCGATTTCCACACAGGACAACACTCTGTGTGATCCATAAATTGTTGTTCTGCGTCTGGATCTAATTTATATATTTGTAATGTCCCCAAGTAATTGGGATAAAAGCATGATGATATAAATACGAAATATGACAAAAATCTATAACAAATTACCATCCCATCTCAGCTCATATATGTCCCACTGTTGAGCTCGAGCCTCCTCCATAATGAGAGGGGAATTGACCTACCATACCACGCTTTTATCTTTTTTTTTTCGATGGGCTCTGGAGTTGGTCACACCCCGCCATTAGCCGTTGGCCGGGGTGACAGAAGAGATGGCGCGCGATCCCATAGACCCACCCTGCAAAGCGTTTTTCTTTGCCGTCCGAGCGTGCCACCGGTACCCTATCTTTATTTTCGGTGGCCCACCCGGCCCTGGCCTCACTTCGGGCGACCGGACTAATCCCCGGTCCGATCACCCGATACCATACCACACTGGTCAGACATGTTGGTACAGGGTTCTTTTTCAAGTTTTCCTTATCTTGAATAGATGTTTTATGCGTTTTATATCCCTTAGTCGTCTCGTACGATCATCTACGTGTAAGATAAGGGGTGTTAAATTGTATTCTTACTCCGTCACCACACGGATAATAAACCACACCATACAGAAAATATATTGATACCACCAGATATGCTACCTAGTTTTATAACTTCACAGTTTTTTATTCCTTTACTGTACTATTGATCGAATGTTATATATTATAAAAGTTGTACACATTACAAACTCTCATTTAACTCGTTAGGGCGATAAGGAAACTGCGATAAGATCGCCACAACTCATTTATAGTCCTACCTCCCCTTTATTTCCCCACCGCGCTACCTTGCTTTAATAGGCATCGTTTAGGAAATCACTGGTATTCCATTTAATTACTTATTCCAATCTTTCTTTTTAAAGTTTCTTCGCACCATAGCTTCGTCGTTTTTGTATAATGTTTTTTTTTTTTTTTTTTTTATTTATTGTGAAATAATTCAATCACAGATTTTTGGCTATAATAATTCATGACCTTATTATAAAAAATCTATGTTTTGTAATAAAATAAATCATTCATCATCATTCTCCTACTCTCATCCCAATTACTTGGGCTCGATACAATATGTACTCTACTTTCATAATACATATTGTAAAAGTTATTGGCAATAGTTTTATGACCGGCCGCCTGTCTGACGTCAACCCTCCTTAGGAATGTAATTGTTGACCAAACGGCATCAGATGGAGTTGATCCAGGTTGTTGAAAGACTCTTAGTCGTCTTTTACGACATCCACGAACAAAGTAAGGGTTGGTAGTATTCGTAGCCGCTACCACACTGTATAAAATAAATATTTATAATACATATATTCAAACCAAAAAAATCGAAATCTAAATGTATACCCTAAAAGGGTGGCGGTCAGTAGCGTTGCTAATAACATTTAAGGTTAAGAATATACACAATTATAGTAACAAAAAGCGTCGTATTTTTTTTAATGCTCATAGTGGCAAACGAATAAGCAGCACATCTGATGGTAAGTGATACTGGTGCTTATGGACCTTTGTAATACCACAGGTACAGCTAGACCGCTGCGGGACGGGCAGCGCCGTGACCTCGTCGCTGTCATCGGTGCCGACCTGACGCTGCCGGCTGTTGCGCGAGCGACGGGCCACCGAAAACAAAGATCGGGTACCGGTGGCCCGCTCGCACGGCGAAGAAGAGGTGCTTGCAGGATGGGTCAATGGGGTTGCGCGCCGCCTCTTCCGTCACCCCGGACCGATTTGGCGGGGTGCGACGTCCATAGCCCATCGCAAAAAAAAGAAAAGAAAAAAAGTCAGCTGCTGACTCTCTCGCTCACCAAATCAAGCGCAACAGCATTGCCACTGCTCAAACGTTTCTTGCGAGAGTGTGGTACTATGTAGGGTAGGTATCGCGAACGGACTGGCCCACAGCTGTAGACAGAAAACGGTCAAACGGTGTGGCGCTGATATAGATTCTCTGAGAACTCTATTTTTACTTATAATTACTAGATTATTCATTACGTATATAAATAACATATGAAGAACATATTAACAATAGTAGATTATCTAGGAACTTCACAGCAAATCATAAGATATATTTATAAGGAAATATTTTTATACGAAATTTGCTTTCAATAACTATTGGGCTTTCTTTAACCATAGAATACAGGTTTAAAACTGTTTCGCTCATATTCCACTATTGGACGTAAGCCTTCTAGATAATAAAAAGGTATAATGGTATTTCTAAACAGTTTTGCATAAGATTTTATTTCGAACTTTCTTTATCTCTCAGTTAACTGCTTTCATCAAAAGCGTATACCCAAAATACGAACCGTTGATATTATAACAATAGACGAGAACCCGTCACCATCTTTCCTTTTCCCGTGAGTACAGCTCCAACTAAACTCAAGACAATTCGTTGTCATCATTATTCACCTGCTTTTATCCCAATTACGGATCGACGCAATATATCCTCCTCCTCCATCGTAGATATTGCAAAAGTTATTGGCAATAGATATATGACCAGCCGCCTGCTTGATGCTGACCAAGCTCTTAATCGATATAAAGCTCTATCTATATATACACACGAATTTTTTTTGTGTTATCCTTAAATCATTGTTCGAGATCTGTCAATTCGTGTCCATTAATTGCATAATTGTAAAACCCCCTCACGATAAAAAATATTTCTTCGCACAGAATGTTGTCTAAAAAATATCAGACTTTCATTTTCCTAAATTTGAACCTGTCTACAGCGTTCGTAACATCTAATTCAATAAACAAGGACTAAACCATCGAACCAAACCATTCACTCTTCTGTATAAATAAGTTTTGCCTCGAAACGACTGTCACTGAAGTCGACTGTTGACGAACTTAAATTGTGTTTCCGAACCGACTAGCTGTTTACTTTCGAGATGAGAACTAAAATACCAAAAACTTTTACAATATTTACTAAAATAAGTTTTGTTATGAATTATTAACGTTAGTTTACATAAACGATATTTAATTGTGGCAACAATGTCGAACGAACGTCTGGTTAAGAAGATATACAATGCGAAAGTGGAAGGATTTAGGTACCGGGGGAGACCGAAACTCCCCTACCTAGATTGGTCACGTACTGAAAGAAGGTGGAGTCAAGAGTCTCCGAAACCGGCGAGCGTTTATAAAGAGAATTATGAATTATTGAAATTTTTAGCATTTAATATGCTTAATTATTTATAAATACCCGATTATGAAACGAAAAACAAGGTTGTGTCATCGTTTAATACAATTCTAACTGTAAAGTTTGAAGTATTAAGCCTATACAATGTGTAAACATTGTCCGATAGATGGCATACGTCACCTTGAAGACGTAAGATATAATATGAAGCGAAATTTGCATGTCCTAAAATAGTTCACAATGGTGTAAGTGGCAGCACGATTGGGCCGGATTCCCAATAGGTGCGGGTTCGAACCCCGCTTGTGACATCATTGTTCGTTTCGTAATCGGGTATTTATAAAGAATTATGAATGTTGAGGATGCGAGTGAAGTATGCAAGGATAGAGTTCTCTGGCATTCTGTTCTCTCTGCCTACCCTGCAAGGGATATGGCGTGATGATGATGTATGTATGTATGATATTTAATTGTTTTCTTCGACAATGTATTTACTTGAATCACGACAACCATATAATAATAATCCGGCTTCCGGCTCTCTCACTCATCGAACGACGCGCAATAGCACATTGCCATTACTCAGACGTCGATCTTCTGCGAGAGTGAGGTACTACCCCGGATGGACCGGCCCGTGGCTGTAGATAGAAAACTGTCAACAGCGTGGTCCTACCATTATTAGTTTTATATAAATAAAACTAAATATAAAATAACCAATTTAATTAGAACCATCTCATTGACTTGTTGTACCTACTCTCTCTTATCACTCTTCCAAATAATGTAAAACTATATAAAAATTAAACTTTGAAAGAAGATAACGCTTATTACAATATAACTTTATGATGATTGAAATAAATTAACAGAAGCAGAGCATAACTAAGTTGCATAGAACAAAGGAAGACAACATATTGCCATTAAACTATTCGTGCTCGAATAGAAACGATGCAGTAACAAGCTGTTGATAAATTAAGTTGTCGCCTCGACACACAGCGCCATTCTACAGGCACTGGACCTACACAATGAACATGTAGTACTTAAGTAGGATTTATTACAGTTTCACAATTTCGTCGTAAGCATCTGGATGCTACTTTTAAGATTACAATTTTAATGTTAGATCGTTTTCTTTATATGTATATTTAAATATAATATATTATATTTAAATATAATCTGCTATATATATAAGAGATTTCCACCTATGTATTGTCTCATCACAATATCTCTATAACCATAAAACCTACAGACTTTAAATTTGGTAGGAATATTCCTTTCGGCCAGTAGAGGTCAGCTAAGAACGGATTTGACGAAACTACTACTACTACTCTACCTGCAAGGAGGTTGCTGGGGTGTAAAAATCATATTTTTTAAATATAGCTCCTATAGACTTGGAATCTGGTGTGGACTTTCTTTCTGCCCTGGTCTGGTCAGATGAAGTAGAATTTTAAGAAATTCCTTTTACGAAAGGAATTCTATGTAGCAAAAGTAAACTACACAACTGAATTGACGTAACCGAAGCGAAGCGAGGGTGAGGCGCTAGTATATATATATATATATATATATATATATATATATATATATATATATATATATATATATAATAATATATGGAATATGAATACTACCAACCCTTACTTTGCCCGTGGATGTCGTAAAAGACGACTAACAGCTTTATATCACCTGGGCTAACTCTATCTGATGCCGTTTGATCAACTATTACCTACATTCCCAAGGAGGGTTGACGTCTGGCAGACGGTCGGTCGTAAAACTATGTATTGCCAATAACTTTTACAATATGTACCTACTGTGAAAGAAGGGTACATATATTATCCACCCCAAGTAATTGGGATAAGAGTAGGAGAATGATCGGAGGACTTTACCAACATTAATCGGTATAATTTAACAATTTGTGGATCGCACAAAGTATTCTCCTACGTGATAATCGAACCCATGACACTGACTGTAGGACGGTACCTTAACTGCTACGCCATCTATGCAGTTAAATTTATCAAAGTATACAGAGTGGAGACGTCAATACGACAATAAATGAAAACACCGTCAATACTAGTGTATAGGAGTATTTTGAAACTATTAAAAAAGTCCTCGCATGCATATTTAAAAAACAATTTTTTCAAACAAACTTTTTATCATAAATATTGAAACAAAATAGAACACCGTTTGTAAATATTAGTTCACTAACCTGTGGTCGGCAAGCGGCGAGTGACCTTGTGGTATCATATGTTACAACTTCGAAACGTAGGTAAATACATACATACACTTAATGTTTGGGCGCTATTAATTCTCACTTGATTATTTTATTAAAATAATCACGATAACCACTTGGTCGTTAAACTTTTAAATTTTCGATATGTGCGCCATGGACCCGAACGCACAAATTATATCGTCTTAAAATATTATTTCGAACTCTTGTTAACAGGTCGCCATTGACGGCGATGTATTTTAACTTGTCGAAAGATCGTACAATTCCTTTTTTTAAGTTCTCCACATTATCAACCTCTGTCAAATTTGCGAGAAAAATAATTTAAAATTTGTTCATCTAGGGTGACTCTTACACGCGAAGGAGCACTATCGATATGAGGCAGTAAGGATTGATTATCCCGTAACCTCTGGACAGCTTGCACAATAGTCCGGCCATTGGTAGTACAAACACGTGTGTTACCATATCTCTTTCGGTACGTACGTATGGTTAAAGCTGCATTTCCGTGATATTCTCCATAAATTAAAATCATATCTGTATACCCGAAGCTGTGTAATTATAACGAGGCATTGTAAATGAGAAAGAAATACTATTCTAACACAAAGTAAGCGTCTAATTACGCACATTCACGTCACAGGATCACGATGGCACACTGACCTACAGACCTATTATAATAGTATTGAACATGAGACCGAGGTCTTCTTTCATTAAGCCGCATTAGGTAGTTTTAAATTTCTCATCTAAGTCTGATGACACGGTTTATATGTATGGATCTTAAGATTTAGGAATAAGGTATAATATGCATTGATTTGTATTACGTTTGGGGAAGACTTGAACTGGTAAACATGGCGATATGTAGGTACTAGTTTCGTATTAGTTTATACCGATGCGGCGCGGGAGCTCATTGATAGGCGAATAATTTTAATTTTTATACAGAGTGTGGAAATTGTTAATAATACAAAGTAATGTGCTGCGGCTAAACTATACGACATATTGTATTCAAAGTTTGTATACAGGCTGGGCAAGTCATCAGATACACTAGATTAAAATTATTGTCGTATGGTCGTCTCCACCTTGTATAACATACAGTTGCTAGATTACATTTATACAGGATGGAAGGGGACCGCTCCCGAAAACAAATACAGGTAACCCTACTAGTCCTACTTGTAATAATAGGCTAGAAAAAAAATCGATTCTGAAGAAAAAAAAATTTTTTCACCACGCGAGGTCGTTGAACTCTTGAACATATCGTGAGTTTTGAATAGATTGCGTCTTTTCTCATCTGAGTAAAGTTACGTATTTTTTATAGAATTATCGTTACATTGCACTGTCGTAATACAATGGAATGTGAAAAAACTTAAAATACGTTATGAAAATATTTTTTTTTTCATCCGAATCGATTTTTTTTCTAGCCTATCATTACAAATAGGACTAGTAGGGTCACCTGTCTTTGCTTTCGGGGGCGGTCCACTTCCACCCTGTATAGGTAATAATGCACTACTTATGATGCGAAGTTAATTTGCAACGGGTTTCTAATTGCTGTTATTATTATTAGCAAGAATACAAACTACATACAATTGTAACAATTGTAGTTGCCTTCGTTGTATAACAGGCTTTATAATTAATCATAAGCAGCTTATTTAGCATCCCAACAGTCACTGGTATTTCCTTTGACTCCGTACTTCATAAGAATATTCATTGTATATTAAAAATTAAATTGTAATAAAACCATTTTCCAAGTATCTGGAACGTATTTGTCGCTTCAAAGCGTAATTGCAATTTAAATAGAATATTATAAGTTATTTTTCTCAGTGTTTTTTAAGAGTATAATCTAACAACACCCTTTTAGTTTTCCATGAAAGTTTCACCAAGAGGATAGGCAGCAGTCGTCTGGACTACTCATACTGCCTACTATGATCGTTATTTTGCCTACCAAGCATAGCGACTACGTCAGTTCTTTTCTGTTAAACAATTTACATCAAATCTTATATAGATCCTTCTTCACCATTTTGCTGTACGAATCATGATAATAAGCTTGAATTATATTTTTTAACAGCCTTTAATTTTATCACACCTCATCAAATGTGCCTGGCGCGGTCTAAGTACCACCGTGCAATCTTATAAAACTATTGTATACTACTTCGTTATCATAGTTTGGACGAGCCACCAAGCCGAGCGAACCTTTATCTTCGATAGCCTGTCTGGCGAGTTACTAATTCATAAATTATATTCCGTCGCTCTCACGCAACGAGCCTCTTTACGGATGGCAAAGTAATACTCTTTCCAGTGAAATACAAGGTTGACGTAATAACTAGGGTTCGCGACAAAATATCTCTAGTAATAAAATATATAAACTGTAAAATCTTCATATAGATGGTTTGACAAAACCATCATCACATCCCATGCTGTTATCGGTGTATACATATTCATATATCTATGTAGTTCAATCTACTCGTATGTAATGCCCACTTTGCTAATTTGTCTTTTGTTATATAAAATTCCAAGCCTACAATTGTGCTCCCACCGCTGGTCATAGATGGCTAGGAAGTGGTACCAGTGGCCGGGCCAAGGGCGATGGAGAAAGAATACGGTGAGTTATGGGGCCACGCGCTGGCCTTCCGTCGCCCCCGGACGAGGCGGGCGGCATGTGTCTGGACCATAGTCCACCCAAAAAAAAGAGATAAAAAAAGCCTACAGTTGTATTCATGAAGTAACAACACTAAATAATCACTCGACATCGCTCCATATCTTGGTAGATCTCCTTTTACCAGAGTATCTCCCTTTTTAACCGTATTTAATAAGCAAATTCCAAAGTTATTCATAACAATTCACTGCTGATAACTAATCGGCTGGCTGACGTTCAATGAAATATATCTGTGATACCAATCTTTGAATATGTTTCTTTTGTCCCTTTGAAATGATCTGAGACTGTGCTACTCTGTGTTTTTGGGTATTTATTACTCTCCAGTAGGTGCCGAGACAATAAATAGCTATTGTGTTATTAGATACCAAGAGAGTGGGAGATTAAACAATATATCGTAAATTTTTTTTTACTATTTGATGAGTTGAAATTAAAAAGAGCCGTTGTTGTTACGAGGTTATGGTAGTGGTAAAGGTTGGTGAAATGACATCTATAACGCTAGGCGCTTGCGTCAGCTGACTCGCTTCGCCGCCGGCGACCGGGGAGGAGGAGGCGTCGTTATGCGCACCTCCTCCCACCGCCTTGAGGGACGATAGGACGTGGCCAGAAGGCCAAGCGTGGGGGTGCCGGGGATCGAATATCAGTAGACGATCTCTCCGGCTCCCCGTAAAAGCGCGGAAGAGGCCGCTGTGGTTTTAGTGGATATTCCGGTCGGGTACCAGCTGGCCGGTGAGTCCCGCACTCCCCCTCGTCTGTCACCGGTGGGGGATAGCGCGCAAATGCGTTTCCACAGCGATAAAAAAAATAAAAGCCAGCCCGGGCTGACCGCCACAGCGACGTGAAGTACGAGGGTGTTCAGTATACATCAACCCCAACTACCGATGCCTCGTAAGCCACCGCGAAGAAGATCCACCCGCCCTGAAACTATTTCCACGTGCCTCATATGGTGCGCTATAAAGGCTTGAGCATCTATGGAAGAGAAGGTAATGTCAAAATAAAATCTTACACCAACAATCTGACCAGTAGATATTTGTTATTGTAACTTAATTTCCCTTCTATTGCAGAGGTTCGGCAGTAGAACGTTTATAAGTCGAAATAATAATAAAAAATAATAAAAGCTTATTAATATTATAATTTAGTAGTGGTAGGACCATGCTGTTGATAGTTTCCTGTCTACAGCCGCGGGTCGGTCCGTCCGGGGTAGTACTACACTCAAGCAGAAGATCGACGTTTGAGTAATGGCAATGTGCTATTGCGCTTCGTTCGGTGAGCGAGAGAGCCGGAAGCCCAACTGGGTGGGTTCTATTGAGAGGCAGCGACCTAAGCTATATCCTTGGTATAGCAAAAGTCCATGGGCGGCAGTAACACTTACCATCAGGTATGCTGCTTGCTCGTTTGCCACCATAAGCAATGAAAAAAAAAAGCAAGTATTTGTAATTTTACCTTAGAAAAAGCAATAATTCACTAATAATTGCTGTAAAATAAGTCAAACCCTTTGTTATATTATAATATATGAGTCATTATTGTATTTGAGTTAGCAATATTTTAAATGAATAAGCGAGTGAAGTACGCAGAGATAGAGTTCTCTGGCACTCTGTTCTCTCTGCCTACCCTGCAAGGGATATGGCGTTATGATATGTATGTATGTATGTAATATTTTAAATAATTTTATCAATTACTAGATACATTTATATATTAAATATTTTTATCCAGAATAACGCCTGATAAAATATTGTATTCTTTACCCACCACGAAGGAACACCGCAAGATTTTACTGTATAGACAGTGACTTACAAATAAGAGTCCCGCCAAAAGGTGTTCTCGCCTAAATAAAAAGGGTATGATCAAATCAGACCATAGTCTGTTAAAGACGCATGTGCTGAATTATTATTTTCTTAATAACTTCTAACATCTACGCGAGTATTACACATTTGAAATAAAACTATTTTTCCGGAACCCGTAAAACTAGTTTTATTTCAAATATTATTTCCTTAATCCATCATTAAACATTTTGAAGTACATACGCAGTATTAGAAGTTGTCAGCCTTACCACTAAGTTAACACTGCTTGAGTTGCTTCAACTGTATATTCAAACCAGATAATTTGTAATGCTTATCTACTCCGGTAGTCAAGCACTCTGAAGGACATCGGGTTTTGTGCAAACGAATTTAATTGAATTTACGCTTAGTAATCACTAGGTAGTTTACACTGTGAGACTTGTCTTTGCGTTTCAGGAAATTTACCACTGAATCTACAATAAAGTTTTGATACCCCTATTCTTGAGTAGGTTATCTACTTGCTTATATTTACAAAAAAAAATGTTGCAGTATAACAATTTCTGATGCATACGCGATTATTACAGTAAAAGTAGTTTAATTTTAAATTAAACTATTTTAAGCGTTCATATTTGATTTTTATTTTCCCAAAGTTTCGAACAATATTTATTGTTGATGGTCACAGAAGGATCAAGGTTCAAGTGTGAATAATGGCCACTAAAGACAAAGACTCGCTAATTAATTCTTACCCAAATGTATCAAACAACATAATTTTTGGGGACAGATTATGGTTTACTGACATGGCACAGATGCCGTAGTGATTAAGATACCTACCTAGTGTATGTATGTATCGTGCATTTGATTCCTACGCAATTGCCATTTACCATCAAGTGGGCTGATGTTTGCATGTCTGCCACCAAAGGGCAATAAAATAATACAAAATTTTAACACAAAAAGAAACCGAAAAGAAAATATCATCGAGATAAACTAAACACGTATTATTGAGGATTACTCAAAAACTGCTATTCAGATCTTTGACCAAGGAACAAAGGAAAGAAAAAAAAGGAGGAGGAACATAGGAAGCACCTATCTAAAAATAAAAAAAGAATCATCAGAATCGGTTTAGCTAGAAAGAAGTTCTGAAGTAACACACATAAAAATACTCTTTAAGAAAAGATCTGGAATGAACTACCTACTGCAGTGTTTTCCTAACGCTATGACATGTCGTTCTTTAAACAAAGTTTAAAAAGAACACTTGTAGTTAGGCAGCGGAATAGCTATGCCTTGGTATGGCAAAGGTCAATTAGCGATTATATTACTTACCATCAGGTGTGCTGTTTGCTCGTCAGCTAATCAAATAACAATAAAAAAAATACGAACGAATTGAGAATCTCCTAATTTTATTTCTCCTTTATCAAAGTGTATAGACACAAAGTCCGCCACTAACTAACAATAGTGCGATACAAATAACACTATATTCATCGCAGTAATTTCCTGGTTTTAATTATCAAGTTTGTTACGTGGCAAGTAAACAAATTAAGCGAAGGGATACAAATATCCTCTACGAACGTAAAAGCCCAAAAGTTTTCTTCCAAGTAAATGTAAGAAATTTCTTAGTAACTTCACCGCCCTAGGCGTATCGCTATCTAATTAAATACCTACTTGCTAGTTATGTATTCTGTTTCAGTAATCTTGATAGGCTGTCGATGTACTTAACTCTAACGGTAGGCATAGGCAGCCTGCCTATAAAGTTAAACATAAGAAAGAAAGAAGAAAGAAAGAAAAACATTTATTTTGTTCTCGTTAAAAACTAATGAAAATAAACATAACTAAAGAAAACAACTTCTGATATAAAATGACATTAATGAGCAACAAAAAAGGCTATAAGCTGCTACGAAGATATAATATCACAAATTCAAGTTTCGTAATTTTTTTTGTATACGCTTAATATAACCCTCTCGTCAATACATCGCTAATTTGATCTAGAAAATTATGACGAGGTCATCCCCTTGTATTCGTCCCATTCACGTTTGCTTTATATATAATATTTTCTTCGTCAACCTCTCCTCACTCATTCTTTCTAAGTGTTAAAACCACTTCAGCATACCCTTTCTGATCTTTGTCACTACTTCTTCATTCACACCACAGCGTGAATGAAGAAGTAGTGACAAAGAACTTGCAATTTGCGTGTTGTTATTTATATGTGCAGTTTTCTTAAGTTATATGATACATTGATTAACTGCGGCAAAATACCAGGCTTCTTTACTGTCCTCCATTTTATAATAGGAATGTATGTCCGCCATGCATCGCCTGCTTCAATCAATTACCTAAAATATTTATGTAAACATAAAACAACATTTAAAAATGTGCATTTTAACATAAAATTTCATCAAATAATAAAAACTTGTTTAAAACCAAAAAGTGAATATCACACATGGTACTCCAACCCACAGCTATCGGAAATCCGTTCCAATCGTCTTATAACTTAGACAATTGTGAGCTGTCCTATGACATTCAATTTGCGACTCGTATTATTTTGTCGTCTTTATGTGAGACGTGTGCCATCTACCATTAAATATATATCATACATTTAAGGGGCGTCCATTAATTACGTGTGGCATTTTTGAGCATTTTTAGAAATGGGTTGTAAGGTGAAATGGGTTGGTATAGAATTTTATTTTAAGTTTTCCTTCTTTTTATTGTATAGATGCTACATGCATATTATATCTCTTTGTCTTTTACAATACTTACGAATATGGTAAAGGATGTAGATTTATATTTTCCGTTGCCACAAGGAATGGAACTTAATTTATTAAAACCAGTTCCGTACAATGATAAATTTAATTAATTTATAATTAATTAGTTAGAAAATTTACAGTATATTTGTATCTTACTCATCCAGCATGCTTTCCCCGTCCAGTAGACATAAAACTTCGCCGCCTACTTTCAACAGCTTCCGGCAACTGCAAATCGATTTGACAGGAAGATGGTGCCACAATCAGTCTTTCGATACGTGGTCGATATTCGAGAACCCCAATGACTATGATTTGATTGAGTGATGAGGCATGGTCACTGCCTTGTGTGTGTTAATGGTTCTAGTACATATTGCAAATAAGTTGCAACAGGTGCAAGTAACCACATCAAACACTCGGTATACAGCTTTAAAGCAATAACGTGTCGCATGCAAATTATTCACACAAACTAAACGGACGGTAATGGACTTATTATAGAGCATCACTTTGCATGTTATTAGTTAGTTTTGAGTAGTTTAAACTTTAGTTTGTTGGTCGTTCCCTCTGCTGTGCTCGATTACATATTAAATTAGATTAAAAATATTTAAAATCATTATCAAATTATTAACGATTTTTATGTAATTTCATTTATATATAATGATTTCTGATGTTTATGCGAGTATTATTACATACACATTGGAAATAAAACTACTTTTATGAACGGAAGGAGTCATGGTCAGTTTTCCCGTGATCACTAACATTCGTGTTCGTAACGTCGAGAAATTAAAAATCAAATACAAATGCGATAGAATCAGTAAAAATAGTTTTAGGTATTTTATTTATACTCGTATACTTATTTATTTTTTCATTTCAAGTATGAAAATATCTAGAAAAACAATGCGCTTGTGTAAAGAAGGATTTACAAAGATGGTCTGAACGTAAATTACAACCAGACAGAACAAACGTTCGTCTTTCGCATAAATTAATGCCATGCATTCGGCACGAAACATTGATACTTAGACCACTTTATTACTACCCCGATGGGGTAGTGATTTTCTTTTTATTACGCAGAATTTTTAAATACTTTACGGTATCCAATATAGAGGTTCTATTAAACCAATACGTTAAATATTAAACCAATAGTTAAAGTTATTAATTTTAATTTAAACTCGCGATTTAACACAGTATTAGAGGCTAGACTAGAGCTTCTGCCACAATAGCAAGAAAATTTGCTTACTATATCACGCTGATCACACAATTTGATAGGTACCTACGACACAAACAGTAAAATGAATTGTATTATTACTGCGTCACCACACAGAAAATATTATAGAATACGAAGTGAAACCCCATGTAGCGACGGAATAAGAATACCATTGTCGTCATCCTTTACTTGCAAGTGGGAATCTTGAAAATCGGCTTAGGGTCTCACCAGGAAAGAGAGCAACAGCTATCACCTGGGAAATGTAAAACACCTCACTGCGATCGCCAAGCGTGGCGATTACGACACTATGGTCTCATTTTTCGTAGAGGCCTATGAGATGGCCTATATATATATATATATATATATATATATATATATATATATATATATATATATATATACATATATCCAGTAATGAATGGCTAAAAACTTAAACAATGATCATGATGAATACTGAAACTGATGCATACTTATGTTCCTACTTATACAGCTATTTAATGTAGTTACACACAACTTAACTCGATCGGTTGCGATGCTCGGATCGATTAAGGTTACTGCAAATATTTTTTCCAAGATAATTTTCAACATAAGTATTTAATTCTACCCAGTAAACAGTAATAATTTTATCCAAAAACATAAAAGTAAAATGCTCGTATTCAATTTTTTTTATTGCCGATGGTGGCAAACGAGCAAGCAGCACACCTGATAGTAAGTGTCACTGCCGCCCATGGACCTTTGCAATACCAATGGTACAGACCCACCCAGAAAGTTGGGCTGCCGGTTCTCTCGCACATCATTAAATCAAATAAAATACAAAATTATCTAAACTCTAGTGGTGAAGTCACACGACTTATAGTTTTCTATTTGCAACCATAAATACTTTAGTAGAAAATCGATGTCTGAGTAGTATCAATTTGCTATCGATGCACTCATCGATAGAGTGAGGGAGCTAAATGTCCAAATCCCACATTTTAGTAGGTTTATCCCTGATGTTGTAGAGGTCTATAAGGAACAGTTACCGCTCATTCTCAGACGGGCTACTTACTTATCTGTCACCAAAGGCCATAATAAACAAAATAGCTTAGGTATAGCAAAATAAAAAAATATACACGATTTTTTAAGCTTACATAATAAATTAAATCATATACACGTATTTATTTATGTACATATATCACAGTATACAATTCACGTTCCAACGATGGAGATACAACGACACGAGGACTTCGAGCAGTATCCAAAATTCCTTCCTTGCCTCTGGCAAAGTGCTATACAGTTCAGCCTGCAACCTTTTTTGTGTATTCTTTCTGCAAGTGTGCCTGCAAATAAAATTTTTATTCTTCAAAATTATAAAAAATACTAGCTTCTGCCCGCGGCTTCGCCCGCGTAAAAGGTTACTTTCCTAAAAAATTTCATCCCCTATTTTTATTTTATCCCTTAAAGGTAATTTTTTACAACATGTTAATGTCATATTTATTTATATCTAATCGACAGCCTAAAAATAAATTTCAAGCTTTCTGGCTTTAAAAATGACGATACTATCTTACAACTTTTCATCCCCCTTTACAACCCTTTTTTGCATTGAAAAGTCTATGTCCTTTGTCAGGTTCTAGACTATCTGTGTACCAAATTTCATTTAGATCGGTTCAGTTGTTTTGGTGTGAAAGAGCGACAGACAGACAGACAGAGTTACTTTCGCATTTATAATATTAGTAAGGATTATGACTACTTTTACAGTCACTATTGTGTTTGTATTTGATTTTTCATTTCCCTACGTTTCAAATACTTTACAGTGATTATAATCACGGGAGGACTAAGATGTCTTATATCCTATTGGATATAAGACATCTTCATTGTTATTACAGAGATTTAATAAATAACATTCCTTCTCCTACTCATATCCCAATTGCTTGGGGTCGATACAATATGTACTCTTCTTTTATAGTACATATTGTAAAGGTTATTGGCAATAATTTTATGACCGCCCGCCTGCCAGACGTCAACTCTCCTTGGGAATGTAATTGTTGACTAAATGGCATCAGATGGAGTTGGCCCAGGTCGTTATATGACTCTTAGTCGTCTTTTACGACATCCACGAGCAAAGTAAGGGTTGATAGTATTCGTAGCCGCTACCACACAGCTAGATTTAATAAATAATATAAAAATTAATCCGTAAAAGTACTTTTATTTCAAATCTGTATGTAATACTCGCGTAAACGTTAGAAATCATTATATTATTATGATTTTAATACCAGTTCGGTTACGGTGCACATAACGAACCGATTTGGGTCTCAATGAGTATAGCTATAGAGCATCATTCCAGTACGGATGTTTGAGTAAGTCACGAGTGATTAGTGTACGACCAATTGACACGCATGCCGTCATGCATGCGTGTCAATACCTTCATCACATACTAGCATTTACAAATATTATGAGTTAATTTACAGTGTTTCATTATCATCATCTTCTCAGCTTATATATGTCCCACTGTTGGACTCGAGCCTCGTCCACAATGGGAGGAAAACGTTTTATTTTGAGAGTAGTTTTGGTATAAGGTTTTGGACCTTTTCTTGCATAGATGTTATATGCGTTTTGTATCCCTCAGTCGTCTTTTACGATCTCCCACGGGAAAAATAGTGGGTGGCGAACTGTATTCTTACTCCTTAATCTAAGTTATCACATTATAGTAAAAGTAATGTTTTCAATATGATTCAAAATATGTTAAGTGATCATCCAATTAAACTTTGTAACTTAATTGATTTAATCATTAGTTTTATAAGTATTGTTCTCATATACCCTGGGAGCTCCAAGCGGAGGTCCAGGCAGAGGCCTACCGGCTTCGTGTCACTACGCGGGCCCAGAGTGAGCAGTTCCCTGACGGAGATATGGACGGACTGATGGTGACGGCTCGAGGAACCTTGATCCAGCGATGGAGGGAGGATCTAGAATCCCCCGTAGCCGGAAGGGAGATAGTGGAGGCTGTTGGCCCACACCTCTATCGCTGGATCAATAGACGGCATGGCACTCTGACATTCAGGCTGACACAGGTACTTACCAGACATGGTTGCTTCGGTAAGTACCTGCATCAAGTTGCAAGATGCGAAGAGACCCCTGGATGTCACAAGTGTGGCGCGTCCATAGACACAGCGCGCCACACATTAGAAGAGTGTCCTACATGGAGAACTCAAAGAATCGCCCTGGCGTCTGTTATGGGTGAAGACCTGTCACTGCCGACCGTTATTAATAAGATGGTTGACAGTGATGGGTGTTGGATGGCTATGACCTCCTTTTGCGAGGAGGTCATAGCGCAGAAGGAAGCGGCGGGGCGGGCCCGTGAGGCATGTGCCTATGCTGACCCGCTGCGCAGGCGACGAATGGGCAGACGGAGAAGACGCTACGCGCTCCTCTTCCCTCAGTCATGATTGACCTAGGGCGCTAGTCAGCTAACCGCCGGAATGTCAGAGTCGTATGCCCAAAAGGCGAACCTTTGGAGTTCCACAATCGGCGGGGACGCGGGGCCGCTGTGGTTTTTAGTAGGTATTCTGATGCAGTAAAACCATACTGTATCAGTGAGTCCTACATACCCCTTTGCTGTAACAAGTAAAGGGGATGCGAAAACGTATTTTCCACAGCGCAAAAAAAAAAAATAAAAAAAAAAGTATTGTTCTCATATACAACTACTACCGACCCGCCCTCGCTTCACTTCGTTTACGTCAGTTCATTTGTGTATGTGTGTGTGAATTTTGTAAAATCTGTAATGATCTGACTTCTATAGGACAGAAAAAAATGTTCATACCAAATTTCAAGTCTGTAGGAGCTGTATTTAAAATTATGATATATTTCCACCCCAACAAACCCCTCTTGCGGGTGGAGTTTTGTGAAATTCTTTCTTAGCTGACCTCTACTCGGCGAAAGGAATATTCCTACCAAATTTAAAGTCTGTAGGGCTTATAGTACAGGAGATATCGTGATGAGTCAATACATAGGTGGCAATCTATTATATGTTATGAGAGTATATTCATTAAACTACGTAGTAGCAGGGCTACACTGTTGACAGTTTTCTGTCTACAGCTGCGGGCCGGCCCGTCCAGATTAAAATCACCTTCTCGCAGAAAATTGACGTCTGAGCAGCGGCAATGTACTGTTACTTTTCCTTTGGTAGCGAGCGATTCGGAAGCCCAACTTTCTGGGTGGGTTTGAAGTTTTCTTTGGTAGGCAGTAATCAACCTTTGGTTTTCCAAAGATCCATGAGCGGCAGTAACACATTCCATCAACTGTGCTTCTTGCACGTTTGCCACCATAATAAGCAATAAAAAACCGAACCAAAATTTTGATAGCTATTATATTCTTAGTCCGTTGTCAATGAGAGAACCTAATGCACAGCGACTGATTTTATATCTTAGATAACTAATAAATAAATGTTTATTATAGTTCATCTAATCTAAGAAGTGCATTTTGTCGTTTCGCATTTTTTAATACTCAATAACCTTGGTCAAACGTATACATACACATGATTGCAAACAATAAATCTGAAATTTTAAAGAACTATTAAGTTATTTACATATAATTAACGTTGCTTTCTTGTACAATAATCTAATGATGAAACTCGTAAAACTAATTTAAAATTAAAATAACATGGTAAATAGTAATTGTTCTTGACGATCTTACAATGTCACGTCATCACGTTCTTGACAATAGTGCTTGACAACTTCCAATTCACGAATATTCAAATAATCGGTAAAACTATCAGATTAATATATTTAACCGAATAGAGATTTTGACAGAGATGTACGTTTCGACAATTTTATTGACAAGGAAATAATTATTAATGTTCGCGACAATGATAATTCAAGCAATAGTAATGATTCTGAATAAATAGCTATTTTCAAATCCAGTTTTTGTTTTTACTTAACCTAATCCTACTAAATATGATGAATTGATTTTATGATGAAAAAATTTGTTTAGTATTAATTTAGCACTTAATATTTCATCTCCTTTTTGAAAAAAAAAAAATAAACCGGTTATTAATTACAAAGTAATTTTTTAATCGATATGTCATTAAAATCGGATATTTTCGATAGCGATTATTTGGTTCACATACCTAGACAACTTACTCTAATAGCTGTCAAAGTGCACTTCTTAGATGACTATAACTAAACTATTGCATCACAGTTTTATAAACAGCTATGCGTATGTGTTTAGGAGGGAAGTACCTCCCTGAGCGAAGTTCGTTGATACGGTTCTTTTCTAATCCTATTATAAAACTGAAGAGTTTATTTGTTTATTTGAACGAGCTAATTCTATTGCACAGTATAGGCTATTTATTGAAAAAGGCTTTAACGCTACGAGAAATTTATGAAATAGAAACTAGGTAAGTATTTAATAATATATTTTTATAATATATTTTCCGTTTGGTGACGGAGTAAGAATACAATTCACCACCCCCTATCGTATCGTACGTACGTGGGTGATCGTACGAGACGACTTAGGGATATAAAACCATCGATCACTATTATTAGTGATCGATGTATAAAACGCATATAACATCTATGCGAGAGAAGGAAAACTCGAAACAAAACCCTATACTAACACGTCTGATCAGCGTGGTATAGTAGGTCAATTAGCCTTCCATTGTGGAGGAGGCCCGAGCCCAACAGTGGGACATATGTGGGCTGAGATGATGATGATGATGATTTAATAATAGGACTTTTGGCAAAAATGGCACATCACGCAATCTGCTTGTAACGCGTTCTGCTTGGTTGCCGTTGCATGATAACCGCTGAGATAACAAAAATGTTGATTCATATATTAATGTTTATAATATTATTAATGTTATAAGACGACATGAGTTTACAAAAAAATTGTGATATTAATTGATTTATTATAGATAAGTAGGTACTTAATTCACGCAAGCAAACTTGTTGGCATAGCTGCACATTTAATAAGTATTTTGTATCGCCAGTAGATAAAAAAATAATTAGCCTAGATTTTATATCAAGAAAAAACTAATTAATGTCTAGACATTTAAGCTTTAGATATATTTCGTGAAGTCATATTTTTTCTATAGCCGCACGTTTTGATATGCGAAGATAATAATATTCACCTGTATGCCTGTAACTTAACCTGCCTGGATGAAGTGTCGTTAAACTTATTGCCGTCTCTCGGGCAAAAGTTGAAGATTTCGATTTGATACTGAAAACATTAATATATTCCTGACGTGAGATTCTAATCTGAAGTATTAGGATTCTAATCTGAAGTACGTATATGATCATAACTTATACTATCTAGTTATGCCCGCAACTATGTTTGCGTAATTATTCGGTTCAATACAACGAATTAACGGAACATATTGTATTGTGTCCTGTCGATGATTCTAACAAACCAAATAGTATTTGTTCTCATATAATATATTCAATGTAATATATTATTCAACTTTACTGTCTTATTATACTCGTAAACATCGATTCACTGTTTTACACTCCTTAGTAATTTGTAAAGACAGAAGATAGTGATAGGATCACTCTATTGACAGTTTGCTGTCTACAGCCGCGGGCTGGATCATCCGGGGTAGTGCCACATTCTCGTAGAAAATTGAGGTCTGAGCAATAGCAATGTGCTGTTGCATTTCATGCGGTAAACGAGAATATGCATCCATTTATTATGACACCGACCAGCTAAGTAAGGATTTACAAATTCCAAAGAAAAGATGAATGAACTGCATAGAAACATGATATGGATAGACAGGGAGTGATCACAGAGATGACGTCTGCTAGATTTGTATAAGAGTGTACAGAATCTACCTCAAGTAATAGGAATTAGAGCAGGGTGATTATAATGAGCACAGTAAGGGTTTGTGGTATTACATTAACCGCCACCATAGAGAAACATGCCGAATGATGTCGGTAACTAGTAAATGTAAGCACATAAAACAATTTTCAACTCACTTAAAAAATCGAGTGTAGTGCAAAAACCCATACATGTTCGTTTCCCACCTTTTAAAGTCCTTTATTTTGATATCCTACTTCAAGGTCTAGAAACAAAAACGTTTCTTTTTGTAAGCCGCACTAGAAGCACAAAAAATCCACCATTTTGAACTTTAAAGAATTTTATGTACCCAGTGATATTGGCGCCATCATGTAATAATGTATCATTTATCAAAATCGATCTAACCGTATCGGTTGTTAAAAAAGAATAAATATATGTACAGGTTAAACAAAGTAATAAATTACTGCAAAAGAAAAAAGAAAGAAAGAAAACTCCAAACAAAACCCAATGTCTGGTTAGTGTGATAGTATTTCACACTTTTCTCCATCTGATAATAATGAAATAAGATGCTATGCCAATCCGTCTGCCAAGCATAAGTCAACTTCTCTCTTATTTAGGAGGAAGCTGGAAGCCATCACTGGGAAATTTATGACCTGAGATTATAATGAAGACGTACTCAATAGTGAATACATAAGTTGAAGAAGACTGCTTTATTTTAAACAATTTTCACAGAAAACGACTGTTATTATTTGTGTGGATCAGATATATTTGGAACGGATCTTACGTGATGATTCTTACCAAAAAAAAAGAAACCGTACCATCGATGCGTCATACAAGGTTTCTGACCTTTTAAAGAGGGCCGTCCCCGTCTTTGCATGAGTAAATAAAATTTAACTTCCTAATTTTAGCGCCAATGGTATCTATACAATAAATGATACACGTTCAAAATCTTTAGTTTTTAATAACACCCTGCACTAAGGAATTAATTCTTGTATTGCTGCGAACTTTACAAATACCGGGGTAGTGCCACAGAAAATCGACATCTGAACAGTGGTAATGTACTGCTCTGCTTCGTTCGATGAGCTAAAGAGCCGGCAGCCCAACTTTTTGGATGAGTTTGGGATTTTATTTCGTAGGCAGTGGCCTAGCTATACCCTGGTATGGCGAAGGTCTAAATATATAATAGGAATAGCAATAAAAAAAATGTAGAACTAACGGACACAATTTACACCCGTACTCAGAACAAATATTTGTGGTTATTTCAAATTATTGTCTTGTTTGGAAAATCGATACCCACGACAATGGCACAATATATCGGTGTCGGTGCATAATAGTAGGGAGTTTAACCTACAATACCACGCAGGTCAAGCGTGTTAGTATAGTTTTATTTCGACTATAATTTCTTTACCTTGCATTTATGTTGTATGCATATTTGCATATTATATATCTTAGACAACTTAGTAGGTAATTAATATCTTAGTCGATTTTTAGCCTTTTTCTTTTTTTTCGCAAGGTGGGACCATGGATGTGGTCGCGCCCCGGCAAATCGGCTCGGGGCGACGGAAGAGGCGGCGCGCAACCCCATAGACCCACCCTGCAAACACCTCTCTTCGCCGTGCGAGCGGACCACCGGTACCCGATCTTTGTCTTCGGTGGCCAGTCGATTTTTAGCCTAACCACAGGCAAAATTGAGGATGAATTGTGTTACTACTCCGTCATCATACTGATAGTTATATCATTATATAATAATTATAGATTGAGCATGTAAAATCTTCGTTCTGACGAACCAACAAATCTATGTGCAGTCTTGAACTATTGTACGTCATCTGTGCAGTCTGAAGTTGATTAAGCTTAATTGAATTGATTAAGCTTAATACGAACATATCCTGACATCATGTATATATTATGTCTCATATCCGTTTTGTACAACAACCACAGGCAAGAAAGTAGAGAATTGTATTCATACTTCGTCACCACAGGGATAATTTATTGAATAATTAACGGCAAATCGTCACAATTATTATCAGACTTTTCTGTTCATTTCATTTTATTTATAACTATATATTTCATATATTATTTCATTTTATATCAGATAAATTTATTTCAATAAGAGCGAAATATACTAAAACTATATATTTCTTCTTGCATACATGTTATATGCGTATTATATTCCTTATTTGTCTTCTACAAAAACCACGTACAAGAAGAGAGTGGTGAATTGCATTCTTACTTTATCACATACACAGATGCAGAGAAATCATTACATAATAAAACCAGGAATTTCGTATTCCAGTATCTTTTCGCATTTCGTAAAATGCAGATTTAGCAAACTGAAATGACTATGGCCTGCCATATCGCTCATAGAACTGACTACTGTTGAGAAATAAACGTTCTTGAGTGGCAATCACTAAACGAATGACGTAGAGTGAGACGCTCTGATAACAGAGAATGAGCGGGTGGACTGACGATATTGTAAAAGTCGTAGGAAATCATTGAACGCAGATGGCACGGGATTATTCTGAGTGGCACTTTTGTGGAGAGACCTAATATGTAGCTAGCACTGGACGTTTACAGGCTGATAAATATATGTATGGGCCCTATACTCATAAAGTACAAATCTATTTTTTTTAGTTACCTATACACGATGTTCTCGCTACCCTGAGGCACCAAATCTACTAACCATAACGACATTTGATATTCAAAAATGAAACATTTATTTAAATAAACAACATTATAATGAATAATGATTTCTAATGTTTACGCAACTATTACACATTTGAAACAAAACTATATTTACGGATTCTATCGCGTTTATATTTGATTTTTAATTACCCGACGTTTCAAACACTTTACAGCGTTCAGTCCTGCCGTGATCATAAACGCTGTAAAGTGATCGAAATGTCGGGATATTAAAAATCAAATACAAACGCGATAGAATCCGTAAAGATATTTTTATTTCAAATTATTATAATGGATTAATAATATTGTATAACAAATAGCCAAAGTACATCTTTAATTTTTGTTATAGAGTCTATAGTTGTTCTACCTTAACATTTTTTTTTTAACTTTCTATGGTATAGACGGTGCATGAGTGCATGACCCTATAACCTGCCATAAACGTAGGTCCCTCTCTAGCACCATGTGGGTGTGGCTTTTCATTGGTGGTAATGTAACCTAACTAAGGGATATGATATGTAAATAGCATAGATATGTTTTTCTTCGTCCGGAGCGACGGAAAACCAGCGTGCAGGTCCATAACCTTACTACCTTCTCATCGCTATCGCTATTTAAGCTATTTCACCTTTGAATAGGTGGTATCTTACTATAATACGCTTGCGAGATGGATTCGCGAAGAGTTTAATTTTCAATTAGCCAATTCTTACAGTAATGTTTTTTTTTTGGAATTAATACTGTTTAAGAATAATAAATAATAGATTATGTCCATTAAGTGCGTCCATTAAGAAGATAAAGACATGTTGATACGTTGTCTTCTTAGAAAAATAACTATACAGAAAGACAGACAACAATAATTGTTCCTGATCTAATGTTATTAATAACAACTAAATAGTTATTCTACCACTAACTTTTGGTCGCGTAAAAAGTAACTTACCTCAAATTAAACTATTATCTCAAGTGAACACATTACCGGGACAAATAGTACTCTATGTGGTTAATCCAGGAAATAGTGTATCTATCTGTGACTTTTCATGCAAATATCTTCACAAATTTTCACATTTATAACATTAGTATAATCCTAGAGTCGAATTTGAGGTAGAGCAGTATTGGTTACAGGTAGAGCGCAAGTAAAAAATATATCATAATTGATCATCCCTCGAAGCACGGGTTCCTAAATCAATCATCATGTATATCACTGACCTCTAGGTCGGTGATGATTATATCAAACGATGAACAAACAATTTAATTATAATAATTTGTCTTAGTTTTTGGTATTTTTAAGTTAAGGCATTGTGATCTCAAGGTAGGGCCTTGCTCCATAATGTGGTACGTCAACGCGGATATGGGTATAAATACGGATTTAAAATAACATTAAATCGGTTTCAGACATAGTTACGGATTTGATATTATTTCGTATTAGCCAACAGTTTCAGATAGTTTCAGTTACGGATATTATATTTTTAGAAAATTGTTTAAGGGAATTTCTGATTAATTTTCCCCTTTGGAGGATATTACAATTACGCTGTCAGTTCAGCAGGTTGAAAAAAAAACCTGTTGTAACATATCTTATACAAACACCGACCTATCTGAAATTATTCGAAGTCTTTATTTCGGTTTTACCGTTTCGGATATTGGATAGTTTAGGTTATGCTTACGGAGGTTCATAGTATCCCTAATATATAGACATAGTCCCGCCGCTATTTGTCGCAGCATTATGTATTAACACCTACAAAGTACAAAGCTATGCAATGCTATCGCTTCACAACTCTATACAGAATACGTATTTAGATGTGTTTGTAGATTATTCCGAGTGGAATCCCTGCTATTTCCTTATACTGTTAAACAATTACATTCTCCATATCTATGAACTAATGTTGTTGCTATATCTACTACTATACCAAGTCTTACTTTGCTAGTGGATGTAGTAAAAGACGACTAAGAACTTTATATCGACCTGACTCCATCTCCGTTGGTTAAACCGTTTGGTTAAAAATTTGCAATTTCAAGAAGGATAGGCGGCTGGTGCATTGTGGTGCAACAGGAGTACATATTGCATCTACCCCAAGTAATTGGAATAAGAGTAGGAAAATGATCATGATGATCCATGATTAAATGGTGTTTGATGCTCTTCGTGTCGGATACTTATCTAAACCACCAATGACACAGCAACTTGCTGTCTAATCTAGCTGGTGGTATGGTACTTTTAAATTATTATCTGACATAAAATACAGACAGATGACCTTAAGAAATCGCAATATTATCAAGTTTTAATTTCTCAAAACTTAATGAATAATACAAAAAGGTTAGGTTAAATTAAATAAAGAGCATTGCGATAACGCTACATACATTTTGCAACGGATAAGAAACAAAGTTGTAAATAAACATGGTCTTATTATGCATGAGAATATAAATTGAAGAGTTAAAAATGAACTGAATAATATAACTCTGTATTAGCATAATTATATAGTATGACATATGTGCTATGTCTTTATATGAAACTTGTTAAATATAAAAGAAATGTGATTCAAGAGATATAGACACAGTAATTACAATACATCATGCGAACAGGAAATTTGCCTAGATAGTGAAACGAATAAGCGATTTCTTTAAACTTAATACTTTAATAATGAGCCAAATATATTGGCCGAAACCTTAGAATACTATGTTTGATATCAAATACCTCATTTATTTAATATAGACTCACCTTGTATACTTAAACTAAATAAAACAATGAACATTAAAAATATATTACAAAAATTTATCTTCATTTTGTATGTTACTATATACACTTGAAATATAATCGATTCACTAAACATATAATGCATATAATGCACATAAAACTGTATTTATGTGTATTTTTTCAATACACTGAGATCAAGTTCATTATGTTAATGAACCGAAGAACGAACATCCCGCCACGCCATTCGATTGAAACTTACTTTATTAAAAACCGCCATCTAGGTATTTATTTATGTACTACGAAGTAAAGATCTTATTTTTAATGTTGAAAAACTAGTTTTGCGAGTTAGACATATTTGTGTACAGTGACTTCCTTAACGTAGATAACTTTACTTTAAACAAAGGTTGTTTTTAATCTGATTCAAAAAGTAGGGGAAACTAAGAGGCTAAATGGCGATTTGCTCGAATTTCGTAAGAGCCTTTTGGATTTTGAAGATTAGATGCTTAAAATAAAAACAGGTTATGTGATGTAGGTACTCGTATCGTGATCGACCTATGACCGTTTACTGATGGGGAGAGAATGTATATATTTCCAAAAAAGTAAAAAAAAAATCAGAAAAAAATACTTGAACACATCAGTTAATAGAATGCTACGTGTTCACGAAAACGGTAAAATATTAATCTGCCGGCTTGCATGGTGGGGACGGCTGTATTAAGGTAAGGAGTAGGTAAGGTGTTGAAAACGGGTAAACAAATTATCTATTCGAGCGTGTCATGTATCCTGAAGGGATTAAAGTTAAATAAACCCAAAATAATCTCAAATTCAAAATACTGATGATTTGGACGTGATTAAAACTCATGACCGATTTATTGAAAATGAAAAAAAAAACAGGCAGTCATGGGGACTGCCGATAGAAGAGAAAACTATTAACTTAAGACTAATTGAAATAATAATAATTTTCTAATTTTTATATAAAAATAAAAACCTATAAGTTTTTCCCCTCCAAAAACGCTCAACGCGCCTAAAGAAGTTTTCATATAGCTATAGATATACTATTAGCATTAGCATGTCGGTGACGCGAACCTATAAGTTTTTCCCCTCCAAAAACGCTCAACGCGCCTAAAGAAGTTTTCATATAAGTAGCTATAGATATACTATTAGCATTATCATGTCGGTGACGCGAACCTATAAGTTTTTCCCCTCCAAAAACGCTCAACGCGCCTAAAGAAGTTTTCACTTCAAAAAGTGTGTGTCAGCTCCGACGCACGACTGAAGCTTACTCCTTAAGTACGATTATCAAAACAGGCGCAAAAAAAAGCTCATTTGACTACGAATAATATATATATTTTTATTTACATTTATTAAAACTGTTCAGTGAAGTATTATCTCACGTCAGAAAGTGAAAGGTGCGCAGAATAGGTTGCGCACCAAAAACGTTACGAGGTCATTCGATCACTAGATTTTACTCCTCAAAATTTTCTCATACCTTATATGAAATTTTCTCATGCCTTATATGAAAATCGATTCTTAAGGAGGAAACTTCAAAAAAATAGTGATCATGAAATAATCGAACGCGTCAAATTAATATGCAGATGGTCCTTGATGTTCTTCTTATGCTGACCCATTATCTGGCTATTTTGAGGAGGAATTTCCTTAATCTGAAATTTAAAAAGATAATATTTTCTAATTTTTTTTTTTTTATATATAAAGACACCACACTGCACTAAGGAAATAAACCTTGTATTGCGGGGACTTTACAAACATGCAATTAACGCAGACAAATTACACCCAGACTCAGAACAACACTTTGTGGATCACACAAAGTATTGTCCTGCGTTGGAATCGAACCCACGGCACTGGCACGGAAGGTCAGTATCTTAACCACTACGCCATCTGTGCAGCCATTTATGTAAATAAAACTATTTTGACGGATTATATCGTATTTGATTTGGTTTTTAATGTATTAAACATTAAATTAATGGTAATTATTACATTAAGACAATTTATTAGTTTAAAAACTAACAAATCTATTTATTAAGCTGCAATGGGGTCGATACATGGCCACGCTGAGAAAGATCCGGCAAAATACTCAAAGCGGCATAATACTGATTATTGTGTTATGTATACCTAACATATATTACTGATTACTCGACGGCGAGAATAGTAAGGCGTATATTAGATATTGTGTTATGGCCGCATTGTTTAGATGTGAGACTCTGATTGCAGACCTGTCTAACTGCAAGCAATACAAACCGCCAACTATCGGAAGTCACAATATCTCATTCCAAATAAAACTTAAGCATCGTTGTGTTTGACAGTAGTGGTAGAGTCAAACTGTTAAGAGTTTTCTAAATTGTAAAATCCGCGGCGGTGTAGTTCCACAGTCTCTGTGGAGTTAGGCTGACCGGCTGACCGATCGCATTCGTAACGACGACGTAAAAGAGCGAGTAGGTATGAAGGAAAGTATTGGTGTAAAGATGCGAAAGGGAATGCTCCGATGGTTCGGAAATATGGAAAGAATGCAGAACGAACGTCTGGTTAAAAAGATATACAATGCGAAAGTGAAAGGATGTAGATACCAGGAGAGACCGAGACTAACCTACCTAGATCAGATTGGTCACGTACTAAAGTAAAGTGGATACAAGAGTCTCGGAAACCGAGAATTATGAATGTTGAGGAAGCGAGTGAAGTATGCAAGGATAGAGTTCTCTGGCACTCTGTTCTCTCTGCCTACCCTGCAAGGGATATGGCGTGATGATACGTATGTGTATATTTATTAGATATTTATTATTCCAGTACCTAATTTGAATGCCTCAAAATATCATTTAAAAATTTTGCTTAAAAATGATACATGATATAAATATCATAAGAAATTAATAGATAAAAATATGTACATGTAGACACATGAAAAAAGTTTGTATAATTAAAAGAATTTTGCCATTTCAACCAAATATTTATATATTATAGTGGTAGAACCACACTGTTGACATCTTCTTGTCTAAAGTCGCGGGCCGGGCCGTCCGGGGTAGTACCACACTCTAGCAGATAATCGACATCTGAGCATTAGCAATATGCTGTTGCGCGTCCTTAGGTGAGCGCGACAGCCCAACTGTCTAGATGGGCTTGGGGTTTCTTTGGATAGCAGCCGCCTAGGCCCTAGCTGTACCCCTGGTATCGCAAAGTTTAATGGGCGACAGTAACACTTATCATCCTGTGTACTTCATACCCTTTTGTCACCATCAGCAAAAAAAAAATAAAGAAAATATAATAAACAATAGTTCTATGTGTTTCCTATCCTTATCGTTATATTAACATCGTCTTATAATATAATATATTGTTTGTCGTATATAAAGGTTTTCTTTGTAGTATTCATCTTCAAGTTCTATGAATATACAAGACGACATCATTGTACGAGTATCTACAATTCTAGATACACAAAATTTAAACAATGAATGATAGTGGTTTATTAGTATTGCTTGTCGGGTTGTATTCCCTGAAGGAGAAGCGTGATGTATATAAAAAGCTTTAAGAACGATAGGCAATCATTTTAGTTTCGGTACGGTTTGAGAGCCCTCAGCGCTCACCCACAGTCCGGGTAAAGTTGTCATAGCCATCTGAGGCTAACAACTAAGACACAAAAAAAAAAAAAAAATTTAGTTTCGGTCTTGAACTGTTGTTATTGGTGGATTTCGAAGTGAAAATGTGTTCGAAAATAATATTATTTGTAGCAACGCTTTGGTCGCTTTGTGTTGTTAACGCGTCTATAGTTACGATCAACGTCTACGATGGTAAATTGCCTTTATATTATTTAAATTAGATTAGACTGCGTCTGCACAGATGATTTAATGTTTAAGATACCGAGCTTCCATGCCATTGACGTGGTTTCCCGTTTCCTACGCAAGACAATAGTTTGTGTGATCCACAAACTGTTGTTTTACGTCTGGGTGTAATTTGTTTGTGTTAAAATTTGTGAAGTGTGGGACTTTATATGGGCAATACAAGAGTTATTTCCTTAGTTCAGAGTGGTATTATTTAAAAAGAAAAATAGTAGCAACCCTTACATTGTAAGTGGGTTTCCTAAAATATTACTAAAAGCTTTGCAGATTAACCTGGCCTGACTTCATCTAATACCATCTGATCAATTCATTATATTCCCAAGGAAAGTTGACTTCAGGCAAGTGGTCGGTTATAAAACTATAGCCAAAATTATATGTACAATGGAAGCAGAATATATATAATTGACCCAAAACAATTGGAATAAAAGTAGTATAAGATGAAATTAACGCTTATGACCAATACTGGTTAGATTTCGAGTTAACGTCCTGAAACGAGTAATATCCTGATATAGAGTAAAATTGTCTTTAAACAATTCTACAGAGTTATTCTTTTTCTAGAACTATTCTGATATTTTTTTAAATATTTATTTTAGAATATAATACCAACAGCACTAATAGCTTAGTGATCTAAAAAACTTATGCTGAATTACTTAGATTCGATTCAAACACAAAATTCTTTATCGACAAGGCGTAGACTAAAACTATAATTAATATTTTACTAGTATCTTGAATACGCAACCCCTTTCTTACGTTGATTTATTTTTTTCGTCTTGAAAGACATTTAAGATACTATCTTTACAGAAGAACCGCAAATCCATCAAGAAACTGATCCTGAGATCAATGTACTCGTTCGGAGCTGTAATAATCAAGAATGTGACCAAACATGCCGAAGACTGCAATCTCCTGGAGGAATTTGCGTGCATGGACATTGCAAATGCGATAATTTCCTGGACAATGAAGGTACCTTAAGCCTTGTGTATATAACCTCACTCTGCACAGACGTCTAAGTGTAAACGTTACCCACCGCGTGTTCTATCTCCACCCATTGATCGCATGAGGTACCACTGTCTTGACTTCGTTAGCAGGTATTAGTCTCGAAAATGCAAGTTATATCATCTTCATCATGTCAACTCGTATATACCCACTGCTGGGTTCGGGCTTCCCGCACAGAAGAAGGAAAATTGACCTAATATTCCAATCTGGTCACACAAGTTGGTATAGGTTTTTATTTCGTATTTTCGCTTGCATAAGTGTTACGTATTATATAACTTTGCCATCATAAATGAAACCCGGAGTAAAGAAAGCGTGTGAACACACGGATAGTCCATATTTTTATAAATAACTAGCTTCTGCCCGCGGCCTCGCCCGCGTAAAAGGTTACTTTCCTAAAGTTTTTCATCCCCTATTTTTATTTTTCCCCTTAAGGGTAAATTTTTACATGTTAATGTCATATTTGTTTATATCTAATCAATAGCCTAAAAATAAGTTTCAAGCTTCTGGCTTTAAAAATGACGATAATTCCTTACAACTTTTCATCCCCTTTTACAACCCTTTTTTTGTATTAAAAGGTAGCCTATGTCTTTTACTAGGCTCTAGACTATCTGTGTACCACATTTCATTTAGATCGGTTCAGTAGCTTTGGCGTGAAAGAGCGACAGACAGACAGAGTTACTTTCGCATTTATAACATTAGTAAGGATTAGGTAATATTTAATTATTTAATGTCACATTTATGTTAGACAGCTACCCCTGTCATACTCCCGCATACACAAATGAATAGAGAAGAGCGGGGTAGTATCACAGCATGACCACATTTGCCTTAGTACTTACCCAATCTATCATTTCCAGTAGTCGACACAATTTTACTGCCAATGCGCGCAAAAAGATGTTTCATATCACAAACTTTCAATACCTATCTATTATATACAGGTATAGTATGTTATTTACAAATCGATAGTGCTGTCAAAAATACAACAATCATCAACGATGAATGCTCTCTCGTCTTTACTTGTGTTCGGGTCGCACAATCGGCGATCTTCTTTCTTGCCATATTTCTGTAGTGCGCCCGGTTGCTGCCTGACCACAGCATTGCGCACTCTTATTGTCCTAACTTTTGAAATACTGTACCAAACGACACACGGTAAAAGGCAAAAAAATATGTACTTTAAATGTCGAAAGTAATAAAAGCATTTGTTTGCATAAGAATCAATTCGTTACTATAAAATGTGCATCGGCAATAAATACCAAATTATTTTGAATTTTTAATTTACTATTTTAACGATAAATGCTTACATATTAAAAATAGATATATGCTGTCGCGCACTTTTTTGTAGAACTATTTAAGAGGTACATTTCCACAATACATAACATTAGTCTGAGTTTCAAGATTTTTGCAGCGTATGCAAAAATAGCTCGCAGATAGGCGTTTTTTCTGACTTAAGCAATTTTTATCGTTATATTTTAGCCTATTTACAAAATATCTCTATAAATTATAGCCTATGTGTTATTCTGATGTGTAAGCTATATTACTATAAAGTTTCATCAAAATCCATTCGCTAGTTTTTACGTGAAAGAGCAACAAAGATGTTCACATCCATACATTATTAAAAACTTTCGCGTTTATAATATTAGTAGGATTAATAATATTTTATATAAAAAAAATTGTAAGTTATATATTTTCATATCAGCCTTAAAGTCATGGTAACTGGCAATAAGGTCCATGATTGTAAGTCACAATCTTCATGCAGACTCTCACCGTCCGCTGCTGGACGTTGGTGTCTCTATAAATGAGTGTATAGCACCCTAATCACCGCATTCGATCACATTAAGGTGTCAACCTTTTCTTAGGAGAAACTGCTGCCCATTCTTCTGGTGAGATCATCGAATCCATGCAATAGTTTTGGTGGGATGCGCGTGTATATTTATAATACAGGTAGATATATTTTAAAATTTGTTGTTATCGCTTCTGTTACTCTTATAAATTCAAATTTTAAATCATTTATTATGCACAAACCTCTCGGTGGCACTTACATATCAGAATATTTAACATTTCACTTCAAATTAATCCAGTAAACTTCGACTGAATGAACACGCGACTACCACAAAAAATTGGCCAAAAGTGGTTCCGTAAGTTCCCCCAACTACCAAACTGTCTACGGATAATATCCAAACCAAGAGAAGGAAGGCCACCGAAGACAAAGATCGTGCACCGGTGTCCCGTTCGCACGGCGAAGAAAGGCGCTTTGCAGGGTAGGTCTATGGGGTTGCGCGCCGCCTTTTCCGTCGCCCCGGACCGATTTGGCAGGAAAAAAAAGGGTTGCCCTATAACATGTGATGTGTTACCTAAGGAGCCAAGCTGTCGAATGATTTAAGTTATATCCGGTTGTGATATTTAGGTGAAGTCCAAAACTCAAAGTTAGCATGTATTACCACCTTTTTAGATAGGCTATGATTTGACCAAACTCTACGCAAATCATCTCGAGCGTCAGAAGGGCGTCGTGAAACCCTATATTCTGTCCTCTTATGTATACACCAATTCCTTCAATTGTCCATTTTCACCAATTAGATGGGTAACCATAATCAATTTTTGACTACAATGTATTACCACATAGCCCACGGCCACGTGTCTTTGTCTATAATAATTTGTATCCTTTCCTTTTATTCATTTTATAGCTATCACAGACTGGGTACTTACTTCTTGACCTTGGTGCCGTCCGGTGGCTTACCTGCTGTAGCGCCCCCATCGCAACAAACAACCTTGTCGGAGCGTGGCCCTTACCTTTCCTTCCCTGGCAGAGATACCATCTGCTTACGTCTTTTAGACTTATGGATGACACCAGCGAGTAAGGAATTGACTGTGACCCGTATTGTGAGACATAAGTAGATTGTAGGAGTGAGGGAAGAAAATATCTAAATTATGTAAATAAATTGATAATGTATTATGGATATACTAGTTATGAATTGTCATTAAATTTTTAACTGTTTTAATTTACTATATTTATAGATTCTATCGCTGAACAAGTTGAAGAGTTTCTTTCACCACACAGATGCTATTATAGAGAATGTCAATCTCACTATCGTAGAATGGGGCACCGCGGAGGATCTTGCGTGGACGGCAGATGTAAATGCTATGATGATAGTGCAAACGGTATACTCTAGTTTATATTATTTATAATCTCATAATTTAGTCACTAAAACGATAAATAAATCTCTTGATACATAAAATTTCTCTAATAAACAGTTAAATGCTATAATTCTACAATGCGTTGTGAATTCCTCCTGCGTTGTTAAATTGGAGCCGGTATACATTAGTTTTCTGTGTGGTGACGGAGTAAGAATACAATTCACCACCCCCTCATCTTACCCGTGGGTGATCGTACGAGACGACTAAGGAATATAAAACACATATAACCTATATGCGAGAGAAGGATACCTCGAAACAAAACCCTATACCAACACGTCTGACCAGCGTGGTATAGTAGGTCAATTACACTCCCATTATGGAGGAGGCTCGAGACCAACAGTAGGACATATATGAGCTGAGATGACGATGATGATGATGATACATTAGTCATCATCATTCGCCTGCTCTAATGCTAATTACTTGAGGTTGACGCAATATGTACTCCTCTCCAGGTTTTTCTTGTTAGGGCAGTCAAACCGATATTTCATACATAATTATGATTTGAATGAAGTTATATGAATATATATGAAGTTATTTTATTCTTCAGATGACATAATTATGGAAAATACTCCAGAATCGTCAGAATTCTTACAAGAACTCGACTGCAATCGTTTATTTTGTAATTTTATATGTCATTTGCGCCACTTCGGTAATGGCGACTGTGTCAGTGGCGAATGCAAATGTACTAAGAAAGAAGGTATTTTTTAGCTTATATTTTATTTGATATATACTATACTAAATTGTCACATATATAAATATATATATATATGTATATATATATATAAATTTTTTTTTTTTCTTATAGCATATATACACTCACTACTGTACAAAAAATCTCTTTCATATCTCTGTGATAGAAAAAAACTTAAGGTTTTAATTTATTTTTTAAACCATCCTTGTATTGCGGACTTTCCATCTCAGCTCATACATATCCCACTGTTGGGCTCAAGCTTCCTCCATAATGCCATAATGGGAGGTAAATCAACCTAATATACCACGCTGGTCAAACGTGTTGGTATAGAGTTTAGTTAACTTTAGTTTCAAGTTTTCCTTCTCTTGCATAGATGTTATATGCGTTTTATATCCCTTAGTCGTCTCTTACGATCACCCACGGGTAAGATAAGGGGTGGTGAATTGTATTCTTACTCCGTCACCACACGGACTTTACAAATATGCAATTAACGTAGACAAACTACACCCAAACTCAGAAACATATACACATTTATGAATCGCACAAAGTATTGTCTTGCGACCGTTCCTAAAAATCGAATCCATGACACTGGCACGGAAGACCGATATCTTAACCACTACGCCATCTGTGCAATCAATTTGGTTTTATTTTTTCGTTTGGATTAGTCAACACATATATTGTCTTTTTAAAAACACGATGACAGTTTTGTGAGATTTACTTCTCTTGCATTGAAGTTCTTACTTTTCCCTTAAGCGTCATATTGGAATGCTAGTTACGTTATTTTATAACTATATTGTATATTAACGAACGTCTGGTTAAGAAGATATACAATGCGAAAATGGAAGGATGTAGGTACCGAGGGAGACCGAGACTAACCTACCTAGACCAGATCGGTCAGGTACTGAAGGAAGGTGGAGACAAGAGTCTCCGAAACCGGCGAGCGTGTATGAAGAGAATTATGAATGTTGAGGAAGCGAGTGAAGTATGCAGAGATAGAGTTCTCTGGCACTCAGTTCTCTCTGCCTACCCTGCAATGGATATGGCGTGATGATATGTATGTATGTATGTATGTATATTGTATATTAACAAATCGTGCAGGATGAATATACCTATCCCATGAGCTTGTACGAGCAATTTCTATAGTTTCATATGCCTAATAATGACATATAATGAGTATTAAATGAGATTTATAATAATGAAACAGTTCATTCATTTTTATTTTTGTATCAAATTCATTAAACACATTACGTACGTCAATGCGATACATTAATCCTTTATTAAACACAAGCCTCTAAAATAGGACTCACAGAAATAGTTATTAATATTTCTGTAATAGTAGCTCACTCTGATGAAATGGGTAGAGTATTATTATAAGTTTTCCTTCTTTTGCCATGCTATGTGTGAGTGGTTTACATTCTTAAGTTTTCGTTCTCTTTTCTTTTAAAGACACCATTCCGCACTAAAGAAATGATCTTTGTATTGCGAAGGAATTTACAAACATATAATTAACGCAGACTTATTACAGCCAGACTCAGAACAACACTTTGTAGATCGCACAAAAAATTATTCTGCGACGAGACACTGGCACGAAATGTCGGTATCTTAACCACTACGCTATGTGTGCATTCTCTTGCATATATTTTATTCTCACATCATATCCCTTAATAGTCTTTTACAACTGACACTAAGAAATGGATTACTTAATTGTATTCTAACTTCGGCATCACAAGGAAAAGCCTTCCGTTCCGTTATTTATCTTATATTCTTATGCATGTATTAGCTGTTAGTTTTTGAAATAAAAAAATACGATATTCATTTAATTTTTAATTAATTTCAGATATTAATGATATAGATGTACGCTCCACTTGCTATAATTATTTGTGCAACAAGAGATGCAATCTCATTGGATTCTCGCTTGGCACATGTGAGCAAAAAATTTGCCGCTGTTCTTGAATGTAATTGTAACTATCTATATACAACTAGTGTTGCCCAAATTCGAGACTCTTGCGGCTCTCGCTGTTAGAATAACACAGAGTCACTTGTTTTGATAGAAATTAAAAATAATGATTTCTAATGTTTACGCGAGTGTTACACATTTGAAATAAAACTACTTTTACGGATTCTAACGACATTCCACATAGAAAAGAAAAATCCAACTAAATTAACGAAATTCCATTCATCTAGTGGCACTAACTGATCAACTATCAATAATGAGGTACATATCACTTAACGGGAGTGGGGCATCACAACTATCTATCATGAGACTGTTTAAAATAACATCAAATTAATTCCCCGTGGTATTAAGAATACTCTGTTCTCTCTGCCTACCCTGCAAGGGATATGGCGTGATGATATGTATGTATGTATGTATTAAGAATACAAAATGTTGACAATCCTTTCTTTACCAAAGTAATTGTAAAATGCTGTCTAAGGGAGCACTGCGAGACTCTTACAGTGAGTCTTGGTCTTGCATTTGGGCAACACTAATATCGACTATGTTTGTATAAATATAACAATATTATTATTTTTCTATTTTTATTTAGTTTTTTCAAGTGAAAACTTCTTAAGGCATGTTGGTCAGTCACATGGGAGGGAAAACGCCAATTGTCTCTACATATATACACGTATGCGTGTGGTGAGTTTGAGTGTATCTAAAGTGCAATTGCACACAATTCCTAAAAAAAAAATATTTCTTATGTAACAAAAAATAATGTTTTTATATAGGTATGTGGTAAGCTAAGAAGTTTTCATTTTTGACATGCAGATCTACGACTAACTGTGTTTTTCTTATTATATTTTTTTTCTACTATTTTTATAATTTCTACTATTCATTCATATAAATATCATACTGTGCTCTAAATTTATATTAATTTTTTTTTATATTATAATAGACCTATGGTTTTTACTTTTGTATGTATTAACTAATAAAGGGCCTAGGAACATATTTCTGAATGGTCGTAGTTTTGAACAAATTTATTACACGATTACGAAGCGAAAAATGATGTAACAAGCGGGATTTTTTCGCTTCTTAATCGGGTTTTAGAAATAATTAAGCATATTAAATGCTAAATTTCAGTAATTTAAATTTATTACAGTTAAGTTAGCGTTATGATAGCGTAACATGACACAGTTTTGCATCTTAGATTTCTCTAAGAAGCTTTTAACTAAGTTTTTGTCTGCATCAATCCTATTCTCTGCTTTCTTTATCTAAACAAAAGCGTGTGGTATAATTTTCACTGTCATATAGTTATTTATATGAAAGTTTTATGTAATATAAATAAGTAGATATTATGCTAATAAAACATTTGTATTTGTAGAGAAATTTAATAAATCATAGTAAAAACGATTTCTATTTAATATGTTTTTCCAAAAACTCACAAAATATCCACAATGGCGTGTCTATATCAACAATAAAATAATTTCCAGCATCAATTTTTATCTACAAAATATTATTGTATATAATTTGTGACATACCTACATAAATCGAAATGTATTTAATAAATAAAAGTTATAAAAAAAATCTTTTATTATTCTTATTAAACTCATTTAAAAATGTTTCATATATAACTTACACAGTTGCTCGTGAATGTCATAAAAGACGACTAAGAGCCTTATAACGACCTAGGCCAACTCTATCTGGTGCCATTTGGTCAACAATTACATTCCCAAGGACCGGCCGTCTGGCAGGCGGCCGGTCATAAAACTATTGCCAATAACTTCCACAATATGTACTATGAAAGAAGAGTATATATTATATCGACCCCAAGTAATTGGAATGAGAGTAGGAGAATACCGTTTTTCCTAAGTTTACTCCTTAAAAGCGACTAAACCACATAACTATAGTCTATCTAATCTAAGAAGTGCACTTTGACAGCTATCTGAGTAAGTTGTCTAGGTATGTGAACCAAATAATCGCTATCGAAAATATCCGATTTTACTGAGAAATCGATATTGATTCTTTATAATTAATAATCGGTTTATTTTTTATTTTTCAAAAAGGTGATGTATAAATTAAATGCTAAATTAGTACTAAAGAAATTTAATTATTTCAGCATAGAATCTATTCATCATATTTAGTAGGATTAGGTTAATTAAAAACAAAAACTGAATTTGAAAATAGCTATTTATTAAGAATTACTACTATTACTTGAATTATCAGCGTCGCGAACATTAATAATTATTTCCTCATCAATCAAAGTGTCGAAATGTACATCTCTGTCAAAATCTCTATTCGATTAATTGTATTATTCTAATATTTTTACCGATTGTTTGGATATTCGTGAATTGGAAGTTGTCAAGCACTACTGTATAGAACGTGATGACGTGACATTGTTAGGTCGTCATTAACAATTACTATTTACCATGTTATTTCTATTTTAAATTAGTTTTACGAGTTTCAACATTAGATTATTGTACGAGAAAGTCACCCGCAATGTTAATTATGTAAATAACTTAATAGTTGTTTAAAATTTCAGACTTAGTGTTTACAATCATGTGTATACGTTTGACCAAGGTTATTGTGTATTAAAAAATGCAAAACGTCAAAATGCACTTCTTAGATTAGATGAACTATAGTTAGCATCAGTTTGGAAACAAAAATCTCAAAATATAATCCTTTATTAACGATAAAAATTGCGTCTGACTAGCGTGAGATAGTAAGCTAATTTTCTACGAACTACTTAACTAACGAATCCACCACTAACAGTATAACAATATATAAACTAACCATGAAGATATTTACACTATGAACAAAACTACCATGGTAGCGTGCGGAAGCTCTGTCCGAATTCGTTTCGTTTGTTAAGTATTATTGTAACTCGTAATCTTTGTAATTTAACCATTTATAATCCTCGTCTCCTCATTTTATACCTGGGGTATCTAGAAAAAATGGCTTTCTATCATCTATCATCTAAGCTTATATACGTCTCACTATTAGGCTCAAGCCTCGTCCGTAATGGGAGCAAAATTGACCTAATATACCACGCTGGTCAAATGTGTTGGTATAGGGTTTGGTTTCAATTTTGCCTTTTCTTCCATATGTGTAATATATATTTAGATCCCTTAGTGTGGGTGATCGACCCACGGGTAAGAAAGGGGGTGGTGAAATATATTCTAACTGCGTAACCGCACGGATAAATATATAATAAATTGCTGTCATTACAAAAGAATAATTAATAAAAATGAATTTCTTGGTCCATGTCGCGCTTTAGTAGCGTAGGATATCTTCAGATGGATATTTTTATTATAATGTCAAAGGATTTGAAAGACTGTAAAACAATAACATCATTAATAGCAAAAGACTCAAACGAATGGGGGTAAGGCTGTTACAGGCCTCCTCAAGGGTGTCATCTCAGCACTGAACACCTTCAACTGCTCTGCAAGCTGCTTGAAACGTACTCTATGCTATCAACAGTGTATAAAAATCTAAAAAAGTAGACCCTCGTTGTGCGAGGCACAATATGCAGCAACAGGCGCGCTGTGTGGTAGTGGCTACGAATACTACCAACCCTCCAACCCTTACTTTGCTCGTAGATGTCGTAAAAGACGACTTAGAGCCTTATAACGACCTGGGCCAACTACATTTGATGCTGATTGGTCAACTACTACATTCCCGAGCATGGTTGACATCTGGCAGGCGGCCGGTCATAAAACTATTGCCAATAAATTTTACAATATGTACTATGAAAGAAGAGTACATATTGTATCTACCCCAAGTAATTCGCATAAGTGTAGGAGAATGATGAGGCGGCAGTAATAGTATTCACTATTGCTAAGGTGACTGGTGTAGTGATGGGTCATGGTTGATTCGGCATGTATCTGCTAAAGGTCGCAAGGAGCTCCCTCCTTGGAGCATACCATCCAACCACTACTGCGATTGAGAGGTGGACACGGCGCTGTATATGCTCAAAGTTTGTGTGGCCTGGGCAGATTAGCGCCTTGAACTCATCGCAATCATCGATGCCAAACTAGCACTGTCGACCATCGCTAAGACGATGTTCGATACTGTCAGGAACTGGTAATCGGTTGCCGCCGACAGTCGTCCCACAGAAGAAACAGCGGGGCGTGTCACAGAGGAGACTCTCCATGCTGACACACTTTACCTCGGCGCATCGGACGTTATTTGAGAATTAATCTACCACTCGCAAAGACACTGACGACGTGAGAGCGATACAACGCTGTTGTTTGCTGGGGAGTCGACGGCAGCGATACCTGAAAGGGTAAACCCCGGAGCGGCCACGGATGACAAGTAAACGATACCAGAGACCAGCCTGATGGCGATGGGGAGAGAACGCGATCAGTTTTGGAGCCACACCACGCCCTTCTGTTGCCCCGGAAGGAATGGCCAAACAATAACAAAAAGGGTGCACTTTGCATACTCGCCCCAAAGTAGCATCTTAACTAAGAGTGTACGTTTTGTACGCTCTATGATGTAGTAACTTTTGAAAATATAACGAAAGATTTAAACCTAACTTTCAGCGCCATCTATTGTTTATTTAATTAACTAAATAAATCATGCATTTTATTAATTTATAGCTAAATTATATACTATTAACTAATTAAAACATTATTTTTCATCACAAATAGTTTTAATATTTATTTTGACTACTTGACCAACGTTATATAGTATGTCAACTTCCGTTCAACACTGCAGGAGGTTTGAGCCCAGCAGTGGGATGTATATGAGCTGAATTCATGAAACTACTACATATTAAATAATACAAATATTTTCCTTACGTTATAGATACATTAAATAATTATTTTGAATTGAACCTTCTAGTGACGTAAAAGGCGAGCGGTGATTTTAAAAACTTAAATGACCATAACTTTTGTTACAGACATCAGATTTCAATGAAACAAAGACTAAATGTTGCTCTGAATTGGGCTTAATCTTCTTATCAAAACTGCAAAACAATCCATTCAGTAACTTCGGAGATTAGCGATTACAGACATACAGACAGACAAAAAATTCCAAAAAAAGATTTTTGGTTTCTGTTAGTGTTTTCTTATTGCCTAGATTCATTTTTTAATAAATTTATCAAATGTACAGACACGGGTTTTCTACTGATTTATTATATGTATAGACAGTAGTCATTTAAACGTACCTGTAATCATCGGTACTGATGTATTGAATAGGGATGGCGTTACTTACGTTAGGACCAGTGATCGCCAACGTATAATGCGTAGTGAGAAAATTGTGAATAGTGTTACGCAGATAAACTCAATTTCGTTGTCTCATCAAGTAAATACATCTATTACCGGGTATAATAGGGAACGGTTATTAGCTATCCTCGATAAGTATTCTGAATACTTTCTGAGTGGTACCGCGACCACAACAGTGAAAGATAGTGAGATGCATATTAAGTTAACAACAGATGTCCCCGTGTATTATAGGCCATATTAGTTGTCGCATGACGAAAAGCTAAAGGTGCGTTCTATAGTTAAAGATCTACTCGTTAAGGGTATCATTCGGGAGTCCGATTCAGAGTATGCCAGCCCAATCTTACTAGTAAAAAATAAAGATGGTTCTGATAGAATGATGGTAGACTATCGTGCTCTGAATCGAATTACCGTAAAAATTAGATATCCTCTTCCTTTGATTAATGACTACATAGATAGATTAGGTAACGCGCGCTGCTTTAGTCCTCTAGACATGGTTTCTGGTTTCCAACAACTCAGGGTAGCTGAGGAGTCCATCCACAAGACTGCATCCGTAACCCCTGAAGGCCACTACGAATACTGTAAAATGCCATATGGCCTAGCGAATGCGCCTATTGTTTATCAGAAAACCATTACCAAAACTCTTAAATCGTTCATTGATGCTGGGCAGGTTCTAGTATACATTGATGACGTGTTACTACTGACCAACGGGATTGACGAAAACCTTGCTTTATTAGAAGGCGTCATAAAAACATTAACTGAAGCGGGTTTTTCTATCAATATAAAGAAATGCACTTTCCTAACTAATGAAGTAGAATACCTAGGTAGGATTATAGGTGGTGGTCAGGTTAGACCGAGCACTTATAAAATAGACGCATTATAGTTAAATCACCGCGACCGAGTAGTGTCAGGCAGATTCGTCAGTTTCTTGGGTTAGCAGGATATTTTAGAAGATATATCCCCGACTATGCGATTAAAACTGCACACATAGCCGCTTTAACTAAAAAGAGCGTTACCTTTAATTGGTCTGACGAACATGAAAAAGCACGTCAAGAAATAATTTCTCATTTAACCAACGAAACAATTTTGGCAATATTCAACCCGGAGCTATCAACTGAACTGCATACCGATGCCAGTTCGATAGGTTATGGTGGTATACTTATGCAATTGCTTAAGGACGAGCGTAGACGCGTGGTTGCTTACTTTAGCAAGTTGACATGTGGCGCGGAATCCAAGTACCATAGCTATGAGCTGGAGACCCTCGCGGTAGTAAAGTCATTAGAGCATTTTAGACAATACCTAATTGGTAAACCTTTCAAAGTTATCACTGATTGTAATGCTTTAAAAATGACCCAACGTAAGAAGGATCTCCAACCCAGGGTTGCTAGGTGGTGGATGTACATGCAAGACTTCGATCTTACGTTAGAATACCGTAAAGGCTGCCTCGTGTCACATGTAGACTATTTGAGTAGGAATCCAGTTAACGCTATTAACGTCATTCAAAAACCGCAAAATTGGGCAGGTGACGAAGAGACCATAACGTTGCTTGAAAAATTAAATAACGGTCAATTAGATACCACACGTTATGTACAACGTAATGACTTCTTGTATTAAAAGTATGACGTCACGGGTGAGCAAGCGCGATTCTTATGTTATGTACCAAAGGCATTTCGCTTAAGTTTGTTACACGTTTTTCATGACGAACATGAACATATCGGCATAGACAAGACGGTTGAGCTAATCTTGCGGCACTTTTGGTTTCCCGGTCTTAGACAATTTGTATCGAAGTACGTCACTCACTGCGTAGTGCGCATCTCGCATAAACAAGTTCCTCGCGCACCCTTACAGCCAATATCCTTGTGGCAAAAGGTTTTTTCCGGTACCGTTTGATACGATACACGTCGATGTACTCGGACCCTTAAAAGAAAGTGACTGCCATAAACATGTACTCATCATAGTTGACTCGTATACCAAATATTGTTTGCTCCATGCTATCCCAAGACAAGACTGTAGAGAGTGTGAAGCGCGTAATGACCCAAATGATTTCACTTTTTGGTACTTTTAAACGACTAGTGTGCGATAGGAGTCGTATGTTTGATAATCACGAATTTATTAATTGGATAACGAATTTTGGAGTAGAGGTGCATTTTATCACTCCCGAAATGCACCACAAAAACGGTCAGGTTGAGCGATACTGCCGTACTGTTTTGAATATGATAAGAATTGAAGTTAATCATAACAAAAATGATTGGTCAAAAGTCTTATGGAAACTACAACTGGTTTTAAATATCACTAAACATAAGACTACTCCATACTCCGCATTTAATCTTCTTATTGGCACTGACTCTACTACACCATTAATAAATGCCTTAATCAAAGATATCACTTGTGAAGGCTCAAATCCAAATCTACATGCGATTCGCGAGATGAGACGGCAACGTGCAGAAGGACTCGTTCGTGAAAATAAGGATAATCAAGATTCTTACGTAAATAAAAATAGGAAACCGCCAAAAAAATTTAATGTCAACGACTTGGTCTATGTGATCAAGAGCTCTCAGAGTACTGGGAAACTTGATAGTGGTATGAGAGGACCCTATAAAGTTATTAAGCTTCTTCCTAATGATAGATATGAGCTCCAACTGGTAGCGGCTGCTTATGGAAAGACTAGTCAGGCAGCTGCCAGATATATGGTATTGTGGAAAGGTGAATGGACATCTGAAATTTTTGAAGGTACTTATCGTACGATTTTGGTGTATATGTATAGCATGTGTGTTTGCTTCGTTTGCTTATATACTAATACTAGTCTTTCTCCATTTCTCAATTAGATTATACATAAACTAGCCTATTTTATTGACCTTGGCTATGTAAACTATTGAGTGTTCAGTAGAAGAGACCCTTGTAAATCCTGAGTGCGCATGGTATTGGGTTGACCCTGACACTGTTGGGAAGGTATCGGGGTGAGTCAGTAAGCGCCGTAAAGCTGGCAACAGACCTGTATAAATCCGACCCGTAACATTAGGTATCTGGGGTGACCTACTAGAGACCGATGTAAATCCTGTATGCGCACGCGAGTATGTGCGGGGTATTCGGTTGCGTAGGAACATACCTGTGTAAAGCCTATGTAAACGCTTGAATATAGCGTTAGTTACTTTTTCTGTTTATCTGTGTGGCTAATTGGTACATAATATGATGCCCATATACGCTAGCTGAATTTACAAAACCTCTGGTTATATGTCATTGTGTACGTTGTCCTAAAATGTGTGTATGTTCGCAGAGAACGATGAGGAGCAACATACGCTGAACGCGGAGGGCGCCGCCGGTTCATCCGCGAGTTCCTGCTAAGGGCTTCGAGGACGTAGCCCCGTCAGGAGAAGGCCGTGTTGGAACTAAATCAATACACCGAATAGCAACACTGCGGCTGCCTATAAATACGCTATAAATACGGCCGCGGTCGCTGTGCTCAATCACCCTTTTTCAACCATGGTAGCGTGCGGAAGCTCTGTCCGAATTCGTTTGTTAAGTATTATTGTAACTCGTAATCTTTGTATTTCGCCCACTTATAATCGTCGTCGGTTATTAAACTAATTTTTAAAAAATCAATAATTGTTTCTATTTGCAACAATAAATACTTTATTCTTTCTCAGTATTTTAAGATAAGATTCTTTCTGTGTTTTCGAATAGAATAAGCTTTGTGAGTTAGTTTTATAGAAATAATAATGAATCTTATATATTGCAAAATAAGTCTTATATTACTATAATAATAGTTATGCATTTTTAAAACTCGCACAACGTTTCGTTATTAATAAACTCGTGTTTATATTGATAAGAATCATAGTAATAAATAAACTTGTTTATATAAACATTAAAAAAGAAAGAAATCATTCTAACTCTCCTGTAATCTATTCGTAATTAAATTGAAGTCCCAATGAGACGTAAACTTTTATCAAACATAAGCCATACAATAAAAATAAAAGTTGTACATCTGAATGAAAGGAACTTTCCGTCTTTGTCGAAAAAAAAGGTAAAATGTAAAGCAAGCAGGCGTTGAGTACCATCTCATTCGATGTCTGCCTTTTGTATAAAGTCCTCACAATTAACTTGAAGGACAGCGTCTTCAGAGTTAGTCGATTGTTATCTCAGAACTCCGTAAAAGTGTCCCGATTGGAAGATCAAAGATTAAATAATAAATAAGTCCACGACAAATTTGTGACGTCATTTCATTAGTTTTATTAGTATCATAAACAAAGATATTCCCAAAACGGTTGCTTTATCAAACGGAGAAAGTAAATAATTAATAAAAACGTACATTATCTAAAAAGGACGCCCGTGATCTTTTTATTGCTTACCTAAATTAACCATCTATTTTTATTATATAACTAGCTTTCGCCCGCGACTTCGTCCACGCAAAAGTCATCTCTGACAGAGTTAAATAGAAAAAGCAATGCAAGGTTTGTCGCTAGGACGATGATTAACAGCTTCAGAAACTGGGATGCGGTCGCCGCTTCTGCAAGTTAGTTATCTAACGGAATTAGGCAATAGGGTGGGTCCGAGAGAAAATACTCTACGTTAACACGCTCTACCGCAAGCGTGAGTACCTGTATTGAGGTTCACTGCATGAGGGCTTCGACTCGAGATGATACCCAGTTGCGATGGTCCGCCCGCATAACGTAGATGTACGTGTACGGCGCGGTCTGGGGTCACGCGTCACCTCGAACGGATTGGGCGCGGTGTGTCTATATACCATAGCCGGTCACTAAAGAAAAAGGTTGTTCAAAGTTCTATTCATTCTATAAAATACCTTTAATATACTATTTACGGTATGACCATGGGATAAAAATATAATTATAGCCACCCTTTATTTGACTGTTATGTTTCACCAGCAGAGTTGCGACCTCGTTAGATATGATTTATTATTTGAGTTATAGAATGAACATATTTGAAGCTAAGCTTAACTTGTATCTTAAACCCTTAGGCAAGAACCTATTGCCGTCTACTATGTGTATCGTGTGAGCTCTCACTCCGGCACTGGTCGCCACGACGTCACTGGTGCAGGGTTGATGGAGAGGGAGAGAGAAACACGTGTTTATTTATTTTTACCGAAGAATATTTGTACGTAATTTGTAAAGAATTGATAGTGAAATTTTCTCCCCATACACACTTTGCCACTTTGTTACACCCCCTTAGGGGCGGAATTCATAAAATCCTTTCATATTGAAGCTTTATGTCATAAAAAGAAACGTGCATAAAAATTTAATGTTTCTAGCTTCAATAGTTTCTGTTTGTCGGTAATGAGTCGTTCAACTCGCTTCACAGGCCTAATTTACACAACCAGAGGGTGAAAATTGACAAATGCCGGATATTACCATAGAATATTTGATTCGACTCGTAATTTAAAAAGAATCAATTAAGATTTTTTTCTCCCCATACAAACTTTGCCACTCTGTTTCACCCCCTTAGGGGTGTAATTTCGTAAAATCCTTTCTTAGTAAATCTTTACGTCATAGAAAGAAACCACTGTCAAAATTTCAAGTTGCCAGCTTCAATAATATCGGCTTGGCGCTAATGACTTAATGAGTCGTCTAACCCGCTTCGCAGGCCTAATTTACACCCCCAGAGGGTGAAAATTAACAAATGCTGAAATACGTGTTTATTTATTTTTACTGAAGATAATTTGTACGTAATTTGAAAAGAATCGATAAAGATTTTTTTCTCCTAACATTTTTTAAATTGACATACCTTTTTTATTTATATTACCAATTGTCATGAAATGAAGCCTAAATATTAAGTGAAGCTTACCACAATATATTATCGAAAACCGCGTCTAAATCGGATAAGCCGTTTCTGAGATTAGCGTGCACAAACTCACAGACAAACAGATAAACAGACAAAAATTTTAACCACATCGTTTTGGGTTCTATTTGTGTTGATAAAGGTCCCAGTAATATTTTTTCTCATATATCTTCCATGTACAGACAGCGATCCGTTACATTTTTATTATATGTATGTATAGATATCTATTTTTATTGTATAATCAATATAATCATTAATACAAAGCCAGAATAAAATGTTTCTTTTTTTAAAGACATCCCCTTTTTTTTTTTTTTTTTTTTTTTTCGCAAGGTGGGACCATGGATGTGGTCGCGCCCTGGCAAATCGGCCCGGGGCGACGGAAGAAGCGGCGCGCAACCCCATGGACCCACCCTGCAAACACCTCTCTTCGCCGTGCGAGCGGACCACCGGTACCCGATCTTTGTCTTCGGTGGCCCGCCCGGCGATATACCCTCTCGGGTTCCTCTCTCGTCGACGCCCCGACAGCTTTCGCCGTCGAGGCGTCGCCCTCACGCAGTGGCCTCACGTCGGGTGACCGGACAATTCCCCGGTCCGATCACCCGAGGCCTCGGTTAGGGCGGCATCAGACGCAGATACTCGCGCATGCGCCGCCCTGGCCGCGGTCGGCAGCCCGGGTCACGGGAATCCTCCCGGACTCGTTCCGCCGTCTCCTTCTGCGAGATGACAGCCTCGCAGAAGGCGGCGACCGCGTCCCAATTCCTGACGCTGTCGACCATCGCTTTCGCGACAGCCGGCAGCGTCAGGTCGGCACCGATGACAGCGACGAGGTCACGGCGTTGCCCGTCCCAGCCCGAACATACCTCAAGCGTATGTTGCGCCATGTCCTCGTCGCTACTGCAATGGTGGCAGGACGGAGTCCACTCCCTCCGCACGACCGTGTGCAGGTACTTGCCGAAGCAACCGTGCCCCGACAAGACCTGCACCAACCGGAAGGAGAGCATCGGAAAGCAAGAAAGACATCCCCTGCACTAAGGAAATAATCCTTGTATTGCGGGGGACTTTACAAACATATAACTAATGCAGACAAATTATACACAGACTCAGAACAACACTTTGTAGATCACACAAAGTATCGTCCTAAGTAGGAATCGAACCCACGGCACTGGCACGGAGGGTCTTAACCACTATGCCATCTGTGCAATCGGTTACTAATCGACATCATCCCCCTCTTCTATATAGTCTCTTTCTATAGGTAAAAATATTGATTGCATAGGTGGTGTAGTAGTTAAGATACTGACGTTCCGTGCCGTGGGTTCGATTCCTACTCAGTACAATACTTTGTGTGATTCACAAACTGTTGTTCTGAATCTGGGTGTAATTTGTCTGCGTTAATTATATGTTTGTCAAGTCCCCGCAATACGAGGATTATATCCTTAGTGTAGGGTGGAGGTTTATTTAAAGAAAAGAAGAATCATGCAAACAATTATACCAAAACCCAACTCTTTGACATTCTCTTTGGAATAAATACTTTTCATTATGTCTTTGCCCTGACTATCGCACTTTAGTCTCAATAAAAACTTTTTTTTTCACACTGTGGAAAATAACTTTATATATTCTGCTTATCACCGCAAAGGGAATGTAGGACTCGCCGACGCAGGATAGCATAGATACCCACTAAAAAAACCAACAGCGGCCGTACATAGTGCTATAACCCTTGACAATGTTTGCAACATTCTGGAAGATTGGTCTGCCTTGTGGCTTTTGGAAGATCCGTATCGCTACTGATCGTGATCAATAAAATGTATGGCAGCAGAGTAAGCAATCACGCTGATTTAACTCGCAGATAGCGGCTTACTAGATCAATGCATTTGATTCCTACGCAGTTCAATTCGTTGTACGATACACAAAAAACTATTTATCGTCCGGGTATATTAGATGTACAACTTTGCTTCCGCCGTTTTACAATAGATGGCTGTAGCGGTAAGTGGTAGTTGAAATAAATAGATCTTAGATGTCATATAGATACAATAAGCTTAGATATTTGTAAACATAACACCATCGAAATATTAGTCCCTTTGTGTCAGCATCATAAAGCTATTCTCGATTAAACATGACAACTTACGAGCCAAATTCTCGTCATTTGTGGGAGGTTTTAATTTTCTGCTTTAATATGAAGAAATCTGCGGCTGAGGCTCATCGAATGCTCTCAAATACCTATGTTAAGGCCGCTATTAGTGAAAGAACGTGCCAAGAGTAGTTTCAACGCATCAAGAACGGAAATTTTGATGTCGAAGACCAGTATGGCGGTGGAATAGAAAAGGTTTTTGAAGTGCAAAATTGGAGGCATTACTTGATCAAGGCTTGTATCAAACGCAACAAGAAATGGCAGGATCATTGGGAGTGACGCAATAAGCTATTTTAAAATGCCTGAAAGTCATGGAAATGATACAGAAACAAGGAAATTGGGTGCCGTAGGAGTTGAAGCCGAGAGATGTTGAACGGCATTTGTTTTCTTGTGAACAGGTGCTTGCAAGGCAAATACAGAAGGGATTTCTGCATCGCATTGTGACTGGGGACAAAAAATGGGTTCATTACGATAATCCCAAGCGCAGAAAATCATGGGGATATCCCGGCCATGCTTCCACGTCGACAGCCAAACCGAATATTCACAGGTCCAAGGTTATGCTCAGTATTTGGTGGGACCAGCTTGGCGTAATGTATTATGAGTTATTAAAACCGACTGAAACAATCACAGACGATTGTTATCGAACGCAATTAATGCGTTTGAGCCGAGCATTGAAAGACAAATGGCCGCAATACAACGAGAGACATGATAAAGTGATTTTACAGCATGACAATGCTCGACCACATGTTGCGAAGTGGTCAAGACATACTTGAAAACGTTGAAATGGGAAGTCCTACCCCACCCGCCGTATTCTCCAGACGTTGCTCCTTCGGATTATCACTAGTTGCGATCAATGGCACACGACCTGGCTGACCATCACTTCCGGTCTTATGAAGAAGTAAAAAATTGGACCGATTCATGGATCGCTTAAAAAGATGATCAGTTTTTTCACCGCGGGATTCAAACGCTGCCCGAAAGAAGGCAGAAAGCAGTGGCCAGCGATGGACAATACTTTGAATCATAAATGTATAACCAGTTTTTTTACAACAAAGCCTTGAATTTCGAAAAAAAGCAGCAAAGTTGCAGCACCTAATAATTATAATTTATATCTTTTAAATAAATATATATTTTCCGTGTGCTGATTCTGTCTTACCCGTAGGTGATCGTAAAAGACGACTAAGGGATAAAAAATATATATAATATCTATGCAAGAGAAGTAAAACTCGAAACAAAACCATATGACGTCTGAGCAGCGTGGTATTGGTACAATTTCCCGCCCATTATGGAGGAGGCTTGAGCTCAACAGTGGGATATACGGAGTGGAGACGACCATACGACAATAATTTTAATTTAGTGTATCTGATGACTTGCCCAGCCTGTATACAAACTTTGAATACAATATGTCGTATAGTTTAGCCACAGCACCTTACTGTGTATTATTAACATTTTCTACACTCTGTATTAAAAATTTAAAAAAAAGGCTATCAATAAGAAATCAATGACCTCCCGCGCCACATCAGTATAAACAAATATGAAGGTAGGTACCTACATATCTCCAGTTTACCACTTAAAGTCTTCGCCAAACGCAATACAAATTAATGCATATTATACCTTATTCCTGACCCATAAGATCCATATAAACTGCGTCATCAGACTTAGATAAGATAATTAAAAATACCTAAAGCATGCGGCAAATGAAAGGGTACCTATTCGGTCGTGTTACAGGTCAGTGAACTAATATTTACAAACGGTATTCTACTTTGTTTCAATATTTATGAGGACTTTTTAGATAGTTTCAAAATACTCATATACACTAGTAATACCGGTGTTTTCATTTATTGTCGTATTGACATCTCCACCTTGTATATGAGCTGAGAAGAAATAAGTAGATACAGTAAGGTAAGCAAATAATAAATAAACAAACTATTTATAAATTGCATTTTAACATACAGGTTTCATATTTATGACGTCAGCAAAGCACACAATTAATACAACTGTTTGCGAATAATGTTAAAATTATTTAATGTTAGTCAAAATCTTAAACATAAAATATTTATAAGATATTTAAAATTATATAAATAAGCTGTGTGGTAGCAACTTTGAATACTACCAACCCTTACTTTGCTCGTGGATGTCGTAAAAGACGACTAAGAGTCTTATAACGACCTAGGTCACCTGGGCCAACTCCATCTGATGCCGTTTGGTCAACAATTACATTCCCAAGGAGGGTTGACGTCTGGCAGGCGGTCGGTCATAAAACTATTGCCAATAACTTCTACAATCTGTACTATGAAAGAAGACTACATATTGCATCGACCCCAAGTATTTGGGATAAGAGTAGAAGAATGATGATGATTTAAAATTATATAAATAATACGTAAAGTATAACTTTTTGAGAACTAAACTAACTCAATAGTAAAATGACCGCGGCCCGAATGAGACTATAATTTTTTATTTACGGCCCATAAAGGCTTTCATTTCTAGGCACTTGTTATTGGAAATCGTTCTCGCTATCGTCCCCAGTGTAATCTCTTTGTATTGAGTAAATGAAACAATAATTTATATTAAAACCATTACTGTGTATGTACAAACATAAATATTTTACAATTAAAGCAATTCTAGCTCAATAACAACTCTTCTCCATGTGATGACGACATAACAATACAATTCATCCCTTCCCCTTTCACTGCCTTATCCGTAGGAGTCATAAAATATGACTAAGGTATACAAGTTGGCGATTTTATTACTAGAATAACTTTAACTAGGTGTAGGAATAACGTCATAAAACACATTAAAATTAGTTGCAGACTCAAAGCTCTGCCCAATCCTGAGATAAAGTGATTTGTTTCTAATCAAAACAGTAAGTTTGCCAGCGTCATTGACCTGAAGATACGTTTCGACCAGCTGTGCTGCTGCTGCTGTTGTAACTATGTAGTTCAATGTCACACGCATGAGTAAATGCCTACATCGAACTTTTTAGTACAAGTGATTGACCACTTATCAGTAGGGCAATTAAGTCAAAACTTATATAGATACTATTTTTTTTATAGATTTGCATAGTGTATCATGGTCTTATACACCCCCTTCAAGGATTCTGGTCTGATACACCCCTTCAAGGATTCTACTAACTAAATCGGCAACCTGTATAATGTGCATATAACATCTATGCAAGAGAAATAAAAACACGAATTAAAAACCTATACCAACCCGTCTGATCAGTGGGGTATGGTTGAGCAATTCGCAAAGATTTCAGTGACGCATACATTCCATATGCTGCTGCTTACTCTGCTGCTTGCTAAAACATGTAGTCAATTTTTACTACACCGATGGATAAAAAAGAGTTGACATGACAATCGTATTATCCCACCTCACACGGGGATTTGTCATGGAGATTGTTATCAGTCAATATGAAATTTATATCCTAAAAAAAATTTTATGATTATAATAATAATCTCCCGTCGCTTATGCATTTATTCCTTAGTACGTAGTGATTACTGGTAGTCAGCCCAAAGGGAGGCAAAGAGGTATTATAAGACAGTTCATGAAGCTGCATGCCGTCCCCTTGGCATCGAGCAACGTATGACTGAACCATCATCATTTCAGCCCATACATGTCCCACTGTTGGGCTCGGGCGTCCTTCATAACGAAAAGGTAATTGACCTACTATACCACGCTAGTTAGACATGTTGGTATAGGGTTTTGTTTCGAGTTTTCCTTTTCTCGCATAGATGTTATATGTATTTTATATCCCTTAGTCGTCTCGTACAACCCACCCACGGGTAAGATAGGGGGTGGTGAATTGTATTCTTACTCCGTCACCACACGGAAAGACTGAACCATAGGCTGTCAGAAAAATAAATATTAAAAAAAGTATCGTGTATTCCATGTTAATCGCAATCAGTTCAAATAAGAAACAAATTAATAGTTAATAATATATAGTTGTGCCCTTTATTCGCTGTGTGGTAGCGGCTACGATTACTACAAACCCTTACTTTGCTCGTGGTTGTCGTAAAAGACGACTAAGAGCTTTATATTAACCTGGGCCAATACTGCCTAATACCGTTTGGTTAAAAACTACATTCCCAAGGAAGGTTGACTTCAGTCAGGCGGCCGGTCATAAAACTATTGCCAATAACTTTTACAATATATAAGAAGAGGAGTACATATTTTTTTATTTTTTTTTTTGTTTACGCTATGGAAATGCTTTTACGCACTATCCCCCGCCAGTGACAGACGGGAGGTGTGTGGGACTCGCCGGCCATAGATGTTGGCGGCCGGAATACCCACTAAAACCAGCAGCGGTCCCTTCCGCGCTTTTACGGGATGCCGGAGAGATCGTCTAATGACATTCTATCCCCGACACCCCTACGCTTGGGCATCCGGCCACGACCAGTCAGCCGTCAAGGCGATGGGAGGAGGTGCGCGTAGCGGCGCCTCCCTCTCCCTAGTCGCCGCTGGCGGAGCGAGTTCGCAGACGCGAGTGCTTCGCGTGCCCGCTCCGCGGCCTCCTTTGCAGAGATGACTTCCTCGCAAAAGGAGGCCATCGACGTCCAGTGCCTGTCGCTGTCAAGCATCTTGTTGATGACGGTTGACAACGACAGGTCCGCTCCTATGACCGCCGACAAGTCGTGGCGCTGAGCCCCCAGGCAGGACATACCTCCAGGGTGTGACGCGCGTCATCGATTTTCGCGCCACACTCATGGCATCCAGGGGCCTCTTCACGTCCAATTCGGTGCAGGTACTTACCGAAGACCCCGTGTCCGGTAAGTACCTGCGTCAGCCTGAAGGACAGGTTGCCGTGCCTTCGTGTCGTCCAGCGGTGAAGGTGGGGCGCTACCGCCTCAACGATCCCCCATCCTGCTACGGGGAACTCTAGTTCCTTCCTCCACCGCCGGACTACTGCCCTTCGAGCCGCTTCTTTCGCCCTGCTTAGTCCCCTCGTGGTGACGCGTTCACCATTTGCCCGCGCCGCAGCGCAGAACTGGTAGGCTTCCGCCTGAGCCCTAGCCTGAAGTGACCAGGGCGGATCGCCTGCCAACAATGTAGCTGCAGTCCAGGACAAAGAGGAGTACATATTACGTCGACCCCAAGTAATTGGGATAAGAGCAGGCGAATGATGATGACACTCATTTATTTAATCGCCTACATCCAGCAGCGGACGGTGAGTCTGCGTGAAGATTATGACTTATAGTCAAGGACCTTATTGCCGGTTACCATGGCTTTAAGGCGGCCGGTCATAAAACTATTGCCAATAACTTTTACAGTATATAAGAAGAGGAGTACATATTACGTCGACCCCAAGTACTTGAGATAAAAGCAGGAGAATGATGATGAGTTGTGCTCTTTCAACAATTACTCAGATATTTATTATTTTTGAGATTTATTGTTATTTTTTATTTTCTGTATGGTGAAGGAGTAAGAATACAATTCACCACCCCCTATCTTACCCGTGGGTGATCGTAAAAGACGACTAAGGGATATAAAATTCATATAACACCTATGTAAGGCAAACTCGAAACAAAACCCTATACCAGATTTTGTTTCAAGTCTGACCAGTGTGGTATCGTAGGTCAATTACCTTCTCATTAGGCAGGAGACTCGAACCCAACAGTGGGACATATGAGAGCTGAAGTGGTGTTATTTTTTATCTTAGATAACACCATGTTTTAAAATTATGTTTTAAACCCTGTATCAATACATCTATCAAATCTAAATTCAATTACATACAATAGTTGTCTTTAATGTTACTTAAACAATTACTGGCATAAAAATTCTAAATAATGTTGTTGCCTTTCTATTGCTCTAATGTAAATGCTATTTCTTCAATATCTATAATGTTATAATTTTAAAGAGCTAATCTTAGAATAATAACTATGTTATCAGGGTGAGCGGAGCGAGCCCTAACCCTATCCCATAACCTGAGCATTTTTGTGGTACATATTACTGAAAAACTATCACGCCTTTTAACATAGTAATTTAACTTCATATCTAAATGTGTTATCTGTCAAAAAAATAAATAATTTTAAAACTTATAAAACCCGATTACGAAGCGAAAAATGATGTCACAAGCGGGATTCGCGTAATCAGGTTTTATAAATAATTAAGCATATTAAATGGATAGAATGTTATTGTATTACTAACGCCATCTGTTAGAAAACCTACGAGTTAACATCGCTGCAACAGAACTAAACCCAATACTCAAATCCATCATATCACAGTATTAATTTAAGTACTAACCAACGTTTGATAAATAAAAAAATATCTGAAAATGATTGGTGTTATGAATTATTTACCGAAGCCCATATAAATAATCTTATGTAAATAATAATAATTGAAATTAATAAAATATTACCAGTTAGAAAAACTACGCGAGCTCAAACTCACAAAGCTCAGCTTTTTGCTAGTTATTCTAAGGAGCTAATATTATAAAGAAGTGAAGTTTGTGAGTTTGTAAGTTTTGCTGTACAGGGTAATCTCTGAAAGTACTGGTTTAATCTTGATAGATATTTCACTATTAGAAAGCCAAATTGTCATGATTATAGTTTGTAATTTTATTTTTATAATGACATATTTTCAATGGTAAATCAGAATAAAATTAATTGATGGCAGACGAAACTACTCGTCTGGTCAATATATCGGCGTACACTATCTAAACGGTTCGAGATAAAGGAACAAAATGTACTAAGAAAATATTAGTCAATTTTATTTTTATAAAAAATGCCGCGACACTATACCTCTAACTTTAATGGTTTCCCTACAAAGATAATTTTATAGTAAAAGTATAAAAAAGCATATGTTCTATGCATATGAACTTTGGGTGCAATTTCCAAAAATAATCAATGAGATCATATGAAAACGAAAGAGTTTAAGCAAAATGGAAATTTCATGAAAATAAAGTTTGATTATTACAGCACGTTAATTGATATAATAGTTTGGAAGATAATAAACGCTATGTGGGAGCTGCTAAGAATACTACCACCCTTATTCTGCTCATAGAACTATTGCCTATAACTTTTACAATATGTAGGAAGAGGAGCATATATTGCGTCGACCCCAAGTAATTGGGATAAAATCAGGAGAATGATGAGGAGTTTGGAAGATAATGGGAAATGAAAACAAAAAGACAATTCGTAATTTCGTAGATACACTGGCCGATTGAAAGTACAAAGCAACTAGCGGAGGGGAGTAGTAGTATTCACCAACGACACCAAAAGTTAAGTCAATCCATATGACACTGATTGGCATCAAACACGTAGGTAGGTAATATTGATTTTTAAATTGACATAGGAGTTATTTAAAATTTAGGTGTAGTTAGTGAAAATGGGCATCAGAAAAGAAAGGTAGATTATCCCTGACTGCTAGAAGCTACTTTTTATAAATAAGTATTCTTTTTAATATTACAAATGTGAAAGTGTACCTATATATAATACGTTTATTAAGGTTTTACCCCTAAAGCAAACTGATATTAATAAAATTTGGTACGACAATAGAGGGGGCTGTGGCAACGAGGCCACCGAAAACAAAGATCGGGTACCGGTGGCCCGCTCGCACGGCGAAGGGAGGAGTTTTTCATGGTGGGTCTATGGGAGACGCGCCGCCTCTTCCGTCGACCCGGACCGATTTGGCGGGGCGAGACCATATCCATAATCCACCGCAAAAAAAAACTGTGGTCACGAAAATAGGTTACTTTATTTGAAGGGGGGAATAAAATTAGCTGGTAAAATTATTTTTATTCTACATCACGCGAGCGAAACCACAGATAAAGGTTACAAATAGAACAGCTTTGAACAGAAAGTAGGTTTTTACAATACATCAATATTCATGAAAGGATTACCCGACATTTCTGTTCTTAGAAGCCGCGTGAATTTAGACTACATTATAAAAGTAAATACATAATACTTTTCTCTTACATTAGATCTCATCTGATAACTTTTGTACATTGATATTTGTTCACACGTTCTAAAGAATTTCGAAGAATTAATTGCGACTAACTGCTATACTTAAGGGACTTATTTGTACTTAAGGGATAGGTCAGATAATATTACTGACGGTAAAGAAAACTTTAAAAAAACTAGTCGCGCTAAAAAACCCGCACAATTATTTTGATGCAGTAGGATTTTTTAATAATTAAAATAAATTTTCCTGGTAGTTACTGGAACGGGGTTTAGTTCGCTACCCGTAGAGAGGCTCACCGTGTAAAGGTGGCGTGATGACAGGGATAATTGCGAAGATGTCGACTCGAGTTGTAACATACCGGGTGGACCTCCGATAACAAGGATTGAGTACCGGTGGCCCACCCACATGTATATATATATATATATATATATATATATATATATATATATATATATGTGTGTGTGTGTATATGTATACATTTAATTTAAATATTTTATTTTCTCTATATTATGTTCATTATTTTAATTTATTTAAAATATTTTTATAATAATAAAGTTGTATATATAAATATTTCTAATTTACAGTATAATTGATAGTTATTTATTTATATTATATTATAAAATTACGTAATTATATATATATATAAACATTTTAATTAATGTATTTATTTTATATATGTTACATGTTATTATTATACATATATACCTACTAATTAAATCTATTATACATTATGTTATAACTGTACATCGCGGATTACTTAATAATACGTATATTTTACTCTTTTATATGTCTAACGTGTAATGCATAGGTGTAATATAATTATACGTTTTATTGTAATACTATTATATATTACTCGTATTTGTCCTGCTCATGACTAATATAACCAGAAATAAGTAATATTATAATTAATATTGTAATAAATTTATATATATATATATATATATATATATATATATATATATATATATATATATATATATATATATATCTTGATCATATTCATCATCATTTATATTAATTTTAATTAATTAATCTGTTGTCTAATACTTTTGTAACATACTTTAGTTGTCATCGGCTAATTGTAACAATAATACCGTCAGAGACAACATCGACTATTACCGAAGTCACTAATGAAAGTAATTGATCTGTCGCGAATTTAAAGATTTTTTGTTTTTTTTTTTGTATGTAAAGAAAATAAATATTGATTAAATAAACTGTCATCATTTTCTGGGAAACTTCGTAATATTGTATTTTTTCATCATGCTATATTTTGTTCTTGTCGTAGTCTGTAGTGTATACCTATTCATCATTCTCCTACTCTTATCCCAATTACTTGGGGTCGATACAATATGTACTCTTCTTTCATAGTACCTACATATTGTAGAAGTTATTGGCAATAGTTATATGACCGGTCGTCTGCCATTCGTCAACCCTCCTTGGGAATGTAATTCTTGACCGAACGGCATCAGATAGAGTTGACCCAGGTCATTATAAGGTTCTTAGTCGTCTTTTACGACGCCCACGAGCAAAGCAAGGGTTGGTAGTATTCGCAGCCGCTACCAACAGCTAAACACTGTATTCGTATTACTTGTACAAAATAATTTCGATGTTTCACATCTGTCAGCAGTCACGTGACTGCTCTTTTTTTTAAGGTAGGCTATGGTCTGGACTCGCCCTAGCATTCCATCGTGCGACGATAAGGTAAAGACACAATTTTGTATAGGGGTTTACTGAAAACCAGCCGTGTATAATAACTATGCAATACAGCGATGAACATTCCCCTGTTGTCAATATAATATGTAATTTATTAATAAAAAATATATATTGTATCTATTACCTGTTCCTTATGTCGTTCTTATTATAATATACAATACCATAACACACCGTATTCCCTCCTTCTCCCTCCTTCTTCTTCCTTCCATTGCCATTGGGCTGGCCATTAGTACCGAATCCTTGGCATCCATGGCCAGCTCGACGGGTTACCCTTTCGAGTACTATCCCCCGTCGACGTTCAATAAAAACCTTAATAGCAAATAATCTGATTCATCGCACTTACACGTCGGACTAAACATTACAATTTATTACAAAGAATCTGATTCAGTTCCCTCGGATAACTTTTATCAAAACTTATGTTTACATGGATCCGTTCTAAGAATAGATAATGCTCGGTTGTTACCTATAAAGTAACGATGTATGCTTGCATTGAGTTGATAAAATATAATGATTTCTGGTGTTTACGCGAATGTTATATACATTTGAAATAAAACTATTTTTACGGATTCTATTGCGTTTGTATTTAATTTTTAATTACCCGACGTTTCGAACACTTTACAGCGGTAAAGCATCATGGTGATGGGAGACTAAGTTGTAACACGTCCAGCAAGTCATCGTTATTACAGAGATTTATGTCGACCCGCTACAGTATTAGTCATTAAATTTAGACCCACATTTTCTTTTTGAGAAAAATACTAAACACGTCATATTTCTGATAAAGCAAGCTATCAATGAACCATAGTCACAAAGAACATACCACTTATATGTTAATTGACAAATGTTATAATTAATTGAAAAAGTTGAATGAGAGAAATTAAAGTGTTGACATTATCTGATGATGATGATCAGTTTGCAACTGTTCATCATTAGCGTGTCTTTCACACTCTTAATCTTTCCTATCACTGGTGCAAGTTTTAGACTACCTGTAATATCATCATCATCATCATCACAGCCCATAAATGTCCCACTGTTGGGCTCGGGCCTCCTCCCTAATGGAGGGAAATTAACCTACTATACCACGCTGGTCAGACGTGTAGGTATAGGGTTTTGTTCCGAGTTTTTCTTCTCTCGCATAGATGTTATATGCGTTTTATATCCCTTAGTCGTCTCGTACGATCACCCACGGGGTGGTGAATAGTATTCTTACTCCGTCACCACACGGATAATATCCTGTAATATAATCATTACTAACTTGTCTAATATTAGATTGTTAATAAGTCTCCGCGTACACGGACGGCACCTATCATTTAAATTTCTAAATTTGTTCCCTCATATATCCATTTTAACATACACATATCAGAAACATGAACTCTTAACGAGAAATGATACCCGAAAGGGTAACCCGCTGGGCTGGCCCCGGAGGTCATGAATTCGGTAGTAGTGGTCGGCCAAAGGCCTATGAGGCATACGGTAGTTTATGGGGTCCAACGGCGCCATAAAACATAGCCTCTCAAAAAAAACGTGCACTCTCCCCTCATCCGTCTTTTTCAACCTCTCTCAGATCCATCCAGCACAGCGACAAGTCTAATGATACTATTTAGATTTGCCCTTAAATTTAAAAAGCATCCGTCTGATATATTATTTCTGTGATCTGTCGACATTTCATACATCTTACGGTAACCAACTGTTACTATTTTTCAATAGAATTATCTATGTATATATGTGCAAAGGTGTTTTCATTCAATGCGAGGATATTGTGGAATATTACATCCATATAAAATATTTGTGTCACTAACCATCTCTATAACAAACGATTTCAAAATAATATAGTATTTGATGCGTTCCCCGTATCATCATATAGTACGTCGATAAAGTCTTCTTCCCATAATCTCAAAGAGTTTAACACCTCTTCATCTAGCGATAGGTGATAATATGCCGCCATACTAGATAGGCGAGAGAGCCGGCAGCTCAACTTGGGTGGGTTTTGATTGGTAGATAACGGCCTAGCTATACCCCTAGTATTACAAAAGGTCCATGGTATGCTGCTTGCTCGTTTTCTGTAAATAAGCAATTAAAAAAAACCCGTGACCTTACCCTTTTTTTTGCGGTGGGCTATGTTGTGGTCACACCCTGCCAAATCGGTCCGGGGTGACGGATGAGACGGCGTGCGACCCCATTGACCCACCCTGCAATGCGAACATATCCATGGTATGCACCCAGTCTGGCCGAATTGGTAAGGCGTTTGAAACGAAGCCCTCTGGTAATCTCCAATAAATGGGAAATAGATTAGAAATCTCCAATAGATATGATTACAAGTTCAACAAATAATTTTATGATAGCCTAGCATGTGGAATGATAAATTATCATTGATAATAATACTCAATAATTTAGATCATTTTCATATTTTTTAAATTTCAACTATTATGGATGTAGTAGGTATCCCTGAACACACTAATAGCTTTGCTATCTTTATTACTGATTTACCTTGAGGACACGAATTTAATCGGAACAAAATATACCACCACCAGTTATTTGTCTATTACAGTGATAAAAAAACAACATAGAAAGAAAGTGGCCAGCAGTATAACATCCAGTATGGATTACTGAGCAATCACAGACTGTTATACAAAAGTCTAATCTTCATTGTTTCTATAAATTGGATATTTATAAATCTTTAATTTGTGCTTACAGTAAAAATTCGAAATTACACATTTATTCCCTTAATAACTTGGACTCTGAGTTGTTATTCTAAACGAGATTATTTCTTTAATAAAGGTTACCTTATTAGAAGAAGAATTTCTTCAAATAAACCTCTGAATTTCTCGTTTATCTTTAACCATGATTGCGTTAGCTCATGGTGAAGGAAAGCATCACAGTAGACAAGGACCGGGTACCTACCAGTGGCCCGTTCGCATGACGTTGAGAGGTACTTATAAGGCGGGTCTATCAAGTCACTCTGCTCCGGTGGTCGGCCCAATGACGAAGGCGACGTCACGGGTGGGTTACGCGTGAGCGGGCTTACGCCCCTCTATTGCCCCGGACGGTAGTGGTACGTGGAGTGCGCCGATCGTAAGGCACCCCAAAAAAAAAATGCGTGTCTATGGGGTCGTGCTACGTTTTTCCTGTCGCTCGTAGGAAGTGATCACACCATAGTCTTGCCACCAAAAAAAACGAGAGGTGTCAAGGGACACCCGGATGGAACGAATTTCTATTTTAATTATATAATTTTTTTCTGCCTTAAGCGATTTTTATCGTTATATTTTAGCCAATTTGCAACATATCTTTATAAATTATAGCCTACTAGCTTCTGCCCGCGGCTTCGCCCGCGTAAAAGGTTACTTTCCTAAAGTTTTTGATCCCCTATTTTTATTTTTGACCGTCGGTAATACAGTGCAACGGTATTACAATACTCAGGGTTGGAACTTCATTACTGGACTGCTAGATGGCGTTGAAGAAGCTAGATTTTGAGATTTTTTGACAAACAATTTTTTTATTTTTCATATAAAAATTTTGATTTTTTTTTTTAATAAAAAGTATCCTATGTTACTTTTAATACCTCCAAGAATATGTGTACAATGTTTCATGATGATCGGTTGAGTAGTTTTATCGTGAAAGCGTAACAAACAAACTTACATTCACATTTATATATTAGTAGGGATGTGTTATTCTGATGTGCAAGCTATATTACTATAAAGATTCATCAAAATCCATTCAGTAGTTTTTAAGTGAAAGAGCAACAAACATGTTCACATCCATACATTATTACAAACTTGCACGTTTATAATATTAATAGGATATACAATTCCACTAGACTACCAAAACTTTTGGGCGCCGAGCTCGAACGCGAGCCGACCGCGCGGCGACACGAAATTAATTTCGTTGCGCATTATTTTGATTTTGCTATATCTCTTAAGGTATTGATTTAATTTTCATGGTCTGAAGGAAAAAAATTATCTTCATGAAATGCTCAAGCCAACTAATGTATTTAAAATGATAAGGGTTAATACAGTATTTGTGTAAATAGCTTTTTAATTATCGTTTTATAATAGGCCATTTTTTAAAGTATTAAAATGGATATAGTATGTTATCCTTAAGAGATAGACATATACCATCGCGGACTTTTTTGTAGGCCTGTTCAAGCTGTATAATACTGTAGTACTTTATTTTGATCTATTTCGTAGGGTTTAGCCAGCGTTTGCAATGTAAGCGGAAAATAATGTGTTTATTTACGACATGACATTAGAAACCTCTAAAATTATCAGTGTTTCTCTACTACATTATGCATATATTATACATATAAACCTTCCTCTTGAATCACTCTATCTATAAAAAAACCGCATCAATATTCGTTGCGTAGTTTTAAAGATTTAAGCATAAATAGGGATATAGGGACAGGGAAAGCGACTTTGTTTTATGTTGTGTCAACTTTGTTGTATCGTGACAACTTTTGGTCTTAATTTTTTTCCGTCTAGCCCCCTTTCGCAACGCGCGATAAGGAACTTCGTTCCAAAAATATAGTCAATGACACATTGTATTAATAATTACCTACACTTAATGACCACGCAGATAACGTCATAGAACTATAAGCAATAAAGAATCCATAACGAGGAGGGTAGATGGCGCTTCTAAAGTGAGCTCACAAAATTTTTAGCGGTTCATTAAAATATATTTTAAAATTATATAGAAAGTAATAGGCACAGTATAATTGAGCAAAAAGTGTGTAATTAAGTATAAAACATGTGTACAAACGTTATCTAGCAAAACCAACAAGTGATTTTTGTAAAATAAACATGAAAACAATTTAGTTTAAATTTATTGAGTAGTGACTTTTTTAAGTATTTACTTGAAGTGAATAAACAATAATAATGCTATAGTGCAAAATCTTACATAAACTCTTCTAAATTTCAAATAAAATATTACAATAAATATTACGTTTGTCGGTATCTTACAAAAACTCTTCCATAATTAATCAACCACTGAAAAACTTGCAATCTCAAAGTTACTTATTGCTAATTTGAAGATTTATAAATAACGCAGTTTAGCTTCATAGTTAAGAAAGCGGCTCATCGATACAGCGCCGCTATTGCAGGGTGTTCAAATCTGAGCAAGTATTAGATTGTCTTTTTGTGATTGTTACTACAATAAATTCAATAATGAATAATAGCTTTGATAATATTACTCTTCGCCGACAACGAACTTATTCGGATACAAAAAGTGAGGACCTTACGCTTAGCGATGTAGACGGCACAACTAACAGTTTACCTAATATATCAATCGACGACGAATTTAATGAAACTACACTACTAAAAAAACAGTTGCAAAGCTTACAATCGGAATTACAAGTGGCGCATCAAGAAGTAGAATCGTTAAATTTAGAAAATTTGGAATTAAAAAATATTATAGATGAACTTACAAAAAAGAAGAATATTTACAAAAAAATCTCCACTGAAATAGTTACCGAAAAAAGACATACGCCAAAGAAAAAGGAATGTATATTCTCAGTAAATAAAAGACAGCAAAGCTCTCCTTCCTCACCGAATTTGAAAAGCATTGACGAATGTGGTAATCAAATCCATGAGTTGATTGCATCTAAAGCTAATCGTGATAATATAGTTATGAATCAGACTAAAAATACAGTATCTTCGATCAAAAATAATCAAAAGAAAAATAAACTATGTCTATTCAGTAATTACTCGAAAAATAAATTTAATATGACTAATCTAATTGAAGACACTTTTGGCCATGATTATGGCTTTTGTAACTATCTCTATACAAATTGTAGCATTCAACAACTAATGGATAGCATGGTAAATAAAATAAATGATTTTGGCATGAATGACTATTGTATCATCCTACTTGGCGAAAAAGATTTTCTTCAAACTAATAATTATCATGACTTAATATTTCATATGAGAAATGCTCTAAGACAATTTGACTACACAAATATAATTATATGTTTACCAACATATAAATATAGTTACTTGAAAACATTATATAACACGAGGATAGAAGTATTTAATAACTTACTTTACCTGGATAATATGACTCATGAATATGCATATATCTTAGACTCTAATAGACAGCTGACTTTTGACATGTTCTCGGGCCGCTATGGATATTTGAACGCAAAAGGTATGAAAGACATTTTTTTCAATATAAAAAAGGATATTTTGGAATTAGAAGCGTATTATAAGGAAAATAATTATAACTGTTCTTGCAATCTCAATACAAGTGAAATGTTTTTTCTATAAGTATCTAAATGTGATGCACCAAAATATAGCAGGACTTTTAAACAAATCAAATCTATTGACATTACATATTCAAGAACTAACACAATATAATAATGAGGTGGACGTCATCTGCATAACTGAACATTTTATTCAAAAAGGCCAAGAAGATCTTCTCTCGATGCTAAACTATCATCTGGCAGCGTGCTACTCAAGAACTAAAAAAAGAGGAGGCTCTTGCATACTAGTCAGGCAAGGTCTTAAATTTAAGGAATTAACTGATGTGAAAAAGTGCTCTATACAAGGTACTATTGAATGTTGTGCAATCGAATTATCGATTCTTAATATAATTATTGTTTGTGTTTACAGAATGCCGAGTTCCAATTTAGATACATTTTATTTCCAACTCAATAAAATATTAGACCAAGTGTGTTACAAAAGATATAAATCTGTCATCATATGTGGCGATTTTAATATTGATTTATTAAGAAAAGGCAATATTGCTCTTGATTTTATTAATTTTTTTCTTTATTTCAATTTAAAATTAGAAATTAAAGATCCAACCAGATTAAAAAGCAAAACATGTATTGATAACTTCGCGCACAACATCTCAAGAAAATGTGAACATAGAATCCTTGATTTCAATTTATCAGATCACACCGCACAGCTATTAACAGTTCCGGTAAATAAGACATATAAAATTAATAATTGGCGTAAAGAAGTTAGAAATTATAGTAAGGTAAATCTTGATAAATTTAGAGCTTGTCTTAATTCGATTTCTTTTTCGGATGTATATTCGACTCAAAACGCCAACGAAGCTTATAATGTTTTTTTAGAATCATTCTTACTATTTTATAACTTGTGTTTTCCATTAATTTTAAGAAATATTAAGGTAGTTAAGGACCCTACTTGGATAACACCTGGCATAAAATGCTGCAGTAAAAAGAAAAGACAAATGCTGTGGCAATACAGACTGCATCCTAATAACACAAATTTAGTAAAACTTAAAAACTATTCTTCTCGTCTTAAAAAAATTATAAATATGACACAAACCGTGAAGAATAATTACAAAATTTCATCATCAAAAAATAAATGTAAAACAACTTGGGAAATAATTAGGGATAACAAACAAAACATAAATTATGACTTCATCTCAGAAATTGAAATGAAGAATAGGTCTATAACGGATTCGATAAATATTGCGAATGCTTTTAACAATTATTTTGTAAATGAGACTGCTAATCTTTCAAAGCAACAGAACGAACGCCCAAGTTTTATCAATAAACTTAAATCTATGAGTTCCTCTATGTTTCTGCGGCCTTTTGTACCTGAAGAAATAGATAAAGTTATACTAAACCTGAAAAATAGTAATAGTGTAGGTTATGATGGCATTTCAACTAAGGTGGTCAAATATGTCTCTAATGTAATATCTAAGCCTATTAGCTATATACTAAATACTAGCTTTAGTACAGGAATATATCCTGAAAAGTTAAAAATTAACATAGTAAAACCATTGTTTAAAAAAGACGATAAAAAAAAAAATGAAAAACTATAGGCCAATTTCTCTTATACCAATTATTTCAAAGATATTTGAGAAAGTAATTTATGGTGCCTTATATTCCTACCTCGAAAAACATAATGTTTTTTGTGATGAACAGAAAGGCTTTAGAAAGGGGAGATCAATAAACTTAGCCATATACGAATTTCTTAATAAAATAGTGACAAATTTGGATAAAAAGTCTATGGTTTCTGCTATATATATGGACATGAAAAAGGCTTTTGATTTAGTAGATCATAAACTACTTTTAAGAAAACTTAATTATTGTGGTGTACGAGGTAATGTCCTGGATCTTATTCAATCTTACCTTAGTAACAGGTCCCAATATGTTGAAATAAGTCACATAAATATAACAACTAGGAGAGAAGTAAAGTATATGTCATCAAAAGCTATTATATCTTGCGGGGTACCTCAAGGCAGTGTTTTGGGGCCTTTGCTATTCTTGGTGTACATAAATGACTTTCCAAAACAAATATCATATCCAATGGTTTTGTTTGCTGATGATAGCACTATAATTCTAAGACATGATAGCAAAGAAAATCTTCAAAAGGATATAAAGATAGCAGTAACGCAATCTATTAACTGGTTGGAGCAAAATAATCTATCAATAAATTTAAATAAAACTAAAATAACAAACTTTTCTCATAGATTGCATAAAAACTATGACCTTAACATTCACTTTAACAATGAAATCATTGAATTTGTAACAAATACTAAATTCCTTGGCCTTACTATTGATAATAAGCTAACGTGGAAGGAACATATAGATTCATTAAGTAAAAAGCTAAGTAAATTTTCATTTGCTTTGTATAAGTTACGAAAAATAGTAAACCGGGAAGCAGTTTTAATGGCTTATCATGGATACGTTGACTCTATTCTTCGTTACGGTGTAATATTCTGGGGAAATTCTACTGGCAAAGACATTATTTTCAAAGCACAAAAAAGATGCATTAGAGCAATATGTGGACTAAACTCAAGGGAAAGCTGTAAAACTTATTTTAAGCAATTAAATATATTAACATTTCCATGCTTGTATATATATGAGACTGCCCTCTTTGTAAGACAGAATCAGCATCTATTTAAAAAAGTTTCAGAAAGTAGGATGCGTCCTGTTAGATAAATATATAAACATAACTTTTGTATACCTAATTCTAAAACTGCTTTAATGCAAAAAAGTATATTGTTTATGGCTCCTAAAATCTACAACACAATACCAAATCATATAAAACTGTTAAATACAATACAATTTAAACATAAATTACGTTTATTATTAATTAATAAGAGTTATTATACAATTAATGAGTTTTTTACTGACAATTTATAATCCTAGTATTAAGTATATAGCATAGTATTGTATATTAATAATTATAATGATACTTGACATATATGAATAATATTAATAATTACTATGAAACTTGACATGTTCCACAATTTATTATCTAGATGACATTTCACTTATTGCCTTTGCCTCTTATATATGACATGCATGTTAAAATACACAATAAATTGATAAACTTGTACATTTTGTTAACAGTGTAAGCCAACTGGCAGATTTTGGAGGACTTCATATGTAATTCAATAATAAGACCAATTGTACCCATTATCACACTAATAAAAAATTCTAATTCTAATTCTAATTCTAATAACAAAAAAAACAGAAATCAAAACTGTTTCACTGTTATATACGATAATGAATTACTATACAACGCCAGTTTTTCCTTAAAAGTTTCCTGTTAGCCTTTAATAATAGAAAAAAAAAACTATAAACAAAAACAATGATTCGCAATGTGCTACGAGTTGAATTCCAGTTTTCTACCTACCTAGTAGTTTACTACCTATCCTAGTTTTCCTACTCGCACAGTTAATTTATCTATAACCATCAAACACAGTTGAATAATTCAAATTTATTATTTATGATATAAATGAATTAAATCGATATAAAACATTAGAAGGATTAGCGTGAAAACTTTTAAGTCAATGACTCTCACCATTTTTTAAACTTCTTCCAACATGACATTTTTAATATTTTCCTTTATAGAACACATTATTATTTTTTTGGCAGGCTATGGTGTGGACACACGTCGTCCTCCTCGTCCGGAGACGGAAGGGCGTCCTGTGGCCCCATAACCTACCGTAGAGCCTCCTCATCGCCATTGGGCCGGCCACTGGTACCGCTTCCTTGATATCCCTGGCCAGCCCGAATAAGGTAGATGCTAAGAGTAGATATAAACAGGGCGCGTCCATTAATTATGTGAGGTATTCATGGTCGAGCCGAATCTTACTAAATCTCACTTGGAGGAGAGAGAGGGTCTAGGCAAATACCACATATTTTTTTTAGCAGAAAATGGTGTAAAACTGCGTGACATATAAGTTAAATTAAAGTTAAATAAAAGTAAAAAACGTGTCTTGAATAAAATATGGTAAAATGTGACACAAATAGGGCAGAGTCCCGTAGTGCTGAACACCTTAGAATAGGCATTTTATTAAATTTCGTTTAAATATTATTATTTAATTTTATTACTGTACTTAAGATTACAGCAATATTCGCAAATACTAGTCCTTGCTAGTCTTAAATAAAAGTAATTAAGCTTATGTTTTTCTTTTTTTAAATAAAGCCAACACTTCTATACCCAAGTACAACTTTTGATAAATCTCACGTGAGATTTGATCGAGAGAAATCTTACGACGAATACCTCACGTAATTAGTGAACGCATGGGCGTTCACTAATTACGTGAGGCATATGGATGACCATGTCTTTTTCAACGAGTGTCGTATGTGATTATTAAGGAATACTATCAAATTGATTAGATGGATTTCAGAAGACATAAACTCAAATAAAAACCCTTTGCCAACCTGGCCAGGATGTTTATGTTACTACCATCAAGGAGGAGACATGGGACGAGCATAAAGCTATAAATAACAAAGAAATAATAAGTACTTAGTCTCTAAATCACAAACCAAAAACATTTACTTATATTTGTCTTCAGAATTGTTGGCCATTATTGTAACTCAAACAAAGTGGGATTTCACAGCTCGCATAATACTTTTTGAAAATAAGTATGTCAAAACAGATACATATACAATATATAACCATCTATAAAGAAATAAAACAAGTTTTACGGATTCTATCACGTTTGTATTTGATTTTAAATTGCCTTAAATTTTAACTTTTGGAGGATAAATGTGGCTCACGTCCAAAAACTCATCAGTATTATAAAAAAAATTATCTACCCACAATAGTATCATCAGCTATTAAAATAAAGAATTAGTTATTAAAAATAATATACAAATATAATACTACTGTGATATGCTGGCCGATGAGGTTGTCATAGAAACTTGTTTCGAGATTATCTTCTATTGCAATAACATTAACGGCATACATCCCCTATTCGTTAATATATTATTTTTATTAACCGACTTCAAAAAGGAGGAGGTTCTATGTTTCATTGTATGTATTTTTTTTTTTTTTATGTATGTTCAGCGATATTTTTGTCTATCGTGGGCCGATTTTCAAAATTCTTTTTCTTTCTAAAGGGTATACTCCAAAGGTGGTCCCATTGTCACCAAGTCATGATCTGATGATGGGAAGTCATGGAAATCGAGGGCAACCCTCAAATTTTATAGGCACATATTACGTGTCTCATATATTTTCAAAAGCTCTTCAAATATTTGCATCTGACAGTGATAAACTCATTTAGGTGAGCTGATGATGGAAGGTACATCTCCTTAACGGTTAGGAGTTGGGGGATAATTCTTTCAATATCATACGCACGCATAGACCTTTAGCTGTATTCTTTCAAGTTAACTCCCGAGGTGGTCCCATTGTCACCAAATCATGATCTGATGATGGGAATTCTTGGAAATAAAGGGCAAACCTTAAATTTTATAGGCACATATTACATGTCTCATGTATTTTTCAAAGCTATTCAAATATTTGCATCTGGCAGTGATCATTTCATTTAGGCGAGCTGGTGATGGAAGGTACATCTCCTGAACGGTTAGGAGTTGGAGGATAATTCTTTTAATATCATGCGCACGCATATACCTTTAGCTGTACTCTTTCAAGTTAACTCCCAAGGTTGTCCCATTGTCACCAAATCATGATCTGATGATGGAAATTCCTGAAAATCGAGGGCAACCCTCAAATTTTATAGGCACATATTACGTGTTTCATATATTTTCTAAAGCTCTTCAAATATTTGTATCTGGCAGTGATAATCTCACTTAGATGAGCTGGTAATGGAAGGTACATCTCCTTAGCGGTTAGGAGTTGGAGGATAATTCTTTCAATATCATATGCACGCATAGACCTTTGACTGTATTCTTTCAAGTTAATCACGTGAGCTGATAATGTATGGTACTACTCCATAACGATTAGGAGTTAGGTAATTATTTATGTTGCCGATATATGATCTTTGTTACGAGACCCACATTTAGGGACCACATTTTCATGTCATTAATCATCACTGTTCATAGACTTGTGCCTTTAGACACTGAGATATATTAGGTGAGATGATCAGATCCAGCCGTATTGGATAATTGTATCGTACCTATTTAGAACCGTTTTATTCTTTGGCTTACGCTTTCTCCTGGTATAGTCTTTTGATTTGAGTAGTTTATTAGACCCTAAGTCGCAAAAAGCTGTCCCTCTAGAGTCTTTACATAACTCAGTGCAATATAAAACTGATCATTGCCAATTTATTTTTGCCTAAATCAATGACAGCTTTGTTTAAGGCTTTGTAAAGTACCCTAGAGTTTATATACCGTAACCGCCCAACAGAGGATTAGCGGAAGCATTTTGCATTCATTATCCCGTAACCTTTCTTTGCCTGATATATGGTTGACACAGGCGCTATGGCAACTAACCCGTCACTGTCTTTCACTTTCGCGTCAATAGTGTCGTCATTAAATTTTATAATAACCAAATCAGGTAACTAGCCTGTTTCAATTTGGTCACAACGAAGGGGAAGCCCACAAGTTTGGATATTATCCCTATTGCCCACTTACCAAGCCCTTAATGACAGAGATATTGTATCCTACCATGATTCTGGAGCCTATGTCTAGTTTCAACAATTGCATCAAACCGTCACAATTATTTATATCACTTGGATGTTGGTAGTATCTCATACCTAAGTTGTTACCTCACGTGACGTATCGATAGTACATATCGTGTTATACGCGAATTGATTGAAACAGTGAAATTTAAACCATTGGCAACGAGATACAGCATTTCGTTTCCATTTTTTCGAAATACGTTCTTTATTTTTTTATTTTGATGCCCTACTTCTACTCTTCCTCGTGCCATGTGCATTTTTTTAGTCGATCAACTAATAGTGCTATATTTAATAAATAATTTAATTTATATGAACTCGTTAAAATTATTACTTAACTACGATTATTTACACTAAAAATTCAAAAATAATTAAATTTTTATAAAAAAAAATGTAAACCGACTTCAAAATAGGATCAGCCAAAAACCATACTTATTTAAAACACTAAAGACCGAAAAATAAGTTGAACTATTTAATTCTTGTCTAATTCTAATTATGTATTAATTTTTATAAAATATAATTACAATGTATGCTAGAAATCCACTAACACGAACACACAAGCTTAAATTAACAAAAAACAATAAGCTTAATGATATACACACAGGGTGAAAAATTAACAAAAATCAAATTATTAAAGGAAATAAGAATTAAAAGATGTATTCAGAACACTATGACGCCACAAATTTAATACCATTTGACACAACCGTCAACGACGTCTGCCCGTATGGATCAAATCGCTTAACCGCTTGCGCGTTCAGATCACTTCAGTCACAAGCGCGGCATGGTTTGAATGCGATATAGTATAACTATTTGGCTTGGCACTGACTTCAAATCGTGTTAGTGGATTTCTAGCATACATTGTAATTATATTTTATAAAAATTAATACATAATTAGAATTAGACAAGAATTAAATATTTCATCTTATTTTCGGTTTTTAGTGTTTTAAATAAGTATGGTTTTTGGCTGATCCTATTTTGAAGTCGGTTTACATTTTTTTTATAAAAAGTTTAATTATGTTAATCCAACACAAACATGAATATCAATATCACTGTTAACTTTCATCCTCTCAGCCCATGACCCACGGTTGGGCTCGAGCCTACTCCATAATTGCGTCTCCTCCATTGGGAAGGAAATTGGCCTACTATACCACGCTAGTCAGACGTGTTGGTATAGGGTTTTGTTTCAAGTTTTCCCTCTCTTGCATAGATGCTACATGCGTTTTATATCACTCAGTCGGCTCTTACGATCACCCACTGGTTAGTTGAGGTGGCGAATTGTATTCATACTCCGTCACCACATGGAAAATATATATTTATTAACATATGTAAATTATACTGGGACTACAAAAAGTTATTTGTGGCTCGTACAAAGAGTTGGGGTAGTGAATTTGTATTCTTACTCCGTCACCACACGAAAAATCTGTTAATTTTGACCATTATTTAATAAGCCATTAAAAAAACTATAGGTATTTGTTTTTATTAACAATTACCACTGCCATTATTATATAACTGTAATTAACAAATGGATAATATAAACAACAACTGTAGTTAGGACACGATATTAATAATAATTTTATATTATATATTTTAATATTAATATAATATTTAGGTATCGAACTCAGTCATCAAGAACAGGATATATTATATTTTCCTGTTTTTGTAATTATAATTTTACAGTTACAAACATCCATTTGGGTTCTTCGCTGATATCATAATCTACAATTCAAAAATTAACCAACTTGTACAATGGCGGAAAGAATATTTAGAAAGATCTCAAATAATTAGTAAACTATGTTTTATTCTTAGTAGAATTAATTTTCAAAAATATCAGTTTTCTTTAATGCAATGTTTGACGACCGTAATTGGGATAAATCTATCCGTGGTTCGTAAAAGACGACTAAGGGATATAAAAAGCATATAACATCTACGCAAGGAAGGAAAACTTGAAATAAAACCCTATACCTACACATCTGACAAGCATGGCATAGTAGATCAATTTCCTTTCCATTATGGAGGAGGCTCGAGCCCAACAGTGGGACGTGTATGAGCTGAGAAGATGAATTGGGATAAAAGCAAGATGAAGGTGATCTATGTACATTACGGGTTGAGAGCCCTCAGCGCTCACCCACAGTCCGGGTAAAGTTGTCATAGCCATCTGAGGCTAACAACTAAGACACACAAAAAAAAAAAAATCTATGTACAACATTGAATATTGTTAGGCTGATGATGAAATAAATGATATTTGAAAACTTATGATTACTGATATCTTCACGAGTATTACATATTTGAAATATAACGACTGCAGAAATGGTGTAGTCGTTAAGATACCGACCTTTCGTGCCAGTGCCGGGGATCGATTCCTACGCAGGACAACACTTTGTGCGATCCACAAACTGTTGTCCTCAGTCTGGGTGCGATTTGTCTGCGTTAGTTGTATGTTTGTTAAGTCCCCCGCAATACAAGGATTATTTCCTTAGTGCAGGGTTGTCTATAGAAAAAAAAATAACTTTTTTTTACGGCTTTTGCCAGTATTTGATTTTTAAAAGACGAGACACTTTAGAATTATAACATATTCTAAGGTTTCAACGTTTCGAACTCTTTACCGTATTCATAGTCACGGGAGGACGGATACTTGCGAAAATACTTACAAAATTCGTTAACTATATACCTACTTATATGCTACATAACATCGCCAATCCACCTATCAAACGTAGCGATTACACCATTATCCCCTTTAGGGATGACTATATCCAACAATAAACTATAATGTGCTAAGAATAGATCAAACATACATAATTGCATAATCTCAGAATTCAATTTTGAGACTTCGGCGCAGTCTATTGTTGTTGTCCATTGTTAAGACAACCGCTGAGATAACAAAAAGAAATTTCATAAATGTGTTATATTAAAGACTAGCTTTTGCTCGCAACTTCGTCCACGCAGAAGTCATATCTGACAGAGTTAAATAGAAAAGGAAATGCAAGGTGTTGAATGTTTGTCGCCAGGACGATGATTAACAGCGTCAGAAACTGGGATGCGGTCGCCGCCTTCTGCGAGTTAGTTGTCTAGCGAAAGGCAATAGGGTGTGTCCGAGAGAAAATACTCTACGTTGACACGCTCTACCGTCGGTGCTTTGGGCAGCGCAAGCGTGAGTACCTGTATTAAGGTTCACTGCATGAGGGCTTCGACTCGAGATGATACCCGGTTGCGGTGGCCCGCCCGCATAACGTGTATGGCGCGCTATGGGGTCACGCGTCACCTCAGACGGATTGGGTGCGGTGTGTCTATGTACCATTGCCGGTCACTAAAGGAAAAGTTGTTCAAAGTTCTATTCATTCTACAAATTATATTACCTTTAATATACTATTTACGGTATGGACGACCATGGGATAAAAATATAATTATCGCCACACTTTATTTGACTGTTTTGTTTCACCAGCAGAGTTGCGACTTCGTTAGATATGATTTATTATTTGAGTTATAGAGTTAATATTTTTGAAGCTAAACTTAACCTGTATCTTAAACCCTTAGGCAAGTACCTATTGCTGTCTACTATGTGTATCGCGTGAGCTCTCACGCCGGCACTGGTCGCCATGACGGCACTGGTGCGGGGTTGATGGCGAGGAAGAGATAAAAAGGTGTTTATTTATTTTTACCGAAGAATATTTGTACGTGATTTAAAAAGAACCGATAAACAAATATTCTCCCCATACACACTTTGCCACTTTGTTACACCCCTTTAGGTGCGGCATTCATAAAATCCTTTCATATTGAATCTCTATGTCATAAAAAGAAACGTGGGTCAAAATTTTATGTTTCTAGCTTTAATAGTTTCGGTTTGGCGGTAATGAGTCGTTCAACCCGTTTCACAGGCCTAATTTATACAACCATAGGGTGAAAATTTACAAATGCCGGATATTACCATAGAATATTTGATTCGACTCGTAATTGGAAAAGAATCAATAAAGATTTTTTTCTCCCCATACAAACTTTGCCACTCTGTTACACCCCCTTAGTCTGTCAGTTGCAGATAAGCCGACCGAGTGAGGGTTACACCCCGGCATCACGGTTCGTCCAATCGCGACCGCGGCTATGCAGCATGCTCTGATCAACCCAAGATTTTTTTTTTTAATTTTAATCTACATTATTGTATTTTTTTGGGACTAATCTCACCACACATTCCCACTGGAATTCCTGTAAGCCAGGGTCCACAATGGTCGCCATAAAAGACACTGAGGTTTGAACCCCAGGAAGTCCCGGGAAACACTTTTAACTGTCTTGGGACCCGCAACAAATTTAATTAGAAAAGAAAAACAGGAGGAGTTGAAGAATTTCCACTTCCCTCCTATGCAAAGCGGGAGACATGAAGTAAAATTGGTTACTCGTATCCTATGTATATCAATAATGTATTCTCCTAAACAATGATACAATAGCTAGGCTCAAGCCACCTCCACCATTTCAAAGAAATAAGTATGATGACGTCGAGCGTAGGCATGCATCGCACCCACGAACTCGCACGTGATATAATCCCACACGTGCTGTTTAATTAACGGTTATTATGAGCAAATAATACTGTGAGTCGATTTAAAAATGCTACCTCAGATATTTTCTGAAATTTACTAGATTATTAGAGACAAATATATACAGTGTGCTACAAGAGACAGGTTTCTTTTTATTGCTTATGATGGCGAACGGGCAGACATCACACCTGATGGTAAGTGTCACTGCCGCCAAGAGTATAACTTTTTTTTTTGCAGCGAGCTATGGTGTGGTCACGCCCCACTAAATCCGTCCGGGGCGACAGAAGAAGCGGCCCACGACCCCATAGACCCGCCCTACAAGTGCAACTCCATGCCGTGGGAGCGGGACACCGGAACCCGGTCTTTGTCAACTGTGGCCACCAAGAGTATAGCTAGGCCGCTGCCTACCAATACAAACCCCGAACCCACCCCAGTTGGGCTTCCGGCTCTCTCGCTCATCGACTGACACCGACGCACATTGCCATTACTCAGACGTCGATCTGCGAGAGTGTGGTAGGTACTACCCCGGACGGACCGGCCCGCGGCTGTACCACATAAGTAAATAAACGTACAGAGACCAAACTTCTAAGGATCGAGCAAAATTGTTACCTATTCTGATAGGGTTGGCACATGAAGATGAAAATAAATACACAAAACGTTTGTCAGCTTTTTTATGTATGGATATTTTTTTACAAATTGCTTACTCTAAATAGTTTTTTTTTGCAAGTTTTGATTTTTAATAATTTGTTATAGGTATATCTATTAATTGAATGATAAATTCTAAATCTAATATAAAGTTTTTTTAAATAATCAATAGGAAAGCACTTGTTGTTCATGCACACAGTACAATAAACCATATTTACACTCTTTCTAATTAATTCAAATTTCAAATTTAAACAAACACGCACGACGCGATGCACAGCGAGCGGTGAGTGAGCCCTTTGTTTGAGCACTGGCCGAACCAGCCTAAAAAGGTTTCATTCTGTACGTGACGAGCCGCCAGTGCTCACGCACACAAGCGCATCGTACTTGTAGTGATGTACCTACCGTGGCGCGGTTGTTTGAATGTTTGTCTCTGTACGTTTATTTACTCATGTGGCTGTACCACTACTAAAAGATAAATTATTAAAGTGAAAAAATCATACAATTAGTCCTACCAATATTAAGGCGAAAGAATTAGCACCTTGAAGTGGCATTGGGCAGGTTACATTGGTCGAACCGACAATCATTGGGGAAGAAAGGTTCTCGGGTGTCGTGACGTGACTAACATAGTAGGACCTATCCACTAAGTTGACTAACTACGGCGTGAGGTATGGATGGACTATGAAAGAGAAAGAAAAGTCAAAATAAATATGAATATTATTATTTTATATTTATGGACAATAATAAAACTAAAAAAAAAATATACCATATTATTTTTTAACTATAGGCAATAATAAAACTACAATAATAAAATAACAAAATTATAAAATATTATTGTTTATTTATAGACAATAATAAAATTACAATAATAAAACTACAAAAAAAATATACAATATTATTTTTTATTTATAGACAATAATAAAACAACATAGATTAATTAAACAATTTCCTTAAAAGTTTTCTTTCAATAATAAGCAACAGGAAAATGGTTAAAATTAGTAATATTAGTAACTTATTTATATACTCTCTAGGTACAGGGCGTTATTTCGTATTTGCCATCTCTTACACAGATGTTATGAGTGTTTCATCACCCATAGTTATCCTTTACATCACTTATATGTAAGAAAGGGTGTGGTGAATTGTATTCTTACTACGTCACCATATGGATAACTTAACATTAATATAACAACACAGACATAACATAACATATTAATTTTTGAAATAAAACTACTTTTACGGATTCTATCGCGTTTGTATTTGATTTTTAATTTCTCGACGTTTCGAACACTTTACAGTGATCATGGTCACGGGAGAACTAAGGTGTCTTACGTCCAATATGTCATTGTTATTACAGAAATTTATTTATATCTACCCTTTTTTTTTTTTTTTTTTGGGGGCGGGCTACGGTCGGCGCACTCCTCGCACCACTCCATCCGGGGTGACAGAGGGGCGTAAGCGCGCACACCCGTAACCCACCCGTGACGTCGCCTTCGTCGTTGGGCCGACCACCGGAGCAGAGTGACTTGACGTCAGTGGTCGGCCCGACGGAATACCCCTGAGGAGTACCCTCTCCTCGACCGACATCCCCCCTCGGGTAGGATGTCGGTCTTTCCTCACGCGGTCGGCCTCTCGGCGGGTGACGGACTAATTCCCCGATCCAGTCACCCGCGGCCTTGGTTAGGGCGGCATCAGGCGCAGGTAAACGCGTCTGCGCCGCCCCAGTCGCCGGCGGCGGCTCGCCCCGTCGAGGAGACGCTCCTCGCGCACGCGCTCTGCCGTCTCCTTCCGCGAGACTACTGCCTCGCAGAAGGTTGCGACCGCGTCGCAGTTCCTGACGCTGTCGAGCATCGCCCTGGCGATGGTCGGCAGCGTCAGGTCGGCACCGATGATTGCGACGAGTTCACGACGCTGCTCTGCCCAAGCGGCACAAACCTCGAGCGTATGCTGCGCCGTGTCTTCGTCGCAATCGCAGTGGTGGCAGGACGGTGTACTCTCCCTCCTGACGACCTTGTGCAGGTATTTGGCGAAGCATCCATGCCCCGTCAAAACCTGCACCAGTCGAAAGGAGAGCACTCCGTGCCGCCGTTCCAACCACTGCATCAGCACCGGCCGGAAGGCCTCTACGGTCCGCACACCGAACCGAGGCCTCTCCAGCCGGACTGCCCAACGGGCAATGACATCTAGGCGGGCGTCAACGCGCCAGGCGGTGAGTTCCCTCAAAGAGACCACACCGCCCTCCGCGCGCACCCTCGACACCCGCCGATACAAATCGGCGAGCATTTCCGCCTCCAGGTCCCACGGGGGACTCCCGGCCAACAGGCACGCTGCCTCCGTCGCCACCGTGCGGTACCCGCGTACAGCCCTGACCGCCATGGCCCTCTGTGGTCGCCACAGAAGAGCCCTGAGTCGGACGGTCAGGGACCCCGCCCACACCGGTGCGCCGTACAGGGCCATCGACCGGACGACCCCCGTGTACAGCTGTCGGCACGTAGCGCTCGGTCCGCCCACATTCGGCATTAGCCATGAAAGGGCGGACGCCGCGCCGACGAGCCGCGGAGCAAGCCTGCGGAAATGCTCCCGAAACCACCAATGCCCGTCGAGCACCAGGCCCAAATACCTCATATGGGCCCGGATGCTGATGTCAACCGAATTGACGGTGATCGAAACGCCGATGGGAGGGCCCATGGAACAAGAGGGCCTCCGTCTTGTCCAGGGCCACCCTCAACCCCAGCGCCTCGATCCACCTGACGATCTCTTCGGTGCCGAGAGTCGCCAGGCCTGCCGCCTCCTCCAGCGTCCCACCGCGGGCTGTGACGAGCGTGTCGTCGGCGTAACAGATCACGCCCATCCCGGGTGGGAGGCTCAAGACGGATATTTTAATGGAATAACTTGAAAAATGGACTAATGAACGTACTCGTACTGTATATGTGTGAATCATGTTATAATTTTGTTATCTTTTTTTCTTGTTAACTTTGTTTTTTATAGCATAGTAATTGTGAAGACCAATAGCATAGGAAACTTCCCCTATCTAACAAATTTTTTGCTGTACATGCCATCGATGTATGAAATCATTCCATGTAGTCATTTTAATAATATAGGTACATTATTATTTAATTTATAACTTGTCTGTGACGTACTTGTGCAGTTCGAATCTCTTTAGATAAATCTGTTATTTAAGCTCACATCCAAATAATTACTTATATTTCTCTGTTGAATTTACAAATATCACAACAATAGTATTTTATAATTGGCATCATTTTAGCTTTTAACGCTGAAACAATAAATTGAAATATTTTATATAAAAATAACACATAAGTCATAACATAAGAATTAAAAACTTCACCCTTTAATTATTCTAAAGGCACAGAAGTATTAATCATAAAACCACATCCTATTTATTAACAGTTTACATATGATTATAAACTCTAAAAGACAGTGATTAAGGTACATTATTATCACTTTAAATTATTCTATGCAAACACAGCAGTGATATAAATATATGTGCGTACATAAGACCTAACACATTCTGTAACAAGATCTCGTACTGACAGGAACATTGAATATTTAAAATATCAATATGAAATTTGTATTTGTAATTTGCGCCTTCGCTCTGATCATAAGCACTGCGAATTCGCTTAGATTATTCTCATACCAAGACATCATTCAAGCTTACGCAGAAGGATTGAACGCTGGTAAATAAATTTATTTTGGCTATGATTATTTTTATAGTATATAGTGTTCATATGGGGACGGAGTAAGAATACAATTCCCCCATTCCCTTTCTTGCCTGTGGATGTGCCAAAAGTCAACTAAGGGATATAAATTTGTAGATAACATTGAGAATCGTGAATTTGTGAGACCCTAGGCTAATTCTACACAGGGGTCTATCAATTAATCAACCAATTGTCAAGATTTTTTTCTATATGTACCTAATGAAATTAAGGATAAATATTATTATACTCGTATTAACTGGAAACAATAGGACATTTTATTTATTCAAAATAATTAAGTGTTTATTTACCTAAGTGTTAAGTGTTTATTTACCCATACATTTACAATACAACGTCGTGCGCTCCATGGCGCTGTACAGAGCCCCTATTTGGGCGGAGTCCCTCACCGCCCGCAACAGAGTCCTTTTGTGAAGACCGCAGAGGGTCATGGCGGTGAGGGCTATTAGGGGCTACCGTACGATTTCCTGGACCGCGGCGACGTTGTTAGCGGGCGACCCACCTTGGTCGTTAGTGGCTGAGGCTCTGGCGGAGGCTTACCGAATCCGCGTTGCGGCGCGGGCCGACGGCGAGCAAGTCACTATAAGGGGACCGGGCAGAGCATTAGAAGTGGCCCGAAGGGGAGTCATCCAGCGGTGGAGAGAAGAACTGGAGTCCCTCGTAGCAGGGCGGGGGACTGTCCCCAGGGTGCCATGAGTGTGGCGCGCCAGTGGACGATGCGCGCCACACACTGGAGATATGCCCCGCCTTGGGGCCTCAACGCCACGTCCTGTTGGCGGTCATTGGAGGTGACCTGTCGCTGTCAGGGGCATTCCCTGAGTCCCTCGTAGCAGGGAATTCCCTGTTTCGATAGACGCTAGACGGGTTAATCGACCTCAGTATTACCAATCGTGTTGTATTATATATTTATTGTTCCTAAAGCAATAATATGTTGCTTTAAGATTATTTAATGACAAAATTTTACCAGAACCACGATATCTGTATGTCAATTTTCATCCAAAATGCTAACATCTTCACAACATTTAATAAATGTAGGAGGGATTTTAGAATTTGATGATGGATGAAGAAGAATATGTAAAATATTTTACTTTCTCATCGGAGTCGTAACATGTAATACTACTTATGGGTCACCATAAGAATGACCAGAAACACTCTCCCAGATAACTTACGATAAATTCGATCACGAAGCCGCGATTAACAAGACATTCAAGAATGAGCAACAAAGAGGCAAAAATAGCTTTTCTCTAACATATCTAAGTAGTGCTACTTAGACTGCCTCGTTTTAATTCAGTAGCATGTATTGCTGCTAATTCAGTTTGTATTTTTGTTTAATATGTTGAAGCTGGGTTTTCCATATGAAAATTTTTAGTCGCAACATAGTATTCGAAGGTGTTCGAGGAGGACAATAAGTCTATTATCGTGACCCTTCAAAAACCTAAACTCTTATTTAATTATTTTTATATCGATAGAATAAAATTTGTAATATTTAGAATAAACTTCAGATTGATGCCACTAATAGTTTTATGGACTCATTAATTACCAACCTACACGCCGATTATACAAACCAACCTACACGCCCATTTTAATGAGTTCAAAATTAAATATATTCCAAACGTTGTTTCAGATAATAATGCTATATCAGCTACTTCAAGCGAAGCTTTGAATATCCCGATGAATGTGAAAGACTGCATCAACTCAGCATGCGAAGTCATTTGTGAAGCGCTGGGCTTTAAACACGGCACATGCTCATCGTCCACGACTTGTCACTGTTACAATTAATTTTATAAGGTTTATATTAGAAGTCTATATCTTTATTTATGTTTCCGTTATAATTTTAAAGAAAAACAACAAACATAAATAACTATTATTCTTATATGTGAATAAAAAATTAACTAAAACAGGATCTACAATTATTTTAAAAATTCATTTGTAGTTGTTATGTTATAGGGTTTTGTTTCGAGTTTTCCTTCTGTTGAATAGATTTTATGCGTTTTATATCCCTTAGCCGTCTCGTACGATCACCCAAGAGTAAGATATGGGGTGGTGAATTGTATTCTTACTCCGTCACCACACGGATAATATACCCTTCCTTCCTCTCCTCCATTTTATAATAATAATGGATATCCGCCATGTATCGCTTAATTCAATCAATTATATGTAATACTCGCGTATACATCAGAAACCGTTTCATATTATAATTGTGCTATGAACTTGTTAGTCAAAAAATACTTAGTGTATAAAAAAACGTAAGACTACAACTAACTAACATGACGATAATTTGTTTACAAAAAAACCTTATAACCACGCTTATAACGCGCCTTATAATACCAAGAGCTAAAGCGACTCAAGGCTGTTAAAATATTTCGCTGGTTTGAAAATCGTTTTAAGGTCAATATTGGCAACGATAACAAGAGTATCGAAATGTCTGCCCGATAGAGTTAATACAAATAAAATTAATAATTATTGTATTTTAATGTTATTCATTGTTACCTTACAGACAGGAAATAGATAAGAAAATAGACATCAGCTGTTACTTGCAAGTCGATAGCTTATGTTTACATTGAGCAAATTATAATGGTTTTTGCTTCCTATGCAAAGATTGTAAACTGACACTTTCATTTGCAGTTTAAGTATTTTTAAAAATATATTGCCAACACCTTACTAATTCATGGGAAGCGTGACAACTAACTTGTGTAAGGGAACGCCCATTAATCGCGTGATCTTTTCTTTAGCATTTTTTTTTTTACACCACCCTGCACTAAGGAAATAAACCTTGTATTGCGGGGGACTTTACAAACATGCAATTAACGCAGACAAATTACACCCAGACTCAGAACAACACTTTGTGGATCGCACAAAGTATTGTCCTGCGTGGGAATCGAGCCCACGCACTGCACTGGCACGGAAGGTCGGTATCTTAACCACTACGCCATCTGTGCCGTCAAAAAAATTTAAATATCCTGTCCATGCGTGATGTAAAGATAACTAAGGGATATACATATTGGCAATAATTTTATGATTGGCCGCCCGCTTGACGCCAACCGTTATTTAGAATGTGAATTTCAATCCAGACAGCATCAGATGGAATTAAACCAAGTCAATATAAAGCTCTTAGTTGTCTTTTCCGACTCCTATTATCGATGTAAGAGTTAGTAGTATTCGTAGCCGCCACCCTACAGCACCATAGCTAGTAGTGGGTCCTAAAAATCCCGAAATATCAATAATATTCCAGATTTGAGATGATAGCTGCTTAATGCTGCATAAAGGATAAAAATGAATCTTTATAAGCATCTAACTCGTACGTACTCCTGCAATGAGTTCGAACCGAACGACCGTTCAAAAGATATTATCGCTCAATGACTGTAGTGATTATTTTTTAATGAAAGCTACCCTATGTTTTCTTCTGGTTACTTTTAATGTATATGTAAAATTTTAAATTAATCTATTGAGTAGTTACGGCGTACCTAACCGCTGCTTTGAAAACAAATTTCTAAAAACTTTTACTATATTTTTGTTATTGTACAGTTAATTATTGAATATATTATCCATGTATCTACTATCTGCTTCTGCTCGCGGCTTATTATAAAATTGAATCACTAAATTATCCCAACGAACTAATTATTACAGGGACATAATGTGTCAATCCAGGAAAAGGACTATCTGTGTACCAATTCTTATCTAAATCTGTTCGACGGTTTATGCGTGATTTAGTAACAAACATCCAAACACCTTCACAAGCTTTCATATTTATAATATTAGTAGAAAGTAGGATATATTAGGGTGCTCGTTATAAATTTATTTGCATGCGACGGCCCCTAATAAGCTCCCCTTTGTTGGAAAAGCACTGGGCTTTTATTCAAAAACAACCCGTGTCTCAAGACGATATAAGTTAATTTTTGGGTATGGTCATCTGTTTTCGGCAAATATCTGATTAAATATGGAATAATAACTGTTTGACATTTAAAAATTATTAACAATGCTTCAGGTTTAACATTTTTAGTGATGAATCACTCAAAGTTTGATAAAAAAAAATAAAAATGTTTCATCATATAATTAACTTAGTTCATTTACATATAGGTAATAATAAAAAAAATAGTGTGATGAACGTTGTTTTTAAGTTCCTAGTGCTTTCCCATCAAAACGGAGCTTTACGGATTATATCAAGTCTATATTTAATGCACGGGAGGACTCGTTTATTTCAAATGTGTACATAAAGATTAGAGTTTTTAATTATTAATTCACGAGCTCATGAAATGCAGGCGTTGACTTAAACGATAACATACACAATAAGTGATTATACTAGTCAAGATAACCGAAACCTCGAAATGTCTGTCTGATCGCTGCGTAAAATTAATACATACATACATACATATCATCACGCCATATCCCTTGCAGGGTAGGCAGAGAGAACAGAGTGCCAGAGAACTCTATCTCGGCATACTTCACTCGCTTCCTCAACATTCATAATTCTCTTCATACACGCTCGCCGGTTTCGGAGACTCTTGACTCCACCTTCCTTCAGTACCTGACCGATCTGGTCTAGGTAGGTTAGTCTCGGTCTCCCTCGGTACCTACATCCTTCCACTTTCGCATTGTATATCTTCTTAACCAGACGTTCGTTCGGCATTCTTTCCACATGTCCGAACTAAAATTAATAATTTTACAAATATGTTATTCCCCTGTCGGAGTGTCGGCACAGGAAGTACCTAATTCCGAGAATAAATATCAGCTGTTATTTGCAAGTCGATAACTAATATTTGCTTTAAGCATATCACATGCTTTTTTTACCTATACAAAAACTGTAAACAAATATTAGAAATATTTGTTTACATATATTATATTTTCAGTTACCCTTTGATTAATGTTTTAAAATACAACATGTTTGCAACTTTGTCGTGGGAGTTTTTAGGTTAAGGAATCGTCATGAGACTGGACAGCAGCATTCTTCTGAAAAACTAATCAGCTGCCTGCGCCAACCCGCCTACCAAAGATTGCGATAATGCATTTCATGCATTACAACCGTAGCCCGCCGCCAAAAAAAAAACAAAACAGAAAAAAAAAGGTAACGTTCTCGTACTGTGTATGTGTGAATCATTTTATTTTCTTTTCTTTTTTTTTTGTTAACTTTGTTTTTATAGCGTAGTAATTGTGAAGACCGATAGTATAGGAAACTTCCCCTATATAACAAATAAAGTATTTTGAAAGCCGATTGGTAGTTTCCACAATTAGTATTTGAACTAATTCTTCAGTTTATAGTATTAAACTAACTAAATAGATTTTTTGCTGTGCATGCCATCGGTGTATGAGATCATTCCATGTAGTCATTTTAATAATATAGGTACATTATTATATAATTAATAACTTGTCTGTGACGTACTTGTGCAGTTCGAATGACTTTAGATAAATCTGTTATCACATCCAAATAAGTACTTATATTTCGCTGTTGAATTTACAAATATTGAAATATATCACAACAATAGTTTATAACTTGCATCATTTTAGCTTATAACGCTAACGCTGAATTTTATAACTTGCATCATTTTAGCTTTTAACGCTGAAACAATAAATTGAAATATTTTATATAAAAAAAAAAGAAAAGTGTGTGTGCAGCTCCGATGCACGACTGGAGTTTACTGCTTAAGTACGATTATTATTTACATTTATTAAAACTGTTCAGTGAAGTATTATCTCACGTCAGAAAGTGAAAGTTGCGCAGAATAGGTTGCGCACCAAAAACGTAACGAGGTCATTCGATCACTAGATTTTACTCCTCAAATTTTTCTCATACCGGGCGCCTTATAAGAAAATCGATTCTTAAGGAGTAAACTCCAATAACACATAACATAAGAATTAAAAACCACCCTTTAATTATTCTAAAGGCACAGAAGTATTAATCATAAAACCACATCCTATTTATTAATAGTTTACATATGATTATAAACTCTAAAAGACAGTCGTTAAGGTACATTATTATCACTTTAAATTATTCTATGCAAACACAGCAGTGATATAAATATATGTGCGTACATAAGACCTAACACATTCTGTAACAAGATCTCGTACTGACAGGAACATTGAATATTTAAAATATCAATATGAAATTTGTATTTGTAATTTGCGCCTTCGCTGTGATGATGAGCACTGCGAATTCGCTTAGATTATTCTCATACCAAGACATTATTCAAGCTTACGCAGAAGGATTAAACGCTGGTAAGTAAATTTATTTTAGCTATGATTATTTTTATAGTATATAGTGTTCATATGGGGACGGAGTAAGAATACAATGCCCCCGTTCCCTTTCTTGCCTGTAGATGTGGCAAAAGTCAACTAAGGAATATAAATTTGTAGATAATATTGAGAATCGTGAATTTGTGAGACCCTGGGCTAATTCTACACAGGGGTCTCAAGGGGGGATCAATTAATCAACCAATCGGTCAAGATTTTTTCCTATATGTACCTAATGAAATTAAGGATAAATATTATTATACTCGTATTAACTTGAAACAACAGGACATTTTATTTATTCAAAATAATTAAGTGTTTATTTACCTAAGTGTTAAGTGTTTATTTACCTATACAATTACAATACAAGAGCAGTTGCAATCGTAGTTCATGTATGTCCACTGTTGGGCTCGAGCCTCCAGAATGGGAGGGAAATTGACCTAAGTACCTACTATACCAACGCTAGTCAGGCGTGTTGCTATAGGGTTTAGTTTCGAGATTTCCTTTTCTTGCATAGATGTTATACGCGTTTTATACCCCTTAGTCGTTTCTTACGATCATCAACGGGTAAGATAGAGGGTGGTAAATTTTATTCTTACTCCGTCACCACACGGAAATTCGTATTTAGTTATGACATTATTATTAATTATACTTAAATTATGTAGTAGCCTTTCTAGATTTTAGTGCTGCTAATTCTTTTGTTTTCTTTTCATCTTGTAAATTCTTTGTTAAATCACTATTTAGAAAAAGAATTGTTAAATTATTTAGTCGATCGTATAACACTTTTGCTCTGTATTTGTATGCTATATAGAATTCTCGAGAACGACAGAAAACAAAGCAGGGAATTCCCTGTTTCGATAGACGCTAAATGGGTTAATCGACCTCAGGATTACCAATCATATTTTATTATATATTTATTGATCCTAAAGCAATAATATGTTGCTTTAAGATGATAAAATTTTACCAGAACTAGGATATCTGTATGCCAATTTTCATCAAACACGCAAACATCTTCACAACCTTTCATATTTATTGTATTAGTAGGAGGTATTTTAGGATGATGATGGATTAAGAATATGTAAAATAATTTACTTTCTCGGAGTAGTAATATGTAATACTACTTATGGCCGCTTATGGGTCACCATAAGAATGACCAGAAACACTTTCCTATATAACAATAGATACTACAAATTAAGGAACTAGCGACAAATTCGATCACGAAGCCGCGATCGACAAGACATACAAGAATGAGCAACAAAGAGGAAAAAATAGCTTTTTTAAACGGTTTTATTTAGCTTACTCCGTTTGTTTTTAACCGACTTCAAAAAGGAGGAGGTTCTATGTTTCATTGTATGTATTTTTTTTTTTATGTATGTTCAGCGATATTTTTGTCAATTGTGGGCCGATTTTCAAAATTATTTTTTCTTTCTAAAGGGTATACTTCAGAGGTGGTCCCATTGTCACCAAGTCATGATCTGATGATGGGAAGTCATGGAAATCGAGGGCAACCCTCAAATTTTATAGGCACATATTACGTGTCTCATATATTTTCAAAAGTTATTCAAATATCTGGCAGTGATAAACTCATTTAGGTGAGCTGATGATGGAAGGTATATCTCCTTAACGGTTAGGAGTTGGAGGATAATTCTTTCAATATCATACGCACGCATAGACTTTTAGCTGTATTCTTTCAAGTTAACTTACAAGGTGGACCCATTGTCATCAAATCATGATTTGATGATGGCAATTCTTGGAAATCGAGAGCAACCCTTAAATTTTATAGGCACATATTACGTGTCTCATGTATTCTTCAAAGCTATTCAAATATTTGCATCTGGCAGTGAACATTTCATTAAGGTGAGCTGGTGATGGAAGGTACATCTCCTTAGCGGTTAGGAGTTGAAGGATAATTCTTTCAATATCATACACACGCATAGACCTTTAGCTGTATTCTTTCAAGTTAACTCCCGAGGTGATTTCATTGTCACCAAATCATGATCTGATGATGGGAATTCATAGAAATCGAGAGTAACTATCAAATTTTATAGGCACATATTAGGTGTCTCATATATTTTCTAAAGCTATTCAAATATTTGCATCTGGCGATGACAGCATAATATTGACCCATTTGTGACAAATATAAATGTAGTACGTAGGCTTTTAAGTCTAGATTTTTTTAATTAGTCTATATATTGTTTGTAGGTATATGTAAGTAGATATAGTATGTATAGTTAGAATGCTCTCAATTCATTTATACGATGACTATAAGTGAAGACTTGTAATTAGCTAACAGTGTTATAAACAATTAGTCTATTAAGATATAACAAGCTGTAAGTTTTCCATGATTTACAAAATAAATAAATAAATAATCTCATTTAGGTGAGCTGGTGATGGAAGGTACATCTCCTTAGCGCATAGGAGTTGGAGGAAAATTCTTTCAATATCATATGCACGCATAGACCTTTAGTTGTATTCTTTCAAGTTAATCACGTAAGCTGATAATGTAAGCTACTAATCCATAACGATTAGGAGTTAGGTAATTCTTTATGTTGACGATATAGTAATCTTTGCTACGTAGGTAGAAAATAACATACTAAGCTGGATGGACCTTTTTCAATTCACCTTTCTCAAAGTCGAACTGTTGTAAATATGTATTATCATCTGGACTTAGCTTCTCTCATATTTTGTAAAGTACCCTGGAGTTTATATACCGTAACCGCCCAACGGAAGATTAGCGGAAGCATTTTCCGTTTATTATCCCGTAACCTTTCGTTGCCTGATATATGGTTGACACACGTACTATGGTAACTAACTCGACACTGTCTTTCACTTTTGTGGCAATAGTGTCGTCATTAAATTTTATAAAAACCAAATCAGGTAACTAGCCTGTTTCAATTTGGTCACAATGAAGGGGAAGCCTACAAGTTTGGATATTAACCCTATTGCCCGCTTACCAAGCCATTAATGACAGAGATATTGCATCTTACCATGACTCTGAAGCCTATGTCTAGTTTTAACAATTGCATCAAACCGTCTCAATTATTTACATCACTTGAATGTTGGTAGTATCTCATACCTAAGTTGCTGCCTCACGTGACGCATCAATAGCACATATGGTGTATACGCGAATTGATTGAAACAGTGAAATTTAAACCATCGGCAACGAGATACAGCATTTCATTTCCATTTTTTCGAAATACGTTCTTAATTTTTTTATTTTGATTCCCTACTTCTATTTTTCCTCGTGCCACGTGCATTTTAGTCGATCTACTCATAGTGCTATATTTAATAAATAATTTAATTTATATGAACTACTTAAAATTATTACTTAACTACGATTATTTACACTAAAAATAAAAAAATAATTAAACTTTTTTAAAAAAATGTAAACCGACTTCAAAATAAGATCAGCCAAAAACCATACTTAAAACACTAAAAACCGAAAAATAAGATGAGCTATTTAATTCTTGTCTAATTCTAATTATGTATTAATTTTTATAAAATTTAATTACAATGTATGCTAAAAATCCACTAACACGATTTGAAGTCGATGCCAAGCTTAAATTAACAAAAAAACAATAAGTTTAATGATATACACACAGGGTGAAAAATTAATAAAATCAAAATATTAAAGGATATAAGAATTAAAAGATGTATTCAGAACACTATAACACCACAAATTTAATAACATTTGACACAACCGTGAACGACGTCTGCCCGTATGGATTAAATCGCTTAACCGCTTGCGCGTTCAAATCACTTCAGTCACAAGCGCGGCGTGGTTTGAATGTGATATAGTATACCTATTTGGCTTGGCACCGACTTCAAATCGTGTTAGTGGATTTCTAGCATACATTGTAATTATATTTTATAAAAATTAATACATAATTAGAATTAGACAAAAATTAAATAGCTCATCTTATTTTTCGGTTTTTAGTGTTTTAAGTAAGTATGGTTTTTGGCTGATCTTATTTTGAAGTCGGTGTACATTTTTTTTTTAAAGTTTAATTATTTCCTTTTTTCTTTCATGGGTCGAATTTAGTAATTAAAATTTCACCCTCTTCTGGACAACCGATTGATCTGAAATTTGGTATACGCCTTTGGTTCTGGTGACAATACAATGGGGAATATGCATGATTTTTTTTTATTTTTTTAAACGTTTCTACTAGTTATTACATTACCAAAAATAAATATAACACATCCAAAATATAAACCATTAAGCTAAAAAAAATATTAAAATCACTATCATTTTTGGGCGATTTAAACGCGGCTATTATGGCGCACTTCAGTGACGTCAGAATACACTCACAAGTTGGATGTCAACAACGAAATGTTTGAAAAAATGTTATTGAAAATTAAAAAAGTTAGTGTAAAGTCAACTTATTACCATGGAAAAGAACAGAAAACCGTATTATAAATATTGTGTTGTTCTTATGTGCCAAAATATTATCAAAACTGCACCTAACGAAGTATATTTTCTCATGCCGAGAAATGTAATAAGAAAAAAATGGTGCAAGGCGATGAGAAGAGACAATTTGTCGTGTTTGATCAGTTTATACTGTTGTGAAGATCATTTTAACGTAAGTAAACACATTAGAGAAGTAATGAAGTATAAAAAGAATCATTTTTCCTTAATTACATGCACATAGGTACTTGGTGTTTTGGTGTTTTGTTTACAAACTTCGACGTACACATACCTACCTAGTTTACGTAAAGATATATTCTCAATATCTAATAGGTACATGGGTATTTATCCATAAAAGTTATATATGTTTAGTCATCTATGATACCTATGAATGAAAACATGTAACTTATTAGAGTAAGAGAAAAGTTCGAAATTATTTATTATTTATCTTTCTATTGGGTTTCAGATACAGAGAATTATATGCAATACAAAATAATGGCATTAGAACAGGGACAAAAAGTGACGTTTGTTAAGTAAGAAAATATATAAAGCAAGCGTGAGTGGGACGAATACAAGGGGAAGACCTCGTCATAATTTTCTGGATCAAATTAGCGATGTATTGACGAGAGGTCATATTAAGAGTATGCGTAATCGTAGAGTATGCATGAAGACTGTTATGAGTGTGAATGAAGCGATGGAAGTATGCCAGGATCGTGGTTTGTGGCAATCCGTAGTCTCTGCCTACCCCTCTGGGAAACAGGCGTGAAGCTATGTATGTATGTTAAGTCTCTCATTCACAAGGATTAATACTTGAACACAGAAAACTAATAACTTATGAAATAACTGGGTAATGATACAAAATAATCACTAGAAACACCTTGATATCAGAAGACTCGAGTGTACGGTGACGTCACGTTTTGAACAACCAATTGCGTCGCGTTTTATAAATTTGCGAGCGAATTTAAAAAAAACCGGTTTTTGATAATTAAATTTCACTATTAAATAATGATGAATTTCAAAAAATAATTGTATAGTTATGTTTTTAAGCAATAAATATTACAAATAAAAATATTTTGTTCATTTTGGGGTCACGTGCATATTCCCTATTATGTATACTAAAATTTATTATAAATTCTAGATAGCCGCCGCCAGAAAATGGCAGATAACCTATTTTTTTTTTCAATCTCATTATTTTATTTTATATTAATTGGTACCCATGACTGTATCTATTTCAATATTTTTTAGCTTTTAGTACATTTGTCTGTAAATAAACCATGACTGTTTACAATAAAACCGTTTAACTTAATTTTTTTTTAACATATCTAAGTAGCGCTACTGCCTCGATTTAGTTCAGTAGCATGGATTGCTGCTAATACAGTTTGTATTTTTGTTTAATATGTAGAAGCTGGTTTTTCCCTAAGGAAAATTTTTAGCTGCAATATAGTAGGTATTCGAAAGTGATCGAGGAGGACAATAACTCCATCATCGTGAGCCTTCAAAAACCTAAACTCTTATTTAATTATTTTTATATCGATCGACCTATCATCGATAGAATAAAATTTGTAATATTTAGAATAAACTTCAGATTGATCAATTACCAACCTACACGCCCATTATAATGAGTTCAAAATAAAATATATTCCAAACGTTGTTTCAGATAATAATGCTATATCAGCTACTCCAAGTGAAGCTTTGAATATCCCGATGAATGTGAAAGACTGCACCAACTCAGCATGCGAAGCCATTTGTGAAGCGCTGGGCTTCAGACACGGCACATGCTCATCCTCCACGACTTGTCACTGTTACAATTAATTTTATAAGGCTTATATTAGAAGTCTATATCGTTGTTTATGTTTCTGTTATAATTTTAAAGAAAAACAATAAACATAAATAACTATTATACTTATATGTGAATAAAAAATTAACTAAAACAGTGTCTACAATTATTTTAAAAATTCATTTGTAGTTGTTATGTTATAGGTTTTTGTTTCGAGTTTTCCTTCTGTTGCATAGATATTATGCGTTTTATATCCCTTAGTCGTCTCGTACGATCACCCACGGGTAAGATATTGGGTGGTGAATTGTATTCTTACTCCGTCACCATACGGATAATATACCTATTATATGGCTATGTGAATTAGTTTAATATAAATATGTAAAAAAGCAATCAATAAAGTATAGTAGGAACTATATAAACTAAGAGACTATAAACTATGAGACTATAAAGTAGGAGACATTTGACATAGTCAAACCCGCTATTATATCATATTTACGCTTTCTAAAGGACTCTATCCGTTATACCGTTTCATATTTGAAATAAAAGAGGACAGACCACCCGTGACCATGAACGCTGTGGTGTTCAAAACGTCGGAAAATTAAAAATATACAAACGCGATACAATTCCAAAAACTTGTTTTATTTCAAATATGTAATACTCCGTACATACATATTTTCCGTGTGGTGACGGAGTAAGAATACTATTCACCACCCCATATCTTACCCGTGGGTGATTGTACGAGACGACTAAGGGATATAAAACGCATATAACATCTATGCGAGAGGATAACTCGAAACAAAACCCTATACCAACACGTCTGACCAGCGCGGTATAGATATTAAGAAATGCTTAAAAAAGATCACGTGATTAATGGACGTCCCCTTATAACCACGCTTACAACGCGCCTTATAATACTAAGAGCCAAAACGACTCAAGGCTGTTAAAATATTTCGCTGGTTTGAAAATCATTATTTATGTCAATATTGGCAACGATAACAAGAGTATCGAAATGTCTGGCCGATAGAGTTAATACCATCTATCTATGGTTAATACAAATAAAATTAATAATTGTACTTTAATGTTATTCATTGTTCCCTTACAGACAGGAAATAGATAAGAGAATAGACATCAGGCTGTTATTTGCAAGTCTATAGCTTATGTTTACATTGAGCAAATTATAATGGTTTTTGCTTCCTATGCAAAGATTGTAAACTAACACTTTCATTTGCAGTTTAAGTATTTTTAGAAATATATTGCCAACACCGTACTAATTCATGGAAAGCGTGAATACTAACTTCTGTAAGGGGACGTCCATTAATCACGTGATCTTTTTTTTTAGCATTTTAAATAGCCTGTCCATGGGTGATGTAAAGATGACTAAGGGATATACATATAAAAATCCCGAAATATCAATAATATTCCAGATTTGAGATGATAGCTGCTTAATGCTGCATTAAAGGTAAAAATGAATCTTTATTAGCATCTAAGTACTCCTGCAATGAGTTATACCGAACGACCGTTTAAAAAATATTATCCCTCAATGACTGTACTGTTTATTTTTTTAATGAAAGCTACCCTATGTTTTCTTCTGGTTAGTTACTTTTAATGTATATGTAAAACATAAAATGAAAATATTGAGTAGTTACGGCGGACCTAATCGCTGCTTTGGAAACAAATTTCTGAAAACTTTTACTCTATTTTTGTTATTGTACAGTTAGTTCATCATCATCATTCTCCTACTCTTATCCCAACCATTTTGGGGTCGATACAATATGTACTCTTCTTTCATTGTACATATTGTAATATAAATTGACTGCACAGATGGTGTAGTGGTTAAGATACCGACCTTCCGTGCCAGTGCTGTGGGTTCGATTCCCACGCAGGACATTACTTTGTGTGATCCACAAAGTGTTGTTCTGAGTCTGGGTGTAATTTGTCTGCGTTAATTGCATGTTTGTAAAGTCCCCCGCGATACAAGGATTATTTTCCTTAGTGCAGGGAGGTGTCTTTTAAAAAAAAAAAAAGTTATTGACAATAGTTTTATGACCGGCCGCCTACCAGACGTCAACCCTCCTTGGGAATGTAATTGTTGACCAAACGGCATCAGATGGAGTTGGCCCAGGTCGTTATAAGGCTCTTAGTCGTCTTTTACCACATCCACAAGCAAAGTAAGGGTTGGTAGTATTCGTAGCCGCTACTACACAGCGTTATTGTACAGTTAGTTATTGAATATATTTTCCATCTCTCTACTACCTGCTTCCACCCGCGGATTATAAAATTTTATCACTAAATTATCCGAAGGGACTAATTATTACAGGGACATAATGTTTTAATCCAGGAAAAGGACTATCTGTGTACCAATTCTTATCTAAATCTGTTCGACGGTTTATCGCCAATCGTGCTGCGAATCCCGCTTGCGACATCATTTTTCATTTCGTAATCGGATTTTATAAATAATTAAGCATATTAAATGCTAAAATTCAGTAATTTAAATAACAAGGTTGTGTCATCGTTTAATACAATTCTAACTGTAAAGTTTGAAGTATTAAGCCTATAACAATGTGTAAACATTGTCGGGTAGATAGCATACCGTCACCTTAAGACGTAAATATAATACGAAGTGAAATTTGCATGTCCTACAATTAGTCGCGGTGGTGTAGTGGCAGCACGATTGGGCCGGAATCCCAATAGGCGCGGGTTCGAATCCCGCTTGCGACATCATTTTTCATTTCGTAATCGGATTTTACAAGTAATATTACTTGTCTCACTCCCTCCTTTATATCCATCTACCGGCTATTAGCACAACTACTAATTTCGTATATTGTATGCAGTTGAGCTATCTTGCATTAGATGTCAGTAAGTGTATGGTGTAACAGGGACGTACTCAGAATTTACCTATATCAAGGAGTGCTAATTTTTTTTTATTTCAAAGATACAAACAAATCTTATTAGCTGTTTGCTCTATTCAGATACAAATGTTTATAATCAAATAATTCTGCATAGCGAATAGGTGAATGACTACTGTTTTTAACCGCAAATTTCTTTATAAGGCTTATCAGCATTGTTCATAATGTTAATATTTTTATGATTGTTTTAGGGAAGGCTAGGCTAGGCTCCGGTAACTTCTTTCTAAGCTACAACATAAATAATAAAAAAATATGAAATTAGCAGCCTCTTTCTTTTTTGGGGGGTGGGTCATGGTCGGCGCACTCCTCGCACCACTCTGTCCGGGGCGACAGAGCCTCTCTGTTTTATCTGTAAGCACGCACACTCGTAACCCACTCCTGGCATGTCGCCTTCGTCGTTGGGCCGACCACCGGAGCAGAATGTCTCGACGTCAGTGGTCGGGTGGACCGATGTCGCCCCCCTCGGGGAGGACGTCGGTCTTTCCTCGCGCGGTCAGCCTCTCGGAGAGTGACGGACTACCTCTATAATATATTCTGTAATAAGTTAGCAGCCTCTACACATAACAGTAACTGATAATACAAACTGCAAAGGAACTAACACATGAATCTAGATTTAAACAAGGTACTGTTCCCTTCTTTAGTTTTCTAAAGCCTTTGCTTATTACTACGAAATCTTCATTGTTAAAATGAGAAGAACAAATCTTTGTATATTTCGTAACAGTCCAGTTTTTTCTATTAATTTTTGAAATCCATTGCTTCTTAACATCGTCATTGGACGGTATTCTAAAACATACAAAATTTACAGTTTAATTATAATAGGTTCATTTAAAGTAGTGTAAAAAATATTTTTATTTGATGAAAAATTCGAATGTTATAATTATATTCTAATTACGACCCTGGATTTTTGACACTTTTATAGTTCTTCATAGTTAACGACAGCTGTCGTATTGCTTACAAAATAATTATTAACTACATATAAAACTCATATTTTTGTCGAGGTAAAAGGCTTTGGGTATAAATTTTAATACTCATGGTTATTAATTATTACAATAATCTTAATAGTTCGAACTGTATGTGCTTTTATTGTTCTAGGTTCTATTACGCAAAGTGGTGCCATCTAACGTTGAGTAAAATTATTTTTGAATATGATACCGTCAAAAGAACTTTCTAGAAATTATTTTGATAAATTATAAATAAATATACTTATAAATGAAATGTGATTCTTTCCATAGCATCTGTACGTTTATCGGAGTAGTTTGTACATGATAAAACACAACACTTCATGGTTTTCTTCGCAATAACATAAAAATACACCAAAACTATCATTTTATGCACCGTACGAACACCGGCAGCGACGACAGAAGACTAATAGGCCACGCCTATTATTGATGTTAACGTGATGACGCCACGGCCTACTTGAGAATCACATTGCACAGTAACTTAGGCCGTCTCCTCTTTGTATTTGCTCCGTGGTAACACCCATGCAAAAGAAATTACTCCGTGTGGTGACGGAGTAAGAATACAATTCACCACCCTATCTTGCTCGTGGGTGATCGTAAGAGATGACTAACGAATATAAAACGCATATAACATCTATGCAAGAGAAGGAAATCTTGAAACGAAACCCTATATCAACACGTCTGACCAGCGTGGTATAGTAGGTCAATTTCCCTCCCATTATGGAGGAGGCTCGAGTCCAACAGTGTGACGTATATGAGCTCAGATGATGATGCAAAAGAAAACTCGAAATTGTCATCACCTTGCTCTCATCCCAACACTTCGAGAGTTGAGCTTGATCCAATATGTTCTCTTCTTCAAGACATTGACCTACTATACCTCGCTGGTCAGACGGGTTGTTATTTGGTTTTATTTCGAGTTTTCCATCTCTTGCATAAATGTTATATGCTTATATATACCTTAGTCGTCATTCATAACACTCACGGCAAGATGGTGAATTCGATTCTTACTTTGTCACAACTCCGGAAAATGGTTGAACAATATTCTTTACCATAAAACTACACGTCGCCATTTTGTGATATTTCGTTGCATATACATATGTGTAATCCATGTTATAGGTATTTAGAAAGGAAATTCTTCCAGAAGTTTATAAATGCTATGCTAAATTGCCGGTGAAACTTTCTACCTGCTGACACTGTTGTTCATTTCTTCAGTTTATTGGTGGGGAAAAGAGTTGATTTTATCACACTCTTTTCAAAATTCCTCACGGTTTGTTAAGTAACCACGGTCTACCAATAATGGTAGGACCATGCTGCGGACAGTTCTCTGTCTACAACCGCGGGCCGGTCCGTCCGGGGTAGTACCACATTCTCGCAGAAGATCAACGTCTGAGTAATGGCAATGTGCTACTGCGCTTCGTTCGGTGAGTGAGAGAGCTGGAAGCCCAACTGGAGTAGGTTTGGGGTTGTATTGGTAGGCAGCGGCCTAACTATACCCTTGATATTGCAAAGGTCCATGGGCGGGAGTGACACCATCAGGTGTGCTGTTTGCTCGTTTGCCACCATCATTCTCCTACTCTTATACTAATTACTTGGGGTCGATACAATATATGTACTCTTCTTTCATAGTACATATTGAAAAAGTTATCGACAATAGTTTTATGACCGGCCGCCTGCCAGACGTCAACCCTCCTTGGGAATGTAATTGTTGACCAAATGGCATCAGATGGAGTTGACCCAGGTCGTTATAAGGCCCTTAGTCGTCTTTTACGACATCCACGAGCAAAGTAAGGGTTGGTAGTATTCGTAGCCGCTACCACACAGCAATGCTCGTTTGCCACCATAAGAAAAAAAAGTAACTTTCAGTGTGATAGTAAAACATAAAATTTTACGTTAAACTACGTCTACAGTAAAGAAGGGTTATTGGTCACCAGGTGATCTCAGATTTTAAAGATACCTATATCAAAAATCTAACATAACAAAATTCATTTTCTTATACATTAAACTATGTAATTGACTATCTCTGATTATAAACCTTATATCAAATAATATTTAACACAGATTATTGAGAATTCAATATTATTTAGGCTATGGTATCATAGGCAGACATAAAAATCAATATTTGTTCACATCGTGATTGCAAGACTACAGGTCAGGTATCTAGTAAATAATTGATAGTAGCAGGTATAAATAAATGCTTTCGTTAATCCAAAACACGTTTCGTCTCTAACTCTAGTACTGACGGTAGACTGATAAATCTCTCAAAATGAAATTTGTACTTTTAATTTTTTCATTTGCTTTAATTGTAAACTGTGTGAATTCTGCTAAATTATTATCAATGTCTTACATTATTCAATCATACGAAGATGGAATGAACGCTGGTAAGAAAATTAAATTAGTAATCACCATCATTAGCTTATAGAATACCTACTATAAGTAATCAAAACACTTGAGAAGTTTGGCGATCCAACTGATCCAAGTTATGTGTTACAAGTTTCCTAGCAGAATGCTGCTGTTCATTCTCTTGAGAATCGCTCAGTACCTACTCATGGGGAAGTAAGACACGGGGATTATCTATTACGCGGGGATTATCTATCACCCGGGGAATATCTATAACGTATTGACATAAATGTTTATTCATTCAAACAGTTTTTATAGATTTAGCTTAGCAATAAAAACTTTCGTGCTCTCAGTACCATAGATTTTAGAGCAGTAGTTGCATAAATAACATTTTAATTATACCCGAATTGGTACGCCAAGGGTACTTAACTGGATAGGGTAAAAAGGATTTAACTTTTAATCTTTATTATTAGGGACTTTTATACAAATGTACATGCCAGTCCCATCGTATATCAATAAATTACATACTACTTAAAACGTAACATAGCAAACTTAATTAACTTATAGGCTGCTTCAGAATTAGGCGATGACAATATGTGATGAAACATCCCTATATCACTGATATTTATATTTAGCTGCATAATTAAATTTTCTCTAGCAGACTGAAATCTAGAGTACTCCGACAATAAGTGGATGACATCTTCTACAGTGCCACATACGTCACAATTCGGCGAAGTACTTTTTTTCATTAGATAACCAAACTTATTGAGCGGCATGTGCCCAGACCTCAGTCTGTGAGCTACCACGACATGTTTCCTACTAAGTTTAGTGCTTATGAACCATGGAACATGAGGAGGTTCTGATACTATGGACTTATACCAAATTGCTTTCTCTTTAGATAGATCATTGAAGTATTTCAAGAAAGAGTATTCTTTCCAAAGCTCATAGCATTTATTTTTATATTTATATAATAGTTCTACATAATTAGTTCCAATGTGTAAATTTTTCCAAAAATCTCCCCATTTAGCCAGCCGATCAGCTTCCTCATTTCCTTTTATGCCCACATCGAATCCATTGCAATTTCAGACTGACTCCGTTTTGGAGTATATTTGCATTTTAGATAGAATGACATATGCTATCGGTGCACCTCTGAAGCCAGAGGCGCACCGAGCTATATGTTGTAATCAGTGGCGTAGCGTGCCTTGGCGGGGCCCCGTATAAAAATTTGTTTGGGGGCCCTTATGAAGTGCAAAGATTTCTCTCAAAAAAAAATGTTTGCATAAAATTAAAAGAAATATTCATCATAATTAGCTATCTGTCACTTTTCAAAATTTTTACAAACACGTCGGGGGCCCCCGTTTCGCGGGGGCCCCGTATAATTGATACGGCAGATAGGGTGGTAGTTACGCCCCTGGTTGTAATGCACTTTTACTGTCTACACATATTATTGCTTTTCTGATTGCAACATTTTGTAAATATGAGAGCTTCTGAAATGGCACAGAGTTCCAAAGACATAACTGACTATCTGATCTATTTTAAAGCAATTATGTTTGTTATCACAGGGGGATTTCAGAGGATCATAGAACGCAGCGCCACCACCGTTAGCAAAAAAAAGGATTTAACTGATAATGTCCATCCTCATAGTCATGTTAATTTTTTTTTCAGAAAACTCCGAAAATGCTGTATTGGTACCTAGTGTAACAGAAGCTTTGAACATCTCGATGACTTTGGAAAACTGTAAAACAAAGTGCGAGGCTTATTGTAAAGCGATGGGCTATAATCATTGTTTATGTGTGACCTGCAAAGAATTTGGCTGTTACTAGTTTTTGCAGCTTCATATTAAAAAAAGCCTGTACCTACTTATAACATGGAATACTCCGTAAATCTCCCAGCAGCTGTCTGCCTACAGTAAGAAATGAACTGGCTCATACAATGTAGTACCACAATATCATATAAAATCGATCGCTGATTTTATTGCAGCTAGAGCGCACCCAACGACGCGCTGAGGGAATAAGATGAGGACAGTAAGGGTTTGAACCCTTACTATCCTCATCCATTTCCCTCTACCGTCATTGTAGGCAACTATTTGTCTATATTATGACTCTGGTATTGCTAATTTCCATGAGTGGCAGTTATCTTACCTTCTCGAATACCAGCAGGTCTACTACCAAAAGGCCACTGACGACAAAAACCGGGTTACGGTGGCTCACGCGCACGGCGCGGAGAGGTAGGTACATTGCGGGGCGGGTTTATGGGGTCGCCCGCCGCTTCATCTATCGCCCCAGACGGATTTAGCGGGGTGTGACCAGACCATAAGCCCGCAGCAAAAAATAAAGTTCTACTAACAAAGGTACCTAATAAAATAAACTGTGCCCGCGAATTTTCCCGCGGTGATTTTTTTATTTAATGCAACAAAAATCCTAAATAAGATTTATATGTTACTGCAGAAGTAGCTAGTGTTTTATTTTTCTAACTTGTCCTGTTTTTCTTTTCTAATTATATTTGTTTTGAGTCCCAAGACAAATGCTTCCTAGGTCTTCCAGTGGGTCAACCTCAGTGTCATTTATGGATATGTGGATCCTGACTCACAGACGTTACATTAATGGGAAGATGTGATAGTTTTACTTCCAATAAAACAAAATATTTTTCTTTCTTTCTTTTTATTGCTCACGGTGGCAAATGAGCAAGCAGCACACCTGATAGTAAATGTTACTGCCGCCCATATTCCATATGCAATACCAGGGAGTACAGCTTGGCCGCTGTTTACCACTGAAAATCCCAAAGCCACCCTGAAAGTTGGGCTTGCAGCTCCCTTGCTCACTGAACGAAGTGCAACAGCGCATTGCTACTGCTCAAATGTCAACTTTCTGGGAGAGTTTGGTACCACTGCGGGTGGACCGGCCCGCGGCTGTCGGCAGAATACTCTCAACAGTGCGGCCCTACCACTATTGAACTGCAAAGTACGGATAATGCAAAAATGAAAATCTGGATCTTAATATGGATGCGATATTAGAAAACACCAGTTTCAAATCAAATTACTTCGGATTATCTGATAGTTTTGGATAACTTCGGTGAAGGATATTAAGTTTTTAAAGAATTTAAAAAAGTACAAAATACTGGACAATAAATATTGCACATTGATTCTTCCGGCTCTCTCGCTCACCGAACGAAGCGCAACAGCACATTGTCATTGCTCATACGTCGATCTTCTGCGAAAGTGTAGTACTACCCTGGACAGACCGGCCCGCGGCTGTAGACAGAGAACTGTCAACAGCGTAGTCCTCCCACTAAAAATACAATACTGCAGCGGGTAATGTAATTATTTGTAATAACCACGAAGTATAGATACAAGCAGTCCGAACGTCATATTGAACGAATGTTCTCAATTTAGGGAACAGAATATTTGCCGGTAGAGCGCGGTACTTTTCAAGAAATACTTGTTTAAATCCTTACGCGGGAAGTTTTGTTGCTATTAACTGGAATATTTTGTTGCTATTGAGAGCTCTGGAATTTTATATTTAAATTAATTAAATTCAACATTCGCGAGCCAACGCGTTTACGTGTAATAATAATAATAGCATCGATACGTCCTAAACTCTAGCTCAGCCAGTGGCAGAAAAAAGAACTATGATCTGGGTTCATTATGTACATGAATATTATGGTAAAGCCTATACCGTTCGGACCCCTTGTATCTAGACTTCGTGGTAATAACGATGACTTGTAGGACGCGACATTTTAGTTGTCCCTTTATGGGACGACGCCGTGAAGTAAAATGTCGGAAAATTAAAAATCAAACAATAACGCTATAAAATTCATTATAATAATTTTATTTCAAATGTATAATACTCCCATAAACACCAGGAAACATTATGTTGTATAAATATAAGAAATTAAACCATTTTTCTTCCTATCTTTTTTCCATACTGTAAAGTTCTAGCAATATTTTTATGACTGGCCGCCTATCTGACATCAACCTAGACTTGAGTGCACAGATGGCGTAATGGTTAAGATACCGGCCTTCCGTGCCAGTGCCGTGGGACCCACGGCGTGTGCTCGATTCCCACGTAGAATAATACTTTGTGCGATTTACAAAGTGTTGTTCTGAGTCTGGGTGTAATTTGTCTGAGTTAATTGCATGTTTGTAAAGTCCCCCGGAATACAAGGATTATTTCCTTAGTGCAGGGTGGTGTTATAAGGTCACCGAAGACAAAGATCGGGTAGCGGTGGCCCGCTCTCACGGCGAAGAGAGGTGTTTGCAGGGTCGGTCCATGGGGTTGCGCGCCGCCTCTTCTGTCGCCCCGGGCCGATTTGCCGGGGCGCGACCACATCGATGGTCCACCTTGCGGGGAAAAAAAAGGGTGGTGTTCTAAAAAAACCCTTTCTTGGGTATATAATTATTGATCAGTCGGAATCATGGCATTGTCCCAGATCGATGTAAAGCTCTTAGTTGTCATTTACGACATCCACTGGCAATGTAGATGTTGGTAACATTCCTAGCCACCATTGTAGAGTCGATAAAATACACTGAGAATAAAAACAAGCAGATAAAGAAATAATTAATGTTTTATTTTCTTTCTATACACATTTGCTACTGGTTCTGTCTCATATTCTATCTCTACGCGCGGTTTCTTTTTCTGTGCTATCCTCTCAGCTACATCCTGAAAAAAAAAATACATTCATATTACATTACCTCATATTGGTAAGCTTTTCGTATATTGGACCCCTCTAATACAGTTCTTTCTTTTCAAAAGACATCATCATCGTCTCAGATCATACATGTTCCACTATTAGGCTCAAACCTTCTCCATAATGTTAGGGAAATTGACCTAGTATACCACGCTGGTCAAACGTGTTGGTATAGGGCTTTGTTTCGAGTTTTCCTTCTCTTGCACAGATGTTATATGCATTTTATATCTCTTAGTCGTCTCTTACGATCACCCACATACCCGTGGGATGAGGAGGGAGGGGGTGGTGAATGGTATTCTTATTCCGTCACTACCCGAAACAAAAATACAACACTCAGCGCTAAATATATAATCCTAACATTGGATAAGGCCTTTACAAATTAATATACAATTAACCAAAATAAAAATTTTGTCGCATTTCAATTTATATATTCGGTTGCATAGCCACTAAGCTACCTATGCAAACAATTAAAAAACTAATACAAAAACTTGAATTCATTGATTGCATGTGGTGATGAAGTAAGAAAAAATTCACCACCATCTTGCTCATGGTTGTCGTAAAAGACAACCAAAAGATATATACATATGACACCTTTGCAAGAGAAGGAAACCTCGAAATAGAACCCTATAATAACCCACCTGACTAGCATAGTGTAATAATCAATTATTTCTATAGTGGAAGAGGCTCAAGCGCAGCCAGAGGCCTTGATGTACTATTTACGATGCCACCTCAGATGAGGATTATAAAAATGGGCCGTACGAGTAAACAAATATTACATGCATTTTTTTTTTATTTAGCCTAGGCCGTGTTCCGATATACACTGTAAGTTGTGATGTCAATTTAGTAGGTATACTGCGAAGCCGTTCTTTTATAGTTAATTATACTGTTTACTGTTTAAAACGGAACGCAGTACAGTATACTGTGATCGACGTTTATAAAAAATAATTATACTAATCACAAAATAAAAGGCCCATTTTGACATTTGTCTTATTGATGGATATAGTGATATAACCATACGACTCGGTACTCGATACTCACGATATATCGATTCAAGTTTGCGTGAGTAAACAACAACAACTGCAGCTCTTAGACTATAAATGCTACGAGAAAGTTTCTTATAAAATTTATAAGTAATTTCATGCTCTACAATTCAGTTACCATTATTTTTAATTTATCATTGACCATTAAATAAATATTTAGTAAAAACCATATTGTAAAAAGTTTGATTCGCTATAATTAAAAACCTATGTGTTATATAAAAAAAAGTTTCAAATAAAAAAGATGGCAAATATTATTCTATCTACAATAATGATCTCTACAATTTTTGTCGTACGATGCGCGGTTCGCGAGATATTCAATAAAACGTGTTTTCCAAGATGGCGGCTGAAGTGAACCGCCCCCCGCCGTGCCCAGTTGGTTTACAATCAGGGGTCAACCTTGAACATATTCCAAAAAAAAATATTAGGTCCCGTACGTTGCATTACAAACCTAATTTTTTTGCTACGGCGCTTGGATTACTGTATACACGGGCGTTTAGTGTGATGTTTAATTTAGTCGCCTAATGTATAATGAAGCAGTACGCGGTCGGGTAATATCACGTGTGATATATCACTCGCATTACTTACACATGTCTAATATTTTCAATCAAATAAATTTCTTCCGTTACTTTCATTTCATACATAATATTTGTTCCACATTGCAATAAACACAATTTCTTCAAATTTTCCATTTTCGGTTTTTAATCATTTTCAACGGTGGACGCTGTCATCTGAACGCTGTTGATCACGTGATCAAAACTCTGAGAGCACCTTACCTCGGAACCACCAGTGCACACAGTAGAAAAATGGCGACGATTTATGACGTACTATATTTCCCTAGGAGACTGCGACTGTATACTGTCAGTCTATAACGGAACGAATCTCTCCCCAGTAAGAGTACTGAACAGTGCTCGCAGTGTATATCGGAACATACCCCTAATAACTAAACTAGCTATAGTGGCATAATGACATCATTATGATGACTTTATCACAAATAATGTGAGAGTGTGGTACTACTCCGGAAGAACCAGCACACAGCTGTAGACAGAATGCTGTCAACGGCCCTACCACTACTAACATACCAGCGGTTTTACTTACTATCTGAACCAAGCCTAACATGCTATGATAGATTTAATAAATTTACTTTAATAGAAATAAACTATTTTTCTATCGCGTGTGTATTTGATTTTTAATTTACCGACGTGTGTCTTCCCGTGACCATGTACTGTTCCAAATCCCAAGAAATTAAAAATCAAATACAAACGCGATAGAATCCGTAAAAAAATGTGTGCGTCTCGGGACGCCCGACAGAAATGATAACTTAAACTAATCTAAGTTGAACTGTTTAATATTGAAATAATTTAACTTGAGAAAAGCTTAAGTTATTACTTAAACTAAATGTATATTAATATGATAATGTAAGGAAAGATTATTTATTAATAAAATCTTATAACATTACATCTTAATACGGCTAGCGATGTGGATTAGTGAGAGAGGAGTCTGTCTACCGCTGCCGTATGTGTGAGAGAAAAGGAAGACAGACAGACAGACTATCGCCGTTACGCGTTACGTAACGAACCGGTTTTCCCTCCAACAAGAATTTTCACTTCAAAAACGTAAAAATCAGAAATCATTAAAATTCAATTCCTTAGGGAACAAGGCGCCGGCGTTTATAGCAGTTTTTTACCCGTTCAGATACCATCATTAACTCCAGGTATTAATACTCGAATTGTTATTATATAATTTAAAACTGAGAAGGAATTATTGTATAAATCTGTTTTGGTATTCATACATATCATCACACCATATCCCTTGCAGGGTAGGCAGAGAGAATTTTGGTATTCAATAAATTATTAATACATATAATATGAAAAGTGCTCTTTAAAAATATTAATGCCTCACCTCAATATCAGATGATTCAGACTCAAAATCACTAGCTACATAGGCATTTTCTTTTTTCCCAGAATCACTGTCCTGAAACAAAACATTAAAGAGGCATTGAAATGAAGGCACATATATATTGCTATGTTTTAATAAAATAGACTTTGTATAAAATAGAATTTATATATTTTAATAAAACGAAAGACAATGTAAATTTTGGTAGAATATTTGAGAATAGAATATATCTATCAACTCACTTCATCCGTATCCATATCACTATCGGCTTCAACAAACTCGTCCGTTTGCTCAACAGCTCGCTCCAACTCTCTCTCTAACTCTGGCTCCATTTCTCTTTCTACTTCTTCTTCCTCTTCGTCCTCTTTCTCGCTTTCACTTGATATTTCTTCAGCTTTTAAGGCGGCGTCGAACGCCATTTGTGGGAAATTGTATATATCATTATACTGTAAAGCAAAGTTATGAATTTTTAGAAAACACCAAAATAAGATAATAACTTTAATTAATGAAGCACAACATACACACATTCCGTGCTTGCGAGGTGTAGTTTGATCTCTAGGCAATGACAATTCTATGTGCAAGTGACAAATGATTATTCTGCATTTGGGTGTTCTTTGAGCCAGTTAATTTTACGTTTGTAAAGTCATGCGCGACAAAGATTTTGATACCGTTATTAAAAACATATGCGATAAAATATCCAACAGACACAGTTAGTTTCTCCAATATGAAAGGCATATAGTCTGTATCCCTGACATGTATGCGAAATTAAGTCAATCGGTTTAGTGTTAAGGCTTAAAAGGTTACAAACTCATACGCTTATTTATAATATTGCCTAGGATACCACAAATAAAATCAGCAAACTAGATTACACGATAGTTCAGGCCCAATTAAACAAGATGACTCGTCTTTATGACCGTCATTATAACAAGACCTTCAAAAGAAATTGTCCTGGTATTCTTATATAAAGTTAGAATGTTATATTTATAATAAAATGGACATTAATTTAAAATGAGGTGGGTGCTCTAAACAAAATGATTAAATAGCGAGTAATCTATGTTAGTGAACAAATACTGCTTATTCAGCTTATAGTTATACATACAGTGCCTTTCTTCAATCTCTCCAACAACTGTTTCTCAATTGCATTATCTATTCTAGCAGCAACCAAAGCCTTCTCTTCACGTCTCCTTTCCCTTCTTTCTATCTTTCTCTGTATTGGTACCAGTTCTTTCCTAATAACAAAAAATATTTTCAATTTCCTATTTAAAATTGCAGAAGAATAAGTGATGGAAAATCATTGATTTGTAGCGATTTTAAAGCGTGTTGGGTATAACCACCAACATTTTATCTAATATAATATTCAATAATTCAATATAACTAAATATTTTGCATGTTTATGTAACACTTGAGGTGCTCACATACAAACTAGACTATATAACTTATATCTATATAACATGTCCTTTTTTGCTCTGATTATGGTTTTCCAATAGTCAATCAAGGCCATGCACCATCTAACGGTACAAAGCAAAGTAAGGGGCTCTCCATGTCTTGAGGATAGTACCTGTTGTGTATAAACATTTTAATGGATATAATAGTATCGAAACCGAATGATTGACTCTTTTCCATTGATTGAACCCATTCAGGGGTTATTCATATTCCTATTAATCCTTTTCAGAATAGGATACTTAGCTGATTTATAAATTAATAGCAACGTACCATGTTCAGTTAAAATTATATGCAACTTGGCAAACTTCCGTTTGGTGAAGGGGTAATAATATGACATGTCACCAGCCCTTCCTTCTCATAGGCGATCGTAAAAGACGAATAAACAACACAAGCAGATAAAACCAATGCAAGAAATAGTAAATGCCAAATAAAAGCTTAGGCCGATCAATCTTGACCGTACCATAACCCGCAAATAGAAAATAAAAGTGCCATCAATCTAACTAGTCAGTCATCATTCTCCTACTCTTATCCCAATTACTTGAGATCGCTACAATATGTACTCTTCTTTCATAGTACATATCGTAAAAGTTATTGGCAATAGCTTTATGGCCGGCCGCCAGATGTCATCACATGGAGTTAGCCCTGGTCATTATAACACTCTTGGTCGTCTTTTACGACATCCATGAGCAAAGTAAGGGTTGGTAGTATTCTTAGCTGCTACCACACTGTTACTATGACTGTAGGCTGTTTTTTTATCTCAGAGACCAAATTGACACATGCAAATGTCAAATGTATAAATAATACTGCCAGATTTTTTTGTGAAGTGGAGTACCTACGATACCGGTATATCGAAACCTAAGTATTTGTATTTTTAGACAATTAACTTTACAGTTTTCTTTTCCAAAGTGTATCATTAAAAATCATATAAGTATACATGGCCACACAAGGCGCTATATTCTATTATAATACGATATACGACCTTACATACTAAAGTGTTTCAATGTCTTTAAATCAATCAAAAAAGAATTATTAGACACCATCAGTGTTCTTTCTATACACGCTAAAACGGCAATCTAAACATATTTCTCTTAGAAAGCAGTGGAACTTTTAAAATTACGACAATTATTATATCACAAATCATAATTCATATTATATCATAAAATAAATTTATGATATATTAACTAAATTTCATAGGAACTACACTAGATGTCATTTTCTTTATAACCCGTGCCTATAAAAAACGTACCTATCTAAAATGGTGGTTAATACTTGTAATTAAAACTTGGACCATCAGCAATATGATTGCCTAATACCTAGGTGATATTTTTTTTTTAAATAGTCTTTTGTTATTTGATAAATAGTTAGATATTTAAAAAGCCAACATGTAGTAATTGAAGTGACAAAGAACAGTGGTTTCAAAACTTTTCGAGAATGTATAAAACCTAAATAATTATCTATACATTTTTCAAGGTAACTTGTAAAAAAACAATACTTGTTTATATTAACGCAAATTATAGATAGACGCGTGGCATATAGGCCGAAAGTTGCACATAACTATTTAAGAGTTGCAAAAAACTGGTAACACATGTAATGTCAATTAAGTCTCCGAGATTAAAAACGGACTATAGTGTAGTATCATACTACACTATAGTCCGTTTTTACAGGTTATTTTTTTTCCTAAGTAGGTTTGTGTCTAACAGTGGGACAAATAAATTCGAGATGACGATGAAAACTTAGTATTATCTATGTTTATTAAAATGTAATATACAATAAAAATATACATCATCATTTGAAATAAAACTACTTTTACGGATTCTATCGCGTTTGTATTTGATTTATAATTTCCCGACGTTTCGAACACTTTACAGTGATCATGGTCACGGGAGGACTGAGGTGTCTTACGTCCAATACGTCATTGTTATTACAGAAAATTTATTTATATCTACCCTATAAGATATTAAATTTTGACCCACATTTTTATACAAAATTAATACAATTCATTGCCATTACAAAAAGAGAATGATTCTATATATAAAATGTTATGTACTGGCATTGAATTGAATTGAATTTGTACTGGCAATGAATTGTATTAATTTTGTATAAAAATGTGGGTCAAAATTTAATATCTTATAGGGTAGATATAAATAAATTTTCTGTAATAACAATGACTTATTGGACGTAAGACACCTCAGTCCTCCCGTGACCATAATCACTGTAAACTATTCGAAACGTCGGGAAATTATAAATCAAATACAAACGCGATAGAATCCGTAAAAGTAGTTTTATTTCAAATACTCGCATAAACATTAGAAGTCATTATACATCATCATTTCAGCTCATATACATTTTACTGCTGGGCCCGAGGTTCTTTCACTATAGAAGGAAAATTTACCAACTATACCATGCTGGTCAAACAAGTTTTATTTCAAGCTTATCTTCATTTGCATAAATGTTATAAGCATATTATATCACTTAGTCATCTTTTACAACACACATAGGGAAAATGATTAATTGTATTCTTAACTCCATCACCACATAGAAAAAAAAAAGAAATATACATACACTCTTCTTAATTTCAATTTTCTCATCCGTATTAGGTATTGTGTAATTTTTACAAATTTCTGCTTGCATTTTGCTTTTATAAAAGCTGGCCAGTATAAAAGATTTTCATTAATCTGATATATTGCCTTCTCAAAGTTTCGAGATAATTTTATTTTTTCCCATTGCTTTGCTGGAAACATTACCCTGTAATTTAAATATTAATAGAAATTAAAATATATCCTATCAGAATTAATTTAGTATTGGGCCACATTTTATACATCCAATATAACAATATGCAGTGGTATCTCGAGATACGAGTGCCCTAACATACAAGTTATTTGAGATATGAGCTGTCGAGCGATGGAAATATTGTTTTGACATAAAAGCAACAATTATTTTACGAGGAACTGCCAACTGCGATGCTGCACATGCCCCACCCAGTTTCCTGTGCCTCATGCATGCCACATATTCCGTTTCTTATTCAAAAACAATTACAGGTAGCATTTTTAGGATTAGAACAGATTGATGGCATTTCAATTAATTTCAAAATTGCTTTGAGATAAGAGCAAATTGACATACAAGCAAGGTTACAAAACGAATTAAAATATATATATAAATCATATGTCGAGGTATCTCTGTGTATTCCTTTCTAGCAGAGTTCAGTCTGACTGCATTCTGCCTAAAACACCCTGCAACAATAACATTAGTGCATGGGATCCTATTTTACTTGTGTGGCTTATCATTGTCCCAGACAGGTTTAACAGAAATGTGTAAATATAACCTTTAAAAATTCCAAATTTCATTCATATCTGTGAAAATTTCATAACCAGAAAATGTATTAAAACACATATACAGAAATCTTTATATTTATTACTTCACTAAAATGTGTGTTTTTAATTAATATTAATATACTTATACCATAGAAGTAATAAGTACTACGTACAACAGGAATGAGCGTTATCTGTGCATCTTGCAGCTAAAATAAAGAAAATAAAACCTTATGCTAAGGTACTAAGAGTCTTGTTGCGCGCAAAATAAAAATGAAGTTGAGTGAGAGGGTATCCATTGACCGCTGTGTCCCGCTCTAACAGTGACTTAGAATTGCCAGAGTTTGGTTGATTTCATTCCTTTCGTTGTTTGTAGAAAAATATGCGATTGATATAATGTAATGAAGTAAAAACATTTACTTCTAAAATGTTTCTAAATATAAATATTTATTTATTACCGACATGTTAAAGTAATATTATTTGTTGCTACATGTAAAGCCTTATTAACGCAAACATTATGCGATTGGCGTTAGGTATGCGTCCGATATATCAAAACGAATCTGAAATCGGATTTCAGTCAGAAATCGTATCGTATCGATATTCAACACTATACAAACTGATTTTAGAAAACGTATCTCGGCAGAAACTAAATCAACACGATATATCAAAACAAAACGACGAAAACACAAACTAATATAAATCCAATCATCGCACAATCGTTTTCTATTGATAGTTTTGCAAACCAGACCAATATTTGAAAACTTACTAACTCTTTCACTCCGCTAAGCGATCGCTTAGTTAGAATGAGATAAAGCGAATTTCATTAAAATTCGCCTCCTTTCATTCTAACGATCGCTTATCGTTTAGTGCAGTGAAAGAGATGGAGCGACTTGCGGTTTCTAAGAAACTAAGAATGGCAGATTGATACGAAACAGAATTATAAGGGACAGGGAATAAGATCTATATCAGAATGCAACTACTTCTATGATAATATTACGCAATACGTTTAAGTTTTTCGTTTGTTAAGGGTGTAGATCGTGAAAATCACCGAAAAGAGTGTTACGATTTTTCATATTTAACCTATTTACATATGATTGATATCAATGATAATTTGTATATATTACAATCAAAGACCAATAAGTATGTTCATGCTTATATTAAACTCTTAAACCTAATGGTTGTTATATAATAAACGTAAACAAACGCACAAAATTGAGTAAAAATGCAAAAACATGACTTCGTATTTTAAAGATTTAAGCCCATAAATCAACACAAATTGATAAAAAGAAACACTTTTTGAACACTGAAGAAACCAATAAGTATAGCTGTATACTTCTTTTTATACCTTTACAAACAAAGACTTCCTCTTTTAAAGCCCTAAAATCTAGATATATTTTAAGGTAAATTTTTCATACACAAATGTATGGGATAAAGCGTTCGTTTCATTCGTGCAATCTCGGTGGTCACTAACGGCAGTTCCTTTCTGTAAGTGAACGCGACACCACGCTTGTCGGCTGCAGACAGCAGAATTACGTATTGTGAATTTGTGTTTTTTGTAAAAAAACTGTAAGTATAACATTTTTATAATTAATTTATTTTCAGTTAGTAGAAAGTATCGATATAATGAATGTCTGAAAGAAAACCATGATGGAACTAGATATAAATCGTAAAAAATACAATATCTACACTAATAGGTATTATAAAGAGGAAAGATTTGGATTTTTGTATGAAACGAATAAACTCAAAAAGTACTGGACCGATAATTCTTTTATCATTCGAAAGCTACATTATCACTGAGTAACATAGACTATTTTTTTCGCAGGACTGATTGAATTTGAGTGTCATGCCAGGGAAAAGAAAGTTTTGTACGCATTATAAAAATATGAAAGCCAAAAGATCTCGGAATAAAATGTAAGTTCCTCCCTACTTATTTATTATCGCATTTGAACAGGGTACATTACAAAGCTAATACAATATGTCATATGATTTAGATCGCCCGATTCAGACATATACCTACAATAACATGTAAATATTGGTTTGTATTATCTATATCTATACTGATAAATAAAATTGAAGTATCTGTATGTAATATCAAAATAATAGGATTTTAAAAAAAAAAAAAGGCGATACGGAGTTCGCCGGGTCGGCTAGTATTGTCTAAATATCAAATTGTGGAAGTAGGTAGGCGACAGTGCAACTTTGTCGACATACCTATACCGCCAAACAGACGCGAGGCGCCTAGCGTCTGGCTTAGGGTTGTACAAAATAAATAAAAAGTGGATAATATTGATGAATAATATTTCCAGTATTGAAAATAAAGAAAACCTTGGGGCCGAGACTCTGAGCAACAATGCTACGCGCTGTATAGAGGTAAGTTGTTATATGTAATTCTTGTAGACTTGTTACATAAATAAACAAACTACTTAGTTAGTGATGGGCGAAGACAAAATCTCAATACCTACCTATAGATTTTTCTTGCAATATTTATTATTTTCATCGAGAGACAAACACCTTAGTACCGAAATACTTCTCAATTACTTTCTCAAAAGAAAATTTATTTTCAAATAGGTGACGTCATAAAAAAACAATACCTAATGCGTAAAGAAATTATAATTTCTATTCATCAGGAACCTAATATTGTATTAATTCTTTTGCATTTTTTTAAATTTTTAATTATTTTTTATAAAAAAAATCAAGCCATTATCTTTCTTTACAGGAACTAGTTATTGAAAACGACCAAGAAGGAAAGGTGGATGAAATGGAAGTTGGGCGTAGAGTTGTAGACGTTTCTTTTTTTTTTAAAGCTCTTCAGGCCATAGGGGACCACGGTCCAATGGATTGTAAGTTAAGTTACCTCAGTATAATAGGTGAAGTAAAAGTTGGTCTGGACTCAAAACTCATCATGAAATGTAGTATGTGTAGTATGAAATTTACTGTGTTTGATTGAAAAGAAAGAAGATAGAATGGAAGTGAATCATCAAATTGTATCTGGTATCATATCATCTGGTGGGAGCTACTATCAGTTAAAAACATTAACTGCCGCAGTAGCCCTACCAATCATGTCACCTTCATTATACAATGAAATTAATAATACGGTTTGCGATTGGTGGGAAAAGACAGCAGCACATTCCATGGCAGAAGCTGTCAAGGAAGAAGCGGAGTACGCAGTGTCTATAGGTAGTGTTGATAAAAATGGTACACCATTAATATCTGTTGCTGTTGACGGTTGTTGGAGCAAGAGATCTTATGGTAAGAATTTTTCCGCCTTGTCCGGCGCAGCTGCGATAATTGGCATTAAAACTAATAAAGTATTGTTTTTTGGAGTTAAAAATAAATACTGCGTAGTTTGTGCACGAGCCGCAAAGAACGACAGTCAGCCCTCGGAACACCGTTGTTTCAAGAATTATTCGGGATCATCTACCGGTATGGAATCGACCATAATAGTTGAGGGGTTTAAACGTTCCATTGTTGATCACGGTGTAATTTATAATAAATTTGTAGCAGACGGCGATTCCAGTACTTATAAAAAAATATTAGATTCGCGACCGTACGGTAATTTAACAGTAGAGAAAATTGAATGCAAAAATCATCTTTTACGAAACTACTGCAATAGCTTGGAGAAACTGTCGAAAGACACTAAGTATCCTTGCGAATTGCGGAAATTCCTAAAAGAAAGGTATTTGCGTTTAAGAACGGGTGTAAAATACGCTATTAAATATTGGGGCGATCAAAATCAGTCACTCGAAGAAAAAATAAAAAATCTTAGTGAAGATATCCTAAATGGTCCACAACACGTATTTGGTAATCACCAATATTGCAAGGAGTATTTCTGTAGACCTGATACTCGTCGAATAGAACCTGTTGAGTTGCTTCCAGCAATTGTTGGATGCGGATTAATGGACGCGGTACACATTTTAAGTAAAAGACTGTCATATCATTCTAGAAGTTTAATTCATAATTGTACAAGTAATATAGTTGAAAGTTTTAACGCAGTGATTGCCAAATTAGTAGGGGGTAAGCGTGTAAATTATTCTTCCCGTGGTTCTTATGCGGGCCGATGCGCAGCTGCTGTTGTGTCTTTTAATACAGGATCGATTCATAGTAAAACTCATGAAGTAATATTTAAATCTAGTCCTAATCCTTTGATCGCGAAAGTGGAAAATTGTAATCGTAGAATCCGTTTAATTGCTAAACCTAAATTAAGATTGAAAAAGAGCCACAGCGCTGTATCGAAAGATGCTCACTATGGACCAAACTGCGAAAAACCTGATCTGAGTCCAGAATTATATGAGAAAGCCAAGTCATCTTTTTTAGCCGATTTAAAGTTGTCTTGTGCTGAAAGAGAGGAGCTTGAAAGGTCGACCCATTTGCAAAGAAGTAGTTCTGAGTGGATGAGTACAAGGAGAAAATTACTAACCTCATCATCGTTCGGGGAAGTTTGTAAAAAACGAGAGAGCACAAGTTGTGCTGTTCTTGTTCGTAAAATCGTTTATGGTAGTAATATCTCCAGTTTGCCTGCTGTACGGTACGGTATCGAAAACGAAGAAACCGCAATTAAACAGTTAGAAATTCAAGAGAATATTAGTATACAAGGTTGCGGTTTGTTCGTCGACGATCAATATGAATTTCATGGTACTACACCAGATGGCATTTATGCAAACGGTTTAATTGAAATTAAGTGCCCACATTCTTTAGCTGGCATGACTCTTGATGAAGCAATGGCCAAACATACCTTTTGGGTTAAGGACAAGGCTTCCAAGGGTTATGTCATAAATAAAAATCATAACTGGTATTTCCAAATTCAGGGACAGGTACATATTACTAAAAGAAACGTTTGCATGCTTGGCATCTGGTTTGGTGCTACTGTACCTATGAAAGTTTATAAACTCATTTGCAAAAAAAACGGGCGGTTTTGATTTTCATTCATATTTAAAAATATACAATACCAAAAAGGTTTCAATCGTTTGTACACGTTACTGGCCGGTTTTAAAAATGCTGTGGTATTTAAAAAAGTACGTTCTAAATTCAATTTTTCATTTGATGTTCATTTTTACAGAAAACCCCTTTTTATCCTACATTTTTGGCGCGAAGTTCCAGAAGTTAACATCGACTTTCATAACTTTTATTCAATTTTTATCGATTAATTTCATATCCTTGACTGTCAAAGCTTTATTTAATGCTGTTTGGCTGTATCAAAAATGGTAGATAAAGTGGTAAAAGCTACCAAAATTATCGCGCTGCTTGAAGAGGGTTGCAGCCAATGTTTCGTGGCTAGGAGGCTAAATGTTAGTCGCTCGACAGTCCAAAGGACCTGGCAGCGATATCAGGAGACTGGTTCCGTCGAGAGAAGGCCTGGTTCTGGAAGAAAACCATGTACCCAACCACGGGATGATCGTTTTCTTGTGAGTCGCGCATTGAGAAATCGCAAATCTTCGTATGTGGATCTTAAGAACAACCTCCAAGAAGCAAGAAATGTGCATATTAGTCTATGGACGGTCAGGAGGAGGCTTCTCGCTGCCAATATACGCAGTCACCGCCCGGCCCGCGGCCCCAAATTACTCCGTGAGCACAGAGTTCACAGGCTTAGGTTCGCTAGAAATTGTGAATCATGGACTCAAGACGATTGGAATAGGGTTTTGTTCTCTGATGAAGCCAGGATATCTCTGTTCGGTGAAGATCGACGTCGGCGAGTGCTAAGAAGATAAGGAGAACGCTTTGCAGACGCATGTTTCGAAGAAATCACACCTTATGGTGGGGGCTCTGTTATGTTTTGGGCAGGAATAAATTCAATGGATCGTACAGAGTTAGTCTTCATTGAAAACGGCTCACTGACTGGGCATCGATACATAACGGAAGTTCTAATTTCTCATGCACAACCCGCATTGGCCGCTCTAGGTGAAGACTCGATTTTTATGGACGACAATGCTCGCGCCCACCGATCCCGCGATGTTAATGCGTATGTGCAAGAGGTCGGCATTCGTCGTTTGGATTGGCCAGCTCGAAGTCCCGACCTCAATCCCATAGAGCATGTCTGGGACGTTCTGAAACGGCGTGTGAGATCAGTACACCCGGCTCCGCAGACCATCAGAGAGCTGAAGAATGTGATTACTGCGGAGTGGGAACGTATTCCGCAAGCAAGTATCCGGGATATACTCGCTAGCATGCCCAGACGAATTCAAGCTGTGATTTTAGCTAGAGGGGGTCACACTCGATACTAAACATTTATCTGCTTTTACTTTATTAAAGAAAAACAAACAAAAAAACTTTTTTATTTTTACTTCATGAGCATATGCACTACTAGCGAATATACACTACTAGCGAGGTTTAGCATTATTTCCCATAAATTGTATCTAAATTTTATGAAATACTGATGAAAACGATTATTTTCTTATTAATTTACCAAATTGTGTGGATAAAACTACCTATAATTATCAAACAAAGAAATATTAACATTTGAAATGGTTCATTGCTTAGGTGCCCGTTTTTTTTGCAAATGAGTGTATTATAGAAAAGGACGACAAATTTTGGGAGGAGAAAATGGAAATGAAATTAGTTAGGTTTTATTACGATTGCCTACTTCCAGAATTAGTTGATCCTCGGCAGTCACGAAGCATGCCCATTCGTGACGCGCTCAGTATCATAGAGGCTATGAAAGAGAGGAAAGAAAGAGCTTTACGTGTTTTGAAAGAGAAGAACGCCTAATGATTTTGAAAGATACAGGTAACTTAACTACCCAGCCAGTCGATTCACGTAAACACGCCAGTCCAAAAGTCGTTTTAACTTAGGAACTTAGAAATCGCCTTTTGGTTTTCTGTTTTAAACGCACTTACTTATCTAGTCTTGGATTGTCATAAATCTTCCAATAGCTCAATTACTATACAATTTCTGAGTTACCTGGTGTAAAGAATCATAAAAATTGGTTCAAAAATACAGCGAATTGAGAATTCTCCTTTTTTTTAAGTCGGTTAAAAGGGCTAAATTTGCAAAAAACGAAGTGACGTCACTGCGCTACGGTTTTTATTACTTACGTGAATCGGGCAGCTGGTAACGTTTTCATTCTGATAGGTTTTGTGATAGCCATTGATTTTATCATCAAATTAGCAGAAATCAGAACTTGATCCGTAATCGAATGAAAAAACATTAGAATTTTGAACTCATATTTCGTTATTGTTTAATTACATACTTTTAATTAGTATATTAATAATTTACAAACTTCTGTTAAAATTAGTAAATAAATGAATTATTTACTAATTTTTGTACAACCCTAGCACGCTTTTGAGATAGCGAGTAATGGCGACTCATATTTGTTATTGTGTAGTAAATAAATCATTTTTATACTTGTGTTTCATTTATTGACATTTTTTTTAAAACCCTAGGATTTTTTTTAGATATCGACGAGGTGATCGTAAACAAAAAGTAAGTATTTGAGTTTACGCAATAGGCACATTTCCTTGCGTAGAGATAAACACACTTCCTACTGAATTTGCAATTATTTTATTGAATGAATATTTTACGAATTAGAATAAATTTTGGTAGTGAAATTACAAATAAATACATAGTTGGAATTTTAGGTAAGTAGAATACAAAAATGTCAGTCCGGACCTGCTCTTGATTGTATATTATATTATAAACTAGTAACCCGCCCTCGCTATCTTCGCTATCTTCGGCAATATTCACTTAAATTACATACTATAAAAAGCATATTGATCTATAATAAATGCACAATTTATTTAAGGTACTTAATTGGATAAGGATTAATGCTGTATTGTATAAAATCACTTAGTAAATAATCATTTTTTAGTAGAGGATAAAAAATGGTTATGGTGGGTTATCCCTAAGAGATAGACATATGCCATCGTGGACTTTTTTGTTGAACTTTTTAAGATGGATAATACTGTAGTACATTATTTTGGTCTATCTCGTAGGGTTCAGCCAACGTTTGCAATATAAGCGCAAAAAAACGTGCTTATTTACGACATCACATTAGAAACCTCTAAATTAATCAGCGTTTCTCTACTATATTATGCATGTATTATACATATAAATCTTCCTTAAGAATCATTCTATTTATTAAAAAAAACTGCATCAAAATCCGTTGCGTAGTTTTAAAGACTAAGCATACATAGGGACAGACAGACGGCGGATAGCGACTTTGTTTTATACTATGTAATGTAATGATAGAAAAACATAAAAATTGTGTCTCAACTACTCTTATTAATCTATTAAAAAGAATCAACAGCTAGTTTCCAAAAATTCAACGTTATTGTTATGCTGTAAATATTCAAGTTCAATAACAATTTCTCAACGTGGAACGTTTGTTGCAAAACATTTTGAAAATCGCGCTCTCTAGGTCATTCATCCGCCCCGTCGGATGTTACATTAAACTTTGGCGCTGCGGTCGCTCGAAATAGAGATCTCAGGCCAACAATCTACACCCTTAAATAGATTTTTTGAATTATTGGAGAGTTTTGATCCACACTTGACCTTGGTGATACGTGCAGTGTGCGCGTAATATTATTTTTGTGTTCTCGTGAACTATATAATTATATAGGTATTTTATGATTCAATACTATACTAACGTATGTTAGTATGGTACATACGATTTGATGATAAATAAGAAATAACTATTAAATGTAAAATGGTAAGAAAAAAACCATACTAAAAAATGTACATTATATAATATAATCGTGAAATCATTGTAAATATGAAGATTTTTAAATAAGCCAGAAAGTTTTGTATCACATTCAAAACAAAACATTTTTGCTAGTCTAGTACTCTAGTTAAGCCTAGATAAAGCATGAAGGAAAATCGTACACCTAAATCCAATCAACAAAGAAACTAAAGAAAAATATTTTGAATGCGTTTGTTCGTTTGCGTTTTTCGTTTGCTACGCTAAAATAACTAAAACCATCGAATATCGATCGAGACTAAGGTAAATCCGCTCCGACAATCGCTCTGGAAATCGATTTCTGAAATCGGTTTTTTAAATCGATTTCAATATCAGAAATCGAATTTGTATCGGTTTGCGTAAAAATCTGAAAACGCCTATCTCTAATTGGCGTATAGGTTTTCTTTTATTTGTATGAAATACAAACACCTGAACTGACAACCCCGCATGAAATCGCCGACTCAGATGTTAATAGCGGAGTGTTTTTGATTTCGTGATATTTTTGAAGAATTTTAGTTAAAATGGGGAGAATTTGTGTAGTGGCTTGCAGAAGCGAGTATTATTCTGATTGTGGTTTATTTTTTCACAGATAATAGTTTTAAACATAATTTGTTAGTGAAGAATTACGGTGACCATGCATGACTATTCAATCCTAGTTCAAGAACAAATAACTTAAATACCTATGCATTTTTTATTCCTTTATTAAAATAACTTTGCTTCAATTACAGATTTCCTAAAGATCCTAATGTTAGGGAATTTAGGAACAAAAAGTATTAGCGGAAGAATGTAATAAAGATCAGTCAACATCAATAGATGTTTCTTGGATCTCATAGATAACGGTTGTGTTTCAGATTTTAAACTGAACATTATTTATTATATTGCTGGGTATATTGTGAATGGGATGATTGACAAAATTTCTTGTTCACATTGTCGTGTGGTGTTATTGGATCACAAGATCATAGATCACAACTACTGTGTCGACATATCACAATTTTCTTATTGCTTTTATTGATCGAGGAAAACATGAAAACTGTTTATTATATTATCAAATCAATCATTAAAAACGTACACAAAAATAAAATTATCGTGTAGGTATGTCGTCCGAGAATTTTATAGCAAACTACATACATCGTTAGAATCAGCACATCCTCCTCAATCTATATTTGAAGATCCACGTGATATTTAATTGGTGCAGACGTTAGCGAATTCATATCTCAATTTATGTTTAACACATAATGCAAAATTAGAACTAATGAAACATAGGTATAAGGAATAAGCTAGGTTTGCAGCAGAAACTTCACAAGACTGTTTTATTTAGCAATGACTAATTTAGAATTAAACTTAAAAATAAACTTTAACTGTTTTTTCTTATCTAATTAATTAAATATACCATAATAGATACCTAGCTTATCGTAATTTTATCTCAGTCCAGCTGCATGTCGTATCCCACAAAGACTAGTAAGTAAGTACCTACCTAATAGGTAGTACCTATATGATGCGAGTGTGAAAAGCAAGCAAAAACAGAAAATATATAGTACCACAAAGGTCATGTTTATCATTAGCATCTTCGATTAAAATCCATCTGAAGCAATGATCTGCTGACGTCAGATCACAAATATTTTTTTATAATTATTGTCCTTAAATCATATTTCAATATGGTCACCATCGCCAGAGAGGGATAAAAGGTACAGTTACTGAGCTCTCGCTCGGCTTCAATTTTGCGACAACAGGTCATTCTTGTTGTATGCAGTACTTATTACTTCCATGACTTATACACACAATAAAGTGAGTTAAAAAAAAATCTCCCAGTCTATGGTACACATTTATTAGAATTTATAGTCAAATTGTCTATAAACTTTCGATTATATTGATTTGTTAATGTTAACAAAATTAATATCATTGGTAGAATTTAAAAAAAATCTACGCCTCTTACATTCCAATGGGTAAATATGGCAGAACACAATTTAAACATTTAATAACATACCTTTCAGCTGTTTTCATATACAGATATATAATACCATTCTCCTCCCTTATTGTGGCGTATTTACTGTTTGCAAGAGGACATGACGCCCTACTACAAAGTCCAGTGAGGTTATATTCATTGCGGCAAAAATGTTGAGTTTTAGTACTGAAAATTAATGTATGTACAATATTAATTGATGTAAACAGGTAATTTACAACTTTTTTATATACTGTGGTAATTTAAAAAATATATACATACGTTACTTTGTGAGAGCAATGTGTTTTATTGATGATAGCCCACACAACCTATAAAACAAATCAATATTATAAAATACTACAAAATAGTATGAAGAGCACAATATTTACACAATGATATTACGACACTTACGTCGTCATGCTGCATTTTTGTACAATATCAATAAATTAAATAACTATTCGTAATAAAGCACATGTGTAGGTATTGCGACAACACAAACAGCAAATGCGGCTTTGACACTGACAAATACTTGACAGCTTGACACCATAGATATTAATATAATCTTCTCCTTTTTGTATATTGGCAACATGGAAGTAATAAGTACTCTTGTACAACAGAGTACTTATTACTTCCATGCAATCAGTATTAATATGCGGGTGTTTCTCGGCTATTTGGAAAATTCACCCGTACAAGACTGCCTTAAGCAAATTTTGTTAAATGTCGAGAAAATTAAATTAAATACATTTCATTAAAAACCCCACATAATTTCGTCCTGGTTTTTGAGTTATATACGATTTTATCCAAAATCGTGACAGGGGAACTGTTGTAAACGCACAGAGGAATGCTTTTCTCTTAAAGTTAAATTATTCAACTTGAATACAAAATTAAAACAAAAAGAAAACCTAAATAGCTAAACCAGATCCCACAAGGGGCACCCGATTATTAATTACGAGAGAAGCCATCTTTATATTTTACCCTTAATCTGATGTATTTAACCTTATAAAATTTTGCCGTCTTTCTGAATATTTTCAGTCATATACAGGATGTCCGGTAATTAATGGATAACCTTGAAATGGCTTATAGTAGAACTTATGGCCATTCAGAGAAAAATATGAAAAAAATTGTATCATAAGTAGTACCTAAGATAAGTATTAAAAAAGAAAAGAACAATTATTTTTTGCCTTATTTTATTTTATTGAACACTAAGACTAGAAATGAATGAAATTCATAGGTTTTTTTCAGTTTTAATATTAAACACTAACCATTCTGATAGATAGATAGTAAATAGTAAGACTAGTTATTGTACTTTTTTTTTAAAGAATATGAAAGTTCATTTATTTTGCAAAATAAGCAAAATTTATTTTTTAAACAAAGTTTAAACATCTTTGGTAAAAAAAAATTGTATGAATACTTGAGTGACCAATTATTTTAAAATAATGTCGGTTTTAAGTAGATTTGATAATGGTATAAATTATAATTTTATCTGCCTTAAATAATGAATTATTATTATTAATGTAGAAAATCAGAAAAAAATACTGAAGCAAAAAAAATGTAATATGGGGATTGTTTTTTTAATTCAGTTGTTCCTAACCATTGGGGGGTTAATAAAAACAACATTTAACATTTAGAATACTTTATTTTACACTCATTTACAACAAATGTTCAAATTGTTGGCCCCCCATTCTTATGCAGGCCCTACATCTGCGGATGAATGCTCTTCTGAGCCATCTTGTGTACCGTCTATCACTTATTTTTAATGCGGCCGTTCTGATACGCATTCTTAAGTCTTCCAAAGACCGTAGAGGTTTTTTTGTACACCTCTTCTTTGAGGCAGCCCCAATAAAAAAAATCCAATGGATTTAAATCCGGTGAACGTGGAGGCCACAAAATTGGCCCCAGACGCCCGATCCATCTATCTGGATACGTTCTATTTAAATATGCACGAACAGGTACAGCATAATGCGCAGGACAGCCGTCATTTTGTAACCAATAAGAGCGTCTTAGCTCCTCGGGCACTTCTACTAATAGATTGGGGAGATCATTGCGAAGGAACTCTAAATAACTTTGCCCTGTTAGATTCCCCGGCAATTCAAACGGGCCAATTATTTTTCCATTTAATATCCCAGTCCAATAATTTATTTTAAATTGATATTGGGACCTGTCTTCACGCATAAGATGGGGATTTTCTAGTTGCCAACTATGTAAGTTGTGAAGGTTTAAGTACCCATCTCTTTTGAGTGTCGACTCATCGCTCCACAGAATTTTATTACAAAATTGCGGGTCTTCTTCAATCTTTGCCAGCATTTGTCGGCAAAAACGTAATCTACTTGCATAATCTCTTGGTTGGACAGTTTGAACTCGTGTGACATGGTAAGGGTGGAAATTTTTTTTTTTTTAAATATCGTGCACGATCGATTTTCCGATACCTGTGTGTCGAGCTATTGCTCGCGTAGAGGTTGAAGGATCATCTTCAATTGCCTGAAGCACCACGTCTTCTACATCCACACGAGCGCTTCTTCCATCGCTATTTCCACCGACACCACTTCCTGGCATTCTGCCTTCGGAGTAACAGCCGTGGACCCTTATAAATACGCGATAGTCTGGGTGGCGCGCATTAGGGTATCTCTCCCTATAAAGAGCTGCGGCTGCATTTGCGTTTCCTCTGCATTCACCATAAATAAAATGCATATTTGCATATTCTAGTACACTATACTGATGACGTGGCATTATGATTCACAAAACATTAAGGTTCGGTCCATAAAAAGCCAAGTCGTCGCAAATATCACCAAATAAAACGAGTCCAAATCAGTCAGCAAAACGAATAGTCCAGTAAAATAGCCAGGTGGTAGATTTAACACTGATCAAAGTAAATCACGAATATAACTCGGATACGATATAAGTACATGAGAAGTCGAGTAAGTCAAGTGATGCACTAAGCTCTTATCTTGTTTACATTTAATTCCTCTCTTTCGCACTTAGACAATTCAGACCCATTGTTTCTAACATGACACAAAAGACGATTCACATGGCGTGCGCGCAGGTAGCAAATATGAAGATCACACGACCTATTTTACGCTTAAAAGTAACCATTTTAAACATTATGTATGAATATTTTAGTACATTTAAATTATGTAGTTAATTTTTGAACATTTAGTTTAAATTTGTTTAAATAAGTTATTTTTATTAATCATCAATGCCTGATGTGTTTTTATTAATTTTTAAGAATCAGGTACAACTGAATTAAAAAAACAGTTCTTATTATAAATTTTTTTGCTTCAGTAATTTTTTCTCCTTTTCTGCATTAATAGCAATAATTCATTATTTAAGGCAGATACAATTATAAATTATATCATTATCAAATCTATTTAAAACCGACATTATTTTAAAATTATTGGACACTCAAGTACTCATACATTTTTTTTTTACCCAAGATGTTTAAACTTTGCTTAAAAAATAAATTTTGCTAATTTTCCAAAATAAATGAAATTGCATATTTTTAAAAAAAAAAAGTACAATAACTAGTCTTACTATTTACTATCTATCTATCAGAATAGTTAGTGTTTAATATTAAAACAACAAAAAACCTATGAATTTAATTCATTTCTAGTCGTAGTGTTCAATAAAATAAAATAAGCCAAAAAATAATTGTTCTTTTCTTTTTTAATACTTATCTTAGGTACTACCTGGGGGGCACACTTAAAACATTACGTCTTATTTTTACTGACCGTCGCGCCGCCTACAGATTGGTTGTACAAACTTAAGTGCTGCCATTTTGTCCTGCCTGTCAAACGTTTGACAACTGAGAATTGTTATTTTTTGTTCCTAGCGTAGGTACTTATTGTCATCGATCTATTTTCGGTTATTGATATTTTTCTGAAAATTATCTCAATTTTCAATATTAGGCTGACATTATTATTGTTTAATTATCAGCTGATATGTTTTTTTTTATATTTCAGGGTTGCTTTCATAGTAAAAGAAAATTCTATGTAATTACACATACACATGTAGATATGTATATATATTACTTCAACTTTAGTTCACCGCCTAAACTCTGGGTGGCAGCACTTTCCATACATGCATATTTTATCATCGAGTTGCCACTCTTTTTCAATTTGATAACTTTACTCTTTGGGTACTACTTATGATAGATTTTTTTTCGTATTTTTCCCTGAATGGCCATAAGTTCTACTATAAGCCATTTCAAGGTTATCCATTAATTACCGGACACCCTGTATAACATTGCTTCCTCATCAATTTAAAAGCTGTCGGACATTGTACCGCGGGATTAAGAGCAATCAAGTTTATTTTGCCTAATAAAAGTATTTGTTATATTTTTCAAAGTTTTTGTACTGCCCTATGCTCGCGACGACTTATATCCTAAACTTATTTTCTTGTTTCTTTTTCTTTTAGTATTTATGTCTTTCATTTCTTTTTTTGTGGGTCTTTTTTAAGTCGCTGATATCTTAAACGTTCAGTTATACGTTTTTGTTTGAATATTTATGCTCTTGTTTTGGCTGGCTTCTTTTTAATTTTGATGTGGAAAATGGCATGTCCGACTTGACAAAACCTAAAGTAAGCAGCTGGGGGGGCACACTTAAAACATTACTTATTTTTACTGATCGTCGCGCCGCCTACAGATTGTTTGTACAAACTTAACTGCTGCCATTTTGTCCTGTATGTCAAACGTTTGACAACTGTGAATTATTATTGTTTGTTGCTAGCGTAGGTACTCATTGTCATCAATCTATTTACGGTTATTGATGTACTTTCTGAAAATTATCTCAATTTTCATTGTTAAGCTGATATAATTATTGCTTAGTTATCAGCTGATATGTTTTTTTTATATTTCAGGGTAGCTTTCATAGTAAAAGAAAATTCTATATAATTACATATACACATGTAGATATGTATATATATCACTTCAACTTTAGTTCACCGCGTAAACTCTGGGTGGCAGCACCTTCCATACATGCATATTTTATCATGGAGTTGCCACTCTTTTTCAGTTTAATAACTTTACTCTTTGGTAAGCAGCCTCTGTGCTATTAAACAGTCTGATGTGCTATGAAATCACAGGGGACTGTTATTTTTACATGTAAATTTTATAAAATTAAATCATTTAAGCTTACCTATATTAACGAAACAAATGTGACTACATACTTTATTATCAATTATTTTATACAATTACTTGTAATCCGTCTTATGATGTTAACGTCTCGAGCCAATACAAAATTTGACCTGGGTTTCAAATTTTATCAGGGGACTATTTAAAAAAGACGAGATTTTTTGATTAAATTTTTAAAATAAATAGATAATTGTGATTAACAAAGATGTTTAGGGACTGAAAAATTATTGAAAGGAGAATGAGTATGGTGTCCGATGGTTTACTGTGTGAGGCACAAGGAGGTTTCAGGAGTGGAAGGGGATGCATGGATCAAGTGTTCTCTCTGCGCAACATTATGGAGAAGCATCTGACTCTAGGTCAGAGAGTTTTCTGGATCTGGAAAGAGAGTTTTGTGGATCTGTAGAGAGTATTTGACACGGTTGTACGAAAGAAACCTTTGGACATTTTACCGGAGTAACAGTAAACTGCTGCAGGCTGTGCAGTCCAGTTACATGGGCTGTAGAGCTTGTGTGCGGCTGGATGATGGAATGTCGCCTTGGTTTGACGTCAATATCGGCGTTAAGCAGAGGTGCGTACTATCAGCCAGGCTGTTTATCATATATCTGGATAAATGTCTCCAAAGGTTGAACGATATGAATGTGGAAGTCCAGATGGGTGACTCAGTGGTCAGTGCTCTACTCTATGCAGATGATGCAGTCCTGCCTAGCCTACAAGAGATATGGCGTGATGATATGTATGTATGTATGTTTAGGTACGGCTTTTTTTAATTGTTTAATATTTTTTGTATTTATTTATCAACGACAAAAAAGACAATTATGGTCACAAGACTTGTACTTTGGGAAAAAGGACGTACCAGAGGACTGCGTTTTGAGGTGAGGGAGGAAATAACTAAAGCAACAAACGCTCTGAGTTATGCACAAAAATTGAAATGGAAGTAGGCGGGACATATTGCGCGGCTAACAGATCATAGATGGACCAAAAAAGTAACATTCTGGAACGGGCCACTAGGCAAAAGAATGAGAGGTAGACCTATTACAAGATGGGAAGACGACATTAAAGCAATAGCTGGTCCAAACTGGAAACAAGTAGCGAAAGACACAACCAAATGGGCATCACTGGAGGAGGCCTTCACCCATTCTGGGGTTCCGGTAGATTAAATAAAAACTAACCAACTATATAATTAAATACTATGATTATAATACATAAGATACACCTATATAAGAGAACAATAAATAACTTAGAATTAAACTAATTAAAACTAACACATACATAGACTTTAAGAAATGTAAAAATTTGCTGGAAATAAAAAGGCTTTTTAATTTTTATTTTATCTATTTATAGTAGTGTGCATTTCTAGTGGAATGTGGAACGAAAATGACACTAAAGAAAAGATCACGCCCATCTAAATCGATCCAGGGTGATGGAAGAGGTGGCGCGCGACCCCATAGACCCACCCTGCAAAGCACCTCTCTTCGCCGTGCGAGTGGACACCGATACCCGATCTTTGTCTTCAGTGGGTCACCCGGCGGTTTACCCTAGCGAGTTCCTCTCGAGCCGATGCCTCGACAGCTTTCGCCATCAAGGCATCGTACTCACGCGGTGGCCTCACTTCGGGTGACCGGACTAGTCCCATCACCCGATGCCTCATCAAGCGCCGGCCCGAGTCGAGGGAATCCTCCCGGACTCGTTCCACCGCCTCATTCTGTCAAATCAAGACTGATCTCAATCTCACTTTAGTCATTCGTCGATGCCTTTCATCTTTATAGTATCATACTTTCTTAGATATAGTATAGTATCATTCTTTCTTAGATACCGATTGCAACATAAATCTATCTAATATCTACAAACGAGTAACTCTTTCTTTCACCAGCCGCCTCAGGTACAAGGGCACCACGTGGGATCGGAGCGCCTTTCTGATGAAGCTGAATGGCAAACTATTGAATGCGTTGTGATGGGATGCACCTGCGCGTGAAGCTTACTCAGCGACGCGTGATACGGGTGATCACAGGGATCACGGTAGAGACCGTCCAGCATCTCCTGCCAACTTGCATCCTTAGCGGGTCAGATGGCCAGCTGGAAGGCAGTCCACGCACTGTGGTACGCCTCATACAGCTGGCGCTCTTGCTCAGCATCGCGGTGACGCCGCCGGCTGTGACTGTAGAACCTTCGGGCACTAACACACGCCGTACGACAGTCCGCTAGCCTTGGGAACCACCAGTAGACCCCTGCCTCGGAGGTAGACGCCGTACCCTAGGCATGGCCGCATCGCAGATCTGCGTTAACGCACTGCGGATGCGGACAGCCTCGGCGTCCACTCTGTCCGCGTCCGCTGGGGGTGGTAAAGACAGCCATGTTTTAACGATAGCCGCCTCCACCAGTAGGTCCCTATCCAGGCGCCCCATAGCCCACCGCGGCAACGTGGGAGCTCCGTCCGCACTGCGACCCCTGCTGGGGTCCTGGGGGAGACCTCCATCCAGATGTACCGGTGGTCTGCCAGGGTATGCGCCTCCTCGAGGATACGCCAGTTCCTCACTCGTGGTGCAAGAGCGGGGCTAGCAAACAACAAGTCCACTATCGATCCGCCCCACTGCCGCACACACGTGTTCACTGAGCCTCTTTTGATAACACAGAGTCCCAGTGAAGCCGCCACTCGAGTAAATATATTAAACAAGAAGCCAATTCAACATGCAGTTCTTTGCCTAGGTCTTTAGGTTTGAGAATATTATATGTCATTGCAGCAGCTTTAGTGCGTTTACATAAAAGTGATCTTGCAATTTTTGAATGAAACTCGTTCAAATGATCCTTAACTCTAAATGACAAATTATGTTCTGATAGAAACGTACACATTTTAATTTCAGCTTTCTTTACTTCTTCACTGACAGATGTTTTTGCAAAGTACATCTGCAGCTATAATGTGAATTATTTACTAACTACATTACAAGTATTTTTAGAGTAACATAAGTAGAATGTTTTACCGATGAATGCCCAGAATATTCATACTTTTTTTATGATTTACTGAAACTAACTTTATAACCTAATTTTATATTACATACTTTACAAAAAGCAGCATCGCTCTCATTTTTTGATCTTAATAACCAAGATGAAAACATAGGATCCTTCTCCCATTCAACAGGATAGGTCTGGTCATATTTTCTTTTTATATTCATTTACTTTACTAACGCGTGCAATACAACTGACTAACGATGGTCTTCTGATACTGCGCAATTGCGCATAAAATGTACGTTACATACAATTTCAAAGCAAAATATACATTTCAGGGGTATTTTCTCCAAGAATGTATATGAGAGGTGCCAGTTTAGAAAAAAAACGTACATTATTTAAGAAAGATAGATTTTTTTTAAATATGTTCACCGCAACTACCGAAGTGAAACACCGGTAATTAATTAATGTCTAATCCTGCTAGTTTCCTGCGAAACTTTTTCAATGCTAAGCCAGAATCTGCCAAATTTTCAAATCTGCGACAAAATCTGCTAAGTCTTAAATTGGTCCTAAATTTGAGATTGACATACATACATACATATCATCACGCCATATCCCTTGCAGGGTAGGCAGAGAGAACAGAGTGCCAGAGAACTCTATCTCTGCATACTTCACTCGCTTCCTCAACATTCATAATTCTCTTCATACACGCTCGCCGGTTTCGGAGACTCTTGACTCCACCTTCCTTCAGTACATGACCGATCTGGTCTAGGTAGGTTAGTCTCGGTCTCCCTCGGTACCTACATCCTTCCACTTTCGCATTGTATATCTTCTTAACCAGACGTTCGTTCGGCATTCTTTCCACATGTCCGAACCATCGGAGCATGCCCTTTCGCATCTTTACACCAATACTCTCTTTCATACCTACTCGCTCTCTTACGTCGTCGTTACGAATGCGGTCGGTCAGCCTAACTCCACAGATTTTCCGCAGAGATCGCATTTCGATCGCATTAATTTTACTTTCATACTCTTTTCTGCATACACAACTCTCGCTTCCATACAGTAATGTTGGGACAAGCACTGCGTTATGTATTGCTACACGTGCCTTCTGGCTGAGGTGATGGCTGCCGAGAAGTTGCCCCAACGCTCCGTTCACTCTATTTCCCGCATTCACTCTTCGCTCTATATCAGTGGTGTACCTTCCATCTCGGCTAAATCCACATCCAAGATATACAAAATCATCCACTTGCTCTAGTATATCATTACCTATTGTTACTCTTACATCTGTTCTGGCTTCGTCACTTTCAAAGACCATTATTCTGGTTTCGCTCACATTCACGCGTAGACCCCTTTTCTTACAATCTTCTGTCATTGTGTCGACTAGGGTCTGCAGGTCAGTCGCTGACTGTGCCAGCAGGACTGCATCATCTGCATAAAGCAGAGCAGTGACCACTGAGTCGCCCATCTGGACTCCCACATTCATATCGTTCAACCTTTGGAGACATTTATCCAGATATATGATAAACAGCCTGGCTGACAGAACGCACCCCTGCTTAATGCCGATATTGACGTCAAACCAAGGCGACATTCCATCATCCAGCCGCACACAGGCTCTACAGCCCATGTAACTGGACTGCACAGCCTGTAGCAGTTTACCGTTAATACCATACTCCGGTAAAATGTCCCAAAGTTCCTTTCGTAAAACCGTGTCAAATGCTCTCTCCAGATCCACAAAACTGCAGAAAACCCTCTGACCTAGAGCCAGATGCTTCTCCACAATGTTGCGCAGAGAGAACACTTGATCCATGCATCCCCTTCCACTCCTGAAACCTCCTTGTGTCTCACACAGTAAACCATCGGACACCATCCTCATTCTCCTTTCAATAATTTTACCATACACTTTTGCTGCCAAACTGGTCAAGCTTATGGCTCTGTAATTTGCGCAGTCATAACGTGAACTCTTGTTTTTAAACAAAGGCACGATGACTGCGCTATTCCAGTCCCCGGGAACCATTCCCGAGCTGCAACATAAATTGAGGAGCAACAGGAACGCCTCCCAGACAGAGGAGCCACCAAGCTTGATCATCTCGGCAGACACGATATCAATGCCCGCTGCCTTACCATTTTTCAAACTTCTTATCGCCCATTCAACTTCATCCATACATGCCATTGGAGGACGCCGCTGTCGAATGTTGTTCTACTAAACCACATGCATCACCGGCGTCACCCGTAGCATCCGCATACATATCACCAAAATATTCACTCCATCGGCTTAACACGTCTTGTGTTTGTGTAAGAATGTCTCCACCTTTAGACCTTATTTTATTCATTCTGAAGGCTGATCAACCCCCCCGAGACTTCTTCACCTCCCTCCAAAGAGTTTACACCAAACTCTTTCTGAGTACTGTCGAAGTTTTTAGTCAGCCTATCTTCTGCACTCATACTTGCTCTATCACGTTTCTCTTTCACTAAGGCCTTGGTGTCATTCTTACATTGTCGATATATTTCTTTCTTCTGTTCAGTCATACTGTCATTCAGATTCAAAGAAGAGACATAGTCCAGACACGCTTTCTTCTTTTGCTCTACGGAAGCTGCCACTTCCGCATCCCACCATGCATCACCATTTGTTTTTCTATGCTTCTTTGAACTTCCACATACTTCTTTCGCTGTATCTACCATACTCTCTTTCAATACTCTCCAGCATTCTTCAATGTCCGATTGCGGCTGGCTTGCCATCGTCAGCCGTTCTCGGACACCCTCTGCATACTTTTCTCTTACACACTCTTCTTGCAACCTTTCAACCTTTATTCTTTCAAGCCCTCCGAAGTGGACACGCTCTCGCCAGTGCCTCCACTTTCTGAACAGACCACTAAATCTCGCAATAACGAGATAGTGGTCCGTATCGACTGTGGGGCCCCTGTAGGCTCTTGCGTCCAATATTTTGCTTCGGAGGCGACTGTCTACCAAAATTAAATCTATTATACTTTTCTGTTCATTCCTTCTCCATGTATACATGTGGATGTCCTTATGTTGGAAAAATGTGTTTGACACAATAAGGTTTCTGTCCATGCATACATCCGCTATGAGCCTACCTGCGTCGTTCACTCTCTTATCACCAAATGGACCAAGTACGTCCTCATAGTCGGGACGCTTGGTCCCCACCCATCCGTTCAAATCTCCGCATACAATCACGCGTTCACTGGTTTCTGCCATATCCAGAACTTCCCTAACATTATCCCAAAACTTCTCTAGGTCTGATGCCACCGAGGATCCTACGGAAGCATATGCTACAACCATGAATACCTTAGTGACACCTAGTTTTATACGGATCCAAAGAAGTCTGGGATCATACATTCCGTAATCCTTCACACCTGAGGCCAAGCGAGAGGACAGCAGCACTCCTACCCCCATGCTGGCTCGATCGCTCTGTGGTACACCAGACCACAGAGCCATCCCGCCACCAGGAAGATCGCAGGCGTCGCTGCCCCTTCGCTTGGTCTCTGTTACACAGAGCACGTCTAGCTGTTTGTCCGCCATGACGGATATCAGCTCGTGCAACTTACCTTCCACACAACCTCTTACATTCCACGTGCCCACCCGGCACTCTGCTCTCCTCAACTCGCCTAACTGGGCAAGGCGTGATGGGTGGCGGCCCCCATCGCCGCAACTGCCTAAGTTCGTACCGACGGGGGCGAGTCGGTACGCGTCGCCTCCGGGGGACGCCCTAACCCGCATTGCGGTACGCATATCGAACCAGATTAGCAGTCTAATTAGACTGGCAGGGGACACGAACGAGCACGCTCCGGACTATGCCCCCCAGATTGAATTCTGCTAAAATCACAGAATTCTGCTAAAATCACAGAATTCTGCTAAATCTGGTCACACTGCGGGGAATCCCCGATAATATCTTATAAAGCTGTTAAACCATAGACATTTATCATCTATTTAACATTCATGAATAGGGCTGCCAATTTAAAGGTGTTAAATCGCCAAATCGGGAGAATTTTCAAGTATTCTCGGAAATCGTATAAAAGTCGTTGCATTTCGTCATTTTGGTAGAACACATGAGCGCTGTAATACCAAAATAACGAAATGCAACATGGTAGAAAATCAGGAGAATTTCCAAGTATTCTCAGAAATTGTAGAAAAGTCGTTACATTTCGTTATTATGGTAGAACACGGCTCATACCGATAAAAAAACTGAAAAATCGATAAATTCGAGACCATTGACTTATTGTTACGGTTAATTTATCAAAATACAAACTAAGTAGTAATCCTTTTGTAGTATCTTTTAGTCTGTGATGTTTATGCTAGGGCCGCACCTGCGTGTATCGTCCCGAAGTAATGTGTGGGGAAGCTTAGTACGATTTGTACACTAAAATGTTATCGCGATAATACTGTGGTCACATTAGCGACTTCGGTATTTTACACGAAGTATCGTGCATTAATTAAAGATGGCCGAAATAATGTTCATGCGTTTAACTATGGATGACGAGTTGCTTTATTTTTACAGCTATATTATGCTAATAATTACATAATGATTTTTTTGGATCCCTTCATAGGGCCAGCTTCATGATGGTGTAAAAATTCTAACATTATTTCATCACTCCACTCCATATTTATTAATTAACTGGAGATCCTCGAACGTGTCTAAACACATCGAAAATTGCCGCCGAATAATAAACGCTAGTCTGACTACAGAGCGCGATATATTGGCGCGCTAAAACCCTTTGATTTATCGCCACCCAAGCGATAACGTACACGAAGCCCGAATGTTCGCGACGATAGCCGATAATGACCGGTCACATCTGCGTGTATCGTCTCATTGCACAAATCTTCGTGACGATACACGCAGGTGATTATCCATTATGAAACGACGATATGATAAAACTTATTATAAAACAAGTTTTATTTTATATATTCATCACTAATAAATGCTAAATCAGTGCGATTTGCAGTACGGTACCAACAAACTCAAGTTCATATATCTCCAAAAAGAATGCAAATCGCATTATTAATGAAATTTGCGCTGCATTTTGGGATAAAAAAATGCTGACATTTAAGTGAATTTAAAATGTTTATATCTAGATTTTCTCCGACAAACATTTTACATTTTTTTTATATTTTAATGCTTAAACATAGTTGGCAAATATTCTCAACCAAATAATACTCAACTATATTCATCGTCGATTTGAATAATAACAGACAAAATCATTCTCAAAATCTTCCTACAAATTTCTTTAATTTTTTGAAGAGTTAAGTAGAAACTGGCAACTAGGCATACATTATTACCGGAGAAGGGTTGCGTACAGGGTTCGATTGGAGGTCCCATCTTGTGGAATCTCATTTTGGACCCCCTGCTGAAAAGTCTGACGCGAAAAGGAATCTATTGCCAGGCATTCGCGGACGACGTAGTACTCGTTTTCACGGGTGACTCAGCGGGGGAAATTCAACAGTTGGGCAATGCCACTCTCACGCATGTTAGAGAGTGGGGTGTTAATAACAAACTATCTTTTGCCCCAAACAAAACAAAAGCAATGATAATTACCAATAAACTTAAATATGACACCCCACTCCTGACCATGGGCGGGATTGACATTGCCTACACAAATGAGATGAAAATCCTGGGGCTAATCCTAGATTGCAAGCTAACGTTCAATGCCCACACCACATACATCTGTAAGAGGGCATTGACCGTTGGCAAGCAACTATCAAAAGCCGCCAGGGTCAGCTGGGGTCTCCATCCTGAAGTTATTAAAACCATGTACAACGCCGTCATAATTCCAATAATAACGTATGCAGCTGCAGCGTGGGCTCCTGCCTGTCAAAAATCATATATCAGGAAAAAACTTAACTCATTACAGCGCCATTTCACCCTAAAGATATGTAAGGCTTACAGAACAGTGTCACTTAATGCCTCCCTCCTGCTAGCAGATGTACTCCCTCTTGACATCTGCATAAGGGAAAAAGCCTCTTTGCGTGATGTCAAGAGGGGGATTCTATCAATTACACCTAACGGAGAACCTGAGCTAATGGCGCCCTTCCACAAACTGCCCCATCCAGCGAACTGTATGAGCCAGCAGATCATCAAAATTAACAACGAAGAAGATTTGGAAAACCTCGTTGACGATGCAGTAAGAATCTATACAGACGGCAGTAAAATTGACAATAAGGTCGGCGCCGCATTTTCTGTTTGGAATCAAAATCACGAAATTTCATATCAAAAAATCTGTCTAGCTTCTTACTGCACCGTCTACCAGGCTGAACTGCTGGCCATATGCCTGGCGGTTAAGATGGTAGCAGCTAGTGACTTCACCAGATGTGCCATCCTCAGCGACTCCAGAGCAGCATTGGACACTGTTACTGATGGCCTTTCTCTTCACCCACTAGCACTAGACACCCGGCATCATTTAAATTCATGCTTCAATCAGAACAAACTCATCTCACTCTTTTGGATAAAATCACACATCGGTTTAAAAGGCAATGAAAAAGCGGATAGTCTTGCCAAATCGGCGGCACTTAACCCTGAAACACATCCAGACTACAACAAATTCCCTATCTCTTTTGGCAAACATATAATCAGACAAAATTCTAGTAAAGAATGGAGTGACAGGTACACCAACACAAATACCGGCAACACTACCAAAAAATTTTTCCCCAACACCATTATGGCTCACAAAACACTAAAGAACATCAAAATTGACAGCACACTAACACAAATATTCACGGGCCATGGAGGGTTCTCCGACTATCTTGTTCGTTTTAAATGTAAGGAGAACCCTCTTTGCCCCTGCAACACCGGCGCCACAGAAACAATAATACACATAATCACAGAATGCCCGATCAACAATAAGGACCGATACAATTTAGAACAGGAGACTGACACTACAATAACTGAAGACAACTTCCCACAACTTCTGACTGACGAAGACAACAGACAAACATTTTTAGACTATTGTAGAAAAGTCGCAAACATTGCCATCAAAAGAAACAGAACAAAATAACACATCCATACACTTACACATCGCATCATTACACCACCACATTATGTTAGGATAAGTTAGGTCTTATATACAGATGGCACTAGTATAAAAAAGTTGTAAACTTTCTATCACTTCTTTATTTTCTTCTATTTCTACCTCATGTCTTTAGTGTTATTTCTTTACTTTTAATAAAAAACTCTGTTTATTTTTCTAACTTCAAATTTATATTATTCCTTATCATGAAATTCTTGTTTTCTGCGTACGTATGTGTCTGTACTTTCTGTTTATTTATTACTTTAAATAACACTATTTATAAATTCTTCATATATTATTATTTAAAAAAAAAAAAAAAAAGAAGGTATATAATAAAAAAATAAAAAAAAATAAAAAAAAAATAAAAAAAAAATAAAAAAAAAAATATTAAAAAAAAAGAAAAAAAAAAGTAAATAAAATAATAATAATAATAAAAAAAAAGAAATATATAAATAATAATAATAGTTAATTACTCCCTCATTATCTAGTTTTAATTTCCGGTATTCTACTTTTCTAATAGTTTAACCTTAATCTAATACATAGTTATGTTCTGTATGTACTTTAGTGTTTGTACTTTCTGTTCTTTTCAACTTGTAAATTGTATCGTATTGTAATGTAATCAAATCTAAACAAGGTCCCTGATCATGTCAGGGGAGATAGTAGCCCAAACATACGAGTGTTTGGAAAAAAAAAAAAAAAACTAGGCATAAAAATATACAATCGTTCAGGTCATACAGAAATACAATTAATTAATAACTAATTCTAGAATTTGACATTAGATTTGCTGCCCGCTTCCCGTGACATGCGTTGAATATTATACTTTCAAATAAACACCAAAACTATGTGAGAGACCGTGTAAATGAGCTGCGACTCTTACTTTTCTTTCTGATACTCTTTAGGAAGAAATGAAAAGAGAAAGTTATGTCAGGAATGCATGGGTGGCAACTTGGCAAGTAGCATTTCATAGTTTCTGTCTAACATTTTGTCTCAGATCTCGTGAATAGGAGTATATGTATAAGATGTATAAGAAGTTCAATTAAAAGTTAAAATAATAATCTTATAAATAGTAACTTTAATATATAGAAATTAATATAATTAACTTTCAAGACAGACTTACTCAGCATTGACAATAAAGACTTATTTAAAATTAGCTGATTGCCAATGTCAAAAAAGAACAACATGCAATCACTATTTTTTTATTCAATTCTATTTTTTCAGTTTGAAAACGCTTGTCGGTTATTTTAGTGTTCTATTTTGTTCATGGTGCCTGCCTATGTTTTGTTTTATAAATGTTCAAAACTTCAAATTGCTGTAAATAACTCAGTGTGGAAATGCTGAATTAGCATTATAATATCAAGTACAAATTTTCTAATATTGGTGGGGATATCTTATTGTATTACGAGGGTGTAATTATTTAAATAATGATTAAAAATGAGTGACAATATAAAAGTAGTTGTCAAAGTGAGACCGCTAATTTCACGCGAAATCGAAGACAAACTTTCTTACCAGTGGCGTGTTAGTAATAACACACTATATCAACTTGACCAGAATGGACGAGATCTTGGACAGTCATTTACATTCGGTAAGTAACAAATAATTGGGGGTTATCCAGTAGTTTAATGTTCATGCTGTGATTACTTATGTTTATGTTATAAGTACGTTTATGTCACGAAATCTTTAACAACTAGTCTATAATCCTTTCCAGACAAAGTATACGACAAAGAAACGAAAACCTCGGATGTATATAATGATATAGCTAAGCCGATTGTGGAAGCCGCCACTGCAGGCTTCAATGGTACAATATTTGCTTATGGTCAGACGTCTTCGGGTAAGACGTATACTATGACGGGGACAGAAAGCTCACCCGGTATAATTCAGCTTGCTGTACTTAATCTGTTTGATATTATTAAAAAAGTGCCTGACCGGGACTTCTTAGTCAGGTAAGATCTTGTACTTTTGTAACCTTTAGCATTAGATTATTAGAAATTTTCTTCATCATGATCTCGGCTCATACAGTATACATACTGTAGAGCTTGAGCCTCCTTTATAATAAGAGGGGAATTATCCAACCATATTATGCTGGTCAAACAGGTTGACATAGTTTTATTGCAGGTTTTCCTTCTCTATATAATATCACTTAATTGTCTTTATGATATCCACAGATATGGTAAAGAGTGATGAATTTTGTTCTGACTATTACCACACAGCAATAAATATTTTTTATAGGCCTCAAAATAATAAAGTATGTGCTGCTATATTTATTTTCTATAATTTTATTATAAAAGCTCTAACTGAAACGTATTGAAATGTGAAAGTTTTAAGACACTGATAAATCTTAACGAAAATGGCAGATTAGCTTGTTGATATACAGATAAATCGAAATTCCTTACAATCTCTATTTTAAATTATTTATTTCTAATTTGTTTAATATTGATAAGTATTGTACTTCACATATACATTCTCTTTAATATTGTTTTCCATTATCTGGAAATATAATTAGCCACTTGATCTGTTATCTGTAAATATACCACTTGATATTTTTGTTAGTTTCGAGTTTCTTATTTGAAATGCACTTTAAAAGTCATGTCATAAGTGCAATAAGCAGTCTTTATCTTGAAATAATACATTTTTTAGGTTTATATGAGTAGGGAGAAATCATGCATGTATAGCCACATTCACATTCTAACTAGCTCTATTTATGAAACTCTTATCAGATAAAAGATAAAGTTTATTAAATCAGAATTTTGATTACATAAGTTTCATATGTAGTCATTGTTGACATTCTTTATAAATATACATTGTATAGTTTTTCTGCTGGCAACTATTGTTGCTTGTACTAAGATTTTGATAATAAATAATGTGGCTAACTATTATGCATTATATAATGATGATTGCTGTGTTTGAATGGTTATAAAATGACATACTGAAAAGAGCTCTATATGTTGTTATAAATAACAACCATCCATTGTTCAATATGCTTATATTAAGATGTATATTTGAAACTCCTGTTAATCATTATTCAGAGAATTCACAGTGGTAAGAAATGTGTGTGAATAGTTGCCTTTAACAGTTCCCTTGTATATTCTCAACATTTTTATGCTATTTTTCTGTTAGTTTTGTGTGGTGACAGGATATGATTCCAAATATAGAATCTCCTACTTGACCATGAATACTGTGACTATCGGTTAAAAGTTAACAAGGTAAATGGCAGCACCACTCTTCTAGAAAATATAATAAATGCTAATGCTGCTGAATGCATTGATTGTGGCACCAATGCCCTTCAAGAAATGAATATGTTATTTGGAGTTATTTGGTAGAAGTTTACATCCATTAGTGAGTGGTGACAGGCTGAATGATCATAATGAACAAATTAGTTTAATTACTTTGACCTTTACTTCTATTTTGTGAGATTTTAAAATTATGTGAGGTAAAGGACAGTGACTTTCCCCATATTATTATTGTTTGATCAAAGACTACAATTTTTATTACAGAGTTTCATTTATAGAAATATACAATGAAACTGTAAAGGATTTACTGAATGTTGAAAAAGAGAATATAAAAATTCATGAAACATTACAAGGAATCAAAGTAGATGTTAAAGAAAAGGTTACATCTTCACCTGAAGAAGTACTTGAAACCATGAGAGAGGTAAATACATTAAAGTTATGCGAACAGTAACCTATTTTATAATATAATACTATTTTTACTTGAGAGTGGGTTGATAGACATATTTTAATAATAATAATAATACTGTCTGCCACCGTTCATCTCTTAACATGGGTTTGAAGGCAGACGACAGTTTATAATTTCATAGATATAAGATGAACCAGTCCACTAAGCACCCACTCCCATATTCATATATTAGATACCATCATCACACAATAGTTTTACACTTAGTGCTGGCATTCCACGTATGTTATGTGCAGACGTGGAATGTCATCGGTAGGTGTCCCATCCCAATATTTAGATTAAATTTCTCTAAAGGCCTCTGCGTGTTGGATCCATATCCCCATGTAAGCCTACCAAAGGACCGGGTATCTTCCCTACGGAAGATCCCGTGAATAAATGGAGATACAATAATAATACTAATGTATTAGATGTTTTATTTTACTTTATACATTTTAATGTGGATCCAAGTCAGCTGTTAATGAAAATCCACTCTGTGTTTTTTTCATTTCTTCATCTTAGAATTCCCAGTAACAGCTAGCTGTGAAAACTTATTTAGAAATTAGCAGAAACTGACAACAAATAACTGCACTAACTGCTGCATAGTGTAGTGGTTAAGGTACTGACTTTTCGTACCATTTCCGTAGGTTTTATTCCTTAATAAGGATAAAATCTCTAATGAGGTCTTGCAATTGCCATATGCATAATTTAATTAAATTATTCATATGACTATGTAGTTGTAATAACTATAATAACATACCCTATAATCAGCTACCATGCAAAGCAAAAATATCTACAAAGAAACACTTCATTATGTATTTAATAATCATAACATATATAATAGTACTTCCTATTAAATCTGTTTGAGACTTAAGGTGATGACTAACATACTAGACTATAACACAGGCAGAAAAAAATTAAATAAATTGTTTTGAAACTTTGTATTCTTAGGGGGAACTTAAATGCTTTAGACATTCAGTCACTGTATTAATTTTATTCCATAGAATTTATTATATTAATAACAAAACTTTAGTGATCTACCCCATTCCTCAATTAGGCTAGGTAGTCATTGTCACTGGCTGTAAATGTACTACAGATTAATCAAGTATAATAATAATACTGTTTTGCTATCTCTAACATTAACCTAGAATATTATTATTGAAATTTTATCTAAAATAAAAAATATTATAGTGTGGTTAGTATGGTAATGGATTAACTATTAGGTCCTTACATATGAAATTGGCGTTTTGTACGGGAGGAATATAAAATCTTTATTTTTTTTTGTAAAACATATTTAATTAATCAAAGTATGCAGCGTTGTTATCTATGCACTTTTGCTATCTCATAGGTACTTCAGTGATCCCTTTACTAAAAAAAACATGGGAGGGAGAATCAATAAACTCTGAAGGCGGTTTGGACTGCCGCGTCAGAGTTTAATTTTTTTCCTTGTCAAAATTCCGGAAAATTGAAAGCTGTTGAAACAAGGTCCGGGGAGTGCGGTGGATGTCAGACATTCCAATTGTAGCTCTTAGTGGTTGTCTAACTTAGTGGTTGTTTGTTGTGCAGTGTGTGGTCTTGCATTGTCGTGAAACAGCAGTGGCTTAGACCGATTGATCAATCTCGGTTGTTTAGCAGGTAGTTCTTCTTTCATGGTTTGCAGTTGCTGACAATAGATGTCTGCCGTAATCGTTTGGCCAGATTTTAAAAAGCTGTAGTGAACGACACCAGCGCTAGTCCACCAAACACTCACAAGTAACTTTTCCTGGGTCAATTTTCGTTTAGGGCAGGATTTGGCTGGGTCTCCGGGGTTCAGTCCAATCGCTAATTTTATATGTACGGACCTAATATATAGATGTGTCATCATTCATTACTTTCTCCCATGAAAGTTATTTGATTATGTACTCTAAATGTAAATATTTCACTTTTACAGGGTGAAGCAAACCGACAAAAGGGAGCCACTAATATGAATGAAGAAAGCAGCAGATCTCATTCAATATTTCAAATTGTAAGTAAACTACAACTACTACTAATTCCGTGTGGCAATTGGAGAAGAATAGTCACTCATTACTTGCTCATGGGAGTCGTAAAAATCGTCCTAAGATCTCGAGTAGACTGTTGTTGCAACATACTTCTGGAAATCTTACAAGATGTGATTGCCAAACGTGGCGATTATGGCAAGAAGCTCACCAGGTCATGTAGGATACTTTGGGGGAGGCCTGCGAGGACTGGACACACCAGTAGAAGATGGAGAAGGATTTAATGACAAAGTTAACTACCTAGTAAAATATATATACAATATATCTTTACCAATGATTTCTATTAAAAGTATTTCATTTTTTCTACCCATCATTTGTGGCGGTTGCAGATGTTCTCTTCTTTTCACACTACCTTGTAATTATTTATATCTTGCTGACCAATGTATAAGTACATATTTTATATAGTTCTTCCAATGGTGTCACAGTGGCATGTACACTTGTATAGCGCAAGAAATTATAAAAATTTCGCGGGGCATTGCTTCATACAAGAGTTTAGGAGATTTACATGCTGACCATATAGATTGTACATACATACATACTTTTATCATCACGCCATATCCCTTGCAGGGCAGGCAGAGAGAACAGAGTGCCAGAGAACTCTATCTTTGCATACTTCACTTGCTTCTTCAACATTCATAATTCTCTTCATACATAGATTATTATTATATATTATTCATCATATAGATTGTATTTATTGATATAGGTATATGTCGCCGCGTCTGCTATCTCCCGCAATTTAAAATGTAAAAATAATATCAGGAAGTCAACCTAAATATGAAATGTCTAATGGAGTAGGTACATATTTCAAAAAGATAATTGTCAGATAAAGTGCTTGAAGAGTATTATGTTAGATGTAAGAAGTTAATAAAGAACATATTAGTGCTTAACCTATTAATGCTTTGTTGAACAATGCGTGGGATAAGAATATTTAACTCATTATTATTTATTTTTATGGGCATAGAAGTATATTATAATGATGTACACCCACGACTTACGTATTCGGTAACTCTATGCAAGACGTGTAACGCAAATATAAGATTTTTTTTATCTTGTTTATATTGTCACATCTGTGGCCTTGAAAATGATTTTCTTTTCTTTTTGGGTAGGCCTTGGTCTGGACACATGCCGTCCATTCCGTCTAGAGTGACGTGTGGCCATGGCCCCATAACCCCGCATTCTCTTCCCATAACCATTGGGCCGTCCGCTAATATTAAATACTTGACGTCGTGACCAGCCTGGTGAGATGTCCCTGAAGGGGTAAACAGTAGTCAGACGTATTTGTCATTAAAATGTGGGATAATTGATCGCTAACTACTGGTATAAGTGGTTGTAAATTTTAGTCGTTTTATTTTTATAAAATAGCTCTGTAGCTGATTAATTCACCATATCAAGTTACAAGTGAAAAGTTTTTTTGATATAACTCGCAGTTCTCTTCAATCTTCACCTCTATAGTACTTCTATCTTATGAGTATTATCTAAAATATTCAATATTGGTTCCAAACGTGCCTTACTTTCTTAGAAAATTATTACAATCACAGAACTCAATCGCCAAAAAGATGCTTTGGTGGGATCGTGAAATTTTTACGATTCCAACGTGAATGTTTATGTCAAAATCGCGTCAAGAGTAGCAAATATTTGACTCTATCGTGAAAAGTCGATCTCATTTAGTTTAAAAAAATTCCACCCAATTTGAAACCAATCCTGCGCTAGTGTCGCTTTCAAGAGTACCAAATTGCTTAAATTTGAGCTGGAATCGGATTTAGGATTGGAATCGAGATTCAAGGGTAGCCCTACAGGTGTGCTGCTTGCTCGTTTGCCACCATTAGCAATAAAAAAAATTATTAAAAAGCAAAAATGCATTAATGATTTAATTTTCGTGGTTTAAATAAGTAATCTATAAAGTTTCTGGCCAATTTAATTTAAAATGTAAGTATCCATAAACATAAGCGGAAAGAAGTTGATTGTTTGAAGTTTATTGTTGGTTTCATAAATTATTTACAGAAGTGCCTAGTTTGTTTATTTTATAAGAAGAATATTTATAAAAAAAAAATATAATTTTGTTTAACCGCCTTATTGGAGATTTAAAACTTAAACATTCTACATACATACATACATACCATCACGCCATGTCCCTTGCAGAGTAGGCAGAGAATAGAGTTCCAGAGAACTCTATCCTTGCATACTTCACTCGCTTCCTCAACATTCATAATTCCCTTCATACACGCTCGCCGGTTTCGGTGACTCTTGACTCCACCTTCCTTCAGTACATGACCAATCTTGTCTAGGTAGATTAGTCTCGGTCTCCCCCGGTACCTACATCCTTTCACTTTCGCATTGTATATCTTCTGAACCAGACGTTCGTTCGGCATTCTTTTCACATGTCCGAACCATCGGAGCATTCCCTTTCGCATCTTTACACCAATACTCTCTTTCATACCTACTCGCTCTCTTACGTCGTCGTTACGAATGCGATCGATCAGCCTAACTCCACAGATTTTCCGTAGAGATCACATTTCGACCGAATTAATTTTACTTTCATGCTCTTTTCTGCATACCTAACTCTCGCTTCCATACAGTAATGTTAGGACAAGCACTGCGTTATGTATTGCTACACGTGCTTTCTGGCTGAGGTGGTGGCTACCGAGAAGTTGCCCCAACACTTCGTTCACTCTATTTCCCGCATTCACTCTTCGCTCTATATCAGTGGTGTACCTTCCATCTCGGCTAAATCCACATCCAAGATATACAAATTCATCCACATGCTCTAGTACATTATTACCTATTGTTACTCTTACATCCATTTTCCGTATGGTGACGGAGTAAGAATACTATTCACCACCCCATATCTTGCCCGTGGCTGATCGTACGAGACGACTAAGGGATATAAAACGCGCATAACATCTATGTGAGAAGAGGAAAACTCGAAACAAAACCCTATACTAACACGTCTGACCAGCGCGATATAGTAGGTTAATTTTCCTTCTATTACGGAGGAGGCCCGAGCCCAACAGTGGGACATTTATGGGCTGTGATGATGATGATGTTGATGGCTCTTACATCTGTTCTGGTTTCATCTACTAAACTAAATATTTTATGTCCTCAAAAATTGATATTGATATGTTTACTGACTTTTTGTTACCATTTTCCATTACCAATACAATCCCGGGACTACCCCGGGATTAACTGTAGATAATCCCGAAATCCTGGGATTAGAAAAATCGACCGGGATCGAATCCTCTTAATTGTTCGGCAGCGGCCTAACTATGCCCTCGGTATTGCAAAGGGTCATTGGCGGCAGTGACACTTACCATCAGGTGTGCTGTCCGCTCGTTTACCACGATAGCAATAAAAAAAATACAATCTTACTATTCTGAATTATATTTCGTTTGAATTAAATGTTGGAATGATATGTATAAAGTTTTGCCCGGTACCCGGTACCAGACTCTTGGAGGTAGGTAGGGATAGGTATCTCAAGAGTTATTTTCGTACTTGCCTGCCTTGACTCTTCAATTTATGTCTATACATTTTTCAATTCTGTCTATATAATTTATGTCTTTACATTTTTCTATTTCGTTTGATTTAAATATTCTAATGAAATTTATAAAGATTCAAAAGGGTTTTGTCACCCTACTCTAAATAATTCTTATATTGCGAAGGAGTTTACAAACCTAAAATATCAAACACAGGTTACACCCAGACTCGGAACAAGAATTTATGGATTGCATAAAATATTATGTGTGGGATCACCATATGTATCTTTCCGTCCACTTTTGTTTGTACTTTTTCTTAGAACAATCTTGATAAAGTGTATTATACTTTCAGACGATAGAATCTCGAGAACACTGTGAAGGTGAAAATGATGGCGGTTGTGTGAATGTTTCGCAATTAAATTTAGTCGACTTGGCGGGTTCGGAGCGTGCAGGTCAGACCGGCGCCACTGGCAAACGGTTTAAGGAAGGAACTCATATCAACAAATCGCTGTCATCCCTGGCTTTAGTTATTAAACAATTATCTGAAGATCCTAATAAGTAAGTATTACTTAAAACATACCTATCCTCAATGCTCTAGTACCCATTCTCACCAACGATTCTTAAATTTTAGGTAACACCTAAGCCAATATGACTAAAACATTGAGATTAATTGCATTTTTATGGTAATATGATTATAAATAAAAATTAAAAAAAAAGTGAATAATAATATGAAGCTATAAATAATGTACTCTTGGTCGTGGGTGTCCGTAAAATACGAGTAAAAGATATTGTATAGATAATATCTATGTAAGAGAAGGAAAACTGGAAATAAACCCTATACCAATCCATATGATTGCAGAGGAGGCTTGAGCCCAGCAGTGGGATGTATGTGAGCTGAGATGATGATGATGATATGATGTAAAACATAAGGCAACATAAACAACACATAACATCAATGTTATGTATTAACTCTTTATTTTAAGTTTTACATAAGCTTGCTACGTGTAATGTTTCGGGGGGAGAAGGTCTTCAAAAATATCACCCTGGGAATACATTGTGGTTTGACCGCACTACAGAATCTTGACTTAACCAGCATTAAGATAAGATAACTTTATTTGTCTCAACATGTGTACAAAATGGTGTTACAGCACTTTATGGAGCCAACATGTTCTGTCTATCATAAGACATACAAATTTATTATAATACATACACTATATCGACGCAATACAACAAATACTATCAATATATTCATACATAGCAAGAATTAAATAAAATATAACAATGAGTCAAGATCTATTAAATAATTATTATTAGTAAATGTCAATAGTTGAATGCATTGATATTGAATTTAAATACAACAATTAATATAATTAAATTACAATTTATAATAAACAATCTTCATTCAAGAAATCTTTGATATTATAAAAACATTTATTCGTCAATAATTCTTTTAATGTCTTTTTAAATCGTGTGATATTTAGATCCTTTAAAACATTTGGTATCTTATTATAAATTATGGGGGCCATACAAATAATACTATTCCCCAGGAGGGATGTTTTAACCGTGTGCATGCATAGTCTATAATTGTCACGGCGACTACGAATACTAACGTCTGACATTTTAGGAAATAGATGTAAATTAGATTCCACAAATACAGCTGTCTCATAGATATATAGCGAGGAAAAAGTCAAAATTTTATGTTTTTCAAAATATGGTTTGCACCTATCTACTACTTGCAAGCCAAACATAGCACGAACGCATCGTTTTTGAAGTTTGAATATAATCTCTTTATCAACTGAGTTACCCCAGAATATAACACCATATCTAAGTATCGATTCAACAAGGGCATGATATGCAGTAAGTAATGTAGATATATTTACTTCAGGGGCGAGTTTATAAAGCGCATAGGAGCGACTGCTTAATTTCTGAGCTAGGCGTGTAACATGTGCTTTCCAGTTGAGTTTAGCATCGATAATGACGCCCAAGAACTTTGCACTGTCGACTCTATTTATATTGTGATCTCCATATTTAATAGAGAGTTGATCAACACGTGCACCTACAGCTCTTTGACTAAAATGCATTGTGTGTTTTTTCTAAATTAATTGCTAAATTATTATTATGTGTCCAAGATATTATTTGAGATAATGATTTATTTATGTAATTTTCGTATACATCTAAAGATTTACATTTTATAGTTAGTGTACTGTCGTCGGCAAAAAGAGTCATGGGTTGATCAACCGATCTAGGCAAGTCATTAATGTATATTATAAACAACAGAGGTCCCAAGACACTGCCCTGTGGCACACCATATCTTACTATGCGCTCATTTGACAATTTTGTTACTTCTTGTTTTGTTTTATAATCTATAACTGTAATTGCTGTATATTGTTTTCTGAGGGTTAAATAAGATAATAGTAAATCTAGGACATTTCCTCTAATGCCGTAACACTCTTAATTTATTTTTTAAAATACCATGATGAACATGATCAAAAGCCTGCGTCAAATCACAAAATATTGAGCAGACTGGATTTCTTTTATCTATATTCGCCATTGCTCTATGCAAAAATTCATGTATAGACATATCTATTGTTTTATTTTGCCGAAATCCTTTCTGTTCCTCACATATAATACTGTTAGATTCTAAATATTTATATATTTCATTATATAGATACCTCTCTAAGATTTTAGAGAATATCGAAATTAATGCAATTGGTCTATAATTAGACATGATATCCTTATTCTCTTTTTTATGTATTGGCTTTATAACCGAAATCTTCAATTTTGACATTGTACGTCAATATCCCTCCCACATTGGAGGAAGGCCGAGATCAATAATAGGACGTATATAATTTGATAATATAATACTTTAATATCATTACAGATTTGCCAACTATCGCGACAGCAAGCTGACGCGTATCTTGCAGAACTCACTGGGTGGTAATGCTAAGACGAGCATCATATGTGCCATTACGCCCGCCGCCGTTGAGGAAACTATCTCCACTTTACAGTGAGTTGATTGCTTTTCAAAGACTAAAACCCTTTTTTTGGCAAGCTATAGTCTGGACACGCTCCTCCTAAACCATCCAGGGCGACGTGCGACTGCCTTTGTTGGCAAAGCCCTTTGGTTTTGTTTTAATATCTAAAATAATTAATATATTAAAATATAAGTTTTTAAAGATACATTAATGTTTACAATAATTTAATAACTTAAATAGGCGAGGTATAACAGCAATCAAGGCGCGCTAGATATCATCTACAAATTTTAGTATTCTCACTGGCCTGTGGTGAATACAACTGTATTTTTATCCCATCGTCACACATTCAAATGAAAACAATGAAACATGTTTATAAATTCGAAATGTAATTACAGTTATTATATATTAGGCCAAACCCACGGCAGGATAATAAAGTTACATATTTACTTAGTCTGCTTTATTTATAAAGACTATCATCCATTATCTTAGTCGGTGCATGAATATATTAAATGACGAGAGCAAATTGTGCTGTGTGCATTTAGCCTGATTTGTTTTTTCAATTATAATAGCCAAGTTTTTTTTTTGTATCAGATTTGCCAACCGTGCCAAGGCCATAAAGAACAAACCTGAGGTGAATGCAGTAGCAACGGACGCCACTATGATTCAGAAGCTCACAAAACAAATGTCAAGGTTACAAGCACAGTTAGAAAGTAAAAAGAACTTGGAAGTAAGTACTATATATTTTTTCTCAGCCTAATATATATGACCTATTCAGCAGTTCTGGACTTAGCCCCATGAATGAGAGGATAGTGCCATAAATGCAATGCTTGACAAGCGAGTTGACAATCACAGTACCGTGTTATGTGTTTCTCAGGAGTGCGCTGCTATCCACTCTTCTGGTCAAAGACCCATAACCTATTATTTTTATTCCTTCGACCATCTGAGTTAAAATTAGAGATGGGCGTTTTCAGATTTTACGCAAACCAATACAAATTCGATTTCTGATATTGAAATCGATTTCAACATTCGATTTCCAGAGCGTTTGGCGGAGCGGATTTACCTTAGTTTCTCGATGGTTTTAGTTATTTTAGCGTAGCAGACGAAAAACGCAAACGAACGAACGCATTTAAAATATTTTGCTTTAATTTCTTTGTTGATGTATTGTGGATTTAGGTATACGATTTTCCTTCATGCTTTATCTAGGCTTAGATTTTATAGTCTAAGGCAATGTTGGGCAACGTACGGCCCGCGGAAGTATTTAATCCGGCCTGCCCAGAGTCCATCCATCCTAAATATTCTAGTCAGCATTTTGGCGCGTAAAATAAAATCTGACGTTTATAATTGAAAATCTTCGAATTTTTAATGAAAGTTTAACTCATTTTCCGCGTTTAAAATCCATGTCATCAGTGAGTCAGAACAAACTACAAGAATTCAGTCAGGCGTTGAAAAAACTTCACACAGAATTTGAAACTAGGTTTCAAGATTTTAAGAACATTCAATCATCGCTAGATGTTTTCTCGATGCCGTTTAATGTAGATCCGGAAAATGTATCTGCTGAATTGCAGTTGGAAATTATTAAAATGCAGTGCAGTACCCATTTAGAGCAATTGTTCTTAAATTCCACAAAACTAGATTTTTATAGAGCACTACCGTAAGCTGAATTCCCATAGTTTTGTTGTTGTCCCATAGTTTCGATGTTTGCGTCGTCTTATGTGTGCGAACAGACCTTTTCAACCATGAAATTGTGGAAAAACTCAATCAGAAACCGATTGACTGATGAACACCTCTACGCACTGCTGAAAGTTGCTTCGTCACAGATGGAACCTGCTTTCGAAAATATTATGGAAAATCAAAAACAATTCCATATGTCTCACACGCCTAACAAGGCGTAAAAGTAAAAAGGCATTTTGTTTATTAAAAAGATTTGATACAAAATGCATTTTTCTATAATTCTGGCCCTCCTCTAAAATTTCTTAAACTTTGTGGCCTGCCATTAAAAAAGTTTGCCCACCACTGGTCTAAGGGATTAAACTTTTAAAATAACAATAATAAAAAATTAAAAACAATAATCTGTCACCACCAAACACTTTTAAGAAATCATAAAATACCTATCTAATTAGATAGTTCATGAGAACACAAAAATAACATTACGCGCACATTGCACGTATCACCAAGGTCCGGTGTGCATCAAAACTCTCCAATAATTCAAAAAATCTATTTAACAAACACAAAACTTAAACTATCATTAAGTATTGTATATTATTATGGAAGTAGTTGCATTCTGATATAGATCTTATTCCCTGACCCTTGTAATTCTGTTTCGTTTCAATCTGCATTTCTTAGTTTCTTAGAAACCGCCAAAATCCAAATCTGATGACAATTCGCTTCCTCTCTTTCACTGCGCTAAACGATCGTTTAGTTAGAATGAAAGGAGGCGAATTCTAATGAGATTCGTTTTCTCTCATTCTAACTAAGCGATCGATTGGTGGAGTGAAAGAGTTAGTAAGTTTTAAAATATTGGTTTGGTCTGCAAAACTAGTAATAGAAAACGATTGCGCGATGTTTAGATTTATATTTGTTTGTGCTTTCATCGTTTTGTTTTGATATGTCGTGTTGATTTAGTTTTTGCCGAGATACGTTTTCTAAAATCAGTTTGTATAGTGTTGAATATAGATACGATACGAATTCTGACTGAAATCCGATTTCAGATTCGTTTTGATATACCGGACGCATACCTAGTTAACATAGGATAAAACTAGTTTTATAGATTCTATCGCGTTTGTGTTTGATTTTTAATTTCCAGATGTTTCGAACACTTCACAGTGATGATGGTCACGGGAGGACTAAGGTGTCTCACGTCCAATAAGTCATCGTTATTACAGAAATTTATATATATACACTATCAATAATAACTGACATTATAGTGGGTAGATGTAAAATTTAGTAATAATGCATAGGATTTTAGTTTTCTTGTAGTAATCTTTTTCTCTGTGTGGTTACGGAGTAAGTATACAATTCACCAGCCCCTATCTTACATATGGGTGATCGTAAAAGACTACTAAAGGATAAAATATGCATATAATAACATCTATGCAAGAGAAGGAAAGCTCGAAATAAAACCCTATACCAACACGTTTGACCAGCATGGTGTATGTAGTAAGTCAATTTCCCTCCTAGTATGGAGGAGGCTCGATCCCAGCAGTGGGACATGTATGACATGAGATGATGATGAGTAATACTAATGTTACGTTACCTGCAAGGAAGGAAGGAAAGTTGAAACTAATGTTATACATTGCAAATTATGGATTTATCCATTTGACATGTTAGGTTAATTTTTTTATAAAATCTCATTTGTTAATGGAATAAATATTAACCAAGATCCACTTTTTTTTTGGTAGGTTATAGTCTGGACACACCCTGCCCAATCCGTCCAGAGCGATGGAAGGGCGATTTGTGGCCCCATAATCCACCATATTCCCTTCCAGTCGTCATCGGGCAATATCTACTGGAAATCACATATTTTTAAAAACTTTTCTTTTATATGTAATTACATGCATATATGTTTATCTCTTTTCAGCAAGACAATTACAAGCTACAACAGCAGATAAATGCTTTACAAAGTCTCATTCTGAATGGGTTTCAACGTCGCAGCATCGACATGATGGAGGGGACGAAGCGGAATTTGCAGCCACGTCGACGAGTCACAATACATTCTACTTTATCTACTATTGAAGACGAACCCGCACCTTTAGTACCCAAATTTCGCACACCCAGCTTAAAATACAAGTAAGTTATTTTTTATTAATCTTGGTGGTGAACAAACAGGCAGGCAGCACACTTGATGGTTAGTGTTACTGTCGCCCATGGACCTTTGCAATACCAGAGCTACAGCTAGGCCGCTGCCTATCTGTGAAAACCCTAAACCCACCCGAATCGTTCCATGTAGTTTTTATTTAAAAGGGTGAATGAACATTGTGCTATGTAATTTTTAATACATTATTATCCCTGTAATGAGAAGTTAACTTCGCAGCCCAATGTCGGTCTCGGTCTCTGATTTCGTGCCGTTGGCCAGCGTGCCTGAGGAGCCGGCCCGATTGAAACCCACAACACCGCACAAAGCTGTCTACTTTAGCGGCGATGTCATCGAGTTAGGTATGTTACTGATTTTCATTCCTAGGTTTCCTTTTTGGTTTTCTTACTCCTCCTTTTAAAACTTTTCTTTTAGTGTGACCCACTAAATAGTAGTATAAGTAATATAAGTTGCCCAAGCGAGTGTAAGTACTTCTTTAGTTTTTTAAAGACAGCGTGTATTTTGAAAATGATCCTTGTATTTTTGGGAGCGTTATAAACATGTAATTAAGGGAAACCAATTACATCTAGACACGTAACAACAATTTGTGGATCGCTCGAAGTATTGGCCTGCCTGGAAATCGACCCCACGGTTCTTGGGCGGGGTAGGTCGGTAACTTAGTATTTTTTTTGTGGGAAATTAAAAGGTGGCGACAGATTGTCACCGCATGGGTCATCTTTTAAAATGTACCTTATCATACAAACTCTTTCATTCGTTTGCTTTGATACCACTGGTTTCGTCTTACCCTCATCATCGGAACAAACAACTCATGGTTACAGGGTTATCATTCTCCTAATCTTATCCCAATTACTTGGGGTCGATACAATATATACTCTTCTTTCATAGTACATATTGTAATTTTTTTTTTTTTGTGTGCCTTAGTTGTTGCCCTCAGATGGCTATGACAACTTTACCCGGACTGTGGGTGAGCGCTGAGGGCTCTCAACCCGTAATATATTGTTAAAGTTATTGGCAATAGTTTTATGACCGGCCGCCTGCCAGACGTCAACCCTCATTGGGAATGTAATTGTTGACCAAACGGCATCAGGTAAAGTTGGCCTAGGTCGTTATAAGGCTCTTAATCATCTTTTACGACATCCACGAGCAAAGTAAGGGTTGGTAGTATTCGTAGCCGCTACCACACAGCAACTCATGGTTACAGGTACACAGTACAAATGTTTATTTACTTTTTTTTCTTAGATAAACCTTTTTACCATCTTCTCAGCTTGTATCCCACTACTGGGCCCAGACCTCCACAATGGAAGGGATGGCCCTTCAAGAAGGGGTCTACCACGTAACCACATTGGTCGGACAGGTTGCTATGAGGTTTCATTTCGAGTTTGCCTTCATTTGCACAGATGTTATATGCATATTGTATCCCTTAATCGTCTTTTACAGCGTCCACAGAAACGATAGGCAATGGTTCTTATAATCTGTCAACACAAGGATAAACTTTATGTAGCTCTTGATAATTCTCTATTAATGGTTCTGTAAGGCTTTTAATTATTTTACTATTTTACATGAATAATGTTTTGCCCCTCAGATAGCGATGATGACTCCGTGCACGAAGACCATGAAACGTGTTCACCAATTCATAAGTGTTACGGTAATATCTAAAATGACATTACAATTAGAGCGAGTAGCTATGAAAGAGAGTATTGGTGTAAAGATGCGAAAGGGAATGCTCCGATGGTTCGGACATATGGAAATAATGCCGAACGAACGTCTGGTTAAGAAGATATACAATGCGAAAATGGAAGGATGTAGGTACCGAGGGAGACCGAGACTCGCCTTCCTAGACGAGATTGGTCACGTACTGAAAGAAGGTGGAGTCAAGAGTCTCTGAAACCGGCGAGCGTGTATGAAGAGAATTATGAATGTTGAGGAAGCGAGTGAAGTATGCAAGGATAGAGTTATCTGGCACTCTGTTCTCTCTGCCTACCCTGCAAGTGATATGGCGTGATGATATGTATTATTATGACTAGATCATTGATTAAATTAGGCGTATCGCCTATGGCGGCAATCTATTATTATTTTAGAAATCGAGGAAGAAATGGAAACCACTTCAATCAACCACGATTAATCCATCAACCATACCTCAAAAAAAGAATGTGGAAAGGATATAAGGAAGTCTTCTTACTTTTATATAATGAGCGACCTCCAGAACTTCAACTTGCAATTTAGCGCAGAACATCGAATACCGAGTTGATAAGTGTTTCGCCTCTGAACGAGGCATACCCGGGACGATTCAAACGCTTATTCATTATTTTCGTATTCTTTTCTTTCTTGTGATATACAGTGTATTGATTAACCGTGAGAAAGTAGTGAGTCTCCCTTCCTCCATTTTTAAAATATAATGACTAAAACTTCATCTGTGTAAGTACAAGCCTCTCCCAAAAATCTTAGGTAAATTCGACTTCCACCACACAAAGCTTAAAATTCAACACTGAATAATAATTGAATGGCTATCATCATTTCAGCTCATATATGTCCCACTGCTGGACACGAGCCTCTTCCGCGATAGGAGGGCAATTAATTGACCACGCTGGTCAGACGGAGTAGTACAAGGTTTATTTTCAGTTTTCCTTCTCTTTCATCTCAACTCATACACGTCCCACTGTTGGGCTCGAGCCTCCTCCATAATGGGAGGGCAATTGACCTACTATACCACGCTGGTCAGACGTGTTGGTATAGGGTTTTGTTTCGAGTTTTTCTTCTCTCGCATAGATGTTATATGCGTTTTATATCTCTTAGTCGTTTCGTACGATCAGCGACGGGTGAGATAAGGGGTAGTGAATTGTATTCTTACTGCGTTACCACACGGACTTGCATTAATGTTATATGCAAATTGTAACATTTAATCGTCTTTTACGACACTAACGGACAAGATTTATTAAATTAGATTAATCTTACTCCGTCACCATACAGAAAAAAGAAATGAATTGTCATTCATTTAATTTCTACGGTTTTTAATGCGTCTCACAAAAGTATTATAGAATAAAAGGTAAGGGTCGTAGCTCACTTATACAACACCGCTCCCACCCGGCAAAATACTCGCTAGCAAGCTAGCTACTAGCTAGCAGACCGCTCGCTTACAGCTTGCTGCTAATTTGTGTTGTCTATGTAAAGTGTGTCTACAGTGGACGCTCAAAAGTTCACATTTCAATGAACAGTATTTTGCCGGGTGGAAGCGGTGTTGTATAGGTGAGCTACGACCCTAAGTCTGACCGTCATAGCGCTCATATGAAAGAAAGAAAGAAAAACATTTATTTTGTTCTCGTTAAAAACTAATGAAAATAAACATAACTAAGGAAAACAACTTCTGGTATAAAATTACATTAACGAGAAACAAAACAAGGCTATTGGCTCAGCTTAGGCTATTATACTACAGCTTAGGCTACTATACTATATATCTTCTCAGTATATAACTTGCATCAGCCTATTCACGCCCAATGAAGATAAACCACACTGGTGGGAGGATAACGTCATAATCGCCACTATGGCAGGGTGTTTGACAATCGCAAATGGTGTTATAGGTTTACCTAAAAAGTGCTATGTTATATACAGGGTGGAAGTATACCGCTCCCGAAAACAAAGATAGGTGACCCTACTAGTCCTACTTGTAATGATAGGCTAGAAAAAAATCGCTTCGGATGAAATTTTTTTTATTTTTCGCAACGAATTTTAAGTTTTTTTGACATTCCATCGTATTAGGATATTGCCATATAACGATAATTCCATAAAAAATACGTAACTATACTCAGATGACAAAAGACGCAATCTATTCAAAACTCACGATCATATGTTCAAGAGCGCAACGACCTCGCGTGATGAAAACATTTTTTTTTTCTTCTGTTTCGATTTTTTTCCTAGGCTATCATTACAAGTAGGACTAGTAGGATTACCTGTCTTTGTTTTCGGGAGCGGTTCCCTGCCCCCTTGTATAAGTTTAATATTATTACTTAAACATTTTATATCACAACTAAGAATAAACTGATGGGTTTCAAAATACGCTTTGTTAAATTCAACTCATTCTACTAATGAATTTCTATCAGGGTCGTCCAAAACGCCGCCATGCATACTCAGAAAAACTGCTAGGAAAGCTGAAAAAGATTTGAAAGACATAGTGGAATTAACGGAAAGAGAAAAGATATTTTCGCCTAGTACGGTAAGTGACTTCAAAAAGTGATTCTTCATCATCTCAGCTCATATACATCCTTCTGGTGAGTTGAGCCTTCTCCACTACGGAAGGGCAATCGACCCACTAAACTATGCTGATCATACAGTTTGGAATAGTTTCATTTTCAGCTTTCTTTCCTTACGTAGATGTTATTGGGATATTGCATCCCTCAGTCATCTTTTACGACATCCATATTCAAGAAAGGGATGTAGTGAATGATATTATACTTATTCCGTCACCACACGGAAAATAGTTTAACAGTGAGACTTCTGCTGTTAATCATATGCTATTCCAAAATAGTATTCCTAATACTGTATTAATTTTGGAATATATCAAAGGTAAGGTTTACTCAAAAACTTTAGACATAATCCTACGCAGTATATTTTGGTGTCCATCCTTGTTAGAAGAAAAAGACATGTAAATATAAGTGTATACTAAATGACCCGTGCATCTTCGTCAGTGTTACATTAAAGGATAAAGAGAGGGTTACGAGTTAATAATAGAGAGTCGTAAGCACCTATAAAGCGTAACGCACGCAAAAAAAAAACAAGAAAAATAAATTTTCCTCGTTTTTTTTATTGATGCCATTGGTCTTAATGTGACGTTATGTAGCCTAAAGCCATCCTCGATAAATGGAGCAATCCAGGACTAAAAAAAAATCTAATTTGAGCCAATAGTGCCTGAGATAAGCGCGTTCAACCAAACAAACCCTTCGGTTTTACAAATATTAGAATAGATTCAAATCTGGAGAATCTGCATGGGCAGGTGATGATGACAAACTTTACATGCATTCCATTTAGAGCTATACTATTTCCATTTCCTTATTTTCTCGATGACAGTTCTAATTTGATAGTTGTAGTGTTGTGACCAAATAAGTAATGATATCGATCGCATATATGTTTTGAACAAAGACAAATTCAACAAAAACATTCAAATATATTTTTTCAAGCTGGGAACACTCAATGACCCACCGCCATTTTGTATTTGTTTTAATCTGTCACTCGCAACAAGACGGTCGTGCTATATGGTCACTACATTTCTGTTCGCTGAGTTTTTTCACATTATCCATACGTTACGTTGTGTATTTTGTGTTCCTCCGTGTTGATTGCTGCCCAGCTATCAAATATCAAAATGCCTAAAGGATCTGTTCTGAAAAGTCAGGCGAGAGAACTGGTGATCAAGGTTCGTAATTACTTTGAAGCAGAATATCAAAATGGTGGCCCGCTATTACCAGTGTCGCAAGTGCGAGAGCGTGTTGCGGCCGCATTAGGAATTAGTGGACCTACTGTTTCAAAAATTACTACCGAAGCTTACGGTACAAGCGGCATGCAAGCAAATAAGCTTCGTACGCCGAAGAAGAAACGCCAACCACGTCGTGTGACATCGGTTGACAACTTCGACGCTGACGCTATTCGTCGTCATATATCTGACTATTAATTGCGGAAAGAAATTCCAACACTTAAAAAACTTGTTGTTTCTTTACGTGAACGTGGTTTGTTCCATGGCCAAAAATCGTCATTAAGCTTAGTTTTGAAAGAAATTGGCTTTTCTTATAAAAAATCGGACAAACGTAAAATATTGATGGAGCGTCACGACGTTGCTATGGCTCGCTGCGAATTTTTGAGCGAAGCCAAAAAGATATCAGATTGGTCAAATGTTATTTTCACTGACGAGACTTGGTTAAATGCAAACCACACAGTATCGAAGAACTGGACTGACGACACCGCCGCTTCGACTAGTTCAGTGCCAATGGGAAAAGGTGACGCCTTATCATACGCCATGCAGGGTCTACGAAAGGATTCGTGTCAGATGCTTTACTGACCTTTAAATCCAAGAAAACAGTGGACTACCACGAAGAAATGAACGCTCAGATTTACGAAGGATACATACATACATATCATCACGCCATGTCCCTTGCAGGGTAGGCAGAGAGAACAGAGTGCCAGAGAACTCTATCTCTGCATACTTCACTCGCTTCCTCAACATTCATAATTCTCTTCATACACGCTCGCCGGTTTCGGAGACTCTTGACTCCACCTTCCTTCAGTACATGACCGATCTGGTCTAGGTAGGTTAGTCTCGGTCTCCCTCGGTACCTACATCCTTCCACTTTCGCATTGTATATCTTCTTAACCAGACGTTCGTTCGGCATTCTTTCCACATGTCCGAACCATCGGAGCATTCCCTTTCGCATCTTTACACCAATACTCTCTTTCATACCTACTCGCTCTCTTACGTCGTCGTTGCGAATGCGGTCGGTCAGCCTAACTCCACAGATTTTCCGAAGAGATCGCATTTCGACCGCATTAATTTTACTTTCATACTCTTTTCTGCATACCCAACTCTCGCTTCCATACAGTAATGTTAGGACAAGCACTGCGTTATGTATTCCTACACGTGCCTTCTGGCTGAGGTGGTGGCTGCCGAGAAGTTGCCCCAACGCTCCGTTCACTCTATTTCACGCATTCACTCTTCGCTCTATATCAGTGGTGTACCGTCCATCTCGGCTAAATCCACATCCAAGATATACAAATTCATCCACTTGCTCTAGTACATCATTACCTATTGTTACTCTTACATCTGTTCTGGCTTCATCTCTTTCAAAGACCATTATTTTGGTTTTGCTCACATTCACGCGTAGACCCCTTTTCTTACAATCTTCTGTCATTGTGTAGACTAGGGTCTGCAGGTCAGTCGCTGACTGTGCCAGCAGAACTGCATCATCTGCATAAAGCAGAGCAGAGACCACTGAGTCACCCATCTGGACTCCCGCATTCATATCGTTCAACCTTTGGAGACATTTATCCAGATATATGATAAACAGCCTGGCTGATAGAACGCAGCCCTGCTTAACGCCGATATTGACGTTAAACCAAGGCGACATTCCATCATCCAGCCGCACACAGGCTCTACAGCCCATGTAACTGGATTGCACAGCCTGCAGCAGTTAACCGTTAATACCATACTCCGGTAAAATGTCCCAAAGTTCCTTTCGTACAACCGTGTCAAATGCTCTCTCCAGATCCACAAAACTGCAGAAAACCCTCTGAGCTAGGGCCAGATGCTTCTCCACAATGTTGCGCAGAGAGAACACTTGATCCATGCATCCCCTTCCACTCCTGAAACCTCCTTGTGTCTCACACAGTAAACCATCGGACACCATCCTCATTCTCCTTTCAATAATTTTACCATACACTTTTGCTGCCAAACTGGTCAAGCTTACGGCTCTGTAATTTGCGCAGTCATAACGTGAACCCTTGTTTTTAAACAAAGGCACGATGACTGCGCTATTCCAGTCCCCGGGAACCATTCCCGAGCTCCAACATAAATTAAGGAGCAACAGGAACGCCTCCCGGACACAGGAGCTACCAAGCTTGATCATCTCGGCAGACACCATATCAATGCCCGCTGCCTTACCATTTTTCAAACTTCTTATCGCCCATTCAACTTCATCCATACTGATGCCATGGTAGGACGCCGTCGCCGAATGTTGATCTACTAGACCACATGCGACACCGGCGCCAACAGTAGCATCCGCATACATATCGCCAAAATATTCACTCCATCGGCTTAACACGTCTTGTGTTTGTGTAAGAATGTCTCCACCTTTAGACCTTATTTTATTCATTCTGAAGGCTGACCAACCACCCCGAGACTTCTTCACCTCCCTCCAAAAGAGTTTGGTGTTAATCTCGAAGTTTTTAGTCAGCCTATCTTCTGCACTCATACTTGCTCTATCACGTTTCTCTTTCAGTAAGGCCTTGGTGTCATTCTTACATTGCCGATATATTTCTTTCTTCTGTTCAGTCATACTGTCATTCAGATTCAAAGAAGAGACATAGTCCAGCCACGCTTTCTTCTTTTGCTCTACGGAAGCTGCCACTTCCGCATCCCACCATGCATCACCATTTGTGTTTCTATGCTTCTTTGAACTTCCACATACTTCTTTCGCTGTGTCTACCATACTCTCTTTCAATACTCTCCAGCATTCTTCAATGTCCGATTGCGGCTGGCTTGCCATCGTCAGCCGTTCTCGGACACCCTCTGCATACTTTTCTCTTACACACTCTTCTTGCAACCTTTCAACCTTTATTCTTTCAAGCCCTCCGAAGTGGACACGCTCTCGCCAGTGCCTCCACTTTCTGAACAGACCACTAAATCTCGCAATAACGAGATAGTGGTCCGTATCGACTGTGGGGCCCCTGTAGGCTCTTGCGTCCAATATTTTGCTTCGGAGGCGACTGTCTACCAAAATTAAATCTATTATACTTTTCTGTTCATTCCTTCTCCATGTATACGTATGGATGTCCTTATGTTGGAAAAATGTGTTTACGAAGGATGGTTCAAAGAAATGGTGCAATCTCTGGAAGAACCGTCGATAATTATTATGGACAACGCTACATATCACTCTAGACAAATTGATAAAATGCCGACGCAGGCCAATAAAAAACAAGAGATAATTGACTGGCTCAAACGTCATGGCGAAAATGTGCATGATACTTTATTAAAAGTACAATTAGTGAATATTTTAAAATCTAAAAAAAGCCTCCCTAAAAGATATATTACCGACGAAATAGCTGCCGAATGTGGTCATTGGGTTCTTCGACTTCTGCCGTATCATTGCCAGTACAATGCTATAGAACTAATATGGGCACAAATCAAAGGACACGGCGCTCGAAACAATACCCATCCCCCTTTTACGGCAAACAAGATGTTAGATTTATTAAAAAATGCATGTGCGGAAGTAACCGCCGAACACTGAGAAAAAAATGTAAGAAGAACCCAAAACATAGCGTTGGATTGGGAAATTCATGTGGCATTAGATAATATAGAAATACAGGAACTTATAATAAATGTTGAGGAGAGCTCATCGAGTGATATTTTTTTTTTTGGCGGCGGGCTACGGAACGGTCACGCCCCGCTAATCCGTCCGGGGCGACGGGAGAAGCGGCGCACGACCCCGTAGACCCGCCCTACAATATACCTCTCTACGCATTGCGGGTGGGCCACTGGTACGCGTTCTTTTCTTCAGTGGCCCATCCCGTCTACCCTCACGGGTATCCTCTCGGGTCGACGCCCTGCCATCTCGACTAATATTATGTCTCGATGTCAGGGCGTCGTCTTCACGCGGTGGCCTCTCTCCAAGGGTGACCACACTAATCCCCGGTCCGGTCACCCGCTGCCTCGGCTAGGGCGGCATAAGGCGGAGGTATTCTCGCCTTCGCCGAACTCATCGAGTGATAGTGGCGATTCATCAGATTTTGATTAAAATAAATAAATGAACAATCAACATAATATAATTACATCTTGTAATGAAATGTAATATTAGTTAATAAATTTGTATAAAATTATCCGGCAATAGATTAGTTTCTTACACTTTGTAAAAAAATATCGGCTCTCTTATCGTGTTACGTTTATCGATAGCTCCATCTCTATCATTTTCTCCGACTCTGCTATGACCTTGTACGCGCGTAAGCGTCATATTTTTATTAAATAATGTATACATAATGTAAAAAAGACGCTCGTTCAAGTTTCCACAGGAGCTGTCATCGGGAAAATAAAGAAATGGAAATAGTATAGTTATTTTATTCTGCAGTGATTTGTATGAACTTGATTGATTTAAACAGCTTCACTGGTGCACTTTTATAGGCAACGATTTGCATTGACTTGTGCGAACTTCATCTCATGCCGTCTGGTCAATAATTACATTCTCAAGGAGGCCTCACTTTAGTCAGATGGTAATAAAATTTTGCAATATGTGCGATGGAAGAAGGAAACATGTTGAGTCGGCCCCAAGTAATTGGGATAAGAGCAGGATAATGTTGGGTTTTATGGGTTGACGATTGTATATGTACGTCCTGTACTGTATTTAATTGAAGTTTAGTAATAATTATCCATATTTACAGGTTGAATTAATGGAAAAATTAGAAGAAAACTCTGCTACTATAATAAAATTAAAAGACGAAATTGACTTATTAAGCAAACAAAGTAAGGACAAAGATTTACAGTTAGACGCACTGCATAAAAGAATCAAAGAGTCCGAAGAGGAGTTCAAAGCTGTTCACACCTCTAAGGTCTCTCTCTCTACTATAATAATCTAATGCCCGTTTTCAGCGATGACGCGTAAATTTTAGATAACACCTAACAATTTAAACAGCAATTATTTGTGGAATGAATCATCATTGATGTTATTTGTCATATAGATTGTCTGACAGGTGTTACCTAAAATTTTTGTATCCAAATTATCATGCTAGCCATACAAGGTTAGCATTTCGAATTTTTCTTCCCTTTCAATTTGTTATCAAGTTACGTTTCTTATAGCGATATTGTTTAAAACTAATATCCTGCCTTATAGAATTGATATTTATGGCGCGGGGGACTTTACAAGCATATAAATAACACTAATACTCAAAACAATAATTTCTGGATCACATAAAGAATTGAACTGCTTGGGATTCAAATTCACGACGCTCGACATGGGAGTTCGTTGCTTAGACCACTAAACCATCAGTGCAATAGAGTCGTTTCGTTCCTTCATTATTTCATACGTTTATTCTAGATGGCGTAGCGGTTAAGGTACCGACCTTTCGTACCAGTATCGTGGGTTCAATTCGCTCGCAAGACGATTTTGCGATACATAAATTGTCGATCTATGTGTAATTTGTGTCAGTTAATTATCTTTGTAAAATCCCCTTCAATACAAATATTATTGCCATAGCGAAGAGTTGTGTCAATAAAAAAATAAGTTCTATTTTCAGCACCACTGTAAATTCGTAGGCGCACGGAAGTACTTTATGCTAAGATTTTATTAAACTAAATGCCAGCATAACTACAGTGCTAGCTCTAATAATAGTTTTACTAAACAACGGTATTGGCCCATTACACAATTACATATTATGACCGTACTAAGAACGTGTCAGACAATAAAAGCTGTATCAAAAACTATACATACATATATACATATCATCACGCCATATCCCTTGCTGAGTAGGCAGAAAGAACAGAGTGCCAGAGAACTCTATCCTTGCATACTTCACTCGTTTCCTCAACATTCATAAGTCTCTTCATACACGCTCGCCGGTTTCGGAGACTCTTGACTCCACCTTCCTTCAGTACGTGACCAATCTGGTCTAGGTAGGTTAGTCTCGGTCTCCCCCAGTACCTACATCCTTCCACTTTCGCATTGTATATCTTAACCAGACGTTCGTTCGGCATTCTTTCCACATGTCCGAACCATCGGAGCATTACCTTTCGCATCTTTACACCAATACTCTCTTTCAAACCTACTCGCTCTCTTACGTCGTCGTTGCGAATACGGTCGGTCAGCCTAACTCCATAGATTTTCCGTAGAGATCGCATTACGACCGCATTTATTTTACTTTCATGCTCTTTTCTGCATACCAAACTCTCGCTTCCATATAGTAATGTTGGGACAAGCACTGCGTTATGTATTTCTACACGTGCCTTCTGGCTGAAGTGGTGGCTACCGAGAAGTTGCCCCAACGCTCCGTTCACTCTATTTCCCGCATTTACTCTTCGCTCTATATCAGTGGCATTATTCATTAACCGTTAAAACTTTCGCACACCATGTACAAGACGTCGACAAGTATATTTGCCGATACCGCTACGCTTCGTCCTAGTGTCCATTGTACTCCTTATCACGATTCTTTCTGTGGCAGACATGTTTCTACCACGATCATAGTATTAAATAGCGTACTGGGCCAAATCCTTAAGGTGTTATTTTTTTGTAGGTGGCGCTTCAGGCACAGTGTGACGACTACAGTACTAAGTTAACTGACAAGGAAGTGATTTATGAAACATTAAAGCATAAAGCCAAACTTAGGGAAGAAGAACTTTTATCTTTACTAGGAGAATTTAAAGTTAAAAAGACGGAGGATATTAGTAAGTTGATTTGGAAGTTAGCACTTCATCTTCACTTCACATCGGCGATTTTACAATTGGGGCTGCTAGAACCAGAGCGGCCTAACTACAAGAATCATGTTTTACAATGTGGAGGGAATTAAAATTAAATTCAATTTAATCAATTTGAACATCAGCCGAAACTGTACTTGTACTGCCATCTATTGTTAAGAGCTTGTAAACAATTTTAGGCCGCTGTGGTTTTGTAAAATAACATTTTTAGATTACGAAATTGCAATTAGGTTAAAAGTTACAAAAATGCACTACTCTGGTTCTAGCAGCCTCAATTGCAGGTTATGCTGTACCAAGTGTTACAGCTTTATGGCAATCGAATTGCAGGTTTTTGGAACTAAATCATGTTCCCTCCTACATAGAGTTGCAATATATTGCATCCAAAACATTAGACTTATCATTCCAGTGCCGTGGGGTCGATTCCCACGCAGGGCAATACTTTGTGCGATCCGCACTTCTGAGTCTGGGAGTAGTTTGTGTCCCTTAATTATATGTTTATAAACTTCCTTGCAATACAAGAATTATTTCCTTAGTGTTAACTAGGTGTCACCAAGGTATTCATGGTTGTAGCATATGCTCCCGTAGGATCCTCGGTGGCATCAGACCTAGAGAAGTTTTGGGATAATGTTAGGGAAGTTCTGGATATGGCAGAAACCAGTGAACGCGTGATTGTATGCGGCGATTTGAACGGATGGGTGGGGACCAAGCGTCCCGACTATGAGGACGTACTTGGTCCATTTGGTGATAAGAGAGTGAACGACGCAGGTAGGCTCATAGCGGATGTATGTATGGAGAGAAACCTTATTGTGTCAAACACATTTTTCCAACATAAGGACATCCACATGTATACATGGAGAAGGAATGAACAGAAAAGTATAATAGATTTAATTTTGGTAGACAGTCGCCTCCGAAGCAAAATATTGGACGCAAGAGCCTACAGGGGCCCCACAGTCGATACGGACCACTATCTCGTTATTGTGAGATTTAGTGGTCTGTTCAGAAAGTGGAGGCACTGGCGAGGGCGTGTCCACTTCGGAGGGCTTGAAAGAATAAAGGTTGAAAGTTTGCGAGAAGAGTGTGTAAGAGAAAAGTATGCAGAAGGTGTCCGAGAACGGCTGACGATGGCAAGCCAGCCGCAATCGGACATTGAAGAATGATGGAGAGTATGGTAGATACAGCGAAAGAAGTATGTGGAAGTTCAAAAAAGCATAGAAAAACACATGGTGATGCATGGTGGGATGCGGAAGTGGCAGCTTCCGTAGAGCAAAAGAAGAAAGCGTGGCTGGACTATGTCTCTTCTTTGAATCTGAATGACAGTATGACTGAACAGAAGAAAGAAATATATCGGCAATGTAAGAATGACACCAAGGCCTTAGTGAAAGAGAAACGTGATAGAGCAAGTATGAGTGCAGAAGATAGGCTGACTAAAAACTTGGAGATTAACACCAAACTCTTTTGGAGGGAGGTGAAGAAGTCTCAGGGTGGTTGGTCAGCCTTCAGAATGAATAAAATAAGGTCTAAAGGTGGAGACATTCTTACACAAACACAAGACGTGTTAAGCCGATGGAGTGAATATTTTGGCGATATGTATGCGGATGCTACGGTTGACGCCGGTGTCGCATGTGGTTTAGTAGAACAACATTCGACAGCGGCGTCCTCCGATGGCACCAGTATGGATGAAGTTGAATGGGCGATAAGAAGTTTGAAAAATGGTAAGGCAGCGGGCATTGATATGGTGTCTGCCGAGATGATCAAGCTTGGTGGCTCCTGTGTCTGGGAGGCGTTCCTGTTGCTCCTCAATTTATGTTGGAGCTTGGGAATGGTTCCCGGGGACTGGAATAGCGCAGTCATCGTGCCTTTGTTTAAAAACAAGGGTTCACGTTATGACTGCGCAAATTACAGAGCCATAAGCTTGACCAGTTTGGCAGCAAAAGTGTATGGTAAAATTATTGAAAGGAGAATGAGGATGGTGTCCGATGGTTTACACAAGGAGGTTTCAGGAGTGGAAGGGGATGCATGGATCAAGTGTTCTCTCTGCGCAACATTGTAGAGAAGCATCTGGCTCTAGGTCAGAGGGTTTTCTGCAGTTTTGTGGATCTGGAGAGAGCATTTGACACGGTTGTACGAAAGGAACTTTGGGACATTTTACCGGAGTATGGTATTAACGGTAAACTGCTACAGACTGTGCAGTCCAGTTACATGGGCTGTAGAGCCTGTGTGCGGCTGGATGATGGAATGTCGCCTTGGTTTGACGTCAATATCGGCGTTAAGCAGGGGTGCGTTCTGTCAGCCAGGCTGTTTATCATATATCTGGATAAATGTCTCCAAAGGTTGAACGATATGAATGTGGGAGTCCAGATGGGCGACTCAGTGGTCACTGCTCTGCTTTATGCAGATGATGCAGTCCTGCTGGCACAGTCAGCGACTGACCTGCAGACCCTAGTCGACACAATGATAGAAGATCGTAAGAAAAGGGGTCTACGCGTGAATGTGAGCAAAACCAAAATAATGGTCTTTGAAAGAGACGAAGCCAGAACAGATGTAAGAGTAACAATAGTTAATGATATACTAGAGCAAGTGGATGAATTTGTATATCTTGGATGTGGATTTAGCCGAGATGGAAGGTACACCACTGATATAGAGCGAAGAGTGAATGCGGGAAATAGAGTGAACGGAGCGTTGGGGCAACTTCTCGGCAGCCACCACCTCAGCCAGAAGGCACGTGTAGCAATACATAACGCAGTGCTTGTCCCAACATTACTGTATGGAAGCGAGAGTTGGGTATGCAGAAAAGAGTATGAAAGTAAAATTAATGCGGTCGAAATGCGATCTCTGCGGAAAATCTGTGGCGTTAGGCTGACCGACCGCATTCGTAACGACGACATAAGAGAGCGAGTAGGTATGAAAGAGAGTAATGGTGTAAAGATGCGAAAGGCCATGCTCCGATGGTTCGGACATGTGGAAAGAATGCCGAACGAACGTCTGGTTAAGAAGATATACAATGCGAAAGTGGAAGGATGTAGGTACCGAGGGAGACCGAGACTAACCTACCTAGACCAGATCGGTCATGTACTGAAGGAAGGTGGAGTCAAGAGTCTCCGAAACCGGCGAGCGTGTATGAAGAGAATTATGAATGTTGAGGAAGCGAGTGAAGTATGCAGAGATAGAGTTCTCTGGCACTCTGTTCTCTCTGCCTAGCCTGCAAGGGATATGGCGTGATGATATGTGTGTATGTATTTCCTTAGTGTCGGGTGTAGTTTTAAAAAAATATATAAACAAATACGCTACGTAATAAGTTTTTGTGTCGCTCGACTGTCGTCGACTTCATAAACATACAATTCCATCCATCCCGCCCTCAGATGTCAATTATTGGACGTAGACATCCCCACGAGAATGCCATTCAGAACGGTCTTATGCTACCTACATTCAACTATTTCATGTGACTGAATAATGTCGTCAGTCCACAAGGTCGATGGGTCGGCGTCGCGTCCTACGTCATTCGTGGTCACCACTCGAAACTTTTCTTCCTGAACGTTTGTCAGTTCGACAAGCGATGTGACCTGCTATTGTCACTTCAACGTACTATTCTTCGGGCTATGTCCTTTACACCCGTGCTTCTCCGGATTTACGTATGCCGGCTTTTATCACGTAGAAAAATACCAAGCATAACGTAACCATGTTTAACGTACAGTTAACGGTCACAAATAATTTGTGGATCCCGCAGAAGTTTGCTCATGGTGGGAGTTCGAAACCATGACACTCAAGGACCAACCCAACTATACAAGGCGAACTCGGTATTAGACCACTCGACCATCTGTGCTTTGTTCTGACTTACTGCTTTCAACTTTCATATTTAAAACTTCCTTAAAACATTATATTCACCCTATTTCGTCACAATATACAGAGACGTACTCATGTGTTCCGTTACGGACGCAATTTCTTTTTTATATATACAATGTTTTAGCTTCCCCATTTTTTTTTTATATTTAGCCTATAGTATTATAGATTGACAGCTACTCGCGCTTTGCACATTTTGCACTATGTAATAGCTCTGTAGGTGATATAAAGCCACGTGTGATTCTTTATACATACTAAATCGGCAATGATCCTGATTTTGAACTACATAACACGCGACGATAATGTCACCAGGCATTTGTACTCATTGCTGAAATCATACCAGGTTTTGTACAAGTGGATACGTGGCAAAACAATCATTTCGTTGGTTGCCTTTATCGACGTTCCCTATAAAATATGAGTAATGATGACGTATTTTTAGCCCATCGTCACACGGCCAAATTAATTTGTCTTTACTATTTCTAGTTATGGTCAGTAATAAAAATTGTGTCCGTTTTAGCTTGAAAGGCTTTTTATTTGACTAGTATAGCCTTTATAAGCACGACATTATTTGAAAAATATCAGGATTTCTTATTTACATTTTGAATATATATTTATATTCTTTCTCTCGTTTTTAGGTATATTATCTCAAACATTACAGAAAGAAACTAACTTTTTGGACATGTCTAAAGATGTTTCTCTTATTAATAGCGATAATGAAAATAGTGCCAATGCCGATACAATTGAAAATACTGACATAACCATAACTATACAAGAACAGCTAGCTGCTAAAAACCAATGTATTTTAAATATGGAAACCAATCTTTTCGCTCATAAGCAAAAAATAGAGTCATTAGAAAAGTTAACTGAAGAACTGCAACAATCAATACATACTTTCAACGAAAAGATCATTAATATAGAAACTGAAAATTCTGTACTTAAGTCGACCATAGATAATTTAAATGCTACTATTAATAAACAAAAAGAAAGCTTAAAATCGGCACATAATGATATGGAATCTTATAACAATGTTATTAAAGAACTTCAAATAAAGCAACGAGATAATATTTTAAAACTTACTATTGATGACACAGCTCTTGAAAATATGATTGCTAATGAAAGACAATTTATATCTAACAATGAAAACATGATGAATATTATACAGTGTTTTAAGAATGCTATTCGTGTCAGAAATAAAGAAATAGCAGAATTAAATACTAAATATAAAGAAAGCTGTGATGCTGCATCTAGTAATAAAGATCTAATGTGTCAACTTCAAACTAAGACACGTGAAATAGATATATTAAACTTGGAATTAGAGGATTTGAAGAAGCAAGTGAATGAGAATAAAGATATTATTAGTAAGTTAATAAATGAAAAAACTGACCTAAAAAGAATTGAGCAAGAATTATCTGATAAGTTAAGTGATATCCAAAGTAAAAATATAGAATTACAGCAAATAAATACTGACAAGGTGACATGCATACAAAATTTAAAAATAGAACATGATAAACTTTTAGTAGAATCTATTGAAAAGAATAAAACTTTGACCAAAGAAATTGAGGAATTAACTAATAAAATTACTAGTTTGGAAATAAGTAATAATGAAAAAGATAATATAATAGATTCACTAAATAAACATAAGCTCTTATCAGAAGATAATTTACTTAAAGCTAAAGCTGCAGTTCTAAAGTCAAAAACTATTCTTGGTACTCTATCAGGTAATATGCAAGAGGTGCCAGAAATTATAGATAATTTTGTAAATACATTCAATGTTTTAAGTGATATCTTAAATTCCTTAGAAGTAGTAGCATCTGCTATTATGATTGAAAATGAGGAAACGAAAAAAATCAATGATAAATTAAAAAATGATCTACAAAGTCATGAAACAATATGTAAACCAGAAATAAATCTTTTACAAGATCAATTAAAAAATATTAGTTACAACCAACAACAAAAAGAAGAATTTATTCAAAGAATCGATATTCTAAATAGTGAATTAGAAACTCTACGTAAAGAGATCAATATTACAACAGCATCGAAAGATATGTTACAAGCAAAATTAAATGAATATACAGAGCTAAGAAACCAGGAAATCCTAAATAATGAAAGGATACAAAAAGAATTTCAACAAATCTCAATTGAAAAAGACAATAAAATTAGCTTTCTAACTATTACATTAGAGGATATTAACTCTAAATTAAAACAACAAGAGTCTGAAATATTTGCATTTAAAGAGCAAATCCAGGCAGTGCATAAAGAAAATGCCAAACTTTTCACAAATATTTATAAAAAAGTAATTGGTATTACTGAACAATGTAATATAGAGAATTACCTTAGGGAGAAATCAGAGAATAGTATCATTATATATGAACAAATTCTTCTCACATTGGATAAAATATGTAATCACATCACATTTATCCATCTGAAAAATGCTGAAGGTGATAATAATAAAATTGAGGAAATATTAACCGAAGCCAGAAAAGAAATAGTAGATTTGACTCAAAAAAATCTTGGTCTTGTAGAAAAAATATCTGATATTGAATACAAGAATCGTGAGCTTTTATCTAAAATGGAACGAAGTGAAGATATAAACAAAACATTGTCCAGCGATTTGACAGACACACAATTAATATTAAAAGATTTGCAGTTGGAATTAAGTTGTAAAGCTTCCGAAATAGCATGCATGGAGAGCAAAGTGAAACAATGGAAAGAACAATTCGAAAATCTAGACACTATTATGAAACAACAAATGAATGAAATGAAAATTGATAATGAAAATCTCAAAGCTCGCATTAACAACCTTCACATTGATCCTAAATTATCGTTAACTACTTTTGATCTTAGCTATAAAGTTGATAATGAATCTCAAGATGGAACTAGTACTAGCACAACACCTGATCTGACTACCAATGTAGATTTACATTTACCGCCTAGTCTTGTAACAATATGTTGTAACAAAATATTGGACTATATAGAACCAAAGGAGAGTGAATCTAAGACAACTACAAGTTCAGGTATAAACATCCAGGAACAATTATCCAGTCCAGCACAATTGGATGTTTGCAGATGTACAGAACTAACATTAGAACTGATAGCTGCCAAAGAAGAAAATTCGAAAATTATGGACCTTTTAGCCCAAGTGGAAACTATAAACGTGAATCTACAAAATGAACAAGATCTCTTACGCAATGAAATACAGCTTCTGCTAAAACCTGCTCAAGAATTGCAAAAGAAAATTATAAATCATAGAACAAACTTGTCAATTTTAACTGCTACTACATACGCTGAAAATAAATCATTGAAATCCCAGGTAAAAGTATTAGAACATCATCACAAACGATTTCACAATGTATGTCAACGAGATCTACCAGAATTTAAGAAACAATTAAGTGGATTAATGACATTATTGAAAGGAGAAAATTATATACATGAACAACATAACTCTAGTTTCAAAAGACATTCTGTACCAGATATGTTGGATAGTAGTACTATAAACCAATGTGAGAATGAGTCTACTTTAGATGGTAATTTATTAATGTTAGATACAAATGTCACTCTTACTACTGCAGCTGACAATACTGTTACCTGTCATGACCAAACTGTCTTGGATATGACCCAGTACTACAATGAAACTTGTTGTCCATCGAGTGAGTTAATTAAATTAACAGACCATAATATTCAGCAAATGAATTTATTTATGCCTGCTCATGAACAATTACTTGAACAAATGGCTAGCTTAAAGGAAGATAATGCCAAATTACGTGAAATATTACACAGTCACTCAGAAGTAAAGGAACTCGTAGCTGTTGCACAAAATATACCTATGACAAATGAGAACCACCTTTTGAGTATTTGTACAACTTCCGCCAATGCTGTAAATAAAGGCTGCGAATGTAACAATTCTAAAAAACTAGATATAATAAAAGATTCCCAATATAAAACAAACGAAAAATTAAAATCCCTTACTGAAGAATTACAAAATATTAAAATACAAAAGACTGAATTAGAGGAAAAATACAATAGCCTTATTCAGGAAATGTCCCTCACTGAAGGATTAGTAGAAAAAAATGGCGCTTTAGAAAAAGCATATAATAATAAAAAAAACGAAATTGACAAATTAAGTAATAATATTAGTCTTCAAAATAAGGAATTAAAAATACTACAAGAAGAAAACGAAGCATTATCTAATCAAGTTATGGACAATATCTCGGAAGTCGACGATCTGAATAAAGAAATAGATATGTTAAAGCAAGAAAATAAAGATTTAGTAGATAAATGTAATCAATTACAAAGGACTTGCAAAGTTGTAGAAAAGGAGCCTATAGAGGGAGTGGAAGGGGTAGATATGATTTGTTCCCAATGTATTGTAAAGGAGGAACTAATACAAATTATGCAAAGTAAAGTTACAGCACCTCATACTAAATTAAACAGGAGTCTTAGTGATTCTGATACATCCTCTCGTCATAATAAAATTTGTACATTACAAAGTGAGTTACATGCTGGCAGAGAAGATTGCAAGGCACTTACAGAAGATGTGGTTACTATTAAAAATCATTTAGAGCGTAGTAATCTCTCAATGGATTTGGATGAAAGTATCAATGACAGCATTTGTAGATTAGGTAACAATTCACAGTTAAGTAAATGCAATATGCCACATATTCCTGAAGAATGTAACTTGGATGTTTATTTAATGGATAAAATAGATTGCATCAATTATTACATTGAAAAAAGTGGGGCACAAGAAGATAATATACAGCATGATGTGAAAGTGATTGAAATTATGAAAATGCTTTATGAGTACTTGATTACTAAACATGCCAGTGATTTAGAAAATATGACTAACCAGTTGAAAATCTTTGAGGAAACTAAAAATCAGTTGCAAAATCAATATTACAATTTAGTTGAAAAGCATACTCAAGTTTCCAAAGAATTAGAAGAAAAGAATAAATACACTAAAGAAGCGCATATGTTGTCACAAATTAGAGACAATATTAATATCATGAATGAACAAATACATAGACTACCAGAAACAGATAACGTAAAAGCTATAAATAATTTCAAAAATAGTTTGTCTTCATTGGATAATGAGTTTGGTTTATCAAGTGTAAAAACATTTGAATGGTTTATAGATAGCATAGTAAATAAACAACGAACAAACTTATTGGATATTACTGACAAATACACTAAGTTACAAGAGTACATGAACATAGTAACTGGAGAACTAAATTCAGTTAATAGTAACATATTACAAATGAAAGCTCAGTTATCTGCTAAAGAAAGTGAATATGATTTACTAAAAAGCCAAAACGAAAAAGTTTACGAGATTACTAATGCAGTCACACTAGATATTGTGAAAAGAGAGAAAGAATTGAAAGACACATTAGACAAAGGCTATCAGACCTTAATTGAATTTGACATAATAACGCCTGAAAATGTTGATTCGAATTTATCTTTAAATAAAAATATCAATAATCTATTTGAGTTATTAGTCAAACAGAAAACTAATAATCAACATATACAGGAGAACGAGAAAAATATTCTAACGTTAGAAATAGAAATAAGTAACTTGAAGTCAGTGATTCAAGAAAAAGAAAATGAAATAAATTTACTTAATACTCAATGTGAGAAATTGAACAACGTTAACAATGATATAACATTAGATTTAGTTAGGAAGGAAAATCATTTGAAAGAGTTACAGACTGCTTACGATGATATCAATAAAACATTTGAAAGTAAAACAACAGAGAATAAAATACAAGTAATTAAAATAGAGAAATTACATGAAGAAGTCAATATGTTGAAAAGTTATATTACAAACAAGGAAATTATTATAAATCGATTAGAAAATGAGCTATTAACAAATAAACGAAAACAAGAAGAAATCGTTGAACTAGCCGAAACTGTAAAAGGTCTGCAAGAGCAAAATACTAATATGAAAGCCCTTAATGAAATGATAACTAAAGAAAGAGACTCTTACGCGGATGAACTAAAGAAATCCGGCGAGACCATTAAGAAAAACTACATAGATTTAGATAAAATGACTTCAGACATACTAGTTCTTAGGGCGTCGGTAAAAGAAAATAGCGATGTGATAGAAAATATGAGAGCTGAAGCTAAATCTTTACTAATACAAAATAAAGAGTTAAAGGAACTATTGGAGATGAAATCTCGTGAATGTTCGAGACTGGAGACAAATATGAAAACACACGAAAAAACAGCTCAGATACAAACAAGGATGATAATGAGGTATTATTACATTTCGTATTAATTTGTAAAATTCTTTATAGGCAATATAAAACATCATTTTTATTACCTATCCTGTTTGGGAATCTAATTCAGTCACTGACAGCTTCGATAATAGGATGTCGTTATTGTGGAGGATAGGTTTTAGAAGTTGTCTTTAAAATATACCGCGAATGAGCTGATATAATTATATATGTGCTCCTGCTGCTTAGTTGTATATAAAAGATATAACAATGTAGGTGCCAAGGGCGTGTGTGTGCAAATTCGTGTACTCTGACACGCCCACAGCCACGCCCCTACCATGACCTCAACGCCATCTATCATCACAAATGTAAGTGCGTATTTACCCACATTCGCTGCTTGACTTATTAACATTTGTATGAATATTTCTAGACTTGAAAAACAGAAATCTGATGACACTAAACTGCAAAGCGACACGAAACAGCAATTGGATGAGTTAACGCAAAAGTTTCTAACACTAGAAAAACAAAACGAGATCTCAAAACTAGAAATAAACGAAATGAGGCAAAATAATAAAGGTTTACAGGTACAATAAGTCTTATTTCAGATAAATAATAAAAAATAGAGCAATAATAACGTGTCATCATCATCTCAGCTCATATATCCCACTCTTGGGCTCGAGCCTCCTCCATAATAGACGGGAAAATTGACATACTACCACGCTGGTCGGACGAGTTGGTATTGGGTTTTGTTTCGAGCTTTCCTCCTCTTGCATAGATGTTATATGCGTTTCATATCCCTTAATCGTCTCTTATGATCACCCACGGGTCAGATAGGGGGTGATAAATTGTATTCTTACTCTGTCACCACACGGATGGAATGGAATTCGAAACAGTTACGCACGTGAATTAAAACTATTTTGTTTTTATTTTAGCTGACTTACATGAGATATAAAATTATGTATTATAAGGTATTTTTACGAATTTTGTACTACACTCAAATGACGTTGTGATTAAGATACCGTGCAGATAGAGCCAAGTGTTACGAATTCGATTACCAATATGAACAATACTTAAAATCCACAAATTATATTGTTTGCAGTCTGCTTTGTGTATGTTTGCAAAGTTCTACGTAATACAAGGATTATTATCTTGGCTCAGGGTGATCTTTAATAAAAAAAAGAGCATTTCATTAGTATTTAAGGTAAAGGAAGCCTAAATGATTTCACATGTAATATTAAAAATAAAATGCATCCCCATTCAATACCTTTTTTATTCTTAAAGACGTTCTACATTATTCATTACCTTTCCGTGGGAGTTGTTAAAACTGACTGGAGTATCACCAGAATGTATAGCAGCACTCTCCTGGAAAACTTATAAGCGCGGCAATTGCCAACACGATTGCCAAGCGTGGCGGTTATGATATCATCTTTCGTGTGAGACCCACATCTAACAGTGCAAGTCAAATGGTTGATTGATAGAACATCAATAGTCGAAATTCCACTAATAACATTACCAATTACCTTCACAGGCGCGTATTAAGGAGCTAGAAGGGAACTTAGATAGTTACAAGAATCGTCCGACTATCGATGCAAAGGCAGAATCATCGCGGCGTCGCCGTCAAAGTCTGCAAGACTTGAAGCGCACCACAACAGAAGACAGATATAATAACGAAGGTACCATAATAAATTACGCTATTACTGCATTTTGATAAATATACTAGCTGGTGGCCGCGGTAATATCTTTTGAATGCATTGGCCGATTTTAATAATTCAAAAGTAATTTTCAGTTACTGAAACAGTCTTAAATGACAAATAATTTATTTGGATAAGGATTAATACAAAGACATGAATAACGTAGTCTTTTAGGCATGGTGTGGTTTTTGTTAACATTTCTTTCAAAAAAGTTATACTGACATAACTACAATAGTTAGATATATGGTACCGCGAAGTTTTTTGTAGATATTGATATGTTCTTTAATATTGTAGAACATTTGTTGTTCTACTATTCATAGTTTCCCCAGCGCATACGATCAAAGACATTTTATAGCAAGTTTTTTCATACCTTGGTTTATATTATTGAAGTTTTATTAAGAACCTGTATTTTTTTTATAAAATATATAGTCCATGTCACTTACAAATGACGTGGCTTTCTATTGATAAAAGAATTTTCAAAATCGGTTTGGCATATCCAGAGATTACCCCCTACAACGTCACAAACTCACAAACTTTACCTCTTTATAATATTAGTATAGATAAGTAATACTGCGTAAACATCAGAAATTAATTGCAGTTATTGTTTCAGAACTCAGTAGTGCAGAAGGCGGTTCACATCCTGTACTTAAACATGATGAATCTATGGATGTTGACGAAGACATGTCAAATAGAAGTACACCCATACGCCTGAGCAAAGGGTACGTAATGAAATTATTTAATCCAGTATTTAACTATTATTTTTTTAATACAATATCCATTTAACTCCAGTATTTAACTAGTTTTTTTTTTAATACAATATCCATTTTACTCCAGTATTTAACTTATATTTTTTAATTGTGTCCACTTTGAATTTATTCCTTGTGGAGCCCAAAATTATAGTTAAACAAATAACATCAAACTTGTAAACAACTATTTATGAATTACGATGTCTTGGTTGTGTTTAGTTGTTAGCCGCAGGTGGCTTTCACAGCTTAGCCTGGATTATGGTTGAGCGCTGAATATCATCATCAACCCATTAAAAACCACTGTTGAACATAGGTCTCACCAGACGCCTTTCTTTGGAAGGCTTTATCCTAGACACGGCGTCCGTTCCGCCCGGAGCAACGGAATAGCGGCCCCATAACCCACCGTATGCCCGATGCATACATCGGTCAGCCCATAGGCTGACCTCTGGTACCGATTCCTGAAGTCCGTGGCCTACCCGATCACTTGTCCGCTTGACAAGCGGCTTGGCGAGCACACTTGGTGTTATAAGCCATGTAGTAGTAGTAACCATGATAGTGTTACTATCCATTCACCTGGTGTTTCCTCAGGCAGTGTTTACGACTCTCATGGTAGTGTCACGATTTGTACTCTTAACCCGTGACTATACGTGATAGGGATGTTATGGAGTAACCGAATCTATCGATTATCGAAAAAGAAGATATACCCGAAACCGATATTTATGGCGATTGTATTCTTGTCCCGCCGTCATACGGGGAATCATCATCAATATTTTATATTTAAATAATACTACTGTTATTGAGAAAGAAATATTTTGTTACAGGCGCGACAGTTTGTCTACATCTAGAACTGATCATGTGAGTTTATATTCTTTAATTAATAAAAAAGAAAAGATTTTAGTTAAATCGAAGACGCTATGGATTAAAATTAAGGAGTGATTTTTGTTGCATGTCAATGTAGCCTTCGCATGTAAAGCACAACTTATTTCCTCTCATAACGCAGAATAATGCTTACTTTAGAATTTACGGTACTATTCATTAGTGCCACCGGGCCACCAAAGCTGGTCTAGCTATTTAAAGGTCATCTTTAAAAAATCCACTACTATGTGTCATTTTATATTGACTCGACTTGACTATGTACTTACTTTTTGCGATAAAAAGTATAATAATAGTCTTAATCAGGTATCGATATACATCCCAATATGGGACACGGGATTCCTAACCATGGGTGGTAAATTAATGTATTAAACGCTAGTCAGATTGGTATATGGTTTGAGTTACCTTTCTTTTGCAGCTACGTTATACGCTTATATCCCTTAATTGTCTTTTACGATATTCACGGAAAACAAAAATGGTGAATTCTTGATTCGTCAAGACGTGTAGATATTTGTAGCTAACCCAGCATGTTCAATATAAATTAAAAAATAATAGATTTATTTAAACTTGATAGTACAACAAGTATTGAAATATATTAAAAAATGTGCTTACTTCATCATCGTCATTCTCCTGCTCTTATCCCAATTACTTGGGGTTGACGCAATTTGTGCTCCTTCCATCGTATATATTGCAAAAGTTATTGGCAATAGTTTTATGACCGGTCGCCTGTCTGACCTCAACCCTCCTTGGAAATATAATTGTTGACCAAACGGCATCAGGTGGAGTTGGCCCAGATCGTTATAAAACTCTTAGACGCCTTTTAAGACATCCACGCGCAAAATAGAGTTTGTAGTATTCGTGGCCGCTACCACACACCAATATGTGTATTATTATTATCTTCATTGATGCAATAATTGTCTAGTTAAAGAAATAATTATTGTTCTACAGATTTGTACTTCTCGAAGAAAACTTCACAATATATTAGAAAATAAAGTCGTGGTATGGTTTTATAACTGTACTGTAGATTACGAAGTAAATAATAGGATAGTATTTTTTATTATAGACTAGTTACATATCATTTCTCAAAACTATTTGTCGTTATGAGATATTTTTATAATACATCGATATTAATTTTTATTACGCCATTTCGGCAATTATATTGCTTTGTAATAACATTTTTTAGTTTAGTATTCTAGCCAGCCTGATATTACACGGTCGCTATGTATTTGAATAACCATTGAAAACATTCTCTTTGTACTTAGTAGTTAGTTATCTAGCAATAATTGAGACAAAGAATATCATCATTATCTTGCTCTTATCCCAATTATTTGCGGTTGACACAATATGACATCTTCCATATAATCCTATCAGATGTCATCTCTATATGCACTCCCAGACTATCCATCTCATACATTGAGATAAAGAATATATTTCAAGTAAGTCAAAATTACATGCATTATCCAAAATTTCATTAAACTGGATTAACTTCAGAGTTTGACATTATGACATGAGATTTTTGATATATAAAACTTATTATTCAATCAATCCAAAGGATAAATATGTACATCAAAAAATTTATATTATATTTCAATTGTTATATTAGTTGGATTATTTTGCTCAGATTATTGCAATTTACTTGAATAACTTTTATGCCACCCTTGTCTTGGAACAAGATTTGGCTTGTTTGAAATATCAATCAATGTTTGAAAATAATCACGTAATTTTTTTATAATTTTTATTTTATTGGTTTTATTTTTAATAATTTTAGAGCGACAGAGATGATGAACACTCTTCAAGAGCTAGCAGTGTTATGGATATACGTCGCCGAAGACAAACATTGCACGACTCGCATCGTGGTGAACTTTGTCATACGCCCACACAACCTGGTTGGTAGTTTCGATTAGTGCCTCGTAGCATAATGTATAGATATGTAATTATTATATTTAGGACATCTACTGTTGGCCTTATGCCACCTCAATAAATGTTGGGCAATTAACCATACCATGATCAGGTAGGTTAGCACAGGGTTTCAAATCGAGTTATTCCTCTTGACAGAATATGAGTACGTTGTGATTTCCCACTGGTGTTAATGTGCTTTCCATCTACCCAATCATGCGTCTATTAAAGTTCACTGGTGGACATAGCCTTCACCGAATAAGCATTATGCCATAATCGCTACGCGTGGTAAGCGATTTAACGATTGCAATTGGTGTTATAATAATAATAGAGATCTGCTCATGTGTATTGGTAATCGCTCAACCGGTTTTTACGACACCCTCAGGTAAACAAGGTAGGTTGACACGAGTTCAATAGATGGCTAATAATACTTATTACTGTTATGAAGCTGAAGAATTTGTTTGAACGTTTTAAACCCAAAAACTCGTGTTGTATCAGATAGTCTGTTCATCGAGAAAGTTTATAAGTTATATTATAGCTTATAATATTATCTTTTATATATTAACGTAATGCTGAGATAAAAATCACACGCACAGCACAGTCTAAAAAATTATAAATGTTGCTATGATCGTCCAAATTTTAGTAACAATGGCCGTTGAGCGTTTGCGCAATTATCATTGTCATTAAAACTGCTGAATTAACAAAAATGTGTGATTGATGTGGATAGTTAAAATAATTGCCCTGTATGAGTAAATTAATCCACGGAAACGAAGTTGAAATTGATAATCCCTTATGAATATGGTAACACCATAAAATTAATTCTAGGTGAGATAAAGTTGAAATACTCGTGTAGCTTCATAAATATTTTTATAACTATAACCTTGCTAGTGAATCTATTTTAAATTTGAAATATTTTTTTACCTTTTTTTTCATATTTCCTCATCACTTCGGGAATTGCTTCAACGATTTGAATAAATCAGGTGAAAGTGACAGGTGTGTAAACAATATATTAATCTACAGTTCACTATGGATACAATATTATATTTTGCTGTGTAGCATTATAGGTTCTATGTCATTGTATATGGATATATGTAAAATAATATTTTGGAAATATCTTTAATGTTACTACAACTGGGAGAAATTCTACCACCATCATCATATCAACTCATACGCCCAGCTGGACTTGAGCTTCTTCAAAAATTATGAGAAAAATTTACGCTATAATTAGACTGGTTGGTAGAGCGTTTTATTTCGATTTTTCTTCTCTTGCATAGATGTTATCTATATAAAAACCCTTTTATTTTATTTTTAAATTTTATTATATTCGTTTTTGTGAATCTAGCATAATCACTTTCTCCGTGAAAAAATACATGTACATACATTAGTATTTAAAATTAAAAAAATATAAAGTAGATAATTATTTCATGACAATCGGTTGAACAATGTAGAAGTTGATATATAGCAGCGCCTCCTGGACGAGTTACATCAACGGGAATAGCATATAAACCTCCATGAAAAAATACATATACATCCCAATTTTCATAATGATCGGTCAAATAGTTTCTGAGCTTAGTGACGTCATATATACAATCATCCTCTTTTATAGATATAGATATTACTTAGTCGTCTTTTATGACCCGCACGAGCAAGAATGTAGATGGTGAATTGTATACTTACTCCGTCACCACACGGATTCTACCATTAAGAAGACAATGCAGTTACCTATTGCTACAAAGCCGATCACCGTAAGAAATATGGAATAAGTTGAATGCAAATTATATAATCAATGATGATATGAATTTTTCTAAAGCTTCCTGTATTAAGATTAAAGGTTGCGGGACTTTGAAATCTTCATCCCTGCAGTGACGAGATCTCTAGTCATTTTTAATATTGTATAACTTTATGTTTGATAATTATTTTAACAGTATGGTGACCCAACTTAGAGAGCAATTGGCGTCATGCCAACAAGAGTTGGAAGAACTTAAAGAGAAGAATAGAGAACTTGATCTCTCATGTGAAAATTTAGCAGAGTATAACAGAGAAAGTGACGAGCGATGCGCTGGTCTCGCGAACGAGAAGAAAGTTTTACAGGTAATGTTGTTTTATAAACCGCCTACGATATATGTCGCCTTAGCCGAGATCGCGGCTGAATGCGCTGAGGATTAGTTCACCACCTTCTGATTGTGTGTGTTGACTACGTGAGCCCGACTTTACAACACTTTGGCTGAGGCATCAACAGAAGATGGTACCTCAAGATGTAACCAGCAGGTGGCCACCCATGTAAAGGAATCAGTACAGGTTGTCAGCCCAAATAGTGAGCCCAAGTAATGATGACATAACATGTTATATAACCACATAGCTGATGGTAGGGCACCATCGCCCCAGATGGTTCAAGCGGGATATGTCCAAACTATAACCTGTCAAAAAAAATGCGCTTACCCGATTTTACCAATCCTCTCGTCTTTATGGTCTAAGTATCAACCTCCAGTACCCATTTTCGTGGGTTCAACTCCTCTTCAAGACAGTTCTTGGTGCAATTCACGAATGATTTGTGTTAATTAAATTTCAATATAATTTTCCTTACTGTTGGGTGTTGTTTCTTTGTAAAGAAAATAATTGTATCATCATCATCATCTTAGCTCATATATGTCCCACTGTTGTGGTGAAGCCACCTCCGTAATGAGAGGGAAATTGACCTACTATACCACATTGGTCAAGCGAGTTCGTATAGGCTTTTGTTTAGAGTTTTCCTTCTCTTGTATAGCTGTTATATGCGTTTTATATCCCTTAGTCGACTCTTACGATCATCCACGGGTAAGATAGAGGGGAATTGTATACTTACTCTGTCACCACACGTAAAATTGACTATAATTGTATATATTTTTGCTTTTTACAGAAGACAGTGAAAGGACTAAAGATAAAGCTACAGTCAGAAAAGAGTGAAATTAATCCATCTAAACCAACGGTTGCACACGTCTCTGTCAATACAGACGAAGGTAAAGGATATGAATTTCAACCTTTTAGTTGTTTCTTCTAGGAATAGATTGATAGATGAACAGTCCCACTGTTAGACACGATCAAAAGTCTTATCGCGTCAAATTTTTAGAATATTAGATTATTCAAAGTTGTAATGGACGTTAAATCATCATTATCCTGCACTTATCCCAATTAATTGACTGGGATTGACGCATTATGTACTTCACTTCCATCATGCATATTGCAAAAATTATTAGCTTTAGTTTCATGACCGGCCGCCTGTCTGATATCAACTCTCCTTAGGAATGTAATTGTTGACCAGACGCCATCAATTAGCCCAGGTCAGTAAAGCCTTGTAATCCAGTAAAGCTTTTAGTCGTCTTTTACGACACCCACAATCAAGTAAGGGTTGGAAGCCGGCACCATACAGCATAATAATTCTTCATAAACATGATCATCGTTATCACAGTTTATATATGTCCCACTGAGCTGAGTTTTCTGCACAATAGAAGTGAAACTAATCTATTATACCATGTTGCTCTGACTGGTCATTATAAAATAATTTTATTTCTAGTTTCTCTTCTTTGCATAATAATACCTTGAATACTTATTTTTGTTATAGATTGGGCCAACTTACATTCAGTGGTCGTAGATCGGATGTCATATGACGCAGAAGTTGAAAAGAATAAGAAATTGACCAAAGTGATAGAAGAATTGAGATTCCAGAAACAAGACCTCAAAAATGTAATTGTTAAAATGCAGAAAGCTCTTGAGAAGAACGGCAGCAGGTATTTTTATTGCAACTTGTTTAAGTAAAACTATTTTTCTCGGATTCTATCGCATTTGTAATTGATTTTTAATTCCACGACTCTTCGAACACTTTAAGGGTTCATGGTCACGGGAAATTAAAAATCAAATACAAACGAGATAGAGATCCATAAAAATAGTTTTATTTCAAATGTGTAATACTCGCGTAAACATTAGAAATCATTAGGTTATTAAAACCTACTAGTTTTCAATAAATACTTAAAGGAATAAACTATATTAGAAAAAGTTTGAAAATTGCGCTAGAAATAGAAAAAAATGATGGGAACATGTATTGAGATATTAGAATATTTCGGATATGAAATTATTTCGCTTATAGTTTCGGATAGTTTAATTTACGAATATTGGATTTTAGGAATTGGAAAGTGTTCAAGTGTGGTGATTAGTTATTATATAACCCTTTGAAGAGGCTAACGTTTAAGCTGTCGGTTTGGCTGCTTGAAATAAAAGCTGTTTAAACGTGTTTCATACAAACTCCGACTCAAATTATTAGAAACTTTTATTTCACATTCTGTTACGGTCTCGGATATGTGATGCTTTAAGGTAACGGTATATGAAGCTCCATAACACACCTAATAAATACATAACATAGACAATCTAACTACTTTTCAGAGAACAAGATGCAATGAAACTGGAACTTCAGACATACAAGAAAGAGCTTGAAAAGTGCAAACAAGAATTGTCACAATTGCAAGAGAATTACAAAGCACTGGACGAGGAGTGCGAAACTTGCGCGCAGTACTTAAGGGAAAGAGAGGAACAGTGTCGCAAATTGCGGATAGCTAAGGAAGATTTAGAGGTAATTTTGTTTTTAAAGACTAACCACTCATGTGACATAGAGTTTTATATATCAACTAGCTTCAGCCCGCGGCTTCGCCCGCGTAAAAGATTACTTTCCTAAAGTTTTTCATCACCTATTTTTATTTTTTCCCTTAAGGGTAAATTTTTACATGTTAATGTCATATTTATTTATATCTAATCAATAGCCTAAAATAAGTTTCAAGCTTCTGGCTTTAAAAATGACGATAATTCCTTACAACTTTTCATCCCCCTTTACAACCCTTTTTTTGTATTAAAAAGTAGCCTATGTCCTTTATCAGGCTCTAGACTATCTGTGTACCATATTTCATTTAGATCGGTTCAGTAGTTTTGGCGTGAAAGAGCGAAAGACAGACAGAGTTACTTTCGCATTTATAATATTAATATTTAATTATTTAATGTCACATTTATGTTAGACAGCTACCGCTGTCATACGCGCGCACACACATATGAATAGAGGATAGCGGCGTAGTATCACGGCATGACCACATTCGCCTTAGTACCTACCCAATCTATCATTTCCAGTAGTCGACACAATTTTACTGCGAAGGCGCGCAAAAAGATGTTTCATATCACAAACTTTCAATACCTATCTATTATATACAGGTACAGTATGTTATTTACAAATCGATAGTGCTGTCAAAAATACAACAATCATCAACGATGACTGCTCTCACGTCTTTACTTGTGTTCGGGTCGCACAATCGGCGATCTTCTTTCTTGCCATATTTCTGTAGTGCGCCCGGTTGCTGCCTGACTACAGCACTGCGCTCTCTTATTGTCCTAACTTTTGAAATACTGTACCAAACGAAACATGGTAAAAGGCAAAAAATATGTACTTTAAATATCGAAAGCAATAAAAGCATTTGTTTGCATAAGAATCAATTCATTACTATAAAATGTGCATCGGCAATAAATAGCAAATTATTTTGAATTTTTAATTTACTATTTTAACGATAAATGCTTACATATTAAAAATAGATATATGCTGTCGCGGACTTTTTTGTAGAACTATTTAAGAGGTACATTTCCACAATACATAACATTCATCGAGTTTCAAAATTTTTGCAGCGTATGCAAAAATAGCTCGCAGATGGGCGTTTTTTTCTGACTTAAGCAATTTTTTTCGTTATATTTTAGCCTATTTACAAAATATCTTTATAAATTATAGCCTATGTGTTATTCTGATGTGTAAGCTATATTACTATAAAGTTTCATCAAAATCCATTCGGTAGTTTTTGCGTGAAAGAGCAACAAAGATGTTCACATCCATACATTGTTACAAACTTTCGCGTTTATAATATTAGTAGGATTCTCACGCAGAACAATACGTGTGATCTAGAAATTGTTGTTCTGAATCTGAATGTAAATTGCAACCGTTAGTTTTTGTAATGTTACCCGCAATAGAAGAACTAATTAATTAGTGCAAGGTTGTCTATAACTGAGCCGGCCACTTTTATCAAGGAATCTGTATCAGTGGTCGACCCAATGGGATAGGACCCAATAGGTAACATGGTGGATTATGGAGCCGCACGCCGTACTTCCATCGTCCCGAAACGGACGGGTTGTGACCAGATCCATAACCTGCCCAAAAAGAGGAGGATATTTTTTTTTTATTAAATTAACACAATCTCTATATTGCAGGTTAAACTCAAGGAGTTGCAGAATAAAGTTAACTTGAATACGCTTAGCGCACGTAAGAAACGGCAGAGCGTTCACGACCAAAATCGCAGTTCAACTGTTAGTGTTGTCGAAGTAACCACTCAGACTACCGACGGTAAGCGTTCTGCTATATATATATATATGATATAAAAGCTTTTTTTTTATTGCGCACACCTGATGGTAAGTGTTACTGCCGCCCGTGGACCTTTGCAATACGAAGGGTATAGCTAGGGCTCTGCCTACCAATATGAACACCAAACTCACCCAGTTGTGCTTCCGGCTCTCTCGCTCACAGAACAAAGCGCAATAGTATATTGCCATTACTCAGACGTCGATCTTCTGCGAGAGTGCTGTACTACCCCGGACGAACCGGTCCGCGGATGTACTCAGATAACTGTCAACAGCATGGTCCTACCACTAACTAAAAGCTATTGGTCGACCACATGAGGCCGACTTCCTGACGATTCGTTCGATGGTTGAGACAGGCGAAAGCTTGGAGAGACTACGACGATTTATGGAGCCCTACGCCACCCTTTTGTCATTCCGGGTGGTTAGAGCGGAATGTATCGCGACGAAAAAAAGTTCAAGCTCAAAGTTTATATATGTACGTAGTTAGTGACAAGAGGCTCAGAGCTTATTACAAGTATTGTGTGCCAAAATCTAGGTGTGTTTACATTATTGCTTATCCCTTAGGAATGAAGGCGTGAGACTATAAATAGAAAAATATTCACCTTTAAATTAGCAATCAGACGACGGCCATCATAATACTTCAGGTCAGCCTATTGGACTCCTCTGTTGCACCTAACTTATGTTCAGCAGTCTTTATATAATACCATATTCATTACGCTTGGCAGATAATCATATTTAGCATTGTAAGTTTCCTAGGAGAATATACAGCATTAGATCTCCTAATCTGATTTTACGACTTGCAGGGGAAAAAAAGTCGATTTGCTGTGTGGTGGCGGTTACGTATAGTATAGGGTTCATGGTTTCTCGAGCTTTTCAATTTCTCGGGTCTCGAGAATTCTCGAGGCTTCTCGGGTTGTCGAGAAATTTACATTTACGTACGTTTTCTCATATTATTTGGTTCCAATAACGTCAACAAATTCAGTGGTTTTCTTCTCAAATAAAAGTATCAAATTAATTTCATCCATCCATCCATCCATCAGCCCGTAAACGTCCACTGTTGGACATAGGCCTCCCCACGAGAATGCCATTCACAATGGTCATGTGCCACCGGCATCCAGCAGTTTCCTGCGACCTTCATAATGTCGTCAGTCCACCTAGTGGGGGGTCGTCCTACCTAGCGTATGGATGTGGTCTATGGTACTATAACCTTTTCGGAAACCAGATTGTTCAGGCGGCTAGAAGTCGTCTAGCTTGCGCGAGAGTCGGTTCGTAATGACTCTTGAAAACAATTTGTACACATGGCTCAGGAGTGAGATGTGTCTGTAATTCTTTAAGAGCGTTTTATCGCCTTTCTTGAAAAACAGCACCACCACACTCCAATTAATTAATTATAAAACGTTTATTGATTATATTCAAAAACATTAATCTTATGAATAAGCTAATTAACTATTTTTGAAAAAATACAGAAATAATATTATTCAGACTCATAGTTATAATGACAGCACCATTTTTGGCTGATTTTTTAGAACTTTTAAACAAAAGAAGCTTCTATTAAACTAAACAAAAAATCAACATGAAAGAAAACGTTAATATCTTAAATTCAGGTAGAAAATAAATGTAAATTATAATTAAATTACAATCACAGCACCATTTATGGCATGTTAATTAGAATAAAAACAAATGAAAACTTTGCAAGATCAATGGAACATCTCACGCTGAGGAGCTGAACATACAGACAGACAGATATGATGTACATGATTTCTCGAGTTCTCGACTTTTCTCGAGCTTGATTTCCCGGGAACAAAGCCTAACGATTTGAACATGAACAATGAACAATGCACACACAAACAACAATGAACCCTAGTATAGTATGGGTTACTATACGTATACATTGCTCGTGTATATCGTAAAAGAACTACATCGCGTCTTAGGCCAACTTAATCTGATGCCATCTGGTCAATAATTACATTCCTAAGTAGGTTTGAGTTAGATAGACTTTCGGTCGTAACTATTTGCAATATGTTTGATGTAAAACGAGTACATATTGCGCTGACAATAGGGCACCTAACGACAAATTTGCTGGTAATGAAAACAATATCTTACCATTATAAGTTATACGCTAATGTTTCTACAGATTTGCTGAGTTACCAAGTAGGTCGAGACCGCAGCTCACATCCGCCAGCTGATGAAAAACAGGCGAGAGAAATAAAACATCTAAAGTTGGTTCGTATGATTTTAGCATATCACAAATTGGAGTTGAGTAACGCTAATACTTCGAGGTTGTATTCATAGCCGAAGTCAAGGAATGGGTCATGATGACCCATTAGATTGGTGGTGAGAAGTAATACGGCGTGTTGAGGCCGCACAGTTCGGATGGTTTTACCGATATCAGACAATAGTCCGTCAAAATGTCGTTTATAAACAAAATACGGAATAAATAGGCAACTATAATTCTTATCCATGTAGTGACGGTTTTTACTGGTCATGTTCCGACCACATCCCGAGAAATAATATATGCGGGTGACTGGACCGGGGAATAGTCCGTCATCCGCAGAGAGGCTGACCGCGTGAGGGCGACACCTTGGCAGTCAGCCGGACAACTAGTTCTACGAGGGGGACGGTACCCGAACGGGTAAACCGTCGGGCTGGCCACGGATGTCAAGCAAGCGGTACCAGTGGCCGGCCCAGTAGCGTTGGGTAGGGAATACAGTAGGCGGCCACTGGCTGCCCTTACGTCGCCCCAGACGGAACGAGCGGCGTGTGTCCGGACCATAGACTATCCAAAAAAAAAAGAAATAATATTATATACAGATGTATAATTTGTATATAATAATTCCTCAAAAGTGTATGTTATTGTCATGAACGAAATATCTTTACCATAATGCATTAATTTTAATTTTGAAATAGAAAATTTTGAAGATATTTATTATATTTCCCCTATAATGATGCAAAAATAAGTAAATATTGATTCATAGTTCTTAAAGGTTATTTCGTCTTCAAACGATGCAAAGTATTGCCATGTGCATTCTAGAGAAATTTAAAATTCACGATATTGTGCCCTAGGCTGTGGAGCGATTGTTGAAGCAGAAGGAATCGTTGGAACAGCAGTTGAAGTCAACGGCCATACAAGCACCCCAACAGGCCATGTACGTCGCCACGGGCAGTGCTATTGTACAGGTATGATAACTACACCAATGATGATATTAACAGTTCCCCTCGCTACAAATTCATGTCTCTTACTGTAATTAATTTCCACTACATTTAATAAAATATTGTCCAATATATATTAAAATCAAGAACTTTCTCAAAATCCCAGACTATTACTGCTTTTAGAAAGAGAAAGACGTTAAATATACGTAGTTCTTTTTAGCTAATTCAAATACCAATCTTTTTGAATATTGATCAACGCCACCCACTGAAGCCATAACAAGAAGTTAAAGTTGGAATTGACTGACACAAAATACACCGAGAGTCAATCGCAATTCCACTGCGAAATTGAACATGAAACGAGATTGTTAGCAGTAAATGCCAGCTGACAGTAGTGACACTGGAGTTTAATAATCAGTTCCAGTGGCCTGCTCAATAGACAAAAAGGGAAAACGGAAATGGGCTAATTCTCCCAAATAGTTCATGGCCCGGCCCTAAAGAAGTCCTGTGTCATGTCTGTCCTTTTTTCCTTTGACTTTATGTAATAGTTACTTATCAAAGATGAAAATCTGGCCTACATTTTCATTCCCTATTTTTTTTGCAGAACCAACAAATAACTGATATTATGAAAGAAAACCAAAAACTAAAAAAAATGAATGCGAAATTAATTAATATTTGTAAGAAGAGGAGTAAGGATTCTAACAGAGAAAACGAAGAGCCGACTAATCTAAATTGAAATTTCTCCTATTTTTAACAAATATTATTTTGTTAACTATTTATAATATCTCTAATTAAACATGGCAATTAGCGATTATGTCATACACAATATAGGTACATTACTATTTTAGACTTGAGTGTGAAGGAAACGAGAAGTTTGTAACCATCTTAAGACAGTATTATTTTAGTATACAATTTCGTACCATAATATAACAAAGTAAGCTTACTTTACTGTAACATTATTTTAAAATGTCACTTTATATAATTCATTCGTGAGACAGATAAAATAAAATACATTCTATGACATAAGACAATATTACATTTTAGAGATGTTGCATGTTACACAACTGAATAATATTATTTTAAGATTGAAACGAAAATATTCTCGAAACATATTGCATCATAAAATTGAATTTAGCTATTTACAACCATAACACTTTAGAACCAACTTGATTGTTGACTATATTAAATAGCTATTATGCAAACTTGATAGGATTATTTTATTGACGCACCTTGATTGTGACTGATTTTGACCTATAATTGTAATAATACTCATTAATTGCGACAAACTTTAATGGTTGTTTTAAATATCTTACATACTGAATTTCTTTATGAACCCAGTTAAATGTTTATTAGAAATATATTAGATTGGAAATTGGTTGTAGTTCTATAGTATCAACAAGCTGGACTGGTTGATGATGATTTATCACTAATAAATCTAATTATAGAATATTTGTATTCAATTTATTAGGAGTGTTTTAGATTGATTAGTTGCAGTTCTACAGTCATAAGTGGTTGGACTGGTTGGCTACAAATCAAATGTCCTTAAAAATATGTTTATAAATAAAATATTAATATGTTGACTAAAGAAATTTATATGCATCGACTAGAAATATTGTTTTTTATTTTTTAGATGTTACATGCTAATAACATGCAACAGCATGACAGAATGATTGAGTGTAGGTGAAATTATTTCTGATTCGATTTTTTTGGAATTTACAACATAACATTGCTACATTTATTAAAATTTAAATCAATGGTCCTATGGGCTTAGGTCTCGAGTGTCTAAAAATTTTAATTTTTTTTTCAATGTACTTCAGCAGGTTATATAAGACTGTGTTTTATAAAATACCATTCCATAAGCATTTATAATCTGAATGTGCAATGTGATTAGAGCAATTTTGTGTATAGGTGCCATTGTAGTTCTAAATAAATCTCATAGGCTTAGTAAATGCCGTACAATATAAGTATTATTAGGCTGTACTTAAAATGTTGGTGCCTAACATTTGATAACAAGTGAGAAGGGAGATATTTATTTAACAAATTAAATTTCTAACTGTAAATAATCCTTGTAATACTCTTTATATAATTGGTAGGTTAACATTTTGATTTATTTCAACACGAAAATGGGAACACTGTGTCTGCTAAAGAATGGATCAACAATAATCCGAATGTTGAATAAAAAATGTCACTTGTAGAATTTGTTGATATCAAATAATATTATATCATATTGACTACAGTAATCTAATTTAGAGGTGTTATATTTGCTTTCAATAATTATATACGGAATTCCTTCTTTAAAACTGTGCTCGATCCTGTAGTGGAAACAGTATTAATATTACCTAAAATAATTTTAATTTATTGTCTCCCATCTTTGTATTAATAACAATGTTTGTGTACTAAAGAGATTTATGTTGATTTTGATTTTTCAGGGCAGATTTTTTATTATCTTTTTAAAGTACAATACTTGCATAAAGAATTTTATTGCATTAAAAAATCTGTCCCTATTTGTATTATAACTTTTATGTTCAAGATACCAATAAAATTATTCGAATTGTTTGATTTTGGCTATTAATAAAAAAAAACCCACAAAAAATGCATAAGTTTATTATATAACAACAAGAATACACAGTTCAACTGAATGTTACAGACAAAAAAAAATAAGGATACCTCGATTTCTAACCTTAATATCACTGAGATATCTCATCATCCTTACATCCATCAGTATTTTTTCTTGATTCATCCTCTTATAATGGTATCACACTTCTAAATTTTATCCTTTTGAAGTTTAGCTTCAATTTGAGTATCAACTTTCATTAGTTCTATTTTAGAGTTTAGTTCTAATAATTCTTTATCTTCTAATGGTTCACTAGTTACTTTATTACCGTTTTCTATAATTTTCTTAAAATTTTGGACTTCAATCGCTGTGTCAGTATTAACTTTCATAAGAAGTTCTATTCTGGATGGTAGTTCTGCTAATTCCTTTCTAGATTTTTCCTTTGAACACGGTATTGTATTTGCCTTTTGTTCTAGTTGCTCAGCGAATGTGTTCCTACCAGCAAGTTTGGCAAGCTCTGCTGCTAAATACAATGTTTCCCGATCAGAGTATTTCGACAGACTATGTGCAGCTTCAGATACATCGCCCAATGCCATATAACTGTGAAAATAGAGAGCAATCTCACTTATAATATAAATACAAAATGTTGGATTGGATGGACTTTCGTTGCTCAAACACCACAAAGGCTTGAAATTTATTAAATTTGGCACAGAGATGAAATAGTATAGGACAGTACAAGAGGTACTTTTTATGCCAGAAAAATACTGACCCCGACAAACGTCGCGAGCACAAGTTATTATTTCTATATATTTAAAAAGTGATGTTCATATGAACAATATTTACTCCAAAGATAATAAATAGATATTATTATAGCATTTTATTTAAAATACAGCCATGTAAGTACTGCAAAGGAGAGGACTGCTATTAATACTTGCCATATAGCTGAGAGTCGCGAATTTCCATTACGGTATGCATCCTTCGCCCACTGTCTTAGAGTGTCTTCTGCAATACTGTCCATATACCTGGAATAATAATTCATAATCATTTATCATATGTATAAAAACGAAGTAAGTATATAAATGTGTACATAAAAGACATTTTTCTAGTCTCTTGTCCTTACTAGAAAAAAAGCTAAATGGTGACCTTATGGCAAGTGGTATGGTATGCTATCCACGGATTAGTGGCAGAATAAGAACAATTCACCAAACTTTCCTTACCATAGGTTTCAAAAAATTATCTTGTATACGTATCTATTAAGTAAAAATACAGTTTCAGTACTGGAGGGAAACCTAAGTGTCTTTTAGTGTATTTTACCTGTTATATTAAATAATGTTATAGCATTTTATGTAATTTAAGGCAGAGGTAGTGCTAAAGTGAAGTGAAAATAACAGTGCTTTACATAATTTCATTTCCTAACAAAATTGCCAGAAGGTAACATTAAAAGTGTGGTCAGTACATACTTTCGTAAGAGGAGATTTGACTTACTGGAAAATAATATGATTATATACAATATATAATACAATTCCTTGAAAAAAAAGGACACATTTCAGCGATCCTTCTTTTCCACGGTGAAACAAAGATGATGTAATGAAAGTGAATAACATCTCTACAAGAGAAAGAACACTTTAAAATAAAACCCTATGCCAACCCGTCTGACGCCAATAGTGCGGTAGGGTAACTTTCATTTTATTGTAGAATTGCCATGTCTGAAAGTGGAACGTATATGGGTTGAAGAAGCAAGGCAGTTTTCATCTAAATATTTTGTTTTTAGCTATACCGTATTTATTTTATTACCTCTAAATAAAAACATCCTTAATCATGTATATTTCCGATACAAACTAGTTTCATATATACAAGGCATCTGACGATGGTTAATTTTTCACATTGACAGAAACATGCTTATGAATTTTATAATCATTCAAATAACGGGTAAAAATCTATCTAATCATTTGTGGTCCTCAATGAAATCCACTCTGTACAAATGGTCAGTGCTTATTTGGATTCTTAAAACAATACGCCATTTCAAATATATCCTATTCTATTTTGTTTAAAATTGTAAAACCAATTACCTTATGCGACACAGTACGTAAGCTTCTATAAAGAGTTTCGCTTCGGTGAGAACAGCTACTGCACCCTTTATATCGTGGATACTCAGTAGTGCTGCCACTTTCCTATACACTGCTCCACCGTATAATCTGTTGTCTATAAAATAAAGGTAACATATTTAATATTCTAAGGGTATATACCCATAATCTTGCATGCTATGTGTGATCACCGATAGTCCCCACCCAAATTACTATAGTTATCCGTGTGGTGACACAATAATAATACAATTCACCACCTTCTTTCTTGCTTGGATTTCTAAATGATATTATATGCAGATAATATTGATGCAAAAGTGAAAGATAACTTGATCTAAATCCTTATGACAGCCTATCTAACCAGAGTGGTATAGTAGGTCAATTACCGTCTTACTGTGTGGGCTTACCCAACAATGGAATGTATGTATATGGGCTAAGAAGAAATCTACCTACCACATAGCTTTTCCTCTTCGCCCTTCGCCATCATACGATCGATTTGCGCCACATATAGCTGCATAGCATCTTTCCAGTATCTGAAAAATAAACCATATACATGTGGAACAAGTAAATGTGAAACCTTTAGAAATATAAACGACGAGAAAATCAGACAAACTCACAAGAAAAAATAAGAAACATATCTTATTACCCGCATCTGTCTTATTACCCGCGAACTTATCAGCGAGGTACCAAGCGTATGCGCAGTCGCATAAAACATTGATAAGCAGCCTTATTGAGTTAAAGTCATCATTTCAGTCCACATGTCCCACTGTTGAGCTCAGGGCCTCTTCCACAGTAGAAAGGAAATTGACCTACTATACCTCGCTGGTCAAACGTGTTGGTATAGGGTTTTATTTCGAGTTTTCCTTCTCTTGTACAGATGCCATATGTATATTATATCCCTTAATCGTATTTTACGATACCTACGGGTAAGAGTGAGAGGTGGTGAATTGTATTCTTACTACTGAAATTTATTATTTAACATGCTTGATTATTTATAAAAACTTTATTACGAGCGAAAAATTATCCCATGTGTGAGAATCATTTTTCGCTCGTAATCAAGTTTTTGCATTCTTACTCCATCACCACACGGAAATGAGTTGAATAAAAGTACGATTTTGTTATATATTAGTAAGATAGTTTAAAGGGTGTAATGCAGAAAAGAGTATGAAAGTAAAATTAATGCGGTCGAAATGCGATCTCTACGGCAAATCTGTGGAGTTAGGCTGATCGATCGCATTCGTAACTACGACGTAAGAGAGCGAGTAGGTATGAAAGAAATTGTATTGGTGTAAAGATGCGAAAGGGAATGCTCCGATGGTTCGGACATGTGGAAAGAATGCCGAACGAACGTCTGGTTAAGAAGATATACAATGCGAAAGTGGAAGGATGTAGGTACCGGGGAAGACCGAGACTAACCTACCTAGACCAGATCGGTCATGTACTGAAGGAAGGTGGAGTCAAGAGTCTCCGAAACCGGCGAGCGTGTATGAAGAGAATTATGAATGTTGAGGAAGCAAGTGAAGTATGCAAGGATAGAGTTCTCTGGCACTCTGTTCTGTTCTCTCTACCTACCCTGCAAGAGACATGGCGTGATGGTATGTATGTATGTGTAATAGTACTTTTCCGTTGCGGACTTTCGTTACTGAACATTAAAAGCGTATGAATTAAAACTTACTTGAATGAAACACAAGGCGCCATACTAAGCAGGTATGGAGTGATCATGTCATTCTGACTGGCATATTGCAACATGGCGTCGATATTACCTCGGAAAATCGATAACACCACCCACTGTTCGAACGCTTCCACTTCAAGCATTCTTTCCACTGTAAATAATAAAACATAATTATAATTTAACCAACCTTGCTAATATTATAAGCTAATATATATTAGGTCCTTACATATGAAATTAGCGTTTTGTCGTACTGACCACTTTGATCTGAAATATCTCCTCTTTGGTTAAGAATTCCAAATTCAAATTTATAAATTTGAGTTTTGAAAACAGTCATTCATTTGCTTTTCCCTCATTGCTTTTTTCTTTGGCGTCGCTTATTAGCGCACAATGGAAAACATGAAATAACGGTATATTTACGATTACGAGTTCTACCGTGGCACCAGTGTTGCAGAAACAGCTCGAAGGATTAATGATGTGTACGACGCTAATGTCGCAAAAGAAAGCACGGTACGATTTTGGTTTCAACGTTTTGGTTCTGGAAATTTCGACCTTCAGAACCAACCCCGTGGACGGCTGGAGACCAAAGTGGGAAATGAAGAATGAAAGGCTGTTGTGGAAGCGGATCCATCACAAAGCGCTTCAGATATAGCTGCAGGCTTCGTGGTAAGTGACAAAATTGTTTTAATCCACTTGAAGCAAATCGGGAATGTAAAAAACTTGAACGATGTGAATCGAACTTGCAAACACGCGTCGACTGCTGTGTTACTTTGCTCAAGACACAATAATGAAGGGATTTTAAATCGAATCATTACTTGTGATAAAAAGTATAAACTGTACGATAATCGGAAGCACTCGTCGCAATGGCTGAACCCTGGAGACCCAGCGAAAACCTGACCTAAACGAATATTGACTCAGAAAAAGTTACTTGTGAGTGTTTGGTGGACTAGCACTGGTATTGTTCCCTACAGCTTTCTAAAATCTGGCCAAACGATTACGGCAGATATCTATTGTCAACAACTGCAAACCATAAAGGAAGAACTAGCTGCTAAACAACCGAGATTGGTCAATCACTCTAGGCAACTGCTGCTTCACGACAACGCAAGACCACACACTGCACAACAGACAACTACACGGCACAATTGGAATTTGGACAACTTCTTATAAGGAAAAAAATTCAGCTCCGATGCGGCAATCCAAACCGCCTTCAAGAGTTTATTGATTCTCACCCCCATGGTTTTTTTTAGTAAAGGGATCAATTAACTACCTATAAGATAGCAAAAGTGCATAGATAACAATGGTGCATACTTTGAATAATTAAATATTTTACAAAAAAAAATTGATTTTATATTTCTTCCGTACAAAACGCCAATTTCATATGCAAGGACCTAATATTATCCTGTTTTTTTTTTTTTTTTTGGCGGCTATATATTAGCCTGTAGAGATGTACTCGTATATACGTGGCGTACTCTTGCATATTATGACGATTACAACTTTATATCTCAAAAATGGTGGCTCGTAGGAAAAAAGTATTAATACCTTTTTTGTAGATAATTTTATGATCTACAATTTTTGTCTGAAGTATTTTATACAACTTACCGTTTTGATGAAAATTGTGAAAAACTAATTTTTGACCTTTGACCTTGAATTTTTTTCCATAGAACGGAAAAATGGGGAACTTTCAAATTTTATTTTTAATCATATTTTAAACAATCTGATTTTCAGCTTGTTGGGAATTTATGTAGCTTTACTCTTCTATCTGATGATCTAATTTGACCGGACTATTATAATATTAGAAAGGTTGGTTATGTTAATGTTTGTTCCTTTGTTTGTTACACTCTCACGCCTAAAGGCCTAAAACGATTTTGAAAATTCTTTCACCAATGGTATACGAATAACAAGGAATATATTTTATCCCCGTATTCCCACAGAAGCGAAAACTACGCGGGTAATACCGCGGACATTTGCTAGTTAAACAATAATACTTTGAAGGCAATTCCGAGTGAACTTTGACCAACAATACAAGTCAACAAGCTAATGGATAAATGGAATATTCAATCTAGTTTGTAGACAAGAAATAAGAGTTAGTTCTCTCTACTCATAATCATCTCAGCTCATATACGTCCCACTGCTGGGCCCAAGCCTCCTCCACACAATAACAGGGTAATTTACGTATAGTACCATAATGGTCAGATGGGTTAGCAGAGTTTTATTTTGAATTCTCCTCTTGCTTTTATGTTTTATGCATATTATATCCTTAAGGAATCTTTTACGACACCCACGGTTATGATCCTCTCACCATCTACTACTGGAGTAGGTCTTCCCCATAAACAAAGGGATAGTTTCTGCAATCGCCACACCTGGCAGGCGCGTTGGCGATAGCAGTGAGATGTTATGCATTTCTCAGAATAGAGCTGCACGCCTAGTGAGGCATTTAGCTTAGTTTATAAATTATTGTACATATATTATTAATTTTTAATAAAATCTAATATGTATAGGTTTTAGAGCAATGAAAGTTAAAATTTTATTCTCTGAGATTTTTTATGTGTCTGTATGTTTGTATCTTACCCAAAAACTTGCCGCATGGAATTGAATACAGTTTTCACCAATTTTATGCCTAAGAGGTTTAATTTCAAATATAATAACTGTAATACTTACTCTCTTTATCTAATAGTTCATTAATATCGTTGATACTTCCAAAGATTTGTACAAAATTGTATTTAGGTGCTTCACTATACAAAATATTATCCTCCTCCCCCTTAGCATCAGAGTCAAATAACTTCTGGTACATTCTCCAAGCAGCCGTGAAGTTACAGGAGCTTATTTGCTTATGTATTGATCGTAAGATGTACTTCTTTAGTGGTTTCTTCGACACATCCAAGTGGGCCGTTGTTTCTGATGCTTCGTTTTCCCCTTCCTTTTCTTCTCCTTTCTCTTCATCTATATCCACATCCTCAGTGCGTTTCTTGATTTTCTTATCAAGCTTTTTAGATTTTGTATTCGTTTCATGTGTAAGTACTACAATTCCAAAAAAAAAGTATTTAAAAAAAAATGTCAAGTTAATTTTTCTTGGACTTTGTATTCGCTACATTTGGTGGTTTACAAACAAACAGCTCATCTGACTTTTTAAAGATGCAAATTAATGGACACAAATAACACCAACATATTTTTTGCACCAAGTATTGCGCTGTGTGGTAATCGAACCAGCGACACATGCACGATAGATTGGTATCTTAACCATTACGCTATCTGTCATCATCATCATTTCAACTCATATGTGTCCCACTCCTGGGCTCAATACTCCTTCATAATAGGAGGGATATTGATATGCTATACCAATATTGTCAGACGAGTTGGTATAGAGTTTTATTTTCAGTTTTCCTTCTCAAATGTTATATGCATTTTTGAGGTGATTCCTCAGGTGTTGTGCGGAATAAAAGCCGTGGACTGTATATTACTATATTAATGAAGTTAATTAAAAACTAGTACAGTGTTGTCGCAACTGCAGCGAATATAAAACGAATAATAAAAAGTAAAAAAATTAAAATATAATATGCGCGCGCGTTAGACGACGATGTTGGTTGTATGAATTGTGTGCGGTCGACGCGGCGAACAGCTGTTGATCCACCCACACCGCGCCGACTAGATGTCTTAACACGCATATTATATACATTAATCGTCTTTTATGACACTTACGGGCAAAATAGAGGGTGGTGAATTGCATTCTCACTTTGTCACCACAAGGAAAACCATAACCATTTGTACAGTCAACTTATAAACTTGAAATATTACTACAAGACAACTCACCTTCGTAATTTTCTGATTTGTGATCATTAATATCCCACAGACGTAGGCAACAGTCCCCACCGCCAGACAATATCTTGGTGTCAAACTGCGGCATCGCCAACCAAGAGGCGCCTAGCGAGTGTTTAGAGTGATTGCCAAATATTGAGATACACACGCCTGATAATATATTCCAGACCTGTTAAAATCACATTTTCATCATGTTAGATCATATATGTATGAGATACTTCTACTGGGGTCCAGCTTTCTCTAAAATGGGAGGGATTATAGTAGGTACTATACTGATCAGATAATTTGGTATAAAGTTATATTTCGAATTTTCTTGCAATATTAATTGTTTGGGTTCCTCATACCAGTTTTCGCCAACTACCCCCTACGCACAAAACGTATATAAGTTGGAAAATATAAAAATATAATTAATTATGAGTCATTATGGAGGCCATACACGCTAGGTTTTGCATGATGGTTTTAGCTGTGCATGCATAACCGACAGGCATAACCGAGTTTCATATTACACATACATGTTAGAGTTTGCATGCACAGTTTTGCCATTAAATCTCAGTTGAGCTACGTGACGGTATGTGTAGGATGCCTACTTCTCAGTTCGTAGCACACGTAGTACGACAATTAAAAACAGAGAACTGTGTCAGGCAAGCTCGCCGGACGCCACACACGCTCGGTTATGCTTGGGCACAAAAATAACCGAGCGGCAAAAATATCAATTTTGATATTCGCTCGGTTGCATGTACATGCAAAGATAACTGTGAAGTTTTATCACATACATGCTAGGGCTTCCCTGTCGGTTATGCATGCACAGTTAAAACCATCATGCAAAACCCAGCGTGTATGGCTTCCATTAGTTTCGCCTTAAGTGTTACTTGTGTAACCTAAAATTTAGAGGTTGTTGATAAAAGCGGAGACAAGTAGTCTTTTACGATTCACTCACAGGAAAGGAAGAAGTGGTAACACATTGTATTCTTATTTCGTCATCACATGTCTATATTCTATAAGATTTTATTTTAAAATGTCCTACTCTTACAGTGCTTATATTACTGAATAGATTTTAAGATTCCCAAGGGAAAGGAGGAGGTGGTCACCATTTGTAATCTAAATAAATTTGTCACCACATGAGAAATATTACTTAGCTTTAAAATAATACTGATGGTTGACTACTAATAAATCTAAGAGAGTACAAATGTCCAAACACTAATAGAATAATAAACAAAATGGCTAAATAATTTATAAAGGAATATTACCCTGACAGTTGTGTCTTGTGATGTAGACAATAGCAGTTCATCTCGGTGTGGGCTCCAATCAATTTGTAGAACTGATAACTTATGTCCAGACAATGTCTTCCATGTAACCAGTTCACATACTCCACCTTATAACATATAATAAAATCTAATCATAACGGGTGACTTATGATAAAAACCAAGGGACACGGTTTGACAGATTAAATTTATAAATAAACTGGCCTAACTTGAAATCCAGGTGTTTTTTAAACAATACTCTGCTATAATACATAAAACTTGGTGTTACAGGCGAATTTTGCAATCGTAGAATAGATGCATTCGCTACCATACCCAGAAAGATCACTTATAGATCTCTCAAAGTATTATTATAGGTATTTCACTATAATCAAAATTTTAAATTAGTAATAATTTTTGCATGTAAAATTAAGAAGACTTCTACAATAATAATTAAAAAATTCCATCAGAAAAGTTGTAAGCTTCTTCTGTTATATCTGGTATGGTCATAATTTGTGTTCAGCAGTTTCATATTTTTAAAGTTCTCCGTAATACAAAAAATTGTTTCTTAGTGCAGTATTGTAAAGACAATTAGATGGGAAGTTCGACTATTATGTTACGTTTGTATTTGTCTAATTATAAATATTTTAATTGTAGCTTGCTCAATATAAAAACAAATGTTTTCATGTATGAATATAGCTTTTAGTTCTATTTATATGCCATAAAAATAGCCAACATCCTAACTGTATTGCGTGATCTCAGTTGGTTTTAAATTTCGCAAAAGTATCCTTTTATATATTGCCCACTCTCCTGACTTTAAATCAATATTGAAGACTCCCATGGGAAAGGATTCTCTTGATCCGTCAAGAGCGATTAGATGGAGTATAAAGAACAATAATTTATTACTAAGCTGGCAGGGCGTGGTCCTACTCACCTTCTTTCTTCTTATATTCTAATAAGTAAATATTGTGACTTTTATCCGGCGAGCAGACAGCAATGAGATTCTTGTAGGGAGACTCTTCACTAGAATGTGACGTTTGTAGTGGATGCCAATCCATTGAATGGATCATCTTTCTGCAAATAAGAATATTTAAGTATTCCTGATTAATTCTACTAATAAAAGGGAAAAATAAAATTCAACTAATGAGTTTTAAAAAGATCGTTATTATTGAAGCTCCTCTTCGTCACGAGTACTCTTAAAGGCAATTTATACATAAATTTTAATTTAAACATAGATGATGTTCAGAGGAAACACAGGTTCGTTTACGAATCAGTACGTGCATTTTATATAGAAATACATATTTAGATTTTACTATATCTAATAAGATAAGAGTGTCAGACAAAAACATATTACTTTACATTTTTTTTTGCTTATGTATATATTTTTTTATTATTATTATAATACAATTTTAGATTTAGTAAATAAGAATGTCCGACAAAATCATATTACATTTTTATTGCTTATGGTGGCAAACGAGCAAGCAGCAGCCCTGATGGTTACCGCTACTCATGGATCTTCACAATACTAGGTACCCCTAGTAAGCTAAGCCACTGTCTTCTAATCAATGCAATTGTCTTGCGAGTGAATTGAACCCATGAAACTAGCACTGTAGGTCATATCTTAACCACAACTGTGTAGTCAATCATCATCATTCTCCTACTCTTATCCCAATTACTTGGGGTGGATACAATATGTACTCTTGTTGCATAGTACATATTATAAAAGTTATCGGTAATAGTTTTTGATAATAGTTGTATGACCAGCCGCCTGTCAGACGCCAGCCCTCCTTGGGAATGTAATTGTTGACCAAACGGCATCAGATGGAGTTGGCCCAGGTCATTATAAGGCTCTTAGTCGTCTTTTACGACATCCACGAGCAAAGTAAGGGTTGGTAGTATTCGTAGCCGGTACCACACAGTTGTATAGTCAATGTATGTATGTATTAACATTGCCACATCCCCATCAGCTTTTTCATTGGTATTACTGATATTGAGGCAACGCGATTAACTAGCGACGTTCCTCACTATGTCTGCGTAACACATTGCATAACTAAAACCTACATCTATTATAAAAAATATTAGTAACGATTAAGATAGTAGTAAATTTTCCTAATCTGAATTTACAGATTACCCTGTCAACATGTGTGCTTTCACTGGACTTTCAAGGTCTATCTTCTATGTCTATAGTCTAACTAATATGGAATGTAATAAAATTACCACTTACGAAAAAGGGAATGCTATAGCTTGTACTTTATAGTTATAAGGATCAAGGATAGCCACGCCGCCACGATGGGAGCCAACCAGCATACCCCGGGTTGACCAATTAACTGCTGCCACCTCCCACTTCTCACCTTCTACCATCACTACTACGGGAATGGGCGCTGAAATATAAAGTGAGCAACAATTGTAGCCCCGTCGATATTTTTTCATTCTACCACGACACATACCAACCCCTAGTGATTGTTTTTTTTAAAGACACTGCAGATGCACGTGCATATCACCCTGCACTAAAGAAATAATTGTGTTTCTGGAGAATTTTACAAACATGTGATTAACGCAGATAAATTACATCCAGACTCAGAACAACAGTTTTTGGATCGCACAAAGTATTGCACTGCGTGGGAATCGAACCCACGAAACTAGCACGAAAGGTCGGTATCTTAACTACTACGTCGTCTGTGCAGTCTAGATATCTAGTTTTCGAAAATAGCTAGATAGAATAGATATCTAGATCTCGAAGGTTCCTCGGTCGACTAGACTCTCAACGATCTATAATACTTGGTGCGATCAGAAATCACCACGATTTCACTTGCGTAGAGCCCGTTCCCGTGGGTATACGGAGATAAAATATAGTCTATGCTACTCACTGATAATGTAGCTATCCATTGGCGAATGTATTTTTAAGATTAGTTTAGCGGTTTAGGCGTTAAAGCGTAACAAACACATTCGCATTCCCATTTATAATATTAGTTATAGTTGTCACAAAATAAAAGGCCCGTTTTGACATTTGTCTTAGCGATGGATATAGTGATATAACCATACGACTCGGTACTCGATACTCACGATAAATCGATTCAAGTTTGCATGAGTATTTGATCGATTTGAATATGTATTGTAAAGTGCATTATTAAAGTTCTGATTTGAAAATTTAAGTTAAAACTTTGATATTGTAGGTATTTTGAAATGATACAATGTTATGAAAGGTCAATTTTCTATCATTTAATATTTGTATTGCAATTTTGTGATTGAGTGAATGTTTCACTCAATCACAAAATAAAAAATCGAGAAAAAGTGCATCTTCAATTTCTTCATTTTCTTCAAATGATGAGCCAAAATTGTCAGTTGAGCTATCGTCACCCGTATCTATTATATTGTCAATATTGACGTCTCTGTCATAGTCTTCCTTAATTATTTTCGAGTTTTCTACCACTCTTGCCCAGTCTTCTTTAGTAATTTTGGCACAAGCTTCATTCAACAATGTCATAATTTTCTTAGTGGAGAATGGCGGCTTTGTATTGTGGCGTGCTGCGTATCCTTTCATTTGAGTCCAGATCAAAGCATTATACTGACAATGGTATGGTGGCGTTCTTATCACTTTGTGTCCATGCTGAACCACTCTGTGAATTTATTTGCGTCCATTTCTTCGTGATATTTTTTTGTACTTTTAGACTCAATTGCGAGCAAGGCATCATTAAAAAAAAACTTCCCCCAGCTGATTCAGCGTGGCAGATTATTAAACGTCCACCTTTTCTCATTGGCACTTTTGAGCAAGATGCCTTGGTATCGTCCGACCACGACTGCGGCAAGGTATGATTCGAGTTCAGCCAAATCTCTTCGACAAATATGACATTGTCCCAATTTGTGACTTTGTTAGCTCCAAACTCATAACTTTCAGTAAAGATCAATACACAGCTGGTGAAATTCAATAATTCTAAACACTAGTATTAAAATTAATAAAAGCCATAGAGGCCACCTTAAAAGAAAATATTTTGATCGATTTATTTTTTCTTTAACCGATTATTAATAGTCTGTGGACAATATGAAAAAATCGTTATGCACGGCACTTGGCCGAGTGGGCGGTACCCAACAATGAAAAATGTAATTACCTTCAGAACATTTCGATCGGTAAAAAATAGACAACTTCTTGGGCGTGAACTGTCAAAACGGGCCTTTTATTTTGTGATTACTATAGGGCGTAATACTCGCGTAAACATCACATAGGTACAAACATACACACTGATTGTTACAGATTAAGATATTAAAAATTAACATACCTTGACTGGGTTCACTAGCGTTATACACTACTAGATCAACACCCCCGCAAACATACAACTGCATACCCTCGCCCCACGATAGGGAATATATCCCCCCACTGAGGGCAGGATTCAGCGTTTGAGCAGACTTCTCCGTTTTTCCACTCGTGTCTAATATACCTACCTGGGAAATAGAAGCATCTATAAGACAGGACACCACTGATGTCAACAAATCGGTACCGATGCTCACTCCAACGGCGATGGAGAGGGGATACGATAGGTTATGGGGTCGCATACTGCCCTGCCGTCGCCCAGGACGGTTCGGACAGTGTAGTTCAGACCATAGCCTGCCACAAAAACACCTTTTTTGTATGACGATAAGTAAGATGGCAATCCTATAATTGCCATCTTACTTATCGTCATACTTACATTTGTAACAAATACAATGATAATTTAAAAAAAAAAAAGAAATTATATTTCTATGTCATTGGATTTGTGTGTAAACAATAAAAAAAGTGATTATTCTGTTACTCAAATTTTTGACCGTTATACCTAAAACATAGGTTCTTAAGAATTAGTTTTCATATTTAGTACACTTTATCGCTGTGTGGTAGCGGCTACGAATACCAGCAACCCTTTACTCGTTGATGTCGTAAAAGACGACTTTTTTTATTGCTCATGGTGACAAATAAGCAAGTAGCACACCTGATAGTAAGTGGTACTGCCACCCATGGACCTTTGCAATACCAGGAGTATAGCTAGGCCGCTGCCAACCAAACTCAAACAGAAAGATAGGCTTCCGGCGCTCTCGCTCACCGAACAAAACACAGCAGCACATTGCCACTGCTCAAGCGTCGATTTTCTGCGAGTCTGGTACTACCCCGGACTGACCGCTTGCGGCTACAGACAGAAATCTGTCAATAGTGTGGTTCTACCACTATTGGATAAACGACCAAGAGCTTTGTCAACCTGGGTCAACTCCACCTGATGTCTAGTCAACAATTACATTCCCCGAGAGGGTTGAAGTCAAGCAGTTCGTCGTCAGGCAGGTCATAAAACTAAAGCTAAGAACTTTTGCAATATGTATGTTGGAAGAGGAACACATACGGCATCAACCCCAAGTAAATGGGATGAGAGCAGGATAATGATGAAATGATTTTGTAGATATTGATATTATGTTAGGAAGATGTCAATTAAACTATTATTATTATAATTGGCAAAAAAAAAATAGTAAATGCAATTATTAGCTTTGATAATAAGTAACAAAACATATATTTCCTCTTACCCTAGACTCGCCCGTACCAAAGGCAAGTAGATTCTCCTTTGTTGGGTGCCAGGCAACCGAGAGAACTTTTCCCTTCACATTTTGCCAATAAGCGTGCACTTTGCCAGGATATAACTTATTTTCGTCATCTGTAACAGTTGTTGACTGCCATACCCGAACAGTACCGTCCCCAACACCTATGGCGATTCTACAAACACCACAATATCAAATTAATAACAGTTAAGACATAGTAAAAAAGCCCATATAATTTGACAAGTTCAATTTTGTGTTTTTAATTATGAGAAATTTCTGTGGAGGAGATATCCTTTTTCTTTTTGCGGTGGACTATGGATGCGTCTCGCCCCGCCAAATAGGTCCGGGGTGACGGAGGAGATGGGGCGTGACCACATAGACCCACCATGCAAACACCTCTCTTCGCCGTGCGAGTGGGCCACCGGTACCCGATCTTTGTCTTCGGTGGCCGTGGAGGAGGTATCCTACAGCCTTTCTTATAACCCAGACAATATGTAGCGAAATTTTAAGAAGAACAAAAAAAACTATAAATTCGTTTAGATAACCAAATCAAAAAAGTAGTATAAACGATTTTCAATAAATTCCAAATGATAATAGATTTATTAATAAACAAAATATTGTATATATATTTTATTGTCAAAAAGCGTGTAATTCTTCCTGAGATATGTTCCAGACTGTGTCGTCCCGTTACCATGAACGGGATTATTTTTTATATTTTATTTTTATTATACCATAAAGTGTTTGAAACGTCGGGAAAAAAAAATCAAATACAAACGCGATAGAAACTATAAAAATAGTTTAATTTCAATACTCTAACCTAAACATCAAAAATAATTATGTATAAAAATTATTATTTTTATCAATATTTGTAAATAAAGAATTTATAGTTTATTTTTATTTCAATTAAAATTTTGTATTGCGATGCATAAAATTGGGATAATGACATCTATCGAGTCATACCAAAATCTGTTTTTTATTATAGGATATAAAAATCGCTAATCTTGTAAGGATAATGGGATAAACTATTTAAATTATGGCATTGTAATGTGTCTTGATAAGTATCCAAAGTTTCACAATAAAGATTAGAGTGAGAAAATCACGCTCAAAGATTCTGCTACATACAAATCAATTTACTGACTGCATAAATAGCGTAGTATTTAAGATACTGACCTTCCGTGCCGGAGCCATGGGTTCGATTCCCAGGACAATACTTTGTGTGATCCACAAAGAGTTATCCTGAGTCTGGATGTAATTTGTCTGCGTTAATTTCATGTTTGTAAAATCCACCACAATACAAGGATTATTTCCTTAGTGCAGAGTAAGTCTTTTAAAAAAGAGAGTAAGTCTTTTAAAAAAAAGTTGATATAAGCATGTTAAAAATGAAGAGCACTTACTTGCCAGCATCATACGGACAAGACCGCACATTATACAAGAATCCTCCACAAGTATTGTGAATCTCCAGTGCCTTATTATTCTTTAGACTATATCTTATTAAATTCCTATCTTGTGCTATGGTGTACACCGACCACTTTTCTGATTCGTAGTAAAACGGTGATTCTGGTGAATCGTAAGCGGTTTGTACCCTCGGAGCGTCAGACACAATTCCATATAAACCGCGTTTATGTAACGAGTGCACCACGCGATACTTTAAGCAGTTTTTACTGAAATGCAATTATGTGTTAGTATAATACTTTATAGACATATAATATTCTATCATCATCATCATTTCAGCCCATCGCTGTCTACAGCTGGTTGTAGGCCTCCCTCATGGTACGCCACAGAGTGCGGTCCTGCGCCGTTTGCATCCATCGACGCCCAGCAACTTTCACTAGATTGTCTGTCCACCTAGTGGGCGTCCTACACTGCGTCGTCCGGGACGTGGTCGCCACTCTAGAACCTTTTTTTTTCCAGCGGTTGTCGGTTCTTCGAGCGATGTGACCTGCCCATTGCCACTTCAGCGTGCTAATTCTTCGTGCTATGTCGGTTACACCCGTTTTTCTGCGGATTTCTGTATTACGGATTCTATCACGCAGAGAAATCCCAAGCATAGCTCGCTCCATAGCACGATATTCTATAGACTGCACAAATTTTAAACTGTACATACGGCATAGTGGTTAAGATACCGATCTACCATGCCAGGTGTCGTGGATCCGATTCCCAAGCAGGATAATACTTTGTTTGATCTACAAATTGTTGTTCTGAGTCTAACAGACACATCCACATCAGTTAATTATATGTTTGTAAAGTCCCCTGCAATACTAGGATTATTTCCTTATTGCAGGGTATTATTGTTTGCCACCGAAGACAAAATCGGGTACCGGTGGCCCGCTCGCACGGCGAAGAGAGGTGCTTGCAGGGTGGGTCTATGGGGTTGCGCGTCGCCTCTTTCGTCGCCCCGGACCGATTTGGCGGGGCGCGAACATGTCCATAGCCCACCGCAAAAAAAAAAAAAAGGGATATTATTGTTTTCTAAAAAAGAATATATTTCTCAGTATATTAGTGATGGAGAATACAATTCACTACCCTTTTTTTGTACGCTGGTGTCGGGAAAAGGCGACTGCGGAATACAATATGCAGATAACATCTATTCAAAAGAGAACTGGAAATAAAATCATATATCAACTTATCTGACTTGTTTGATATATTATGTCAATTTCTTTCCGACTAGAGGCTCAAGTCCAGCAGTGAGACGTATGTGGACTGAGATGATGACGGAGTAAGAATACCACACATATGTCCCATCTTTTTTTCCTAACAGAAAATAACAATAAGTATTGCAAGGTCATACCTATCAAGAAACAGTGGGTTGCACTCCAACAACTGGCTCCTTGCATCAACAAGAAGTAATGTATCTGGTTTGTACCATAGTATCGTTGGCCATCCATTGATTCTTGTTTTATTATTTTTATTAAAATGTGGCACCATACATGAGGCCACTTGTTTACCTGATTTGGACCATATCCGCACACCTCTGAAAATATTGAAAATAATAAGTTTTTAGAACATAGCACATTTGAAATAATGCTAATTATAGTATTTTCTTCTAAATTTAGTTATTGTGAGATCATTGGGCTTAAATAAAATGGTTAAATTTACATTCTAAGCCTGAAAAAAGAACAAATGTGAATTTCAAGCCCATCGCAAGCAATTTTTAATTCTTTTATCACCATCACAAGGCAGCTGTTTCACAATTATACATATTAATGATTTGGATAGATATTTACCGAAGCTACACTTAACAATTGAATATATGAGGTTAGTTTTTTTTCTATGTGGTGACAGATTATCCTTGTTCGAGGATAATGTAAAATACAAATAATGGATATAAACTTATACCAGCAGTACAAGATGAAAAAAATCTTGAAACATAACCTTATACCAACATAGTTAGAAAAAGAACATTTATCCTCCAGCTAGAACATTTGTCCTCCCATTGTTAATATGGCCCAAAAGTGTAAAGTATATGGACAGAATATGAAGTTACAACTTCTAACAGGTGTTTTAAATCACCTTTATTGCTTATTACATATTTTTATACTTAGTTCGAATACAATCTTCGTTTAGGTGGTCTAAACGAAGATTGTAACGAACTCTTGCAAAGTTCTAATTAATTTGGTAGATGTGTTTATTTTAAATTTGGATGTTACTCGTAAATATATGTCGACAGTCTTTTTTGACATAATATTTTAGATAATAAGGGCTTGTGTCTGCCTATCAATCAATATAAAAAAATATCTCACCCAAATTTACTCATAGTTGCTAATAAATGTTTATGAGGATGAACACTGGCTTCAATGTTTACTTTTTTATCATCATCACAGTTTCTATCACTTGCACTCACTTCTGCACTAGATGCATGAGTTTTAGATGAAGCCTCAGTGTCGCCTTCTTCTGCATTACATGCCTTATCACTATTTTTATACATAGCCCCAACTTCATCCTCAGCATTAGATGCAGACATACGAGTTTTAGCCACAGCCTCCATGTTGTCTTCATCTGCATTACATGCATTAACATGAGTTTTATCCCTAGCCCCAGCTTTATCTTCTGCACTAGGTGTATCAACATGAGTTTTATCCATAGCCTCAACTAAACTCTCTATTGATTTCTCCTCATGCATTTTCCTTTTCAAAATGTCTTCTTTTAACTTCAAACATTCTGCTAAATAATTATTTTCACTAGATTTATCTTCCTTAATTTTAATAACAATATCTTCTGGTTCATACTTTTTATGACCAAATTCATTTTCATCACAATCTTTATAGATATCAAATGTGTCATCCTCTTCTACAACTGTTTCATCAAAACTATCTTCTGGAAGCACCTTTATTGTACCAGATTGTTCCAGAATGTTTACTTCATCTACTGAATTTCTTATAGCTTCTAACCTTTGGGTAGCAGTTGATTTCTTTTGGATTTCTTCTAAACTTTTGTTGACTAATAGCTCATATTGAGGGCACCAGCTTAAATGTATGATTTCATCATCTTGACCTCGTACTTTGTACACAATATTTCCTAAGCCTAAAAGCATAATATTTGGGTTAAATTAAATATTACATCTGTATTTTACATACTAATACATATTTAGACATGAAGACTCTTTGCTCAATTATTACCAACAAACTCATGGGGGAGCATTTAAGACAAGACCATCATACAACTCGGTTCAATTACATACAATATCAACATACAACTCAACGAAGAACCCAATTAGCTGACTAAATCACTGATCACATAGTTTGACTTCGTTATGGCTGTGCAACCAGATAGCACTCTTCAGCTAAATTCTGTTAGATAGTATTGTAAACTGAGCAGATTATAGCAGTAGAGTGATGTGCTGCCATCTGCCATGAAAGGATTGCATCACATAGTTTTATGACAAAAACTAAAATATAAAAAAAAGCTTACCTTCCAAATTCAAAACAAAGATAACACCCTGTTTAGTTCCAATGGCAACATGTAAAAACATATGTGGAGAACAAGCCATACAGCTAGCCTTGTAATTGTTGATAAATTTTGTATATGTTTTACATGCATTAGTATTTAAGTCCCATTTTACTATGTTTCCAAAACTACCCACTGTTATAGCTACAGTTTGTGAACTGTAACCAATGCCTGCAATGCTCTGAAAGCAGATAATATAATATTTTAACAGTAATCAAGGAAGAGTTTCAGTTTATTTATGTTGCGAATATTGCTATGTTTCTGCCCTTGAATTGAATTCTGGATTTTCTTTAGAGATTTTCTTTATTTTTTTTGGAGATTCTTGGAGAATTACAAAACAAACTCATTTTCATCGAATTCTTAAAAATATTATAATTAAATTAAATTAAATTTATGTCCAGGAGTATGATCTAGTATTAAAACTTAGGATTATAATTGCAATTTACAAAAAAAAATAATAATAATAATCTATCCCATTGTACAAGGAGCTAAATGCTGTTGGAATTTATAATTTTTACTATTCCTTTGTCACACGACTAAACGAACTCTATTTTACTCTTGTTATAGCAGCTTAAGCATAAATTAAGTGAGACGATCATTATAATATCATCCTTCGGAAAGCCTATGGACTAACAATCGTTGGTTGATGGTGAAAAATTTCACTTTAGGGGTCAAATATTCAATTCATATAGTTAAAATGTAAATAAATTTAATAAAGTTTAATTAAAATCACTATAGCTTTGAAAAAAATAACTGTCCTATTATTTTTCTATATTTTATCATGAAGTACAGGCATCATAGTAATGAAATGATACAAATTAAGTAGATACCTCATTTTCATGATAATGAATTTCATGACTGTGGGTAGCCTTGATTTTCATGTTATCCCCAAATTTCTCCAAGGTCCATTGTTTTACAGCACCATCATCACCACCACTCAGGAAATTTCTTTTAATAGTAAATTCAGGAGATAAGTCCACAAAGAGTACTCTGTAAATATAACAGACCATTAGTTTTCCAAACGTGCTATCTGTAAAAAATATCCGTACAACCAATAAAAGTTTAAAATGTATACTTACCTCTCACGATGAGCTCTCGAAGCCACATGCGCTCGGTATGACTGATTTCCTGATACTATTCTGCTATTGTTTTGATTTATTGGTTCCAAAACACAGATGCTTTTACTAGGCCCACCATAAAGCAACCAACCATCCGTACTAACAGCTAAATTAGATCTCAAAAACCAATTAGGCGAAGGAAAAATTAGTGTTTCATCCATTTTCCGATTGTTTCAAATCACAGGTTTAGTTCTTTTAAATAATTGTAAATAAAATCACTAACAGAAATTCCGAAAACCAATAACCGCTACCGGCAACTTGATTCCAAAAATCCAAACCAATGTTTTTTTCTGTTCGTCCCTTGGCCTTAAGACAGGCAAAAGAAACTAAACCATACAGCCAAGTCTTAATTTTCTTCACATATTATTTAATATTTCAGCCAACAGGTATAGATTGAAGAGGAATAGAACCGCGGTTTCAATACTTTTCGAGAACGTATAAAACCTAAATACATACCTGCACATTTCTCTATATTAACGCAAATTGCCGATAGATAGTGGCACATCACTATTTTGAGTATTTAAGAATTGCAAAAAGCTGGTAACCTACGTATTTGAGACTTTTGGCGGGAATCTAAAACGTCATGTTGTGCTCTTGTATTATATTCGATATCTTAGTATTTTAACGTGTTATATTAGATAATTTTTATGGTGTTTTATGTAATATGATGTGACAGAACAGCTGGGATGTAGTGAATATCATATAAAAGTGCTTTACAACGTTTTCGTTTTCCATCAAAATTCCTACAACATACCATTAACAGTGTCACCATAGCAGTGTTGATGGCGACAATTCGACTGACTGACAGACAATGACTAACTTGAAGAGATTAAGAACGTGAAGATAATTATAACTCGACACTGGCAAAAATGGCTCGTATAAGTAGCTGATTGCCAATACATAAAAAGAAGAAGAAGAAGAAGCTGCAACTTAACTTTGACATTGGCTTAAGTATAAACAGAGCCACAAAAAAAAAAAAAAAAAAAAAAAAAAAAAAAAAAAAAAAAAAAAACCTACGTATTCACTATTCACGAAATGTCAATTTAATTTAGCCGAAATTGAAAATATGGACCATAATATAGATATAGAATAAATCAATATATTTATTTAAACTATTTCTGAATTGTAACATAATTGTATATTTATATAGAATTAAATCCAAAATTATGTTATTATGCGATTGCATCCAGCAGATTGTCAAGGTCGTTAAACATGGTTAAACACTAATGTAACGTCATTAAACGTATTTAACAGCATTTACTATCATTTGTATGTGTATATCCATAAATTATAATACAGACAGTGTTTATAATTAATTATTACAAATAGTTGGAAACCGACGAATATTATTACTATGTCTTGGATCAAAGAAAATTGTGTTTCTTTCTTTCAATTATTTTGTATAAAAGTTGTGAAAACTGGCCGCATTCCTCAACATATAGCTTTTATTATGGATGGAAATCGACGTTATGCCAAGAAAAATAGCGTGAATACTAGCGCTGGACATTACAAAGGCTTCGATAAATTATCAGAAACTTTAAAGGTAAATATTATTTGTATGTAATTTTGCTATTTTGTTAAATATTTTATAGGATAAAAATGAAATAATAAATATAGCGAGTTATATTTACTATTTCATTTTTATCCCTTTAGATAACACAGCTAATTAGGGAGTTGTACTCCTAATATAGTATTTAGTTTAAAAATAATCTGTTGTTTTAAAAGTCACAATCAGGATCTGTGGTAAATGCAATTTGAGATTTAATGTATCTAAAGTGGAATTATATTTTATTTATTGCTTATGGTGGCAAACGAACTAGCAGCACACCTGAAGGTAAGTGTTACTGCCACCAATAGACCTTTGCAATACCAAGGCAGCTAAGCCCCTGTCTACCAAATCCATCCAGAAAGTTGGGGTGCCGACTCTCCCTCACCAAAAGAAGTGCAACAGCCCCTGCTCAGATGTTGATTTCCTGCAAGCGTGGTACTACCCAGGAAGAACCGGCCTGTCTGTAGATAGAAAACTGTCAACAGTGGCCCTACCACTTGAAGCTATATAAAGCTACTCTATAGCAATTTGGCTGCTGAGTGTGGTATCATAGTAATTTTCCTCTTATGGTGGAGTAGGCTTAAAACCGGCAATGGTATGTTATGTATGTGGGTAAAGATGAGATGATTATTTAGTAGTGAATGTGAGCTTTTCAAATACACTATTAAGGTTATACTCTTGACATGGAGATTTGGTTTATGAATAAAGATTTATTGATGTAATTCTCTTGAGACAAAACAATTGTTTACAGGTGAGGTGTGTATATGCAACTTATAAGCAATTGTATGGTAAAAATTTTAACAATAAATATTATTATTTCAGTGGTGTTTGGATTTAGGAGTGCCTGAGGTAACAGTGTATGCTTTTAGTATAGAAAATTTTAAAAGAAGCAAGGACGAAGTTGATGCACTTATGGATTTAGCAAGAGATAAGTTTCAAAGACTTATGGAAGAAATGTATGTGAAATATTTTTTCCTTTTTTTCTTTTCACGGCATAGGTAGTTTAGGTTATATGTGTCAATGCTGAAAAGAAACCTATGCCTGTAGTATAAGCATAGGAGTAAAATTGATTGACACACACTACACTGCATGGGTCAGATGGACTGTTGGTTGGTTTTATTTTGAGTGTTTTTGCTTCAATTCTTTATGAGATGCTCCTTTTTATAAAATCTTGTTTTACAGACAATTATCTGTGTGTTACTTCTTACATCACATAGCCCAATGTGTATCATGCGGGATGATCAGGTATCTAATCCAAGATGTAAAAAGATAAAAGTGCTGTATTGAGCAGGCAAAACTATTCTAGCTTCAGAGTGTGGTTGGAAGCATAAATTGAGAACAATATCTGTTATTCAACTCAGACTCGAACTCTGACTAGCTCAGACAGGGCCTCCGTACCGATGACCCGCCCAAGTGGCAACAGAGTTTCTAAACAGATAATTTATTGTCTTACAGTGACCAAATAAACGAATGGGGCGTTAGAGTTCACGTTGCTGGTCGCCTGTCACTTTTACCTGATGACTTGAAGACACTTGTTTCAAAAGCCATGTTGGCTACAAGATATAACAATAAGCTAAGACTCAACATAGCTTATGCTTATACAGGTAATGCAGTTTTGTTTTTGTAGTTTCATAGTAGAATGGGTCATTACCTCCACCTATTCATCAGCCAGGACATCAAAGTCCACTAAGGCTCTAGCATCACCAAACTTGACAAATGGTTTGGTGATCGCAGTTAGTTTTTTCTCTTGATAAACCCTTAACCGATTTTTATGAGAAAAATGTGTTCTTTTCATAGAAGAGAATACAATTTACAACAACTGTGTGTTGTAAAAGACAAATAAGACATGTGATATGCAGATAACATTACATCTTTTTCAAGTTTCTTTTATTTTATTTTTAATTCAATTCAGTTTCTAAACTTAAAAGGGGGCCACACTCTTTGAGTTTAGTTACAGTCATGTCACTAAACCTTTGCTATCCATCCCTATATCAGTTTGTTTTTAATCTCAATAAATTGTCTCTGAAATAATACAAAAAAAGTCAAGAGAAGAGTGTTCTATTGTGCATGATCACATTTAATTTTGCTTGCTTTACATTGATTTCCAACATCTCTTTTAACAGGAAGAGATGAAATCAGTCGTGCCGCATCACATATTGTGGATGGGGTAAAGAACAATGATATAACATCACAAGACATTGATGAAGAACTTGTATCACAATCACTAGAACTCGGAGAAGCTGAACTTCTTGTTAGAACTTCAGGAGAAGTGAGGCTGTCAGATTTTATGTTGTGGCAGGTAAATAATTTGTTTTTTTTATTATTAATTGTGTTGACTGAAAAATAGTCTCCCACAAACATAAACTAGAATGAGAACATATACCATATTGCGCAACGAACTGCACAAATAGTCACACGACGATCTTATTGAAATTGCAAGTATGTTGCTGAGAATTAACTGAGAATTTCCTCGAAAATCAATGAAATATGCATAATAACTTTACAGCGTCTAACCTTCTTAAAGACATTACTTATACATGCTTGCAAGTGCAACAGCAGTAGTTAGTAGTTTATATGCATTCAAGAACATCTCTGAAGCATGAAGGATTTTTATTTATAATTCCCTTTGTTTTAAAAAGCTACATATGTATAACTATATTAATCTTTTTTTAGTACTATCCAAAAATAATAGTATAATTCATCAAACCATTAAAATCAATTGTATCAAGTGCTTTGTGTAACATATGTTTTATTTTCTTTCAGGTATCCAATACAGTATTATACTTCACAGATGTTTTGTGGCCTGAATTCACTGTTTGGAACCTCCTTGCCGCCATTATTCATTTCCAAAGATTTGCGCCTGAACCAAAGCAAAATAAGGAAATTAGTAATGCAAAACAACAATTCCTAAATAAATTAGAAGACCAAAGATGGCAACAATTGGAAAATATTGTTAGTTGCTTGCAGTGAAATATAATATATCTAATATAAAGTAAATAAAAAAAATAGTCATTGTTAAACTTAATATACATATGTATTGTGTAAGTCGTTGGTATATTATTGCATTTTTTATTGATTACTTAAATAAGAAACCTTAGCTATTAGTATATTGAGGTCATTTCCCTTTGATGGTGTATTTGGAATATGTCTTTGTGGGGTCATACGGTTCCCATCGTGAGGCCGGGAAGATATGTTTGTTTCTTTCATACCAAGACCTGAAAAATAATGAGAAAATTAATTTAAAATATTTTAAAGGTATTCTGAAAGAATTCTGCACAAGTGTATGTGCATCGCGTGTTCCTCTCGAGTCGACCTCACGCGGTGGCCTCACGTCGGGTGACCGGACTATTCCCCGGTCCGATCACCCGAGGCCTCGGTTAGGGCGGCATCAGGCGCAGGCATTCGCGCCTGCGCCGCCCGAGGCGCCGGTGGCGGCCCAAGCCCAGGGAGATGTCCCAGGCTCGATCCGCCGCTTCCTTCTGCGAGATGACTGCCTTGCGGGGGGCGGCGACCGCGCTCTTTACAAAACCTAAGAATAAAATTCACCATCCCCTTCTATTGCCCTTGAGAGTCGAAAATGACGACTAAGAAATATGATATACAAATATCATCAGTGCATAAAGCAAACTCGATTTAAAACCCTCTGCCAACATTACATACAACATATTTAATCAGCTCGGTATAACAGGTCAATATCTTAACTAGACGTTCGTTCGGCATTCTTTCCACATGTCCGAACCATCGGAGCAATCCCTTTAGCATCTTTACACCAATACTCTCTTCATACCTACTCGCTCTCTTACGTCGTCGTTACGAATGCGATCGATCAGCCTCCACAGATTTTCCGTAGAGATCGCATTTCAACCGCATTAATTTTACTTTCATACTCTTTTCTGCATACTCAACTCTCGCTTCCATACAGTAATGTTGGGGCAAGCACTGCGTTATGTATTGCTACACGTGCCTTCTGGCTGAGGTGGTGGCTACTGAGAAGTTGTCCCAACGCTCCGTTCACTCTTCGCTCTATATCAGTGGTGTACCTTCCATCTCGGCTAAAACCACATCCAAGATATACAAATTCATCCACTTGCTCTAGTACATCATTATCAATTTTTTTTTTTTTTTACTCTTACATCTGTTCTGGTTTCATCTCTTTCAAAGACCATTATTTTGGTTTTGTTCACATTCACGCATAGACCCCTTTTCTTACAATCTTCTGTCATTGTGTCGACTAGGGTCTGCAGGTCAGTCGCTGACTGTGCCAGCAGGACTGCATCATCTGCATAAAGCAGAGCAGTGACCACTGAGTCGCCCATCTGGACTCGCACATTCATATCGTTCAACCTTTGGAGACATTTATCCAGATATATGATAAACAGCCAGGCTGACAGAACGCACCCCTGCTTAACGCCGATATTGACGTCAAACCAAGCCGACATTCCATCATACAGCCGCACACAGGCTCTACAGCCCATGTAACTAGACTGCACAGCCTGTAGCAGTTTACCGTTTATACCATACTCCGGTAAAATGTCCCAAAGTTGGACAGTAGTGGGTGTATGTAGGTTGAAATGATGATGTCAGCATAATAGAATCGTCTTCACAAGAATAGAATACATCAGTCCTAGCAAGAGAACCTCCACAGTCTGAACACCAAAACTAGGCTTATCTAGCTAAAGCGCTCAACAGGCGATTACGTATATGTGAGTTATTGCCAAAACCCGCCAAATCAGTCCGACAAGCCCTATAAGTCTCACGGGGGATACTGAGAAAAACATACCTCATTTCATTGACACTATTCAGTATCGGCATATGTCTCTGACTAGCGTGGATAGACAAAATAAACAAATTATGTCCTTTTCTATACTTTGCCAATGTGTGTGTAGTAATTTGATAATCGGCCAAGTGATTGTGGGGTTAATACGTAACAAAAAAAATCTCACTTTTACATCTATGATGGTGGTTAAGATTGGTGTGAAAAGAACTGGTGTCTAAAGCGAGTTATATCTATATTGTATATATTATATAGATATATGGATCACATTAATGCGTACTTCAATTGAAAAACTTACCGTAGTAACACTTTGCCAGCATGTGAATCCTGTTTCTCCTGTGTAGCGTCGTTGACTAGTCTCACGTCATCGGAGGCGTCAAATTGAAATAAAGGTCCACTTTTGCCCCTTGCCTGAAATTGTATAATGATGTATACACACAACAGGTACAATTAACGAAACAAAAAGGTTCAGTTCTTATAGGACTGGCTGGTTTACTTATATTTTTTAAAATGGGAAAACATGAAGAATATTATTTGAAAATAGAACATTGACCGACAAATGAACGATAATGTTCATTTACAATTAATATATTCTGATGATATTTGAAAATAGAATATTGAGCAACAATCATTATTGTTAATTTTCAATCAAAATATACTGATGATAAATATTTCAACACGAACTCAGCTAATGTTAAGTACACGATTCCAGCAATAGCAGTCATCGCAATTCTTACGTAAGTGTCGCTAGAGCATGACTTTGGAGGTACGGCTTATTTAACTGGAAATATTATGAACTACTCTGAACTAAAATCTATTGGAAATGACAACAAATCATTAATGTGTGCTCCACAGTTATTTTAGTTGCCAGAAGAACAAAGTTTTATGTAATAAATAATACGTATCAGAGCATCATTTTATCTTATCGCGAATAATTGAGTTCAATGTTAAAAAGTTGGCCTAATAATTCAACTTCTCACTCCCGAGTGTTTCGGGTGCTCAACTGGGATATTTCTTTATCTGATCCACAATTGTTTGTACTGAATTTACCGAAACGACCACAATCGTACATGTACCGAAACGACCACAATCGTACAATTATATACTTCGAATAAGTAAGAAGGAATCCGTTCCACGTGGTGATGGAGTAATAATAAAATTCACCCTCTATTTTGCTCGTGGATAATCGTGAAAGACGACTAAGGAATAAAATATACATATAACTTTTATGCAAATAATCAAACTTTTTTTTTTTTAATAAAGAATGTAAACCGACTTCAAAATAGTCGGTGCCAAGCTTAAATTAACAAAAAACAATAAGCTTAATGATATACATACAGGGTGAAAAATTAACTGCTACAGGTAAACTGCTACAGGCTGTGCAGTCTAGTTACATGGGCTGTAGAGCCTGTGTGCGGCTGTATGATGGAATGTCGGCTTGGTTTGACGTCAATATCGGCGTTAAGCAGGGGTGCGTTCTGTCAGCCAGGCTGTTTATCATATATCTGGATAAATGTCTCCAAAGGTTGAACGATATGAATGTGCGAGTCCAGATGGGCGACTCAGTGGTCACTGCTCTGCTTTATGCAGATGATGCAGTCCTGCTGGCACAGTCAGCGACTGACCTGCAGACCCTAGTCGACACAATGACAGAAGATTGTAAGAAAAGGGTTCTACGCGTGAATGTGAGCAAAACCAAAATAATGGTATTTGAAAGAGACGAAGCCAGAACAGATGTAAGAGTAACAATAGGTAATGATATACTAGAGCAAGTGGATGAATTTGTATATCTTGGATGTTGATTTAGCCGAGATGAAAGGTACACCACTGATATAGAGCGAAGAGTGAATGCGGGAAATAGAGTGAACGGAGCGTTGGGGCAACTTCTCGGCAGCCACCACCTCAGCCAGAAGGCACGTGTAGCAATACATAACGCAGTGCTTGTCCCAACATTACTGTACGGAAGCGAGAGTTGGGTATGCAGAAATATTATACATGTATTTCCCGAAACGCGATACGCTATCTATGAATAGTGATGATTAATGACAGGAAAATGTGGTCCCTAAATGAAGGTCTCGTAACAAAGATCATATATCGGCAACATAAATAATTACCTAACTCTTAATCATTATGGAGTAGTACCTTACATTATCAGCTTACGTGATTAACTTGAAAGAATACAGTTAAAGGTCTATGCGTGCATATGATATTGAAAGAATTATCCTCCAACTCCTAACCGCTAAGGAGATGTACCTTACATCATCAGCTTACCTAAATGAGTTTATCACTGCCAGATGCAAATATTTGAAGAGCTTTTGAAAATATATGAGACACGTAATATGTGCCTATAAAATTTGAGGGTTGCCCTCGATTTCCAGGAATTTCCATCATCCGATCATGATTTGGTGACAATGGGACAACCTCGGGAGTTAACTTGAAAGAATACAGCTAAAGGTCTATGCGTGCGTATGATATTAAAAGAATTATCCTCCAACTCCTAACCGTTCAGGAGATGTACCTTCCATCACCAGCTCACCTAAATGAAATGATCACTGCCAGATGCAAATATTTGAATAGCTTTGAAAAATACATGAGACATGTAATATGTGCCTATAAAATTTAAGGTTTGCCCTTTATTTCCAAGAATTCCCATCATCAGATCATGATTTGGTGACAATGGGACCACCTCGGGAGTTAACTTGAAAGAATACAGCTAAAGGTGCATGTGCATGCGTATGATATTGAAAGAATTATCCTCCAACTCCTAACCGTTAAGGAGATGTACCTTCCATCATCAGCTCACCTAAATGAGTTTATCACTGTCAGATGCAAATATTTGAAGAGCTTTTGAAAATATATGAGACACGTAGTATGTGCCTATAAAATTTGAGGGTTGCCCTCGATTTCCATGACTTCCCATCATCAGATCATGACTTGGTGACAATGGGACCACCTCTGGAGTATACCCTTTAGAAAGAAAAAAGAATTTTGAAAATCGGCCCACCATAGACAAAAATATCGCTGAACATACATAAAAAAAAAAAATACATACAATGAAACATAGAACCTCCTCCTTTTTGAAGTCGGTTAAAATATGATTCACAACGCCTTTGGTTCGCAAAGTGGAGTAAAAGACTATTTAGGTGGTATAAACAAGCAGATCAATTAGCGTAAGCCTGAGCCAAACCGTATTTAATCTAAATGAATTAACTGCCTAAATAAAGCATAGCAAGTAATTTTTTTGTCATTTTCCAGAAGTTCAAACCAAACAGACGTAAATAAGGCAATTGCGTCATCAATATTATACCTTAATGGATGATAGTATACTTATCTACATTCTCTTAAAAAAAGTAATACACTACTTTTTTTACTATAAATTCGAATAACAATTAACACATGTTTTCACCAACTTTCCCCCACTTAAATTTTAGGTAATACCTAAACTAGTTTAAACATCAATGTTAGATGTTGAATGACAGATAACATTTGGGGGCCAAGCCTTTAATAGACAGCGACTTCACTGCGACCATAGCATTGCAGTGCATCAGGTGAACTTAAAGCAAACGCTTCATTCACATGACATGAAAAAAATGGTCGCTAAATCTCTTGCGGGATGCTAGCTCGATGGATAAACGAAAGTACGACTCTAAAACATGGGATTATCGGTTAGACCGTGACTTAAATCGAAACTCGCCCCGGCAAATGCTAAATGAATCTATGCTCCCAGATAATATAAAGTTCCATATTTATACATACCTTGGTAACTATAAAATCGTAAAATGTATAGTGATGTGGCAGTATGAGATCTTCTTTGACATACATTAATTGATCGGCAGAAACAGTTTTCAATTCACTAAATTCAGGCCGTAATGTATCTAGACATCTCTGCAGAAATTGATATATAGAATTGCCTGTAAATAAAATTCAACATCATTATCCTGATCGTATCCCAATCACTTGGAGTCGGCGTAATATGTATTTTTCTTTCATAGTATTGAGGATGTTTCGGATCTGGATTTGAATACGGGTATTAGAATAACACTATACCGGTTTTGGATAGGTTTATGAGTATGAAATTATTTAGGATTATCCGACAGTTTCGAATAGTTTCAGTTATTGAGTTTGGGTTTTTAGAGAATTCATCATCATCGCAGCCCATAAATGTCCTGTTGGGTCCTGTTTGGTCATGTCACTGTTGGGCTCGGGCCTCCTCCACAGTGGGAGGGCAATTAACCTACTATACCGCGCTGTGTCAGACGTGTTGTTATATGGTTTTGTTTCGAGTTTTCCTTCCCTCGCATAGATGTTATATGCGTTTTATATCCCTTAGTCGTCTCTTACGATCACCCACGGGTAATACTGTTCACCACCCCATATCTTATATGGGGTGGTGAACAGTATATATACATTTTAGAGAATTGTAGAAGGGAAATCCTAAACGTGGTGATTATTGTACTATTCCACTTTCAAGAGGCTTACGTTTAGGATATCAGTTCGTTTGGTTGAAAGAAAATCTGTCGCAACGTGTCTTATATGCTTATATCCTTCCGAAATTATTCGAAATATTATCGGTCTCGGTAACGATTTCATATGTTTTCATTTCAGATATCCGATATTTTTGGTTACGGTTACAGAGTTCCATAATATCTCTAATATATGTTGCAAAAGTTTTGGCTATAGTTATATGATCGGCCGCCTGTCTGATGTCAACCCTCCTTGGAATGACATCGACGCCGTATGTAATTTACCCGGGTCGATCTATAGTCGTCTTTTAAGACACCCACAAGGTTTAGTAGTATTTATACTCGCCACCACGCCATATAGCACAACTCGAAAAGATCATTATTACTATTTTTAGCAGAAACACATCATCTCTATATAATAATGAGTAAAGAATACAATGTATCACCAACTCTTAGTTTTTTACTAGGACTTGTAAAAGCCGGCTGAGGTATCAGGAGAGTTAAGCAACTGCACTGTTCTGGGAAAATTATAACAGCCACTGTATTTGACAACCCGATCACCACGTATTTAGATTATGACATTTAAAAACTACTTAGTTTCAAAAAGATAATAAGTACTTGCACTAAGCAATTACGCAATACGTGGATTACGTATCGCAAGGGAATCGACTCGGAATAATTAAGGATGGAATCCACAATATTTAGCATGAAATCGGTACTCCGACCACTCTTTTTTTTGCGTTGGGCTATGGATGTGGTTTCGCCCCGCCAATTCGGTCCGGGGTAACGGAAGAGGCGGCGCGTGACCCCATAGACCATGCAAAACTCCTCTCTTCGCCGTGCGAGCGGGCCACCAATACCCGATCTTTGTTTTCGGTGGCTCGCCCGGAAGGTACCCCGACCACTCTGCCAATTATGCAGTCATACTATATGTGTGAAGTAATTTATGAGTGCAATGAAACTCTTTTTAAAAGAATTAGTATTACCTTTTTTTAAAGTAACATTTCTTCTATGGCCAGAACCATCCCAGTAACTAAAAGTTACTGTAATAGGCTCATCTTTTAGGCTTGCTTGTGTCATAACCCATTCAAGCCTAAGCTCCTCACGTTGTTTGAGATCAGCTTCTTCTCTTTCTCTATCTGGCAGAAAAGATGTATCCACATCAGGATTCTTTTTTATTTTTTTGAAGGACTGAAATAGAGTTAAAATACCTAATGATAGACAACATTCAGCTTAATGTGATCACCAACCTTGCTAACTATTGGCGAAAGAGCCATACTTTGTTGGCACATTTCTAACAATGGAGTATGGCATTGACAAAATACAATGATATGATATATTCTTTAAAAACAACACTTTACTAAAATACAGACTATAACATACATACATATCATCACGCCATATCCCTTGCAGAGTAGGCAGAGAGAACAGAGTGCCAGAGAACTCTATCCTTGCATACTTCACTCGCTTCCTCAACATTCATAATTCTCTTCAAACACGCTCGCCGGTTTCGGAGACTCTTGACTCCACCTTCCTTCAGTACGTGACCAATCGGGTCTAGGTAGGTTAGTCTCGGTCTCCCCCGGTACCTACATCCTTCCACTTTCACATTGTATATCTTCTTAATCAGACGTTCGTTCGGCATTCTTTCCACATGTCCGAACCACCATAAATGTTACCGAGAAGTTGCCCCAACGCTCCGTTCACTTTAATTCCCGCATTCATCTTCTGTCATTGCGTCGACTAGGGTCTACAGGCCAGTCACTGACTGTGCCAGCAGGGCTGCATAGAGCAGAGCAGTGACCACTGAGTCGCCCATCTGGACTCCCACATTCATATCGTTCAACCTTTTGAGACATTTATCCAGATATATCATAAACGGCCTGGCTGATAGAACGCACCCCTGCTTAACGCCGATATTGATGTCAAACCAAGGCGACATTCCATCATCCAGCCGCACACAAGCTCTACAGCCCATGTAACTGGACTGCACAGCTTGCAGCAGTTTACCGTTAATACCACACTCCGGTAAAATGTCCCAAATTTCCTTTCGTACAACCGTGTCAAATGCTCTCTCCAGATCCACAAAACTGCAGAAAACCCTCTGACCTAGATCCAGATGCTTCTCCACAATGTTGCGCTGAGAGAACACTTGATCCATGCATCCCTGAAATCTCCACTCATGAAACCTCCTTGTGCCTCACATTGTAAACCATCGGACACCAGACATACAGACTATAACTGGACTATTATGGTGGGATTGACCTTAGACCTATTTACTAATGACTTATATTAAGCTTTTAAATACAGCTAAATACTGCACATAGAAGAGTTTTAAAAAAACTGTCTTCTGAGTAAAAAATATATATTAATATACATAAATGAAATGTAAAAAAACTTTTTAAAAAACAAGCTTTTACTTAAATGCGCTAAAAACACTAAAATTTAAGTTTAAAACTTTTACTATCAACTTATCATTACACAATTTATATGATATAAAAGCTTGTCGTAAGATTGAAGTACTCATATTTACTTAGTTTGAAACTTTTTATAGTTAAAATCAATCACATCAATTTATTTAATTGACGTTTATATTTACGATATGCCAGCAAATATCTCTTAAAGTTAAAGTTTATTTTCTTTTTTTTAGCACATTTCAATAATTCAATAGAAATTTACATACTGGTTCTTCTTTTTCTCTCCAATTCTTATCAGGTTTTTCATCAGTTGATGAGACACCATCATCATCGTCATCTTCATCACTTACTTCATCGTTCATATCAAATGACAAGGCTTGGATCTGAAATAAAAGCATCAATATCAAAGCTACAGGTATATCTTTATATATAAAGTGGACCGCTCCCGAAAACAAAGACAGGTGACCCTACTAGTCCTACTTGTAATAATAATAAACATATAAACCATGAGGCTAACGCAAAACTCGGAGGAACATTATATGGCTCCTTAAGTTCTTTTGATATAAAAAAATGTATCTCAAGATTTACAGGAAAGCCAATAAACCGCAGGGCAGCTTGTGGCGAGCTGAATGTGAGTGGCGACACTGCGGTCCTGAATACTCCAGAGAGTCGATCAGGGACTCGTCTCCAGCTGGCCTTCATTGGCTGGCTAGAGTGGAAACCGAAGAGTGCCCGAAGGACTCTCAGCTCTGGCTTGCCTTAAACAGCTGGTCAGAGAGGGGTCGCCAGAGCTATATGCTCGGGGGTGGAAGTGTCATTTTCAAGGGCATAATTACGGGGAAACCAAGGGTCTGTTTATCGCAGACTCAATGGTGAAACCGGCGCCGCACCGCTCGACACCCCTAGCCACTTACACCAATGTTGCCCTCTGTTGCCCGTATGACTAGTGTGTCTGTGGCGACTATTTAGGGGGCCCATTCAGTGAGTTGGCGAGTCACCGTCTGCCACCGTTCATCTCTTAACATGGGTTTGAAGGCAGACGACAGTTTATAATTTCATAGATACAAGATGAACCAGTCCACTAAGCACCCACTCCCATATTCATATATTAGATACCATCATCACACAATAGTTTTACACTTAGTGCTGGCATTCCACGTATGTTATGTGCAGACGTGGAATGTCATCGGTAGGTGTCCCATCCCAATATTTAGATTAAATTTCTCTAAAGGCCTCTGCGTGTTGGATCCATATCCCCATGTAAGCCTACCAAAGGACCGGGTATCTTCCCTACGGAAGATCCCGTGAATAAATGGAAATACAATAATAATAATAATAAACAAACCGCAGGGCAGCTTGTGGCGAGCTGAATGTGAGTGGCGACACTGCGGTCCTGAATACTCCAGAGAGTCGATCAGGGCCTCGTCTCCAGCTGGCCTTTATTGGCTGGCTAGAGTGGAAACCGAAGAGTGCCCGAAGGACTCAGCTCTGGCTTGCCTTAAACAGCTGGTCAGAGAGGGTTCGCCAGAGCTATATGCTCGGGGGTGGAAGTGTCATTTTCAAGGGCATAACTACGGGGAAACCATGGCTCTGTTTATCGCAGACTCAATGGTGAAACCGGCGCCGCACCGCTCGACACCCCTAGCCACTTGCACCAATGTTGCCCTCTGTTGCCCGTATGGCTTGTGCGCCTGTGGCGACTGTTTAGGGGGCCCATTCAGTGAGTTGGCGAGTCACCGTCTGCCATCGTTCATCTCTATATATGGGTTTGAAGGCAGACGACAGTTTAAATAGATTAAAGATGAACCAGTCCACTAAGCACCCACTTCCTTATTCAGATATTAGATACCATCATCACACAATAGTTTTACACTTACTGCTGGCATTCCATGAATGTTATGTGCAGACGAGGAATGTCATCGGTAGGTGTCCCATCCCAATATTTAGATTAAATTTCTCCAAAGGCCTCTGCGTGTTGGATCCATATCCCCATGTAAGCCTCCCAAAGGACCGGGCATCTTCCATACGGAAGATCCCGTGAATTAAAAGGAGATACAAAAATAATAATAATAATATATTTTTTTTAATTTCGGACAAGTGACATCCATAGAAGGTTAGTAAATACAATCTTAGAAATTATGTTAGTAATATAAATACCTACACTATTTGGTGACGAGTTTGGTGTTCGTGTGACATCGACGAATCACACAAAGAATGGGAGACTCGTACCTTCTAAGAATTGTTGTCAGGATGGAGTTGGAACTGGCCCGCAGTCTGCCGAGCAGTGAGGATTTCTTCTTCAGATTTCTGTCGTATGATGGCGTGGAAATTGTCTACGCGAGCCTGCGAATACATACCCGATGCACTGCAGAAACGAGGCAGTCCCATCAACATCCTGAAGCCGTTATTATATTGGACCCGTAGGGCACTGATGGCACGCTGCGTATAATTAGTCCACAGGCTGCACGTGTAGAACACTTGACGGTAAGCTTTAAAAAGTGTTATTTTTACTTGTTCGCTACAACGTGCAAACCTCCGGGCCAACATGTTACATCGAACCGCCAGCGCCCTACGTTCCCTCTCAATGTCAGCCTGGTCCCCAAGGTCATCAGTGACGACATGCCCCAGATATTTAAATTGATAGACCCGTTTCAACTGTTTACCATTTAATATAATTTCGGGTATTGTATCTGGACATTTGCCACCGTCTGCCTTAAAGACCAGGAGCTCGCTTTTTTGGTATTATATATTAGGCCATGAGTTTGAGCATAATGTTCAAAACACCCGAGCAATTCCCTCATTGCCTTAACCGTTGGGCTCAGCAGCACCATGTCGTCGGCGTAGCTGATGTTGTTGACACTTATATCGTCAATACGACAACCGATTCTCTTGCTGCTAAGCCCATCGATCAGGTCATTTACATACAGGTTGAAAAGCTTAGGCGAAGTAATCCCGCCCTGTCTTACACCACAGTCCAACCGATATGGCTCAGAGAGCTTATCGCCCCATCTCACTCTATTCGTTTGGTTGTAGTACCAATACTGGAATATACGCAATAGTTCTGCCGGCACTTGTCTCTCCCGAAGCTTTTTCCACATAATATCATATGATACCAGGTCAAAAGCTCGTGGGAGATCAAGAAAACAGGCATACACGGAAGTACGACGCTTGGTGTAATATTGCACAGTATGCTTAAGGCAGATAATCGCAGTCTCAGTGCCCAGGTCGTTACGGAATCCGAACTGTGCGTCGTGAAGCTTTCATAAGCTGTCTAAACGTGCATCAAGCAGACTATCTAAAACCTTTGCGACAATCGTAGCTAATGAAATGGGGCGGTAATTACACTTATCAGCCACGTCACCTGTTCTATCTTTCATAATGGGTACAACAATTGTTCGCATGAGATCACACGGAAGGTACGAGTGACACATACAGAGAGAATAAAACATAGCCAGTACTCTTGCCAAGTGAGGCCCAGCATGTTGCAGGTGTTCGATGCTCAAGCCGTCGTAACCCGGAGACTTTCCTTTAGTCATTTTGTTAATTGTGTTAGACACTTGCTCGACTGAAAAACTAATTAAATCGGTATCACGACAGCCCTCACCATCGACCACACGCAACTGTGAGCCAAACGGTGACTGCATTTTAAAATGGTCAACAAACATATTGGCAATGCCTTCAGGCCGATCATAGCCTCCTACACTCACAGGGAGGCCAGGCCTAACATCAAATTTTCTTGTAGCTTGCCAGAACTTTTGGAAGTTGTTAGCCTTACGGTGAGAGGCTAGAATTTCGAGCTTAATTTGTGCTTGGTTGTTCTGGCACCACTTCAGTTTACTTTTAAACATTCTGCGTGTGAGACACATTTCATTATAAGCTTCACCCACAGTTGGTTTATTATTCGCTATCCACATCTGATATTTAAGCCTGGCCTTCGCGTGGGCTTCCTTTACGTGTTAATTCCACCCAACAACACAACCACCATGCCTGTGCCTTCGAATGGTCACCTGGCTATGAACGGCAGCTTCTGCTAAAGTAGATACAATAGTGGTATACATTGTATCAAGAATCTTTCTATGTTCCACATTCGTGCAATGTGTATTACTGCATTGGTCAAGCTCTTTAGGGTACTCAATCAACTTTAATTTAGTGTTACAAACATCATAATATACATTTATTTGACTGCACTGTCTCTCTCCCCAAATTACCATATTACGTGGTGGTTTATTAACCCCTAGCTTTGGTTTAATTTTAGCTAATCTACACTTTATAAATATGGGAAAATGATCAGACCAAAATACATCATGAGTTATACCAACGTTAGGGACCGTCAACCAAGCAGATTGTGAGACCACACAGTGGTCTAGCCATCGTCGGCAACCGTGCGCGTCACTGACAAAGGTATAATTATCAGAATTTAATCCTAATAGTTCAAAATCTGCGCAAGTACACTTTAGTTCAGTACAAAAATTTAAGAGTTCATTACAAAATAACTCACCAAGGTGGGCGTTAACCCATTACTTCCCAAGCATCGAAAAAATGGGAATATTTTGTTGAAATTTTTAAATTAAGTTCATAATACAATAAGAAACAGTAATATGACAAAAGAAATTCAAAAATAATATTATTTTCGCTGAGTCAGCCCGTCCTATAAATATGACAACGGGGACATATGAGTAGAAATAAAGAGAGTTAATAATTATAAGAAAATGAGCTTTAATCAAAAACTATGACCGCAGACATTTCTAAAATAACATTTTATGAGCTTATTTTGTATGATAAGATTTGAAACAATCACTGCAAAGTGTTTTTTCACATTTAGCACAAAAGGTTAAAAGTTTTTTTTACAACCTAGTCTTTGGCAACGCCTCTGTTTGTCCCTTTTTGTCATATAGTGACTAAAATTGTAAAACCTGACAGGCTGTAAAAGAACTTCTGAAGAACTTGGTGTAGGTTTACTTGCTTTGCCTTCCCATTTTTTCATCCAAGAAAAACAAATTCTTCTTCTGTAATCTAGCAGAGGTATGGTCACGTCTTTATTTACCTGTTTGTAAATAATCCATGCATTCACTAAGTACATATGTATCTAAAACATGGATGACTAAAAGCCAATACCATGTTTTACCTCTAAAGGGGATTGGATATTTAGAAATTAGCCAGTCATGTTTATCCACTACTCCCACCTCTCCCTCTCTGTTTTTGTTATAATTATGAAAAAAGCTTTGGCTGATTCACGGCTACTTTGGCCCTTTCTGTCTTTGAGTACCTATTAGTTTTCATAAAGGGTTCAACAGTATCAAAATTAGCCAGGAGACATACTACATTGTTATTATGCCATTTTATGCATAATATTTCATTATTTCTATCAAAGCGATGATCGGTATGACCTCGGCGTTTCTTCTTCATTTCTTGTTTGATTATGATAGGACATTTCTTAGTCCTATTATCTCTGACTGTCCCTGTAGCTCTAAACCAGTCAGATATCAAATCAATCAACAATTGCATGATGGTGAAGAAGTTATCGAAGTAGACTACCTGTGCGCTGGGATCTGTACATACTGCGAGTAACTTTTTTACAACTCTTGAACAAAAGCCATCGTCAGTACTATTAGAGATTTGAGCTTCCTTGCAACTAGCAAAAAAGAAAGTTTTCTTGCTAAAGCAAAAAGTTATAACAATATCCGCTGACTCTACACAGTACCCAAAGCTTGTATCCAAACCTCACTGGTTTACCTTATATAAATTGTTTGATCCCATGATGACCAAGTATTTAGCGATCATTTCATCAACAGCTAAATTGGCTTTAAAACTTTCGGAATGATTTGATATGACGATATAAGCTTTATCGATAAATGGGCGAATTTTGAAACTTTTGTCAGTATTATCAATTCTTGAGTTGTCATTGAAATGTAAATAGGATTTAATTTTATCAAAATGATTACAAAGCATTGCTCATTCATCAAATGAAATGTGTACATCGTCATCACTACTCCAATAATGATTTCTTTTTTTTACCGAGCAGCATACTAAGGGTATAGCTAGACCGGTGCTTATCAGTATAACCCGAAACCCACTCAATTGGGCCCTCGGCTCTCTCGCTCACTGAACGGAGCGCAAAAGTATATTGCGATTACTCAGACGTCGATCTTCTGCGAGAGTCTGGTAGTACCCCGGACGGACCGGCCTGCGGCTGTAGACAGAGACTGTCAATAACGTGCTCCCTTTCTTCAATCTTATTAACAATTCCTTAATTTTTAACTCTAGATCGATAAATAAATGACAATTATAACATGAGATGTACTGCGTTCAGCGTACACTTATCGACTAATGTAAACTTTACAAGAAAAAAACAAGCACTCACAAGAAACAAACAATTGACACTTATGAACCTATACTTAGCGTAACAGGATCAAACACTCTTTTGCAGCTAATTGTACAGACATGTTCCCAATGTCATATTTATAGGACAGCTCATTTTGAATGTATACCACGTGTTCCATAATTATATTTTGTTGTTGTTTTTATTTATTATATATTTGGTAGAGATCTAAGAATCAGTTTTAGAAATTTAGTTTTGTATTTTAAAGTGGATCACATTTTTCTTTTGCGGTATATAAAATCGGAACATACTGCTCTTTCTGGGGCGACAAAAATGATCAATTAGAATAAATTACATTAAACTTACGTAAACATTTTTTACGGCGAAAAAAATATATTTTGTTAGAAAAATAGTGTAAAAGTACGAATTTTACAAGAAATTAATAAAATAAAAGCAATAACATGAAAAATAAAAAAAATAATATAGTGTCCTAAAAATAGGACAGTGGGGAGGAATGGGTAAGTCACCAAGAATGAAAACAGATTCGACATTACCATTTTCTATTATTGCACTTATTTCACCGAGACAATCAATGAATTCCACCACATTGTCATAGGAATCAACCGGCATATACGCACTAAACACCATGATAGAACTATCACAGTTGACAGTTTTCTGTCTACAGCCACGGGCCGGTCCGTCAGCTGTAGTACCAAACTCTAGCAGAAAATTGACATCTGAGCATGTACTGCTGTTTTGTTCGGTGGGCAAGAGCTAGGTGAGTTTGGGGTTTACATTGGCAGACAGCAGCATAGCTATACCCTGGTATTTCAAAGTCCATGGGCGGCAGTAACACTTACCATCAGGTGTGCTACTTGCTTGTTTGCCACCGAAAGCATTAAAAAAAAACCTTCAGTACGAATAGAATTTGATCTATAGGTTTGTAAATATATACCTGTCTCTTCTGTTTATTTTTCTGTGCTTGTTTAGCTTCAATCTCTTTTTGTCGCTCTTTCTCTTTTTCTGCTTTCTTTTGTGCTAGTTTTTTTTCTCGCTCTCTAACTATATGTTCTTGTTTCGCCTTCATCTCATCAAGAGTAACTAGACCAATAGTTGAACTCTTTAACTGCTGTTCTACAGCATCATAGTGCGTAGCAAATTTATTCTCAATGTTATGTATTTTCAAGTCTTCTTCTATTTTCTTTTTCCGAAGTTCTATTTCTTGCTGGGCTTTCTCTCTTTTCTTCATCAAATGCATGGCTCTACCCGCTTCAGAGGCTGCTCCTTTATAATGAGCCATAGCTAGATTTTTATTTCACTGGTATAAGTTAGATCTAAATATTGCTAAATTGTTGATGAATATGTGCTGCAAGTGGTCAAAAGCAATTTCATGAATGGCCCATTAGGACTAAATTATTAAAGAAGAATAATGTCGGTCCAAAAGGAGGCCGTATAACACTCAAATATCATGTACTTAACGCTTTAAAAAATACTGTTACAAACAACCAATCTACGTAAACACGTTACCGCGGAATATTTTAATAAATAAGATGAGAAACAATATCAGCGAAAAATCTAAAAAACGAAAACTAGGGATGATCGATATTCATCGATGGTGAATAAACATCGATGTTTAGCTGAACAAAACCGATGTTTTGTCTTCGATAGATAACATCGACAAATCGATGTTAAGAGAATAAAATATCGAAAAGCCAATATAGTATTTAGGCCATGTAGCGTTAATTGGATGGATGTACTAGCTAGATGACTTTTTGTGTGTCTTTTAGCTGTTAGCCGCAGATGGCTTTCACAGCTTAACCCGGACTATAGGTGAATGCTGAGGGTTCTAAACCCATAAAAAGCTTTAAGCGACATTGCCCAAGTGATCCCCTGTGAGGAATTGTTGGAATAAAAAAGTGTTTATTGTAATATAAGATCTTTTTTCCTACAAGTTTTATTTTTCTACTTTGTATATTGTATTTGATTTTGGAATGCTCTATTGTTTTCTTGTTTAGTAAAACGTGTGATGTGTGTCACTACATGAATAAAATTATCTGAGGAAGTTTCATCAAACTTTTATTTATTCATATATAAACCTGACTCTGATACTAAGAGTAAACTCTGCGAGTTGGTAGGTGTTAAAGAGTTACCCCACTAACAGGTTATGGGCCCAGTCACCCCAATAACAGGCTAATTGCGTTCGCGACGAAGTTCGGAAAAATGGCAGCAGCTGGTAACGGGAGTTCGCCAACTCAACAATGGCGCACACAGAGTAGTTCAGACAATGTTGGCTTATCAATGGAGAAATTGGATGGTAGTACCAACTATTCAACGTGGAAGTTCCAAATGGAGGTGCTTCTGATAGACGCTGGCTTGTGGGAGTATATAAGTGTTACGCCTGAAACTACCAACACGCAAGGTATGCGGAGAGACCAGAAAGCCAGGGTAAGGATTTGTATGATGGTCAAATCACATTGCCAGGTGCATGTACGCAAAGCTAAGACGGCGAAAGATGCTTGGGATGCATTGAGAGTTGCGTTCGAGGATAAAGGTTTGAATAACCGTTGTCGTTTATTAGCTAAGTTAGTGAGCATGAAGCTGGAACAGTTCCTAACTGTGAGAGATTATGTTACATCAATGATAATGGTTGCTCAGAAACTACAAGACCTAGGAAAAGAGGTTGATGACGAACTATTGGCTGCTTTACTTCTCCAAGGACTTACGGTGGAGTTCCAACCTATGAGATTGGGATTAGAGAACAGCAACATGGCACTTACAACTGACTATGTAAAGACAAAACTTTTTCAAATGGAAGATAACTACATGGCGAGTTCAAGTGCAAGCCAACCGACATCAGCATTACTAACAAATAAGCATAAAGGCAAGAGTAAACCCAAGAAGGTCAGAGGAAAGATCAAATGCTTTATTTGTGATGGATCACACAAGGCGAAACAATGGCCAGAAAATCCTAAAGCGAAGAAAGAAGCTTTACAAGCCTACGCATTGGGTATGACTACGACACCAGCACCAGTAGACTGGGTCATTGATTCAGGCGCGTCGACACACATGACGAACTGCAAGGCTTGGTTCAAAGGAAGCTTGAAGAAGACTCCTAGGGCCTTGAGAGTTACCTGTGTGGATGGTAATGAAGTTTATGGTGAAGGAGAAGGTACAGTTGAATACGAGTCAGTGCCATTGAGTCAATCAACAATGTTAGTTATGTACCTACGTTAGCTTCTAATTTGTTAAGTGTGAATGCGATTGCGAGAAAGGGTCGCGTGATTGTGTTTACAGAGAATAGTTGCGACATCTACAAGAAGAATTAATGTGAGGTGCGTGGTAAGGCTGTTGTGAAAGGTGTGGCAGAACGGTGCATCTATAAGATTAAGTGCTGTTCAAGGGGTTCTGCACTGACTACAACGGATTGCGATCAGCAGAGGCTGTGGCATCGAAGGATGGGGCACCTTGGCATAAACAACCTCAAACTTCTTAGAGATAAGATGGCGACAGGGGTGAGTTTTCCTGACAACTCTTCTAATCTAGAGTGCGTATCCTGCATAATGGGGAAACAAACCAAACAACCGTTTCGCAAAAGTGGTGCGACGAGAGCTACAGAACAATTAGGTTTAGTACACTCGGCTGTATGCGGACCTATGCATATTGCTTCTATTAGCGGGTATAGATATTTTTTGACATTTATTGACGATTTTACACGTAAGACATTTGTATATTTTTTGAAACTGAAGAGTGAAGTTTTTGAAAATTTACAAATTTTAACGCGTTTGCAGAGAATCAATGCGGCAAGAAAATTAAGATCCTGCGCACTGATAACGGAACCGATTCAATAAACAAATGGATGATTTTCTGAGGAAGAATGGAATCCAACATCAAGTCACGATAGACTATACACCAGAGTAAAATGGAGTGGCTGAGAGAGCAAATAGGACTATCATCGAGAAGGTGAGAACCATGCTCGAAGATAGAAATTTACTGAAAGCTTATTGGGCAGATGCAGTTCAGACATCGGTTTTCTTGAAGAACAGATCGCCGACCATTGCCGTGAAAGGAAAGACGCCTGAGGAGGCATGGACAGGCAAGAAAGTTGATCTCAGTTTTGTTAGAGTTTTTGGCAGCAAGGCGTTTATGCACATTCCAGACCAAAAAAGGAAGAAGTTAGATGCGAAGTGTATGGAGTTAACCTTAGTTGGATATTGCGAAGATTCTAAAGGCTACAGACTTATTGATATTAAAACGCACAAACTGTATAAGGCAAGGGATGTCATATTTGTTGAAACAAAAACAGAGAAAGATGAAGAACAAGAAGGGAAGGAGAAACAACAGCCTGAAGTATTGATGTTAGAGATGCAGGAACAAAGCCATACTCCGGCAGAAGTAGTTGTTAAAGAACAACAGGTTGAAGGTTTTGAGCCTGATATGACCGTGGATGTTCAGACTTCAGAAGTAGAACAAGCTGATACTCTAGGAGAAACGAGTACTCCTCTAGTCCCTGAACTTGAGTCAACGGTGGATGATCAACCTCAAGAAGAGTTTTTAGACTGTGAATCTGACACTACTGTCAATGATCAACCTCAAGCGTTGGAGCAGAGATATCCACTTAGAGTGAGGAAAAAGAAGGAGTTTCCAGACTATATGCTCTATCAAGCTGCAGAATCGGCAGACCCTACTACAGTCCAAGATGCACCATCAAGACCTGACAGTAGCAAATGGCAAACAGAAATTCAGAAGGAGATTGATGCGTTGAAGAAGAACGACACCTGGATCTTGGTAAAACCGGAACAAGTGAGCAACGTCGTAGATTCTAAATGGTTATTTAAAATCAAAGAAGAGGCGGGCAATAGACGCAGATACAAAGCTCAACTTGTAGCCAGAGGGTTTAGCCAGAGATGGGGCATCGATTATGATGAGACGTTTTCCCCGGTTGTAAGGCACAGTTCTTTGAGAGTTCTCCTCGCAATTGCAGCACATAGAGGGTTACAAATTGACCAGATGGACGTCAAAACCGCGTTTCTGAATGGAGATTTAAGTGAAGAAGTCTATATGAGACAACCTGAAGGTTTCCATGAGAAGGGAAAAGAAGACTACGTGTGTCTACTTAAGCGATCGCTTTACAGTTTAAAACAAGCCCCAAGAGCATGGAACTACAAACTGAACAATGAGCTGTTACAGTTGAAGTTTAAACGGAGTAAAAATGAGCCGTGCGTTTACACGAGATCCCAGGGTAACAAGATCATCATTCTAGCGTTCTACGTTGATGACATTCTCTTATTTTGGAATGACGCGGAAGAGCTGCGTAAAGTAAAAAGGGAACTCATGACAAAATTTGAGATGAAAGATCTTGGTATGGCAGAGGATATTCTGGGAATGCACATTACACAGAATGATATTGGAATCAAAGTTGATCAAGAGAATTATATCAACAAAATTTTGAAGGTTTTTTGGGATGGCAGACTGCAAGTTTGCATCGACACCATCAATCAGTCACAGGGCAAAGGCTAGAGAAGCCTGGACCAGAACACAAACCTGATTCGGAGATTCCATATCAGAATTTAATTGGTTCACTGATGTACTTATCTGTTTGCACGAGGCCGGATATTGAACATTCAGTAAACTGTATTAGCCAATTTAACACCTGCTATGCTGAAGAGCATTGGACAGCGGCTAAACGTGTGCTGAGATATTTGAAGGGTACTAAGAGCCTTGGACTACAGTACAAGAAGACAGGATTGAGCAAAGTGCAGGGTTACGCAGATGCCAGTCATGCCACATGTTATGACAGGAGGTCGTACTCGGGTATGGTGTTTCTGCATATGGGAGCTGCAATCTCATGGGAGAGTAGAAAGCAGAGGACGGTTGCTCTATCTACAGCGGAAGCTGAGTACGTAGCAATGTCTGAAGCGGCTAGAGAGGCAATCTTCCTGAAGAGGTTGTATTCAGAGATCACTGGCCAAGCTGAGGTGCCAATGAAGATTTTAGTGATAGCCAATCTGCTGTGGCTACTGCGCAGAACCCTGTACACCATCAACGCACAAAGCACATAGATGTGCAACACCATTTTATTAGGGAAGCAGTCGAGCATGGGCATATTGTGCTCGAGTATATAGAGACAGCTCGTATGGTTGCAGATGCTCTGACAAAACCTTTGTTGAAAGGCAAGTGTAAGTGGTGTGCACTGAATGTGGGTGTGGTGTGAGTGTGTGTGTGATGGATGAAAGTAGAGAAATGAAATTGAGGAGAAGTGTTGGAATAAAAGAGTGTTTATTGTAACATAAGATCTTTTTCCTACAAGTTTTATTTTTCTACTTTGTATATTGTATTTGATTTTGGAATGCTCTATTGTTTTCTTGTTTAGTAAAACGTGTGATGTGTGTCACTACATGAATAAAATTATCTGAGGAAGTTTCATCAAACTTTTATTTAATCACATATAAACCTGACTCTGATACTAAGAGTAAACTCTGCGAGTTGGTGTGTGTTAAAGAGTTACCCCACTAACAGGAATGGACCTTGATTTGGGGAGTCGATGATAATAAAGTGGGTGTGCCCACGATTGTGAACATGATGAAATCGTCAATATCATCTAGTAAGTGTGACATGACATGACATGACTTGACATGACTTCAGATCTTGCCTCCAAACTTTATTGTTTACTGATTATAGTTCATCTAATCTAAGAAGTGCATTTTGACGTTTTGCATTTTTTAATACACAATAACCTCGGTCAAACGTATACACATGATTGTAAACACTAAATCTGAAATTTTAAACAACTATTAAGTTATTTACATAATTAACGTTGCGGGTGACTTTCTTGTACAATAATCTAATGTTGAAACTCGTAAAACTAATTTAAAATAGAAATAACATGGTAAATAGTAATTGTTAGTGGCGACCACGTGAACAATGTCACGTCATCACGATCTATACAGTAGTGCTTGACAACTTCCAATTCACGATTATCCAAATAATCGGTAAAAATATGAGAATAATACAATTAATCGAATAGAGATTTTGACAGAGATGTACATTTCGACACTTTGATTGATGAGGAAATAATTATTAATGTTCGCGACGCTGATAATTCAAGTAATAGTAGTAATTCTTAATAAATAGCCATTTTCAAATCCAGTTTTTGTTTTTAATTAACCTAATCCTACTAAATATGATGAATAGATTCTATGCTGAAATAATTAAATTTGTTTAGTACTAATTTAGCACTTAATTTATTCATCACCTTTTTGAAAAATAAAAAATAAATCAATTATTAATTATAAAGAATCAATATCGATTTCTCAGTAAAATCGGATATTTTCGATAGCGATTATTTGGTTCACATAACTAGACAACTTACTCAGACAGCTGTCAAAATGGGTTTTTTTGGGTTTTTTGGCGCGAATGTGGAAATGTCATGTCACGCTCTTGTATTATATTCATTTCTTTAGTGTTTTGTGGTGTTATATTGAATAATTTTGCTGGTATTTTATGCAATATGGTACAGATAAAGTGCTGAAATGTAGTGAATATGGTATAATAGTGGTTTACGTGTATTTTCATATTTGTCCAAAATTCCCAAAGAAAATCATTGATTAGGTTATCAGCACCCGATTAATGGTAACGACTTGACTTACTGACAGACAATGACTATTAAGGCTACATAATATGAAGAAATGATGAACAATTTATAAAAAATAATTAAATAAGACTTGGCTGTATGGGCTTTGATCCCTTTGCCTGTCCGAATGGACGAACAGAACCAAAAAAAAAAAATGGGTTTTTTTGACGGGAATCTATAACGTCATGTGGTGCTCTTGTATTATATTCGTTATCTTAGTGTTTTAACGTGTTATATTAGATAATTTTGATGGCATTTTATGTAATGTGATGTGACGGAACTCCTAAGATGTAGTGAATATCATATAAAAGTGCTTTACAACGTTTTCGTTTTTCATCAAAATTCTCACAAGATACCATTAACAGTGTGGCCATAGCACTGTTGATGGCGACAATTTGACTTACTGACGGACAAATGACTAATCCGAAGACACTAAAAACTTGAAGATAATTATAACTCGACACTGGCAACAATGGCTCATTTAAGTAGCTGATTGCCATTGCATAAAAATAAGAAGAAGCTGTCAAAGTGAGTTTTTGGCGGGAATCTAAAACGTCATGTGGTGCTCTTGTATTATATTCGATATCTTAGTGTTTTAACGTGTTATATTAGATAATTTTGATGGCATTTTGTGTTATATGATGTGACGGAACTGCTGAGATGTAGTGAATATCGTATAAAAGTGCTTTACAACGTTTTCGTTTTTCATCAAAATTCTCACAAGATACCATTAATAGTGTGGCCATAGCACTGTTGATGGCGACGATTTGACTTACTGACGGACAATGACTAATCTGAAGACACTAAAAACTTGAAGATAATTATAACTCGACTCTGGCAACAATGGCTCATTCAAGTAGCTGATTGCCAATACATAATAATAAGAAGAAGAAGCTGTCAAAGTGCACTTCTTAGATTAGACAGACTATAGGACTTTTGACAGGAATTTGAAAACAGCTACCGCAAGCGGGCCTTTCAGTGAGCATGACCAATACCATGATGTACTATAAATGCAAAAAAGTCAAAATTCGTCAGGCAGCACGCACTACGCTTTACAAGTATGTATAATTATTAAAAAGAAATAGTAACTAAACAGTTTAAAAAAATAATGTAATTGCTGAAAGAGGAGCTGTTCATAGCCAGTCTGAACTATCACTTAGATAATATGAGATTTTATAATAACCTTTTTTTACAGAGTCTGTTCAGCAGTTCATCAGCACTAGACATGCGCGAAACAGTACTTCGCGAAGTGATGTGATATGGCATTACATTTCGTGCCGAGTAATATTACAATTAACCGTCACTTCAAACATCACACATGACATTTCATGTCATATGTGATGCGTAATGCGATAGCGCTCTATATTTACGGCAGGCGGCGTCAAGAAATATAAGCCTTAACATTCTGAAAATAAAGCTCAAAATAAATATTGAATTGCCAGATACCGAACATTGTTGAAATGCAGAACAGTACACGGGTGTTCGCGTCATGTTTAATGTGATGTGTGATGTTTAACGTAATGTGATGTTTAGTCGCGTAATATGATATGCGTAATATGACAGTACGCGGTCGGGTAATATTACGTGTGATACATCACTCGCATTACTTATACATGTCTAATCAGCACCGGCTGGAAGGCGTTCACGTAACGCACACCGAACCGAGGCCTCTCCAGCCGGACTGCCCAACAGGCAATGACGTCTCGGCGGGCGTCGACGCGCCAGGCGGTCCGCTCCCTCAATGAGACCACACCGCCCTCCACTCGCACCCCCGACACCCGCCGATACAAATCGGCGAGCATTTCCGCCTCCAGGTCCACGGGGGAGTCCCGGCCAACAGGCACGCTGCCTCCGTTGCCACCGTGTGGTACCCGCGTACGGCCCTGACCGCCATGGCCCTCTGTGGTCGCCACAGAAGAGCCCTGAGTCGGACGGTCAGGGACCCCGCCTACACCGGTGCGCCGTACAGGGCCATGCACCGGACGACCCCCGCGTACAGCTGTCGGCACGTAGCGCTCGGTCCGCCCACATTCGGCATAAGCCACGAAAGGACGGACGCCGCGCCGACGAGCCGCGGAGCGAGCTTCCGGAAATACTCCCGAAACCACCGATGCCCGTCGAGCACCAGGCCCTAATACCTCACATGGGCCCGGATGCTGATGTCAACCGAATTGACGGTGATCGAAACGCCAATGGGAGAGGCCCATGGAACAAGAGGGCCTCCGTCTTGTCCAGGGCCACCCTCAACCACAGCGCCTCAATCTGCCTGACGATCTCCTCGGTGCCGAGAGTCGCCAGGCTTGCCGCCTGCTCAAGCGTCCCACCGCGGGCTGTGATGAGTGTGTCGTCGGCGTAACAGATCACTCCCCGCCCGGGTGGGAGGCTCCCGCTCAACGCCCAGTGGTAGCCGATGTTCCACAGGGTGAGTCCGAGGACCGATCCCTGTGGGACACCGCACGTCATGGGCGTTCGCACAACGTCCCCTACTCGGTTGGTGTAGAGGACGCTGCGCCCCTCCAGATAGTCTGCCACTAGCCGCCTCAGGTGAACTGGCACTCTGTGGCATCGGAGCGCCTCCCTGATGCAGCTAAATGGCAGTTATTCATACTCGTAACGATAACATATAAATGCAGCTATATTACATCAATCGCTCTAATATATCAACATAAATATGAACTTGAATTTGATATTTAATTTTACAATATTGATGAATTTCCGTTTCAACATTTTGAAAATTTGTAGTTATAATTCAACATTATTGCGGATATAAAAACTTCTTTTTTTTTCCATCTAGACAATAATATTTATTTTTTTTATTTTTTAAGACTTATTTTTATTTTTCGAAAACATTCGATATAAAAATAACAAATGAACATATTTATTTATTTTATGCTGTAGGATTCATTTTGAAAAAAATAATAATTTTATATATTGAAACAAAAAAAATAATTTTAAATGAATACTAAATATTAATTTATATATGTTAATTCTCCAAGATTTTATTTAATACCAAAAACAAAATAAAAAACCATTGAGCAATATTAGAAGCTTTTAACATATAAGCGTACTCATGACACAAAAAATAAAGAGAGCTTTAACATTTCTCAAAAAAAGATTATCAATTTGATTATTTCTTTTTCAAAACATTATTTATCAATCAAAATCTTTGAACAATATTGGACCCACGAATAAAAAAGTTAATTGAAGAATGAATTACATTCTATTTTTATAATAAAAAAAAATCCGAACCAATTCAAAGCGGAATGAATTGTCGTTACATTTTATCAAGTTTAAAATTTTGACAATCTGAAAAATTTGCCGCCCCTCAAATTATGCCGCCCTTTTTTTTTTTTTTCTTGTGGTGGGCCATGGACGTCGCACCCCGCCAAATCGGTCCGGGGTGACGGAAGAGGCGGCGCGCAACCCCATTGACCCACCCTGCAAGCACCTCTTCTTCGCCGTGCAAGCGGGCCACCGGTACCCGATCTTTATCATCGGTGGCCCGCTCGACGGTTTGCCCTCTCGGGCTCCTCTCCTGTCGACGCCCCGACAGATTTCACCGTCGAGGCGTCGTCCTCACGCGGTGGCCTCGCGTCGGGTGACCGGACAATTCCCCGGTCCGATCACCCGAAGCCTCGGTTAGGGCGGCATCAGGCGCAGGTATTCGCGCCTGCGCCGCCGCTGGGATGTAGTGAATATCATATAAAAGTGCTTTACAACGTTTTCGTTTTCCATCAAAATTCCCACAAGATACCATTAACAGTGTAGCCATTGCACTGTTAATGGCGACAATTTGACTTAGACAATGAATAACTTGAAAGACTAAAAACGTGAAAATATTTATAACTTGACACTGGCACCAATAGCTCGTATAAGTAGCTGATTGCCAATACATAAGAAGAAGAAGAAGACAGACTATAGTGATATGAGATTATTTTTTGTCATTTAATGTGAAATATTGTAAGTCGTAGTTGTTCATTAATTGTATATGCATGGGTATCAGATTCGGCAATTTTTATATAGTTTTATTTATTTAAGTTTTAACTAATTATGCAGAGATTTCTTGATAATGATGATTTCATGCTGTATCACGTTGTTTAAAACAAATTTAAGATATAATTTTTCCCGAAATATATTTTCTAAAACGCATTTAATTTCTTTGTAAATTACATTAAATGCAATTGAGTATGATATAACAGTTCTTTACGTATATTTTCAATTTTTTTAAAGTGTTAGGACCACGCTGTTGACAGTTTTCTGTCTACAGACACTCAGCTAACCCGCTTGCTATGGGTAGTAGAGATGCGAAAAACGGCTCACTGAAAAGAAAAGAGAGATATAGCTCTTTTGATCAAAAGAGCTATATCACTCTTTTAGCTCTTTAGTTCATTTAGCTCATATATATCCTGAGTTCATTTAGCTCATTAAGAGAGATCTCTTATTGAGTTAGCTCATTTCATTCCAACTCGTTCACGGCTCTAACTCTTTTGAATAGTTCAAACTCTGAACTACGCGATAAGCTTGATATGCATGAGCATGTAAATTTTGATTGGTGATCGCAGGATGAGATATGAAATATATTGATATAAAAAAATAAATAAAATTGAAAGGTCTGTTCGTAATTTATTTCACTAAATGCATATGGGCTGACAGAATCGACTGCGTTCAATGACAGCTTGCACTGATAACTATTATTATTATTGAATATTGTTATTCAAAGATGAATATTATTTTTTTAAATATAACTTAAATTACTGAAATTTAGCATTTAATATGCTTAATTATTTATAAAATCCGATTACGAAATGAAAAATGATGTCACAAGCGGGATTCGAAACCGCGCCTATTGGGATTACGGCCCAATCGTGCTGCCACTACACCACCGTGACTAATTGTAGGATATGCAAATTTCACTACAAATACCGTCACCTTAAGACGTAAATATAATACGAAGTGAAATTTGCATGTCCTACAATTAGTCACGGTGGTGTAGTAGCAGCACAATTGGGCCGGAATCCCAATAGGCGCGGGTTTGAATCCCGCTTGTGACATCATTTTTCATTTCGTAATCGGATTTTATAAATAATTAAGCATATTAAATGCTAAATTTCAGTAATTTAAATAACAAGGTTGTGTCATCGTTTAATACAATTCTAACTGTAAAGTTTTAAGTATTAAGCCTATAACAATGTGTAAACATTGTCGGGTAGATACCATACCGTCACCTTAAGACGTAAATATAATACGAAGTGAAATTTGCATGTCCTACAATTAGTCACGGTGGTGTAGAGGCAGCACGATTGGGCCGGAATCCCAATAGGCGAGGGTTCGAATCCCGCTTGTGACATCATTTTTCATTTCGTAATCGGATTTTATAAATAATTAAGCATATTAAATGCTAAATTTCAGTAATTTAAATAACAAGGTTGTGTCATCGTTTAATACAATTCTAACTGTAAAGTTTTAAGTATTAAGCCTATAACAATGTGCAAACATTGTCGAGTAGATACCATACCGTCACCTTAAGACGTAAATATAATACGAAGTGAAATTTGCATGTCCTACAATTAGTCACGGTGGTGTAGTGGCAGCACGATTAGGCCGGAATCCCAATAGGCGCGGGTTCGAATCCCGCTTGTGACATCATTTTTCATTTCGTAATCGGATTTTATAAATAAATATAACTTTTTATTTTTCAAACATTTTTTCTTTGTTGAACATATAAGTTGTGCGTTTAGTGCTCGCAATAGTCACAATGCATATCGGAACATGCTCAATACTTTTACTGTTCGGCGGTGATCGGCATATATCGGACACTTTCGGTCGTCAACTGCTCGCACGACATGACGACGCGAGTAAAAGAGTCGATTGAGCCGTTGAACTATTAACTGAGCTACTGAGCTAATGTGAGCTAGATTGAAATCAAAGAGCTAGTTCATTTATATCTCTCATTCAGGAGCTAGCCAAGTCTAATGGGTAGTGACGTGACACTCGTCTCATCTGTGGGGTAGACTTACGTTCAAATCGAGAGGATGCCCGAGTGGGTAGACCGCCGGGTGAGCCACCGAAGACAATAAAAATAATTGTTATATCGAATACCCTGAACTAAATAAATCCCTGACATTACTGATAATAGATCCTGTATTATTGTAACTTGCCTCAACAAATTAAAAAAAAAAAATTTTTAGAAATCGATATTTTTCATTGCGATTTTTTTCTTGTGAATCGATTCATTAGGCTGTAAATTGAATCGATATAAAAATCGAGCTTTTTCGCAAAGAATCGCCATCCCTAACACACACCAGCGTTCGGAACCGTACGATAATTATCGTACATGTGGGATAATTTCATAACTACGTACGATGTACGATGGTACACGGCTATCGTACGCAGATTGTACGATAATGTCCATTATGATGCAAAATTTGATAATTTAACCGATAGCCAATGGTCCAATGACAATTACAGTTTTTTTACTGTCAGCGCCATCTATTGGCTCATTTTTTTCTTAGGAGTATCAGCATATTAGGAACCATGGAGACTAGAATAAGGAGTACCATCTTGTATGGGGGACAAAGAGTAAAGTTATTAAACTGAAAAAGAGTGGCAACTCCATGATAAAATATGCATGTATGGAAGGTGCTGCTACCCTTTTTTTTTTTTTTTTTAAACGGTGGGCTATGGACGTCAAACCCCGCCAAATCGGTCCGGGGTGACGGAAGAGGCGGCGCGCAACCCCATTGACCCACCCTGAAAGCACCTCTTCTTCGCCGTACGAGCGGGCCACCGGTACCCGATCTTTGTCTTCGGTGGCCCGCTCGGCGGTATGCCCTCTTGGGCTCCTCTCCTGTCGACGCCCCGACAGCTTTCGCCGTCGAGGCGTCGTCCTCACGCGGTGGCCTCACGTCGGGTAACCGGACAATTCCCCGGTCCGATCACCCGAAGCCTCGGTTAGGGCGGCATCAGGCGCAGGTACTCGCGCCTGCGCCGCCCCGGCCGTGGGCGGCGGCCCGGGTCACGGGAATCCTCCTGGGCCCGTTCCGCCGCCTCCTTCTGCGAGATGACAGCCTCGCAGAAGGCGGCGACCGCGTCCCAATTCCTGACGCTTTCGACCATCGCTCGCGCAACAGCCGGCAGCGTCAGGTCGGCACCGATGACAGCGACGAGGTCACGGCGCTGCCCGTCCCAGCCCGAACATACCTCGAGCGTATGTTGCGCCGTGTCCTCGTCGCTACTGCAATGGTGGCAGGACGGAGTCCACTCCCTCCGCACGACCGTGTGCAGGTACTTGCCGAAGCAACCATGCCCCGACAAGACCTGCACCAACCGGAAAGAGAGGACTCCGTGCCGCCGCTCCATCCACTCCATCAGTACGGGCCGGAGGGCCTCAGCGGTAATAACACCGTATCTAGGCCTCTCCAGCCGCGTAGCCCAACGGGCGATGACTTCTCGGCGGGCGTCCTCGCGCCAGGTGGCTATCTCGTTGAACGATGGGGAGCCACCCTCTTCGCGCATTGAGGTAACCCGCCGGTAGAGGTCGGAGAGCATCTCCGCCTCTAGGTCCCACGGGGGTGTCCCGGCCAATAGGCACGCCGCCTCTGTCGACACCGTGCGGTACCCGCGAATGGCTCTGACCGCCATGACTCTCTGTGGCCTCCACAGAACCGCCCTGAGTTGGGCGTTCAGAGCCCTCGCCCACACGGGTGCGCCGTACATGGCCATTGAGCGGATCACCCCCGCATACAGCCGTTGGCCCTGAAAACTAGGTCCGCCCATGTTCGGCATGAGCCGAGAAAGGGCGGACGCCGCGCCGACCAGCCGGGGAGCAATTTGACGAAAATGCTCCCGGAACCACCATCGCCCGTCGAGCACCAGACCCAAGTACCTCATATGGGCCTGGATACTGATGTGGATGGAGTTGACGACTAACGAGGCGCCGATGGGCAAAGGTGCTGCTACCCAGAGTTTACGCGGTGAACTAAAGTTGAAGTGATATATATACATATCTACATGTGTATGTGTAATTATATAGAATTTTCTTTTACTATGAAAGCTACCCTGAAATATAAAAAAAACATATCAGCTGATAACGAAGCAATAATAATATCAGCTTAACAATGAAAATTGAGATAATTTTCAAAAAGTACATCAATAACCGTAAATAGATTGATGACAATAAGTACCTACGCTAGGAACAAAAATAACAATTCTCAGTTGTCAAACGTTTGACATACAGGACAAAATGGCAGCAGTTAAGTTTGTACAAACAATCTGTAGGCGGCGCGACGGTCAGTAAAAATAAGTAATGTTTTAAGTGTGCCCCCCCCCAGATGGGGGATTAGTCAAAAAAGTGTCCACTTGTAAACAGCAAATTATTGTTCGAACACTCACCGAAATAGCGCTAGTGTAGCAAGTGGAAATTATATGAATGTAGCAGTAATAAGCAGAGTGAAGTGTGCTGAGTTACGTAGTCAGCTGTGATTTGATAAATAATAACCTATGAACCTATGAAATTAGTGACGCTCATTTTAAAATTCTTACACTTGCTACTATAGCGCCATCTTAATTTGCTCCCGTTCAATGGACACTTCTTAATACACTGAGATGGTACTCCTTATTCTAGTCTCCATGTTAGGAACACATGTTGCTGATTCATGGCGCAAGCGCAATCTTTTCATTGGTTGCTACTGTCTTCCAATCAGCGATCGATATCGATCTCGTCGTTCGATGTGGTGGAGAAGGGTGGAGTGTTGTTATTGTCTTTTCGAATTAGACCGTTAAAATTTTTCGCGGGTTCAGTAAAATTCGAGATTCAAGAGAATTCATTCCAAGGGAGCAATATTTCGGTGGTATATCAAATACAAGTATTGTTTTCACTCCGTAAATTCTGTAGAATGAAAAATGAATTCTTCAAGCGAAGATGAAGATTTACAAAAAAAAAAAAAAACCATGAAGCATTTGCTACATATTATTGTCACGTTTCATATGAATTTTTCATGAATTATAGCCATTTTTTGATGGATACGATAATTTTGATCCATATACGATAATTTTACGGTCCTGGTACGATAGCTGCCTGGCTTCAGGCTGTGAACCAGTGTATTAACAGTTCGCCTATAGAGATTTTGTATGAGATTTTTAATTCCACCCTGTTGCGTTAGATGGCGCCAATATTAAGCTTTGTTACGATAAAAATAATATAAAATTAATTTATATTATATGAGCTTATTTGTATATGAGTAAAACATTCATTTTAACTCTTTTTATTTTTATAAATCACATGTTAATTTTTATACATTTTATTGTATTTTGCGTAAAAAGAAACGTGCTGCTGCCATGGCAGCCATTTAAAAAAATATCTTGCGAGCAGTGTGACCAAATTTAGCAGAATTCTGCGATTTTAGCAGCATTCAATCTCAAATTTATGGCAGTAGATTGTGTCGCAGACTTTAAAATTAGGCAGATTTTGGCATAATATTGAAAAAGTTCCGCAGGAAACTAGCGGGATTAGACATTAATTAATTACCATTCGGTAGTTGCGGAAAACATATTTAAAAAAACCTGTCTTTCTTAAAGAACGTATTTTTTTTCTTCTGAAGGCACCTTTCATTCTTGGGAAAATACCCCTTAAATGTATATTTTGCTTTGAAATTGTATGTAATATACATTTTATGCGCAGACAAAGTCAATTGTTTCGTCCGCGTCAGAAAATATGACCAGAACTATCGTGTTGAATGGGAGAAGGATCCAATGTTTTCATCTTGCTTATGAAGATCCAAAAATGAGAGCAATGCCGCTTTTTGCAAAGTATGTAATAACAGTAGTTTCATGACTTTCTGTTTTTAAATAGCATGTAAACTCAGTGAAACATAAAAAAATGTGATTATTCTGGACAGTCGTCGGTAAGAGAGAGTCTCTTACCGACGACTGTCCAGAATAATCACATTTTTACTTAGGTTGCTCTAAAAATACTTGTAATGTAGTTAGTAAATAATTCACATCTGTATGTAACATAAGACAAACGTCTATAACTGAAGAGGTAAAAAAGCTGAAATTAAAATGTGTATGTTTCTGGCAAAACATAATTTATCATTTAGAGTTATGAATCATTTGAACGAGTTACTTGAAAAATGTTTGCATGATTCAGTAATTGCAAGGTTATTTTTATGTAAACGCACTAAAGCTGCTGCATTGACATATAATGTTCTCAAACCTGAAGTTGGGAAAGAACTGCATGCTGAATTGGCTTCTTGTTTAATACATATATTTAAACAAAAAGCTAATTCAACATGCAGTGTGTGCCAAAAAACCTTGTTTCTTCAGTTGTCATTGATGAAAGTACCGATATCCACCACATTTCAAAAATTACGAAGGCAGATGGAATGAATTGTACCCACACTCCCCAAGTACATTATTTCGCAAAAGCTATGATGATTTTATCTATGATTATACATGTACCTCTTGCCAGCGCATATTTTTTCAAATGAACAATATAAAAAATGACGTGCGAAAAAAAATTAAAAATGAACATGTTGCTGCAATTCTACATGTCAAACAAGCAGTTAAAGAACAGTCTGGATCCATAAATTTTACGCCATCAAAAAATATGGTTAAGATAGTTCAAAACTCTATAGTTCTATATAAAAATGTGGATAGAACTTAGATTTTTTTTTATTTGAAAATATTGAGTTGCGTTTTTTCTAGTACACATTAAAACTTATCTATTAGCAGAATTTTAACATTTATTCCAAAAATAATATCAGATTTTTAGCAGAAATTAAATGAGTAGCTAGCATAATGATCAATTTAAATCTGGCCACACTGTACGTGAGTTTGACATTATTCTATGCGTAAGCTTATATTAGTCTGTGGTTATTCTGTTCTGTTTATTTGTTGTGTGTGAGTGTTTTTTGTTATCACCGACGACTATTTTTTGTTTCCTAGATACCGATCGACGCTTGTTTTACTAACCTGACCCATGTGTAATACCCACGGAGACCAGTGATATAATTAAAATGTTGTATGTAGTTAAATGTTGTATTATAATAAAAGAAAGCACTATAATAAGGTAAACTGTTGTTTTATTTGTTTTTCTTTAAGAGTCTTTTAATAATCTTCAGTTGTGAAATCAATTCTATAAAGATTTTACTTCTGAAAATTACTTAGAAAATTTATATTAATTTTAATGAATAATTGAATCCTTCTAGCCCAGGAGGCCGCTCTCCATTTACACCACTTATCGACAGATGGCGTCTGTACCTGACCTTTGCTGTTACCTCTATACCTATATATTTAAAATACTCTATGGCCAATATTATGCAACCGGCACCGAACACTCAATCGCGATTCGCCCATGGTTCTCTAAAATGATTCTAAGCAAGACGATTACTTCAGTTTTGATGCGCATGCGATTAGGACATACCTGCACACCTTCCCATCTTTATAGACTAAAAATTATTAATTCCGACATCTGCGACTGTGGTACTGATGATGTAGGGGACATCAATCATATTTTATTTTCATGTCCAAAATATGATCGAGAGGCATTTATTCAAGACCTCGTTGACCTTTGTGTTCCATTCCCGACTCATGTCTCCCTTCTATTATTTCCTGCTAACTCAGATATTTATTTTCTCTTAAACAACTTTTTGCTTTTAAATAATATTAGAATTTAATCTGTATGTATTACTACTCTATTTTGTACTTACTCTATATTATTCTCTATCTTATATTATGTATAACTCTGATGATCGTATTGATATATTTATGTATGTTAAATTATTATTTTTTTTCTTTATCCCTACTTCCCTGATCAAATTTTCTGAAGTCCCGATTCCAAATTCCTTTTATAATTCCTACCATTGCTTCCTTAACTTTGACATTGGCTTAAGTATAAACAGAGCCACAACAAAAAAAAAAAAACCTGAGGAGCCAACTTGAACTAGGACAATGAGGAAGAAATGACAATGAGGACAACACTGAGTGACAATCAGTTGGTTTTGTTGGTGTCACTGTGTATCCTTATTGTGTCTTCTTCTTCTTATATATTGGCAATCAGCTACATATACGAACTATTGGTGCCAGTGTCAAGTTATAAATATTTTCACGTTTTTAGTCTTTCAAGTTAGTCATTGTCTAAGTCAAATTGTCGCCATTAACAGTACACTGGCCACACTGTTAATGGTATCTTGTGGGAATTTTGATGGAAAACGAAAACGTTGTAAAGCACTTTTATATGATATTCACTTCATCCCAGTAGTTCCGCCGCTTCATATTACATAAAATGCCATCAAAATTATCTAATATAACACGTTAAAACAATAAAATATCGAATATAATACAAGAGCACCACATAACGTTTTCAAATCCCCGTCAAAAGTCCCTTATTGTGTCTTCTTCTTCTTATTTTTATGTATTGGCAATCAGCTACTTAAATGAGCCATTGTTGCCAGTGTCGAGTTATAATTATCTTCAAGTTTTTAGTCTTCAGATTAGTCATGTCCGTCAGTAAGTCAAATTGTCGCCATCAACAGTGCTATGGCCACACTGTTGATGGCATCTTGTGAGAATTTTGATGAAAAACGAAAACGTTGTAAAGCACTTTTATATGATATTCACTACATCTTAGGAGTTCCGTCACATCACATTACATAAAATGCCATCAAAATTATCTAATATAACACGTTAAAACACTAAGATATCGAATATATTACAAGAGCACCACATGACGTTTTAGATTCCCGCCAAAAACTCCCCCTTATAATGTCTAATAATGGGTGTGTGTCGGTGTTCACAGCATAGAGTATTTTAAATATATAGGTAATAAATAATTTTTAATAAATAAATAATTTTTGAAATGTGGTGGATATCGGTACTTTCATCAATGACAACTGAAGAAACAAGGTTTTCTGGCACACACTGCATGTTGAATTAGCTTTTTGTTTAAATATATGTATTAAACAAGAAGCCAATTCAGCATGCAGTTCTTTCCCAACTTCAGGTTTGAGAACATTATATGTCAATGCAGCAGCTTTAGTGCGTTTACATAAAAATAACCTTGCAATTACTGAATCATGCAAACATTTTTCAAGTAACTCGTTCAAATGATTCATAACTCTAAATGATAAATTATGTTTTGCCAGAAACATACACATTTTAATTTCAGCTTTTTTACCTCTTCAGTTATAGACGTTTGTCTTATATTACATACAGATGTGAATTATTTACTAACTACATTACAAGTATTTTTAGAGCAACCTAAGTAAAAATGTGATTATTCTGGACAGTCGTCGGTAAGAGACTCTCTCTTACCGACGACTGTCCAGAATAATCACATTTTTTTATGTTTCACTGAGTTTACATGTTATTTAAAAACAGAAAGTCATGAAACTACTGTTATTACATACTTTGCAAAAAGCGGCATTGCTCTCATTTTTGGATCTTCATAAGCAAGATGAAAACATTGGATCCTTCTCCCATTCAACACGATAGTTCTGGTCATATTTTCTGACGCGGACGAAACAATTGACTTTGTCTGCGCATAAAATGTATATTACATACAATTTCAAAGCAAAATATACATTTAAGGGGTATTTTCCCAAGAATGAAAGGTGCCTTCAGAAGAAAAAAAAATACGTTCTTTAAGAAAGACAGGTTTTTTTAAATATGTTTTCCGCAACTACCGAATGGTAATTAATTAATGTCTAATCCCGCTAGTTTCCTGCGGAACTTTTTCAATATTATGCCAAAATCTGCCTAATTTTAAAGTCTGCGACACAATCTACTGCCATAAATTTGAGATTGAATGCTGCTAAAATCGCAGAATTCTGCTAAATTTGGTCACACTGCTCGCAAGATATTTTTTTAAATGGCTGCCATGGCAGCAGCACGTTTCTTTTTACGCAAAATACAATAAAATGTATAAAAATTAACATGTGATTTATAAAAATAAAAAGAGTTAAAATGAATGTTTTACTCATATACAAATAAGCTCATATAATATAAATTAATTTTATATTATTTTTATCGTAACAAAGCTTAATATTGGCGCCATCTAACGCAACAGGGTGGAATTAAAAATCTCATACAAAATCTCTATAGGCGAACTGTTAATACACTGATATTGGCCCTCCTCAGGTTGGTTGCGCTGCACAAACGGTCATAGACTATAGGTATTTTTTTATTTATGTTCGAGTCCAGGCGAATGATACTCATACAGTCTATCAAGCCTTTTCGTTAGATAGATACATGACGCGAAGCTTGATTAGAGCTGTTAAAAAATATATCGGTTTTGATATCAGGCATTAAATATCGAAAAAAAATAAAATCGCCGATATATATCGATTATTTTTTGAAAAATTATCGATATTTCGATTTATTTTACCCAAGCCTAGACTCGACTCGAGTCGAGTCGAAATAGAATAGAATTTGCTTAAGCATATATTAGTCTGTGGAATAGAATTATTCGTTTCTGCTCGGATCTCGGTTTGTTTAGTAATTTGGTTATATTCTTGAGTTTTTACTGTGGTTTCATCGTTTACGATACTCTATAATATGAGTAATATATTTAAACTTAAATTAAGTGCCTTAGGACACCCTAACCCAGGCACTTTTAATAGCGACGGTAAGTAAAAATCTTAGTAGGCGGAATTTTTCCAGAGCGTCAGCAGCTGTCTTTACAAAAATTTCAAATTTTCAGATGAAAAGGAATATAGAAGCGTAGTTCTATGGCTTGAAGATCAAAAAATAAGGCATTATAAGATTGAAGAACGTGAAGGTTTAAGAAATATCGATAAGAACACTTGGAAAGAAGCATACAATAACTATCAAAGGGATTTGGTAAGCCCGGTCTCCGAAGGTACACCTAACGAACAGTTAAATTGGCTGCTATCGTACGCCGTGAGATTAGAATATGCAGATAATGGTAAGTATTGTATAGAATTTCTACTTAAAATGAATGCAAATTTAGAAGGGAAAAACAAGTTTGTGTTAACCCAAGACTAACTAGGAGATGATCCCTTGTGGGCTTATTTTAAACAAGTCATGCATAGTTTACTAGTTATCAAGAACTAGACATATTTTACTATTTAAAAAAACATTGTAGATAAAACCTTCGCTTTTTAGTCTATTTTAACTGTTGTGTACACTCCCTGTAATTAAATTAAACTGGGCACAAAATAAAACATTGCATATTTTGTTCAATTTAAACTTTGTTATAGTTGATAAGTACAAGAATGCCAAAGTGGAGGCACCTAAGCAAGCTGCGCCTAATGTTGTGTCTTCTAATCCCTTGGATAACCTTGATTGTGAGTATAATCTTGTTTAATTAAATAACAAACGGCAATAGGCTTTAAGTAATGAAGATGGCTTTCCATGAACAATAGGACCTTTAAAACTATCAAGTATATAATAAATTTTTAGGATCTGCAAATATTTATCCATCATTAACTTGCTCTTTTTGCAATTTATTTGGGGTCGACGCAATATGTCATCTCCTTCCATACAACCCTATCAGACAACGTCTCTGTGGTCACTCCTTGTCTATCCTTGTCATGTTTCACGCAGTCCATTCATCTTTTCTTCGGTCTTCCCTTACCCCTAAAGCCTTCAACATTCTTACTTAAAACTTTCCTCACAACATTACTTTCATCCCGTCTCATCATAGTCATGTCCATACCATGTCAATAATTCACTCCTTAACTTTTCCGTCACAAATATTTATGCAAGGTATATTTTATTTTATATTCTTACAATTTTTTTATTGGATAAATTAATTTTATTTGTGCAGAAAACAATAGCTAGTTATTTTATATGATACTTACATAGTTTGTATTATTAAGTCTCAAGATTCTTGTCAGCTAATTTTCTTTTATTAACACATTAACTGCTGTAGTCTATTATAACAAATCGTAAAAATACGCCGACTGACTACACAGATATGTTGAATTTAGGTATGTTTTGTCAGTCATATAGTCCGACAAGGCCTGAATGATACACTCATTTGTCGGACATATAGCCCTACATGGCAGTTAATGTGTTAATCTAACTATAGATGAACAAATGCTCTATAGATCAAAAGAAATGATTATATTTATGAATAATTGATTAAAATGAATGTTTGAAAATATTGGGATACTGTTATTTGTGAGTGTTCATTGAGATTTTAGGTTACTTTTTACATGTTATTCATATAATGAACATTAGTTTCCTTGCATTAATTATAATATTGTGTGATGTCTTGAATTTGCTAATATTGCAAGATGATCATCTACCTCCTTATACAGTGTACGCAATTGATGAAACATTACTTACTTTGCAGTTACAAGTCCAGCATTCAAAACAGGAGTGGAGAGAATATCAACCTTGGTTGGAATTGGACCACATTCTGACCCAAGATTTAGGCTAGCAGCATTAGCAAAGATATTGAAAACCAATCCCCATCCAGATCCACCAAAAACTGAAGTGAATCTCATTCAACAACCAGCTGATGTACTGAAGTTATTGTTTGTACAAGATCTTAGAAATTTGCAAACCAGCATTAATGAAGCATTAGTTGCAGTACAAACTGTTACTGCCGATCCTCGTACTGATACGAAGTTGGGACGCGTTGGAAGATAAAATGTAGACTTGCAAATCTTTAAAAGTACTAAGTGAACAATCAGTGTTTGTGTATCATGTTACTGTAATTGACTAATTATCTTGCTTTAAAATCTACATTAATTGCAATATAACAAAAAGCAAAATTAGTTTTTTTTATTTAATTATTATGAAAATATATTTCAATAAAGTATTTACGAATAATGGCTAAAACAATATCATTTTTAAATTAATATAGGTAACTTCTTTTTAACACACATACATACATATCATCACGCCATATCCCTTGCAGGGTAGGCAGAGAGAACAGAGTGCCAGAGAACTCTATCTCTACATACTTCACTCGCTTCCTCAACATTTCTTCTTCTTTTTAATAATATAGATAACTGATTTTTCTAGTTGGGCAATATATTCTTTAGAAGGGTAATACTTAAATTTTGTTGACATGCTGTATGGAATTAGTCATTGCAGCATTAACCGTTCAAAGCTTGTAGGTACCTGATTTGTTTAAATGTATCTAATTATTTTTTGAAACATTATAAACATGTTGACATATTAGCTGTGTGGTAGCAACTATGAATGCTATCAACTCTTATTTTGCCTGTGGATGTCGTAAAAGACGGCTAAGAGCCTTATGGTGACCTGGGTCAACTCCATCCGATGCCGTTTGGGCAACAATTACATTCCCAAGGAGGGTTGATGTTGTAAAACTATTGCCAATAACTTTTACGATATATACTATGAGAATATAGGAATATACTATGAAACAAGAGTACATATTGTATCAACCCCAAGTAGTGGGAGAATGATGAAGGATGAGTAGAATCAAATGGAAACTTACAATATTTAGTAGTCTAAAAATAATCTATAATAATGAACGAAGATATTGACCCTATGACTATTATGTATATTAGCAAAGTGAATAGGTCGTAAGAAAATAATTAACAGTTATAAGTACTAATACAAAGTTGATAAAAATTTAAAATCATTAAAATGGTTATTGTGAGTGACCTTAGTATAACATAAACATAGTCTTTAGAATCTTATGAAATCATGATTACAATTACATCATACATGTGCATGTAGCAATACTTAGATTTTGTATGCTGTAGTGACTTGACTGACAAAACTATTGTCATAACTCGATTTGGATAATATACTCATTCTGTCTATTAAGAGTAATCCACCCTCCAAGTGATACAATTTTAAGGATAGGTTGTTTTGAAGCTTTGTATTCACTTATTTTTATATCTCTTTCCATCACAATATCTGACACTAAGAAATAACTCCTTACAGTGTGGGGGACATTACAAATCATTCATTGTTTGTTATACTTCAATCACTTTATTGGAGAATTTAATACTTACACTATTATACCATGTGCACAATCAAAGTAATTTTTATAAGCTAAAATTAATACACACATATCATCACGCCATATCCCTTGCAGGGTAGGCAGAGAGAACAGAGTGCCAGAGAACTCCATCTTTGCATACTTCACTTGCTTCCTCAACATTCATAATTCTCTTCATACACGCTCGCCGGTTTCGGAGAATCTTGACTCCACCTTCCTTCAGTACATGACCGATCTGGTCTAGGTAGGTTAGTCTCGGTCTCCCCACGGTACCTACATCCTTCCACTTTCGCATTGTGTATCTTCTTAACCAGACGTTCGTTCGGCATTCTTTCCACATGTCCGAACCATCGGAGCATTCCCTTTCGCATCTTTACACCAATACTCTATTTCATACCTACTCGCTCTCTTACGTCATCGTTACGAATGCGGTCGGTCAGAAAATTAATAATGCAATAAATTTATATTTTGTATTTATTTAACAATTTTAATTTACATTTCACATACACATTTTAGGTGCAATAATCAATAGCGAATTCAACAAACTAATATTATCAAATGCACTTCACAATCTTCATTCAAAATTGCACAATACATGTGTATACAATTATTATATTACTGACCAAGCTACAGATAAGCCATGTAACAGTCAATAATTACTACTTATGTAGGTAGTGCCTCTTCAGTGCATTCCACCTCCTTTCTCAAGCATCTGTGCAAATCTGTTTGTGATCAATAGAGACACGTCTATGAATCTTTCTACGCAATTGGTGATGCATGTTTCGGTACGTGAATCCAATTTAGCTCCAGGCTTGTCTACACATTTATCCCAGCAAAAGTCATTAAACTCGTGAATCTGAAATTAGATGTCAGAATTTTTTTTTGTGTATATCATCAAATGACAGACTAAGGTAATAATATTTCCACACCACATTCCCTCTATTGAAAACAAAATGCAATGAGAAGTAATCGGGCATGACCAATTGTGGGCATTTGGAGGCGGCTCATACTGATGTGGCCTGTAAGGAAAAGTAGTTCAAGCAATACCTGAGCATGAAATTGTGCCTTCTGTTTTTCAACAACTAGAAAGTCTTGCAACTCGGAGTCTTTTGGGCTTGCAAAGTCTGATAAATCCCCCATTATTTATAAAGCTAACGATCGACTTATATATTACTTATGCATAAATTTAATGCTTTGTCGATGAGAAATTAATTTTATTTTAAATACCAAAAAGCTAGAATGTTCAATGTAACAAATTAAAAGCTTTTGAGGTTATATCCACTAGTGTTGCATATCGATAGTCTACTATCGATAGACAATCAATTGTCTATCGATAGTTTACGTAGAAGCAATAGTATCAATAGTATATCGATTGTATTGTAATACGTAAATACTATCGATAGTATCGATAGCTCTCCACGAGCAATACTATTAATAAAAACGATACTATCGATAGTATCGCTAATACCATTAGTTTTAACTTAAAACTATCGATAGTATCGACTATTTTGGACTATCGATAGCAAGCAACTATTCGATAGTATTGTTGTCTAAAGTTATGTTATGTAGTAAGCCAAGTACATACTGACATTATTATTAAAGATGTTTTTCGGATCCTGTTAAATTTACTTCACTAGATTAATATCGCTAAAAATACAACAAATCTAATGACTAATTACGGCCATAATTCTGTGTAGAATTGTAACTCAGAATTCTTGATTATGTTTTTCATAATTTTGTTTAACCGAAACTTTCAAAGCTAATAATTACACTAAAATTTTATAGTAATAGACATTCTGAGTTTCATTAGTATACTGGAACAAACCATTTTTTTTTTCATTTTATTGCTTATGGTGGCGAACGAGCAAGCAGCACACCTGATGATAAGTGTCACAGTCGCCCATGGAGCTTGGCAATACTAAGGTTATAGCTTAGGCCACTGCCTACTAATAAAATCCCCAAACCCACCCAGTTGAACTGCCAGCTTTTTCGCTCACCGAACGAAGCGCAATAGCACATTGCCATTATTCAGACGCCGATCTTCTGCGAAAGTGTGGTACTACCCCGGAACCACCGGCCCGCGGCTGTAGACAGAAAACTGTCAACAGAATGGTACAAGTACAAGGTACCACTTACATTCATTCACACATTCCGACCCAATTGTCCAGAAGTCTCGCAGCATTATAATTTTACTCAACTTTCAATGGCTATTGATCTTAACCATTATTAGCTAACTTGGGCTTCAAAGTAAGAACGCAAATGCACGTTACTACTAGAAAAGTCACCACAAAATTCACTGAAAACAAGCAACAGGGACACAACTACGGTATTTATATTTTTAAGCAATACTATTGAAAATTTTCTGGCAATCGATAGGCCGAAATAGTCGATAGTTTTACGCTAAAACTAATGATATTAACAATACTATCGATAGTACTGATACTATCGAATGAATCACTATCGATAGTATCGCCATTATTAATAGTATTGGTCGTGGAGAGCTATCGATACTATCGATAGTATTGATATTAGGGATGTTAAAAAAAAAGCGATTTCTATTTTAATCGATTTTTTTTCTAAAAATCGATTTTTTATAATCGATTTTTTTAGTAATATTAATCGATTTTTTAAAAATCGATTATATAAATTATGCGTTTTAATCGATTTTTATGAAAAGCGCCATCTATGGAACGGATGAATAAAACTCGAAGTAAATCCATTATTATTTACAAGTTAAGAGTGCCATAATAATGTAGTTCTTGGTAAACCATAAAAATGTCTTCCAATAGTAAAACATCTAAAAGCGGTTGGCGAAAATATTTAACGATTAAGAAACATACAGCAATATGCAAGTACTGTTCCAAAGAGCTAAAAACTTGCAGTAATACTACAAATTTAAAACAGCATACGTACATACCATCACGCCATGTCCCTTGTAGGGTAGGCAGAGAGAACAAAGTGCCAGAGAACTCTATCCTTGCATACTTCACTCGCTTCCTCAACATTCATAATTCTCTTCATACACGCTCGCCGGTTTCGGAGACTCTTGACTCCACCTTCCTTCAGTACATGACCGATCTGGTCTAGGTAGGTTAGTCTCTCCGGTTCCATGGAGTGCCCCTGTACCTCAGGCGGCTGGTGGCAGACTATTTGGAAGGGCGCAGTGTTCTCTACGCGAGCCCCGCAGGGGACATTGTGAGGACGCCCATGTCGTGCGGTGTTCCGCAGGGGTCGGTTCTGGGGCCGACTCTGTGGGACATGGGTTACGACTGGGCGTTGAGAGAGAGTCTTCCCCCGGGCTGAGCGTTATTTGCTATGCTGACGACACGCTCGTCACAGCCTGGGGCAGGACACTCGAAGAGGCGGCGAGCCTGGCCACTCTCGGCACCGAGGAGATGGTCAGGCGAATTGAGGCGCTGGAGCTCAGGGTGGCCCTAAACAAAACGGGGGGGTGGGGTGCGAGGCTGAACCACCTCCACGTGGTGCACCCTGGAAACGTCAGACCCTTTTTCCCCATCTGACGGCCAAGAGTTCAGCGATCGGGTCTCGGCGCGTTCTGCGCCGTCTGAGCGCGTACGATTTGACCCTGTAGGAAGGGATGGCATTCCCCGTCGTCCCCTCTCCAAAGGGCATGGGGTCTCTCTCGAGATGTCCCTCATGTCCGGCCCGTGTCCCTGAGTTTAGGATATCCTAAATTTAGGGCCGGGATTTAGGGTGCGGAGATAGATAACCCTCCAAAGAAAAAACAATCCCGAATCCTAAGTTTCACCGCTCGGCGAGAGGATGCATGGTTACTCCGGAGGAGTCAGCCGTTAGAGCGGTACCCAGTCACCCGGGGGGACTTAAAACCCCCAACAGATCATGGCAGAAGACAACACAACGTACAATCCTCCTGAGGGTCCCGACGATGTCGGGGAGTCCCTTGCTGAGTTGTCATCGGGGCGCGTTCCGGGAACGCGCTCCGATGACAGCTCAGTCAGCTCCAGTTCGTATAGGGGGGGGGCACCTTCTGTTTTGGCCGCGGGGGGCCCGGCCGTCAACTCGGCCCCATTACAAAAGAAAAAGAGGAAGAGGACGCCCAGAAGCCTGATAGGCACACGATACGGGCGCATAGTGGACGCGGAGGCTAGGCGGCGTCAAAGAGAAAAGAAGGCGGAACAACTAAAGGCGGTGGAAGGGATGGCGGATCAACGCATCTCTCCGCCTAGAGGCCGGGAGGCGCGCCCATCTGCGTCTCCTGCGCCTAATGATGGACAAACGGTAAAAACCATAATGGACAACGACGGAAGCGGCAATTTACCTGCCACAGACCTCCGGGCCACCGCCTCGACGCGTTCTGCCGCGGCGAGTCTGACGAAGGTACTGGAGGTACGACTGGAAGACCTCTCTCTGAGGGCTCGGAAGCGTCCCCATGTAGAGGGGAGCTCGGAATCCGACCTCGGAGAGGGGTCTTCAAAACTCCCCCCGCCGAAGGTGGCGACATCGCGCCGCGGTAGGGGGGGGAAGGCGACGGCAACCAGGGCGGCGGCTCCGACGCCAGCTGGTTCGACTGGGGGAGTAGCGGCTCGCAAGTCCAAAGCGGTCGCCGCGTCGGTGGTGAGGGCGTCGGAAAGACCCCTCCCTGCTGACGAGGCGACCGGGGACATGGCGGGCAGCGGCCCTCCCCAGCCCAAGATGGAGGCCCTGCAGGCCGAAAACGCCCGCCTTAGTGGCGAGGTGTCAGGACTGCGGGGTCAAAATCTCCGGATGGGCAAGGAGCTGGCGGCGGTGCAGCGGGCGTACCGCGAGTTGGCCAAGCAAATGGCCGACTTGCGGGCCCAAATTGCGCCATCGACCAGTGCCGGCCCGGGTGTCGTCGTCCCCAAGGGACGTGGAAAGAGGGAGCCGCCTCGCGTTGCGGAGCGTGCCCCCGAGACGGTTCGGCCCGTAGAGCCGATCCCGCTGCCCGCGGTGGAGGGTGTGCCGGACGAAACCGTGCGCGCCATAATCGAGTCGGTCGGGAAACTGGTCGACGCGCGCATGGCCGCTCTGGAGGCAAGGCTGCCTCCGGAGCCTCGAGTCCGGCCACCACTCGCCGCGGACAAGCGGCCGTACGTGGCGGCAGCCCCCGTCCCGCTACCCTGCCAGGGTGGCCGCGTGGGGAGCTACGCCGCGGCCGTGGCCGGGCCCAAGCCGAAAGGGCCCGCTCCGCAAGGCCAAAAGAGGACGGCACCGGCTCCTGCCAAGGCCGGGCCGCAGTCGTCGCCCGCAGCTGCGCCGCGGGTGGCGACCAGTGCGCCCGCGACTGCGCCTCCCGCGCCCGGCACATCTGCTCCGCCCGAACAGGGTTGGCGGGTGGCCGAGCGTGGCAGGAAGAGTCGCGGCCAAAGGAGACGGACGGAGGCCAAGCGCGCCGCTGAGGCCTCCGTTCCCCAGGCAGGAGCCGGAGGGAAGGAGAGAGGGAGGCCGCGCAAGGGGCTCCGGGCGCCAAAGACAGCTGCAGTAGTCATTACTGTGCTGCCTGAGGCCGCCGACAGGGGCCTCAGCTATGAGGCCGTTCTTCGGAAAGCCCGGCGGGAGCTAGACGTCACCGATATCGGTGGCGTCGAAGCCAGGACCCGCAAGGCCCGGACAGGGGCTCGAGTGCTCGAGTTCCCTGGGGCCGAGGGCGCCAAGACGGCCGACAGCATTGCGGCCAAGCTGAGGGGCCTGTTCGCCGAGGAGGGCGGCATTAAAATCGCCAGGCCCGTGAAGTGCGCAGAAATGCGTGTCACGGGCTTGGACGATTCCGTGACGGTAGAGGACATCCGGGAGGCCATTGCCTCGAGAACCGGGTGCACCCTCGATGCTGTCCGGGTTGGTGCCATCCACCCTGGCCCAGGTAGCGTGGGTGCTGCATGGGTGCGGTGCCCGGTGGAGTCGGTCAGGAAACTGGCCGACTCAGGCAGGCTCCTCGTGGGCTGGAGTTCGGCGCGGGTAACCGTGCTGGATAGCCGGCCTTCGAGGTGCTATAAGTGCATGGCGGTCGGGCACACCCGACCGACGTGCACGAATTGCTTTGACTGCGGCGGATTGTGCTTCCGCTGCGGTCAACCCGGGCACATGGCGGCATTCTGCGCTGCCCCGCCCCACTGCCCCGCGTGTGCGGCGGGCGATAAGCCCGCGAAGCACCGCATGGGCTCTGGGGCCTGTAGGCCTCCAGCTTCGGCCCCAAAGGGGCGGAGCGGCCGTTCGACCGCGGCTGCTCTCGCTCCTAGCGCGGCCCAACCGCCTGCTGGCGAGGGGGAGGGCATGGACACGGCCCATTAATGGCGGCTGAGTCCATCCACCTCCTGCAGGCCAACGTCAATCACTCCCCTGGTGCGCAGGATCTTCTTCTGCAATCCATGGTGGAGTGGTCGATTGGTGCAGCCGTAGTCGCGGAGCCGTACTGTGTGCCTGATCGCCCTAATTGGGTGATCAGCCAGGACGGAACCGCGGCAATCGTCGTCTCCACGCTGCGACACTCCCCGCTCTTATCCCTTAGGGAGAGGGGTGACGGATTTGTCGCGGCGGAGTGGGGGGAGGTCACGCTTTACGGCGTGTATCTCTCCCCTAATAGGAGTCTGATCGATCTCGGGGTCTCCCTTAACAACTTGGGGGCCTCGATACGGCGACTGGCACCGCGCCTCGTCCTTGTCCTGGGGGACTTCAACGCACATTCCACTGCGTGGGGGTCCCCTACGACGGACCATCGCGGGCAGGCGGTTGTTGACTGGGCAGCTTCACTGGGCCTCTGCATTCTCAACAGGGGCTCAGTGAACACGTGTGTGCGGCCGCAGGGCAGGTCGATAGTGGACTTATCGTTCGCTAGCCCTGCGCTCGCACAACGAGTGAGGAACTGGCATGTCCTCGAGGAGGCTGAGACTCTGTCCGACCATCTATACATTCGGATGGAGATCTCACCCCTGGGCGCCGGTAGGGGTCACAGGGCGAACGGAGCTCCCGCGTTTCCGCGGTGGGCTGTGGGACGCCTGGATGGGGACCTGCTGGCGGAGGCGGCCATTGTGCATTCATGGCTGTCCTCACCGCCCCCAGCGGACGGAGGAGTGGACGCCGAGGCTGTCCGCATTCGCAGTGCGATGACGCAGATTTGCGATGCGGCCATGCCCCGAGCACGGCGTCTGCCTCCGAGGCAGGGGGTTTACTGGTGGTCCCCGAGGCTGGCGGATCTTCGTGCGGCCTGTAACAGTGCCCGAAGAGCCTACACCCGCAGTCGGCGGCGTCGCCGCGATGTTGAGCGGGAGGGCCAACTGTATGAGGCTTATCGCAGTGCGCGGTCTGCCTTCAGAGTGGCCATCCGTTTCGCCAAGGACGAGAGTTGGCGGGAGTTGTTGAACGGTCTCGACCGTGATCCCTGGGGTCGCCCGTATCTTGCAGCGCTGAGTAAGCTCCGCGCGCAGGGCCCCCCCCTCACCGAGACCCTTCAACCCGACCTCCTCCGCAGGGTGGTCGAGGGACTCTTTCCGCAACAGCCGGAACACACGCCTCCGGTTATGGCTTCATGGCCAGATGATGACCGGGAGGCCGATGAACATAGTGTTCCGCCTGTGACGGAATCAGAGGTGGGGGCGGTAGTGGCGAAGATTCGTTCCGCCAACACCGCCCCCGGCCCGGACGGAGTACCCGTCCGGGTGTTGATGATGTTCCTCGAACACCTGGAGCCACGCCTTAGGCAACTGTACAACGCCTGTCTAGCGGCTGGACAGTTCCCTAGGTGCTGGAAAGAGGGGAGGTTGGTGCTCCTGCCAAAGCCGGGGCGGTCCCCGGATTCGCCGTCGGCCTACAGGCCTATCGTGCTGCTGGACGATGTGGGCAAGCTGCTGGAGCGTATCATCGCTGGCCGCATCGTCCAGCACCTAGACGAGGTGGGGCCCAATTTGTCGGACGCTCAATTCGGTTTTCGAAGGGGGCGTTCGACTATTGCGGCTATACTGCGCCTGAGGCAGACGGCGAGGGAGGCCGTCACTGGCGGGGGAGTGCTGTTGGCGGTGTCTTTGGACATCGCCAACGCATTCAATAGTCTGCCATTCAGCTGCATCAGGGAGGCGCTCCGGTATCACGGAGTGCCCTTATACCTGAGGCGGCTAGTGGCAGACTATTTGCAGGGGCGCAGTGTCCTCTGCGCGAATAGCGCGGGGGACATTGTGCGCACGCCCATGTCGTGCGGTGTCCCACAGGGGTCGGTCTTGGGGCCGACTTTGTGGGGCATCGGTTACGACTGGGCGTTGCGAGGGAGTCTCCCCCCCGGGCTGGGGCTTATATGCTACGCTGACGACACGCTCGTCACAGCCCGGGGCAGGACACTGGAAGAGGCGATGAGCCTGGCCACTCTCGGCACTGAGGAGATGGTCAGGCGTATCGAGGCGCTGGGGCTTAGGGTAGCCCTGGAGAAGACAGAGGCGCTCCTGTTTCATGGGCGCCTCATGGGGCCGCCCGTCGGCGTCTCGATCGTCGTCAACTCCGTCCCCATCAGTATCCAGGCCCATATGAAGTATTTGGGTCTGGTGCTCGACGGGAAGTGGTGGTTTCGGGAGCATTTCCGTAGACTTGTTCCCCGGCTAGTCGGCTCGGCGTTCGCCCTATCTCGGCTGATGCCGAACTTGGGCGGACCGAGCTTCGAGAGTCGACGGCTATATGCGGGGGTGATCCGTTCAATGGCATTGTACGGCGCTCCCGTGTGGGCGAGGGCTCTGACCGTCCGTCTTAGGGCTATTCTGCGGAGACCGCAGAGAGTCATGGCGGTCAGGGCTATCCGCGGATACCGCACGGTTGCGACCGAGTCTGCATGCGTATTGGCCGGAACGCCCCCTTGGGACTTGGAGGCGGAAATGCTCGCCGAAATATATCGGCGGGTGTCTTCAACTCGCGAAGAAGGTGGCGATGTTTCGCCTAGCGAATTGGCCACCTGGCGTGAGGACGCTCGCCGGGAGGTTCTTTCCCGTTGGGCCACGCGGTTGGAGCGGCCTCGATTCGGATTACGAGTCATCGAGGCCGTCCGGCCCGTACTGATGGAGTGGCTGGAGAGGCGGCACGGAGTCCTCTCTTTCCGGCTGGTGCAGGTCTTGACGGGGCACGGTTGCTTCGGCAAGTACCTGTACACAGTCGCAAGGGTGGAGACGACTCCGTCCTGCCAACAGTGCGGCGGCGACCGGGACACGGCGCAGCATACGCTCGAGGTCTGCGTGACCTGGGCTCAGCAGCGCCGTGCCCTTGTCGCCGCTATCGGTGCCGACCTCTCGCTGCCGGCCGTCGTGAAAGCGATGGTCGACAGCGAGAGGAATTGGGACGCGGTCGCCTCCTTCTGCGAGGACGTCATCTCGCAGAAGGAAACGGCGGGGCGAATCCGAGAGGAACTTCTCTTCGAGGATTCGCGCCGCCACCGGCGACTGGGGCGGCGGAGGCGTGAATACCTCCGCCTCATGCCGCCCTAGCCGAGGCAGCGGGTGACCGGACCGGGGATTAGTCTGGTCGCCCTGGAAGCGAGGCCACCACGTGAGGACGACGCCCCGACGGTGCAAACTGTCCGGGCGTCGACATTACAGCGAGGATACCCGTGAGGGTAGACCGCCGGGTGGGCCACTGAAGTAAAAGACCGCGTACCAGTGACCCACCCGCACGGCGTCGAGAGGTATATTGTAGGGCGGGTCTACGGGGTCTTGCGCCGCTTTTCGTGTCGCCCCGGACGGATTAGCGGGGTTTGACGTACCGTAGCCCGCCGCCAAAAAAAAAAAAAAAAAAAAAAAAAAAAAAAAGGCCCATATGAGGTACTTGGGTCTGGTGCTCGACGGGCGATGGTGGTTCCGGGAGCATTTTTGTCAAATTGCTCCCCGGCTGGTCGGCGCGGCGTCCGCCCTTTCTCGGCTCATGCCGAACGTGGGCGGACCCAGTTTCGAGGGCCGACGGCTGTATGCGGGGGTGATCCGCTCAATGGCCATGTACGGCGCACCCGTGTGGGCGAGGGCTCTGAACGCCCAGCTCAGGGCGGTGCTGTGGACGCCACAGCGAGCCATGGCAGTCAGAGCCATTCGCGGGTACCGCACGGTGTCTACCGAGGCGGCATGCCTATTGGCCGGGACACCCCCGTGGGACCTAGAGGCGGAGATGCTCTCCGACCTCTACCGGCGGGTTACCTCAATGTGCGAAGAGGGTGGCTTCCCATCGTTCAACGAGATAGCCACCTGGCGCGAGGACGCCCGCTGAGAAGTCATCGCCCGTTGGGCTACGCGGCTGGAGAGGCCTAGACACGGTGTCGTTACCGTTGAGGCCCTCCGGCCCGTACTGATGGAGTGGATGGAGCGGCGGCACGGAGTCCTCTCTTTCCGGTTGGTGCAGGTCTCGTCGGGGCATGGTTGCTTCGGCAAGTACGTGCACGCAGTCGTGCGGAGGGAGTGGACTCCGTCCTGCCACCATTGCAGTAGCGACGAGGACACGGCGCAACATATGCTCGAGGTATGTTCGCGCTGGGACGGGCAGCGCGGTGACCTCGTCGCTGTCATCGGTGCCGACCTGACGCTGCCGACTGTTGCGCGAGCGATGGTCGACACTGTCAGAAATTGTGACGCGGTCGCCGCCTTCTGCGAGGCTGTCATCTCGCAGAAGGAGGCGGCGGAACGGCCCGGGAGGATTCCCGTGAACCGGGCCGCCGCCTGCGACTGGGGCAGTGCAGACGCGAGTACCTGCGCCTGATGCCGCCCTAACTGAGGCTTCGGGTGATCGGACCGGGGCATTGTCCTGTCACCCGACGTGAGGCCAACGCGTGAGGAAGACGCCTCGACGGCGAAAGCTGTCGGGGCGTCGACAGGAGAGGAGCCTGAGAGGGCATACCGCCGAGCGGGCCACCGAAGACAAAGATCGGGTACCGGTGGCCCGCTCGCACGGCGAAGAAGAGGTGCTTGCAGAGTGGGTCAATGGGGTTGCGCGCCGCCTCTTCTGTCACCCCGAACCGATTTGGCAGGGTGCGACGTCCATAGCCCACCACAAAAAAAAAAAAAAAAAAAGGTAGGTTAGTCTCGGTCTCCCCCGGTATCTACATCCTTCCACTTTCGCATTGTATATCTTCTTAACCAGACGTTCGTTCGACGTTCTTTTCACATGCCCGAACCATCGGAGCATTCCCTTTCGCATCTTTACACCAATACTCTCTTTCATACCTACTCGCTCTCTTACGTCGTCGTTACAAATGCGATCGATCAGCCTAACACAGCCACAGATTTTCCGTAGAGATCGCATTGCGCATTAATTTTACTTTATACTTTTTTCTGCATACCCAACTCTCGCTTCCATATAGTAATGTTGGGACAAGCAAGTTATTCTATATCAGTGGTGTACTTTCCATCTCGGCTAAATTCACATCCAAGATATACAAAATCATCCACTTGTACTAGTACATCATTAACTATTGTTACTCTTACATCTGTTCTGGCTTCATCTCTTTCGAAGACCATTATTTTGGTTTTACTCACATTCATGCGTAGACCCCTTTTCTTACAATCTTCTGTAATTGTGTCGACTAGGGTCTGCAGGACAGTCACTGACTGTGCCAGCAGGACTGCATCATCTGCATAGAGCAGAGCACTGACCACTGAGTCGCCCATCTGGACTCCCACATTCATATCGTTCAACCTTTGGAGACATTTATCCAGATATATGATAAACAGCCTGGCTGATAGAACGCACCCCTGCTTAACGCCGATATTGACGTCAAACCAAGGCATCATTGCATCATCCAGCAGTCCAGTTACATGGGATGTAGAGCTTGTGTGCACAAGCTCTACATCCCATGTAACTGGACTGCACAGCCTGCAGCAGTTTACCGTTAATATCATACTCCGGTAAAATGTCCCAAAGTTCCTTTCATGCAACCGTGTCAAATATTCTCTCCAGATCCACAAAACTGCAGAAAACTCTCTGACCTAGAGCCAGATGCTTCTCCACAATGTTGCGCAGAGAGAACACTTAATCCATGCATCCCCTTTCACTCCTGAAACCTCCTTGTGCCTCACGCAGTAAACCATCGGACTCCATCCTCATTCTCCTTTCAATAATTTTAGCATACACTCTTACTGCCAAACTGGTCAAGCTTATGGCTCTATAGTTTGCGCAGTCATAACGTGAACCCTTGTTTTTAAACAAAGGCACGATGACTGCGCTATTCCCGTCCCTGGAAACCATTCCCGAGCTCCAACATAAATTGAGGAACAACAGGAACGCCACCCAGACACAGGTGCCGCCAAGCTTGAACATCTCGGCAGACACCATATCAATGCCCGCTGCCTTACCATTTTTCAAACTTCTTATCGCCCATTCAACTTCATCTATACTGATGCCATCGGAGGACGCCGGTGCCGAATGTTGATCTACTAGACCACGGATACTCGTGTTGCACACCGGCACCAACCCCAGTATCCGCATACATGTCGCCAAAATATTCCCTCAATCGGCTTAACACGTCTTGTATTTGTGTAAGAATGTCTTACCTTTAGATCTTATTTTATTCATTCTGAAGGCTGACCAACCACCCCGAGACCTCTTCACCTCTCTCCAAAAGAGTTTGGTGTTACCCTCGAAGTTATTAGCCAGCCTATCTTCTGCACTCATATTTGTTCTATCACGTTTCTCTTTTACTAAGGCCTTGGTGTCATTCTTACATTGCCGATATATTACTTTCTTCTGTTCAGCCATACTGTCATTCAGATTCAAAGAAGAGACATAGTCCAGCCACGCTTTCTTCTTTTGCTCTACGGAAGCTGCCTCTTCCTCATCCCACCAAGCATCACCATTTGTTTTTTCTATGCTTCTTTGAGCTTCCACATACCTCTTTCGCTGTATCTACCATAATCTCTTTCAATATTCTCCAGCATTCTTCAATGTCCAATTGCGGCTGGCTTGCCATCGTCAGCCGTTCTCGGACACCCTCTGAATACTTTTCTCTTACACAATCTTCTTACAAACTTTCAATCTTTGATCTTTCAAGCCCTCCGAAGTGGACACGCTCTCGGCAGTGCCTCCACTTTCTGAACAGACCACTAAATCTCGCAATAACGAGATAGTGGTCCGTATCGACTGTGGGGCCTCTGTAGGCGTCCAATATTTTGCTTCGGAGGCGACTGTCTACTAAAATTAAATCTATTGTCGGTACGCGTCGCCTCCGGGGGACACCCTAACCCGCACTGCGGTACGCATATGAGCCGGATTGAAGTCTGACTAGACTGGCAGGGGACGCGATGTGCACGTTCCGGACTATGCCCACCTACACGCTCCGGACTATGCCTCCCTAAAAAAAATCATCATCATGTCAGGCTATTGTCGTCCACTGCTAGACGTAGGCCTAAATGTAAAATAGTACTGGACATTTATGGCATTTTTTTGTTGTGATTTATATTTTAATTTTTGAGACAATAAGGTTGTTATTTTGTTAGGATGCTCATCATTTCATTTTTATGATAATAAAAAAAATGTGTCCATAATTACATTTGGTTTCCTTATTCCTTACCTTGAAAATTTAAAGTAATATTTGCTTTGATGAATTTTATATTTGAATTGGTTGATTTTTTTATTCATATAATTTTATTTGATTTTAATCTGATAAATTGTTAATATGAATCTCTTAGGTTTATTATTGGAATATGAAAAGTATATACATTTTTAAATAATAGAAAAAAAATCGATTATTTATTTTGATTATAATCGATTTTTGGATAATCGATTAATATTAAATTTAAAAAAAATCGATTTTTTTTCAGTAACCGCACATCCCTAATTGATATGTACGATACTATCGATAGTATGAATACTTTTTGAGGTTAACTATCGATAGTCAAACTATCGATTTTTATGCAACACTGATATCCACAAACTATTTTTTTTTGTTGTGTTCGTCCATTCGGACAGGCAAAGGGATCAAAGCCCATACAGCCAAGTCTTATTTAATTATTTTTTATACATTGTTCATTTCTTCATATTATGTAGCCTTAATAGTCATTGTCTGTCAATAAGTCAAGTCGTTACCATTAATCGGGTGCTGATAACCTAAACAATAATTTTCTTTGGGAATTTTGGACAAATATGAAAATACACGTAAACCACTATTATACCATATTCACTACACTTCAGCACTTTAACTGTACCATATTGCATAAAATACCAGCAAAATTATTCAATATAACACCACAAAACACCAAAGAAATGAATATAATACAAGAGCGTGACATGACATTTCCACATTCGCGCCAAAACTCCCTACCACAAACTAATATATTGTATATTAGGGTTTCCAACTTTCCAATGTATTATTTTACTCTATGGTAGGGATGTTAAAAAATAATCGATTTTTATTTTAATCGATTATTTTTTTTCTAATAATCGATTTTTATAGTAATATTAATCGATTCTTAAAAAATCGATTATACAAATTATGCGTTTTAATCGATTTTTATGAAAAGCGCCATCTATGGAACGGATAAATAAAACTTGACGTAAATTCATTATTATTTACAAGTTAAGAGTGCCATAATATGTTATATGTAGTTGTTGGTAAACAATAAAAATGTCTTCCAATAGTAAAACATCTAAATGCGGTTGGCGAAAATATTTTACGATTAAGAAACATACAGCAATATGCAAGTACTGTTCCAAAGAGCTAAAAACTTGCAATAATACTACAAATTTAAAACAGCATATATACATACCATCACGCCATGTCCCTTGCAGGGTAGGCAGATAGAACAGAGTGCCAGAAACTCTATCCTTGCATACTTCACTCGCTTCCTCAACATTCATAATTCTCTTCATACACGCTCGCCGGTTTCGGAGACTCTTGACTCCACCTTCCTTCAGTACATGACCGATCTGGTCTAGGTAGGTTAGTCTCGGTCTCCCCCGGTACCTACATCCTTCCACTTTTGCATTGTATATCTTCTTAACCAGACGTTCGTTCGGTATTCTTTCCACATGCCCAAACCATCGGAGCATTCCCTTTCGCATCTTTACACCAATACTCTCTTTCATACCTACTCGCTCTCTTACGTCGTCGTTACGAATGCGATCGATTAATTTTACTTTCGTACCTTTTTTCTGTATACCCAACTCTCGCTTCCATTTAGTAATGTTGGGACAAGCAAGTTATGTATTGCTACACGTGCCTTCTGGCTGAGGTGGTGGCTACCGAGAAGTTGTCCCAACGCTCCGTTCACTTTATTTCCCGCATTTACTCTTCGCTCTATATCAGTGGTGTACTCCGAAGTGGACACGCTCTCGCCAGTGCCCCCACTTTCTGAACAGACCACTAAATCTCGCAATAACGAGATAGTGGTCCGTATCGATTGTGGGGTCCCTGTAGGCTCTTGTGTCCAATATTTTGCTTCGGAGGCGACTGTCTACCAAAATTAAATCTATTATACTTTTCTGTTCTTCTATGTATACATATGAATGAGCTTATGTTGGAAAAATGTGTTTGACATAATGAGGTTTCTCTCCATGCATACATCCGTACGTATTCCTCTCCATGCATACATGATACATCCATACGTCGCACCCCGCCAAATCGGTCCGGGGTGACGGAAGAGGCGGCGTGCAACCCCATTGACCCACCCTGCAAGCACCTCTTCTTCGCCGTGCGAGCGGGCCACCGGTACCCGATTTTTGTCTTCGGTGACCCGCTCGGCGGTGCAATGAGCCTACCTGCGTATTTCACTCTCTTATTACCAAATGGACCAAGTACGTCCTCATAGTCGGGACGCTTGGTCCCCACCCATCCGTTCAAATCTCCTCATACAATCACGCGTTCACTGGTTTCTGCCATATCCAGAACTTCCCTAACATTATCCCAAAACTTCTCCAGGTCCGATGCCACCGAGGATCCTACGGGAGCATATGCTACAATCGTGAAAGGTGACAACTAGTTTTATACGGACCCAAAGAAGTCTGGGATCATAAATTCCGTAATCTTTCACACCTGAGGTCAAGCGAGAGGACAACAGCACTCCTACCCCCATGCTGGCTCGATCGCTCTGTGGTACGCCAGACCACAGGGCCATCCCACCACTAGGAAGATCCCAGGCGTCGCTGCCCCTTCGCTTGGTCTCTGTTACACAGAGCACGTCTAGCTGTTTGTCCACCATGACGGTTATCAGCTCGTGCAATTTACCTTCCACACAACCTCTTACATTCCACGTACCCACCCGGCACTCTGCTCTCCTCGACTCGCCTGACTGGGCAAGGCGTGATGGGTGGTGGCCCCTATCACCGCATCTGCCGATTTTCGTACCGACGGGGGCGGGTCGGTATTTGTTGGGGTGATTCCTCAGGTGTTGTGCGGAATAAAAGTCAAGGACTGTATATTACTATATTGTAGATGAAGTTAATTAAAAAACTATACAATGTTGTCGCAACTGCAGCGAATATAAAATGAAAAAAAGTAAAAAATGTAAATATAGACGCGCGCTAGACGACGATGTTGGTTGTAGTGAGCGGTCGATGCGACGAGCAGCTGCTGCGTCCCCCACACCGCGATGCCCTCGTCGTGGCCAAGGCAAACCGAGCCGATGTCTTAACATACTCCCCCAGTTGAAGTGTCTTCAATAGTAGTGACTGGAAGAGGACATATCGAATTAAAGGCACGTCTAATAATACCCTTGCGTGTGCAAATGTCGGCAACTCTTGCAATTCCATCTCTACCAGGCAGCACGCGAATGATGCGTCCAAGGAGCCATAATAAAGGTGGCAGACCCTTTTCTTTAATGACGACAAGAGTACCTTCTGTGAGCTCTCCTGAAGAACGGCGTCATTTGATTCTCTCCTATAGCCATAGAACGTATTCATCAGAGAAACGAGCCCAGAAATGCTGCTTAAGATATTCGATGCGTCGAAAACGTTGTAGGCTGGACACGTTGTGATTTTTTATCTGCGGATGTGGTAGCGTGATTAGTGAACGTCCAATGAGGAAATAAGCTGTCTGAATCATTGGATAAAGGAGTTAAAGGCCTCGAATTTAAAATTGCTTCCACTTGTGTCAAGCATGTGACCATATCTTCAAACGTTAAGTTTGCCAAACCTAAAACACGTCTAAGGTGGTGCTTAGTTGATTTCACTGCAGATTTCCATAGTCCACCAAAATGTGGTGTATATGCTGGAATAAAAGAGAATTTAATACCTGGATCAATATCATCAAACTTTAAATCTTGTTTAAGGAGGAGAGATAATTCATTAAATGCTCCAACAAATGTGGTGCCATTATCTGAGTAAATGTTCCGTGGTTTCCCCCTGCGAGCAATAAAACGATTCATACTGGCTAGAAAGGCTTCTTTTGTGAGATTTGAAACAAGTTCAAGATGGATAGCTCTGGTAGCCAAACACACAAATACACAAATAAAACATTTAATGAGCTTACACCCTCTGCCTTTACGGTCTGCTATCATGATAGGTCCAGCGTGATCGACACCTGTATCCAAAAAGGGAAATTCTAGAAGCAAGCGTTGCTCTGGAAGGTTTCCCATCATTGGTTGCACTGTACTGGCCTTAATTTTACAGCATTTTACGCACTGATGTGTAATCTTTTTAGCCATTTTTTTACCACCAATAGGATAATAGTGATGACGAATTGTGGCAAGTAGGAGCTGAGGTCCAGGATGCATAAGACGAAGATGATACATGTTAAATATTAGAATGCATACAACGTGAGAACTAGATATAAGAATGGGATGTTTTACATTATAGTCGTAAAATGAATTATTAAGACGGCCTCCTATGCGAATTAAATTTGTTGATTTATCTATAAAGGGAGACAATGATAAGAGTCTATTTTTTGCTGGCAATTGTTTACCTAATATTAATAGATTATATTCTTCAGGGAATGACTCTTGTTGACTTAATTTGAGTAAGACATTCGCTGAAGTAGCTCTATGTGCGTGAGAGAACCATTCTCCGAGTTTTGTTTACGACACTTACTTAAAAATCGTATCATATATGCTACTACACGATGTAGTTCATTAAAACTTGAATATCTTTTAAATAGTAATAAAATAGAATTGTCAATGGAATCTTTATAGTGAATCTTATGAAAGGCCACTGTCTCTACTGATTCCAAAATATCATTCTTTCGGTGTTCAGGAAATGGAGGCCAAGAAGATGAATCATTTTGTAAAAATGTTGGGCCTGACCACCACAAAGAAGAAGATAATAATTTATCAGCTCTAAGTCCACGCGAAGCGAGGTCTGCGGGGTTTTCGAGTGACGGAATATAGCGCCATGAACACTCACCCACAGTATCTTGAATTTCAGATATGCGATGACGTACAAAGGCCTTTAGTTGTGTTGGTGAAGCAGCCAACCAACCCAAGACAATAGTAGAATCGCACCAAAATAAAGATTCATGAATGTGTAATGTGACTGGCGAATCTTAAGATAAAGGCGACTGACCAACAGTGCAGCACAAAGTTCGAGCCGTGGCATGGTCATTGGTTTGATAGGAGCCACCTTACTCTTAGCGGTAAGCAGGCGAACGCAAACCTTGCCATTCTTGAAGATGCTACGAACATAGATACATGCACCATAAGCCTTCTCAGATGCGTCAGTAAATACATGCAATTGTAAACAGGATGTTGATTCAGATGATATCCATCGTGGTATTTCAAAGTTATTTAGAAGAGGTAGAGTTTTTTGGAAAACACTCCAATTGTACTGAATCTCTTCAGGTACAGGTTCGTCCCAAGAGCATTTGGCGAGCCAAAGCTGTTGCATAATTATTTTGGCCTCCACAATACAAGGAACAACCAAACCAAGTGGATCAAAAATTTGAGCTATAATCGACAATATTTGACGTTTTGTAGCTTTACCTGTGGCAGTTAAATTTATGGAAAATGTAAATGTATCAGTCGAACATCTCCAATTAATCCCTAGAGTTTTCGACATTTCATTTCTGTCACTTAGCTCTACCAAATCTGAAACGTTAAAGTCATTGGTAAGAGCCTCTAATACTTGAGATGAGTTCGATCGCCACTTACGAAGATTGAATTTTGCAGACCGAAGAGCTTCAATAACTCGACGACATTTATCTATTGTTCCTGTGATAGTAGATTCACCAGATAAATAGTAATCTACATAAAAATCATGTGCTATTGTAAAGCTTACTGATGGAGAACACTCCTTAGATAATTGGATCAAGCATCTAGTTGCTAAACATGGTGCTGATGCAGTACGATACGTAAGTGTATTTAATATATAAGTTTTTAGCTGATGCTTGGGATCCGTTCTCTAAAGAATTTGTTGTAGAGGTCTATGTACAACATCAACTAGTGTCTGTCGGTACATCTTTTCGATATCCGCGCTAACAACTCTCCTATGTTGACGAAATCGAAGCAAGATGGATAACAAATCGTCTTGTAAACATGGACCGACCATTTGGATATCGTTTAGAGACTTGCCTGATGTTGTAATGGCTGAAGCATCAAATACTACACGTAGCTTTGTAGTTACGCTAGATTCTTTCAACACGCCATGATGAGGCAGAAAGTACGAATTTGTGGATTTAGGTAGATCGTGATTAATAGATTAGGGGGGCATAGTCCGGAGCGTGCTCGTTCGCGTCCCCTGCCAGTCTAATTAGACTGCTAATCCGGCTCGAAATGCGTACCGCAATGCGGGTTAGGGCGTCCCCCGGAGGCGACGCGTACCGACCCGCCCCCGTCGGTACGAACATCGGCAGTTGCGGCGATGGGGGCCGCCACCCATCACGCCTTGCCCAGTTAGGCGAGTCGAGGAGAACGGAGTGCCGGGTGGGCACGTGGAATGTAAGAGGTTGTGTGGAAGGTAAGTTGCACGAGCTGATATCCGTCATGGCGGACAAACAGCTAGACGTGCTCTGTGTAACAGAGACCAAGCGAAGGGGCAGCGACGCCTGCGATCTTCCTGGTGGCGGGATGGCTCTGTGGTCTGGTGTACCACAGAGCGATCGAGCCAGCATGGGGGTAGGAGTGCTGTTGTCCTCTCGCTTGGCCTCAGGTGTGAAGGATTACGGAATGTATGATCCCAGACTTCTCTGGGTCCGTATAAAACTAGGTGTCACCAAGGTATTCATGGTTGTAGCATATGCTCCCGTAGGATCCTCGGTGGCATCAGACCTAGAGAAGTTTTGGGACAATGTTAGGGAAGTTCTGGATATGGCAGAAACCAGTGAACGCGTGATTGTATGCGGAGATTTGAACGGATGGGTGGGGACCAAGCGTCCCGACTATGAGGACGTACTTGGTCCATTTGGTGATAAGAGAGTGAACGACGCAGGTAGGCTCATAGCGGATGTATGCATGGAGAGAAACCTTATTGTGGCAAACACATTTTTCCAACATAAGGACATCCATATGTATACATGGAGAAGGAATGAACAGAAAAGCATAATAGATTTAATTTTGGTAGACAGTCGCCTCCGAAGCAAAATATTGGACGCAAGAGCCTACAGGGGCCCCACAGTCGACACGGACCACTATCTCGTTATTGCGAGATTTAGTGGTCTGTTCAGAAAGTGGAGGCACTGGCGAGAGCGTGTCCACTTCGGAGGGCTTGAAAGAATAAAGGTTGAAAGGTTGCAAGAAGAGTGTGTAAGAGAAAAGTATGCAGAGGGTGTCCGAGAACGGCTGACGATGGCAAGCCAGCCGCAATCGGACATTGAAGAATGCTGGAGAGTATTGAAAGAGAGTATGGTAGATACAGCGAAAGAAGTATGTGGAAGTTCAAAGAAGCATAGAAAAACAAATGGTGATGCATGGTGGGATGCGGAAGTGGCAGCTTCCGTAGAGCAAAAGAAGAAAGCGTGGCTGGACTATGTCTCTTCTTTGAATCTGAATGACAGTATGACTGAACAGAAGAAAGAAATATATCGGCAATGTAAGAATGACACCAAGGCCTTAGTGAAAGAGAAACGTGATAGAGCAAGTATGAGTGCAGAAGATAGGCTGACTAAAAACTTCGAGGGTAACACCAAACTCTTTTGGAGGGAGGTGAAGAAGTCTCGGGGTGGTTGGTCAGCCTTCAGAATGAATAAAATAAGGTCTAAAGGTGGAGACATTCTTACACAAACGCAAGACGTGTTAAGCCGATGCAGTGAATATTTTGGCGATATGTATGCGGATGCTACGGTTGGCGCCGGTGTTGGATGTGGTTTAGTAGATCAACATTCGACAACGGCGTCCTCCGATGGCATCAGTATGGATGAAGTTGAATGGGCGATAAGAAGTTTGAAAAATGGTAAGGCAGCGGGCATTGATATGGTGTCTGCCGAGATGATCAAGCTTGGTGGCTCTTGTGTCTGGGAGGCGTTCCTGTTGCTCCTCAATTTATGTTGGGGCTCGGGAATGGTTCCCAGGGACTGGAATAGCGCAGTCATCGTGCCTTTGTTTAAAAACAAGGGTTCACGTTATGACTGCGCAAATTACAGAGCCATAAGCTTGACCAGTTTGGCAGCAAAAGTGTATGGAAAAATTATTGAAAGGAGAATGAGGATGGTGTCCGATGGTTTACTGTGTGAGACACAAGGAGGTTTCAGGAGTGGAAGGGGATGCATGGATCAAGTGTTCTCTCTGCGCAACATTGTGGAGAAGCATCTGGCTCTAGGTCAGAGGGTTTTCTGCAGTTTTGTGGATCTGGAGAGAGCATTTGACACTGTTGTACGAAAGGAACTTTGGGACATTTTACCGGAGTATGGTATTAACGGTAAACTGCTGCAGGCTGTGCAGTCCAGTTACATGGGCTGTAGAGCCTGTGTGCGGCTGGATGATGGAATTTCGCCTTTGACGTCAATATCGGCGTTAAGCAGGGGTGCGTTCTGTCAGCCAGGCTGTTTATCATATATCTGGATAAATGTCTCCAAAGGTTGAACGATATGAATGTGGGAGTCCAGATGGGCGACTCAGTGGTCACTGCTCTGCTTTATGCAGATGATGCAGTCCTGCTGGCACAGTCAGCGACTGACCTGCAGACCCTAGTCGACACAATGACAGAAGATTGTAAGAAAAGGGGTCTACGCGTGAATGTGAGCAAAACCAAAATAATGGTCTTTGAAAGAGATAAAACCAGAGCAGATGTAAGAGTAACAATAGGTAATGATGTACTAGAGCAAGTGGATGAATTTGTATATCTTGGATGTGGATTTAGCCGAGATGGAAGGTACACCACTGATATAGAGCGAAGAGTGAATGCGGGAAATAGAGTGAACGGAGCGTTAGGGCAACTTCTCGGCAGCCACCACCTCAGCCAGAAGGCACGTGTAGCAATACATAACGCAGTGCTTGTCCCAACATTAGTGTATGGAAGCGAGAGTTGGGTATGCAGAAAAGAGTATGATAGTAAAATTAATGCGGTCGAAATGCGATCTCTGCGGAAGATCTGTGGAGTTAGGCTGACCGACCGCATTCGTAACGACGACGTAAGAGAGCGAGTAGGTATGAAAGAGAGTATTGGTGTAAAGATGCGAAAGGGAATGCTCCGATGGTTCGGACATGTGGGAAGAATGCCGAACGAACGCCTGGTTAAGAAGATATACAATGCGAAAGTGGAAGGATGTAGGTACCGAGGGAGACCAAGACTAACCTACCTAGACCAGATCGGTCATGTACTGAAGGAAGGTGGAGTCAAGAGTCTCCGAAACCGGCGAGCGTGTATGAAGAGAATTATGAATGTTGAGGAAGCGAGTGAAGTATGCAGAGATAGAGTTCTCTGGCACTCTGTTCTCTCTGCCTACCCTGCAAGGGATATGGCGTGATGATATGTATGTGTGTATGTGATTAATAGACATATGCCCTAACTCTATGTATTCATTCATAAAGTTAATATACATCTTTTTAAAATGAACATCTCGGGAAAAACGACGCTCAAGAGCTATAAATCTACGTTTAGCCATTACATAGGAATCGCCTAATACGTTAGGTGACTCTTTGAGAGGAATATTTACCATAAATCGTCCATCTGCATTACGAACAGTGGTATCTATAAAGAGTCGTTCACAAGCTCGTTCTTCAGAAGTAAATTTATGTTGCGACTCTACCGAGTCGAGCTTCCAAAAGCGTGACAAGCTTGTGTCTATATTATCAATATACATACATTGATTAGAAGACGAGTTAGATTCATGATATGCACCAGAAATGAGCCAACCCAACCTCGACTGGAATAAAGTAGGCTTATTCCTTCCTAGTGCTACACGATTTCCGCCTACGATGTCCCAGAAAGCTTCTGCTCCGACTAAGATATCGATACAAGACGGTTCATAGTACTTAGGGTCGGCAAGACGAATATGCGATGGTATACGTATATTGGTTGTATCCACATACGTATTTGGAACGGATGACTCTCGGTAATACAAAACATTCAATATTGATATGATAGTCACTATTAAATGATTTGAAGAAACTGAACAACCTTCTGAACAATGAGAAGATTGCTCATTAATACCCATTACCTTGGATTTGGCATCATAGGTAGAAAGACATAGCTTACGAATTAAGTCCTCCGATACGAAGTTTGCTGTGCTGCCATTGTCCAGCAAGACTCGCGCAGCATGACAGTTACCCTTTGAGTCCGTCACCTGCACAAGCGCTGTGGAAAGGAAAATAGTTCGAGAAAGATATCCAGTGATGGAGGTTCAGATAGTGTGTTTCTATGTTCCTCCCACTCACGAGTCGTGACTTCATCTAACTTGCTAGCCATTAAGTATATGATAAGCGTATCCCAATACTGTACAGGTTGATCAAGTGTTGACAAAGCTCTAAGGTTTTTATTTGTGGTATCAATGATATAACGCAATGACTCACTCGATTCCTTACTAATAAGTTTCACACTAAAGAGAGACTGCACATGATTATTGACGAGCAACCTTTTGTTGTCATACCTCTCACAAAGCAATTTCCAGGCAGCGTCGTAGTTATCCGATCTAAAGTCAAGGTTATCGACGACAAGAGAAGCACTCCCCTTTAAAGAGGCGCGAAGATAATGTAATTTAGTGATTTTATCTATGCTATCGTTACTGTGAATAATAGATGTGAATGTATCTCTGAACTCTAACCAATCATGATAGCTACCTGAAAACTTAGGAAGATCGATTTTTGGTAAACGAATGGAACTATGCTTATTTGTGTGATTAGTACCAGATACAACCTCGGAATGTGAATCTCCCATGTGTTGACTGCGTGCACTGCTGATTAATTGACGTGCAGTGGCCACCAAACTGTAGTACAACTTCTCAAATTCCTCGCGTTCGGTGTATTGCTCGCTGGGATCGTCCACTATTGCTTCCAGGTCGCTCTGTAATACATCATATTTTTCATATATGCTTTCGAATATATTAAGCCGATATTCGATTTCGATGATTTGAGTATCACTCAATTTTTCACAAGTATTGCTTATACTTATATAACTAGAAAATTGTGTAAGCTTAGCTTTAAATGAAGCTCGTTTTTTTATTAAAGTTTTAACGTCCGTCATGGTTTAGGCAAACTAGATTGATTTAAGATAACTACGAAGGCAAAACTGGATAAACAATAATAAATAACGACTAGAAAAATTATAATATAATAAATAATAAAACGCCTATTAGTTTTAAAAATAAACGTTGCTATTTTATTATTGCAGGCGCTTTTGTTGTGTGAAAAAGAAAAGAAAAAAAAAAATAGTAAAATAGTAAGTAGCGAAGAAGCTAAACTACAATGAAAATGATTATGTATATCTATATGGAAATGATTAATAAAATGATAGAATAAAAAGATGTACACAGGTAAAGGCAAAGTGAAAGACTTAATAGTATAAAATAAGCTGATTGAAATTATTTGCGAAATACCTACATGAATTTGCAATGTAAAATTATAATGAAATTATTTTTTAATGAAATGTAAGATTATGAAGTGGCAATAATGAATAACGATTGAATGAGGCTAATTATGCTTGAAAACTAATGAGGCTAATTATGCTATGAAAACTAGGATAGATGTGAAAATATGAATAGAAGGAAATGTTGGAACGATCTCACGGTCTCTGGTGCAAACCACGGATGCTGATGGTGACGTGGAGATTCCTCCTGGATGCACTTCCACACGTGGCTATTCGATGAACTGTGACGTTCCTTCCAGTGCCGCAGCCTCGAATCTTCTTGTGATGGCTATGTTTCGGCCAATATATTCCAATGAAGGTGAAGAACGAGATGAAGACGACTTGATCCAAAGCACAGCTTTCTAATAACTTCTTTGTAGTTCAAATTTTAACGGTTGAAGGACCATATGTTGGGGTGATTACTCCGGTGTTGTGCGGAATAAAAGCCGCGGACTGTATATTACTATATTGTAGATGAAGTTAATTAAAAAACTATACAATGTTGTCGCAACTGCAGCGAATATAAAATGAAAAAAAGTAAAAAATGTAAATATGGACGCGCGCTAGACGACGATGTTGGTTGTAGTGAGCGGTCGATGCGACGAGCAGCTGCTGCGTCCCCCACACCGCGATGCCCTCGTCGTGGCCAAGGCAAACCGAGCCACACACTGCGGTACGCATATGAGCCGGATTGAAGTCTGACTAGACTGGCAGGGGACGCAACGTGCACGCTCCGGACTATGCCCCCCTACACGCTCCGTACTATGCCTCCCTAAAAAAAAATCATCATCAAGTCAGGCTATTGCCGTCCACTGCTAGACGTAGGCCTAAATGTAAAATAGTACTGGACATTTATGGCATTTTTTTGTTGTGATTTATATTTTAGTTTTTGAGACAATAAGGTTGTTATTTTGTTAGGATGCTCATCATTTCATTTTTATGATAATAAAATAAATGTGTCAATAATTACTTTTGGTTTCCTTATTCCTTAGGGGCCGTCCATTAATCACGTGAGATTTGAAAAGTGGGGGAGGGGTTTGACAATAATCACGAAGGCCTAAACCTTCATAGTCTTAAACCTCACTTTAGCTGCTAAATGTCTATTCTTAATGACAGCGTCAAAATTTGAAAACCTTCATACCTATTCTATTAGTTTTGGTACAACGAAAAATTATATTTTTGTTGCCGAAATATACTGACAAAATAATATTTTCTATAAATGAAACCTAGGTAGATCGATTAATCGCCCCCGGAACCCCTTGTATGCTAAATTTCAAGAAAATCGTTGGAGCCGTTTCCGAGATTCAGATTACATATATATATATGTAAGAGTAACAATAGGTAATGATGTACTAGAGCAAGTGGATGAATTTGTATATCTTGGATGTGGATTTAGCCGAGATGGAAGGTACACCACTGATATAGAGCGAAGAGTGAATGCGGGAAATGGAGTGAACGGAGCGTTGGGGCAACTTTTCGGCAGCCACCACCTCAGCCAGAAGGCACGTGTAGCAATACATAACGCAGTGCTTGTCCCAACATTACTGTATGGAAGCGAGAGTTGGGTATGCAGAAAAGAGTATGATAGTAAAATTAATGCGGTCGAAATGCGATCTCTGCGGAAAATCTGTGGAGTTAGGCTGACCGACCGCATTCGTAACGACGACGTAAGAGAGCGAGTAGGTATGAAAGAGAGTATTGGTGTAAAGATGCGAAAGGGAATGCTCCGATGGTTCGGACATGTGGAAAGAATGCCGAACGAACGCCTGGTTAAGAAGATATACAATGCGAAAGTGGAAGGATGTAGGTACCGAGGGAGACCGAGACTAACCTACCTAGACCAGATCGGTCATGTACTGAAGGAAGGTGGAGTCAAGAGTCTCCGAAACCGGCGAGCGTGTATGAAGAGAATTATGAATGTTGAGGAAGCGAGTGAAGTATGCAGAGATAGAGTTCTCTGGTACTCTGTTCTCTCTGCCTACCCTGCAAGGGATATGGCGTGATGATATGTATGTATGTATATATATATATATATACAAGAATTTCTCGTTTAAAGATATAGTGAGATACAAGAATTGCTCGTTTAAAGATATAGTGAGATTATACATAATGACTAATTATTATATAATTATAATAATCAAATTGTCGAGAAAATGTGATAAATTGATCACTTCACCCGGATATGATTCATAATAGCAGGCCAATAAGTTAGTCAAAGTAATAAACTAAGTTGTTACCCTTCCCGCTCTTCATACCGTTGCAGCGTGGCGTAAGTTATCTTACCTAGTAAGTGGAGCCGTACAGAGCTATCAACTGTTTAAAATATTTATTCCTAATGTCAAAAATCTCCTAAAATTGATTATTTATGCAGAAAACTCCCTTAAAAAATTCTGTAAAAAATAAAAAGTTATCTGTTAACCTTTTATTAATATTCTGTAATATTTCGTGATATCATTAATATGAAATACTAGCTGACTCAAGAGTCTGTTAGTTCTGTACAAATAAAAAATAATAAATACCTTTAAATTAATCGCAGCGCCAGCTATCGGTCCTAATGCATTATTTTAGTGGTCTAAAACCGCCTCTGTATTGCGAAAAAAGCACACTGCTCGATATTGCCCACTTAATCTACATAGATAAAAATCCTTAAAATTTCCCCTAAAGATAAAAAACCCATTCCAGTATTGCCCCTAAATTTGGGAACAATAATTATCATTTTAAATCCTTGTTAAAAAGCCTAATTATATTATCATCTTTGGTACTAGGTCGTTTACATGTATTAAAAAGATGAAGTAAATTTCCACTATTGCCCCTAAATTTGGGAACAATAATTATCATTTTAAATCCTTGTTTAAAAGCCTAATTATATTATCATCTTTGATACTAGGTGGTTTACATGTATTAAAAAGATGAAGTAAATTAACAAAAGTATTTATGTACTTTACACACATTCAAATTCATTAAAAAGTGTGTTATTAGAAATAACAGCTCCTTGGTTTGATTTTTATTTTAATGGTAGAAAATGTTTAGTCAGCAGCAAAGAGTAAAGTTATTAAATTGAAAAAGAGTGGCAACTCGATGATAAAATATGCATGTATGGAAAGTGCTGCCATCCAGAGTTTAGGCGGTGAACTAAAGTTGAAGTAATATATATATACATATCTACATGTGTATGTGTTATATAGAATTTTCTTTTACTATGAATGCTACCCTGAAATATAAAAAAAAAACATATCAGCTGATAATTAAACAATAATAATATCAGCCTAACATTGAAACTTGAGATAATTTTCAGAAAAATATCAATAACCGAAAATAGATCGATGACAATAAGTACCTACGCTAGAAACAAAAAATAACAATTCTCAGTTGTCAAACGTTTGACAGGCAGGACAAAATGGCAGCAGTTAAGTTTGTACAACCAATCTGTAGGCGGCGCGACGGTCAGTAAAAATAAGTAATGTTTTAAGTGTGCCCCCCCAGGTCAGCAGTCTTCGCTACTTCATATGTTTTGCTGTCTATGACGGCGACATGTAATATTTTCATCAACAGGGAACTTTCTGTATAAATAATCATGGATAGACAATTTACTCTAAAGTTGATAGCTTACAGGGTAAAATCTTCTGGTAACGATTTGCCATGGTTCACGTTATATAAATCGATGGGACGTGCACTACACGTACGGGAACCGACTTTCAGCAATATGTTTTTGGAACGAAGTTCCTTATCGCGCGTTGTGAAAGGGGGCTAGACGGAAAAAATTCTTACGAAAAGTTGTCACGACACTTTTTGCTATAGTAAGCTATTGTAAGCTGTGCGGCGTCGCTCGTCGGCTCTCTTATAGAAAGCAAGCCAGATACTTTCATTTCTATTTCGCATTGAACAGTGTGGTGTCGCGACGATTTTTTTTATAGATAGAGTGATTCAAGAGGAAGGTTTATATGTATAATATATGCATAATGTACTAGAGAAACACTGATAATTTTAGAGGTTTCTAATGTGATGTCGTAAATAAACACATTATTTTGCGCTTACATTGCAAACGCTGGCTGAACCCTACGAAATAGATCAAAATAAAGTACTACAGTATTATACAGCTTAAAAAGGCCTACAAAAAAGTCCGCGATGGTATATATCTATCTCTTAAGGATAACATACTATATCCATTTTAATACTTTAAAAAATGTTCTATTATAAAACGGTAATTGAAAAGCTATTTACACAAATACTGTATTAATCCTTATCATTTTAAATACATTAGTTGGCTTGAGCATTTCATGAAGATATTTTTTTTCCTTCAGACCATGCAAATTAAATCAATACCTTAAGAGATATAGCAAAATCAAAATAATGCGCAACGAAATTATTTTCGCCCGTGACCGGGCCGCGTGGCCGGCTCGCGTTCGAGCTCGGGGCCGAAAAGTTTTAGTAGTCTAGTGGAATTGTATATCCTATTATTAATATTATAAACGTGAAAGTTTGTAATAATGTATGGATGTGAACATGTTTGTTGCTCTTTCACGTAAAAACTACTGAACTGAATGGATTTTGATGAAATTTATAGTAATATAGCTTGCACATCAGAATAACACATAGGCTATAATTTATAAAGATATTTTGCAAATTGGCTAAAATATAACGATAAAAATCGCTTAAGGCAGAAAAAAATTATATAATTAAAATAGAACTTCGATCCATCCGGGTGTCCCTTGACACCTCCGGTTGTGTATTTTAAAACGCATTTGTTATTCTTGATATTAACCTGGCTATTTGGGAGAGTATATAGGTCCCATCAGACGCACTTCTATAGGACGTGCTGTATAATATTGAAATGTGCATTAATTTATAGACAAGTGATTTTATGAATCCTATGGTAAAGTAAGTGGTATTGATATCTATATATCGCAATTCGCAAGTTTCTTTTATATTGTCAAAAATTAAACTCTTAAAAAACGTGAAACGCTTCACGATTTTGCGTGTCATCCTTGCGCAGGGGCCAATATGCTAATCTTCTCTGTATCGTTCCAATTTTAGTATATGTACTGCCGAAGCAAGTACAGTTTTTTTTTTTTTTTTTTTTTGTGTCTTAGTTGTTAGCCTCAGATGGCTATGACAACTTTACCCGGACTGTGGGTGAGCGCTGAGGGCTCTCAACCCAAAGCAAGTACAGTAGTTTATTATAAATTTTAATATATATAGTTAAAATTTGCAAAAATTTCTATAGCGCGATTTAGACTCTAATACGTCCTCTTAGAATCCATTAACTTTGTTACAGCGCCATCTAGTAATAGATTATGATCCTATTTAAAAAAAATCTGAGTTACTCCCTAGTCGCGCCTAAAGAAGTTTTAAGTACACTTCAAAAATATTATTATAACTTAAAAAAAATAAAATTTTATTACAATTCCTTCACTAATTAATCGAAAGGAACTTCGTTCCATCCGGGTGTCCCTTGACACCTATCGTTTTTTAATGGTATTATATATATATATATATATATATTTTTAATGTCGCAACTGCGCAAGTAGCACACCGGATGGTGAGTGTCACTCCCGCCTGTGGATCTTTGCAATACCAAGGGTATATAGCTAGGCCGTTGCCTATCAATACAAACCTCAAACCCACCCAGTTGAGCTTTCGGCTCTGTCGCTCACCGAACAAAGCGCAATAGCACATTGCCATTACTCAGACGTCGATCTTCTGCGAGAGTGTGGTATTTTACCGGACGGACCGGCCCGCGGCTGTAGACAGAGAACTGTCAACAGCGTGGTCCTACCACAAAGAGTGCCAAATTTTTTATCGTTGTAAGTTTCTATAATTTAAAGTGTAAAAATATAAGTACCCTGTATTTCAATAAACGGTCACAAATGGCAGTAATATTACAAGACATTGTTAAGCATTATAATTACAAGGCATTTTTATTAATAAAATTAAGTAATTTATCGTTTAACAGTTTACGAGCACTATCAGAAAATATGTAATGGCACGCGTTCAATGCGAGTGTAGATATTTTTGATGGTGATAAATTGAATGTTTCAGCACATATCCTGTATTCTTGTGATAAAGATGTGGAGAAAACTCCTTTATCATCGGTCTGAAAATGAAAGTATTATTTCGTGAGAAAGTGCTATCCATAATTCTATATGTTTATAAATGTTATAAAGTGACCAAAGTACGTGTCTACACGTGATCTTGGTATTCATATAATAGAATGGCCTCGTTGGACCATTATGAGAATGGGTTAAAAAAATATAAAAATGACCCACATTGTATAGATTTCCTTATTAAAAAAATTTATGTGTGCGTACAAAGTACACATATCAGAAGTGAAACTTTGGCAAACTATTTTTTAAATTTCGTTTATATACATTAACCAATAGCGTGTACTCTCTCTCTCGTAGCGCGTTCCTCGTGTCGCGTTTCATCTGTAAAAATTTTACGCTCATGCGCGCAGTTTTCCTTCAAAAAAAGATGGCGCGTAACGGAAAAATGTGACGGTGATTTTTTTTCCAACGCCGTTAAAGAAGTTTCAATTCAAAAATATATAAGCTTAATAACTTAGAATTAAAACACAGAAGGATTGTTCGGTACTTTAAGTGTTTAAAAAAGTGAAGCCAAAAATCCCGTTAGTGTGCAAGCGCTTTACACGAGTATACACGCAAACCACTATAAAATGGAACACAATGACCTTGCACACTACGGAACAGGCCGGCGTAGGGTCACATGTTTACTCATGTGGTTGGGTCACATGAGTAAATAAACGTACAGAGACAAACATTCAAACAACCGCGCCACGGTAGGTACATCACTACAAGTATGATGCGCGTGTGTGCGTGAGCACTGGCGGCTCGTCACGTACGGAACGAAACCTGTTTAGGCTAGTTCAGCCAGTGCTCAAACAAAGGCTCACTCACCGCTCGCTGTGCATCGCGTCGTGCGTGTTTGAAACATGAACAAAAACGATGCACAGCAATTAATTCAAATTTCAAATTTAAACAAACACGGCGTTTGTTTAAATTTGAATTAATTAGAAAGAGTGTAAATATGGTTTATTGTACTGTGTGCATAAAAACAATCGAAAATATTTCGATCTAGAAATAAATATTGTTAATATTGGTAGTGATAAACTAAAACGTATACAAGATTGTAAATTTGATATGCCATGCAAGTGCTTTCCCTTGATTATTTAAAAACACTTTATATTAGATTTAGAATTTATCATTCGATTAAGAGATTTAACAAATTATTAAAAATCAAAAATTACAAAAATAACTATTTAGAGTAAGCAATTTGTAAAAAAATATCCATACATAAAAAAGCTGACAAACGTTTTGTGTATTTATTTTCATCCACATGTGCCAACCCTATCAGCATAGGTAACAATTTTGCTCGCTCCTTAGAAGCTTGGTCTCTGTACGTTTATTTACTCATGCGGTAGGGTGACATTTTTGTCAACTATTTATTAGCACAAATTTTGTGCGTGGAATAGGTTTCTATGTGTTATTATTCTCTTATACTGGGGCTACATTAGCGGGCGAAGATTCGATGCGTCGCGTTGGCGCGCTAAACACATCGTATACGGCCATACGCGATGTTCTTGTCTACACTAGCGGTCGATGATTCGCGTTGCGTTAGCGCACCAACGCGACACGATTTTTCGACCAGCTAGCAAACGCTACAAAGTCTGGTCGACACTGAAATAGCGTAGGTGTAGCCACCGAAGCGAATATTCGTCGCAATAAATCCCTTTGATGCGCGCCAGTTTACCGCTAGTGACCCGATGCTACATCGTCTTCGTCCGAACTGAAAACTACGCGTTGTAACGATCTACCCGGCCACACTTATCGCGTTAACACGAATATTCGCCGTAGCCCGTTAATGTAGCCCTAGCATTACAGCGTAGAGCGTCAATTATCCGAACTAATTGAAGGACATGTGTGTTCGGAAAACTAATATTTTCGGATAATTGAACTGTACTGATTCAGCCATACATATTTACGTACAGATGAATGAAAACCATATATCCAAATAAGAATAAAACAAAAAAATCTCTTCTTTTCAAAAGCAATTGTAATATTTTTTTTTCCTATAATATAGTTCCATATTCTCAATAACGCATTAATCCATGGACTGTAATAATGAAGTCACGTTAGATGGAAGAAACATGACTTTTGATGTTGGGCGTTATCAAACAGCAATAATTTTCTCTCTTTTACCATGTTTTAGTTGAAGCACACGCGGATCGGACTGGCGTAGTAGTTCGAATAATCGGTCGTTCGGTTGATCGACGCGACGTTCGGATAATCGACGCTTTACTGTATTAAAAAAATGAAATGTTAGACCTAAAATTTAGCTTGCGTTCAGGTGGTTTTTACTATTCCTTTAATTCATCATAAGTTTGCTCATTTGAGAAAACCTTATATTTTCTATGCTTTTAAAATAATGAAACTTACACATATTATAACAGGTACATTGGCTTCATAAAGATGTTTGAAATGGTGTGAATCATAATCAGCAATCAATTTGGTATTAACATTACTGGTCAGGCATACCTCTGTAAATATAGTAACATTTTAATCTGGTCCCAACACAAACATTTAAAATTTCTAAACCTTTACAATTTTTGATGAAGGAATACACGCGAAGTGGGTAGCAGCACTCTTTTGGGAAACTTTTAACGTTAATTGCGATTCAAAACCGATTCATGCAACGGGCTCCATGGGCGTTGCGGTTCATTCACAATGCCAATTGCCGACCAAGTTGTATACGAAACAGTGCTCCCAAAGGTCTCTCTCTTTGACTCTGCCGTGACACACTACAATCCTTTAGTAGTTGAAATGGCTAATTATTCACTATCAAAAATATTTGCGATCGATGTCTCCAACATTTACTTAACGAGATTGCCGATTTCATTGACGATCACACGAGGCCATAACACATAAATATCCGCGGCACCGCCCCCGCCGTAGAGGGCGGCAGCCGCGTCGCGTAATAGTCAATAACTCAAATGTGAGGGAATTTATATCCCTTAGTCGTCTCTTACGATCACCCACGGGTAATATAGGGGATGGTGAATTGCATTTTTACTCCATCACCACACAGAGCACTGCATAATTGAAATAAAACTATTACAGATCTAATCATATTAGTTTTTGTTTTTACTTTCCAGACATTTTAATCACTGTTCAGCATTTATGGTTATGAACAGACTTTTATTACGTATCCAACTGAAATAACATTGACCATGATTACAAAAAAACTGTTCGAAATATTGGGATAGAAAAAAAACGAATAGAACACAATAAAATCCTAGAAGATTTCATTTTTTACATTTATATCTTGGCATAACACTTACCAACAGGTATTTTCAATTCACATAGTTTCGCCCATGTTTCATCACTGCCTCCGTATTTAGGATGTATGCAGACCCCATGTCCAATCCTATCGGGTTTAAATTTCAACATCTCTAAAACTTCTTGTGTGTTGCACACTTCACCACAATGTAATGATATCTAAAATATAAGCATATAATAATTAGATGTATGTCCTGTAGGGTCCGCCCAGTAGTGCAGTTTTTTGTGTACCCTACATGGAAATAATTACTATTCTATAAATTTTATAATATAGTGTAACAGAAATGAGATTTGATGGGGTGGCTACGACTGTCACGGAATGGGTACCAAGTGGTCGGCTCATTGGCGACGGAGTCAGTATAGTGGGTTATGGGGCCCCAGGACGACCTTTCATTGCCCCGGATAAAACAGACAGCGTATCCAGACCATAACCTGACATAAAAAAGGTTGGAACGTAAGATGATTACAAATTCTACTATTCTTGTTTAGCTCTTATTACTTAATTTAAAACAGAAGCATTATTATTCACTTATAATAGTAATAACTTGATCCCAAAAAATAAAACTAGAAGGCCTCTTAGAAGGCAGGCGATCAAGAATATGCGAGGGTTCCTTCTTTATATGTATATGTGGCATAAGCTTCAGCAGAAATTTCCTAATTCCACACATCCTAATAGTATAAATGCTAAGGTAACTTTGTTTATTTGTCACACTAACTATTCAACTAGTTGCATTGATATCTTCTAATACATAGTCGTGATACAAATAAAAAAGAACAAACATACCATTTTGTAATTATATAAAAATAGTGCTCCTAAGGATAGGCAATTTTTTTTTTTTTTTTTTTTTATTTTTTTTTTTTTTTTTATTTTTTTTTTTTTTTTTTTTAAAAAGACACCTCCCTGCACTAAGGAAATAAACCTTGTATTGCGGGGGACTTTACAAACATGCAACTAACGCAGACAAATTACACCCAGACTCAGAACAACACTTTGTGGATCGCACAATTGATTGTAAACTCTATGTAAATATGAATAAAGATGGTATTTTGACGGCTTTGCTTATTGATAATATTTAAATGTTTTCCGAGCTTCTATTATGACTAAGTAATACCTATTTATTTGGTAAAATAAATATAAAACTGCTCACTTTTAAGCCAGCTTCTCTTGCTTTATTTAGAGCAGGCATAAAGTCTTGAAAAGTGCCTATGGTTGGATTCCCACTTAGCTCAATACCTACTACAATGTCTGGGCAGCTTTTGTGATATGCTATGGCTAAATTAGTTATCTCTTCAATTTCTAAGTTTGTAGAATTCCTGTTTATTGAAATGATAAGATTAGTGATCATGGTGAGGTGCCGAGAAGACTTCCTGAAATTGATGTAGATTATCTTAATGAGATTTAAATTCCACATTTAAGGTATATTAATCTATTTTACAGAAATATTTAAAACTATATAAATTTTACAGCCAAGTCTAGAGTAAATTTTTTTTAGTCTATCATTCATCTTGTCAATTTTATATATATAATTATGTCTATGTTTATATTTTAAAATGATAAAAGACGCAAAGATAAAATTTAATAATAAAAGATATGGAATCAATGCAAAAATAACATATTGTAACAAATTTTATTGAGTAAGTTTAAAATTCAATATTAAATTCGAATGAAAGTAATTAATAATATTCATATGTAGTGCTCAATTATTACCGTATAGCCTGAATGATGGTCTCAATATAACATAATTTATCCATATGAGGTGTATCTTTTGGAGTACTTCTAAGTTCTAAATAGCAGCAACCATCGTCTTGGAATTCTTGAAGTGTCAAGCTTGTAGCCAGTGCCAGAGTTTCTGGTGTGCTTGTCAGATTATGAGCAATACTAAAGACTTGAAAACAGCTGAAATAATCCATAAATATACTTATCAATCACAAATATATTATTATTAAAAGAAATTGCATATATTGTCTTAAATAATAAAATAAACATAATTAAATAATAGCCATTCAATATAGATTGATAGTATTTAACAATTTAAAATATGATTAAAAGTATTAAGTTGCTTATTATATTATTTGTTTCCCATGAAGGACTAAGAATTATAGTACTTATTAGTAATTGTTAAATAAAAAACAATACTTACTCAGCCAGTCTTCTTGTATCACCGGCTGCGACTTGAAATTCGTCAAAAAAAGTATTAGTGTTATCTGTAAGACCAGAATCTGCATGAAATCTCTTTAGTTGTAACATTGTAGTATGGCTTAAAGAACCATTAAGATGAGCGTGTAATTCCTGAAAATCAGAAAATATAAGTACATTTTTTTTATAAACATCATAATCTCAGTTCATATATTCCACTATTGGACTCGGGCCTCCTCCATAATAGTAGTGAAGTAATATTTGCCCTACTATATGCGCTTTGCCGATAAGTTGGTTAGGTTTTATTTTAAGTTCTCTTTCTTTTGCATAGATATAATTTGCATTTTATATTCTTTATCAGTTATTAAGACGCTCATAGAAAAGATACGAGGTAGTAAAATGTATTTTTACTCTATTATAACACAAAGATTTTTTCATATGCATCAATTGCAAACAGTAAATATAATATTGTAATACTAACAACTTTTGGCAATTCGTTATAAAATGATTGAGAATCCATTGTCAACTAAAAGAATTATTACAATTCATATAACACCCGAAAATACTAAAATATTAAATATAATTTAAGAGCGCTATTGTCACTTCTATTCTACATTGCCGCCTAAACGTAGGGTAGGGATACTCGATAATTCGATATACATTGATGCATCGAAAACATCGATGTTTACAATGCGATACATCGAATCGATCCGATGTTTTGAAAAGCCATCGATATACTCGATGTATAGATGTTTTTTCATAAAACATCGAATCGATGATAACCAGTTAATGTCACAAAAACTCAAGTTTATGTTTAAATAAATACATACATACATATTATCACGCCATATCCCTTGCAGGGTAGGCAGAGAGAACAGAGTACCAGAGAACTCTATCCTTGCGTACTTCACTCGCTTCACCAACATTCATAATTCTTTTCATACCTTCCTTCAGTACATGACCGATCTGATCTAGGTAGGTGAGTCTCGGTCTCCCCCGGTACCTACATCATTCCACTTTCGCATTGTATATCTTCTTAACCAGACGTTCGTTCGGCGTTCTTTTCACATGTCTGAACCATCGGAGCATTCCCTTTCGCATCTTTACACCAATACTCTCTTTCATACCTACTCGCTCTCTTACGTCGTCGTTACGAATGCGATCGGTCAGCCTAACTCCACAGATTTTCCGTAGAGATCGCATTTTAACCGCATTAATTTTGCTTTCATACTCTTTTCTGCATACCCAACTCTCGCTTCCATACAGTAATGTTGGGACAAGTACTGCGTTATGTATTGCTACACGTGCCTTCTAGCTCAGGTGGTGGCTGCCGAGAAGTTGTCCCAACGCTCCGTTCACTCTATTTCCCGCATTCACTCTTCGCTCTATATCAGTGGTGTACCTACCACCATTTAAATAAATGCTTCAATGATATTTCAAAGTAATATAAATATTTTTTTTAATAATAAATTACAGTTTTATAAGGGATTGGAATGGGTATAAATGCCACAATATAGAAAAAAAATTTTTTTTATATAAAATTATCGAAAATAAAGTCATAATAAAATATACCAATAAAGATTTAAAAAAATCTGGGCGTGCCGGTTTCGGCAACATAGAAATGATGTAGGCAGTTGGAAGCTCTGATGATATTGGCAGCACTACGCAACCATTTCATAACCTTCAAATACAAAAATTTTCTCTTTAAAAAGAAGACCTGTTTTGAGAAGTATCACTTTTGATATGACTTTAGCTTTGTAATATATTTTAGAAAAAGTTCTCGATGTTTACAAAGCATCGATGTTTTCATCCGATACATCGAATGACATCGATGTATAGTTTCGATTTATCGAATCGATAAAAACATCGATGTTTTTTCAAAGTGGACACCCCTACCTAAACGTAACACGTTTTTAATTTTTTTTTGTAACTGGTAACTATGGAGGATAAAAACTAAGGAGGACCATCTCAGTGTATTAAGAAGTGTACATTGAACGGGAGCAAATTAAGGTGGCGCTATAATAGCAAGTGGAAGAATTTTAAAAAAAGCGCCACAAATTTCATAAGGTTCATAGGTTATTATTTATCAAATCACAGTTGACTACGTAACTCAGCACACTTCACTGTGCTTATTAATGCTACATTCATATCATTTCCACTTGCTACACTAGCGCTATTTCGGTGAGTGTTCGAACAATAATTTGCTGTTTACAAGTGGACACTTTTTGCACTAATCCCCTATACAAGATGGTTCTCTTTAGTTTTTACCCTCCATACTGGTAACGAAGGTATCAAATACTTAAAATAACAATATTTATAGATCTTGTACAAAATTTTCTTCATAACTTATAAAACAATATTATCATATTGAATATCCCTCATGATTAACCTATAGTTTATTAACCGACTTCCAAAAAGGAGGAGGTTCTCAATTCGAACGCTTTTTTTTTGTTTTTTTTTGTATGTGTGTTACGCGATAGCAACGCCAATTATGGATGGGTTTTTATAATTCTTTCTTTGTTAGAAAGAGGATACTCTAAGGGTGGTCCCATATGCAGGGTATCAGTATCTGATGCTAGGATCCATGGAAAATCGAGAGTAATTCCTTAAAATGTAGGGCAAAAATGCTGTTTCTGACGCCTCTATACATAATTTATAGTTCATCTAATCTAAGAAGTGCATTTTGACGTTTTGCATTTTTTAATACACAATAACCTCGGTCAAACGTATACACATGATTGTAAACACTAAATCTGAAATTTTAAACAACTATTAAGATGCTTAATTATTTATAAAATCCGATTACGAAATGAAAAATGATGTCGCAAGCGGGATTCGAACCCGCGCCTATTGGGATTCCGGCCCAATCGTGCTGCCACTGCACCACCGCGACTAATTGTAGGACATGCAAATTTCACTTCGTAATATATTTACGTCTTAAGGTGACGGTATGCTATCTACCCGACAATGTTTACACATTGTTATAGGCTTAATACTTCAAACTTTACAGTTAGAATTGTATTAAACGATGACACAACCTTGTTATTTAAATTACTGAAATTTAGAATTTAATATGCTTAATTATTTATAAAATCCGATTACGAAATGAAAAATGATGTCGCAAGCGGGATTCGAACCCGCGCCTATTGGGATTCCGGCCCAATCGTGCTGCCACTGCACCACCGCGACTAATTGTAGGACATGCAAATTTCACTTCGTAATATATTTACGTCTTAAGGTGACGGTATGCTATCTACCCGACGAAATTTGACCTAGTGAACGAGCTGCTCAAATGAGACAGAGCCGTTTGGAAGAAACGAGTGACGAGAGAGACACTCGTTTAAAGAAAAATGAGATTAGGAAATGGGATAAATATTACAAATGAGAGTGACGAGCAACGGGTCAATAGGCTTTCTCAGATGAGAGCATACACAAACTTATCTAGGCGTAATGAAACTCCAGAAAGTCATTCTGAAGAAACGAGTGACGAGAGAGACACTCGTTTAAAGAAAAATGAGATTAGGAAATGGGATAAATATTACAAATGAGAGTGACGAGCAACGGGTCAATAGGCTTTCTCAGATGAGGGCATACACAAACTTATCTAGGCGTAATGAAACTCCAGAAAGTCATTCTCAGCGACTCAGTTTGATTCGCGAACTTTATCAAACCAAGTCGAGAAGCAACGATCTCAACGTATTGGCTTAATACACGAAAGTTTGTCAAAATTGAAAAAAAATATATAATACCTATATGAAAAAAATAATTTAAAAAAATATTTTAATTTTTTCACTCGTTTTTAACTATTTTATACTACTGATACTACCCCTTAGTAGTGAAATTTTGAAAAAAACGCTAACACACATATTCTTTTATTTCTAAAAAGATGCAGGTGTGCGAAATTTCGTACTTCTAACTTTGAAAATGATAAACTTCCGTATAAATGTTCATCCCGTGACCCTTATTTTACCCCTTAGTAAAATTGTTGTTTTACCATCAGCTAAAGCTCATAAAGATAATCTCCATACACAAATAATCAAACTATAGTCTGTCTAATCTAAGAAGTGCACTTTGACAGCTGTCTGAGTAAGTTGTCTAGGTATGTGAAACAAATAATCGCTATCGAAAATATCCGATTTTACTGAGAAATCGATATTGATTCTTTATAATTAATAATCGGTTTATTTTTTATTTTTCAAAAAGGTGATGAATAAATTAAGTGCTAAATTAGTACTAAACAAATTTAATTATTTCAGCATAGAATCTACTCATCATATTTAGTAGGATTAGGTTAATTAAAAACAAAAACTGGATTTGAAAATAGCTATTTATTAAGAATTACTACTATTACTTGAATTATCAGCGTCGCGAACATTAATAATTATTTCCTCATCAATCAAAGTGTCGAAATGTACATCTCTGTCAAAATCTCTATTCGATTAATTGTATATTTCTAATATTTTTACCCATTGTTTGAATATTCATGAATTGGAAGTTGTCAAGCACTATTGTATAGATCGTGATGACGTGACATTGTTAGGTCGTCACGAACAATTACTATTTACCATGTTATTTCTATTTTAAATTAGTTTTACGAGTTTCACCATTAGATTATTGTACAAGAAAGTCACCCGCAATGTTAATTATGTAAAATCTTAATAGTTTAAATTACTGAAATTTAGAATTTAATATGCTTAATTATTTATAAAATCCGATTACGAAATGAAAAATGATGTCGCAAGCGGGATTCGAACCCGCGCCTATTGGGATTCCGGCCCAATCGTGCTGCCACTGCACCACCGCGACTAATTGTAGGACATGCAAATTTCACTTCGTAATATAGTTACGTCTTAAGGTGACGGTATGCTATCTACCCGACGAAATTTGCATGTCCTACAATTAGTCGCGGTGGTGCAGTGGCAGCACGATTGGGCCGGAATCCCAATAGGCGCGGGTTCGAATCCCGCTTGCGACATCATTTTTCATTTCGTAATCGGATTTTATAAATAATTAAGCATATTAAATTCTAAATTTCAGTAATTTAAACTATTAAGATTTTACATAATTAACATTGCGGGTGACTTTCTTGTACAATAATCTAATGGTGAAACTCGTAAAACTAATTTAAAATAGAAATAACATGGTAAATAGTAATTGTTCGTGACGACCTAACAATGTCACGTCATCACGATCTATACAATAGTGCTTGACAACTTCCAATTCATGAATATTCAAACAATCGGTAAAAATATTAGAAATATACAATTAATCGAATAGAGATTTTGACAGAGATGTACATTTCGACACTTTGATTGATGAGGAAATAATTATTAATGTTCGCGACGCTGATAATTCAAGTAATAGTAGTAATTCTTAATAAATAGCTATTTTCAAATCCAGTTTTTGTTTTTAATTAACCTAATCCTACTAAATATGATGAGTAGATTCTATGCTGAAATAATTAAATTTGTTTAGTACTAATTTAGCACTTAATTTATTCATCACCTTTTTGAAAAATAAAAAATAAACCGATTATTAATTATAAAGAATCAATATCGATTTCTCAGTAAAATCGGATATTTTCGATAGCGATTATTTGTTTCACATACCTAGACAACTTACTCAGACAGCTGTCAAAGTGCACTTCTTAGATTAGACAGACTATAGTTTGATTATTTGTGTATGGAGATTATCTTTATGAGCTTTAGCTGATGGTAAAACAACAATTTTACTAAGGGGTAAAATAAGGGTCACGGGATGAACATTTATACGGAAGTTTATCATTTTCAAAGTTAGAAGTACGAAATTTCGCACACCTGCATCTTTTTAGAAATAAAAGAATATGTGTGTTAGCGTTTTTTCAAAATTTCACTACTAAGGGGTAGTATCAGTAGTATAAAATAGTTAAAAACGAGTGAAAAATTAAAATATTTTTTTAAATTATTTTTTTCATATAGGTATTATATATTTTTTTTCAATTTTGACAAACTTTCGTGTATTAAGCCAATACGTTGAGATCGTTGCTTCTCGACTTGGTTTGATAAAGTTCGCGAATCAAACTGAGTCGCTGAGAATGACTTTCTGGAGTTTCATTACGCCTAGATAAGTTTGTGTATGCCCTCATCTGAGAAAGCCTATTGACCCGTTGCTCGTCACTCTCATTTGTAATATTTATCCCATTTCCTAATCTCATTTTTCTTTAAACGAGTGTCTCTCTCGTCACTCGTTTCTTCAGAATGACTTTCTGGAGTTTCATTACGCCTAGATAAGTTTGTGTATGCCCTCATCTGAGAAAGCCTATTGACCCGTTGCTCGTCACTCTCATTTGTAATATTTATCCCATTTCCTAATCTCATTTTTCTTTAAACGAGTGTCTCTCTCGTCACTCGTTTCTTCCAAACGGCTCTGTCTCATTTGAGCAGCTCGTTCACTAGGTCTACATATTAAAAAAAATCTGAATTCACTTATTTTCCACTAAAAACCGGCAAATAAAAAAATATTAAAAAAAAAAAACAAAAGCCGACTTCAAAACTATACCTACGATAAACGATATACAATAAACTTACACTAAAAAGTAGAAAATAATTCTTTTAATTAGTTTAATCTCAAAAGAATAACAGAACAATTTACGAAATTATAGTATACCTACCTATTTACAGGTATGTAAAAACTTATACTATGTCAAGATAAATGGATAATAATATTATATTTTGTGTTTCAAAGCAAGGAGCATTGAAATATAATAAACGAAATTATTAATATTTTTTTTATTATATATTATTATTATTTTTGCAAGTACTATTTTTTTGGAGTCGGTGCCAGCCAAGGACAGTTTTTCTACTTTACGAACATCACGCGGCTCACGCAGTACCTACCTGACCTACGCAAAGATGGACGATCACTGCGAATAGGGCGATAGCCGGAGCGAGGCAGGTTCGAGAAAAGAGAGGCGATGTTACTGAGTGAACTACCCGAACGCAGGCAGATTTCGTTGATGATTTAATGCGCTTAAAAGATGAGCAAGGGAATTTAATTTTGATTTAGCTGGCACTGACTCCAAAAAAATAGTACTTGTAAATAAATATTAATAATTTCGTTTATTATATTTCAATGCTCCTTGCTTTGAAATACAAAATATAATATTATTATGCATTTTTCTTGACATAGTATAAGTTTTTACATACCTACCTGTAAATAGGTAGGTATACTATAATTTCGTAAATTGTTCTGTTATTCTTTTGAGATTAAACTAATTAAAAGAATTATTTTCTACTTTTTAGTGCAAGTTTATTGTATATCGTTTATCGTAGGTATAGTTTTGAAGTCGGTTTTGTGTTTTTAAATTAGTAAACACTTCAGTAGTCCAGCAGTAACCAGGGCATTGATATTATTTAGACGCTAACAACCAAAGCTAACAACAAGACAAAGATCGGGTACCGGTGGTCCGCTCGCACGGCGAGACGCACCCATAGCCCACCAATAAAAAAAAAAAAAAAAAAGGGGTAGGTTTTATAGTAAAACACATGTAGATACGTATATCCCACACAAACACACCTGTATATGTATATTAGTGGTGAGTCATATTTATCGTCACTGTGAAATTTCAATGATAATTTAAAATCACATCTTGTAATAGTGACTACCAGATACCAGTAGCAGCAGTGTCGTATCAGTTCGCCTATAGAGATTTTGTATGAGATTTTTAATTCTACCCTGTTGCGTTAGATGGCGCCAATATTAAGCTTTGTTACGATAAAAATAATATAAAATTAATTTATATTATATGAGCTTATTTGTATTTGAGTAAAACATTAATTTTAACTCTTTTTATTTTTATAAATCACATGTTAATTTTTATACATTTTATTGTATTTTGCGTAAAAAGAAACGCGCTGCCGCCATGGCAGCCATTTAAAAAAATACCTTGCGAGCAGTGTGACCAAATTTAGCAGAAATCTGCGATTTTAGCAGAATTCAATCTCAAATTTATGACAGTAGATTGTGTCGCAGACTTTAAAATTAGGCGGATTTTAGCATAATATTGAAAAAGTTCCGCAGGAAACTAGCAGGATTAGACATTAATTAATTACCATTCGGTAGTTGCGGTAAACATAATTAAAAAACCTGTCTTTCTTAAAGAACGTATTTTTTTTTCTTCTGAAGGCACCTTTAATTCTTGGAGAAAATACCCCTTAAATGTATATTTTGCTTTGAAATTGTATGTAATATACATTTTATGCGCAGATATCGTTAGTCAATTGTTTCGTCCGCGTCAGAAAATATGACCAGAACTATCGTGTTGAATGGGAGAAGGATCCAATGTTTTCATCTTGCTTATGAAGATCCAAAAATGAGAGCAATGCCGCCTTTTGTAAAGTATGTAATAACAATAGTTTCATGACTTGCTGTTTTTAAATAACATGTAAACTCAGAGAAACATAAAAAAAAAAGTGATTATTCTGGACAGTCGTCGGTAAGAAACTCTTTTTACTTATGTTGCATAAAAATACTTGTAATGTAGTTAGTAAACAATTCACATCTGTATGTAACATAAGATAAACGTCTATAACTGAAGAGGTAAAAAAAGCTGAAATTAAAATGTGTATGTTTCTGGCAAAACATAATTTATCATTTAGAGTTATGGATCATTTGAACGAGTTACTTGAAAAATGTTTGCATGATTCAGTAATTGCAAGGTCATTTTTATGTAAACGCACTAAAGCTGCTGCATTGACATATAATGTTCTCAAACCTGAAGTTGGAAAAGAACTGCAAGCTGAATTGGCTTCTTGTTTAATACATATATTTAAACAAAAAGCTAATTCAACACGCAGTGTGTGCCAGGAAACCTTGTTTCTTCAGTTGTCATTGATGAAAGTACCGATATCCACCACATTTCAAAAATCACGAAGGCAGATGGAATTAATTGTACCCACACTCCCCAAGTATATTATTTCGCAAAAGCTATGATGATTTTATCTATGACTATACATGTACATCTTGTGAGCGCATATTTTTTCAAATGAACAATATAAAAAATGACGTGCGAAACAAATTTAAAAATGAACATGTTGCTGCAATTCTACATGTCAAACAAGCAGATAAGAACAGTCTGGATCCATAAATTTTACGCCATCAAAAATATGGTTAAGATAGTTCAAAACTGTATACATAGTTCTATATAAAAGTGTGGATAGAACTTAGAATTTTTTTATTTGAAAATATTGAGTTGCGTTTTTCTCTAGTACAAATTAAAACTTATCTATTAGCAGAATTTTAACATTTATTCCAAAAATAATATCAGATTTTTAGCAGAAATTAAATGAGTAGCTAGCATAATGATCAATTTAAATCTGGCCACACTGTACGTGAGTTTGAGATTATTCTATGCGTAAGCTTATATTAGTCTGTGGTTATTCTGTTCTGTTTATTCATGGAGACTAGAGTAAGGAGTACCATCTTGTATGGGGGATTAGTCAAAAAAGTGTCCACTTGTAAACAGCAAATTATTGTTCGAACACTTACCGAAATAGCGCTAGTGTAGCAAGTGGAAATGATATGAATGTAGCAGTAATAAGCAGAGTGAAGTGTGCTGAGTTACGTAGTCAACTGTGATTTGATAAATAATAACCTATGAACCAAACAGTAAAGTTATTAAATTGAAAAAGAGTGGCAACTCGATTATAAAATATGCATGTATGGAAAGTGCTGCCACCCAGAGTTTAGGCGGTGAACTAAAGTTGAAGTAATATATATATATATATATCTACATGTGTATGTGTAATTACATAGAATTTTCTTTTACTATGAAAGCAACCCTGAAATATAAAAAAAAACATATCAGCTGATAATTAAACAATAATAATATCAGCCTAACATAGAAACTTGAGATAATTTTCAGAAAAATATCAATAACGAAAATAGATCGATGACAATAAGTACCTACGCTAGGAACAAAAAATAACAATTCTCAGTTGTCAAACGTTTGACAGGCAGGACAAAATGGCAGCAGTTAAGTTTGTACAACCAATCTGTAGGCGGCGCGACGGTCAGTAAAAATAAGTAATGTTTTAAGTGTGCCCCCCCAGCTATGAACCTATGAAATTTGTGGCGCACTTTTTAAAATGCTTCCACTTGCTACTATAGCGCCACCTTAATTTGCTCCCGTTCATTGGACACTTCTTAATACACTGAGATAGTACTCCTTACTCTAGTCTCCATGTGTTTATTTGTTGTGTGTGAGTATTTTTTGTTATCACCGAAGACTATTTTTTTGTTTCCTAGATACCGATCGACGCTTGTTTTACTAACCTGACCCATGTGTAATACCCACGGAGACCAGTGATATAATTAAAATGTTGTATGTAGTTAAATGTTGTATTATAATAAAAGAAAGCACTATAATAAGGTAAACTGTTGTTTTATTTGTTTTTCTTTAAGAGTCTCTTAATAATCTTCAGTTGTGAAATCAATTCTATAAAGATTTTACTTCTGAAAATTACTTAGAAAATTTATAATAATTTTAATGAATAATTGAATCTAGGGATATTCGATATACATCGATGCATCGAAAACATCGATGTTTACAATGCGATACATCAAATCGATCCGATGTTTTGAAAAGCTATCCATATACTCGATGTATCGATGTTTTTTCATAAAACATCGAATCGATGACAACCAGTTAATGTCACAAAACCTCAAGTTTATGTCTAAACTAGCGACCCGCCCTCGCTTCGCTTCGGTCGCTCTGACCCGTTTTCAATCTCTGATACCTCCAAAGATATTTGATATTATGCCTACTTTAATAATTTTGATCTATAAAATGCCATTTTGATCTATATTAAATGCACCACGTCTAATGTAAGTATTTAATTGGATAAGAAATAATACTGTATTGTTTAAAATAGCTTCGTAAATAACATATTATATTTTAGTAATAAATATAAAAGATAGAAGTTGTGTGGTAGCGGTTACGAATATTATCATCCCTTACTTTACTCGTGAATCTCGTAAAAGTCGACTAAGAGCCTTATAACAACCTGGGCCAACTCCATCTGATGCCGTTTGGTCTACAATTACATTCCCAAAGAGGGTTGACGTCTGGTAGGCGGCTGGTCATAAAACTATTACCAATAACTTTTACGATATGTACTATGAAAGAAAAGTATATACCTACTGTATCGACCCCAAGTAATTAGGGACGTCCATTAATCACGTGATCTTTTTTTTAGTATTTTTAACCTCTATAGGGGGCGCCTTTGTCGGTATGTCAAACGGCTGGATCGATTGGGATGAACTTTTCTATGTATATTCCAATGGGTCCCTGGATGATTTCAAAACACAATTGAACCCGATAAGTGGTGCTGCTGTCGGCATATCGCTTAAAGCTTTTCCGGTCAGGACGACGTCTGCCGGGGCAGCTAGTATTAATATATATTTAATAATTATTAACTATTCAATTTTAATTTCGGTGGTGAAACAACTACCTGCCTAGTAACTGTGATAAAAATCACAGTTAACTGACACTAGTATTTTTAAATCTCTGTCGCTGTGATATCTAGTGTCTGATTTTGCCTAGTATAACCCAACCAAGGAGTAAAATTATATTAACTGCAAAACCCAACTCTAAATTGTATATCACTTCAACTTTAGTTCATGGCCTGAACTCTAGGTAGCAGCACTTTCCATACATGCATATTTCACCATCGAGTTGCCACTCTTTTTCACTTCATATAAATTTACTCTTTGCTAGTAGGTATAGTTGATTAAAGACTATTAGCCACACTATCCACCGTAAAACTACGCAGTACGCATACAAACCGGTATCTTCATGCCAATTCACACCATCACTCTGCACACTGGTCTTCAGTACCAAGATCACTAATTAACCGAGCTCTTCGAATATTTGACCCACCATATGTCAAAACAGAACTCGTGCACGTAAGGAAGGTACTATAAGCCAACAGGTATAATTGACAACAATGTCGTCGTTGGGCCAAGTCTAGTGAACGTAAGCGACCAATAAGAGTGGAACGTTCTACGACCTACCTACCGTTCGTAAAGGGAACAACGGACAAAATCGGGTACCTTTTGCGACGAAAGTATGATATACGAACGTTCTTCCGCCCACACCTGGTCAAGGATGGCAAATGCTACGTTCACTCAAAGACAAGACTGTACCTGGAGTCTATAGAGTACCTTGTAACTGTGGCAAGAGCTACGTGGGAGAAACTCGGCACAGCATCGCCCTGATGATAAGCATCGGATATGCTTGAAACCCGGGTCGACATAATCGATTCTAACGCGTGAGTATTGCCGAAAAATACAATTATTTAATAGGTAGCGTTATGTTGCGCTTACCATATGTAACCATAGTTTTGTGAGACACTTTTTTCAATTTGATACGAAGCATTGATCTTGACAATGAAGGATAATATGAATTAGCTTGTCACTAACAACTATTTATGTATTAACTCTAACCATCAGTATACCAACCCACCCATCAACCAATCACACGTCCCAAGGCGGTGTAGAGTATATCATTCGTAAGTCTTTCGTAGACAACGTGGAGCGGGTCGAAAGTGTGTCAAGGGCAGCGTACCTTACACTCAGAATTACCAAACAATATTTGTTGAAAGTCATACAGGCTTACGCACCGACCTCGTCCTACTCCGACGACGTAGTGGAAGCATCTCAAAAGCCATTCCCACGCCCAAACCCCACTTCACTGTAGTTATGGGAGACTTCAACGCAAAACTAGGCAAAAGGACAGACGATGAGTTGAGTGTGGAGCAATATGAATTTGGACAGAGAAACCAAAGTGGTCCAAAACTGGCTGACTTTTTGGAGAAGGAAGTCCTCTTTTTGATGGATTCCTTCTTCAAGAAGCGGCCATAAAGGAAGTGGATCTGGATTAGCCTTGATGGTTCAACTAAATATGAGATAGATTTAATCTTGACGGACAAACGACAAATATTCAATAATGTCTCTGTGATCAGCAGGATTAAAACTGGGAATGGTCACCGAATGGTACGAGGCACATTGAATCGTCGTACGAAAATCGAGTGGTCTCGCTTGATGAAGTCTACACTCCGACCTTTTTTTTCTTGTGGTGGACTACGGAGGTGGTCGCGCCCCGCCAAAACGGTCCGGGGCGACAGAAGAGGCGGCGCGCAACTCCATAAACCCACCCTGCAAGCACTTCTCTTCGCCGTGTGAGCGGGCCACCGGTATCCGATCTTTGTCTTTGGTGGAAGTCTAGCCTCCGACCTACACATGTGCAATACCAGAACCCCGATAACTCTCAACTCGAATTATATAATCGCTGCCAATAACTGGAAGAGTGCAAATCTTCGAACGATATGAACAACAGGTTCGTGGAATCTGACTACGTGGTCGGGTCAAAATTTTTCAAGGCCCGTCGCGCTATTAGAACATAGAAGCTTTCTGACCAGACTGTCAAACTCATGGAGAGGAGAAAGGAAATAATGGTACAGTCTTCAGCAGAGTGGCCGAACTTAGGCAGCTTAATAGACAAATCTCCAAATCTATGCGACGTGACATTCGCCGATTCAATTACATTATTGCATTTTCCCCAGTTTTGGGCAAACTACATTTTAGAGGCAGCTTCATTTTATAGTGTGCGTATGTAGGTACAGGTATTTTTTATTGCTTATGGTAGCAAACGAGCAGACAGCATACCTGATGGTAAGTGTCACTGCCGCCCATGGACCTTTGCCAATGGTATAGCTAGGCCACTGCCTACCAATACAAACCCCGATCCCACCCCAGTTGGGCTTCCGGCTCTCTCGCTCACCGAACGATGCGCAATAGCACATTGCCATTACTCAGACGTCGATCTTATGTCTGCGTGAGTGTAGTGTACTACCCAGGACGGACCGGCCCGCGACTGTAGACAGAGAACTGTCTACAGCGTGGTCCTACCCCAGTAATCAAGGTTTCAGTTAATATAATTTTACTCTTTGGTACTCTACAGTTAATATAATTTTACTCATGTAATCGCTTGCACAATAACAAGATTTATGGCTTCACTTTTTGAAAAACTTAAAGTATTAAACTAATCTTCTAGGTGTTATTCTAAGACGTGAGACCTATTTCATGTTCTACGAAAATTCTCAGATTTGATTGTCAGCACCCAATCAATGGTAACGACTTGATTACTTTTATACACACTTTATATTGACTTTTATACCGACATTTATACACAATATAAAGAGGAAGAATATAACGCAGAGTTATAACACTTATAACGAACATTGCACAGTTCAGATTTTTAAACTAGCAATATATTTGACAGAATAACTTTGTATCCATGGTCATGAATAAATATAATTTAAAAAAATGTGGGTACTGAATTACTGATACTGATAACAGAATCTGATAACGGGCAGTCATTGTGTTTATTGTGTTATGATGATATAGGTATATACAATAGGTAGTATAGATATTAGATAGTTATATATATTATAGTATTATAATGATAAACAAAAGCCAACATCAGAATAGTTGAATTTGAATGATAAACAAAAATAATCATTAACGGACATTGACGTAGTGCTGGTACATCAAACGACTGAAGTAAAATAATAGGATCGACCTAATTTTTAATTAACCCTATGAGTATAAAATGATAAAGCTATTGGTGTTATTGTTTTGTTTGACCTCAACTCATACTTTATTAAATAATAAAGTGAATGTTCCTATAGTAATAACAACATGGCAATTTTATAATGCTACAATTAAAGGTACGATTTTAGCTATAGTATTTATTATATTATGTGGAAGAATTTAATTTTTGATAAAGAACATTTATTTTAACTTAATAAAATAATTCTAAATGGGGATATCCTCAATATTCTCAGGCATAATATATTTTTAAAATTGTTTATGCACTTTATAGCATGGGAAGTATTGAAAGATGGAGGCATAGCATTAGATGCAATTGAGAAAGGAGCTTCTGAGTGTGAAAAGTTACAATGTGATGGCACAGTGGGTTTTGGAGGCAGCCCAGATGAAAACAGTGAGACCACTTTGGATGCTCTCATTATGGATGGGTGAGCTTTTAATTTAATAAATTTAGAAAAGTACTAAATTATATAATTATTTAGGATTTCTACATTTCTCTTAATAAATAAACTTAGAATTATGAAATCATTCTATGGAGTGTTGCTATTCTGTCAAATATAAATTTTTTCTTGCTCCTTGCGGGCTATATTCTGACTGCACCCTGAACTGAAAGTATAGTGACACTGGCACATTGTATATTATTTTTTTTTATTGAAGTCGTTTAGAGTTGTAAAATTGTTTGACTGCATTTTGCTCATATTTTTGCTACATTATAGAGATTCTAGAGTCTTACTTAGGTTGTGTATTATGCCCAGTAATTTTATTTTACTCCAGAAAAACTATGAATGTTGGTGCAGTGGGTGCTCTCCGAAAAATAAAGAGTGCAGTATCAGTAGCCCGTCATGTTTTAGATTACACAAAGCACTCATTTTTAGTCGGCGAGTTGGCAACACAATTTGCTATACAAATGGGATTTCAAGAAGAGTCTCTCACTACTCCAGAATCCAAACAGTTGTGGAAAGACTGGCATAATAGTAACAACTGTCAACCAAATTTTTGGATGGTAAGTTCTTAAAATTGTATTGTTGACAACATCATGTTAAATTTAGAGGGTTACTCGATGAACTCACTACAGTGACAAACCTTAACTATCGGAATGGTTAAGTTGGTATCGGTGGCTTTTACACATTCATTTGAATTAAACGACTCCATGATAATTAAGTAAGACTTGATTATAGAATATTATATTAAACTAATGTATGAATAAGAAGTATATAGGTATAAGATGTATATTTTATGATTTTACACCTTGGTCTCAAAGGTAATAAGTAAATTTATAATATATGCAATAGCTGTGTGGTAGCGGCTACGAATATTACCAACCCTTACATTGCTTGTGGATGTCGTAATGTCGTATAATGATCTACACCAACTCCATCTGATGCCGTTTGGTCAACAATTACATTCCCAAGGAGGGTTGACGTCTGGCAGGCGACCGGTCTAAAAACTATTGCCAATAACTTTTATGATATGTGCTATGACAGAAGAGTACAAATTGTAACGACCCAAAGTAGTTGGGATAAGAGTAGGAGAATGATGAATGATTCTGATGTGTAACTTTCAATCCATCATAATTTTGGGTAAGCTTATTGCCATTTAGGGACTGGTGAAAGATTTCTACTTACTATTTAGAAATATTTTTCATAGCCTTAGGCTTGAGGTTAAGGGTAGGACACTATGTCCATGTCTTATCCCCTCGACATATAAAATCAAGTAAATTTTTACATTCTTTTCGTGATCCAAAATGAATTTGTTGAATCCAACCTAAGATTGTTATACCGAGGCTTATGTGTATAACAAATGCAGGGATATCTTTAGAAAATATTAAGGTATTGGCGTGCTGCTTACTCGTTTGCCACCAAGAGCAATAAAAAAAATGCTTTTTTTGCATAGGTTAGATTTGTCCATGCTTCTATGGAGCATCCGCACATGCTTCTCATAAAATTTTACCATTATCCTGAAGTAGAGAATTTATTAATCATTAGTAAACTGTCTTAACATTTTTGGAACAAAAAGGAAATTATGACCCCCTCCTGAAAAATGTTGTTTTTTTCGAGTTGTGTCACGTTTTTGTGGGCCAGTAATATGTACTGCTGTAAAGTTTCATCCTTGCAAACAAACAAACTCCTCACAGTTTGTTTGAACTCGCTAATCTACAACGATAACCACTAACTTGGATCCCAAAGAATATTATGATAGCCTATTTCTCAAGAAATGTCATAGGTCCCTGTGTTATAGAACATAACACTGCAACAAATGGAAGCGAAGAAGTATCTATAAACTTTAGCAAATCTGGTAAAAAATTATAGCAAAGGGATATTATACATCACTGCGCAGTCACCATAGAATGGCAAGTACTGAGATAACAAAAATGGTCATTGCTATTGTTGATATTATTACTAATGTCACAGGGCGACTTGGGTGTTTAAAAAAAATAGTATTAAATTTGTCATGTCCTTAATCCACGCAACTAGCGTATTCATTCATGGTTCATTGGTTTACGAATTTTTGTTCGCTGAGCTATAATTACGTTATGGTGTTTCACTTTTTATTATCTATATTTAGTTACCTACTTCATTTTCAAGTGTCTTGATAATCATCGCAATAACTTCTTTACGTTACATATCTAATCTTAGGGTGTCACGCCAGATCCAACTAAGTACTGTGGCCCTTATCGCGAGCCAAGGATGCCTTCTCAAAAGATTGAACCAGAGGTGCGAATGATGATAGACAGATATAATCATGATACTATTGGTATGGTTGCTGTGGACCAAAATGGCGATGTGGCGGCCGGCACTTCTACGAATGGAGCCAAATTCAAAATTCCCGGGTAAAATAACTAATGTATAGAGTACGTTTTATTGAATGAATAGTTTTATATCTGTAAAGACCAGGGAGGATAATTCTTGTCGTACAAATAGATTACGAAATCGAGATAAAAATCCGAATTTTGCACAAGAGGGATTGGACGTTCTCGATAACTCATAAAGAGCGGACAAATCCCGTTTAAGAAAGTTTGGATTAATCCCTCAGAGAGAGAGGACCTCCCCGTACAGGAAGTCCACCGCATGATACGCGGTAGGGGCAGATTCCCTGTAAACAGAGGGTAAAGGCATATATTCATCATCATCATCATTTCAGCCTATTGCCGTCCACTGCTGAACGTAGGCCTCCCTCCCTCATATATAAGGTCACGAAAATATGCGGGTTATCCGGTATATCGGTTGAACCCCCCTACAAAACGGGCAACATCGCCCAATGTCATAAGTGCCAACTATATGGCTACACATCAAATAATTGTTACGGCCATCCTAGGTGTATCAAATGCATAGGCGATCACCACACAAATGAGTGTACAAGTCCCAAAGACCTATCGCTCTGCACAGAGCCGCCTTCGTGCGTGCTGTGCGGTGAGATGGGCCACCCGGCTAACTACCGCGGCTGCCCCAGGGTGCCTCGCAGAATGGTCCCGCATCAGAGCCGGGCCAAATATTACAACAAGGCCTTCGTGCTTGTCCCCCAAACCACCCAAAATGCGTGGGATCGCCCCTTAGCATTCGCTAAGGAGGCTTTCCCCACCCTGCTGCAAAGGCAGCCTCCCGTCACCCCCTACAACAAGTAGGCAGGTGACGTCACCACTCCCGCCTTTCGTAGGGTACACTAAGCCTACTGAAGGCCAACCCAAGCCCCCCTATGGGCATAATAATTAACAAACACGCCATCACCGGTAAAGGCGGTAAGCAACCCGCTCCCAAAAGCCCCACAGGGACTAAACCCGGATCTAGCCCTTGTGGTGAACCATCAAATACGCTCCCACGCTCGAAAGCCTGGGCGCTCTTAATCTCAAATAATAATATTTTTTAAACATTATCCGTAGAATGGAGCATACACGGCCCGCGCAGCCGTAACACACACAAACATCCGCGCTTCCGCCACCGCCGCCGGTGAAGGAAGACGCGATGCGTAATAATCAATATCTCAAACGTGGGCACGCCCACTTTGCTACCAATGACGCCCCGAGCCGAGGTCCGTTCTCCACAGGGCGTTGTCGCTTAAAACTTTTTCCGGTTTGAGAGCCCTCAGCGCTCACCCATAGTCCGGTTAAGCTGTCAAAGCCCTCTCGGCTAACAGCGATCGCAGTGGATGCGTTTAGTAGGTATTCTAGCCCCGAGGCTAGCGAGTCCCACGCTCCCCGTTCCGGGGGGTGCGTAAACGCATTCAGACCACTACATTATCAAAAAAAAAATCGGGATAAAAATCGATTTAAAACTCACACAAGCACAAGCATCCCATTTGAGAAAAATAAAATTCGAATGACGAGAATTATCCTCAGAAAAGAAGGAGATATTGTTAGTTTTATATAGATACTAAGGTAGCTTAGTTGATTGAAGTAATAGGTATAAGTGATGATGATTTATTTAGGAGAATTGGCGATTCACCAATCCCGGGAGCCGGCGCATACGCCGATAATGACGTCGGAGCTGCAGCAGCTACAGGCGATGGCGATGTTATGCTTAGGTTTTTACCGAGGTAATAATAACTTGGATAATTATCTTATTCACCTATGTGAGACGGAGTAAGAATATAATTTACAACCCCTATCTTGCCTGTGGGTGTCGTAGAAGACGACTAAGGGACATATGCTTTACTCGTCTTCATATCATGATATGCAGATGATCCTACTCCTTTATAAAAAGTAATACATGCACATAGTATATAGGTCTAATCCGCACGTTTCTATCATTTTTTTCAATGGACAGATAGAAGATTGTTATTCAATAATTAGAAATTTAGTAAAAAAGTAAGCGTAATAAAATTTACTAATGCTTCTATGTCCGCGGGTAAAAGAATGTAAGATTCGTGACAAAACCCTGTGCCATTCAGTGTGGTACGGTAGGTGGATTTCGTGGACGAGGCTCGTACCTAGTGCTTAATGAATTTGAATACAATATCTTGTACACCCTTGTGTCGTGGGGGACTTTAAAATCATACAATTAACAGATACAGATAACATCCAGGCTCAGAACAATAATGTGTGGGTTGCGCAGAGAACTGAACCTGAACGTGAATCGAAGTCGCGTTCGATCGACACTCGATTTGCATATTGATACAAAAATATTACACACAGAATAATTCGGCTAACTCTATAAAAATTGGCATGTCTATTTTTCTTCTTTAATATTTTAGTTAAGACAATAAGTGAGAAAGGATTTATGAAAATAGTTTTAATAATAATATTTTTAAGCTTTTTAGCAGTTGAAGAGATGCGAAGAGGTGCATCACCGACAGATGCAGCGAGTGTTGCAGTTAAAAGAATAGCATCGCATTATCCAAACTTTATGGGAGCTGTGATAGCTCTAACGAGAAATGGAGAATATGGTGCCGCTTGTCATGGAATATCGAGCTTCCCTTACGTAGTACAGGATAAGACTCGCGATGTGTTTGAAGAAATTACTGTCAAATGTTTAAATACTAATAACAATTAAACTATATAATATACGTATGTTTTTTATTCACTCTATGGAGGGTAGAAACATAAAGATTCATCTCATTTGGGAGTTAAACTGTGAAGTGTCCGTTAGAAATTTTTAAATTATTGTTCTGGAAAAATCCGGACGTATCTACAAATATTCTCACGTAGTCTTAACCTAGCAAATCTGTTGTGAAATAAAATGGACAGTTCTCTTTTTAAAGGTAACATTCCGCACTAAGGAAGAAATTTTTGTGTCGCGGGGAAGTTCACAAAAATATAATTAACAGAAACAAAGCCCACCACTCGAATCGATCGCTTAATTGCACAAAGTGTTGACGTACATGGGCGATAATTCATGAGCCACGATATCGACTTCACGTACGTCAAGTCGATAACCTAACCTAACTTAACCCGATCCACCAGCATGCAGTCTATCGTTTTTAAACGGTTTTATTTAGCTTACTCCGTTTTTTTTCTTTTTACATTCTTGGGTAAAATTTAGTAATAAAAATTTCACCCTCTTCCTGACAACCGATTCAGTGGCGTAGCTAGCATGGGCACCTGGGGCGGATATTGTAGGTGACACCCTTTTTTAGGTGGCACTCCTATTTTTAGGTGACACCCCTATTTTTTAGGTGACACTCCATTTTTTTTTATATACCCTCTTTTTTTTGGGGATGGGCTACGGTCGGCGCACTCCTCGCACCACTCCGTCCGGGGCGACAAAGGGGCGTAAGCACGCCCACCCGTAACCCACCCGTGAAGCTCACTTTCGTCGTTGGATCGGCCATCGAGCAGCGTGAACTTGTAAGTGGCCGGCCCTACGAAATACCGCCTGAGGGGTACCCTCTCCTCGCCACCGAAGTCAAAAATCGGGTACCGGTGGCCCGCTCGTACGGCGAAGAGAGGAGTTTTACGGTGAGTCTATGGAGTCACGCGCCGCCTTTCCGTCACCCCGGACCGATTTGGCGGGGCGAGACGCATCCATAGTCCACCAAAAAAAAAAAAGAAAAAGGGGTACCCTCTCCTTGAGCGACGTATCCCGTTTTAGGCACCGTAGGCGTGGGTTCAAATCTCACCACCGTCAAACTCTTTTTGCAAAAATTATTTATAATAATTTAATAATATTATAAATAAAACAGTTTAAAAACGTGTAGGTACTTTAAATGTTTTAATAAAGTAGTAGTTTTAATAAATAGGTGTAACTTGAATTAATATCAAAGAAAAAAACTTGAATATAAAAAAAATACTGCATAAATAAAAAATAAATAAATAATTATAATTGCATAAGTTGATAAAAAATGCTATGCAATAGCTTTACCGCGGCAGTCCACGAGTGCGACACGTATTTTTAAATGAGTTTATCTAGGCTACTAAATACTAACCCTCGCAACCTTGAGACCACCGTGGAAACACTGTGTTTGTGGAAACACCGTGTAATCTGTGCAGTTTCTACGGTATTTCCACGGTGGATTTGTTCCATTTTACCACCGTGTTTCCACAGTAGTTTTTTGCTGCACCCACGGCGTTTACATCAAAACATAATAATACAATATAATATATAATAGACAATGAAATAAGTTAGATATATATAATAGATAATGGTTGCTTTCCATTTACAACACAGAGGGACTCTGCGGTGCATTGTGAGGCACTGCCAAACACTGTGTAAACTCTTTCCACTGCGATCGCTGTTAGCCGAGAGGACTTTGACAGCTTAACCAGACTATGGGTGAGCGCTGAGGGCTCTCAACCCGAAAAATTTTAAGTGACAACGCCCGAGGGCTCTCCCTGCGGAGACGAACCTCGGCTTGGGGCGTCACTGGTGGCAAAGTGGGCGTGCCCACCTTTGAAATATCGAATATTACGCGTTGCGTCTTTCTACACCGGCGGTGGTGTCGGAAGCGCTATTGTTTGTGTGTGTTGTAAAAGAAACAGCTAGCTGTTTCATTTAAACTTTTACACAGTGTTTGGCGGTGTTTCGCAGTGTGCCACAGAGTCCCTCTGTGTTAACTAAATGAAATGCAACCAATGAAACAAGTTAGTTTGAAAAGAAAATCTGACTGAATGTTCCGTGACAATTAAAAACTACGTATAAACAATATAACTTAACGTGTACAATGAAATAACAAATAAAACCAAAAAATCTTAAACAGTTAAAATATAGACATAATTCATCAATATTTCTGTACAACAAAATAATAAAGTGAAAAAGTGATGTGAAGTGATTTACAAAGACAAGAAATTGTTCCATTTTTCCACCGTGTTTCTACAGTACAAGTACTGTGGATCCATCGTGTGTCTACAAATGGAACAAATCCACGGTGTTTCCACAGTGCATTTACGGTGAGTCTGTAGAGTTTCCACGGAGGTCTCAAGGTTGCGAGGGAAGTGAGTAAAAAAATACTTCACTCAAATACCTCTTTTTTTTCAAGAATCGGCTATATTATCTTTTTTGAAACCATTTTTTATACCAAAATTATGGTTTATAATAACTTAATAACAAATACTTTGCATTAAATACACGGTCACGAAAGAAAAAGAAATGTGGAAATGAATGCGGTCGGAAACAATAGAAATTCCCCAATCCCACAGGTGACGAGCAATCTCTATATCTCTGCAATCCAGGGAATCCACTGACTCCTGACTAGCGACAGTTACCTATGCGTGAAGCGTGGATATATATATATATATTGAGGGAATCACTGATTGAATCACCGATTGTGTGTACACTGAAAGTAGGTATCTACATAATTTATATGGCTGATTCTCAAAAAAAGTCGAAAATGGCTTTATCGAGTTGGTCAGTTTTTTTTTAACTCGTGATCGAATTTTTTTTGCTCAAGTTGTAGTATATGTTTTGGTTGAGGAAAATATTATAGTGGTCCCCAACTGTTTTGAGTTTGAATTGAATATAATATATATATATAGAATATAAAAATATGCTATGATTATTAAATAAAAAAATGCTTACCTACCTTTTAATAACATTACATGAGATAATGACATTAAAAATGTAATATTCAACAAACTTTTTGTCAAAGTATTCTATATTTATTAGAAAATAATTCATTCCCCCATTAAAAAATTTTATGAGGGAATGACAAAACGAAACAAAATTGCTACAAACTTAGAAACATAACCTTACTTTCTTACGAATTGTAAACATTACTTTATTACTACCGAAAACATATAAAAATATGTTATGATTATTAAAAAAATTACTTTTGATAACATTACATGAGGAAATGACATTAAAAATGTAATAATCAAAAAACTTTTTGTCAAATTGATTTTAAGAAAACATCCTTTCTTCCCCATTGGGGTTGGCAACTGTCAAAGTGGCGCTAGCGCCTAGCATAGCTTTACCCAAAACTATTCATTTTCGTAGGAGATATTTCAAATAAAATCTTTTATATTAAATACTGACATGCCAAAAAGTGTGAAGTCGCATTTTGTTATGAACAAGGTACACATCGATTCCCTGAGGCCAAAGACATGATCTGGGGGGGCACAGTTAAAACATTACTTATTTTTACTGATCGTCGCGCCGCCTACAGATTGTTTGTACAAACATAGCTGCCATTTTGTTGTAATTGTCAAAAGTTTGACAACTGAGAATTGTTATTTTTTTGTTCCTAACGTATGTACTTATTGTCAATAATCTATTTTCGGTTATTAATGTTCGTTCTGGAAATTATCTCAATTTTCATTATTAAGTTTAAACTATTGCCGTTTCGTTAACGGCTGATATGTTATTTTTATATTTCAGGGTAGGTTTCATAGTAAAGAAAAATCCTATATAATTACATACACATAATGTAGATACGTAGGTATATATGTATATTACTTCAACTTTAGTTCACCGCCTTAGCTCTAGGTAGCAGCACTTTCCATACATGCATATTTTACCATCGAGTTGCCACTCTTTTTCAGTTAATATAATTTTACTCTTTGGACATGATGAAAAAGTGGCTAAAACCTATAAGGAGACCAAAGAGTAAAGTTATTAAATTGAAAAAGAGTGGCAACTCGATGATAAAATATGCATGTATGGAAAGTGCTGCCACCCAGAGTTTAGGCGGTGAACTAAAGTTGAAGTTATGTATATACATATCTACATGTGTATGTGTAATTACATAGAATTTTCTTTTACTATGAAAGCTACTCTGAAATATAAAAAAAAACATATCAGCTGATAATTAAACAATAATAATATCAGCCTAACATTGAAACTTGAGATAATTTTCAGAAAAATATCAATAACTGAAAATAGATCGATGACAATAAGTACCTACGCTAGGAACAAAAAATAACAATTCTCAGTTGTCAAACGTTTGACAGGCAGGACAAAATGGCAGCAGTTAAGTTTGTACAACCAATCTGTAGGCGGCGCGACGGTCAGTAAAAATAAGTAATGTTTTAAGTGTGCCCCCCCAGAAGGAGACCCAACTTTAAATCAGAAAGAAATTCCAATCTATGTCATTTTCATTTCCTCGACTCAGATTATCAAAAAATGAGTTTTCATACAGGTATGTTAGCTTATTTAACCAATAAAATATTCTGCAGTACTACGAATAAATGTTATCACATATTTTCCGTATTTCAGGATTGGAACACCAGCATCAATATTTAAAATAAAATGCAGTTTTCTACCAACGGCAAATAGTTTGAAGTATAGCTGGTGTCATATCATAGGCCTGTCTGCAGAGTAACAATTCTGTATTTTATTAATTAAATTAATATGCAATAAACCAGATTTTGAAATTACTATAATGTTTAAATTACTAATTGTTTAGTTAGTTGTTAGCAACTTGCTAGTCAAAGAGTACTACATATAGAACGACTCATTGGATAAAAAGACATACAAAATACTTCAAACACCCTTAATTTCATATTGTTCCCTTAGCTTTACAAATATTTTACATATGTATTATGTTATGTAACTTTAGGGAAGGAAATGTGAATAAAAATAAGTGACTGGTGTAATTTATAAGTTTGGGAAAAAAAATCTGAGCATTAAAAACCAAGATTTTTTTCAAGAAGTTTATTTACATTTAATTACAATATATATAAATATATATATGTGCCAACATTTCATCATCATCATCATCTTAGCCTATATATGTCCCACTGTTGGGCTCAGGCCTCCTCTTCTAAATGCTTTAAAGCATTAACACCTCCTATCCAAACTCTCTTAATTGTTGCTGAGTGACTAAAGATTGTGTGGTCTAGCTTTATCGTGATGAAATATCACACCCTTTTTGTTGATTAATTCCAGCTGCTTTCACTCATCTTCATCTTGGCTCATAAACATCCCACTACTGGGCTCCCGAAATTAAAATTAAGATCGTATAATTCCAATCTGTAAACAAAATAATCATAGTCCATGAATTATGTTTTATGATACATATTCGTAAGGATTATTCTCTTTTTATGCTATGTATATTTATCTACAACTGTAGGAATATTAAAGGTATAATAATTACATAAAAAAGCTTAGTATTTCACAAATGAGAGCATGTTATACTAGATTTAAGGTTATACCTTTGAATAAGGTCTGCCTTTCTTCTTTGTAAGGAAGCACCACGTTTTCTTAGTTCAGCTTTTAGCTCGTTTATTCTCCATGTCGAATATATATTTATTATAAATTCCATCCTCATAACATGCCCGAATTTCAAAAACTTATAATCACAACAAACACAAAACAAGTTTGACAGGTTCAAGCTATACTAGCGACATCTGCGAAAAGTTTCTACTGGCCAGCCCCATTGTCCACTCTAGTGTATGTTCTCAAGGGCAGTGTTGCCAACTACAAAAAAAAAATAAGGTGGGACTTGGTAGGCTTTGGAGTATTGCTCCAATCACACTGTTACAAAACGGTGAGGGAATGATACTTTTTTTATGGACAAATTTTGAATTATATTTAAAAATATTTCCATTCGCATTTATGAAACTATGAACTCATATAGATATAGTCAATACTATCCTATATAAAAAAAAATATGATAATAAACAATTTGTTAGGAATTTTATGTTTTAAGTTAATGATTATCTTCAAATTTAGCGCTTGGGACATAGTGACGGAATGATTTTCAGGGTACTTTCTTGGACATGTCTTTGTTGTTTATCATATAAAAAATAAATTTGTTTCATACATTCATAGATATAGTACGTCGTTTTATTAAAAAAAAAACAACTTTCCATAATTCACGATTCTGGTTTATAAAAATGATCAAGGACATCAATTTCGATTTTTTTTGAGAATCAGCCATATATAAATTATTTTATAAGTGGCGGTTATGCAAACTGCCACAGTTTTACGGATATTTATAGGTGGTAGTTATAGACCTGATATTCACGGTCGGGTGTCACCCCCCGGTGGGTGACACCCGGTGCAGACCTTGACCTTGCAATAATGAGGGCTTAAATGAATTAAACAGAATGAGAAATAAAAAATAAAAACTTGAAAATACAAAAAGGTAAAATAAAATATAAGTTGAACGGTTTTATTGTAAACAGTCATAGTAATTTTGCAGTTAAGGTACTAAAAGCTAAAAAATAATTTAATAGATACAGTCATGGGTACCAATATTATACATTGTTACATTTTTGAAATAAAGTAACTCATAACTTACTCAATTTGCGGCAATAACTATGTTCACATAAATTGCTAAAAATGCACTATATTATAGATTAATGTAAGTATCGTCATCATGAGGTACAAGTTTTGGTGTAAATATTCATGTTTTATATTCATAATTCAGTTGAGATATTACTGGCACGTAAAACATGAAAATATAGACGATACAAAATAAAATTGTAAACATGACGCGTATTTAAAATTACTTCATCGGTTTTGTAGTTATTCTGTCACAGAGATCAAGCTATATTTTAAGGACAATAATTATAGATTATCTCGTAAGATTTTGAGTGATATTAATATGTCGATTGTACATTAATACCTACAAAAAATGTCACGTCTTATTTTTTACTTGTTCTGTTTGGAAGTTCATTTTATCATCTAAAAGATAATTAGATATAACTCTAATTAGAGAATAGTCTAAAGAAATCAAGGATTATATCATAACACTTATATTATATTCACTACCTTTCAGCATTTTTTCTGTATTACATTAAATAAAATATCGGCGAAATTATTCAATATACATAGTAAGACATTAAAATATTGAATAATGAATATAATTTAGGAACGCCACTTGACATTTTCACGTTCCCGCTAAAATTCTGCCATGTCATTGGCTGAATGTATTTTAAATAGCCAATAGCAAGCTTACCGAAACAAGAATATAATAGGGATGCCCAAAAGTCTGTGGTAACGATTGTTAACTGTGACTTGACTGAACTTCTTTTTATCGATACGAAATTATGGCTTTCGATTGTATGGATATAATCACGTTGTAAGTATATTAACAGTATTGTACTTATAATTTCAAAAAAAAATCAATTGATATGCGATAATGAGTGTACCTAAATCATGGTTAGGTGTATTTTTTCAATGTTTTTCTATATTCTTCAACTCAACAAAACAAAGATTTTCAGGAGTACCACTGATGAGCACTTAAAAATCGTAAAATAATTTTATTCTAATTAAATGTTGTGCATTTAAACTACTATAAAGTCCGGAATGTGTGATCCCGATTAGAGTAAACAGGTGTTCAGAATTCACTGAATATGCATTCAGCTACAATAGACTAATAAAAATAAAACTTTGTCATAGATACATTACGTTAATTTGATTTTTTTAAAAAAATAAGATACTTCGAAGCTATGGCTAAAATATCGATTTGACGCATAGTCTGTTATCGATATTCCGTATCGAATTGGACATTTCTAACCTGAAGCCTAATAGCGGCCATTTTGTGTTTGACTCTCATCACGCTCACTGTTCAACGTAAGTTTTAATAATTCCTTTAATTTTATTGAAATTATCTTTGCAATTATGTAATTTAAAAAATATTTTTATTTATCTTAGTGCTAAGTTTTACAGGATTATTGAAAGTTAGATAAAGATATGAAAGGAAAGTAATTAAAACCACCACGTGGTTTTCTCATGATGAGATCTAAAATTCATTTCATTCGTGGTATCTACCATAGTAAATACAGTGATGGCCTTATTGCGTCTGATTTAGTATATTTACGGGCTTCAGTGCGTTTTTCAATAGATCTTGTTATTATGTGAGACTTCTTTCAACAGAATGGCGGACGCAGCTCCAGCCGGTGGACGTGGCGGTTTTCGCGGTGGTTTTGGATCCCGGGGTGGCGATAGAGGCCGTGGCGGTCCTCGTGGCCGTGGACGCGGACGTGGTCGCGGCCGAGGTCGTGGAAAGGAAGATCCAAAGGATTGGGTGCCTGTAACTAAGCTCGGTCGCCTTGTCCGAGAAGGCAAGATAGACAAGCTTGAAAGCATCTATCTTTTCTCGTTGCCTATCAAAGAGTTTGAAATCATAGACTTCTTCCTCGGCCCCTCTCTGAATGATGAGGTCCTCAAGATCATGCCTGTGCAGAAGCAGACACGTGCTGGTCAGCGTACTCGTTTCAAGGCTTTTGTCGCTATTGGTGACAATAATGGACACATTGGCTTAGGTGTTAAGTGCAGTAAGGAAGTCGCAACAGCTATTCGCGGTGCTATCATCCTTGCCAAGCTGTCCGTTTTGCCTGTCCGCAGAGGATATTGGGGTAACAAGATCGGAAAACCCCACACCGTGCCTTGCAAGGTATGAGACATGCTTTTGCTTATTTTATTTATTCTAGTACCACAATCGATTAGTAAATATTCTAAATATGTTATTTCCAATGTTACACCTTTATGATGAAAACTGATAATCATTTCATTCGTGGTATCCCCTGAGGTTTCCAATGAAGTTTTCTAACGCGTCTGATTTTGTTCCTAGATGAATTAAGAGGAAATATTTTAAAGCAGTACTAACTGTACGAAATGTATAATTCCAGGTCACTGGCAAGTGTGGTTCTGTCACCGTGAGATTGATTCCAGCTCCCCGTGGTACGGGTATTGTATCTGCTCCAGTCCCTAAGAAGTTGCTTCAAATGGCTGGTGTCCAGGACTGCTACACTTCTGCCCGTGGCTCCACCGGTACCCTAGGTAACTTTGCTAAAGCGACATATGCTGCTATTGCAAAGACCTATGCTTACCTCACTCCTGATTTGTGGCGGGATATTCCATTGACGAAGTCACCTTATTCTGAGTTCAAAGCCTAAATATTTGAGATATGAAACTGAAATAAAATTCTTCTAGTTTCTTCCTTTGTTTTATTTAATTATTGTTAACCATAAATAAGGTGTCCTGATAAACTGTGAGCTGTATCATTGCAGTCAGGGCAACTATGCCAATAGTTTCCAAGTTGAGGAATATACTGTGCGTTATTGGCATAGATAATTCACTAGCTGGAGTGTGTCTTGAGGCTGAATCCTAATGGAGTTAAAATCAAAACTGGCTATTTGTCAACTGTGAAATTATGATTAAATCATTTAAGAAATTTAGAATAACTACTGCATTTCTTTGATGTCAGTTTGTATTATCGTGTCGAAAATTCAATTTTATATCAAATCCTGGCAATCATTTGTTATGCATGAATACATAATATTTTTTTCATTCAAATTTCAGATAGCGGGTTTTGACTTTATACGACTCAATTGGCTATAGGGACTAGACAATAGAGATGAGTAGTTCCGGAGCGTAATAGTTCCGAGAACTATGTCTTTTGCCGGAACGATCTAGTTCCAATCCAACCACACGGCTGAGATAGTTCCATGTCCGAGTCGTTCCGACGACCGAGTAATAAAGTGTGCGTCATGCATGCGCCTAAATATTCTTCTATATATCGTCGTCGTCTATATATATCTTGGTTGTCAGTCCTAACCCTGTCATGTCAAGTATGAGGGTAAATCAACTGATATTCCGACAATTACTGACAAATAAACGGAACCTAAAAATAACTTTTATTTCGTAGTTTATAGCTCCTTCAAAATACTAAATTTGAAGGAGTTATAAACTAAGAAATATGGATCTTGAATGGCTGGAGCCGATTAAAATTATGTCCGCACATGTTACGTTGGATTGGATTGCATAATCATGTCATTAGAACCGATAGGATAGGACTCATGTACTATCGGTCAGCGGAACTAGATAGGTCCGCGGACATGTTTCCTGGATATAGTTCCGACAGAAAAATGAATCGTTCCATGTCCGATCCGCTCCAGGACATGATTTGCACATGACTACTAGACAATCAGCCTTTATAAATCATGGGAAACCTAAATATGTTTGAGAAGTATTGAACCCAAATATGGTAAATATTAGGAACAACGAATAAAGATTATCACCATATTGACCAAACATGATCTAAGCCTCTATACAGTATACTATTACTTCGGTGATAAGTAGTAGTCTTAGAAAGGCAACACACCTGGCCCTAGAGTGTTGTAACTGCTATATGTATAACGAATATTGATTTTTATAGGTATTCTCATTATATGGTATTTCTGTAGAATGTATATTATTATATGTAGAATATATATTTCTGTAGAATTTATGAAGAGAATTATGAATGTTGAGGAAGCAAGTGAAGTATGCAAGGATAGAGTTCTCTGGCACTCTGTTCTCTACCTACCCTGCAAGGGATATGGCGTAATAATATGTATTTCTGTGGGGTGACAGAGTAAGAATACAATTCACCAGCCCCTTTCTTATCCGTGGGTGATTGTAAGAGACGACTAAGGGATATAAAAAGCATGTTATAAAGCGATGCAAGAGAAGGAAAACTCAACAAAATCCTATACCAATACGTCTGACCAGCATGGTATAGTAGGTCAATTTCCCTCCTGTTATGGAGGAGGCTCGAGCCCAACATTGAGACTTATGAGCTGAAATTATGATTCTCAGTACAATAGCATTAACAACACTGGAATTAAACTATAATGTGCTTTAAGGCATTTATTTATCAGTAGCCCAAATCATTTATTCTACTTTTACCTACATACTTATTTATGAGGAAGGCCTCGAATGATAGCAAAAGAGATTTGGGTTGAAATGGGCATACTCAAAAACTAGGTAAATACCTAGGAACGCCCCGGTTTATTGGATTATATACATTTCATTGTTAGGTATATAAATATGTCCCCTGTAGTTATGGATCCACAGCAGTCACAGTATGCTCGTGAACAAATTAAAATAATTTTAATATGGTCCTGACGTAAGGGTATATATTTAAATATGAAATTAAAAAAAAAAACAATTTAACTCTTAAAATCTTTTACTTCTTTTTCAAATAGATTTATAGTGTGATCACAAACTTTTTCTAAATCCTTTAAACCTCTTTTTAGTATTTCTAATGCCGGAGTTTCTCTTGACTGTATCCTGAAGTGCATTTTAGCTTCAGCTGGATGAGGTACTGTATAGCCACAAAAGTCAACATCTTCACTGCAAAATAAAAGAAATATAAATATTTTTTCTTTTGAAAGGAGTATTTTTACCAATTATCTGATCAATGAACATTAATTAACTATACACACACAAGAAAATATGTGTCAGGAAAATGAAAGTAGTTCAATCTTAACATTGACTAATGGTTTGAAAGTATAATTGTGGACAAATAAAGGATATCAGTATGTGACAACTTATGTAATTACCTGTATTTGCAATAAATAAATAAATAAATAAAAAATATTAATTCATCAAGATACTCAAGATAGTTGTCTCACACAATATCTCAAATTGGTAATAGTGGAAGAGACATATTGTTAACAGTTTTCTTTCTACAGCTGCGGGCCCCTCCGTCTGGGGTAGTACCACACTCTCATGGAGAATCAACACTTGAGTAATGGCAATGTGCTGCTGTGCTTCATTCTGAAAGCTCAACTTTCTGGGTAGTTGGGGTTTTTATGGTAAGCAGCGGCCTAGTTGTACCCTAATGTTGCAAAGGTCCATGGGTGGCAGTAACACTTACCATCAGGTGTACTGCTTATTTGTTTGCCACCAAGAGCAATAAAAAATTAAAAAAGAATTACATTTTCCATAATAAATATTTTAAATTATACTCACTATCTATTTATAATACATTTCAAGGCATTCCCAAGTGTGTGGCTTTCATTTTGGAAGACATATGTTCTGCATGTCGGCCCAGAATCTTCATCGCCTGGATGCTGAAAGTGAAATAAAACATATTAAGCACTAATACTGTGTTATATATATGGTTATTGTATTAGGAATAGTGTGTCACCATCCCCTTCTGCACGATTGTTATAGCCCCTAGTATCCAACCATTCATCTGACATTCAACATCCACTATTGGATACAGCTCTCCCCAAAGAGAATAATCATCAAACTTTGCAGGTGGGCTGCCGATCACAATTGGTCTTATAAATTTGGATCAGAGAAGTGTTATTTCCCAGTCTTTTGGACACCGCTTTTAGTATAGAATTTTATTTCAAGTTTTATTTGTGCAAGAGAAGGCACATTCTTGCACAGATGATATAAGCATATTATATCCCTTAGTCGTCTATTATGGCAACTACTGGCAAGACAGGGGATGGTAAATCGTATTCTCATTCCATCAATACACGGATAAATAATTATAATAGCAAATACAAAAATAATAATAACATAACCTATGATCTTGTATTGGTGATGTTATTTGTAAATAAAAGTATGTCTGCATACAATAGTAAAGTAATATTTGCAAGAAATAATTACCTCGGATATTTTCATCTTGTATACCAATGTTTTCTACATATAAATTTCTTATATTCGTACCTATAACCTATATATTTTTATGTATCAATTACTTTTTGTTCCGTTCATGCAGTCAGACAGGCTAAGGGAATAAAGTGCATACAGCCAAGTCTTATTTAATTTTCTTTATATTATTTAAGACTTCTTCATATTGAGTAGCCTATTAATTGTAGAGAACGTATTACATAGAAAATCACATTATATATTAATGTGATTACAAAATAATGGTTTGTTACAGCCAAAGAGTAAAGTTATTAAACTAATTCGCCTAATTCAATCAATTATATGAAAAAGAGTGGCAACTCGATGATAAAATATGCATGTATGGAAAGTGCTACTACCCAGAGTTTAAGCGGTGAACTAAAGTTGAAGTGATATATATACATATCTACATGTGTATGTGTAATTATACAGAATATTCTTTTACTATGAGATCTACCCTGAAATATAAAAAAAAAACCATATCAGCTGATATCGAAACAATAATAATATAAGTTTAACAATGAAAATTGATATAATTTTCAGAAAGTACATCAATAATCGAAAATAGATCGATAACAATAACTACCTACACTATGAACAAAAAATAACAATTCTCAGTTGTCAAACGTTTGACAGACAGGACAAAATGGCAGCAGCTAAGTTTGTACAACCAGTCTGTAGGCGGCGCGACGGTCAGTAAAAAAAAGTAATGTTTTAAGTGTGCCTCCCCAGGTTACAGCTGAAATCTCTATTAGCCATAAGGCATGAGGACCGTTATACAAATTTTCAGCATTCCTCTTCAAACTATAAAGTTGTGCACAAAACGGAGCGGGTACTTGTCATAGTGTATGTGTTCGTTGTGTTGTACCTAAGTATGTGGTACCAGTAAGTGTAAGGGCCCATTTAGACGGGTAGAGTTCCTCGTCTCGCAGGTACGGTTAACGAAAGAAGAGAAAAGAGTTTCTTCGTCCAAACATTCACATTTCTCGCTCTTCCACTTTGGCGATGATTGTCTTGCAATAGAATATTGATAGTGTCCGTCTAAACAGAATTTTAAAGCAATAATAGCATTTCTAGATTTTGTGCCAGTTGCACTATGAGTGCAATGCGTCACGTTGTTTTAGTTATATCTGCTGTTTTCAGACAAGAATTAATTAGACGGAAATAGAGAAAAGATGTTGGGTTAAAAACGGATAACGAGAAGAAACAATTTTCTATAAAGTTCATTGAATTTAATATTATCAGCAGTTCCAAATTTAAACGAATACTGCGTCATTTTTGAGAATAATACCCTATAGTCCTTAAAATATAGCTTGATCTCTGTGACAGATAGCAACAAAACCGATGAAGTAATTATGAATACGCGTCATTATTACAATTTTAATTTGTATATTTTTTTTATTGCTTATGGTGGCAAACGGGCAAGCAGCACACCTGATGGTAAGTGTCACTACCGCCCATGAACCTTTGCAATACCAAGGGTATAGCTTGGGCCGCTGCCTACCAATAAAATCCCCAAGCCCACCCAGTTGGGCTTCCGGCTCTCTAGCTCACCGACCGAAGCGCAATAGCACATTGCCACTACTCAGACGTCGATCTTCTGCGAGAGTGTGGTGGTACGACCCCGGACGGACCGGCCCGCGGCTGTAGGCAGAAAAATGTCAACAGCGTGGACCTACCACAATTGATTATATCGCCTATATTTTCATTCTTTAGGTGGCAGTTATATCTCAACTGAATTATGAATATAAAAATATGAATATTTACACAAAAACTATTACCTCATATGTTTTAAAATACTTAGTAACCATTTTATAAAAGTATGGTGCTTACGCAAGTACAAGATCATACTGAACTGAGAATAAGATAGAGATGGGGTAGTCGATAAACGTAAGTCGATAACATTCTTATTCATTATTTATAAAACAAGTAATACCAATACATTACCTATATAAACCACATGGTTACTTTATAAAATAAGTAAATTGTGTTAATTTAGTATTCAGACATCAGTTATAATATTAATAAGACCATTTCTATTATATTAAAAAGATAATTTCTTTTATAAAATAAACATGATTATTAATGAAATAATCTGTGACCAAGAACTCATCATCAACCTACAGGAATGCTCCAGCGATGATGATAATAGTGACGATGAACTTGGATGTATTCCTTTCAAATAATAAAAAGAATTAATTAACAGCTATAGTTTAAATTAAATAAAATCCATTAATTTAAATTCAATAAGATTTTCATTAAATAATAAATTTATAATCGATTCATCCATCCATTTGATTGAAGTTCAATAAAATTGTCGTGTATTATTTTTCAATTGCAGTAGCAAATAACTTTAAAAAATAATCGACAAAAATACGGACTGCATCGTAAGCGTACGGCACTAGTGAGAACTGTCACAGAGATCATGCTATATTTTATAGATTATAGTAATAATTGCACAGATGGGGTAGCACCGCACCCCTGTGGTTAAAGATACCGACTTTCTGTGCCAATGCTATGGGTTCGATGCCTATGCAGGACATTATTTTGTGTGATCAACAAACTGTTGTTTTGAGTCAGTGCAATTTGTCTTCGTATTATGTTTGTATAGTCCCTCGCTGTACAAGGATCATTTCCTTAGTGCAGTGTGTTATTTAAAAAAAATATCTAAACTTGAATGGTAAAATCTCGCACTCTAAACGGCCGCACCTGCGTGTATCGTCCCGAAGTAATGTGTGGCGAAGCTTCGTACGTTTTGTACACTAAAATGCTATCGCGATAGTACTGTGGTCATATTAGCGACTTCGGTATTTTATACGAAGTATCGTGCAATAATTAAAGATGGCTAAATAATTTTCATGCGTTTAACTATGGATGACAAGTTGCTTTATTCTTACAGCTATATTATGCTAATAATTACATAATGATTTTTTTGATTTCATCATGGATTCAGCTTCACTATGGTGTAAAAACACCATTTCATCGCTCCATTCCATATTTATACCCTCGAACGCATCTAAAACACATCGAAAATTTCCGCCGAAATGAACAACGCTAGTGTGACCACAGAGCGCAATGTATTAGCGCGCTAAAACCTTTGACTTATTGCCAACCAAGCGATAGCGAACACGAAGTCCGAATGTTCGCGACGATAGCCGATAATGACCGGTCACATCTGCATGTATCGTCTCATTGCACGAAGCTTCATGACGATACACGCAGGTGCGGCCTTAGCATAAGTCACATACGAATCTCATATAACCGAATCGTTGGCGAGAACTTGCCTGTATGTAAACATTTAATCAACGATAAAGTTATGGTAATCATTGCTTGTAATAGTAACGTATGATTTCTCGAATCGCAACGCACGCGAAACTATCCCCGTGTAAATGGGCCTTAAGCGTGTGGTGTAACGGCCCGTTCACGGCCTTGTCGCTGTAAGCGGTGACTAAGCGCGGGGCGGCGAGCGGTAAAATCAAATGTATAAAAATGTTTGAAGCACGCCACGAGACGCTGCTCATAGCGAAAACGCGCGCGGTTTTTTTCGAGCGAATCGCTACGGCGGCGCGCGGTGTCTTGAGCTACGGGAACAAAAGTATAAGTGAATGAGTGGGACGCCACGTAACATAGCGGCGCAGACAGCGGTATAGGAGGGATGTACTCAGCGGCGTAGATAAAAACAAAAAATTTTAGACGATTTTGTGGCGATAATGGATACCAAGGCATTATATACTTATATGTGCTGCAAAATATAATCAAAAGTTTACACACTCATTCTTGTCTACTCATAAAACTTATCTGGAATTTTCTGTAATCTTCGTATAGGTCACGAAATTCACAATTTAAATACCGATACTTATTTAGTTCGTACACTCCTTCTCTCATATTAAGAATATCTTGTTTTGAAAATGTACTGCTTTCTAATCAGAGAAGGGATAATTTTGATAACGCCATGATTTTGAACACGTTTTGTCAACCTAAATACGTCTACCTAAGCCACCGCTACTGAAGGCACATGAGTAAATAAACGTACAGAGACAAACATTCAAGCAACTGCGCCACGGTAGGTACATCACTACAAGTATGATGCGCGTGTCTGCGTGAGCACTGGCGACTCGTCACGTATGGAACGAAACCTGTTTAGGCTGGTTCAGCCAGTGCTCAAACAAAAGGCTCACTCACCGCTCGCTGTGCATCGCGTCTTGCGTGTTTGTTTAAATTTGAAATTTGAATTAATTAGAAAGAGTGTAAATATGGTTTATTGTACTGTGTGCATGAACAACAATCGAAAAAATAAAAATATATCTTTTTTTAATTATCCCAATAAAATGATTAAAAATCATAAATTACAAAAAAAAACTATTTAGAGTAAGCAATTTGTAAAAAAATATCCATACATAAAAAAGCTGACAAACGTTTTGTGTATTTATTTTCATCCTCATGTGCCAACCCTATCAGAATAGGTAACAATTTTGCTCGCTCCTTAGAAGCTTTGTCTCTTTACGTTCATTTACTCATGTGCTGAAGGCACATGAGTAAATAAACGTACAGAGATAAACATTCAAACAACCGCGCCACGGTAGGTACATCACTACAAGTATGATGCGCGTATGTGCGTGAGCACTGGCGGCTCGTCACGTACGGAACGAAACCTGTTTCGGCTGGTTCGGCCAGTGCTCAAAGGGCTCACTCACCGCTCGCTGTGCATCGCGTCGTGCGTGTTTGTTTAAATTTGAAATTTGAATTAATTAGAAAGAGTGTAAATATGGTTTATTGTACTGTGTGCATGAACAACAATCGAAAAAAAAAAACCGGAGGTGTCAAGGGACACCCGGATGGAACGAAGTTCTATTTTAATTATATAATTTTTTTCTGCCTTAAGCGATTTTTATCGTTATATTTTAGCCAATTTGCAAAATATCTTTATAAATTATAGCCTATGTGTTATTCTGATGTGCAAGCTATATTACTATAAATTTCATCAAAATCCATTCAGTAGTTTTTACGTGAAAGAGCAACAAACATGTTCACTTCCATACATTATTACAAACTTTCACGTTTATAATATTAATAATAGGATATACAATTCCACTAGACTACCAAAACTTTTCGGCCCCGAGCTCGAACGCGAGCCGGCCACGCGGCCCGGTCAAGGTCGAAAATAATTTCGTTGCGCATTATTTTGATTTTGCTATATCTCTTAAGGTATTGATTTAATTTGCATGGTCTGAAGGAAAAAAAATATCTTCATGAAATGCTCAAGCCAACTAATGTATTTAAAATGATAAGGATTAATACAGTATTTGTGTAAATAGCTTTTCAATTACCGTTTTATAATAGAACATTTTTTAAAGTATTAAAATGGATATAGTATGTTATCCTTAAGAAATAGATATATACCATCGCGGACTTTTTTGTAGGCCTTTTTAAGCTGTATAATACTGTAGTACTTTATTTTGATCTATTTCGTAGGGTTCAGCCAGCGTTTGCAATGTAAGCGCAAAATAATGTGTTTATTTACGACATCACATTAGAAACCTCTAAAATTATCAGTGTTTCTCTAGTACATTATGCATATATTATACATATAAACCTTCCTCTTGAATCACTCTATCTATAAAAAAAAATCGTCGCGACACCACACTGTTCAATGCGAAATAGAAATGAAAATATCTGGCTTGCTTTCTATAAGAGAGCCGACGAGCGACGCCGCACAGCTTACAATAGCTTACTATAGCAAAAAGTGTCGTGACAACTTTTCGTAAGAATTTTTTCCGTCTAGCCCCCTTTCACAACGCGCGATAAGGAACTTCGTTCCAATAAATGCATATCTTTTTTTGAAAATGACATTGTATGTTAATAGATCTGAACAACCTATAAATATGGGGAAAGACACTTTTTTCAGCCATTACAAAGACTTTAACGAAAGCAGTATACAATTGGATTTTTTAATAATACCTCTACTACAACTTCATCCCATTTGTTGAATTGCTTGAGAAGAAATTTCGAGAATATTTCGATCTAGAAATAAATATTGTTAATATTGGTAGTGATATACTAAAACGTATACAAGATTGTAAATTTGATATGCCATGCAAGTGCTTTCCCATTGATTATTTAAAAATACTTTATATTAGATTTAGAATTTATCATTCGATTAAGAGATATAACAAATTATTAAAAATCCAAAATTACAAAAAAATCTATTTAAAGTAAGCAATTTGTATAAAAATATCTATACATAAAAAGGCTGACAAACGTTTTGTGTATTTATTTTCATCTTCATGTGCCAACCCTATCAGAATAGGTAACAATTTTGCTCGCTCTTTAGAAGCTTGGTCTCTGTACGTTTATTTACTCATGTGCTGAAGGTACGTGGCGTGCAAAACGTACCGCTTGCAGACGCCGCCCGGCACGCCGCGCCGCGCTTAGCTAAGACCAAAGTGGTGACCAGGCCGTAAGTGGTGTTTATGTCCTTCTAATAAAGATTATATTATTGCTTTAATAAGGTTTTCTGTTTTTTCATAACTCAACTGGAATAACCAGTCCATAATAATATTCTGTTATTCACGGTTAGTCATTGGATATATACATTAGATATACTTAATATGATTATATTGATACAAGCGGGTAAATGCTATGTTTGCGCCCAACAGTCCATCTCTGAGAGGGTAGAAGTCTGCAAAATAAAATAATAATATAAACTAAAATAGCTTTGTTCCTTGGTAATATAATAATAATATTTTTATTATTATATTAGCAATGAACAAAGCTATAATAGCTTATTGCAATCTAATTAAAATTAAACATTCAGCGATTCTACTCCACGAATCGTGATTAATTAATCCTAGTGATGACGTTGTTTTGAATTTTACAAAATGAGTTCAGTTTGAAAATGTTTATTAATTATATTTTACTTGTTACACTATCATTTTAAAAATGAATTAAATACTGAATTATACACATCCATCTTAGGCTAATTTCTAATTCGCACAGAAACTGAACAACAACTGTATGAACTAAGAATTACTTCATAGTATGTAGCAGGCGCATAATTTACCGTCTAATATTTAAAAAGTTTAGAAAATGTTTGATTTGTTTTTCATTAATCTCAGATTTTTTTTTGATTTCACAGAATTCTAGCGGGATGCTAAATTATAACTTTTTAGGTTACCTGACTTTTTAGGTTACCAAACATTTTCATGAGTCAGTCAGTGGTATAAAAAAGCGATAGTCGGAAATCAAAATCAAGTGAACGGGAGAGGTTTTTTGAAATATCCATAATAGAGTAACTTGAGGACGGTATCGCAAGACTAACGAAATTGCAGGTGTATAAGTCACATACTTTAATGGGATCTAAAGTAGTTTGAATTGTTTCGAGTAATATAATTCGTGGTAGGTGTGTGTCGGTTGGCTGACAAAATGCAGTATATTTATGTACCTAATTACTAATAAATTTAATAGCGTGTGCTAAATGATGACTTTATAGAAAATTTTTTGATAGTTATTTAATTCATATTTAAATTTAATGCAAGCTTCGTAAATATTGCTAGAATCTCTAAAGTACCTAGTTTTCTAGTGCAGCCATCGATGCATTAGAAATAAACATATAAAAAAGAAAACATATTTTCTTTTTATAATATTAATTTGGACTATCCGTCTACCTATCAATGTTCCACAAGCTATCACGTATATAAATTATGCTGAGCTTGTTATTATTAATTTACTAGATTTTTTGACATTTATGGTCACTTCTTCACTCTTACGTATCATATACGTTTTAGTTTTCATATAATTTTCTACCAAGGTCTAATGTTGGGTTTAGTTAAGCCTCCCGAAGAGGACGACTGATACATAATTGTCACGTATGCCAGGTATTGTAAATTACAAAGAAAACTGCTTTTGTCTATTTTCCTCGTGATCCTTTAGGTAAATATATTCTTAATCAGTCACTGCGCAGTCATTCTAGTTTTTCTCATTTACATACTTATTACATTACTTACTGCAGCAGCTTCGCTTGTTTGGATTTCGGGATTAATTAATGCTATTCTTTTGTTTGAACATTTCCACCATCCTATGACATTCATAATATAAAGTCATAATATAAATATTATTATATATCCATAATACATTAATGAAAACTTTTATTATTCCAGCAGTTGCTATGATCACGGCTACTACGCATAACGCTCGTTGCTGGTAAGCCTTACCCGATTTGATAACATTTATAGACTCCACAATACTTCTATTTATTACAGCGTATGGGCCGTTTATGGACTGCAGTGACACTTATCATCAGGTGTGCTGCTTGCCCGTTTGCCCATATTTGCAATAAAAATAAAAGAAAAAAGCCTTGTGTATTAAGCCTAAAACCTTTCTCGGTATACAGGCGGCGGAGGAAGTCGGACACAGAATCTTTTATGAAATCTAGTTAGCAATACTTGAGATTAGCGAGTTCAAACTAAGTAACCCTACGGCGTTATAATAATTATCATAATTATTATTATCAAGTTTTTATAACGTTTGCGTGTTAGCGCACTGTTTCTTGTTTTTAACTGGTTTTTATACGATTCTATTTTGCCCTTGGTGTCTTGTTATATTTGTATAGTTCATTTTGACATTCCTTTTTTGTTTAAATATTAATAATAATTAATCTATGTTGATGAATTACTGAAATTTTTAGCATTTAATATGCTTAATTATTTATAAATACCCGATACGAAACGAAAGATGATGTCACAAGCGGGGTTCGAACCCGCACCTATTGGGAATCCGGCCCAACCGTGCCAAATTTCAGTAATTTGAATAACAAGGTTGTGTCATCGTTTAATACAATTCTAACTGTAAAGTTTGAAGTATTAAGTCTATACAATGTGTAAACATTGTCCGATAGATGGCATACGTCACCTTGAAGACGTAAGATATAATATGATTCGAAATTTGCATGTCCTAAAATAGTTCACGATGGTGTAAGTGGCAGCACGGTTGGGCCGGATTCCCAATAGGTGCGGGTTCGAAACCCGCTTGTGACATCATCTTTCGTTTCGTATCGGGTATTTATAAATAATTAAGCATATTAAATGCTAAAAATTTCAGTAATTTGAATAACAATGTTGTGTCATCGTTTAATACAATTCTAACTGTAAAGTTTGAAGTATTAAGTCTATACAATGTGTAAACATTGTCCGATAGATGGCATACGTCACCTTGAAGACGTAAGATATAATATGATTCGAAATTTGCATGTCCTAAAATAGTACACGATGGTGTAAGTGGCAGCACGGTTGGGCCGGATTCCCAATAGGTGCGGGTTCGAACCCCGCTTGTGACATCATCTTTCGTTTCGTATCGGGTATTTATGTTGATGAAATTCACTATCCGTGTGGTGACGGAGTAAGAATACAATTCACCACCCCTTATCTTACCCGTGGGTGATCGTAAGAGACGACTAAGGGATATAAGACGCATATAACATATATGCGAGAAAAGGAAAACTCGAAACAAAATCCTATACCAACACGTCTGACCAGCGCGGTATAGTAGGTTAATTTACGTCCTATTATGGATGAGGCTCGAGCCCAACAGTGGGACGTATATGAGCTGAGATGACGATGATGATGATGAAGTTAAAAAAAATATGTGCCGAATAACAGAAAAAATGTAATTGATAATACAGGGACTTAAATATTATTGGTACATAATTCCCAATAAAAAAATATCTATCTGGAAATTTGTAAAGTACTTTTTTACTTAGTTATATCAGTATAGCGGCTGCAACCGCGCCATTATTCACTACTTTATAGTAGGGATGTTGTAAATATGAAGTTTCGTATCTGGATACGAATAAGGATATTAGACTAACTTTATATTGGTTTGGGTTACGGTTATTAAATTATTTCAGATTATCCGACAGTTTTGAATAGTTTCCATTACGAATATTGATTATTTTGAGGAATTGTGAAAGAGAAATGCTAAGTGTGGTGATTATATTATTCCTCGTTGGAGAGGCTTTTGTTTATTCTATCAGTTAAGCTGGTCGAATGAAAACCTATCGTAACGTGTCTCTTACAGACACCGATCCGATCCGAAATGGTTGCGGTTTCGGTTATATTTTTATTTCGGATATCCGATATTTTTGGTTACGGATCTCTATAACATTAGGGATGCTTTTTTATAAACGATGATAAACATTGTCTTTCTTTTTTGCTATGGTCTGGTCGCACCCCGCTAAATTCGTCCGGGGTGACAGATAAAGCGGCGCGCGACCCCATAGACCCGCCCCGCAATGTACCTCTCTACGCCGTGCGAATTGGTCAGTGGAACCCGGTCTAAGATAAACAATTTTTTTTGTAAACTATGATTTTTATCCGGTAAGCAAGGTGAAGGTCATTTTTACTTCGAATATATTATTTATTTTAACACTCTGTACTAAGGTTTCTTTTATAGCGTGGGGACTTCACAAACATACAATTAAACCGACATAAGTTACACCCAGACTCATAATAACAGTTTGTAGATCGGACAAACTCTGCGTGAGAATCGAAGCCATTACACTTGCTACGGTAGGTCGATACCTTAACCACTACGTTGTGTGTGCAGTCTAGAAATCCATGCAGTCAAATACATATCTTTATATATATAATTCTTCTGTACGTGTGTTGACAGTGTACTCCTCCTAAACGGCTGGACGGATTTTCTTGGGTATTCCAATGAGTTCCTGGATGATTTCAAAAGACAATTGGATCCGATAGGTGGCGCTGCTGTCGGAATATTGCTTAAAGCTTTTCCGGGCAGGACGACGTTTGCTGGGACAGCTAGTATATATCATCATCATTTCAGCCCATCGCCGTCCACTGCTGGACGTAGGCCTCCCTCATGGCACGCCACAGAGTGCGGTCCTGTGCCGTCTGCATCCATCGACGCCCAGCAGCTTTCACCAGGTCGTCTGTCCACCTAGTGGGGGGCGTCCTACACTGCGTCGTCCGGTACGTGGTCGCCACTCTAGAACCTTTTTTACCCAGCGGTTATCGGTTCTTCGAGCGATGTGGCCTGCCCATTGCCACTTCAGCGTGCTAATTCTTCGTGCTATGTCGGTTACACCCGTTCTTATGCGGATTTCCGTATTACGGATTCTATCACGCAGAGAAATCCCGAGCATAGCTCGCTCCATAGCACGCTGAGCGACTTTGGGCTTAATTATGAGGCCTACATTTAGGCACCACGTTTCCGTGCCGTAAGTCATCACTAACACACACACTGGTCGTAGACCTGTGTTTTCAGACACTGAGGTATGTTGGACGAGAAGATCCTCCTAAGTTTCCCGAACGCTGCCCAGCCGAGGTGGATTCGTCGGCTGACCTCTTTCTCGAAATTGGATCTACCTAACTGGACTGTTTGTCCAAGGTAAACATAATGATCAACAATTTCGAGAATCGCATTGCCAACTAGGACCTGTACATGAATGACATGGGTATTTGACATGACTTTCGTCTTGTCCATGTTCATTCGTAACCCCACCAGTTGGGATACCCTGCTGAGATCGTTGAGCATAGTGCCAAGGTCCTCCATGGATTCTGCCATAACGACGATATCGTCTGCAAATCGAAGGTGAGTGATGTAATCGCCGTTAATGTTAATACCGAGTCCGGTCCAGTCTAAGAGCTTGAAGACATCTTCTAGTGCAGTGGTGAACAGTTTCGGAGAGATGACATCTCCCTGTCTCACGCCTTTCTGCAACTGGATCGGTTTCGTACTCTTATTCCGGATACGGACTGATATTGTGGCGTTCCTGTACAAACACTTCAGCACTTCGATATAACGATGATCGATTTGGCACCGCTGGAGGGACTGCAGCACCGCCCAAGTTTCGACTGAATCAAAGGCTTTCTCATAGTCCACAAACGCTATACACAGAGGCCGATTGTACTCCTCGGTCTTCTGGATAATCTGCTGAAGCGTGAGGATATGGTCTATGGTGCTATAGCCTTTTCGGAAGCCAGCTTGTTCGGGCGGCTGGAAGTCATCGAGCTTGCACGTGAGTCGATTAGTAATGACTCTCGAAAACAACTTGTAGACGTGGCTCAAGAGTGAGATGGGTCTGTAGTTCTTTAGAAGAGCTTTGTCGCCCTTCTTGAAGAACAGGACCACCACACTCCTGGTCCACGACTCTGGAACGTCGCCCCCGAGAATAACGGAATTAAATAGCTTCTGAAGGGCTTTTAAGACCGGCTTGCCGCCTGCCTTCAGGAGCTCTGCCGTAATTCCGTCATCTCCCGGTGCCTTACCGTTTCTAAGTTGTTCGAGAGCCATTCTGATCTCGCACAAGCTAATGTCCGGGATTTCTTCGGCATAGTGCCGAGTTAGCTTGGATCTGGGATCTTGGACCAAGCCGACAACAGGATTTCGGGAGGATTTATATAACTGTCCATAGAACCTTTCGACCTCTCCCAAGATCTCACTTTGGGATGAAATGACAGTGCCGTCATCGGTCTTCAGCTTAGTCATTTGGCTTTGCCCAATAGACAGATCTTGTGCGAACACTTTTGAGCCTCGGTTCCGCTCTATCGCTTCTTTAACACGAAGCGTATTAAATTGGCGAATATCACGACGCACAGACCTGGAGATCTGCCTATTTAGCTGCCTGTATTCGGACCAATCGGCTGAAGACTGTACTGTCATTTCTTTTCTCCGCTCCATGAGCCTGAGAGTCTGGTCAGAAAGTTTTTTAGGTCTATTGGCGCGGTGAGCCTTGAAAAACTTGGACCCAACCGCGTGGACAGTTTCCACGAACCTGTTGTTCATATCGTTCGGAGATTCGCACTCGTCTAGACATTGGAAGCGATTGTGTTGTTCGAGTTGAAAGCTTTCGAGGTTCTGGTATTGGCCAGGTGTAGGTCGGAGGGTAGACTTCATTAAGCGTGACCGTTCGGCTTTTGTGTGGATATTTAATGTGCCTCGTACAATTCGGTGATCGCTTCCAGTTTTAATCCCGCTGATCACTGAGACATCATTAAATATGTCGTTTATCCGACAAGATGAAGTCTATCTCGTTTTTTGTTGAACCATCGGGGCTAATCCAGGTCGATTTCCTTTGTGGCTGCTTTCTGAAGAAGGAATTCATCATAAAGAGGCTTTCCTTCTCCAGAAATTCAGCCAGTTTCTGGCCCCTCTGGTTTCTCTGTCCATATCCATGTTTCCCCACTCTCAACTCATCAGCACTCCCTTTGCCTAGTTTCGCGTTAAAGTCTCCCATAACCACCGTGAAGTGGGTTTTGGACGCGTGTATGGCTTTCGAGATATCCTCGTAAAAGGCCTCCACCTCGTCGTCGGAGTATGCCGAGGTCGGTGCGTATACCTGTATGACCTTCAACGAATACCGTTTGGTAATTCTGAGTATAAGGTATGCTACCCTTGTCGACACACTTTCGATCCTCTTCACGTTGCCTACGAGAGACCTGAGAACGATAAACCTTATACCGCCTTGGGACGGGTGATCTCCCTCCCGGTAGAAGAGCAAGTTTCCAGACCGGATGATTATCGTGCCCTCGCCCTCTCTTCGCACTTCTGATAATCTTACAATGTCCCAGCGGATTTTGTTCAATTCCTCTTCCAGCTCGATGACCTTCTCGTCGGTCCTAAGTGTCCGAATGTTGTGTGTTACCAGGGCCAAGGGTCGTTTTGATTGGTAGCCGGATCGCTGCCGGGGATTCTTAGCACCCCCTACTCCATCGCTACCAGGCCCGCTACCACGATGAGCCTGTAGGATATTGGAGCTGCCGTGACTGGGGGCGTTTTTTTAATTGTGTTACTCATTAAGGGGTTTAGAGCCATAATCGCCACGCTTGGCAGGCAGGTTGGCGACTGCAGTGTGGTGTTATACATATCCCAGGAGAGAGCTGCTGCCCACTCTCCTGGTGAACCCTCAGCCGATTTTTATGACTTACACGGGCAAGCAAGGGGTGGCGACACATGTATTCTATCACGTCGCCACACGGAGAATTTTTTTTTGCCAATTTCATATATATATATATATATATATATATATATATATATATATATATATATATATACACTACCGTCCAAAAGTTTGGAAGCAGCAAGGTAAAATCGAATAAAACCAAACTAAGTCATTTAAATTTAAATGTATTGATAAAAAAATAAAGAACAAACAGAAACTAACTTAAACAAAATAAAAAAATAATATACAATGGTAAATTAGATTAAATTTTAGCTTCATCAAAGTGTCCACCTTTCTCCTTTATAATCTTCTCACATATTCTGGGCATTCTATTAATCAATTTTTTAAAATAATCTTTATCTAATTTGTTCCATTCGTTCTCTAATAGCTGCCACAAATGTTCTGAGCTCGTAGGACAACGACTTTTCACCCTCCTGTCAAGTTCATCCCAAACAAGTTCAATGGGAGAAAGATCAGGGGATTGAGATGGCCATTGCATGATGTTTAAAATGTTTTCAGCTTTTTTCTTGTTTAAAAAGTTCTGGCACAATTTAGACGAATGCTTAGGATCATTATCCTGTTGAAAAATGAATCCAGAACCAATGAGACTTAGTCCACTGGGTATGGCAGAATCTTGGAGAATTTTTAAATAGCCTTCCTTGTTTAATTTTCCGGTTATCCTCACAAGATTGCCGGGTTTACTGTTGCCAAAACACCCCCAAACCATGACATTACCACCACCATGTTTGATGGTAGGCACTGTACATGCCTCTGAAGCCCTCTCTTCTTTTGACCGGCGTACAAAGACACGTCTATTGGATCCGAAAATCTGAAATTTTGATTCGTCACTCCAAAGGACATTTTCCCATTGTTCTATAGTCCAGTTTTTATGCGCTTTTGCCCATTCTAGTCTATTTTTCTTATGTCGATTTGGTAGTTTGGGTTTTTTAGCAGCAACACATCCTCTTAATCCCGCAGACAGTAAGCGTCTTTTAACAGTAGTTGTTGAAATGGGTGTTTCTCGCGTATCATTCAGAGCTGCAGTGATCTGTGGTGCAGTTAAGCGTCGATTCCGTTTAGAAAGAACTCTAATGAAGTTGTCCTCTTGATTTGTTGTGGATTTGGGCCTACCAGATCTCTTTCTATCTTCATTTTCCCCCGTTTCTTGTTTTCTAGCAAGGGTATAGTGGACACCTTTACAAGAAATTCCGAGCCTTTCTGCGATTTGACGTTCACTGTATCCTTCCTCGCGTAGAGTGCAAATAGCGCTTCGCTGTTCAAGCGTGATTTGCTTGCGTTTTGCCATTTTCAGAAGAAAAAATACGGTCAAAGTAGTAGCCGATATCTTTCGAATACAGACAATGTTAATATCACAACTTTCACGTGCCAATGCTCAAGTGCGACTGAATAAGGTCTAAAAAAGTTAAAACCAGCAAACATTATCAATAAAACTACACCATTGCATAGGATAAAGTAGCCGACGGATTAAGTCATAAAACACGTGTTTCGTCAATATTAAGGAATTCCATAAAACTTGATGAATGTAGGATAATAATCCTTTTGTGTTTGTGTAGACAGTCGTAAAAGGTTGTAAAACTTAAGATTATTGCTAATTTTTACCGCTATTAGTCGGCATTTATTTGTTTTGTTTGAAAACAGGTGTGCTTCCAAACTTTTGGACGGTAGTGTATATATAAACTCATTTGCAAAACAAACGGGCGGTTTTGATTTTCATTCATATTTAAAAAGATACAATACCAAAAAGGTTTCAATCGTTTGTACACGTTACTGGCCGGTTTTAAAAATGCTGTGGTATTTAAAAAAGTACGTTCTAAATTCAATTTTTCATTTGATGTTCATTTTTACAGAAAACCCCTTTATATCCTACATTTTTGGCGCGAAGTTCCAGAAGTTAACATCGACTTTCATAACTTTTATTCAATTTTTATCGATTAATTTCATATCCTTGACTGTCAAAGCTTTATTTAATGCTGTTTGGCTGTATCAAAAATGGTAGATAAAGTGGTAAAAGCTACCAAAATTATCGCGCTGCTTGAAGAGGGTTGCAGCCAATGTTTCGTGGCTAGGAGGCTAAATGTTAGTCGCTCGACAGTCCAAAGGACCTGGCAACGATATCAGGAGACTGGTTCCGTCGAGAGAAGGCCTGGTTCTGGAAGAAAACCATGTACCCAACCACGGGATGATCGTTTTCTTGTGAGTCGCGCATTGAGAAATCGCAAATCTTCGTATGTGGATCTTAAGAACAACCTCCAAGAAGTAAGAAATGTGCATATTAGTCTATGGACGGTCAGGAGGAGGCTTCTCGCTGCCAATATACGCAGTCACCGCCCGGCCCGCGGCCCCAAATTACTCCGTGAGCACAGAGTTCACAGGCTTAGGTTCGCTAGAAATTGTGAATCATGGACTCAAGACGATTGGAATAGGGTTTTGTTCTCTGATGAAGCCAGGATATCTCTGTTCGGTGAAGATCGACGTCGGCGAGTGCTAAGAAGACAAGGAGAACGCTTTGCAGAGGCATGTTTCGAAGAAATCACACCTTATGGTGGGGGCTCTGTTATGTTTTGGGCAGGAATAAATTCAATGGATCGTACAGAGTTAGTCTTCATTGAAAACGGCTCACTGACTGGGCATCGATACATAACGGAAGTTCTAATTTCTCATGCACAACCCGCATTGGCCGCTCTAGGTGAAGACTCGATTTTTATGGACGACAATGCTCGCGCCCACCGATCCCGCGATGTTAATGCGTATGTGCAAGAGGTCGGCATTCGTCGTTTGGATTGGCTAGCTCGAAGTCCCGACCTCAATCCCATAGAGCATGTCTGGGACGTTCTGAAACGGCGTGTGAGATCAGTACACCCGGCTCCGCAGACCATCAGAGAGCTGAAGAATGTGATTACTGCGGAGTGGGAACGTATTCCGCAAGCAAGTATCCGGGATATACTCGCTAGCATGCCCAGACGAATTCAAGCTGTGATTTTAGCTAGAGGGGGTCACACTCGATACTAAACATTTATCTGCTTTTACTTTATTAAAGAAAAACAAACAAAAAAACTTTTTTATTTTTACTTCATGAGCATATGCACTACTAGCGAATATACACTACTAGCGAGGTTTAGCATTATTTCCCATAAATTGTATCTAAATTTTATGAAATACTGATGAAAACGATTATTTTCTTATTAATTTACCAAATTGTGTGGATAAAACTACCTATAATTATCAAACAAAGAAATATTAACATTTGAAATGGTTCATTGCTTAGGTGCCCGTTTTTTTTGCAAATGAGTGTATATATATATATATATATATATATATATATATATATATGTATATATGAAATTTCAAGTGGTGTTGCTTCCCCGGGCCGAGGGGAGATTGCCGGGTACGCTAGTAAAATATAAGATTATCAACAATACAACAAAATTAAAAATTATATTAAAATAACATTTATAAATAACTTGTGACAAAATGAATCCATCGAAATCAACAGATTTCAGCGATAATTGTAATATAATCCAAATTTACCTCGATTATAGTACGTACCATAGAGGCTCTGATATAAAAAGCAAATACTTTTTATAAACAAAAAAAAAAAAACCGGAGGTGTCAAGGGACACCCGGATGGAACGAAGTTCTATTTTAATTATATAATTTTTTTCTGCCTTAAGCGATTTTTATCGTTATATTTTAGCCAATTTGCAAAATATCTTTATAAATTATAGCCTATGTGTTATTCTGATGTGCAAGCTATATTACTATAAATTTCATCAAAATCCATTCAGTAGTTTTTACGTGAAAGAGCAACAAACATGTTCACTTCCATACATTATTACAAACTTTCACGTTTATAATATTAATAATAGGATATACAATTCCACTAGACTACTAAAACTTTTCGGCCCCGAGCTCGAACGCGAGCCGGCCACGCGGCCCGGTCAAGGGCGAAAATAATTTCGTTGCGCATTATTTTGATTTTGCTATATCTCTTAAGGTATTGATTTAATTTGCATGGTCTGAAGGAAAAAAAATATCTTCATGAAATGCTCAAGCCAACTAATGTATTTAAAATGATAAGGATTAATACAGTATTTGTGTAAATAGCTTTTCAATTACCGTTTTATAATAGAACATTTTTTAAAGTATTAAAATGGATATAGTATGTTATCCTTAAGAAATAGATATATACCATCGCGGACTTTTTTGTAGGCCTTTTTAAGCTGTATAATACTGTAGTACTTTATTTTGATCTATTTCGTAGGGTTCAGCCAGCGTTTGCAATGTAAGCGCAAAATAATGTGTTTATTTACGACATCACATTAGAAACCTCTAAAATTATCAGTGTTTCTCTAGTACATTATGCATATATTATACATATAAACCTTCCTCTTGAATCACTCTATCTATAAAAAAAAATCGTCGCGACACCACACTGTTCAATGCGAAATAGAAATGAAAATATCTGGCTTGCTTTCTATAAGAGAGCCGACGAGCGACGCCGCACAGCTTACAATAGCTTACTATAGCAAAAAGTGTCGTGACAACTTTTCGCAAGAATTTTTTCCGTCTAGCCCCCTTTCACAACGCGCGATAAGGAACTTCGTTCCAAAAAAAAGAACATGTAAAGAAGAAAAAAACATCTAAGCAAAAATACATCCTGCCCAGGAAAACATCGTTCATAATAAACTTATTTTGTTGATAAGACAATTACTTCATCATTCAAATTATACCCACATCCGCATTCTTGGTAATTTATAATGCAAGTATTACTATTTCTATAAATCTGCACGTTGCATTTAAATGTCAACATCATGATTCTCCTACTCTTATCCCAATTACTTGGGGTCGATACAATATGTACCTATTCTTCTTTGATAGTACATATTGTAAAAGTTGTTGGCTATAGTTTTATGACCGGCCGCCTGCCAGACAATTACATTCCCAAGGAGGGTTGACTCCTTGGGATTGTAATTGTTGACCAAACGGCATCAGATGGAGTTGGCCCAGTTATTTACAATGCTCTTAGTCGTCTTTTACGACATCCATGAGCAAAGTAAGGGTTGGTAATATTGGTAACTGCTACCACACAGCTAACGTTGCATTAAATAATTGACCCAATCGCCAAATATAAGAATATTGTTATGGTATATCTAAAACCAATCTGCACTAAAGAATGAGCTCTTATATCACAAGGAACTTCTCCTTAGTCCATAATGGTTCATAATTGGGCACGGATCTACACTGTAATTAATCTATGCCTAATACAAAGTTGGCCAGACGACTTGTGTAATGGTTTTATTTGGAGATTCTCTTTTTTTTTTGTAAGATTTTATTTGGTTAAATCATTAGTCATCATTTACGACAATCAAAGTCTTATATCATCATCATCTTGCTGTTATCCCAATTAATTGAGGTCGACGCAGTATATATATATATATCCCTTTTTTCTATACAGCCGATTACAGCCCTATCAGGCGTCATCTCTGTAATGACTTCCTGTTTCTCCATGCCATGCTACACGTAGTCCATCAACATTTTCTTTGATCTTCCTTTACCCTTAAAGCCTTTAACATTCATACTTAAAACTTTCCTCACAACATTAATTTCATCCCGTCTCATCACATATCCATACCAGGTCAAGCGTTCAATTCTCAACTTATCCGTCACTGGCGCCAGTTTCACACTTTCTCGCATACGCTCATTCCTTATCTTATCAAAATCTTATATGTGTATTGTAAAAATACTATTGTCAACTAAAGCTTTAGTAATTGTTGCCAAAACTTCAATTGTGCCAACTGTCTGTCGCCATTTCAATACACAAACAAACCTGTAGAAATTTAATTTAATCAGCAATTTATTGAGTGCATACTTAACGTGGCCATTTATTATTTGACTCAAAACGGGACATTTTAAAAATATACCCGAAATGTTTAGTTGTATTTATATCAGAGAAACAATGTTTTTTTTTAATATTCACCTTAATTATCAACATGGTCTTGAGAACTTAAATTTGTAACTGGGTTTTCTCGTATGTCCACAATATGTTCCTCATAGAAAATACTCATAACAAAACAAATAAGGAGATGTGAGAGAATGAATCTGTCCAACAAATAGTCAACAAAACGCGGGTGAAGATTCTGATGCTCTCACCTATCTTAGCGTCGAACGACGACGCTCTCAAACACCAGTTGCTTACGGCCGGCGGGCTCGACTTCTCAAATTTTTGCGCAATTGCCGAAAACGGGATAATTTCGAATCCCAAAGTTCATTTCGGGGACACCGGGACTCATTATTATAAAACGGGACAGTCCCGTTCAAAACGGGACGTCTGGTCACATTATGCATACTACATTCATCAATATACGCATATATAATATTAGATATCTTTTCCAAGCTCCTGACAATTTGTAGGTAAAATTTTATGATGATATTCAATTTGATGATGGCGCTCAATCCACATTTTTAAAGCGTAATAGTAGATAAATTCATATTATTGTTAACATTTATTTATGATAGAAAGCTCATTAAGTCTTTGTCCTAATATCAGGCGATATATGTACGTAATATCTATTACGCAAAATTACAAAGATATTAACAGTTTCATATTATGATACCGCCCTGAAGATAAATGCTTACTACCACTTAAGGACTTGATAGTGTAAGCCGTCGTTCGAAGAGTGTGTAACGCTACGTTACCGCCTGCTATCGAAAAATTACGCTCTGAAGAGGAAATGTAGGATAGAAACGGCTTAGATGGCAACACATTAGGGTGTTTTGACGAAACGCAAGACACGTCGACTCCGTTAATAATGTTACCCATTACAGCCTTTACGTCTCAGCCTTTAAGTTTTACGCGCTCCAGTAAATTGAATGAAATGACTTGCGGCTTTTCTATACAACGATGAAACTAACAACACACTATTATAAATTGCTGTAAATTAATTTAGAGTATATAACGAATTTCCGTGTGGTGACCGTATCATATTCGTGAGTAGTCGTAAGAGACGATTAAGGGATATAAAACACATATAACATCTATGCAAGAGAAGGAAAATTTGAAACAAAATCATATACCAACACGTTTGACTAGCGTGGTATATTAGGTCAATTTCCCTAATATTATGGAAGAGGCTCGAGCCCAACAGTGGGACATATATGAGCTGAGATGATGATGATAGAATTGTAATAAAATATATTAAAAATAAAAAAACAATCACTATGAGATTTTTTCCTATTAAGGGATATTCAAATTACATAGAAAGAAGGAAAATTTCAAATAAAACTTAAGCTAACCAGGTCAGACAGCAGAAGTGGTATAATAGATAAATTTTACTACCATTATGTACGACAGTCGGGCCAAGCTATGGAACGTATACAAGTTGATTTACCAAGACTAAATTTAATATAAATATTTCTTCATTTTGTTTTAAGCTACAAAGACAATATATGTTTTATTTACTTGAAGTGTGCATTTACTTCGTTGCTAAGCGTCATTCGACACCTTATTAAAGGACAAAGAGGATGGGAGGGGTGAAAATGTAATGTGACGGAGGTGTCAACCGCCATCTACCGTTAGGTTTAATGAAGTGTTTATAACATCCCAAGTAAACTCCTTTATAACCATTGCCTCCACAACTTTGTAAAATTTATCTCATCATTGTGCTACAGAGAGCGTTCGAGCTGCGGATAAATTAAACTTTGTGGGTGGGGTGAATCATTATGAAATAACATCACACACAACACATACCTCTATATTACTTTTAAATGATGCTCATGACATAGCCTGTATCTTTAAATTCGTACGCATTTTTTTCCTTTTTACATAGTTTTATAGAACGTCATTAGTTAAAGGCAATTAAAACCTGAAATTTGTTTGCTCATGCCATACATAGACTTAATCACGAAAATTTTACTTCGTGTTCTAGTTGGATCCAATGGCTCCTTGCGCCTTTAAGAATATAATGCTTAAGATTATAGCTGGAACAGATCCTACAAGCGTCAGCTGATCACGAGTTAACTATTGGAGCGGTCGTCACTCCCCTCAATCACTATGGAGGGAAGAGAGAGATCCGCTCCATGTACTACTACTACGTCTACCGCAAGCAAACCCTTCAGTGAGCATGACCAATACTATATGCCCTAAACAAATCACAGATAAAAAAGAAAAACGAAATGCGTCAGGAAGATCATGCTACGCTATACAATCTATCTAATCTAATATCTTTAAACGAGCAATTCTTGTATATATATTTTTTCTGAATCTCGGAAATGGCACCAACAATTTTCTTGAAATTTAGCATGCAGGGGGTTCCGGGGACGACTAATCGATCTAGTTAAGTTTCATTTGTAGAAAATATTATTTTGTCAATATTTTCAGGCAATGAAAAAATTAATTTTGCGTTGGCTGACAACTATTAAAATATGAAAGCAAATTTTGACGCTGTCATTACATTTACAGCTCAATTGGATAATCGAGCAGTCTAATCGAGGCCGATTCGGATCCTGTTTCTCCTTTTTATTACTTCAAAAAGTCAAACTTTTTATTTTTTTTATTATTATTTAATTATATATTTTTATTATATTTAAATATATCTTCAAAACACAATGAAAAGAAAATGCCGATGCGAAAGCTCGGTTATCCTGATATTATATCTTTAAACGAGTACTTTAAACTTATATCTTTAAACGAGCAATTTCGATTTGTACATTTTACGAATGTCAGCAACGGTATAGCGGTTTTTATGAATTTTATTTAGTACTAGCTTTTGCCCGCGACTTCGTCCACGCAGAAGTCATCTCTGACAGACTTAAATAGAAAAAGCAATGCAAGGTGTTGAAAGTTTGTCGCTAGGATGTTAATCAACAGCGTCAAAAACTGGGATGCGTTGAGGTGTTGATTCTGCGAGTGAGTTGTCTAACGGAATTAGGAAATAGGGTGGGTCCGAGAGAAAATACTCTACGTTAATACGCTCTACCGTCGGTGCTTTGGGCGGTGCAAGCGTGAGTACCTAGTATATAGGTTCACTGCATGAGGGCTTCGACTCGAGATGATACCCGGTTGCGGTGGCCCGTCCGCACAACGTAGATGTACGTGTACGGCGCGCGTGTGTCTATATACCATAGCCGGTCACTAAAGAAAAAGGTGGTTCAAAGTTCTATTCATTCTACAAATTATATTGCCATTAATGTACTATTTACGGTATGACCATGAGATAAAAATATAATTATCGCCACCCTTTATTTGACTGTTTTGTTTCACCAGCAGAGTTGCGACCTCGTTAGATATGATTTATTATTTCAGTTATAGAGTGAACATTTTTGAAGCTAAACTTAACCTGTATCTTAAACTATTAGGCAAGAACCTATTATCGTCTACTATGTGTATCGTGTGAGCTCTCACGCCGGAACTGGTCGCCACAACGGCACTGGTGCGGGGTTGGTGGAGAGGGAGAGAGAAACACGTGTTTATTTATTTTTACCGAAGAATATTTGTACGTAATTTGAAAAGAATCGATAAAGAAATTTTCTTCCCATACACACTTTGCCGCTTTGTTACACCCTCTTAGGGGCGGAATTAATAAAATCCTTTCATATTGAATCTCTATGTCATAGATAAAAACGTGCTTCAAAATTTAATGTTTCTAGCTTTAATAGTTTCGGCTTGGCGGTAATGAGTCGTTCAACCCGCTTCACAGGCCTAATTTACACAACTAGAGGGTGAAAATTGATATATGCCGGATATTACCCTTTTTTATTTTTTTATTTTTATTGGTGGGCTATGGGTGCGTCTCGCCCCGCCAAATCGGTCCGGGGTGACGGAGAAGGCGGCGCGTGACCCCATAGACCCACCGTAAAATCCTCTCTCTTCGCCGTGCGAGCGGACCACCGGTACCCGATCTTTGTCTTCGGTGGTCCGCTCGGCGGTTTACCCTCGCGGGTTCCTCTCGTCGACGCCCCGACAGATTTCGCCGTCGGGGCGTCGCCCTCACGCGATGGCCTCGCGTCGGGTGACCGGACAATTATGCCGGATATTACCCTAGAATATTTGATTCGATTCGTAATTTGAAAAGAATCAATAAAGATTTTTTCTCTTCACACAAACTTTGCCACTCTGCTCCACCCCCTTAGGGGTATAATTTCGTAAAATCCTTTCTTAGTGAATCTCTACGTCATATAAAGAAATCACTGTCAACATTTCAAGTTGCCAGCTTCAATAATATCGGCTTAGCGGTAATGATTTGAGTCGTCCAACCCGCTTTGCAGGCCTAATTTACACCCCCAGAGGGTGAAAATCAACAAATGCTGAAACACGTGTTTATTTATTTTTACTGAAGAATATTTGTACGTAATTTGAAAAGAATCGATAAAGAAATTTTCTTCCCATACACACTTTGCCGCTTTGTTACACCCTCTTAGGGGCGGAATTAATAAAATCCTTTCATATTGAATCTCTATGTCATAGATAAAAACGTGCTTCAAAATTTAATGTTTCTAGCTTTAATAGTTTCGGCTTGGCGGTAATGAGTCGTTCAACCCGCTTCACAGGCCTAATTTACACAACTAGAGGGTGAAAATTGATATATGCCGGATATTACCCTTTTTTATTTTTTTATTTTTATTGGTGGGCTATGGGTGCGTCTCGCCCCGCCAAATCGGTCCGGGGTGACGGAGAAGGCGGCGCGTGACCCCATAGACCCACCGTAAAATCCTCTCTCTTCGCCGTGCGAGCGGACCACCGGTACCCGATCTTTGTCTTCGGTGGTCCGCTCGGCGGTTTACCCTCGCGGGTTCCTCTCGTCGACGCCCCGACAGATTTCGCCGTCGGGGCGTCGCCCTCACGCGATGGCCTCGCGTCGGGTGACCGGACAATTATGCCGGATATTACCCTAGAATATTTGATTCGATTCGTAATTTGAAAAGAATCAATAAAGATTTTTTCTCTTCACACAAACTTTGCCACTCTGCTCCACCCCCTTAGGGGTATAATTTCGTAAAATCCTTTCTTAGTGAATCTCTACGTCATATAAAGAAATCACTGTCAACATTTCAAGTTGCCAGCTTCAATAATATCGGCTTAGCGGTAATGATTTGAGTCGTCCAACCCGCTTTGCAGGCCTAATTTACACCCCCAGAGGGTGAAAATCAACAAATGCTGAAACACGTGTTTATTTATTTTTACTGAAGAATATTTGTACGTAATTTGAAAAAAATCGATAAAGATTTTTTTCTCCGAACATTTTTAAATTGACATAACTTTTTTTTATAAACCAATTGACATAAAATAAAGCCCAAATATTAAGTGAAGCTTACCACAATATATTAGTGAAAACTGCGTCTAAATCGGATAAGCCGTTTCTGAGATTAGCGTGCACAAACACACAGACAAACAGATAAACAGACAAAAATTTTAAAAATTATTGTTTTGGGTTCTATTAGTGTTGATAAAGGTCCCAGTAATATTTTTTTTCATATATCTTCCATGTACAGACAGCGACCCGTTACATTTTTATTATATGTATAGAAGATGCAGGAAGTTTCGGAGGTGATAAATCAAACTAGATAGGTTTATAGAAAATATCGCTTTGTCAGTGTTTTTAGCCAACAAAAAAAAATGCTGCCTGAAAACTTAGAAACAAAATTAGAATGTGAAGGCAAATTTGGTTGCTGTCACAGAAAATATACAGGGTGGAAGGGGACCGCTCTCGAAAACAAAGACAGGTAACTTTACTAGTCCCACTTGTAATGATAGGCTAGAAAAAAATCGATTCGGATGGAAAAAAAATTTTTTTTTCACCACGCGAGGTCCTTGAACTCTTGAACATATGATCGTGGGTTTTGAATAGATTGCGTCTTTTCTCATCTGATTATAGTTACGTATTTTTTATGGAATTATTTTATATATATATTCCTGGATTGCCTGGGTGTAGATATTTAAAGTAGTACAATAAACTAAGCATACACATAAAATTTGTTAAAATAATGAGGCAATTGCTGAATGACCAGTCTTTATTATCATCTAAATAATCCGAGATATATACGTTAACCCTTTTTAGAAAATAAAATATTTTTGTAAGAAAATATAAAATATTTTTGTAATATAAAAATATTTTTGTAAAATAATTGTAAGAGTAACAATAGGTAATGATGTACTAGAGCAAGTGGATGAATTTGTATATCTTGGATGTGGATTTAGCCGAGATGGAAGGTACACCACTGATATAGAGCGAAGAGTGAATGCGGGAAATAGAGTGAACGGAGCGTTGGGGCAACTTCTCGGCAGCCACCACCTCAGCCAGAAGGCACGTGTAGCAATACATAACGCAGTGCTTGTCCCAACATTACTGTATGGAAGCGAGAGTTGGGTATGCAGAAAACGGTCGAAATGCGATCTCTGCGGAAAATCTGTGGAGTTAGGCTGACCGACCGCATTCGTAACGACGACGTAAGAGAGCGAGTAGGTATGAAAGAGAGTATTGGTGTAAAGATGCGAAAGGGAATGCTCCGATGGTTCGGACATGTGGAAAGAATGCCGAACGAACGCCTGGTTAAGAAGATATACAATGCGAAAGTGGAAGGATGTAGGTACCGAGGGAGACCGAGACTAACCTACCTAGACCAGATCGGTCATGTACTGAAGGAAGGTGGAGTCAAGAGTCTCCGAAACCGGCGAGCGTGTATGAAGAGAATTATGAATGTTGAGGAAGCGAGTGAAGTATGCAGAGATAGAGTTCTCTGGCACTCTGTTCTCTCTGCCTACCCTGCAAGGGATATGGCGTGATGATATGTATGTATGTATGTAAAATATTTTTACTGCGTTTTTAAACTTATGGCACATTTCGGATATCTTTAGGTATTTTATTGTAGAAGCATATACATTGCACACACACCACCCTTTGACAGTGTGACCAACCTGTCAGAAAAAAAAGCCAACTTTTTCGCTAGTGTCTATAGTTCCTCTTTCAGCTCAATGACCCTCTCGTCCGTTTAAACATCCGAATATTATGTGTTATCAGAGCCAAAGTTCAATTTTGAAGAGTACATATCATCACGCCATATCCCTTGCAGGGTAGGCAGAGAGAACAGAGTGCCAGAGAACTCTATCCTTGCATACTTCACTCGCTTCTTCAACATTCATAATTCTCTTCATACACGCTCGCCGGTTTCGGAGACTCTTGACTCCGCCTTCTTTCAGTACGTGACCAATCTGGTCTAGGTAGGTGAGTCTCGGTCTCCCCCGGTACCTACATCCTTCCAATTTCGCATTGTATATCTTCTTAACCAGACGTTCGTTCGGCATTCTTTCCACATGTCCGAACCAACGGAGCATTCCTTTGGCATCTTTATTTTGAAGAGTAATTATTTAATTTTAAAGAGTATTTGTGCTTAATTTGAAGACGATGGGTAAAGTGTTATTTTTTAATCGCATACAAACTTTGCCACTAGTATCACCCAATTGAGTTTGAGTTTTATAATATCTTTTCTTAGTGCGTCTCTACGTTATAAAAAGATTACTGTCAATATTCCATATTTCTAGTTTAGCAGTTACCTTTGCAGAAAAACTGCTGCTTTGCTTCTAAAAGATATTCTCAAAGTTTTGAGAATGTCAGTCAGTCAGTTGACTACAAGTTGTCATCATCATCTCAGCCCACATATGTCTCGCTGTTGAGTTCAGGCCTCCTCGATAATGGGAGGGAAATTGACCTACTCTATACCGCGCTGGTCAGACGTGTTGGTATAGGGTTTATTTCGAGTTTGCCTTCCCTTGCACAGATGATATATCCCTTAATCGTCTTTTACGATACCCACGGGTAAGAGAGGGGGTGACTACAAGTTATACTTAGCACTATTTTTTTTTATCTATGCTGTGGGCAATGAGAGTTTGAGTTGCAATGAGACAGAATTTGTACTATACAAATCGCATAAGTGAGATTTCCTGTGAATTGTATAGATGTTAGGTATATGCATTTTGTATCCCTTAGTAATCTATATATAGTCTCTTACGGTCACTAAGGATAAGATAGGGGGTGGTGAATTGTATTCTTACTCCGTCACCACACGGATTGACGATTTAATATTATAGACAAAACAATGGTCGTAAACAAGACTCAGATAAAGTAGAGGACATTAACATCGTTGGTTACTATCCATTATTGATTCAAGAATACAACAAAATTAATGTTGTTTTAATAGTATTAATTAATAATTATCAGCAATAACATTAATTATTAATTAATATTTAATAGCATTATGTTTAAAATACATATTATATATTTATATGTACACGATAATGAAAAATAAATGAATTTAATAATAATTGAAATTGTTTAAAATTAAAGCATTAATATCTACCAATTAGCATGTCGGAATTAAAAATAGAAGGTTGTTATTATTTGCAATCTAAATGTTTAAATTAATTGGTTCTTAGGGTTTGCAGAATACAATAATTTGATAGTATTAAAAGTACTAGAACACAAATCTGTAGGTGGGCCGACGGGGGACGCTCTATCAAGCTTAATGGGACGTACTGTATAGGTCTGAGGTCAGGGTGTTCAAGAAGTTGGTATTCAAAAAGCTTAGCTAATATCGGACTATTATTTTCTTTTAAACTCGTACCTTCACCAATATGTCAATGTTCCACAACTGACCATGAGTATGAACAATCAGCACATCACATTCTCTGGGAGTGCGATCTCTGGCGAAACGAGCGTAGCCTTATGTTAAAAAGTTTGCAAGTCACCTGTGGAGTAGTATACTATACGGACCTTGCGGCAACTCGACAAAATTTCCGTGCGTTCAGGCGTTTCTGCCATACCTACTGTAATCTTAATGCTCACATATAGGCCCCGTTAAGCTCTTCCGTGTCCGTGGTGCCGTACGGCTGCGCTTATCGTAGCCGTACACCTCTTTAATTATTAGCGGCTGACTAGTCATTTGTTTTCCTGTCTCCCGCTTTGCCTAGGAGGGAAGTGGAATCACTCTTTCCAACTCCTCCTCTTTAACCTTTTCTAATTAAATTTGTTGCGGGTTCCAAGATAATTAAAATCATATCCCAGGACTGCTCGAGGGTCAAACCTTGGTGTCATTTATGGAGACCATGGTGGATCCTGGCTTACAGGAGTTACAATGGTGGGAATGTGTGGTGGGATTAGTCCCAAAAAAAAAATATCGGACTATGGAATTTAAATTTGGTTCGTTCGAAATGCAAGTGGTGGTAAGTTGTGTTGTAGGACCCGTAACGCTCTGCTGTGAATCCGAATAGTTGAGCGGAGTACGGTTATTATAGCTCGCTAACAAATAAAGTATCGAAACCCGGTTAAAGGTTAAGAGATATAGTACCAAAACTTTATAAATATGCGCACTTTAATTGCTGCCCTATAGTAGTTGTAGGTGACCTTGAATATGCTACTTCTGCTTGGCAACCTTGATATATAATATGTTTATTAGCACGTTGAATGAAATCTCACAACCTGTGGCCGCCCTTGCCGCGCAGTTTATAATGCATGACTACGCTTTTATTTTGTTGTAAATTGCTGAATATGGTTATGAAAACATAAAGTAATTTTAGCGGATGCTATTTATTTTGGATTTTAACACGTTTGTATTTATTTGATTTATAGTTTTCCGTTGCTTCGTCATCATCATCATCATAATCATTTCAGCCTATTGCCGTCCACTGCTGAACGTAGGCCTCCCTCATTTTACGCCACAGAGTGCGGTCCTGTGCCGCCTGTATCCAACGACGCCCAGCAACCTTCACTAGGTCGTCTGTCCACCTAGTGGGGGGGCGTCCCACACTGCGTCGTCCGGTACGTGGTCGCCACTCTAGAACCTTTCTTCCCCAGCGGTTGTCGGTTCTTCGAGCGATGTGGCCTGCCCATTGCCACTTCAGCATGCTAATTCTTCGTGCTATGTCGGTTACACCCGTTCGTCTGCGGATTTCCGTATTTCGGATTCTATCTCGCAGAGAAATCCCGAGCATAGCCCGCTCCATAGCACGCTGAGCGACTTTGAGCCTGGTTATGAGGCCTACATTTAGGGACCACGTTTCCGTGCCGTAAGTCATCACTGGTAACACACACTGGTTATAGACCTGTGTTTTCAAACACTGAGGTATGTTGGATGAGAAGATCTTCTTAAGTTTCCCGAACGCTGCCCAACCGAGTTGGATTCGTCGGCTGACCTCTTTCTCGAAATTGGATCTACCTAACTGGACTGTTTGTCCAAGGTAAACATAATGATCGACGATTTCGAGAATCGCATTGCCAACTAGGACCGGTACAGGAATGACATGGGCATTTGACATGACTTTCGTCTTGTCCATGTTCATTCGTAAACCCACTAGTTGGGATACCCTGCTGAGATCGTTGAGCATGGTGCCCAGGTCCTCCATGGATTCTGCCATGACGACAATATCGTCTGCGAATCGAAGGTGAGTGATGTATTCGCCATTGATGTTGATGCCGAGTCCGGTCCAGTCTAAAAGCTTGAAGACATCTTCCAGTGCAGTGGTGAACAGTTTCGGAGAGATGACGTCTCCCTGTCTCACGCCTTTCTGCAACTGGATCGGTTTCGTACTCTTATCCCGAATACGGACTGACATTGTGGCGTTCCTATACAAACACTTCAGCACTTCGATATAACGATGGTCGATTTGGCACCGCTGAAGGGACTGCAGCACTGCCCAAGTTTCGACTGAATCAAAGGCTTTCTCATAGTCCACAAACGCTATACACAGAGGCCGATTGTACTCCTCGGTCTTCTGGATAATCTGCCGAAGCGTGAGGATATGGTCTATGGTGCTATAGCCTTTTCGGAAGCCAGCTTGTTCGGGCGGCTGGAAGTCATCAAGCTTGCACGTGAGTCGATTGGTAATGACTCTCGAAAACAACTTGTAGACGTGGCTCAAGAGTGAGATGGGTCTGTAGTTCTTTAGAAGAGCTTTGTCGCCCTTCTTGAAGAACAGCACCACCACACTCCTGGTCCACGACTCTGGAACGTCGCCCCCGAGGATAACGGAATTAAATAGCTTCTGAAGGGCTTTTAAGACCGGCTTGCCGCCTGCCTTCAGGAGCTCTGCCGTAATTCCGTCATCTCCCGGTGCCTTACCGTTTCTTAGTTGTTCGAGAGCCATTCTGATCTCGCACAAGCTAATGTCCGGGATTTCTTCGGTATAGTGCCGAGTTAGCTTGGATCTGGGATCTTGGACCAAGCCGACAACAGGATTTCGGGATGTTTTATATAACTGTCCATAGAACCTTTCGACCTCTCCCAAGATCTCATTTTGGGATGAAATGACAGTGCCGTCATCGGTCTTCAGCTTAGTCATTTGGCTTTGCCCGATAGACAGATCTTGTGCGAACACTTTTGAGCCACGATTCCGCTCTATCGCTTCTTTAATACGGAGCGTATTAAATTGGCGAATATCGCGACGCACAGACCTGGAGATCTGCCTATTTAGCTGCCTGTGTTCGGACCAATCGGCTGAAGACTGTACTGTCATTTCTTTTCTCCGCTCCATGAGCTTGAGAGTCTGGTCAGAAAGATTTTTAGGTCTATTAGCGCGGTGAGCCTTGAAAAATTTCGACCCAACCGCGTGGACAGTTTCTACGAACCTGTTGTTTATATCGTTCGGAGATTCGCACTCGTTGCTTCGTACATATTGCGAAATCGGAGAAAGCATTTTGTGTATCCTTTTTTCTTTGGAAGGCTATGGTCTGGACATACGCTGTCCGTTCCGTCCGGGGCGACAGAAGGGCTGCGTATCCCATAATCCACTCCTATATTCCCTCCCCATCGCCATAAGGCCGGCCACTGGTACCGCTTCCTTGACATCTGTGGCATTTTGTGGATGCCTAGATTCTCATTAAAACGATTTTTCTATAGACACTACATCAATCTTTCTCATCATCATCATCATATCTCTATCTATCTATCTACCACTATTATATTATTTCTCACAGTATTTTTTTTAATATATCTCACATAATTACTCGCATGAATTTTAATGTTTGATACGCTAGTTTTAACTAACTTCAAAAAGAAAATAGGAAGTTCTCAATTCATCCGTATTTTTTTTAATTGTGTTCTTACCTCAGAACTTTTTCTAGGTAAATACCCTGATTTTGATGGTTTTTTTTTATTTGAAAGCCGATATCTATCCTATGGCTCATTTAAATTTGATCAAGATTTGACCAGTAGCTTTTAAGTTATCCTCAATTTTGTGTATTTGGTTGCCTTCGACTACAGTGCTTTGAAGTGAATTTCTTTTTTGTTAAAATTTGCCAATTAAAAGACTATTTACCATATTAATGATACAAAAGAAAGAAGTTATTGGTTTTGTTAATAGAATGGAAATCAGTAATGGAACAAGTCAACAATTGCGTGAATGAAATTTAAGTGAATACAAGAATGGTAAAGTCAATTAAACCCGGTAGATGATTCTACGCTCGATTTTAAGGAACTCGAGAAGAATATATGGATATTTATTTAAGGTTGTGCAGAATAGCTTCTAATTAGTCAGCTCGTTAAAATATAAAACTAGTAGAGCTTATAAAAGGTAAGAGTTTCCTAATACATAAATGGACGAGAGAGAAGAGAGTTTCCTAATACATAATGGAAGAGTTTCCTAATACATTAATGGTTAAAACTTCAAGGACAGGGGCATCGTATCGCGGAGATCAGCACCACACAGTATGGTGACTGCAGCGGTACAGGCGAGAACCTTTAGCATCTTCGGCCCAATTTCGGCAATCTTAATTCTGTGAACCAGTATATAATATGCTTAGATAAATTAATTTTAGTAGTGGCAGGACCACGCTGTTGACAGTCCTCTGTCTGCAGCCGCGGGCCAGTCCATCCGGGGTAATACCACACTCTCGTAGAAGATCAACATATGAGTAATGGCAATGTGCTATTGCGCTTCGTTCGGTGAGCGTGAGAGCCAAAAGCCCAAATGGGTGGGTTTAGGGTTTATATTGGTAGGCAGCGGCCTAGCTGTACCTCTGGTATATAGCAAAAGTCCATAGGTAGCAGTGAATTTATTAGGTGTGCTGCTTGATCGTGTGCCATAGCATATCACTAGCAGTAAAAAAAATAATAAATACTAAATATTTATGAGATATAGCAAATATGTACTAATTTAGTTTTGATCATTTTATTTGGGACTAATCCCACCACATTTTCCCTAACATTGTAACTCCTACAAGCTAGATTCAACGATGGTACCCATAAATTATACCAAGGTTTGGTCCTCAAGCAGTCCAGAGAAACAGTTTTGATTGTGTTGAGAACTGTAATAAATTTAATTAGAAAAGTTAAACAGGGGGTGTTGGCAAATATTGATTCTATTTCCGTCCTATGCAACGCGGGAGGCTTGAAATAAAATTGACTATACAACCAATAAATAAAAGTCAAGATACTTTTTCTAAATTTTATAAGTTAATATTTACATACATACATATCATCACGCCATATCCCTTGCAGGGTAGGCAGAGAGAACAGAGTGCCAGAGAACTCTATCTTTGCATACTTCACTCGCTTCCTTAACATTCATAATTCTCTTCATACACGCTCGCCGGTTTCGGAGACTCTTGACTCTACCTTCCTTCAGTACATGACCGATCTGGTCTAGGTAGGTTAGTCTCGGTCTCCCCCCGTACCTACATCCTTCCACTTCCGCATTGTATATCTTCTTAACCAGACGTTCGTTCAGCATTCTTTTACATGTCCGAACCATCGGAGCATTCGCTTTCGCATCTTTACACCAATACTCTCTTTCATACCTACTCGCTCTCTTACGTCGTCGTTACGAATGCGGTCGGTCAGCCTAACTCCACGGATTTGCCGCAGAGATCGCATTTCGACCGCATTAATTTTACTTTCATACTCTTTTCTGCATACCCAACTCTCGCTGCCATACAGTAATGTTGGGACAACCACTGCGTTATGTATTGCTACACGTGCCTTCTGGCTGAGGTGGTGGCTGCCGAGAAGTTGCCCCAACGCTCCGTTCACTCTATTTCCCGCATTCACTCTTCGCTCTATATCAGTGGTGTACCGTCCATCTCGGCTAAATCCACATCCAAGATATACAGATTCATCCACTTGCTCTAGTACATCATTACCTATTGTTACTCTTACATCTGTTCTGGCTTCATCTTATATTAATCTATATTATAAATTGTATAAGTAATTAAATACATATTAGCTTTTATATTCTATATCTACAAAAGAGGATGTTTGTATGTAAGACATTGCTAAACTCAGAAACTATTTGACCGATCATTATGAAAATTCATTTCACGGAGAAGGTTTATACGCATTGATGTAACTTAGCACCAGACGGCGGCGGCGCTACGATATATCAAATTCTACAAATAGACCAACGGGCTGGGTTGGTTCATCATCATCTCAGCTCATACACGTCCCACTGTTGGGCTCGAGCCACCTCCATGATGCACTCCTCCAAATGGCAATTGACCTATTATACCACACTGGTCAGACGTGTTGGTATAGGGTTAGGTTTCGAGTTTTCCTTCTCTCGCATAGATGTTATATGCGTTTCATATCCCTTAGTCGTCTCGTACGATCACCCACGGGTAAGATAGTGGGTGATGAATTGTATTCTTACTCCGTCACCACACGCAAAATGGGTTGGTTAGTTTGACATAAAAAAAATTGTATATCGATTAGCAATAAAGCTTGACATCCACAACGACGATTTTCGTAAAAACTTGTTCTCAAAAGAACAGTATGACGTTATCAGATATACTCGTTAAAAATAGAAATTATATTTAGAAAAAAGTTTTTCGAGTAGTTTTTTGTAGTTACCTTTATTTTGTATTACTTTTTATGTGTAGTTTTGAAATAAACTGCTTCCTGTACCAATTCAACCTTTTAATGGGTTTAGGATACGAGCACTTATATCACAATTGGGAGAAGTTCAGTTATGTCCTTGTCTTGTTATGACCATAATCAATAGATTAGACCTAGGCGCACATTTGAAATAAAACTATAAAAATAATTTTACTTCAAACCTGTAATATCCGCGTAAATATCAGATACCATTACTGTTCCATTGTTCATTTGGATGTATGTTACCGCAAAATAAAATGACACAATACGCGTATTAAAATACGTTAAATATAGTAAACCTTCAAATGCATATATACGTTTACGTTTATACGTTTACAAATGGACTGTATTTATTTAAATAATAAATATTTCGTTTTGTCCAAATTTTAACCGCAAGGTTAGATTCGAATGGTGATACCTACCCATGCATCTATTAAGGGGACGTCCATTAACCACGTGATCTTTTTTTTAGCATTTTTTAATCCCCCCCTCCCCCTTGGTGATACGTGGTGAGGTTTAAGACTATGACCCCCACCTCCACCACCAACATCACGTGAATTTTTAGTACTTACAAAGAAGTAGCCCACAGCTCATTATATTCTCGGTTTTTTTGCTTTTTGATACTTCGCAAAGAGGTCTTTATATAAATCATCTACTTTAAACTTCGATCGTTGCCTGGCAACGGCAAGTCAAAGTCACACTACACGCCGCTTTTCAGTTTAGAAATCGCAGCGTTTGACGAAAAAATAAATACACGTGATATCTTACTACACCCTCCCTCCCCTTTGTGATATTTTTTGATTTTTGTTAAATCCCTCCCCCTCCTTTTAAACCTCACGTGATTAATGGACGGTCTCTAAGCTACTGCTTCAGTTGCTGTCATGACTTTCTCATTGTGTAATTAACTATATTTTTTGCAAATAGAATTATATTGCTTTCCATAATAATAAAAAATGCTTAGTTAAAAATGTATTAAACATTATTGGTAGTACTGCAAAGGTAGTAAAGCATTCAACTATGGTGTACGGATCAGCGAACGCAAAGCGAACGCACTTTCAATATAATATAACAATATTACAAAACTTTAATTGTAACAGCAAAATGTACAGATGTGTGAAAGATTTTTTTTTATCTCGTATAATATACGTTATTGAAAAGTAGTTAAGTAGAAGATGGCATCACACTGCGAAAATAGATATCATAACATCAATGAAAATAAACGCATTTTTAAGATTTTAACTAATTTTATAATTTTAAAAGTAATTTTAAATTATATATATATAGATCACAGTTATAAAATTTATAAAAATGTATAAAAGTATTAGACCGTTTTCTTAGTAACTTACGTACATAATGCCAAACAGAGTTATATCGCCACCACGCTACGAGACTTCAAAGTAAATATTTGAGGGATTCAACTAATACTGCTTTAGACCTAGAAGTAAAATAAATATACCCCTTTAACTAATTAATACATCTATTGATTATCTTCAAATACCGTCAACTTATGTCTCATTTTACCCTTAAATCCACATGTTATTGGCTATTTCGTGGCAGTCCTACGTGACTGAAACTTTCTTATTATGGAATTAAAAGTTGAAGCTATCTATGATCTATGGTCTAAATAACTACTACCAGGAGTTGTGGGTAAGATTTCCATAGAAGACTAATATGTATGAATTTATACAATTCACATATGGTTGGTTCATCTAAGTACACAATGAAATTGCTTCATAATCGTATATTATATATAGTATAGTATAGTAGTATTGGTATTATTTATTTATTATAGTACTAGCTTCTGCCTGCGGCTTCGCCCGCGTAAAAGGTTACTTTCCTAAAGTTTTTCATCCCCTATTTTTATTTTTGACCGTCGGTAATACAGTGCAACGGTATTACAATACTCAGGTTTGGAACTTCATTACTGAACTGCTAGATGGCGTTGAAGAAGCTAGATTTTGAGATTTTTTGACAAACAATTTTTTTATTTTTCATATAAAAATTTTGATTTTTTTTTAATAAATAGTATACTATGTTACTTTTAATACCTCCAAGAATATGTGTACAATGTTTCATGATGATCCGTTGAATTGTTTTAGCGTGAAAGCGTAACAAATAAACTTACATTCACATTTATATATTAGTAGGGATAGGGATAGTAGTATTTATTAACTTATTGAAGGTGCTGTTTTTTTTTCTTTTGATCGCAGCTAATATATTGAAGGTACAGGTGGCTAACGGTTCCTGTTTACCTTGTTGTGAATAAATAAAAAAAATTGCGGTTGTATATTGTCTCAATATCAAGTGAATCAAGTTTACAAGTCACATTGCCGCGATAAAACTCATAGAGACCGGTTGATCGCGTAATATTTAACATAAAAATAAAAATGATATTATTGTTGTTGTCGATACTTTTAGTGACATTGTTAATAGCGAATTGGCTGCGGTTTATTAATGAAAGTAAACGATTCAATGTGCCTGGACCATTACCTTTGCCTCTATTGGGCAATGCCCATTTGTTTGTAGTCGGATCTTCAGGTAGGAATTATGAAAAGATTATTTGTATTTTTAAGCTAAATTTTATGAGATAACGAAGTTATTGATTACTCTTATCAATTGATGTGTTATTCGCTGTCAATTTTGTTAATATATTTGATATTTAAATAATTTATTTTGTTAATATATTTTCAAGTACGTTGACTTGTTTGGCAGCGATATTCATAACCTTGAAAATCATTTATGAATTAAAGCAATGTCGCGCAGAAGGGTTTTATAGTTTAAGGATGTTAATATAAAAGTATGTGTATTCATTCTCTTGTTCTGTTGTATTCTTATTTAAAATATATAGTCCAATCTCTTAACTTATTCTAGTTCTTTGAGTATCATGAAATATATAATTCATATTGTCCTACCCTTATCCTGATTTTTATTTACTTGTGATGGACGTAGCCTGCCCTCTTTACTATACGATCCTATCAGATGTCATCTTCTCCGTTTACTCTCCCTTTCTATCCATGCCATGCTTCACGCGTTAGTGTCGTCCATATTTTCCTCGGCCTTCTCTTACATTAAAGGCTTTCACAGTTAAAAATTGCTTCACAGTATTACTTGCGAGGGGCAAGTTATCCCACCTGATCACACGTCCATACCATGAAATATGTAATTATTATTGAAATATCTTACTATTTATTGAAAAACTAAAGCATTTTCGTTATTAGAGCTATTATCAATTTTGTTATTTTAAATCTTGTTTTCTTACTCTTTTCTTTGCATTTTCTCAACTATGTTCTACTGTTGGGTATGACCCTTCTCCCGAGGAGGGGAATTAGTCTACTACACTCTGCTGCCCAGACGAGTTGGCTCGCTATAGTTTTATATTTAGTTTTACTTCTCTTGCAATGATGTTATAGTGGTTATTATTCTTCACTTAGCCTATAATTGGCTTTTGCGATTTCTACGAGAAAGGTCACCATTGTATTTTTACTCTACCACTACGTGCCAAACTTAGGCTACTATTACAATGGGGAGATTCTGTAACTTGCTTCTTTGAAGCAAAAAAATACTATATTACGTAGTTTTACTTGTGTGTACAAGTACACATTGTACTCGTTATCGCACCAAAGGGTCAACCAAACTTTTTTACTTGAAGATTATGATATATTTTTATGAATTTAAAACAATTTACATTTCATATCGTTACGAAATAACAAACATACATACAGAATACACTTTTATAAATAAAATGTATAGTCTTCTAGTCTTTGTAGAGTACTTTGTTTACTTTTCGTATTTATTGTTATCTTTCATAAGTAAGTTTCGTTAGAATTTTACCACCCAAATTCATTGAGTGGTCGTATCTATTAAGTAATCTAATTAATACATCTATTTGCTCTCCAGTTTTGCATAATGGTTGTTTTAAGATGTGTCTGGTTTCATTTAATTTATCGAAGTAGAAGTGTGCTGGAACTCAAGGACGTCAACTAGGCAGCCGGTTTTTTAACCAGCCGCATAGTTGATGTCCTTGGGTAAAACTAAGTAATCTCCTGTGTACTGTGCTTTAGTCATCTTGCATCTGTTATTTAAAATTTATGTTTGCGCATTTTTTTATATAATGATATTTGTTAAGGATTAAGATATATATTTTCCGTGTGGTGACGGAGTAAGGATTCAATTTATCACCACTTTTCTCATTCGTGGGTCATCGTAAAAGACGACTAAGGGATATAAAAGGAATATAACATTTATATAAGAAAAGGAAAATTCTAAAAAAAACCCTATACCAACACGTTTGACCAGCGTGGTATAGTATGAAAAATTCTCCTTCCATTACGAAGGACGCTCGAGCCCAACAGTAGGACATATATGTATTGAGATCATGAAGCAATATTTATGTAAAATGCTATCAAAATCTAAATAGTTTTTATATGATGAGGTTATAAATTGTTTGAAAGACGCAAATAAGTTAAAGTTTCATTATATATTATTAATTTAAATATATTTCTATTTCCAATCTAAATTTTAATGGTTTATAGATAATAATTAATTAAGGAAATACTATTTCCTTAATGCGATTTCGGATTAGAAAGACTACTGTGTAGGTCTGTTTATTGGGCAAGTTCATAAAAGTTAATGTTGGAACAAGTGGGAATAGAGTAATAACAATAAACGTCGGCGAATGAGGTAATATATAGAGACTATTGTATGTTGGTGATTCGATATGTCGGATAATTGCAATTGTACTTAGGTACCTACTCGTCTACGGTGAAGCGAAAAGTTATTATTAATAGGTACTAAGTTAAATACTAGCTTCTGCCCGCAGCTTCGCCCGCGTAAAAGGTTACTTTCCTAAAATTTTTCGTCCCCTATTTTTATTTTACTCCTTAAAGGTAAATTTTTACAATATGTTAATGTCATATTTATTTATATCTAATCGACAGCCTAAAACTAAGTTTCAAACTTCTGGCTTTAAAAATGACGATACTTTCTTACAACTTTTCATCCCCATTTACAACCCTTTTTTGCATTGAAAAGTAGACTATGTCCTTTGTCAGGTTCTAGACTATTTGTGTACCAAATTTCATTTAGATCGGTTCAGTAGTTTTGGCGTGAAAGAGCGACAGACAGACAGACAGATACAGTTACTTTCGCATTTATAATATTAACTAGCGGACCCGGCACACTTCGTTCCACCTAACAGTTAATGAATGAGATAAGCAAATTTCGATTCATTTAAAATTATTAAGTTATTGTTAGCTGTGTGGTAGCGGCTACAAATACTACCAACCCTTACTTTGGTCGTGGATGTCGTATAAGACGACTAAGAGCCTTATAACGATCTCGGCTAACTCCATCTGATGCCCATTGGTCAACAATTACATTCCCAAGGAAGGTTGACGTCTGATAGGCCGCCGGTCATAAAACTATTGCCAATAAATTTTACAATATGTACTATAAAAGAAGAGTACATATTGTATCGACCCCAAGTAATTGGGATAAGAGTAGAAGAATCAAGAATAAATATGAATAATAATAAATTCAAATAATCAAGTATTTTAATAACGTGCCAGCAAGACGAAGAATTACCTTGTGTTATACGACATTTTCCTTCATATGCGTTGAAAATAAACTAATTGTTGATCTCTGACATTTGTTCAACGATTTCGCATTATCAACAGCACGGCCTGCCTCGCTTTACTCTTGTGATCAAGAAGCACGGAGTTGGGCCATATTAACGTGGCGGTCTTCCCGTGCAATAAATTATTCTTCTGCCGTGGTTACGGTCGCGACATTGTTTGTGGCAATATAGACATAATATGTTTTATTATTACAATATTCGTAAAAAATCGTAACACTCGCACAAAACGAACTCTGACCGGTCAAATTTTGTTGCACGCTTGCTCTACTCTCGATATATGAAAATCAAGCACTTTTCAAACCTAAAAAATGATTGTATTTTTCTCACATTGCACTTATAGGATAATATTATCATACATATGTCAAGAAAAAACATTCGTTTAAACGTATTTGATATTTTTAAAAGCAATTATTTTGTTTAAAGTAAGAAAATAGTTGATTAAAAAAAATATTCGAAGACGTCGGATAAAATATTCCGTATCTGGCGACCGTAAAAATTTACAAATTTAATTTAAAAACCGTAAATTCAAATTACTGAAATTTTTAGCATTTAATATGCTTAATTATTTATAAATACCCGATATGAAACGAAAAATTATGTCACAAGCGGGGTTCGAACCCGCACCTATTGGGAATCCGGCCCAACCGTGCTGCCACTTACACCATCGTGAACTATTTTAGGACATGCAAATTTCGAATCATATTATATCTTACGTCTTCAAGGTGACGTATGCCATCTATCGGACAATGTTTACACATTGTATAGACTTAATACTTCAAACTTTACAGTTAGAATTGTATTAAACGATAACACAACCTTGTTATTCAAATTACTGAAATTTTTAGCATTTAATATGCTTAATTATTTATAAATACCCGATACGAAACGAAAAATGATGTCACAAGCGGGGTTCGAACCCGCACCTATTGGGAATCCGGCCCAACCGTGCTGCCACTTACACCATCGTGAACTATTTTAGGACATGCAAATTTCGAATCATATTATATCTTACGTCTTCAAGGTGACGTATGCCGTATATTTCGTATCGGGTATTTATAAATAATTAAGCATATTAAATGCTAAAAATTTCAGTAATTTGAATAACAAGGTTGTGTTATCGTTTAATACAATTCTAACTGTAAAGTTTGAAGTATTAAGTCTATACAATGTGTAAACATTGTCCGATAGATGGCATACGTCACCTTGAAGACGTAAGATATAATATGATTCGAAATTTGCATGTCCTAAAATAGTTCACGATGGTGTAAGTGGCAGCACGGTTGGGCCGGATTCCCAATAGGTGCGGGTTCGAACCCCGCTTGTGACATCATTTTTCGTTTCGTATCGGGTATTTATAAATAATTAAGCATATTAAATGCTAAAAATTTCAGTAATTTGAATAACAAGGTTGTGTTATCGTTTAATACAATTCTAACTGTAAAGTTTGAAGTATTAAGTCTATACAATGTGTAAACATTGTCCGATAGATGGCATACGTCACCTTGAAGACGTAAGATATAATATGATTCGAAATTTGCATGTCCTAAAATAGTTCACGATGGTGTAAGTGGCAGCACGGTTGGGCCGGATTCCCAATAGGTGCGGGTTCGAACCCCGCTTGTGACATCATTTTTCGTTTCGTATCGGGTATTTATAAACCGTAAATTGTAATGGTAGGTAGCGGCCTAGTTATACCCTTGGTATAGCAAAGATCCATGGCCAGCTGTGACACTTACCATCAGGTGTGCTGCTTGCTCATTTGCCACCATAAGAAATAAAAAAAGGCAGAGAGGGAGAGAGAGAGAGGGAGAGAGAGGTAGAGAGAGAGAGAGAGGGAGAGAGAGGAAGATAGAGAGGGAGAGGGAGAGAGAGAAGGAAAGGGAGACGGAGATGTAGTGAAAGAGGGAGAGAGAGAGAGCGAGGAGGGGGAAGAGAGAGGGGGAGAGAGAGATGGGGGAGAGAGAGAGAGAGAGAGAGAGAGAGAGAGAGATGGAGAGAGAGAGAGATGGAGAGAGAGAGAGAGAGAGAGAGAGAGAGAGAGAGAGAGTAGTTAGCCAAAGTGTCACTTCTGATATGTGTACGTACTTTAGAGGACGTCCAATCACGTGATCTTTTTTTAGCATTTTTTAACCCCCACTACCCCTTGGTGATACGTGGTGAGGTTTAAGACTGACCCCCCCCTCCCCCACCAACATCACGTGAGATTTTTTCTTTTTGATAATTCGCAAAAAGGTCTTTATACAGATCACCTACTTTGAACTTCGTTCGTTGCCTGGCAACGGCAAGTCACAGTCACAATAGACGCTTTTCAGTTTAGAAATCGCAGCTTTTGACGAAAAATAAATACACGTGATATCTTACTACAACCCCCCCTTCCCCTTGTGATAAATCGTGATCTTTGTCAAACCCCTCCCCCCTTTCAAACCTCACGTGATTAATGGACGGCCAAAAAAAACAAAAAATTACGCGTGCGTATAAGGATACGCACGCGTAATTTTTTGTTTTTTTTTTAAAGTGCAATTTTATTTAATATTACTACCAGATCTTACTCAATGAAATAGTTAAGGCGCTTTATTTATCGTGCATATTATAGCATTGACTAATAGTAAATGCTAAATCATATAAAAATTATGAGGCGTGCACTATTGGATTTTCCAAATTATATAATTTTAACTTTTCGCGGTAGGTATTTTCTAAACAAACCATTACACCACGTAATGACGTGTGCTGTCAGTTGCCATGGTTACATCATCAACAAATGAACGTTTAGAATTGATGTTTTTTAATTTTGTTTTTTTTTGTTTATTAATATCATATTTTAATATCCTATATCATATTCCCGACGACAACAAACTCAAAAACATAAAAATCATAAAAATTGGTGCAGCCGTTCTCGAGTTATAAGTGTTGTAACTAACACAACTTTCTTTTAAATATATAGATAAGGATTATTGAAAAAACGGTCACCAATCGACCTTGAAAATAGGGGGATCAAGGGGATTTATACAATAAAGCGTTGCTAATCATTCTACTGTTTACTTCCAGTCTATTTTTATAGCTTTGGTAGAAAAGTTAAGGATAGTTTCACATTTTTTTTCTTTTTAGAAAGACACCACCCTACTTTTTTTTGGCAGGCTATGTTCAGATCAGGACCCACGCTATCCCTTTTGTCCGTGGCGACGAATGGAGGGGCGTGGCCCCATAGTTATGGCTTACTGCCAAGGCGCCGCCTTCACACAGTCAGCCTCTCTGCAGTTGACGGACTATTCTCCGGTAAAGTCGACAGTGGCCTTGGCTAGGATGGCATCAGGCGCAGGTACTCATGCCAGCGCCGTGCCATGCGCCAGCGGTGGAGCTTGTCACCACAGAGGAATTGTTTTCGGATCCACCTCGCAGCCTACTTCCATGAGACGACTGTCTCGCAGAATGCGGTGGCCGCGTCCCAGCTCCTGACGCTATCGAGCATCGTCTTAGTGATCGTCGGCAGCGTCAGATCGGCACCGATGATTGCAACAAGGTCACGGCGCTGCTCTGCCTCTCCTTGAGCGTGTGTTCTGCAACACACGCTCAAGGAGAGGCAGAGCAGCGCCGTGTATGTGTCACGTCGTCGTCGCAATCGCAGTGGTGGAAGGAAGTTGTTCTCTTCCTCCTCATGACCGTGTGCAAGTACTTACCGAAACAACCATGCCCCGTCAAGACCTGCACCAGTCGGTAGGAAAGGACCCCGTACCACCGCCCAACCACTGAATCAGCACCGACCAGAAGGCCTTGACGGTCTGAACACCGAATCGAAATCTCTCCAGCCGGATTGCCGTACGGGCAATGACGTCTTGGCGGGTGTCGTTCCATCAGGTGGCTATCCGGCTAGGCGAGACGGTGCCGCCTCCTGACGGCCGTTGGAGTCCGGCAACCATATCCGCCTCCAGAGCCCTTGGAGGAGGTCTAGCCAACAGGCATGCTACCTCCACCGCTGGACGACACGGAGGCACGGCAACCTGTCCTTCAGGCTGACGCAGGTACTTACCGGACACGGGGTCTTCGGTAAGTACCTGCACCGAATTGGACGTGAAGAGGCCCCTGGATGCCATGAGTGTGGCGCGCAAATCGATGACGCGCGTCACACCCTGGAGGTATGTCCCGCCTGGGGGCCTCAGCGCCGCGACCTGTCGGCGGTCATTGGAGCAGACCTGTCGTTGTCAACCGTCATCAACAAGATGCTTGACAGCGACAGGCACTGGACGTCGATGGCCTCCTTTTGCGAGGAAGTCATCTCTGCAAAGGAGGCCGCGGAGCGAGAACGCGAAGCACTCGCGTCTGCGAACTCGCTCCGCCGGCGGCGACCAGGGAGAAGGAGGCGCCGCTACGCGCACCTCCTCCCACCGCCTTGACGGCTGACTGGTCGTGGCCAGATGGCTAAGCGTAGGGGTGTCGGGGATAGAATGTCAATAGACGATCTCTCCGGCATCCCGTAAAAGCGCGGAAGGGACCGCTGTTAGGTTTTAGTGGGTATTCCGGCCGTCAATCTCATGGCCGGCGAGTCCCACACACCCCCCCGTCTGTCACTGGCGGGGGATGTGCGCAAAAGCATTTCCACAGCGTAAACAAAAAAAAAAAAAAAAAAAAAAAGGCATGCTACCTCCATAGCCACTGTGCGGTATCCACTTATGGCACTGATAGCCATAGCCCTCTGTGGTCGTCACAGGAGAGCACTAAGTCACACGGTACCCCGCACGCAGGAGACCCTGCGCCTGATGCCATCCCAGCCGAGACTATAGTCGACTGGACCGTGGAATAGTCCGTCACCCGCAGAAAGGCTAACTGCGTGCAGTTGACGCCCCGGTACTAAGGCAATAATCATATCTATTATAAATATCATATATTATATTATAAATATCATAACTATATTTCTCTACTAATCTACTTGTTAATAAATTTAATAACAATAGTGTTTTAATTTTTAAAGATGGTATCAGTTTAAACAATTTGTTGAAACAGATAACGATACGTCCATTAATCATATGTTTTTTTTAGCATTTTTTAATAATAAAAATTATATTTTGTTATACTGAAATTGCTGTGGCTAAGATTACTATAAGATTGGTAATCTTTACATTGCTCGTGGGTGTTGTAAAAGGCGACTAAGAGCTTTATATCGACTTAGGTCGCCTCCATCTGATGCAGTCTGGTCAATAATTACATACCCAAGGAGGGTTGACGTCGGGCCACCGAAGACAAAGATCGGGTACCGGTGGCCCGCTCGCACGGCGAAGAGAGGAGTTGCACGGTGGGTCTATGAGGTCACGCGCCGCCTCTTCCGTCACCTCGGACCGATTTGGCGGGGCAAGACGCATCCATAGTCCACCGTATAAAAAAATAAATAAAAAGAAGGGTTGACATCAGGCAGGCGGGTGGTAATAAAACTATTGCAATATAAACTTTTGCAATATCTATGATGGAAGAAGGGTAGGTACTAAATATTGCTTTGATCCTACGTCAATTACTTAGGATTAAAGCAATATTTAGTACCTGCGAGGATAAGAGCAGGCTAATGATATTTTTTATAGAGGATAAAGATTTTATTATACCTCCTGAAAATATGCTTAATGCATATTTTAGAAATTCCTAGATGGCGACTGAAAAAGAATAAAATTGTTGCTGATAGCAATCAGCTAAGGATCTCAAAATGAAATTGGGTAGTTCTCCGCTGGATAACGTATAAAACCTTACTCCAATCGCCAATCTACCTGCCAAATATAGCGATTACGGAATTATCTTACATGTTCTCGGAGGTACATGTAGGGCGGGTCTATAGGGTCGTATGCCGCTTCTTCTGTCGCCTCGGACGGATTTTGCGCGGTGTGACCATTCCATAGACCGCCGCAAAAAAAAAGAGTTTCGTCATAAAAATCGGCTAAGGGAAGTTGATCTGCTGTACCATACTGGTCAGGTGAGTTGATGTAAGATTTTATTTCCGACTTTTTTTATATTGCACTAATGTTATGTACCTACCTGCATCATTTAGTCGTCTTACTTACTTAACTCATCATATAATTTAGTTTATTATAAACATAATATCTATACTTAATATTATAAAATTGCATAGTTTATTTATTTGTTTGGTTGTACACACTTATATCAAGAACTACTGATTCGAATTGAAAAATTATTTAAGTGTTGGATAGCTTATTTATCGAGAAAGACTATAGGCTATATAAAATCACGCCACAACCAATAAAAGAGGAGCAATCAACGAAAAATGTTGCGAAAATCGTGCAAATTTGAACCTTTTCGGAGCTTCTATTGGATGCGCTGTATAACTGTCTACAATGCCCTCACTACAACTCATTCTCTTTCTTTGTTTATTACATCATGCAAACGAAGAAACTCTTTGTCTCTTACAATTGCACGAGTCAGCTAATAGTTTAAAATAGCCGAGTGCGTGACATTGAGTTGTCGTGTTCGTTTCAATTAAATCTATTTTATCTTCGATTTTACCTCATGCGTCTTAGAAGTTATACGTAAAAAAAAACGATACGTCATGATAATGAACTAACCTTTACGCTAGTAATATACATATTACACAAAAAAGTATGTTAACTTTGTTGTTCTTATTATATGAGGTGTTTTCTAAACAATTATTAGAAAAACTATATAAAAGTCCACTTTTATATAGTTTTTCTCATAATTGTTATGAATGTCATAAATATATGAAGTTTCAAGTTCAACAGTTTAATAAAAAAAAAACATACTGTGTCGTAAATACATACGTTAGAAGCGAAACTTTTGTACTACAATTGATTTTGTTTAATTTAATTTCATTACATTTAAATTGAGGTGATTTGATTTTATTTACTTCATTGTATACTCAAAGTAGAGTATACTCGAAAGAGCCGGAAGCCCATTTGGGGTGGGATTGGGGTTTGTATTGGTAGGCAGCGGCCTAGCTGTACCACTTACCATCAGGTATGCTGTCAGCTCGTTTGCCACCATAAGCAATTAAAAAAAAAAGTACCCATGCTCTTTTTTAATATCATTTTAATCTTATAATTCCAATGTACGTTCTGTATGGTGATTAAGGAATTACCCTCCTTTTGTGTTGAGGTCTTTCCTTTCTTCCTTTTTTTGTGGCGGTTGGCTATCGAGTATCGGTCACACTCCGCTAAATCCCTGCGAGGCGACAGAAGCGGCGCGTAACCCCATAGACCCATCCTGCAATGTAGCTCTCTACGTCGTGCGAGTGGCTCACCCGAACCCGGTCCTTGTCTTCGGTGGCTTGTGAAGTGAAGGAGAAAAATAAATAAATGAGAAATCATTTCATATGTGACAGTCATACAAGTCAAAACTATACATTCAAAAGACAATTTTTCTGTCTGTACCTGCACACGGTCGCGTATAGGGAGTGGACTCCGGCCTGCCACCATTACAGCAGTGACGAGGACACGGCGAGACACACACTGGAGATGTGTCCGAGTTGGGACGGGCAGCGCCGTGACCTCGTCGCTGTAATCGGTGCCGACCTGACGCTGCCGGCTGTCGCGAGGGCGATGGTCGACAGCGTCAGGAACTGGGACGCGGTCGCCGCCTTCTGCGAGGCTGTTATCTCGCAGAAGGAGACGGCGGAACGAGTCCGGGAGGATTCCCGTGACCCGGGCCGCCGTCAGCGGCCGGGGCGGCGCAGGCGCGAATACCTGCGCCTGATGCCGCCCTAACCGAGGCTTCGGGTGATCGGACCGGGGAATTGTCCGGTCACCCGACGTGAGGCCACCGCGTGAGGACGACGCCTCGACGGCGAAAGCTGTCGGGGCGCCGACAGGAGAGGAGCCCGAGAGGGCATACCGCCGAGCGGGCCACCGAAGACAAAAATCGGGTACCGGTGGCCCGCTTGCACGGCGAAGAAGAGGTGCTTGCAGGGTGGGTCAATGGGGTTGCGCGCCGCCTCTTCCGTCACCCCGGACCGACTTGGCGGGGTGCGACGTCCATGGCCCACGGCAAAAAAAAAAAAAAATAAAAAATGGTGATCTGGGGGGGCACACTTAAAACATTACTTATTTTTACTGACCGTCGCGCCGCCTACAGATTGTTTGTACAAACTTAACTGCTGCCATTTTGTCCTGCCTGTCAAACGTTTGACAACTGAGAATTGTTGTTTTTTGTTCCTAGCGTAGGTACTTATTGTCATCGATCTTTTTTCGGTTATTGATATTTTTCTGAAAATTATCTCAAGTTTCAATGTTAGGCTGATATTATTATTGTTTAATTATCAGCTGATATGTTTTTTTTTATATTTCAGGGTAGCTTTCATAGTAAAAGAAAATTCTATGTAATTACACATACACATATAGATAAGTATATATATTACTTCAACTTTAGTTCACCGCTTAAACTCTGGGTGGCAGCACTTTCCATACATGCATATTTTATCATCGAGTTGCCACTCTTTTTCAATTTAATAACTTTACTCTTTGATGGTGATTAAGGAATTACCCTCCTTTTGTGTTGAGGTCTTTCCTTTCTTTCTTTTTTTGTGGCGGTTGGCTATCGAGTATCGGTCACACTCCGCTAAATCCCTGCGAGGCGACAGAAGCGGCGCGTAACCCCATAGACCCATCCTGCAATGTAGCTCTCTACGTCGTGCGAGTGGCCCACCCGAACCCGGTCCTTGTCTTCGGTGGCTTGTGAAGTGAAGGAGAAAAATAAATAAATGAGAAATCATTTCATATGTGACAGTCATACAAGTCAAAACTATACATTCAAAAGACAATTTTTTTACGGTTTATTTATTCTTGTCGAATTTGATTATTATTGTCCACCAATTATTGGTAATTAACAATACAGGAAGACCAAAGATCAAGAATCTAATTCGACATTTATGACATCTAAAAAAAGTACCTTCATAATTATAAAATGCATAATTATATTTAAGAGTGAACGAGTGAGCGAGTACCTAAGTGAGTGGAGTTGGTCGGAGGATAATAATTTAGTGTTAATCCTAACTAAAATTATAAGTGTGAAAGTTTGTGAAGATGTTTAGTTGTTCAAATGTTTGTTACTCAATGCGTAAACCGTTGAACAGATTTGGATGAAAATTGGCACACAGACTCTTTTCTTTAACCTAGGATACCTATTTATGTCCCGGTAATGTGGAAAACATTTCATCAAACATTTGGAATAATATAACAGTTTAATTTTGGAAAAGTTACTTTTTACGTGGGCGAGCAGAAGCTATCATCTAATATATTTCATTTTATTTGCTGTACGGCACCGGTTATGAATACTGCCAACCCTTCCTTTACTCGTGAGTGTCGTAAAAGGCAAATAAGAGCTTTTTAGATCGACTTGAGCCAATAGAATCTGATGCCGTCTGGTCACAATTATCATCATCCAAAAGGCGACTGTGTTCCACCCATGAAGGTCGGTCAAAAAATCTAATAATGTTTGCAATAGATATGTAGATGGAGGCGAAGTACATATTGAATGGCCCAAGTAATTGGGATAAGAGATAATAACGATTTAAGATATTTTATTAAGTTTCATGTACTATAGAGCGATTAAAACAAGTATATAAATTGATTAAGGACACGATATGTCTTGTTCACACTTTAAGGAGAATCCTGGCAATAAAATTTATTATTTTACATACATACATACATATCATCACGCCATATCCCTTGCAGGGTAGGCAGAGAGAACAGAGTGCCAGAGAACTCTATCTCTGCATACTTCACTCGCTTCCTCAACATTCATAATTCTCTTCATACACGCTCGCCGGTTTCGGAGACTCTTGACTCCACCTTCCTTCAGTACATGACCGATCTGGTCTAGGTAGGTTAGTCTCGGTCTCCCTCGGTACCTACATCCTTCCACTTTCGCATTGTATATCTTCTTAACCAGGCGTTCGTTCGGCATTCTTTCCACATGTCCGAACCATCGGAGCATTCCCTTTCGCATCTTTACACCAATACTCTCTTTCATACCTACTCGCTCTCTTACGTCGTCGTTACGAATGCGGTCGGTCAGCCTAACTCCACAGATTTTCCGCAGAGATCGCATTTCGACCGCATTAATTTTACTATCATACTCTTTTCTGCATACCCAACTCTCGCTTCCATACAGTAATGTTGGGACAAGCACTGCGTTATGTATTGCTACACGTGCCTTCTGGCTGAGGTGGTGGCTGCCGAGAAGTTGCCCCAACGCTCCGTTCACTCTATTTCCCGCATTCACACTTCGCTCTATATCAGTGGTGTACCGTCCATCTCGGCTAAATCCACGTCCAAGATATACAAATTCATCCACTTGCTCTAGTACATCATTACCTATTGTTACTCTTACATCTGTTCTGGCTTCATCTCTTTATGTATATATATATATACACATATATATATATTACTGGTTATTGCTGCGGCCAACTTGCGCAAAGTTAAACTATTATACCAAGGAAAAACATTACTGAGATAAAAAGTCCTCATGATTAGGATAAAATGTTAGATTTCTGAAAGGTTTATATTTATACTTTTGCCATAATATTCCACTAACATAAATGTGTGATACACTATTTTGAAGATTATTTTACCTTCTAATGACGAACAATAAGTATGTAAATACCTACATACAAATAAAACCCCCTAACCTATCTATATACAAATAAAATATTTTTGTTTAGCTGAAAATTACATCCATACATCTATCCATTAGCCCGTAAATGTCCTGCTGGACGATACGGGTAAGCTGTTGGAGAGGATCCTGGCTGCCCGTATCGGCCAGCACCTTAGTGAGGTTGGCCCCGATCTGTCGGACGCCCAATTTGGTTTCCGAAAGGGGCGTTCGACGATCGCAGCCTTGCTGCGCCTGAGGGCCGTAGTCGCGGAGGCTGTCACTGGCGGTGGGGTGCTGTTGGCGGTGTCTCTAGACATCGCCAACGCATTCAATAGTCTGCCATTCAGCTGCATCAGGGAGGCACTCCGGTATCACGAGGTGCCTGAATACCTGAGGCGGCTGGTGGCAGACTATTTGGAGGGGCGCAGCGTCCTCTATAAGAACCGAGTAGGGGATGTTGTGCGAACGCCCATGTCGTGCGGTGTTCCGCAGGGATCGGTCTTGGGGCCGACTTTGTAGAGCATCGGCTACGACTGGGCGTTGAGAGGGAGCCTCCCGCCCGGGCTGGGCGTAATTTGTTACGCCGACGATACACTCGTCACAGCCCGGGGTGGGACGCTGGAGGAGGCGGCACGCCTGGCAACTCTTGGCACCGAGGAGATTGTCAGGCGGATCGAGGCGCTGGGGCTAAGGGTGGCCCTGGATAAGACGGAGGCCTTATTATTCCATGGGCCCCGCACCAGTCCACCCACCGACGCCTCAATCACCGTCAATTCGGTTCCCATCAGCGTCCGGGCCCATATGAGGTACTTGGGCCTGGTGCTTGACGGGCGATGGTGGTTCCGGGAGCATTTCCGTCGGCTTGCTCCACGGCTTGTCGGCGCGGCGTCCGCCCTATCCTGGCTTATGCCGAATGTGGGCGGACCCAGCGCTACGTGCCGACTGCTGTATGCGGGGGTGGTCCGGTCGATGGCCCTGTACGGCCCACCCGTGTGGGCGGGGTCCCTGACTGTCCGACTTAGGGCTCTACTATGGCGACCACAGCGGGCCATGGCGGTCAGGGCCATACGCGGATACCGCACGGTGGCGACGGAGGCAGCATGCCTGTTGGCCGGAACACCCCCGTGGGACTTGGAGGCGGAGATGCTCGCCGGACTGCACCGGCGGGTGTCAGCGACGCGGGCAGGGGGCGGCACCGTCTCGCTTAGTGAGATGGCCGCTTGGCGGGGCGACGCCCGCCGTGACGTTATTGCTCGTTGGGCAATCTGGCTGGAAAGGCCTCGGTTCGGTGTTCGGACCATCGAGGCCTTCCGGCCAGTGCTGATGGAGTGGTTGGGTCGACAGCACGGGGTCCTTTCCTTCCAATTGGTGCAGGTCTTGACGGGGCATGGTTGCTTCGGCAAGTACCTGCACACGGTCGTGAGGAGGGAGAGGACACCGTCCTGCCATCACAGCGATTGTGACGAGGACACGGCGCAGCACACGAGGTCTGTGTGGCCTGGGCAGAGCAGCGCCGTGAACTCGTCGCGATCATCGGTGCCGACCTGGCGCTGCCGACCATCGCTAAGGCGATGCTCGACAGCGTCAGGAACTGGGACGCGGTCGCCGCCTTCTGCGAGACAGTTGTCTCGCGGAAGGAGGCGGCGGGGCGACTCCGAGAGGAAATCCTCTTCGGTGAGACGCTCCATCGCCGGCGCCTGGGGCGGCGGAGGCGCGAGTATCTGCGCCTAATGCCGCCCTAGCCGAGGCCGCGGGTGACTGGACCGGGGAATAGTCCTTCACCCGCAGAGAGGCTGACCGCGTGAGGGCGACGCCCCGGCAGTTAGCTGGGGCGTTGACGGGGGATGGTACCCGAAAGGGTAACCCGCCGGGCTGGCCACGGAAGGCAAGGAAGCGGTACCAGTGGCCGGCCCAATGGCGATGGGGAGGGAATACGGTGGGTTATGGGGCCACGCGCTGCCCTTCCGTCGCCCCGGACGGTACGGGCGACGTGTGACCGGGCCATAGCCTACCAAAAAAAAAAAAAAGCCCGTAAATGTCCACTGACAGATTTCCGTATTCCGGATTTTAACACGTAGAGAAATACCGAGCATAGCCCTCTCCATAGCACACTGAGCGACTTTTGACTTTTTCATAGCACACTGCGAGCCTTTTTATGAAGCCAATTTCTTCTTTTTTAATAATTCTTGTTTATTGATTGGAGTAGTTAAGTTTTAGCATGGTGGCAATGTGGCATGCAGAATCAACATTATACACGTTAGGTATATATCTGTAACTTGTTATTCATTTGCCAGATTCCATGCGAGAAATTTCGATCCAAACTATTAACACCGGAAAGGCAATTTTGGAAGCTTTTGATACTCAAACTGATAATAAAAAGAACAAAGCGTGCGTACAAAGTACACATATCAGAAATGAAACTTTGGCAAACTAATTTTTAAATCTCGTTTACATACATCAACCAATAGCGTGTTTGTCTCTCTCTCTCTCTCTCTCGTGCCGCGTTTCTCCTGTAAAAATGTTACCCCCATGCGCGCAAAGAAGTTTCACTTCAGAATAAATATGGCGCGTAATGAAAAAATGTGACTTAGAAATAAAGATGGCGCGTAACAGAAAAATGTTAACAATATAAAATTTCTCCCATACATCGATAAAAAAGTTTCACTTCAATAAAGATAGTACCAGTTGGTAGTAGTACTGCCAATTATCCTGTTGATTTTTAGGCCGTTACTACATGGTGACACAAGTCAAGACAAGTAATAAATCAACAAGTGATAAATCCTCTACTTAATGTTTTATCTAATAATTATTATAGACTAAGATCCGGCTGCAAAATCACTACGTTCATGGCGTAGTTATGTACGTACGTAGTTATGTGCACGTCATGAACGTATAAATACACCAAAATATTAGAAAGAAAGAAGAAAGAAATATATTTGTTGCAACGGACATACAAAATGGACAAAACAGTAACTGTAAATGAGATGCTGGCTGTCACAAAACGCCTCTAACTCAGCATGTTGCAGGTCAAAAGTACCTGCACTGATCTTCCGTGGAAACGCTTTGATTATCACCTGTTTTACACCTGGCTGCGAAGTAGTTGCGACTGAATGTGCAACGGCACCTATCGATTTTGGAATTCTTTATATACATTGCTATGATGTGGATGATATATTATTTAAAAAATAAGTTAACGAATTTTTTTTGGAAAATTAATTAACATTACATTAATTAAAATTACTTGCGGCTACTTATTGACTGGCACCCTGTTATCAATGTATTCTCCTAATCATAAATGTATGTAAAAGTGCGAGCTTGATTAAATACGCGATGAACGTAATGATTTTGCAGCCGGATCTCGTACTATATTCCTAGTTTAAAATTGAGTATTCATGTTCGTGGCTATGAATAATTTGCATAAATGTTAGTTACAATGTAATAAAGCACTTCCTTGTTTATTTTATTGCAGAATATAATTTATAATGAATAAGTAGGTTTTTATATGACTTAGTAAAGTCAGTCTTGAAAAGTAATGGTTAACCTTTTTGTATCGTACTTTGTACATAACTTTAGATTTCCGAGCATAGGAATATAATAAATAAAGACCGGATTATATGCAATTGCATATTTGCATATGCATTTGCACATTTAGCCTATTTTCAGCGGTTATTGCATATTTTACCTTAAAACTTGTGATGACGCATATTTTCCTTACATTTGCAATATTTCTGGGTAGGATAGTTAATGAAGGAATTAAATCTTACGTTATAGCCGGCCATACCGATTAGCCGTAGGGTGCTCAGATGCTGCTCCCTATATGATCAAGGCAGCCAAAGCCCTTCAAGTATTTTATCTCAATTTGATACACGTGACGTGCTTTGCTCATTGAGTACATCGACTCGTTGAAGACGTTCGATCCACGTTTGGAAATGTAAATAAACAGATTTCGTCAACAAAGAAAGTGTTCCTTAAGGCACCTGCTCGCATTAATGCCTATAAAGAAAAGCTGCCAAATGTCCCTCTACCTCCTGAACCATTGGTAACTCGATGGGATACGTGGATCGAAACTGTATTATTTTACAATGAACATTTCGAGGACATCAAAGGTATAATAAATGACTTCGATAGTGCAGAAGCAATGGTAGTTTGTCAGTCTAAGGAAGCATTTAACGATTCTGATATAAATAAACATATAGCAATAATTTTCCCACACACCTACGACTATTAAAAAGCTTGAAACTCGAGGCTTGGCGCTAAATTAATCAATTCAGTTACTCAATAAAATCCGTCAAATGAACTCCACATTGCCAGATGTGTACCCGTGTAAACTTAAAGAAAAGTTTGAAAATATTTTGATCAACAACCCAGGCTTTGAACCTTTGTATCAAATTGATAGTTTTGTTAATGGCATGGGTGACTTTTTGCTACAAACAATAAGTGCTAAGATAGCACCCAAATTCAAGTACTGCCTAGTTACCTCAGTGGACGTCGAAAGGGCCTTTTCCACTTATAAAAATAATATGAGTGACAGAAGGCACAATCTTAGTACCGAACATTTAGAGCAGTACCTAATTGTTAATGTCTACAAGAGCACAAAATGTTAAATAATTGTTAATTTACCTCTAATTGTATGTGATATTGAAATAAAAGTCATTTTTTTATTATTTAATGTTGCGTATTTTGACACTTATCATGCATATTTAAAGCATTTTTCATGCATATTTCAAGCTTTTCATGATGCATATAATCCGGTATAAGCATGTGACTTCAAAATGAACAAATATATTTTTTTGTACTTTTTATTGCTTTCTATATTTTTTGGCAGCGGTCTATGGTGTGGTCACACCCGTTCAATCCATCCGGAGTAACAGAAGAAACAGCGCGCGACCCATAGAGCCGCCATAGAGTACCTACGCCGTGCGAGTGGACTACCGGAACCCGATCTTTGTCTTCGGTGGCCCACCCGGTGGTTTACTCTCACGGGTATGCTCTTGGGTCGATTCCCCGGCAGTTTTCACCTTTAATCTTTACCGTTTTCTTTAATACCTTTCAATCTTTACTGCTAAAGAAACGTACCTAAATAATTATTTTTGAACTTTATAATAATTTACGACATAAGGCATAACGTGAGGTCAATAGCCACTGAACGTGTTCTAGCATCAAGTTGTTTATTATCTTTCTGATGATTGTTTATATTGTTTCACGGTTGTTTCATAATAACTTATTAATTTTCTGTGTTAATATTAAATTTATGTGAAAAATGTTAAACATAATCTGTGAAACCGATGTTATCAAAGAAAAATCAGATCATATTAAAGCTTTATCTTGCTTCTGACAGTGGAATAGGTATATATGTATTTGTAGTACCACTTTTTGTTCCCCTTCTAATGCCTTTGTTTTGTATTGCAAATAATATTCTGTAGGTATACTTTTCTCAAATCTCAATCTGAAACCGTGTAATAATAGAAAGATAAAGAAAAATAGATTGCAAATTCTTTCTAACTAATAAGTTATATGAATACATGTTTTCTTTCATAGATAATATCAAAGACATAATATTATACAGGTATTAAATTTATGGATAAATACCTACCTATGTATAGACATTGAAAATATCTTTAAGAACTTTTCGTAACTTATAGTCCTTAAAATATAGCTTGATCTCTGTAACAGATAGTGACAACACCGATAAAGTAATTATGAATACGCGTCATGTTTACAATTTTAATTTGTATTTTTTTTATTGCTTAATTGCGTAAGTGTAACTGCCGCCCATGAACCTTTGCAATACCAAGGGTATAGCTTGGGCCGCTGCCTACTAATAAAATCCCCAAGCCCACCCAGTTGGGCTGCCGGCTCTCTCGCTCACCGAACGAAGCACAATAGCACATTGCCCACTACTCAGACGTCGATCTTCTGCGAGAGTGTGGTACTACCCCGGACGGACCGGTCCCCGGCTGTAGACAGAAAACTGTCAACAGCGTGGTCCTACCACAATTGATTATATCGCCTATATTTTCATTCTTTAGGTGCCAGTTATATCTCAATTGAAATATGAATATAAAAATATGAATAATTCCATCAAAACTATAGTTCATCTAATCTAAGAAGTGCATTTTGATGTTTTGCATTTTTTAATACACAATAACCTCGGTCAAACGTATACACGTGATTGTAAACACTAAATCTGAAATTTTAAACAACTATTAAGTTATTTACATAATTAACATTGCGGGTGACTTTCTTGTACAATAATCTAATGTTCTCGTAAAACTAATTTAAAATAAAAATAACATGGTAAATAGTAATTGTTATTGACGACCTAACAGTGTCACGTCATCACTTTCTATACAGCAGTGCTTGACAACTTCCAATTCACGTATCCACATATCCAAATAATCGGTAAAAATATTAGAATACTACAATTAATCGAATAGAGATTTTGACAATGATATACATTTCGACACTTTGATTGATGAGAAAATAATTATTAATGTTTACGACTCTGATAATTCAAGTAATAGTAGTAATTCTTAATAAATAGCTATTTTCAAATCCAGTTTTTGTTTTTAATTAACCTAATCCTACTAAATATGATGAATAGATTCTATGCTGAAATAATTAAATTTGTTTAGTACTAATTTAGCACTTAATTTATCTTAATTTATCTGTCAAAGTGCACTTCTTAGATTAGATAGACTATAGTAACCTCATATGTTTTAAAATACTTAGTAGGTAACCATTTCATAAAAGTATGGTGCTTACGCAAGTACAAGATCATACTGAACTAAGCATAAGATAGAGATGGGGCAATCGATAAACGTAAATCGATAACATTCTTATTAATTATTTATAAAATAAGTAAAACCAATACATTACCTATATAAACCACATATAACCACCACCTATATAAACCACATTACTCTATAAAATAAGTATATTGTGTTAATTTAGTATTCAGACATCAGTTATAATATTAATAAGACCATTTTTATCTCACTATATCTTTAAACGAGCAATTCTTGTATATATATATATATATATATATATATATATATATATATATATATATATATATATATATATATATATATATATATGTAATCTGAATCTCGGAAACGGCTCCAACGATTTTCTTGAAATTTAGCATACAAAGGGTTCAGGGGGCGATTAATCGATCTAGCTAGGTTTCATTTATAAAAAATATTATTTTGTTAGTATATTTCGGTAACAAAAATATAAATTTTCTTTGTACTGAAACTATTAACAATATGAAGTTTTCAAATTTTGACGCTGTCATTAAGAATAGACATTAAGCTCAGTTGGGAAATCGAGAAGTCTAATCCAAACAAATCGGAGCTCGGTTCGGATCCTTACTTTTTCTTATTTACTTTTTGGCATTTTTTATTATTTTATTAATTATTATCATTTGCCCGCATCTTTGTCTGCGTAAAAGTCGAAAATGGTTCTAATAGGATTTTTGTTTGTTCTTTACGTTATTAATTTTATTGTTATTTATAAATTATTATGTATAAATGTTTGCATACTTACATAGTATAACAACCTTTATTATAGTGTAGGGAAGGTTTAATAAACATGAAAATAAAATGAAATTTTTGTTATATATTATGGACACGAGGCTTTTTTCTTAGCAGTCTATGTTTTAAACACACCGCGTACAATCCGACCGAGGCGACGGAAGGGTAGTGTGCGACCCCATAAGCCACCATCTTTTCCATCGAAATTAGGCCGACCACTGATACCGCTTCTTTGACATCCACCCGCGATACTACACCTGTTACAGTATTTCTTTGTAAACAATATCTTTTGTTTTTCTTTCGGATGCTAGAATTACCAGTGCTACTCAGTGAGATTACTCTGAAACATGTCACATATAACTGCCCATGGGAGAAGCAGCTTTCTCTCAAGTCTACTCCCGCTACCTTAAGAATTTGAACTCGAGCTTTGTTTATGGTTATTGAGAAACAGACTTTAATGGCAAACTGCACTCTCTGAAATTCAAAGGAATAATTTGATGGTAGGTATTCAGAGAATCCTAGGAATAAATACAGACTCTGCTTGAGAACAACCGGTCAGTATAGTTGACCCGATTACATTGCAATGCAATGTTTTTTCTTGCAAACTGGTGGTATTGTATAATTTTGGCGCGCCAACTCTCAATTTTAAGATGTGACTTGGGAGCCTTCAGAGTATTCAGGAGCTTGAGCGGTTGTTGGACTCGGAGTTTATCACTTATTCGAAGGATATATTTTGATATTCGACCCTCCCCCAAATGATTTAAAATATTTGCAAGTAAATCGTATAAATTAATAATATGCAAGAGAAGGAAAACTCGAAACAAAACCCTATACACGGCTGATCTGCGTGGTATAGTAGGTCAATTTCCCTCCCATAACGGAGGAGGCTCGAGCCCAACAGTGGGACATATTATGGGCTTGATTGGCTATGATGATGAATGGTATAAAAAAATCGAAACGACTGTGGTAGCGCACATAAGTAAGTCATGGCGTCTTGCGACCAATCTGATCAGCATTAACATCCTGTCTCCTTATCGTATCTTACTGATTGTTCCTAATATAACTCAGCCCTTCCGCTTCGATTTTTACACATATGTTGACTAAACGCTGGCTAAACAGCAAACAAAAATATAGCAAATGACTATCTCTCTTTCCTAATCATTATGCGGTAAAATAAAAATGGGCAATACATCTTATGAGTTATTTATCTGTCTATCACCAGGCTTCTGTTTCATGAACCATAATAGTTAGACAGCAGCCAGACAAAAATTTTCACAGATGATGTATTTCTGTTGCCGCTATAACGACAAATACTAAAATACAAAATAAAATAAATATTTAAGGGGTGCTCCCATTCAACAAACGTGATTTTGGCTCCTTTTTGCTCGATATATTTTTTAGTTTTGCTTTTTGATTTTTTAATTTATTATTTTTTTTATATTTAAATATATCTTCTAAAACACTCTAACAAGAAAATACCGAGCAAGGCTCAGTCATCCAGATATTTATATTAAAAAGATAATTTCTTTTATAAAATAACATGATTATTCATGAAATAATCTGTGACCAAGAACTCATCATCAACCTACAGGAATGCTCCAGCGATGATGATAATAGTGACGATGAACTTGGATGTATTCCTTTCGAATAATAAAAAGAATTAATTAACAGTTTTTGTTTAAATTAAATAAAATCCATTAATTTAAATTCAATAAGATTTTCATAAATTGTTTTAAATTTATAATCGATTCATCCATTCATTTGATTGAAGTTCAATAAGATTTTCATGCATTTTTTTTTTAATTACAGTAGCAAATAATTTTAAAAAATAAGGAATTATATCGACAAAAATACGGCTGCACCGTAAGCGTGCGGCACTAGTGAGAACTGTCACAGAGATCAAGCTATATTTTATAGACTACTACTACTACTAGGTTATATTTTCGTCTGGGTTAATAAACAAAATAAGCATGTGCAGGTTATTAAGAAAAATGATTCTTATGTATTTTATAATTTGTCTAATGTCTTTTATCATTTGTCTAATTTGGGGGGCATAGTCCGGAGCGTGCTCGTTCGCGTCCCCTGCCAGTCTAATTAGACTGCTAATCCGGCTCGAAATGCGTACCGCAACGCGGGTTAGGGCGTCCCCCGGAGGCGACGCGTACCGATCCGCCCCCGTCGGTACGAACATCGGCAGTTGCGGCGATGGGGGCCGCCACCCATCGCGCCTTGCCCAGTCAGGCGAGTCGAGGAGAGCAGAGTGCCGGGTGGGCACGTGGAATGTAAGAGGTTGTGTGGAAGGTAAGTTGCACGAGCTGATATCCGTCATGGCGGACAAACAGCTAGACGTGCTCTGTGTAACAGAGACCAAGCGAAGGGGCAGCGACGCCTGCGATCTTCCTGGTGGCGGGATGGCTCTGTGGTCTGGTGTACCACAGAGCGATCGAGCCAGCATGGGGGTAGGAGTACTGCTGTCCTCTCGCTTGGCCTCAGGTGTGAAGGATTACGGAATGTATGATCCCAGACTTCTTTGGGTCCGTATAAAACTTGGTGTCACCAAGGTATTCATGGTTGTAGCATATGCTCCCGTAGGATCCTCGGTGGCATCAGACCTAGAGAAGTTTTGGGATAATGTTAGGGAAGTTCTGGATATGGCAGAAACCAGTGAACGCGTGATTGTATGCGGAGATTTGAACGGATGGGTGGGGACCAAGCGTCCCGACTATGAGGACGTACTTGGTCCATTTGGTGATAAGAGAGTGAACGACGCAGGTAGGCTCAGAGCGGATGTATGCATGAAGAGAAACCTTATTGTGTCAAACACATTTTTCCAACATAAGGACATCCATACGTATACATGGAGAAGGAATGAACAGAAAAGTATAATAGATTTAATTTTGGTAGACAGTCGCCTCCGAAGCAAAATATTGGACGCAAGAGCCTACAGGGGCCCCACAGTCGATACGGACCACTATCTCGTTATTGCGAGATTTAGTGGTCTGTTCAAAAAGTGGAGGCACTGGCGAGAGCGTGTCCACTTCGGAGGGCTTGAAAGAATAAAGGTTGAAAGGTTGCAAGAAGAGTGTGTAAGAGAAAAGTATGCAGAGGGTGTCCGAGAACGCCTGACGATGGCAAGCCAGCCGCAATCGGACATTGAAGAATGCTGGAGAGTATTGAAAGAGAGTATGGTAGACGCAGCGAAAGAAGTATGTGGAAGTTCAAAGAAGCATAGAAACACAAATGGTGATGCATGGTGGGATGCGGAAGTGGCAGCTTCCGTAGAGCAAAAGAAGAAAGCGTGACTGGACTATGTCTCTTCTTTGAATCTGAATGACAGTATGACTGAACAGAAGAAAGAAATATATCGGCAATGTAAGAATGACACCAAGGCCTTAGTGAAAGAGAAACGTGATAGAGCAAGTATGAGTGCAGAAGATAGGCTGACTAAAAACTTCGAGGGTAACACCAAACTCTTTTGGAGGGAGGTGAAGAAGTCTCGGGGTGGTTGGTCAGCCTTCAGAATGAATAAAATAAGGTCTAAAGGTGGAGACATTCTTACACAAACACAAGACGTGTTAAGCCGATGGAGTGAATATTTTGGCGATATGTATGCGGATGCTACGGTTGGCGCCGGTGTTGCATGTGGTCTAGTAGATCAACATTCGGCGACGGCGTCCTCCGATGGCATCAGTATGGATGAAGTTGAATGGGCGATAAGAAGTTTGAAAAATGGTAAGGCAGTGGGCATTGATATGGTTCGAGATGATCAAGCTTGGTGGCTCCTGTGTCTGGGAGGCGTTCCTGTTGTTCCTCAATTTATGTTGGAGCTCGGGAATGGTTCCCGGGGACTGGAATAGCGCAGTCATCGTGCCTTTGTTTAAAAACAAGGGTTCACGTTATGACTGCGCAAATTACAGAGCCGTAAGCTTAACCAGTTTGGCAGCAAAAGTGTATGGTAAAATTATTGAAAGGAGAATGAGGATGGTGTCCGATGGTTCACTGTGTGAGACACAAGGAGGTTTCAGGAGTGGAAGGGGATGCATGGATCAAGTGTTCTCTCTGCGTAACATTGTGGAGAAGCATCTGGCCCTAGGTCAGAGGGTTTTCTGCAGTTTTGTGGATCTGGAGAGAGCATTTGACACGGTTGTACGAAAGGAACTTTGGGACATTTTACCGGAGTATGGTATTAACGGTAAACTGCTGCAGGCTGTGCAATCCAGTTACATGGGCTGTAGAGCCTGTGTGCGGCTGGATGATGGAATGTCGCCTTGGTTTGACGTCAATATCGGCGTTAAGCAGGGCTGCGTTCTATCAGCCAGGCTGTTTATCATATATCTGGATAAATGTCTCCAAAGGTTGAACGATATGAATGTGGGAGTCCAGATGGGTGACTCAGTGGTCTCTGCTCTGCTTTATGCAGATGATGCAGTTCTGCTGGCACAGTCAGCGACTGACCTGCAGACCCTAGTCTACACAATGACAGAAGATTGTAAGAAAAGGGGTCTACGCGTGAATATGAGCAAAACCAAAATAATGGTCTTTGAAAGAGATGAAGCCAGAACAGATGTAAGAGTAACAATAGGTAATGATGTACTAGAGCAAGTGGATGAATTTGTATATCTTGGATGTGGATTTAGCCGAGATGGACGGTACACCACTGATATAGAGCGAAGAGTGAATGCGGGAAATAGAGTGAACGGAGCGTTGGGGCAACTTCTCGGCAGCCACCACCTCAGCCAGAAGGCACGTGTAGCAATACATAACGCAGTGCTTGTCCCAACATTACTGTATGGAAGCGAGAGTTGGGTATGCAGAAAAGAGTATGAAAGTAAAATTAATGCGGTCGAAATGCGATCTCTTCGGAAAATCTGTGGAGTTAGGCTGACCGACCGCATTCGCAACGACGACGTAAGAGAGCGAGTAGGTATGAAAGAGAGTATTGGTGTAAAGATGCGAAAGGGAACGCTCCAATGGTTCGGACATGTGGAAAGAATGCCGAACGAACGTCTGGTTAAGAAGATATACAATGCGAAAGTGGAAGGATGTAGGTACCGAGGGAGACCGAGACTAACCTACCTACACGACACTGCGATCCCGAATACTCCAGAGAGTCGATCAGGGCCTCGTCTCCAGCTGGCCTTCATTGGCTGGCTAGAGTGGAAACCGAAGAGTGCCCGAAGGACTCTCAGCTCTGGCTTGCCTTAAACAGCTGGTCAGAGAGGGGTCGCCAGAGCTATATGCTCGGGGGTGGAAGTGTCATTTTCAAGGGCATAACTACGGGGAAACCATGGCTCTGTTTCTCACAGACTCAATGGTGAAACCGGCGCCGCACCGCTCGACACCCCTAGGCACTTGCACCAATGTCGCCCCCTGTTGCCCGTATGGCTTGTGTGCCTGTGGCGACTGTTTAGGGGGCCCATTCAGTAAGTTGGCGAGTCACCGTCTGCCACCGTTCATCTCTCAATATGGGTTTGAAGGCAGACGACAGTTAAAAATTCATAGATTTTCAAGATGAACCAGTCCACTAAGCACCCACTCCTATAATCAGATATTAGCTACCATAATCACACAATAGTTTTACACTTACCGCTGGCAGTCCACGTATGTTATGTGCAGACGTGAAATGTCATCGGTAGATGTCCCATATTTAGATTAAATTCCTCCAAAGGCCTCTGCGTGTTGGATCCATATCCCCATATAAGCCTCCCAAAGGACCGGGCATCTTCCCTATGGAAGATCCCGTGAAAAAAGGAGATACGTAATAATAAAACCTCTGGTCCAGTCGTTACCTCACCATGAGGCTAACACAAAACTCGGAGGAACATTATAAGGCTCCCTAAGTTCTTTTGATATAAAAAAAAAAGTATCACAAGATTTACAGGAAAGCCAATAAACCGCAGGGCAGCTTGTGGCGAGCTAAATGTGAGTGGCGACACTGCGGTCCTGAATACTCCAGAGATTCGATCAGGGACTCGTCTCCAGCTGGCCTTCATTGGCTGGCTCGAGTGGAAAACGAAGAGTGCCCGAAGGACTCTCAGCTCTGGCTTGCCTTAAGCAGCTGTTCAGAGAGGGGTCGCCAGAGCTATATGCTCGGGAGTGGAAGTGTCATTTTCAAGGGCATAATTACGGGGAAACCATGGTTCTGTTTAACGCAGATTCAATGGTGAAACCGGCGCCGCACCGCTCGGCACCCCTAGCCACTTACACCAATGTCGCCCCCTGTTGCCCGTATGGCTTGTGTGTCTGTGGCGACTATTTAGGGGGCCCATTCAGTGAGTGGCGAGTCACCGTCTGCCACCGTTCATCTCTTAATATGGGTTTGAACGCAGACGACAGTTCACAATTTCATAGATGTAAAATGAATCAGTCCACTAAGCACCCACTCCCATATTCATATATTAGATACCATCATCACACAATAGTTTTACACTTACCGCTGGCAGTCCACGTATGTTATGTGCAGACGTGGAATGTCATCGGTAGATGTCCCATCCCAATATTTAGATTAAATTTCTCCAAAGGCCTCTGCGTGTTGGATCTATATCCCCATGTAAGCCTCCTAAAGGACCGGGCATCTTCCCTACGGAAGATCCCGTGATTAAAAAGGAGATACAAGTAATAATAATAGTAATGCTTAAAAACGATATCAATACTAAAACACTGTAGTCTCTTCCATCGTCTTGGACATTTTTTTCCTAAACTCTTGCCTTTGGGCTTGAGGTATTTAATATACTTTATCAGGTTCAGTTTTTATTTTATATTGTCACATAGGAATGACACAATATTTCTAATAAGCTTTTCTGTGCTTTTCCGTGCTAAAACGTTGATTTTATCACTCGTTTTCTTAAATTTTAAGTAATGTTGTGAATCAATTTGTGGATGACATCACAACTTGTGGTATCTGATGTAACAGAAAGAGTGCGCCAACATGACTGCGTTTAACTCTACCGAAAATTATATTGATTTTTAATATATTTTTTAAAGTTAATTATTTATATTTTGTATGTGTTATATTTATTTTTGGTAATGTAATAACTCGAATGCTCCGATGGTTCGGACATGTGGAAAGAATGCCGAACGAACGTCTGGTTAAGAAGATATACAATGCGAAAGTGGAAGGATGTAGGTACCGGGGGAGACCGAGACTCACCTACCTAGACCAGATTGGTCACGTGCTGAAAGAAGGTGGAGTCCAGAGTCTCCGAAACCGGCGAACGTGTATGAAGAGAATTATGAATGTTGAAGAAGCGAGTGAAGTATGCAAGGATAGAGTTCTCTGGCACTCTGTTGTCTCTGCCTACCCTGCAAGGGATATGGCGTGATGATATGTAAGTAATAACTCGTAGAAACGTTTAAAGAAAAAAGAAGTATAGGTATGTACTTCTTCATGTACATTTCTTTCTCTTTCTTGTTAAAAAAAAATACTTATTTTAATCAACCCTTACTAGCTTGTGGTAGTCGTAAAATTCGTTTAAGTTTCTCACCAGGAGAATAGACAGCAATTTTCTCCTGGGTAGTCCCTATATATGACGGCGACAGTCGCCATGCCTACCCAGCGTAGAAATTACGGCATTATTCCCTCATTTATGTCCTCTACATCCAATAATGTACGTCGAAACGCTGAATGATCATGATAATTTACGAGTATAAATGAATTATTAATTAAATTACATACAGACATTGTCACCCTTTGTGGGGAAGGTCTGTGTTCAACAGTTTTTTTTTCCGGTGGACCATGGAGATGGTCGTGCCCCTCTTAATCGGTCCGGGGCGACGGAAGAGACGGCGCGCGACCCCATAAACCCACTCTGTAAAGCTCCTCTCTTCGTCGTGCGAGCGGTCCACCGGAATCTTTGTTTTCGGTGGCCAGACATTGTCATCCTTTGTGGGGAAGGCCTGTGTTCAACATTAGAAGATAATAAGCTGTGGGTTATTGGGATTAAAAGAATAGACAGACTCAGTTTATATACACACCACTGCTAGGATCAAACCTTCGCCACAGACGGGAAATTGACTTACTATATTATGCTGGTCAGATGTGTTGGCTTTTATTTCGAATTTTTCGCCTCATGTTATCTGCTTACGTCCCTTTTATCGTACGAGGTATTTTATGATCATCCACAGGAAAAGAACGGGTTGTAACCATTCCCGACTAGAAAAAAAGTATGGTTCAACCAGATCATGTATCTGGACCCGATCAGGATAGAATGAGGCATGCCGGATCCGGCAAACCCGATCAAGACCAGGTCTGGTCCTGATCAGGATAGCCTGATGTGAAATAACATCAAGGATAGCCTGATGTGAAATAACATTAACATGGTAAGGCATACCGGATCAAGATCAGATCAGGACCAAATAAGGATAGCCTGATGTGAAATATCATTAAGTATGGTAAGGCATACCGGATCAGGACCAGGTCAGGACCAAATAAGGATAGCCTGATGTGTAATATCATCAAGTATGGTAAGGCATACCGGATCAGGACCCGATCAGGACAGAATGAGGCATGCCGGATCCGGCAAACCCTATCAGGACCAAGTCTGGTCCTGATCAGGATAGTCTGATGTGAAATAACATCAAGTATGGTAAGGCATACCGGATCAGGACAAGGTCAGGACCAAATAAGGATAGCCTGATGTGAAATATCATCAAGTATATAGTAAGGTTTGTAGTATATCAGAACCAGAAACGGTTTGCGTAACACAAAAAAAATATTAATTAAAATTCAAAAAAGTGACATAATTGTCATATTTATGCCACGGCGAAATTGTATTTGCATCAGAGGAGATTAATCTGAAATCTTTAATTAATCATATGTATTTAATAATAATAATAATGTTTAATTAATAATATAAAAATAATTTATATTTAAAGTAAAAAACAAAAATAAATAATATATATATATATATATATATATATATATATATATATATATATATATATATATATATATATATATATATATATATATATATATATATAAATGTACCTAACATTTGAAAACATAGATAGAAATATTATATTGTAACAACCATTCTAACATTTAATGTTTTGGGTCATAATAAATAGATGGCGTTAGTAAAATGACGTCATTATTTGAATCGCGGTGTTAAGATTCTCCGAAGCGTAATGACATGGCCTAATATTAAAATAGTTGTTATCGAATCAGATTAAAACAGATCGATCAGGTCATGGAAATTCAGGCGACAGTTGCAGTCGTTAGTATCTGGTGGTTGCGCGCACTGCATTCGGTGCCTACGTCATATATTAATTTATTTTTAATTTTTTACCTATTAAACATGTTCTTTAAGATATTCATGTTTTTTGAAAAGACCGGACTGGGCATACTCGTTTTGGATCAGGCAAGATATATAACGCAGATAATTGATTTGGTTCCGATCAGTAAAATTTCATAGGACCCGATCAGGAACGCCTGATCTGGACCCGATCAGGAATGCCTGATCTGGACCCGATAAGGTTTTCCTGATCGGGTCCAGATATATCTTCTGCGTTACATACCTTATCTGGTCCAGATCGGGCATGCCCGGTCCGGTCCTGCTAAGGAAGACGAAAAAATTTCTAGTCGGGTTGTATTGTTACTACTTCACCATAAGGAAAAAAGGATAAAAAGAATATAGATACATAAGGATAAAAAAAACATCATAATGAAGGGAATGAACGAGTCATTAATATCCGAATATAGAGTTATGTTCTACTCAGTTTTTCTTTTTTTTTTTAATTTTTTTATTGCTTATGGCGGCAAATGAGCAAGCAGCACACCTGATGATAAGTGTTACTGCCGCTCATGAACCTTTGTAGTACCAAGTGTATAGCTAGGCCGCTGCCTACCAATACAAACCCCAAACCCACCCAGTTAGGCTACCGGCTCTCTCGCTCACCGAACGAAGCGCAATAGCATATTGACATTACTCAGACGTCGATCTTCTGCGAGAGTGTGGGTACTACCCCGGACGGACGGACCCGCGGCTGTTGACACTAAAACTATCGATAGCGTGGTCCTACCACTATTAAAAGCCATGATATACCTAGATAGTTCACTAAGTAAAGTCATGGTATAGATAGTCCGCTTTAAAGACAGAGGGAGGAGGCAGGCTAGGTTATGAGGCTATACACCACGCTTAACCATCCGTCCTGTGCCTATCAAAGTTTTGAACATAATTAAAACATTAATTTCTCTTTGTTTCAGAATTTTTGAACTTACTTCGCAAATTTAAGCTCCGGTATGGCGATGCTTTTCGTATACATTTATTTTCCAATCCTTTTGTTATTTTGACGCATCCAAAATATATTGAGGTATGTATTTGTATTATTGTACATTTAATACAGGTTAGTTTTTAGGTCTCGAAATTTTTAGCTAACTGAATGTAGTGCAGTATATTGTAACTGATTAGACTTTGATTTTATTAGAGTGTGGTACTACCTTATTTTTTTTTCCGTTGGACTATGAAGGTTGTCGCCAAATCGGTCCGGGGTGACGGAAGAGACGGCGCGGGAACCCATAGACCCACCCTGCAAAGCGCCTCTTTTCGTCGTGTGAGCGGGGCACCGGAACCCGATCTTTGTCTTCGGTGTCTTGTGTGGTACTACCCTGGATGAGTCGATTTATTTATATCTATAAGCAGAAAAGCATGACTAGTATGTGCCATACTCACGCTGAACCAGTCATTGATGATAGGGATCGGGTCCGGAGTGTGATCATATCATAGCCTGTCCTAAATAAATGTGTGCCACACTACTCATCAATAGAAGATGTGCTTACATCATCATTATCATCATCTCTCATATTTGTCCCACTGTTGGGTTCGAGCCTCTTCCATAATGGGAGGGAAATTGACATATTATACCACGCTAGTCAGGAGTTTTGGTATAACATTTTGTTTCGAGCTTTCCTTCTCTCTCGCATGGATGTTATATGCGTTTTATATCCCTTAGTCGTCTCTTACGATCACTCACGCATAAGATAGGAGGTGGTGAATTGTATTCTTACTCCGTCACCACATGGATAGTGCTTTATCTTCGTTAATTATCAAATTATCAAAATAATAATAGATTTGCTTTATCTTCTTTAATCTTTAAACTATTTATCAAAATAATAAATGTGGTATCCAAACATTTTTAAATCCGGGTGTACTTTATCTTCATTAATTAAAAAAAAAAAAACTACCAAATATATTATTTAGTCTGTTTCTCCAGTTTATAAATTATTTGGAAATATTTTAAGAATGTAATAGGATCTTTTTTATCACCATAATGTTTTCTCTTTGGGATAATTTAAATTATTTTTTTAAATTTTATATCGTGAAAGTATTTTTCCACGCGGGTGAAACCGCGGCCAGAGTCTAGTTTTTTTTTACACCACATTGCACTAAGGAAATAATTCTTATATTGCGGAGAACTTAACAAACATCTAATTAACATAGACAAACTACACTCAGATTTAGAACAACACTGTGGATTACACAAAGTATCGCACTGCGCAGGAATCGTACGGGTAACACTGGCATGGAAGGTCGGTATTTTAATCACTACGTCAATTGTGCAGTCGATTTCTTATATATCCTGTTTATACAAATGCAATGTACAATGCAGGCAATAATTAAACTTGTTTTATATTATTGCCAGTAAACTACCTTTAGTAAACGTGTCATTTTTAATTGCAGCCGTTTATGACGAGTGTAGAATTAATTACGAAGGGCGTCTCATATAATTTTCTTACTTGTTGGCTCGGTCAAGGATTGCTCACTTCTACAGGTAAATTAGTTTTTCTATTATGAGTAATGTAAAATTCTATTACGAGTAATATCTATTTTCCGTGTGGTGACGGAGTAAGAATACTATTCACCACCCCATATCTTACCCGTGGGTGATCGTACGAGAGGACTAAGGGATATAAAACGCATACAACATCTATGCGAGAGAAGGAAAACTCGAAACAAAACCCTATACCAACACGTCTGACCAGCGCGGTATAGTAGGTTAATTTCCCTCCTATTACGGAGGAGGCCCGAGCCCAATAGTGGGACATTTATGGGCTGTAATGATGATTAATATGAGTAAATCGCGAGGAAACGCCAAGCGTCTCGATATACACGCATTAAACCCATTGCAGCGTTTATATATTACAGATGACTCGTCGTTATTCTAAATATTATTCCTATATGGACTAGCTACCTATGTAAGCCGCCATTTATCAGCCATTTACTCTCAGTAATAGGCCTCCGTATGAGGAAAGATGTCACAATCACCACGGATTCTATCGAATTTTTATTTGATTTTTATAATTTCTCATAATTTCGAACATTTTACAGAGTTCTTGGTTATGCGAGGACCAAAGTGTTTCACGTCCAACAAGTTATCATTATTACAGAAAATATCTATCCGCTGCCAGAATTAGTTATCAAATTTTGATACAAATACATTAGCAGTGCAAAAAGTAATTCTTGATCTCAGCTAATAAATGTCCCACTGTTGGGCTCCAGCCTCCTCCATAATGGGAGAGAAGTTGACCTACTATATCACGCTGGGTAGACGTTTGGTATAGGGTTTTCTTTCGACGTTTCCTTCTCTTGCATAGATGTTATATGCATTTTATATCCCTCAGTCGTATCTTACAATCACTCACGGGTAATATATGGTGAAGAATTGTATTCTTACTCCGTCACCACACGGACAAAAAGAAATTGTATCAAAAAAAAAACACAAAGCAGTTATGAGGACTGCCGACAGAAGTGAAAATTTAAACCTAATAAAATACTGAATATTATAAATTAAAATAGAACAACAAGTTTCAGCTAATTTCAAGACGATCACACTGTTTACTTCGCTGCATAGCAAGAATACCACGCGCATGTGCTTGGATCGACCGACTCACTCTCTTTTTCTCTCCTACTTTCTACCTTTGTGTATCTTACTTTCTCTCTACCGCTTTGGAATATTGGACGCTACTCGTTGCTAACGCTCGCACTGGTCTGTAACAGGTATACTACGCGCATGCGTTCGAGTGCCATTGTGTAAAACATTTAGCGCAACCTTGTTGGAAGTCGCATTAGAAGTTTCACTTCAAAAATATAATAACGATGATTTCGTAAATGTAGTTTTATTAGACATGTGTAATACTCGAGTAAACGTTAGTTGTCATTATTAGCACGCTTAACACGTCGATTAGAGAGTGCAGTTAATGCTGTAAGTTTCCTAGCAGAACACTGCTGCCCTTGTCCCAGCAATCCCTCGGCTGTTTCTTATGATTCACAGGGAAAAGTAAGGCGTGGTGACTCCTTATATTCTTAATGCATTACAACACGGACCATAAGCTCCCTAACAGCTCCTAATTGGCTATTAGAAAAGGATTATAAAAAATAAAAATAACACACAAAATTTACTTTTTAGGGCAAAGATGGAAAACTCATCGCAAATTCTTGACGCCGGCGTTCCATTTCAATATTCTTCAGAATTTCTTGCCAGTTTTTTGCAAAAACCAAAGAGTATTTACGGAAAAATTACGCAAGATGGCCGATGGAAGGCAGATTAATATATTTCCTATGGTGGCTTTAACTGCTTTGGATAATGTGACAGGTAAGATATCCATGACTATTAAGATCATATCAATTAAAATAACTGATATGTGTGGTTGTAATTTATTTAAAGATTTTATAAGGTAAAAAAACCAAGTTCTAAACAAAATTATAAACAGCTTACTTACTGTAATGAAATGCCTACACTAAAGATACCGGCACCGGCCCCGACTTCAAACCTATCAATAGGCAGCACATAAAAGTGATAGTATTTTCAGTTATTTTATACTTTTTAGTTTTTTAATGTCTATAATTGGTTTTTCTTTAACGACGACGTAAGAGAGCGAGTAGGTATGAAAGAGAGTATTGGTATAAAGATACGAAAGGGAATGCTCCGATGGTTCGGACATGTGGAAAGAATGCCGAACGAACGTCTGGTTAAGAAGATATACAATGCGAAAGTGGAAGGATGTAGGTACCGGGGGAGATCGAGACTAACTTACCTAGACCAGATTGGTCATGTACTGAAAGAAGGTGGAGTAAAGAGTCTCCGAAACCGGCGAGCGTGTATGAAGAGAATTATGAATGTTGAGGAAGCGAGTGAAGTATGCAAGGATAGAGTTCTCTGGCACTCTGTTCTCTCTGCCTACGCTGCAAGGGATATGGCATAATGATATGTATGTATTTATGTATAGATTTTCTATAAACTACAGTAGGACTTTTCTAGATTATATCAGGTATCTGTAACATTTCTTTGCTTTTTATTGTCATATATTAAATACTTAGTAGTTTTTAAGTAGCTATGGGTAGGCCTGCGAAAGGTATACGCTATTGCAGTAAGTTTAATGAATTTAATTAAGGTTACATAAAAAAAGTACCTTGTTAACACGTTAGAACATGTTAACACGTTGTACATGTTAACACGTTATAACATGTTTTAGCATGTGCGATAAACACAAGTACCGTCATGTATGTTATACACTTAATACAATCCTAATATTCACAAGCATAGTTCATAAGCATAGTGTCAGCCATTTTTTTTGACAAGGTCCATCAAATATTGTCATACTATGCACCGTCAATTGATCAGGACACCAGTACCGATTCTTTGACTTCGATGCCCATAGCTTCAGGAATGCTTATTAGTTTCTAGGCATAAGTTAAGGACATGTTAAGATTTACATCTAAGCTAATCTGTTGCTATTGCTCTTATCAGTCCTACCGCAATTTAGATATTTATTTTTTGTATAAATTTAGTTACTTCAAAGTACAAACCGACAATAAGCAAATAGAGGATGGTTAAATTATACAAATTTTAAAAGTATAAATGTGTTTCACTATTAACCTTCTAGTTAGATTTTGACCCTCATATAGTCCTAAACTTTTTAATATACACTAGTAGTTGGCTTGATTCTGGGTAAAGTTTTGTGTCATTCAAACTATATAACCATCTGGTTTAAAAGATTATGCTATACCATAGGCACCCAACTAGTGCTGCACTGGTCCCTAATAGGCGTCACAGCCTTTCGTGGGGGTGGTAGCAGCAGCAAAGGTAAATGGAGGGCCGTTATGACAGTCAAGTGGATCATTGCGGTGTATCTATTTAAAAAGAAATTTTATGTAATTAGATTCTTTGAGACTACCTCTATTTTTATGAAAAATTAATCACGACCCTTAGCCGGGATCACAAGGACCACGATAAAAGAGGAAAAGGGCGGCAGAGAAAGGAATGTTGGGGAGGAGAAAGAAATTTTTAATTTATGGTTATTAATGTATATTAGGCAGAAAAAAATGGTTAATTTGACCATTATATCTTATAGATATCTAAAAGAGGGGTGTAATTATTTTTTTCCTCTTAAAGTGGTCGATACTAACCGTACAAAGTTGGTAATCTCAGTGCTAGACGGTATTTATAAACTATTTCAGTGAATTAGGTGACAATATGAGTGTACACTCATAAGAAAAATGCTGTTTTTATGATGCATTTTAAGAAGAAGAGCGTATTTAATCATCCTATTTCCTATTATTATTACAAATGTGAAAGTTTGTGAAGATGTTTGGATGTTAGTGACTCGCTCACCAGCAAACTATTAAACAGATTTTGATGAAAATTGGCACATAGATAGACCATTTGGATTAACGTGTAGGATATTTTTGTCCCGATTATGTGTGAACAAAAGCTAGTGAGTTATATTATCGATGTAACTTGAACTTGGGAAATGTGCGCGCGCACCTTAGAGATCAGACATTCTCCAAAGGGTTTATGCTGTCTCTTAATCCGCATTGACCCAGTTTATTACGCAATGGCATGATGCCTTTTTTGACGTTAGATTAAATTAAAAATCGCTAAGAGTGAGTAGGTTTCGTTCAAAAATTATTTCGTACTTCATACAAAATCTAATCACACGCGCTTTTTAAATACCTTCAGTGAAAAAAAAAATACTGATAATAAGTCTCCTATATGGCGAATACCGTCAATTTTAAACCTTATTTTTACTATTTCTTGTGATAAAAATAAATACAAAGACTGAAAATTGGAATTAAATCCATTATGAATACAGCCCGTTGACAGATAGGTATATGGACTAACCAGGTAGGGTTCTGTTGATAACTTTTAGGTACGGTACCCCAACTAAAAATATATGTTTAGAATTTGTTTAATTTTCTACTAAATATTTTAATATATTCTTCACATTGTGGACCGCAGTACAGTACCCGTCAATAAATATTGTACATCGTCTCTTGGATAAAGACAATCGTCTATTTTCGGCTTCGTAGAGCACTGTCCTTGTCGCACACTATCTATTTGACATTACTCGAAGCACTAATACTTTGGTATCTTAAACGAGCAATTAAAGTAATAATGAAGTTTTGTTAGTAAGTAATATTATACTAAGTTATTAACGCTTATCAACGTTACACGAATAATATGCGACAGACACCACGCTCTACGAAGGCAAAATTAACTGGTTGTCTCCTTCTAAAAGATTGGTGTGCAATATTTATTGGGTACTGTACTAGGTATTATAAATTGTATTGGTTATTTACGAGACATTCAAGGAAAGGATAAATGCGAACAGTTTTGAATCTCCTATTAGTTCTTAATTAAGATTTTTAACATTTTTTTTTATAAGTGTGTCATATTAATGTTTCTTTTTTCTAGAATCTATAATGGGAGTTTGTGTAGATTCACAAAAGAACAGTGAATCGGAATATGTAAAGTCTATAGATGAGTAAGTAGATATTTTTATTGTTTATAATATTTTTGGATTATTTACAATATGTACGAGTATATAATCAGTGCTTGATAATTTGATTGCACAAATGGCATAATGGTTAGCTATTGATCTGCGGTGTTATGGGTTTAAAGTATCAAACCATCAGAAGATGTAGAGCAATACTTTGTGCAAACCTTAAATTGTTGTTCTCAGATTGCGTATAATTTGTCTCCATTAGTTTGTTTCATAATAGAAGGATTGATTTCTTAGTGCAGAATGTTGTTTGATCTGAAAAAAAATTCGCGACGGTGATAATTAACCAGCTCATTTATTAGAAGTGTTGGAAGACGTTACGTGAATGATAAATCGAACATTGAGCAAATATAGGTAAGGGGTATTGACCACACCGAAGACAAAGATCGGGTTCCGTTGGCCCGCTCGCTCGGCGAAGAGAGGCGCATTGCTGGGCGGGTTTATGGGTCGCGCACCGCCTCTTCTGTTGCCCCGAACGGATCTGGCGGAGTGTGACCATGCCATAGCCCGCGGCAAAAAAAAGGCGTAATGACCACATGATTTATAATAATAATAATATAATAAATTTTATTGGATTAAGTAACAATGACTCATTGTGTTAGTACGACTTACAACTAGGTTAGTATACATACAAAAACATTCGAACACATAAAAGGAATACACACACAGAAAATAAATAAATAATATCTAATTACATTTTACATTAGTCACCGCTGCGACATCCCATGGGAGACGGCACTACAGCGACTTAAATAAATGCAGTCAATCCTGCTCGCAATCATATTCAGGATACTGTTGGAGCTGGCCCGCACCCTGCGCACCAGAGAACCGCATCTCTTTCGCATTGTAGCGTAGAAACAATCTACGTGTGCATCGGCAAACATTCCTGATGCGCTACAGAAGCGGGGCAGCCCCACCAGCACCCTGAACGCATTGTTGAATTGGACACGGAGTGCGCCGTATGATCCCCTTGCACACCTAGCCCACAGGCTGCACGTGTAAAAGCTTGTACAGTAAGCTCGGAAGAGTGTGATTTTGACATTAAGTGAACATCGTGCAAACCTGCGGGCCAGCATGTTCGCCCTGATCGACAACGCCCTCCGCTCCCTTTCTGTATCGTCGTCGTCTTTGAGGTCAGGGGTCAATATGTGACCAAGATATTTAAATTTGAAGACTCTTTTCAATGGTATACCATTGAGTATGATAGGTGATATTTTATCAAGGGTTTTACCCCTGGCCTCAAAAACCATGACCTCTGATTTTTTACAATTGTATTTCAAGCCATGTGTCTTAGCGTATCTTTCACAAATGTCTATAAGCTTTCGTAAGCCACAAACTGATGCGCTCAGCAGCGCCATGTCATCAGCGTAGCTGATATTATTGACGCAAACGCCATCAACATAACAACCGACTCTGGCGCTACTGAGCTCACCAATTAGCTCATTAATGTACAGGTTGAAAAGATTTATGGATGATAAACAAGATTTTAGGAGTTATATTTCACGTTGTCTACCTTTGAATATCCTCAATATTATAATAAGATATGAGTTGAATTTATTAGAATTGCTTTTTAGAGGGATGTTAACAACATGCAGCTATAGTTAAGTGAAACGGAACGCAAAATATAATCAACTGATTTTTTTCTATAATTTATAAATATATTTATTTAACTTTTGTAATTTCTTAATCTTGAAGAATAGACTAGAACTAAAACTTCTGATTATTATTTTCCTTTAAACTTCTTAAGAGTTAAGAGATTTCATACATACATATCATCACGCCATATCCCTTGCAGGGTAGGCAGAGAGAACAGAGTGCCAGAGAACTCTATCTTTGCATACTTCACTCGCTTCCTCAACATTCATAATTCTCTTCATACACGCTCGCCGGTTTCGGAGACTCTTGACTCCACCTTCCTTCAGTACATGACCGATCTGGTCTAGGTAGGTTAGTTTCGGTCTCCCCCGGTACCTACATCCTTCCACTTTCGCATTGTATATCTTCTTAACCAGACGTTCGTTCGGCATTCTTTCCACATGTCCGAACCATCGGAGCATTCCCTTTCGCATCTTTACACCAATACTCTCTTTCATACCTACTCGCTCTCTTACGTCGTCGTTACGAATGCGGTCGGTTAGCCTAACTCCACAGATTTTCCGCAGAGATCGCATTTCGACCGCATTTTACTTTCATACTCTTTTCTGCATACCCAACTCTCGCTTCCATACAGTAATGTTGGGACAAGTACTGCGTTATGTATTGCTACACGTGCCTTCTGGCTGAGGTGGTGGCTACCGAGAAGTTGCCCCAACGCTCCGTTCACTCTATTTCCCGCATTCACTCTTCGCTCTATATCAGTGGTGTACCTTCCATCTCGGCTAAATCCACATCCAAGATATACAAATTCATCCACTTGCTCTAGTACATCATTACCTATTGTTACATCTGTTCTGGCTTCATCTCTTTCAAATACCATTATTTTGGTTTTGCTCACATTCACGCGTAGACCCCTTTTCTTACAATCTTCTGTCATTGCGTCAACTAGGGTCTGCAGGTCAGTCGCTGACTGTGCCAGCAGGACTGCATCATCTGCATAAAGCAGAGCAGTGACCACTGAGTCGCCCATCTGGACTCCCAAATTCATATCGTTCAACCTTTGGAGACATTTATCCAGATATATGATAAACAGCCTGGCTGACAGAACGCACCCCTGCTTAACGCCGATATAGACGTCAAACCAAGGCGATATTCCATCATCCAGCCGCACACAGGCTCTACAGCCCATGTAACTGGACTGCACAGCCTGTAGCAGTTTACCGTTAATACCATACTCCGGTAAAATGTCCCAAAGTTCCTTTCGTACAACTGTGTCAAATGCTCTCTCCAGATCCACAAAACTGCAGAAAATCCTCTGGCCTAGAGCCAGATGCTTCTCCACAATGTTGCGCAGAGAGAACACTTGATCCATGCATCCCCTTCTACTCCTGAAACCTCCTTGTGTCTCACACAGTAAACCATCGGACACCATCCTCATTCTCCTTTCAATAATTTTACCATACACTTTTGCTGCCAAACTGGTTAAGCTTATGGCTCTGTAATTTGCGCAGTCATAACGTGAACCCTTGTTTTTAAACAAAGGCACGATGACTGCGCTATTCCAGTCCCCGGGAACCATTCCCGACCTCCAACATAAATTGAGGAGCAACAGGAACGCCTTCCAGACACAGGAGCCACCCAGCTTGATCATCTCGGCAGACACCATATTAATGCCCGCTGCCTTACCATTTTTCAAACTTCTTATCGCTCATTCAACTTCATCCGTACTGATGCCATCTGAGGACGCCGTTGTCGAATGTTGATCTACTAAACCACATGCGACACCGGCGCCAACCGTAGCATCCGCATACATATCACCAAAATATTCACTCCATCGGCTTAACACGTCTTGTGTTTGTGTAAGAATGTCTCCACCTTTAGACCTTATTTTATTCATTCTGAAGGCTGACCAACCACCCCAAGACTTCTTCACCTCCCTCCAAAAGAGTTTGGTGTTACCCTCGAAGTTTTAAGTCAGCCTATCTTCTGCACTCATACTTGCTCTATCACGTTTTTCTTTCACTACTTTCTTTTAAGAGATTTCTATTTATTATAATTAATTTTTAGTAGTAGTAGGGCCACACTGTTGACAGTTATCGGTCTACCTACAGCCACGGGCCGGTCTATCCGGGTTAGTACCACACTCTCAAAGAAAATTAACTTCTGAGTAGTGGCAAGGTGCTGTTGTGTTTCGCTCCGTGTCGAAGAGTCTAACTTTCTGGGTGGATATTGGTTGGTAGGCAGCGGCCTAACTATAGCCCTAGTATGGCAAGCAACCCTGAGCACCAGTTACACTTATCAGGAGGTCTGCTCCTTTGCCAAAAAAATTACAAATGAAATTAAGAAAGTTCACAAAACAGTATATGTTCTCTGTTTCCAAACAATGACTGCACAGATATATAATATATACGAGTATATATATAAATACATGTTTTCTTTTAGAGTGTCTACAATTATCTCCGCGAGAATGCAAATACCCGTTATTGGTGAAGATCCAATATTTAATCTACTTCCTTACAAAACAAGACTAGATAAGTCATTAAAAATATTACACACCCAGTCATTGAAAGTGATTCAGGCGAGACGCGAGGAACTGAAGAAGGCTAATATTACTTCTTTAGATGGAAACAACGATATTGGTAAATAATTCAGACGTTGCTATAGTAGTATTAGAACGCAATGAATCCATGTATAAAAAAGACGAGAAATTCTAAAAAAATGATTTTTTTTTTAATTTTTTTTAATGGTACTTAGTTAAAAATTATGTGGTGGTAATTAGTTAAGTCCCCTTCAACGCAAGTCCTTATATAAAAGATAAGAGAAAACTTTCTATACTAACTCTCGTGGCCAACGTGGTATAATAGACCAATTTATTTTCCTTTGTAAAGCAGGTTTCTGTGTGAAATCTATAGTTATTAAAGAAGAAAAAAGTTTTATGAAAAAGTTGTAAAAATATTCTAAATTAAGATGCCTTTCATTTACAATTAATATAACAACATTTACTTTGAGGTATTAAAAATAAGCACGCGTTCTTGGATCTATTGTTGTTGGCTGAAAACAATGGACAAAGAATTGAAGAAGAAAAAATACGAGAAGAAGTCGATACTTTCATGTTTGAGGTCAGTGGAATTCTGCTATTTACCTACATGGTGACGGGTTTATAATACAACGTTTGTCCCTTTTGATATTAGCGTCGTAAAAATGGGTTGCGGTATCACGAGGGGAATGGATAGTTGCACACTGGGGATAGTTGCACACTCCAATCGGGTTGAGAGCCCTCAGCGCTCACCCACAGTCCGGGTAAAGTTGTCATAGCCATCTGAGGCTAACAACTAAGACACACAAAAAAAAAAAAAAAAAAAAAAGTTGCACACTCCTGGGAAGCCTATCAACTGTCTTTCAACTTACCTGTCTAACATTATGGAATTTTTATCTTTTGAAGAGGTTTGTATCCAACAGTGGATGTCTATACCCACATGGATGATGTTTATTAAAGCCATAGACGTCATTAGACGTAAATATAATGTATGTAGTGTAAATGCAGTAAAGACAAGCTTAGCACGTTTCTTTTACTTTTTAGGTGGTTACCTATACAACAAACTAAATATAAATCTAGATATACATCCCAAAAATAGATTCGAGTGCAAAAACGCTATACTGAAACCGAAAATATTATCAATACTCAAAAATAACACACACACACACACACGCGCGCACACACACACACACACACACAGCACACACACACATACACACACAGCACACACACACACACACACACACATAATTAAATAATCTAAGATTAAGTTTATTACCTCAATATTGAAGTTGCCGTGTATATATTAATAAGTTTCTTTTAACTACTAAGTATCTTTGTGCATCATAAAAAGAAGAGAGCCTGGAGATCTGTCATACAGGTTTCGAACCTACTTCAGACTCCAGCTCTCACAAGGTTAAACTAAGACAAATCGTGTACTGAGTATATTTAAGTAACCACTGTAACCTTTTGAGAGAAATAAATTATTTTTATTATTATTTTATCATTATTATTGACCCATAAAATTTTCAAACAACCATTCCAACCCACTATTTTGTTGGAAATATATATGTTTATTATTGCAGGGCCATGATACAACTACGTCTGGAATAGTTTATATACTTTACTGCTTATCGAAACATAGAGATGTACAGGAGAAAATTTACAACGAACTTATAACTATTTTTGGGGATGATATGAATCGCGATCCTGCTTACAGGTGATTATATTTTTCATTAAAGACATTACTGATAATTAATTGAATTATGATAATGATAAACAAAAAATAATAAGTATATCTAAAATCATTCATCAGAATCATCATCATTTCAGCTCATATATGATCCCACTGCTTGGCTCGAGCCTTCTAAACAGTGGGAGGAAAATTGACTTTTATTTTTTATCGCTGTGGAAACGCATTTACGTGCTATTCCCCGCCGGTGGCAGATGGGGGGAGTGTGGGACTCACCAGCCAGCTAAAACGCCCGACTGGAATAACCACTAAAACCAAAGTGGCCCTTTGTGCACTTTTGCGGGGTGTTGGAGTGATGATCTATTGACATTCGATCCCCGGCACCCCAACGCTTGGCCTACTGGCCATGTTTTGTTGTCCTTCAAGGTGGTAGGAGGAGGTGCGAATAACGGTGGCTCCTCCTCCCCGGTCGTCGACACCGGAGCGAGTCAGCGAACGCAAGCGCCTGGCGTGTCCGTTCTGCGGCTTCCTTACTTTCCATGATGGCCTCACAAAAGGAGCCATCGACAACCTCCTTATTTTCCATGATGGCCTCATAAAAGGAGCCATCGACGACCAGCACCTGTCGCTGTCAAGCATCTTTGAGATGACGGTCAACAGCGACAGGTCTCTCCCATTGACCGCGGAGAGGACGTAGCGCTGGAGCCCCCAGGTGGGGCATACCTCCAGAGTGTGACGCGCATCGTCTACTAGCGGGCCACGTTCATGACATCTTGGGGCCCCTTCTCTTCCAATTCTGTTTCCGAAGACCCCGTGTCCGTTAAGCACCTGCACCATACTAAGGCTTAGGCTGCCGTGCCTTCTATTATATTTTTATATATTCTTATTATATTAATAAATACGACAATATTTTTTGTTTAGTGAACTTCATCAAATGAAGTACTTGGAGTTAGTGATTAAGGAGTCAATGAGATTGTACCCTCCAGTACCACTCATTCAACGATTAATTGAGAAAGACTGCGGTGAGTTTAGACAATGATATATTTTTTATTAGATTTATAAAAATATATTATACTGTTTTGCCTGATTCATATCATCATCTCAGCCCATATATGTCCCACTGTTGGGCTCGGGCCTCCTACATAATGGGAGGGTGACCTACTATACCACTCTGGTCAGACGTGTTGGTATAAGGTTTTGTTTCGAGTTTTCTTTCTCTCACATAGATGTTATATGTGTTTTTATATCCCTTAGTCGTCTCGTACGATCATCCACGGGTAAGATAGGGGGTGGTGATTGTATTCTTACTCCGTCACCACACGGAAAATTTTGCCTGATTACACATAAGGTGTAATAACCAAGTATATTACAAGTATGAGATTGTGTAGAAATTCGTCTCTTCTATTTTAGGCTTTTTAGTCATTTGTTTGCTAATAACGTAAAATCTATTAAGACAAATTTTGTGATATTTAATATAGTGATAGTTTATACTCTGCAGTAACAGAAAGGATTTTTATTATCATCATTCGGCATATCACTGTCCACTGCTGGATGTAGACCTCCTTTATAAATAATCCACTTATTTGCCGTAATTGCCACTTTTGGCTAGTGATTTATTATACATTTCCCATAGCTGCCTACCAGTCTTGTGAGATCCTTTATCGATTTTTTTCTATTTTGCACGAGCCAGTAAAGGATGGTGACAATTGTATTCCTATCCCGTCACCACATGATAAATGAATTATATGAAATGAAATTAACATATAATATACTAGCTTCTATTTGTGGCTTCGCTCGCAAAAAGAGTAATTTTTCTAAGATTGAACTATTACACTGAAGACAAAAATCGGGTACTGGTGGCCCGCTCGCACGGCGAAGAGAGGAGTTTGCATGGTGGGTCTATGAGGTCACGCGCCACCTCTTCCGTCACCCCGGACCGATTTGACGGGACGAGACGCATCCATAGCCCACAAAAAAAGGTTGAACTATTATACTAAGGGAACATATTATATTATATCTATGTGCCAATTTTCATCCAAATTAATAGTAAACGCGTGTTCGAGTACATCCAAACAACTTCAAAATCTTTCAAATTCACAATATTAGTGTGTAAACCCACGCGTGAAAGTCAAATTAGTTCCGAAAACTTTTACAGTAATCTCACATTTATAGTCTCATAAACAAAATTTTACAGAGGTCGGAGGTTTGAAGCTAATTAAAGGTACATCAGTTGTCATAAATATTTATGAACTCCATCGGCATCCAGATTTGTATGAGGACCCTATGGAATTTAGACCAGAACGTTTCGAGACTCCTTTGAAGAATCCTTTCAACTGGCTCAGTTTTAGTGCTGGACCCAGAAATTGTATAGGTGAATATTTTATGTTTTTGTATATTTCGTTTTAAAATACTCATAGCAAATAATATGGGGTATAGCGGAAGAAAATTTGAAATAAAACCCTACCTATATCAATCCGTGAAATGATGAAAACCGATGGTGGATTTCCCTCTCATACTCAATACAGGTACGGAATCCTTTAGCTATTTAATAACCGTGGATTTTTTTATTGATGGGTTTGTGCTTCATTGTTACAATAGATTTTTAAATCTTCATCATCATTCTCCTACTCTTATCCTAATTACTTGAGGTTGACGCAATATGTACTCTTCTTCCATCGTAAATATTGTAAAAGTTATTGGCAATAGTTTTGATGACCGTATGACCGGCCACCTACCTGACGTTAACCCTCCTTGGGAATGTAATTGTTGATCTGACGGCATCAGATGGAGTTCGCCCAGGTCCATGAAGCTCTTAGTCTTCTTTTACGACATCCATGAGCGAAGTAAGGGTTGGTAGTATTCGTTGCTGCTACCACACAGCAAGAGAATATATTTTTAAATGTGTTTATGAAATACATAAGAGATAATTACGGGTCAGCAATTAGTCCACATCTATTAAAAGTTCGCTGCAAATACTATACCAATTAAATTACTGGATTACCTACCAATTAAATTCACCAATGATTTTCATGAAATAATCAATCAATCAATCAAAATAGTAAATAATTTAAATAAATAAAAATTACATTTAAATTCAATGTTTAATACTTTCAAAAATTAAACTATTCAAATCAATTATTCGTAATCGTAACGTATATTTTTGACCTAATCACTTTACGCATTCAATGAACCTGTTTAACCAGTTCTAATTTAGGAGGTTATGTTATCGTAAAATATTTCTCGAGGTAAATATATTTGCCGGAAATTATAAAATAACTACTTTTAACCATATTGCAACCTTGTGAATAACATTATAAATACAAACATATAAAGGAACTAAGTCCTGATTCATGTTTAAGCATCATTTTATATATTGAATAGCTTTTGGAATAAAACCAATAATTATTATATTGTGACAATTTATAAGTTTAGGAAACTAACAAATCTATTCAGCTAACACCGGATCGGAACGTGGCCACACGGAGAAAGATTCGGCTAGAAAACTCAGTAGCCTGCCTACTGATAACAACTGATCATAAACAATATAAAATTTTATATATAGATTCATTTCCTTTTTGAAATGGCAATGAATTTGTATTAAAAATGTGGGTCAAAATTTAACAACTGATACTGCAGCAGATAAATACAAATCTCTGTAAAAACGATGTGTTATTGGACATGAGACCTTAGTCCTCCCGTGACTATGAGCGCTGTAAAATGCTCAAAACGTCGGGAAATTAAAAATCAAATACAAACGCGATAGAATCCGTAAAAATAGTTTTATTTTATATGTGTAATACTCGTGTAAACATTAGAGATAATTATACTAAATATCTGCACATAAATAATTATAAATTGAACAGTAATTTGATTTTTAGTGTAATTAGAGAATAAGGTTGTTTTTTTGGGTATTACTATCGTCTCTGTGTAAAATATTGGCTTTATTTGTGGTGTTAAGGGAAAATAGATTTTAATTTATTATTCATAGTCTGTCATACAGACTGAATAATAATATATGTCTTTATACTCAAAGAGGTAACTAGAAGTATTACACAGGCATACTTTGCTTGACCGGACCGGGAATTAGTCTGGTCGCCCCGAACGACCACCGCGTGAGGACGACGCCCCGACGGTGAGCGAGGGTAAACCGCCGGGCGGGCCACCGAAGACAAAGACCAGGTTGCGATGGCCCGCTCGCACGTCGTGGAGAGGTACTTGTAGAGCGGGTCTATGTGGTCGTGCGCCACTTATTCTGTCGCCCCGGACGGATTAGCGGGGCGTGACCACTAAATAGCCCGCCGCCAAAAAAAACGGGCATACATTGCTAAAGCACATTTTTATCTTTTACATTGTATTTAAATTTTATATTATATCAAGGTTCAAATGGAGCACACACATTGGAGCTAATTATTACTGATCAACATGATCTGGTATTATTTTTTATAAAAAAAAAAAAACAGAAACGAAATAATAATAATAGACAAATCCGCTGAGTTTCTTGCCGGATCTTCTTAATAGCGGTCTTGTTCCAATCCGGTGGTGGTTTAATCGATTAATTTAAAATGTTTAAACTGATAATATACACTAATATATTATATTATAGGGCACTAGCCCTCGCAGGGCATATATATAATACATGAATTTGAATATCCTGACCTATCTGAATTTATATTTACTACCATTGTGTGGTATTTTGTCTTTCAAAAGAAATAAATTCTTAGTTATCTTGTAATTTAAGTTAAGAATAATGTTTCAACTGTGAACAAATTAAGCATTTTGGTCTACAACAGCAAATATTAATCTATTATTAGAATATTTTGCCTTGCAGAAAGAAGATTGTAACTGCCAATCGTCAATGTTAATCGATATCCGATATCGATAAAGATGATTATTCAGCTTTCCTGGAGGTTTCAGTCTCAGTTTCCATTTGCTTGAGACTAACATTACATTACGAAAAATATGTTATATCTTTGCTTACACTTTCCGGAGCAAAGGAAATCGTATACTCCTATAAAGAATTAATCTAAGAATAAATTTAAGTTGTAAGTAACGTTAGTAAAAATGTTTTTTATCTTTATTTTAAAGGTCAAAAATTCGCCATGATGGAGATGAAAGTTGCCATATCGGAAATGGTGAAGAACTTCATAGTATTGCCAAGTGACAGTGTGCCAGAGTTGTGTGCAGATCTCATTCTACGATCTAAGAACGGCGTCAATGTCAGGTTTCAGCCAAGACAATAAAGTGTAAAAAAATAAACGAAATAATTGTGCAAATTTATTATAACGATATAATTCAATATATATTGAATATATTAGTAATATTGCTTCTGTTGTAAATAGCAAGTGCATAATTTACAAGGTAACATGAGACAAAATTACTAAAAACCTAAAACTTTTTTATCCAATCGCCATTGAAGTGTATTCTTCTAAAAATTGTATCACAAAATTACCCCAGCCATTTCATATATGTATATTTTTTTATTTATTTATTATGACGTTAAGTACCTATATTGTATTGTAACGGTGCTGGGATAAAATAAAAAAAAAAACTCATCAATTTAATGGTTTTATTTTTCCATACAAATCTCATTCTAACATAATGTTATATCAAACAAAGTAGACTATAATATACAAATTAGGGAAAATATTTGAAGATGTTTTCTTTTGATTTAAGATTTTAACGCGATTATTCACAATTCACATATACACATCATCATATCAGCTCATATTTGTACCCCTGTTGGGCGCCACCTCCTCAATTGCATGCCATTTAGCCTACTATATATATAGCACGCTGGTCCGACGGTTTGATATTGTACACCATGTATACCATCAAATCATCATTCTCCTATTCTTATCCCCATTATTTGGCGTCGACGCATAAATAGTTTTACGTCAACCCTACTTGAGTATGCAATTATTGACCAAACGGTATCAGGTGGATTTTTTCTAGGATAACAGAAGGCCCTTACTTTACGGAAAGCAAGAACAAAGTAAAAGCTGGTAATATTAGCTGCCGCTAAGACACAGCATTGTACGTCATGTATATAGTATGCGCTAAAAACAAGGAAACTATAAATAAGTTATCAAATCTAAGTATGCTTCTTGAAGAAGCTTCACCCCAGAAACTGTGATTATGCAAGCGAATAGCCAAAATCCTTACACAATCAGCATTGTTTGTAAAAATAATCTATTTATAACATTATTATATTAAAATAAAAATACATAGAAACTATAAAATACTAATTATATTTAAAAAAAAAACAATTACTTTTCATATTACATTATATTTTATGACTTTTTCGTTCGGTGAGTGAGAGAGCCGGAAGCTCAACTGGGTGGGTTTGGGGTTTGTATTGGTAGGCATAGGCAGGTTATCCGAGTGGTGACGGAGTAAGAATACAATTCGCCACCCCCTATCTTACCCGTGGGTGCTCGTAAGAAACGACTAAGGAATAAAACGCATATAACATCTATGCAAGAGAAGGAAAACTTGAAACAAAACCCTATACCAGGGGTCGGCAACTTTTTGAGTCGGCAGAGCCAAAAATTAGAATTTATAAAGGTTTAAAGTTTTTAAAGAGCAATTTTTTTTTGCCAACAATAATTTGTGCCTAATCCTCATTAATCAATTCGCAACCATTTTTAAATGTTTTCTTTATAAAATATTTTTTGCGTATAGAACTAAAGGACCGCAACTTCACGAAGAGCCGTATGTGGCTCACGAGCCGCATGTTGCCGACCCCTGCCCTATATCAACACATCTGACCAGCGTGATAGAGTAGGTTAATTTTCCTCCCATTACGGAGGAGGCCCAGGCCCAGCAGTGGGACATATATGGGCTATGATGGTGATTATGATTGGTAGGCAGAGGCCTAGCTATACCCTTGCAAGGTCTATGAGCGGCAGAAACACTTACAATCAGGTGTGCTGCTTGCTAGTTTGTCACCATTAACAAAAAAAAACATACATTATAAAATTATATTCACTAATAATAAGTAAAAACTTTAAATATACGTCATCATTATTATCTTTTTGTTCGTATCACAATTATTGGAAAAGTTTTAGCAATAGTTTTATGACCTGCTTGACGTAACCCTCTTTAAATATGTACCTACATATTTAAATTTAGTGAAGCATACATATAATAAAAGAACTAGTATCTCGTTTCTTTATATTAGCGTAATGTCTAGTAATTATAATAAATACATTTATTATTTTTTTATCTCAATAAATTATTAATTCAAACTCAACAACTATAACTGGGATTTCTGGCGAGAATATGAAAATGTTTTGGGGTCAGTAGATGGTTTTGTATTAAATTTTTATTAAATAATTTTGATGACATTTTATGTAAAGTGATTCGAACGAACCCCTAGAATGTAGTGAATATGGTATAAAAGTTTATAACGTTTTCGTTTATCCACCGAAATTCTCAGAAGATACCATTAGCAGTGTGGCTATAGCACTGTTGATAGCGATGATTTGACTTATTGACAGACAATGACTAATACGAAGAGACTAAAGGCGTGAAGAAAATTATAATCCGACTCTAGCAACAATGACGTATAATTAGTTGATTGCCAATACAAAAAAGAAGAAGATGAAGAACTATAGCTGGAATATACAAATGTTTAGTAATTTTATTAGTGAAATTTGCATATACACATCTTATTATTTTTTATACCATCAACGCCTACTATTTTTGCATTGCAATATTATATTTGCAATATAATAAATGAATTATCTGTATAAAAATATTGATTACTCTTTTTAGATATGAATTGAATTCTCTCTCGTGTGCATAAAGAAAACAATGTGTCTCACCGCCATTTGCCGTGGTAGCCGTAAAGCCGACTGAGTGATCACTATGAGAATCGATAGCAGTGTTCTTTTGGTAAAAATATAAAATCAATTGTGACCATCAACTCACCTGCCAAGCTTGACAATCGAGGTCTATTCCCATCAAACGATATCAGAAGCCTGGTTAGACTTCCTAGTATTTAAAAATAAACATCTGCTACTTCATACACGACATGCTACCTGCTTGCTTCAAGAGACATCTGAGTATTGAACGAATAACTTAAGCCGTAGAACAAAACAATACAACAACAATTACAACTTATTAGCTGTTCTAAATAATTTTAAATCAATGATGCTCACATTCCACGATACCCTGGAAAAACAGGCATTTTGTCGCAATTTGCCCATATTTTGAGAGTGGATTTGATGCAAGCTTAAGCTCTTCTTCAAGAATAAACGCGCACACATGTGTTTTATTACAACTCTAGATTTAGGTATCTGTGGCCAGCGCTCATAGAGGCCCGAGATTAGGTAGCACTCTTCGGCTTGCCGGGCGGGCCACCGAAGACAAAGACTGGCCTCCGGTGGCCTGCTCGCTCGGTGTGGAGAGGTACATGTAGGGCGGGTCTATGGGGTCGTGCGCCGCTTCTTCTGTCGCCCCGGACGGATTAGCGGGGTGTGACCACCCCATAGCCCGCCGCAAAAAAAACCATTCGGCCTATTGTTCATTACTTATTTACTCTTAGAACTCACAAAATCCTCTTCATCACAGTCCATAAATGTCCCACTGTTGGGCTCGGGCCTCCTCCGTAATGGGAGGAAAATTAACCTACTATACCGCGCTGGTCAGACGTGTTGGTATAGGGTTTTGTTTTGAGTTTTCCTTCTCTCGCATAGATGTTATATGCGTTTTATATCAGTTAGTCGTCTCGTACGATCACCCACGGGTAAGATATGGGGTGGTGAATAGTATTCTTACTTCGTCACCACACGGAAAATCCTCTTATAAATAGATTAGATATAGTTATCATTAAATAAACTTACGTATGTTGCATTAAGACATGCTTCTCGGATCTCGAGTATATAAATAACAGTATTTATACTAAGCTAAAAATATTTTTCTTCTATAACATCTATTAAGAGAGTATTTTTATAAATACACTTTCTAAATTATTTCAGTGAGTTCTGATATTACAAAAGTTGGGATCCAAGTTACATCAAAGTAGGTCTCGACCAGTGACACTTTACCAAACTAATTTCGACAGTTTGTGAAGGTTTCAATCCGTGGTTACTTGAAGCAAACAATAATAATAACAGTTTTGTTTGGGTTTGAAATGTTCCCAAGCCATCCTCATTCCAGGCGCTTCTATCCTTTATGCAAAATGAAAGCTATTATGTATGTAATAAGCAACATGTATGTGCTAAATTTACATAACAAATTAACATTATATAAAACCTTTTCAATTAAAGTACTCGTCATTTTTTTATTATTATTTTAACAATATTTGAGATTGCCAAGGATTCCTAAGACGGGTTGACATCAGACAGACGGTCGGTCATGAAACTATCGCCAATCACTTTTGTATTATGTACACTGGAAGTGGAGTACATATTGCGTCTACTCCAAGTAATTAGGGTAAGAGCAAGATAGTGATTAATAATATTTGAGAAAAATAATCCAAAAATTTCTTTTTTGTTAAACAGACACACATTTTTTTTTCTTTTTGCGCTGGACTATGTATGTGTCTCGCCCCGCCAAATCAGTCCGTGGTGACGGAGGAGGCAGCGCGCGACCCTATAGACCCACCATGCAAACTCCTCTCTTCGCCTTGCGAGCGGGCCACCGGTACCCGATCTTTGTCTTCGGTGGAAACAGACAAACACCCTGCGCTAAGTAAATAATCCTTGTATTGCAGGGGAGTTTACAAACATATAATTAACGAACACAAATTACACCCAAACTCAGAACAATAATTTTTAGATAGCACAAAGTATTGTCCAGCGTGGGAATCCAACCCACGACACTTGGCATGATAGTTTGTTATTTTAACCACTACTCCACTTACGCCACCTGCGCAGTCATGTTTTCAGACCTTATATTTATCAGATCAGATCTTATCTATATCTGATAAGATTATTGTACTTGATTCTCCTATTCCATACAAAATCGCTTAGCAGCAACTAGCTAAAGCTTTTTTTAAAGACCCTGCACTATGGAAATAGTCTGGGTATTGCGGGGGACTTTACAAACATATAGTTAACGCAACAAATTACACCCAGACGCAAAAGCAACACTTTGTGGATCGCACAAAGTGAAAATGGCAATCGAACTACGGCACTGGCACGGAAGGTCGGTATTTTAACCACTACGCCATCTGTGCAGTCGCGCTTGGTGGGCGTGTAGTTAGTATTTTCTTTCTAGTTTACCTTTTCCTGCTATAATATGTATTAATTGTTTATATCCTTTGTCTGTCTATGTTTTTATGGGATTCTCATTCCGAAATCTGTCCATATACCCCAGAGCGCACTCCACTTTACACAGTTTTTTGTAAAAAGGTAACCGGCACTGAGCGAATGATGCTTATATTGCGGGGAACTTTAAAAGCATATAATTAACAGATATAAATGCAAACTAATTTCTAATTTGCATTTATAAACTACAATAATTAAATAACAATTTATGAATCACATATGCATGAGAATTAAACCCACGAAAACTGGCGCGATAGACCAGTATCTTAACTATTACGCCATCTTTGTAGTTAAGAAGAAAGAAGATGGGAAGTGCGAAGGTTCAGTAACACAAACACGAAAAGAACAGGCCACTATATGTGGTTGGACAGAGAGTATTAAGAGAAGTTAATTAATAAACATGAAAACTAAATCCGTGTGGTGACGGAGTAAGAATACAATTCAGGGGGTGGCCCCTATCTTATCCGTAGGAGACGACTAAGGGATATAAAACGCATATAACATCAATGCAAGAGAAGGAAAACTCTAAACAAAACCCTATACCAACATCCAGCGTGGTATAGTAGATTCATTTTCCTCCCATTACGTAGGAGGCCCGAGCCCAATAGTGGGATATATATGGGCTGTGATGATGGTGATGAAAACTAAATTTCACTGGACTTCGATACTGTAATGCCTTTACAGAAATTAAGTTTTAAATTTAAGAATATCTGTGCGAATAATGCTTCCCGTTTGTAGTACATTACGTATATACTCGTATCCAGTAATGGCATGTCTATATTGTTTATTTGTTTTGACTTACATTTTTGTGATACACGCAAGACTTGTTGCAAGAATACTTACTTAGTGATAGAATGTTTACTTAGTACGTTATTAAAGGAGAAAATAATCTTTAAATTGACGTATTAAATATTAAGATAACTACTAAACACTAAGATAAATATAAAAATACAGGATTAGGTATAATATTTCATAATGATAAAGAAACCCTATTGAAAAATAACAGGTGGATGATTTTTAATGTTTAGACATTGGTTAATAAGAAAAATATATTTATAGATGTTAAAATCCATATAGGGCACAGTAATCCTTACTAATATTATAAATGCGAAAGTAACTCTGTCTGTCTGTCGCTCTTTAACACCAATAATACTGAACAGATTTAAATGAAATATAATACACAGATAGTCTAGAGACTGATAAAGGACATAGGCTACTTTTTAATGCAAAAAAAAGGGTTGTAAAGGGGGATAAAAAGTTGTAAGGAAGTATCGTCATTTTTAAGTCAGAAGCTTGAAACTTATTTTTAGGCTATTGATTAGATATAAATAAATATGACATTAACATGTTGTAAAAATTTACCCTTAAGGCGTAACATAAAAATAGGGAATGAAAAACTTTAGGAAAGTAACCGTTTACGCGGGCGAAGCCGCGGCCTGAAGCTAGTATCTACATAAGTATAAAAATTAAGTGTATCCAATTAAATCTAAGAAGGTTTATTTGTTATCGTTATGACAAGATTCTCGAGGGAGTAAGTTAGTACCACAATTTCTACTTCCCGGTTATAGAACTTTGGATTATTACTGAGAATTAGCTGATAAAAAACTAGTCCAGTTCTCCCGTGACCATGAACGCTATAAACTGTTCGAAACGTCGGGAAAAATAAAAATGAAATGTAAACGCGATAGGATTCGTAAAAGTAGTTTTATTTCATGTATAATAATCATGTATAATACTCGCGTAAACATTAGAAATCATTAGATAAAAAACCCAACAAATCGGTATTCGGGCCTCTGTGGTTTTACGTTAAATTTTCGCATACTTATAACAATAGACTAATCAGACACGAGATCTATGTCTTAAATGATTAAAGTTTTCTAAATGATTCATCATCGTCTCAGCTCATATATGATGACCCACTGTTGGGCTCGAGCCTCCTCCATAATGGAAGGAAAATTCACCTATTATACCACGCTGGTCAGACATGTTGGTATAGGGCTTTGATTCGAGTTTTCCTTCTCTGGCAAATGCGTTTTATATCCCTTAGTTGTCTCTTATGATCACCCACGGGTAAGATAGCGGGTGGTGAATTGTATTCTTACTCTGTAACCACACGAAAATTCCAAATGAATTCCAAATGATTAAGAAGTAAGAATGAAAAGGTTGGTGCCCATTCTCTTGATGATCACTCAGTAAATTTTTGCGACTCATACTTGAAAATAAGGTATGGTGAAGTTCTATATTTTTTGTACGTCATTGTAGCAATTACGTAGTATGTATATACTTTTATATTTGATTCAAAGCATATTAAACAAAATTCATTGTAGCTTTGTCGTCTGACCTATATTCTCCTTGGACAGCTACGTGTCCCGCATTAACAAAAATAAATTGGCATTAACATAACAAGTATATTTATATAATTCACATATACTTAATAAATTAAAATATTTAATAAGAAATGACCTTACGTAATAAAACAATATCTTAGACTACATATTTTAATCGAATTTTTTCATCTATGCATTTATCGACATCGTCAGAAATAGATTTCTCCACGAGAAGGCAGTCTTGAATGATGTTGTGACGCCTATATGCAATCGGTGAACAATGTCGTTTCAAGTTTAGTCATTCATCATCATCATGGATCAGCCCATAGACGTCCATTGTTGGACATAGGACTCCCCACGAGAATGCCTCTTAGAACGATCTTGCGACACCTGCATCCTTGGTTGCTTCATAATGTCATCAGTCCACCTAGTGGGAGTCGTCCTATTCGCTGCGTCGTTCGATGCGTGGTCACCACTCAAGAACTATTTTTCCCAACAGTTGTCGACGAGCGATGTGGCCTGCCTATTGTCATTCATCATTGGTACTTGATTGCATTTAAACAAGATATGATGTCAGGCGATGGAATGATTGTAAAATTTAAACGAAATTTTTGCAGTACATTATTATTGTTCTGCCTGATGTATTTCTATAGAATTATAGATATTTTGACGCTCTATGTAGATTTAAATAAGCGCGGTATTGTGACGATTTTTAACGAAGTTTTTGCCTTACTGAATATTAATGAAAGTTCAGACAGTAAGTATATTTTATTATGCATCGCCAGTCCGACGCGATTTAAAATTTAAATCGCACACCAGCTTATCTGTGAATTCATTTGTTACTAGTTTCAGTGGAATAAAATGTTCACATAAAGATTCGTTTAAAAGTTTCGACATGGACCGCAGTTGTAACGAAATCCAGCCGAGAGTATTTTAATGCCCTTAGTAAAATACTAACTTTATGAAGGTCGGTTGGTTGGGTTTTATATGACCGTTGCAAAACTTTAGTTTTCGGTTTATAATCTATCTACATATTTAATAAAATTAACCAAATAATTTTATAATATTGGTATTATTTTTTTTATTAAATATCGTTCATCATATTAAAAGCTAAAAGCAGGGTAATATTTCATAGTGTTAGTTGTTTTTATCTGAATTCGTTTTTACTTTAGTCTGTTCTCAGCTCACGTCTTTACTATCCGTTGCTGAATATAGGTCTCTAAGTGGGATAATGGCTTGGTTACTTATTATGCCTTAAGTGATACCTAAGATTTAGGAGTCGTTGCTGAAAATGGGTTAACTTAAGAAAGTGCGACTTCCCATTTTCCTGGTGATCTCTTTGCCGGTTTTAAGACTTGCCTGAGTAAGTGAGTGGCGATAACTAGTTGTTATTTCAACTAGTCTTTGAATGAAGAAAATTGTTAATATTAGCGAAGTTAAATATAATATACGCAGAAATTTTCTTTTCATTAGATATTAAAACTTTAAAGTGAAAATCAATTTTACACTTATTTTAAATACTTAAAATCCTAATGACTTCTAATGCTTACGCGAGTATTACACATTTGAAATAAAACTACTTTTACGGATTCTATCGCGTTTGTATTTGATTTTTAATTTTCCGACGTTTCGAGCACTTTACAGTGATCATGGTCACGGGAGCACCTCCCGCGATAGAATCCGTAAAAGTAGTTTTATTTCAAACTTAAAATCCTAAAGTTTATAATGATGACACTGGATACATTAATCCAGTGACTAGTAATATCGGTCTCATAATTAAGCTCAAAGTCACTTAGTGTGCTATGGAGCGCACTAGGCTCGGAATTTCTCTGCGAAATCCATAGAAGAACGGGTGTAACTAACATAAAACGAAGAATTAACAAGTTTAAGATCAGAAATAATATAATCTCAAAAGTAAGTAGATACCAATTCCACTCAAGCACAATTTGGGTTACAAATAACGCAGATTAAACAAAGTACTTAAACCTCAGCACCAAACAAGCGAAATAAAACTGTAACTGAAACGTTTATCTTGATATATACCACACAAACTGTCAACACTTGATAAGGGTACAAGGATTACATGCGCCCCTTATTTGTTTTTGCTGTACAACCTATGTTTGAACCATTTCAAAATGATTTACCTGATAAGACTTACTGGATAATTGGATAAACTTTATTATGAAATTCCATTAATCATAAAGTCATAATTAGTTTTATACCCTTGGAAATATGAATAGAGATTTCCTAAGGAGGGTTGACGTCAGGCAGGCGGCCGGTCATAAAACTATTGTCAATAGCTTTTGTAATATGTACTCGTACATATTGCATCGACCCCAAATAATTGGGACAAGAGCAGGGGAATGATGATGATGATGGAAATATGAATAGAGATGTAATATATCATGTTTTAGGTACACGAAAAACACGAAAATACTAAATATAATTTCAGTACCTAGGAATGCTAAATTGTATAGTGAAATCTGAAAATGAAGCAATCTTTATTTTATATTACACTAGCAAACTCAGCCAATTGGTTTGTTTGTGGAAGCCGATATATCGCAGAACCGTCTGGTGGCGAGTTATATCAATGTGGATAGCATATAAACCTTCTCTGTGAAAATATACATACATGTACATACCAATTTTGATAATGATCAGTCAAATAGTTTCTGAGTTTGGCTAAGTCATATATACAAACATCCTCTTTTATAGATATAGATTGTTCAGCTGATTATCCATTTATCAATTCATCAGATATCCACTCTTGGACAAAGGCCTCTAACTAGGGAAGATGATATTATAATCGTCACTGTTAGCAAGCGGTTTGATGATCGCAGTTCGTCAGAGCGTTATTGCCCACTTCCCTCGTAAGGAAAAAATGGTGAAACTTGGTATTCTTTCATTAACTATGATTTAATTGAGAACACCCCGCAGGTTGATATAAGCTAATATCAAGAAAACCTGTGAAGCATTTGTACCATTGGTTGAAATTAAGACCCGTTTTAAGAATCAGACTTAATAGCACAGTTTTGATTGTCAACGATTTTAATTCAATGATAAACTATAAAATATTAGATCAAAATGTCAGCTACACGAAATTTAGAACTATTCCAGTCATATCAACGCATTTATTACTAATCATAAAAAAGGAATCGTTACTCAAAGTACATTACATTTCTGTTATAAACCCCAAGCAAGATCGCTGTCATAAACCGACCCTTATGTTTTACGGCTCCCGGACACTTCAAATAATATCGTTCAGATTCTATGAGACGTAATAATAACTAGCAATATCAATGCGACCAAGTCTTTACTGCATAAATGATGTATTTGAAACGGCTTTTAAAAAGGGTCTTCTTTTGAGGTGGGCAATGGCTTATGCTTGCACTGAATCTTTGAATCTAAGTTATAATCCACTAACAATTTACTGATGACTATTTGTTTGGTGATATAGAGAGTGTACAGGTCTCACCATCTATAGCAGACTCATGGGTATGATAAGAATATAGACAAAAGCGTAGGCAGTATTGTTGTAAGAGAAGGAAAAGCTTATACCAAACCCTCTCTCTAGCGTCATAGTAATTAAATTTTCCTCTCAATATAAAGGAAGCTTGTATACAACAGTGGCACTTATGTGTCTCGAAGAAAGAAAACACAGAATTATATTTTTTTATTTAGAAGTGACACTTACTATCTTCTCTCTTAGTCATTTTATTTTCCACAATCCTGCAATATTTACGGTCGTAGGCCCTGCAAAATTAGTTGTATCCCTGTTATTGCTGAGGTCCAGAAATGGCAGTTATCAATTATCATTAAGTCGGCTGCTTGTTCATCTGCTACCAATGACAATAAAAATAGCTTATGCTTCATACATTGTATTTGACGATGCTTTAGTGTAAAAGCAATCATACGTGATGGATATAGCTAACAAATTAATTCATATCTTTTTTGAATCGGCTTCATTAGTTTATTATAAGTTTGCCTATTCGGGAGTAATTACTCGATAGGGTAACTCACCAGGCGGACCATTGATATCAAGTCGGTACTGGTTACCTGCTAAAAAGTGAACTCATTTCAAGTAAAACATTCAATAAGGCACTAGATAGACGTGAGCGCAGTCAAGGTTCTTTAATAAACATGCGCGAAACAGTACTTCGCGAAGTGATGTGATATGGCATTACATTTCGTGCCGAGTAATATTACATTTAACCATCACTTCAAACAGCACAATAAAGCTCAAAATAAATATTGAATTGTCAGACACCGAACATTGCAGAAATGCAGAACAGTACACGGGTGTTCGCGTCATGTTTAATGTGATGTGTGATGTTTAATGTGATGTGATGTTTAGTCGCGTAATGTGTAATAAGTCAGTACACGATCGGGTAATATTACGTGTGATACATCACTCGCATTACTTACACATGTCTATTCTTTAATTGCCTTCTATTATATTCGTGAAAAGTTTATGTATTATATATTTAGTTGCCTCTACGGGTATAGTTTCAGAGAAGCCTATGATGGTGAATATATCAGTTGTTTTTATTTTAAGGATTGGAACGTTTTTCATCTGGGGCAGTCTTACATAAAAAGTATTTACATAACAGAATGTGTAAGAAGCCAGAATCAGTTGCTTATGCTTTAGGCAAGGTATAAAATGTCACATCCATAGGCATAAAGATATTTTTCTATAAAGAAAAAAAAAAGGCTTAGGAGGTTGACTATTTAATCTATGCTAATATTATAAAACTGAAGGGACTGGTAAAAAAATAAAAAAATAAAAAAAAACAGTCTTAGATAGCTCACTAATCGAGGAAGGCTATATGTTTAAAAATCGTTATCCTTTTGATAGCTTCCGCTGCGTAAACGGTTAAAATTTCGCGAAAACCATGTATGACAGAATTGTTCTCCTTTAAAAGTTCTAAATAAAAGCGTCTGCGACAGCATATGTCTATCTTTTCAGGTTGGCTCACTTTACCTTTACTTTTTTTTTTAACTAAACAAATTTGTTCTAAAATAATGCGATATTTGCGAAGATGTTTTTATAAACATAATATTAATCCTTATCCAAATAAACATTGTCATTCATCACAAGTATTTAATTTAAAAAAAAAATTCAATGTATATCTTAGAAGATGTTGCAGTTTTAAAATAACATCGCAGTAAAATAAAGACCCACTACTTTTACTTAACGTTTTAATGTCCCGCTTTTACTAATAAAACCGTCATGTAGTTTAGATACCTACATGACAATTTACAGCTCCTTAACGTACATATTATTTAAAATTATTTGCGTTAACATATATAACATATATTTTTTCTTAAATTGAATTTCTACAAATTTGTTAAACGAAATGCCACAGAAAATGATGTACCTACTAAGAAATTCCGCATGAGTCGATTAGTAAAAATTTAATTCAATTATTAACAATTAATAATTTTATTTCGATTAATTATTTAAAGTGGTATTTTAATTATTTATGGTACAACACAAAACAAATAGAACTTCAATTATAAATGATCATTTTAAATTTCAAGATTTCAACAAATGAAAATGGGATAATTATATTTATTTTGAATTCGATACATTACAAATGTGAATGTATTGATTGAAACTGATAGTATAAGTTAGCTGTAAGTTTTCAGCACTAGAGATTAAAAGAACTCGTTTTATTTTTTAGTAGTAGTTTACAATTTTTATTATAAATTTTAGTAAAGTGTTATTGCCTCAAACCTAGAAAAAGTTATTTATATTTCCAGTTATGCTTACGATTAACACAGATTTTAAGGTTTAGTATATCTATCTACTAATAATACAATGTATTATTTTAAAAATCATCACAGAATATAATAATCCTTAATTTCGAATTTGTATCGTTTGAAACTCATATTCTTGTTACCATGTACTTGCAGAACCATCGACAATATAGTTTTTTTTTGTTGCTACAGCTTTGTAATTGTGTTGATTAAAATGCTAGATATGTTCTTGCAAATATATAGATAACCTAATTTTATTTGTAATTAGAGGTAGATATAAGTTATGTAGAAAACAACAAATAAATGTTATGTAAGTTACAAATTATGCCAATGACATGTATAGAACGAAAAACTTAAAATATTTAAAACTGCAACTTATTACTTTAAATATTAGTATCTTGGCATCAATTTAACATTGAGGCCATTGGTGGACATAAGTGTTAGTTCCGCACACACCTTGGGTTGGATGTCCGAAGGCAATATAATAAAGTTCTTGACCGCTGTCGATATTGCAATTTTCACAGACATCAAAGCAAACTTTTGACCTGTTAACATTAAAGTGATATATATTTTATGAGTTCGGCTTACAATATTATTAATAAGTTTGCTATCTCCAATTTCTGTCGCAAGTTTATTATGAGCAGGGATCATCAATCTCCTACTTTTTTCCCAACCACTTGGGGTGGATACAATATGTACTCTTCTTTCATAGTAAATATTGTAGAAGTCATTGGCAATAGTTTCATGACCAGCCGCTTGCCAGACGTCAACCCTCCTTAGGAATGTAATTGTTGATCAAACGGCATGAGATGGGGTTGGCCCGGGGTCGTTGTAAGGCTCTTAGTCGTCTCTTACGACATCCACGAGCAAAGCAAATGTTGGTGGTATTCAAAGCTGCTACCACACAGCTTAGCAGCAGTTAAGTATTTGGGTATAATATGATAAACATGGTAAGGCCAAATAGTAAATTTAGTCGTAGTCATAAATCCTAACACAAATAATTTGGTTTTATTTTTATTTATATTACTGAAAACATCCTTTACCAAGAAATGAATCCTTGTGCAGCAGGGGACTTCAGAAGAATATAATTAATGGTTAAAATTCATTGACAGACTTCGAACAAACGAATTCGAATTTACGTCACTGAGCACGGGAGGGATTTATACGACTCGGATATCTGCATCTGCAGTCATTCAGTGTATTAATTCTTCACTTTATTAACATAAGTCAAACGTGATTACTAAGCAGACAGATGACAATATTAATATTGTACCTAATAGGTACTAATTAGTACCTAATAGCTTTGAGCGACAAAAATGCTTGTATTATTTACTATACGAATAAAAAAAGACGCATGCTATTTGGATATGGCTTTTGTCTATGTACGTTTACCATGCTAAGGATAATAAGAACTCTACTGATTACTTACCAATGCAATTTCTAGGTCCAGCGCTGAAACCAATCCAATCAAAGGGATTCTTTAAAGGATTGTCGAAGCGTTCCGGCTTGAATTCTAGAGGATCTTCGTACAAATCTGGGTGTCGATGAATTTGGAAAATGTTTATGGAAACTGTAGTTCCTTTTAACAATTTTAAACCTCCAAACTCTGAAAAAATATATATGTCTTAAATTAGCATATAATTAATCTATATAAATGAAGTTGTCTCTTTCGTACAGTGGTATAAGCGTGTTGATATATCGGGCATTGGTTCAAGTTCTGAGTCAGTGTTGTTGAAATTTTTCTTCGAAGATCCAGGATTCGTCTAATGGTTTTATCTTTAAAATGGTAAGTAGAAGTGCAATACGCTTACACATTGTTTACGGGATCCAGCTTCTGACTACTTAATTACTTACTTGCTATTGAGTAAGTTTTGATGCCGTTTGCTTTAAATAATAGGATGCTAGCGCAAACCCCCAATTCATTCGATAACCAAAATAACATGACAATTTACTGACTTTAGAACCCTAACCTTGTACGAAATTATTAAAATACTAGTACTGTTCGGTGCCAAACATTTTTATTATAGTTTAATAATTAATACCATGTAGGGTAGTTCTTAATTCTTTTGGTTAGCGGTTGGCTCGGAGCTGGCCGCAACTTGCGTTGGAAGTAACGGTCGCGTATGTATACATTTTTGTAATTGCTACACCTTTAAAGCCGTGAAATCTTGGTATTTATAATATCGCGCGCCACCAATTGTTTTGTGTGCTGTTAATGTACGCGAGTTGATTAGAACTATATATTTGTGAACATTTAAGTCGTGTGTGCAAGTAGCAAGCCCGAGGCCCTGAGCTGTACGAGGCCGCTGTCGTCACCGCGCCTTTGGATACAAAGCTAAGTGACCCCTCAGTTAGGTTCTATTTGTCTGGCCAGACCGAACGCTGAGTTAGGTTACGTTATAGCTATCTTCGCCGTACCCACTTGTAAGTTACAAAAATCGGTTCTTGTACTAACATTTAACAGAACTTTAAAAAGCCTTGTGTAATCGCAAGCCACTGTTATTACCCATTTTGTTGCCCTCACTGGCCTGGTGTTCCCTTCCACTGCGCATCCTAGGTCAGTAGGGAACGGTAGTGGACAAGTACAATTAAGATTAACTGGATTGTAAAAATGGTAAGAATAATAATGGAGAATGATGAATTGTAATTTAGCAATATAGGAAATGTACTAATATATGTGGCGTACTTAATAAGAATGTTATGTCTTAAAATACAGCATATAATAGTTCGAATCAGGATTTGAAATAATTATAAAGACAAGAAATTATTAATTATTTTTTAAAAACAAAGAAAAATATGTTAATATAATTATGTGGTATGCTTAATAATAATAATGAACAACGGCATATAACAGCTCGAACCAGGATTACAATTTGATTTTGGACTCATTCTTTTTATAGGAATATGTAGTTATAATTTTAGTGCAAACTTACCGCAATCTCTTTCCATCAAACGTTCAATGAGTGGTACTATTGAATATAGACGCATTGTCTCTTTAATCACTTGATCCAAATATTTCATTTGTGGTAATTCTCTGGTAGAGAAGATAAGATTATTTTCAAGTTTACTATTTGATATAATAATAATAAAATCATTTATTTTGACTAACATATATTAGGTTGTTACGTTGATATGTCATTATCTTGAGTTTTCCTTTTCTTGCGTAGATGTTATTAGCATAGATCTCATAGTCGACTTTTAAGACGGGCTAGAAATGGGTTGGTGAATTGCATTCTTACTTCGTCACCGCACGCTCATTCTTGTCCTACTCTTATCCCAATTTCTTGGGGTCGACACAATTTATACTGGTACATATTGCAAAAGTTATTGGCAATAGTTATAAAACTGTCAGATCAGCCAGATTGGGGTCAACCCTTCTTGTAAATGTAATTATTAACCAAACGACATCAGGCGGAGTTGGCCCAGCTCGATATAAATCTCGATATGTATAGTCGTGTTTTACGACATCGACGAGAAAGCTTTCTTCGATGGTAAGTGGTAATTGTAGCTTATAGGCCTATGGAATACAACTGTCACAGCCAGATTGCTGTCGAGTATAAAGTGGAAATTGTGCCTTCAGCTTCAGTGACGAATAAGTTCTTTTTTTTTTTTTACACATACATATCATCACGCCATATCCCTTGCAGGGTAGGCAGAGAGAACAGAGTGCCAGAAAACTCTATCTTTGCATACTTCACTCGCTTCCTCAACATTCATAATTCTCTTCATACACGCTCGCTGGTTTCGGAGACTCTTGACTCCACCTTCCTTCAGTACATGACCGATCTGGTCTAGGTAGGTTAGTCTCGGTCTCCCCCGGTACCTACATCCTTCCACTTTCGCATTGTATATCTTCTTAACCAGACGTTCGTTCGGCATTATTTCCACATGTCCGAACCATCGGAGCACCTTTCGAATCTTTACACCAATACTCTTTTTCATACCTACTCGCTCTCTTACGTCGTCGTTACGAATGCGGTCGGTCAGCCTAACTCCACAGATTTTCCGAAGAGATCGCATTTCGAACGCATTAATTTTACTTTCATACTCTTTTCTGCATACCTAACTCTCGCTTCCATACAGTAATGTTGGGACAAGCACTGCGTTATGTATTGCTACACGTGCCTTCTGGCTGAGGTGGTGGCTACCGAGAAGTTGCCCCAACGCTCCGTTCACTCTATTTCCCGCATTCACTCTTCGCTCTATATCAGTGGTGTACCTTCCATTTCGGCTAAATCCACATCCAAGATATACAAATTCATCCACTTGCTCTAGTACATCATTACTTATTGTTACTCTTACATCTGTTCTGGCTTCATCTCTTTCAAAGACCATTATTTTGGTTTTGCTCACATTCACGCGTAGACCCCTTTTCTTACAATCTTCTGTCATTGTTACAATCTTCTGTCATTTTTTTTTTGAGATCAGGTTAATATAGGAATTGATCTATTTGCGTGCCGTTTTTTTTTTTTTTGGTTTACGCGTGATTGAGTGACAAATAAATATCCAAATATCTCACACACAAACTTTCATATTTATAATATTAGTAGGAATACTTATTAATAGAATTCTTACTGATAAGTGGGATCTCTATTCATATCATCACCAAAAATAGTCTGAAGTTCAGCGTAAATCTTATCTTGTACATCTCTGCGTTGTGACAAAGTGTATAGCGTCCAAGAAATTGCGGAAGTTGATGTATCATATCCCTGAAAAAATATATATTTTTTTTTAATAATAATAATACATACCTAAATACATAGATAGATAATATTAACGTGCAGTAGTTTTACATCTACCGTTGGCGGTTCACAAGTGGTATGCGCAGCCATGGACTGTAATAAGTAGAAATCGCATATCATTTTTTAGAATATCTCCAAGGCCTTTGCGTGTTGGACTTATATATGTTACCATGTAAGCCTCCCAAAGTATCGAGCATATTCTCTATGATATTGTGTATTGAAATACATAATAATAATAACCTTTATCCGTATGGTGACAGAGTAAGAATACAATTCATACAAGGGTGGCTTTACTTATAGTGCAGAGGGTGCGGTGCGCACGGGCGCCGGCTGTTAGGGGGCGCCGAGAGCCGCTCGTGAAACATAGAGCCTCCACTGTAACGCTCCGCACAGAGCGGGCACACCGAACGCAGCGAGTGCCTAACCATTTATAAATGTAGTGGGTGCGTTATTTGACAGGTTTGGGTAGGTTGCATTGTCGCCATGCTCCCTGTAACTTCATGATCCGATCGCGTTTACCTGGCTTCGTGTCAAAACAACGAGACTAAGCATGCGACAACGCATTCCAGTGAGGTTCGGAGTTTAGTCGAACGTCTTGTAACTATCAATCTATTCCATTTTGTTCACGCATTTTGATACAAGAGGGCGCCAGGTTATTGGTTGCACCCGGGCGCTACATGTGCTAGGACCGCCCCTGAATCCATCACCCCATCTTACCCGTGGGTGATTGTAATAGACGATTAAGGTATATAAAACGCATATAACATCTATGCAAGAGAAGGAAAATAAAACCCTATACCAACACATCTGACCAGCGTGGTATATTAGATCAATTTACCTTCCATAACAGAGGAGTCGTGAGCCCAACAGTGAGACATACATAAGCTGAGCTGATGAATAACCTTTCTTTGTAAAAAATATGAATAGGTATTATGAAATAGCTATATCATATCCACTGTACACACTCCATCATAAATACGGGATGAAATTATCCATATTTGATTTTTTAATGAACTCGAAAGGAAAAGTTAATTTACCACATCTTACAAAATAGATTTATTATTAATCCTTAGGTTAAATATTAAATATTATAAATGCGAAAGTAACTCTGTCTGTCTGTCGCTCTTTCACGTCAAAACTACCGAACCGATCTAAATGAAATTTGGTACACAGATAGTTTAGAGCCTGATAAAGGATATAGGCTTACTTACATACTTTTTAATGCAAAAAAGGGTTGTAAAATGGGGATGAAAGTTGCAATGAAGTATCGTGATTTTTAAAGCCAGAAGCTTTAAACTTATTTTTAGACTATATATATATATATATATATATATATATATATATATATATATATATATATATATAGACTATATATATATCTAATCAAGATGTAAATCAATATGACATTAAAATTTTGTAAAAGTTTGTGTTTTAATGTTGCGGGCGAAAGCTAGCTAGTATATATGTTACCTATTAATATTTTGCATACGGATATCTATTTCTTATCGTATTCTATTTATGGAAGATAGGCGAATTTCTGAGTGTCATGATAGTGATTACCTTGATACTTATATCGATGCCACTTTGAATAACGGATAATAAAAAAGACAGTATGTGTGCGCTTTAATATAATGCAATTTTCAAAGTAGTTTTATGTAAAACAGAATATTAGATTTTCATTATACAGTTACTTGCATTTACGAGGTGTGATCATAACTGCTGATGTGCTATTAAGAACACAAACAAGAAAAAAGCTAAAGTTTTTTACTAATGTGTTCTATACCCGAAGATATTAGCTATTTTTTTTTTTTTATAAATACCCGATTACGAAACGAAAAATGATGTCACAAGCGGGGTTCGAACCTGCACCTATTGGGAATCCGGCCCAATCGTGCTGCCACTTACACCATCGTGAACTATTGTAGGACATGCAAATTTCGCTTCATATCATATCTTACGTCTTCAAGGTGACGTATGCCATCTACCGGACAATGTTTACACATTGTATAGGCTTAGTACTTCAAACTTTACAGTTACTTTACAGTTATTTTTAATTTATCCGATATTAGTTGAATATCATGTGCAGACTATATATAGCTATGTGGTAGCGGCTACGAATACTACCAACCCTTACTTTGCTCATGGAAAAACACGACTTAGAGACGATAACGATCTGGGCCAATTCTATCTGATGCCGTTTGGTCAACAATTACATTCCCAAGGAGGTCATATAACTATTGCCAATAACTTTTACAATATGGAATATGAAAGAAGAGTACATATTGTATCGACCCCAAGTAATTGTGATAAGAGTAGGACAATGATGATGATGTGCAGATTGTATATCATCATTAACATGGTAGTTCTACGTTGGTAATGTATATGCCATCTTTTTACGAAGGGAGTAAAGATTATAAGGAGTGTCAAGATTAAATATCTATAAGGATAGATATTAAGGACCACGCTGTCGACAGTTCTCTGTCTGCCGGGCCGGTCCGTCCGGGGTAGTACCTCATTATCGCAGAAGATCGACGTATGAGTAATGGCAATGTACTATTGCGCTTCGTTCGGTGTGCGAGAGAGCCGGAAGCCCAATTGGGTGGGTTTGGGTTTATATTGTTAAGCAGCGTAGTTACACCAGGTATTGCAATGGTCCATGGGCGGCAGTGACACTTACCATCAGGTGTGCTGCTTGCTCGTTTGCCACCACTAGACATAAAACAGAAAAATAAAAAAAAAAATGTCAAAGGTAATCGCTCCACTACCTGTATTACATTTTACTCTTATCGTTTTGTTCTTTGGTATTATATATGGACAACACATAAAATGGACTTACCGCAAACATAAAAGTATTAACTTGCTCGTTCACGCTATTTGCATCAATCTTTTGACCATCAATTTCAGAAAGCAGCAATAGGTCCAAGAACGAATGTCTATTCTTTATTCCTTTACAAATAAAAGGCTTATATGATATACATAAATATATATACACAAATAACTATCATCATCTCACAATTACATTTAAAAAAAATCATCATTTTATCCCAATTGTTTTTTCCTTAGTTAATACTCCGCATTAAGGAATAAATCTGTGTCATATTTACAAACATACAATTAGCGGACACAAATAAGGACTATGTTCTTATTGTGGGTAAGTTATCTATAAAAAAAAATACTGCCTTGAGTAGAATTTGAAACTTTTACATGGGCACACTTGGAATGGGACATCAATATCAAGACCACTACACTATCTACGTAGTCGAATTTATACGAGGTTAGCACAATACGTCTTTTCTTTCTAATAGACGTTAATAATACGACACTAAATGTAATAAGTCTAGGTCGGCTTAGTCGACTTTCACGAAAACTGCGAGGAATATTAAAGGCAGTGGTGTCGTTTGATTCGGACCGGGGACAAGTCCGTCACTCGCAGAGAAACTGACTCGATCTCGGTGGCCCACTCAATTTACAGTGAAAATTAATACGAAAGATTATAATGACGCATGTCGCCCTTCTGTAGCTATGGATGCTTCGTGCGTTATCAGATCATCGCCTATAGTAGATACAAAAGAGAGTAGTAATTGTGGCTGTCAAACGACAGACCCATTTACAAAATACTCACTATAAAAAATATTAAAAAATACTCACCAAGTTCGTTGCTTTTCTTCAGGCTATTAATATTTTGTTTTTTAAGTTCCTCTCTCCTGGCTTCAATTACTTTATTAACTTGTGTATGAACAACTTTTAAAGCATTATCGTGTCTAGTTTTTATTGGTAGCAAACTGAATATGAAGTTATCACCCAGGTAAGGTATTTGCATACGTTGTGATATAATGTGGCTCACCCTGTAACATCATGGTTATGCAAATTACTGCAGATAAGAATACGAGTTCATAGATTCGAGGAATTGAACTCCACGAGGCATGGCACATGCGCCACCGAAGACAAAGATCGGGTTCCGGTGGCCCGCTCGCACGGCGAAGCCAGGCGCTTTGCAGGGTGGGTGTATGGGGTGGCGCGGATTTCGCTTGGTAAAGTAACATATAACTCTGAAGGTATTGGCATTACAGAAAAAAGTTTAAAAAAAAGTTGTTCATAAATAAAAGATCTACACTTTAGATGATCGGTAAAGTTCAATAAAATTGAACGGTTGGGGAGAAAATGGCGAAAAATAAAAAAGGGAGGAAAAAAGTAAAATTTTTGCCTTTCAGAAGCAATAAATTGAAAAATATTGATGAAAAAAAAAAGTTTTAGATAAAATAGTAAGTAAATTTAATTTAGAAGAAAAAAGGTCTCTACAATTTTTGGCCTAATACTAGCCGTTTTTGAGATATCGAATTAAACGTGTTTTCATCGAAATGACCTTGAGCTGACCTCGCCAGAATCCCTCAAATTGGAATATATGCTCAGAATATACTACTACTATCGATTCTTCATAATCCTCAAACTACATAATTTTGTTTTTTTTTCCATTTTTTTCCGTAATTGCACTGGACTATAATATTTAATATAAGTTTTAGTTATTAGTTGTAGTTAGTTAGTAGTTATAGTTATATAAGTTATAGTTATGTAAGTTATAGTTTATGTTAATATTTTAATAGTGGTAGGGCTACACTGTTGACAGTTTTCTGTCTACAGCCGCGGACCGGTCCCGCCGTGACAGTACTACACTCTCGCAGAATTTCGACGACGTCTGAGCAGTGTAATGTGCTCTTGCGCTTTGTTCTGTGAGCGGGTGAGCCGGCAGCTGTCAACTCTATGGGTGGTTTCGGGGTTCTGATTGGTAGCGGTTTAGCTGTAGCACTAGTATTCTAAAAGTCTATGGGCGACTGTATTACTTACTATCAGGTATGTTGTTTGCTCGTTTGCCACCATAGGCAATAAAAAATATTATTCTTTCAAATTATTTTTAATGCATATATACATATATGTTATTGTCAGTGACGCATTTTTAACATAACGAGAGAAAAATCGACTTATACCTTTAATTGCTGGCCAGATTTCCTTCTCTTGCAGTAATGGCTATGTAGTGTTCAAACATATACATATTGTTTATCATTCTTAAAATTTAAACTAACAGAGAATGAATTGACCCGAAAAATAATCCTTATGATTATGGATTATATTGGTTATTTTTTCTACCATGAAATAATAAAAATGTGGTTAGAAGCGCGGTATTAAGTGTATTACGATAAAATGGAGAAGCAGTTTATTTAATTTTCTCTTTGTAAAGTTCCTGACTAAATAATGATAGCAACTAACATAAGCACTAAAATTCATACTAAGGCGTTAGGACTTACTATTGAAAACTAACTTAAAGCTGTGCCTGAATATATATATATATATATATATATATATATATATATATATATATATATATATATATATATATATATATATATATATATATATAAAATAATGCTTTTCATCATATTATCACCTCACCGGATATTTCATAATAAAACAAACAAACTAACATAAACAATTATTTTAGTCGTAAAAATTGGAAAACTATTTATCATTTCGCTAATGTAGCTGACATATGCTTCACAGCTGGACTCTTTTACCCTAAATATATGATGGTGTAAGAGAATTATGTCTAAATAACTCTTCGCTATAGGTTTCAGTAATAACAGAAGAAAGCAGAAATCTTAGTGCAAAAGAAGACATTACGTTAGGTGAAAAGCTTGAACGAAGTATGAAAAGATCCTTAAAGATCATGCTCACAGTCTATAGATCTATCACATCCGTCTGACCCGGTTGCCTGTCGTCGTGTTTGTAATTTTGTAGGTTCAAAATACGACCGATCAGAGGAGGATCCATGTTTGGTGAATTGTTTTCCTAGTGCTGTGTGTGGTGTGCAGCTACGCATACTATCAACCCATACATTGCTTGTGGGTGTCGTAAAAGACGAGTAAAAGTTTTACATTGATCTGCCCCAACTCCATCGAATGCCGTCTAGTCAACAATCACATTACCATGGAGGATTGACGTTAGGTCGTCATAAAACTATTGCTAATAGAAGAAGGAAGAGGAAGAAGAGTACATATTGCGTCGACGCTAAGTAATTGGGATAAGAGCAGAATGGTGATGTTAAGTGAATTGTATTCTTTTTCCATTACTACACCACGGCATATTGTCAAATATGTCCCGGCTAGTCATTGCGTGACCATAGACTTTTAAAAGTATTTGCAGCGTCCGAATTTAAAATTAAAAAAACATATTGTTTCTATTCCCTAAATAGTTAACTTAATTAGTCTGTACCTACTCTTAATAATTGCGGTTTATGGAATTTATGAATACTAGTAATGCGATTACTATAACACGTATTAAACCTCGTCTAAATACTCATAGATCTTTAAAATTAGTAATTATTCCAATAAATAGCAGAAATTTAATTCAGAGTTTTTAGTAAAAGAATAGATTTTAAAAGGAATTAATCGACATGTTTCAATCTGAGCTTATTCTGTGCCAATTAAGCTTAACGCTCAGGATAAATCTCCATTGAGCAGTAAAAGACAAGAGCTGCAATTATCGTTGAATTGTGAAATAAATCTGAAGAGTCTGTTGCCCGAAGATAAAACCAATTCGGACAAGGTATGACGCGGTAGTTCTATTCGTAAGAATAACGCGCCGAGTATCATAGGTTCAATCAGCTCACCACACAGCAATTAAATATATTTGCCTCAAGTGAATGCAATTTGTATTCTTTATTGTATGTTTGTGAAGTAGCCTATGAAATCCTATTAAGCCTATGAGATCCAATTAAATGGATTGCGAAAATGAAAGCCAAATTCAATGTTACAATATCTAATTATGCTGTGGTTGGCGATTTAATTGACAAAAGAATAGAGATTTAAAAAAGTGCAAAGTTCTGTATAGAATACCGAAATTTATTTATTAGAAGAACGTATGTAAAGTATTTTTAGGTAATATTAAAATATGCCACCGAAGACAAAGATCGGGTTCCGGTGGCCCAATCGTATAGCGTGAAGAGGTACATTGTGGGGTGGGTGTATGGGGTATATAGCCATCTGAGGCTAACAACTGAGACACACAAAAAATAAAATTAGCAGGGTGTGACCAGACCATAGCCCGGCGCAAAAAAAAAGAAAAAGAGGTAATTTTAAATCATGAAATCTTCTTTTTCTACAAAAATACAGACGAATTGAGAACCTCCCCCTTTTTTGAAGTCGGTTAAAAACAGATAATTGGAAATACACTAAAAGTTGCGCTCTTGTTTATGGCACTATCGCACGCGTCAGTTCGAACATTTAATAGCAGTTTTTTCTTATTACAACACTCGATTTCTCAACTTATTCACTGAAATAGTTCATAAGTACCGCCTAGCGCAAATGTACCCAACTTTGTGTAGACTGTGGAAAACTTTAAAAGTAAAAAATAATTACGTGGCCCTCGTGTAGATCTAATAAGGCATATTAATAGTCAATTATTCCATTTTTTTTTATTATCCATTAATAATCATAAATTAAAAAATTCTTTTTCATTCCATGTTTCATAATCTAATCTCAAAGAATCTAATTATATTAAATTTCATATTAGATAGGTACACCGTGACCATTCCCCTTGACTGTCATAACGGTCCTCCATTTATCTGCTGCTACCTTTGCCCTGCAATGTCCGTTAGGGACCGATACTGCGCCAGTTGGGTGCCTATGATATAGCATAATCTTTTAAACCAGATGGTTATTTAGTTTATATGACACAAAACTGTACCCAGAATCAAGCCAACTACTAAAGTATAATAAAACTTTTAGGACTGTATGAGTGTCAAAATCTAACTAGAAGGTTAATAGTAAAACACATTTAAACTTTTAAAATTTGTATAATTTAAGCATCCTCTATTTGCTTATTGTCAGTTTGTACTATTATATAGATAGATATAGAGTAACTTAATATATAAAAAAAAAATATACGTCTAAATATTATATATTATATTCAATATCATTTATTATATATAGACCCGGCGACGGCAATTAGATATTTTTAGTTTTAACATTTTTAAATTATGCTGTGTGGTGGCGGCTACGAATACTACCAACCATTACTCTGCTCGTGGATGTCGTAAAAGACGACGAAGAGCCTTATAACGACCTGGGCCAACTCCAATGGCATCAGGCCATTTGGTCAACAATTGCATTCCCAAGGAGGGTCGACGTCTGGCGGGCGGCCGGTCATAAAACTATTGCTAATAACTTTTACAATATGTACATATTGTAAAAGTTATGAAAGAAGAGTGCATATTGTATCGACGTCAAGCAATTGAGATAAGAGTAAGAGAATGAATGAATGAACATTTTTAAATTAATGCAATAAACTTCCGTCGGATCGGAATGTAACCGCTACTAAGACGATTCGGCAATTAGCTCAGCGGGTTTGTCTATTATTATTTCTTTACTGCCTTTTTTATAACAAATAGTAAGCATGTTTAGTACGAATTAGCTTCCGTCGAAACCTCAAATACAATGTTTGATGACAATGGCTGCAGCAGATCTGACAAGTGGGACCCAATCGCGAGTTAAGTACTAGAGCAGCCATTACTTCCCTCAACCACCTTAGAGGGAAGGGAGTGACCCGATCCATGCAGCTACTGCATAAGCAGTAGAATTAAAAATAGCAATAGCAGCAGATTAGCTTACATATAAATCATAACAAGTCCTTAACTTGGTATTTTAAACTAAGAAGCATTCCTGAAGCTATAGGTATCGAAGTCAAAGAATCGGTACTGTCCTCAGGCGGCGCGGAGTATGATGATATATGGACATTGTCAAAAAAAATGGCTGACACTATGCCTATGAATAATAGTGCGAATATCAGGATTGTATTAAGTGAATATATTATCTATACTCTGTGTGGTATTTATGTTTATAAATATTATCGCTTACATCATTTGTTGTGTGAATATAAAAATAATATAATTATATTAAGATTTTTTTTTTCACTAATTACACGTTGATAATATTATTAGCTAAGTCTTCTTCACGATTGTGCATATGTTGTTGCTCATTTTCTGTGAGTATAATATATTTTGAAATAAAGTAACCATGTCTTTTGTTCTACTGATTTTGATTAAACAATTTTGAGTTTCTGTTGCATCTTTTTTTGGGGCGCCAGCGATCCAGTTTCCATGCATTTCTATGTTCTTCTAGCATCCACTATTTACTGCGACTCGGCTTTGTAGTTGTTAAGCGCTTTATGTACTCTGCATCAGAATAGCTATTATAATTTACATTTAGATTTTATAGAGAAAGAATGCCGCCTTTTTATGCATCTTTTCTTCAAGAAGCGCTTATAAAAAATAGACTTGCCTTATTTTCGATGTTTCAGCAAAAAAAAAAGATTTCACATGGTCAGACAAACGGCAAATATTCAATGTTGTTTAGAGGTCTTTGCAAACATTTAGTTGTTTGCATGCTTGTACAGCGTGAATCTTGGGTTTATCTAAATTTATTAGGATCGAAATCTTGAACTGCTTCTGGTGTAAAAATGGTAATAAAAATCTCTACTATGTGGGTGGGACAGTGGACGCTAATAACCTAACCTAACCAAAAAGAAAAGAGTTTCTTTTTACAAAAATGAGCTATAAAAAAGACTCAGGAATAAATTACAGGCTGCAAACTATAACTCTATGTGAAATTCAATATATAGTGGTAGAGCCACACTTTAGTGGTAGGGACACACTATTAAGTTTTCCGCCTACAGCCGCGAGCCGGTACGTCCGGAGTAGTATTACACTCTCGTAAAAAAGTCGACGTCTAAGCTATTCTAATCAATACGCTGTTGCGTTTTGTTCAATGAGCAAGAGTGATGGAAGCCCTAATTGGGTGAAGTTGGTTGGTAGCTATACTGCTGGTATTGCGAAAGTCTATGGGTGGGAGAGTATCCTCCGTGTTTTGACAGAGTAGGAATACAATTCACCACCCCCTATTTTACCCGTGGGTGATCGTAAGAGACGCATATAGAGATATAAAACGCATATAACATGTATGCTAGAGAAGGAAAACTCGAAACTAAACCCTATACCAACACGTCTGACCAGCGTGGTATAGTAGGTCAATTTCCCTCCCGTTATGCAGGAGGCTCGAGCCCAACAGTGAAACATATATGAGCTGAGATGATGATGATGATGGGCGGAAGTAACACTTACCATCAATTATGCTGCTTGCTCGTTTGCCACCATAAACAATAAAAAAATAAAACAATTAAATATTATCAAGTAGATATGCGTCCTTCCTTTCATGGCCGTAGGTGTCATAAATGAGGACTAAGAGAAGAAAAGTCGGATGAAAATATCAACCCCCACTAACTAGTATGCCTCTTCCACAATAGAATTTCTTTTCTATTATGGATGAATATGAGTTGAGATGATGATGATGAGACATTTCTCCACGGAGAGCATCTATTTTAGTTTTTAACCGACTTCAAAAAGGAGGCGGTTCTATGTTTCATCACAATTACTTTAGATTTGCAAAGACTAGTAATAATTTAAGACAAATAAACAGGAATAACTAAATAATGTCTAATATTTTAAGTTACCTTGAAGCTTATTAGTTAAAAAAAAAATATTATAAAATCGCTGTAAAATAAGGAGGATTGAAGAAAATGTATTGATCCTTTAAATTCAAGTATCAAATGAAATATTACATCTGATTTGTGGTAGTCGCTACGAATACTACCAACCCTTACTTTGCTCGTGGATGTCGTAAAAGACGACTAAGAGCCTTATGACGACCTGTGCCAACACCAACTGATGCCGTTTGGTCAACAATTACATTCCCAAGGAGGGTTGACGTCTGGCAAGCGGCCAGTCATAAAACTATTGCCAATAACTTTTACAATATGTTCTATGAAAGAAGAGTACATATTGTATCGACCCCAAGTAATTGGGCTAAGAGTAGGAGATGAATTAAAATATTTCCTATAACAAGAAAGAATATTTAAGATGATGAGAAATATGCTTGTCTTGTTACGTATCGATTTTGATATTGATTATATTTAACGATATGTCCGTGTGGTGACGGAGTAAGAGTACAATTCACCACCCTATGTCTTACCCGAGGGTGATCGTACGAGACGACTAAAGGATATAAAACGCATATAACATCTATGCAAAAGATGGAAAACTCGAAACAAAACCCTATATACCAACACGTCTGACCAGCGTGGTGTAGTTGGTCAACTTCACTCCCATTATGGAGAAGGCTTGAGCTCAACAGTGGGACATATATGGGCTGATATGATGAGATGAACGACAGTTTTACTTAAGAATGTAATCAAAATTAAATTTAGTGTCCGGAGAGGTTTTTTAAGGACATAATACAGTACAGAAGTAATAAATCCTTGTATCGTCTTAACATAATGCTATAACCGTCCTAAGTGCCCTATAATAAAGGTACTAAGTGTCCTAATACTTAAATATACAATTAATTGAAAGAAAGTTTGCTCAGACTTTGTAATTGTTCATGGTTGTATCTATGCAGAACGTAAATTCTCTGTAATAATCTAATTTCTTTTACCAAATTAAAATGTAGCTGTTACTCTATTTCAAATTTAAACGATATATTAAAATAAAACATTCACCGTCATCATCATCACAGGCCATATATGTCCCACTATTGGGCTCGGACCTCCTCAGTAATGGGAGGGAAATTAACCTACTATACCGCGCTGGTCAGACATTCTGGTATAGGGTTTTGTTTCGAGTTTTCCTTCTCTTGTATAAATGTTATATGCGTTTTATATCCCTTAGTCGTCTCTTACGATCACCCACGGGTACGATAGGGATTGGTGAATTGTATTCTTACTCCGTCACCACAAGGATATTCATCGTCATTTTATTCTTAAATAGAAGACAGTCAATTGTAATCTTACTCCGTTACTAAACGGAGGAATTAACAATTATACAAGAAGTGAGACATTAGTGTAGCAAATAAAATTTAAAACTTTCGATTCAGCTTTTTCATTTAAAAATTGACGACAAACTTAATATTTGCCTTTCTTAATGAAATTTTGTCACTTTAAATTCTTCGTTTGAGTTCTGTTAATGAACGAATTGCTAGAGATCGTTAATATCGATAGAAACGAATTGAAGCTAAATTTGTTTAACATTTTTTTAATTAAAACTGTTTTTCATTATTTTTCTATCTGAATTATTGTGATTAGCAATAGTATTTCAGGTCCTATATTCATTATCTTATTGAATAAAGGTTCTTTTTTTTGTCATGTCAGTCGCTAGATCAGTTTGAGAAATGTTATCATTCACAGTTCTTTTGATTTCATTGCCGTTGGGTCAGATTAAGTTTTTTATCTAGTAATATAAAGGTACATTAGCCAATACTAGTGGATTTTTTTTATGTATGTACACTGATTACACTGAGATTTATAATGCAATTTTCGTGACTCTTTCTTAGTTTAATGCGGAATAGCTGCCATTTGATCCCATAAAAATTTAAGGTAGTTTGGTCCAGTAGTTTTCACTTTATGAACCTTTTTTATTTATGGTGTCGAAAGCGTCTATGTAAAACTACATAGCAAGATATCGCGATAAGTGGGATTCGTTTCGCTACTAATTATAATGCCTTCTTTTTTTGTGTAACCTTCATTAAAGTAATGTTGTTGTTAATACATTGTACATGTTGAATACTTCAAACTTTGCACTTAGAATTGTATTAAACGTTGACACAAACCTGTTATTCAAATTACTGAAATTTAGCATTTAATATGCTTGATTATTTATAAAAGCCCGATTACGAGCAAAAATGACAATAATGATGATGATGATGATGAAAGATATATAATGATATGAATAACAGGGTTGCGTCATCGTTTAATACAATTCTAACTGCAAAGTTTGAAGTATTAGGCCAGTACAATGTGTAAACATTGTCGGGTAGATGGCACAAGTCTCCTTAAAGACGAACATATAATACGATGCGAGAATTGAATGTCCTACAATAGTTCACGGTGGTGTACCTAAGTGCTTGCACGATTGGAACGGATTTCCAATAGGTACGGGCTCGAATCCCACTTGTGACAATCATTTTTCGCTCGTAATCGAGTTTTTATAACTAATCAAGCTTATTAAATGCTAAATTTCAGTAATTTGTTTATAATTTTGTTTAGGGCTTTTAGGGATTATTTTATCGACGTGAATGCAGTACATATTTAATAGTAGTAGTGAATTTAATACATAAATAATAGTAGTAGAAGTAATACATCTCATATACGACTAAATAATATTCATCATATACCCGATATCATATAATAATTTAATAACCGATTATTTTGAGGCGATTGCCATTGTTTTCTAATTGCTTATTATAGATTTTTAAAATAGATTGTTACTTGAAATCGCTTCGCCTATTAAAACTATAATTATAACTATTTAACATTTCTTAAATTATGTTTGTGTCAATATTAAAGTATAATAGGCATACAATATTTGAAATTGCCTCGCTTCCATAACTGATAAATTGAAGCAATTGCTTTTCATTGAGATGATAAAGGTCAACAAGCGACGATAACATTCGGACATTACTACCAAGTCAACGAATAAGGAGTGACAGACAATGAGGAATATCTCATTAAAAATTATTTTATTTATTGTTAGTGCAATTTTTGTAGAATCAAGTATTACCGTTACCAAATATGAAGAAGAGTGTGTATTGGATCCGAAGCTAGTGGAAGAAATAGCATCATATAGAAATGTGACAAGGAGTATTATGAAAGATATCATAGAAGATGGTATGGGAGAGACGATGTATGACGAGTAAGGAACAAAACTATCATAGCATGCATAATATATTTCATCCATTTGTCAGCCTATCTATGTTCACTATTAATATAATTAATCCTCCCAAAATGGGGATAAAACCAAGAACGTTATGCTACGAAGACGGGTTGACGATTGCAGTTGCTGTTATTAGTTTCGCAGAAGAGTTTTGCTGCGTATTCGGCTGTTGATTTTGTAGCTGAATTTTATGACTCTCACTGGTCAACTAAGGGGCAGTGACTCATTGGGTTTATATAATGTTTGTTATTTTTGTATTTCATGTTTGGACTTTACTACCATTTTTATCAATCTTGAGTTTGTATATTTGAACTCGAGAACTGATTATAAATGTGTCTTAATAGATATAGTATAATACATTAGTAATAAACATTATTTTTTAAAAATGTTTTATAAAGTGTGAAAGGAATTCAACTTTTAGACTAGTGCGTGTACATCGCCTTTGGTCCGGTTGTCGTCATTCAGTCTTTCTCTGGTTACAATTTTAATGAATCATCCTAGATTATTTTTATAGATGGACACATTAATTAAAAAGTTATTTACTCCTACATAGAATATGTGTATACAACATTAAATATCAACACTATCATGCTCTAATCCCATTTTATTGAAGTTGACGTAATATGTACTCCTATTTCATCGGGAATCGGGAATTTGGGGATGTAATTGTTGCCCAAACGGAATCTGGTGGTGTTGGCTCAGGTAAATATAAAACCCTTAGTCGTCTTCTATGACGTCCACAAGTGAAATAAGGGTTGGTAGTATTCATAGCCGCTACCACACAGCAATCATCATTCCCTTACTCTTATTCCAATTACTTGGGGTCGATACAATATGTACTCTTCTTTCATAGTATATATTGGTAAAAGTTATTGGCAATAGTTTTGTGACTGGCCGCCTGCCAGACGTCCACACTCCTTGGGAATGTAATTGTTGACCAAACGGCATCAGATGGAGTTGGCCCAGGTTGTTATAAGGCTTTTAGTCGTCTTTTCCGACATCCACGAGCAAAGTCAAGGTTGGTAGTATTCGTAGCCGCTACCACACAGCAATACACATCAAATATATGAGCTGGGTATATAGGGTATAAATTTACAGATATTTTAATGTTTTCATTAAAATTTCTAGATATATAAAGTTTATAGATAAATTTGGTGCTCGCCCATCGGGAACAAATAATTTAGAAAAATCAATAGATTATATGGTAAACCTCACACTGAACAATGGTTTAACTACTGTTTCTACTGAAGAACTTGAGGTAAGGATAGAATTGTTACAACCAGCTGTTTATGCATTCCGCTTGAGTAGGTTAAAAAAGAAGCTGGCGCAACCATAGTGACAAGTTCCAACTAATGCATGGGTATATGGCAGACTTGGTACCTGCCATATAACGCTACGTTTAGGTAAACTCTTCAGAGTAATTGAAGTTTTTATCTGTGCAATTGTGGATGAAGTTATTATGATCATAGTCTAGTAAAAATACATCTTGAAGGATGGCAAGCCAAGTGATGTCACTACTGGCCAAGTGAGTCTCTCAGGCATATCTGCAGCTGTTCTAGTCTTTCTAACAGCGAGTATTTGCGCAAATATAATCAAGGATCCAGGATAATTTATTCCCAATCCGCCTGCCAAACGTGGCCAATATGGCGTTATCTCTCGTTGGGAAGGTCTCATCCAATAACAGCCAGTGATATGCTGGTAGATATGGAGTCGAGGTAACAAGTCTTCTTTATCTATGCCCAAGCAAAAACGGAATATGAGAGTTTAATTTTGTTCAAATATATGGTTGGCTGTCGTTTGTTAGACCTATTTGAAGGTGTTTCCTGCATTAATAGTGATAATCATTACCAACAGATACGTTCTAATTTTTATGTACGTCGTTTAAAAGATTTTAGGTTCAGAATTTAATATAATATAAAAATAGCTTACATATTCAAAATAGCTTATACAGTCTTCATTATTGAATGTTAAATAAAAATAAGTAAAAAATAAGCTATATTCATGAAGTTTTATAGATATTACAAGCTTTTTAAAAATGATTTTCTCTTGGTCTCGATAGCAGGCTTAGTAATAGAGATATGAACTTAATATTCTAGGATAGAATTGTTGAATCTAGCTGATTTATATATTCATGCATTTATTTCAGTAAGGCCAAGCAGAAGTGTAGTGACTATTTTATCCATATATCTTTTAGGTGTTTGGATAAGGGCTGAGCCCATTTTTAGCATATTCAAAAAAATGTTTAAATTTTGTCTGTCGACCATAAATCGGACTTTTTGCCCTTTTTTGACGATTATACGAGTTAAATATTAAAGAAATTGTAAATTGTAATAGCATTTCGGACGGATTTTATCTTGTTTTTATTTGATTTTTATTTTCCCGACGATATGAACACTTCAATTTTATATATGAGATAATTGTTTTTTTTTCAGGTACCACAATGGACACGTTTACACGAGTCAGCACGAATGTTAGAGCCTTATTCTAAAAATATTGCATTATTGGGGCTTGGGAGCAGTATAAGTACGCCATCCCAAGGAATCACAGCTGAAGTTATAGTTATAAATAATTTCGATGTACTTGATAAAACTGATAAAAAAGATATTGAAGGTAAAATAGTAGTGTTTGATGCTCCTTACATTACTTACGGTGACACAGTGATTTATAGGAGCCAAGGCGCTGTAAGAGCGGCTAAAAAAGGCGCTGTAGCTACCCTTATTAGAAGCATAACACCGTTTTCAATATATAGTCCCCATACAGGTGCTCAAAGTTACGATGATAATGTAACAAAAATACCTACAGCAGCTATAACTTTAGAAGATGCCGATTTGATGCAAAGGCTACAAGGAGAGGGTAAAAAAATTGTAATAGAAGTAAATATGAGTTACAAATCTGATACACGAATCTCTCGCAATACACTCATTGACCTGAAAGGTTCAATAAATCCTGAGAAATTAGTTATTGTATCTGGACATATAGATAGTTGGGATGTTGGACAAGGAGCAATGGATGACGGAGGGGGCATGATAATTAGTTGGTTTGTTCCGGTTTTATTAAATAAAAAAAAATTCAAACCTAAAAGAACAGTGCGGGCAATATTATGGACCGCCGAAGAACCAGGTTTAATAGGAGCACAAGCGTATCTTAACAAACATATGAACGATCTTTCTAATATAAACTTTATAATGGAATCCGACGAAGGAACATTCAGGCCTCTAGGATTAGATGTGGCTGGCTCGGATCAAGCACGTTGTATTGTAAAAGAAGTTTTAAAATTATTTGCACCAATAAATGAAATGAAAAATAGTGGATACCCTGGTTCAGATATCGTAGTATTTATTGCCAAAGGAGTGCCTGGGGCGTCACTATTAAATCAAAATGACAAATATTTTTGGTTTCACCATAGCGAGGGTGACACATTAAATGTACAGAATAGAAACGATGTCATAGAGTGTGCAGCTTTTTGGGCAGCTTTTACTTATGTGATTGCTGATTTATCAGTTGATATACCAAGGCAATAGCAAAAAAAAGTGTTAATTAACTGTGTTATGTTAGTTATATGTCAATACTTATAGTAACACTATAAATATTTTTTGTTTACTTATTATAAAAAATGTGCTTTATAATATTGTACCTAATCATGTAGGCTAATACGGTTTAAATAAAATGAAGGTTTCTTCCGGCTTTTTGTTTTACCAAATATAAAAAAAAAACTACTTGTACCATTTGTTAATGCGAATTATTGTAGATTATTACTAGAACATGTGTAATTTGTAAAGTGTGTTAGGTACAAAGCAATTAATAATAATGATAATAATCTTTCTTACTAACAGGCAAGAATGATTATTATCTTTACAATGAATTGCTTTATAAAAAAATATGCGAATATAAGATTAAGTACCTATTGTTTTCTCAGGTATATGCTAATTAATATTAATGATTTTCATGATATCTCACCAAAAGGTATTTTCATGTTATTTTTTTTTGTAATTTAGTGCTCAAAGTTTGAACTTAATTTATGACGATTCAAAGTTTTGAAGTTACTAAAGTTCATTATCTAAGTATAAGGCTGATAAGAGAGCGAACTGGTATAACCATTGTATATGATTAATGTGACCAGACGTCCCGTTTTGAACGGGACTGCCCCTTTTTATAATAACGTGTCCCGGTGTCCCCGAAATGAACTCTGGGATGCAAAATTGTCCCGTTTCCGGCCGGTCGAACACGAAGATAGGTGAGAGTCCCTGAAAGTGGTCTAGGCGTCATCACCCAGGCTTGGTTGACTATTTGTTTTACACATTATTCGTTCTCTTATTTCTCGCTATTTGTTTTGTTACGAGTATTTTCTATGAGGAACACATTGTGGACATCCAAGAAAACCTAGTTACAAATTTCAGTTTTCAAGGCAATGCTGATAATTAAAAAATGCTAAAAAAATATCACGTGATTAATGGACGTCCTCTAATGGACTAAAATGTCCCGTTTTGAGTCAAAGAATAAATGGTCACGTTATATATGATACATCTTATTATATTACAGACGGGCTATCGTAAATTAATTCTTATAAATATGTATATATTTGTAATCTACTGTTGAATATTTCTTTCATCCAAAGAAGACTTTGCAGGCTGCACTATTACTGGTGCAGAAAAAGAAAGGATAGCTAAAGTAATATGACAATACTATTAAGTTAACACTATTAAATAGGCGTACAAAATTTTGTATCTGTGCTGCTCTCTCGCCGAGAGCCAACTTTGAATACTGCAACCGTATTTAAATGACACTCAAAAAGGCTAACGTAATTAAAAAGTGTATAAATTACGTTTCTCGTTTATGAACTTTTTAGTAATAATCTCTTCAATTTTAATATAGACAACGACTTGATTTACATACAGAAAATGACAGTAAATAAATTACTCAACATAAAGAAAAGAAAATACCTGCTTTATTTCAGTTCGTTTCATATATTTATGTCAGTGGACAAGTAAAAGTCGGCAAAATATGCGAGGTTATGATAGAGCTCATTACTCTTTGGCCATAATATTCATTCAGGATCATTACATCCTAGTCTTCTTGCGCTGGCGCAAAATTTTCTGTACCGCGTACCGCCTCACCTCTCATAGGGCGTTGCCCCGTACTATATTATTAGTGCAATAATAAATAATTGCATGGTTTCAAATGATTTCCGCTGCTTACGCGAATATTGCACCGATTATTTTTATAGATTTCATCGCGTTTGTGTTTGATTTTAGTTCCCAATAGTTAGAACAGCATTTTCAGCATTCATAGTCACAAGAGGACTAAGTTGTGTTATGTCTAATACATCATGATTATTACAAACGATTTTATATGCAGCTTAAATAAATGTGGGAATGTCATAATTTTTTTTTTTTTTTTTTTTTTTTTTTTTGTGTGTCTTAGTTGTTAGCCTCAGATGGCTATGACAACTTTACCCGGACTGTGGGTGAGCGCTGAGGGCTCTCAACCCGTAATGTCATAAAAGACGACTAAGAGCTTTATATTGGTCTAGAACAACTATACCTAATGCCATTTAGTCAACAATTACATTACCAATGAAGGTTGACGTCTGGCAGGTCGTTTATAAAACAATTGCCAATGACTTTTATAATATATTCGAAGGGAACTACATATTGCGTCGACCCCAATTAATTGAGATAAGAGCAGAGGTATAATGATCTTACAGACGATTTTATTTACCCATTATATTATTGCAATTATAAAATTTATAGTTGTGTGGTAGCGGCTGCGAAAACTACGAACCCTTAATTTGCTCGTGGATGTCGTAAAAGACGACTAAGAGCCTTATAACGACCTGGGTCAACTCCATCTGATGCCGTTTGGTCAACAATTACATTCCAAAGGAAGGTTGACGTCTGGCAGGTGGCCGGTCATAAAACTATTGCCAACTTTTACAATATATACTATGAAAGAAGAGTACATATTGTATCGACTCCAAGTAATTGGGATAAGGGTAGGAAATTGATGATGATATTGCAATTATAAAATTTGACCCACATTTTTTATACTAATGTATTGGATTTAGTAGATAATGATAAAAAATCTATGTAAAACATATACTGTTTTTGATCTGCATGCATGCATTTATTTTTTTCATTTTAATTGTTTTATTTATTATTTCTATCAATAAGTAAATTACCAAAATATTTTTTTAGCTAAAAATTTATTTCTTGGATGTAACACACCTAATAAATCATTAAGCTAAAAGAAATATTAAAATCTCTATCATTTTGAAGCTATTTAAACGCGGCCATTTTGGCGCGCTTTTCCTGTGACGTCAGATGCCACAAGTTCGACGTTGCCAACGAAGCGTAAAAAAGTGAATGATGAAATTAACATCTTGCTATAGAAAAACACAGAAAAACTTATTGTGTCCTTCCTATGTGCCAAAATAATAGCAAAACTGCATCTATAAAATTATTTTTCTTTACTACCGAAAGATGCAAGTATAAAAAAAATAGTGCAAAACGGTGAAAAGACATCATATTTCGTGTTTGATTTGGAATCCTGGCAGCTAGCTAGCGCGTCAAAGCGGGTTGGCCGCGGACGTCAAGGGTTCGGTACAGGTGGCCAGCAAAATGGCGATGGGACGGGAATACGGTGGGTTATGGGGCCACTCGCCGCCATTCCATCGCTCCGGATGTGTGTCCAGACCATAACCAGCCAAAAAAAGGTTTCGTCTTTCACTTGGAAACGATGCGGTCCACCGCTATACGTTTTCAGCGATCATTTCTCCCATGTACGTGCAAAATCTGGAATGAACTTCCTGCTGATGTATTTCCCGAGCGCTATGACATGTCCTGCTCCCAACGAGGTTTAAGAGCTCTTTATTCACGGTAGGCAGCGGCACGACTGTGGCCCCGGTTCTGGGCTAAGTAGGTGTATGTGCAACAGTATCACTTAACATTAGGTGTGCTGCTTGCTCGTTTGCCACCATAGGAAATTAAAAAGAAATATATATTTTATTAAGAAAATGAACATTGTTAGTATTAAGTAGAAGTGGAAAAACATTTTCAAACAACAAAGAGCGAAGGATATCTACGTCTTACGTCGTACGAATTTTCGATCAGGTCACGAGTCCTGACGCGAGTTTAATATTTTTTATCCATCCCAAAAAAGTGAACATCGCCGCTAAAGAAGTTTTCACTTTTGAAATAAAACTACTTTTACGGATTCTATCGCGTTTGTATTTGATATTTCCCGACGTTTCAACACTTTACAGTGATCATGGTCACGGGAGGACTAAGGTGTCTTACGTCCAATATGTCATTGTTATTACAGATATTTTATATCTACCCTATAAGATATTAAACTTTGACCCACATTATTAATACAAATTCATTGCCAATACAAAAAGAAAATGATTCTATATATAAAATTTTATATTGTTTATGATTTGTTATTATTAAAGCATTTAATTTATGATAATTATTTTTGTGGCAATTTACAATTTTTTGGAAAACTAACAAAACTATTCAGCTACCTTTGCTAGCTTTGCCTTTTTTTAGCCTTTGTTAGTTTTGTATGTATTTGCAAATTTAATAATAAATAAAGAGTTGCGTGTGAAAAAAAAAAGAAACGAGTTCTTAGTATATGAACAATGTATGTCTTAAAATTTTATACGTATGTCTTATTATATTGCCGTCATTTTAGGCTCGCTTCTCCAAAATGACGGCAATATCGACCGGGAAGTTAGTAGGAGAATGAATGCAGGCTGGATGAAATGGCGACAGGTTTCGGGAACAATATGCGACGCGCGGATGCCCCTTAAACTTAAGGGAAAAATTTACAAGATTGTCATTAGACCTGTCGTTATGTATGGATCTGAATGTTGGGCATGGAAAAAGACGGATGAGAGACGATTGCATGCTACTGAGATGCGTATGTTAAGATGGATGTGTGGGGTGACAAGACTAGATAAGATACGAAATGAGTATATTAGGGGAAGTTTAGTTTAGTTTAGTTTAGTTAGTTTAGTTTAGAGTATATTAGGTTGACTGCACAGATGGCGTAGTGGTTAAGATACCGACCTTCCGTGCCAGTGCCGAGGGTTCGATTCCCACGCAGGACAATACTTTGTGCGATCTACAAAGTATTGTTCTGAGTCTGGGTGTACTTTGTCTGCGTTAATTGCATGTTTGTAAAGTCCCCCGCAATACAAGGATTATTTTCCTTAGTGCAGGGAGGTGTAAAAAAAAAAAAAAAAAAAAAAGTTTAAAAGTAGCACCAGTGATAGAGAAGTGTAGGAGCGCGAGATTGTCTTGGTATGGACATGTGATGAGGAGGGATGAAAGGCATGTGACAAGGAGGGTTACCAATATGCTTGTGGATGGGCGTAAGAATCGTGGGAGACCCAAGAAGAGATGGATGGATTGTATAAAAGAGGATATGTGTATGAAAGTTGTGAATGCAGATATGACGGCTGATAGAAGTTTGTGGAAGGCAAGAACGTGTTGTGCCGACCCCACTTAGCGTGGGGTGAGGGCAGGCAAATGATGATGTCTTAAAATTTTATAATTACCTAAATCTGTCTTTTTAGAATACTATTTCGTCAATGAAAATATCAAATTGCTATAAGTTATATTGGACTAATATTAACTAATATTAAAAATATTATGTTGTTAATTAAGCAGTAATAAACTCTCTATTGACGTCAGCATTTTCATTTCTTAAGGTAGCATTCCGATCTTAGCCACGATGACGCGAGACTGCGACCATCCGACTACGCAATCATGGTCGCCTGTCGCGAGGTGATTGCTAGCACTCCGATTTCAGTGATGCGGACGATAGTTTTATGGGTGACGATTTTGTCCTATTATAGCGTTATGTCGGACAAATTCTGATGTTATGTAAGTATGATTTGAAGATATGTTAGTCTTTATTCCTTCGGAAGAAAGGCTGATGATCCATTTAATTTTCACATCGCATGAAGACGAGGTTTGTATTCAAACATTTAATCAATTCAATTTACTATCACTGCATAAACACTACATTATATATTTAATAGTTGTGTGCACTATGTGCTGGGATTCAAATCCAAATTCATTTATTACATGTGTATAAACCCTTTGAGGGCACTTACATACATATTGTCACTTACATATAATACAATAAACCCCGGGACGGGACGTAACCGCTAATGAGAAGATCCAGGAAGAAAAACTGTGTGTGGAACATCGACTATTATTGTGAATTTTAAAATAATATCCGTAAATCAAAACTCAATAACACTTGAATACAAATTTATACAATATTGAAACAGTTGTTATGAAGAAAGTGTCTAACTAATCATTAATATATCTCGTTATTACTATTATTAACTGATTTGTTACCATGTGTGGGTAGTGACCCACAGAGTAGTGACTCGCCTTCAATTTATTGCAGTATTATGGCTATTTAAAAAAAGGTGAGTCCCAGTCTAGCAATGGGATAAGACTACAATTTATTGCCACTTACCCGTAGGAGTCGAAAAATTGACTGAGGAACCTTCAGAGGCATGGGCAGTAGTGCCTTCCTGGGAACCGGTTATATCTTTAGCACCTTACAGCAATTGCAAATTTGTTTACTCAGTATGATGGTTATGACAATAGCTACTCCGATAAATAACTATATTATTTGGCATTTTATAGATGAGGCCGACATCCAGCAGTAGTTGATGAAATATTCAATAATCATGAATGAAGAATACAAGAAGGAAACTGGGAAAACTTATAAAATTCACCACGATTGCTAAACCGTTTGACAAATACGGATATTATGACACTAATTCCTCTCCCTGGAAAGGCTTAGATATAAGGTTTGAGAAGGGATATCGATAGGCTCATAATTATTGTGAATAAATTATACAAACATGACGGAAATCGAAACAGTTAATTGTTCAAAACATGCCCTTGAACAAAAAAACTGGTTCTATGTATAATAAAATTCTGTGGTGTAGTTTGTGGTCTCATTGTCAGTGTCATTATTGCCGGCGGTAGAACTGGTCGCATATAGAGCTGTATTGAGAAGTTTAAAATGATTGCAATATTGTTGTTAGTTATTCTAGTGTTACTGTTAATGAACTGGTTTCGCCTAATTACTAACAAAAAGAAAATTAATTTACCTGGACCTGTACCTCTGCCGCTATTGGGAAATGTTTATTTGTTTTTAGCTGATACATCAGGTAAGCTTGAACTTTTTTTGATATGAGTATATCTTGCCATTTTTTACGCATTGGTAACAGAGTAAAATATACATAGTACTATAATAATATATATATATATATATATATATATATATATATATATATATATATATATATATATATATATATATATATATATATATATATATATATATATAGTATATATAGCAGCGAATACTACCAACCCTTACTTTGCTCGTGGATGTCGTAAAAGACGACTAAGAGCCTTATAACGACCTGGGCTAACTCCATCTGATGCTGTTTGGTCAACAATTACATTCCCAAGGAGGGTTGACGTCTGGCAGGCGGCCGGTCATAAAACTATTGCCAATAACTTTACAATATGTACTATGAAAGCAGAGTACATATTGTATCGACCGCAAGTAATTGGAATAAGAGTAGGAGGATGATGGTAACAGAGTAAAATAGTGTCCCAAAATCTTCTGCATATCCAACTTTTAAGTGAATTATTCTTTCAGTTACGAGTAATAATTATTTGGTTAAGATTTAACGCAATCACAATATTATTATAAATACCAATATTAGATTTTATGCATATTTTGTTACTTCATACTTCCCGCTGTTAATGTTTTGAGAAGTGTTTCCGTTAAATACTATAATAATAAATAAAGTATATAATAATATAACAATAAACATAGGTGCCATGTTAAAGCCTTGAAAAATGCGTAGGTGTTAAGGATAACATAAGGGACTTCTATACAATACAATAAAACTCCAGCGTTGCTATTCTAATTTTTACTTTGCTCAAAGAGACGGTTACAATTATGTGTGTTGACTGTTTGGAGATGCGAGAAAGAGTGGTTATACAATTATAAGAGAGGGGTAATTTGCGTATCACTGGTGAAAGTGTCTAAATAAAAAATGATAGCAACTAGTCGTATTAACAATGATGTAAAATGTTTAGGAGTCATATATTTAAAAAATGAGATTAAGACAATATTAAGGCTGAGCCTGAACAGTAGGTTACTTATTATTAATATCCAGGCATATCATTTTAAACAAAATTTTCTTTTTGTAAAATAAACCATTGTTAAAGATAGATAATAAGAATATACTCGTAGGTACCAGTAAGAGAAAGAAAACTCGAAATAAAACCCTATCATAACGTCTGACCAGCATGGTATGGTATGTGAATTTCTTTCCCATTATGGAGGAGGATTGAGTCCAACGCAACGGTGAGACATATATGAGCTGAGATGATGATACCAGTTCACTCTTGTTTTAAAGACTTTAATTACATTGGTTACTCCAACATATAGCGCTAAGGAATAAATTCCTGGCTCGTTACAGACTTTATAAACATACAATTCACAGACTCAAATCGCACTCTTTTCCAACTCCTCCTCTTTAACTTTTCTAATTAAATTTGTTGCGGGTTCCAAGATAATTAAAATCATCTCCCGGGACTGCCTGAGGGTGCCTCTTTGACATTTATGGTGACCATTGTGGATCCTGGCTTACAGGAGTTACAATGGTGGGAATGTGTGGTGAGATTAGTCCAAAAAAAAAGACTCAAATTACAGTTAGTGTCAGAACAAACATTTATTTAACACAAAACCAATTATCCTATTGAGAAAGAAACCCACAGTACTTCGTTATGGTGGGTATCTACTTAGATCATTACACCATACGTGCAATTAAATCTATTTGTGTTTATTTCAGAATACTTGAATACGCTACAGAAACTTTCGCTAAAATATGGAGACATTTCTCTCATTCATTTGTTTTCAACGCCATATGTAGTGATGTCCCATCCTAAATACATGGAGGTAGATGATCCCGGTAATTAAACTAGTTGATGTAACATATATTGACAAAATACAATTTTAATGTGGTAGGACCCACACTGTTGACATTTCTCTGTCTACAGCCGCGGGCTGGTCCGTCCGGGGTAGTACCACACTCTCGCAGAAAATCGACGTCTGAGCAATGGCAATGTGCTATTGCGCTTCGTTCGGTGAGCGAGAGAGCCGGCAGCCCAACTGGGTGGGTTTGGGGCTTGTATTGGTAGGCAGCGGCCCTAAAGGTCCATTGTCCGGCAGTAACACTTACCATCAGGTGTACTACTTGCTGGTTTGCCACTAAAAGCTATAAAAAATAAATAAAAGAAAATGCAATGTCTAAATATATTTTCTTACGTAATGATATTACATTATTATAATTAATTTATACCACGCATTCTTCAACCTCTCCACATCCTCTGTTGAATATGTCCTTCTCCAAGAACAGAGAATCATTCGTATCGTAAAACAAAAATTGAATTATTTCAATAAATACATATATATTTTTTAAAACAACACTCTGCATTAAGGAACTAATACTTGTATTGCGAGGGTCTTTACAAACATGCAATTTACACACAGACTCGGAACAACACTTTGTAAATCGCACAAAGTATTTCCCCACGTGGGAATCGAACCCACGACACTGGAACGGAAGGTCAATATCTTAACCACTACTCCATCTGTGCAGTCAATAATTACATATTAATTATTAAAATTAATTCATTTCCTTTTTCATTTTATAATAAATGTTTTGCTCTACTGTTATTAATAATAGATTTTACTTTCTTAAATAATCAAGGACATATGTTGCATTTTAAAATTAGCATAATATTCAACAAATTATTTTATGGTAATCTGTTGTTTTCTATTCTTTTTTTTTATAGCTTGTGGTGGTAAACGTGCAGACAGCACACCTGATGGTAAGTGTCACTGCCACTCATGGACCTTTGCAATACCAAGTGTATAGCTAGGCCGCTGCCTACCAATATAAATCCCAAACCCACCCCAGTTGGGCTTCCGGCTCTCTCACTCACCGAACGAAGCGTAATCGCACGCTGCCATTACTCAGACGTCGATCTTCTGCGAGTGTGTAGTACTACCCCAGACGGACCCGCCCGCGGCTGTAGACAGAGAACTGTCCACAGCGTAGTCCTACCACTATTAAAATATATTCGGCTTGATCTTACAAATCGCGAATGAATCGGTTTCTTTGTATAAAAAAAAAACACACACAGAATTCTTCAATATTCATTGTTTGTTTATTTATTTTCAAGCTTTATTTGATCGAATCTTTTTGGGGAATTACATTTTTTTCATTCATATTTTATTTCTTATTCCTTTTTTAAATATCTAGAATATATTAATAGAAGCATATTTTTTTCTTATTCCAATTTTCTTAAGTAATTAGAATATATTAATAGTATATATTACATAAACATGGTTAAAACAAAAACCTAAGGTTAACAACAAAACGGATGGATGAAAAAGTGTAGCAGCGTTATTCTATTTCCAAACCTGATCCTTTATGTTTTGCTTGTTGATGGCGGTGGGGAGGGAACATGGTGGGTTATAGCACCACATGCCGCCCTTTCATTGCCCCAGATGAAATAAGCAGGGTCTATCCAGACCATAGCCTGTTAGAAAAAAAGTTTCGTGCCTGACGTGTTTCTAATACAGTACTAGTTTGTAACGGTGTAGTGAGAAAACTACTTTAACCTTTTGCGTGTCTACCATCTGAACGACTTGCCGGTGCACTTCGTGACTTTAAAACTACGTCTCAGTTCGTGATACTGCAGACCATCGCTTACAGAAGACGACTTTAAAACAACTGTTGCAATTGTAAAGAATGCCGATTAAAAATATGTTCTTGACTTATGTTTTTGTTTTTGTTTAAGGCTTTATTTGGTGGATACTATCAACTACAGCGACCATATGACTATATTCATTCTTGTTCTCGTTGTCTCGGTTTAATCTATCTACTAGTTTATCCATGTTCACTTCTGGACTTAGGTTTCTCCACAGCGAAATAATACTCGTCACGCTTAACATTGAGTTGGCGATTGCAGTTTGTTTTATATTATCTTCCCAGGAGAGAATTGCTGTCTCAACTTTTGATGATTTCTCAGCCATAAGGGGCGTTGACACGTTATCCAACCAGCGCGTAATCAATGTGAATTTATATCAAGTCCGTCGACAATTGTAATTCTTAGTAAAACAGTTGCCTGGTCCATTATACATTCATATGCGACGAAAGAAATAAGATATTAAATACAGTCTTTAAATATGCTAGACTAAGGCTGAATATCCCTTTGTTTGTATCCTAATATATATTTGTTTGAAAGCCAAATTTCTAAGAATAGTAACGTTTTGTTAAAATTAAAATAATTATGTATTATTCCAGGCCTTATTATCAAGTGCTGAATTAATTGTAAAAGGCAAGTCCTACAAATATCTATATCAATGGCTCGGACAAGGCTTGCTCACTTCTACAGGTATCCATTAATTGAAATACATTATTTAGTTTTTTATACATAAAATTTGTTATATCAATAGAAATGGCTGTTAATTTTAAAACATTGTTTTGAAAATATATATGAAATTAAGTAAAAAGTTTTTAATATGTTGTAGGATATCGTTGGAAATCGCATCGCAAGTTTTTAACGCCAGCTTTTCATTTTAATATTCTACAGAATTTTCTGCCAGTATTTTGTAAAAATCAAAAAATATTGTGTGAGAAATTACGCAGGGTGCCCAAGGGAAGTGAGATTGATTTGTTTCCGATTGTGGCTTTAGCTGGACTTGATAATGTGACAGGTAAGATACTTTTACTATTATAATTTCAGTAAGTGATAAATATGTTTTATTTACCAGTTCAGGATTATAGCCTTAAAGTATTTGGGCCTGGTATTCGACGGGCATTGGTGGTGCCGGAAGGTGGTGAGGTAGACCGCCAAGCGGGCCACCGAAGACAAAGACTGCGTTCCGGTGGCCCGCTCCAAGCCTCGAGGTGCATTGCGCGGTGGATGTTTGGGGTCGCGCGCCGCCTCTTCTGTCGCCCCGGATGTATTTGGTGGGGCGTGACCAGCCCATAGAAAGCAATAAAAAAAAGGAAAAAAAAGGCTTTAAAGCCTTTATAGGCTCTTATAGGCTTTATAGACTATCTTATGAAAATTTATAGTTAAGTTTTATAATGGCCGTATATGACTAACTTCAGTCCTGTTTGAGGCTAATAGTGTTGAAAGATTAAACACAAATAGGTATTTATTAACTGAACAATAGCGATCCATATAGCCATAGGCTTGACCAGTTTGGCAGCAAAAGTGTATGGTAAAATTATTGAAAGGAGAATGAGGATGGTGTCCGATGGTTTACTGTGTGAGACACAAGGAGGTTTCAGGAGTGGAAGGGGATGCATGGATCAAGTGTTCTCTCTGCGCAACATTGTGGAGACGCATCTGGCCCTAGGTCAGAGGGTTTTCTGCAGTTTTGTGGATCTGGAGAGAGCATTTGACACGGTTGTACGAAAGGAACTTTGGGACATTTTACCGGAATATGGTATTAACGGTAAACTGCTGCAGGCTGTGCAATCCAGTTACATGGGCTGTAGAGCCCATAGAGCCCAGCCCAGTAGAGTGTGCGGCTGGATGATGGAATGTCGCCTTGGTTTGACGTCAATATCGGCGTTAAGCAGGGCTTCGTTCTATCAGCCAGGCTGTTTATCATATATCTGGATAAATGTCTACAAAGGTTGAACGATATGAATGTGGGAGTCCAGATGGGTGACTCAGTGGTCTCTGCTCTGCTTTATGCAGATGACGCAGTCCTGCTGGCACAGTCAGCGATTGACCTGCAGACCCTAGTCGACACAATGACAGAAGATTGTAAGAAAAGGGGTCTACGCGTGAATGTGAGCAAAACCAAAATAATGGTCTTTGAAAGAGATGAAGCCAGAACAGATGTAAGAGTAACAATAGGTAATGATGTACTAGAGCAAGTGGATGAATTTGTATATCTTGGATTTGGATTTAGCCGAGATGGACGGTACACCACTGATATAGAGCGAAGAGTGAATGCGGGAAATAGAGTGAACGGAGCGTTGGGGCAACTTCTCGGCAGCCACCACCTCAGCCAGAAGGCACGTGTAGCAATACATAACGCAGTGCTTGTCCCAACATTACTGTATGGAAGCGAGAGTTGGGTATGCAGAAAAGAGTATGAAAGTAAAATTAATGCGGTCGAAATGCGATCTCTACGGAAAATCTGTGGAGTGAGGCTGACCGACCGCATTCGTAACGACGACGTAAGAGAGCGAGTAGGTATGAAAGAGAGTATTGGTGTAAAGATGCGTAAGGGAATGCTCCGATGGTTCGGACATGTGGAAAGAATGCCGAACGAACGTCTGGTTAAGAAGATATACAATGCGAAAGTGGAAGGATGTAGGTACCGAGGGAGACCGAGACTAACCTACCTAGACCAGATCGGTCAGGTACTGAAGGAAGGTGGAGTCAAGAGTCTCCGAAACCGGCGAGCGTGTATGAAGAGAATTATGAATGTTGAGGAAGCGAGTGAAGTATGCAGAGATAGAGTTCTCTGGCACTCTGTTCTCTCTGCCTACCCTGCAAGGGATATGGCGTGATGATATGTATGTATGTAACAATAGCGATCACCCAGAGGATTGTAATTAACTTTAAATTATTAAGTTATTTTATGAAAAACTAAGTTTCCTAAATCATAAATGATTCTAAATATACTTGTAAAGAACTTGTGAAGGTATCGCCAAGGTTATTCAGTTGTATTGTATATTTTCTTGCAAATTAATTGGAAAAGATGAACGAATTGTCCAATCATTGCCACTTCCTTCTTTATATAGTGTTGTTGGAGGATTATGAAAAGGCTTACGATTCAATAGACACTTAGACGGTACTGCAGTCAAAGGACTTCAGTACCGTACTTTTACATATGAATAGTCGATTTGGCACCATTAAAAGTAATGGTGCCAAATCGACTATTGATATGTAAAAGTACTAAACAGTTTGTCTAATAATGCTAGTATATTAGTACGCATTCCGCATGCAAGTATAAAACCGATTCAACTGCTGTAAAATATGCGACAGAGAGGCATAATCTTTTTGAAACTGTTCAGTTTAGAATAGACTCGGAATTAACATCAACCGTGACTACTTTACACTTTTGATATGCAGTTGATATTATCGTTATGGCGGGATCTATAGACCTGTCGACCTTGGCATTATTCTCAACGACCTCATCAGGTTCATATGCAATTTTGAGAACGAAGTCAGTTGATGAATTTAACTCAGCAAGGTAGCGTTCGATATCACTCATTTTCTGAAAGTACATGATCAACTTTTGTTAGCAGCGATGACTTATGACACGGAAACGTGTCTGTAAACGTTGGCCTCATAGCTAGGCTTGAAGTTGCTTACCGTGTTATGGGACGGGCTATGCTCGGCGTTGTTCTCCTTAATGCAGCAATCTGTAAATGAATAAGAGTAACCTATAGAGTAACGATGGGCAGGCCACATCGTTTCACAGTTTGATAGCTGCTGGGTAATAAAAATTCTTGAAAGACGACCAGGTATTGGGATGACGCAGCCGCACCGACGGTTTGGTGAAAGTCAAAGGGAGTCGTTGAATGCGACCGGCATAAACCCACGTCATGTGGCATTCTATAACAAAGGCTTAAGTAGGGCACGCTTAGAGGTCGAAATACGACGGTTACTATATTTTTTTTTTAATTTCATCAATATTAAAATTCTTTTATCAAAGATCTCTATAATCACAGGGGGACAACAATCATTGCGAAAACCCAATGTTATTCCGATAATTTGCTTATGCATATGCAAACATGCAGTTTTTTTTAATCAATTCAATTATATATTAAAACAAAATATGTAATAATATTAATAATTAAAATTGCAGTAGATTGAAGATAATACAATTTGATAAATAAACTCTTAAAGGTCACTATTTAATGCGAGAGAATTAACAGATTTTTGAAAGAAAACACTAATTTTAAATGTTGGTTTTAAAAATAAAATTATAATGGTCATTACCTCTTCCTTTTTTGGGCTATATTAATAGACGATTAAGGAACGTATTTATTTAGCTATACTCAAGGTTTTCTGTGTGGTGGAGGTAGAATATAATTCATTATTTGTCCAGCGTGATATCGCAGCTCAAAATCATTCCCATTCTCCTCCCATAATCTCCTCTAGGTACAAACCTAGCAGTGGAATGGAATGGGAAAAATTAGGGATGTAATGCAGTGAAATGAAAATGATCTGATTTATTTATGGCAGACACAAGCACAAACAAAATAAATAGGTAATAATAATAACAAAATGATTAGTGTTTGCCACAATCCGATTTCAACTTAGCATAATGCTGGCCGCAGACGACCAGCGCTGGTCTTCCATTTTTACCGGGAGGAAACATCACGCACATGCTCTTAATTTTACCGAATATAATGTAGTACCCATAATGTAGTAACACAATCCAGCTTAAGTCTAAACTTTATATTATATGATATGTTAATAACAATAATATAATATGTTGTAATATAAACAACAAAGAGATTGAAGAAGAAGTTTTGTTTAACTTTATTGCGAAAATAGCAAAAATGAAATATGTGCAGCACATAAATAACATAGGTACATATTACAAACCAAATATTGAAGACTAATTATAGCATTATCCTGGTTCAAAATAATACAATATAAATTCCTAATAATATTAGAAATTATGTCTACACAAGTCATAACTAAAAAGCACTGGTGTCTTATGCTTAGTTCCTCATTTTTCTGATGTGCATAGTTAAAGTTTCTCAGTTTTTTTCTTAAATGAATGCAAATTAGGCAGATTCCGTATCGGTGGAGGGATATTGTGCCAACATTTTGTAGCAGCGTATCGGAAACTATCTCTGAAAGCTAGTTGCAGGGAACATTGTCTAGCATCACGATTGGCTAACCATGACAGTTTGCCATATAGATAAAAAGGAGTTTGATTTTTTATGACTCCGAAAAGCAAACACGGATGAAACCAGATAACATCAGTGCAAGACAAGAATAACTCAAAAAGGGTTCTTTTTGAGTATATTTTGAGTATAGGGGTTCCTATAACAGCTCGTCTGACATCTGATAATTACTCTCCCACTACGGAGGAAGATTCGAGCTCAGCAGTGGAACAAATGAGTTGAAATGATGAATGGATTAAAACATTTATTTAATTTTCTTCTAGAATCCATAATGGGTGTTTGTGTGCATGCACAGGAGAACGATAGCTCTAAATATGTGAAATCTATAAATGAGTAAGTTTTATATTTATTATAAGTCATATTTATTATAAGTCATATTTTTGTATATTTCAATTCACTATACTATATCTTGACCACACTATACTATATATCTATTAAAAGATGAAGTAAGGATAACATTTATAACAACTTGATTACCAGTGAAAAATGGTTGTTCGAACCCACACTTTTTGGAAATCTGTTCAATGTACAATGTGTAAACAATGACGGGTAGATGACACACGTTCATCTACCCGTCGTTGTTAAAGAGGAAAATATAATACGAGCCGAAAATTTAATGACATACGACAGCTCACGCTGGTGTAAGTGGTAGCACGATTGGAACTGATTTCCAATAGGCGTGGGTTCGAATCCCATGTATGACAATCATTTTTCGATCGTAATCAAGTTTTTATAAATAATCAAGCATGTTAAATGCTACATTTTAGTAATTTGAAGGTTAACATTGATGGAAGAGAAGAAATGCTCGATGTAAAACTCTATGCCAACTCGTCTGACCAGCATGGTGTAGGCGATCAAGAAGTCTACATGTTTGTTACTTTATCATACGTAAACCGTTGAACAGATTTGGATGAAAATGGACACAGATAGGCCACATCTTGGATTCATATATAAGATACTTTTTATCTCGTTAGTGTATTTTTTGGGATATAATGGTTCAACTACATATGATTACAATGGTTCTTTTTTATTGCTTATGGTGGCAAAGGAGCAAGTAGCACACCTGATAGTAAGTGTCACTGCCACCCATGGACCTTTGCAATACCAAAAGCATAGTTAAGCCGCTGCCTACCATTACAATTCCCAAACCCACCCAGTTGGGCTGTCGACTCTTTCGCTCACCGAACGAAGCGCAATAGCACAATGTCATTCCTTAGACGTCGATCTTCTGCGAGAGTGTAGTACTACCCCAGACGGACCGGCTTGCGGCTGTAGACAGATAACTGTCAACAGCATGGTCCTACCACTAATAAACTTAATAGTTCAAATTTAGGAGTTATTTTTTAAGCGGGCGAAGCCGCAGGCAGAACGAAGCTAGTATGAAATAAATGTATTTTTACGAATACGGAAATATAAACAAAAACAAACGCATTTAATTTTTGGCTGGCGTTTTCAACACTTCAGAATTCATGGTCACGGGAAGAGACTGTCGGTCAATCAGTCAATAAAAATAAAATTACAAACACGATAAAATCCGTAAAAATAATTTTATATAAATGCCCAAAGCTTGTATTGATATACAAATTTCCTAAGTACAAGAAAAAATGCATATTATAATAAAGATAATTAAATATCCAGTTCTGGGATTACCTAATTTTGTCATATACATATATCAGTTATTAAGTCGTCACAGTAATTTGACCCGATGAATAGATATTTTAAATACAATAAAGACGGGGATCTTATTACGAACTAAGAATATAATATGGGATTAGTTTTCAGTGTGAGTTGTAAAAATGGACAAGGGATCACACCAGGACAATCAGCAGCAAAACTTTCCTGGGAAAATTATAATCCATTCTAATACTGTATATTAACCTCACAAATTTGGCGATTATGATATTTTCTCTTCACAAATCTGGCGATTATGATATTTTCTCTTCACAAGTCTGGCGATTATGATATTTTCTCCTCACATTGTGAGAAGGCTAATTTCCCTCTCCGCATGCAGGGAATGGGATGGACATATAAAACATGTAAAAAAAAGGATACAAATAAAAACCTGTAAAAAAAGATATAAACAATGTAATTTTGGAATTAATGTATATGGACAATGTGAACCAGTATGAGAATTTTTGGAACAGATACAACTTAAAGTTAAAAATATATATAACTTTTCGTTATTGTTAATATTTCAGAATATCTGGTATAATTTCTTTACGAATGCAGTATCCTTATCTTGGTATAGACGCAATATTCAACTTACTGCCAATGAAAACTAGATATGATAAGGCACTTGAAGTTTTGCACGCACAAACTAACAAAGTAATAGCTGCTAGACGTGAGGAATTGAAAACAACTAATACTACTAGCCTTGCTAATAATGACATTGGTAAGTATTCTTAGAAACTATTTATTATATAGATGGAGCTGAAGCACTCTCTGTTTTGTCTGTTCATTCACATTTATTTTCCACTACTGATTTATTACTACGAAAATCAATTACATTCATCATTACTTCTATATCCACTATTTGTATTGTCTAGTATATTGAGAGGTATGAAACTTTGGTATTGGTAAATTAGGTTGATTATTAGGCTAAATAGATAACGGTCCGATGATCAACGATTCACTGCGTATCAGAATTGCGGTAATGAAAATATTATTAGTGATGCTTTGAACATCGGTAATAGTAGCTACCTTTTATTTATATTTTCTCTTTCCGTGTAGAGATATAGTAAGAATACGATTCTCTTTCTTACCCGTGCCTATTGAAACGACGATTAAGGGATATAATATGCACAAAGCAGCTATAAATGAAAAAAAAAACTTGAGATAAAACTATACCGACAGGTCATTTTTTTTTGGGTAGGCTATGGTCCGCATCCACGCCGTCCGTTCCGTCCGGGGCGACAGAAGGGCAGCGCGTGGCTTTAACCCACCGTATTCCCTCCCGGTCGTCATTGGGCCGGCCACTGGTACCGCTTCCTTGCCATACGTGGCCAGCCCGGCAACCGACAGGTCTGGCCAGCGTGGTATAGTTCAGTCAATTTCTGCTTGTGTTATGGAAGCGAGCCCAGGAGTGATGTACAATTACTATTTTTTCACATGAATTTAATGATATTTTAAGAGTTATTTTTATTTATGAAGGCATAAAGAATCGACACGCATTCTTGGATTTACTATTGCTTGCTGAAATCGATGGTAAATCTATTGATTCTCAGAGCATCAGCGACGAAGTCAACACTTTCATGTTTGAGGTTTGTCGATTTAATTTAAGCTATTATTAACTACGATTTGTTTTTTTTTATATATATATATATATATTTTATTGCTCTTGGTGGCAAAGAAGCAAGCAGCATACCTGGTGGTAAGTATTACTGCCGCCCATGGACCTTTGCAATACCAGAGGTATAGCTAGGTCACTGCCAACCAATAATCACAAACCCACCCAGAAAGTTGGGCTTTCTCTCGCTCACCGAACGAAACTGAATTTAATTGGCAATAAATAATTACATACAAAAAAAGAAACTCTTTTTATATGTTTGTCATTGAAAGTTCTTGATTTCTTTTCCCCACTCGTTTTACGAGATACCGTTATAAACAAAGGTTTTAAAAATATAAATAATAAAAACGCTTACCAGGTGATTATTTTTTTATTGCTTATGGTGGCAAACGAGTAGACAGTACACCTGATGGTAAGTGTGACTGCTGCCCATAGACCTTTGCAATACAAAGGGTATAGCTAAGCCGCTGCCTACTGACAGAAACCCCAAACCCACTTGAGTAGGGCTTCCGGCTCTCTCGCTCACCAAACGAAGCGTAATAGTACATTGCCAATACTCAGATGTCGATTTTCTGCGAGTGTGGTACTACCCCGGACGGACCGACCCGCGGCTGTAGACAGAGAACTGTCCACAGCGTGGTCAGCCGCTATAAAGATTATTTATTTATTTGGATTAGTTGACATGGAAGTATAAATTATTTCTCAGGGTCACGACACAACAACATCAGGAATCTCATGGACGCTCTATGCATTGTCAAAACATCGAGATGTACAAGAGAAAATTTATGAAGAACTTCAGACTATCTTTGGTGATGATATGGATAGAAATCCTACGTATCAGTAAGTATATTATATTATCATCGAGTTCATCAACTGCTAAGTTGTAGTTATGACTATAAACTACCACAAAAGTTGAAAGGTTCTTGACTTGTAATTGTAGCTGTATTGGAAGATATTCTCAAACTCTTAGATTGATTCCGATCCGGCATCAATACCAACGGTGAATACTTTCACTTACTTTCGATTTACAGACGATATTTTCAAGTGGTAGAATGATAATGTTGATAGTTTTCTATCTACAACCGCGAGCCGGTCCGGACGATGATTACCAAAATTTCGCTGAAAATCGATGTCCGAGTAGTGGCAAAGTGGTTTTGCAGTTCGTTCGCTGAGTGATAGAGTTGGGAGCCCTATTTTCTGGGTGGGTTTTGGGGTTTTATTGGTATGCATTGTCTAGCTGTATCGCTGGTAAACCAAAGGTTCATGGGCGGCAGTAACACTTACCATCAGGTGTGCTGTTTGCTCGTTTGCTACCATATGTAATAAAAAATACCAGATTTCATCGAGGACTTTGGCATCATGCTCAATGATCTCAACGAGGTGTCCCAACTAGTAGTATATGAATAAACATGAATAAGACGAAAGCTAAAACATTTATATTTATCTGAGACAAACAATCTAGTTAGATAGATTCAATTTTGAGAAAGTAGGTCAGTTGACGAATCGAACTTGGTTTGGCAGAATTCAGGCAATTTAACTATGCTTGCGATTTCTCTGCAATGTGACGAACAGGAGTAACCGTCATAGCACGAACGATAAGCACGCTGAAGAGGCAATGAGCAGGTCATATGGAACAATAAATTGATATCCGCTGCGAAGAAAGGTTGTCGAGTAGTGATTCGATGAAAAATGCTAGGCATCGCTGGATGCAGATAGCACAGGATCCCACTTAGTGGCGGAGTTTGAGGACTCCAGGAGGACAGGTCCAATATTGGATGGCGAAAGCCTGAAGAATGATGATTATGATGTACATTTGTAATATTTTAAGAAGAAAATGTGTAATTAGCATAGGCTAATACTAAACTATCTCGTGGCTGTAGTAGCAAAATGTAATCTGAATTATTTATTATGCGATGAATTTTGGGTCCCTGACCGTCCGACTCAGGGCTCTTCTGTGGCGACCACAGAGGGCCACGGCGGTCAGGGCTGTACGCGGGTATCGCACGGTGGCGACGGAGGCAGCGTGCCTGTTGGTTGGGAGTCCCCCGTGGGACCTGGAGGCGGAAATGCTCGCCGATTTGTATCAGCGGGTGTCGGGGGTGCGCGCGAAAGGCGGTGTGGTCTCTTTGAGGGAACTCATCACCTGGCGCATTGACCACCGCCTAGATGTCATTGCCCGTTGGGCAGTCCGGCTGGAGAGGCCTCTGTAGAGGCCTTCCGGCCGGTGCTGATTCAGTGGTTGGAACGGCGGCACGGGGTGCTCTTCTTCTGACTGGTGCAGGTTTTGACGGGGCATGGATGCTTCGCCAAATACCTGCACAAAGTCGTCAGGAGGGAGAGTACACCGTCCTGCCACCACTGCGATTGCGACGAAGACACGGCGCAGCATACGCTCGAGGTTTGTGCCGCTTGGGCAGAGCAGCGTCGTGAAATCGTCGCAATCATCGGTGCCGACCTGACGCTGGCGACCATCGCCAGGGCGATGGTCGACAGCGTCAGGAACTGCGACGCGGTCGCAACCTTCTGCGAGGCAGTAGTCTCGCGGAAGGAGGCGGCGGAACGCGTGCGCGAGGAGCGTCTCCTCGACGGCGCGAGCCGCCGCCAGCGACTGGGGCGGCGCAGGCGCGATTACCTGCGCCTGATGCCGCCCTAGCCAAGGCCGCGGGTGACTGGATCGGGGCATTAGTCCGTCACCCACCGAGAAGCCGACCGCGTGAGGAAAGACCGACATCCTACCCGAGGGGGGGTTGTCGGTCGAGGAGAGGGTACTCCTCAGGGGTATTCCGTCGGGCCGACCACTGACGTCAAGTCACTCTGCTCCGGTGGTCGGCCCAACGACGAAGGCGACGTCACGGGTGGGTTACGGGTGTGCGCGCTTACGCCCCTCTGTCACCCCGGATGGAGTGGTGCGAGGAGTGCGACGACTGTAGCCCACCCCCCAGAAAAAAAAAAAAAGCGACGCATTTTGGAAGGATGAAAAAAACTTTGAAAGAGATGAAGCCAGAACAGATGTAAGAGTAACAATAGTTAATGATGTACTAGAGCAAGTGGATGAATTTGTATATCTTGGATATGGATTTAGCCGAGATGGAAGGTATACCACTGATATAGAGCGAAGAGTGAATGCGGAAAATAGAGTGAACGGAGCGTTGGGGCAACTTCTTGGTAGCCACCACCTCAGCCAGAAGGCACGTGTAGCAATACATAACGCAATGCTTGTCCCAACATTACCAACATTATCTGTATGGAAGCGAGAGTTGGGTATGCAGAAAAGAGTATGAAAGTAAAATTAATGCGGTCGAAATGCGATCTCTGCGGAAAATCTGTGGAGTTAGGCTGACCGACCGACCTTCAGGGTGGTGCAGGTGCTTACCGGCCACGGGGTCTTCGGTAAGTACCTGCATAAAATTGGAAGAGAAGGGGCCCCAGGATCTCACGAGTGTGGCGCGCCAGTAGATGATGCGCGTCACACTCTGGAAGTATACCCCGCCTGGGGGCCCCAGCGTCACATCCTGACGTCGGTCGTTGGAGGAGACCTGTCGCTGTCGACCATCATCACAAAGATGCTTGACAGCGACAGGTGCTGGGAGTCGATGGCCTTCTTCTGTGAGGCCGTCATGGAGAGAAAGGAGGCTGCGGAGCGGGAACGCGAGAGGCTTGCGCCCGCTGAATCGCTCCGCCGCCAGCGGCTGGGTAGGGGGAGGCGCCGTTATGCACATCTCCTCCCACCGCCTTGAGGACCGACTGGGCGTGGCCAGAAGGCCAAGCGTTGGGGCGTCGGGGATCGAATGTCAATAGACGATCTCTCCGGCGTTCCGTAAAAGCGCGGAAGGGGGCCGCTGTGGTTTTAGTGGATATTCCGGTTGGACTAGCCGGCCGGCGAGTCCCACACTCCCTCCCGTCACGACATCGGCGGGAAGGGGTTAGCGCGTAAATGCGTTTCCACAGCGTATAAAAAAAAAAAAAAGGCTCACCGACCGCATTCGTAACGACGACGTAAGAGAGCGAGTAGGTATGAAAGAGAGTATTGGTGTAAAGATGCGAAAGGGAATACTCCGATGGTTCGGACATGTGGAAAGAATGCCGAACGAACGTCTGGTTAAGAAGATATACAATGCGAAAGTGGAAGAATATAGGTACCGAGGGAGACCGAGACTAACCTACCTAGACCAGATCGGTCATGTACTGAAGGAAGGTGGAGTCAAGAGTCTCCGAAACCGGCGAGCGTGTATGAAGAGAATTATGAACGTTGAGGAAGCGAGTGAAGTATGCAAGAATAAAGTTCTCTGGCACTCTGTTCTCTCTGCCTACCCTGCAAGGGATATGGCGTGATGATATGTATGTATGTAAAAAAACTTCGCAGTGGTAGAGAGGATTTTTGTATGATAGTCGGCAGAGAACGAAAACAACCATGATTAAGTTTATAAGAATCTACCTCTAAATTTTATCTTTCCACGTTTATAATAAGAAAAGAATTAGTAAGAATATAATAAGAAAATATTGTCATCATTGAAATTATTTACGAACTCCATCTGATGCCGTTTGGTCAACAACTACATTCTCAAGGAGAGTTGACGTCTGGCAGGCGGCCGGTCATAAAACTATTGCCAATAACTTCTACAATATGTACTATGAAAGTACATATTGTATCGAAGTACATATTGAGGCAATTGGGATAAGAGTAGAAGAATGATGATGATGATGATAATTTAAATTATTTAAGAAGATAATTGTCGTGCTCGTAATAAAAGTAGATACATTAAATTATTTTATATGTATATAATAATGAGATTCCTAATCTAATCAGAAGAGTTTTGTATCATAACGTCTTTGCAACAGATAGAAAACTCGAAATAAAACCGTATACGTATCCGTCTGACTAGCTTAAGTAGCTAAGTTTTCTTCCATTGCAGAGGAAGCTCAAACCTAGTAGCGAGACGTACGTATATAAAAGGTAGTACTTGGTGCATTTCCTCGTCATCATTGATGAGGACGAGGAAATGCACCAAGGCGAGCCTTGCAAGATCATTGGGGGAACACTCTGTAGTATCATAAGCGCTTTATAAATGTTCGTTTATTTCAATTTGCAGTCAGTTGTTTAATTTAAAACGATGTTACCATTAATTACATCATCACTTATAAAATTAGTGAGATAATATGAATAGAAAACAAGATTTTATAACGTGTTTGCATTTTAAAGCATAATTTAGTTTTAAGAACTACATAGTATCGAAAAGTCAAGAGTGGAAATGGAAGGTGGACGAATATGATAAATTGACTCGTAATTTATTATAAAATTTAAATTTCATAAAATTTGTTGCTTAGAACAAGCTCTAAATCAAACCCCACAGCTAAAGAGACAGGCTTGATCAAAATATCTTCTGTTCCACGCGAGTGAAAAACACAAAAATATTTACTTTAGAAAAAAAATCATGTAGTGTGTGTGGTGTCTCATCAAGGAGTCACAACACGCCTTTATTTTTGTGAAGAAGAAGCGACAATTTCAGTCAAATTATAATTATATTAAAATACTTTAGCTGAGAGAGAGACTGTCTTAGATTGAGTTATGAATATTCTTAGCAAAATTAGCTTTTTAAAATATACCTTGGACTTTCTAATAAGTCTCTGTGCCTCGTCATAAGGTAGAAATTACCCAAGCTGGTTTCAAAGTCAATGTGCCAGATTTTATAAAGGCTGAAGACTGACAATCCTCTAGCCCACATCTGAACCCTTTGGATTACAGCTTATGGTCAGTTTTAGAAGACATGGGCTACTTTAAACGACACGCTGACATTGAGTTACTTAAGACATCTCTAGATCAAGAAGTGACAAAATTTCGCACGCAAATATTGCGTAAATTTCTATAAATTTGTCTATATTTGTCATCATTTATCACAAATCACAAATCTATATTTGTGGCTACAGATTAAAAGTGCAGGTCGTTAAAACCAAAAGTAGTTCTTTTGAAGAGAATACATTTTTATTTGAAACAAAATTTATGGTCGGACTAGATATTCTTAAAAGAAAGTTAGTAAAAGCTAGACAGCATGTAGATATCGGATAAAAATACGCACGTTACTTATTATGGTTCTACATACTCATGGGAACAAAATATAGCATATTCCTTTTAAGCACAACTCCTCTCTTTACATGTCCTTCTTCACATAACCCATCCATCTTTTCTTTGATCTTAGCTAGCCCTTACTTCCCTTTCACCTGTGAATATTCATCACACGATTCAAAATTTCCCTCACAATATTACTTTCATCCTCTTTCTCTTAACATGTTCTCACTATGGTCTGTCACTAATAAGCACTGAATTGTATGCATTATTTTAAATACAATATTAATAATTAACTTATTGTTTAGGGAACTTCATCAAATGAAATATTTGGATTTAGTTCTCAAAGAATCTATGCGCTTATATCCACCAGTGCCTCTTATTGAACGCTTGATGGAAAGAGATTGTGGTAAGTATGTCTTTGAAAGGTTTGTTTTTAAGATTTACATTATTGCAGCCATAATTTAGCATACAAATACTATTTATTACTTATTTCTATTAACAAACTGCTAATACTTAATGACATTACACTAGAAGATAAAACATGTCATTTGAATGGCATAGAGGGCGTAGTAATTAAAATGCAATGATTTCCTATTCAGAGTATAATGATGGATTTAATTCTCACGCATGACAGTAGTTGGTGCGCTTCATAAATAATGACTTTAAGTTAGAGTGTCGTGCTTATAATTGTGGTTTTCTATTTTTTTATTGTTATTCTTATATTTAAATTATTTACATCTTACACTACACTTACACTTACAAACACACACACACACACACACACACTTACACTTTTATACTAGTCATGTCTTTATAATTTCTTTATTTACCAGGTGTTGGCTGAATATTAGAGCTATTTTATAAAAATAAAATAGCCAATACTGAGCCAATAGCCTTTTTTGTTTCTCGTTAATGTTAATTTATACCAGAGGTTATATTTTTAGTTCTGTTTATTTTTATTGGTTTTTAACGAGAGCAAAATAAATGTTATTCTTATTTTCTTTCTTCTTTATTCTTTGTCTTAACATCATCTATTTATATATAAGAGATTTCCACCTATATATTGACTCATCACGATATCTCTGAAACCATAAGTAATACAAACTTAAAATTTGTTAGGAATATTCCTTTTGCCAAGTAGAGGTTAGCTTACGAAATTTCATGCGCAAGAGACCCCCTTGCGGGCGTGTTAACCTGAAAAATCTCATTTTTCAAATATAGTTTTGGTGTAGACTTTTCTTTTCTTCTGCCCTGTAAAGGTCAGATGAAGTAGGCTTTTAAGGAATTTCTTCTCCGAAAGGAAATTCTATGTAGCGAAAGTAAACTGAGCTGACGTAACCGAAGCGGAGCGAGGGCGAATCGCTAGTAATATATATGGTTATTGAATTTTATTTCTTTGACGTTATAAATTGGTGTTCCTTAATATAAATTTACTGTCTTTCTTTAAATATATTCATTTTGATTAAGAAATATTTAACTTTCAGGGCAATATATTTCTAAAAATATATATTATAGCTAAAAATCATTCTTAAGAATGAAGTGTTTCTATAAACTTTAGCGAATACTAAAATCTCATTAATGTCAATCAATTCATTAAGCAAAGGCAATCAATTCATTGGCAAAAGAAATATTAACATCAAGTCCAGGTACCAAAATTAGCAAAATTTAAATAATATGTTTTTTTTTAAATTTCAGAGGTGGGAGGTATCAAATTATTAAAAGACACGTCAGTTTTATTAAACCTATTTCAATTGCATCGACACCCGGACTTGTATGATGATCCTCTGGAGTTCAAACCGGAAAGGTTCCAGAATCCAATAAAAAATCCTTTCGACTGGCTCGCTTTCAGTGCGGGGCCAAGGAATTGCATTGGTATTTGTATTTAAAAATTGCTTTAGAATTACATTAATTAGGTCAAATTAAAAATGTACATGTAGGTTGCTATACCAACACGTCTGACCGTCGTGGTATAGTAGGTAAATTTTCCTTCCATTATGGAGGCGGCTCGAGCTTAACAGTGGGACACATGTGAGCTGAGATAATGATGATGACAACGACTTTTCTCGTCAGTGCCGTAAAGATGACTAATGATGTCTTTATGCAAATAACGTCATTGCAAGACTAAAAATAAAGTTGTTTTTTTTTAAAAAGACACCACCCTGCACTAAGGAAATAAACCTTGTATTGCGGGGGACTTTACAAACATGCAATTAACGGAGACAAATTACACCCAGACTTAGAATAACACTCTGTGGATCACACAAAGTAATGTCCTGCGTGGGAATCGAACCCACGGCACTGGCACGGAAGGTCGGTATCTTAACCACTACGCCATCTGTGCAGTCGAAAGATTGATTGTTGTAAAAAGATAGTTTGTAGTTTTGTATTAACTACCTCAAGAATAGGTATAATGTTATAAATAATTTTGTAATTTATGTTAACAGGTCAAAAATTTGCTTTGATGGCTATGAAAGTAAGCATATCTGGTATAATAAAGAACTTCGTAATATTGCCATCAGAAAAGGAACCCAAGATGTGTACAGAGTTGGTGTTAAAATCCAAGAATGGAATTTATATAAAGCTAAATCAAAGACTCTAATAATTTTCACATATATAATAAAATAGGGTAGTTTAATATAATTGTGAAGGAATTATGAGATTTCTATTATTTCTTATTATAAAGTTAAGTCAAATACAAACAGTCGCATTATTTACACAATTAGATGCTTGATTGAATCAAGCGACAAATGATGGAAATCCATTACTATATTAAAATGAAGGAAAGGAAAGAAGACTCACCAATTTCTCACTATTAATAAATATTGTATTTCGCACACAGAGATGTAAGAATGAATATTTTTTTTACATACCGCCCTGCACAAAGGCAAATTAACGCAGACAAATTACATCCAGACTCAGAAACAACACTTACACTTTGTGGATCGCGCAAAGTATTGTGCTGCGTGGGATTCGAACCCACGGTACTGGCACGAAAGCTCAGTATCTTAACTTAACCACTACGCCATCTATACCTTTGAATTAATGAATCTTTAATTTCTTTATATATCTTCGTATTCTTATTCCTATATGATGAATATCTTCCTGATCATAAACAGGTGTTTTTCCTTAAAAACTACGAATATTGATTCAACGTGTTTTGCAAACGAGGTATCCTCAAGACGGTTTAGTTTCAAATGCCTACTTTCTTATATCCTATTCCACATTTTCTTTATCCTGTCTCGTATTAATTCCTCTCTCAAGGTGTGCGGTGTATTGACTAACCTCGGGAAAGTGGTGGGTCTCACTTCCTTTCCTCCATCTTAAATAAAATAAGTTGTATTTAAATGCATAGTTGATATTATAGAATATAAACATAATCTACAATTTCATTACTAATTATGATGTTTTCCGTATGGTAACAGAGTAAGAATACAATTTAGAAAGAAAGAAAGAAAGAAGACAATTTACTACCTCGCATCCGCTCATGGGTATCGTATAAGACGACTAAGGGATACAATATTCATTTAAAATCTATGCAAGTTAGGGTAAATTCAAAATAAACCCCATAATAAAACCATCATGTTGGTATAAGTTTTGACCAGTGTCTAAAGTAGGTTAATTTTTCTTCTATTAAGTAGGAGGCTGTGTCGAGCCTTGGTGGCCCAGCACATATATAAATTGATATGGTGATGCTGACAGTTGGTGTGATATTTTAATACAATTCTCATTTCTGCAAATAAGTCTACCTCCCAAGGATATTTTATGCTTACATTGAATTAAATGCCATAAAGCAAACAAGCAAACCTTGGTCAAAACTTGAACGGAAAAATTTTAACATAAATATCTTTCAAACTAAAAAAAAATAGAAATTTAAGTGACGGAGTTAAGTTCGAACATATATAAAAATATAAATATACCGATTAAGAACCTCATCAATTTTTGAAGTTGGTTAAAAGTATATTATATTAATGTTCATATAACTTGAGAAGATTAAGAAATAAACACAGAAAGTAAGCTTATATTGAAAATTATATTGTATTAATAAAAGTAAACCGTTCTAGTATTTTACAATTATTGATACACTTGGTACCAGCAAAGGATTTCAGTTCTCAGTAGGTACTTGAATAAAGATATTTAAAAACTTTACAATACACTTATAACTACAAGTCTTGTGCGGTAACGGAATAAGGATACAATTATAGTACATACTAGACATCGTGAATATTAGGTTAGAAATAAATAAACTACATTACGTTTGCTGCAGTTAATTGCAACATTGTTTTATTTTAGAAATAAGTTTATTTATATATTTTAGTTCTAATTCAACAAAATAAAATCTTGAAGTCGGTTAAAAGGTAGCTTTTACTATTGATATCACGAAAAGAGTAAGAAATATACAGTGAAATATACTCTGCAAGAGAGCGAAATGTTCATAAATCTCCCAATTGCACTCTAAGGCATGATTTTTACTCACACCGATAGCTATCATACTTTTTTATGAAGACTTAGTGTGTGAATGAGGCTGATATCAGGCGTTATTATTGTAAAATATATAAGACGAAGAAATATAACAAAAACTAGCTTTATATTACTTGGGAAATCACACAGCACTTATATAAAATTTTATTTTTCTACATTTCTGACGAAAGATATTTCACTGTGTACACCTATGAGTTAGAAAAATCAAACCGTGTCGGATAATACATTTCGCCGTGCCGCGGCCGGCCACGTATGTCAAGGAATTAGTACCAGGGGTCATCCCAGTTGCGATGGGGAGGAAATATGGTGGATTATTGCATCGTGCACTGCCCTTTCGTTACTCCGGATGGAATTTGTAATTTTAAAATTCAGACTTAGCTTGCTAAAAAAAGTATAACTCGTTTCAGACTTGATACTTCGATTTTTTTTGTCGCTAACTTTCGCTTTCATAATTTCTTTTTCGTTTTCGTAAAAATATGATAAACATTTCCCAATAATGACGGAGTAAGAATACAATTCACCACCCTCTATCTTACCTATAGGTGAACGTAATAGACGACTAAGTGATATAAAACGCATGTAACACCTATGCAAGAGAAGGAAAACTCGAAATAAAACCTTATACCAACACGTCTGAGCAGCGTGGTATAGTAAGTCAATCCCCCTCCTATTTTGGAAGAGGTTCGAGCCCAACACTTGGACATATGAGCTGAGATAAAGATGATGTATGAAAAACATAATTTACGCCATTCAAAATTGATTGCTAAAAAATTAAAATAACTTCCGTGTAATACAAAAGTTTCATTTCTAGTCTTTACACCACATCCTGCTAAATTTTCCCCGAAAGTATTGCAAAATGTGTCTGAGGGATATAAGTAGATAATCCAAGAGAAGAATTACTCGAAACCTATGTGTATCTAGTTAGTGTATGGTGTATTAAGGCAATATCATCCTTATTGAGGAGGAACAATGTATTTTCTAATAAATTTTATTCATGATTATGCTAAAAGACATCTTCTGATTTTATGACTTTACATAGAGCGTAATAAAACAGTATTAGTTTCTCATATCAAGTGTACTGGTTTAGGTTCCTATTTAGAATTATTAGAGTCTGTCTCCCATTTAGAGTAATTGTGCAATCGACAAATGTTATCTTCTCAGCATGGGTGTAATTTACATATGTATGTACCATAAATCTATGCTTGCAAAGTACCTTAGTTACGTCAAACTCCATCTCTTCATGTAGGCAATCTGGCTGTGTACCTGTTATTGCATAATTCTATTAGTGACAATTGACACTTAACATACTATGGGCTACTTACTTTTGTGCCAGCAAGGCAATGATAAGCCTTGTAGGATTTCACGTAAGATTAGATACAAGATTGATTGTTTTAAAATAAAGTAATATTAAGAATTTTTGCGTAATAAAATCACAGGTATAGGGATTTGTACATTGAATCGCCTCGCATGATATTTATGGTAGTTGTTTTAAAAAGAAAGAAAAAAATGTGGTAATAGACTTAATATTCAGAATCAGCACATCCAAGGGCAAAAAATATATTTTTCTTAAAGTTTTCACGTAAATATTTTCTGAAGTAAATTCAATAGAATTAATTCAGCATAATATGAATATATTATTTCTAACGAAGTCTGTTTGGGTATGAATTCGCTTGATTTCATTTTAAACTCAATTTCATTCGCCAAAAACAAGCCATAAATCATAAATTTTCTCAGCTTGTTTGGAGAATAAAATTATTATATATTTTTTCAGTGTAGGACTATGTTGCTGACAATTTTTTTGTCTGCAGTCATAAATGTGTCGGTTGGTATAGGTTAATAGTATACTCCAGCAGAAAAGCTACGTCATAGTAGTAAAATTTGCTACTGCCCTTCGTTCGATAAGCGATAGAGCCGGAGGTAAAATATTATGAGCCAAAATGTATTATGTCTCTACTTACAGTTTCGGGGATGATGATATGATACTATAAAAATATCAGCCGTGTAATCATTAGGTTTTAGATTTAACTACCAATTTGGACAAAAAAAGCTCGTGGTTTCAGGGAAAAGCATAATGGATGGAATTACTTAAATTATCCTATTTTTTTCTGGTAAGTTCGCAACAGCAAGTTCGATGTTTTAAACTATGCTTTGTCTATAGTAATGGGCACGTCCGTTCTTATGTGGAATTAAATTACAATTTTTGATTTTTTTAGCGGCGGGCTTTAATGTAGTCGAACCCCGTTAAATCCTTCCAGGGCAAGAATTAAGCTACTCTGGAATTAGCTGTGATGTTTAGGAAATGCGAGAAAGCGGACTTCAATATCATTTAGTAACTATATTATTAGGATCATACTAATTGTTTATTTCTGATATGTTATTTAATCTCACTATATGAATATAAATACTAAATAACTCTTGAATGCTAACAAAAACTTAATATCATCTGTGGAGGAATTAGTATAACTAAATTAATAGTTCCACTATTAATTATAAGTAAAAAATAAACGGTTTCCAATTGCAGACTCTATGCACATTATAAAATATTATTTATAGAGGATCATTACTCATGGGTTACGGAATATATTCTTGAGTCATGGTCTTGAAAAGCCCACTTTTAAATGGAAACGCTTATCCATTTGCACTTATTTACTCAAACGGATACCTAAGTCTTAAAGCAGCTGTGTTAATAATTTAGAATCTTCAATTACAATGCGTTAATTATAATTATTATTACATTATCTATATCAAGCGTTTAATCAATATTTATGTGTTCAAGCGCCCAAGAAATCTTAATAGCAATATCCAGTAGCTCAATATCAGTAAATGCGATAGAAATTATAAATAGATAGATGTATAACTAAAGATAATAAGATAGGATAAGATGACCTATTATTTTTTAGTAATATACAAATATATATAACTGAAGATTATAGGTACCAACCTAATAATTTCTAATAACATTCATCCATCCATCGGTCTATCGAAGTCCACTACCCAATGACTTATTAGTAATGAGAATAACGTCACAATTGCCGTGCTAGGTAGGCAGGGTCTTATTGGCCGGGGTACGATGCCAGAAACCTCCGCGTGGTGTACCCTGGGTGCGGGCGACAGTCCCCCAGATCCTTCTGTCGAATTGTCGCCCGTAGCGAATCTCTGGCGCGAGGGGGGGTTCCCCAGCGATGGGTTGAGCCCCAATTCGCTCCTGACCCTCTAGTTGTAGAGGGTTCAGGAGGCGAAATTTCGGACGGGCCCGGTCACTCATTCATTTGAGGGCTGGGCAGGCTTATGCCACCGCCGACATATCGTAAACCTGATATCTTGCTTCAAGACAAGTTGTCGTGAGGCGTAGTATCAGGAACGAGGGTCTTGGCTTAACCGCCCGGATCGCGAGGAAGAAAACCTCTATAAAGAGTTCGAATCAACATTCGAATTCGGAAATCACCCAGAATCTTAAGTTCTGGCGTGCGGCGAGAAGATGCATGGCAGATGGGTTGTTCTGTCGTTAGCACGCTCCAGCCAGGGTACCGGCCGACCCCCTGGTTGGTAAATGTAGGCTTGCCCGGGTACAGGGATCTCTGCCCGGGTCGACCGTTAGTTCTCCCATACTCGTGGGAATCAAATGGATTTGCCTAATAATATTTTACCAGACGGGAATCCAGCGGATTCCCACATCACGGCCTCGTCAAGCCAATGCAAAACTGACCAAAACGACGCCTCGTCCTTAGGACTAGAGGCGTCTGCCGAGGGCCCGGCACCGACCAAGGAGGCCCCCCCCCTCTTGAAGACGAAGAAGCGTCGACAGGCGCGGTTCACATGGGGGAAAGCCGCGAAAGCGAACGCTCGCGAGAAGAAGCGGAATGCTGAAAACCGCGAGCGTTATGCGCGCGAGCGGGATAAGGACGGCGGCAGATCCACTGCAGAGCCGTCAACGGACGAGGGCGACAATTCTGTCGCAGAGCCGTCCAGAGACGAGGGCAGTGGATCTGCCGTTGTGATGGACGAGGGCGGTAGTTCCGCAGAGCCGTCCAAGGAGTTCAGCGGATCGGCTGAGGAAGCCGCCGCCGCCAGGTCGTCACCGCGCCCTGCGGCGGCGGCCTTGACCGCGGCCCTGACGGTAAGGGAGGAGGCCCTCCCCTCGAAGGTGCGGAAGCGCCCCCTAAATAAGGAGGGCAGCTCAGGCGCAGATTCAGAGGGGAGCGTGGTCATCATGCCTCCTCCCAAAGTTCCGGCCTCTCGCAGAGGGCGAGGGGCCGCGGCGTCGGGAAGGACGACCCACTCCCCGGCCGGCGGAGTGCGTGGAGGGGTGGAGGCTGGCAGGCGGGCCGATAATGAGGCGGCCGCCGCGAGGGTGCTGGGGGTGTTGTCCGGCATCCCTCCCACCGAAGTGGCGGCCGCTGGTGCCCGCGCGAGCGCCCCAGCCACGAATATGGAGGCCCTGCAGGCCGAAAACGCCCGCCTTGGTGGCGAGGTGTCAGGCCTGCGGGCCCAGAACCGCCGGCTGGAGTCGGAGCTGGCCGCGGTACGGAGGGCCAACCGCCTCCTAACCAAGGACGTGACTGACCTGAAGGCCCAAATGGCGCGGCTCATGCAGCCTGCGCCAACCGCGCCACCGACCAGCGCTAGCCGCGATGGAGTCGAGGTCGCCGCCCTCAAGAAGAAGACGCCACCGACTGCAGGGCGTGCGCCGCCAGCCACCGATAGCCGGGCCGCCGCGGCAAAGAAGCCGTCAAACGTCGCGGAGCGGGCCCTGGTAGAGGTCCAGCCGGCGACACCAACCCCGCTGCCCGCGGTGGAGGGCGTGCCGGACGAGGCCTTGCGCGCCATTATTGACACCATCGGCAATCTGGTCGATGCGCGCTTGGCCGTTCTGGAGGCAAGGCTGCCTCCAGAACCACGTGTTCGGCCGCCTCTTGCCGCGGACAAGCGGCCATATGCGGCACCAGCCCCCGCCCCGCTACCCTGTCAGGGTGGCCGCGTGGGGGGGAGCTACGCCGCAGCCGCGGCAGGGCCCAAGCCCAGGGGGCCCGCTCCGAAGAAGAAGACGGCACCGGCTTCTGCCGGACCGCAGTTATCGCCCGCACCGACACCGCCGGCGACGACTAGCGCACCCGCAACTGCGCCTGCCGCGCCTGGCACGCCCGCTGCGCGTGAACAGGGTTGGCAGGTGGCCGAGCGCGGCAGGAAGAGTCGTGACCAGAGAAGGAGAGCGGCGGCGAAGCGCGCCGCTGAGGTCGCCGCTCCCCAGGCAGGAGCCGGAGGCGAGAAGAAAAGGAAGAGGCCGCGCAAGGGGCTCCGGCCGCCGAAGACAGCTGCAGTGGTGATCACTGTGCTGCCTGAGGCGGCAGAAAGGGGCCTCAGCTATGAGGCCGTTCTGAGGAAAGCCCGGCGGGAGCTCGACGTCTCCGACATAGGAGGCGTCGAAGCCAGGACCCGCAAGGCCCGGACAGGGGCTCGGATCTTAGAGTTCCCTGGGGCCGAGGGCACCAGGACGGCCGATAGCGTGGCGTCGAAGCTGCGAGGTCTGTTCGCCGAGGAGGGTGGCGTCAAAATCGCCAGACCCGTAAAGTGCGCCGAAATGCGCATCGCGGGTTTGGACGACTCTGTGACGGTGGAAGACATCCGGGAGGCCATTGCCTCGAAAACCGGGTGTCCCATAGACACCGTCCGGGTTGGCGCCATCCGGCCCGGTCCGGGCGGCGTAGGTGCCGCCTGGGTGCAGTGCCCAGTGGAGTCGGTCAGGCAACTGGCCGGCTCAGGCAGGCTCCTCGTGGGCTGGAGCTCAGCGCGAGTCACCGTGCTGGAGCACCGGCCTGCGAGGTGTTTCAAGTGCATGGCGGTCGGGCACACCCGGCCAACATGCACTAATTGCTTTGACTGCGGCGGACTCTGTATCCGCTGCGGTCAGACTGGGCATATGGCGGCATCTTGCGCCGCTCCGCCCCACTGCCCCGCGTGTGCGGCGGGCAATAAGCCTGCCAAGCACCGCATGGGCTCTGGGGCGTGCAGACCTCCGGCTTCGGCTCCAAAGGGGCGGGGCGGCCCTTCGACCCCGGCTGCTCCCGCTCCTAGCGCGGCCCGATCGCCCGCCGCAAGCCAGGAGGTGATGATGGACACAGCCCATTAATGGCTGCCCAGTCCACTCACCTCCTGCAGGCCAACACCAACCACTCCGCCGGTGCGCAGGACCTCCTCCTGCAATCCATGGCGGAGTGGTCGATCGGTGCAGCCGTAGTCGCGGAACCGTACGTCGTGCCTGATCGCCCCAATTGGGTGGTCAGCCGGAACGGAACCGCGGCAATCGTCACCTCCACGCAGCGGCACTTCCCGTCCTTATCCCTCTTGGATAGGGGCGAGGAATTTGTCGCGGCGGACTGGGGAGGGATCACGCTCTACAGTGTATACCTCTCCCCTAATAGGAGGATGGACGATTTCGGGGCCTCCCTCACCACCTTGGAGGCTTCGATACGGCGACTGGCACCGGGCCTCGTCCTGGTCCTGGGGGACTTCAACGCCAAATCCACGGCGTGGGGGTCCCCGATGACGGACGATCGCGGGCGGGCGATCGTGGAGTGGGCGGCATCACTGGGCCTCTGTGTCCTAAACAGAGGCTCAGTGAACACGTGTGTGCGACAGCAGGGTGGGTCGATAGTGGACTTGTCATTCGCTAGCCCCGCTGTCGCACCACGAGTGAGGAACTGGCGTGTCCTGGAGGAGGCGGAGACCCTGTCGGATCACCGTTACATCCGGATGGAGGTCTCCCCTCTCCGGGGCCCCAGCAGGGGTCACAGGGCGGACCGAGCTCCTGCATTTCCGCGGTGGGCTGTCGGGCGGCTGGATAGGGACCTACTGGCGGAGGCGGCCATCGTGAACACGTGGCTGTCCTCACCACCCCCAGCGGACGGAGTGGACGTTGAGGCTGTCCGCATCCGCAGTGCGTTAACGCAGGTCTGCGATGCGGCCATGCCCAGGGTGCGGCGTCTACCTCCGAGGCAGGGGGTCTACTGGTGGTCCCCAAGACTGGCGGACCTTCGTGCGGCGTGCATTAGTGCCCGAAGGTCCTACACCCGCAGTCGGCGGCGTCGCCGCGATGTTGAGCGGGAGGGCCAGCTGTACGAGGCGTACCGCAGTGCGCGTACCGCCTTTCGGCTGGCCATCCGGTCCGCCAAGGACGCGAGTTGGCAGGAGATGCTGGACGGTCTTGACCGTGACCCCTGGGGTCGCCCGTATCGCGCGTCGCTGAATAAGCTTCGCGCGCAGGGCCCCCCCCTCACCGAGACCCTCCAGCCCGACCTCCTTCGTAGAGTGGTCGAGGAGCTGTTCCCGCGGCAGTCGGAGCACACGCCCCCGGTCATGGCTTCGCCAGATCACGACCGGGAGGCCGTCGAGAGTGTTCCGCCCGTGACGGAGTCGGAAGTGGGGGCAGCCGTGGCGAAGATTCGTTCCGCCACCACGGCCCCCGGCCCGGACGGAATCCCAGTCCGGGTGTTGACGTTGCTCCTCGAGCATCTCGAACCTCGCCTCAGGCGACTGTTCAACGCCTGTCTGACGTCTGGACAGTTCCCTGAGTGCTGGAAGGAAGGGAGGTTGGTTCTCCTGCCAAAGCCGGGACGGCCCCCGGATTCGCCGTCAGCCTACAGGCCCATTGTGCTTCTGGACGATGTGGGTAAGCTGCTGGAGCGTGTCCTCGCTGCCCGCATCGTCCAGCACCTGGAAGAGGTGGGGCCCGATCTGTCGGACGCTCAATTTGGGTTTCGAAGGGGGCGTTCGACCATCGGGGCCCTGCTACGCCTGAGGCAGACGGCCGCGGAGGCTGTCGCCGGCAAAGGAGTGCTGTTGGCGGTGTCGTTGGACATCGCCAACGCCTTCAATAGTCTGCCATTCAGCTGCATCAGGGAGGCGCTCCGGTTCCACGGAGTGCCCCTGTACCTCAGGCGGCTGGTGGCAGACTATTTGGAGGGGCGCAGTGTTCTCTACGCGAGCCCCGCAGGGGACATTGTGCGGACGCCCATGTCGTGCGGTGTTCCGCAGGGGTCGGTTCTGGGGCCGACTCTGTGGGACATCGGTTACGACTGGGCGTTGAGAGGGAGTCTCCCCCCCGGGCTGAGCGTTATTTGCTATGCTGACGACACGCTCGTCACAGCCCGGGGCAGGACATTCGAAGAGGCGGCGAGCCTGGCCACTCTCGGCACCGAGGAGATGGTCAGGCGGATCGAGGCGCTGGGGCTCAGGGTGGCCCTAAACAAGACGGAGGCTCTACTATTCCATGGGCCCCGTGTGAGGCTGCCCATCGGCGCCTCGTTAGTCGTCAACTCCATCCACATCAGTATCCAGGCCCATATGAGGTATTTGGGTCTGGTGCTCGACGGGCGATGGTGGTTCCGGGAGCATTTTCGTCAAATTGCTCCCCGGCTGGTCGGCGCGGCGTCCGCCCTTTCTCGGCTCATGCCGAACGTGGGCGGACCCAGTTTTCAGGGCCGACGGCTGTATGCGGGGGTGATCCGCTCAATGGCCATGTACGGCGCACCTGTGTGGGCGAGGGCTCTGAACGCCCAACTCAGGGCGGTTCTGTGGAGGCCACAGAGAGTCATGGCGGTCAGAGCCATTCGCGGGTACCGCACGGTGTCGACAGAGGCGGCGTGCCTATTGGCCGGGACACCCCCTTGGGACCTAGAGGCGGAGATGCTCTCCGACCTCTACCGGCGGGTTACCTCAATGCGCGAAGAGGGTGGCTCCCCATCGTTCAACGAGATAGCCACCTGGCGCGAGGACGCCCGCCGAGAAGTCATCGCCCGTTGGGCTACGCGGCTGGAGAGGCCTAGATACGGTGTTATTACCGTTGAGGCCCTCCGGCCCGTACTGATGGAGTGGATGGAGCGGCGGCACGGAGTTCTCTCTTTCCGGTTGGTGCAGGTCTTGTCGGGGCATGGTTGCTTCGGCAAGTACCTGCACACGGTCGTGCGGAGGGAGTGGACTCCGTCCTGCCACCATTGCAGTAGCGACGAGGACACGGCGCAACATACGCTCGAGGTATGTTCGGGCTGGGACGGGCAGCGCCGTGACCTCGTCGCTGTCATCGGTGCCGACCTGACGCTGCCGGCTGTTGCGCGAGCGATGGTCGACAGCGTCAGGAATTGGGACGCGGTCGCCGCCTTCTGCGAGGCTGTCATCTCGCAGAAGGAGGCGGCGGAACGGGCCCGGGAGGATTCCCGTGACCCGGGCCGCCGCCCGCGGCCGGGGCGGCGCAGGCGCGAGTACCTGCGCCTGATGCCGCCCTAACCGAGGCTTCGGGTGATCGGACCGGGGAATTGTCCGGTTACCCGACGTGAGGCCACCGCGTGAGGACGACGCCTCGACGGCGAAAGCTGTCGGGGCGTCGACAGGAGAGGAGCCCAAGAGGGCATACCGCCGAGCGGGCCACCGAAGACAAAGATCGGGTACCGGTGGCCCGCTCGTACGGCGAAGAAGAGGTGCTTGCAGGGTGGGTCAATGGGGTTGCGCGCCGCCTCTTCCGTCACCCCGGACCGATTTGGCGGGGTGCGACGTCCATGGCCCACCGCAAAAAAAAAAAAAAAAAAAAAAAAAAAAAAAAAAAAAAAAAAGGGTCTTATTGGCCGTTAGATATATAAGTTTAGGTTACAGGAAATGTTTATTGTCCTGGTGATCTTTCAGCAAATTTCGACTCCCACAGTGAATTAAGACTATTCATTTCTAAACCAAACAACATTAAAAGCAAAGTTTTTGCAAAATTAAGTTTGCATACATTAATTTTGCCTAAACCTAACCTAATAAAAAATAAGTACCTACTATTTGCTTAACAATCAAACATTTTTTTTTCCAACTGTAATTGCTGTTTAAGTTAATTATTTCTTTTCCAATGGGTATAGCCGAATTATTAAACGATAACTGAGATTTTTAAGCTACCGGGTGCTCTATAGTTTCTAAATATAAAAGGGCACTTTTAAATTCTATTCGTTATTTGGTAAAAATGAATTGAAATGTGTATTAGTTGTAGAACGAAATGTCAATTACTCTTTTTTCTGTATGCCAAAATATCCATATCTCACGGTGTGAAGTACTGAAGTTATGATAATGATGACGTGTGGTCAGGACTAGGTTCATGAACGTCTAACCAAGTTGAATTCACTTGAATTAGTTCGTTATCCTTTAGGGTTAAAGAGGTCAGACGGTTGTTGCTCCGTGAAAAAATAATAATCTGACAATACTGAATTTGATAAAAATCCAACTTCAATGTGATTAAAAGTAAAGGCATATCATCGCGCTATTAGATTAATTTTATGCTCAAGATCTGATTTAAAATTGATAAATTAAAGTGTTAAGTACTTATTGTTTTACACAATTAGATTTGATTTTTATTTACATTGAAGTACAAACTCCAAAGAAAACCGAAAAACAATCGATTTTTGAATTTCTGTTCGAATCAATTCAGGATAGTTTTTTTTCGTACAGATTTACTATTTATTACTACATTAAAAATAATTTGCATTAAAGAAATAAACACAATTTAAAATGGACTGTTGCAGGTACAAGTTATCTTTGTACAAAACTAAATACCTATACTCTGCTATGCTTGCAGATATATATATATATATATAAATACAGTAGAACCTCGATAACTCAAACCTCGGTAACTTAAAAACCTCTATAACTTCAAAAAATAATATGTTCCCTTCCCATCAGAGCCCAAAACCTCTATAACTTAAAATAAGCAACCTCTATAACTTAAATAATTAACCTCTGTATTGGCCCTCAGTAACTTAAAGAAATGTTGCCACAACCTCTATAACATAAAATTGTTTGTCAATAAGTCATTTTTAAAGAGTGTCCAAAACAAAAGGTTTTGGTATTTGTTGCTTGCACGTGTTCACTAGTTAAATTGTTAACGTAAACAATACATATGTCACCTATTGTTTGCTTCTTCGTAATTATTTAAAGCTTTGCGGGGGTTAGTTTTAAGACAACGGCTTACTTGGATCATAAGTTTTTGATCATTGTCCTGGAAACATCACTTTACCTACAGTATGATAAAACTGGCTTAAAATGAGTTCAATAAGAAAACTAACAACACTCACATACGCTGATAAATTAAAAGCCTATCCCTAACATAGACCCTTGATAACTTAAAACATCTATAACTTAAAATATTTTGTGTTTCCCTTGGACTTTAACTTATCGAGGTTCTACTGTATATACGGAAATCCGTATTCCGGATTTTATCACGTAGAGAAATACCGAGCATAGCCCTCTCCATAGCACGCTGAGCGACTTTGAGCCTTTTTATGAGGCCGATATTTAGAGACCACGTTTCAGTGCCGTAAGTCATCGCTAGTAACACACACTGGTTACAAACCTTTGCTTTCAGACACTGCGGAATATTAGACGAGAAGATCCTCCTAAGTTTCCCGAACGCTGCCCAGCCGAGTTGGATTCGTCGGCTGACCTCTTTCTCGAAAGTGGATCTACCTAATTGGACTGTTTGTCCTAGGTAAACATATTAATTGACAACTTCGAGAATCGCATTCCCAACCAGGATCGGTACCTACAGAAATGACATGGGCATTAGACATGATTTTCGTCTTGTCCATGTTCATTTGCAGCCCTACTAGTTGGGAGGCCTTGCTGAGGTCATTGACGCATATATATTTATATATATATATACACATATATCTATACATACACATATATATATATATATATATATATATATATATATATATATATATATATATATATATATATATATATATATGAGTTATTATAAAGAATCACGGTAAGAACGGTAGTAACGCTTACCACGTGTGTGCTATTTGCTCGTTTGCTACCATAAGCAATAAAAAAGTCTCAATTAGGGCAGCTTCACACTATATTATTCAACCTAAGAAACATAAATTTGTACGTGTGAGTATCCTACTTAAACTAAAAAGTAACTTTAGTGGGTACATAAAATCCCTGTAATAATAGCGACCGATCGGACATCAAATACTTTAGTCCTAACTTGACTATAAATGCTGTAAAGTATCTGACATTTCAGAAAATAAAATCCAATTGAAGCACAATAAAGTCTGAAAAAATTAATTCTATTTTGTAACGTATAATACTCTCATAAATATCATGAATAATATTAATTATTCATGATATTTTATATTAATAATATATTAATTATCATTTATTATTCATGATAATTAATATTAATTATCATGAATAATATTAATTATTCATGATATTTTATATTACAATATATTAATATTATATCATATTTTTGCTTCTACTTTCCATACAGTACACAAAATTTATTAATATAAAGGCTAATTAGAACTTATACATGAGTTATTCTAAAGGAGTTATCACAGTAATTTATGACTTATATGGTAATAACGGTCTGGAAACTTGCTCTTCTACCGGGAGGGAGATCACCCGTCCCAAGGCGGTATAGGGTTTATCGTTCGCAGGTCTCTTGTAGGCAACGTGGAGAGGATCGAGAGTGTGTCGACAAGGGTAGCGTACCTTATACTCAGAATTACCAAACGGTATTCGTTGAAGGTCATACAGGTACACGCACCGACCTCGGCATACTCCGACGACGAGGTGGAGGCCTTTTACGAGGATATCTTGAAAGCCATACACGCGTCCAAAACCCACTTCACGGTGGTTATGGGAGAGTTTAACGCGAAACTAGGCAAAAGGAGTGATGATGAGTTGAGAGTGGGGAAACATGGATATGGAAAGAGAAACCAGAGGGGCCAGAAAGTGGCTGAATTTCTGGAGAAGGAAAGCCTCTTTATGATGAATTCCTTCTTCAGAAAGCAGCCACAAAGGAAATGGACCTGGATTAGCCCCTATGGTTCAACAAAAAACGAGATAGACTTCATCTTGTCGGACAAACGACATATATTTAATGATGTCTCAGTGATCAGCCGGATTAAAACTGGGAGCGATCATCGAATAGTACGAGGCTCATTAAATATCCATACGAAAGTCGAACGGTCACGCTTGATGAAGTCTACCCTCCGACCTACACCTGTCCAATACCAGAACCTCGAAAGCTTTCAACTCGAACTACACAATCGCTTCCAATGTCTAGACGAGTGCGAATCTCCGAACGATATGAACAACAGGTTCGTGGAAACTGTCCACGCGGTTGGGTCGAAGTTTTTCAAGGCTCACCGCGCCAATAGACCTAAAAACCTTTCTGACCAGACTCTCAGGCTCATGGAGCGGAGAAAAGAAATGACAGTACAGTCTTCAGCCGATTGGTCCGAACACAGGCAGCTTAATAGGCAGATCTCCATGTCTGTGCGTCGCGATATTCGCCAATTTAATACGCTCCGTGTTAAAGAAGCGATAGAGCGGAATCGTGGCTCAAAAGTGTTCGCACAAGATCTGTCTATTGGGCAAAGCCAATTGACTAAGCTGAAGACCGATGACGGCACTGTCATTTCATCCCAGGGTGAGATCTTGGGAGAGGTCGATAGGTTCTATGGACAGTTATATAAATCATCCCGAAGTCCTGTTGTCGGCTTGGTCCAAGATCCCAGATCCAAGCTAACTCGGCACTATACCGAAGAAATCCCGGACATTAGCTTGTGCGAGATCAGAATGGCTCTCGAACAACTACGAAACGGTAAGGCACCGGGAGATGACGGAATTACGGCAGAGCTACTGAAGGCAGGCGGTAAGCCGGTCTTAAAAGTCCTTCAAAAGCTATTTAATTCCGTTATCCTCGGGGGCGACGTTCCAGAGTCGTGGACCGGGAGTGTGGTGGTGCTGTTCTTCAAGAAGGGCGACAAAGCTCTTCTAAAGAACTACAGACCCATCTCACTCTTGAGCCACGTCTACAAGTTGTTTTCGAGGGTCATTACCAATCGACTCACGTGCAAGCTTGATGACTTCCAGCCGCCCGAACAAGCTGGCTTCCGAAAAGGCTATAGCACCATAGACCATATTTTCACGCTTCGGCAGATTATCCAGAAGACCGAGGAGTACAATCGGCCTCTGTGTATAGCGTTTGTGGACTATGAGAAAGCCTTTGATTCAGTCGAAACTTGGGCGGTGCTGCAGTCCCTTCAGCGGTGCCAAATCGACCATCGTTATATAGAAGTGCTGAAGTGTTTGTATAGGAACGCCACAATGTCAGTCCGTATCCGGGATAAGAGTACGAAACCGATCCAGTTGCAGAAAGGCGTGAGACAGGGAGATGTCATCTCTCCGAAACTGTTCACCACTGCACTGGAAGATGTCTTCAAGCTCTTAGACTGGACCGGACTAGGTATTAACATTAACGGCGAATACATCACTCACCTTCGATTTGCAGACGATATCGTCGTTATGGCAGAATCCATGGAGGACCTTGGCACCATGCTCAACGATCTCAGCAGTGTATCCCAACTGGTGGGGTTACGAATGAACATGGACAAGACGAAAGTCATGTCAAATGCCCATGTCATTCCTGTACTGGTCCTAGTTGGCAATGCGATTCTCGAAATTGTCGATCATTATGTTTACCTTGGACAAACAGTCCAGTTAGGTAGATCCAATTTCGAGAAAGAGGTCAGCCGACGAATCCAACTCGGTTGGGCAGCGTTCGGGAAACTTAAGAGGATCTTCTCGTCCAACATACCTCAGTGTCTGAAAACACAGGTCTACAACCAGTGTGTGTTACCAGTGATGACTTACGGCACGGAAACGTGGTCCCTAAATGTAGGCCTCATAACCAAGCTCAAAGTCGCTCAGCGTGCTATGGAGCGAGCTATGCTCGGGATTTCTCTGCGTGATAGAATCCGTAATACGGAAATCCGCAGAAGAACGGGTGTAACCGACATAGCACGAAGAATTAGCGCGCTGAAGTGGCAATGGGCTGGCCACATCGCTCAAAGAACCGACAACCGCTGGGGAAAAAAGGTTCTAGAGTGGCGACCACGTACCGGACGACGCAGTGTAGGACGCCCCCCCACTAGGTGGACAGACGATCTAGTTAAAATTGCTGGGCGTCGATGGATGCAGACGGCACAGAACCGCACTCTGTGGCATATCATGAGGGAGGCCTATGTCCAGCAGTGGACGGCGATGGGCTGAAATGATGATGAATGATGATGATGATGGTAATAAACCCAAATGTTAAAATAACAGAGTTACCTTTTCAATTAGCTATTTATGAGTTAACCGTGTGGTGACGGAGTAAGAATACAATTCACCACCCCCGTTCTTACCCATGGGTGATCTTAAGAGACGACCAAGGGATATAAAACGCATATAACATCTACGCAAGAGAAGGAACACTCGAAACAAAACCCTATAACAACACGTCTGACCAGCGCGGTATAGTAGGTTAATTTCCCTCCCATTACGGAGGAGGCCCGAGCCCAACAGTGGAACATATATGGGCTGTGATGATGATGACTTAAATGTCACGGTAATTTCATATCACCTAAAAATCATTTGATTGTAGCTCTTGACCAGTAATTATCAATTCTGATCATCCTTGCATGTACAATTTATTGAGATTAATAATACTGAATGCATCAAAACTAAAATCGTACATTTAACTTTTTGTAATTGAAACCAACTAAATGTCTTATTTACATGAAAGCTCAATGAATTTATTTGATTTTAAAATGGAGGACAGTCCTCTTTCGCATGAACAGCGACTTGAAATACGCAAATGCGAACTGTCTTGAAGCTGTGTCGTCGTTTAGAGACGCAACATGTGTTGAATCAATGCTCGAAATTCTGTAGAAAAATACGAGTTGAAGTTCTGGATTTTGCTGATCCTATAGGAATAATTTCTCGTGTGGCGACGGGAATAGAATACAAAGTTCGTCACCCCTTACTTGGCCGTGGGAGTCGTAAAAATCGGCTAAAGGTCTCACCGGGAGATTGGGCAGCGGCTATCTCCCGGGAAACTTAATAACATCTACCGCAATCGCCAATCCGCTCGCCAAGCGTGGCGATTATGGCATTACTACCCCCAAGTCAAATATGAATGCAAAAAAAGTCACGGCCCCCAGTCACGGCAATTCCGTTGTTCCACGGGCACATTTTGGTAGCGGGCCTGTTGGTGGCGGGGCAGGGGGTGCTAGGAATCTCCGGCCGCGATCCGGATACCAATTCACCACCCTCTATCTTGCCCGTGGGTGATCGTAAGAGATGACTAAGGGATATAAAATGCATATAACATCTATGCAAAAGAAGGAAAACTCGAAACAAAACCCTATACCAACACTTCTGACCAGCGCGGTATAGAAGGATAATTTCCCTCCCGTTACGGAGGAGGCCCGAGCCCAAAAATGGGACATATATGGGCTGTGATGATGATGATGATGAAGACAGAAATGGTATTTGATGATTGGTAAATTTGTTTCTGTTGTGCGGTGTATGACAAATATTATAATTTCTTCTTTTTGGCATAAATTCTTACGTATAACTGTGTAATCTATTTTACGATGTTGATAAAGTAGCAGATGAAGTATGTACAATTGTCTGCTAGCAGTTTACTTTGGTTAAGTAACAGTCTCGTCTGTATGGTTTGAAAAACATGGTTTTCAGAATGCATCTTTGTGCCCTTTCAAAAATATGACTTAGAAGCTCCACCCCATACTGGTATGCAATATATTAGAAGGGATTAAACTAGACACATATACCTTTCTGATTAAGCCGGCATACCGCAAATTCTTGAATATATAAATCAATTTCCTGATTCTATCGGATTGAGCATTAATATGAGTATCCCATGTCTAAATGAATACTTAAATATTTAGTATTATCTATTGCCATAAGATTTGGACAGCTGCAGCTAGATGATTTGTATAACTGCTGACATGAATTTATTTTGACCTGTAAGTTTAAATTTCAGTTTATTTTACTGCTAATTGAAAAAGGAATGAATTTACTTTTTGAATTATGAAGCGTTAATATATTATTCTTAAGCCCATTAGATACTTGCTCAAGATCTCGTTCTGTTACAGTTTTAACGTCTTCCCATGAGCTGCCAGAGGAATATCAATACGGTATCATCCGCATTTGTAGATATTATCGAGTTTGTAAGCTACATCCTACACAGTTCATCGATGTAAATTATAAATAGCGTAGAGCCAAGAATGCTACCCTGTGGCACTCCAAAAGTTACTACTACCAAATGTTGACATTTGAACAGTCTCCAATTCTAACACTCTGTTTTCACTCGAATAAATAGCTTTCCGAAAGGAGTTCATTTGATTCCATCGACATATTACCTGTACTAATATCAATGTTTAAGTCACCAATAAGTATGATATTATTATAATTTTTATATTTTTTAAAAATGTGTCCAAAGATGTGATAAAATTAGTTACATTTCTAAAAGTCGGAGGTCTATAAACACATATAATACATATCTTTCTTAGTTCGACAACAAAGCAATTAGTATAAAAAAGACACAGGTTCACTGACATAAGCACCATCATTTTGATTGAGTACATGTGCAGTTTTATAAGCGCTGTATCTAGAAAGTATGGGAACAGTTATTTTAAACTTTAACCAACATTCTGTTAATATTATGGTGTCAATGTCAATATTAATTCTTTTCAATAAATATAAAAATCGTTGAAATTTTTTTTTATACTTCTGATATTTTGTGTCAATACAGTTAACGAGTCATATTTACTCATTGTATAACGAGCACAGTTCTCCGCCTCCGCCTCCTCCACAACGAAAGCCTTAGATATAGAAATTTCATCAATATCATCAACATTTCCATTCAGAATTAAGTCATCATTCTCCTACTCTTATCCCAACTACTTGGGGTCGATACAATATGCATTCCTCCTTCACAGTACATATTGCAGAAGTTATTGGCAACAGTTTTATGACCGGCCGCCTTCCAGACGTTAACCATCCTTGGGAATGCAATTGCTGACCAAACGTCATCAGATGGAGTTGGTCTAGGTCGTTATAAGGCTCTTAGTCGTCATTTACGACATCCACGAGCAAAGTAAGGGTTGATAGTATTCGTAACCGCTACTACACAGCTCCATTCATAATTAGGTATTATCCTTAACCCTAGATCACTAACCTTATTTTCAACGCTTATTACTAACCTTCGTCGTTTCGGCTACGCTGTCAAAAAAGTAGGTTTATAAGGTTTTATTTAATAAAATATTTATTTCTTTTACATTATTTTTTTATTATAATCATTTATTAAGAAAAATATAACATTTTTATTTATTTAAATATCATATTTATTACTTAATTAGCCTTTTTACTGAGACCATATTTTGCGCTCCAAATAAAGATATTTGTTTTTTTAAGTGCTTACCTATTAAAAACTAGAACACAATACTTTGAAAAAAATTCAAATAATCAAAATTAACATATTAAATCAACAAAAAAAAAAAATAACATTTGGGTAAAAAAACTATGAACTAAGACATTTGTGATACACATCAAGTTTGTGTTGCCACATAATGATTTATTGCACTTGTAGCAACTAGATTTCATCATTCTTTGTTTTGCTGACGGGCATATGGCACAAACTTTTCTTTTTTTTTCGATAGGATGACCTGCAGCTTCTCTTTATTCAGTCCTTGGATTTAGCGATGACCATTTGTGCTTATCTTTTCCGCGAAGTATGTTACGCGATGGTATAATAATCAATTCATTACGCTCCTGTGCCGAAGTGCCAGGTATCTGATCTTCGGGGTACGATGTCAGAAACCTCCACGCGGTGTACCCTGGGTGCGGACGGCGGTCCCCAGTTCTTCTGTTGTACTGTCGTCCGTAGCGAATATCTGGCGCTTCGCTCCTAGCCTTCTATCCGTAGAAGGTGACCGGACGCGAATCCGCGACGGGCTCAGTCACTCATTCATTTGAGGGCTGGGCAGGCATGTTCCACCGCCACCGTCGTCAAATCGTAAACCTGATTCTTTGCTTGTCTTAGTTTCAGGAACGAGGGTCTTGGCTTAACCGCCCGGACCGCGAGGAAGACAACCTCTATAAAGAATTTCGAATGTACATTCGAATTCGGAAATCACCCATAATCTTAAGTTTTGGCGTGCGGCGAGAAGATGCATGGCAGATGGGTTGTTCTGTTCTTAGCACGCTCCAGCCAGGGTACCGGCTGCCCCCCTGGTTGGTAAATGTAGGCTTGCCCGGGTACAGGGATCTCTGCCCGGGTCGACGTCATAGTTTCTCCCACACTCGTGGGACCATCATGGAAACTTCTAAAAATAAAAATACATACGATGGGGATCATGATGATCACCTCAAGGCCCGGTCATCCCAACGAAAAACTGACCGAAACGACGCCTCGTCCTCGGGACTCGAGGCGTCCGCCGAGGGTCCGGCACAACACGCAGAGGCCCAAACAACATCAAAGCGGAGGTCGCCCAGGAGGAGCCGGGGGAAGACCTCTAGCTTTAAACGGCGATTGGAGGAGCGGCGAGCGCGCAGGAAGGCTGCCGCCGCGGAAGCGAGGAAGGACGGCGGTAGAGCCGAAACGGAGCCGTCAACGGACGAGGGCGACAGCGATGTCGCAGAGCCGTCCGGAGAAGACGGGGGTGGCGGTTCTACCGCCAGAATGGACGAGGGCGGTGACATTCCCGCAGGGCCGTCCAAGAAGGGTAGCGGGCCGGCTGTTGAAGCCCCTGCCAGGTCGTCAGCGCGTCTTGTGGCAAAGAGCCCGGCGCCGACAGTGACAACGCTGACGACCAAGGAGAAGGCCCTCCCCTCGCAGAGGAAGCGCCGCCTGAGTAAGGGTGGCAGCTCGGGTGCCGACTCCGAAGGGAGCGTGGCCAATATGCCGCCACCTAAGGTCGCCTCCCGAAGAGGGCGAGGGGCCTCGGGAGAGGAAAGGGCGGCGGCGATTGCTGCCCGCGCCAACGGCGACCCCCCCGACCTGCGGGCCGAAAATGCCCGCCTTAATGGCGAGATGTCGGCCATACGGACCCGGAACCGGCAGTTGGGGGACATGCTGGCGGGGATGCGGCGGGCAAACCGCCAGTTACTGAAGGACGTGGCCGACCTAAAGGCGCAAATGGCGCTGCTCGCGCCGCCTGCGCCAATTGCGCCACCGGCCAAGGCCGGCCACTCAGCGGCCGCTGCAGCGCCAAAGCCGCCTCGCGCTGCGGTGCCGACGACGCTGGGCACTGGCGTCACCGTGACACCCGTCCCCGCAGCGAGAAAGACGCCTGCCGCTGCGAAGCGCGCGTCGCCGGTCGACGCTGGCGCGGTCGCCGCCGCGAAACGGGTCCCCGTGGTGAGGATGACGCCTCTCGCTGCGGAACGCATGCCGCCGGCTGGCGTCCCTGCGGCGCCAAAGCCACCAGGCGCCGCGGAACGGGCCCCCGAAGAGGCCTAGCCGACCCCGATACTTGCGGTGGGAGGCTTACCGGACGAGGCCCTGCGTCAAATCATCGACGCAGTCGGAAAACTCGTCGATGCGCGCATGGCCGTTCTGGAGGCAAGGTTGCCTCCAGAACCACGTGTCCGGCCGCCTCTCGCCGCGGACAAGCGGCCGCATGTGGCATCAGCCCCCGCCCCGCTGCCTTGTCAGGGTGGCCGCGTGGGGGGCAGCTACGCCACGGCCGCGGCGGCGCCCAAGCCCAAGGGGCCCACGCCAAAGCCAAGGAAGAGGACGGTACCGGCTCCTGCCGGACCGCAGTCATCGTCGGCAACAACACCGCCGGCGACGACCAGCGCGTCAACGACTGCGCCTACCGCGCCTGTCGCGCCTGCTGCGCCCGAGGGTTGGCAGGTGGCCGAGCGCGACCGGAAGAGTCGCGGTCAGAGGAGGAGAGCGGAGGCCAAGCGCGCCGCTGAGGTCCCCGCTCCCGCTCCACAGGCAGGAGCCGGTAAGAAGAAGAGGCCGCGCAAGGGGCTCAAGTCGCCGAAGACAGCCGCAGTGGTGATCACTGTGCTGCCTGAGGCGGCTGAGAAGGGCCTCAGCTACGAGGCCGTCTTGAGGAAGGCCCGGCGGGAGCTAGACGTCTCCGATATTGGAGGCGTCGAAGCCAGGACCCGCAAGGGCCGGACAGGGGCTCGAATCCTCGAGTTCCCCGGGGCCGAGGGCTCCAAGACGGCCGACAGCGTAGCTGACAAGCTGCGAGGTTTGTTTGCCGAGGAGGGTGGCATCAGGATCGCCAGGCCCGTCAAGTGCGCCGAAATGCGCATCGCGGGTCTGGACGACTCCGTGACGGTGGAAGACATCCGGGAGGCTATTGCCTCGAGAACCGGGTGTCCCATAGACACCGTCCGGGTTGGTGTCATCCGCCCCGGTCCGGGCGGCGTAGGTGCCGCCTGGGCGCAGTGCCCGGTGGAGTCGGTCAGGCAACTGGCCGGCTCAGGCAGGCTCCTCGTGGGCTGGAGCTCGGCGCGGGTGACCGTGCTTGAGCACCGGCCTGCGAGGTGCTACAAGTGCATGGCGGTCGGACATACTCGACCGACGTGCACTAATTGCTTCGACTGCGGCGGACTGTGTTACCGGGCACGTGGCGGCATCTTGCGCCGCCCCGCCCCACTGCCCCGCGTGTGCGGCGGGCAATAAGCCCGCCAAGCACCGCATGGGCTCTGGGGCGTGCAAACCTCCAGCTTCGGCCCCAAAGGGGCGGGGCGGCCCTCCGACCACGGCCGCTCCCGCTCCTAGCGCGGTCCGATCGCCCGCCGGCGAGGGGGAGGTCATGGATACAGCCCGTTAATGGCTACACCATCCATGCACCACCTCTTGCAAGCCAACACCAACCACTCCGCCGGTGCGCAGGATTTACTCCTGCAATCCATGGCGGAGTGGTCGATTGGTGCAGCCGTAGTCGCAGAACCGTACTGCGTGCCTGATCGCCCCAATTGGGTGGTCAGCCGAAACGGAACTGCGGCAATCGTCGTCTCAACGCAGCGGCACTTCCCGTCCTTGTCTCTTTTGGATAGGGGCGAGGAATTTGTCGCGGCGGAGTGGGGAGGGGTCACGCTCTACAGCGTATACCTCTCCCCTACCAGGAGAATGGACGATTTCGGGGCCTCCCTCACCAACCTGGAGGCCTCGATACGGCGACTAGCACCGGGCCTCGTCCTGGTTCTGGGGGACTTCAACGCCAAATCCACGGCGTGGGGGTCCTCTATGACGGACGACCGCGGGCGGGCGGTCATCGAGTGGGCGGCTTCACTGGGCCTCTGTGTTCTTAACAGGGGCTCAGTGAACACGTGTGTGCGGCAGCAGGGCGGGTCGATAGTGGACTTGTCGTTCGCTAGCCCCGCTGTCGCACCACGGGTGAGGAACTGGAGTGTCCTGGAGGAGGCGGAGACCCTATCGGACCACCGGTACATCCGGATGGAGGTCTCCCCTCTCCGGGACCCCGGTAGGGGTCACAGGGCGGACGGAGCTCCCGCGTTTCCGCGGTGGGCTGTGGGTCGTTTTGACAGGGACCTACTGGCGGAGGCGGCCATCGTTCACACGTGGCTGTCCTCACCGCCCCCAGCGGACGGGGTGGACGCCGAGGCTGTCCGCATCCGCAGTGCGTTAACGCAGATCTGCGATGCGGCCATGCCCAGAGTGCGGCGGCGTCTACCTCCGAGGCAGGGGGTCTACTGGTGGTCCCCAAGATTGGCGGACCTTCGTGCGGCATGTATCAGAGCCCGAAGGTCCTACACCCGCAGCCGGCGGCGTCACCGCGACGCTGAGCGGGAGGGCCAGCTGTACGAGGCGTACCGCGATGCGCGGACGGCCTTTCGGCTGGCCATCCGAGCCGCCAAGGGTGCGAGTTGGCAGGAGATGCTGGACGGTCTCGACCGTGACCTCTGGGGTCGCCCGTATCGCGCGTCGCTGAACAAGCTTCGCGCGCAGGGCCCCCCCCTCACCGAGACCCTCCAGCCCGACTTCCTCTGTAGGGTGGTCGAGGAGCTGTTTCCACGGCAGTCGGAACACACGCCCCCGGTCATGGCCTCGCCAGAACAAGACCGGGAGGCTGACGACGAGAGTGTTCCGCCCGTGACGGAGACGGAAGTGGGAGCAGCTGTGGCACGGATTCGTTCCGCGACCACGGCCCCCGGCCCGGACGGAATACCAGTCCGGGTGCTGACGTCGCTCCTCGAGCACCTCGAGCCTCGCCTCAGGCAGCTGTACAACGCCTGTTTGGCGTCTGGGCGGTTCCCTGAATGCTGGAAGGAGGGGAGGTTGGTTCTCCTGCCAAAGCCGGGACGGCCCCCGGATTCGCCGTCGGCCTACAGGCCCATCGTGCTCCTCGACGATGTGGGTAAGCTGCTGGAGCGCATCCTCGCTGCCCGCATCGTCCAACACCTGGAGGAGGTGGGGCCCGATCTGTCGGACGCTCAATTCGGTTTTAGAAGGGGGCGTTCGACCATCGGGGCCCTGCTACGACTGAGGCAGACGGCCGCGGAGGCTGTCACCGGCGGGGGAGTGCTGTTGGCGGTGTCGCTGGACATCGCCAACGCATTCAATAGTCTGCCATTCAGCTGCATCAGGGAGGCGCTCCGATTTCATGGGGTGCCCTTGTACCTGAGGCGGCTGGTGGCGGACTATTTGGAGGGGCGCAGTGTCCTCTGCGCGAGTCCCGCAGGGGACATTGTGCGGACGTCCATGTCGTGCGGCGTTCCACAGGGGTCGGTTCTGGGGCCGACTCTGTGGGACATCGGGTACGACTGGGCGTTGAGAGGGAGTCTCCCCCCCGGGCTGAGCGTGATATGCTACGCTGACGATACGCTCATCACAGCCCGGGGCAGGACACTCGAAGAGGCGGCGAGCCTGGCCACTCTCGGCACCGAGGAAATGGTCGGGCGAATCGAGGCGCTGGGGCTCAGGGTGGCCCTAAATAAGACGGAGGCCCTATTGTTCCATGGGCCACGCGTAAGGCCGCCAATCGGCGTCTCGCTAGTCGTCAACTCCGTCCACATCAGCATCCAGGCCCATATGAAGTACTTGGGTCTGGTGCTCGACGGGCGATGGTAGTTCCGGGAGCATTTTCGCCGAATTGCTCCCCGGCTGGTCGGCGCGGCGTCCGCCCTTTCGCGGCTCATGCCGAACGTGGGCGGACCCAGCTTCGAGGGCCGACGGCTGTACGCGGGGGTGATCCGTTCTATGGCCATGTACGGCGCACCCGTGTGGGCGAGGGCTCTGAACGCCCAGCTCAGGGCTGTTCTGTGGAGACCCCAGAGAGTCATGGCGGTCAGAGCCATTCGCGGGTACCGCACGGTATCGACCGAGGCGGCATGCCTACTGGCCGGGACACCCCCGTGGGACCTAGAGGCGGAGATGCTCTCCGACCTCTACCGGCGGGTGACCTCACTGCGCGACGAAGGTGGCTCCCCATCGCTGAGCGAGATAGCCACCTGGCGCGAGGACGCCCGCCGAGACGTCATCGCCCGTTGGGCTACGCGGATGGAGAGGCCTAGACACGGTGTCGTCACCGTCGAGGCTCTCCGGCCCGTATTGATGGAGTGGATGGAGCGGCGGCACGGAGTCCTCTCCTTTCGACTGGTGCAGGTGTTGTCGGGGCACGGATGCTTCGGCTTTTACCTGCACACGGTCGCGCAAAGGGAGTGGACTTCGTTCTGCCACCATTGCAGCAGTGACGAGGACACGGCGCAACACACGCTGGAGGCGTGTCCGGGCTTTGACCGGCAGCGCCGTGACCTCGTCGCTGTTATCGGTACCGACCTGGCGCTGCCGGCTGTCGCGAGAGCGATGGTCGACAGCGTCAGGAACTGGGACGCGGTCGCCGCCTTCTGCGAGGCTGTCATCTCGCAGAAGGAGGCGGCGGAACGAGTCCGGGAGGAGTCCCGCGACCCGGGCCGCCGTCAGCGGCCGGGGCGGCGCAGGCGCGAATACCTGCGCCTGATGCCGCCCTAACCGAGGCCTCGGGTGATCGGACCGGGGAATTGTCCGGTCACCCGACGTGAGGCCACCGCGTGAGGACGACGCCGCGACGGCGAAATCTGTCGGGGCGTCGACGAGAGGAACCCGCGAGGGTAAACCGCCGGGCGGGCCACCGAAGTTAAAATCGAGTACCGGTGGTCCGCTCGCACGGCGAAGAGAGAAGGTTTTACGGTGGGTCTATGGGGTCACGCGCCGGCTTTCCGTCACCCCGGACCGATTCAGCGGGGCGAGACGCACCCATAGCCCACCAATAAAAAAAAAAAAAAAAAAAAAAAGGTATCTGATCTTCAATTGATGGAGATGCATGTAGAATCGTATCTATAATAAAAAAAAATAATATACATCACCTTTTTGCTGTAAAAACTAAAAAATAAATTTAAAATATTACAAAATATAGAGAAACACAATAGTACAAAATATAACGTTAACACTAACCTTCGTCGATGCGACGAGCCATGGTCGCTGGTCCGGCGCTCACAGGCCTCCTGCACAAGAAACACTACTGTCTGTCGAGGGGGCAAAGGGTCAACTGAGATTACACGGGAGCTGAAATAGGTGCGATCGCGCACTCAAAATTTACGGCACTTTTTTCGAATTCGCGTCGTCGATTCGATGAAGCTTAATGTTCTAGGGTTAAAATAGTTCATATAGTCATCGCAGAGAACACGGGACTGTAATCAAAAAAATAAGTGTTGGGTATCCAGAATGTGTGCATATTTAATACATAAATAAAGAAATAACACATGATAACATAACATAGAAATACACATTAACATAAATAGTAATACCGTAATTAATATAAGCATAAAACATATTATTACTATATATACGTAGTTTGATGAAAAATTAGTACAAAGGAATAAAAAAAGGTAAAAAAAAATTATAAGTTAAACGGTTTTATTATAAACAGCCATGGTAATTTTGCAGATAAATGTACTAAAAGCTAAAAAATAATTCAATAGATACAAACATGGGACCAATATGTATACATTGTTACATTTTTGAAATAAAGTAACTCATAACTTACTCAATTTGTAGAAATAACTATACTCACATAAATTCCTAAAAATGCACTGTATTATAGAGTAATGTAAATGTATAAAAAGATAATATTTTTGAAATATACAAATTTTAAACATATGCATTGATTAGACTAAAATAAAATCGTAGGATACGTCAAATATCTACAATCATCGATTAAAATGTTCATTTTGTAGTGTAACATTTAGTTACTACTGAATATTTTAGACCGAAAAAAGACAGAAGTACAGGAAATCTTTGCATTCGATGCGCTTTCGGGGCGACAATCCCTTTGGTACATTCCTGTTTTTATTTCAATGACCCTGTTGATATCCTAATGTGAAGCATCTTTAATTTATTTGTATTCGTTTACATGCCTTTGTTTTCTTCCTTCTGTGTTTGAAAGAAATTAACATAATGAACAGTGGTTGAATTTATAAAATAAATACATTTTTAATTAATGTTAAAACATTACATTTAGTTTCATTTCCGTATAATTAACTATTATTTTACAATAATAAAATATCTGATCTTGATTATATAATTATTTAGTTCACTGTTTCATTATTATCCTTTAATTTAAGTTATCATATTCCGTCGCGTGATGATGGGTTAAGCATATAATGTGACCATCCTTTACTTTTTCGTACCATTTACAAAATCTGACTGGATCGCCACGAAACTTTTATTTCGTGAAACTTATAACAACCACTGGGATTATCAATCTCATTGCCAACAGTGGCGTCTATATCTTTATCTCCTCTTAGGAGAGCACATTTTTTTTGGGCATAGGTTATGGTATGGTCACACTTTGTCCGATCTGTCCAGGGCGATAGAAATGATTTCACGCGACCTCATAACCTGCCCCTGGTAGCCCCTTAGAAGGGTCTATGTTAAACAATGGATGTTGACTGGTTGATGATTATTACTATTTTATATTTATTATTATTTAATATTTATCTGTTTATTTATTATTTATCTGTTCTCTCTGCCTACCCTGCAAGGGATATGGCGTGATGATATGTATGTATGTATATTTATTATGGCATGAAAATTGAGTATTACTATGGCAGATAGGAAAGGGTTGTATTTTTTCTATTTTTATTTAGTAATTCCTCCTAAACCCAATCGCAGTTTCACCGTTACTATTTATCCATTTTGAAGTTATACATCTTTTGGCGCGTTAGGGAAAAATGATGAGAGTAAATTTTTACGATGCGCGCGCACACCGTCACGAAAAGCCGACACCCTGAAGTTAGTCCTACCTTTAACCTTTTAGTTTTTTTAACTAGATAATGCGTTGTAATAAAACTTTCAATGTATTAAATACCTTTTTTTTATTGTTAGTGTCGTTTTTTCTACAAAGGTAGAATAAGGCTAAAGATAAAATTTTTGAAAATATTTTTATCTTGTTACGCCAAAGAAGTATGACTTCTAACGCGTGTACATAAGTACACACACATTTTTTTATATACTTATCGTCACTGCTCAGGTTTTGGAAGGGATTGTTATTTTAGTGCCAGCTTTTACCGCCAGGCAGAACCATCGATTCGGATCTCTAGTGTAGTCACACAGCAAAAATTAAGAGAATTTGACTGGGAGGTGTTAATGCATCGAGCATATAGTTCTGACTTTGCACCTTAAGATTTCCATCTGTTTCTAAATAATTCTGAAGAGACTTCAGAATTATTTAGCCAGTATAAATTTCACATCAAGAGAGGACTACCAAAATTACTTGTCGCGTTTTTTTGATCATAGTTCACAAGTTCCAAAATTTCTACAGCAACAGGATCATGATCGATAACTATCTACAAGATGTCAGACAGTTATCGAACAAAATGGCATATGTATATGCGAAGAAACTTTTTCACCGATCTTATATTTCTCGATAAACATATTTTTTAGTATAGAATATTATTCAAGTGCAGCTTTATTTTAATCATACATTATTTGAGACAGCTGTTCACAGTCTTGTATTATACTCGGTTTATGATTAAATCATACAACAGCAACCATAGTAATTAATAGCAATGATACAGAACTAAAAGACTTGAAATCATGGAGAGACATTCCCGGGTCATCAACCTTACCAATCATTGCATCGTTCTACCACTTTTTAACTGGGGATATGTATATTAATTGAAATTTTTTTTCTTTAATTCATTTAATAAAATTAATAATAAAAAATTAATTTCAAGTGTAATGTATGTCGATAATTATCAGAAATAGGCTGTCACAAAAAAAGACAAAATAAATGTAAAACCTAGAGCGTGGGCTTTGAAGCTGAAACCTCTTTCAGCTAACTTAGATTTCATTTGAGAGCTCTCAGTGCTTATCCAATTATCTGCGTAAAGTCGTCATAGACGACTACGGCTGAAGTATAGTTGTTAGTCCCAAAAAAGTAGATAAACGGAAAGCTGATGCCGAGAGTAACCCTCTCTGTGTCCTCTAATACACCTCTTATGCAAACCTTTAATATTAATAGCTTTAATATTTATAATAAAATACTATTATTTGTATGTGCTACCTACTTATAGCTGATGGTAGTAAAGAATTTGATATAGAAGTTTTGACTTTTCAAGAACGACTAGAATTAGTTCAAAAATATCCCGTTATGATTGCACGACAATTTATACTTCGCATATATGCATTGATTGCATTTATAAAAAAATAATGAATGTTTTGGCGGACCTGTATTTGACTTCTGGTATATAATATAGATAGAATTTCAAAATCGGGGAAGTCCCCATTTCCACATATGCTATTATAGTGCGATGTTCGCCCAGATTTTCACTCCCCCCGACAGCAGGACGGGGCGTCGACGGGAGTTGGTACCCGAAAGGGTATCCCACCGAACTGGCCACAGATGTCAAAGAAGTGGTACCAATAGCCAGCACATTAGGGATGGCGATGGGGAGGGAATATGGTGGGTTATGGGACCACGCGTCGCCCTTTCGTCATCCTGGTCGGAGTGGATAGCGTGTGTCCAGCAGCAGTCAACTATAGCTTGCCTAAAAGAAAAGATTTTCACTCCAGTGAGGGCTTGAAAGTTATTAACAAAGTTAAGTCCTGGTCTTTGAAAGGCGAACTAGGTGATTTAGTACCAAGATTATAGACGCATCGCCATTCAGCCACCTGCTATAAAGATTGCAATAATCATTCTTGTTGATTTGGATTCCCTTGATCTATTAGTGATAAAACTAAGTGCTTAGGGAAGGATGAAACGATGTAATATTTTACAAGGTATATGGTTCACCATGTCTTTCTTACTCGTAGGAGCATTAAAAATCGGTTGAGAGATTATCAGATAACCTTAATTGTAATCGCCAAACCTGTTAAGCATGGCTATTATGAATTACCTGCTTGGGGAAGCCTATCTAACAATGAAGGTCATCGGGCTGGTGAATAGTTGTAGGAAATTATGAATGATTGCAATAATTTACCTGTATTAAGCCGAAATTAGGATGTTGACCGCTGTTTTATGACGTCATATCCCATCAGCTATATAACATGGGGATATTACCAGTGTTGGATTCGGGCCTCCTCGTTTATGGGAAGGAAATTGACCTATTATATTGCTGGTTAGGTGTATTGGTACAGGGTATTATGTTTAGTTTTCTTTTTTTTTGCATCGATGCAGTTTGCTTATATTCTTTAAGCATCTTATACGTACGAAAAAGAAAAGCGGTATTGAATCGTATTTATACTCGAACTCCATACTTAAATCTATTATTATTGATATGTACGTAGGTATATAAAATAGACAGATATAGTGGTTTCTATAAACAAGATAACATTTTTTTTTATTAAACTATAAGCTACAAGCATTTTAATTTTATTAATTACATAGAGATATATATACCTACTAATAATGTGACGTTAACATCGTAATCTTCACGCTAATCTGTGTCTGTCCTAAACAAATATTGTTGGGTAAGAAAGGGATAGAATATGCCCCTAACAACTTCAAAGCATGTAACTTTGTTATTTGGGTATATATTTTTAATAGCATTGTACGTTATTTTAATAATATAAAAAAATAAACTTATTCGTGTCGTGATGGAGTAAGAATGTAGTTCACCACACCCTATTTTACTCGTAAGAGACAACTATGGGATATAAAACGTATATAACATCTATGCAAGAGAAAGAAAACTCAAAACAAAACCCTATGTCAACACGCCTGACCACCGAAGACAAAGATCGGGTTCCGGTGGCCCGCTCGCACGGCGAAGAGAGGCGCATTCCAGGGTGGGTCTATGGGTCCGCCCGTGACGGAGTCGGAAGTGGGGGCAGCCGTGGCGAAGATTCGTTCCGCCACCACGGCCCCCGGCCCGGACGGAGTCCCAGTCCGGGTGTTGACGTTGCTCCTCGAGCATCTCGAACCTCGCCTCAGGCGACTGTTCAACGCTTGTCTGACGTCTGGACAGTTCCCTGAGTGCTGGAAGGAAGGGAGGTTGGTTCTCCTGCCAAAGCCGGGACGGCCCCCGGATTCGCCGTCGGCCTACAGGCCCATTGTGCTTCTGGACGATGTGGGTAAGCTGCTGGAGCGTGTCCTCGCTGCCCGCATCGTCCGGCACCTGGAGGAGGTGGGGCCCGATCTGTCGGACGCTCAATTTGGGTTTCGGAGGGGGCGTTCGACCATCGGGGCCCTGCTACGCCTGAGGCAGACGGCCGCGGAGGTTGTCGCCGGCAAAGGAGTGCTGTTGGCGGTGTCGTTGGACATCGCCAACGCCTTCAGTAGTCTACCATTTAGCTGCATCAGGGAGGCGCTCCGGTTCCATGGAGTACCCCTGTACCTCAGGCGGCTGGTGGCAGACTATTTGGAGGGGCGCAGTGTTCACTACGCGAGCCCCGCAGGGGACATTGTGCGGACGCCCATGTCGTGCGGTGTTCCGCAGGGGTCGGTTCTGGGGCCGACTCTGTGGGACATCGGGTACGACTGGGCGTTGAGAGGAAGTCTCCCCCCCGGGCTGAGCGTTATTTGCTATGCTGACGACACGCTCGTCACAGCCCGGGGCAGGATATTCGAAGAGGCGGCGAGCCTGGCCACTCTCGGCACCGAGGAGATGGTCAGGCGAATCGAGGCGCTGGGGCTCAGGGTGGCCCAAAACAAGACGGAGGCCCTGCTATTCCATGGGCCCCGTGTGAGGCTGCCCATCGGCGCCTCGTTAGTCGTCAACTCCATCCACATCAGTATCCAGGCCCATATGAGGTACTTGGGTCTGGTGCTCGACGGGCGATGGTGGTTCCGGGAGCATTTTCGCCAAATTGCTCCCCGGCTGGTCGGCGCGGCGTCCGCCCTTTCTCGGCTCATGGCGAATGTGGGCGGACCCAGTTTCGAGGGCCGACGGCTGTATGCGGAGGTGATCCGCTCAATGGCCATGTACGGCGCACCCGTGTGGGCGAGGGCTCTGAACGCCCAGCTCAGGGCGGTGCTGTGGAGGCCACAGCGAGCCATGGCGGTCAGAGCCATTCGCGGGTACCGCACGGTGTCGACAGAGGCGGCGTGCCTATTGGCCGGGACACCCCCGTGGGACCTAGAGGCGGAGATGCTCTCCGACCTCTACCGGCGGGTTGCCTCAATGCGCGAAGAGGGTGGCTCCCCATCGTTTAACGAGATAGCCACCTGGCGCGAGGACGCCCGCCGAGAAGTCATCGCCCGTTGGGCTACGCGGCTGGAGAGGCCTAGACACGGTGTCACTACCGTCGAGGCCCTCCGGCCCGTACTGATGGAATGGATGGAGCGGCGGCACGGGGTCCTCACCTTCCGACTGGTGCAGGTGTTAACGGGGCACGGGTGTTTCGGGAAATACCTGCACACGGTCGTGTACAGGGAATGGACTTCGGGCTGCCATCATTGCAGTAGTGACGAGGACACGGCGCAACATACGCTCGAGGAATGCTCGGGCTGGGACGGGCAGCGCCGCGACCTCGTCGCTATTATCGGTGCCGACCTGACGCTGCCGGCTGTCGCGAGGGCGATGGTCGACAGCGTCAGGAATTGGGACGCGGTCGCCGCCTTCTGCGAGGCTGTCATCTCGCAGAAGGAGGCGGCGGAACGGGCCCGGGAGGATTCCCGTGACCCGGGCCGCCGCCCGCGGCCGGGGCGGCGCAGGCGCGAATACCTGCGCCTGATGCCGCCCTAACCGAGGCTTCGGGTGATCGGACCGGGGAATTGTCCGGTCACCCGACGCGAGGCCACCGCGTGAGTACGACGCCTCGACGGCGAAATCTGTCGGGGCGTCGACAGGAGAGGAGCCCGAGAGGGCATACCGCCGAGCGGGCCACCGAAGACAAAGATCGGGTACCGGTGGCCCGCTCGCACGGCGAAGAAGAGGTGCTTGCAGGGTGGGTCAATGGGGTTGTGCGCCGCCTCTTCCGTCACCCCGGACCGATTTGGCGGGGTGCGACGTCCATGGCCCACCACAAAAAAAAAAAAAAAAAAAAAAAAAAAGGGTGGGTCTATGGGGTTGCGCGCGGTAAACACATATCAATGCAGAATATCTGTGATTGACTGAGCCTTAGCTCGATATTTTCTTTTTTTTTCTTTTTAGTAAATTATGTTTTCATCATGTTTGATATTTAAAAATAATTCATAAAATACTGAAGAAAACTAATAAAAATTAAAAAAAGGCAAATAAATAAAAAAAGTGAAAACCTATAATTTCACCGTTTTCCAATCGAACTGTATTTATCCCTGATGATAGTGGCCAAATTTACCTTCATATTTGAATTATATTTTTGGCTGAAAGCACTGATAAAACGATATTTTTTGTAATTGAAAGCTAGATGGATTTATGACCCTTGAAATCGTTTGCAGCGTGCAAAACCCTAATGCAAATCGCTGTTGCCGTTGCTGAGATTCTGAATATATTTTATACATACATATATACATATCATCACGCCATATCCCTTGCAGGGTAGGCAGAGAGAACAGAGTGCCAGAGAACTCTATCTCTGCATACTTCACTCGCTTCCTCAACATTCATAATTCTCTTCATACACGCTCGCCGGTTTCGGAGACTCTTGACTCCACCTTCCTTCAGTACATGACCGATCTGGTCTAGGTAGGTTAGTCTCGGTCTCCCTCGGTACCTACATCCTTCCACTTTCGCATTGTATATCTTCTTAACCAGGCGTTCGTTCGGCATTCTTTCAACATGTCCGAACCATCGGAGCATTCCCTTTCGCATCTTTACACCAATATTCTCTTTCATACCTACTCGCTCTCTTACGTCGTCGTTACGAATGCGGTCGGTCAGCCTAACTTCACAGATTTTCCGCAGAGATCGCATTTCGACCGCATTAATTTTACTATCATACTCTTTTCTGCTTACCCAACTCTCGCTTCCATACAGTAATGTTGGGACAAGCACTGCGTTATGTATTGCTACACGTGCCTTCTGGCTGAGGTGGTGGCTGCCGAGAAGTTGCCCCAACGCTCCGTTCACTCTATTGCCCGCATTCACTCTTCGCTCTATATCAGTGGTGTACCTTCCATCTCGGCTAAATCCACATCCAAGATATCCAAATTCATTCACTTGCTCTAGTACATCATTACCTATTGTTACTCTTACATCTGTTCTGGTTTTATCTCTTTCAAAGACCATTATTTTGGTTTTGCTCACATTCACGCGTAGACCCCTTTTCTTACAATCTTCTGTCATTGTGTCGACTAGGGTCTGCAGGTCAGTCGCTGACTGTGCCAGCAGGACTGCATCATCTGCATAAAGCAGAGCAGTGACCACTGAGTCGCCCATCTGGACTCCCACATTCATATCGTTCAACCTTTGGAGACATTTATCCAGATATATGATAAACAGCCTGGCTGACAGAACGCACCCCTGCTTAACGCCGATATTGACGTCAAACCAAGGCGACATTCCATCATCCAGCCGCACACAGGCTCTACAGCCCATGTAACTGGACTGCACAGCCTGTAGCAGTTTACCGCTAATACCATACTCCGATAAAATGTCCCAAAGTTCCTTTCGTACAACCGTGTCAAATGCTCTCTCCAGATCCACAAAACTGCAGAAAACCCTCTGACCTAGAGCCAGATGCTTCTCCACAATGTTGCGCAGAGAGAACACTTGATCCATGCATCCCCTTCCACTCCTGAAACCTCCTTGTGTCTGACACAGTAAACCATCGGACACCATCCTCATTCTCCTTTCAATAATTTTACCATACACTTTTGCTGCTAAACTGGTCTAGCTTATGGCTCTGTAATTTGCGCAGTCATAACGTGAACCCTTCTTTTTAAACAAAGGCACGATGACTGCGCTATTACAGTCCCTGGGAACCATTCCCGAGCTCCAACATAAATTGAGGAGCAACAGGAACGCCTCCCAGACACAAGAGCCACCAAGCTTGATCATCTCGGCAGACACCATATCAATGCCCGCTGCCTTACCATTTTTCAAACTTCTTATCGCCCATTCAACTTCATCCATACTGATGCCATCGGAGGACGCCGTTGTCGAATGTTGATCTACTAAACCACATCCAACACCGGCGCCAACCGTAGCATCCGCATACATATCGCCAAAATATTCACTCCATCGGCTTAACACGTCTTGTGTTTGTGTAAGAATGTCTCCACCTTTAGACCTTATTTTATTCATTCTGAAGGCTGACCAACCACCCCGAGACTTCTTCACCTCCCTCCAAAAGAGTTTAGTGTTACCCTCGAAGTTTTTAGTCAGCCTATCTTCTGCACTCATACTTGCTCTATCACGTTTCTCTTTCACTAAGGCCTTGGTGTCATTCTTACATTGCCGATATATTTCTTTCTTCTGTTCAGTCATACTGTCATTCAGATTCAAAGAAGAGACATAGTCCAGCCACGCTTTCTTCTTTTGCTCTACGGAAGCTGCCACTTCCGCATCCCACCATGCATCACCATTTGTTTTTCTATGCTTCTTTGAACTTCCACATACTTCTTTCGCTGTATCTACCATACTCTCCAGCATTCTTCAATGTCCGATTGCGGCTGGTTCAATGTCCGATTGCGGCTCGATTGACATCGTCAGCCGTTCTCGGACACCCTCTGCATACATTAGAGTGTGTAAGAGAAAACTCTTACACACTCTTCTTGCAACTTTTCAACCTTTATTCTTTCAAGCCCTCCGAAGTGGACACGCTCTCGCCAGTGCCTCCACTTTCTGAACAGACCACTAAATCTCGCAATAACGAGATAGTGGTCCGTATCGACTGTGGGGCCCCTATATATTTTGCTTCGGAGGCGACTGTCTACCAAAATTAAATCTATTATGCTTTTCTATTCATTCCTTCTCCATGTATACATATGGATGTCCTTATGTTGGAAAAATGTGTTTGACACAATAAGGTTTCTTTCCGTGCATACATCCGCTATGAGCCTACCTGCGTCGTTCACTCTCTTATCACCAAATGGACCAAGTACGTCCTCATCGTCGGGACGCTTGGTCCCCACCCATCCGTTCAAATCTCCGCATACAATCACGCGTACACTGGTTTCTGCCATATCCAGAACTTCCGTAACATTGTCCCAAAACTTCTCTAGGTCTGATGCCACCGAGGATCCTACGGGAGCATATGCTACAACCATGAATACCTTGGTGACACCTAGTTTTATATGGACCCAGAGAAGTCTGGGATCATACATTCCGTAATCCTTCACACCTGAGGCCAAGAGAGAGGATAACAGCACTCCTACCCCCATGCTGGCTCGATCGCTCTGTGGTACACCAGAGCACAGAGCCATCCCGCCACCAGGAAGATCGCAGGCATCACTGCCCCTTCGCTTGGTCTCTGTTACACAGAGCACGTCTAACTGTTTGTCCGCCATGACGGTTATCAGCTCGTGCATCTTACCTTCCACACAACCTCTTACATTCCACGTGCCCACCCGGCACTCTGCCCTCCTCGACTCGCCGAACTGGGCAAGGCGTGATGGGTGGCGGCCCCCATCGCCGCAACTGCCGATGTTCGTACCGACGGGGGCGGGTCGGTACGCGTCGCCTCCGGGGGACGCCCTAACCCGCATTGCGGTACGCATATCGAGCCGGATTAGCAGTCTAATTAGACTGGCAGGGGACGCGAATGAGCACGCTCCGGACTATGCCCCCCATATATTATAATATATTTTATATGATTATTTTTATATTAATATATTTCTAATAGACAACTATAAAAGCTCGTTTAAAGATATTATTGTTGTTCGGTATTGGAACATAGAAATAAATAGTGACTCGCTCGATATAAATTTGTATATTAAAATAGATAGAATATTACAATAAAAAGTATGCGTATGCGTTTTGGAGGTTGATCGGCGAGTGTTTTCGAGTGCGGTGGAGGTGCATAACAGCTGAGCGCCCTCCCCGCACTCTTTACTGACCCCGTGGTCGCCTTCGACGTCACAATAAGCGGCGACAATTGTTACTTATCTTGTATAAACCCGTCGAGGAGATTCACATATTTTTAATTTTGAATTCTATCTGAAATTAATTCAATAATCTAATCTAAAAAAAATTTGTCAAAAAAATAAATAAATAATCATTTATTCATTCACTCCAGTTGAGTTTTATTAGTATACTAGCAAATGTTCGTGATTTTACCGGCGAAGATCCCATTTCTTAAAAGAAGTCCATGTCATCATTCTCCTACTCTTATCCCAATTACTTGGGGTCGATACAATATGTACTCTTCTTTCATAGTATATATTGTAAAAGTTATTGACAATAGTTTTATGACCGGCCGCCTGCCAGACGTCAAACCTTTTTTTTTTGCGGTGGACTATGGATGCGGTCTCGCTCCGCCAAATCGGTTCCGGGTGACGGAAGAGGCGGCGCGTGACTCCGTAGACCCACCATGCAAAACTCCTCTCTTCGCCGTGCGAGTGGGCCACTGCTACCCGATCTTTGTCTTCGGTGGCCGGACGTCAACCCTCCTTGGGAATGTAATTATTGACCAAACGGCATCAGATAGAGTTGGCCCAGATTGTTATAAGGCTCTTAGTCATCTTTTACGACATCCACGAGCAAAGTAAGGTTTGACAGTATTCATAGCCACTACCACACAGCAAAAAAGTCCATGTAACTTGTTGATAATGTAGCTTTCCATATCAAAATAATTTTTAAAATGAATTTAATCCTTTAGGTATGAAAATTTAAAAAAGAAACTTAGATTCGTCTTTATAAACCAGTTAGGAATAATGTACGTTTTTTGTTCTTTCGGATTCTTATTAGCTAAGTTCGCTTTTAAGAAATTTTTGAGAAATTTTACACACAAATAAATATTATTGTGAAGCTATGAGACTAACAAGAGTAGGTTAAATAGAAAAAGATAAAATTTTATCTATAGATAACATATTTCGCTATTGTGATATACGTTTGTTGACCTTGATTGACCTTGCCTTGCCTTCTTCTCCTTATTTTTTTTTTCTACCTTTATATAAAATTTTGTATAATATGTTTAGTAAAAATGAGCTTTAGTATGACGCCCTTCGGATGGGTGTATTTTTTCTAAAATATAAATTTAATTATTTAATAATAATGATAAAAATAATTTACCCCCAGGCATAAAATGGTGCAGCTGTCCAATAATTTATTTAGTATAATATTATAATCTGTAATTAATATTATATTAACAGAAATGTAGCTGTAGTGAGCAACAGCAGTGATACGAATGTAGAAGACGAAATAGCTAAGTGTAGAAGAAGAAGAATGAATGTAGAAGACGAAATAGCTAAATAAAACCGTTTATTGGTAACGCCGATGGACCAGGGATCTCTTGCCATGATTTCAAGTCTTCTACATTCGTATCACTGCTGTTGCTCACTACAGCTACATTTCTGTTAATATAATATTAATTACAGATTATAATATTATACTAAATTATTGGACAGCTGCACCATTTTATGCCTGGGGATAAATTATTTTTATCATTATTTAATAAAAATGAGCTTTAGTATGACGCCCTTCGGATGGGTGTATTTTTTCTAAAATATAAATTTCATTTAAAAATAAAAGAATATGATTCGACCAGATTCCATAAGCGACACTCGACAACGAGGCTAACTACCAGAGCAGACAGCTAACAGATACATTCTTCATATTCGGCTTACGTGAGAGAAAAAAATACGGGCATATCTAACTACAAAATTCTAGAAAGCAGATAAAATTCCAACCTATGTATAAGTACGTATATACAAGTACATATGTATATATGTGCACGCACGTGTATACGTGCGTATACACAATTACGCATATACAAGTATGTATATACAACTAGGTATGTAATATTATCAAATTATACTATTTTGTCTTGTTATTTCTGTCTATCCATAAACAACCTATTATCATGACGGAGCAATATCTCGTAGATTACATACGTGGACAAACGGCTGACAAAAGAATATTATAAATATTGAAAATAAACCTTAACGATAGCAAAATAGATATGTTTTTCAAATAATATACATTTGTCATGATTTGATGTTTCAAATAAGGCGTTTACCACATACGATACTTCTAATAACAACGATCAGCGATTTACACATGTTTCTCGTTACATCTCGAGTGTGTTTGTACGCTTTATTTCACACCTTATACACTTTTTTTTATCTCAAACGTGCGTTAAAGAAAGATAGAGATTAAGGGCATTATTTTTTGGATAATTAACAATAACTTCTATGGAATCTAATTTTGTAAGGTATAAGTATTTTTCTTGTCCATGTGGTGACGGAGTAAGAATACAATTCACCACCCCCTTTCTTACCTGTGGGTGATCGTAAGAGACGACTAAGGGATATAAAATGCAGATAAAATCTATGCAAGAGAAGGAAAAATCGATACAAAACCCTATACCAACACGTCTAACCAGCGTGGTATAGTAGGTTAATTTCTCTCCCATTACGAAGGAGCCCAAACAGTGGGACATATATGGGCTAATAAGTATTCTTAAGCTTGTGAGTGTAAGTATGGTGGTGGTTATGAATTCTACCAACACTTACGTTACTCGTGAAGAGCCGTACATAGACCTGAGCCAAGTTCATCTAATACCGCTGGATCATATTAAATCGTTGCCAAGTAATCTTTTCTTTTTAAAAAAGACACTACTCTGTACTAAGAAAATAATCCTTCTGTTACGGGGGACTTTATAAACATACAATTAACGTAGACAAATTACATCCAGATCCAGAACAACACTTTGTGGATCGCACAAAGTTTTGTCCTGCGTAGGAATCGCACCCAACGCAGTGGTACGGAAGGTCGGTATCTTAACCACTATGCCATCTGTGTAGTCAATTGGGATTGCCTTGACCCCAAATATTTTGGATAAGAGCAATATAATAATGTAGTGAATATCTATGGCATCTTGTTATATTTGGTGGCGGATGGCAATGGCATCTCATTTTTGGTTAAGATGAATGAAGGTGGAAATAACACCATAAAATATTATCATATCAGCTCAGTCCTACTGTTGGTCTCGAGCCTCCTTCAAAATGGTACGGAAATTGAACTACTATACCACGCTGGTCAGCCGTATTTGTAAAGGATTTTGTTTCTTTTCCTTCTCCCATATAGATGTTATATGCGTTTTATATCTCTTAGTCTTCTCTTATATCACCCACAGGTGGTGAATTATATTCTTACTCCGTCACCACACGGAAAACATAAATTATATTCAAGTTTGATTATGTTAATTAAGTAAATATGTTATAATTCTTCTACTTTTAATATATTAGTGAAAGATTAAATATGTGTTATATTTTAATGGTAATTTAAAAGATCTTGAGTTGATTGCTTGAGTGGTTTTTTATCTTGGGTTTTATACGTCCAATATAAAGCGTGTAAAATTTGACAAAACGCGCGATTCAATCGCAAAAAAACAAATAATAACATTTGATAGATATCGCATAGCTGTATGTAGTAACACGTAAATGGATAATATATGTTGAAGGTCATTGTCAGAATTAGTACCTCAAATGAAACTAGCCTGTTGTAGGAACAAGTCATATACTTTTTGTTTAAACATATTAAAAACAAAACGTTATATACTATATCCGTGATATTGATAAGATAATTATAAGACTGTCCATAAAGTTATCAACCGTAATATTTGTGTTTTTATTATTTTGTGGGCAAAGAAGCAGCAAACATGCAAACATCTAAAATAAAAAATATTTTTAAATTAGGATCAATCAATAAAGAATTCATAAGGTAAGCTTTTGTAATTTTATTATTTGTATTATTAAATGTTTGTTATTTACATTCAATAGCCAAAATATTGAATTATTAGATGTTAATCATGTAAAAAATTGCTACGAATGTAATTTACGAATGATGATATGAATAACCAACTTTTATATTGCTCGTGGGTGTTGCAAAATATGACTAAGACTTTTATTTCGAACTTTGCCAATTCTATCCCTTACCGTTTGGTCAAAAATTACATTCCTAAGGATAGTTGATGTCAGGCAGGGGGCCAGTCATAAAACTATTGCCAATAACTTTTATAATATGTACGATGGTAGGTAATATTTTGTGTCGACCCAAGTAATTAGGATATACCTATATGATGAGAAAAAAAAAAAAATGAAGCGGATTGTGTTTTTGCCATTATCGCGTGTTTGCTTGCCCCTGGGAGTTGTAAAAGCGGCTAAGGGATTACAGAGATAACGAAAAAGAGGCAATAATATCTCCACTACGGGACTCTATTACGGGACTATTATTTATCTTTTATTTATTCCGAACAATAATTATAACTTGTTGATACTTTAAGTTCTACAGGAACTTACAAGTCCATGGGGAAATACTGCTTTAATGCTTTAAGAAACTGTGTTACTTGAAATAATATACCATTGTATTCAAAAATAACCGAGGTATAAAAAATTAAAAAGAACTACGTAGTTTTTTTTTATTTTTTACTTTTTAGTGTTACAGATACACATAGGTTGTTCTGTTGGTAGCGGGGCTTGAGTTACTCATTCATTTGTCGCACACATACTTAATGCTAATTTTAGACTTATATGGGTATCTCATGGGTGCCATTGTCAGAACTGGACCAAATTAAAATGGGACCACACGGGAAGTACCAGCTTTCAAATAAAAAAAGGAATCATTAAAATCGTTTCGCCCAGTCGAAAGTTATGAGGTAACAAACATACAGACGAATTGAAAACCTCCTCCTTTTTTGAAGTAGGTTGAAAAGATATGTTTTTACATTTTAACTTCGTTTTTTCATTAACAGTTCAATGATTTTCTACATTCTTCGGCAATTATTTAATGGTTAATAATCACAAAGATGGTCCAATAACGTATACCTATTTGTACATATACTGTAATAATATTATACTTTGCTGTGTGGTAGCGGTTACGAATACTACCAACCCTTACTTTGCTCGTGGATGTCGTAAAAGACGACCAAGACAAGCCTTATAACGACCTGGGCCAACTCCATCTGATGCCGTTTGACAACAATTACAATCCCAAGGAGGGTTGACGTCTGGCAGGCGGCCAGTCATAAAACTACTGTCAATAACTTTTACAATATGTACTACGAAAGAAGAGTACGTACTGTATCGACCCCAAGTAATTGAGATAAGAGTAGGAGAATGATGTTATCATCATTCTCCTACTAATAATATTATAATCTGTAATTAATATTATATTAACAGAAATGTAGCTGTAGTGAGCAACAGCAGTGATACGAATGTAGAAGACTTGAAATCATGGCAAGAGATCCCTGGTCCATCGGCGTTACCAATTATTGGACAGCTGCACCATTTTATGCCTGGGGGTAAATTATTTTTATCATTATTTAATAATAAGTTTGAAGGTAATCATAATTTGACTATACTCTGATGCAGTATTATACCTTATTTATTTATATTATTATTGTTTTAAGAATGCTTTTTGAGCATTGGAATTAAGTCACGTTTTGTACGAAAGACTGACTATGCAAGCTAATACACATATGTGCAATTTACACTTATTTAAAGTTATTAGTCAGCATCCGTGGCATAAATAATAATATCAGTATTAGTAATATCTATCAATTACCATTTTTGTTATTCCATCTATGGTCATGACAATGGTGATTGCGCAAACTGTAGATTTTTGTTACTAAATTTTGTGCGATTAGTTACGATTTCGAGACACTGCTCCGTTTCTATTTGGCTTAGCGTTCTATATTATAATCTAAAACCTTCCACTATAAACACGCTAATTTACACAATAGGTACCAACATCAACACTTTTTGGCAATCAAGTGGTAGTTCTGGAGATTTCCGCGTTCAAAAAAAGTCTTCAGCTTTATAATAATAAATAAAATATACTTGTTAACACAAATAATTGGATAAATATTGTAATTTTTTTATATATTTTAATTACGCATATTTAATATTAGACTGAAAATATTTTTAATTAATTAATGTTAAGTCGAATTTTAATAGCCACTTTCGATAACCTTTCAAGTCAGTTTACATTTACCGTAGTTTTGTTTGTAAGTGTATTATAGGTATATTTTTTTATAAACCTGACTTTAATGTAGCATATTTTCCGATAACCTAACTGTAATGAACCGATAACCCGACTTTAATGTAGCATATTTTCCGATAACCTAACTTTAATGAACCGATAACCTGACTTTAATGTAGCATATTTTCCGATAACCTAACTGTAATGAACCGATAACCTGACTTTAATGTAGCATATTTTCCGATAACCTAACTGTAATGAACCGATAACCTGACTTTAATGTAGCATATTTTCCGATAACCTAACTGTAATGAACCGATAACCCGACTTTAATGTAGCATATTTTCCGATAACCTAACTTTAATGAACCGATAACCTGACTTTAATGTAGCATATTTTCCGATAACCTAACTGTAATGAACCGATAACCTGACTTTAATGTAGCATATTTTCCGATAACCTAACTTTAATGAACCGATGACCTGACTTTAATGTAGCATATTTTCCGCTCTATAGAGAGCTATACGAGTGTCACATCTAGGCATAACTGTAAGTATAATTTATAAGTTTACATATCCTAGGAAAACTGAATATTTGAACGGAGTTAGATCTAAAATTATTTTAGAATGTAGTTATCACATTGGATTATAAAGATAAGAAGGTAATCATTCCACGGCACTATCATATCTTACCGATCTGGTTAGTATAGAAAATCTGCTGTAATGCTAATAAGAATAAAAGAAGGAAAGATAGAAAAAAGTACTGATATCTTTTTATATTTGTCTAACAGTAATTTTACTTGAATAAAAATTACATTGAACATTGCATAAATAATTATTGAGCAATGAAAAAAGAAATATATTAAGAAAATTTTAATAATAATAAAGAGAGAAATAAAAACTAAAAGCTATTGTCTAGATTCTTAGAATACTAGAAAATATATATAAACGGCAATAAAGGAGAAGGCCGCGAGCTGCATGCGTTAATTGTTGTTGCATGCGCATTTGCTCTGATGATAAGCATTGGATATGCTCGAAATCCGGGTCAACGAACTTGATCTATTCGCACGTGAGCTTATTGCCTTTTATATATATTTTCAGTGTCAAACTTACGATAATTTCAATTATAAGAATACTGTTTGTAAAACATGTTAGACAGTTGTCATGATTTATCTTATACACCAATGTAGTAAAAAATCGATAATCATAGATAATCGATAAATGATTTTAATTAACTATTTTTAAATTGCAGGTGAATTATCAAGCTTCATATCTGACGAAAAAGGAATAAAGAAACTGTTTGATAAATATGGTCCGATGGTAAGACTAAATGGTGCGTTAGGCATGGACGCGATGCTAATATTGGGGGATGCTGAAACAGCAGCGCATGTAAGTTAACATTTCTTTTAGGTAAAGAATTACATTTCAATCTTTATTTTTCCATTTTGTTAAAATAATATTTTTTTTTACGCGTGGTCACGGACTAAGAATTTAATTCACTACCCCTATCTGGACTAGTGTTGCCCAGCAAGAATTTTGCGAATCTCGCATGTCTTAAAACTCTCACTGTTAGAATAACATAGAGTCACTTGTTTTGACAGAAATGAAAAATCCACATATAAATGAAAGATCCAACTCAATTAATGAAATTTCATTCATCTAGTGGCACTAACTGTACAACTATCAATAATTAGGCACATACCACTTGAAAGGAATGGGGCTATAATTACACCTATCTATCGTTGGACTGTTTAAAATAACATCAAATTATTTCCCCGTGTACTGGTATTAAGAAAACAAAATGTTGACAATCCATTATTTGCCAAAGGAATCGTAAAATGTTGTCTAAGGGAGCACTGCGAGACTCGTGCAGCGAGTCTTAGTCTTGCATTTGGGCAACACTAATCTTGACTATGGGTGTCAAAAAGACGACGAAAAAACATCTGTGCAAGATAGGGAAAACTCGAAACAAAATCGTATATCAACTCGTCGGACCTGCGTGATACAGTAGGAAATTTTTCCTCCTATTTTGAACGAGGCTCGAGCCCAGTAGTGGGACGTATATGAACTGATATGATAATGATAATGATGCTACATAATTTGAACGGAATAAAGAAACTAATTATGAGGGATTCGCCCTAAGAGAGATTATCTCACAAATGTAATGACCGCTTATCCTCTATAAGCGGTCATTACAGAGTATTCTGAATCTTTTAGCACACGGAGCTGCACAGTTAAGTCACGTTACTGAAACGCCTCTTTAAGTGTCTCGTCTGATAGACTATCGAAGGCATTCCGTAGCCTGCGTTATGAGAGTCTAAACATACGATTTCCTAAAAATATTCATCACCGCCTATAAATGTCCCACTGTTGGGCTCGGGCCTCCTCCGTAATGGGAGGGAAATTAACCTACTATACCACGCTGGTCAGACGTGTTGGAATAGGGTTTTGTTCCGAGTTTTCCTTCTCTAAAATATTAATATATATCTCTAAAATATAATATTAAAATATTAATAGAAAATATTTGTCTACAGGTATTGAGGAGTGAGAATAGGCTGCCAATTCGCCCTGGTTTTGTTTCACTTGAGTACTACAGACGTGACTACAAAAGGAACAAGGGACATGAAGTTGGCACAACGGGCCTGATATCTGAGTAATAATATTTTTATATAATCATATTTTTTATACTATATTTTGTGTAAGGCACACACAAATAAAATTAACATAAAATTTTATTGTATGAACACTCTAATATCAAGCATGAAGTGCTTAGATAGTACTTAGATTCTAAAAAATCTTATTGTGTATGATAGTTTATTCATCGAGAAAGGTTTTGGGCTACAATATATAAAGCTTCCGCCTCATGCCGCCCTAGCCGAGGCAGCGGGTGACCGGACCGGGGATTAGTCTGGTCGCCCTGGGAGCGATGCCACCGTGTGAGAACGATGCCTCGACGGTGCAAACTGTCCGGGCGTCGACATGAGAGGATACCCGTGAGGGTAGACTGCCGGGTGGGCCACTGAAGAAAAAGACTGCGTACCAGTGACTCACTTGTACGGCGTTGAGAGGTATATTGTAGGGTGGGTCTACGGGGTCTTGCGCCGCTTTGCCTGTCGCCCCGGACGGATTAGTGGGGTCTGACGTACCGTAGCCCGCCGCAAAAAAAAATACAATATATAAAGCTGTGACATATTAGACTGGAGCTGTGTTTATAAATGTTTGCAAATCGGATACAAATGAGTAACAATAGGACATTGCGTATCAAGCGCTATGTGCAGTCACCGTTGCATGACAACTGCTGAGATAAAAGATAATGATTGATATGCTCGTATTGTGGGGGTTATTAATGTTGATATTATGATAACAATGTTGATGCCATGGAACGATGCAAATATTTACATACATACATATCATCACACCATATCCCTTGCAGGGTAGGCAGAGAGAACAGAGTGCCAGAGAATTCTATCCTCCATGCATCACCATTTGTTTTTATATGCTTCTTTGAGCTTCCACATACTTCTTTCGCTGTATCTACCTTACTCTCTTTCAATATTCTCCACCATTCTTCTATGTCTGATTGCGGCTGGCTTGCCATCGTCAGCCGTTCTCGGACACGCTCTGCACTAAGGTAATAATCTTTGTTCTGCGGGTAACTTTAAAAACATATATAGTTATCGTAGACAAATTACACCCAGACTCAGGACATCAGTTTATAGATCGCACAAAGTATTGTCCTGCGTAGGAATCGAACCCTCGGCACTGGCACTGAAGGTCGGTGTAGTGTATGCGTGTAATATTAGAATTGCACGCTTAACTTCTAGACACGTTTCACACTATTACACAACCGTACTCAACGATCCGCAACGCACAAATGCCCCGCGACAAGTCTCTACAGAGCTCTTATACCCATATTATTCGATCTACCCGCATTTACGAATTATATTAAATGTGCATACACTACATCTCCCCCTTGTTTTAATTTGTTTTTGTTATGTAAGTCGAAGTTATTAATTACCGTGTAAGGAAGCAGACATCCCATTTAAATACATTATACTTTTTACAATATTACTTTTGTTTAAAATCTACATTTACTATTTGATTTTAAATTTAAATGATGATATGATAATTCTATTTAAAATTAAATTTGCTAAGAAAGAACTTGATCAATCTTCTCTGATGGTTGCAATATCTGTACTACGATTACTAGACTAGTTTACTACGATTACTAGATTGACAGATACAGCTCTTTAGAGAGAATTACCACATCATGAAACTAAATACTGTAAAGACGTACGATGCCAGCTCTGGTTCACTATCCTCTATTTTACGACATAGCTCTCTCCCTTTAGTTTACTCTTAAAGAAGTTTGTGTGAGAGATACATACCACATTTGAACGATATATTAAATAATACAAATCCTCAAATTAAGAATCAAATTGATTGTTTCTGGAAGACCACTCGCAGGTATCGAATCCAGGACCTTCTAGACTGTACACCAGCGCTGTGAAATCTGTTCGGTCTTATAATTAGATGCAAAAAAGTAGATTAAATCTAGAATCTAACGCTGCTCTGCAGTATCTAGATGGTCTTATAATTTGTAGTCTCAATTATCTTTTTGATTTAACAGAAGACTTACAGATCACCGACTCATCTAAAACGTCATCTACGCATATATTGTAACCACACACATCACAATCATTTTTAAAGAAAACTTCAAATCGCTAGGCTTTGTAATGACACCGTGGATTCAGTTTCTTTAATTTCTAGATTAGAGGTGTACTTTTAGCGCGTTGTACTCCTCCTCCATTCGCCTTATTATGGAATGATGTACTTTATAACCTGGGACTCTCACGTGATGAAGTATAACGCGAGGGCAGAACGTGTGTCGAACCATAGCACCAGTCAACTGTTGTGCAAAGACAACTTGATATACGACTAGATATAATCAATAATAAAATAGGGAAATTTCAATAAATATGTATACACAATGTGCATAATACATCATGCTCCACACCTCTGGCCAATTGAACATAGTTCACAAAGTTGTGAAAACGTGAAACAATATTATGAAGTCTCACCAACCGAAGACTGCAGCATCTGCATACCAATGAACCCGAATTTGCACTTATCAGGAAAACTAAAAAATAGAATTGCCCTCGCCTGTTAATGCAAGGAATTAGAAATTATTATTTAAACATTCTTTTTTCAGGTTTCTTTTTCTATTCTACATTCTTTCAAAGAATTATTAGGCTCTTCCTTCGTTTACTGCTATACACAAAATATGGTAGCTAAATTTCATACAAATTACAGCTTCATCATTTAAGTCTTATTCTTTCAACCACCATTTTTTTTTTTTATTGGTGGGCTATGGGTGCGTCTCGCCCCGCCAAATCGGTCCGGGGTGACGGAGAAGGCGGCGCGTGATCCCATAGACCCACCGTAAAATCCTCTCTCTTCGCCGTGCGAGCGGACCACCGGTACCCGATCTTTGTCTTCGGTGGTCTGCTCGGCGGTTTACCCTCGCGGGTTCCTCTCGTCGACGCCCCGACAGATTTCGCCGTCGGGGCGTCGCCCTCACGCGGTGGCCTCGCGTCGGGTGACCGGACAATTCCCCGGTCCGATCACCCGAGGCCTGGGTTAGGGCGGCATCAGGCGCAGGTATTCGCGCCTGCGCCGCCCCGGCCGCTGGCGGCGGCCCGGGTCGCGGGAGTCCTCCCTGACTCGTTCCGCCGCCTCCTTCTGCGAGATGACAGCCTCGCAGAAGGCGGCGACCGCGTCCCAGTTCCTGACGCTGTCGACCATCGCCCTCGCGACAGCCGGCAGTGCCAGGTCGGCACCGATAATAGCGACGAGGTCGCGGCGCTGCCCGTCCCAGCCCGAGCATTCCTCGAGCGTATGTTGCGCCGTGTCCTCGCCACTACTGCAATGATGGCAGCCCGGAGTCCACTCCCTGTACACGACCGTGTGCAGGTATTTCCCGAAGCACCCGTGCCCCGTCAACACCTGCACCAGTCGGAAGGTGAGGACCCCGTGCCGCCGCTCCATCCATTTCATCAATACGGGCCGGAAGGCTTCGACGGTCACGATACCGTGTCTAGGCCTCTCCAGCCGCGTAACCCAACGGGCGATGACGTCTCGGCGGGCGTCCTCGCGCCAGGTGGCTATCTCGCTCAACGATGGGGAGCCACCCTCCTCGCGCACTGAGGTAACCCGCATTCTTTCAACCACCATGCCGCTGTAGAATTTTAACGTGTTTACTTCTAAGGATGAGGGCGTATTAATTATATTTTTCTAATTATATACTCTTGGCACTATATATCTGAAAGTGCGGCTGTGGAACTTTGCCACTATCTTAGAATGTAACGAAAATCGGTGGACGAATAGAGATATTAACAATTCATAAGCAATACTTTCTTCAAAGAATTTGGGATTTCGCAATATACATCGCATGCTTATTTTTCTTTTGAAAGTTGTAAAGATAAAACTCGTATAGAGGAGGTTGTACAAAATTTAAATATGCTGTGCATTTGAACTTTGCCTTATTATAAAATGGTCTACAATTAGATATATTGGCTGCATTAGAGTTCTTACATATATTGGCCTCAACATACTGCAACAATATATAGTCAGCAATTTATTGAAACAATACACTGTCCGTAGTGTGAACGAATCACACTGTTGACATGGTCAACAATCTGCTATATTTTTTTCGGTGTAGTTCAGTTTGTTGCTATGAATATAACTGGCTCAACCCTTACAGTTTTAAGTAAATTTATATTTGGGACTATACATAAACAACTAAATTGATAGTTTTGTAAGTAACGTTCTAGTATTCATAGAGTCACTTAATGAAATTTTATATGTATGGTTTCTATTATTATCGAACTACTCGTTTGTCTTGGTTTTAATTTTGCTTTTATTAGTGTTATACAAATGGTCATCCAAGTAATATTTGGCGAGCCAAACTGCCCGTCAACTTTCAACATCAACCTTAATTTTTGTCAAAATAATAGAGAGTTATTATTTTTATTTTGTTAAATCTCTATGTCACATAACGGCTTTTTTTATTGAATACATTTATATTCAAATCATAGTTATTTATTTATTAATTTCTCAATCAATTTTCTTATTGATAACAGCGTAGCAATAAGAAAAGCAACGTATTAACCTACAACCCGATTTTAAGCTTATTTGAACTTTAAACAATCAAGACGTAGGTATAAAAATTGTACAGTTTAATGATACTTTATGCCAGAAATTTAGAAATATATATATATATATATATATATATATATATATATATATACACTTCCATGTAAAATAATGTTCATATCCAACGACAACCTGTCTACAACTGTAAACACGTGCGCGTCATTGTCGATCGACCACCAGTATAAAACCACTGTTTTAGGAGTCCGTACTCATATCTTGGCTTTAGCTACAGAAATATGTGCAATTAATTACCACCTAAATCGTTTTTTCTTTATGGCATTCTGGCCGACCAGCACAACAGAAACTGAATTCCAACGGATTATTTGTATTTATTCATTTCAATACTTATTATTGTTATTTTAAAAAACTTTAACCAATAAAATTATAACTGTTGTTATTAGTTTAACATACAGAGACTACATATTATTTAGGTATTTGTGCGCATGCGAGTTTCATGTGTAATTTATTTTATTCTGTTTAATACATTCAAATATTGATTTAACTGCTCTAAATTCCACACTCGCATCTGCCAGTAAACGTTTTTACATCATATTTCGATATTTTATTCCTGGCTATTAGTTGGTAAATATGAATGATACTAAAATCAAATATATTGACTTGTTTGCGTGGCTTTTACTGAAAATAAGTAACAGTATTACAACAGCATAGCCCTAATTTTATATTTTGGTAATTTGACAGTTTTTACTGAAAATTAATAATACATTTATAAAATGAAGGAGTCAAATATATTGTCTCATACAAAGCCATATTATATTTTTATAATGCGTAAGTCGAATATATAGACTCTTATTCTTGCGTGGCTTTTATTTGAAATCAATAATATTATTTTAACTGCATAGCCATATTATATGTTTAATGCTTGAGTAAAATATATAGACTCTTATTCTTGCGTGGCTTTTTACTTAAACTCAATAATATTATTTTAAATGCATAGCCATATTATATATTTATAATGCGTGAGTCAAATATATAGACTCTTATTCTTGCGTGGCTTTTTACTTATAATCAATAATATTATTTTAACTGCATAGCCATATTATATGTTTAATGCGTGAGTCAAATATATAGACTCTTATTCTTGCGTGGCTTTTTACTTAAAATCAATAATATTATTTTAAATGCATAGCCATATTATATGTTTATAATGAGTGAGTCAAATATATAGACTCTTATTATTGCGTGGCTTTTTAACTTAAAATCAATAAGTATATTAACTGCATAGCTATATTATATTTTTATAATACCGGATTTAAATATATTGACTTTATTTACCGGTTTTGACGTGACTATTGTCAAAGAACGAAACCAACAATGGTCTTACAATTGCATTATATTTATATGTTTATAAGTACTCATTGCGTGGACTTAATTATAATTTTGTGTTTATATTAGATAAACGTCTTATTTAATGAATTATAAAAATTAATGTGCGAGCATAGTTCTTAACATAGTAAATTGATCTACGTGGCTTTTATTGAAATTTGACCGTGTTACATTTCGGTAAGCACCAATATAATTTGGTAATTATGTTAAACGTATATAGTCCTTAAAATTGTCACTTAATTGACTTTGCGTGACTTATTATAATTCGTCACTCTTATAATTTAAAAGTGCTTATGGCGTGGACTTGTATATAATACAGTCCCTTAAGGTTATTGATTGATATGCGTGGCCCTTTTTTTTTTTTTTACACATGGGATAGTTTTTAAGTAAAGCTATTTTGATTCACTTAAATTGAGCTAACATGCGAATAGAATTGTATTCGCGTCTAGACAAAATTGAATAACAATTCAATAATAATTTAACTGTCATTATCTAAAGACGCGTTTAATAATAGAATAATAAATATGGCATTAAAATAAAATTTAAAATTTAGGTGCTCAAAATGCCAACTATTACGTATACAACGACAACATATTACGTTGGTATTTTTTTTTTATTTTTTTTATTTCTTATGGGTAGTTAAACAACCATAGTTTTACATGACCTTATTTTTGATACAAAGCATGGCCCTTAGTAAGAAAGGATAGTAGTAAGAATTTGCTTGTCAGAAGCAATTGTTTACGTATCATCTTTGTGTCAAAAGCTATTTATAATTCATTGTATAATGAGCATTCATTAATTTTAAATCAATATTTATTTTATTATAATACCACAATTTCTAATACGCTATTAGAAACGTGGCTATACGTAAATCACCGACAGGCAATCATTACCTATTCCTTCCTTAATTTTAATATTTTTTACAGTGTACTCACGTTTATCCTCGTCGCCATTTGTAGTGTATGCGTGTAATAGAACCGTTTTCCCCCCGAAGGGTAGAAAACGGATATTTAGGTTTCAGCCGTAGCTTGAACCACTTGAGATTACGCTTTAATAAATTTAACACTCACACATACAAATGTTGTCCTCTCTACATAGATTGTATAGCTATCTCTTTCACTCACGCAGCGCAGGTGGGCGCGCCACTTGTGGCGTGCTCTTCAGTACCGGTGAAGGAGCCGGCAAGGAACCTGAAGGGGTGGTTCAAGCTACGGCTGAAACCCAAATATCCGTTTTCTACCCTTCGGGGGGAAAACGGTTCTATTTAGGTGTTCGAGCCTATGCTTGAACCACTTGAGACGTGTTTATATTCTGCCGGCGCTGCTAATGCGTACTGTGACCAAATAGTAGTGAGAATTGGTATGAGCAAGTAATAAAGGCGATATAAGTAATATAAATATTTAATTACAGACTATATGATCATCTCATAAAACAAAAATGTTAGCCGTCCCGGCTTTAAATGTAACAATGTCTCCTAAAAAAAAATATTATAAGGAAGAAAAATCATCACATAAAGTTCTAATCACAGGGCTACTAGCAATTGATATATTGCCAGCGGATGTCTCCCGAAAGTAGTGTTTAAAGAATGTGTTTCTTGATCTCCAGTTTCCTCGCTGTAGAATTGCATCTATGTCATATTTGTTATTTACCCAATTTTCGGATGCGACGACAGCTCTGAAGCTGCCTGCAGGTGCGGAGATACCAGCCTCACGGAAAATTGTGCGAACCCATCCCGCAATAACAGTGCGCGAGGCCGCTTTCACCGCTCCACTTGTAGTTATAAACAAGTTACTTAACTTTTTATTTCGTCGTCGTTCTTCGGATGCTGAAATGGATTTTCGGATCCAGTATACAAGATTCAAGCGCTCGTTCTTGACATTAGGTTGTAGGACCCATGCGGATTGCCTGTATGTACCGGAGTCAGTTTTGGAGCCAAATTCTGGCCACAGGATTATTCCATTTTCATTGTCGACGAACGATCCCGCCTTTATGTTTAATAGGGTGAGGTCGTGTACTCTTCTTCCTGAGGCTAATAGAAGAAGTACAGAGGTATGTCTAAAAATCTGGAACAGGTTGTTCTCGTTTAAATTGTATTGATTCAGGAAATCTACTAGATCATTAATTTGCCACGGTATGGGCTTCTTTATTGGAGGGTTCTCCAAAAAGGCTGCTTTTAGGGCATGTTTGACTAAGTAGTGTGAGCTTAGTTCTTCTGAACGTTCTGGATTACTGAAAGTAGCTACAACAGATTTATGTAGTGCTATCGTACGAGGAGCAAATTTAGCGTTGTTATGAAGATAACAAATATATCTCGCCAAATCTGAAGGTTTAGCATTATTTACGAGTACATTATTACTGCGGGCCTATCTTCGCCATCTAGTCCAGACCGGTTTGTATGTTTTTATGGAAGACTTCCTCCATGACCTTTCTAACAAGCTTAAGTCTGAGTCTGACCAGTTTAACAAGTGTTTGGCCCAGCCCGTACTTTCCAGACCAACAAATTTAATTTCTCTATTTGTGGAGGAGGAAGATTTGTTCGGAGATCTATTAGATTCGACTCCAAGTTCAGTATTGGTAGTGGTTGAGTGAGTGCTCTCTTTTTCAGGTCGGTTTCCCAAGAAAGCCTTCGGCCAATGTGGGGCTACTATTAGGAAGGTGCCTTGTGATAGATTCAGATGGCGTATAACTCGGGGAATTAGCGAAGGAGGCGGAAAAACCCATCCTAGTTTGTATTCCCACGGTCTGCTGAAAGCGTCTGTAAACAGGTTGTTCACATCCTTCGCATCTTCGCTGACGTATACTGATACTACTGCAGATCTCCTTGTCGCAAACAAATCGACTACAGGAGTTCCTAGTTCTCGGAATATGTTTAGTGTTGCTTGTTGGTTGAGGTGCCATTCTGGGAGTCCCTTCTCGCGAGAGAGGCTGTCTGCAAGGCCATTGTATATTCCCGGTATGTATCGAGCTACTAGGTGACAGTGTAAGTTCTGACAAAGTTCCAATATTTTTGTCGAGGTCTTCAGTAGTCTCAGTGATTTGGTTCCTCCCTGTTTCATGATGTAGGCAACAGTAGCCCGATTGTCTGTTTGTAACATTACCGTCTTATTTCTTACCAATGAGCGAACTTTTGAGATTGTTTCGTATAACGTGTGAAGCTCTTTCTGGTTGCTGTGCCATCTTTTCTGGGCATTCGTCCATGTACCCCAGAGTTTTTGACCATTTACTACTGCGCCCCAGCCCGCGTCGGCAGCATCTGTTGTTATAAATATGGAGGGTTCCTGATTGAATATCGGTGAATCTTTTTGTACGTTCGTTTTCCACCATGCTAGTTCTTGCAGAGACTGGGTCGAGATCATATATGGTAAATGGGGCTTTTTCATGGACAAGTGATGCGATTCTCGTTGGAGAATTCGATTGTGGAGGCGTCCGAGAGGTACTACGAATGAAGCAAAGTTGAGTTTCCCTAATAAGACTTTTGCTTCGTACCAGCTCCAGCGTTGTCGCCTCATTAAATGTTCTAGGTGACTCGATAGGCGAGTAATCTTGTCCATTGATAGTGATTTCCGATTCAGTTTTGTGTTCCATATTATTCCAAGATATTCTAGTTTTGTTGAAGCAGTCTTCGATGACTTTTCTTGATTTACTTGCCATCCTAGTTTCTGCAAGTAGTTGACGACATATATGGCCTGATTTTGAAGAATTGTCGGATCGTTGTGAATTAGTAGGAAATCGTCTAGATATACAAGTACTGTTATTCCCTGTTCTCTCAGTGTATGAGCGATCCAATTGGTGACTTTGGCAAAAGCAGCTGGTGCACTCGCCAGACCAAACGGAAGGCAGGTCATTTGGTATACTTTTCCTTGAAAGCTGAAGGATAGGAACCGGCGATGACTGGGAGCCAACGGTAAATGGAAATAAGCTTGTGATATGTCTAGCTTCATCATATAGCTGTTTGTGTCTAACAACATTGGGATTTTGAAATGGTTCAGAAGGCGAAAGTTGGGCGTTAGTACGTATTTGTTCAGCCCTTTGAGATTGAATATTGGGCGATATGTGCCGTCCGATTTCGTTCGAAGAAACATTTCTGATAAGAATCCGCTTTGGTGCTGACTTAGCTGAATTGCACCCACTCTGTATTAGTTTTGGTGCATTTTGCCAGTGATCCGCATAATCCTGTAATTGCCCTGCCCTGAACAAGTCACTTTCTTTTGCCATCTCCCCAACGTTTTTTAGCCTGCTGTTGGTGTTGTGTCTGAAATGGCCTTTGTGATTGTGTTTTAAATTGATACTGCTTGGTCTTAGTTCGAAAGGCGCCGCCATTACCTCCTCTTTGGTTGTTATAGTGACGGGTGTCTCCTGGTGCTCGCTGTGTCCGCTGCTTCTTATCATTTCGTGATCGAAAGTTAGCCGGTTTGATTTTATTGTGGTAGGGAAATAAGTTTCGTATTTCGATGTTGGAACAGTCTTTTAAAGCCTTCGATAGTAGTTCATCGGAAAAGAGATGCGTCTCAGACGGGGGTATTTCATGTAAAATTTCGCCTAACACTTTATTTTGTACCTTAAATGTACTTCTTCTCTGTTCTATGACTTCTGCTCTGCGACCACATACATATTGCAGGAGATCATCGGATTTCTTTTTGAATTTTGAATCTGTAGCCAAAAAATTTGTGCCAATTCTGTTTTTCATTTCGAGGGGTAACTGCTCTAACAACTCTTGGAAAATTTTCCTTTGTTGCAGAAGACTATGTGCCGAATTGTTTTAAAAAGCATGGGTCTGTTACGCTCAATTTAGTTTCTCCGACAATTGTAGAAGGACTGAAGTCAAAGCAATCGTTGCACTCTGATCGTAAAGAAGCGAGTTCCCTTTGGGCTTCTGATATTCTCATTCGCAATTCAACCTCTCTTGGTGAGACCTTGTTCGTGTGAGATACTGAACCTGGTAGTAAATTGGTCGGAGCAATCACTTCTTCGTTTTCAGATTGTGTGCTATCAGGGATGGAGTCAGTTGAAGTGTTTAGTTCCGGAGGCTTTTCGGCATCCTTTTGTGATGCGATGGTTGACAAAATCCTTTCTATATTATCATTTTGATTATTTTGAGTTTGTATAAGGCGATTGAACATCTCCATCTGTTAATTTAGCACAGCGACTAGTAAGTGATCGCTACTACCTTGGTCATGAGAAGTCTTCTGTTGTTTAGGTTGTACTTCTTCCAGTTCTATGGTGTGATCGTGTTGGCGTTTCCATCCGATGGATTGATTGGGTGTCGTGGTTAGACTGGTGGAGGGTACAGGTGAAATACTAACTGAAACTTGGTTATCTTGCTGTAGTTCGGATGACGCATTACTTCGATTTGTCAGTTTGCTTCGTATGGTTCGAACTGCGTCAACAAATGAGTGATAATATTTGCCTGAACCGTGAATTTTTGCCATAATATTATGAGGTGAATGCACCAAAGCTCGTCCTAGAGGCCAGCGTAAAACTTTTGCTCTAATACTTCTGTATTTCCTTTCGGAAAGAGAGCATGAGCCAGGTGCAAACGCTCGACCTAGTTCGGCGGTCGGTATTGCAAATCGAAGTTTGCTTTCTATTTTTGCTGAGATGTCATCTCCAAATAAATCGTTGAATGAAAGATCATTGACTTCCCATGTTCGCCAATCGTTGGGGAAGTTTTCATCCAAGATGACTACAATTGCTGCGAAAGCTTCTTCTTCTCCAGCTGGGGGAGGCCGAGTGGCTAGTTCTCCCATCGTTGTCATTTTTGACATGATCTGAAACAAGCGCGGCTTAAGTTGTTGGTGGTGTACGGTACCCGTCTTGTCCAGTGTGCAAGTGTATTGTCGTTTCGGTGAGCCGACACAGTGCCGTCCCGCCGAGCCGACACGATGCCGTCCCGCCGAGCCGACACGATGCCGTCTCGCTGAGCCGACACCGCGCCGTCCCGCCGAGCCGACACCGCGCCGTCACGCCGAGCCGACGTCGCGTCGTCCCAGGCTGAGTCAACACAGTGTCGTCCCACTGAGCCTACGTCTTGTCGTCTTGTCACACTGTTAAGCCAACATCGCGTCTCCCCGTGTAGCCGAGGTCTGTACGAGTCGGTGTCGTGTCGCCTGAGCTGTGGGATGATCTGTCGCCTTGCCAGGGTGACACGACATGCGTCTTGATCCAGCAGGGAAGCTATCAGGCTTCAGGTCTCGTAGAGAGCACCAACTTCAGGTGTCGTAGAGAGCACCAATCGTCGCTGGGCCAGAGGGCGCCGAGCGGTATTTAGTTTGAGACAAGTCGAAACATGAAAAAAATAAAATTACTTACATGACGCCAACTTAGTGCTGAACACGTGTGAGCGATTCGAAATTCAAAAGCGTACTGAAGAGCACGCCACAAGTGGCGCGCCCACCTGCGCTGCGTGAGTGAAAGAGATAGCTATACAATCTATGTAGAGAGGACAACATTTGTATGTGTGAGTGTTAAATTTATTAAAGCGTAATCTCAAGTGGTTCAAGCATAGGCTCGAACACCTAAATATTAGAATTACACGCTTAACTTTTAGACACGTTTCACACTATTACACAACCGTACTCAACGATCCGCAACGCACAAATGCCCCGCGACAAGTCTCTACAGAGCTCTTATACCCATATTATTCGATCTACCCGCATTTACGAATTATATTAAATGTGCATACACTACAGTCGGTATCTTAATCATTACGCCATTTGGGTAGTCAGTTGCACAAGTGTGTAATTAGTAACTTTATTGTTTACTGTGTTGTTAAAGAGAGCCGGAAGCCCAATTGGGTGGGTTTGGGATTTATATTGGTAGGCAACGCCCTAGTTATACCCTTGGTATTGCAAAGGTCCATGGGCAGCAGTGACACTTACCATCAGGTGTGTTGCTTATTCGCTTGCCACCATTAGCAATATAAAAAAAAAGCTTTATTGTTATATACCTAATTCGCAAAGTAAAATTGATAAACAACTTTTATAAATATAGCTCTTTTTATGTACTTATGTACATAAATTGTTACGTAATGAAAAATGTATTGTTTCTTTTATTAAATTTATAATATTATTTCCAGACATGGAGATTTGTGGAAAGAATTCAGATCTGCTGTTAATCCAGTGATGTTACAACCGAAAACTATAAAACTTTATTGTAGTGGCCTTGATGAAGTGGCATTAGATATGATTAAGAGGTTTGATTATTTCAATTTCATTATCTCATTATCATCATCTCAGCTTATATATTTCCTACTGTTGGGCTTAAGCCTCCTCTATAATGAGAGGGAAATTTTATCAATATCTACCGAATAAGCTATAGCGCTAATTGACATAAACAGTGTACTATTTGAATATTAATTTACAACTTAAAATTCAAACTAAGACGCTTTATAACTTGTTTTCTTAGACAGAAATATATTTTATGAGCACATCTAACGCAATTTGACATTGGTAAAATGTAAAAAAAAAAATATTACAGTTATTTTCTCGTTTCCGTGTTTTGCAAAAATCTAAATTTCATATCAATTGCGATTTGAACAAACACTTGCTCCTTATAAATTACTTTTTTTTTATAAATCATATCAACAAAATTTGTTTCTATTTTTCACTACACGGGAAAACATTCATGGAATATTATGGATTTAGTAAGAAACAGGGAAAAGCTGTGTGGTAGCGGTTACGAATACTACCAACCCTTACTTTGCTCGTGGATGTCGTAAAAGATGACTAAGAGCCTTATAACGACCTGGGCCGATTCCATCTGATGCCGTTTGGTCAACAATTAAATTCCCAAGGAGGGTTGACGTCTGGTAGGCGGCCGGTCATAAAACTATTGCCAATAACTTTTACAATATGTACTATAACAGAAGAGTACATATTGTATCGACATCAAGCAATTGGGATAAGAGTAGAAGAATGATGAATGGTGAGTAAGTAATAGAGGAATATTAGCAAGCAATTTAGCAAGTTCAAAGATGAATCGAGAATCATCCATTGTAAAAATCTCTCACTAAGAATATAAAACTATATATACCAATTTAAAAAATAATTGATATCAATCAAGTAATCTATACTTGATTGATATCAATTATTTTTTAAATTGGTATTTTACTGACTATTTTGTTATTATTTTTCAATTAAGTAATTGAAATAAATATTTGATCCATGAATTAATTATCCTATTATATTTTGGGTACCACAATTGTGGTAGGACCACATTGTTGACAGTTCTCTGTCTACAGTCGCGGGCCGGTCCGTCCGGGGTAGTATCACACTCGCGCAGAAGATTGACGTCCGAGTAATAGCAATACGCTCGGTGAGCGAGAGTTAGAAGTCCAACTGGGTGGGTTTGGGGTTTGTATTGGTAGGCAGCGGCCCTAAAGGTCTATGGGCGGCAGTAATACGTACCACCAGGTATGCTGCTTGCTTGTTTGCCACCAAAAGCAAATAAAAAAACACAATTATTTAAAATATGTTTACTGTTAATGATATTAATATTTCAGGATGAAAGCCGATAGAGACGAGAAGAATATGTTGCGAAGAAATTTCGATAAAGAGATGAATTTGTGGGCTTTGGAATCTATTGGTACCGTTGCATTGGGCTGTCGGCTCAATTGTCTAGATTCCACAATGCCTGAAAATTCACCTCAGATACAACTTATTCAGTGTATTCACGATTTATTCGAAATAGCTAATGAACTTGATATGAAACCAAGTATTTGGAAATATTACTCGACGCCGTTGTTTAAAAAAGCGATGGCATTGTATGAACGTCATGAAACGTAAGACTTAGTTTTTTTTCGATTTTAAATTCTCTATTAGGTATTTGGTTATTAATTCTTTAAAATATTTAAGAGCGAAAAATGAATGTCTAACGTGAGACTCGAATCCACACCTATTGCAAATTCGTTCCAATCGTCCTACCACTTAGACAAGTGTGAGCTGTCGTGTAACATTCAATTTGCGGCCCGTATTTTTTGGCGTTTTTATGGAAGACGTGTGCCATCTAACCGACAATGTTTACACATTATACAGATTTAATACTCTAACTTTGCATTTAGAATTGTATTAAACGATGACACGCCCTTGTCATTCAAATTACTGAAATTTAGCATTTACAAAACTTGTTTTTGCAAGACAATATATTTACAAGTATATTTAATTTTCAGACTTACGAGATATTTTTTGAAGCAAGGTATGGACCAGCTAAAAAATAATGCTGGTCAGAAATCAGACAATGAAAAGGGTGTACTGGAGAAATTACTTGAAATTAATGAAGAGTATGCTTATATTATGGCGAGTGATATGTTGTTTGCTGGTGTCGATACGGTAAGGAAAGTCATTATATATTTGCGCAGGCATTTTTCTCGATATAAATATTATTTTTATCCATCAGCTCTTACGGTTCATTATTAAATAAAGGGTCACGAAACAGAGATATTGCTATGATTGCCATACTTGGCAGGTAGAATATTAACCGGAATTGGTGTTCTACTCGTATATTAAGAGTGTTGCTGCCCACTCATTTGATGTTCCATTAGCCGTTTTTTAAGACTCATCATCATTATGTTTTTATCCCAATTACTTGCGATTGATGCAGTTTTTACATTGTAAATATTACAGATGGTTTTTTTTTGTTTGCTTGTGGTGGTAAACAAGCGAACAGCACACCTGATGGTAAGTGTTATTGCCTCCCATGGATCTTTGCCATACCAGGGGTACAACTAAGCTGCTGTCTACCAGAAAAAAAAATGTGTTTCTGGCTCTTTCGGTCTCCGAACGAAGTGCGACAGCACTTTGCCTCTGCTCAGATGTCGATTTTAAGCGAGAGTGTGGTACTACTCCGGAAGGGCCGGTCCGTGGCTGTAGACAGAAAACTGACAACCATTTAGTCCTACCACTAAAAATTTGGCAATAGTTTTATGACCGGCCACCTGTTTGACATCAAACCTCCTTGGTAACATCGTTGCTGATGAAACAGCATCAGAAGTAGTCTCTCTGGGCTTTACCCAAGACAATGTAAAATGACAAATATATTTTTAACTCTTCACTTCACGGGGATATTTTGTATAATAATAATAAGCGAGAAAACACCAAGATATAGAGATCCTCCTGAGATTGTTGGCAAGTGCGATGTGAACACGGCGATGAGTGTAACGATAGTTATTTCGACCAACGGTCTAATAGCCAATAGCCTCTGCCAATACTTTTAGAGGCTAGCATTGGGCGTTTATCTGCTGGATGTAGCTATTGTACCACATACAACAGGCATTATGTAGAAGTTCCTTCCTTAGCAATTCTAGCTACTGGCGGCTTGGTTCTGTATTCTCAGTCAGTGGGTCAACGCCCGTTTTGTATTTGAAACTGTATATTTTTTTTTATGGTTCGGACATGTGGAAAGAATGCCGAACGAACGTCTGGTTAAGAAGATATATAATGCGAAAGTGGAAGGATGTAGGTACCGCGGGTGACCGAGACTAACCTACCTAGACCAGATTGGTCACGTACTGAAGGAAGGTGGAGTCAAGAGTCTCCGAAACCGGCGAGCATGTATGAAGAGAATTATGAATGTTGAGGAAGCAAGTGAAGTATGCAAGGATAGAGTTCTCTGGCACTCTGTTCTCTCTGCCTACCCTGCAAAGGATATGGCGTGATGATATGTATGTATGAATATTTTTTAAATATTTAAATCATATTCACGGTAAACATATTTTACTGTAAATAAAGGCAATTATCGCCTGCAATATTCAGTTATTTCCTAAAGTATGTTCAGCGTAGGATTTATTTTTTTCTATTGTTTCTTTTGTATAGATGTATTATGGCGTTGATGCGAGGGATAAATTATATAAAATCTAAGTGGTCATGTATTTTAGAAAAAAAAAAGACTTTTAGATCACTATGCTCAACGGTTGTATTTAAAATAAAAATAATAATAATTATTTTTCTTAAAATACTAAGAAGTTGTGGAACTTATTCCTTCGTACTTGCCGTAGCAAAGTGATCATCACCACAAAGTTGTCGCCTTAATTGTATATTTATAAATTACAATGATATAATTAACAGACGCAAATAACAGCAAGACTAGGTCTAAGAATAGTCATTTCTGGATCACATATAGAACTATTCTGAGTGGGGATCGACCTCACAATCGTTAACATAGGTAGTCGCTATATAAACTAACCTATCTGTATAGCCAATGCATTAATTAATTGTGCTTCTCTTCTTTCTTCTTCTATAAATTAAGTGACAAACAAACCAAGATAAATGATAGCTGAATAAAAGGTCAATTAAATGAAACTATTTTATCAACAGGCCGCGAATACAGTTACAGCGAATCTTTATTTATTAGCGACTCATCAAGATAAGCAAGATAAACTGAGAGAAGAAATTCTATCAAAATCTGAACGCAGACCATATTTAAAGGCATGCCTTAAAGAAGGATTGAGATTAAAACCAGTCGTGTTAGGGACCGTAAGAAGAACTACCAAGGAATATAATTTTATGGGCTATAAGATTCCTAAAGATGTATGTATGTTAGATTAATCAAATTTAATTATATTTATTCACATTTGATAATAGTGAAATAAACAAGTCCATATATTTTTACCGCTCGTTTAATAGGTACAAAACGATAATTGTTCTCATAGGTACAGTAGGTAACAATAATTAATACACGATTTCATAGGTACAAAACGATAATTAATACACGATTTCATAGCTACAAAATGATAATTGATACACAATTTCACAGGTATAAAACGATAATTGATTTCATAGGTACATAACGATAATTGATACACGATTTCATAGGTACAAAACAATAATTGATACATTTAGTTGAAAATTGCTAATCATATTAAAAATGTATTGAAAATCTGAATAGTTTTATGCAGTATTTTTGGGAACAAAGTTATTTGCTCAAGTTTTGTAATTACATTAATAAAATTTTAAACATAATGAAAATAGAAGGATAGAATCCCACGATGATGATGAAAGATCTATCTTTAGATATAAAAATATAGTAAAGTGCTTTGTGATCATATGCAGTGTAATATTCATCTGAGCTCACATACAGTCAACCTCTGGCCTCGAGCTTCCTCCACGACAAGAGGGAATTTGATCTGCTATACTACTCTGGTCAGACGAGATGATAATCCTACTATTATTGCGAGTATTCCTTTTCTTGTACAGATGAAGTATCAATATATATCCCTTATATCCCTATATCCCTTAATTATCTTTTACGACCCTCATTGCCGAGGAATCGGGGGGTGAAATGTATTCTTAAATTTTTTTACCTTTATAAATGTTGTGTTTTCAGGTAAGTGTTCTATTTGCGCATCGTGAAATGTCATTGATGGAAGAACATTATCCTCGGGCTGATGAGTTTATTCCTGAACGATGGATTGTAGAGAAAAATGATCCACTTTACCATGGAAATGCCCATCCCTTTGCACATGGTCCATTTGGCTTCGGAGTTCGCAGTTGTATTGGTAATTTATATTTCGTTTACTAACATTTTAGCTCATAAACGTACCACTGCTGGGCTTGGGCCTCCTCCACAAAAGGAGGGAATCTGATTTACTATACCAAGATTTTTTTTATTGCATAGATTAGTATACGTATTATATCTCTTAGTTGTCTTTTATTACACCCACAGGGAGGATAGGGGCTGGTGAATTGTATTCTTATTCCGTCCCCACGAAAAATTTGTTAACTAAACGTTAATTATATAATTATTTTAATAGCATTGGAGCATTATATAATATTTTATTTACCAACTAGCGAGCAGGAGGGTGACAAATACTTTATGACCTATTCTCATATCTACGAATTACACAAAATTATAAAAATCGGTCGAGCCGTTCCGATGGAGTTCGACAACAAATGCCGTAGCACGAGATTAAGAACTAATGCTTATTATCTTCAACGACTCTACCTAAGCATACCTATATACCTAAGCAGATATATATAATACAACAAAAATGATTGATTAATATAATATATATTATAAAACCTTATCAAATTACCTTAAGTATTACAAAAAAAATCTAGTGTCCACGAAAACCGGCATTGCACGAACTAATAAGGGCAATTATAGATTAGCTTTTTTCTTCAAATAATTGTACAATGTAATTATAGAGTTGTCTAGAGATCTATTCTTTTTGCATGTAGCATGAATAAATCATTCATTATAATGGTTCTTTACGTCAACAAACTAAGATGGTTGGTTGTTAAAACATAAAAATTATTTGAAGCCGCTCAGAAAAAGTGGAATGGTAATTCTACATAATGACTTACCAAGACATCATATGTAATTGTAATCAGTTTATAATTCTGGTTTCATTATCATTTAAAATAGATGTTATTTGGAATATTGTTAGTAATATGATATTTGTTAACGTTATTACTTTTGGATATGTTTGTACTAGCAATTACTCCAACCATTACTGGATCTCCATTTTTGGATTTCTTCATTTTTTATTTTGAAATAAGGTTTCAATCTATTTATATAGATTTATTTATGTAAATCTAAGTATAAATCTAGAAAGATGGAGATTTAAATCACATTGTAGATATTTTTAAAATTTAATTTATTCATTTTATATACTCGATATTATTATTTGTATCTCCTTTTAATTCACGGGATCCTCCATAGGGAAGATGCCCGGTCCTTTGGGAGGCTTACATGGGGATATGGATCCAACACGCAGAGGCCTTTGGAGAAATTTAATCTAAATATTGGGGTGGGACACCTACCGATGACATTCCACATCTGCACTTTACATACGTGGAATGCCAGCAGTAAGTGTAAAACTATTGTATGATGATGGTATCTAATATATGAAATATGGGAGTGGGTGTTTAGTGGACTGGTTCATCTTAAATCTATGAATTTATAACTGTCGTCTGCCTTCAAACCCATGTTAAGAGCTGAACGGTGGCAGACGGTGACTCGCCAACTCACTGAATGGGCCCCCTAAATAGTCGCCACAGACACACAAGTCATACGGGCAACAGAGGGCAACATTGATGTAAGTGGCTAGGGGTGTCGAGCGGTGCGGCGCCGGTTTCACCATTGAGTCTGCGATAAACAAACTCATGGTTTCCCCGTAATTATGCCCTTGAAAATGACACTTCCACCCCCGAGCATATAGCTCTGGCGACCCCTCTCTGATCAGCTGTTTAAGGCAAGCCAGAGCTGAGAGTCCTTCGGGCACTCTTCGGTTTCCACTCTAGCCAGCCAATGAAGGCCAGCTGGAGACGAGTCCCTGATCGACTCTCTGGAGTATTCAGGACCGCAGTGTCGCCACTCACATTCAGCTCGCCACAAGCTGCCCTGCGGTTTATTGGCTTTCCTGTAAATCTTGTGATACATTTTTTTTTATAACAAAAGAACTTAGGGAGCCAAATAATGTTCCTCCGAGTTTTGCGTTAGCCTCATGGTGAAGTAACGACTGGCCCGGAGGTTATATATTATTATTATTATTATAATGAATAAATCGAATTTTAAAACCTAAACCAATGTAATTCATTTTATGTACTAGATGCTATAAATAAAATCGAGTACATAAAATGAAGTGGATTTTAATCCATTTTATCTATTGATTTTTACAGGTCGTCGTATTGCAGAGTTGGAAATCGAAACATTTATGGCAAGGGTTATAGAGAATTTCAAAGTGGAGTGGTTTGGCCCCCCTCCAAAAGTTGTTCAAAAATCTCTTAATTATATCACGGGACCGTTTAATTTCATATTTAATGATGTGAAACGATAATATTATTATGCACAGCATCGTAACCATTTAGAGAGAATTAAATATAGACTGTTTTAAATTAAAACAATTCTATTTTTTATTAATTGTACTATACATTAATTATATTATAGATTTCGTTAATTTCATAATAATATTCCACATATTAAATATACAAAAAATATTTTAACACATTCCACGCTCACCACTCGGATCCGAGTGGGGCGGCGCTATAGTAGCGGCGCCTCCCACTCGGATCCGAGCGAGCGACCTGTTTATTTTGTAGTAGTAGTAGTAGTATACGACTGTTTGACACCCAGCGTGCTGTGTGCCGACCACTCGGAGCAGAAAAAATGTTTTTTTATTGAAATAATAACAATATACATTTTATCCATATTTTCAAACATTCATAATTTCATATGTACTTAATCAAATTCGCCTTAAAAAGTTTTGGCACCCAGCTATTATTTTTTATTTATTTTGTAGGCACTGAATGTGTTAAAAAATATGTCGGGCAGTTTCAGAGCAACTCGACATCAAAAACCGATATTCCATTCTTTTACTATATTATATAGTACCTACACAAATGTTCATTACCATCAACGACCCCTCAATTTTAGATAACATCTAAGGAAACTTATATCAGACAAAAAATATTAATTAATGTCATATATATATATATATATATATATATATATATATATATATATATATATATATATATATGTATATATATTTATATATATTTATATATATACAGGATGTATCAGAGAATGGAGCAGCTGGTCAGAAGGGTGGTAGGTAATGATAGTAGGAACGCATAACAAAAATTTGAAGGGAATATTTCAAGGTCATTGACTCGTCAGCTGTTTGTAAAGGTGACGTTTGTTATACTGTAGCAAACGTAATCATTGATTTATTTAGGTACTAATGAATATTTAAGAAAGTATGAGTATGTAGCAGACTATTTATCATTTACTTGGTACATTTCATTCAGTTTTAAAGAAAAAGCGATGACAAAATTGAAAACTTTAAATGCTTGTAATTTATTAACGAATCGATATTTTCCCTTCAAATTTTTGTTATGGGTTCCTAGCATCATTACCTACCATTTTCTGACCAGCTACTCCATTCTCTGATACATCCTGTATATGAGAAATCCTTTGTTAAAGTTTAAATTAGGTATAAGAAAAAAATAATGTCCATGAAAAGGGCACTAACTAATATGGGTAAAATTACTGAAATTATGCATTTAATAGGGTAGGTTATTTATAAAATGTGTTTACAAGCGATAACTGAATATCACACGGGGGAATCGAACCCACACCTATTAGAATTCCAATGCAATCGTCCTACCACTTGGACGAGTGTGACCTCTCCTATGATATTGGGTTTGAGTACCAAGTGTGACATTCATTTTTCACTAGTAAACAAGTTTTGATTTTGTTTCCTTTTATTTAAAATAGGTTATTGTCAGATAATTTTATAATATAGTTGTATAGTGGTCTAGAAATATATTCTTATTGCATGTATCATGAAAGCTGTGTCAATTATAATAAGGTTCTTATGCCAATAAAATAAACTAATTGGTTGTTGAAGCGTTAAATTTATGGAAGGCCACTCACTAAAACTGGAATGATAATTCTACATAATGATTTAATATGATATATAGTTGTAATCAGTTCATAATGCTGGTTTCATTATCATTTAAAATAGATGTCACAGGAATATTGTGGTTGGAATGTGAGTGATGTGAAAATTATTACCGTTATTGCTTTTGTATATATCTTTAAGCTATCAATCAATCACCATTTTTTGGTTTCTTTAAATTTCATATACATTGAAATGAGATTCAATATGGTTATATTAAGTAATAAGTCTGGAAAGACAGAGATTTATTCACATTGGTGATAATTTATTTTTACAGGTCGTCGTATTGCAGAGTTGGAAATCGAAACATTTATGGCACGGGTTATAGAGAATTTTAAAGTGGAATGGTTTGGCCCCCCTCCAAAAGTTGTTCAAAAAACTCTCAATTATATCACGGAACCGTTTAATTTCATATTTAATGATGTCAAACGATAATATTATTATCCACAGCATTGTAACAATTTAAAGGAATTAAATATAGACGGTTTTAACCTAAAATGCAATTTTTTAATTAATTGTAATACAGCTTGGTATAAGAATTAGCACGTTGAAGTGGCAATGGGCAGGCCACATCGCTCGACGAACCGACAACCGTTGGGGAAGAAAGGTTCTCGAGTGGCGACCACGAATCGGACGCAGCCTAGGACGGCACTCGGTGGACTGATGGCCTCATCAAGGTCGCAGGAAACCGTTGGATGCAGGTGGCACAGGACCGTTGCAGATGGCATTCTTGTGGGGAGGCCTATATGTCCAACAGTGGACGTTTACGGGCTGATAGATGGATGGATGGATGATAGCGTGGTAATTTGAACCCGAACCGTCCTGAGGATACCTCGTTTAGAGGCGAAACAAGTGTCGAACCATTATTCACATTTCTACGAAAAATAGCAAGTTGAAGTTCTGGAGGTGGACAGAAGTAAGATTTCCTTACATCCTACCCCGTATACCACCTTATTCCTATCATGTATTTATTCCCTTTTTAAGTTGTGTGGTATATTGATTAATCGTGGGAATGTGGTAGATTTTCCTTTCTTTCCTCTATTTTAAAATAAGGGTGTTAATTAGGTATTAAATGAAATTTAATTATAAAATTCTGCTAAAGCTGTAGATTAATGAAACAGAGATTGACTGACCACTTATAACAAAAACTACTCGTAATTTGCCGTATTAGTTCTCACTGTCAATTGAGCAGTCCACTTAGCACTTAGAAGACCTTGGTTTCAAATACTTCCTGTGCCAACTTCCCGGCCATAAATGCTGGGACGTCACGTGAGCACGTGGAAAACATGGCTTCAGATCGATGGTCTTAGTGTTTTTAAAAATGATGGCCAAATGAAAGAATATATAAAATACAAATAAGAATACTTTTAAATATAATAAAATAATATTTCGCTTACCATTTATTTTATACATATCAACGCAAAGCTTTCAGTATTTACTATGTATAGTCACTATTACGAGTTTTAATTTGGTTAACTATGTTGTACTAAGCCTCCTTCTGTTTTTTTCTCACTGTGGAAATGCATAGTGGAATGCATACGGGGGGATTTGTGTGTGACTCACCAGCTGCCGCGCGTCTAAAATACCCACTAAAGCCACAGCCCACGGCCCCATCCGCGCTTTTACAGGGTGCCGTAGAGATCGTCTGATGACATTCAATCCTCGATATCCCAACGCATGGTCGTCTGGCCACGTTCTATCGTTATTGAAGGCGGTGGCAGAAAAAAGACATATCTGCGCCTCCCCCTCCCCCTCCCTTGCATCCGTTGAGAGCGAGTCAGCGGACGCAAGCGCCTCGCGCTCCCGCTCAGCGGCTTCCTTCCTCCTCATGACGGCTTCACAAAAAGAGACCATCGACGACCAGCACCTGTCACTGCCAAGCATCTTGGAGATGAAGGTCCGTCCGACCGTCCATCCATGACCATCCTTTGGGCCAGTTCTTGTGCTTTGCCCAGCCTCCTTGCTCGCCGTTGGCCCGCGCTGTGGCGCGAAGCTGGTAAACCTCCGCCAACGCCTTAGCCACAAGCAGCCAAGGCGGGACACCTGCCAGTAGCGAGATAACCCTTCTGGGAAACATTAACACCTCACTACAATCACCAATTCGCTTGCACAGTGATTATTACACTATCATCTCATTTATGGGGATGCTACGGGCAGCGGTGGAGGATGACAGCCTGAATGATGATAATGAATTATTTTGTATGCATTCATATGGTTTTCCACAAGAAATAGATTTGCGATGACTATGTAGAACATTTCCTGACACTCAGAAGTTGCGTGACTACCTCTGCTTTGGTGTGGGCGTAATTTGTTGCGCTGATGATACTAATTTCGTTTCCACCAAAATGGCATGCACGCATATCGGTTGTTAGCTTTTTCATCAAAAAAAGTCTTATGTAAGGTCTTATATACAGGGTGTATCAGAGAATGGAGCAGCTGGTCAGAAGGGTGGTAGGTAATGACACCCATGGAACCCATAACAAAAATTTGAAGGGAAAATTTCAAGGTCATTGACTCGTCAACTGTTTGTAAAGGTGACGTTTGTTATACTGTAGCAAACGTAATCATTGATTTATTTAGGTACTAATGAATATTTAAGAAAGTATGAGTATGTAGCAGACTATTTATCATTTACTTGGTACATTTCATTCAGTTTTAAAGAAAAAGCGATGACAAAATTGAAAACTTTAAATGCTTGTAATTTATTAACGAATCGACATTTTCCCTTAAAATTTTTGTTATGGGTTCCTAGCATCATTACCTACTATTCTTCTGACCAGCTGCTCCATTCTCTGATACATCCTGTATACTGCTGCAGCAAATAAGAGCTGAGTATTTTTTGTAAATATACGAGTATGGCATAAATTTATTAACAACTAGCTTCTGCACGCGCTTTCCTAGACTTTAACTATTATCTCAAGGGTCAGATTACCAGAATAAAAATTATTCTATGCGTTATCTAGGAAATGGTCTATTTTTATACACCTCTGTACAACGGTTTACGCGTGATTGAGTAAAAAACATCCAAATATCTTCACAAACTTTTACATTTATAACGTTAGCACTAGAAAGACGGGAGCAGTCATTTGACTGCAATTTAAATTTAAATGTTGATTAATTCAAAAACCATTTGACTTAATGTATTGAAACTTTGTGACTTTTATTAATATTAGTAGTTAAATGAAACGATGTATGAAACTTACTCACATCACTTTTTGTAACATTTGGTGACGGAGTAAGAATACAATTCAACACCCCAATCTTACTCGTGGGTGATCGTAAGAGATGGTTAAGGGATATAAAATGCATATAACATCTATGCAAGAGAAGGAAAACTCGAAATATAATCCTATACCAACACGTCTGACCAGCGTGGTATAAGTAGGACAATTTTCCTAACATTATAGAGGAGGCTCGAGCCCAACAGTAAGACATATATGAGCTGATATGATGATGATGATGATGATGAATTGTGACGTGAGAGGGTAGAACATAAATTAGGTACGCTTATGATTTGTTTGTAGTTTGTTAGTCAAAAGAGTCAGTATAGTTTCGACTGCCTATGAATTTAGTCGAAATTATAGTAAGTAATACTATAATTTACACAGTATTTCAAGGGGTTCAGGATGAAGAAATACTCTCATCCTTACAAAACATTCGAAAAGATGAATCTGGTTGTGGCTCTGAAAGTGCAGAACGCGATAATGACGATGATTGTGCGGTACTTTTTGGTTCGAGTTGCTCTACGAAAGAAAGTGTCCTGGAAGATCAGGTATCTCTTGCAACTCTACAAAATATTCACAGTTCGAGTTCTCGTGGCCATAGTGGTAGGCGTGCTCGTGGTCGAGGCCGTGTTAGGAAAGATAATTCGGATGATTTTAAGCTTCAAGGTCTTATAACTTCTACCAACGGTACCTTGTGGACACTTCAAATACAGGCAACTCAAAGTGGTCGCCGAGTACGTCACAATATCTTAACTGAGCAAAGAGGGCCCACGTCAAATCACTTCATATGACTTTGTTTGAAATGAAAATCCTGAAATCTGATAGATGTATACTCACAATTTATCAAGGAAACGAAACAAGAACGTTTTATTGCTTAGCACGTTACATAATAATATAGAAATAGACGCTAATCATACTAAGAAAAAGCCAGAAACTGACTTTTGACAATGCTAAAATGTACGGCGTGGATGTGGCTGATGCGGTATCTCGAAGGTGGCCGCTTTTTTTTAAATTTCATACTGAGTTTAGCAAATTAACTTAGCGACAAAGTGGAGATTGAAGCCGGATTGTCTGGAACCCAACAGCTGCTTGAAGAGTCTACACCTTCTACTTCTTGATCTTCTACTCAAAATCAAGAAACTCGGCAAAGGCGACAATGTTACGTACAAATGTGCAAAAATAAAACTAATAAAGTATGCGACACTTCTAAAAAGCCACTTTGCGGCTCTTGTAATGTAAACAAAATGTTAAAATGTAAAAATTGTGTATAAATATTATAGTTAATCATACATTAAACCCTATTTTATTATTATAGTTACCATTTTTTACACTTAAAATAAAGTAAAAAAATTAATAACTTGGAGGATTCATTTGACCGGTCGCCGTCTTTGTAGGTAGATAAATTTTCCCGTCTTTCTAGTGTTAGTAGGCTGTCGCCGACAGAAGAGTGCTGTTGGCGGTGTCTTTGGATATTGCCAACGCATTCAATAGTCTGCCATTCAGTTGCATCAGGGAGGCGCTCCGATTCTATGGAGTGCCCTTGTACCTGAGGCGGCTGGTGGCAGACTATTTGGAGGGGCGCAGTGTCCTCTGCGCGAGTCCCACAGGAGACATTGTGCGGACGCCCATGTCGTGCGGTGTTCCGCATGAGTCGGTGTTGGGGCCGACTCTGTGGGACATCGGTTACAACTGGGCGTTGAGAGGGAGTCTCCCCCCCGGGCTGAGCGTGATATGCTACGCTGACGATATGCTCGTCACAGCCCGGGGCAGGACACTCGAAGAGGCGGTGAGCCTGGCCACTCTCGGCACCTAGGAGATGGTCAGGCGAATCGAGGCGCTGGGGCTCAGGGTGGCCCTAAATGGTTTTAGTGGGTATTCCGGCGAGTCCCACACTCCCTCCCAACTCGACATCGGCGGGAAGGGGTTAGCGCGTAAAAGCGTTTCCACAGCGTCAAAAAAAAAAAAAAAGGGTGGCCCTAAATAAGACGGAGGTCCTTCTATTCCATGGTCCCCGCGTAAGGCTGCCTGTCGGCGCCTCGTTAGTCGTCAACTCCATCCACATCAGTATCCAGGCCCATATGAAGTATTTGGGCCTGGTGTTCGACGGGCATTGGTGGTTCCGGGAGCATTTCCGCAGGATTGCTCCCCGACTGGTCGGCGCGGTGCCCGCCCTATCGCGGCTTATGCCGAACGTGGGCGGACCTAGCTTCGAGGGCCGACTGTATGCGGGGGTGATCCGCTCAATGGCCATGTATGGCGCACCCGTGTACCGCCCTAACCGAGGCTTCAGGTGATCAGACCGGGGAATTGTTCGGTAACCCGACGTGAGGCCACAGAGGAACCCGCAAGGGTAAACCGCCGGATGGGCCACCGAAGACAAAGATTGGGTACCGGTAGCCTGCTCGCACTGCGAAAAGAGGTGTTTGCAGGGTGGGTCTATGAGGTTGCGCGCTGCCTCCGTAAAAGTAGTTTTACTTAATATGTGAATTACTCGCGTAAATATTAGAAATCGTTAAAAAAGTACAATACGATTTTGATCATAAGGTGTAACAGAGATTAACCATGAGAATCAAGTATTATTATTATGAGAATTTTAACATTTGATAAACGATAATAATATTATTATGAATGACACTGAAGCAATAGTATAATAATAAAGTAAAATTATCAATGCGGCGATGGGGGCCGCCACCCATCACGCCTTGCCCAGTCAGGCGAGTCGAGGAGAGCAGAGTGCCGGGTGGGCACGTATATGCAGATGATGCAGTCCTGCTGGCACAGTCAGCGACTGACCTGCAGACCCTAGTCGACACAATGACAGAAGATTGTAAGAAAAGGGGTCTACGCGTGAATGTGAGTAAAATCAAAATAATGGTCTTTGAAAGAGGCGATGCCAGAACAGATGTAAGAGTAACAATAGGTAATGAAATACTAGAGCAAGTGGATGAATTTGTATATCTTGGATATGGATTTAGCCGAGATGGAAGGTATACCACTGATATAGAGCGAAGAGTGAATGTGGGCAATAGAGTGAACGGAGCGTTGGGGCAACTTCTCGGCAGCCACCACCTCAGCCAGAAGGTACGTGTAGCAATACATAACGCAGTGCTTGTCCCAACATTACCGTATGGAAGCGAGAGTTGGGTATGCAGAAAAGAGTATGAAAGTAAAATTAATGCGGTCGAAATGCGATCTCTGCGGAAAATCTGTGGAGTTAGACTGACCGACCGCATTCGTAACGACGACGTAAGAGAGCGAGTAGGTATGAAAGAGAGTATTAGTGTAAAGATGCGAAAGGGAATGCTCCGATGGTTCGGACATGTGGAAAGAATGCCGAACGAACGTCTGGTTAAGAAGATATACAATGCGAAAGTGGAAGGATGTAGGTACCGAGGGAGACTAAGACTAACCTACTTAGACCAGATCGGTCATGTACTGAAGGAAGGTGGAGTCAAGAGTCTCCGAAACCGGCGAGCGTGTATGAAGAGAATTATGAATGTTGAGGAAGCGAGTGAAGTATGCAGAGATAGAGTTCTCTGGCACTCTGTTATCTCTGCCTACCCTGCAAGGGATATGGCGTGATGATATGTATATGTATGTGTAAAATTATGAAACAAAGGCCAAAATTCTGAGCTCCATTTTGAAATAATATGATCAAGTTTTTTTATGTAAACATTTTTAATCACACAAAAAAAAAGAAGATCATAGACGACGATAGACTATTATCTCATAGTATCATTCAAAAATTAACAATACAAAAATATTATATTTAAATATAAACTCTAACAGTAACCAAATAAAGTTTATTTTTCAAATAACGTTTACTTATCATGTTTTTACGCTTGACATTATTTAATAATAGTTGAAGGTCATTCGCAGGTTGAAAACATAATACCACAGTTGAGATTGGATTGGTGAATGAACAAGTCAATTCATATTTTTGTAATCTATATAAAATATATAAAAATAATGGTATCTACACATACCATTATATTTTAAACGTGGCAACTAGATAAAATAACTATTATTATGAATAATTGATAGTACTATCAAAAGATTGCTTTTTTTTTACTTATAATTATTTTGTTGACGAAGATCTATAAACATGCAGACATCTAAAATAAAACAAGTTTTAAAATTAAGATTTCTCAATAAAGAATTTGCAAGGTAAGCTTTATTAATTATTCGTACGTATCCGGGAGGTAATTTTTATTTTCTTCGAGATAATCTGTAATTTGGTTGCGGTTTGCACAAGACCGCTGTTTGTGGCGAAATATGAGGAAGAAATACGTCCAGCAGTGGACGACAAAAGGCTGAATGGTGAATCTCTAATTAGGGTTCTCCTTCTGGACTCTTATTTCTATTGTAAAACACGAGGATCGAAATGAATCATGTATTATAACCGTGGAGTAGAATCTTGAATGTTACATGAAATCGCCGGTATTATAGCTATACCAACCTGTGAGACCAACGTAATGTAGTAGGTCAATTCCATTTTGGAGGGGATTCGAGACCAGGTTTAGGACGTGTAGAAGCTGATGATGATAGCACATGAAGCCTCAGCTTAAATCTTCAATCTTTTTCTTTTAATTTACATTTTTGCTGAGCTATTGCAATGGGTGTAATAAGTTTTCTATGGAAGTATTAGATTACATTCTACTGATGACCAGCTCAGCTCAATTTTACAACTCCAATAGTAAAATAAAAGACAGTGGCCCATTATATTCTTAATCCACTATCACACGACAATCTACGCCATCAAATTTTTGCATACACTTTATCAGTGCTATAGAAAATAATCTTTCATGAAGAAAATAGTACATAGTTGCCTATGTATTGAACAACTGATAAATATCTTTTCAAAATAGCACGCAAGCAGTCACTAGCTATAGAAGTATAAATACTACTAAAGAGTGAATACTTTATTGTGGAAGATCTCACAAACCTACAGTTAATAAAGACAAAATAAAATTCGGACTCAGAACAATCATTAGTGAATCGCTCAAAAAATTGTCATGTGTGCAGTGTGGGGAACGAACCCACGAACACCTATGAGCGGTCGATACTTAGATCAATATACTAATACTTAGATTAACTAGTTAGCTATTAACCGCCTCATGTGATGTCACTTAACAAACATTTGTCCCGCCTGCCTGCTTTGATCAAGTCACCTACCTAGTTATTTGGAGGCTGAATAACACTATGTCATGCCATAAGTGAACTACCAAACAAGCTATCAAACTCCAGTGTTGGCCATCAGGCTTTACATGAGAATAGCACGTTGGCTATTCTAGTGTCAGTTGTATTTATTAGCTTCTTGTGATTCTTACTACATCAGTTCAGCTGGTGGGGGTCATCCCAACAGCCTTTAACCAACTATTGCGCCATTGATTAGGTCTAATATCTTTCTATAATCAGTCATATATATTACGTAACCTTTTTCTAAAACCGTACATACATTTATCTATCGATTTCATGTACTTGTATGTAATAAATTAAACAAAAATGGTTACAGATCGGTGGCCATAGCGAGCAATGGCAGTCAAACAAAATTAGAAGACTTGAAATCATGGAGAGAGATTCCTGGTCCGTCAAGCTTACCTGTTATTGGACAATTACATCATTATTTTGGAGGTCAGATTAGATAATATTTATCGAAACTAATTTATAATACATGTATTATATATATTCAGGGAACTCACTCAGAGTTCGGTGAATATATACAATACCATTGTAATTTTAAATTGGATTGGAATACATATAATCTTGATGGAAATATACAGTAATGATTCTATATACGAGATATTAGACGTATAGCTATCGATGTTGAAAGCATTAAGGTTTCTAGAATATGTACCACGATGCTACCGTAACTCGGTGCATCAAACTTTTCTGTAGTGTCTGTAACCGGCCTCTTGTGTGCCATAAAGTGCGTGAATACCATTCTGCATAGGTCAAGATATGCTGTACGAACGCAATGTATAATTGGACTTTAGGGCCATACCTCACCGAGATGCCATGGCGACGTGGCCAGCGACGTCGCCAACTAGTTCTTATTGAGATGTATGACGGCTAACTCACTTGGCAACCGACTGGCGACGTGGGCAAGTAGTCAGCGTAGCCAGAGTCGATCGCTCCGCATGCGGCGACTGGCGACGCTGGCTACCTGGCAACGTCGCCAGTTGTTTGCACGTGTTTGTATGCTCCGTCACTCACTCAGTCGCCAACCAAAAGCTTACTTCAGGTCTTATGGATTTTCTTAATATTGTATCATGTTTAGTTAAATCATTCCGACATAAACTCAATAATTCATCAAATGATGTTAGTGATCCTCAGATAATTGAACATTTTTTCAGGGCATTTTCTTAAATCTTCATAGAGTTTGAGAAAAACACTGCTTTGGCTTCGGTTTGATACAAATAGATATACCCATATTTTTTGGTTTCATCTTTTTGCGACGCTGGTATTAATATAATAACAGTGCAGTAATTTCCACATCCATTCCTGACTGTGTCGAGATAGAACTGAATGCATTGGCGACGCGATTTGGCGACTCAGTCTGGCGACGCAGGGACGCCAGACGTAGCCATGGCAACGTCGCTGGCCACGTCGCCATGGCATCTCAGTGATGTATGGCCCTTATTGGTTAAGGATATGTGCTAACTACAGTTTAGTAAACAATAAAGATGTCCAATCACAACGGCTGCGCGAGTGTGGATTTAAGTATTGGGTGAACATGAATCCATCGTCAATGGTCAGCCCTAAGTATTTTGCTTGCCAGTTCTATGTAACGGATGTGTAAGGTGGGGATGTTTTTCGAGAGTATTTGTGGACAATTCATCTAGTGAATATAACCGCCTTACTACTCGAGATATACTTCTATTCTATATTTCCTAAAGCGTTTGATTAGCGCGGCATTTCGAGCGCTTTGCATCGGTGTGTGATCGTCTGAGACCAACGTGTCTCCGGCCTAAGCTGAAGTCTATTTATTGATTCTTGTACTATGAAAGAAGAGTACATATTGTATCGACCCCAAGTGATTGGGATAAGAGTAGGAGAATGATGATATGTAGATATATAGTTAAGGTTTGAAGTTATATCCCATATTGTGAACTATTATAATAATTTATTAATTTAAATATTGTTTGCAGGTGAACTCGCAAGTGTTATCAATGATGACAAAGGATTACAAAGGCTGTATGATAAATATGGTCCAATAATAAGATTGAACGGTATATTGGGCATGGAGGACCTGATCTTTTTAGGAGATCCTGAAATTGCAGCGCATGTAATATTTTAATTATTTATTATATTCTCTCCATCGAACTGGTACCGATTCCTTGACTTCACATCGCATCTCAGCTCATATATGTCCCACTGTTGGGCTCGAGCCTCCTCCATAATGGGAGGGAAATTGACCTACTATACCACGCTGGTCAGACGTGTTAGTATAGGGTTTTGTTTCGAGTTTGCCTTCTCTTGCATAGAACATCTATATATCGGATGAGGTGGCAAATTCGAATCAGCATCTCCTCCAGAGTTCATGGCTTGTGGGCGCAGCGCGGGTAACGAGCAATTGAACAATATACGTACACACACTTGAATATTGACAAACTGGTTAACACAATACGTCACAACACACACTACGAGTCGTAGGCAGTTCCTAGGCCTATGTTGTCCGCTCTGACTCTCGACGAATTATGAATGCTCAACTACGTGTGCACTCCCCTTTTATAGCCCTCTTGCGGACGCAAGGCTTAGACTCTGCTGAAGCGCGGCTGCCCAAACGCTTCCGCCTCGTCAACGCAGCTCCCGTACTATTGACCATTCCGATACGGCCATCCTACGGGGCACACGTCCCTGTGTGTTACTCTGAAACAATATCCATTACACAGTATCACATTGCTCGGTCACTCCTGACCTTAACTAAAATGTAATCAGTGAACACACAAGAATTGAACAATTGAGCGCAACTGACTCAATTATGACAAAGATAATCCAACCAAATAAATCAAAACACTTAAGCTCTGCATGTGATCTCTGGCTACATTAGCCCAGTAACCTCCAGTTACTCTTCCTTATGCGAACCCCCTAAGGGAACGCCGAGTCTCCCTTGGACTCCATGGTTTCCTCTGAAACCCGACCTCCGCCAGAGTTGACTGTCTACCGCGTACTCACGGACTACTGTGTAGTAGATACCGATTTCTATCGAGCTACGGCTACACGACAACCTCTGGTACGGTCCAATCATCATGCAAACTTAAATACTCCCTTCATTATCATCACGGTTTGGCTCTACTTCAATTTCGTCAGTTACACTCTGATGTTCCGGAATTTTCCGTAACTTATCGTGTGCGTACTTGTAAGTACGATTACTGTTAAGTGCCTTTAAACCATATCGATCACCATCAAGAATCTCTATGACCTCAAACGGTCCTTTGAATTTAGGATCCAACTTCGTCTGATTACGCTCTTCGTTCATAATCAAAACAAAATCTCCCAACGAAAATTTATTGAGTCTTGCCTTTGTCTGATCAAACCTACGCTTTTCATAAGACGCTGCACTTTCAATATTACGTACAGCTTCATCTCTTATGGCATCCAAATTAACTTCGACTTCTACATCATCAGATGCCATCAAGGATAAAGGTCGCGATACCTTGCCAATTAACAACTCTAACGGACTAGCCTTTGTCGTTCGGTTAACAGTACAGTTAATCGCAAGTTGAACTTCGCCTAGGGAATCCTGCCACGAACGATCCTTTGTCTCTACTGTCGTTAACATTGATTTCAACACAGACATTACACGCTCTACCTGACCATTTGCACGAGAAGTGCCCGTCGCGATCAAATGTAAATTGATGTTACTAGAATCGCAGAACTCTTTAAATTCTTTACTTGCAAAGCAACGTCCCTGATCGGCAATAATTCGATTTGGAGTACCGAAAAGCGCTATACTATCTTTTACAGCCTTAATACTGCTTTTAGAGTCTATATTGACCGTGTGAAACAATAAGACGTATTTTGTGAACGCATCGATAAGGACAAAAACGTATTCCTTCTGATCGCTCTTACCGCTCAATTTTCCGGTCGCGTCTATGTGTACAGTATGCCAAGGTGTGTTTACTTTAGGTATCGGGTGTAATTGGGCTTGTACCTTGCCGGAGTGTGATTTTGCTACCTTACACGTTACGCAACTGTCAACAAATTTCTTAACATAACGTGACATTCCCTCGAACCAATAGAAGTCATAAAGTTTCTCCAAAGTTTTATCGTAACCGAGATGAATAAGAGATTCATGGACATTGCTCACTACAGACCATCTGATAGCTCTAGGAAGTATTGGTAAACATTTAGTGCGGCCATTGCGCTGGATTTTACGATAAAGAACACCTTTACGAATCTCATATGTTTTCGCTACATCGTCATTTAACTGTCTGTTACTTAAGTCAGAAACAAGCTTTGAGATTTCCGAATCGCGTTTTTGCTCAGCAAGTAGCCAATTACCAGAGAGTTCAGTCAAGTTAACCACTTTCCTTAACTCTACCTGGGTCTTAGACTTCATACCGTCCTCACGATCAGGAGGAGGATGATTTCGCGATAAGAAGTCTGCATGTGCCATATCTTTGCCTTTATTATGAACTACCTCAAAGTCAAAGCACTGTAAATAAGCCCACCACCTGTGGACCCGAGGTGTCAAGTCGATCTTTTTATGGGATGATTTCAGCGAATTGCAATCGGTCACGACAGTGAATTTTCTACCGTGTATTGTCGAAAATGATAACAGATATTGTCGAAAATGCTTGATAGCGTTAACAACCGCTAAAGTTTCAAGCTCATAACTATGATAACGGGATTCTGCAGGGGTGGTCCTCTTACTGAAATATGCAACTACTTTACGTTTACCCTCTATGATTTGGAATAAAATAGCACCATACCCATCAGAGCTAGCATCTGTGTGCAACTCAACTGGGCATTGCGGCTCATAAATCATTAAAACCGGCTCTTTTGTAAGAATAGAAATGATTTCTTTTCTAATAGCTTCGTGATGCTCTTGCCAAGAAAAAGGAACCTTAGCGCATGTTAATTTATAGAGCGGGCCCATAACACGAGAAAATTTAGGTATGAATTGTCTAAAATATGTTGCTAAGCCTATAAACTGTCTTAACCGAGATACGGTGGACGGTGGAGGTAGTGTAGACAACGCCTCTACCTTTCTGCGATTAGGTCTAATTTCTCCAGACCTGATTTCGTACCCTAGAAATTCGAGTTGTGATTTCAAAAACGAGCATTTTGTCAAATTTAATGAAAACCCAGCCTTAGTCAGAGTTTTTAAAACTACATCAAGTCGTTCGATTCCTTGCTCAATGGTTTCAGAAATGATCAAAATATCGTCAACGTAAACTATGACGTAGGTATTCGATAAATCCACTGAAGTTAAAATCGAGTACCGGTGGTCCGCTCGCACGGCGAAGAGAGAAGGTTTTACGGTGGGTCTATAATATTCGTACTGACCATCTGGTGTTATAAACGCCGTACGCTGTATCGATTCCTCACATTTAATAGGAATTAAATGAAAACCTGACGCGCAATCTAATTTAGTGAAATAACGCGCTCCATGTAAACGTGAGATTTGGTCTGTGATAAGCGGTAATGGATACCGGTCAGGTACCGTGTTCCTATTAAGTTCCCGGTAGTCTATACACATTCTATCCGTCCCGTCTCGCTTTTTTACCAAAAGGCCTGGACTTGCAAATGGGGAGTTACTTGGTCGAATAATATTGGCACGTAATAACTCGTCTACGCGCTCGCGCATTATCTGTCTCTCTGCTGTGCTAAGCCGGTAAGGTCGTCTTTGTACGGTCAAATTAGGATCAATTAAACGAATTGTAAGTTCACCTGTCGTAACGCGAGTTTGTGGCATACCAGTAATAAAATAATCCGAATAACGAGTCAACACGGATACTATAACCGATTTTTGTTCTGCGGAGACGTCAGTATCAATGACGGTAATATTTTCTGGGGGTAAATCACTGTAGGCACAAGAAGATGGAACTGTACTCGCTAAATCAACCGAGAGCAATTGTAAATCAAGTTTAGAAAATTTAAATTGCGTTGCGGTCATACTAACACAGAATCCTTGCGATAATATTTCACGGCCTAACATAATATCACTTCGCAAATAGACATCGGGCAAAACGTGCAACAAAATCTCGACTAAATTATTATCGATTTCAACCACACAAGAAATCTGGACAGTGCTGAGTACGCTCGATAGACTAATCCCCTTTAGTGTTACTACGTTTTGTTCACGTTTACCACTAAATTTTGAAGATATGCTCTCTTTGATGAGCGAACACTCGGCACCAGAATCGTAATGAAACCTGAACAACTGACCTTTATGCTTCAAAGTTCCTGTTGGGGGATCGACGACGCACACGTCAACCCGTCGATGTACGGCATCTATGCTTCCACTTCCATTAGAGCAGCGGGCGGCAATATGTCCCTGCTTACCGCATTTGTAACACACAATGGAGCTGGTAGTACCAACTGGCAGCTGGTGGTTGTACCTTGCGGCTTGAATGTGCTGTGTTTTCGACGGTTTCCCTTTTGCTTCCTGCCTATGTAAGCAATCAGCCAGTTTATGACCAATTTTCCCACAGTGAAAACATTTGATTGATGACGTTTGAGACATCTTCATTCGTTTAGTTTCAGTTGTTTTCTGGTCCGGGACAACACTTGACTTACGCTTAAGGTAGGTAAAGGCTTTTTTTTTTTTTTTTTTTTTTTTTTTTTTTCACGCTGTGGAAACGCATTTCCGCGCTATCCCCCGCCGGTGACAGGCGAGGGGGAGTGTGGGACTCACTGGCCAGCTGCCTGACCGGAATACCCACTAAAACCACAGCGGCCCCTTCCGCGCTTTTACGGGGTGCCAGAGAGATCGTCTACTGACATTCGATCCCCGGCACCCCAACGCTTGGCCATTGGCCCACGCCCTGTCGTCATTCAAGGCGGTGGGAGGAGGTGCGCATATCGACGCCTCCTCCGCCCTGGCCGCCGGCGGCGGAGCGAATTTGCAGACGCAATTGCCTCGTGTCCCCGCTCCGCCGCCTCTTTTGTAGAGATGACCTCCTCGCAAAAGGAGGCCATCGACGACCAGCACCCGTCGCTATCGAGCATCTTCGAGATGACGGTCGACAGCGACAGGTCCCCTCCAATGACTGCCGACAGGACGTGGCGTTGAGGCCCCCAGGCGGGGCATACCTCCAGTGTGTGGCGCGCATCGTCCACTGGCGCGCCACATTCATGGCACCCTGGGGCCTCTTCTCTCCCAATTCTGTGCAGGTACTTACCGAAGACCCCGTGTCCGGTAAGCACCTGCGCCACCCTGAAACTTAGGCTGCCGTGCCTTCTGTTGATCCAGCGATGGAAATGCGGCGCGACCGCCTCTACAGTCCCCCGCCCTGCTACGGGGGACTCCAGTTCTTCTCTCCACCGCTGGATGACTCCCCTTCGGGCCACTTCTAATGCTCTGCCCGGTCCCCTTATGGAGACTCGCTCGCCGTCGGCCCGCGCCGCAACGCGGATTCGGTAAGCCTCCGCCAGAGCCTCAGCCACTAACGACCAAGGTGGGTCGCCCGCCAACAACGTCGCCGCGGTCCATGAAACCGTACGGTAGCCCCTAATAGCCCTCACCGCCATGACCCTCTGCGGTCTTCGCAAAAGGGCTCTGTTGCGGGCGGTGAGGGACTCCGCCCAAATAGGGGCTCCGTACAGCGCCATGGAGCGCACAACTCCGGCGTATAAACGCCGGCAGGACGACCCGGGACCGCCAGTGTTTGGCAGAAGCCTACCCAACGCCGCGGCCGTCTTGACGAGCCTTGGGACGAGCTGGGCAAAATGTGGCCCGAAATTCCATCTAGAGTCAAGGTGCAGGCCCAGATATCTCATCTGAGCCCGCACTGGCACGGCAACCCCAGATACACCGATGTGTGCTCCTCGAGGGGGGCCTCGACCCGGGCCATGAAATAGGAGGGCCTCGGTTTTCTCCGCCGAGACCCTCAGGCCCAGCATGCCGATCCGGCCCACGACGAGCGCAACTCCCTCCTCTGCCAATCGGGCAGCCCCCCGGAAGTCGGGCCTCCTCGCCGTGACGAGGGTATCATCCGCATAGCAGATGACCCCCATCCCGGGGAGAAGCCGACCCCGTAGGAGCCAGTCGAATCCGACGTTCCATAGAGCCGGACCGAGGACCGAGCCCTGTGGAACGCCGCACTCCACCCGATGGCGATGTATGCGCCCGTCACCCCCCTCCCAGAGCACGTGCCTTTCCTCGAGGTACGCCTCCAACAGCCTTCGGAGATATGGAGGCACTTCATGGTACCGAAGGGCCTCCTTCAACGTTTCGTGTGGAATACTGTTGAAGGCGTTCTTGATGTCGAGCGAGACTGCCAGAAGAACCTCCTTTTGGGCCACCGCTTCGGTGGCTAGAGACTTCAGGGCGGCCAATGCACCGATTGTTGACCGGCCGCTCCTGAATCCGTATTGACATCCTGACAGTCCCGGCCCGACTTCCTCGAGGTGCTGTACGAGACGGTCCACAAGCACCTTCTCGAACAATTTGGCCGTCTCGTCCAGCAGCACCAGTGGTCTGTACGCAGAAGGGGAGTCAACTGGGCGACCCTCCTTCCGCAGCAGGCACAATCTGCCAACCTTCCATTGCTTCGGGAACTGCCCGGACTTCAAACACATGTTGAGCAGTTCCCGGAGTTCACCCTTGAGGTATTCTGCGGCGATACCGAGCACAAGCCCCGGGACGCCATCCGGGCCAGGCGCTTTCCTTTTCCCGTGAAGTCGCGAGAGGGCCACTTCCATTTCTCGGTCGGTGATGGGTGGAATTGTGGTCTCCAACTTCATCACTGACCGAGGGACCATTCGAGGGGGAACATGTCCCATAGAACGCGGGAACAGCTCCCCCATTATCCCCGACAGGAAACCCGAGTCCATCGATTCGATGATGGGAGCGCCACAGGCACGCAGTTTGTTCCGCGCCCGCTGATATGGGCGCCCCCACGGGTCCCGGTCGAGGCCTGCAAGTAGTTCCTCACGGGCCCTCTCCTTCGCCTGGCTGATGGCCAGCTGCAAAGACTTCTTCCTAGTCTTGTATTCTTCTCGCAGCTGACCCTCAAGGACGTCGTCCCGGTCGACTCTCTGACGGCATCGAACGTAGGCACGCCGCGCCCGGTTAGAAGCCACCCGAAGATTCGCAATTTCAGGTGACCACCAGTACACCTGACGGCGCAGCGGCCTCCGCCGAGCCCTCGGCATCGCCGCATCGCAGATTGCCTCAAGGGCACTTCTCATTTGGCCTGCAAGCCCCTCCATATCTGTGGATAACTGTCCCGTCCTGCCCCAACGCTGTGCTATAGCAGACTCCCGAGCCATTTCCAGGTCGAGTTGACCAATGGCCCATTTTGGGAGTCTACCCCTTCTTCCGCGCCGGGGCCCTGGTGGTCCCCGAAGGGCGGAGATCTCGAACCGCACATAGCGGTGATCCGAGAGGGTCTCCACCCTTTCTTCCACTCTCCAGTCATTCACTTCGCGAGCGACAGCAGGGCTGGCGAACGTTAGGTCCACCACAGACCCACCCCGATGTCGCACGCAAGTGTGGACCGTCCCTCTATTAAGGAGGGACAGACCGGAGAGCAGGGACCACTGCTCGACGGCCGCGCCCCTAGCGTTTGTGGCAGGGTTCCCCCATGTGCGAGACTTCGCGTTAAAGTCACCGAGGACCACAATTTTCCTCGGCGACTGACGGCGGACCGCGGCACTGACGGAGTCCAAGAATAATTCGAACTCAGCCAGACCGCGGTTGGGGGAGAAATAGATACCGATGATAGCGAAGTCTCGCCACCCTACCACAACGTAACCATTGCCCCTCTCCAGTGCAGAGAGGGGAGGGCCGGAACATCCTCTGGACAGAACAGCCACTTCTTCGTTATTGTCCCCCACCCAATTGGGTGAGTGAGGAACAAAATAGGGCTCGCAGGCCACCACCAAGTCTATGTCCCACTCCGCCATGGACTGCAGTAGCAGGTCCTGAGCCCCGGCGCAGTGGTTTATGTTCGCCTGGAGGAAGCGTACTCTGTCTCCCATTTAGGTTGACATTTCGGCTTCCTCCTGGCCTCTACGGCTATTCGCCAATACAGTGGCTCGAGGTCCAGGGTCCACCTTACCTTTCGACGAGGGGGCTCGGCAGAGCCTTCCCCCCATCGTATGCTCTGTAGAGCGACCAGCGGCGGCGCACACCGCACAACGCGGCGTGGCCACACACCGGCTGATTTATGTCCACTGCCGCCGCACCTGTAGCAAAGTGCAGAGCGGTCGACAGTAGACGGGCACAGTGGGGCCGTATGCCCGAGCTCCAGGCACCGGAAACATCTCAACGGTAGGTTTTCCAGCACCTGGACGCCAGCCGAGCTCCAGCCGACCAGGAGCCTGCCCGCATCAGCGAGCATTTTTGCAGCGGTGACGGGGCAACGCACTTTCACCATGCCCATGCCACGGGGTCCACGCAGGATTTGTCCCACCTGAACCTCCGCAGCATCACAGCTACATGTGCGGACAACCGCGGCACGCACTTTCTCCTCCGTGGCGGAGTCGTCCATCCCGGTTATCCGAATATCAGCCCGTTTGACCGGGCGAACGACATCCGCCACTCCTGCGAGCGCTGTGCGCAAACTCGCCGCCAGCTGGTCAGCGACCTCTGCCGACTGGGACTTGGGCAACTGCAGGACCCTAGCCCCAGTCATAGAGCGCCTAATTTTGAGTCCCTCCTTTATGCCTATTTCTTGGAGATTGACTCCCTGCTCGGCGCGAAGCATGGCATCAGCGTAGGTGACCCCCTTTTTTCAGCCAAGGTAGGTAAAGGCTTGCAATTCTTGTTGCAGTCGTTGGCGATTATTTATTTCCGACGTAAAAGCCATTCTCTGTAATCTCGAGTCGAACTGGGAAATGTGTGCGAATGTTGTTGCCACTACAATCTGTTCGACGGTGAGATTCTTCCAGCGATTAAATAATAATGACATGACACGACTGCCGTACGCAGCTAAAGTCTCACCTTCTTTGGGTTTATCGGTACTCAACTTTATCAGCGTACCGGCAGGTGTCTCCGTGCTTACAAATCTTGCAATGAACAGTTCTTTAAAATCTGTCCATGTCATACCGGGGTAGGAAACTGACGCTAGCCATGCCGACGCCGTTCCCTTAAGTGCCTTGCTAATGGCAACGATGAGGTGACCTCCTTCTATGGGGTTATCAGCTATGCACAAGTCTGCTGTTGCGCACCAGGATCGCGCATCTGCGTCTGTCTTGTCAGGGTCAAATTCGGGTAGGCTCACGATCTGGGCAGAACGCTGTGGCTTACTTAGTGCTTCGATCAAGGCCTTCATATTCGAATTTTGCATTTCGAATAATAGCCGCCATTTATCTCTGCTCCCATCGTCATCTGCACGGCGTGATGTGGTCTCCATGCGATCCTCGGTTGTCTGCTCGCATCCCACATCTGATATCGGATGAGGTGGCAAATTCGAATCAGTATCTCCTCCAGAGTTCATGGCTTGTGGGCGCAGCGCGGGTAACGAGCAATTGAACAATATACGTACACACACTTGAATATTGACAAACTGGTTAACACAATACGTCACAACACACACTACGAGTCGTAGGCAGTTCCTAGGCCTATGTTGTCCGCTCTGAGTCTCGACGAATTATGAATGCTCAACTACGTGTGCACTCCCCTTTTATAGCCCTCTTGCGGACGCAAGGCTTAGACTCTGCCGAAGCGCGGCTGCCCAAACGCTTCCGCCTCGTCAACGCAGCTCCCGTACTATTGACCATTCCGACATATATATATATGCGTTTTATATCCCTTAGTCATTTCATACGATCACTCGCGGGTAAGATAGGGAATGGTGAATTGTATTCTTACTCCGTCACCATACGAAAAGCTTTGACTTCGGTGATCAGAAATTTGTTTTAACCTAACACTTTATTTAAACATTGCAACATTTTTAATGTAAAACCTATGTTGAACTTTATATATTAACTTTTTCATTCATACTAACCACCAAAAAAGTCAACGTAAAATTAGTTGATTTATTTCAACTCCTAGGCATTAATGTTGTGCCATCGAAGTTAAAGATCGGGCACCGGTGGCGCACTCAGATTGCGAAGAGAGGTGTTCTTGCAGGGTGGGTCTATGGAGTTGCGCGCCGCCTCTTCCGTCGCCCCGAATCGATTTGGCGGGCCGCGACCGCATCTATAGTCCACCGCAAGAAAAAAAAAGGCATTCATGTTGTCAGAGTGCGAGAAAAGGTAAACTCACCGGGTTGGCTACAGATGTCAAAGAATTGGTACTAGTCGTCGGTCCAATGGCTTTGGGGAAGGAACACGGTGGTTTATATGGCCGCACGCCGAATTTCCATCGGCCCAGACGGTATGGGTGGAATGAGTCCCGATCATAGCCTGCCAAAAAAAAGTTAAAAAGGGAGTTAATAATAATACAAAGTGCTTTATTGTGTAGATCAATGAATATGAGAATAGAGAAGATAGATATATGAGAATAGAGAAGAGAGATATATTGAGCGAGATATTTGATTAGTCTTTTGACAGTACTAGATTTAATGTCCTGTAAATTTTAATTTTTTTTAAAACAGCACCCTGCCCTAAGGAAAATAATACTTGTATTGCGGACGACTTTACGAACATGCAATCAACACAAGAAATTACACCCAGACTTAAAAAATATATTTAAATAAAAAGAGTATAAAACATAAAAGCACTAAAAGGTGGGTTTTTATTTCGAGTTTTCCTTTCTCTTGCCTCAATTTTAACAAGAGAAAGTAATCAAGTGTATCAAGTGTATTTTCCTTGTGGTGACGGAATAAGAATACAATTCACCACTTCCTATCTTGTACGTGGGTGATTGTACGAGACGACTAAGGGATATTAAACGCATATAACATCTATGCGAGAGAAGGAAAACTCAAAACAAAACCCTATACCAACACGTCCGACCAGCGTGGCATAGTAGGTCAATTACCCTTCCATTATGGAGGAATAACGAGCCCAACAGTGGGATTTTTACGGGCTGAGATGATGATGAATCAAGTGTATATTCATTCATCGCTAAAAATGGATGTCACATATTCCTGGGCGTCCAAGTCATTGCAACAAATGTACTGAAAGCGCAAATTATCTATAATTCATTATCATCACAGCTCATATACGTCCCACTGTTGGGCTCGAGCCCCGCCCCAGATTGTGTATGGTAAAATTATTAAAAGGAGAATGAGGATGGTGTCCGATGGTTTACTGTGTGAGACACAAGGAGGTTTCAGGAGTGGAAGGGGATGCATGGATCAAGTGTTCTCTCTGCGCAACATTGTGGAGAAGCATCTGGCCCTAGGTCAGAGGGTTTTCTGCAGTTTTGTGGATCTGGAGAGAGCATTTGACACGGTTGTACGAAAGGAACTTTGGGACATTTTACCGGAGTATGGTATTAACGGTAAACTGCTGCAGGCTGTGCAATCCAGTTACATGGGCTGTAGAGCCTGTGTGCGGCTGGATGATGGAATGTCGCCTTGGTTTGACGTCAATATCGGCGTTAAGCAGGGCTGCGTTCTATCACCCAGGCTGTTTATCATATATCTGGATAAATGTCTCCAAAGGTTGAACGATATGAATGTGGGAGTCCAGATGGGTGACTCAGTGGTCTCTGCTCTGCTTTATGCAGATGATGCAGTCCTGCTGGCACAGTCAGCGACTGACCTGCAGACCCTAGTCGACACAATGACAGAAGATTGTAAGAAAAGGGGTCTACGCGTGAATGTGAGCAAAACCAAAATAATGGTCTTTGAAAGAGATGAAGCCAGAACAGATGTAAGAGTAACAATAGGTAATGATGTACTAGAGCAAGTGGATGAATTTGTATATCTTGGATGTGGATTTAGCCGAGATGGACGGTACACCACTGATATAGAGCGAAGAGTGAATGCGGGAAATAGAGTGAACGGAGCGTTGGGGCAACTTCTCGGCAGCCACCACCTCAGCCAGAAGGCACGTGTAGCAATACATAACGAAGTGCTTGTCCCAACATTACTGTATGGAAGCGAGAGTTGGGTATGCAGAAAAGAGTATGAAAGTAAAATTAATGCGGTCGAAATGCGATCTCTTCGGAAAATCTGTGGAGTTAGGTTGACCGACCGCATTCGCAACGACGACGTAAGAGAGCGAGTAGGTATGAAAGAGAGTATTGGTGTAAAGATGCGAAAGGGAATGCTCCGATGGTTCGGACATGTGGAAAGAATGCCGAACGAACGTCTGGTTAAGAAGATATACAATGCGAAAGTGGAAGGATGTAGGTACCGAGGGAGACCGAGACTAACCTACCTAGACGAGATCGGTCATGTACTGAAGGAAAGTGGAGTCAAGAGTCTCCGAAACCGGCGAGCGTGTATGAAGAGAATTATGAATGTTGAGGAAGCGAGTGAAGTATGCAGAGATAGAGTTCTCTGGCACTCTGTTCTCTCTGCCTACCCTGCAAGGGATATGGCGTGATGATATGTATGTATGTATGTATGTAGTCGTTTCATACGATCACCCACGGGCAAGATAGGGTTTAGTGAATTTTATTCTTACTCTGTCACCATACAGAAAAACTATAATTGTTATATACGTTTAATTAAACTTATATATTTCGAAATTGCCGCTTTTCTATTATATTGCACTTAGTAATTTAATTAAAATAATTGTCTACAGGTATTGAGGAGTGAAAATTGGCTACCAATTCGTCCTGGTTTCGTTTCACTCGAGCATTATAGACGTGAATACAAAAGAAACAAGGGACACAAAGTGCATACGACAGGCCTAATTACTGAGTAATCAAATATTATCACATATCTTTCTGATCTTTACAACAATATTTTTTACTTTTACTTTTTAACCGACTTCAAAAAACGAGGAGGTTCTCAATTCGTCTGTGTTTTTTTTTTAATGTTTGTTACCTCATAACTTTCGACAAGGCAAAGCGATTTTAATGATTCTTTTTTTATTTGAAAGCTGGTGCTTCCCGTGTGGTCTCATTTCAATTTGGTCCAGTTCTGATAATGTTATCTATGAGAAAACCATATAAGTTTAAAATTAGCATTAAGTATGAGTGTGACAAATGAACGAGTAGCTCAAGCCCCGCTACTAATAGAACAACCTATGTGTGTCTGTAACACTAAAAAGTAAAAAATACAAACTACGTTTAAAAAAACCGACTTCAAAAACTGAAAAGTACAAAATAACTTAAAATACTATCATTTGTATGTGCTATCTATTGATAGGTTTGAAATCGGTGTCGGTATCGGTATCTTTAGTGTAGGAATTTCATTATTTATATTAAAAAAAGAGAATTGTGTAATAAATAAATAACAATCTAAAAAAAAGGGACAGAAAAAAAGATAATTCAATTAATTAATTTTCATTAATTAATTAAAAAAAAATAATTCAAAAAATTCATTAATTAATTAAAAAAGATAATTCAATTAATTATATTTCTTCTTGTAATCAATAAATCTTCAGTCAACTTTTTTATTATTTAAGATTTTTTTCACATTTGTGCAAAATATAATCCTTTTCTAGTCATGGCGATTTGTGGAAAGAGTTCAGATCAGCTGTTAACCCGGTGATGTTACAGCCAAAAATAATTAAACTTTACTGCAATGTACTGGACGAAGTGGCAATGGATATGATTAAGAGGTATTGCGGATTTTATATAACTTCTTTCCTTTCCTTTCAGCTCATATATGGGCCATTGTTGAGTGAGCCTCCTCCATAATGGGAGGGAAATTGACCTACTATACCACGCTGGTCAGACGTGTTGGTATAGGGTTTTGTTTCGAGTTTTCCTTCTGTTGCATAGATGTTGTATGTGTTTTATATCCGTTAGTCGTCTCTTACGATCGCCCTCGAGTAAGATAGGGGTGGTGAATTGTATTCTTATTCTGTCACCACAAGGATTTTTTTTATATAACTTACCATTTTCTATTTTTTTAAAAACCTTAAATATATTTTTTTCATATAGGTAAGTTAGATCCATGTAAGTTAATTCAGTATTGCGTTTCACAAGTCAACGCACTTATCTGTTTTCACTCCAGTGCTTCCTGGCTAAGCTTATGTAAATATAAATATGGCATTTTCATATTTGTATCATGTTGTCAATTTTAGTAGGTATTTTGATATTGATTAGTATTATAAAATCGATGGTGCACGATCATTTTCACAGATCAGATTCAAAACGACTGATCGTAAAATAACCTACGTTATGGTACATAAAATACCGTAACGTAGGTTATTTTAGGAATGATCACCATTAATTAAAAAATAAAAATGCGTGTGGTGACGGAGTTAGAATATAATTCACCACCCCCTATCTTACCCGTGGGTGATCGTAAGAGACGACCAAGGGATATGAAACGCATATAACATCTATGCAAGAGAAGGAAAACTCGAAACAAAACCCTATACCAACACGTCTGACCAGCGTGATATAGCAGGTCAATTTCGCTCCCATTATGGAGGAGGCTCTAGCCCAACAATGGCACATATATGAGCTCAGATGATGATAATGATGAACAATTAGTTTATACTCATTAATAAAATTAATAAGAATTTTTTAAGGGTCTTATTATATTTATTATTTTACTTACAATTTTTTATTAGTGCATTAACCATTTTTTTCTCTATAAAGCAAGAATTATCATTATATTATCGTGTAAATTAATACCCTCACCAATTATTCATCGTTTTTATTTGAAGATCATCTATGCCGCGAAAGGTCGAAGCGGCGTTCGTCTTTTAAAGTATTTTTATACAAAAATTCAATCTAAACAGTTTAAAAATAACAGTTTCGTTTAATAATCATCTCAGCTCATATATGTTCCCACTGTTGGGCTCGAGCCTTCTCCGTAATGGGAGGTAAATTGACCTAATATACCACACTAGTCAGACGTGTTGGTATAGGATTTTATGTCGAGTTTTCCTTTCTCTTGCATAGATGTTATATGCCTTTTATATCCCTTCGTCGTCTCTTATGATCACCCACGGGTAAGATAGAGGATGGTGAATTGTATTTTTACTTCGTCACTACACGGAAAACGTTTCGTTAAATATTGGATTTAAAATCATATATATTAATTAATGTTATTCATTATTATTTAGGATTAAAACTAATAGAGATGAGAAGAATATGCTCCGCGGGAAATTCGATAGAGAGATGAACTTATGGGCTTTAGAATCTATAGGGACGGTTGCATTGGGCTGTCGTCTTAATTGTATTAATACCACATTAGATGAAGATTCTCCTGAAATTCAACTTATACAATGCATTCACGATCTATTCGAAATAGCTAATGAACTTGACTTCAAACCAGGCTTCTGGAAATATTTTTCAACACCAATGTATAAAAAGGCTATGAAATTATATGAGAAACATGAAAGGTAAGTTTTTACTTTACTGTATCTTTTTATAGGCTACTAACAATCTGACCTCGTTTAATTTCGGATTAGTGAGATTTCAAATCAAATCAAATCATTTAATACGCATAAGCCCTATAAGGGCACTTACATATTGTCAATATTACACATTTTTTTAATTAATCTACCACCGGACCGGGAAGCGGCCACAAACTGAGAAAAGCCGACAAGAAACTCAGCGGGCAAGTTATTTTTTTAAGTTATATGTTTTCTCACAATTATTGGAAACATATTTATTCTATACTAGCGGCCCGACCCGGCTTCGCACGGGTGAACATTTATTTACTAAACATTTTGGCATAAACGTACAGTAAATGCAGGACATACCTAAATAATAATGTATTTAGCAATAGTGTATCGCTGGTTTCCCTTGGGTTGATGTTTGAAAACAAAATGAGTAAACAAAATAAATGACATCAACTGGTAATTTTTAAAAACATTTCACTGAGGTTTAGAGTATAGGTATACTAATAATAATTAGATACATTATATACCTACTATTACTGTATAAGTACTAATTATCACATATTTCATAGAATAAAAAATATAGCACCCCGACTTATGTGCTAAGTTTTTTTTTACATTTATTTTTCCTTTTTGATTTATATTTTTATTTATTTTAATGTAGTTTTTTTTATTTGTGTATCATTTCTTTATTCAAGTACATCTTTTATTTTAAAGACTTTTAAATTTTATTAGATTTTAATTTTCCATTTTTACCTTAATGCTTCACTATACCCTATGTTAGCAGTGCAACATATAGTTGGCCATGAGAAAAGCACTCTTTTCTTAGATCGATGCCAAACATAGAAAAAGTTTGTCCCTGAGATTTATTTATTGTAAGGGCAAACGATATCTTTACAGGAAACTGTAATCTTTTAAAAGATATAGGACAATCAGTCGGTATCATCGGGATCCGCGTAAAGTGAGCAAGCTGTCCGGCCGCGGGGCCGGTGATGATAGTAGCTACAATCACATTGTCTCGCAATTCCATAACCAAAAGTCCATTCCATTACACATATTGGGAGGGCTTAAATTTCTCAGAGCGAGCCGCGCGGCTACCTATTTCATAGATGTGCCCCTCTCCCGCACTCCGCTCCTGCCGCACCGGCGCGTCACGGCGGCGAATTAATTTTATTTCAATTTTATTAAACTCGTAATATCTTTCGAATGGAGTGTCCGATTTTAATAAAATAAAAAGTTATTTACAGGTATTTAAACAGCCTTGCTTGAGAAATCATTTATTTAGGTAAGGATTAAGGCAAAGGTATAAATAACTTGGTCTGATTATGGTCGAAATTTCTATTAAATTTTAAAATGTTATAAAGTAGTTAGAGTGACATAACTACAATAGTTAGACACATGCTATCGCAACATTTTTTGTAGATATTGATATGTGCTTTAATATTGTGGAACATTTTTGGTTCTATTATCAATAGTTTTCGCAGCACATGCGATGAAAGATATTTTATGGGCGTTTTTTTACACCTTGGGTAACATTATTGTAATTTTAGTAGGGATCCTTATATTTTTCTTACAATTAAAATAGCCTATAATAATCAGTGATAATGTTGCATTCAAATGGTGAAAGAATTATTTAAATCGGTCAAGTACTTTTTGAGCCAATTCATTACAAACATACATACAAACCTTTCCTCTTTATAATATTAGTATAGATTAGCTCCAGTAATATATTGAATTTTCAGTCTTACGAGGCGTTTTCTAAAGCAAGGCATGGACCATGTGAAGCAAAATTCTGGCCAGAAATCAGACCATGAAAAGGGTGTGTTGGAAAAATTACTTGAAATTAACGAAGAATATGCTTATATTATGGCCAGTGATATGTTGTTTGCTGGCGTGGATACGGTGAGTAGGAAAGAAAACAGGGTTTTAGAAGAATGTAATTGAAAATATGGCGTTAGTTGCGTGTAATAAATTTAACTAAGCGATAAGTGGAGCAAACATATTCTTATTAATAATAAATATATTATTATTAATAATAAATATATTATTATAAATAAAAAATATATTATTATTTATATTAATAAATAAATGAATATAGGAAGGTAATTAGAATCCCCTTCTGCTATGTATGTCTATTATCGAAGTATACGTGTACTACCGTAAATTTCGAAATTTATTTATTTATTTAAGGAAAACACATCTTTAAAATACTACATGTATTTTATATGTAGACAATTAAGTGTTCATAACAATAGCTAAAATAGTTTCCACTAATGAATAAAATAGTGTGAAGATAAATTATAAAAAAAGAACCTAATACAATAAGAACGAAATTATGGAGGAAGGAGTCGCACACGACAATAGTTAGCAAATAGTACATAAAGCTTTATAAATATGAATCAAACGTCAGTTTTAATCTTTCTTATTAATGAAACATATTGATGAAATTGCTTGCCGAATATATCAATTTCACTATAGTTAGCATTGTAAATTCTACAAGCTCTTACTAAAAATCGATTGAACGAGTAATTAGTTTTACATACAGGCACTGAAAATAATGAATTGGAACGAGTAGTAACTTTTGGGCATCTGAGATTAATCTGACTAAGAAGATAAAGAGAATACTATTCACAATTTTATATCAAAATATCTACAGAACGGAATGCATGTTAGAGTTAAAGGATAGGTAGTAATATAAGTATTTATTCCAGGGAACAGATCAATCTCTAGATCTTTCAATAATTTAAATATCGTTCTTCCTCACGTTGAAATAGTATCGGAATAGAAATTAGAATTTTCTTTATTTCCTACTTCCTATTGACATTATACTTTCGCATCCGATCCATCTGTCCGTGACAACAAAAGTGCGACGTGATGTCTTATAATCGAACGTGGGTCTACGTCGTAAATATTTTCGGAAGAATGATAGTCATTATTATATTACTTCCTCTCGTGGATTTAAAAAAATATATTAGTTTTATTTATTTTACAAAAAACTAAAGAATCTTGTATACTTAGAATTGATATTTTGGTTGTAATTTGCATAATTGGAATGAGAGCCTTCCCATATAGGCTGATTTTATGTATTATTATTAAGTTATTATTAAATAAATATTTATATTATTATTAAAACAATGTACACGGTTTAAGAAAGTGATGAAATTCCATTGTTTCTTCCCGTATAAGTCGTAAAAATCAGATAAGAGTAAGTGACTGTATGACTGCCATTGTCAATCCGCCTATCAAGCGAGGGAATTATGGTATTATTCTACCTTTTTGAATAGGTCTCTATTTAATAGAGGACGTTGATAAGCTAATGAATGAGTGGAATGTACATAAAAATATCTATGTAGTATCAGATAATTTTAATATCTACCTAGATATAGTGATTATTTCTCGTGTTATGACAAAATCAAAATAATAGTCACCAACCTTGCTTGTGGATATCATAAAAGAAGATCAAGGGATATATATGCATATAATTATATGCTTATATATATATATGCATATAAGGAAAATTAGAAATAATACCCTATATCAACCAATTTGAACAGAGTAAAATAGTAGGTCTGATTCCCTTCTATTGTGGAATTTGTAGAGCAAGCTTGAGCCAAGCCTTGGGACGTGTTAAGCTGATATTATGATGCTGATTATGAATGAATGAACCTCATAGATTGGTGTTGCTCTGCTATCTTTTTTATGCACCAAAACACATCAAGATACTCAATACTCATAACTACTTGCACCCAACATTTATAAAAAATAAAAAGAAAAATGTTTACAGGCCGCAAACAATGGGATCGCAACTCTTTATCTATTGGCAACTCACCAAGAGAAGCAAGACAAATTAAGGGAAGAAATACTATCAAAATCTGATCGAAAACCATATCTTAAGGCTTGTATTAAAGAATCAATGAGATTAAAGCCAATTGTCTCTGGAAATTTAAGAAGAACTACTAAAGAATATAATTTTAATGGCTACGGGATTCCTAAAGATGTAAGTATATATTAAATACATACATACATACATAGCCTCACGCCTGTTTCCCAGAGGGGTAGGCAGAGACTACGGATTGCCACAAACCACGATCCTGACATACCTCCATCGCTTCATTCACACTCATCACAGTCTTCATGCATGCTCTACGGTTACGCGTACTTTTAACCTGACCTTTCGCCAATACATCTTCAATTTGATCCAGAAAGGTACGACGTGGTCTTCCCTTTGTAAACGTCCCACTCACACTCGCTTTGTATACTTGCTTAGTCAACCTTTCTTCTCTCATTCTTTCCACGTGTCCAAACCACCTCAGCATTCCCTTTTTTATCTTTGCCGCTACTTCTTCATTCACACCACAGCGCTGTCTTATAACACTATTCCTAATTCTATCTTTCAGACTTACACCACACATACTATGATAAATAAGATATAGTTATTAAATGTTTTATAAAAATGGTTTAACAGATATTTAGTGGAAGTTAACAATTCAGTGTTACTACACAGATGGTATTTTTTTTACATACATACATATCATCATACCATATGCCTTGCAGTGTAGGCAGAGAGAACAGAGTGCCAGAGAACTCTATCCTTGCATACTTCACTCGCTTCCTCAACATTCATAATTCTTTTTATACACGCTCGCCGGTTTCGAAGACTCTTGACTCCACCTTCCTTCAGTACGTGACCAATCTGGTCTAGGTATTTTTTTTTTATAATAGTAATAAATTCCGTGTGGTGACGGAGTAAGAATACAATTCACCACCCCCTATCTTATCCGCGAGTGATCGTAAGAGACGACTAAGGTATATAAAACGCATATAAAATTTATGTAAGAGAAGAAAAACTCGTCACAAAACTCTATACCAACAAGTCTGATCAGCGTGATATATAGTAGGTCAATTTCCCTCCACCCTGGAGGTATGTCCCGCCTGAGGGCCTCAGCGCCGCGACCTGTCGGCGGTCATTGGAGCGGACCTGTCGTTGTCAACCGTCATCAACAAGATGCTTGACAGCGACAGGCACTGGACGTCGATGGCCTCCTTTTGCGAGGAAGTCATCTCTGCAAAGGAGGCCGCGGAGCGAGAACGCGAAGCACTCGCGTCTGCGAACTCGCTCCGCCGGCGGCGACCAGGGAGAGGGAGGCGCCGCTACGCGCACCTCCTCCCACCGCCTTGACGGCTGACTGGTCGTGGCCAGATTGCTAAGCGTAGGGGTGTCGGGGATAGAATGTCAATAGACGATCTCTCCGGCATCCCGTAAAAGCGCGGAAGGGACCGCTGTTAGGTTTTAGTGGGTATTCCGGCCGTCAATCTCATGGCCGGCGAGTCCCACACACCCCCCCGTCTGTCACTGGCGGGGGATGTGCGCAAAAGCATGTCCACAGCGTAAACAAAAAAAAAAAAAAAAAAAACGAGAGGTGTCAAGGGACACCCGGATGGAACGAAGTTCCTTTCGATTAATTAGTGAAGGAATTGTAATAAAATTTTATTTTTTTTAAGTTATAATAATATTTTTGAAGTACTTAAAACTTCTTTAGGCGCGACTAGGGAGTAACTCAGATTTTTTTTAAATAGAATCATAATCTATTACTAGATGGCGCTGTAACAAAGTTAATGGATTCTAAGAGGACATGTATTAGAGTCTAAATCGCGCTATAGAAATTTTTGCAAATTTTAACTATATATATTAAAATTTATAATAGAAATGATACACAACCGGAGGTGTCAAGGGACACCCGGATGGATCGAAGTTCTATTTTAATTATATAATTTTTTTCTGCCTTAAGCGATTTTTATCGTTATATTTTAGCCAATTTGCAAAATATCTTTATAAATTATAGCCTATGTGTTATTCTGATGTGCAAGCTATATTACTATAAATTTCATCAAAATCCATTCAGTAGTTTTTACGTGAAAGAGCAACAAACATGTTCACATCCATACATTATTACAAACTTTCACGTTTATAATATTAATAATAGGATATACAATTCCACTAGACTACCAAAACTTTTCGGCCCCGAGCTCGAACGCGAGCCGGCCACGCGGCCCGGTCACGGGCGAAAATAATTTCGTTGCGCATTATTTTGATTTTGCTATATCTCTTAAGGTATTGATTTAATTTGCATGGTCTGAAGGAAAAAAAATATCTTCATGAAATGCTCAAGCCAACTAATGTATTTAAAATGATAAGGATTAATACAGTATTTGTGTAAATAGCTTTTCAATTACCGTTTTATAATAGAACATTTTTTAAAGTATTAAAATGGATATAGTATGTTATCCTTAAGAGATAGATATATACCATCGCGGACTTTTTTGTAGGCCTTTTTAAGCTGTATAATACTGTAGTACTTTATTTTGATCTATTTCGTAGGGTTCAGCCAGCGTTTGCAATGTAAGCGCAAAATAATGTGTTTATTTACGACATCACATTAGAAACCTCTAAAATTATCAGTGTTTCTCTAGTACATTATGCATATATTATACATATAAACCTTCCTCTTGAATCACTCTATCTATAAAAAAAATCGTCGCGACACCACACTGTTCAATGCGAAATAGAAATGAAAATATCTGGCTTGCTTTCTATAAGAGAGCCGACGAGCGACGCCGCACAGCTTACAATAGCTTACTATAGCAAAAAGTGTCGTGACAACTTTTCGTAAGAATTTTTTCCGTCTAGCCCCCTTTCACAACGCGCGATAAGGAACTTCGTTCCAAAAAAAGGTCAATTTCCCTCCCATTATGGAGGAGGCTTGAGCCCAACAGTGGGACATATATTGGCTGAAATGATGATGGTAATGATGATGAATAATAATAATATATTCGTTGAATTTGAAATATAGCATGTTCAAATTACTGAAATTTTCAGCATTTAATATGCTTAATTATTTATAAATACCCGAATACGAAACGAAAAATTATGTCACAAGCGGGGTGACATAATTGACCCCGCTTGTGACATAATTTTTCGTTTCGTATTCGGGTATTTATAAATATAGCATGTTATCATTATATTACCATGGAAGTCACAACAACCTGCTAGCGTGGTCTGGTCACACAGCGGCCTAAGAACACTTGTGCGATAATAATGAGATTTAACCTGCAGTTTTTCCATCTCCGTCGATTGAATGGGTCATTGCCACCGATTCTTTACATCGATGACCCGTTCAGAGTGGTAATCACGTACGATTTTCCAAAAAAACAAAGCACCAAAACATCGACTTTGTCATCATACTTTACCTGCTATTATCCTAAATAGTTGGGGTTGACGAAAAATCTACTTTTTTTTATCGTACATATTGTGAAAGTTATTGGCAATAGTATTATGACTGGCCTGCCTGACGTCAACCTTTCTTGGGATTGTGGTTCTTGACCAAACAGCATTTACTTAATGCTGTTTTGATGAATTGATCCAGATCGATATAATACTCTTCATCTTTTACGACATAAGTAAAGGTTTGTAGTATTCTTAGTCGCTACCACACAGCATATATATTTAACATAAGTATGTAATAAAACAATTTTTATAGATTTCATCACAATTTTATTTTATCTTTACTTTTTCACTGCTCATATATCAGCGTCTCATTGTTGAGCTCGGATTTCGGTTTTTTAGAGTACGCATATTGACCTATTAGGCTGGTCAGCCCGGTTAACATAGAGAGCATCGATATTGCCTATACTTATATTTATACTATATGCCTATATTAATACTTTTCAATACTTATCAGTATTCATGCTAAGGGAATTGTATAACTATTTAGTAATATTTAGTTTCGTTTTTTAGATGAACGTGGTAATATCGCATCGTGAAATGTCATTGATGGAACAACATTACCCTCGGGCTCAAGAATTTATTCCTGAGCGATGGATTGTAGAAAAAACTGACCCACTTTATTACGGAAATGCTCATCCTTTTGTATACGGTCCATTTGGATTCGGCGTCCGTAGTTGTATAGGTAATTTCTAATTATATTTTTTTTAGGTGTACGTTTTTATCCGTGAAGTTATATATAGACGTGCAAACAATTAAATTTCGTCATTTAATTTTGAGATTTATACAATGAGTGAAGAGTCTACTATGGCGTTTAAAATTTGATGAATTAGTTTATGGCATCAATTCGAACCCCACCGCAAAGACAAACTACCATTTTAGTTTGTTTTTCTTGGATGATGATGATCGTCAAAAGTATTTCGTTTCAAAATATTCGCTTTCAAATTTAGCTTAGAGCCTTTTTCCCCTTGCGGTGGACTATGGGGTAGTCGCTCGGCCAAATCAGTCCAGGGCGACGGCAGATGCGGCGCACGGCCCTATAGACCCATCCTGCAAGCACCTCTCTTCGCGTGCGAGTGGGCCAACAGTACCGATCTTTGCTTGCGGTGGCCATTAGTTCTAGAGCCTCCAGATAAAGTACCAAATTTGGAGATTACTTTTAAAATATCTCAAAAAGAAAATCAATCTAGGCAATTAACATAATTCGATTTTGGTACAATACCAGGTCCAATTTCATTGTAGAAACTCGATTCTCATGCAAATTATTACCAGAGAAGAAGAACTCCAAATGAATTCCTATAACTATCCGTTTGCATAATATAATATAGCAAAAGAGGAAAATATATGAGGTGTGTTTGTTAAATACAATAATTTTTATATTTCCAGGTCGTCGCATCGCCGAGTTGGAGATTGAAACATTTTTGGCGCGGTTTATTGAGAATTTCAAAGTTGAATGGTTTGGTCCTCCTCCAGAAGTTGCTCAGAAATCTCTCAACTACTTCAAAGGCCCATTTAATTTCATTATTAATGATGTGAAATAATTTATTTAAATTAAAAGAGTACATACATACATATCATCACGCCATATTCCTTGCAGGGTAGGCAGAGAGAACAGAGTGCCAGAGAACTCTATCTCTGCATACTTCACTCGCTTCCTCAACATTCATAATTCTCATCATACACGCTCGCCGGTTTCGGAGACTCTTGACTCCACCTTCCTTCAGTACATGACCGATCTGGTATTAAAAGAGTATCATTAAAAGAGTATTCTAGATAAATTAAACTATTTAAGTGGATTATTTGGAATAATTTATAATACTGTAATAATTTTCATTAATTATAATTGCGGGCATTACGGGTATATATACTCATCAGCATTCTGTTGCTTATCCCAGTTACTTGGGGTCGATGCAATATGTATTCCTTTTCCATCGTACATATTGCAAAAGATTTTTGTAACAGTTTTATATAATATTTACTCCTTTTTCATCGTACTGCCGCTATCGTACTGAAATTGTAGACACAACATCAGGTGGAGTTAGCGCAGCTCGATATAAAAATCTTAGTTGTCTTACATGATATCCAAGAGCAAAGTAAGTTTCGTAGCCACTACACAGCTACTTATACACACGCTACCACACAACGAATGTTGCAGTAGCGACGAGGACACGGCGCAACATACGCTTGAGGTATTTTCGGGCTGGGACGGGCAGCGCCGTGACCTCGTCGCTGTCATCGGTGCCGACCTGACGCTGTCGTGAAAGCGATGGTCGACAGCGTCAGGAATTGGGACGCGGTCGCCGCCTTCTGCGAGGTTGTCATCTCGCAGAAGGAGGCGGCGGAACGAGTCCGGGAGGATTCCCGTGACTCGGGCCGCCGCCCGCGGCCGGTGCGGCGCATGCGCGAGTATCTGCGTCTGATGCCGCCCTAACCGAGGCTTCGGGTGATCGGACCGGGGAATTGTCCGGTCACCCGATGTGAGGCCACCGCGTGAGGGCGACGCCTCGACGGCCAAAGCTGTCGTTGCGTCGACGAGAGAGGAACCCGAGAGGGTATATCGCCGGGCGGGCCACCGAAGACAAAGATCGGGTACCGGTGGTCCGCTCGCACGGCGAAGAGAGGTGTTTGCAGGGTGGGTCCATGGGGTTGCGCGCCGCCTCTTCCATCGCCCCGGGCCGATTTGCCGGGGCGCGACCACATCCATGGTCCCACCTTGCGAAAAAAAAAAAAAAAAAAAAAAAAGGGTACATATAAAAACTATTATTACTAAATAATCATGAAGATATTGAAACGTTTGTTTGACTACTTGTTTATTACTTGTTATTTGCTCCATGTGGTGATGAGTTCAAAATATAATGTGTCACCACTTTTACTTTTCCGTGGTAGTCGACAAAACTGACTGGGAGATTATCAAAAGAATGGTTAGCAACTTTCACCTGAGAAACCATCGATATATATACGTACTACATATAAAATTATGTGAGAAACTGATTAAGAGCAAATACGATTGCAAACTCGTCTGCCAAGTGCGGCGTGTATGATAATTATATTTAGCGGAGACATTTCTAGGCATTCTTCTTCATCTATAAAAAAAAATATATATTACACAAAATGAGCCATAAATTAAAAACAAAGCTAAAAACCTGACATGGTTTGTTCCTTGCGTTACGTTTCGCAGTAGATGTCAATAGATGGTTTATTGAGGATCGTTGAAGATGTACAATGTAGAATAATGATGGGACAGAAGTTTGTGCTAGATAGCCATTGGATATACAGGCATAATTTCGGAAGAGACGTTACAGCAGTGTTTGTTGCACGCCAACCTTTCCAACGGCTGACAAAAAAGAAAATAAAAAACTTGGAAATTAGATAATTAAATGTATGTGAAATTGCGGGCACAATTAGATTATTTATTCAAGTTAAGTATTTGAAAAAAATAAATGTTTTTCTAAATACTAGATGTATGTACTAATATAATATTAACAAGTTATTTAATAAAATATAAAAAAACAGATTACTTTTCATTATTCTATTCCATCAAATTTGTTGCTACTTTTAATTTTATTATCTGGATTATACCTTACACTCTTGGGCTCTAGCCTCCTCCACAATAGGAGGGAAATTGAACTACTATACCACACTGGTCAAATTTTTTTTTAGAGACACCAACCACCTTGTTCTAAGAAAATAATCCTTGTATTGTGGAGGACTTAACAAACATGCAATTAACGAAGAAAAATTACACCCCGACTCAGAACATTTCGTGGATCGCACAAAGTAATATATATATATATGTATATATATATATATACACACATATATATATATATATATATATATATATATATATATATATATATATATATATATATATATATATATATTATCCTGCGCAGGAATCGAACCCACAGCACTGGCACGAAAGGTCAGTATCTTAACCAATACACCATCTGTGCAGTTATCTGTGCAATCAGTCAGAATTATTCATTATATAGATGTTATATGCGTATAATGTCATATAGTCGTCTATCATCTATCTATAGGGATAGTGAATTCTATTCTTTCTCCCTCACTGCTCGCAAAGCTAAGCTATTCTATTTATTAATAACTCGTTGCGTAGCTGTTCTAATAAGTTACTGTATTTTTTTTTATTTATTAAAAAAATAATAAGTTTCACAATCCTTACTAATATTATAAATGCAAAAGTAACTTTGTCTGTCTGTCGCTCTTTCACGTCAAAACTACTGAACCGATCTAAATGAAATTTGGTACAATGGTAGTCAAGAGCCTGCTAAAAACATGGGCTACTTTTAAATGCAATAAAAGGGCTGTAAAGTGGGATGAAAAGTTGTAAGGAAATATCGTCATTTTTAAATCCAGAAGTTTGAAACTTATTTTTAGGCTATTGATTAGATATAAATAAATATGACATAATTTTGTAAAAAAATTACCCTTAAGGGGTAAAATAACAATAGGGGATGAAAAACTTTAGGAAAGTAACCTTTTCCGCGCCTTTTAACCTGTGACCTTTTGCGAGAAGCCGCGGGCTGAAGCTAGTATTAATATAAACTGTAATAGTTACCTCGTCACACCTCACGCAGCCTTCACATAAAATATGCCAATAAATCTTCGTTCAATCTACCTTAGTATTCATAGCAAGAGGGTCCATGTCATGAATATCAACTCGGCTCTACTATCGTATAATTTACTTATTATATAAATAGCTTATACAATTATCAAATAAATTTATACAGTATCAATATAACTTCGTTTGGTGACAGATTAAGAATACAAATTGTTATCACCTCTATCTTTCTCGTATTTAATCGGTTACTGTATGTAAACAAATAACATTATTTTATAGGTGAAAATTGTTACCCTCTGTGATAAGTGATCTAACCAGCAAGATATAGTTAGCTTGACTACTCCATAGCCCGCCATAAAAAAAAATGATAAGTTAGCTAATTTAGCTTTAGAGGACGCTACATAGTGGTACATCTACAATAGTGGAACGTATACCAGCTGAGAAGTAGAAAAATCATCATCATCATGTCAGCTCATATATGTCCCACTGTTGGGCTCGAGCTTCCTTCATAATGGGAGGGTAATTGACCTACTATACCACGCTGGTTAGACATGTTGGTATAGGGTTTTGTTTCGAGTTTTCCTTCTTTCGCATAGATGTTATATGCGTTTTATATCTCTTAGTCGTCTTTTACGATCATCCACTGGTAAGATAAGGGGGTGGTGAATTGTATTCTTACTCCGTCACCACATGGAAAGTAGAAAAATTTAGTTATTAACTTGTACTAATATCATCATTATCGTCATCACCAATCTGTTCTTGTCCCAATTATTTGAGATTAATTCAATATGTTTTTTTCTTCTATTAGATATATTGTAAAAGTTTTGTGTATAGCTTTATGGTCAGCCGACTGCATTACGCTAATCCTCCTTTAATAAAATTCTCGACTAGAAGGTGGAGTTAGCTTAGGTCAATGTAAAACTCGTAGTTGCTTTTTAAAACACGCTAGGGTAATAAAATAATTAGTAGTATTTGTAGCCGCCATATATCATAAAAGTGTTTAAAGTAAATCAGCGATAGTGATTTCAGTTATACAAGACATTCATACCCCATCCATCTACTTTCTGATTTCAGTAAATACTTTTTATATTAGTAGTGGGATCTGGTCCAGCTATGGTTATTTTACATTATATTTGAAGTATTGGGTTTGAAGGGCATAACACAGAAGTTAATTCTTACTAAACAAATTGTACTTACTATATTTTTTAATAAAAAAATTTCTTTAAAGAAATAACAATAATAGACAAACTCGTTGAGTTTCTTGCCAGATCTTTCTAAATAGTGGTCTTGTTCCGATCCAGTGGTAGTTTATAGGATTAATTTAATATGTTAAAACTGATAATGTTGTAAGCTATTTCTATATATAGTACAAATAACTTTTAAAATATAAACCACACCAACTGAAAAATGTTGTATTGCATCATTTATATGCTATAAATCAGAATGTATACTTTATAAAGCATCATTCTCCTGATCTTATTCCAATTGACTGCACCGATGATGTAGTGGTTAAGATTGTGTCTTCTCTGTATCCGGTGGTAGGGGGTACGCTAAACAGTTCCAGGGCGTAGCCCTCGCCATCGAAGACAAAGATCGGGTACCGGTGGCCCGCTCGCACGGCGAAGAAGAAGTGCTTGCAGGGTGGGTCAATGGGGTTGCGCGCCGCCTCTTCCGTCACCCCGGACCGATTTGGCGGGGTGCGACGTCCATAGCCCACCGCAAAAGAAAAAAAAAAAAAGGGCGTAGCCTGTGGTGTTCATTATAGATGATTGAGGTCAGCCGGTCCTGGGGTTGGTGGATCCCCTTTACGTTAATTATAGGTTTAAAAAGTCCCCCGCAATACAAGGACGTATGCATTAAGTTTATTTTTAAAATACCATGCTGCAGGAAGGTGTTTAAAAAAAAATTACTAGGAGTCAATGCAATATGTACTCGTCGACTCCTATCGACTCCTGGTAATGCAAATGTTGTTGACAATAGTTTTAAGATCTGTTAGACATCGATCTTCCTTGAAAATGTAACTATGGAAGTGTTGACCAAATCACATCAGGTGGAGTTGATCTATATATAGATCTTATTCGTCTTTTATGACGCTTACGTGTAAAGAATTGGTAGTATTCGTAGTCTCTATAACACAGCAATGTGTTTTATTTTATTAAAAAGTCGTAGTATATGAAGATCTGTATAACAATTGTGGTAGGGCCACACTGTTGATAGTTCTCTATCTACAGCCGCGGGCAGGCCCGTCCGGGGTGGTACCACATTCTCGCAGAATATCGACGTATGAATAGTGGCTTTTGCCGCTGTGCTTCGTTCGGTGAGCGAGAGAGCCGGAGCCTAACTTGCCGGGTGTGTTTTCGTGTGGTGGGTTCTGGTGATGCTTGAAATTTACGGTGGTAAGGTCTTGGTTGGGGCATTGGGCGTGAGGGGCTGATATGGGGTACAGGGAGACCCGGTAGGAATGGTCACCGCCGGCCACCTGCCGGTCGGCAGGGGACCCGAGCCCAGGACTATACCCCCTGGGAGGCTGTCCCGCCAACCGGCGAAAATCCCATTGCGGAGTCGTCGTGCCGGAGTGGGAAACCGGAGTGGAGCCCGACGACTATTCACCGGGGGCCCTTCCGTGCTTCGTGTCAGCTCCTCACAAAACCCACCCTCCAACCATGTACTATGCCCTGCACCTTTTTTTTTGGCATCACCGGACCCCATTCCACGAAAGTACACTCCCTTCCTCTTCTTATACAAAACCCATGAAAAGGAAACACAAAAAGAGAAGGTTTTACACGGCGGTCCCTCTATCCACATTTGACGTGGACTTTTGTAACATTAGGGGTTTACACAGCAATCTCGACGCCGTCCACCAACACTTCGAGACGGCGCGGCCTGCCTTGCTCTTTTTAACGGAGACGCAGATAAGTGCCCCGGATGATATTTCGTACCTAAATTATCCAGGCTACGAGTTGGAGCACTCCTTCCACCGTAAAGCTGGGGTGTGCGTGTTCATCTGGGATGACATCTGTTGTCGCCGCCTTAGGGCCCTCGAGCATGGTGACCTGTCAATTTTATGGTTACGCGTAGACTATGGAGGGTATACCCGCATCTACGCGTGCCTCTACAGGTTCCATGGCAGTGATTCAGGGTCAACTCAGTTATTCGAGAACGTTCAATGGGGGATTGACGAAATATTGGAGCAGTGTCCATCAGCGGAGGTGGTGGTTCTTGGAGACTTTAATGCTCATCATAAAGAGTGGTTGGGGTCCCGAACCACTGACCTCTTGGGTAGGCATCTCTTCAATATGGTCTCGGCCTATGGTCTCTCACAACTGGTAACACAGCCCACCCGTGTTCCAGACATTGAGAGCCATGAGCCCTCTCTACTGGATCTTCTGCTGACTACACACCAGCACGGATACCGGGTAGTGGTCGAAGCTCCTCTTGGGTCATCTGACCACTGCTTGGTCCGTAGCAAAGCCCCTATTGTGAGGCCTAATCGCTCTAAAGCGACTGGGACTCGCAGAGTCTGGCAATATAATTCAGCAGATTGGGATAGGCTTCGCGAGTTCTACGCATCCTACCCATGGAAGCAGCTTTGCTTCGCCTCCGGGGACTCTGGCATTTGTGCGGATTGCGTTACCGATACCGTTATTACGGGGATGGAATTATTCATCCCCAACACCAAAATACCGGTCGGTGGCCGCAGCCGGCCTTGGTTTAATAAAACCTGCAGGACGGCTGCACAGCAAAAGCATTCCGCATACCAGGCCTGGAATAGGGCCCAAAACTGTCGGGACTCAAATGTTAGGGAGGAGAAGCGAAAATTTAATGCTGCTTCTAGATCTAGTAAGAAGGCTATTGCCAGAGCCAAGGCGGAACATGTTGCCAGAATCGGCGAGCGATTGGAGAGCTATCCCGCCGGGAGTCGTGCATTCTGGTCGCTCGCTAAAGCTGCCCAAGGCAACTTCTGCCAGTCCAATCTCCCAACCCTGCAGAAAAATGATGGCAGTCTAGCCCACAGTGGAAATTAGAAGGCCGATCTTTTAGGCCAATTCTTTGCCTGTAACTCGACTTTGGACGCTGGAACCGCCACACCACCTATCATCCCGCGGTGTGAAAGATCTCTGCCTAAAATCCGCATTACGCAGCGAGCGGTGAGGCGGGAGCTGCGGCTAATAGACGTACATAAGTCGGGCGGGCCGGATGGCATCACTGCAGTGGTCCTGAAAACGTGCGCCCCCGAGTTGACCCCCGTCCTCACGCGCTTATACCGACTTTCCTATGATACTTGTAGGGTTCCATCTTCGTGGAAGATAGCCCATGTCCACCCGATCCCGAAAAAGGGAGACCGGTCGGACCCGTCGAATTACAGGCCGATTGCGATTACATCCTTGCTCTCCAAGATAATGGAGAAAATAATTAACCGTCAGCTTCTGCAGTACCTTGAGGATCATCAGCTGATCAGTGACCGCCAATATGGGTTTCGTCATGGCCGGTCGGCTGGTGATCTTCTTGTGTACCTCACACACCGTTGGGCAGAGGCCTTGGAGGGCAAGGGTGAGGCGCTAGCGTTCAGCCTAGATATCGCGAAGGCGTTCGACAGGGTTTGGCACAGGGCCCTTCTATCGAAGCTACCATCATATGGAATCCCCGAGGGACTGTAATTGGATCACCAGTTTTTTGGATGGTCGGAGCATAAAAGTAGTCGTCGATGGCTCCTGCTCCGAGACCATGCCCATTAATGCTGGTGTACCATAAAGCTTGGTGCTCTCCCCGACGTTGTTTATTCTGCATATCAATGACATGCTCTCCATAGAGAGTATTCGTTGCTATGCGGATGACAGCACGGGTGACGAGCGATACACCGAGCATCAGAATGTCCCTCGGAGTATGTTACAGGAAAGACGGGCTCAACTTGTGTCTGAAGTCGAGCGCTCTCTAGGTCGGGGCTCAAAATGGGGTGAACGGAATTTAGTCCAGTTCAATCCCACTAAGACACAAGTTTGCGCGTTCACTGCGAAGAAGGACCCTTTTATCATGGCGCCTCAGTTCCAAGGAGTAACTCTCCAAATCTCCGAGAGTATTGGGATCCTCGGCGTCGAACTATCGCACAAAATCCAGTTTGAGAGTCATTTGGAGGACAAAGCCAAATTGGCAAGTAAAAAGTTGGACGTGCTGAGCAGGGCCAGGTGGTACTTCACGCCGAGACAACGTCTTGTGCTATATAAAGCACAAGTTCGTCCTCACATGGAGTACTGCTCTCATCTCTGGGCAGGCGCGCCTAAATATCAGCTAGACCCACTTGACTCCCTACAAAGGCGGGCAGTTCGAATCGTCGGTGATCCCAATCTCACGGACAGACTAGAGTCGCTGGAGCGGCGGAGAGACTTTGGGTCACTATGTGTACTCTACCGGCTCTTTCACGGGGAGTGCTCTGAGGAACTGTTTGACTTGGTACCACCATCACCATTTTACCACCGTACCACTCGACACCGTAGCAGGGTTCATTCATTTCACCTGGAAACGATATGGTCCTCGACCGTACGTTTTCAGCGATCATTTCTCCCACGTACATGCAAGATCTGGAATGAACTACCTGCTGCTGTGTTTCCCGAGCGCTATGACATGTTCTTCTTCAAACGAGGTTTAAGAAGAGCTCTTCCTTCACAGTAGGCAGCGGCCTGGCTATACCCCTAGTCTTGCTGGGTCCATGTGCAACAGCATTACTTACCATCAGGTGTGCTGTTTGCTCGTTTGTCACCGTAGACAATAAAAAAAATAAAATAAAAAAAATTACAGATAGTAAGTGCTTAAGTTATTTTACGCTATTCTTTGTATGTCTCTTATAAAAATAATCTGTTAGAACGCATAGTCTTTGCTTTGGTCATACGGCGCTTTTATCATCCGTGGTAAGTGGGAACTGAAACAGAGTCCATGTAATATTTAATAAAACACGACCGATGATTTATAGTGGCCAGGCTTTACGAATAAATACGCTCGCATAAATCTTTCAATGGTAGAATTTATTGGTTATTCGGAACACGATACATTTATACTACTCTGCACAAGATATGTTTGAACAAAAAGCGCACTGCTAGTTATAGTGCTTTTATTTATTTTACAAATAATATGTAATTATTTTTAAAATAAAACTAAGTTTCGAATACTTTCATCATTATCATCACAAACCATAAATGTCCCACTGTTGGGCTCGGGCATTGTTTTATTACAAATATCAGAAGATGTGATTATTTTGTTGGATCATCATCTCAGCTTAAAAATATCCCATTGTTGGGCTCGAGCCTCCTCTGTAATGAGGAAATTGACCTACTATACCACGCTGGTCAAACCAGACGTGTTGGTATAGGGTTTCAAGGTGTCCTTCTCTTGCATAGATGTTATATGCATTTTATATTCCTTAGTTGTCTCTTACGATCACTCATGGGTAATATAGGGGTGGTGAATTGTAGTCTGACTCCCGTCACCATACAGATTGTTGTTGGATGTTTTTAAATTAGTAACCAACACTTATTTTGTTCGTGGATGTCGTAAAAGACGACTAAGAGTCTTATAAAGATCTAGGCCAATTCCATCTGACGCAGTTTGGTCAACAATTACATTCCCAAGGAGGGTTGACGTCTGGCAGGCGGCCGGTCATAAAACTATTGCCAATAACTTTTACAATATGTACTATGAAAGAAGAGTACATATTGTATCAACCCCAAATAATTAGGATAAGAGTAGGAGAATGATGAATGATTATAAAACTGAAATGTGTTTTTTCGTCTGGTGATGAAGTGAGAATAAAAATATTAGAGTCCTTTCTTGCCCGTAGGTATGTATCGTAAAAGATAGTACAAGGATGTACAACATTAAATAAATCCTATGCCGATTCGTCTGACCAGTGTGTATGATAGGTTTTTTTTTACTGTGAAGGAGGTTCGAGCCTAACAGTGTGACATATGAGCTTAGATGACGATGGTAAAATTTACAAAGAAAACCGCGATTTATTTTTACCAATAGATGAGATCCATACATAAAATAAGTGTATGTTTTAAGTTTATTATCGATGTAAACAATAGATGGAAACTTTCGCATCTTTTCACATTTGAGAAAAGTTGGCCCTCATATCATGTAAAATTTTAAAGATATTTTATAACAGTTACATGTAGCGAAGAATTCATAATAACATTGAAGTTTAAAGTTGCTTCTAGGCTGTTAATGTTATAAAATTTCATGTGAAAATGAATGTATTAATATGATTAAAACTTTAAATAACTTAATTTTGGTCAAGTTGAGAACGTTTTTTTTCTTACCTTTGAGCTCTCACTAACTCATGATTAGTATATGAATAGTGATTTCGTACTTACTAGCTTTAAATGAGTTAATATATGAATAAATTATTTGTTTAAGTAGATATACATATTTGGTAACCTGACTCTGTCTTACAAATAGGTGTCAAAAAAGACCACTAAGGAATGTGATATGTAAACAATTTCCACAAGAGAGAAGAAAACTTTAAATAAAACCTTATATCTACTCTATCTGAAGAGTGTGATATAGTAGGTCGATTTATCTCCTATTGTAGAGAAGGTTCAAGACATGTAGTGGAACGTATATAAGCTAAGATTATGAACATGTGGTATAATTTATATATCTATACTTCTATACTAATATTATAAAGCTGAAGAGTTTGTTTGCTTGAACGCGCTAATCTCAGGAACCATTGGTTCGTTTACAAAATATCTTTCAGTGTTAGATTGCTTATTTATCGAGGAAGGCTATAGGTTTATATCTGTTGCCGCCAAAGGTTTAAAAATTGCACAACAGATCTAACCGGATCATTTCTGAACGGTGGCGACAAGTACTTGCTACGCGTCCCTCTACCCCTTCCCGCCACTACATGTCAGTCGCATACGCCGCTCGGTAAGAAATGTCTCGCTAAAGACATTATTATCCAAAAAATCAATATTTACAAGATAAAAGACATTGTGGCAGTGCTTCCCCAGTTCCTGACCTGCAAATTGGTAAGTGCTTGTTTTATACCCGACAATATCATCACTAAGACTAATAGGAGCGGAGCACAAATGAAGAATGTTTAAAACCAGTGTTTTATGTCTTTTAAGAGTAATGATATAAGATTATAAGGTCCAAGATATTTACTTACCTAAAACAGCTCCTTACGTAGATATTATTTAAAAATATTTTTATCTTCTACGTAAACGAAGTCACGAGCTAAAGTTAGCGTTAGCCCAAATTAACTATTTCACGGCGATAAAGTCGCGGGCAGAAGCTAGTTGTTAAATAATTCATAATATCGTTTATAATAAATAAAGATGAAGTGAGAATATACTTTTTTTTGGTAGTTTATGTTTTGATAACATTTTGTGTGTTTTTGTATCATAAATCCCCTCTCCGTTTATAGAGTTGAACATGCAACCATATACATTTCGGTAGCAATTTTTTAATGATTAAGAGTAATCATGTGTTTGTTTGATATGAATCTTCCGTTGGTAAGAGTATTTTACAAAGTACTCAACCAATATCAAACCTCTACAGTCAGCGCGACTCGAGCAGACAAGTGTTCTTGACGGCTCTATAGCATAATAATGATGACACTATTGGCGCTAGTACCTACTTCTTTTATTTATGTTTGTCTACATTTCAAAACGACTGCACAGTAGTGTAGTCGTCTAAACACCAAATTATCGTAGCTAGTGCTGTAAGTACCATACCTGGTTTCATAGAGGGTTAGTTCTTTGTGCAATTTAAAAATAATTAGTTTAGGTCTAGATTTTATTTAATGTAAGCTACTGAAACATAACAAAACAGATGGTTATAAAGTCGGTTTACCGACGATAATTTATGATAAATTGCATACTTTTATGAATTAAACCAACAGAAACAATGGAAGCCACATTAACTTTTTACTTCACTATATAAGCAGTTGACTATTCACGTGTAGGTTGTGTGCTGCCGATGCCTCCTATTCGAACGCATCGGCCCATGTAATGGAAGAGCCATAGATGCTTCACAAGCCGAAAGCTTAGGCCGATGGTGCCCTCTATCTCTTGTTTCTCGCTCTCGCAACACGGCTCGACCAGAACATTTTTAGAGGCGCCAAAATTTTCATAGTCCGGAAAATTTGAAACCTTATTTTAATTAAATATTAGCCAAAATTTTGTTCTTTTCCTTTTGCAATCTTAAAATATAAAAATTTAAAGGATAAATTTCTTTTGTTAAAATGATTAATCACATAATTATGTATGTATGATTAATCGCGTATTAAAATTTAAACTATTTAACAAATAAGTACTAAAAAAATTTCGTTAATTTTATTATACTCGTTTTTGCTTGCGGCTTCGTCCGCGTGAAATGTAACTTTCTCTAAGTTGAACTATTATCGCGTGATACATATTACTCGGATAAAAGTATCATATGTGTTAATCTAGGAAATAAATGTATTAATCTAGGAAATAGATGTGTTAATCTAGGAAATAGACATATAGATAGACCATTTATGTGCCAATATTCATCTAAATATGTTTTATGGTTCACGCGTGATTGAGTAAACATCTTCACAAATTATTACATTTTTAATATTAGTAAGAAGTAAGATAAGGGCGTCATGTTAACTTAAGCCTTTCTTTTTTTGGAGGCTATGGTATAGACCCACGCCATCTGTTCCATTCGGGGCGACGGAACGACAGCACGTAGCCCAATAACCCACCGTATTCCCTCCCCATCGGGCTACTGGTATCTTTAACGTCCGTGGCCAGCCCGGCGGAAATTAACTTGGGCTAGTCCCAAGCTCGGCATCATCATACCCGAATCAACCACTGTAAATTGCATCGAAGAAAATTGCCTAGACAATTAGAATCGAACTTCACTTGGTGATGCGTCTCATCATTAAACATATATTTCAAAATTTAGTTCTCGACCTATGCCAACGAATAGTTATTAAAGTTACAATAGTGATAAAAAAATAACATTAAGTTTAAATATTATTACATTTAGTGATAGTATTTACGTAAAACTCATGACTTAATATTTTATATTTATTACTTTTGCTATTAAACGTAGGTATATAAACGTTTATATAAAGGCAAATTGATATTATGTAATTAATACGTGCAACAATGTACATACTTAGGTATAGGTTGGCTAAGAATCTAAATATATATGCAAACTTTGTTCGGTAAGTACTACATATTTTGTATTTATCAAATATTTGTAAAGCATCATCTCAGTTCATATATGTCCCACTGCTGGGCTCGAGCCTTCTCCACACTAGGAGGGAAATTGATCTACGACACCACGCTGGTCAGAAGTGTCGGTATTTTTTGTTTGGGGCCGGCTATGGAGTGGTTACACCTCGCTAAATCCGTCCGGGGCGACAGAAGAAGCGGCGCACGACCCCATATATCCACCCTACATGTACCTCTCCATGCCGAGCGAGCGGGCCACCGGAACCCAGTCCTTGTCTTCCGTGGTCCGCCCGGCAGACGTGTCGGTATAGGTTTTTATTTCAAGTTTTCTTTTTCTTGCATAGATGTTGTTACATATTTTATCCCTTGGTAGTCTTTTACGATCACTCACTTGTAAAATACAAGGTGGTGAATTGTATTCTTACACCGGCACCACACGAGAAATTTGTATTTATGTCATAGTATTACTATACTAGTAGCGAGTCGTTGTTTAACATTAAGTTTGCTGTTTAGGCTGGACAGAGCCATGCTTACTGCATTGATGGCAGCCTTAGTGTGTTGCTTACTTAGAACTATTTATTTTCCGATGCAGCCGTATTTTGATAGCACTTGCACCAGAGTAAAGGAGGGGACACTGTTCTATCGTACCATCGACATTATCAGCGCTGCAATATTCCGGACACCAAATTAAGGCGTTCTCAGCCACCCTACCTAATATAGTTATGTATTTTCTACCACGTAAAGATGAAAAATAAGTCTTAGTGTTCTATGCAATATTATTTAAATTTATGGCATTATAGCTTGGGTACGTTCCGGTAACAACGATCACTAATCTATTAGTAAATATCAGATCAGCTCTGAATTTTCGTCAATAATATAAATGATGAAGGATCATCATCATTACAGCTCCTTTAAGTCCCATTGTAAGATTCAAGTCACCTTCGAAGAGGAAAATTGACCCACTAGTAGTGCACTCTATGCTGGTGAGACGTGTTGGCGTAGGATTTTACATCGAGTTTTCTTTTTTTTTGCATCGATATTATTTGAATATTGTTATTTATAATACGAATAATGTTATTTGAATTAACGAAGAGGGGGCGGTGAATTATAGTCCTACTCCGTTATTATACAGTAAAACGAATGCATATAAACAACGTAACTTGAAACTCTGTTCAAAATTGCATCAAAGCGAAGTCAGCAGAGAATTTTTTTCTGTATTAACTCTTATCTAATATTGTTGAATTGAAGTCCATGTTTCACGTCATACCTTACCGAAAGGTTTGTAAAAAATAAAAACTCAGTTCTCAAATTATGCGTCAATTATTTACCTCTTTTTCTGCGACTAGCTAGTTTCCATAAAGGTCATGGTATTCTTATTGGGAGGGATTCTCCTTGTTCGACTTCATTAGGTGTAAGTGCCAATTTTGTTTCCATCCTACATTCTTATGTATCAAGAAATACATCATTAAATGCTTTACAAAAAGAAGTACGTAAACATTAAAATATTCTTCTATAGAATGGTAGCTACAACAAGCAACAGCAGTCATACAGAATTAGAGCCGCGTAGATTAAAATCATGGAAAGAAATTCCAGGTCCATCAGCCTTACCGATAATTGGACAATTACACCACTATTTTCTTGGAGGTAAGATTAGTTAAGAATAATTGATGATATAAAAGAAAATAACCTTTATTTATTATTATTTATTTATTATACACTTTATTGTACACCAGTATTGAATACAAAAAGCTATACATATATATTGGATACAGTACAATGGGCGGCCTTAAATTAGCGCAGGAAAAGAAAGGTAGTTGGTGGTGTAAACTATAGAAAAAAATTAAAACCTATCATACATTATACATTAATAAATAATTTAAACATAAATACATACATATACACACATACACACACACATATATATATATATATATATATATATATATATATATATATATATATATATATATATATATATATATATATATATATATATATATATATACATACACATATGGTATATACAAACATACACACACATACACATATATATACATATATACGTACAATTAAATAGACTTATTTAAATATTTATAATAAAATATACTAAATACATATTTCAATAATAGAGTAAACAATATATAGAATGTAGGTAGTAGTGATTAACAATGTAAGTATTACAGTTCCAGATAGTGTGACTTCACCATTTTTTTAAAAATTTCTAATGAATCAGCATGCCTTATTTCTTTCGGAAGATCATTCCACAAACGGATGGCAGTGACGGTAAATGATTTACCGCTGTAACATGTAGAATGTTTTGGTGTTTTTAATTGTAGGTTCAGTGATGACCTTAAACATTTGTCATGTGTATCGTGAAGGTATATAAAACGACTTTTTAAATAGGAAGGAGTGGAAGGATTAAATAGTATATTATAGAGTAAAGAGAGAATATGAGAATTCCGACGAAGGCGAATTGGTAGCCACTTGAGTTTTGCACGAAATTGGGAAACATGATCATATTTCCGAAGGCCAAATATGAATCAAATACAAACATTTTGGAGACGCTCAAGTTTATCCAATTGCCCCTCGGTGAGATTTAAATAGCTGACATCTCCGTAATCTAGTATAGGTATAGAAGTAAGGAAGTAGCAAGCGCAATTTTAGTCGCAGTTGGCAAGAAATTACGTAATCTCCTAACAGATCCAGCAGAGGCAAATACCTTACGACTTACTTGTTGTAGTTGAGGACCCCAAGTTAGGTTACTATCAATAATCAGGCCTAAATTCTTGACATTGTCATTGAACGGGATAGTAACACCTTCAAATTTTACTTTAGGTAATTCAGACCAATTAATTTTCGAGGTCAGTTTCGCACTACCTATGATGGCAACCTGCGTTTTTGATGGGTTCACAGTGATGCCATGAGACAAACTCCAGGCTCTTATCTCGTCAAGGTCTTTATTAAGAACAGACACAGCATGCGATAGTTGGATTGGTGAAGTTTGGAAATAGATTTGAAGATCATCTGCGTAAAGATGATAGGAAGAAGATAGGTTATTAGAAATGGAATTTATAATCTTTAGTATTACTGTACAAAATATTATTTATCTTTTTCAGCATTATAAATATTAAATATATAAATATATTCCCTATTTTTGAAAAGAAATGATCAGATTGCAATTTGATTTATATATGAGCTTGCTTGCTTGCTGTTCCATTCTTCAAATCTTGTTGGACCGATACCCACCATTTGTACAGTGATAATACGTAAATTTAACCTCCGCTGCTCACTCAGTGATTTGATTTTACTCATTCCTCCTCTATATACTTCAGCAATGCCTGGAGGCAGTAGTTCTACAGCATGATATGTTATAAAAATCGGTTCAATTGCAGTCGATCAATTACTTAAGTGATTGTGAATTGTTATTATGTTATGTTAATCCTGACTCTTTCCCACGACTTTTCCCAAAGAATGTGCTTCGCAAAAAGAATATTCTATCCTATTCTTGTAGAACTTTTTCTTGATTGCCTGTCTGTCTACGATGGCAGGTGTGACGTTCCAAGTAAGTATTTATAAAATTGCCTCAAAAGATAGGTACTGATGTATCTTTGAGGCAATTTTTTTTTATAATGTGAAATTTCGCTGTGATTTTATAGTTCCTCAGAAGTTCTGAGTTAGAATCCTAAGTAGGGTAAACGCGTTATTGCGGCTTTTTGCAAATTACCTTTTTGCATTTCAGAGAAATTTGCCAAGAAAATTCTCAATAGCTAGCTGTTCTGTCCAGTCCAGTTTGAGATAATGTAATTCCCCTTATTACGTAACATTTACAAAAAATATGTGATGGAATAACATACACCCGGTATTACATCATAGCTCTTTTTTCCTTTTTTTTTCGTCATTGTTATTAGAGATAACGAGCGGCGGAGAGGACTACATATAAAAAAAAACTTTATCAATGTGAGTTGCAATACGACTTGTTGCCTTCGGGATTAATTAACTTTTAGTCATTTATTTCCTTGCCGAGTGGTGTAAGTTTGAGATTAGGGAAAATTGTTTCAAGAGTTTTCGCCTCATACTATAAATTCAAGATTACAGGTAGGCTCGATAGGTCTGCATTATATCAAGTCTACTTGCAAATTACGAGCAATGCAAGAGATCATCTTTTTTAACACCTTTCCGTAAGTGTCATCATCATTACGATAACTGATCCATCTTTATAGCCCAGTCAAAATAGACATAGAAATAGGGTAAACTTGTATAAATTACGATGAAGCTGAAAATTGGTGGGGATCTTCATTTCATTATTACAAATGAAATGTCAAAAGTCCCCATCGATCCCATATCTGCTAAAAAAGTTATTAAAGGTCAAAGGTCGAAAATTTCGATTTTCACCTTTTCCTCGCAAACGGCGAGTGTTATAGTAAAATAGCCTAGACAAAAGTTATAGGTTATTAAATTCTCTACAAAAATTGTTTCTATGCTTTTTTTCTACGAATTATTATTTTAGAGATATCACAATTTCAAACCTCGAAAGAACTCATATTTATTCATATGTGGCTTGTAATGCTTCATCATGTACACACAATTGACTCGAAATTTTTCAAGGGTCGCTACATCGTTAACCTTCTGATCAGACTCTTAAGCTCATGGAGCGGAGAAGATAATGACGTTACAGTCTTTAGCCAATTAGTATGGATATAAACAGTTAACTACGCAGATCTCCAGGATCACCCTGTACAAGATTCGAGTGACTTTTAAACAAAGTATAGAAATACTCTGAAACCGAATGATGACGGTACTATGTATTAGAGAGTGTGGTGTGGTGCTGTTTTTCAAGAAGGGCGATAAAATGCTCTTAAGCAATTACAGACCCATCTCACTCCATTTCCCCGTTTGTGGTCTATGAGAGTCTTTGTTTCAGTCGAAGCCTGGGTAGTGCTTGGGTAGTCTCTTCAGCGGTGCCAAATCGACTATCGTCATATTGATGGCTTGAAATGTATGTGTAAAAATGCCACAATGTCAGTCCGCATCCGTGATAACAACACGAATCCGATCGGATTCGTGTTGTTACTAGAGAAAGGTTTTAGACAGGGAGGTGTTATCTTTCTAAAGCTCTTCATTAGAAGATGTCTTTAAGCCACTGCATTGGAAGACGTCTTTCTAACTCTTAGACTGGATCAGGATCGGTATCAATTACAACAGAAAATGCATCACTTTTATCGAGTTTTACAGGCGATATTGTCGTTATGACAGAGTCCATGGGGGATCTTGGCACAGTCTAGTACTTAACTACAACATTAAATTTCGTGAAAGAGTCAGCCGACGAATCCAATCCGGTTGGGTGGGTCCGGCAAATTTAAGAGTATATTGTCATCCATCATATCTTAGTGTCTAAAAATGTGTAAAAGCGTGTTATGAAGCAGGCTAAGCTCGGGATTTCTTTGTGTGATAGAATTTGAAATACGAAAATCCGTAGAAGAACGGATGTAACCGACATAGCACGAAGAATTAGCAGGCTGAAGTTTCAACGAGTATGCCGCATCGCTTGATATCCGTTTGGAAAGAAAGGTCTTTGCCGACGTAGGGTAGAAGCTCCCTCGAAGGGGGCGTTCGACCATCGGGGCCCTGCTACGCCTGAGGCAGACGGCCGCGGAGGCTGTCGCCGGCAAAGGAGTGCTGTTGGCGGTGTCGTTGGACATCGCCAACGCCTTCAATAGTCTGCCATTCAGCTGCATCAGGGAGGCGCTCCGGTTCCACGGAGTGCCCCTGTACCTCAGGCGGCTGGTGGCAGACTATTTGGAGGGGCGCAGTGTTCTCTACGCGAGCCCCGCAGGGGACATTGTGCGGACGCCCATGTCGTGCGGTGTTCCGCAGGGGTCGGTTCTGGGGCCGACTCTGTGGGACATCGGTTACGACTGGGCGTTGAGAGGGAGTCTCCCCCCCGGGCTGAGCGTTATTTGCTATGCTGACGACACGCTCGTCACAGCCCGGGGCAGGACATTCGAAGAGGCGGCGAGCCTGGCCACTCTCGGCACCGAGGAGATGGTCAGGCGGATCGAGGCGCTGGGGCTCAGGGTGGCCCTAAACAAGACGGAGGCTCTACTATTCCATGGGCCCCGTGTGAGGCTGCCCATCGGCGCCTCGTTAGTCGTCAACTCCATCCACATCAGTATCCAGGCCCATATGAGGTACTTGGGTCTGGTGCTCGACGGGCGATGGTGGTTCCGGGAGCATTTTCGTCAAATTGCTCCCCGGCTGGTCGGCGCGGCGTCCGCCCTTTCTGGGCTCATGCCGAACGTGGGCGGACCCAGTTTTCAGGGCCGACGGCTGTATGCGGGGGTGATCCGCTCAATGGCCATGTACGGCGCACCCGTGTGGGCGAGGGCTCTGAACGCCCAACTCAGGGCGGTTCTGTGGAGGCCACAGAGAGTCATGGCGGTCAGAGCCATTCGCGGGTACCGCACGGTGTCGACAGAGGCAGCGTGCCTATTGGCCGGGACACCCCCTTGGGACCTAGAGGCGGAGATGCTCTCCGACCTCTACCGGCGGGTTACCTCAATGCGCGAAGAGGGTGGCTCCCCATCGTTCAACGAGATAGCCACCTGGCGCGAGGACGCCCGCCGAGAAGTCATCGCCCGTTGGGCTACGCGGCTGGAGAGGCCTAGATACGGTGTTATTACCGTTGAGGCCCTCCGGCCCGTACTGATGGAGTGGATGGAGTGGCGGCACGGAGTTCTCTCTTTCCGGTTGGTGCAGGTCTTGTCGGGACATGGTTGCTTCGGCAAGTACCTGCACACGGTCGTGCGGAGGGAGTGGACTCCGTCCTGCCACCATTGCAGTAGCGACGAGGACACGGCGCAACATACGCTCGAGGTATGTTCGGGCTGGGACGGGCAGCGCCGTGACCTCGTCGCTGTCATCGGTGCCGACCTGACGCTGCCGGCTGTTGCGCGAGCGATGGTCGACAGCGTCAGGAATTGGGACGCGGTCGCCGCCTTCTGCGAGGCTGTCATCTCGCAGAAGGAGGCGGCGGAACGGGCCCGGGAGGATTCCCGTGACCCGGGCCGCCGCCCGCGGCCGGGGCGGCGCAGGCGCGAGTACCTGCGCCTGATGCCGCCCTAACCGAGGCTTCGGGTGATCGGACCGGGGAATTGTCCGGTCACCCGACGTGAGGCCACCGCGTGAGGACGACGCCTCGACGGCGAAAGCTGTCGAGGCGTCGACAAGAGAGGAGCCCAAGAGGGCATACCGCCGAGCGGGCCACCGAAGACAAAGATCGGGTACCGGTGGCCCGCTCGTACGGCGAAGAAGAGGTGCTTGCAGGGTGGGTCAATGGGGTTGCGCGCCGCCTCTTCCGTCACCCCGGACCGATTTGGCGGGGTGCGACGTCCATAGCCCACCGCAAAAAAAAAAAAAAAAAAAAAAAAAAAAAAAAAAAAAAAAAAAGAGTAGATACTCCCTCTCCAGGTGAACCAACGACTTGAAGAAAGTTGCTGAGATTCACTGGATTCGAGCGGCACAGAACCATATTTTATGGCAAAATATGAGGAGGCTTATCTCCAGCAGTGAACGATATAAATCTGGGTGACCGTTATCAAACATTTTGTTCACGTGCTGTCGGTCTTTAAAGTAACACATTAGAAGGTATTAAGTATAGGAACGTCGCGCTATGATTAAACAGTAATGTGCATTGCCATTACTCCTAATAAATGATTTAATAGTTTCAGCCGTTATAATAATGATTCATTTTCTATTTTACTTTCAGGTGAGCTCTCAAACATCTCAGGCCTGAATGAATTACAAAAGTTATTTGATAAATATGGTCCAATTGTAAGATTAAATGGTGTATTGGGGTTAGATACCATGGTGGTGTTGGGGGATCCTGAAATTACAGCACACGTAAGTCATCTAATTATATTTTATCATCTCTCATCAGAGAATTAGCCCGCGTATATTTAAGGTTAGAATAGTTTCTTTAAGGTAAATAAATTTGAATAGCAAATAATTGAATAGAGTAATGGATGATATGCAATAAATTTTAAACGTATACGTATATATGTACTTATGGTTCACTTTTTGCCTATAATGCAGAATCAATTTTGTTGTTTTAGTAGTAATAATGGCTTAAAATAGATAAATTAGGGATTTGCTTTGCTTTTTTTAGACTCATTAATGACTCATCCAACTTTACTGGGACGAAATTTCCCAATATTATGATAGCTGGTAACTTTTTAAAACAACATTAAGTATATCTTAAGTTTTTTAAGGATATATAGTCTATATTTTCAATGTAGTGTAGCTTTCTATTACTAAAAGAATTTTGGAATCGGTGCAGCAGTTCCAGATTTTAGCTCCTACATACAAACAAATATTAGCTCTGTATAACGCTATGTCCTAATTGGCTGTCGCAATACGACACGACTTTTGTTGTCCAACCGATCAACTAATGCGACAAAATTAAAACACATGCTTTTGAATGGAGCTGTCCTAACTGACAACTCGCACTGACGTGCGACATCGCATTTGTTGGTCGTTGTGTTTTAAATTCAACCCTGTTCTATTTTGTCGTGTGGCAACACGTGTTTTTGGTTGATAAGTAAAATGAATATAGTACGAGATCCGACTGCGGGATTAGTACGCTCATCGGTTATTTGCTAAAAACCAAATTTTTATGTATATTTATAATTAGGAGAATATATATCTACCAAGTTGCCTATCAAAATTTGGCCGCTAATATTTTTAATTAAATTATTTTTAATTGCTTTTTGGGAAAAAATTTCGTTCACTTGTTTGCCTTTGCATGTCCTACAATTAGTCGCGGTAGTGTAGTGGCAGCACGATTGGGCCGGAATCCCAATAGGCGCGGGTTCGAATCCCGCTTGCGACATCATTTTTCATTTTGTAATCGGATTTTATAAATAATTAAGCATATTAAATGCTAAATTTCAGTAATTTAAATAACAAGGTTGTGTCATCGTTTAATACAATTCTAACTGTAAAGTTTGAAGTATTAAGCCTATAACAATGTGTAAACATTGTCGGGTAGATAGGACACCGTCACCTTAAGACGTAAATACAATACGAAATGAAATTTGCATGTCCTACAATTAGTCGCGGTAGTGTAGTGGCAGCACGATTGGGCCGGAATCCCAATAGGCGCGGGTTCGAATCCCGCTTGCGACATCATTTTTCATTTCGTAATCGGATTTTATAAATTAAAAATAATTTAATTAAAAATATTAGCGGCCAAATTTTGATAGGCAACTTGGTAGATATATATTCTCCTAATTATAAATATACATAAAAATTTGGTTTTTAGCAAATAACCGATGAGCGCACTAATCCCGTAGTCGGATCTTAGACTAATACTATGACATATATATATCTTTGACAACGACATTTCGACGACTAACGACAATGCAATTTGGACACATCATTATTGTCGTACGACCAACTTGTCGCACGGCAATGCGAACAACCGATTTTGTCGTAGAACGACTTGCCAATTAGGACGTAGCCTTATAGTGTAGATAAGGTCTTAATATTGTCCACAGGTATTGAGGAGTGAGAACAAACTGCCAATTCGTCCTGGCTTCACTTCTCTTGAGTATTATAGAAGGGAGTACAAGATAAGTAAAGGATACGACGTCCACACAACGGGCTTAGTAACTGAGTAATATAAAGTTTTTGAAGATATATCTTTGTTGTTCTTTGATTTTTACGAGACGTTTCACTTCGGTAAAATTAAATTTTGACACAGAGTTTTGCTTTCTCAATTCATATGAGAAACTATTTCTCACTACTTAAGAAGTAATATTTGTCAGCAGTGTTACTAGTACGTGTCTATCGATAAATCAGGATAAAACAACTCTGGTTCTTAAGTTCTTTACGTATTAGTCTTCTATATTAACATCAAAAGCTCATCTCGTCATCTCAGTTCATATATGTTCCACTGTTGGGCTAGAGCCTCCTCCATAATGGGAGGGAAATTTACTTATTATACCACGCTAGTCAGAAGTGTTGGTATATATACAAACCCTATGGTTTTCTTTGGAGTTTTCCTTCTCTTTGCATAGATGTTAAATGAATGTGTATTAGCCTCTCTTATGATCACCCACGGGTAAAATAAGGGGTGGAGAGATGCATTTGTACTCCGTCATCACACAAAAGAGCAAAATGTGTGTGTGTAATTTTACTTGGTATACCTACGTCTAAAAAAAGACATACGAATCGTGATCATTCGTTGAATGAGAATATACGATGTTGCTAAAATGAGTAAGTACGCCTAAATAACAATGAGAAGGCACAACTATTCGACGGATTAATAATTGTAAGGGAGCAAAAATTCTTGAATGGTGATCAAGGATTGGATGAACTGTTATCAAATTTACTAACGACGTACTAAATTATAGACATTTGTTGTATGTAGACGACATAAAAATAATCTCCGTGATAAATAACTGACACAATAATAGAAGGGTTTTGCGTTTTATATTTTTATAATACTGTCGTTATTTTTCATTACAATTTTATTAATATTCTGCTCTCTACATCAACATTAAATAAATTGTACATAACTATAAAATTTTATGATATTTTTTTTATCCGTATGGTGACCGAGTAAGAATACATTTCACCACCCCCTATCTTACCCCTGGGTGATTGTAAGAGAAGATTAAGGGAAATAAAACGCATATAACATCTATGCAAGAGAGGAAAAACTCGACGCGAAACCTTATACCAACACATCTATCCAGCGCGGTATAGTAGTTTAATTTCGCTCCCATTACGAAGGAGGCCCGAGCCCAACAGTGAGACAAATATGGGCTGTGATGATGATGGTGATGATTTTTTTTGACACCACCTGCTCTAAAGAAATAATCCTAGTATTTAGGGAGACTAGGGACTTTACAAACATATGCTAACGTAGATAAATTACACCTAGATTCGGAACAAAAATATGTGGATCGTACAAAGTGTTGTTCTGCGTAAGAATTGAACCCACGGCACTGGCATGGAAGGTCGGTATTTTAAACAGTACTGGCGTCTGTACAGCCAGATTAGATATAGTCTATGCAAAAGTTAACTTTAGATGTAATGTCATATCTTATACATAGGATAAGATCGTAAGCTAGTATTGTTATGAAGAGTAGAAGTAGATTCAGTGAAAACTATAAAGACATTAAATATTATGATTTAAGAAACAGTTAAGTTAGATTAAACGAACGACGGAGCATATTAGGATCTATAGCAAGTTCTGGTACAGCGGTACCTGAGTTTTATTTGCATTTGAATTTAATTATAACCTTAAATATATATTGTTAGTAAGAGTAAAGCTAAGACAAAGACATTAATGAAAAAATATTTATAATACTTTGTTTTGTTAAGAAAGCGTTGATTATTCGATTCAATACTGCAAAAAATTCTGAGTCAGTAGCTTGGAGTTAATTTAAACTTTTACAAGTCTTGTAGTAATAAATAAAATAATTTGCCTGTTCTCTAATTATAATAAATTATTATGCTAGACAGGGAGAATTATGGAAAGAATTCAGAACTACAGTTAACCCAGTGATGTTACAACCGAAGATCATCAAGCTATATTGCAATGTCATCGATGAAGTAGCGATGGACACGATTAAGAGGTATTTGTTAACTTTGATGTCAATAAAATTCACCATTGTTTTTTTAATATCGATAATATTTTTATTTGTTAGCGTGTCGAGGTGCCATGCATGAACTGGCCACCAGCTTATACTTAACCAAATAAAAATTGGTGATTAGTCCTTTTGGGATCTAGGCTCCTTTAAAATAGAGAGAAAATAGACTATACTACGGTGGTCAGACATGTTAGTACAGGGCTTTTCGATTTTTTTTTCCTTTAAATTGATACTAGGTATATGTAAGCTTTTATGATACCTATGAGCGAGATAATGGTGATGAATTATATTCTTACTCCATCAACATACGAAAAATCATGGTGATATTTTAACTGGTTTTAATTATAATCATAACCGGTTGATATATAAAACATCAAGAATTCTTCTGAATATCTCATAATACTAGTCGTGAACAGTAATATGCTCGCCGAAAGTTGGGAATCATAAAAATAGCTGATATCTGACTGCTGTAAACGAAATTCACCACTATATTCTATGATATAATTTTACCTTATATTCTTTTTCATATTCATTATTTGTTTTTTTTTTAAGCTACACATTCAACTCTCATGTTCAAGTATTTAACTTTTATATGAATATAATAAGTTTGAAATAAATATCTAGCTTTTAAACATTTTAGTTTTTATTTTAAAATTATGTAATTTTTTTCACTGGAAATTTAAAATTGTTTCATTATTATTTTCATACTATAAAAAAGGATGTTTGTTTATTTACTATCGCTAAACTTGAAAACTATTCAACCGATCGTTATGAAAATTTGTATGTAGGTATATGTATTTTTTACAGTTTATATGCTATCTTCATTGATGTATCCCACCAGGCGGCGCTGCGATATATCGACTTCTACAAACAAACCCGTTGGTTTGTTTGCTAGTTTTCATATAAAATATAAATAAAACCTAAATTTTAGGTAATGGGTTATTTATAAAACCTTGTTTACCAGAAACAAATGTGACAATGACAAATGACAAACCACTTGTGACAATATTTTTTCCCTTGCAAACGATTTTTTATAAATATTACCGGTTATAATTTACAGGATAAAATGTGGTAGAGACGAGAAGAATATGCTTCAAAATAATTTTCGTCATGAGATGAACCTATGGGCATTGGAATCAATTGGTACCGTAGCACTTGGGCGTCGTCTTAATTGTTTAGATACCACATTACCGAAAGATTCTCCTCAGAATGAACTTATTAAGTGCACTTATAATTTCTTTGATATAGCAAATGAGCTTGACTTTAAACCAAGTGTTTGGAAATATTTATCGACGCCAATGTTTAAAAAAGCTATGCAATTGTATGAGCGTCATGAAACGTAAGTTGTTTTGTTAAATCATTCTAAAGAATATTTACTCATCTTTTTTTTTTTTTTGTGGGGTGGGCTACGGTCATCGCGCTCATCGAACCACTCTGTCCGGGGCGACAGAGGGGCGTAAGCACGCTCACCCATAACCCACCTTTGAACCTCACCTTCGTCGTTGGACAGGCCACCGGAGCAGCGTGAGCTTGTCGTCAGTGGCCAGCCCGAATATTTACTCATCTAAATATTAAACGAGCAACCTTTTTTCTATTAACTATCTCTATATTATATCTCTATATGGTTACATTCACTTTTGAACGTAGTTGTGAAGCAACATCATTATCATTAAAATGGACACACAAAATACGTTTGCTGGACTAATAAAGTTGTAAAGCGATACGTATTATCTATTACAATAATTCTAACTACTCAATAAAAGTTGGAAAACTTTTTAAGAATCAAAACAAAAAAAACGTTTTAAAGAATAAGAAAGTTAATATTGACTAATGGGCTTTTTAATTCAATTCCAATTTTAAAATTTCTTTTAGAATTATAAAATATTTTATAAGACAGAGTATGGAGCAGTTGAAATCAAATAATAGTTATAAAGCAGATCATGAAAAAGGAGTGTTGGAGAAATTGCTTGAAGTTAGTGAAGAGACCGCCGTTGTTATGGCTGGAGATATGTTGTTTGGAGGCGTTGATATAGTAAGTGAATATAATAAGTGTTACTGAAGAGTAATATCAGATATATAATTTACAAACTATCGTTATTGGGTTTGTATGTTATTGAAAAATAGTATAGAATTATGCTAACACATAAATTAAATCACTGAATCAAAGTTTTAAAATTATAAAAGAAAACAGGTATTTTGCAATCGCCAATTATGCACAGAGCATTTGTTAAAATTTGCTAATTAATTTAAATACCTTTTTTGGTAATTTTAGATTCCACTGCATAATTATTCTTTTCGTATGTGAAACAATTACTTTTGTAAACTTTTCGTGTTGCGGATTCTTCTTTGTATTTAAGTGGTAGCACTCTGCACTAAGGATATCCTTGTATTGCATGGGACTTTACAAATATGTGATTAACGGACACAAATTACACCCAGACTCGGGATACCAATTTGTGGATTGCACAAAATATTTTCCTGTTTGGGAATCGAACCAATGATACTTGGCACGGTAGGTCGATATTTTAACCGCTACACCATCAATGCAGTCGGTAATATAGCTATTTATGGTAATCATATATCGTATTTGCCAATCTACTCGTGATTACATCTTTACCTCGGCCATACATTTTTCGTGGAGAGGCTTATGTCCAACAATGGACTGTAATAGGGCGATGTGTCAATGAATTATATTCATAAAACGATTAAAATTAAAAAAAAAGAAATAGATTACACACTATGTTTTCCTAAAAATAAATATATATAAATATTTAGCTGGCACAGAAAAGTGGCCCCTAAATTTAGGCTTCATGACTAAGATCAAAATCACTCAGCGTGTAAATGAACTAGCTATGCTCGGGTTTTCTCTGAGCATACATAATACGGTAATCCTCAATCCTAAATGGAAGTGACCACTATAACACAAATTAGCATGCTGCCGTGGTAATGGACAAGCCACATTACTCGAAGAACCGATAGTCGATGATGAAGAAAGGTTCGGACGTCCGTCCACCAGGTGGACCGACGACTTGGTGACTTGTTGAACTTGGGACTTGATAGATGCTGGCAGCACAGGACCGCACTTTAAGGTGAAGTATGAGGGAGGCCTGGCTGTCTGCAGTGGGTGGCAAAAAGCTGAATGTATCGTCATCGTTATCTTCCATATTTATTTTTACCAAGTTCAAGTCATCTATCATGGCTCTTAATAGACGCTTATACATTTTTTATTTGTTCTTTTATAATATATTGTTTACAGGCATCAAATACTATGACCGCAGCCCTTTATCAATTAGCAACACACCAGGATAAGCAAGTTAAATTAAGAGAAGAAATATTATCAAAATCTGAAAAAAGACTCTATCTCAAGGCATGCATTAAAGAATCAATGAGGTTAATGCCAGTTGTCGCAGGAAACGTCAGAAAAACTACTAAAGAGTATAATTTTGGAGGCTACAGGATTCCTAAAGGAGTGAGTGATAAAAAAAGAACTACAAATGGCAAATTGATTGTTTATGAAAACGATAAAAAATATCTGATAATAATTAATTTCAAAATGAATTGAATGGATTTGCCAATGGGTGACAGACGATTGACTAAAGAAGTGATTGCTATTGCATGAAATTATTATTAGTATAGTGAAAGTGTTATTGTCATTGAACATGAGTTAGCGTTAACTTGAAAAATCAGTATCTTCAACGCTTATAACGCTTATCTTTCCTAATTTCATGAACATACCTTAGGTTATGGAATAATTAAGATTTGGAAAGTGGATTCTATCACCTTTGTATTTGATTTTTAATTTCCCGATGTTTCGAACAGTTATCAGCGTTCATGGTGATCGGAGGACTAAGGTATCTCATGCCCAACAATAGTAATAACGATGACTTGTTACTTATGTTGTTCATAATTGTTACAGTTAGGAAATTGTCACCGTCACGTTTGTTATAAATCTAAATCATTTCTTATCAAATTAATGAAGCTCCAGTGATTACTAAGTAATTTGTAATTTGGCATGAATAATCCTTATTAATATTATAAATGCGAAAGTATTTCACGCCATAACTACTAAACCGATTTAAATTAAATTTAGTACACAGATACTCTAGAGCCTGATAAAGGACATAGGCTACTTTTTAATGTAAAAAAAGGGTTGTAAAGGGGGATGAAAAGTTGTAAAGAAGTATCGTCATTTTTAAATCCAGAAGCTTGAAACCTATTTTTAGGCTATTGATTAGATACAAATAAATATGAGATTAACATATTGTAAAAATTTACCCTTAAGGGGTGAAATAAAAATAGGGGATGAAAAACATTAAGAAAGTAACCTTTTACGCGGGCGAAGCCGCTGGCAGAAGCTAGTTAGGCATATATGTAAATAGAGAGAATACCAAAGATTAAGTAAATTACATTATTATCTAGGTTAAAATGTTTATTAGTATGACTATATAAGTATCACATTTTTTATCGTAAATTGAATAGATGGTATTGTGTCGAGCTAATTAGCACTGGCTTCTTGTTTATCTACCCACTAATGACGTAGCACCCAGTTAATACGAGTGTAAATGTAAGAAAATAAAATAAAGAACAAGTAATTTTTTAAAACTAATGATTTAATTTCAGAAGTCAAATCGGTACAGACAAAAAGATTGTAATTAAAATTAATTATTCACATTTTTATTACAAAAATATGTATGTTTGTGAATAAAAATAATATTAAAAAAAAATAAACGAGGCTCAAGGTAGTCGGTCTCATCGATAAGATCTAACCGGGCCAATGTTTATTGAGTTCCTTTAATGCTACTTATTGCTATATAAATTAAAAATGATGATCTTTCTTAATGTCTAATGTGCAAACACAGCAAGGTTTTACTAATTGGCACAACATAGCTAGTTTTTCAAATTAATATATTTAAAAAATATTCATTGAAGACTTTTATTCTTTTGTATCTGTCTGTAATACTGGTCGAAGTAGCGACCTTTCTGGTCGCAACTTCAATTACTAATTTTACTTGTCTATATACAAGGTGGACATGTCAATACGACAATAAATGAAAACACCGGCAATACTAGTGTATATGAGTATTTTGAAACTATTTAAAAAGTCCTCACATGCAAATTTAAAAAAAATATTTTCTAACAAACTTTTATTCCGCCGCCGCCATCATTATATTCGTCGTACCCCAAATCATCATCACCTTGGCCTTATCCCAAACACTTGGAGTCGACGTAATATGTCCTCTTTTTCCACACAACCTGTATTCACTTCCTTTCTAACCATGTCTTTCTTCACGCAAACCATCCATCTTGTCCTCAGTCTTCCTCGGTCTCTAAAGCCTTTGACATTCATATATAAAACTTTCCTCACAACATTACTTTCTTCCGTCTCATCACATGTTCATTCCTCAATTTTGGCCTCACTGGTGCAACTGTCAAATTTTCTATTATGCGTTCATTCCTTATTTTATCGCACATCCATCTCAACATTCACATCTCTTTCAGCTCAGCTATAAATCATATATTTAATAATTTCAGCTTAGTTTATCCGTGTGGTGACGGAGTAAGAATACAATTCACCACCCCCTATCTTATCTGTGGGTGATCGTAAGAGACGACTAAGGGATATAAAGCGCATATAACATCTATGCAAGAGAAGGAAAATTTAAAACAAAACCTTATACCAACACGCCTGACTAGCGCGGTATAGTAGGTTAATTTCCCTCTCATTATGGAGGAGGCCCGAGCCCAACAGTGGGACGTATATGGGCTGTGATGATGATGATGAATGTCAGCTTATTGTAATATTATTGTATATATTTCTAGATGAACATCGCATTTGCACATCGTGAAATGTCACTAATGGAGCATCATTACTATCGGGCTGAAGAATACATACCTGAGCGTTGGATTGTGGGGAGAGACGATCCAATTTATCACGGAAATGCTCCTCAGTTAGCAAGTAGCCCTTTTGGTTTTGGGGTTCGCAGTTGTATTGGTAAGTGAACCACAAGAATAGTAAATATCTGTATCATTTTTATCAAATAGCTATATATTTATTCCATAATTTTAGATGACTGACTGACCTGCAGACCCTAGTCGACACAATGACAGAAGATTGTAAGAAAAGGGGTCTACGCGTGAATGTCAGCAAAACCAAAATAATGGTCTTTGAAAGAGATGAAGCCAGAATAGATGTAAGAGTAACAATAGGTAATGATGTACTAGAGCAAGTGGATGAATTTGTATATCTTGGATGTGGATTTAGCCGAGATGGAAGGTACACCACTGATATAGAGCAAAGAGTGAATGCGGGCAATAGACTGAACGGAGCGTTGGGGCAACTTCTCGGCAGCCACCACCTCAGCCAGAAGGCACGTGTAGCAATACATAACGAAGTGCTTGTCCCAACATTACTGTATGGAAGCGAGAGTTGGGTATGCAGAAAAGAGTATGAAAGTAAAATTAATGCGGTCGAAATGCGATCTCTGCGGCAAATCTGTGGAGTTAGGCTAACCGACCGCATTCGTAACGACGACGTAAGAAAGCAAGTAGGTATGAAAGAGAGTATTGGTGTAAAGGTGCGAAAGGGAATGCTCCGATGGTTCGGACATGTGGAAAGAATGCCGAACGAACGTCTGGTTAAGAAGATATACAATGCGAAAGTGAAAGGATGTAGGTACCGGGGGAGATCGAGACTAACCTACCTAGACCAGATCGGTCATGTACTGAAGGAAGGTGGAGTCAAGAGTCTCCGAAACCGGCGAGCGTGTATGAAGAGAATTATGAATGTTGAGGAAGCGAGTGAAGCATGCAAAGAAAGAGTTCTCTGGCACTCTGTTCTCTCTGCCTACCCTGCAAAGGATATAGCGTCATGATATGTATGTATGTATAATTTTAGATAAAATTCATATAATTCATTTAATAATTATCTTTGTCATTCAATATCCTTTGTTTTTCAATTTAGTATGGCTCACGGCTTAGAAATAATAGCATTGAACTTGGTGTTTAGTGTTCATAGAAATAAAGTAAGTTCGTACAAGTAGCTGATTAAGTAAATTTCAGAATGTTTATACTTTAAAATTAAAAAAAAAAGGAAATAATCGACATCATCATCCTGTTCTTATACCAATTCCTCTGGGGTCTACGCAATATGTACTCTTCTTCCATAGTATATATTGCAAAAGCTAATGCCAATAGTTTTATGACCGGCCACCTGTCTGACATAAACCCTCTTTGGGAATGTAATTGTTGACCAGACTGCATCAGATGGCATTGGATTATGTCAACGCAAATCTCTAAGTCATATTTTACGACATTCACAAACAATGTAAGGGCTGATAATATTCGTAGCAGCCACCATACAACATAAAATACAAAAGTAATGGGCAAAATTCATTTAATACTAACTAAATATATATAAGAATTATCTTTTCTAGAGCCTAGTCAATTTAAAATTGACTAGACATACCGTATACTTAGGTATACGGCAATGGCTAAAGGAAGCAAAGTTGAGTGATATCCAACAAAGACCTTAATACTAATTAAGGCTAATCCTTAATAAATAATTTGAGATTCCTTTATAAAATAACTTCGTAAAAATCTGAGTGAATCGGTTTTAGATACTGAATGGATTTTATATACTTCAATTTGATAGTAGGCAATCTGAGTTTTTGTTCGTAAACAGTTTGAACTAATGGATTTTTGACATTCTTAAATCCACGAAATTGTCCAATGACAGCATTACGCTTAGTAATAGCAAGATAACTTGTTATAATGTTTTAGAAAAAGTTATTTACAATCCATAAATTATAATTATAGTATTGTAAGTTAAGTAAATATACACAAAGATTCTGTGTTATCATTTTTTGATTTGAATTGTTCTGGAATATACGAAAAATACGAACAACCCATTTGTTTCTGATTTCAAAAGTTTTATTATTTTGCAGGTCGTCGTATCGCTGAGCTTGAGGTCGAAACATTGTTGGGGAGGATTATAGAGAATTTTAAAGTGGAATGGTTTGGTCCTCCGCCAAAAGTTATTCAGGCATCTATACGCTATATAAAGGGTCCATTTAATTTTGTATTTAGTGATGTGAAATACAACCATTTTTAAATTATTCTGAAAAGTTATTTAAGGCAGACTGTATATAAGTCTGAAAATATATTATCATCAAAATCAGAATCTTTTTTATTTCAAGTGAAATTTTGACAGGTAAGAAAAACGAATAAGATCCATTAGCGATACATATTGTTTATCGATCCTTGGGAAGAGACAATCGACTAATTTGGGCTTCGTACATGACTAAGAGTGTTCGTTATATTATATAATATAAGTATTATAAGTGAACAAATAATCTGTTGTTAATAAATAAACAAACCGATTGATATTTATTATATCAGGTAAACATTAAATGTTACTTTATTAGTTAGGTATTGTACGATCACAACCGCCTACTACGGGCCGCGACACTGACTCAAGGTCAAAAATGCGAAATAATATATTTAAAATCGTATATATATATATATATATATATATATAAATATATATATATATATATAAATATATATATATATATATATATATATATATATATATACATATATGTAGGCAACGTATCAGGCATGAGGTACAATAACGCGGATACAAAGTCGTCTGTTCAGTCTATACTGAACTAAGGATGACATGCAACTGATAGATAATACTTCCCGGTGTGACTACGGGACAAGATCACAATTGTCACTACTCTTTTACTTGCATATGGAATCCTTGCCCAGGGGTTCACCAAAAAAATGAGCAGCAGTTCTTCCTTTGAGAAATATAGCAACAGGTAGTTCACTACAGATCTCGCACATACGTGGGAGAAATGATCGCTGGAAACGCGCAGTCGTGGACCGCATCGTTTCCAAGCGAAGTAGATGAACCCTGCTACGGTATCGGAAGACGCTCGATCTTTAACTGATTAAACAGACCAACAAACAAATAAATTACACGACTAGCGCACGACATGTGCACTTAGATTGACTAAACCGTTTTTTTTTATTCTGTGTCTTAGTTGTTAGCCTCAGACGCCTATGGCAACTTTACCCGGACTGTGGCTGAGCGCTGAGGGCTCTCAATCCGAAGACTAAACCGAGCGCGTTCGCCTCTTTTTATAACAAGTTTGCGTGGCGGGGAATGCATGACGCGCTAGGAGGCGTGGTGAGACACAAGTGCCGCCGCCGATATATATATATATATATATATATATATATATATATATATATATACATACATACATATCATCACGCCATATCCCTTGCAGGGTTGGCAGAGAGAACAGAGTGCCAGAGAACTCTATCTCTGCATACTTCACTCGCTTCCTCAACATTCATAATTCTCTTCATACACGCTCGCCGGTTTCGGAGACTCTTGACTCCACCTTCCTTCAGTACATGACCGATCTGGTCTAGGTAGGTTAGTCTCGGTCTCCCTCGGTACCTACATCCTTCCACTTTCGCATTGTATATCTTTTTAACCAGGCGTTCGTTCGGCATTCTTTCCACATGTCCGAACCATCAGAGCATTCCCTTTCGCATCTTTACACCAATACTCTCTTTCATACCTACTCGCTCTCTTACGTCGTCGTTACGAATGCGGTCGGTATATATATATTTATTTATTTATTTATATATATATATATATATATATATATATATATATATATATATATATATATATATATAATTCAATCCGGCTCGAATGAGTACCGCAGTTAGCTGCGGGTTAGATCGTCCCCCGGAGGCGACGCGTACCGACCCGCCCCCGTCGGTACGAAAATCGGCAGATGCGGCGATGGGGGCCACCACCCATTACCTACGCCTTGCCAGTCAGGCGAGTCGAGGAGAGCAGAGTGCCGGGTGGGCACGTGAAATGTAAGAGGTTGTGTGGAAGGTAAGTTGCACGAGCTGATAAACGTCATGGCAGACAAACAGCTAGACGTGCTTTGTGTAATAGAGACCAAGCGAAGAGGCAGCGACGCCTGCGATCTTCCTAGTGGCGGGATGGCTATGTGGTCTGGTGTACCACAGAGCGATCGAGCCAGCATGGGGGTAACAGTGCTGTTGTCCTTTCGCTTGGCCTCAGGTGTGAAGGATTATGGAATGTATGATCCCAGTCTTCTTTGGGTCCGTATAAAATTAGGTGTCACCAAGGTATTCATGGTTGTAGCATATGCTCCCGTAGGATCCTCGGTGGCATCAGACCTGGAGAAGTTTTGGGATAATGTTAGGGAAGTTCTGGATTCGGCAGAAACCAGCGAACGCGTGATTGTATGCGGAGATTTGAACGGATGGGTGGGGACCAAGCGTCCCGACTATGAGGACGTACTTGGTCCAAGTGGTGATAAGAGAGTGAACGACGCAGGTAGGCTCATTACGGATGTATGCACGGAGAGAAACCTTATTGTGTCAAACACATTTTTCCAACGTAAGGATATCCATATGTATACATAGGAAGGAGAAGGAATGAACAGAAAAGTTAATAGATTTAATTTTGGTAGACAGTCGCCTCCGAAGCAAAATATTGGACGCAAGAGCCTACAGGGGCCCCCACAGTCGATACGGACCACTATCTCGTTATTGCTAGATTTAGTGGTCTATTCAGAAAGTGGAGGCACTGGCGAGAGCGTGTCCACTTCGGAGGGCTTGAAAGAATAAAGATTGAAAGTTTGCAAGAAGAGTGTGTAAGAGAGAAGTATGTAGAGGGTGTCCGAGAACGGCTGACGATGGCAAGCCAGCCGCAATCGGACATAGAAGAATGCTGGAGAATATTGAAAGAGAGTATGGTAGATACAGCGAAAGAAGTATGTGAAAGCTCAAAGAAACATAGAAAAACAAATGGTGATGCTTGGTGGGATGCGGAAGTGGCAGCTTCCGTAAAGCAAAAGAAGAAAGCGTGGCTGGACTATGTCTCTTCTTTGAATATGAATGACAGTATGACTGAACCGAAGAAAGAAATATATCGGCAATGTAAGAATGACACCAAGGCATTAGTGAAAGAGAAACGTGATAGAGCAAATATGAGTGCAGAAGATAGGCTGACAAAAAACTTTGAGGGTAACACAAAACTCTTTTGGAGGGAGTTGAAGAAGTCTCGGGGTGGTCGGTCAGCCTTCAGAATGAATAAAATAAGGTCTAAAGGTGGAGACATTCTTACACAAACACTAGACGTGTTAAGCCGATGGAGTGAATATTTTGGCGATATATATGCGGATACTCGGGTTGGCGCCGGTGTAACATGTGGTCTAGTAGATCAACATTCGGCACCGGCGTCCTCTAATGGCATAAGTATGGATAAATTTGAATGGGCGATAAGAAGTTTGAAAAATGGTAAGGCAGCGGGTATTGATATGGTGTCTGCCGAGATGATCCAGCTTGGCGGCTCCTGTGTCTGGGAGGCGTTCCTGTTGCTCCTTAATTTATGTTGGAGCTCGGGAATGGTTCCCAGGGACTGGAATAGCGCAGTCATCGTACCTTTGTTTAAAAACAAGGGTTCACTTTATGACTGCGCAAATTACAGAGCCATAAGCTTGATCAGTTTGGCAGCAAAGGTGTATGCTAAAATTATTGAAAAGGGAATGAGGATGGTGTCCGATTGTTTACTGTGTGAGGCACAAGGAGGTTTCAGGAGTGGAAGGGATGCATGGATCAAGTATCCTCTCTGCGCAACATTGTACAGAAGCATCTGGCCCTAGATCATAGGGTTTTCTGCAGTTTTGTAGATCTCGAGAGAGCATTTGACACGGTTGTACGAAAGGAACTTTGGGACAATTTACCGGAGTATGGTATTAACGGTAAACTGCTGCAAGCTGTGCAGTCCAGTTACATGGGCTGTAGAGCTTGTGTGCGGCCGGATGATGGAATGTCGCCTTGGTTTGACGTCAATATCGGCGTTCAACAGGGGTGCTTCTATCAGCCAGGCTGTTTTTCATATATCTGGATAAATGTCTCCAAGGGTTGAACGATATGAATGTGGGAGTCCAGATAGGCGACTCAATGGTCAGTGCCCTGCTCTATGCAGATGATGCAGTCCTGCTGGCGCAGTCAGCGACTGACCTGCAGACCCTAGTCGACACAATGACAGAAGATTGTAAGAAAAGAGGTCTACGCATGAATGTGAACAAAACGAACATAATGGTCTTTGAAAGAGATGAAGCCAGAACCGATGTAAGAGTAAAAATACGTAATGATGTACTAGAGCAAGTTGACGAATGTGATTTGATGTGGTTTTAGCCGAGATGGAAGGTACACCACTGATATAGAGCGAAGAGAGAAAGCGGGAAATAGAGTGAACGGAGTGTTGGGACAACTTCTCGGTAGCCACCACCTCAGCCAGAAGGCACGTGTAGCAATACATAACGCAGTGCTTGTCCCAACATTACTATATGGAAGCGAGAGTTGGGTATGCAGAAAAGAGCATGAAAGCAAAATTAATGCGGTCGAAATGCGATCTCTACAGAAAATCTGTGGAGTTAGGCTGACCGACCGCATTCGCAACGATGCCGTAAAAGAGCGAGTAGGTATGAAAGAGAGTATTGGTGTAAAGATGCGAAAGGGAATGCTCCGATGGTTCGGACATGTGGAAAGAATGCCGAACGAACGTCTGGTTAAGAAGATATACAATGCGAAAGTAGAAGGATGTAGGTCCCGGGGGAGACCGAGACTCACCTACCAAGACCAGATTGGTCACGTACTGAAGGAAGGTGGAGTCAAGAGTCTCCGAAACCGGCGAGCGTGTATGAAGAGAATTATGAATGTTGAGGAAGCGAGTGAAGTATGCAAGGATAGGGTTCTCTGGCACTCTGTTCTCTCTGCCTACCCTGCATAGGATATGGCGTGATGATATGTATATATGTATGTATATGGTAGCGGCTATGAATACTGCCATCCCTTCCTTGGCTCGTGGATGTCATAAAAGACGACTAGGAGCCTTATAACGACCTGGGCCAACTCTATCTGATGAAGTTAGGTCAACAATTACATTCCCAAGGAGGGTTGACGTCTGGCAGACGGCCGGTCATAAAACTGTTGCCAGTGGCTTTTACAATATGTGCTATGAAACAAGAGTACATATTGTATCAATCCCAAGTAATTGGGATAAAAGTAGGAAAATTATGGTATATATATATATATTTTTTTTTTTTTTTGAGGACTTTAACTTGAGCTATTTAAAAGCTAGCTTTCGGGATGTCTCCAATGTCCAATTTCTCGTGTATATAAATGAACTTGCACAATTGAGGCTCCCTTTGGCACTATCATATCATTCGCTCATGAAACAGGTTTATTATTTGCTGATAAAACCTGGGATGAAGTATTTGATGCTGGACCGAAAGGTTTTAATTAAAACGTCACACTGATTCCTACGTGAATGAAGTCGGGTGCAAAATCCAGTATTAGGTAAAAGAAATCAACTCGTGTTTAATTTTTTGCCTTCTCGAGGTCGATGTACATGTGCATTTAAGATAGGCATACTACTCGTACTTTATGTTCTCATATTATTCTTGTATCGTTCAACTCATTGTTATTCTTTTTCATTGCTCAGTAATTAGTTAAAAGGTGGTTGCTTATTCATAATGAATATTATACGAATGTTAAAATATTTAATTAGAACGGTAGCTACAACGAGCAATGGTAATTACACAAAGTTGGAAACTAATTTAAAGTCGTGGAGAGAAATTCCGGGTCCATCAGCTTTACCAATTATTGGACAATTACATCATTACTTTGCTGGAGGTAAGATTCAATTAATTAAAGATAAAATAGGGCACACAAATATTTAAGACTTATCAAACATTGTTTCTCTTGTAGTGACTCATGTAGTGATGAAATAAGGACATTATTCACTACTCTCTTACTGCCTTCGGGTATTGTAGAAGACCTCTAAACGATATAATATGCAAATAAAATCTATAGAACAGGAGGTTCTCCTCCTCAAAGTAAAATTCTATAGTAATGAGTCTGAACGGCGTGGTATAGTACATCAATTTAATTTCTATTGTGGACATGGTTCGAGCCCAGTATTAAAATGATTATGAGCTGAAATAAAAATATGTTCTTCTTCTCCTCAGCCCGAATTAATACCGTTAAAGATTTTTTTATGTAGAAAATTTCGCTTTCATCTAAAAATTACCATTGCCTTGTTGACTGTAATGTTGTTTAATATCATGGAATTGTAGACGGTTTACTGAACCGGGGAATTGTCCGTTAATTAATTAATTAATTATTTTAAACAATTAATTTATTAATTTAAAAATTACAATGATAGTATTACAATAATATTTATTTTATTATATAATTTTGGTAATAATTTTGTTTTTTTCTAAATTCAGTGTAAGTTATTAGTTAACCATTTAGTGACAAGATTTAGTCCTTTTTGTGCTGAATTAAAAGTGTCATTCTATGAGCCTCTTGAAAATGTGAGAACAGTGTCATCTGTAAACGAGATAATTTTACCATTTTCGAGGTGAAGATCACATAGTTGAATAATATATACCAGAAATAGAGAAGGACTGATTGCGCTACCTTGAGGCATACCAATTGTAATTGGGCGTTCAGTACTTATGTTATCCTCAATCTTTACACATTGATCATCATCATCATCATTCGGCCCTTTGTCATCCACTGCTGGACGTAGGCCTCCCTCATATATCGTCACAAATTGCACTCTTGTGCCACCCGCATCCAACGACTCCCAGCAAACTTCACCAGGTCATCGGACCACCTGGTGGGGCGCGACCAACACTGAGACGTCCAATACGTGGTCGCCACTCGAGAACCTTTCTTCCCCAACGGTTATCGGTTCGTCGAGCGATGTAGCCTGCCCATTGCCACTAATTTACACATTGTGAACTGTTATTTAGGAAATTTATAAATATATCTAGAGGGCGGCCACGAATACGAAGTCCTTCTAATTTTAGTATTAGTTTAGGAATAGAGACTGTATAAAATGCTTTTTTTAAGTCCAGCAATATAGATAATACTTTTTTTTGGGTATCTAGCTTTACTGTTAAGTAGTTAGTTAATTCTAAAACTGTGGTACTAGTAGATTGACCGCTCTTAAAGCCGAATTGATTTTTGATAGCATGTTAAATTTTCAAGATATTGAATTAGTCTTTTGTTGATAATTCGTTCTAGTATTTTTGCAATAGATGGTAATAAAGCGATCGGACGATAATTATTGATACAGTTTCTGTTCCCACCCTTGTGATATATATATATATATATATATATATATATTAGCACTAAATATTATCGCTTTTTTATGTATTTAGGGAAAGTACTGGTATTGAGGCAAATATTGAAAATATGTGTTAAGTGTGGGTCCAGCATCATAAATGATTGAAGTGGAGGTGAAGTCTTACAGATGCAATCTGTTCTAACGTATGTAGTTTGATTTCCTCAGAAATCGCCATACAAATAAAAATGAAGAAATGATTCGCCTGATTGATAGCTTGCATGGGAAAGTCAGAGAGTTTGATTAGGTCTATAGCAGGAGTTTTTGTTTTGAAGTATTGGTGACGCTTTTTACTATTTGCCAAACTTTTTTAACGTTGTTGCCAGCTTGTTTTAATTCTAATGTCTCATGTTCTATTTTAACTTATTTAAGGATTTTTGTACAGAAATTTCTATATCTACGGTAGGTGATATGAAGAGTAGTGTTATTGGGTGAAAATTTGAGATTTCTATACATTGCATCTCTATTACGTATACAGCGTAGAATGCTTGTTGTCATCTACGGTTTAAAGAGCCGTTTTTTATTTAGGAACTTAATTGGTGTTGTATTAACTTCTCAGTTATGATATTGGCATCACTATTTTGGTAGATAGGATGAAAGTAGATTTCTAGGATATCTGTATCAAGAGTAGTACCTACAATTGATTTTCGAAGTTACGTTAAGTGGTTTGGGAGCTTTATTTTGTTTAAGACAGAGCAAGACAGCATTATGGTCTGTAATTGTAGAGTCTACCACCATGTGCAGAAAGGAGACCATGGGACGCTATGAAATCCAGATAGATGTTACCCGCAAGGGCAAGGGCAAGGCATCAACGCCGGGACGTCGACGGGATATTGTACCCGCAAGAGTAACCCGTTGGGCTAACCACGGCCATCAAGAATTCGGTACCAGTAGTCAGCCTAATGTCGATAGAGAGGAAATACAATGAGTTATGGGTCCACGCACCGCCCTTCCGTTGCTCGGGACGGAACGGATAGTTTGTGTCCAGATCATAGACTGAAAAAAATGGCTTTGTAGTGAGATATACGTTTTGCTACCATTAACAGCAAATTTAATATATTATCTAGAGTATGAATTTTTATCGTACAAAATTTCAAAAAATTTGGCCCGGTATTTGCTGTATGGTTCGCGTACTAATGAATATTTCCGGCAGCCACTTCGCCATTTTCATCAAGAGTCCGATGCCAATGTTTTAATAAAATTGAAGAAGGCCTTACCTTCAATTTTCATTAAAATATCGGCAATTTCTTAAGCATGTGAATGGCTTCTAGGGCTCTGCTCGCATGTTGAAGGTTAGGGTCAGCTTTTCTACTTGGGGTCACAGATAAAAATGCTTCAGTGAAGCATTGATTTTATTGGCTGTAGTTCCTCGAGTTTCAATAGGAAAGTTTTGTCAAAATCCCCAAAAAAAGCACCATTGGCTTAACGATGAATATCTGGTAGTGCACAATCCACGGCCTCTATGGCGTTTTTATTTACCATTGTCGATTTATCTCAAAAGATTAGAACCAATCCTAAAACACCAATAGTGGTGTAGTCACACTCACTGTTGCCAGTATTTTGTTTACAACCACGGACAGATCCGACTGGGCTAGTACCCCACTTTCGTAGAAAATCAATACGTACATACGTTTGAGCAATGTGCTGTTTTCGCTTCGTTCGATGAGCAAGAGAGCCGGAAGCCCAACGGGTGGGTTTTTTTGTTAGTAGACAACTGGATAGACAAAAAATCCTAAAAATGTTTTTTGTGTTCTGTTGGTGTTTTCTTACTGTCTGCATTTATTTTTTAATAAATTCATCAAATGTACAGACATGAGGTTTCTGCTGATTTATTATATGTATAGATAAAATATTTTTATACACGATATTATGGGTCTATTACGTTTACAAGGCGGATATTAGCGCATAATCAAGACTCCTTATTTGTAAAAGTCGTTGAGATTCGAGACAGTGCGAGAAAATAAATTTCTCTTTCAAATAGTATTCAAAAATCTTTCTTTCGTCATAGCAATCCAGAAATCCTGCCTGTCTTTGAACTTGTCTATTATTCTAACAGAGATTTGATTTTGTCAAAGCATATTTAACGGCCGTCACAAAATATATCACAAAATCATATTTTAATTAATCTTACGAAGCAAAAAAAATTACAAATCAAGAACAGGCAATCTGTATTTTAATAGTCAAGTCTAAAAAATTAAATGTGACTTCTTTAATCTAAAAATGTTATTAAATTTATCAAACAATATCATTATCGTAGTTCTAAGTTTTATTTTAAGGAGTTCAAATAAATATGCACGTTAGAGTAAAAAAAAAGCTAGTAGTAGTAGTGTGAGTTTTTTTTTGGACAAGAGATGTTAGCCTCAGGTGGCAGTTACATCCAAATGCGAACTAATAATGGTGAGGGCAGAAGGAGCTCAACCCAAAAAGTAGTGTGATAAAAGTAATTGGCTTTTATTTGTATTTTTGAGTTAATAATATCTTTATTTAACAAACTTTTTTGCGCCATCTTTTATCTATTTAAGAGTATTTAACTAAACAATGAACTACTCTTTAGCTAAACTATTATTATTAATCAATTAAATTGTTCATTAGATCACATGTAAAATGGTTATTACGTATTTGTATATATATATACGTGTTGATACCATGAAGAATGATTTTAGGGTAGTTTCCAAAATTGTTCAACGGTTTTGGTTCACGCTAGCATAGGTATTCATATCAATCTAACCAAAAAGTAAAAACAAGCATTAATTTTGTGTGTCTCTTACTCATTTTTTATTACCCACACTCAATAAATTTAAATGTACAGCCATTTTTAATATATAATAAAATATACTACAATTTGACTGTTTTAAAGTAGACAATACGATGTCATACTAACAGTGATCAGGTCATTTGAAAGGAATATTAGAGACTAGCTTCTGCCCGCGACTTCGTCCGCGTGGAATGGTTACTTTGGGCTAACGTTAACTTCATCTCGCGAATTCGTTTACGTAAAAGGTGGAAATATTTTTAAATAATACATACGTTAAAGCTGTTTTAGGTACCTACATGACCCTTTTATTAGTAAGAGTAGAACATTTAACCTTAAGTAAAATAATAATAATAATCTTTATTGAAAACTAAATACATATGACAGTTGACATAGATGTCTTTGCCTCTTGAATTAGGTAATACCTGTGTTTCAAGAGACAGTTCCTTTCCGAAATACATAAATCTTGAACATCAAATTATTTTACAGTAACATACATTATAAATAATGAATATATATATATATATATATATATATATCTTACGTAATAAAGACTAATGATAAAGAAATCTATAATAAATGAATGAGTGAGAATTAACGTGTTAGTGAGCGCGCTCACACGTTGTGTGTGTGTGTGCGCGTGTGTATGTGTGTGTTGTGCGTTTGTTTGTGTGTGTGTGTGGTGTGCGTGTGTTTGTGTGTGTGTGCGTGTGTGTATGTGTATATGTGTGTGTATGTGTGTGTGTGTGTGTGTGGTGTGCGTGTGTTTGTGATGTAGTGTGCGTGCATGTATGTGTTTCTTTTTTTTTGTGTGTATTTGTAGTTACGCGAAGTAAGTATTTAAAAGTGATTCAAGTTTGACGTAATCCATATAATGCAATGTAGTACCATATAAAGTAATGCAAGTAAAAGTATTGGGTCTTATCTATACTTTCTATAGATATATACAATGTATGTATATTATACATACATACATACACTTACGCCTATTTACGATTACACATACTTTTAATGTGTATGAAATCGCTGTGTGGTAGCGGCTATGAATACTACCAATCCTCACTTTGCTTGTGGATGTCGTAAAAGACGACTAAGAGCCTTATAACGACTTGGGCCAACTCCATCTGATGCCGTTTGGTCAACAATTACATTCCTAATTAGGGTTGACGTCTGGCAGGCGGCCGGTCATAAAACTATTGCCAATAACTTTTATAATATGTACTATGAATGAAGAGTACTTATTGTATCGACCCCAAGTAATTGGGATAAGAGTAGGAGAATGATGATGATGATGACCTCTCGTGAACAAATCGCCAATTTGGTCCAGAAAAGGTCTTCCCCTTGTATTCGTCCCATTCACGATTGCTTTATATGTTTGCTTCGTCAACCTCTGCCCACTCATTATTTCTTCCACTTCGTGTCCAACCCACCTCAGCATACCAGCGCTCTTTTATAACATTATACCTAATTTTATCTTTCATACTTACATCACACACAGCTTACGAAGAGCTGTCAGCTCTACAGCATTTATTCTATTTTCATGTCTTCTCCGCCAAATCTTACTTTCACTGCCATACATGAGGGCAGGCACTAATACTTCCTATACTTATTATTATTATTTAGGATGTGTAAAGCCGACGGAAGGTCATGAGAAGAAAACAAAACTAAAAATGTAGTGTGTGCAGAAGTACTTTGAAATAACATTAGTTTGAGTTTTTATTTAATATAAGATTATAAGATCCAGTATTTTTATCGTAAATACGCGCCCAGTACTTGATCATTATTTTGCTGCGATGTTATTTTTAAACTGCGATATTTCCTAAGATATTCATTGAAATCAAATAATGTAAAGAGCAATTTTGTTTTAAATTAAATACTTGTGATGAATAACTCATTTATTTGGATAAGGATTAATATTATGTTTATAAAAACACCTTCGAAAATATTACATTATTTTAAAACAAATTTGATTAGCATAAAAAAGGTTATAGTGAGCCAATCTTAAAAGATAGACATATGCTGTCGCGGACTTTTATTTAGAACTTTGAAAGGGGAACAATTATGTAGTACATAATTTTTGCGCAACTTTTACCGTTTACGCAGCGGAAGCTCTCAAAAGGAAACATAAACCCGATTTTTACACATTCATCATTGTTGCTCTGCTCCTATTGGTCGCAGCGTAATGTTATATAGCCTAAAGCCTTCCTCTATAAATGGACTATCCAACAAAAAAAGAATTTTTCAAATCGGACCAGTAGTTCCTGAGATTAGCGCGTTTAAACAAACAAACAAACAAACAAACAAACTCTTCCGCTTTATAATATTAGTATACATAACGGTTTTAATTCGAAACTATTTTCTATTTCCAACTGTCAGATGATTTGTTACTCATTGTATCATTTCTAAACTGTTGTTTCATTCTTTAATTCTAATTGTTCAGAGTACCCGAAGTCGCAACAAAAATAATGTAGTCTATTTATGCATTTATGCTTATACTATTTTCGCTTCTACTTTTATAGAATACTAGCTTTTATCCGCAGCTTTGCTTGCGTTGAATCCTTTAAATAAATATCAAAGATATCATGCCTGTTAAAATAATTTATTTACCCTCCGTATTTTTTAATAATAGTTATCCTATGTCCTTTCTAATACCTCAAAGACTATGCCTAAGAACCAAAAGAAGCTGAAGGTGGGCAATATGGATATAGACAAAAAAAACTGGAAGGTGACGTTCCAGATTCTTGAAATAGGAGTGTGGTGTTGCTTTTTTTCAAAAAGGGCGATAAAAATCTCTTAAAGAATTACAGACGCATCTCACTGTTGAGGGTCAAACCCTGCTAAATCCGTTCGAAGCGACAACCCGCCCCGCAATGTACCTCTCCGCGCCGTGCGAGTGAGCCACCGGTACCCGGTATTTGTCGTCGATGGCCAGCATTTCAGTTTCCAGCCTATGAGGAAGTTTACTATGTGGAACCTTTGTTTCAGTCGAAACTCGGGCAGTGCCCAGAGACAGCGCTCTTCAGCGGTACTAAATCGGCTATCGTTATATCAAAGTATTGAAATGTTTGTATAAGAACGCCACAATGACAGTCCACTTCCGTGATAAGAATTATGGTCTCTAAAGGCCTACCCTCGTAACGAAGCTCAAAGTCGCTCAGCGTACTATGGAGCGGGCTATGCTTGAGATTTCTCTACGTAATAGAATTTGAAATATGGATATCCGTAGAAGAACGGCTGTAACCGACATAGCATGAAGAATTAGCATGTTGAAGTGGCAACAGGTAGGTCGCATCACTCGACGAACCGATAACTACTGGGGAAGAAAGCTTCTCGAGTGGCGACCATGTGTCAAACGACGTAAGGTGGAAGCCTACCGTAGCAGGTGGACCAAAGACAGGGGAGTCATCCGGCGATGAAGAGAAGAACTGGAGTCCCCCGTAGCAGGGCGGGGGACTGTGGAGGCGGTTGCGCCGCATCTCCAACGCTGGATTAATAGAAGGCACGGCAGTCTAAGCTTTAGGATGGTGGAGGGTCTTCGATAAGTAACTGCACAGAATTGGAAGAGAAGAGGCTCCAGGATGTCATGAGTGTGGCGCGCCAGTAGACGATGCGCGTCACACTCTGGAGATATGCCCCGCCTGGGGGCCCCAGTACCACGTCCTGTCGGCGGTCATTGAGAGAGACCTGTCGCTGCCGACCATCATCTCGAAGATGCTTGGCAGCGAAAGATGCTGGTCGTCGATGGCCTCCTTCTGTGAAGAGGTTATCTCTAAAAAGGAGGCCGCGGAGAGGGCACGCGAGGCAATCGCGTCCGCAGACTCGCTCCGCCAGCGGCGGCCAGGGAGGAGGAGGCGCCGGTATGCGCACCTTCTCTAGCCGCCTTGAATGGTGATAGGACGTGGCCAGAAGACCAAGCGTTGCGGCGTCGGGGATCGAATGTCAGTAGACGATCTCTCCGGCGTCCCGTAAAAACGCGGAAGGGGCTGCTGTGGTTGTAGTGGGTATTCCGGTCGGACTGTTGAGAAAAGTGCTGGGATTGGTTGGAGGCGAGCGGCACAGACTTTGTGGCGAAATATGAGGAAGGCTTATCTTCAACAATGAACGGAAAAGAACTGAATGACGATGATGGTGATGATGAATGACAATTATCAAGGATTTTTTCTCATTTGCATTCAGTCTTTTAAGTTTCACATTAGGAGGTATTAAGTATAGGAACGATGAGCTATGCTTCATCAGTAATGTACAATTGCTACATTTCACCTAATAAATGATTTAATTGTTTCAGCCATTACAATAATTATTAATTTTTAATATATTTTGCTTTCAGGTGAGCTCTCAGACATCTCGGGCTTGAACGAATTACAAAAGTTATTTGATAAATATGGTCCAATTGTAAGATTAAATGGTGTATTGGGGTTAGATACTATGTTGGTGTTGGGGGATCCAGAAATTGTAGCACACGTAAGTCATCTAACTATATTTTATTATCTTCCACCAGAGAGTCAACTCGATGAAAAGATAATATTTATCTAGTTTATGACCAAAATAATTAAAAGTAATTAAATTTAATAACAAACAATTGAATAGAGTAGTGGATGATATGGGATAAATCTTCAACCTATATGTATTTAGAGCTCACTTTTTAACTTAAGATAATTTTTTTAGGAATAAAATGGCTTAAAATAAATAAATTAACGTATTGCAGCTTTGTTTTTTTTTTGGATTTATTAATAACTAGTATTTCTATTTTTTTTTTTTTATTATACAACCAACTTTACTCGGACTAAATTGCCCAATATTATACATAATTGATAGCGCTGGTTAGTTTTTAAAACGATATTAAATATATCTTAAGTTATTTCAAGGTAGTGTAGCTTTTTGGTAATAAAAGAATATTGAAATCAGTTCAGCAGTTCCAGATATTAGTTCTTACATACAAACAAATTTTACCTCTGTAGTATAGTGTAGATTATTTACCTCTGTATCATAATCTTAATATTGTTCCCAGGTATTGAGGAGTGAAAACAAATTGCCAATTCGTCCTGGCTTCACTTCTCTTGAGTATTATAGAAAGGAGTACAAGAGAAGTAAAGGATATGACGTCCGCACAACGGGCTTAGTAACTGAGTAATATAAAGTTTTCGTAGATGTATCTTATACAGTTCTTTGATCTTTAATTTTAACGAGACGTTCTACTTTGGTAAAATTCAATTTTGGGGCAGAGTTTTATGCATATAAATTGAGTTATTATTTCTTCCTACCTAGGGAGTAATGTTTGTTAGCACTGTTAGGTACTAGTATTTGTTTATCTATAAATTATGATAAAAAAGCTCTGGTTCTTTAAGTATTAGTCTAATATTATCATCATCATCATCACAGCCCATAAATGTCCCACTGTTGGGCTCGGGTTTCCTCTGTAATGGGAGGGAAATTAACCTACTATACCGTGCTGGTCAGACGTGTTGGTATAGGGTTTTGTTTCGAGTTTTGCTTCTCTCGCATAGGTATTGCATGCGTTTTACATGGTGAATAGTATTCTTACTCCGTCACCACACGGAAAAGTCTAATATATTAAGATCAAAATCTCATCTCGTCATCTCAGCTCATATATGTTCCACTGTTGGGCTAGAGCCTCCTCCATAATGGGAGGGAAATTGATCTATTATACCACGCTAGTCAGAAGTATTGGTATATATACAAACCCTATGGTTTTATTTGGAGTTTTCCTTCTCTTTGCATAGATGTTATATGAATGCATTTTATATTCCTTAGCTGTCTCTTATGATCACCCACGGATAAGGTAAGGGGTGGTGAGATGAATTCGTACTCCGTCACTACACAAAAGAGCAAAATGTGTGTGTGTAATTTTACTTGGCATACGTCTAAGAAAAAAGATACGAAGCGTGATCATTCGTTGAATGAGAGTATACGATGTTGCTAAAATGAGTAAGTACGCCTAAATAACAATGAGAAGATGCAATTACTCGACGGATTAATAATTGTAGAGGAGAAGAAGTTCTTGAATGGTGATCCAGGATCGGATGAACTGTTATCAAATATACTAACGATGTACTAAATTATAGACATTTGTTGTATGCAGACGATATAAAAATAATCTCTGTGATAAATGACTGACACTGACTAATAATAGAAGGATTTTACGTTTTATATTTTTATAATACAGCCGTTATTTTTGATTTCAATTTTATAAAAACTCTGTTCTCTACATCAACCTTCAAAAATTGTACATAACTATAAAATTTTACGAGATTTTTTTTTGACGCCACCTGCGCTAAAGAAATAATCCTTCTATTGCGGGGACTTTACAAACATAATTAACGTAGATAAATTACACTTAGACTCAGAAGAACAGTTTGTGAATCACATGGAGTTGTTCTGCGTAGAAACTGAACTCACGACACTGGCACGGAGGATAGTATCTTAACTACTACGCCATCTGCGCAGCCACATTAGATATAGTCTATGCAAAAGTTAACTTACTTTAAATATGTATTATTTCGTATCTTGTGCATAAGATAAGCTTGAAGCTATTATTGTTATAAATAGTAGAAGTAGCGTATAGTTACTATTGTTCTAAAGAGTGTGTGATTTTTAAGAATCTTGTAAAGCTGACATTGTGAATTCAATGAAAACTATATAGATATTAAATATTATAATAATAAATAAAAAAAAACTAAATCCATACAAACGCAGACAAAAAATACTAGTACACAAAATTTACAATTGGATGCGACTGCCATTTTGAATCATTCCATATTAGAAGAACCTGTAGCAAACGTTCAACAAATCAGTGAAAATTTACCTCGGCAAACAAAAACCAAATCGTAAATCAAAATTTCTACGACAAAACAAAAAGTTAATACATCTAGAAAGATATGTATTTTAAGCAACAATAACAAAAATAACATAACGTCTATTGCAGAAAATGTCATTCAAAATAAAACGGAGATATGTCATTACATACTACCGCACTGTAATATGATTCAGTTAATACATAATATACATAATAAAATAAAATCATTCACAATGAATGATTTTTGTATTATACTATTAGGAAAAGAAGAGTTCTACACCACATATAATCATAATGAATTGTTAATTTCTTTAAGGACTACTATAGAAAAAATTATACACACAAATATCATTATATGTACACCGACATATAAATATGGGTACTATACAAATATGTTTAATAGTAGAATAGAAAACTTTAATAATCTGTTGGGTTCTGATATTATTACACACAAGTATGCATATTTCCTAGATTCAAACAAAAATTTAGTCTGTGATTACTCAATGTTCCTTAAACGTAATGGACTGCTAAATAACTACGGCATGCGAATTATATTTGAAGATTTAAATAAATTAATAGAAGAAATTATGAATTATAATATAGAAGAATCAAAATTCCAATGTGTCGATTCGGTACATAATCAGTTTTTTCTATGAAAATTGTATACATATTATGCACCAAAATATTTCAGGCCTCTTGAGTAAATCAGACGCACTTACGGTCTGCTTAGAAGAACTAATGACTAAGGATGTGACAATCGACGTTATCTGCGTAACCGAACATTTTATTATGTCAGGTTTTGAACTTTATCTCGCAATACCTAACTACCGACTAGCCGCGTGCTTCAGTCGTAGAAACATCAAACGAGGTGGTTCTTGCATATTGGTAAAAAAGGGTCACCAATGGAAGGAAATTACAGAAATATGTAATTTTTCAATAATTAATATATTTGAATGTTGCGCTATTCAGATGACTCAATGTGATATTATTGTTATTTGTATGTATAGAGTCCCTTTATCTAAAAATTTAAAAACATTCTTCGACCAACTAGAGAGGCTACTACATTTCATTAAAAGTAAATACGGCAAATCCCGTGTTGTATTATGTGGGGATTTCAATATAGATATCTTAAAAAGAAATAACATTGTATCAGAACTAGAATGCTTATTGCTTAATTTTGGTTTTAATTTAGAAATAAATCAGGCAACTAGGTTAAAAAGTGGTACATGTATCGACAATTTCGCACACAATCTAGGTATTAAATGTAAATATGAAATTATAGATTTTGCTCTGTCTGACCACACCTCCCAAATATTGAAGTGCCCTGTTGATAAAGTATGTTTAATTAATCAATGGTATATAAAACGTCGTGAATATAGTAAATGTAATATGAACAAATTTAAAGACTGTATGAAAAATATATCTTTCTCAGAGATATATACACTAAGCGATCCAAATCAAGCTTTTAGTCTTTTTATAGAAACTTTTTCTTTATTTTATCATTTGTGCTTTCCATTTCGTAAAATAGCAATGAAAACCCACAAGAAACCGCAATGGGTATCACGTGGTATTAGAATTAGTAGTAAAAAAAAGAGATCTCTACTATGGTATTACAGATCTAAGCCAACTAACATAAATAAACAAAATTTAAAAAAATATAATTATATACATAAAAAAATTATAAAATTAACACAGCTTGCTCAGAATTCTTATAAAATAAATACATCTTTGAATAAAACAAAAGCTACCTGGGATATTATAAACAATTCAAAATTTATAATACCCAGAGAAGGTATATCACGTATTATGATCGGTGATAAGATAGAAACTAATCCAGTTTTAATCGCTAAAACTTTTAATAATTATTATATTGAAAAAATTAAACCACTAGCGGTTAAAGGTAAAAATGTCACATCTAATATACCCATACAAAGCAACTCTTTATTCATGGCACCCAGCTCATATTATGATATACTAAAAATAATAAAATCACTGAAAAATACCAATAGTGTGGGACATGATGGTATTACTACAAAGGTTATTAAATATGTAGCTGATAGCATTAGTCATCATTTAAGTTATATATTGAATCTGTGTATTTCTGCTGGTATATACCCAAAACATTTAAAGAGAGCTATAATAAAACCACTAAAAAAAAATGTGAACAATCAATACTTAGAATCTTTCAGACCAATTGCACTTGTGCCTGTTCTTTCAAAAGTATATGAAAAATATATTTATGAACAGGTATATAAATATTTAGAGAAGTATGAGATTCTTACTGATAATCAAAAAGGATTTCGTAAAGGTAAGACCATAAACATGGCAATTTATGATTTCTTAAATGAGGTTATAGTAAATGTAGATAAAAGAAACCCAGTTTGTGCAGTGTACTGTGATATGACACAGGCTTTTGACTATGTGGATCATGACATTTTACTTAATAAACTAAATAAGTATGGTGTAAGGGGGAATGTTTTACAATTAATTGAATCTTATTTAAAAGACAGGAAGCAGTGTGTACAAATAACTAAATTTAATTGTGAAACTAAACAGGAGCATATCTATAGATCTAAACAAAGAACAGTATCATATGGTGTTCCACAGGGAAGTGTCTTGGGACCGTTGCTATTTATAATTTATATCAATGACTTACCTAAAATAACTACCAATAGCATGACCCTTTTCGCAGATGATAGTACGGTAACTATTAGCTGTTCTAGTAATGAAAATTTTGAAGCTAAAATAAATTCTACTATAAGTTCAATAATTACATGGCTGTATAATAATAACTTAAGGATAAATCTGGATAAAACGAAAATTATGTTCTTCAGTCAAAGATTAGCAGTAAACAACGACTTTAATATTTCTTTCAATAATAATGCTATAGAGCAAGTATGCACAAGTAAATTCTTGGGGCTTTTAATAGATAGGAAATTAGATTGGAAAGCACACTTAGAATCTTTAAGCACACGTATGAATAAAGCAGCTTATATGTTACATAAAATAGCACCAATATTAGGGGTAGATGCCAGATTAACCGCATATCATGGTATAGTTGGCTCAATTCTGAGATACGGTGTTATATTTTGGGGGAACTCTACCAATAAAGAAATTATATTCAGGTCACAAAAGAGATGTGTTAGAGCTATGTTTGGATTAAAGCCATCTGACACTTGTCAACCATACTTTATAAAACATAAAATATTAACTCTTCCATCACTTTATATCTTCGAAGTAGCTGTTTTTGTAAAAAGTAATCCACAATTATTTAAAAAAATGTCAGATTATAGTACGCGTAATCGACGTGACAACGATAGATTGTGTGTAAGAATGTCAAATACATCATTAATGCACAAGAGCGTATATTGTATGGCGCCGCTTATATATAACAAATTGCCAAGGCCCCTAAAAAATGTTACTTCTTTTAATACATTTAAAGACAAACTTAAAAAATATTTAATTGAAAAATGCTACTATAATTTAACAGATTATATAACTGAATTGATTTAATATTTGTTTTAAAATTTAATATTATATAAGACTTTTGCTAAATACTATTTGTTAAATGCTTGCAATTATGCCATTTAGGATCTAAAGTCCTTGTCATAAAACATTTGCACACCTATTATTGGTATAATATGACTGAAACGTTCATGTAAATATATATTGTCAACTTTATATTACTCATATTTTAGCAAATAAATTATTCTTATTCTTATTCTTATTCTTATATTTCAAGGAAGAGTTAAGTTAGAGTAAACGAACGATGGTGCATATTAGAATCCTATAACAAGTTTTGGTGCAGTGATATAGATATACGAGTATCACGAGTTGATCTAATACCTTTAAACGAGCAATTCTCGTATGTATACATAATCAGAATCTCGGAAACGGCTCCAACGATCTTTATGAAATTTAGCATGCAGGGGTACCGGAAGTGATAAATCAATAAGGAATAAGGGTTTCATTAATGACAAATACTGTTTTAGCAGTATTTTCAGGCAACAAATAATTATATTTTTCATGGGCTGAAAACTATTAAAATACTAAAGCAAGTTTTGAGGATGTTATTAAGAATAGACATAGCTCAATTAGAAAATCGAGTAGTCTAATCCAGAGAGCGCAGGTTCGGATCCTTATTAGTTTTACCCTTTTCTTTAATTTTTACCCTATAAATTTGTATTGCATCAAAATAAATAATGAATTATATATTGAAATATATCTTTCAAAACACATTAAAAAGAAAATATCAAACAAAGTTATGTCATTCTGATTTTCTTATTAAATTGCATTTAATTGAATATATATATATATATATATATATATATATATATATATATATATATATATATATATATATTGTTAGTAAGAGTAGAGCTAAGATAGACATTAATGAAAAATTGTTTACAAAACTTTGTTTTGTTCAAAAAGCGATAACGGTTATTCGATCCAACACTGAAGATAATTGTTAGTCCGTAGCTTGGAGTTAATTTAAGCTTTTACGAGTCTTGTAGTATTCAATAAAATAATTTGCCTTTTCTCTAATTATAATAAATTGTTATGGTAGACAGGGAGAATTATGGAAAGAATTGAGAACTACAGTTAACCCAGTGATGTTACAACCGAAGATCATCAAGCTATACTGCAATGCCATTGATGAAGTAGCGATGGACATGATAAAGAGGTATTCGTTAACTTGGATGTCAATAAAATTTAACATTGTTTTATCGTCGATAACATCCTTATTTGTTAGCCGGTCGATGTCTGTCCAGTTTATACCTAACCAAATAAAAATTGGTGACTGGTGATATACTTTTATCTCGGCTCATGTTTTTTCCGCAGCTAATACCAAACCTTCTTCAAAATATAAAGAATATCGACCAACTGTACCACGCTGGATAGACGTGTTGGTGTAGGGTATTTTGTTACGAGATTTTTTTCTCTTGCATTGGTGCCATATGCATGTCATAAACTCTTATGATCCTTACGAGCGAGACAGTGGACACGAATTATATGCTTAGTCCGTAAAAATCATAGCGATTTTTTAACTGTTTTTAACTATAATCATAACGAGTTGATATCTATATATTAACAGGAATTCTTCTGAATAATTCATAATACTAGTCGCGAACAGTATTTTTTCCCACGCCACGTTGACAGCATTACCATTTCTTAAAATAGGTAATTAACTTATTAACTAACTTAACTTCCGTAGTCGAAATTCACCACAATATTCTATGATATAATTTTAACCTTATATTCTTTTCATATTCATTTTTTTTGAGCTACACATTCAACTCTTTCATGTTCAAGTTTTAAATTTTATATGAATATAATAAATTTGAAATATATACCTATCTAGCTTTTTAAACATTTTAGTTTTTATTTTAACATTATGAAATTATATACAAATTTACATACAAAATTTTAAATAATGCGTTATTTATAAAACCTTGTTTACCAGAAACAAATGATTGTCCCACTTGTGACAATATTGTTTACCTTGTAAACATTTTTTTTATAATATTATCCGTTATAATTTACAGGATGAAATCTGTTATAGACGAGAAGAATATGCTTCAAAGTAGTTTTCGTCATGAGATGAACTTATGGGCATTGGAATCAATTGGTACCGTAGCACTTGGGCGTCGTCTTAATTGTTTAGATACTACATTACCCAAAGGTTCTCTACAGAATGAACTTATTAAGTGCACTTATAATTTCTTTGATATAGCGAATGAGCTTGACTTTAAACCAAGTATTTGGAAATATTTGCCAACCCCAATGTTCAAAAAAGCTATGAAATTATATGAGCGTCATGAAACGTAAGTTGTTTTGTTAAATCATTCTAAAGAATATTTATTCATCTAAATATTAAACAAGCAACTTTTTTTTCTATCAACTATTTCAATATTGTTTTTATATGGTTACATTCATTTTTGAACGTAGTTGTAAAGCAACATAAGTATCATTAAAATGGACACATTAAATACGTTTGTTGGACTAAAAAAGTTGTAAAGCGATACCTATTGTTACAATAATTCTAACTACTCAACAACAGTTGGGGATCTTTCTAAGAATCCATAAAAAAATTAAAGAATCTTTTTAAAGAATAAGAAAGTTAATATTGACTAATGGGCATTTTAATTCAATTCCTATTTTAAAATTTCTTTTAGAATTATAAAATATTTTATAAGACAGAGTATGGAGCAGTTGAAATCAAATAATAGTTATAAAGCAGATCATGAAAAAGGAGTGTTGGAGAAATTGCTTGAAGTTAGTGAAGAGACCGCCGTTGTTATGGCTGGAGATATGTTGTTTGGAGGCGTTGATACAGTAAGTGATATATAATAAGTATTACTGGAAAGTAATATCAGATATTTAATTTACAGGCTATCGTTATTGTGTTTATAGGTTATTGAAAAATAATATAGAATTATGCTAACACATAAGTTAAATCACTGAATCAAAGCTTTAAAATTATAAAAGAAAACAGGTAGTTTACAATCGCCAATTATGCACAGAGCATTTGTTAAAATTTGCTATCATTCTCCTACTCTTATCCCAATTACTTGGGGTCGATACAATATGTCCTCCTCTTTCATAGTACATATTGTAGAAGTTATTGGTAATATTTTTATGACCGGCCGCCTTCCAGACGTCAACCCTTCCTGGGAATGTAATTGTTGACCAAACGGCATCAGATGGAGTTAGCCCAGGCCGTTATAAGGCTCTTAGTCCTCTTTTACGACATTTACGAATAAAGTAAGGGTTGGTAGTACTCAAAGCCACTACCACACAGCCGTTATTAAAATTTGTTAATTGATTTAAATACCTTCTTTGGTAATTTTAGATTCCACTGTATAGGGCATAGGCATTCTTTTCGTATGCGGAACAATTACTTTTGTGAACTAATAAAGCTTATCGTGTAGCGGTTTTTTTTTTTATTTAAGTGGTAGCACCCTGCACTAAGGATATTCTTGTATTGCAGGGGACTTTACAAATATATGATTAACGGACACAAATTACACTCATACTCAGGACATCAATTTGTAGGTCGCACAAAATGTTCTCCTGTAAGGGAATGGAACCAATGATACTTGGCACGGTAAGTCGGTATCTTAACCACTACGCCATCTATGCAGTCGGTAATATAGCTATTTATCGAAATCATATGTCGTATTTGCCAATCTACTGGTGATTATATCTTTACCTCGACCATACACTTCTCGTGGAGAGTTCAATAATCGATTGTAATAGGGCGATGGGATGAATTGTATTCATAAAACGATTAAAATTAAAAATAGAAATATATTACACACTATTTTTTCCTAAAAATAAATATATATAAATATTTAGTTGACACAGAAAAGTCGTCCCTAAATTTAGGCTTCATGACTAAGATCAAAATCACTCAGCGTGTAAATGAACTAGCTATGCTCGGGTTTTCTCTGAACATACATAATACGGATCATACCATAGAGTTATATGTAGGTATAGAGAAGCTATCCCGAATAAATATTTTGTTCCATTTTGGTAACAGTTAAACTAAAGTCCGCTGCAGCGCTAAAAGAATAAATAGGCAATCTAACGCGAACATTGAAGCACACAGCGCTAGATCGCTTTATAGTTGTAACTTTCTCGAGACCAAAACGTCGTAAGATGTAGGAATTTCATGCGCACTTACGCGTTTCGTTCAACGTTATGTAACAAAGTTTGTTTTTATAGATGTTACACCGCAGAAGTGACACAGTTTTTGTACCTACAAACATTCATTAGAACTCATACAGCATTCTCTATTTCAAAGATTCAGTAGTTAAATAAATAAAAATAATAGCAAATTATAAAAGAAAATGAACTATTATATGTTTATATAAACTTTGCTTTAACATACGACAATAGTTTTGAATATCCGTGTGATGACGGAATAAGAATACAATTCATCACTACCTGTCTTGGTCGTGGATATCGTAAAAGGTCACTTTTAAACGATATAATATGCATATACTACTATACTATCAAGAGAAGGAAAACTCGAAACAGAACCCTATACCAACCTGTTTGATCTTTGACAAATAAGTATCAACTGATAACACAAACTAAAGGAAAAAGAATATAAATAATCAAAATACTTTCTAGACACTACGTCAAGTCTGTGTTTAGTCACACATTTTTACCTCCAACCAGTGTAATTGAACATCTGCGGGCTTTAGTCTATTTTCAAAGATGGCGTGACATTTAAATGTAGAATATTTTTTTTTATTGTGCTAATTCGATATTATTACCTATTTGTACACTTTAACAACAAAACATTTTACTTAGTTAAATAAAGAATTTTTTCACATCCACATGTGCAAGTTTTGATTGGTATTATTCGAATTATCGTATTAACAACGCTGCTCTGTATACACCCACAGTCCATGATGGTCGCAGTCACACTAAAGTAAGGTGTACGGATTGCAGTACAGCTTAGTCGAACAAAGCAAGTGTTCGGAACGCGAAATCTAGTACGTAGTACATATATATCGATGGATCATACATAATACGAATTAGAAGCACGGTAGTGACCGCTATAACACAGATTAGCATATTGAAGTGGTAATGGAAAAGCCATATTGCTCGAAAAACCGATAGTTGATGATGAAGAAAGGTTCTCAAGTGGTGACTGCGTATTGGACGACGTAGAATCGGACGTCCGTCCACCAGGTGGACCGATGACTTGGTGACTTGTTGAACTTGGGACTTGATAGATGCTGGCAGCACAGGACCGCACTTTATGGTGAAGTATGAGGGAGGCCTGGCTGTCTGCAGTGAGTGGCAAAAAGCTGAATGTATCGTCATCGTTATCTTCCATATTTATTTACCAAGTTCAAGTCATCTATCATGGCTCTTAATAGACGCTTATACATTTTTTATTTGTTCTTTTATAATATATTGCTTACAGGCATCAAATACCATGATCGCAGCCCTTTATCAATTAGCAACACACCAGGATAAGCAAGTAAAATTAAGAGAAGAAATATTATCAAAATCTGAAAAAAGACCCTATCTCAAGGCATGCATTAAAGAATCAATGAGGTTAATGCCAGTTGTCGCAGGAAACGTCAGAAAAACTACTAAAGAGTATAATTTTAGGGGCTACGGGATTCCTAAAGGTGTAAGTGATAAATACATAACTACAAATGGAAAATTGTGGGTTTATAAAAGTAATTAAAAATATCTGGCAATAATTCATTACAAAATGGGTTCAGAGGCGAACGGTGACAGACGATTGCCTAAGGCAGTGATTGCTATTGCATGAAAGTGTTATTCTGATTATTGAACATGAGCTGGCGATAACTTGAAAATCAGCTTCAACGCTTATAACGCTTATCTTTCCCAATTTAATGACGATAACTTATTAGATTATCATCTCAGCTCAGATATGTTTCATTGTTGGACCTCCTCCAAACGGAAGGGGAAATTAATCTGCTACACAACGCTGGCCAAACGTGTTGGTATAAGGTTCCGTTTCAAGTTTTTCTTCTCTTACATAGATGTTATATGCATTTTATATCCCTTAATCGTTTATTATGAACCACGAATAAGATAGGGGGTGGTGAATTGTATTCTTACAAATACTTACTTACTGACTTGAAAGTAAATACTATCGCGTTTATATTTGATTTTTAACTTCCCTACATTTCGAACTAAGGTTTCAATTAAGGTGTTTCACGTCCAACAAATCATCGTTGTTACTACTGTTGAACTTGAGACACCTTAGTCCTCCTTGTAAACGTCGAGAAATTAAAAATCAAATACAAACGCGATTTTTAAAAATAGTTTTATTTCAAATGTTTAATACTCGCGTTAACGTCAGAAATCATTATCTGACCAGCGCACAGTGGGAAAATCGCGTATGTTTCGTCTCAAAACTCCGTATCTTAGTTGTTTCAAAACTAAATGAGCTGTAATTTTGCACACATATACTTGAATGTTTAAGGTTTAAATGAAATAACTTTGATTTTAAAAATTCTGTTTATAAATTAATTTAAAAAAATAAAATAAAAAAGAGATGCATTATATAAGAAAAAAATACAAAATATGCTTGTTTAATTTAGATAAAATGGTAGAACATAGTACCAAACTAGAAAAAAAAAATCATATACACAATTCAGCAAGCTCCTACAGATTTTCATTGACAGCAAGAAGGGCCTTGGCTTCATCTAATAGTTCTTTCGATATTGTTTCTGAGGTATTTCTCAAACTTGATATATATGGATCAGAAGTGTACAATAAGGTATGGAACACGTCTTCATTGGTAGCCGCTCTTGAACACTTTCTAGAATGATGCAGTCTAAACTTTTTGTAATCCTTATTTCGGGATTCTTGCGCGTCTTCGGACAATTGACCGATAGGTAAAATATCATAGTACTCAATGATTTTTTCGCCGTGAATAAGTATTTTATGTATGGAAGAAGGCATATAATACCAATTATAATTATTTACGTATAGTTGGGCTGTACTATATGCGTATTCACCGAAGTTTTTTGAATCAATAGCCATACCAGATGACATAGTTTGTAGTATTATGTACATTCGTTTTATAAGTTTTACGTCTACACCTGTAATGTTTGCAGAGCACGAGTAATTCTGAAAAAATGTCCGAGCGGTGTTTCCGTCATTACTATTTCCAGTGCCTTGACGAGGTTTATCGACAAGCAGTCCCATTTCTTCCCTAAACCGCTTTTGCACCAGTTTTTTCTTTTCGTCTTGATTTTTTTTTTCAGTTGTAGTAGCTGACCACTTTTCAAAAGACAAGTTATAGGAAATGTGTAAGGTCATCTCCATACTCCTAATCCAAGCATGTAGTGTTGACAGTCCGTATTGAAATGAACTTTCGTTAACATCTCGTGTCCTAACTGCCTCTAAGTTATTCATTTGCCGAGGAGTAGCTCCAAAAACTGTACAAGAAGCGCTCGAACGAGTTTCAGTTAAAACTTGTGCCACTTTACCATCAATCATGGTTAAAAATAGGTCATGCGTAATTTCGATTACCTCACCCTTCTTATTTTTCAGGGAAGGAGACAGTTTTTTTTTTATCGTTGATATCAGCCACAACAGACGTGGTTTTTTCAGGAGTTTCTCTGGCAAACTCTAACAATATAGGTCTGCAATATCTAACAGATGAGCAGGTTTCATTCTTCCAAAAAACAGTATTAGTTGTCTCATCTATGAGTCTAATGGGTACAAGTGAAGCAATAAAAAGGTTTGTATCTGATATAAAATCGCTTTCTTCGGGCAAAACTTGCTTGTATTCACTCTGCCCTGATGACCCGTCACAACCCCATTTACAGAATAGTTTCAACTTTCTTAAACCGTTTTTATAAACTGAACCAATTTGTAATATACGTGCCACAGTATGATCTAACAAGTCTTGCAGATTCACTTTTGCACTTATGTTAGTAATGGTTATGCTCGAATCGGGTGGGTAACACATCTTCTTCGCTTCGAGTAAAGTTGGATAAGAAGGAAACACTGAGCAGTTTTGGTCCTTCAAACAAAGTCGAAGTTTCCCATACTGTTCTTTGTTAAGGTCTAAGTCAATAAATGTCCGTAGTGCTTCTTCCTTTGTAAAAGGTGTAACGTCTTCAGGGTTCTCAGTTATATATTTAAGAAATTTGTTCTTATCATTTCTTGATGAAGTTCGTATAATATTAACGATTGTGGCCTCCTCCGTCTCACCCATAGACCGTAACTCTTGAGCATATGCATTGAGCACACAGTCCAGTCCGTACTCTTGTATCAATTCCATGTTTTTTCGTTTCTTTGTTTTTTTCTGAAGATGCTTCGTATGGTTTCGAAGGTCTGCCACCACCACCACTTCCAGGCGTTTTAGGGTCAGTAACTGTGACTCGACACTCTAGTGGAACACGAAATTGACCATCTAACCAGTTGGCGTTCTTACTTTCAAAGCGTTCTTTTATTCGAGATACATTTCTCCAGCGTTCGTTAAATTTAGATAACAAGTTTCTTTGAATGTAGGAGACCACAGTAGCCATATCCTCTGGTGAAAGATTGAAATTTTCTTGTATGTAGTCTTCTATGTTATGACCATTTATCAATAAATTGCACAACTCTCGTTCGCTATAAACAAATTCACCCATTTTTCAAATCAGTCAACTTCTGCCAATATTTGAAAATAAGTGCTTTTGCTTTTTAGGGCAACTGAATGTCTAACCAACAACTCAGAATGTTTCAAGGTTCGCCTTCCTTTTATAGGCCAATGAAATAGTGATATGTGCAAAAACTACTAACTTGCACTCTTCCCATAACCTGTTTTCAATTTGACCTTAATAGATAATAAGTGACCATAAATTATCAAGTAAAGTGGTCAAAACTGTATCAAAACCACAAAAACTGCACTGTAATCAATTCGACCTTAATAGATACACAATAATTTTATGAAAGATAAAACAAAATTGATATTTTTTTTTATTACGCGATATGTTTTGGCCCCGTGTGTAAAAAGGAGCAAGTATGAGCAAAATTTTTTTTTCGCCTTGCATTTACTAATGTATAAAGATCTTAAAACAATAAATATCTCAACAGCGGCAAGCAGCGGTAAAGGGTAAAAGTCTCGTTAAAAAAAATGAACACTAAAAATATACCATCTTAAACTATGTTGGTTAATTGTATTTTATTAAACCAATATTTATAATATTAATTATGAAGCGTTATGAGGAGATCATAAGCATTCCAATAATACTTGTATATTTATATGAAAAACTTCTGAGTAATGTGGCGTTGAATTGTAGTAACGTATTGCGTCAAAATTACGTTATTAAACATGAGTTAGCTTTGATGCCTATTTATATAGGTACATTATGACTAACTGAAAAAAACTAAAAAATTGCGAAAAGAAAGCTTATTTATTAGACTATATTAATTTATTAATTTTAATAGCAAGAAGAGTGTGTAAGAGAAAAGTATGCAGAGGGTGTCCGAGAACGGCTGACGATGGCAAGCCAGCCGCAATCGGACATTGAAGAATGCTGGAGAGTATTGAAAGAGAGTATGGTAGATACAGCGAAAGAAGTATGTGGAAGTTCAAAGAAGCATAGAAACACAAATGGTGATGCATGGTGGGATGCGGAAGTGGCAGCTTCCGTAGAGCAAAAGAAGAAAGCGTGGCTGGACTATGTCTCTTCTTTGAATCTGAATGACAGTATGACTGAACAGAAGAAAGAAATATATCGGCAATGTAAGAATGACACCAAGGCCTTAGTGAAAGAGAAACGTGATAGAGCAAGTATGAGTGCAGAAGATAGGCTGACTAAAAACTTCGAGGGTAACACCAAACTCTTTTGGAGGGAGGTGAAGAAGTCTCGGGGTGGTTGGTCAGCCTTCAGAATGAATAAAATAAGGTCTAAAGGTGGAGACATTCTTACACAAACACAAGACGTGTTAAGCCGATGGAGTGAATATTTTGGCGATATGTATGCGGATGCTACGGTTGGCGCCGGTGTTGGATGTGGTTTAGTAGATCAACATTCGACAACGGCGTCCTCCGATGGCATCAGTATGGATGAAGTTGAATGGGCGATAAGAAGTTTGAAAAATGGTAAGGCAGCGGGCATTGATATGGTGTCTGCCGAGATGATCAAGCTCGGTGGCTCTTGTGTCTGGGAGGCGTTCCTGTTGCTCCTCAATTTATGTTGGAGCTCGGGAATGGTTCCCAGGGACTGGAATAGCGCAGTCATCGTGCTTTTGTTTAAAAACAAGGGTTCACGTTATGACTGCGCAAATTACAGAGCCATAAGCTTGACCAGTTTGGCAGCAAAAGTGTATGGAAAAATTATTGAAAGGAGAATGAGGATGGTGTCCGATGGTTTACTGTGTGAGACACAAGGAGGTTTCAGGAGTGGTAGGGGATGCATGGATCAAGTGTTCTCTCTGCGCAACATTGTGGAGAAACATCTGGCTCTAGGTCAGAGGGTTTTCTGCAGTTTTGTGGATCTGGAGAGAGCATTTGACACGGTTGTACGAAAGGAACTTTGGGACATTTTACCGGAGTATGGTATTAACGGTAAACTGCTACAGGCTGTGCAGTTCAGTTACATGGGCTGTAGAGCCTGTGTGCGGCTGGATGATGGAATGTCGCCTTGGTTTGACGTCAATATCGGCGTTAAGCAGGGGTGCGTTCTGTCAGCCAGGCTGTTTATCATATATCTGGATAAATGTCTCCAAAGGTTGAACGATATGAATGTGGGAGTCCAGATGGGCGACTCAGTGGTCACTGCTCTGCTTTATGCAGATGATGCAGTCCTGCTGGCACAGTCAGCGACTGACCTGCAGACCCTAGTCGACACAATGACAGAAGATTGTAAGAAAAGGGGTCTACGCGTGAATGTGAGCAAAACCAAAATAATGGTCTTTGAAAGAGATAAAACCAGAACAGATGTAAGAGTAACAATAGGTAATGATGTACTAGAGCAAGTGGATGAATTTGTATATCTTGGATGTGGATTTAGCCGAGATGGAAGGTACACCACTGATATAGAGCGAAGAGTGAATGCGGGAAATAGAGTGAACGGAGCGTTGGGGCAACTTTTCGGCAGCCACCACCTCAGCCAGAAGGCACGTGTAGCAATACATAACGCAGTGCTTGTCCCAACATTTGTGTTTGGAAGCGAGAGTTGGGTATGCAGAAAAGAGTATGATAGTAAAATTAATGCGGTCGAAATGCGATCTCTGCGGAAAATCTGTGGAGTTAGGCTGACCGATCGCATTCGTAACGACGACGTAAGAGAGCGAGTAGGTATGAAAGAGAGTATTGGTGTAAAGATGCGAAAGGGAATGCTCCGATGGTTCGGACATGTGGAAAGAATGCCGAACGAACGCCTGGTTAAGAAGATATACAATGCGAAAGTGGAAGGATGTAGGTACCGAGGGAGATCGAGACTAACCTACCTAGACCAGATCGGTCATGTACTGAAGGAAGGTGGAGTCAAGAGTCTCCGAAACCGGCGAGCGTGTATGAAGAGAATTATGAATGTTGAGGAAGCGAGTGAAGTATGCAGAGATAGAGTTCTCTGGCACTCTGTTCTCTCTGCCTACCCTGCAAGGGATATGGCGTGATGATATGTATGTATGTATTAATTTTATTCTATTACAACGCCTTTCACATGAAATGGTTTTGAGACGGCTTTGTATGGGGCTTGACCATAGTACAGCGTCTCCTTTATATAAATCTAAATCATTTCTTATCAAATTAGAGTAGCTCAAGTAATTTAGTAATTTGTAATTTGGTATCAATATTAATATAACTAGGCTTATAGATAGAAAGAATACGAAATATTAAAAAATCTAAATTATTATCGAGGTTAAAATATTTAATACTAGCTTCTGCCCGCGGCTTCGACCGGGTAAAATGTTACTTTCCTAAAGTTATTCATCCCCTAATTTTATTTTTCCCCTTAAGGGTAATTTCTTTACAAAATATCAATGTCATATTTATTTATATCTAATCAAGAGCAATAAAATAAGTTTCAAGCTTTAAAAATGACGATAGTTCCTTAAAACTTTTCATTCCCCTTTACAACCCTTTTTTGCATTAAAAAGTAACCTTTGTTCTTTATCAGGCTCTAGACTATCTGTGTACCAAATTTCATTTAGATCGGTTCAGTAGTATTGGCGTGAATGAGCGACAGACAGACAGAGTTACTTTCGCATTTATAATATTAGTAAGGATAAGGATTCGTAATAAGCATCACATTTTTCACCGTAACTTGAATAGATGGCGTTGTGTCGAGCTAAGTACTTAGTACTTAGGCACTGGCTTCTTGTTTACCTACTGATGACGTAACACCCAATTAATATGAGTGTAAATGTAAGAAAATAAAATAAAGGCCAAGTATTTTTTTAAACTTAAAGATTTAATTTAAGGCAAATCGAAACAGACAAAACAAATATAATTAAATTTAATTAATTCCATTTTTTTTAGAAATATATGTAATTTTGTAAATAATATTTATAAAAAATAAATAAAACAAACGAGGCTCAAGGTAGTCTGTTTCATCGCTAAGATCTAACCGGTGCCAAGGTTTATTGAGTTCCTTTAATTACACTTGTTAAATAAATTAAAAATATTAATCTTTTTTTAACCGACTTCCAAAAAGGAGGCGGTTCTCAATTCGAACGCTATTTTTTTATTGTATGTGTATTACGCAATAGCAACGCCAATTATGGATGGATTTTTATAATTCTTTTTTGTTAGAAAGAGGATACTGTAAGGGTGGTCCCATATCCAGGGCATCAAGATCTGATGCTGAAATCTGGAGAAATCGAGGGGAATTCTTCAAAATGTTGGGCAAACATGCTGTTTCTGATGCCTCTATACATAATTTAGTTTGAATATTTGTATATGGATCTCCATATATAATCTTATCTTTAATCTATCTTATCTTTATAATATATAATTTTATCTTTATGATCTTTAGCTAATGGTAAAACAACAATGTTACTAAGGGGTAAAATAAGGGTCAAGGGATGAACATTTATATGGAAGTTCGTCATTTTCAAAGTTAGAAGTACGAAATTTCGCACACCTGCATCTTTTTAGAAATAAAAGAATACATATAATAGCGTTTTTTCAAAGTTTCACTACTAAAGGGTAGTGTAATAGTGTAGTGTAGTATAAAATAGGTAAAAACAAGTGAAAAAAATGTAAAATATCTTTTCTTTTCATGTATATTCATTACTTTTTTAAATTTGATATATTTTTTTTTCATTTTTAGGATCTTTGCGTAGGTTAGGTAGGTACTGCGTCAGCCGCGTGATGTTTGTAAAGTAGAGAAACTGTCCTTGGCTGGCACCGACTCCAAAAAAATTGTACTTGTACATACATAACATCACGCCATGTCCCTTGCAGGGTAGGCAGAGAGAACAGAGTGCCAGAGAACTCTATCTTTGCATACTTCACTCGCTTCCTCAACATTCATAATTCTCTTCATACACGCTCGCCGGTTTCGGAGACTCTTGACTCCACCTTCCTTCAGTACATGACCGATCTGGTCTAGGTAGGTTAGTCTCGGTCTCCCCCGGTACCTACATCCTTTCACTTTCGCATTGTATATCTTCTTAACCAGACGTTCGTTCGGCATTCTTTCTACATATCCGAACCATCGGAGCATTCCCTTTCCGATCTTTACACCAATACTCTCTTTCATACCTACTCACTCTCTTAGGTCGTCGTTACGAATGCGATCGGTCAGCCTAACTCCATAGATTTTCCGTAAAGATCCTATTTCGACCGCATTAATTTTACTTTCATACTCTTTTCTGCATACCCAACACTCGCTTCCATACAGTAATGTTGGGACAAGCACTGCATTATGTATTGCTACACGTGCCTTCTGGCTGAGGTGGTGGCTACCGAGAAGTTGCCCCAACGCTCCATTCACTCTATTTCCCGCATTCACTCTTGGCTCTATATCAGTGGTGTACCTTCCATCTCGGCTAAATCCACATCCAAGATATACAAATTCATCCACTTGCTCCAGTACATCATTACCTATTGTTACTCTTACATCTGTTCTGGCCTCATCTCTTTCAAAGACCATTATTTTGGTTTTGCTCACATTCACACGTAGACCCCTTTTCTTACAATCTTCTGTCATTGTGTCGACTAAGGTCTGCAGGTCAGTCGCTGACTGTGCCAGCAGTACTGCATCATCTGCATAGAGCAGAGCAGTGACCACTGAGTCGCCCATCTGGACTCCCACATTCATATCATTCAACCTTTGGAGACATCCAGATATATGATAAACAGCGTGGCTGACAGAACGCACCCCTGTTTAACGCTGATATTGACGTCAAACCAAGGCGACATTCCATGATCCAGCCGCACATAGACTCTACAGCTCATGTAACTGGACTGCACAGCCTGTAGTAATTTATCGTTAATACTATACTCCGGTAAAATGTCCCAAAGTTGCTTTCATACAAACGTGTCAAATGCTCTCTCCAGATCTACAAAACTGCAGAAAACCCTCTGACCTAGAGCCAGATGCTTCTCCACAATGTTGCGCAGAGAGAACACTTGATTCATGCATCCCCTTCCACTTCTGAAACCTCCTTGTGTCTCACACAGCAAACCATCGAACACCATCCTCATTCTCCTTTCAATAATTTTACCTTACACTTTTGTTGCCAAACTGGTCAAGCTTATGGCTCTGTAATTCGCGCAGTCATAACGTGAACCCTTGTTTTTAAACAAGGGCACGATGACTGCGCTATTCCAGTCCCCGGGAATCATCCCCGAGCTCCAACATAAATTGAGGAGCAACAGGAACGCCTCCCAGACACAGGAGCCACCAAGCTTGATCATCTCGGCAGACACCATATCAATACCCGCTGCCTTACTATTTTTCAAACTTCTTATCGCCCATTCAACTTCATCCATACTGATGCCATCGGAGGACCCCGGTGCCGAATGTTGATCTACTAAACCACATGCGACACCGGCGCCAACTCGAGTATCCGCATACATATCGCCAAAATATTCACTCCATCGGCTTAACATGTCTTGTGTTTGTGTAAGAATGTCTCCACCTGTACCTTTTTTTATTCATTCTGAAGGCTGACCAACCACTCCGAGACTTCTTCACCTCCTTCCAAAAGAGTTTGGTGTTACCCTTGAAGTTTTTAGTCAGCCTATCTTCTGCACTCATATCTGCTCTATCACGTTTCTCTTTCACTAAGGCCTTGGTGTCATTCTTACATTGCCGATATATTTCTTTCTTCTGTTCAGTCATACTGTCATTTAGATTCAAAGAAGAGACATAGTCCAGCCACGCTTTCTTCTTTTGCTCTACGGAAGCTGCCACCTCCGCATCCCACCATGCATCACCATTTATTTTTCTATGCTTCTTTGAGCTTCCACATACTTCTTTCGCTGTATCTACCATACTCTCTTTCAATATTCTCCAGCACTCTTCAATGTCCGATTGCGGCTGGCTTGCCATCGTCAGCCGTTCTCGGACACCCTCTGCATACTTTTCTCTTACACACTCTTCTTGCAACCTTTCTTCTTTCAAGCCCTCCGAAGTGGACACGCTCGCACCAGTGCCTCCACTTTCTGAACAGACCACTAAATCTCGCAATAACGAGATAGTGGTCTGTATCGACTGTGGGGCTCCTGTAAGCTCTTGCGTCCAATATTTTGCTTCGGAGGCGACTGTCTACCGAAATTAATTCTATTATACTTTTCTGGTCATTCCTTCTCCATGTATACATATGGATGTCCTTAGGTTGGTTTTTAAAAATGTGTTTGACACAATAAGGTTTCTCTCCATGCATACATCCGCTATGAGCCTACCTGCGTCGTTCACTTTCTTATCACCAAATGGACCAAGTACGTCCTCATAGTCGGGACGCTTGGTCCCCACCCATCCGTTCAAATCTCCGCATACAATCACGCGTTCTCTGGTTTCTGCCATATCCAGAAGTTCCCTAACATTATCCCAAAACTTTTCTAGGTCTGATGCCACCGAGGATCCTACGGCAGCATATGCTACAACCGTGAATACCTTGGTGACACCTAGTTTTATACGGACCCAAAAAAGTCTGGGATCATACATTCCGTAATACTTCACACCTGAGGCCAAGCGAGAGGGCAACAGCACTGTTACCCCCATGCTGGCTCGATCGCTCTATGGTACACCAGACCACAGAGCCATTCCGCCACCAGGAAGACCGCAGGCGTCGCTGCCCCTTCGCTTGGTCTCTTTTACACAGAGCACGTCTAGCTGTTTGTCCGCCATGACGGTTATCAGCTCGTGCAACTTACCTTCCACGCATCCTCTTACATTCCACGTGCCCACCCGGCACTCTGCTCTCCTCGACTCGCCTGACTGGGCAAGGCGTGATGGGTGGCGGCCCCCATCGCCGCATCTGCCGATGTTCGCACCGACGGGGGCGGGTCGGTACGCGTCGCTTCCGGAGGACGTCATAACCCGCACTGCGGTACGCATTTTTCGAGCCGGATTAGCAGTCTAACTAGACTGGCAGGGAACGCGACAAGCACGCTCCGGACTATGCCCCCCTTACTTGTAAATAAATATTAATAATTCCGTTTATTATATTTCAATGCTCCTTGCTTTGAAATACAAAATATAATATTATTATCCATTTTTATTGACATAGTATAAGTTTTTGACATACCTACCAGTAAATAGTTAGGTATACTATAATTTCGTAAATTGTTCTATTATTCTTTTGAGATTAAACTAATTAAAATTATTATTTTCCACTTTTTAGTGTAAGTTTGTGTATTGAAGTCGGTTTTTATTTTTTATTAATTAAAGTCTAATGTGCAAACTTAGCAAGATTTTTATAATTGGTTCAAAATAGTAAGGTTTTTCAAATGATATATTTAAAGAATATTGATGTATTTTATTCTTTTGTGGCATTTTGTGTTAAATGAGTAAATAGTCGGCTACTAATTCCTCTTGTCTTAAATAATATACATATATGCTTACTACAAATAATTTATTTATACTAGCTTTTGCGCGCGACTTCATCCACGCAGAAGTCATCTCTGACAGAGTTAAATAGAAAAAGCAATGCAAGGTGTTGGGTTTGTCGCTAGGACAATAATCAACAGCGTCAGAAACTGGGATGCGGTCACCGCCAAAAGTAAAAGTGCTGCCAAAGTTCTATTCATTCTACAAATTATATTGCCATTAATATACTATTTACGGTATGACCATGGAATAAAAATATAATTATCGCCAACCTTTATTTGACCCTTTGTTTTGTTTCACCAGCAGAGCTGCGTCCTCGTTAGATATGATTTATTATTTGAGTTATAGAGTGAACATTTTTGAAGCTAAACTTAACTCTTATCTTAAACCAATAGGCAAGAACCTATTGTTGTACTGTCTACTATGTGTATCGTGTGAGCTCTCACGCCGGCACTGGTCGCCACGACGACACTGATGCGGGGTTGATGGAGAGGGAGAGAGAAACACGTGTTTATTTATTTTTACCGAAGAATATTTGTACGTAATTTGAAAAGAATCGATAAAGAAATTTTCTCCCCATACACACTTTGCCGCATTCTTACACCCTCTTAGGGGCGGAATTCATAAAATCCTTTCATATTGAATCTCTATGTCATAAATAGAACCGTGCTTCAAAATTTAATGTTTCTAGCTTTAATAGTTTCGGCTTGGCGGTAATGAGTTGTTCAACCCGCTTCACAGGCCTAATTTACACAACCAGAGGGTGAAAATTGACAAATGCCGGATATTACCCTAGAATATTTGATTCGACTCGTAATTTGAAAAGAATCAATAAATATTTTTTTTTCTCCCCATACAAATTTTGCCACTCTGTTCCACTCCCTTAGGGGTATCATTTCGTAATTGTCCGGTCACCCGACGCGAGGCCACCGCGTGAGGACGACGCCTCGACGACGAAATCTGTCGGGGCGTCAACAGGAGAGGAGCCCGAGAGGGCATACCGCCGTGCGGGCCACCGAAGACAAAGATCGGGTACCGGTGGCCCGCTCGCATGGCGAAGAAGAGGTGCTTGCAGGGTGGGTCAATGGGGTTGCGCGCCGCCTCTTCCGTCACCCCGGACCGATTTGGCGGGGTGCGACGTCCATGGCCCACCACAAAAAAAAAAAAAAAAAAAAAAAAAAACAAAAAAAAAGGGGTATCATTTCGTAAAATCCTTTCTTAGTAAATCTCTACGTCATAGAAAGAAACCACTGTCAACATTTGAAGTTGCCAGTTTCAATAATATCGGCTTGGCGCTAATGACTTAAGGAGTCGTCCAACCCGCTTTGCAGGCCTAATTTACAACCCCAGAGGGTGAAAATCTACAAATGCTGAAACATGTGTTTATTTATTTTTACTGAAGATAATTTGTACGTAATTTGAAAGATTTCTTTCTCCGAACATTTTTTAAATTGACATAATTTTTTTATAAATACCCGATTACGAAACGAAAAATGATATCACAAGCGGGGTACGAACCCGCACCTATTGGGAATCCGGCCCAATCATGCTGCCACTTACACCATCGTGAACTATTTGTATAGGCTTAATACTTCAAACTTTACAGTTAGAATTATATTAAACGATGACACAACCTTGTTATTCAAATTACTGAGATTTTTAGCATTTAACATGCTTATTTATTTATAAATACCCGATTACGAAACGAAAAATGATGTCACAAGCGGGGTCATTTTTCGTTTCGTAATCGGGTATTTATAAATAATTAAGCATATTAAATGCTAAAAATCTCAGTAATTTGAATATTTTTTTTATTTATAAACTAATTGACATAAAATAAATTCCTAAATGTTTAGTGAAGCTTACCACAATATATTAGTGAAAACCGCGTCTAAATCGGATAAGCCGTTTCTGAGATTAGCGTGCACAAACGCACAGACAAACAGACAAACAGATAAACAGACAAACAGATAAACAGACAAAAATTTTAAAAATATTTGTTTTGGGTTCTATTTGTGTTGATAAAGGTCTCAGTAATATTTTTTCTCATATATCTTCCATGTACAGACAGCGATCTGTTACCTTTTTATTATATGTATACATTGATGTATTAAAAAACCTTTTCCTTCTGGAATTCGATTAAGAACTATATTATTATTATAATATATTTTATAACGTATAAATACTTATTTAAAATTAAATACAAGTTCAAAGTGAATAAATTTATTAATTAAAAAATTAAACACAATAAAAAAATCGACTGCATTGAATAAGAACAGGGTCATTTGGATTATGCGACTAAAATAAAAGGCTGTGTAATAGTCGTTCTTACACTGAAAAAGCAGGCATTGAAATTTGCCGTATTATACTTGGACCGGTGAGTGAAGTTTTTAGACAAATTAAATCAAAATCACATATCGCTTCCTATATTTAGTCATAAAAGCAACAAAAACAAATTAATAAACTCTTTTACTTACCGAAAATATGATATCCCATCCTTTTTTAACGTTCTTGACGTAATATTTTTACAATTTCTCAACGAACACTTCGGCCATTTTAACGAGTGTACAGAGACGCGAGCGACGCGAGACTATTTGAAAAGAGCGCAAAAAATGTGTTTAAAATTGTGCGCTCTTTTTATGGGGACGTTTTTGAGACGTTGACTGTGTATCTTGGGTTTTTTAATACACCAATGTATGTATAGATAGATTATATTTTGTGCCCGTTGAAAATCAAATGGCATTTTTTTAACATAATTTAAAATAATTCTTATTGCCATCAATAAGTCTATACAGTACCACGTCCGTTGTTGGACATAGAAAATTCATTTAATATAACTCTGTAGGGGCGCTTACATATTGTCAATTTTATTTTTCATCTCAAATTCATCCAAATAACCACTGCCGGATTAAAACGCAAATACTTTTCGAGGAACCAGTGAGAGACTTAGTGGATTTATTACTATATTTTTTATTGACTTCTGTTATATAAGATTGCATATATCACGTTTAGTAAGTAACAACCTGCGTCCACTTCTTTTCTAACAATGTTTTACTTCACGTAATCCATCCATCTTTTCCTCGGCCTTCCTCTGTCATTAAAGATTTTGAAAATCATATTTGAAACTATCCTCACAACATTACTTTTTGCCCGTCTCATCACATACCACGTCAGACATTAATTCTTTAACCTTGCCGTCACTGGCGCAATACTCAAACTTTCTTTTATGCGTTTATTCCTTATTTTATCCATATCCGTCAATCCACACTTTTTTTTTTATTGCTTATGTCGGTAAACAAGGAAACAGCATACTTCATAATTAGTGCCGGACACAAACCCCAAACTTACGTTGAGCTGCCGGCTCTCTCGCTCGCCAAACGAAGGGCAATAATTAATAAAATAATAATAATACATTACCATTACTTCGTCGGCGTCGATCTTCAAATTTCATTTCTACATTCGTATCTCTTATAGCTCAACTATAAATCATAATAAATAATGTCAGCTTATTGTCATACTATTGTTTATATTTCTAGATGAACATCGCATTTGCACATCGTGAAATGTCACTAATGGAGCATCATTACTATCGGGCTGAAGAGTACATACCTGAGCGTTGGATTGTAGATAGAGATGATCCAATTTATCACGGAAATGCTCCCCAGTTAGCAAGTAGCCCTTTTAGTTTTGGGGTTCGCAGCTGTATTGGTAAGTGAACCCCAAGATTAGTAAATATCTGTATCATTTTTTTTTTCAAAAAGCTATATATTTATTTCATAATTTTAGATAAAATTCATATAATTATTATCTAGAAGGCACGTGTAGCAATACGTAACGCAGTGCTTGTCCCAACATTACTGTATGGAAGCGAGAGTTGGGTATGCAGAAAAGAGTATGAAAGTAAAATGAAATGCGATCTCTACAGAAAATCTGTGGAGTTAGGCTGACCGATCGCATTCGTAACGACGACGTAAAAGAGCGAGTAGGTATGAAAGAGAGTATTGGTGTAAAGATGCGAAAGGCAATGCTCCGATGGTTCGGACATGTGGAAAGAATGCCGAACAAACGTCTGGTCAAGAAGATATACAATGCGAAAGTGAAAGGATGTAGGTACTGGGGGAGACCGAGACTAACCTACCTAGACCAGATCGGTCATGAACTGAAGGAAGGTGGTGTCAAGAGTCTCCGAAACCGGCGAGCGTGTTTGAAGAGAATTATGAATGTTGAGAAAGCGAGTGAAGTATGCAAGGATAGAGTTCTCTGGCACTCTGTTCTCTCTGCCTACCCTGCAAGGGACATGGCGTGATGGTATGTATGTATGTATGTAATTATTATCTTTGTCAACGGATATCCTTTGTTTTTCGATCTAGCTCACGGTTTAGAAATAATAGCGTTGACCATGATGTTTAGTGTTCATAGAAATAAAGAAATTATCGTACAAGTAGCTGATTAAAGAAATTTCAGAGTATTTATATTTTAAAAAAATAGGAAATATTCATCATCATCTCCCTTTGTTGTTATACCGATTCCTTTGGGATCTTCGCAATACGTACGTACTCCTCTTCCATAGAATATATTGCAAAAGTTATTGCCAATAGTTTTATTACCGGTGAGATGTCTGACATAAACCCTCTTTGGGAATACAATTGTTGACCAGACGGCATCAGATGGAGTTGGCTTATATCGATGTAATTCTCTTAGACATATTTTGCGACACCCACATGCAATGCAAGGGCTGATAATATTCGTAGTAGCCACCATACAACATAAAATACAAAATGATTGAACAAACTTCATTTTAATGCTAACTGAATATATAAAGAATAATTCTTTCCAGAGCCTAGTCACACCGCACTTTTTTGTTTTTTTTTTTGGTGGCGGGTTATGGAATGGTCACGCCCCGCTAAATCTGTCCAGGACAACAGAAGAAGTGGCGCACGACTCCATAGACCCGCCCTACAAGTACCTCTCCACGCCGTGCGAGCGGGCCACCGGAACCCGGTCTTTGTCTTCGGTAGCCCGCCCGGCGGTTTAACCTCGCGAGTATCCTCTCGAGTCGACACCCCGGTAGTCAACGCCCCGGTAGTCAACGCCCCGGTAGTCAACGCCCCGGTAGTCAACGCCCCGCTAGTCAACGCCCCGGTAGTCATACTGCATACTTAGGTATACGGCTTAAAGGAGGCAAAGCTGAGTGATATCCAACAAAAACCTTAATACTAATCCTTAATACTAATCTAAGATTACTTTATAAAAAATCGACGTAAAATCTGAGCGAATCGGTTTTAGATACTGAATCAATTTTAGATACTTCAATTTAATACTAGACAATCTGAGTTTTTGTTCGTAAATAGCTTGAACTAATGGATTTTTGACATCCTTAAATCCATGAAATTGTTCAATGGTAGCATTACGCATAGTAATAACAAGTAAATTTGCTATGACATATTAGAAAATGTTATTTACCATCTTTAAATTATAAATACAGTATTGTAAGTTAAACAAATATACACAGTCTAAGCCAATATTTTTATTGTTATAACTCCTAGAATCAATACTAAGTAATTAATAATCACCGTGCCACTCTATAATATCTTTCATCTGTTGGAACTTAACTGAAGTGATATACACTGGTAGTCATCATTCTTCTACTCTTATCCTAATTACTTGGGGCCGATACAATATGTATTGGGCTGATTTTTTTTTCAACCATTTTTTTGGGTCCCATCGTGAAATTTTGTTTCAAGTACCCAAAAAACATTCCTTGAAAGTTTTGTTTCTTAATATTAATATTAAGTCCTCGACCAAGGCGTGTAAAGATTTTCCATTGAAAAACACAGAAACTCTGATTTTTTTTTCTTTAAATTTCTATAGCTCAATGGCATTTCATAGCATCGTTTCGACGATGGACGGATTTTTTCAGAATTGAATGCTCTACAAAAATGTCCATTGCGGCCAAGCCGTAACTCGAAACGGCGAGGTAGTACAGGTCTCTAAACTTGATGTTTACATGAAATTTGCGTTTTTTCGCATTTATTTGTGAATGATAAGAACTATAGAAAAATGTGAATGACATACTTGGATACTTTTATAGAAACTTAAAGATAAAAAATCAGAGTTTCTGTGTATTTTTAATGGGATATCTTTACATGCCTTGGGAGAGAACTTAATATTAATATTAAGGAACAAAACTTTCAGGGAATGTTTTTTGGGTACTTGCAACAAAATTTCACGATGGGACCCAAAAAACGATTTGTATGACCTGCCGCTTGCCAGACGTCAACCCTCTTTGGGAATGTAATTGTTGACCAAACGGCATCAGATGGGGTTGACCCAGGTCGTTATAAGGCTCTTAGTCATCTTTTATGACATCCACGAGCAAAATAAGGGTTGGCAGTATTTTTAGCCGCTACCATACAGCGACTTATTAATTATTTTCACTTTAAAAATCGTAAATATTACTGATATATCGCTGTTGTGATGGGCTTAGAATACAATGAATCAGCGAAATAGGTAACAGCGCTCTTTTGAAATCTTATAATATTAACTGCGGCCACCAACGTCTACGTTGATAGGCTGGTGGATGAAATATTATTGATATATAAAGCAGATATTGAATGTGTCACTCGGCATTTAGCTATTAATTTTCGAATCAAATATTAACTCAAGCTTTTGTTTTATTATTGTGAATTCTTTGATTTGAATTGTTCTAGAATATAAAAATACGAAAAACCCACTTGTTTCTGATTTCAAAAGTTTTATTATTTTGCAGGTCGTCGTATCGCTGAACTTGAGGTCGAAACATTGTTGGGGCGGATTATTGAGAATTTTAAAGTGGAATGGTTTGGTCCTCCGCCAAAAGTTATTCAAGCTTCTATACGCTATATAAAGGGGCCATTTAATTTTGTATTTAGTGATGTGAAATGTAATCATATTTAAATGATTCTGTAAACATTATTTAATATTTACAATCTGAAAATATATTATCATCACCAACAGAACATTTTTTTTTTATTTCATGTGTACCTAAGTTTGACATGTAAGAAAAACGAATAAGGTGTAGTAGCAATAGATGTTATATAACAAGACTTGGGATGAGACTGTAGCGGGGACTTAGATTAACTGAGCACAGTATCCATGTAAAATAGTTCACTATCTCCCGACAACGAAACCAAACAAAACACTACAATAATAGCCGCCATGATACTTGTTGACATTACATACAAGCGACGCTATTACGCTACACCACAGACAAGGACACCGACCATAGACATAGTGATATAATTTATTTAATTCCAACAAGAAAATCATGTAATGTTTTATTTTTAAGTTATTGTTTATTTATTATAAATATAATCTTATATAAATATTCAAAGTATAATGTTATGATTTAAAGAAAGTATAAGTTAAATTGTTCAGTGAGATGTTAACATCGTTAACTAAAAATCGAACGTGCAAATCACAAGGAACGGATCGTATCCTCGGCTCTACCCGGTAATGTTCGTATCAATTCGTGAACAGATGATCGGCATAAAATTGATGTTTTAAGTTAACGTTTTTACTGACCTTGTCAATAGCTACTTTCGATTTATTCACACAGCCTCTCGCTGACTTTTACTTGTTATATTTCCGTTTATTATTGTTTAACAATCAAAATTAATTCTAAGGTGTATATTCTTGCTAGTAAATAATAAATTATACAATTATAAATAGTTAAAATAAGAAGTTGCCAAATAAATACATATAATTCGTGAAGTATCCTTCGCGCGCATTTTTATTTGCCTGAACAACTTCAAGACAATCGATTAATTTCGGCTTCGTAGATGACTAGGAGCGTTCGTTATATAAATGAGCAAATAATTTGTTGTTAATAAATAAACAAACCGGTTGATATTTATTACATCAGGCAAACGTTAAATGTTATTTTTATTACTTAGGTATTGTACGACCACAATCACCTACGGGCTGCGACAAACTCAACTCAAGGTCAAAATTGTGAACTAATATATTTTAACAAACACACACACACATATATATATATATATATATATATATATATATATATATATATATATATATATACAAATATATATATACAAATACGAACTTTCCTTTTCAACGAACGCGTATTTAACTTAGCCTAAAATATATTATTGCTGATGTTGCGATGACAGGTGAAGAAAAGCACATAAGAGCTAGTCTCGTCGTAGCTAGACGAATTCTAAGTGCGCATAGTTAACCTTGGGCTATGATGATAGTTAACCTGTAACTGGGAAACTACCGCGTACTTTTGAAGTGCCTCAATTCAAATTTGAGTCAACTTTGATCCACCTATTCTAAGAAATCAAATAAATGAAGAGATTATTCACATAATAGAGAAAAAGATGATAAAATGTAGGTATTATTTATTAAGCTACCTTACTATACTCAAGTAGTTGAACGATCATTTTATTCTCTTGCTCTTATCCCAACTACTTGAGGTCGACGCAATATGTCCTCTTCTTCCATACAACCCTATCAGACGTCATCTCTGTAGTCACTCCCTGTATATTCATATCGTGCTTCACGTAGTCCAGCCATCTTTTCTTTGGTTTCCCTTTACTAGGCTCTAGGGGCCTTTAACATTCGTACTTAAAACCTTCCTCGCAACATTATTTTCATCCTGTCTCATCACATGTCCATACCAGGTCAAACGTTCACTGCTTAACTTATCCGTCACTGGCGCCACTTTCGAACATTCTCTTATACGCGCATTCCTTATCTTATCCATTCTCGTTACGCCGTACATCTATCTCAACATTCGCATCTCCGCTACATGTAATCATCTCTCATCCGTCGCTTTTGTCGCCCAACATGCTGATTCATACAATACAGCAGGTCTTATTAATGTTTTGTAAATTTTTCCCTTTAATTTAAGGTGTACTCTGGGACCACATATTGTACCCGTGACCTGCCGCTATTTCATCCATCCCGCATCAATTCTATCCTTCACCGCATGATCCAAGTTGCCACTGCTTTGGATAAGCGAACCAAGGTATAGAAAGTTTGAGCATACTGGTATGGGTAATCCATATAGAGCTATGAGTGTAACATTGGCCACCGAAGATAAAGATCGGGTACCGGTGACTCGCTCGCACGGCGAAGAGAGGTGCTTGCAGGGTGGGTCTATGGGGTTGCGCGCCGCCTCTTCCGTCGCCCTGAACTGATTTGGCGGGGCGCCACCACATCCATAGTCCACCAAAAAAAAGAAAAAAAAAAGAAATGGGTGTAACATTGTAGAGACCGCTGAAATCGCAGAACATGTATTCTGTTTTAGGTCTGCTAATTTTCAAGCCAACATTCTCCAACTTACAGCGCCACTTTTCCTGCATGCTCTGGACCTCAAGCCCATCTTCTTCGACGAGAACAACGTCATCAGCGAATAGTATGCACCAGGGTGCCTCTTCCTGTATCTCCGATGTTAAAGCATCAATTATCAACAGGAAGGGGTAGGGACTCAACGCCGACCCTTGATGCAGACCCACTCCAACGCTGAACCCGTCGGCGTCTCCAACAGCAGATCTTACATACGACCTGGATCGCCAGAACATAGCGCAGATTAAACTAATATACTTCACAGGCACATGTTTCTCTTTCAAAGCCACCACAAAACCGCTCTCGGGATTCTGTCATAAGCCTTCTCGAGGTCAACGAATATCATGTGCAAGTTTCTATGTGCACCTCGATATTTTTTGCACAGTTGGCGCAGTGCAATATGGCATCCATTGCTCCTTAGCCCGACATAAATCCGAACTGGTTTCGGGTGATCTCATTTTCTTCTCGCAATCGCTTCTCAATAACTTTTGCCCACACTTTCATACTGCGCGACAAGAGCTTTATTCCTCGATAACTACCACAGTCCTGGATATCACCCTTATTTTTAAAAATAGGCACTAACGTACTACTGCATCATTCACTGGGGATTACTTCCTCATGCAGCAGCTTATTGAAGAACAAAGTCAGCCACATATAACCATCCTCTTCCAAAACTTTCCATACTTCAACTGGTATACCGTCAGGCCCTGCAGACTTTCCATTTTCATGCTTCTCACTGCTTATCTTACCTCATCTACTGTAATTGCCCTTACCAAGTCGACGTTCTCTGGCACATCTTCTAAAAATCCACTCCATAAATTTTCTTCGTTCATTAACCTTTCAAAATATCTCTACCAACGTTCTTTTATTTCCTCTTTAATCAAAACTTACCTGTTTCATCTCTTATACACCTGATATACCTAATATCTCTTGCTCTTACTTCTTGGGCTTTAGTTATGCGAAACAGTGTTTTTGTCCTCGAGGCCCATCTAACGACTTATAAATTTTGTCTTCGGCCTGAGCTCTCGCAGTAGCTATCGCCCATTTAGCTTTTCTCTCACACTATTTGTATTCAATCTTTTTGCTTCTTTCAATCTTTTATTGGTTTCTTTCTGCCATTCCTTAAATATGTTCTTCTTTTCTTTCAAGATCTGTTGCACGTCCTCATCCCACCACCATGTATCTCTATTAATTATTTCTTTGCCTTTTGTTTCTCCTATTATTCCTTCTAGAATTAGAAATACATCTAGCCATTTCATCCCAACATTCTTTCACACATTTATCCTTCATATCATTCATTTCAATCATTTTATCTATCACAAATTGTTTAAGCCTACTTGCATATTTTTTTCTTTCAAGCATACTCCATCTTATCTTAGGAGAGGGATGGTTTCTGGTGTTAATGGAGCGTGTTTTTATGCGCATTTCTAGTACTAAAAGACGATGCTGAGTACAGTGCCTCACCTGACACTACCTTACAATCTCTTATACAGACTGACTTCTCTTAACAAGAAAGTAATCGATCTGCGTACTGTGGTTGCTACTTTTATAGGTGATTAGGTGCTCCTAGCTTTTTTGAAACCACGTATTTGCGATGGCCAGGTGAATTTGTGAAGCTACTTAGAGCAGCGTCTCACCTCCAATGTTTCGTTTTCCGTACCCCCATCCTTCATACACACTCTCATAACTATCATTCGCCGCTCCCACGTCTCCATTAAAATCACCTCCTATACAAATCTCATCACTTTCTGGTATACCTATCATAATTTCATCGAAATCCTGCCAAAACTTTTCTTTCACTTCATCCTAAAATTCGGCTTGGGGTGCATCCGCGCTAATCACATTCAGTATGATACTCTCCCACACTATTTTCACAACTATTAACCTATCATTCACCCTTTTTACAATCGTCACACATTCTTTCAAATTCTTATCTAACACTACACACCATTCCTTTTTCCATTTCCACCGCTGTACTAAAACTTATATCCATTACCAATTTCTCTAGCTCTCATTCCCTTCCATTTCGTTTCTTGCAGACATGCAATATTTATTCTTCGCCTTTGTAACACATCTACTAATTCCCTTCCTCTTTCAGTCATCGTTCCACTATTCCAACTTGCATATCTCATTCTTATCTCTTTCATACTAAGGGCTCGCTTCTTACGCCGCACTCGCCCGTGATGCAGCAACCCTTGTCCATTTTCCACAGAGACCGGGTGCTGCCCCTGTGCGTCGCCTACAGGGTTCGCCCTAGCTTTGTGCGCATTCACTCTATTTTTCTACATATTTGCAATAGTTTTTTTATAACCGACCGCCTGCCTGACGTCAACCCTCCTTGGGAATGCGATCGTTGACCAAATGGATCATCATCAGATGGGGTTGGCCCAGGTTAATGTAGGGCTCTTAATTGTCTTTTACGACCCCCACGAGCAAGCAAGGGTTGGTAGTATAGCCGCTCCAACACATCAAAGTACTTAAACTATCTAAACAAAAAAAAATCAGTGTATGGTTTGATTTATGGATTACTTGATCCCAGAAAAGTTATGCCAAAATTTGATAGGAAACAGGTTTTTAGCATAAAAAGAAATATTTTTGATAACTCTGTGTGTTTCTTTGTACAATTGAGGCTCCCTGTGGATAATATCTAAACATTCGCTAATGACACAGATTTAGTATTTGCTGGCAAAGCCTGGGATGAAGTATTTGATGCTATACAGGAAGACTTTAATAGGAGCGTCACATATAAATCCTACGCAAATAAAGTCACGTGTAAAAGCCAGAATTAGGTAAAAGAAAACATCTCGTGTTTAATTTTTTGCCTTCTCGAGGTCGATGTGCAAGTAGGATAGGTATATCACTCGTACTATACGTACTCACATTATTCTTGTATCGTTCAACTCATTGTCTTTCTTTTTCATTGCTCAGTAATTAGTTAAAAGGTGGTTGCTTCTTCATAATGAATACTAAGCGCATGTTAAAATATTTAATTAGAACGGTAGCTACAACGAACAATGGGAATTACACAAAGTTGGAAACTAATTTAAAGTCGTGGAGAGATATTCCGGGTCCATCAGCTTTACCAATTATTGGACAATTACATCATTATTTTGCTGGAGGTAAGATTAAATTATTTAGAGATAAAGTAGGGCACACAATTATGTAGGACTTATTATACAGTTCTCTCTTATAGTGACTTTTGTAGTGTGTTATTCATGTAGTGATGAAACAAGAACATTATTCACGACTCCCTTTCTGTCTTCGAGTATTGTAGAAGACCTCTAAAGGATGTAATATGCAAATAAAATATATGGAAGAGGAGAAACTCAAAGTAAAAATCTATATTAATACATCTGACCAGCGTGGTATAAGTACATCAATTTAATTTTTATTGTGGAAGAAGTTTTTAGTGTGGAAAATTTAGTTTTCTTCTAAAAACTACCATTTCCTTGTTGACTGCACTGTTGTTTTATATCATGGTATTGTAAACGGGTGACTGGACGGAGAACCTGGTCCGTTACCCACAAGAAGATGCCCGCGTGGGGGCGACGCCGAAAGAATAACCCACCGGACTGAAGGATTCGGTTCTAATGGCCGGCCCAATGGCGATGAGGAGATAAAATCAAATTTTAATAAATCTTACGTAGGAAAATAATTCACAAATCAAGAACAGGTAGGTACTATATTTTATTTAATTATCAAGTCTCAAAAATTAAATGTAAATAAAATTTAAAAATAATATCGTTATCGTAGTTCTAAGTTTCAAGTTTAAGAAGTTTAAATAAATATGCACGTTATGAGCAAAAAGCTAGTAGTGTAAGAAAGTAATCGACTTGTATTTGTATTTTTGAGTTAATAATGATAGCGCGATTTAAGAAACCCTTTTGTGCCATCTTTTGTGTATTTTACGAGTATCTAACTAAACTACAAACTACTTTTTAGCTAAACTTATTAATGCCTATATTAATAACTCATATATGTACCACTGTTGGGCTCGAGCCTCCTCCGTAATAGGAGGAAAAAAACGCTGGTCAGACGTGTTGGTATAGGGTTTTGATTCGAGTTTTCTTTCTCTTGCATAGATATTATATGCGTTTTATATCCCTTAGTCGTCTCTTACGATCACCCACGGGTAACATGAGGGTAAGGGGGTGGTGAATTTTATTCTTACTCAGTCTTTACACGGATATTAATCAATGTAATTATTATTAATCAATATAATTTTTCGTTAGATCACAAGAAAGTAAAATTATTGTTACGTATTTGTTATGTGCCGTGAAGATTATTTTTACAGTAGTCTCCAAAATTGTTCAACGATTGTGTATATATATATATATATATATATATATATATATATATATATATACAATATATATACAATATATAAAAAAAAACATTTAATTTTTTTTTTAGCTACCACGAAATTATCGTCCAAGATGACGAAAAAAAAATTCTGATAAAGTTTGAGCTCTTAATATTAATTTTCAGAGGTGTCGCATCGTGATTTTCGATTTCCCATTTAAATTACACGGGATTTTTTTTTATTTTCTTTTTCGAATTCTGATGTATCTCAACGAGTTATTCTGTGGTAAAAGTAAATACATAATTTTGTAGGAAATTGAACGGCCTACAAAAAAGGTCTGATATAATTTTTCGCTAAGTCAACTCGGTTAAAAGTTATTCGCAGTTAAAGTTCAATTCACAATCTTTTATAGTTTTTTTACAAAAAAATGCCTTAAAGACATAAAACAACATATTGTTCGTGATTTTTATCATTATCATCATATCATATCATATATCATCTTATATATATATATACAATATATATATATATATATATATATATATATATATATATATATATATATATATATATATATATATATATATATATATATATATATATTTAGATATATATATATGTATATATATATATATATATATGCTATATCACTCACATAGACACAATCTATCAATCGCTCACTTGAGCGCCGAATATATCAGCAGATCACTAGCTTACTAGCTCACTTCGCATCGCAGAATGTTTCACTCTCACAAGGTAACGAAAACTGAGCGAGATAGGTGCGTGGTCCGCCGATCAAAATGATATTTCACACTGTTTTCGTATCGATGTAATTAAGTTGTCAAAAGAAAATACACTCTATTTCTTAGTTTAATAATTAATAATTATTATTATAAAATAGATTTTTTTTATTTTATTATAACCAAATAGTAACGCTTTTTTGATATTATGATATTAGAGCAATAAAGTATTTTGAAATTCCTTTTATGGCTAATTAGTTGCTCCCGGGGTATCTCGTAAATACGTGACCGAGTGTTGAATAAAACTTACTTCTATAGACGTTTTTAGTAATAAAACTGTATATTTATTTACGCAAGTGTTTTTATCATAATCATTATCATCATCATCTCAGCTCAATTTAAGTCCCACTGTTGGGCTCGAGCCTCCTCCATAATAGAATGGAAATTGACCTACTATACCACGCTGATCAGACGTATTGGTATAGGGTCTTGTTTCAAGTTTTCCTTCTCTTGCATATATATAACATGCATTTTATATCCCTTAGTCGTCTCTTACGATCACCCACGAGTAAGATAGGGGTTGATGAAACGTATTCTTACTCCGTCACCACACGGATAAGTGTTTATATAGATTTATACCCATGTGGGCAAAAACCCCATATATAACTAGATAATAAAAAGAAACTAATATATGTATATATTGTAATAATTTTAAGATATTTTGGTTTCAGGTGAGCTTGCAGGTATTGCAGGTCTCAATGGGTTACAAAAGCTATATGATAAATATGGTCCAATAGTAAGATTAAATGGCGTATTGGGTTTGGATACTATGATATTATTGGGTGATCCCGAAGCTGTAGCTCACGTAAGTTATTCACTGGATTATCACTCTATCGGCTGTACTGCATAAGCGATGTTTCCGGGTTCAAGCCGGTACTTCCTTTTGAAAATACCTATTCGTTAATTTTATTTTCGGAAACGGATTTGGAACTGTGTATCGTGACAGTGATTGGGAGAATGTTTTTTGGGAAACTCGAAGCAATATACAGTAGGCAATGTGGTATCTATATAATACACAGTAATATAACATATAATATACAGTAGTTATGCTGGATATATGCTGCACTGATTATATGAAAGGAAGGTATTAGTAATAGCACCAATAATTCGTATTAACATTTAAAATCTGGTTGCCGAGGAAATTCATTAGTTTGTTTATTTAATAATATAAAAAAATATACTATTCAAAAAACGCTAAGAGTATTTCTTATATATTATAACTCCAATTAAAATAATTGAATAAAATACAGTAATTACTCTCTTATATAATAATTTTTGATTAACAACTATACCCGAACTGAAAAATTATTGCTTGACCTACTTGCCACCATTTAATTTTTGAACGTGCGTCATATAAATAACAATAAAGAACAATATCCCGGACGTCAGCTTGTATGAGATCAGAATGGCTCTGAAACAGTTAAAGAACGGAAAGGCACCGGGAGATGACGGAATTACCACAGAGCTCCTGAGAGCAGGCGGTAAGCCGGTTTTAAAAGCCCTACAGAAGCTGTTTAATTCTGTCATTCTCGGGGGCGACGTTCCATAGTCGTGGAACAGGAGCGTGGTAGTGCTATTTTTTAAGAAGGGCGATAAAACGCTCTTAAAGAATTACAAACCCATCTCACTCCTGAGCCACGTGTACAAACTGTTTTCAAGAGTCATTACGAACCGACTCGCGCGCAAGCTAGACGACTTCCAGCCGCCCGAACAAGCCGGTTTCCGAAAAGGTACCATAAAACCATAGACCACATCCACACGCTACGCCAGATTATACAGAAGACCGAGGAGTATAATCGGCCTCTGTGTCTAGCGTTTGTGGACTATGAGAAAGCCTTTGATTCTGTTGAAACTTGGGCAGTGCTGCTGTCCCTTCAGAGGTGCCAAATTGACTATCGATATATTGAAGTGTTGAAGTTTTTGTATAAATATTCTCTACTATGTCGGTCCACATCCAGGATAAGATTACGAAACCGATCCAGCTGCAGAAAGGCGAGAGACAGGGAGACGTTATCTCTCCGAAACTGTTCACCACTGCGCTGGAAGATGTCTTCAAGCTCTTAGATTGGACCGGACTCGGCATCAACTTCAATGGAGAATACATCACTCACCTTCGATTCGCAGATGGTATCGTAGTCATGGTAGAATCCCTGGAGGACCTTGGCACCATGCTCAATGACCTCAGCGAAGCGTCCCAACTAGTAGGGCTGCAAATGAATATGGACAAGACGAAAGTCATGTTAATGCCCATTGTCATTTCTGTACCGGTCCTGGTTGGGAATGTGATTCTCGAAGTTGTCGATCACTATGTTTACCTAGGACAAACAGTCCAATTAGGTAGATTCAATTTCGAGAAAGAGGTCAGCCGACGAATCCAACTCGGCTGGGCAGCGTTCGGGAAACTTAGGAGGATCTCCTCGTCTAATATTCCGCAGTGTCTGAAAACAAAGGTTTATAACCAGTGTGTGTTACCAGCGATGACTTACGGAACTGAAACGTTGTCTCTAAATGTTGGCCTCATCAAAAGGCTCAAAGTTTCTCAGCGTGCTATGGAAAGGGCTAAGCTTGGTATTTCTCTACGTGATAGAATCCGGAATACGGAAATCCGTAGAAGAACGGGTGTAACTGACATAGCCCGAAGAATTGGCACGTTGAAGTGGCAATGGGCAGGCCACATTGCTCGACGAGCTGACAACCGTTAGGGAAGAAAGGTTCTCGAGTGGAGACCACGAATCGAACGCCGCCGTGCAGGACGACCCCCCACTAGGTGGACTGACGACATTATTAAGGTCGCAGGAAACCGCTGGATGCAGGTGGCGCGGGACCGTATTGAATGGCATTCTCGTGGGGAGGCCTATGTCCAACAGTGGACTTTTACGGGCTGATGGATGTGAAAGAACAATATAACAACATCAAAGCAGTGTAGTATACAGTGTATTATACATATGTACTGTGCGTAAAAGTCATCATGCACTGATGGCGCAATGGTTAAAATACCGACCTTCCGTGCCAGTGGGTGGGAATCGAACCCACGTGGGACAATACTATGTGCGATCCACAAGGTGTTGTTCTAAGTCTGGGTGTAATTTGTTTGCGTTAATTAAATGTTTGTAAAGTCCGCCGCGATACAAAGATTATTTCCTTAGTGCAGGGTGATGTCTTTTCTTTACAAAAAAATTATTAATTTATTAATTCAACATCAACGTTTTAATTATAAACATTTAAGCTGATATAAGTCCCACTTTTGGGCCCGAATCTCCTCTACAATAGAAGGGAACTTGACTACTACACCACACTGTTCAGATGGTTTTTTTTTATTTTATTTTGTTTTTTATAAGAACCCGATAACTTTTTATTTCTATTGGTGGCAAACAAGCAAGCAGCACACCTAATGGTAAGTGTCACTGCCGCCCATAGACCTTTGTAATACCAAGGGTATAACTAGCCTGCTGCCTACCAATACAAACCCACCCAATTGGGCTTTCGGCTCTCTCGCTCACCAAACGAAGCGCAATAGCACATTGCCATTACACATACGTCGATCTTCTGCGAAAGTGTGGTACTACCCCGGACGGACCGGCCCGCGGCTGCAGACAGAGAACTGTCAACAGCGTGGTCCTACCACTATCTATGGGTATACCAGACAGAGGGCTTAATTTTGAGTTATTCTTCTCTTGAATTAATCATATACATATAGTCCATTATATCCTTTAGTTGTCTTTTACCATACTCAACGGTAAGATAGGGGTCAGAGGATTCCTACTCAGTCACCACACGCAATAATATTTCATGTATATTTTTTAATTTATTATAATAAAAATTGTATCTCCTTTTTATTTACGGGATCTTCCATAGGGAAGATGCAACCGTAGCCCGCCGCCAAAAAAAAATGGGAAGTTGCCCGGTTCTTTGGGAGGCTTACATGGGGATATAGATCCTAAAAATAAAAATTATTATTATAATTATATAAAGTAATTGCAATGATTTTTAATTGTTCACAGGTACTGAGGAGTGAGAATAAATTACCAATTCGTCGTGGTTTTCTTTCTCTTGAGTATTATAGAAAGGTCTACAAAAGAAGTAAGGGATATGATGTTCAGACAACGGGCTTAGTAACTGAGTAATTAAATATTTTAGTTATTATTATTTTTTGGAGAAAATTTTTGATTGAATTTGAATAGACTATTATAAAACCTGATTACGAAATGAAAAATGATGTCACAAGCGGGATTCGAACCCGCGCCTATTGGGATTCCGGCCCAATCGTGCTGCCACTACACCACCGTGACTAATTGTAGGACATGCAAATTTCACTTCGTATCATATTTACGTCTTAAGGTAACGGTATGCTATCTACCCGATAATGTTTACACATTGTTATAGGCTTGATACTTAAAACTTTACAGTTAGAATTGTATTAAACGATGACACAACCTTGTTATTTAAATTACTGAAATTTATCATTTAATATGCTTAATTATAATAAAACCTGATTACGAAATGAAAAAATTGAATAGACTAGCTATTATTAAATTAAGGAGTTTAGAATACAAGCAAGTGATCGTTTAAAGGTAGACGTATAAGCCGAAAAAGTAGACACAGTATCATCTGCATCTCTTTCTTTTCCATGGACTATGTATATAAAAATTATTTAAAGCTGTGTGGTAGCGGTTAAGAATACTACCAACCCTTACTTTCCTCGTGGATGTCGTAAAAGACGACTAAAAGCCTTATAACGACCTGGGCTAACTCTATCCGATGCCATTTGGTCAACAATTACATTCCCAAGGAGGGTTGCCGTCTGGCAGGCGGCCGGTCATAAAACTATTGCCAATAAATTTAACAATCTGTACTATGAAAAAAGAGTACATATTGTATCGACCCCTAGTCATTGGGATACGAGTAAAAGAATGATGATGTATATAATAAAACCGGAGGTGTCAAGAGACACCCGGATGGAACGAAGTTCTATTTTAATTATATAATTTTTTTCTGCCTTAAGCGATTTTTATCGTTATATTTTAGCCAATTTGCAAAATATCTTTATAAATTATAGCCTATGTGTTATTCTGATGTGCAAGCTATATTACTATAAATTTCATCAAAATCCATTCAGTAGTTTTTACGTGAAAGAGCAACAAACATGTTCACATCCATACATTATTACAAAATTTCACGTTTATAATATTAATAATAGGATATACAATTCCACTAGACTACCAAAACTTTTCGGCCCCGAGCTCGAACGCGAGTCGGCCACGCGGCCCGGTCACGGGCGAAAATAATTTCGTTGCGCATTATTTTGATTTTGCTATATCTCTTAAGGTATTGATTTAATTTGCATGGTCTGAAGGAAAAAAAATATCTTCATGAAATGCTCAAGCCAACTAATTTATTTAAAATGATAAGGATTAATACAGTATTTGTGTAAATAGCTTTTCAATTACCGTTTTATAATAGAACATTTTTTAAAGTATTAAAATGGATATAGTATGTTATCCTTAAGAGATAGATATATACCATCGCGGACTTTTTTGTAGGCCTTTTTAAGCTGTATAATACTGTAGTACTTTATTTTGATCTATTTCGTAGGGTTCAGCCAGCGTTTGCAATGTAAGCGCAAAATAATGTGTTTATTTACGACATCACATTAGAAACCTCTAAAATTATCAGTGTTTCTCTAGTACATTATGCATATATTATACATATAAACCTTCCTCTTGAATCACTCTATCTATAAAAAAAATCGTCGCGACACCACACTGTTCAATGCGAAATAGAAATGAAAATATCTGGCTTGCTTTCTATAAGAGAGCCGACGAGCGACGCCGCACAGCTTACAATAGCTTACTATAGCAAAAAGTGTCGTGACAACTTTTCGTAAGAATTTTTTCCGTCTAGCCCCCTTTCACAACGCGCGATAAGGAACTTCGTTCCAAAAATTATATGGAATCTTACAAGGTTGGAACTTTCATATAATGAAAGGGAAAATGATTTAATATGTCATGCTAGTCCTACAATTTGGATTAAGACTTAATTTCAATTTTTTTCCGAAGATCTTATCTACCTAGATCTTTTAGTAATTTTTATGAGAGTAGTATAGGAAAGGAAAGAGCGTTGAATTACATTCTTTCTCATTATTAATTATACATATATATATATATATATATATATATAATAAATTGTTATGCTAGACAGGGGAAGTCGTGGAGAGAGTTCAGATTTGTCGTTAACCCCGTCATGCTACAGCCAAAGACTATTAAACTTTACTCCGATGTGATTAATGAAGTAGCAATGGAAATGATTAACAGGTAAATGTTAATATTAAAATTATTGTCATTCATATCGATTTAAAGCGTCTTGATTCTATTGATTTCATTTTAAATTATGATAACGGTTAGAAAGAATAGCTGGGTGGTAACGGCTACGAATACTACCAACCCTTACTTTGCTTGTGGATGTCGTAAAAGACGGCTAAGAGCCTTATAACGATCTGGGCCAACTCCATCTAATGCCGTTTGGTCAACAATTACATTCTCAAGGAGCGTCATAAACCTATTGCTAATAACTTTTCCAATATGTACTATGAAAGAAGAGTACATATTGTATCGATCCCAAGCAATTGGGATAAGAGTAGGAGAATGATGATGGTTAGAATTTGGGACCATCTTTACGGTTGAAATACACATACATACATACATATCATTTAAGATCATCATCAACATTCTTTTTGATCATGAATTTTATAAAATGCTTTCGTTCATGTCATGTCGCGATTTTTTTTCTTAAATAATTATACTTTCCATATTTAGTCATGAGCGCTCACCAAAATAGAGAAACGTTGAACTATTTAACTGCGCATGGTTGAAGTAGGTCAATTGTGCTGTGTGGTCATCATCATCTCTCTTTATAATAGTAATATGAGTGTACATTTCCATTAAAGTTTATATGCCAATTATGTACGAATTATGGTATTTTCAGGATGAAAAGTAATAGAGATAAGAAGAATATGATACGAGGTGATTTCAATCACGAGATGAACTTATGGGCTTTAGAATCAATCGCTACAATTGCACTTGGCTGTCGTCTGAACTGTTTAGATCCTTCATTATCTAAAGATTCCCTTCAAAATGAACTCATACAATCCATTCACGGTTTTTTTCATATATCAAACGAGCTTGATTTAAAACCAAGTATTTGGAAATATTATTCGACGCCAATGTATAAAAAAGCTATGAAATTGTATGAACGTCAGGAACTGTAAGTTATATATTACTTTATTATAAAATTTATAAAGATTACACGGTCACATCTTAAGCAGATTATAGGAGTAGCTATCTGTGTGGTGACGGAGTAAGAATACAATTCACCACCCTACTATCTTACCCGTGGGTAATCGTAAGAGACGACTAAGGCATATAAAACGCATATAACACCGATGCAAGAGAAGGCAAACTCGAAACAAAACCCTATACCAACACGTCTGACCAGCGTGGTATAGTAGGTTAATTTCCCTCCCATTATGGGGGGAGGCCTGAGTCCAATAGTGAGACATATATGGGCTTTGATGATGATGATGATTATAATAATAGTAGGTATATAATTCTAATAATGAATCTGGTAGTTATCGTATGGTGATGGAGTGAGTATACAATTCACCAAATCACCATCCATATTTCCTCGTAGGTGTCGTAAAAGACGACTGTGTCATATTATATGCATATAATATTCATCCACCATGTAAAAGAAGGGAATCGCGAAATAAAACTCTGTACCAAGCCGTCAACAACTTATCGCTAGGGTTGTTGCTTGCTCGTTTGCAATCTATAAGCAACAAAAAAATATTTTCGTGATTTCACAACCATGTTTGCGACTGTCGCGTATGAATAAGGAGTTAATGATACATTTTTTTTCTCCGTGTGGTGACGGAGTAAGAATACAATTCACCACCCCCTATCTTACCCGTGGGTGCTCATATGAGACGACTAAGGGATATGAAACGCCTATAACATCTATGCGAGAGAAGGAAACCTCAAAACAAAACCCTATACCACCACGTCTGAGCGTGGTATAGTAGGTCAATTACCCTCCTATTATGGAGGAGGCTTGAGCCCACCAGTAGGACATATATGAGCTGACATGATACATTTTATAATTAAAGTGTCTCCATACTCCTATTTTGGATACACTAAAATGTGGACTAGATTTCTTACTTGTATTTTACTGTTTACTATTAAAAAAATATATACAAAAATATATTATAAAAACATATCTTACGAGCTGAAGTTTTATACTCGAAAAATATTACTAGACATATTTTATTGTAATAAATGTTGCATGTTTAGACCGCTCATTAACTAACGAGAACATATATTTATAATTATGTTTATTATATTATGTTATTCATTTGATATGAATAACATATTTTTTGTTTCATTTTTATGAAAGCAACTTCCCGCACTAAAAATATTTTTTTATATTTGCGAGAACAAGGAATATATAAAGATTACGGACTTGGATTTATACAACTATGTTGGACTTATGTACTATATATTATAGGTATAATGTATACAATTAATGGACACAAATAACATTGAGGATTTTTTTTATTGCTAATGGTGGCAAACGATCAGACAGCACACATGATGGTAAGTGTCACTACCGCCCATGGACCTTTGCAATACCAAGGGTATAGCTAGACCGCTGCCTACCAATACAAACACCAAACTCACCCCAGTTGGGCTTCCGGCTCTCTTGCTCACCGAACGAAGCGCAGACGTCGATCTTCTGCTAGAGTGTGGTACTACCCCGGACGGACTGGCCCACGCATGTAGACAGAGAACTGTCCACAGCGTGGTCCTACCACTATTAGTATCCATGACACTTGGCGTCTGAGGTCGTTAGATCGCTACGTTGTGTAGTCTTGGGCATATAAATTCCTTTAAATCGCTCGATAACAATATTTTTAATACTTTTTATTATTTTCAGTATTATAAAACATTTTATAAAACAGAGTGTTGAGCAGTTTAGATTAAATAATAGTCGTAAATCAGATCATGAAAAAGGTATATTGGAAAAGTTGTTTGAAATTAGTGAGGAAACGGCTATTGCCATGGCCAGTGATATGTTAGTTGGTGGGGTTGATACAGTAAGTGAAAGTTCCAAATATTTTAATGGTATTTTTAAAGGCTAATCACGCTATTCTTACTGATTAAGATTCTTATTGCAAATGTATTAAATCTAAGTAATTACACAAAACTTTGTATCTGGATTTGTATCTGTATATTCCTATCCATCCATCCATCCATCAGCCCGTACACGTCCACTGCTGGACATAGGCCTCCCCACGAGAATGCCATCTGTAACGGTCCTGTGCCACCTGCATCCAACGGTTTCCTGCGACCTTGATGAGGTCATCAGTCCACAGAGTGGGGGGTCGTCCTACGCTGCGTCGTCCGATTCGTGGTCGCCACTCGAGAACCTTTTTTCCCCAACGGTTGTCGGTTCGTCGAGCGATGTGGCCTGCCCATTGCCACTTCAACGTGCTAATTCTTCGGGCTATATCGGTTACACCCATTCTTCTACGGATTTCCGTATTCCGGATTTTGTCACGTAGAGAAATACCGAGCATAGCCCTCTCCCATAGCACGCTGAGCGACTTTGAGCCTTTTTATGAGGCCGACATTTAGAGACCACGTTTCAGTGCCGTAAGTCACCGCTTGTAACACACACTGGTTATAAACCTTTGTTTTCAGATACTGCGGCATATTAGACGAGAAGATCCTCCTAAGTTTCCCGAACGCTGCCCAGCCAAGTAGGATTCGTCGGCTGACCTCTTTCTTGAAATTGGATCTACCTAATTGGACTGTTTGTCCTAGGTAAACATAGTGATCGACAACTTCGAGAATCGCATTCCCAACCAGGACCGGTACGGAAATGACATGGGCATTAGACATGATTTTCGTCTTGTCCATGTTCATTTGCAGCCCTACTAGTTGGGAGACATTCCTGAGGTCATTGAGCATGGTGCCAATGTCCTCCAGGGATTCTGCCATGACTACGATATCATCTGCAAATCGAAGGTGAGTGATGTATTCGCCATTGATGTTAGGGCGAGTCCGGTCCAGTCTAAGAGCTTGAAGACATCTTCCAGTGCAGTGGTGAACAGTTTCGGAGAGATGACGTCTCCCTGTTTCACACCTTTCTGCAACTGAATCGGTTTCGTACCCTTATCCTGGATGCGGACCGACATAGTAGCGTTTTTATACAAACACTTCAGCACTTCGATATATCGATAGTCAATTTGGCACCTCTGAAGGGACTGCAGTACTGCCCAAGTTTCGACAGAATCAAAGGCTTTCTCATAGTCCACAAACGCTAGACACAGAGGCCGATTATACGCCTCGGTCTTCTGTATATTCTGGCGTAGCGTGTGGATGTGGTATATGGTACTATAACCTTTTCGGAAATCGGCTTGTTCGGGCAGCTGGAAGTCGTCTAGCTTGCGCGCGAGTCGGTTCGTAATGACTCTTGAAAACAATTTGTACACGTGGCTCAGGAGTGAGATGGGTCTGTAATTCTTCAGGAGCGTTTTATCGCCCTTCTTGAAAAACAGCATCACCACACTCCTGGTCCACGATTCTGGAACGTCGCCCCCGAGAATGACGGAATTAAACAGCCTCTGCAGGGCTTTTAAAACTGGCTTGCCGCCTGCCCTCAGGAGCTCTGTGGTAATTCCATCATCTCCCGGTGCCTTTTCGCTCTTTAATTGTTTTAGAGCCATTCTGATCTCGTACAAGCTGTATATTCCTATATTCATAACTTAATAATGAATTGTTAAAGAAAGAAAATGTTGCTTTAAAAGAAAGCATAGCGGTCATTTGACCAATTTATCAAAATTTGTGGTAACAATCAGAAATATAAAAACAAAATATTCATATACGAGCTGATACAATAATACAAAATATTCATATATGAGCTGATACAATAATACAAAATATTCATATATGAGCTGATACAATAATACAAAATATTCATATATGAGCTGATACAATAATACAAAATATTCACATATGAGCTAATACAATAATACAAAATATTCATATATGAGCTGATACAACAATACAAAATATTCATATATGAGCTGATACAATAATACAAAATATTCATATATGAGCTGATACAATAATACAAAATATTCATATATGAGCTGATACAATAATAGTAAATCTAAAATTATCTCGTGTTACTATTTTAACTATATGTATTTTCTTATGGTGTAGCTATTTTTCTGTTTCATTGAAAAGTAACCAATTCAACAACTCAGAATATTATTCAAACATTAGGTTTTCCAGGTCCACTACTGGGTATAGGCTTCTCCATAAAGGGAGATGATTTAAATATGGCCACGTTTAGCAGGCGTATTAGCGATCATAGTTGGTAATATGAGTTTCAGAAAAAAACCGCTGCTACCAACTCCCCTGGAGCTTGATTAATCGGTTTTTATGAATCCCACGTAAAGTTAATGTTTGGCGATTTCTTTTTAAAACGCTGTAAGGAAATTATCCTTGTATTGCGGGGGGTTTCAGAAACGTGCGACCTTCTTAACCGCTATGCTATCTGTGCAGTCAAAAGTTTTTAATCTATTACTACAAATGTATGCTTGTATGTAGATCTATGTACAATAATCTCTTCAAAAATAGAGGAATTATATATTTATAGGTCTCAAACACTATGATTGCAACGCTGTTTTTACTAGCGACCCATCAAGACAAGCAAGATAAAATTCGAGAAGAACTACTGTCCAAATCAGAGAAAGGAATATATATAAAGGCTTGTATTAAAGAGTCGATGAGGATAATGCCGGTTGTATCAGGAAATATTAGAACAACCACTAGGGAATATAATTTATTTGGCTACAGGATTCCGAAAGATGTAAGTTGCATAACTAAATACTAACAGTAAATTAATTTTCCGTATGGTGACGGAGTAAGAATACTATTTACCACCCCATATCTTGTCCGTGGGTGATCGTACGAGACGACTAAGGGATATAAAACGCATGTAACATCTATGCGAGAGAAGGAAAACTCTAAACAAAACCCTATACCAACACGTCTGACTAGCGCGGTATAGTAGGTTAATTTCCCTCCCATTATAGAGGAAGCCCGAGCCTAACAGTGGGACATTTATGGGCTGTGATGATGATGATGAAATTAATTATAAGTTCTTTCGATTTTTTTTGTTGCTTATGATTTTATTTTATTGTTCTAAGTCATCATGAACTTAGTCTAAATTACCCCTGACTTGATCAGGGACCTAAATTAGTTGTGATAATTTATTAGCAGTTACAATAAAAGGTAGAAAAAAATGAAAGAATACATAGTAACATTATAAGAATTAAAATAAATTTAACAAGGAAATATGAAAAATAATTATGCTAAGAGAGAAGTAATAAAGTAGTTAAAATTAACAGCACTTAATAGTATAATGAAACTATTTAGATATAGAAAAAACAAGTACTACTTGTTGATACTAATAATAAGTTGAGAAAATGAATTAACAATATATGTACATTTGGTTTTAGAAAAGGATAGTGCTAGTGACATAAGAAAGGTATGAGAAGTTAGAGAGAATACATAGTGACATTATAGGGATGGGGTAACAAAAGTAAAAACTATAAGTTTAATCATGAAACACTTAAAGTAATTATACAAAGGAAGTAAAAAATAGCTAATTGTAAGATATAAAAGAGGAATTTAACAATACTTGAAATTATACTAAACTACATATAACATATACATACATACATAGCCTCACGCCTGTTTCCCAGAGGGGTAGGCAGAGACTACGGATTGCCACAAACCACGATCCTGACATACCTCCATCGCTTCATTCACGCTCATCACAGTCTTCATGCATGCTCTACGATTACGCGTACTCTTAATCTGACCTTTCACTAACATATCTTCAATTTGATCCAGGAAAGTACGACGTGGTCTTCCCCTTGTAGTCATCCCACTCACACTCGCTTTGTATACTTGTTTAGTCAACCTTTCTTCACTCATTCTTTCCACGTGTCCAAACCACCTCAGCATACCCTTTTTTTATCTTTGTCACTACTTCTTCATTTACACCACAGCGCTCTCTTATAACACTATTCCTAATTTTATTTTTCATACTTACACCACACATACTACGAAGAGCTCTCATCTCTACAGCATTTATTCTACTTTCAGGTCTTCCCTGCCAAATCCAACTTTCACTGCCATACATGAGAGTGGGAACTAATACTCCCTTATGTACAGCTAGGCGTGCCTTTTTAGATATATTCCTACTCTTCATAAAAGCGTACAGTGCCCCATTCACTTTATTACCAGCATTCACTCTTCTTTCAACATCATCATTATTTTTACTATCAATAGTAAATAGTACTCCCAAGTATACAAATTCTTTCACCTGTTCCAATCCCTCACCATTTATAAAAATATTACATTCCGTCATACATTTATCCTTTTCAAAGACCATTACTTTCGTCTTACTTACATTTACTTTCATACCTTTTCTTTCAAAAGCATCATGCATAGTAGTTACTATCGCCTGTAAGTCTTCAGCCGACGATGCAAGTAAAACCTGATCATCGGCATAAAGAAGACATTTGACGAGTAACTCATTCATTCTTAAACCACATTCATTATTTTTCAAATCTTGCAAACAGCTATCCATAAATAGGTTAAACAGCCACGGTGACGCTACACATCCCTGTCTAACACCTTTATCAATGTTAAACCATTCAGTGTAGGACCTAGTAGTATCCTAACGCAGGCTTTGGAATCCTTATAGATGGATTTCAGCGCCTGAATAAGATGTATATTATTTTATATTATTATTACCCCATACATAGATAGTACCGACCACAGTTCATTCCTCCTCACTTTGTCATAAGCCTTATCCAAATCAATGAAAGCGCAAAAGACTTTCTGACCTTTAGCCAAAAATTTTTGCGCCATGCATCGTAAAGAGAACATTTGATCCGTGCAATCCATACTCTTTCGAAAACCCGCTTGTGCATCCCATATTTTCTTTTCGGTCACTTTTACTACTCTTTCAATCAACACTTTCGCATACAGTTTGCCGACAATGCTAAGGAGGCTAATGCCCCTGTAGTTTCTACAATCTTGCCGTGAACCTTTACCTTTGTAGAGAGGTACGATTACCGCCTGACACCAGTCTATAGGCACTCGGCCATTAGTCCAGCAGAGATTGAAGAGCTGGTATAGGATGTTAGTTTTAATATCTTCTCTAGCCGTCAGCATTTCAACTGTAATCCTGTCGTATCCTGCAGACTTACCCGCTCTCATACCTTTCAATGCATTTGTAATTTCTATCTTACTTATACATTCTCCTTCCTCGAGACCTCTTTTATTCACAAATGATAATTTTGGTGGCTCTTCTCTTTCAAATAAGCTTTCAAAATATTCCTTCCATCGCTCTAGAGTACATTCTTCTCCATACACTGTCCTTCTACATTTATCGCTGATCGAGACTAGCTCTGTATCTTGCGCTTTGCCTCGAGACGATCTTATGGACTTCCAGAAAATCTTCGAATTAGTTTGAAAATCCTTCGACAATCTTCTATCGTACTCGTCTTTTTGATCTTCTTTCTTTCTTCGAACAATTTCTTTCACTTCTCTTTTTTTCCTCTTATATTCTTCTTTGGCTATATCTATGTCATCATTCGTTGCTTTCTCCATTCTCTCATTGGCTCTGACAGCAAGCCAATCTACCCAGGCTTTCTTCTTCTCACGAACTGCACTCTGCACATCGTTATCCCACCATATATTCTTCACCTTGTTTACCTTCATTCTTCTAGTCACGCCACATATTTCTGTAGCAACATTTACCACCTGTTCTTTAAAAGTCTTCCATAATTCTTCCATACTACAAATGTCAGCGGAATGAAAAAACTTTTCCTTCAGTTTACTTTTGTATTTATCTCTAATATACTCATCTTACGAATTTTCTACTTTTATTCTTTCTAGCACACTTTTCGGATTATGTATCCGGTTTTGCCACGTTTTCATAAGACCACTTATTCTAGTCATTACTAGAAAGTGGTTTGTATGAATACCAATACCGCGATATACCCTAGTGTCTAGTACTTTCTTTCTGAGCCTTTCATCTACTATTACAAAATCAATTATACTCTTTCTTACATTCTTTCCTATCTTTTAAGTTGGATCAAACTACACATGCTGTGCAAATTTGGTTAAAATCAGTTAAGTACTTTATGAGTCCATCGCGGACAAACAACGTGACACGTAATTTATATATATTAAGAAGAAAGATAGTCATCATCATCATCACACAGCCCATATATGTCCCACTGTTGAGCTCGGGCCTTCTCCGTAATGGGAGGGAAATTAATCTACTATACCGCGCTGGTCAGACGTGTTGGTATAGGGTTTGGTATCGAGTTTTCCTTCTCTTGCATAGATGTTATATGCGTTTTATGTCCATTAGTCGTATCGTATGATCACCCACAGGTAAGATAGGGAGTGGTGAATTGTATTCTTACGCCGTCACCACACGGAAATGTATATAGTAATAAGTGGTTAAGATATCGGTCTATCATACTAAGTTCGAGCGAGTCAATTTCTCTTCTAGCGCGAAGGAGGCTTGAACCCAGCAGTGGGACTTATATGAGCTGAGATGATGATGACTACACTAACCAGACGAGTTGGCATAGGATTTTCCTTCTCTTGTACAGATATTATATGTATAAATACCCGAATACGAAGCGAAAAATGATGTCACAAGCGCGATTCGAACCCGCGCCTATTGGGATTCCGGCCCAATCGTGCTGCCACTACACCACCGTGAACTATTGTAGGACATGCAAATCTCGATTTGTATCGTAATCACGTCTTCAAAGTGACGTATGCCATCTACCGGACAATGTTTACACATTGTATAGGCTTAATACTTCAAACTTTAGAGTTAGAATTGTATTAAACGATGACACAATCTTGTTATTCAAATTACTGAAATTTTTAGCATTTAATATGCGTAATTATTTATAAATACCCGATTACGAAGCGAAAAATGATGTCACAAGCGGGATTCAAACGCGCGCCTATTGGGTTTCCGGCTAAATCGTGCTGCCACTACACCACCGTGAACTATTGTAGAACATGCAAATCTCGCTTTGTATCATATTTACGTCTTCAAGGTGACGTATGCCATCTACCGGACAATGTTTACACTGAAATTTTTAGCATTTAATATGCTTAATTATTTATAAATACCCGATTACGAAGCGAAAAATGATGTCACAAGCGGGATTCGAACCCGAATCGATTTCAGTAATTTGAATAACAAGGTTGTGTCATCGTTTAATACAATTCTAACTGTAAAGTTTGAAGTATTAAACCTATACAATATGTAAACATTGTTGGGTAGATGGCATACGTCACCTTGAAGACGTAAATATGATACAAAGCGAGATTTGCATGCCCTACAATATTAAATAGTTGTATTTCCGGCAATACTCACGCGTTAGAGTCGATTATGTCGACCCGGGTTTCGAGCATGTCCGATGCTCTTCATCAGGGCGAGTGCGCAGCTGCGTCTGCGAGCCCCCGACGCGCACTGACCTACAATAGTTCACGGTGGTGTAGTGGCAGCTCGATTGGGCCGGCATCTCATTAGGCGTGGGTTAGAATCCCGCTTGTGACATCATTTTTCGCTTCGTAATCGGGTATTTATAAATAATTAAGAATATTAAGTGCTAAAAATTTCAGTAATTTGAAGATATGATATGCATATAACTATTAACTAATATTATCCGTGTGGTGACGGAGTAAGAATACGTATCACTACCCCCTATCTTGCATGTAGGTGATCTTAAGAGACGACTAAGGGATGCAAAAGGCATATAACATCTATGCAAGGGAAGAAAAACTCGAAACAAAACCCTATACCAATGCGTCTGACCAGCGTGGTATAGTAGGTCAATTTCCCTCCCATCGAGGAGGCTCAAATCCAACGGTGTGACATATTATGAGCTGAGATGATGAATAACTAATATTATATTCCTTAGCCCTCCTTTAGATACGCCGGTAAGATTGGAGGTGATACAATGTATTTTTACTCTGTCATTAGACTGAAAAATGGTAATGGCAATACTTGATTTAATAGTAGTAGGACCACGCTGTTGGCAGTTTTCTGTCGAGCTGCGGGTCGGTCCGTCTGGGGTGGTACCACACTCTCGCAGAAGATCGACGTCCGAGCAATGACAATGTGCTGTTGCGCTTCGTTCGTTCGGGTGGGTTTGGGGGTTTATATTTGTAGGCAGTGGCATAGCTATACTCCTGGTATAGCAAAGGTCCATGGGCGGCAGTAACACTTACCATCAGGTGTGCTGCTTGCTCGTTTGCCACCAAAAGCTATAAAAAAAAACATGATTATAGTTTAATTAAACAATATGTTATTCTCTCTTATGGAGAGGCACATGTTCAGCTTGAGTGTCGATATATTGATGGATGGATGGATATATATGTTTTCAGATGAACATCGCATTTACGCATCGTGAAATGTCATTGATGGATCAGCATTATTATCGGGCAAAAGAATATATTCCTGAGCGATGGATTGTAGAGAAAAATGACCCACTTTATTACGGTAATGCTCCTCAGTTAGCAAGTAACCCTTTTGGTTTTGGGATTCGTACCTGTATTGGTAAGTCTACGATATGTTTTTTTTTTATAAAACTATGTAAGTTAGGAGTAAAAGATGAACAGTATGGTGAATATACAATAGAAAGGGAAAGTTTTTAATAATATTATAAATGCAAATTTTATGTAAATTTCTTTTTCATAAGCAGTATTTCTTCACTTGCATTGTGATAAAGGATAATATCATCTTAAATGGTGAAGCTTAGTTGATTTAGGATTATATCTAAGTATCAGGTTAGCACAACATGCATGCAGGGCAGCAGGGTACAGGATAACAGGATTAACAATATGGCTCATAATAAGCTAGCGACTAAAGCCTCTTGCTAGAACTTAGATAGATGAAAGTGCACGGGTTCAACCATAAAACTTTATACGATACATATAAGAAATGAAAATTTGGATAATACATTATAGTTTTATGTCTTTTTAGTTGGACTTTTGGGTCTGATATCGTAGACTGATTAACGTCTTCACGTTTCAGTTTGTTGGAAATTATTAAATTGTATTAAATTATTTTAGTAACTGTCCATAATTTTTTTAATTCTACGCATAGGTATAATATTACGATTTTTGGGCCTACATTTAAATAGTATAAAGTACTAATATGTCGACAATATTTGATATATCGTCGACATATTAGTATGACATTTGATTTAGTTTATTAAAGCCTCTAAAAGAACTCAATCATATCTTAACAAAAACTTGGTTTTGGTAATTAATAATAGTTTAAGATAATGATGTTTATGCGAGTATTACATATTTGATGACTTGTTAGACGTGAGACAACTTCGTCCTCCCATGACCTGTAAAGTGAACGCTATAAAGTGTTCGAAACGTCGAGATACTAAAAAAAGCAAATACAAACTTCTCAAATATCAAATACAAAATTCTGCGCCAAGCGAGCGGGCCGCCGGAACTCGATCTTTATACATACATACATATCATCACGCCATATCCCTTGCAGGGTAGGCAGAGAGAACAGAGTGCCAAAGAATTCTATCTTTGCATACTTCACTCGCTTCCTCAACATTCATAATTCTCTTCATACACGCTCGCCGGTTTCGGAGACTCTTGAATCCACCTTCCTTCAGTACATGACCGATCTGGTCTAGGTAGGTTAGTCTCGGTCTCCCTCGGTACCTACATCCTTCCACTTTCGCATTGTATATCTTCTTAACCAGACGTTCGTTCGACCTTTATCTTCGGTATATTATATTTAGCCTTAAACTATTCGAAATAAAACTATTGTTACGGATTCTTTCGCGTTTGCTCGGGAGACTGACCTTCCGTTACATGGGCTGTAAAGTCTTCGAAACGTCGAGAAATTAAAAATCATATACAAACGCGAATTTGTACAAATGCGAATATTTACAATCCGTAAAAATAATTATATTTCAAATGTGTAATACTTGCGTAAACATGAGAAATTGTTATAATTGATATTTACATATTTGCGCGGGTTGCGCTTCAAAAGATTTTGTTTTTTACTTCTTTTTGCTCCACTTATTTCAGTTATCATATTGTTAACTTTACTTTTCCCTTCTTCATCTAAATAAATATTTTATTTAACTTTAATCAAACTTTAATTAGTCAGCTATTATAGAATAACTTTTAATACTATTTAATCACACAATAAGAATGAATATATAAAAAGATATCATAGAATTAAAATAACTGTCATAACAAAATAATTCGTTATGACGACGGTATCAGGCATCTACCAAATGGCCTGGTAATGGTGAAATTTGGATAAATAAATTGACTTTTTGCGAATAAATATACGGCATTAAATTAATAGAAATAGATTTGTTTATCATAATATATGTACTCATAAATTTCTGCTATATTACAATAGATGTCGTCTATGATTATTTCAGCATTTGCATAAAGTTTAATATAATCATTGTTAAAAATTAAACTCCAAATAAAAGTCAAGCTTGAAAAGCATCACCTTTTCTTTATTTTTCAGGTCGTCGTATCGCTGAGTTGGAGATAGAAACATTTTTGGCAAGGGTTATAGAGAATTTTAAAGTGGAATGGTTTGGTCCTCCCCCAAAAGTGTATCAAACTTCTATACGCCAAATAATAGGGCCGTACAATTTCATATTTAGTGATTTAAAATAATCTATTTTATACAATTTAGTTAGTCACCCGTTTGTCGATATTTGTAGTAATCATTTTAATACCGAAGTTAAAATCGAGTACCGGTGGTCCGCTCGCACGGCGAAGAGAGAAGGTTTTACGGTGGGTCTATGGGGTCACGCGCCGCCTTTCCGTCACCCCGGACCGATTCAGCGGGGCGAGACGCACCCATAGCCCACCAATAAAAAAAAAAAAGTAATCATTTTAATAGGCTTCGCAGTTTGTCATCGAAACCAATAGTTATTTGTATAGCTTTAACTGTTAAGGTAGTTAATTCTATTATACATTTTAATTTATTAGTAGAATTGTGTGTCAAAAAATTCTAATAAAAGTCCGACATAGCAAACGACCTTTTATGGCACGCATCTCCGTATTCCCTCCCTATCGCCGTTGTGCAAGTCACTAGTACCAAATCCTTGACTTCCGTAGCCAGCCCAGCTCATCAGTATTGGCCTTTAGGTAGAGGTAATCTGTAACCGATATCAAAAAAGTTAAATAAATAATTTAATAATCTATATCTATAAAAGAGGATGGTTGTATATCTCGCACGGCGAAGAGAGGTATGGCTTGCAGGGTGGGTCTATGGGGTCGCGCGCCACCTCTTCCGTCGCCCCGGACCGATTTGGTGGAGCGTGGCCACTCCATAGCTCACCGAAAAAAAAAGAGAAAAGAAAGAAAGGGTGGTTGTATACGAGTATATGACATCACTAAACTCGAAACTATTTGATCGATCATTATGAAAATTGGTGTGTATATGTATTTTTTTACAAAGAAGGTTTATATGCTATCCCCATTGATGTAACTCGCCACCAGGCTGCGCTGCGATATATCGACTTCTAAAAACAAAGCAACGGGCTTAGTTTACTAGTTCTGTATAAAATTACAATTTTATAATGACTTCTAATGACTTCTAATGTTTACGCGAGTATTACACATTTGAAATAAAACTACTTTTACGGATTCTATCGCGTTTGTATTTGATTTATAATTTCCCGACGTTTCGAACACTTTACAGTGATCATGGTCACGGGAGGACTGTCCTCCCGTGACCATGATTATTTCAAATTACAATTTTATTATTTTATGACTAATAGTTATTAGACATACTTAATTAAATTTTAAATATATTTAATAAAACGGGCTAACTTGAATAATAAAATTGATATCTAAAATTTTCCAAGTCACTCTATTGAGTAGAATAATATAAATTATCTTTTTCAGCAACTGAAAAACATTATACTTGGTAGAAGTTGCAATTTTACTAATTTTAAAATCCCTTGGTATCCAATTAAATTTTACTTCTGTTATTAGCAAAGTTGTTAACCGTGTAGTCAAATATTTAACAAAGTTTTTGTTATAAACTTAAATTTATTTTTTTATTTATACTTTTAATGAAAGCTGTATTCCCAAGGAGGGTTGACGTCTGGCAGGCGGCCGGTCATAAAACTATTGTCAATAACTTTTACAATACGTACTATGAAAGAAGAGTACGTATAGTATCGACCCCAAGTAATTGGGATAAGAGTAGGAGAATGATGATTATGACTTTTAATGAAGCTTTGAAATATGGGAAATAACTATCTACGTAGTACTTTATGTAACTCTTTGTTCCGTAGTGATGCCGTCAAAATATATAATTTCCTACTAAAAAGTACTAAAAATGAAATTTTAATGTATTTTGTTTTATTCATTAATTGAAAATTAAAAAATATCGTGAAAGTAATGGGTGCGATAGGTCATGTAGTTCTCTGAAGTAAAAAAAAGTAAACTATAGAATTAAGTTTTTTAAAACTCAACAGTAAACATTATATCTATAATAAAAGAGGATGTTTGTATATATGACATCGCTAAACTCAGAAACTATTCGACCGATCATTATAAAAATTGGTATGTATATGTATTTATTCACGAAAATCACGAAGAAGTTTTTATATGTTATCTCTATTGTGTTACTTGCCACCAGTCTGCGCTGCGATATATCCACTTCTAGATATCCAATTGTTATTTGAAAGATAAGGGCTAAGTCTTCTTTAAATCACAAAATAAAACTCACGTATCTCCCGACAGTTGGGCTCTCGCCTTCTCTACAATTGAAGAGAAATTCACCTACTATACCACGCTGGTGATTGTATAGGGAATTTGTTTTAAGATTTCCTTCTTTTTCATAGGTGTTATATGCATATTATATCCATAATATATCCGTTTGTCGTCTTTTACGATATTGGATAGTGAATTGTGTTCTTACTCCATAACCAATCCTTACTAATATTATAAATGCGAAAGTAACTCTGTACAAACAGAGTTGAAAGAGCGACAGACAGACAGTTAGAGCATTTTAAATCCTTACTAATATTATAAATGCGAAAGTAACTCTGTCTGTCTGTCGCTCTTTCACGCCAAAATTATTGAACCGATCTAAATGAAATTTGGTATATAGTTAGTCTAGAGCCTGATAAAGGACATAGGCTACTTTTGAACGCAAAAAAGGGTTGTAAAGAAGGTAAAAAGGGATGAATAGTTGCAAGCTTAAAAGTTATTTTTAGGCTATTGATAAGATATAAATAAATATGACATTAAATGTTTGTAAATGTATGACATTAAAAGGGGTAAAATAAAAATAGGGGATGAAAAATTTTAGGAAAGTACCCTTTTACGTGGGCGAAGCTGCGGGCAGAAGCTAGTAAGTAATATAAACGATATATGTATTTGCAATACAAGTCTAAGGTTAAATTAAATATTACTGTGGCGAAACTATCCAAACTTTAAACATTCAAGTGTCAAACCCGAGTCAAGCAAACTTTGTAATCTTAAATATAATACTAGTATTATTCCTGTCGGGTGGATCATCGATTTCAAGGAATTGGTACTGGTGATCGGCGCAATTGGCGATCGGAAGGTTATTGGGCGCACAGCGTCCTTCCATCGCCCCAGACGGTTCGGGCGAAGTTTCAGAAGAATTTAGTATTGTTCGTTGTACATAGTAAAACTAGCTTTTGCCCGCGACTTCATCCGCATTAATGTCGAAAATACTAATAGGATTTTTAATTGGTTTTTACGTTTCGGTTAATATTCTCGCGATTGTAGATAGAAAATTGTCAACAATGTGTTTTACTACCACTATTAAAGTAAGTATTGACAAGAAATAAAAATTATAAAATGCTAAAAAGTACTTTTTTTTTCATATGACCAATAAATATGTCAAATTATAATGACATATAATATATTTCTGTGTATATAAATACGGGGCAACCACACCTATGCTAGTTATTTCCCTGAAGATGACATCAACCGTCTCAGCGTTAGTAAACATATCATACAATAATTACTCTCAGGCGAATTTAAATCACCAATTTGGATAACTAACTAATAATTTATTAAGTGTGAAATATGTTATATATAGCGTCACAGTCATTAATAAAAAAAAAAGACTCCGCTCATTTAGTTAATTACATATGTTAATTGTAATATATATATTTTTTTCACATATTCACGCTTCGAACGAATTAATTCAAAGTGTAATTACGTTTATCTGCGACCTTGTCTGACTTTGCAGAAAAGGGGCTAGTTTTTGATATTGTAAGATCGTCTGCGGTTTATCATTGCTCAGACATAATATTGTTATTCTACAAATGTAGAGAATTTAAATTTTTGTATATAGTTGATATATTATTATTAAATAATAAAATGGACGTTTTATGAAAAATTAAGATTAACATTACATTTTCAAATGAATTTGTCTATAAATATTATAAAATTGAATAGTTTGTTTGGGTGAATGTGCTAATTGGCTTCATCTAGTCGTAGGACCACGCTGTTGACAGTCGTCTGACGTCTCTGACTACAGCCGCAAGCCGGTCCGTCCAGGGTAGTAACACTCTCTCGCAGAAGATCGATGTCTGAGTAATGTCAATGTGTTATTGCGCTTCGTTCGGTGAGCGAGATAGTCGAAAGCACAACTGGGTGTGTTTAGGGTTCGTATTGGTACAGCAGAGGCCCATCTATACCCTTGGTATTGCAAAGGTCCATGGGCGGCAGTGACACTTATCATCAGGTGTGATGCTTGCTCGTTTACGTTGCAATAAAAAAAAATCTGAAAACAACTGGTTCAAATTCGAATTAAAATTCTTTTCGTGATAGATATTTATATATTGAGCAAGACTATAGGCTATGTAACATTGCACTATGATTAAAAGAAGCGGAGATGAATAAAAAAAGTTGCAACAACGGCAAAAATTTATTCCTTTTGAGAGTTTCCGTTATTGTGCGCGATATAGGTGACTACGATTCTCTCTATACCTCACTTTTTCTGTGAACTGACCGACAAAGTTGCACAAAACAACTAGTAATAATTAAAATAGCACTCATTACATAAACTTTATACTTATTATTGTACAATTATTATTGTTTTATAGTTACATGTCATTATTCGCCTACTCTTTTTAATATTACTTAGGGTCGATACAATATGTACTTAGGGTATAATTACTTAGGATCGATACAATGTGTACTCTTCTTTCATAGTACATATCGTCAAAGTTATTGGCAATAGTTTTATGACCGGCCGCTTGTCAGACGTCAACCCTCCTTGAGAATGTTATTGTTGACCAAACGGCATTAGATGGAGTTGGCCCAGGTCGTTATAAGGCTCTTAGTCGTCTTTTACGACATCCACGGGCAAAGTAAGGGTTGTATTCTTAGCCGCTACCGCATTATTTTATAGTTAGGTACACCTACATGTATATATATCATATATATTATACTAGAAGTAATTACAAAAATAAATATTTACGTTACTAGAGTTTTATAATAAAATAGGGTTAAAGAATAAGAGAGCAGAGCAGGGAGATTTTTTGTGATTAGACAATGCCGCGACAAACGCCAAGTGTAGCAAATACTTAGAAAAGGAATAGATTTTATTCATTCACGGTCTATATTTCTTGTTTGATAACTGATTGAGAGTTTTATGGGACATAACCCCTTACAAAAATGTGAAATAGGTACGTGAAAATCAAGTAAAAGAACAAAGGCTTTAATATTTTTGTGGGAAAGGTAATATGAATGTCAACCGCCAATCCATCTATCAAGCGTGGTGATTATAGTATTGTGCCTAATAGTCCAACAATTGACTCAACTTAGAGTATAACAATATACTCAACTTAAAGTATAACAATATACTCTTGCTCTCTTATTATATTGTTGAATTTTATACTCGGCCTCCATTATCAATTTCCTTTCAATGAAAGATGATACGTTTTTAGGAAACAAAACGGTTTCATATTGTATTTTAATGCCATACAAATTCATCCCCATACGATTAGTAGTTATATAACTATGTTTTCACCACAACCAACATTTAATTTAGTAATTAATTAGTTGATTAATATTTAAAAACCACACTGCAGTTTCTTAATAAATGAGGAAAATATGTTGTCTAAAATTAAATTTATAACGAGGGTTAAAATATTGATGTTAAACTATGTTTGCAGGCGGCCGGTCATAAAAATATTGCGATTTTTTTTATAATATGTACGATGTAAAAAGAGTAATTATTTCGTCGACCCTAAGTAATTGAGATATGAGTAGGATGAAGATTATGGTTGACTGTTTTCTTTGAATATATTGATTTTAATAAGATAACATGCCACACAAAAGATCTTTGTGTTGCAAAACCATCGTAAATATACAATTAATAAAAACAAATTATATTTGACCTTAGAATTAACGCTGAAAGAATTAATATGATCCCGAGAATCTACATCATTAAAATACAAGTAGTGTTTCTGTATAGTTTATCAAATGCGAGGCAACCGAGATGCCGCATAATTAATGTGACTCCGCCCAAAAGACCTCAACACCGAACATTTCTAAATTATTTACACAAGTTTCAGGTTTCAGTATACAACAATCCTAATAGCGGGTAAGTTAAATTGTCAACGTCAATCAAGGAGCACCTTGTATAATCACAAACTTTTACATAAATTTTGGAGTTTATAGTAACTAGAATAATTAACTCCCAAATAAATGCACGGAAGCTATTTTGTTAAACAAAGATAATATGCTTAAGTAAAAAAAACTGTTGCGCATGTATGTACGTTCGTGCATGTGTTTGTGTTTGTGTTTATGCGTGTGTAAGTGTGCACGTGTATGTTCGTGCATGCGTATGTGCGTGCTTGTATGTATATTGTGTATGAATTGTTTTCATTTATTTTTATTCAAAAATAAATTTAAATTGTTTTCAGAAATGATATCGTAAGTCATGAGGCTGTAATATATGATGTATAAGAATTGCGTTCTAGAGATCAACATGAGACGATAAGTTTTAAAACATTCAGAATAAATATGATTTTTTTTATTTCTAACCTTAACGTTTATAATATGTTTCCATTAATTCATTTCCATGCTGTGTGGTAGTGGCTACGAATACTACAAATCCTTACTTTGCTACTCGATGTCGTAAAAGACGACTAAGAGCCTTTCAACGACCCAGGCCAACTCCATCAGATGCCGTTTGGTCAACAATTACAATTCCGAGGAGGGTTGACGTCTGGCAGGTGGCCGGTCATAAATCCATTGCCAATAACTTACAATATGTACTATGAAAGAAGAGTAAATATTGTATCGACCCCAAGTTATGCTTCCATTAATTTCTTAGAGAACTTTAGCAAGAACAATTTCTTTCAAACATTTTATTTAGTTCTGTCATGAATTTACTTCATAGTAATATTTTGCGATTTAACCAATAGTAGTGGTAACAGCAGCTCAATCTGTTCTTTTATTTGGTAGCTCTAAAGGTTTAATCGGAGCGTGCAAGGCAATGAAAGGCATTCACAGCAATAAAATTCAGTTCTATTCGGGTCTATTTAGTAATATATTTATATAAAACTAGCTGGTCCACCTCCCAGGAAATGATCTCTGTAACAAAAATTTTGCAGGCAATATTTGTGTTTTTCCCTAAAAAAATATTTATTATTTTGAGCATAAGCTGTTTCACGTAGTTCTGCATTCTACCTATTGTGATAAAAGCTAAATCTTACTAATATTTTTGATTTGATTATATTTTAAATTAAAAAGTTTCTGTAATTATTTCTATCACCTATATATAAAAAATTGAAAAAGATTTTATATAAAATTAAATCTACAAAATTTTACCCTAAACGTTTATTTATCATCATCATCTCAGCTCATATATGTCCCACTGTTGAACTCAAGCCTTCTCCGTAATGGGAGGGAAATTGACCTACTATACCACGCTGGTCAGACGTGTTGGTATAGGGTTTTGTTTCGAGTTTACCTTCTCTCGCATAGATGTTATATACGTTTTATATTCCTTAGTCATCTCTTACGTTCACTTATAGATAAGATTGGGGTGGTGAATTATATTCTTACTCCGTCATCACATGGATAATGTGATTATTATTATTCATAAATTGACATATTACTTACAACCTGAATGAAATATCTACTTAAACGTCTCAGAGTTAATGTGTTCATTTTATATTCAAATGACTTTACTTATTCGTATTGTGTATATTCAACATTTATCCGAAGTTCACGACAGGAATTAATAAAGGAGCAAGGATATATACCTAAATTTACGCTATAGACCAAAACATTTCAAAGGTCTTTTTCTTAGGTTAAGTATATACATATATTCAACTAATACGTGTTATTCCTAACTGCGAGGGTTTATGAGAATGTATGCGCCACAGTAAAACTAATGAACGGGCTAAAATGACACTGTGTAGTAATAACTATAACTTAGGGGACGTCCATTAACCACGTGATCTTTTTTTGGCATTTTTTAACCCTTCCCCCCTTGGTGATGCGTGGTGACGTTTAAGACTATGACCCCTGGTGATGCGGTTTAAATTAATGATGAAGTCAAATAATTATGGAGATGCGGTTTAAAAGAAGATGCGTATAAGAATTAAATTATACAAAAACATTAATGCCAAATAATACAAAGAACCAAATATTGGACGGAATAGTATACACCTGGATTTCAGCGGACCTCGTTCCCCCAGAAGAGCGCTCTTGAGAAGAAGGCAGGATCAGATGATGTTGACGAGGCGTTGACTCGGCGGAGAGAGGGTAAAGACGGCCGTTTGTTTAAAGAATTGCTAGTGACGCGCGCGCGACTAAGAAAAACAAATTATTGCTAGCAGTGGTAGATGGCGAATGGAGCGCCATGACGCGATTGCGGTGAGCAAGCGAACGAGGTATTCACTTACTTCCCGAGTGGAGTACATTCTACCCAATAGATGGCTCCCCAGGTATACTTGGGATTAAACGGCCTAAACAACCCCTAACCAACATCACGTCAATTTTTAGTACCTACAAAGAAGTAGCTCACAGCTCATTATATTCTCGGTTTTTTGCTTTTTTATACTTTGCAAATAGGTCTTTATACAGATCACATATGGCAACGGCAAGTCAAAGTCACACTACACACCACCTTTTAGTTTAAAAATCTCAGCATTTGATGAAAAATTGTCAAATGCCTCCTAATTTCAAACCACACGCGATTAATGGTCGGCCCCTTATATGTCATAAACAGCTTATATATCATAATAACTTATAGATAGACTCACCCTTTCCTCCAAGATAGTTGAGGGGTGTGATGGCTCTAGTCGTTAAATCGTGATCGGATGTTCCATATGGGACATATTGATGCAAGATATTTTGGCTGGATCAGATCCAGCCAAAATATCTTGCATTATATATGAGAAATAAAAAAAAAGAAAAGATCAGGCATCGAAGGTCATAATTATTGCACACGTTGTATACAATCTTTTTACGGATTTATTAAATTTAGAATGGAACAAAATAGTAAAAAAAGAGGAAATAATAGAAGCCGAGTTTCTTAGTAGATCTCAGCGGCGAGGGATGTTTTAATCCAATGGTAAGTTTATTGGATTAATTTAAGGTAAAATATTAAAATTATTAATAGATAGACTATAATTGTAAAATATAAAAGGCGTAGAGTATAAGGATGATTGCGAAGGGAGTCGTAAAATTCTTAGAACAGTAATTGATATAAACGAGACTATAGAAATACGAACTATATAAAGAAAAAGAGAAAAAAAACATACCGCACCAAGGTATAAATAAATCTTAGAGTGCTGGGGACTTTACAAACATTATATTAATGAGCACTAATAATACTCAGAATCAACATCTCAGAAATAATTAATTTATTTATGGATCGCAGAAAGACTTTTGCGCGCGGAATTTAAACTCGTGACACATACCACTAGAGTTCGCTATTTAGAGTATCATGTCATTTGTCACCCGGATGGAGTGGTGCGAGGAGTGCGCCGACCGTAACCCATCCCAGAAAAAAAAATTCATGTCATTTGTGCAATTGCAAAATGTTTTGTAAAATATTCTCAAATTAGTAATGAATATGGTATTCAAATTACAAGGGAAAATATGAATATCAAATTCAATTCCAAATTTGGTGCGTATTTGTGCTAATGAAGAAAATATTGATTACAGAATATTTTAAACAAAATCATCTCACCTGGAAATTACAAATTAATGTAGATTAATAATGAAACATGAAAAATTCATCATAAACTTGCAGATCATTATAAACATCAGATAGATTCTCATCATAGCATAGACAAAATGTATTTTAGGAACATTCAATGTTTTTAAGAAAGACTAAATTACAAGCTTTGAAATATTGAGGACTGCAATAAGACTCTTGCCTTTAAGAATGCAGAGGAAAAATAATATGGCACAAAAATGGAAATAAATACATATATTACATATTCATAGAACCTAATCGGTACCCTCATAAAGTTATTTAAAAAGTTCTTTGAATCTTCATAGTTGGAAGCACTGGATCGTATTATGCAAATTAATGAAATTAATTTAGCGAAGTTTTAAAAGTAATTAAACTTGTATTCCCTTAGCAGGTGTTGGAAAGAAGATAAAATAAATATTCCCTTTGTTTTAATAACACTTTCTTACAATTACGCAATGGATTTAGGAAGATCTAATAATTCGGATATAGTTATTATAATATTTAATATATTAAGTGAAAATATTATCATTTTTTTTTAATTGTCTGTTTGTATTATTTCTTCGTTCCAGATAGTATCAAGTACCCTCTTGTGGCGATCACAGAGGGCCATAGCGGTCAGGGTCAAACGGGAATACCGCAAAGTGGCGCAAGTGGCTGGCAGCGTGCTTGTTAGGCTTGGCGGCGGAAATGCTCGCCAGACTTTACCGGCAGGTGTCGGTGACGCTGGCAGGGGGCGGCAACCTCTCGCTCCACGAGTTGGGCACCTGGTTGAGCGAGGCACGTCCGGATGTCATCGACCGTTGGACAGTCCGACTGGAAAGGCCTCGATTCGGCGTTCGAATCGTGGTGGCTGTCCGGCCGGTGCTGGTGGAGTGGTTGGGTCGGCGGCATGGGGTCCTCTCTTTCCAACTTATGCAAATCTTGACGGGGCATGGTTACTTTGGCAAGTATCTGCACACGGTCGGGAGTAGGGAAAGGACACCATCCTGCCACCACTGCAATTGCGACGAGGATACGGCACAGCACATGCTCGAGGTCTATAGAATTGTATTAAACGATGACACAACCTTGTTATTTAAATTACTGAAATTTAGCATTTAATATGCTTAATTATTTATAAAACCCGATTACGAAGCGAAAACGAAAAGTAATTGTTGATCTCTGAGATTTGCGCGACGATTTTGCATTGTCAACAGCACGGCCTGCCTCGCTTTACTCTTGTGACTAAGAAGCACGGAGTTGAGCTATATTAAGGCGGTAGTCTTCCCGTGCAATAAATTGTTCTTCTGCCGTGGTTACATTTGTTATGTTTCAAATTCTGACTGCGTTACGGCTTTGTCGAGAAAGATTTGATCTTATTGGTCGCGGCATTGTTGATGACAATATAGACATAATATGTTTCATTATAACAATATTCGTAAAAATTCGTAACACTCGCACAAAACGAACTCTGACCGGTTAAATTTAATTTCAACTTTTCGCGGTATTTTCCAACCAAACCATTAGACCACGTAATGACGTAAGCTGTCAGTTGCCATTGGTTACATCATCAACAAATTAACGTTTAGAACTAATTAAACTAAAAATAATATTCTTTTGTTTATTGATATCATATTTTAATATCCTATATCCTATTCCCGACGACAACAAACTCAAAAAACATAAAAATCATAAAAATTGGTCCAGCCGTTCTCGAGTTATAAGTGTTGTAACTAACACAACTTTCTTTTATATATATATAGATTAAGCATATTAAATGCTAAATTTCAGTAATTTAAATAACAAGGTTGTGTCATCGTTTAATACAATTCTAACGGCAAAGTTTGAAGTATTAAGCCTATAATAATGTGTAAACATTGTCGGGTAGATGGCATACCGTCACCTTAAGACGTAAATATGATACGAAGCGAAATTTGCATGTCCTACAATAAGTCACGGTGGTGTAGTGGCAGCACGATTGGGCCGGAATTCCAATAGGCGCGGGTTCGAATCCCGCTTGTGACATCATTTTTCGCTTTGTAATCGGGTTTTATAAATAGGAATATGTTTTAATGAGTTGTTAAAGATTTTAATTTCATGTAATATTAACCATAATTGTATAGTTTATCACGTAATTCTATCATGTATTAAAATAAAAAATTATAAAGCGACAGGTTTGTCAAGAATTACTTTAAAACTATAATATTCACCACAAGAATTGAAATGTTCAGTGAAAATTAATGTTTTATCTACAAAATAAGGTACCCAAGTTTAATGTAGCCCTCTTAGAATTTTTTAAATCTTATTTATGCTCTCATGCAGTTTTGTATTTTGACTTGTATCACTCATCAGAAAAGACACAGATATGTTTCAATAAGGAATAAATTCACATATTTGATTCTGTTAGAATTCGTTAATTTAGAAGTTGGATAACGACTACTCTTTCTTTTTATAATGTAAATCAAACAAGTTATATCGTAGGAGTAGAATTTTATCGTAAAAAAAGACAAAATTGTGTGGTTTTAATTACATATTTCCATCCATCCATCAGCCCGTAGACGTCCACTGTTGGACATAGGCTTTCCCACGGGAATACCACTCAAAATGGCCCTGCATACAGCAGGTTCTTGCAACCTTTATAATATCATCAATATACCTAGTGGGGGGTCGTCCCACGTTGCGTCGTCCGATTCGTGGTCGCCTCTCGAGAACCTTACTTCCCCAACAGTTTTAGGTTCAACGAGCGATGTAGCCTGCCCATTGTCACTTTAACGTGCTAATTCTTCGGGCTATGTTAGTTACACCCGTATATCTACATATATATAATATTATATTTCTGTATATATAATTACGAATACAGTAAAATGTCAATGCAGTAAACGTTTTCAGGATTGCGGCTGCAATTATACCTTAATGATATTTTTTTTTCTTTCTTTTATTATTGCTTATGGTGGCAAACGAGCTGACAGCGCACCTGATGGTAAGTGTCACTGCCACCCATGGAACTCTGCAATACCAAAGGTATAACTAGGCCGTTGCCTACCAATACAAACCCCAAACCCACCCCAGTTGGGCTTCCGGCTCTCTCACTCACCGAACGAAGCGCAATAGCACATTGCCATTACTCAGACGTCGATCTTCTGCAAGAGTGTGGTACTACCCCGGACGGACCGGCCCGCGGCTGTCGACGGAGAACTGTCCACAGCGTGATCCTACCACTATTAAATTACTCTAAGTGTTTTACATTTATTACATATACATCGTATTTCTGTATCTCGAACCCCGTGTGTTGGGTTCCCTTACTTTCCAGTGTAACGCAGCCTTAACCCTCGAATCGTCGCATGGGGTCTTTCAAAGCCCAGGTCTTAGAAAATTGCAAAATATGTACTTTTAGAATAAGTTTACAGATCCCTTACTTTAGTTAGCCTTCTAAAAAGGATTACGGCTCGCGCTCGTGCCATCGCAACTCAGTCTGCGCGTGTGCACCGTGAGTTACGGACGTGTGTTTCTGCACAAGGCTCTAAAAGACCCCACGCGACGAACGATGTAAGTAAACTTTTACTATTAACCTAATCGTTTTTTATTGTTGTAGTGTTTATATTTATGTTTTATTGTTCCAGAATATTTATTATAACAGTAAAAAATGGATGATAGACAAACGCAACGTATTTTAAGATGATTACAAGAAGAGGATCAGGAAATTGTTGGTGGTGACGAGAATGAAGAAAATGTTGATTATCCGGATGAAGTAAGTGAACATGATACGGAGTCTGAACAGGAAAATGAGGAAAGTGGTCATCTTGAGCAGGATTATCCTTTGGTTATGTCAGATAGTGACGAAGATGATATGCCATTAGCGAATTTATTGTTGCTTAATTTTTATACTGTCAAAAAAAAATAAACAAAAAGATGGTTCTTACACGACTGTTTGCAAATGGAAGAAGACTCCCTACCCACAAGGCGTAAGAACACGACAGCATAATATTGTGCAGGTTCCCGTGCTGACGTTACCTCGTGATTTGAAACAGTGTATACGATGGTTTATATCTCCTCTTCAGGACTTGTCTCCCGATGATGCTCAGTTTGCACATATGAGAAAGCGTTGCATTCACTGTCCAAGACGTAAAGATAGAAAATTTAAGTCGATTTGTTATTATTGCAAAGGAAATATTTGTCCAAACCATACTAAAGCCATATGTACTGATTGTATCCAAAGAAATGATGAGGTGGTTTACTTAGAGCTAAGAAGTATATATTTTTTTGTTATGTTTTTAATTTATTTATATTCGATTTCATTTTTTAGTTCATTAATCTCAAATACATCTATAAAAAAGAGAAGTAATGCCTTGTTTTTTTATTTTTAAGTTAACTTTAAGATGACCGAGTTAAACTGTAAGGAAAAATGTAACTCCTATTTCTTTAAGTTTTTTTAAATATAAATAAATGTCTGATTTGCAATATATTCATTTTTTTATTTCAATGTAGTCCTATTCAAATGTAAAACATTAAAATTATGTCAAAAAATTATGATACAATACCAATAAATTGCTATTTATTTTTGGTCTTTGCAGACCCCATGCGACTGTTCGGGTAATAAAAAAGGCGCAACAAGCGGAGGGTTAAGGTAGTAGGCGTCAAGGTTCTACTGAAGAACTCAAAATGCTACCACCATCCTGTCAGTCAAGCTAGAAAATAATGGGATGCTGGTATATGGATGGATTGATTCTCTTTATTATTAATTACAAAGAACATTAGTTGCTATCTTATTATCCACTGCGTCCAGGATATCACTGTATTGCTTTCTAGGTCAAAATTTACATAATGTAATTGTCAATACTCTCCGCTTATGAATAAAATTTAAAACTCCTGAATTAAATAGAACAACATTGTTCTTGTACTTTCATGAAAGATAACTTCCAAAGGACTTAAAATATAGAATATGTAAATATTACATCAGGGATTACGTTTGGAAAATAATATTTAATTACTTTTTCGTGTGATGGTCTTTCAAGGTTATGTATTAGACTTGTTAGAGTATTTTTTTTTAAATAAAGTATTATTTGGTCTTCTAATTTGATTGCTAATTGATTTGTTAAAACATTATATATTATAATCATATTTCCATTGACAAATTTTAATCTGTGTGTACTATCCGTGTTGTGACTAACAATACAATTCATCACCTCTTTACTTACCCGTGGGTGATCGTAAGACACGATTAAGGGATAAAAACGGATATATCATCTATGCAAGAGAAAGAAAACTTGAAACAAAACTATATACCAAAACGGTGGTACCAAACTCTATACCAAAACCCATGTGGTATTGTAGGTAACAATTTCCCTCCCGTTACGGAGGAGGTTCGATTTCAATAGTGGGATATATAAGCTGAGATGATGATAAAACTTAAATTTTTCTATCAACTAATTATTCAACATTTAATGCACGCTATATTATCTATGTGGTGTCGAAGTATGAATACAATTGCTACCACCCTTGGACATTTTTGTAGGTTGTTTAGCAAATAATATTATAAATCCTATGATAATTTCCCTTCCACTGTAGTATAGGCATAAATCTTAAGGCGGGAGTTAGGATTGTCCGGTCGATGGCCCTGTACGGCGCACCGGTGTGGGCGGGGTCCCTGACCGTCCGACTCAGGGCTCTTCTGTGGCGACCACAGAGGGCCATGGCGGTCAGGGCCGTACGCGGGTACCGCACGGTGGCGACGAAGGCAGCGTGCCTGTTGGCCGGGAGTCCCCCGTGGGACCTGGAGGCGGAAATGCTCGCCGATTTGTATCGGCGGGTGTTGGGGGTGCGAGCGGATGAAGGTGTGGTCTCATTGAGGGAACTCACCGCCTGGCGTGTCGACGCCCGACTAGACGTCATTGCCCATTGGGCAGTCCGGTTGGAGAGGCCTCGGTTCGGTGTGCGGACCGTGGAGGCCTTCCGGCCGGTGCTGATGCAGTGGTTGGAACGGCGACACGGGGTGCTCTCCTTCCGACTGGTGCAGGTTTTGACGGGGCATGGATGCTTCGCCAAATACCTGCACACGGTCGTCAGGAGGGAGAGTACACCGTCCTGCCACGGCGCAGCATACGCTCGAGGTTTGTGCCGCTTGGGCAGAGCAGCGTCGTGAACTCGTCGCAATCATCGGTGTCGACCTGACATCAGTATCGCCCTGGCGATGGTCGGGAGCGTCAGGATTTGGGACGCGGTCGCAACCTTCTGCGAGGCAGTAGTCTCGCGGGAGCAGGCGGGGAGCGCGTGCGCGAGGAGCGTCTCCTCGACGACGCGAGCGCCGCCGGCGACTGGGGCGGCGCAGGCGCGAATACCTGCGCCTGATGCCGCCCTAGCCGAGGCCGCGGGTGACTGGATCGGGGAATTAGTCCGTCACCCGCAGAGAGGCCGACCGCGTGAGGAAAGACCGATATCCTACCCGAGAGGGGGACGTCGGTCGAGGAGAGGGTATTCCTCAGGGGTATTCCGTCGGGCCGACCACTGACGTCAAGTCCCTCTGCTCCGGTGGTCGGCCCAACGACGAAGGCGACGTCACGGGTGGGTTACGTGTGTGCGTGCTTACGCCCCTCTGTCACCCCGGATGGAGTGGTGGTGGAATATCTATTATACAATTTTAATAAAATAGATCTTTTAGTGTACAAACTTTTCAAACACTACAATTTTATTAGCATTTATAGTTTCTTGAAAGTGCCGGTCTTAAACTTGATTAAACTAACTGCCCATCTATCTTCTATTTAACTTTCAGCTATTTAATGTTGTAAACTATTTTGTTCCAATTAATCTTCTACACTAAAAACGATAGCTGTTTGAGACAAGTTTATGGAATCTCAATCAAACTTGGATGATCTAAGGATGAGTTTAGCTTTTTGTGAAACAATTTATACTTTGCTGTTTCGATGTACCGTAATTTGGTCCTACTTTGCTCCTGTATGCGTAATTGTGCTCCAATTCTGTAAAATGTTTTCGCCTATTCTACGTTGAAAATTTTGCAAAAATTCATTGAATTGTAAACGCATCCGTAACATTTAACGTTTAATTAACAACTCTCAATTGTTAAACTTTTCATACGCCATTTCTTTTTAATGACAGAAACAACTTTCGTGAGAGGTCAAAATTTTATATTTTTTTGGTTCCGAAAAAGTCACTTCCATCTCGAAAATAGCACAGCGGATTATCGTAAATATGTTTTAACGTGATTATTTATGTAATCAGATATGCAATTAAATGAAATACGAAAAATACTTTATTTTATTATTTTTACCCATATCTCATCAATTTATATCATCACTACTCACAGAACGTATCATAACTGGAGCAGAGTTTGAGTTAGAAAAGTATTAACTTATTCCAAGAGCTTTAACAATGGAGATTGCGTAAAAACTATTTCTAGGAGCAAAGATACCCAACAACACGGGTAATTTTACTCCTTATTTTTTTTCAAAAATAAATTAATAATATACTTCATAATATCCATTTTCCTATAAATACATGTCAAATAAGCTTTATTTCTTTATAATAATTCATCAAGTAAATTGTATAGTTCATTGTTTTAAAAATATTCACAATTTTTAAAATTTGGAGCAAATATTGGAGCAAAGTAGGACCAAATTACGGTATCTTTTATAATTTGTTAGGAATATTGAACAGTTGAACGGGAAAAAAAACTATACAGAATAAACACTATTCATATGAAAGGTAAGCCCTTTCAAGAGTCATCATCTTCATCTTGCTCTTATCCCAATTACTTGGGGTCGACGCAATATGTCATCTTTTTCCATACGATCCTATCAGACGTCATCTCTGCCGTCACTCCTAGACTATCCATGTCATGCCTCACGCAGTCTATCCATCTTTTCTTTGGTCTTCCTTTAAGCCCTTTCATATGAATAGTGGTAGCACCACACTGTGGATAGTTCTCTGTCTACAGCTGCGGACTGGTCCGCCCGGTGTAGTACCACACTCTCACAGAAGATTGACGTCTAAGGAATGGCAACATGCTATTGCGCTTCTTTGGTGAGCGAGAGAGCCGGGAGCCCAACTGGGGTGGGGTTTGTATTGGAAGGCTGCCTAGCTGTACCTTTGGTATTGCAAAGGTCCATGAACTGAGTGACACTTACCATCAGGTGTGCTGTTTGCTCCTTTGCCACCATAAGGATTAAAAAAAAATCTAAGGGGATTGAAAAGGATAATATAGTCCTCCAGTTTGGAACAGGGGCCCTGTTCCAAAATGGCGGACTATATTACATTATTATACCCAACCCACACCTATTAGAAATCCGTTCCAATCGTACTGCCACTTACACCACCGTGAACTATTGTAGGACATTCAATTCTCGCATCGTATTATATTTTCGTCTTTAAGGAGACATGTGCCAAAAAACAATGTCAGTTAAATGTCAATTATTTTTCGCTCGTAATCGGATTTTTATAAATAATCATGTATATTAAATGCTAAATTTCAGTAATTTATTCTATAATTTGTTCAATAAATAGATTACCAACAGACAAACGCATTTTTTTTAAAGAGTCAAGTTTCTTTTTCTTCTTTCTCCTAATATGATGCCTGCCAAAAGGTTGTCGTAAAAACTAGTTTGTCAGAAAATAAAGTGTTATGTGGTTCTCAGCCCGTCACCACATGGAGAAAGATTTATATAAACCAACAAAATGGCGTATAAATCAAACTTTACTACAAAGTACTCTAGATTTTGTTGATCATAAGAATATCATGTACAAAATATATAGATTAAGAAGCTACATATTTTGTACACCAAATAGTGTACTATTTAAAGAAACCCGTAAAGAAATTCTTACCAAAACAACAGATTTTTCGTTTCATTTTATAACAGCAGTATCATTGACCGAGCAATTGAACAAAATCTCAGTAAATCCCAACTGAATAATGCAATACCACTCCTCGTTTTTATGCTCTCAGCAATACACACACGTGCTCAATATATAGCTTAGTTACAAGAGAATTTCTTACCTTACAATATATAAGTAATACTTATATATATATTTATGTAGTGTGAATTTCTTTACTTTTTTCTTCGTAGAATTATTTAATATATTGAAAAGCCATCACAAGAATTTATTATTAACAAAAACAAAATATTCTACACTGATCGATATCATACATACATACCATCACGCCATGTCCTTTGCAGGGTAGGCAGAGAGAACAGAGTGCCAGAGAACTCTATATAGATAATGATAATGATATCGATAATGGAAATATTAGATATAAAATTAAATAGCACAATGCCATCAAAGTTTTTAATCAACATTGTAGTGATTCTGATTGTATTAAAATAAATAACTACAATTACGGAATATGATTTAATTTTACAGTACCTGGTAAATGTAGTAAAATATAAAACGTAGTACCAGATTACTACCTTTTATATTAAGAATAACTTAACTGTAGTATAATTGCTTCCAGCCATTTAGGAGTTCAGTGACATACACACGTACGTAAAAATTATATAAAAACTATTGAAATTATAAACTATGAATAAGAATTTATCGTACTACAATTATTATATTCGATTGCCATCTTGCAACCCTATTGCGGATCTGTGGATAGAATAAAAAAATAAAAATAGCTATTAGAAAAATAAGGGTTAATCGTAGAGGGGTGAAAATTTTGGGTTATATGTATTTTTATATGCTGTATTATATAAAAATAAAAACAAAAAATTGTTTAAAAATTAAACAAAAAATATTAGGGGTGGACGACCCTAAACATTTAGGGGGATGAACAATAGATGTTGTCCGATTCGCAGACCTAACCAATATGCACACGAAGTTTCACGAAAATCGGTCGAGCCGATATATATAATATAGTTAGCAATTATACTACAGTTAAAATTCTTAATATAAAACGTAGTAATATGGTACTACGTTTTATATTTTACTACATTTATTACTGTAAAATTAAATCATATTCCGTAATTATATAGTATATAGTATTTGTTTGTTGTTACTTTATTATACAATCAAATTAAAGTTAAAATACAAATTTACAAAATATTGTATTTATTAATATGATGTCAATATTGTGAAGATATCATCTTGTGGTAACACCATGCTGTTGACAGTTCTCTGTCGACAGGCGCGGGCCGATCCGTGCGGAATAGTACCACACTCATGCAGAAAATCGACGTCTGAGTAATGGCAACGTGCTATTGCGCTTCGTTCGGTAAGCGAGAGAGCCGGAAGCCCAATTGAGTGGGTATGGCCTTTGTAAAAAAAAAATATTCAGCATCCCCTGGTCTTCTCACGACTTTTTTAATAGACGACTAAATAATGTAAGTAGATCTTATTTGAAGAGAATGAAAACTCAAAAAAAAAAGAAATCAGTCTGATATGTGTAGTATTACCATATATTATGTCTAATAGAGGAAAGTATATGAGCTCATAAAAAGGAAAATACAGTTATCCAACGGGTATTGTGTTATTTTATAATTAATATAGCATAGTCTATTGCTTCGCTTGCATTATAATTAAGCTATTATTTAGTCTTATTTCTAAATAAAACTAAAACTTTTAATATTCGATCGCTGGTAGTCTAATACCACCGAACTAAAAATTTAACTTTAATTAAAAAACATGACATTTTTAACATTCATTCATCATCTATAACATCATTGAGATGACATTAAATTTGAAAATAGAGTCTCTATTTTCAAATTTTCAGGAATCTCGTATAAAAATCATTTAATACTTGTTCTATTAAATCAGTGAACATATTTATTACAAGGTTTTAGTTAGTTTTATCGGTTCTAATGTCTGTCAGTCCTTTAGTTGTAATGACAATGCAATACTTTCAGTATTATAACTTCAATGTGGCCCCTGTACCAAAATGGCTGACTATATTATACTTTTCAATCCCCTTAGTATTTTTTTTAATGCTTATGGTGGCAAAGGACCAAACAGCACATCTGATGGTAAGTGTCACTGCAGCTCATGGACCTTTGCAATACCAAAGGTACAGCTAGGCTGCTGCCTTCCAATACAAACCCACTCCAGTTAGGTTCCCGGCTCTCTCACTCACCAAAGAAGCGCAATAGCACATTCCCATTACTTAGACGTCGATCTTCTGTGAGAAAGTGGTACTACCCCGGGCGGACCGGTCCGCAGCTGTAGACAGAGAACTGTCCACAGAGTGGTCCTACCACTACTCATATGAAAGGGCTTAAAGAGTATAAAACTTTAAACTTATTCTGCTTTTTTTTTGCTGTTCAACTGTTTAATATTCCTAACAAAATATAAAGGATACATCCAAATAGCAAAGTATAAATTGTTTCACAAAAAGCTAAACTCATCCCTAGATCATCCAAGTTTGATCGAGATTCCATAAACTTGTCTCAAACAGCTACCGTTTTTAGTGTAGAAGATTAATTGGAACAAAATAGTTTATAACATTAAATAACTGAAAGTTAAATAGAAGATAGATGGGCAGTTAGTTTAATCAAGTTTAAGACCGGCGCTTTCAAGAAATTATAAATGCTAATAAAATTGTAGTGTTTGAAAAGTTTGTACACTAGAATATCTATTTTATTAAAATTATATAATAGATTATTCATCTTCAATGGCGATGTTATTCTTTATTTCATTTTATCCTAACTCCCGCCTTAAAATTTATGCCGATAATACAGTGGAAGGAAAATCTATCTATACCAGTATACTGCAACTACACTGGCATGCTTTCGTTTCATAATATGTTGTAAAAGGTCAAAAATACAACGTAGCCCATTTCTTATTTTGAAAATGATTTCAAGGATCGCCAAAATAATGATCAGCACCATCTTAGAAAATTTAAAACAAGCGTGGCGATTATGGCATTATCCTTCTATTATAATAATAAACAACTCGACACCCCTAACCACTTACACCCAAAACAGAAATTTTCTAAATTAACAGTCATTCTGCCTGGTTTTTGGTCGAATTTGATCGAGATCGATTAGTTTTGGCTAGACCAACTATATACTAACATTTCTGGACGACCATCTCCCCAGGAACACCTGGAACAAAAATATACATATTAATATTGACTTAGAATATTTTTCAATAAAAACAATATCACTCCAGCTCACCTGGTGACGCTGATCCATAGCTGACCGCCGTGCTGACACTTGTTGTTAGCGCGCCATTTATCCACCTACCTTCAAACTCATTAACTCCCCGATCTGACCAATAGTTTTCAGGAAATCTCGACATTTCCTTGGCAAAACAGCAATTTTTTCAAAAATTTTATAGTCATCCCAAGTTTTCTGGAAATTTTAGTATCAAACCAGTTCCGGGTTTCAAGTTGAGGTTATAGCCCGCGACGAGGCGGTTCTCTGGACACCCCACACGTGGGCCTACGAAGCCTCCTTCCCGGATTTTGTCCACCCCGCAACCCCAATTTTTCGACTTTATACACCAACATCTTATTTTGGGTACATACAGCTCCCGAAACCCGATATTTACACCCGAAATTTTTTCACCACCAAATAGCCCAATAAAAGACGAAAGTCTGAGTACCTCATTTTGAGGTCCTCCTGGCACGGGAACGGTACGGGACTCCAATTGCTGCACCCCAGTCGATCAATTTTTAACGCTTTACGCCCAACCGAGGTTACCTATATAGCACCGGCGACGACCAGCGCGTCAACGACTGCGCCTTCCGCGCCTGTCGCGCCTGCTGCGCCCGAGGGTTGGCGGGTGGCCGAGCGCGACCGGAAGAGTCGCGGTCAGAGGAGGAGAGCGGAGGCCAAGCGCGCCGCTGAGGTCCCCGCTCCCGCTCCACAGGCAGGAGCCGGTAAGAAGAAGAGGCCGCGCAAGGGGCTCAAGTCGCCGAAGACAGCCGCAGTGGTGATCACTGTGCTGCCTGAGGCGGCTGAGAAGGGCCTCAGCTACGAGGCCGTCTTGAGGAAGGCCCGGCGGGAGCTAGACGTCTCCGATATTGGAGGCGTCGAAGCCAGGACCCGCAAGGGCCGGACAGGGGCTCGAATCCTCGAGTTCCCCGGGGCCGAGGGCTCCAAGACGGCCGACAGCGTAGCTGACAAGCTGCGAGGTTTGTTTGCCGAGGAGGGTGGCATCAGGATCGCCAGGCCCGTCAAGTGCGCCGAAATGCGCATCGCGGGTCTGGACGACTCCGTGACGGTGGAAGACATCCGGGAGGCTATTGCCTCGAGAACCGGGTGTCCCATAGACACCGTCCGGGTTGGTGTCATCCGCCCCGGTCCGGGCGGCGTAGGTGCCGCCTGGGCGCAGTGCCCGGTGGAGTCGGTCAGGCAACTGGCCGGCTCAGGCAGGCTCCTCGTGGGCTGGAGCTCGGCGCGGGTGACCGTGCTTGAGCACCGGCCTGCGAGGTGCTATAAGTGCATGGCGGTCGGACATACTCGACCGACGTGCACTAATTGCTTCGACTGCGGCGGACTGTGTTTCCGCTGCGGTCAAACCGGGCACGTGGCGGCATCTTGCGCCGCCCCGCCCCACTGCCCCGCGTGTGCGGCGGGCAATAAGCCCGCCAAGCACCGCATGGGCTCTGGGGCGTGCAAACCTCCAGCTTCGGCCCCAAAGGGGCGGGGCGGCCCTCCGACCACGGCCGCTCCCGCTCCTAGCGCGGTCCGATCGCCCGCCGGCGAGGGGGAGGTCATGGATACAGCCCGTTAATGGCTACACCATCCATGCACCACCTCTTGCAAGCCAACACCAACCACTCCGCCGGTGCGCAGGACTTACTCCTGCAATCCATGGCGGAGTGGTCGATTGGTGCAGCCGTAGTCGCGGAACCGTACTGCGTGCCTGATCGCCCCAATTGGGTGGTCAGCCGAAACGGTACTGCGGCAATCGTCGTCTCTACGCAGCGGCACTTCCCGTCCTTGTCTCTTTTGGATAGGGGCGAGGAATTTGTCGCGGCGGAGTGGGGAGGGGTCACGCTCTACAGCGTATACCTCTCCCCTACCAGGAGAATGGACGATTTCAGGGCCTCCCTCACCAACTTGGAGGCCTCGATACGGCGACTGGCACCGGGCCTCGTCCTGGTTCTGGGGGACTTCAACGCCAAATCCACGGCGTGGGGGTCCCCTATGACGGACGACCGCGGGCGGGCGGTCATCGAGTGGGCGGCTTCACTGGGCCTCTGTGTTCTTAACAGGGGCTCAGTGAACACGTGTGTGCGGCAGCAGGGCGGGTCGATAGTGGACTTGTCGTTCGCTAGCCCCGCTGTCGCACCACGGGTGAGGAACTGGAGTGTCCTGGAGGAGGCGGAGACCCTATCGGACCACCGGTACATCCGGATGGAGGTCTCCCCTCTCCGGGACCCCGGTAGGGGTCACAGGGCGGACGGAGCTCCCGCGTTTCCGCGGTGGGCTGTGGGTCGTCTTGACAGGGACCTACTGGCGGAGGCGGCCATCGTTCACACGTGGCTGTCCTCACCGCCCCCAGCGGACGGGGTGGACGCCGAGGCTGTCCGCATCCGCAGTGCGTTAACGCAGATCTGCGATGCGGCCATGCCCAGAGTGCGGCGGCGTCTACCTCCGAGGCAGGGGGTCTACTGGTGGTCCCCAAGATTGGCGGACCTTCGTGCGGCATGTATCAGAGCCCGAAGGTCCTACACCCGCAGCCGGCGGCGTCACCGCGACGCTGAGCGGGAGGGCCAGCTGTACGAGGCGTACCGCGATGCGCGGACGGCCTTTCGGCTGGCCATCCGAGCCGCCAAGGGTGCGAGTTGGCAGGAGATGCTGGACGGTCTCGACCGTGACCTCTGGGGTCGCCCGTATCGCGCGTCGCTGAATAAGCTTCGCGCGCAGGGCCCCCCCCTCACCGAGACCCTCCAGCCCGACTTCCTCTGTAGGGTGGTCGAGGAGCTGTTTCCACGGCAGTCGGAACACACGCCCCCGGTCATGGCCTCGCCAGAACAAGACCGGGAGGCTGACGACGAGAGTGTTCCGCCCGTGACGGAGACGGAAGTGGGAGCAGCAGTGGCGCGGATTCGTTCCGCGACCACGGCCCCCGGCCCGGACGGAATACCAGTCCGGGTGCTGACGTCGCTCCTCGAGCACCTCGAGCCTCGCCTCAGGCAGCTGTACAACGCCTGTTTGGCGTCTGGACGGTTCCCTGAGTGCTGGAAGGAGGGGAGGTTGGTTCTCCTGCCAAAGCCGGGACGGCCCCCGGATTCGCCGTCGGCCTACAGGCCCATCGTGCTCCTCGACGATGTGGGTAAGCTGCTGGAGCGCATCCTCGCTGCCCGCATCGTCCAGCACCTGGAGGAGGTGGGGCCCGATCTGTCGGACGCTCAATTCGGTTTTAGAAGGGGGCGTTCGACCATCGGGGCCCTGCTACGACTGAGGCAGACGGCCGCGGAGGCTGTCACCGGCGGGGGAGTGCTGTTGGCGGTGTCGCTGGACATCGCCAACGCATTCAATAGTCTGCCATTCAGCTGCATCAGGGAGGCGCTCCGATTTCATGGGGTGCCCTTGTACCTGAGGCGGCTGGTGGCGGACTATTTGGAGGGGCGCAGTGTCCTCTGCGCGAGTCCCGCAGGGGACATTGTGCGGACGTCCATGTCGTGCGGCGTTCCACAGGGGTCGGTTCTGGGGCCGACTCTGTGGGACATCGGGTACGACTGGGCGTTGAGAGGGAGTCTCCCCCCCGGGCTGAGCGTGATATGCTACGCTGACGATACGCTCGTCACAGCCCGGGGCAGGACACTCGAAGAGGCGGCGAGCCTGGCCACTCTCGGCACCGAGGAGATGGTCGGGCGAATCGAGGCGCTGGGGCTCAGGGTGGCCCTAAATAAGACGGAGGCCCTATTGTTTCATGGGCCACGCGTAAGGCCGCCAATCGGCGTCTCGCTAGTCGTCAACTCCGTCCACATCAGCATCCAGGCCCATATGAAGTACTTGGGTCTGGTGCTCGACGGGCGATGGTGGTTCCGGGAGCATTTTCGCCAAATTGCTCCCCGGCTGGTCGGCGCGGCGTCCGCCCTTTCGCAGCTCATGCCGAACGTGGGCGGACCCAGCTTCGAGGGCCGACGGCTGTATGCGGGGGTGATCCGTTCTATGGCCATGTACGGCGCACCCGTGTGGGCGAGGGCTCTGAACGCCCAGCTCAGGGCTGTTCTGTGGAGACCCCAGAGAGTCATGGCGGTCAGAGCCATTCGCGGGTACCGCACGGTATCGACCGAGGCGGCATGCCTAATGGCCGGGACACCCCCGTGGGACCTAGAGGCGGAGATGCTCTCCGACCTCTACCGGCGGGTGACCTCACTGCGCGACGAAGGTGGCTCCCCATCGCTGAGCGAGATAGCCACCTGGCGCGAGGACGCCCGCCGAGACGTCATCGCCCGTTGGGCTACGCGGCTGGAGAGGCCTAGACACGGTGTCGTCACCGTCGAGGCTCTCCGGCCCGTACTGACGGAGTGGATGGAGCGGCGGCACGGAGTCCTCTCCTTTCGACTGGTGCAGGTGTTGTCGGGGCACGGATGCTTCGGCTCGTACCTGCACACGGTCGCACATAGGGAGTGGACTTCGTTCTGCCACCATTGCAGCAGTGACGAGGACACGGCGCAACACACGCTGGAGGCGTGTCCGGGCTTTGACCGGCAGCGCCGTGACCTCGTCGCTGTTATCGGTGCCGACCTGACGCTGCCGGCTGTCGCGAGAGCGATGGTCGACAGCGTCAGGAACTGGGACGCGGTCGCCGCCTTCTGCGAGGCTGTCATCTCGCAGAAGGAGGCGGCGGAACGAGTCCGGGAGGAATCCCGCGACCCGGGCCGCCGTCAGCGGCCGGGGCGGCGCAGGCGCGAATACCTGCGCCTGATGCCGCCCTAACCGAGGCCTCGGGTGATCGGACCGGGGAATTGTCCGGTCACCCGACGTGAGGCCACCGCGTGAGGGCGACGCCCCGACGGCGAAATCTGTCGGGGCGTCGACGAGAGGAACCCGCGAGGGTAAACCGCCGGGCGGGCCACCGAAGTTAAAATCGAGTACCGGTGGTCCGCTCGCACGGCGAAGAGAGAAGGTTTTACGGTGGGTCTATGGGGTCACGCGCCGCCTTTCCGTCACCCCGGACCGATTCAGCGGGGCGAGACGCACCCATAGCCCACCAATAAAAAAAAAAAAAAAAAAAAAAGGTTACCTATATAGCACATTTTTTAGTACTGGCAAACAGAAATTTTCTAAATTAACAGTCATTCTGCCTGGTTTTTGGTCGAATTTGATCGAGATCGATTAGTTTTGGCTAGACCAACTATATACTAACATTTCTGGACGACCATCTCCCCAGGAACACCTGGAACAAAAATATACATATTAATATTGACTTAGAATATTTTTCAATAAAAACAATATCACTCCAGCTCACCTGGTGACGCTGATCCATAGCTGACCGCCGTGCTGACACTTGTTGTTAGCGCGCCATTTATCCACCTACCTTCAAACTCATTAACTCCCCGATCTGACCAATAGTTTTCAGGAAATCTCGACATTTCCTTGGCAAAACAGCAATTTTTTCAAAAATTTTATAGTCATCCCAAGTTTTCTGGAAATTTTAGTATCAAACCAGTTCCGGGTTTCAAGTTGAGGTTATAGCCCGCGACGAGGCGGTTCTCTGGACACCCCACACGTGGGCCTACGAAGCCTCCTTCCCGGATTTTGTCCACCCCGCAACCCCAATTTTTCGACTTTATACACCAACATCTTATTTTGGGTACATACAGCTCCCGAAACCCGATATTTACACCCGAAATTTTTTCACCACCAAATAGCCCAATAAAAGACGAAAGTCTGAGTACCTCATTTTGAGGTCCTCCTGGCACGGGAACGGTACGGGACTCCAATTGCTGCACCCCAGTCGATCAATTTTTAACGCTTTACGCCCAACCGAGGTTACATTTTTTAGTACTGGCAAACAGAAATTTTCTAAATTAACAGTCATTCTGCCTGGTTTTTGGTCGAATTTGATCGAGATCGATTAGTTTTGGCTAGACCAACTATATACTAACATTTCTGGACGACCATCTCCCCAGGAACACCTGGAACAAAAATATACATATTAATATTGACTTAGAATATTTTTCAATAAAAACAATATCACTCCAGCTCACCTGGTGACGCTGATCCATAGCTGACCGCCGTGCTGACACTTGTTGTTAGCGCGCCATTTATCCACCTACCTTCAAACTCATTAACTCCCCGATCTGACCAATAGTTTTCAGGAAATCTCGACATTTCCTTGGCAAAACAGCAATTTTTTCAAAAATTTTATAGTCATCCCAAGTTTTCTGGAAATTTTAGTATCAAACCAGTTCCGGGTTTCAAGTTGAGGTTATAGCCCGCGACGAGGCGGTTCTCTGGACACCCCACACGTGGGCCTACGAAGCCTCCTTCCCGGATTTTGTCCACCCCGCAACCCCAATTTTTCGACTTTATACACCAACATCTTATTTTGGGTACATACAGCTCCCGAAACCCGATATTTACACCCGAAATTTTTTCACCACCAAATAGCCCAATAAAAGACGAAAGTCTGAGTACCTCATTTTGAGGTCCTCCTGGCACGGGAACGGTACGGGACTCCAATTGCTGCACCCCAGTCGATCAATTTTTAACGCTTTACGCCCAACCGAGGTTACATTTTTTAGTACTGGCAAACAGAAATTTTCTAAATTAACAGTCATTCTGCCTGGTTTTTGGTCGAATTTGATCGAGATCGATTAGTTTTGGCTAGACCAACTATATACTAACATTTCTGGACGACCATCTCCCCAGGAACACCTGGAACAAAAATATACATATTAATATTGACTTAGAATATTTTTCAATAAAAACAATATCACTCCAGCTCACCTGGTGACGCTGATCCATAGCTGACCGCCGTGCTGACACTTGTTGTTAGCGCGCCATTTATCCACCTACCTTCAAACTCATTAACTCCCCGATCTGACCAATAGTTTTCAGGAAATCTCGACATTTCCTTGGCAAAACAGCAATTTTTTCAAAAATTTTATAGTCATCCCAAGTTTTCTGGAAATTTTAGTATCAAACCAGTTCCGGGTTTCAAGTTGAGGTTATAGCCCGCGACGAGGCGGTTCTCTGGACACCCCACACGTGGGCCTACGAAGCCTCCTTCCCGGATTTTGTCCACCCCGCAACCCCAATTTTTCGACTTTATACACCAACATCTTATTTTGGGTACATACAGCTCCCGAAACCCGATATTTACACCCGAAATTTTTTCACCACCAAATAGCCCAATAAAAGACGAAAGTCTGAGTACCTCATTTTGAGGTCCTCCTGGCACGGGAACGGTACGGGACTCCAATTGCTGCACCCCAGTCGATCAATTTTTAACGCTTTACGCCCAACCGAGGTTACCTATATAGCACATTTTTTAGTACTGGCAAACAGAAATTTTCTAAATTAACAGTCATTCTGCCTGGTTTTTGGTCGAATTTGATCGAGATCGATTAGTTTTGGCTAGACCAACTATATACTAACATTTCTGGACGACCATCTCCCCAGGAACACCTGGAACAAAAATATACATATTAATATTGACTTAGAATATTTTTCAATAAAAACAATATCACTCCAGCTCACCTGGTGACGCTGATCCATAGCTGACCGCCGTGCTGACACTTGTTGTTAGCGCGCCATTTATCCACCTACCTTCAAACTCATTAACTCCCCGATCTGACCAATAGTTTTCAGGAAATCTCGACATTTCCTTGGCAAAACAGCAATTTTTTCAAAAATTTTATAGTCATCCCAAGTTTTCTGGAAATTTTAGTATCAAACCAGTTCCGGGTTTCAAGTTGAGGTTATAGCCCGCGACGAGGCGGTTCTCTGGACACCCCACACGTGGGCCTACGAAGCCTCCTTCCCGGATTTTGTCCACCCCGCAACCCCAATTTTTCGACTTTATACACCAACATCTTATTTTGGGTACATACAGCTCCCGAAACCCGATATTTACACCCGAAATTTTTTCACCACCAAATAGCCCAATAAAAGACGAAAGTCTGAGTACCTCATTTTGAGGTCCTCCTGGCACGGGAACGGTACGGGACTCCAATTGCTGCACCCCAGTCGATCAATTTTTAACGCTTTACGCCCAACCGAGGTTACCTATATAGCACATTTTTTAGTACTGGCAAACAGAAATTTTCTAAATTAACAGTCATTCTGCCTGGTTTTTGGTCGAATTTGATCGAGATCGATTAGTTTTGGCTAGACCAACTATATACTAACATTTCTGGACGACCATCTCCCCAGGAACACCTGGAACAAAAATATACATATTAATATTGACTTAGAATATTTTTCAATAAAAACAATATCACTCCAGCTCACCTGGTGACGCTGATCCATAGCTGACCGCCGTGCTGACACTTGTTGTTAGCGCGCCATTTATCCACCTACCTTCAAACTCATTAACTCCCCGATCTGACCAATAGTTTTCAGGAAATCTCGACATTTCCTTGGCAAAACAGCAATTTTTTCAAAAATTTTATAGTCATCCCAAGTTTTCTGGAAATTTTAGTATCAAACCAGTTCCGGGTTTCAAGTTGAGGTTATAGCCCGCGACGAGGCGGTTCTCTGGACACCCCACACGTGGGCCTACGAAGCCTCCTTCCCGGATTTTGTCCACCCCGCAACCCCAATTTTTCGACTTTATACACCAACATCTTATTTTGGGTACATACAGCTCCCGAAACCCGATATTTACACCCGAAATTTTTTCACCACCAAATAGCCCAATAAAAGACGAAAGTCTGAGTACCTCATTTTGAGGTCCTCCTGGCACGGGAACGGTACGGGACTCCAATTGCTGCACCCCAGTCGATCAATTTTTAACGCTTTACGCCCAACCGAGGTTACCTATATAGCACATTTTTTAGTACTGGCAAACAGAAATTTTCTAAATTAACAGTCATTCTGCCTGGTTTTTGGTCGAATTTGATCGAGATCGATTAGTTTTGGCTAGACCAACTATATACTAACATTTCTGGACGACCATCTCCCCAGGAACACCTGGAACAAAAATATACATATTAATATTGACTTAGAATATTTTTCAATAAAAACAATATCACTCCAGCTCACCTGGTGACGCTGATCCATAGCTGACCGCCGTGCTGACACTTGTTGTTAGCGCGCCATTTATCCACCTACCTTCAAACTCATTAACTCCCCGATCTGACCAATAGTTTTCAGGAAATCTCGACATTTCCTTGGCAAAACAGCAATTTTTTCAAAAATTTTATAGTCATCCCAAGTTTTCTGGAAATTTTAGTATCAAACCAGTTCCGGGTTTCAAGTTGAGGTTATAGCCCGCGACGAGGCGGTTCTCTGGACACCCCACACGTGGGCCTACGAAGCCTCCTTCCCGGATTTTGTCCACCCCGCAACCCCAATTTTTCGACTTTATACACCAACATCTTATTTTGGGTACATACAGCTCCCGAAACCCGATATTTACACCCGAAATTTTTTCACCACCAAATAGCCCAATAAAAGACGAAAGTCTGAGTACCTCATTTTGAGGTCCTCCTGGCACGGGAACGGTACGGGACTCCAATTGCTGCACCCCAGTCGATCAATTTTTAACGCTTTACGCCCAACCGAGGTTACCTATATAGCACATTTTTTAGTACTGGCAAACAGAAATTTTCTAAATTAACAGTCATTCTGCCTGGTTTTTGGTCGAATTTGATCGAGATCGATTAGTTTTGGCTAGACCAACTATATACTAACATTTCTGGACGACCATCTCCCCAGGAACACCTGGAACAAAAATATACATATTAATATTGACTTAGAATATTTTTCAATAAAAACAATATCACTCCAGCTCACCTGGTGACGCTGATCCATAGCTGACCGCCGTGCTGACACTTGTTGTTAGCGCGCCATTTATCCACCTACCTTCAAACTCATTAACTCCCCGATCTGACCAATAGTTTTCAGGAAATCTCGACATTTCCTTGGCAAAACAGCAATTTTTTCAAAAATTTTATAGTCATCCCAAGTTTTCTGGAAATTTTAGTATCAAACCAGTTCCGGGTTTCAAGTTGAGGTTATAGCCCGCGACGAGGCGGTTCTCTGGACACCCCACACGTGGGCCTACGAAGCCTCCTTCCCGGATTTTGTCCACCCCGCAACCCCAATTTTTCGACTTTATACACCAACATCTTATTTTGGGTACATACAGCTCCCGAAACCCGATATTTACACCCGAAATTTTTTCACCACCAAATAGCCCAATAAAAGACGAAAGTCTGAGTACCTCATTTTGAGGTCCTCCTGGCACGGGAACGGTACGGGACTCCAATTGCTGCACCCCAGTCGATCAATTTTTAACGCTTTACGCCCAACCGAGGTTACATTTTTTAGTACTGGCAAACAGAAATTTTCTAAATTAACAGTCATTCTGCCTGGTTTTTGGTCGAATTTGATCGAGATCGATTAGTTTTGGCTAGACCAACTATATACTAACATTTCTGGACGACCATCTCCCCAGGAACACCTGGAACAAAAATATACATATTAATATTGACTTAGAATATTTTTCAATAAAAACAATATCACTCCAGCTCACCTGGTGACGCTGATCCATAGCTGACCGCCGTGCTGACACTTGTTGTTAGCGCGCCATTTATCCACCTACCTTCAAACTCATTAACTCCCCGATCTGACCAATAGTTTTCAGGAAATCTCGACATTTCCTTGGCAAAACAGCAATTTTTTCAAAAATTTTATAGTCATCCCAAGTTTTCTGGAAATTTTAGTATCAAACCAGTTCCGGGTTTCAAGTTGAGGTTATAGCCCGCGACGAGGCGGTTCTCTGGACACCCCACACGTGGGCCTACGAAGCCTCCTTCCCGGATTTTGTCCACCCCGCAACCCCAATTTTTCGACTTTATACACCAACATCTTATTTTGGGTACATACAGCTCCCGAAACCCGATATTTACACCCGAAATTTTTTCACCACCAAATAGCCCAATAAAAGACGAAAGTCTGAGTACCTCATTTTGAGGTCCTCCTGGCACGGGAACGGTACGGGACTCCAATTGCTGCACCCCAGTCGATCAATTTTTAACGCTTTACGCCCAACCGAGGTTACCTATATAGCACATTTTTTAGTACTGGCAAACAGAAATTTTCTAAATTAACAGTCATTCTGCCTGGTTTTTGGTCGAATTTGATCGAGATCGATTAGTTTTGGCTAGACCAACTATATACTAACATTTCTGGACGACCATCTCCCCAGGAACACCTGGAACAAAAATATACATATTAATATTGACTTAGAATATTTTTCAATAAAAACAATATCACTCCAGCTCACCTGGTGACGCTGATCCATAGCTGACCGCCGTGCTGACACTTGTTGTTAGCGCGCCATTTATCCACCTACCTTCAAACTCATTAACTCCCCGATCTGACCAATAGTTTTCAGGAAATCTCGACATTTCCTTGGCAAAACAGCAATTTTTTCAAAAATTTTATAGTCATCCCAAGTTTTCTGGAAATTTTAGTATCAAACCAGTTCCGGGTTTCAAGTTGAGGTTATAGCCCGCGACGAGGCGGTTCTCTGGACACCCCACACGTGGGCCTACGAAGCCTCCTTCCCGGATTTTGTCCACCCCGCAACCCCAATTTTTCGACTTTATACACCAACATCTTATTTTGGGTACATACAGCTCCCGAAACCCGATATTTACACCCGAAATTTTTTCACCACCAAATAGCCCAATAAAAGACGAAAGTCTGAGTACCTCATTTTGAGGTCCTCCTGGCACGGGAACGGTACGGGACTCCAATTGCTGCACCCCAGTCGATCAATTTTTAACGCTTTACGCCCAACCGACCTAATCCTAAACCCTAAATAAGACGGAGGCCCTATTGTTCCATGGGCCACGCGTAAAGCCGCCAATCGGCGTCTCGCTAGTCGTCAACTCCGTCCACATCAGCATCCAGGCCCATATGAAGTACTTGGGTCTGGTGCTCGACGGGCGATGGTGGTTCCGGGAGCATTTTCGCCGAATTGCTCCCCGGCTGGTCGGCGCGGCGTCCGCCCTTTCGCGGCTCATGCCGAACGTGGGCGGACCCAGCTTCGAGGGCCGACGGCTGTATGCGGGGGTGATCCGTTCTATGGCCATGTACGGCGCACCCGTGTGGGCGAGGGCTCTGAACGTCCAGCTCAGGGCTGTTCTGTGGAGACCCCAGAGAGTCATGGCGGTCAGAGCCATTCGCGGGTACCGCACGGTATCGACCGAGGCGGCATGCCTACTGGCCGGGACACCCCCGTGGGACCTAGAGGCGGAGATGCTCTCCGACCTCTACCGGCGGGTGACCTCACTGCGCGACGAAGGTGGCTCCCCATCGCTGAGCGAGATAGCCACCTGGCGCGAGGACGCCCGCCGAGACGTCATCGCCCGTTGGGCTACGCGGCTGGAGAGGCCTAGACACGGTGTCGTCACCGTCGAGGCTCTCCGGCCCATATTGATGGAGTGGATGGAGCGGCGGCACGGAGTCCTCTCCTTTCGACTGGTGCAGGTGTTGTCGGGGCACGGATGCTTCGGCTTTTACCTGCACACGGTCGCGTGTAGGGAGTGGACTTCGTTCTGCCACCATTGCAGCAGTGACGAGGACACGGCGCAACACACGCTGGAGGCGTGTCCGGGCTTTGACCGGCAGCGCCGTGACCTCGTCGCTGTTATCGGTGCCGACCTGACGCTGCCGGCTGTCGCGAGAGCGATGGTCGACAGCGTCAGGAACTGGGACGCGGTCGCCGCCTTCTGCGAGGCTGTCATCTCGCAGAAGGAGGCGGCGGAACGAGTCCGGGAGGAATCCCGCGACCCGGGCCGCCGTCAGCGGCCGGGGCGGCGCAGGCGCGAATACCTGCGCCTGATGCCGCCCTAACCGAGGCCTCGGGTGATCGGACCGGGGAATTGTCCGGTCACCCGACGTGAGGCCACCGCGTGAGGGCGACGCCCCGACGGCGAAATCTGTCGGGGCGTCGACGAGAGGAACCCGCGAGGGTAAACCGCCGGGCGGGCCACCGAAGTTAAAATCGAGTACCGGTGGTCCGCTCGCACGGCGAAGAGAGAAGGTTTTACGGTGGGTCTATGGGGTCACGCGCCGCCTTTCCGTCACCCCGGACCGATTCAGCGGGGCGAGACGCACCCATAGCCCACCAATAAAAAAAAAAAAAAAGGTTACCTATATAGTCTTGGCTTAACCGCCCGGACCGCGAGGAAGACAACCTCTATAAAGAGTTCGAAGTAACATTCGGACTCGGAAATCACCCAGAATCTTAAGTTCTGGCGTGCGGCGAGAAGATGCATGGCAGATGGGTTGTTCTGTTCTTAGCACGCTCCAGCCAGGGTACCGGCTGCCCCCCTGGTTGGTAAATGTAGGCTTGCCCGGGTAAAGGGATCTCTGCCCGGGTCGACGTAATGTATCTCCCATTCTCGTGGGATTCATAATGGATACGCAAAATTTAAATACTTTTAAAACCGACGGGGATCGTAGTGATCCTCACCCCAAGGCCCGGTCAAGCCGATCAAAAACTGACCAAGACGACGCCTCGTCCTCAGGACTTGAGGCGTCCGCCGAGGGCCCGGCACAAACCGTGGAGGCCCAGAAGAAGAAGAGGAGGTCGCCTCGAAAGTCTCGGGGCAACGGCCTGAGCCACAAAAGGCGGCTGGAGGAGCGGCGAGCGCGCAGGGAGGCTGCCGCCGCTGAAGAGAAGAAGGACGGTAGACTCGCAGCAGAGCCGTCGACGGACGAGAGCGATAGCGATGTCGCAGAGCCGTCCGAAGACGAGGGCGGCGGATCTACCGTCAGAATGGACGAGGGCGGTGATATTCCCGCAGGGCCGTCCAAAAAGGACAGTGGGTCGGCTGGTGAAGGCCCCACTAGGTCGTCGGCGCGTCTAGCAGCAAAGACGCCGCCGGCGACCGCGACTAAGAAGGAGGAGGCCCTCCCCTCGCAGGTGCGAAAGCGCCCCCTGAGTAAGGGAGGCAGCTCGAGCGCCGAAACCGAGGGGAGCGTGGCCAACATGCCTCCACCCAAGATCCAGGCCTCCCGAAGAGGGCGAGGGACCTCGGTCATAGAAAGGGCGGCGGCGGTCGCTGTCCGCGCCGGCGAGGCCACGGATCTGCAGGCCGAAAATGTCCGCCTTAGAGGCGAGATGTCAGGCCTGCGGACCCGAAACCGGAACCTGGGCGACATGCTGGCGGAAATGCGTCGCGCAAACCGCCAGCTGTTGATAGACGTGGCCGACCTCAAGGCGCAGGTGGCGCTGTTTGTGTCACCCGCGCCAGCCGCGCTATCGGCCAGGGCCGGATACTCGGCGGCCGCTGCGGCGCCAAAGCCGCCTCGCGCTGCGGCGCCGACGACGTTGGGTGATGGCGTCAGCGTCACACCCATCCCCGCGGCGAGGAAGACGCCTGCAGCCGCGAAGCGCGCGCCGCCGGCTGACGCTGGCGCGGTCACCGCGGTGAAACTCCCTGTTCCCGTGGTGAGGTTGACGCCTCTCCCCGCGGACCGCTTGCCGCCGGCTAGCGCCCCTGCGGCGCCAAAGCCGCCAGGCGCCGCGGAGCGGGCCCCTGGAGGGGCTCAGCCGACCCCGACGCTGGAGGTGGGAGGCTTGTCGGACGAGGCCCTCGCCAAAATCATCAACGCAGTTGGCAAACTCGTTGATGCGCGTGTGGCCGTTCTGGAGGCAAGACTGCCTCCAGAACCACGTGTCCGGCCGCCCCTAGCCGCGGATAAGCGGCCGCATGTGGCACCAGCCCCCGCCCCGCTGCCTTGTCAGGGTGGCCGCGTGGGGAGCTACGCCGCGGCCGCGGCCGGGCCTAAGCCCAAAGGCCCCGGCCCAGCTCCGAAGGGACCCGCCCTGAGGAGGAAGACGGCTCCGGCTCCTGCCGGACCGCTGAAGTCGCCCGCAACAACACCGCCGGCGACGACCAGCGAGGCCGCGACGAGGCCTTCCGCGTCCGGCACGACTGCCGTACCCGAACAGGGTTGGCAGGTAGCCGAACGCGACAGAAGGAGTCGCGGCCAAAGGAGGAGAGCGGAGGCCAAGCGCGCCGCTGAGGTCCCCGCTCCTCAGGCAGGAGCCGGACGGAAGAAGAGACCGCGCAAGGGGCTCAAGTCGCCGAAGACGGCCGCAGTGGTGATCACTGTGCTGCCCGAGGCGGCCGAGAAGGGCCTCAGCTACGAGGCCGTCTTGAGGAAGGCCCGGCGGGAGCTAGACGTCTCCGATATTGGAGGCGTCGAAGCCAGGACCCGCAAGGCCCGGACGGGGGCTCGAATTCTCGAGTTCCCAGGGGCCGAGGGCGCCAAGACGGCCGACAGCGTGGCCGAGAAGCTGCGAGGTTTATTCGCCGTGGAGGGTGGCATCAAGATCGCCAGGCCCGTCAAGTGCGCCGAAATGCGCATTTCGGGTTTGGACGATTCGGTGACGGTGGAAGACATCCGGGAGGCTATTGCCTCGAAAACCGGGTGTCCCATAGACACCGTCCGGGTCGGTGCCATTCGTCCCGGTCCGGGTGGCGTAGGTGCTGCCTGGGCGCAGTGCCCGGTGGAGTCGGTCAGGCAACTGGCCGGCTCAGGCAGGCTCCTCGTGGGCTGGAGCTCGGCGCGGGTAACCGTGCTTGAGCACCGGCCCGCGAGGTGCTACAAGTGCATGGCGGTCGGACACACTCGACCGACGTGCACTAATTGCTTCGACTGCGGCGGATTGTGTTTCCGCTGCGGTCAGACCGGGCACGTGGCGGCATCTTGCGCCGCCCCGCCCCACTGCCCCGCGTGTGCGGCGGGCAATAAGCCCGCCAAGCACCGCATGGGCTCTGGGGCGTGCAAACCTCCAGCTTCGGCCCCAAAGGCGCGGGGCGGCCCTACGACCACGGCCGCTCCCGCTCCTAGCGCGGTCCGATCGCCCGCTGGCGAGGAGGTCATGGACACAACCCGATAATGGGTACACCAGCCATGCACCTCCTCCTGCAGGCCAACACCAACCACTCCGCCGGAGCGCAGGATCTCCTCCTGCAATCCATGGCGGAGTGGTCGATTGGTGCAGCCGTAGTCGCGGAACCGTACGCCGTGCCTGATCGCCCCAATTGGGTGGTCAGTCGAAACGGTACTGCGGCAATCGTCGTCTCAACGCAGCGGCACTTCCCGTCCTTGTCCCTTTTGGATAGGGGCGAGGAATTTGTCGCGGCGGAGTGGGGAGGGGTCACGCTCTACAGCGTATACCTCTCCCCCACTAGGAGGATGGACGATTTCGGGGCCTCACTCACCACCTTGGAGGCCTCGATACGGCGACTGGCACCGGGCCTCGTCCTGGTTCTGGGGGACTTCAACGCCAAATCCACGGCGTGGGGCTCCCCTATGACGGACGACCGCGGGCGGGCGGTCAACGAGTGGGCGGCTTCACTGGGCCTCTGTGTTCTGAACAGAGGCTCGGTGAACACGTGTGTGCGGCGGCAGGGCGGGTCGATAGTGGACTTGTCGTTCGCTAGCCCCGCTGTCGCGCCACGGGTGAGGGACTGGAGTGTCCTGGAGGAGGCGGAGACCCTGTCGGACCACCGGTACATCCGGATGGAGGTCTCCCCCCGGGAATCCGGTAGGTGTCACAGGGCGGACGGAGCTCCCGCGTTTCCGCGGTGGGCTGTGGGTCGTCTTGACAGGGATCTACTGGCGGAGGCGGCCATTGTCAGTACGTGGCTGTCCTCACCACCCCCAGCAGACGGAGTGGACGCTGAGGCTGTCCGCATTCGCAGTGCGTTAACGCAGATCTGCGATGCGGCCATGCCCAGAGTGCGGCGGCGTCCGCCTCCGAGGCAGGGGGTCTACTGGTGGTCCCCAAGACTGGCGGACCTTCGTGCGGCGTGTATCAGTGCCCGAAGGTCCTACACCCGCAGCCGGCGGCGTCACCGCGACGTCGAGCGGGAGGGCCAGCTGTACGAGGCGTACCGCAGTGCGCGGACTGCCTTTCGGCTGGCCATCCGAGCCGCCAAGGGCGCGAGTTGGCAGGAGATGCTGGACGGTCTCGACCGTGACCCCTGGGGTCGCCCATATCGCGCGGCGCTGAACAAGCTTCGCGCGCGGGCCCCCCCCCTCACCGAGACCCTCCAGCCCGACTTCCTTCGTAGGGTGGTCGAGGAGCTGTTTCCACGGCAGTCGGAACACACGCCCCCGGTCATGGCTCCGCCAGATCAGGACCGGGAGGCCGACGACGACGAGAGTGTTCCGCCCGTGACGGAGTCGGAAGTGGGGGCGGCCGTGGCGAAGATTCGTTCCGCCACCACGGCCCCCGGCCCGGACGGAATTCCAGTCCGGGTGCTGACGTCGCTCCTCGAGCACTTCGAGCCTCGCCTCAGGCAGCTGTTCAACGCCTGTCTGACGTCTGGACGGTTCCCTGAGTGCTGGAAGGAAGGGAGGTTGGTTCTCCTGCCAAAGCCGGGACGGTCCCCGGATTTGCCGTCGGCCTACAGGCCCATCGTGCTCCTCGACGATGTGGGTAAGCTGCTGGAGCGTGTGCTCGCTGCCCGCATCGTCCGACACCTGGAGGAGGTGGGGCCCGATCTGTCGGACGCTCAGTATGGGTTTCGGAGGGGGCGTTCGACCATCGGGGCCCTATTACGCCTGAGGCAGGCGGCCGCGGAGGCCGTCGCCGGGAAGGGAGTGCTGTTGGCGGTGTCGTTGGACATCGCCAACGCATTCAATAGTCTGCCATTCGGCTGCATCAGGGAGGCGCTCCGGTTCCATGGAGTGCCCCTGTACCTCAGGCGGCTGGTGGCAGACTATTTGGAGGGCCGCAGTATCCTCTGCGCGGGTCCCGCAGGGGACATTGTGCGGACGCCCATGTCGTGCGGCGTTCCACAGGGGTCGGTTCTGGGGCCGACCCTGTGGGACATCGGGTACGACTGGGCGTTGAGAGGGAGTCTCCCCCCCGGGCTGAGCTTGGTGTGCTACGCTGACGACACGCTCGTCACAGCCCGGGGCAGGACACTCGAAGAGGCGGCGAGCCTGGCCACTCTCGGCACCGAGGAGATGGTCAGGCGGATCGAGGCGCTGGGGCTCAGGGTGGCCCTAAACAAGACGGAGGCCCTACTTTTCCATGGGCCCCGTGTGAGGCTACCCATCGGCGCCTCGATAGTGGTAAACTCCATCCACATCAGCATCCAGGCCCATATGAGGTACTTGGGTCTGGTGCTCGACGGGCGATGGTGGTTCCGGGAGCATTTCCGACAGATTGCTCCCCGGCTTGTCGGCGCGGCGTCCGCCCTTTCTCGACTCATGCCGAACGTGGGCGGACCCAGTTTTGAGGCCCGACGGCTGTATGCGGGGGTCATCCGCTCGATGGCCATGTACGGCGCACCCGTGTGGGCGAGGGCTCTGAACGCCCAGCTTAGGGCGGTTCTGTGGAGGCCACAGAGAGCCATGGCGGTCAGAGCCATTCGCGGGTACCGCACGGTGTCGACAGAGGCGGCGTGCCTGTTGGCCGGGACACCCCCGTGGGACCTAGAGGCGGAGATGCTCTCCGACCTCTACCGGCGGGTTATCACAGCGCGCGAGGAAGGTGGCTCCCCATCGTTGAGCGAGATAGCCACCTGGCGCGTGGATGCCCGCCGAGACGTCATCGCCCGTTGGGCTACGCGGCTGGAGAGGCCTAGGCACGGTGTGGAGACCGTTGAGGCCCTCCGGCCCGTATTGATAGAGTGGATGGAGCGGCGGCATGGAGTCCTCACCTTTCGGCTGGTGCAGGTATTAACGGGGCACGGGTGTTTCGGGTTGTACCTGCACAGGGTCGTGTATAGGGAGTGGACTCCGGCCTGCCACCACTGCAGGAGTGACGAGGACACGGCGCAACACACGCTGGAGGTGTGTCCGGGATGGGAGCGGCAGCGCCGTGACCTCGTCGCTGTCATCGGTGCCGACCTGACGCTGCCGGCCGTCGCAAGGGCGATGGTTGACAGCATCAGGAACTGGGACGCGGTCGCCGCCTTCTGCGAGGCTGTCATCTCGCAGAAGGAAGCGGCGGAACGGGCAAGGGAGGATTCCCGCGCCCCGGGCCGCCGCCAGCGGCCGGGGCGGCGCAGGCGCGAATACCTGCGCCTGATGCCGCCCTAACCGAGGCTTCGGGTGATCGGACCGGGGAATTGTCCGGTCACCCGACGTGAGGCCACCGCGTGAGGGCGACGCCCCGACGGCGAAATCTGTCGGGGCGTCGACGAGAGGAACCCGCGAGGGTGAACCGCCGGGCGGGCCACCGAAGTTAAAAATCGGGTCCCGGTGACCCGCTCGCACGGCGAAGAGAGAGGAGTTTTTACGGTGGGTCTATGGGGTCACGCGCCGCCTTCTCCGTCACCCCGGACCGATTTGTCGGGGCGAGACTAATCCATAGTCCACCAAAAAAAAAAAAAAAAAAAAAAAAAAAAAAGGTTACCTATATAGCACATTTTTTAGTACTGGCAAACAGAAATTTTCTAAATTAACAGTCATTCTGCCTGGTTTTTGGTCGAATTTGATCGAGATCGATTAGTTTTGGCTAGACCAACTATATACTAACATTTCTGGACGACCATCTCCCCAGGAACACCTGGAACAAAAATATACATATTAATATTGACTTAGAATATTTTTCAATAAAAACAATATCACTCCAGCTCACCTGGTGACGCTGATCCATAGCTGACCGCCGTGCTGACACTTGTTGTTAGCGCGCCATTTATCCACCTACCTTCAAACTCATTAACTCCCCGATCTGACCAATAGTTTTCAGGAAATCTCGACATTTCCTTGGCAAAACAGCAATTTTTTCAAAAATTTTATAGTCATCCCAAGTTTTCTGGAAATTTTAGTATCAAACCAGTTCCGGGTTTCAAGTTGAGGTTATAGCCCGCGACGAGGCGGTTCTCTGGACACCCCACACGTGGGCCTACGAAGCCTCCTTCCCGGATTTTGTCCACCCCGCAACCCCAATTTTTCGACTTTATACACCAACATCTTATTTTGGGTACATACAGCTCCCGAAACCCGATATTTACACCCGAAATTTTTTCACCACCAAATAGCCCAATAAAAGACGAAAGTCTGAGTACCTCATTTTGAGGTCCTCCTGGCACGGGAACGGTACGGGACTCCAATTGCTGCACCCCAGTCGATCAATTTTTAACGCTTTACGCCCAACCGAGGTTACATTTTTTAGTACTGGCAAACAGAAATTTTCTAAATTAACAGTCATTCTGCCTGGTTTTTGGTCGAATTTGATCGAGATCGATTAGTTTTGGCTAGACCAACTATATACTAACATTTCTGGACGACCATCTCCCCAGGAACACCTGGAACAAAAATATACATATTAATATTGACTTAGAATATTTTTCAATAAAAACAATATCACTCCAGCTCACCTGGTGACGCTGATCCATAGCTGACCGCCGTGCTGACACTTGTTGTTAGCGCGCCATTTATCCACCTACCTTCAAACTCATTAACTCCCCGATCTGACCAATAGTTTTCAGGAAATCTCGACATTTCCTTGGCAAAACAGCAATTTTTTCAAAAATTTTATAGTCATCCCAAGTTTTCTGGAAATTTTAGTATCAAACCAGTTCCGGGTTTCAAGTTGAGGTTATAGCCCGCGACGAGGCGGTTCTCTGGACACCCCACACGTGGGCCTACGAAGCCTCCTTCCCGGATTTTGTCCACCCCGCAACCCCAATTTTTCGACTTTATACACCAACATCTTATTTTGGGTACATACAGCTCCCGAAACCCGATATTTACACCCGAAATTTTTTCACCACCAAATAGCCCAATAAAAGACGAAAGTCTGAGTACCTCATTTTGAGGTCCTCCTGGCACGGGAACGGTACGGGACTCCAATTGCTGCACCCCAGTCGATCAATTTTTAACGCTTTACGCCCAACCGAGGTTACATTTTTTTTTTTTTTTTTTTAGTACTGGCAAACAGAAATTTTCTAAATTAACAGTCATTCTGCCTGGTTTTTGGTCGAATTTGATCGAGATCGATTAGTTTTGGCTAGACCAACTATATACTAACATTTCTGGACGACCATCTCCCCAGGAACACCTGGAACAAAAATATACATATTAATATTGACTTAGAATATTTTTCAATAAAAACAATATCACTCCAGCTCACCTGGTGACGCTGATCCATAGCTGACCGCCGTGCTGACACTTGTTGTTAGCGCGCCATTTATCCACCTACCTTCAAACTCATTAACTCCCCCGATCTGACCAATAGTTTTCAGGAAATCTCGACATTTCCTTGGCAAAACAGCAATTTTTTCAAAAATTTTATAGTCATCCCAAGTTTTCTGGAAATTTTAGTATCAAACCAGTTCCGGGTTTCAAGTTGAGGTTATAGCCCGCGACGAGGCGGTTCTCTGGACACCCCACACGTGGGCCTACGAAGCCTCCTTCCCGGATTTTGTCCACCCCGCAACCCCAATTTTTCGACTTTATACACCAACATCTTATTTTGGGTACATACAGCTCCCGAAACCCGATATTTACACCCGAAATTTTTTCACCACCAAATAGCCCAATAAAAGACGAAAGTCTGAGTACCTCATTTTGAGGTCCTCCTGGCACGGGAACGGTACGGGACTCCAATTGCTGCACCCCAGTCGATCAATTTAACGCTTTACGCCCAACCGAGGTTACCTATATAGGGGGTACGATGTCAGAAACCTCCACGCGGTGTACCCTGGGTGCGGACGGCGGTCCCCAGTTCTTCTGTTGTACTGTCGTCCGTAGCGAATATCTGGCGCTTCGCTCCTAGCCTTCTATCCGTAGAAGGTGACCGGACGCGAATCCGCGACGGGCTCAGTCACTCATTCATTTGAGGGCTGGGCAGGCATGTGCCACCGCCACCGTCGTCAAATCGTAAACCTGATTCTTTGCTTGTCTTAGTTTCAGGAGCGAGGGTCTTGGCTTAACCGCCCGGACTGCGAGGAAGACAACCTCTATAAAGAATTTCGAATGTACATTCGAATTCGGAAATCACCCACAATCTTAAGTTTTGGCGTGCGGCGAGAAGATGCATGGCAGATGGGTTGTTCTGTTCTTAGCACGCTCCAGCCAGGGTACCGGCTGCCCCCCTGGTTGGTAAATGTAGGCTTGCCCGGGTACAGGGATCTCTGCCCGGGTCGACGTCATAGTTTCTCCCACACTCGTGGGTTTTATCATGGAAACTTTTTTAAAAAATAATATTTACGATGGGGATCATGATGATTCCCACCTCAAGGCCCGGTCATGCCAACGCAAAACTGACCAAAACGACGCCTCGTCCTCGGGACTCGAGGCGTCCGCCGAGGGTCCGGCACAGCACATGGAGGCCCAAACAACACCGAAGCGGAGGTCGCCCAGGAGGAGCCGGGGGAAGACCTCCAGCTTCAAACGGCGATTGGAGGAGCGGCGAGCGCGCAGAAAGGCTGCCGCCGCGGAAGCGAGGAAGGACGGCGGTAGAGCCGAAACCGAGCCGTCGACGGACGAGGGCGACAGCGATGTCGCAGAGCCGTCCGGGGAAGATGGGGGTGGCGGTTCTACCGCCAAAATAGACGAGGGCGGTGACATTCCCGCAGGGCCGTCCGAGAAGGATAGCGGGCCGGCTGTTGAAGCCCCCGCCAGGTCGTCAGCGCGTCTTGTGGCAAAGAGCCCGGCGGCGACAGTGACAACGCTGACGACCAAGGAGAAGGCCCTCCCCTCGCAGGTGAGGAAGCGCCGCCTAAGTAAGGGTGGCAGCTCGGGTGCCGACTCAGAGGGGAGCGTGGCCAGCATGCCCCCACCTAAGGTGCCGGCTTCCCGAAGAGGGCGAGGGGCCTCGGGAGAGGAAAGGGCGGCGGCGGTTGCTGCCCGCGCCAACGGCGACCCCCCCGACCTGCGGGCCGAAAATGCCCGCCTAAATGGCGAGATGTCGGCCATTCGGACCCGGAACCGGCAGTTGGGGGACATGCTGGCGGGGATGCGGCGGGCAAACCGCCAGTTATTGAAGGACGTGGCCGACCTAAAGGCGCAAATGGCGCTGCTCGCGCCGCCTGCGCCAGTTGCGCCACCGGCCAAGGCCGGCCACTCAGCGGCCGCTGCAGCGCCAAAGCCGCCTCGCGCTGCGGTGCCGACGACGTTGGGCAGTGGCGTGACGGTAACACCCGTCCCCACGGCGAGAAAGACGCCAGCCGCCGCGAAGCGCGCGTCGCTGGCTGGCGCTGGCCCAGCCGCCGCGGCGAAACTGGTCCCAGTGGTGAGGATGACGCCTCTCGCTGCGGACCGCATGCCGCCGGCTGGCGTCCCTGCGGCGCCAAAGCCGCCAGGTGCCGCGAAACGGGCCCCCGAAGACGCCCAGCCGACCCCGATACTTGCGGTGGGAGGCTTACCGGACGAGGCCCTGCGCCAAATCATCGACGCAGTCGGGAAACTCGTCGATGCGCGCGTGGCCGTTCTGGAGGCAAGGTTGCCTCCAGAACCACGTGTTCGGCCGCCTCTCGCCGCGGACAAACGGTCGCATGTGGCATCAGCCCCCGCCCCGCTGCCGTGTCAGGGTGGCCGCGTGGGTGGCAGCTACGCCGCGGCCGCGGGTGCGCCCAAGCCCAAGGGGCCCGCGCCGAAACCTAGGAAGAGGACGGTACCGGCTCCTGCCGGACCGCAGTCATCGTCGGCAACAACACCGCCGGCGACGACTAGCGCGTCAACGACTGCGCCTTCCGCGCCTGTCGCGCCTGCTGCGCCCGAGGGTTGGCAGGTGGCCGAGCGCGACCGGAAGAGTCGCGGTCAGAGAAGGAGAGCGGAGGCCAAGCGCGCCGCTGAGGTCCACGCTCCCGCTCCACAGGCAGGAGCCGGTAAAAAGAAGAGGCCGCGCAAGGGGCTCAAGTCGCCGAAGACAGCCGCAGTGGTGATCACTGTGCTGCCTGAGGCGGCTGAGAAGGGCCTCAGCTACGAGGCCGTCTTGAGGAAGGCCCGGCGGGAGCTAGACGTCTCCGATATCGGAGGCGTCGAAGCCAGGACCCGCAAGGGCCGGACAGGGGCTCGAATCCTCGAGTTCCCCGGGGCCGAGGGCTCCAAGACGGCCGACAGCGTAGCTGACAAGCTGCGAGGTTTGTTTGCCGAGGAGGGTGGCATCAGGATCGCCAGGCCCGTCAAGTGCGCCGAAATGCGCATCGCGGGTCTGGACGACTCCGTGACGGTGGAAGACATCCGGGAGGCTATTGCCTCGAGAACCGGGTGTCCCATAGACACCGTCCGGGTTGGTGTCATCCGCCCCGGTCCGGGCGGCGTAGGTGCCGCCTGGGCGCAGTGCCCGGTGGAGTCGGTCAGGCAACTGGCCGGCTCAGGCAGGCTCCTCGTGGGCTGGAGCTCGGCGCGGGTGACCGTGCTTGAGCACCGGCCTGCGAGGTGCTATAAGTGCATGGCGGTCGGACATACTCGACCGACGTGCACTAATTGCTTCGACTGCGGCGGACTGTGTTTCCGCTGCGGTCAAACCGGGCACGTGGCGGCATCTTGCGCCGCCCCGCCCCACTGCCCCGCGTGTGCGGCGGGCAATAAGCCCGCCAAGCACCGCATGGGCTCTGGGGCGTGCAAACCTCCAGCTTCGGCCCCAAAGGGGCGGGGCGGCCCTCCGACCACGGCCGCTCCCGCTCCTAGCGCGGTCCGATCGCCCGCCGGCGAGGGGGAGGTCATGGATACAGCCCGTTAATGGCTACACCATCCATGCACCACCTCTTGCAAGCCAACACCAACCACTCCGCCGGTGCGCAGGATTTACTCCTGCAATCCATGGCGGAGTGGTCGATTGGTGCAGCCGTAGTCGCAGAACCGTACTGCGTGCCTGATCGCCCCAATTGGGTGGTCAGCCGAAACGGAACTGCGGCAATCGTCGTCTCAACGCAGCGGCACTTCCCGTCCTTGTCTCTTTTGGATAGGGGCGAGGAATTTGTCGCGGCGGAGTGGGGAGGGGTCACGCTCTACAGCGTATACCTCTCCCCTACCAGGAGAATGGACGATTTCAGGGCCTCCCTCACCAACCTGGAGGCCTCGATACGGCGACTAGCACCGGGCCTCGTCCTGGTTCTGGGGGACTTCAACGCCAAATCCACGGCGTGGGGGTCCCCTATGACGGACGACCGCGGGCGGGCGGTCATCGAGTGGGCGGCTTCACTGGGCCTCTGTGTTCTTAACAGGGGCTCAGTGAACACGTGTGTGCGGCAGCAGGGCGGGTCGATAGTGGACTTGTCGTTCGCTAGCCCCGCTGTCGCACCACGGGTGAGGAACTGGAGTGTCCTGGAGGAGGCGGAGACCCTATCGGACCACCGGTACATCCGGATGGAGGTCTCCCCTCTCCGGGACCCCGGTAGGGGTCACAGGGCGGACGGAGCTCCCGCGTTTCCGCGGTGGGCTGTGGGTCGTCTTGACAGGGACCTACTGGCGGAGGCGGCCATCGTTCACACGTGGCTGTCCTCACCGCCCCCAGCGGACGGGGTGGACGCCGAGGCTGTCCGCATCCGCAGTGCGTTAACGCAGATCTGCGATGCGGCCATGCCCAGAGTGCGGCGGCGTCTACCTCCGAGGCAGGGGGTCTACTGGTGGTCCCCAAGATTGGCGGACCTTCGTGCGGCATGTATCAGAGCCCGAAGGTCCTACACCCGCAGCCGGCGGCGTCACCGCGACGCTGAGCGGGAGGGCCAGCTGTACGAGGCGTACCGCGATGCGCAGACGGCCTTTCGGCTGGCCATCCGAGCCGCCAAGGGTGCGAGTTGGCAGGAGATGCTGGACGGTCTTGACCGTGACCTCTGGGGTCGCCCGTATCGCGCGTCGCTGAATAAGCTTCGCGCGCAGGGCCCCCCCCTCACCGAGACCCTCCAGCCCGACTTCCTCTGTAGGGTGGTCGAGGAGCTATTTCCACGGCAGTCGGAACACACGCCCCCGGTCATGGCTTCGCCGGAACAAGACCGGGAGGCTGACGACGAGAGTGTTCCGCCCGTGACGGAGACGGAAGTGGGAGCAGCTGTGGCGCGGATTCGTTCCGCGACCACGGCCCCCGGCCCGGACGGAATACCAGTCCGGGTGCTGACGTCGCTCCTCGAGCACCTCGAGCCTCGCCTCAGGCAGCTGTACAACGCCTGTTTGGCGTCTGGACGGTTCCCTGAGTGCTGGAAGGAGGGGAGGTTGGTTCTCCTGCCAAAGCCGGGACGGCCCCCGGATTCGCCGTCGGCCTACAGGCCCATCGTGCTCCTCGACGATGTGGGTAAGCTGCTGGAGCGCATCCTCGCTGCCCGCATCGTCCAGCACCTGGAGGAGGTGGGACCCGATCTGTCGGACGCTCAATTCGGTTTTAGAAGGGGGCGTTCGACCATCGGGGCCCTGCTACGACTGAGGCAGACGGCCGCGGAGGCTGTCACCGGCGGGGGAGTGCTGTTGGCGGTGTCGCTGGACATCGCCAACGCATTCAATAGTCTGCCATTCAGCTGCATCAGGGAGGCGCTCCGATTTCATGGGGTGCCCTTGTACCTGAGGCGGCTGGTGGCGGACTATTTGGAGGGGCGCAGTGTCCTCTGCGCGAGTCCCGCAGGGGACATTGTGCGGACGTCCATGTCGTGCGGCGTTCCACAGGGGTCGGTTCTGGGGCCGACTCTGTGGGACATCGGGTACGACTGGGCGTTGAGAGGGAGTCTCCCCCCCGGGCTGAGCGTGATATGCTACGCTGACGATACGCTCGTCATAGCCCGGGGCAGGACACTCGAAGAGGCGGCGAGCCTGGCCACTCTCGGCACCGAGGAGATGGTCGGGCGAATCGAGGCGCTGGGGCTCAGGGTGGCCCTAAATAAGACGGAGGCCCTATTGTTCCATGGGCCACGCGTAAGGCCGCCAATCGGCGTCTCGCTAGTCGTCAACTCCGTCCACATCAGCATCCAGGCCCATATGAAGTACTTGGGTCTGGTGCTCGACGGGCGATGGTGGTTCCGGGAGCATTTTCGCCGAATTGCTCCCCGGTTGGTCGGCGCGGCGTCCGCCCTTTCGCGGCTCATGCCGAACGTGGGCGGACCCAGCTTCGAGGGCCGACGGCTGTATGCGGGGGTGATCCGTTCTATGGCCATGTACGGCGCACCCGTGTGGGCGAGGGCTCTGAACGCCCAGCTCAGGGCTGTTCTGTGGAGACCCCAGAGAGTCATGGCGGTCAGAGCCATTCGCGGGTACCGCACGGTATCGACCGAGGCGGCATGCCTACTGGCCGGGACACCCCCGTGGGACCTAGAGGCGGAGATGCTCTCCGACCTCTACCGGCGGGTGACCTCACTGCGCAACGAAGGTGGCTCCCCATCGCTGAGCGAGATAGCCACCTGGCGCGAGGACGCCCGCCGAGACGTCATCGCCCGTTGGGCTACGCGGCTGGAGAGGCCTAGACACGGTGTCGTCACCGTCGAGGCTCTCCGGCCCGTATTGATGGAGTGGATGGAGCGGCGGCACGGAGTCCTCTCCTTTCGACTGGTGCAGGTGTTGTCGGGGCACGGATGCTTCGGCTTTTACCTGCACACGGTCGCGTGTAGGGAGTGGACTTCGTTCTGCCACCATTGCAGCAGTGACGAGGACACGGCGCAACACACGCTGGAGGCGTGTCTGGGCTTTGACCGGCAGCGCCGTGACCTCGTCGCTGTTATCGGTGCCGACCTGACGCTGCCGGCTGTCGCGAGAGCGATGGTCGACAGCATCAGGAACTGGGACGCGGTCGCCGCCTTCTGCGAGGCTGTCATCTCGCAGAAGGAGGCGGCGGAACGAGTCCGGGAGGAATCCCGCGACCCGGGCCGCCGTCAGCGGCCGGGGCGGCGCAGGCGCGAATACCTGCGCCTGATGCCGCCCTAACCGAGGCCTCGGGTGATCGGACCGGGGAATTGTCCGGTCACCCGACGTGAGGCCACCGCGTGAGGGCGACGCCCCGACGGCGAAATCTGTCGGGGCGTCGACGAGAGGAACCCGCGAGGGTAAACCGCCGGGCAGGCCACCGAAGTTAAAATCGAGTACCGGTGGTCCGCTCGCACGGCGAAGAGAGAAGGTTTTACGGTGGGTCTATGGGGTCACGCGCCGCCTTTCCGTCACCCCGGACCGATTCAGCGGGGCGAGACGCACCCATAGCCCACCAATAAAAAAAAAAAAAAAAAAAAAAAAAAAAAAAAAAAAAAAAAGGTTACCTATATAGGGGGGTACGATGTCAGAAACCTCCACGCGGTGTACCCTGGGTGCGGACGGCGGTCCCCAGTTCTTCGGAATTCGGAAATCACCCATAATCTTAAGTTTTGGCGTGCGGCGAGAAGATGCATGGCAGATGGGTTGTTCTGTTCTTAGCACGCTCCAGCCAGGGTACCGGCTGCCCCCCTGGTTGGTAAATGTAGGCTTGCCCGGGTACAGGGATCTCTGCCCGGGTCGACGTAATAGTATCTCCCATACTCGTGGGTTTAACTATGGATACTCATTTCAATTTTAAAAGCTACGTGGATCATAGTGATTCCCACCTCAAGGCCCGGTCATGCCAACGGAAAACTGACCGAAACGACGCCTCGTCCTCGGGACTCGAGGCGTCCGCCGAGGGTCCGGCACAACACGCAGAGGCCCAAACAACATCGAAGCGGAGGTCGCCCAGGAGGAGCCGGGGGAAGACCTCCAGCTTCAAACGGCGTTTGGAGGAGCGGCGAGCGCGCAGAAAGGCTGCCGCCGCGGAAGCGAGGAAGGACGGCGGTAGAGCCGAAACGGAGCCGTCGACGGACGAGGGCGACAGCGATGTCGCAGAGCCGTCCGGAGAAGACGGGGGTGGCGGTTCTACCGCCAAAATGGACGAGGGCGGTGACATTCCCGCAGGGCCGTCCAAGAAGGATAGCAGGCCGGCTGTTGAAGCCCCTGCCAGGTCGTCAGCGCGTCTTGTGGCAAAGAGCCCGGCGCCGACAGCGACAACGCTGACGACCAAGGAGAAGGCCCTCCCCTCGCAGAGGAAGCGCCGCCTGAGTAAGGGTGGCAGCTCGGGTGCCGACTCTGAAGGGAGCGTGGCCAACATGCCGCCACCTAAGGTCGCCTCCCGAAGAGGGCGAGGGGCCTCGGGAGAGGAAAGGGCGGCGGCGGTTGCTGCCCGCGCCAACGGCGACCCCCCCGACCTGCGGGCCGAAAATGCCCGCCTTAATGGCGAGATGTCCGCCATTCGGACCCGGAACCGGCAGTTGGGGGATATGCTGGCGGGGATGCGGCGGGCAAACCGCCAGTTATTAAAGGACGTGGCCGACCTAAAGGCGCAAATGGCGCTGCTCGCGCCGCCTGCGCCAGTTGCGCCACCGGCCAAGGCCGGCCACTCAGCGGCCGCTGCAGCGCCAAAGCCGCCTCGCGCCGCGGTGCCGACGACGTTGGGCACTGGTGTGACGGTAACACCCGTGCCCATGGCGAGAAAGACGCCAGCCGCTGCGAAGCGCGCGTCGCTGGCTGGCGCTGGCCCAGCCGCCGCGGCAAAACTGGTCCCCGCGGTGAGGATGACGCCTCTCGCTGCGGACCGCATGCCGCCGGCTAGCGTCCCTGCGGCGCCAAAGCCGCCAGACGCTGCGGAACGGGCCCCCGAAGAGGCCCAGCCGACCCCGATACTTGCGGTGGGAGGCCTACCGGACGAGGCCCTGCGCCAAATCATCGACGCAGTCGGAAAACTCGTCGATGCGCGCATGGCCGTTCTGGAGGCAAGGTTGCCTCCAGAACCACGTGTCCGGCCGCCTCTCGCCGCGGACAAGCGGCCGCATGTGGCATCAGCCCCCGCCCCGCTGCCTTGTCAGGGTGGCCGCGTGGGGGGCAGCTACGCCACGGCCGCGGCGGCGCCCAAGCCCAAGGGGCCCGCGCCAAAGCCAAGGAAGAGGACGGTACCGGCTCCTGCCGGACCGCAGTCATCGTCGGCAACAACACCGCCGGCGACGACCAGCGCGTCAACGACTGCGCCTTCCGCGCCTGTCGCGCCTGCTGCGCCCGAGGGTTGGCAGGTGGCCGAGCGCGACCGGAAGAGTCGCGGTCAGAGGAGGAGAGCGGAGGCCAAGCGCGCCGCTGAGGTCCCCGCTCCCGCTCCACAGGCAGGAGCCGGTAAGAAGAAGAGGCCGCGCAAGGGGCTCAAGTCGCCGAAGACAGCCGCAGTGGTGATCACTGTGCTGCCTGAGGCGGCTGAGAAGGGCCTCAGCTACGAGGCCGTCTTGAGGAAGGCCCGGCGGGAGCTAGACGTCTCCGATATTGGAGGCGTCGAAGCCAGGACCCGCAAGGGCCGGACAGGGGCTCGAATCCTCGAGTTCCCCGGGGCCGAGGGCTCCAAGACGGCCGACAGCGTAGCTGACAAGCTGCGAGGTTTGTTTGCCGAGGAGGGTGGCATCAGGATCGCCAGGCCCGTCAAGTGCGCCGAAATGCGCATCGCGGGTCTGGACGACTCCGTGACGGTGGAAGACATCCGGGAGGCTATTGCCTCGAGAACCGGGTGTCCCATAGACACCGTCCGGGTTGGTGTCATCCGCCCCGGTCCGGGCGGCGTAGGTGCCGCCTGGGCGCAGTGCCCGGTGGAGTCGGTCAGGCAACTGGCCGGCTCAGGCAGGCTCCTCGTGGGCTGGAGCTCGGCGCGGGTGACCGTGCTTGAGCACCGGCCTGCGAGGTGCTATAAGTGCATGGCGGTCGGACATACTCGACCGACGTGCACTAATTGCTTCGACTGCGGCGGACTGTGTTTCCGCTGCGGTCAAACCGGGCACGTGGCGGCATCTTGCGCCGCCCCGCCCCACTGCCCCGCGTGTGCGGCGGGCAATAAGCCCGCCAAGCACCGCATGGGCTCTGGGGCGTGCAAACCTCCAGCTTCGGCCCCAAAGGGGCGGGGCGGCCCTCCGACCACGGCCGCTCCCGCTCCTAGCGCGGTCCGATCGCCCGCCGGCGAGGGGGAGGTCATGGATACAGCCCGTTAATGGCTACACCATCCATGCACCACCTCTTGCAAGCCAACACCAACCACTCCGCCGGTGCGCAGGACTTACTCCTGCAATCTATGGCGGAGTGGTCGATTGGTGCAGCCGTAGTCGCGGAACCGTACTGCGTGCCTGATCGCCCCAATTGGGTGGTCAGCCGAAACGGTACTGCGGCAATCGTCGTCTCTACGCAGCGGCACTTCCCGTCCTTGTCTCTTTTGGATAGGGGCGAGGAATTTGTCGCGGCGGAGTGGGGAGGGGTCACGCTCTACAGCGTATACCTCTCCCCTACCAGGAGAATGGACGATTTCAGGGCCTCCCTCACCAACTTGGAGGCCTCGATACGGCGACTGGCACCGGGCCTCGTCCTGGTTCTGGGGGACTTCAACGCCAAATCCACGGCGTGGGGGTCCCCTATGACGGACGACCGCGGGCGGGCGGTCATCGAGTGGGCGGCTTCACTGGGCCTCTGTGTTCTTAACAGGGGCTCAGTGAACACGTGTGTGCGGCAGCAGGGCGGGTCGATAGTGGACTTGTCGTTCGCTAGCCCCGCTGTCGCACCACGAGTGAGGAACTGGAGTGTCCTGGAGGAGGCGGAGACCCTATCGGACCACCGGTACATCCGGATGGAGGTCTCCCCTCTCCGGGACCCCGGTAGGGGTCACAGGGCGGACGGAGCTCCCGCGTTTCCGCGGTGGGCTGTGGGTCGCCTTGACAGGGACCTACTGGCGGAGGCGGCCATCGTTCACACGTGGCTGTCCTCACCGCCCCCAGCGGACGGGGTGGACGCCGAGGCTGTCCGCATCCGCAGTGCGTTAACGCAGATCTGCGATGCGGCCATGCCCAGAGTGCGGCGGCGTCTACCTCCGAGGCAGGGGGTCTACTGGTGGTCCCCAAGATTGGCGGACCTTCGTGCGGCATGTATCAGAGCCCGAAGGTCCTACACCCGCAGCCGGCGGCGTCACCGCGACGCTGAGCGGGAGGGCCAGCTGTACGAGGCGTACCGCGATGCGCGGACGGCCTTTCGGCTGGCCATCCGAGCCGCCAAGGGTGCGAGTTGGCAGGAGATGCTGGACGGTCTCGACCGTGACCTCTGGGGTCGCCCGTATCGCGCGTCGCTGAATAAGCTTCGCGCGCAGGGCCCCCCCCTCACCGAGACCCTCCAGCCCGACTTCCTCTGTAGGGTGGTCGAGGAGCTGTTTCCACGGCAGTCGGAACACACGCCCCCGGTCATGGCCTCGCCAGAACAAGACCGGGAGGCTGACGACGAGAGTGTTCCGCCCGTGACGGAGACGGAAGTGGGAGCAGCTGTGGCGCGGATTCGTTCCGCGACCACGGCCCCCGGCCCGGACGGAATACCAGTCCGGGTGCTGACGTCGCTCCTCGAGCACCTCGAGCCTCGCCTCAGGCAGCTGTACAACGCCTGTTTGGCGTCTGGACGGTTCCCTGAGTGCTGGAAGGAGGGGAGGTTGGTTCTCCTGCCAAAGCCGGGACGGCCCCCGGATTCGCCGTCGGCCTACAGGCCCATCGTGCTCCTCGACGATGTGGGTAAGCTGCTGGAGCGCATCCTCGCTGCCCGCATCGTCCAGCACCTGGAGGAGGTGGGGCCCGATCTGTCGGACGCTCAATTCGGTTTTAGAAGGGGGCGTTCGACCATCGGGGCCCTGCTACGACTGAGGCAGACGGCCGCGGAGGCTGTCACCGGCGGGGGAGTGCTGTTGGCGGTGTCGCTGGACATCGCCAACGCATTCAATAGTCTGCCATTCAGCTGCATCAGGGAGGCGCTCCGATTTCATGGGGTGCCCTTGTACCTGAGGCGGCTGGTGGCGGACTATTTGGAGGGGCGCAGTGTCCTCTGCGCGAGTCCCGCAGGGGACATTGTGCGGACGTCCATGTCGTGCGGCGTTCCACAGGGGTCGGTTCTGGGGCCGACTCTGTGGGACATCGGGTACGACTGGGCGTTGAGAGGGAGTCTCCCCCCCGGGCTGAGCGTGATATGCTACGCTGACGATACGCTCGTCACAGCCCGGGGCAGGACACTCGAAGAGGCGGCGAGCCTGGCCACTCTCGGCACCGAGGAGATGGTCGGGCGAATCGAGGCGCTGGGGCTCAGGGTGGCCCTAAATAAGACGGAGGCCCTATTGTTTCATGGGCCACGCGTAAGGCCGCCAATCGGCGTCTCGCTAGTCGTCAACTCCGTCCACATCAGCATCCAGGCCCATATGAAGTACTTGGGTCTGGTGCTCGACGGGCGATGGTGGTTCCGGGAGCATTTTCGCCAAATTGCTCCCCGGCTGGTCGGCGCGGCGTCCGCCCTTTCGCAGCTCATGCCGAACGTGGGCGGACCCAGCTTCGAGGGCCGACGGCTGTATGCGGGGGTGATCCGTTCTATGGCCATGTACGGCGCACCCGTGTGGGCGAGGGCTCTGAACGCCCAGCTCAGGGCTGTTCTGTGGAGACCCCAGAGAGTCATGGCGGTCAGAGCCATTCGCGGGTACCGCACGGTATCGACCGAGGCGGCATGCCTAATGGCCGGGACACCCCCGTGGGACCTAGAGGCGGAGATGCTCTCCGACCTCTACCGGCGGGTGACCTCACTGCGCGACGAAGGTGGCTCCCCATCGCTGAGCGAGATAGCCACCTGGCGCGAGGACGCCCGCCGAGACGTCATCGCCCGTTGGGCTACGCGGCTGGAGAGGCCTAGACACGGTGTCGTCACCGTCGAGGCTCTCCGGCCCGTACTGACGGAGTGGATGGAGCGGCGGCACGGAGTCCTCTCCTTTCGACTGGTGCAGGTGTTGTCGGGGCACGGATGCTTCGGCTCGTACCTGCACACGGTCGCACATAGGGAGTGGACTTCGTTCTGCCACCATTGCAGCAGTGACGAGGACACGGCGCAACACACGCTGGAGGCGTGTCCGGGCTTTGACCGGCAGCGCCGTGACCTCGTCGCTGTTATCGGTGCCGACCTGACGCTGCCGGCTGTCGCGAGAGCGATGGTCGACAGCGTCAGGAACTGGGACGCGGTCGCCGCCTTCTGCGAGGCTGTCATCTCGCAGAAGGAGGCGGCGGAACGAGTCCGGGAGGAATCCCGCGACCCGGGCCGCCGTCAGCGGCCGGGGCGGCGCAGGCGCGAATACCTGCGCCTGATGCCGCCCTAACCGAGGCCTCGGGTGATCGGACCGGGGAATTGTCCGGTCACCCGACGTGAGGCCACCGCGTGAGGGCGACGCCCCGACGGCGAAATCTGTCGGGGCGTCGACGAGAGGAACCCGCGAGGGTAAACCGCCGGGCGGGCCACCGAAGTTAAAATCGAGTACCGGTGGTCCGCTCGCACGGCGAAGAGAGAAGGTTTTACGGTGGGTCTATGGGGTCACGCGCCGCCTTTCCGTCACCCCGGACCGATTCAGCGGGGCGAGACGCACCCATAGCCCACCAATAAAAAAAAAAAAAAAAAAAAAAAAAAAAAAGGTTACCTATATAGGGGTACTATCCCAGAAACCTCCACGCGGTGTACCCTGGGTGCGGGCGGCGGTCCCCAGTTCTTCTGTTGTACTGTCGTCCGTAGCGAATATCTGCGCGATTTCGCTCCTCACTCTACTACAGTCGTAGTAGAGGTTATAGGACGCGAAATATTGGGACGGGCTCAGTCACTCATTCATTTGAGGGCTGGGCAGGCACATGCCACCGCCCACACATCGTAAACCTGATTCTTTGCTTGTCTTAGTTTCAGGAGCGAGGGTCTTGGCTTAACCGCCCGGACCGCGAGGAAGACAACCTCTATAAAGAGTTCGAAGTAACATTCGGACTCGGAAATCACCCAGAATCTTAAGTTCTGGCGTGCGGCGAGAAGATGCATGGCAGATGGGTTGTTCTGTCGTTAGCACGCTCCAGCCAGGGTACCGGCTGACCCCCTGGTTGGTAAATGTAGGCTTGCCCGGGTAAAGGGATCTCTGCCCGGGTCGACGCAATGTATCTCCCATTCTCGTGGGAATCAAATGGATACTCAAAATTTAAATAAAACCGACGGGGATTGTAGCGATCCTCACCCCAAGGCCCGGTCAAGCCGATCAAAAACTGACCAAGACGACGCCTCGTCCTCAGGACTTGAGGCGTCCGCCGAGGGCCCGGCACAAACCGTGGAGGCCCAGAAGAAGAAGAGGAGGTCGCCTCGAAAGTCTCGGGGCAACGGCCTGAGCCACAAAAGGCGGCTGGAGGAGCGGCGAGCGCGCAGGGAGGCTGCCGCCGCTGAAGAGAAGAAGGACGGTAGACTCGCAGCAGAGCCGTCGACGGACGAGGGCGACAGCGATGTCGCAGAGCCGTCCGAAGACGAGGGCGGCGGATCTACCGTCAGAATGGACGAGGGCGGTGATATTCCCGCAGGGCCGTCCAAAAAGGACAGTGGGTCGGCTGGTGAAGGCCCCACTAGGTCGTCGGCGCGTCTAGCAGCAAAGACGCCGCCGGCGACCGCGACTAAGAAGGAGGAGGCCCTCCCCTCGCAGGTGCGAAAGCGCCCCCGAGTAAGGGAGGCAGCTCGAGCGCCGAAACCGAGGGGAGCGTGGCCAACATGCCTCCACCCAAGATCCAGGCCTCCCGAAGAGGGCGAGGGACCTCGGTAATGGAAAGGGCGGCGGCGGTCGCTGTCCGCGCCGGCGAGGCCACGGATCTGCAGGCCGAAAATGTCCGCCTTAGAGGCGAGATGTCAGGCCTGCGGACCCGAAACCGGAACCTGGGCGACATGCTGGCGGAAATGCGTCGCGCAAACCGCCAGCTGTTGATAGACGTGGCCGATCTCAAGGCGCAGGTGGCGCTGTTCGTGTCACCCGCGCCAGCCGCGCTATCAGCCAGGGCCGGATACTCGGCGGCCGCTGCGGCGCCAAAGCCGCCTCGCGCTGCGGCGCCGACGACGTTGGGTGATGGCGTCAGCGTCACACCCGTCCCCGCGGCGAGGAAGACGCCTGCCGCCGCGAAGCGCGCGCCGCCGGCTGACGCTGGCGCGGTCACCGCGGTGAAACTCCCTGTTCCCGTGGTGAGGTTGACGCCTCTCCCCGCGGACCGCTTGCCGCCGGCTAGCGCCCCTGCGGCGCCAAAGCCGCCAGGCGACGTAGAACGGGCCCCTAAGGAGGCTCAGCCGACCCCGTTTGAGGTGGGAGGCATATCGGACGAGGCCCTCGCCAAAATCATCGGCGCAGTGGGCAAGCTCGTCGATGCGCGCTTCGCCGTTCTGGAGGCGAGGTTGCCTCCAGAACCACGTGTCCGACCACCTCTCGCCGCGGACAAGCGGCCGCATGTGGCACCAGCCCCCGCCCCGCTGCCTTGTCAGGGTGGCCGCGTGGGGAGCTACGCCGCGGCCGCGGCCGGGCCTAAGCCCAAAGGCCCCGGCCCAGCTCCGAAGGGACCCGCCCTGAGGAGGAAGACGGTTCCGGCTCCTGCCGGACCGCTGAAGTCGCCCGCAACAACACCGCCGGCGACGACCAGCGAGGCCGCGACGAGGCCTTCCGCGTCTGGCACGACTGCCGTACCCGAACAGGGTTGGCAGGTAGCCGAACGCGACAGAAGGAGTCGCGGCCAAAGGAGGAGAGCGGAGGCCAAGCGCGCCGCTGAGGTCCCCGCTCCTCAGGCAGGAGCCGGACAGAAGAAGAGACCGCGCAAGGGGCTCAAGTCGCCGAAGACGGCCGCAGTGGTGATCACTGTGCTGCCCGAGGCGGCCGAGAAGGGCCTCAGCTACGAGGCCGTCTTGAGGAAGGCCCGGCGGGAGCTAGACGTCTCCGATATTGGAGGCGTCGAAGCCAGGACCCGCAAGGCCCGGACGGGGGCTCGAATTCTCGAGTTCCCAGGGGCCGAGGGCGCCAAGACGGCCGACAGCGTGGCCGAGAAGCTGAGAGGTTTGTTCGCCGAGGAGGGTGGCATCAAGATCGCCAGGCCCGTCAAGTGCGCCGAAATGCGCATTTCGGGTTTGGACGATTCAGTGACGGTGGAAGACATCCGGGAGGCTATTGCCTCGAAAACCGGGTGTCCCATAGACACCGTCCGGGTCGGTGCCATTCGTCCCGGTCCGGGTGGCGTAGGTGCTGCCTGGGCGCAGTGCCCGGTGGAGTCGGTCAGGCAACTGGCCGGCTCAGGCAGGCTCCTCGTGGGCTGGAGCTCGGCGCGGGTAACCGTGCTTGAGCACCGGCCTGCGAGGTGCTACAAGTGCATGGCGGTCGGACACACTCGACCGACGTGCACTAATTGCTTTGACTGCGGCGGATTGTGTTTCCGCTGCGGTCAGACCGGTCACGTGGCGGCATCTTGCGCCGCCCCGCCCCACTGCCCCGCGTGTGCGGCGGGCAATAAGCCCGCCAAGCACCGCATGGGCTCTGGGGCGTGCAAGCCTCCAGCTTCGGCCCCAAAGGCGCGGGGCGGCCCTACGACCACGGCCGCTCCCGCTCCTAGCGCGGTCCGATCGCCCGCTGGCGAGGAGGTCATGGACACAACCCGATAATGGGTACACCAGCCATGCACCTCCTCCTGCAGGCCAACACCAACCACTCCGCTGGAGCGCAGGATCTCCTCCTGCAATCCATGGCGGAGTGGTCGATTGGTGCAGCCGTAGTCGCGGAACCGTACGCCGTGCCTGATCGCCCCAATTGGGTGGTCAGTCGAAACGGTACCGCGGCAATCGTCGTCTCAACGCAGCGGCACTTCCCGTCCTTGTCCCTTTTGGATAGGGGCGAGGAATTTGTCGCGGCGGAGTGGGGAGGGGTCACGCTTTACAGCGTATACCTCTCCCCCACTAGGAGGATGGACGATTTCGGGGCCTCACTCACCACCTTGGAGGCCTCGATACGGCGACTGGCACCGGGCCTCGTCCTGGTTCTGGGGGACTTTAACGCCAAATCCACGGCGTGGGGGTCCCCTATGACGGACGACCGCGGGCGGGCGGTCAACGAGTGGGCGGCTTCACTGGGCCTCTGTGTTCTGAACAGAGGCTCGGTGAACACGTGTGTGCGGCGGCAGGGCGGGTCGATAGTGGACTTGTCGTTCGCTAGCCCCGCTGTCGCGCCACGGGTGAGGAACTGGAGTGTCCTGGAGGAGGCGGAGACCCTGTCGGACCACCGGTACATCCGGATGGAGGTCTCCCCCCGGGAACCCGGTAGGGGTCACAGGGCGGACGGAGCTCCCGCGTTTCCGCGGTGGGCTGTGGGTCGTCTTGACAGGGATCTACTGGCGGAGGCGGCCATTGTCAGCACGTGGCTGTCCTCACCACCCCCAGCGGACGGAGTGGACGCTGAGGCTGTCCGCATTCGCAGTGCGTTAACGCAGATCTGCGATGCGGCCATGCCCAGAGTGCGGCGGCGTCCACCTCCGAGGCAGGGGGTCTACTGGTGGTCCCCAAGACTGGCGGACCTTCGTGCGGCATGTATCAGTGCCCGAAGGTCCTACACCCGCAGCCGGCGGCGTCACCGCGACGTCGAGCGGGAGGGCCAGCTGTACGAGGCGTACCGCAGTGCGCGGACTGCCTTTCGGCTGGCCATCCGTGCCGCCAAGGGCGCGAGTTGGCAGGAGATGCTGGACGGTCTCGACCGTGACCCCTGGGGTCGCCCATATCGCGCGGCGCTGAACAAGCTTCGCGCGCGGGCCCCCCCCCTCACCGAGACCCTCCAGCCCGACTTCCTTCGTAGGGTGGTCGAGGAGCTGTTTCCACGGCAGTCGGAACACACGCCCCCGGTCATGGCTCCGCCAGATCAGGACCGGGAGGCCGACGACGACGAGAGTGTTCCGCCCGTGACGGAGTCGGAAGTGGGGGCGGCCGTGGCGAAGATTCGTTCCGCCACCACGGCCCCCGGCCCGGACGGAATTCCAGTCCGGGTGCTGACGTCGCTCCTCGAGCACTTCGAGCCTCGCCTCAGGCAGCTGTTCAACGCCTGTCTGACGTCTGGACGGTTCCCTGAGTGCTGGAAGGAAGGGAGGTTGGTTCTCCTGCCAAAGCCGGGACGGTCCCCGGATTTGCCGTCGGCCTACAGGCCCATCGTGCTCCTCGACGATGTGGGTAAGCTGCTGGAGCGTGTGCTCGCTGCCCGCATCGTCCGACACCTGGAGGAGGTGGGGCCCGATCTGTCGGACGCTCAGTATGGGTTTCGGAGGGGGCGTTCGACCATCGGGGCCCTATTACGCCTGAGGCAGGCGGCCGCGGAGGCCGTCGCCGGGAAGGGAGTGCTGTTGGCGGTGTCGTTGGACATCGCCAACGCATTCAATAGTCTGCCATTCGGCTGCATCAGGGAGGCGCTCCGGTTCCATGGAGTGCCCCTGTACCTCAGGCGGCTGGTGGCAGACTATTTGGAGGGCCGCAGTATCCTCTGCGCGGGTCCCGCAGGGGACATTGTGCGGACGCCCATGTCGTGCGGCGTTCCACAGGGGTCGGTTCTGGGGCCGACTCTGTGGGACATCGGGTACGACTGGGCGTTGAGAGGGAGTCTCCCCCCCGGGCTGAGCTTGGTGTGCTACGCTGACGACACGCTCGTCACAGCCCGGGGCAGGACACTCGAAGAGGCGGCGAGCCTGGCCACTCTCGGCACCGAGGAGATGGTCAGGCGGATCGAGGCGCTGGGGCTCAGGGTGGCCCTAAACAAGACGGAGGCCCTACTTTTCCATGGGCCCCGTGTGAGGCTGCCCATCGGCGCCTCGATAGTGGTAAACTCCATCCACATCAGCATCCAGGCCCATATGAGGTACTTGGGTCTGGTGCTCGACGGGCGATGGTGGTTCCGGGAGCATTTCCGACAGATTGCTCCCCGGCTTGTCGGCGCGGCGTCCGCCCTTTCTCGTCTCATGCCGAATGTGGGCGGACCCAGTTTTGAGGCCCGACGGCTGTATGCGGGGGTCATCCGCTCGATGGCCATGTACGGCGCACCCGTGTGGGCGAGGGCTCTGAACGCCCAGCTCAGGGCGGTTCTGTGGAGGCCACAGAGAGCCATGGCGGTCAGAGCCATTCGCGGGTACCGCACGGTGTCGACAGAGGCGGCGTGCCTGTTGGCCGGGACACCCCCGTGGGACCTAGAGGCGGAGATGCTCTCCGACCTCTACCGGCGGGTTATCACAGCGCGCGAGGAAGGTGGCTCCCCATCGTTGAGCGAGATAGCCACCTGGCGCGTGGATGCCCGCCGAGACGTCATCGCCCGTTGGGCTACGCGGCTGGAGAGGCCTAGGCACGGTGTGGAGACCGTTGGGGCCCTCCGGCCCGTATTGATAGAGTGGATGGAGCGGCGGCATGGAGTCCTCACCTTTCGGCTGGTGCAGGTATTAACGGGGCACGGGTGTTTCGGGTTGTACCTGCACAGGGTCGTGTATAGGGAGTGGACTCCGGCCTGCCACCACTGCAGGAGTGACGAGGACACGGCGCAACACACGCTGGAGGTGTGTCCGGGATGGGAGCGGCAGCGCCGTGACCTCGTCGCTGTCATCGGTGCCGACCTGACGCTGCCGGCCGTCGCAAGGGCGATGGTTGACAGCATCAGGAACTGGGACGCGGTCGCCGCCTTCTGCGAGGCTGTCATCTCGCAGAAGGAAGCGGCGGAACGGGCAAGGGAGGATTCCCGCGCCCCGGGCCGCCGCCAGCGGCCGGGGCGGCGCAGGCGCGAATACCTGCGCCTGATGCCGCCCTAACCGAGGCTTCGGGTGATCGGACCGGGGAATTGTCCGGTCACCCGACGTGAGGCCACCGCGTGAGGGCGACGCCCCGACGGCGAAATCTGTCGGGGCGTCGACGAGAGGAACCCGCGAGGGTGAACCGCCGGGCGGGCCACCGAAGTTAAAAATCGGGTCCCGGTGACCCGCTCGCACGGCGAAGAGAGAGGAGTTTTTACGGTGGGTCTATGGGGTCACGCGCCGCCTTCTCCGTCACCCCGGACCGATTTGGCGGGGCGAGACTAATCCATAGTCCACCAAAAAAAAAAAAAAAAAAGGTTACCTATATAGCACATTTTTTAGTACTGGCAAACAGAAATTTTCTAAATTAACAGTCATTCTGCCTGGTTTTTGGTCGAATTTGATCGAGATCGATTAGTTTTGGCTAGACCAACTATATACTAACATTTCTGGACGACCATCTCCCCAGGAACACCTGGAACAAAAATATACATATTAATATTGACTTAGAATATTTTTCAATAAAAACAATATCACTCCAGCTCACCTGGTGACGCTGATCCATAGCTGACCGCCGTGCTGACACTTGTTGTTAGCGCGCCATTTATCCACCTACCTTCAAACTCATTAACTCCCCGATCTGACCAATAGTTTTCAGGAAATCTCGACATTTCCTTGGCAAAACAGCAATTTTTTCAAAAATTTTATAGTCATCCCAAGTTTTCTGGAAATTTTAGTATCAAACCAGTTCCGGGTTTCAAGTTGAGGTTATAGCCCGCGACGAGGCGGTTCTCTGGACACCCCACACGTGGGCCTACGAAGCCTCCTTCCCGGATTTTGTCCACCCCGCAACCCCAATTTTTCGACTTTATACACCAACATCTTATTTTGGGTACATACAGCTCCCGAAACCCGATATTTACACCCGAAATTTTTTCACCACCAAATAGCCCAATAAAAGACGAAAGTCTGAGTACCTCATTTTGAGGTCCTCCTGGCACGGGAACGGTACGGGACTCCAATTGCTGCACCCCAGTCGATCAATTTTTAACGCTTTACGCCCAACCGAGGTTACATTTTTTAGTACTGGCAAACAGAAATTTTCTAAATTAACAGTCATTCTGCCTGGTTTTTGGTCGAATTTGATCGAGATCGATTAGTTTTGGCTAGACCAACTATATACTAACATTTCTGGACGACCATCTCCCCAGGAACACCTGGAACAAAAATATACATATTAATATTGACTTAGAATATTTTTCAATAAAAACAATATCACTCCAGCTCACCTGGTGACGCTGATCCATAGCTGACCGCCGTGCTGACACTTGTTGTTAGCGCGCCATTTATCCACCTACCTTCAAACTCATTAACTCCCCGATCTGACCAATAGTTTTCAGGAAATCTCGACATTTCCTTGGCAAAACAGCAATTTTTTCAAAAATTTTATAGTCATCCCAAGTTTTCTGGAAATTTTAGTATCAAACCAGTTCCGGGTTTCAAGTTGAGGTTATAGCCCGCGACGAGGCGGTTCTCTGGACACCCCACACGTGGGCCTACGAAGCCTCCTTCCCGGATTTTGTCCACCCCGCAACCCCAATTTTTCGACTTTATACACCAACATCTTATTTTGGGTACATACAGCTCCCGAAACCCGATATTTACACCCGAAATTTTTTCACCACCAAATAGCCCAATAAAAGACGAAAGTCTGAGTACCTCATTTTGAGGTCCTCCTGGCACGGGAACGGTACGGGACTCCAATTGCTGCACCCCAGTCGATCAATTTTTTAACGCTTTACGCCCAACCGAGGTTACCTATATAGCAGGCCCGTCAAGTGCGCCGAAATGCGCATCGCGGGTCTGGACGACTCCGTGACGGTGGAAGACATCCGGGAGGCTATTGCCTCGAGAACCGGGTGTCCCATAGACACCGTCCGGGTTGGTGTCATCCGCCCCGGTCCGGGCGGCGTAGGTGCCGCCTGGGCGCAGTGCCCGGTGGAGTCGGTCAGGCAACTGGCCGGCTCAGGCAGGCTCCTCGTGGGCTGGAGCTCGGCGCGGGTGACCGTGCTTGAGCACCGGCCTGCGAGGTGCTATAAGTGCATGGCGGTCGGACATACTCGACTGACGTGCACTAATTGCTTCGACTGCGGCGGACTGTGTTTCCGCTGCGGTCAAACCGGGCACGTGGCGGCATCTTGCGCCGCCCCGCCCCACTGCCCCGCGTGTGCGGCGGGCAATAAGCCCGCCAAGCACCGCATGGGCTCTGGGGCGTGCAAACCTCCAGCTTCGGCCCCAAAGGGGCGGGGCGGCCCTCCGACCACGGCCGCTCCCGCTCCTAGCGCGGTCCGATCGCCCGCCGGCGAGGGGGAGGTCATGGATACAGCCCGTTAATGGCTACACCATCCATGCACCACCTCTTGCAAGCCAACACCAACCACTCCGCCGGTGCGCAGGATTTACTCCTGCAATCCATGGCGGAGTGGTCGATTGGTGCAGCCGTAGTCGCGGAACCGTACTGCGTGCCTGATCGCCCCAATTGGGTGGTCAGCCGAAACGGAACTGCGGCAATCGTCGTCTCAACGCAGCGGCACTTCCCGTCCTTGTCTCTTTTGGATAGGGGCGAGGAATTTGTCGCGGCGGAGTGGGGAGGGGTCACGCTCTACAGCGTATACCTCTCCCCTACCAGGAGAATGGACGATTTCGGGGCCTCCCTCACCAACCTGGAGGCCTCGATACGGCGACTAGCACCGGGCCTCGTCCTGGTTCTGGGGGACTTCAACGCCAAATCCACGGCGTGGGGGTCCCCTATGACGGACGACCGCGGGCGGGCGGTCATCGAGTGGGCGGCTTCACTGGGCCTCTGTGTTCTTAACAGGGGCTCAGTGAACACGTGTGTGCGGCAGCAGGGCGGGTCGATAGTGGACTTGTCGTTCGCTAGCCCCGCTGTCGCACCACGGGTGAGGAACTGGAGTGTCCTGGAAGAGGCGGAGACCCTATCGGACCACCGGTACATCCGGATGGAGGTCTCCCCTCTCCGGGACCCCGGTAGGGGTCACAGGGCGGACGGAGCTCCCGCGTTTCCGCGGTGGGCTGTGGGTCGTCTTGACAGGGACCTACTGGCGGAGGCGGCCATCGTTCACACGTGGCTGTCCTCACCGCCCCCAGCGGACGGGGTGGACGCCGAGGCTGTCCGCATCCGCAGTGCGTTAACGCAGATCTGCGATGCGGCCATGCCCAGAGTGCGGCGGCGTCTACCTCCGAGGCAGGGGGTCTACTGGTGGTCCCCAAGATTGGCGGACCTTCGTGCGGCATGTATCAGAGCCCGAAGGTCCTACACCCGCAGCCGGCGGCGTCACCGCGACGCTGAGCGGGAGGGCCAGCTGTACGAGGCGTACCGCGATGCGCGGACGGCCTTTCGGCTGGCCATCCGAGCCGCCAAGGACGCGAGTTGGCAGGAGATGCTGGACGGTCTCGACCGTGACCTCTGGGGTCGCCCGTATCGCGCGTCGCTGAACAAGCTTCGCGCGCAGGGCCCCCCCCTCACCGAGACCCTCCAGCCTGACTTCCTCTGTAGGGTGGTCGAGGAGCTGTTTCCACGGCAGTCGGAACACACGCCCCCGGTCATGGTCTCGCCAGAACAAGACCGGGAGGCTGACGACGAGAGTATTCCGCCCGTGACGGAGACGGAAGTGGGAGCAGCTGTGGCGCGGATTCGTTCCGCGACCACGGCCCCCGGCCCGGACGGAATACCAGTCCGGGTGCTGACGTCGCTCCTCGAGCACCTCGAGCCTCGCCTCAGGCAGCTGTACAACGCCTGTTTGGCGTCTGGGCGGTTCCCTGAGTGCTGGAAGGAGGGGAGGTTGGTTCTCCTGCCAAAGCCGGGACGGCCCCCGGATTCGCCGTCGGCCTACAGGCCCATCGTGCTCCTCGACGATGTGGGTAAGCTGCTGGAGCGCATCCTCGCTGCCCGCATCGTCCAACACCTGGAGGAGGTGGGGCCCGATCTGTCGGACGCTCAATTCGGTTTTAGAAGGGGGCGTTCGACCATCGGGGCCCTGCTACGACTGAGGCAGACGGCCGCGGAGGCTGTCACCGGCGGGGGAGTGCTGTTGGCGGTGTCGCTGGACATCGCCAACGCATTCAATAGTCTGCCATTCAGCTGCATCAGGGAGGCGCTCCGATTCCATGGGGTGCCCTTGTACCTGAGGCGGCTGGTGGCGGACTATTTGGAAGGGCGCAGTGTCCTCTGCGCGAGTCCCGCAGGGGACATTGTGCGGACGTCCATGTCGTGCGGCGTTCCACAGGGGTCGGTTCTGGGGCCGACTCTGTGGGACATCGGGTACGACTGGGCGTTGAGAGGGAGTCTCCCCCCCGGGCTGAGCGTGATATGCTACGCTGACGATACGCTCGTCACAGCCCGGGGCAGGACACTCGAAGAGGCGGCGAGCCTGGCCACTCTCGGCACCGAGGAGATGGTCGGGCGAATCGAGGCGCTGGGGCTCAGGGTGGCCCTAAATAAGACGGAGGCCCTATTGTTCCATGGGCCACGCGTAAGGCCGCCAATCGGCGTCTCGCTAGTCGTCAACTCCGTCCACATCAGCATCCAGGCCCATATGAAGTACTTGGGTCTGGTGCTCGACGGGCGATGGTGGTTCCGGGAGCATTTTCGCCGAATTGCTCCCCGGCTGGTCGGCGCGGCGTCCGCCCTTTCGCGGCTCATGCCGAACGTGGGCGGACCCAGCTTCGAGGGCCGACGGCTGTATGCAGGGGTGATCCGTTCTATGGCCATGTACGGCGCACCCGTGTGGGCGAGGGCTCTGAACGCCCAGCTCAGGGCTGTTCTGTGGAGACCCCAGAGAGTCATGGCGGTCAGAGCCATTCGCGGGTACCGCACGGTATCGACCGAGGCGGCATGCCTACTGGCCGGGACACCCCCGTGGGACCTAGAGGCGGAGATGCTCTCCGACCTCTACCGGCGGGTGACCTCACTGCGCGACGAAGGTGGCTCCCCATCGCTGAGCGAGATAGCCACCTGGCGCGAGGACGCCCGCCGAGACGTCATCGCCCGTTGGGCTACGCGGCTGGAGAGGCCTAGACACGGTGTCGTCACCGTCGAGGCTCTCCGGCCCGTATTGATGGAGTGGATGGAGCGGCGGCACGGAGTCCTCTCCTTTCGACTGGTGCAGGTGTTGTCGGGGCACGGATGCTTCGGCTTTTACCTGCACACGGTCGCGCAAAGGGAGTGGACTTCGTTCTGCCACCATTGCAGCAGTGACGAGGACACGGCGCAACACACGCTGGAGGCGTGTCCGGGCTTTGACCGGCAGCGCCGTGACCTCGTCGCTGTTATCGGTGCCGACCTGGCGCTGCCGGCTGTCGCGAGAGCGATGGTCGACAGCGTCAGGAACTGGGACGCGGTCGCCGCCTTCTGCGAGGCTGTCATCTCGCAGAAGGAGGCGGCGGAACGAGTCCGGGAGGAGTCCCGCGACCCGGGCCGCCGTCAGCGGCCGGGGCGGCGCAGGCGCGAATACCTGCGCCTGATGCCGCCCTAACCGAGGCCTCGGGTGATCGGACCGGGGAATTGTCCGGTCACCCGACGTGAGGCCACCGCGTGAGGGCGACGCCCCGACGGCGAAATCTGTCGGGGCGTCGACGAGAGGAACCCGCGAGGGTAAACCGCCGGGCGGGCCACCGAAGTTAAAATCGAGTACCGGTGGTCCGCTCGCACGGCGAAGAGAGAAGGTTTTACGGTGGGTCTATGGGGTCACGCGCCGCCTTTCCGTCACCCCGGACCGATTCAGCGGGGCGAGACGCACCCATAGCCCACCAATAAAAAAAAAAAAAAAAAAAAAGGTTACCTATATAGCAATAAGACGGAGGCCCTATTGTTCCATGGGCCACGCGTAAGGCCGCCAATCGGCGTCTCGCTAGTCGTCAACTCCGTCCACATCAGCATCCAGGCCCATATGAAGTACTTGGGTCTGGTGCTCGACGGGCGATGGTGGTTCCGGGAGCATTTTCGCCGAATTGCTCCCCGGCTGGTCGGCGCGGCGTCCGCCCTTTCGCGGCTCATGCCGAACGTGGGCGGACCCAGCTTCGAGGGCCGACGGCTGTATGCGGGGGTGATCCGTTCTATGGCCATGTACGGCGCACCCGTGTGGGCGAGGGCTCTGAACGTCCAGCTCAGGGCTGTTCTGTGGAGACCCCAGAGAGTCATGGCGGTCAGAGCCATTCGCGGGTACCGCACGGTATCGACCGAGGCGGCATGCCTACTGGCCGGGACACCCCCGTGGGACCTAGAGGCGGAGATGCTCTCCGACCTCTACCGGCGGGTGACCTCACTGCGCGACGAAGGTGGCTCCCCATCGCTGAGCGAGATAGCCACCTGGCGCGAGGACGCCCGCCGAGACGTCATCGCCCGTTGGGCTACGCGGCTGGAGAGGCCTAGACACGGTGTCGTCACCGTCGAGGCTCTCCGGCCCGTATTGATGGAGTGGATGGAGCGGCGGCACGGAGTCCTCTCCTTTCGACTGGTGCAGGTGTTGTCGGGGCACGGATGCTTCGGCTTTTACCTGCACACGGTCGCGTGTAGGGAGTGGACTTCGTTCTGCCACCATTGCAGCAGTGACGAGGACACGGCGCAACACACGCTGGAGGCGTGTCCGGGCTTTGACCGGCAGCGCCGTGACCTCGTCGCTGTTATCGGTGCCGACCTGACGCTGCCGGCTGTCGCGAGAGCGATGGTCGACAGCGTCAGGAACTGGGACGCGGTCGCCGCCTTCTGCGAGGCTGTCATCTCGCAGAAGGAGGCGGCGGAACGAGTCCGGGAGGAATCCCGCGACCCGGGCCGCCGTCAGCGGCCGGGGCGGCGCAGGCGCGAATACCTGCGCCTGATGCCGCCCTAACCGAGGCCTCGGGTGATCGGACCGGGGAATTGTCCGGTCACCCGACGTGAGGCCACCGCGTGAGGGCGACGCCCCGACGGCGAAATCTGTCGGGGCGTCGACGAGAGGAACCCGCGAGGGTAAACCGCCGGGCGGGCCACCGAAGTTAAAATCGAGTACCGGTGGTCCGCTCGCACGGCGAAGAGAGAAGGTTTTACGGTGGGTCTATGGGGTCACGCGCCGCCTTTCCGTCACCCCGGACCGATTCAGCGGGGCGAGACGCACCCATAGCCCACCAATAAAAAAAAAAAAAAAAAAAAAGGTTACATTTTTTAGTACTGGCAAACAGAAATTTTCTAAATTAACAGTCATTCTGCCTGGTTTTTGGTCGAATTTGATCGAGATCGATTAGTTTTGGCTAGACCAACTATATACTAACATTTCTGGACGACCATCTCCCCAGGAACACCTGGAACAAAAATATACATATTAATATTGACTTAGAATATTTTTCAATAAAAACAATATCACTCCAGCTCACCTGGTGACGCTGATCCATAGCTGACCGCCGTGCTGACACTTGTTGTTAGCGCGCCATTTATCCACCTACCTTCAAACTCATTAACTCCCCGATCTGACCAATAGTTTTCAGGAAATCTCGACATTTCCTTGGCAAAACAGCAATTTTTTCAAAAATTTTATAGTCATCCCAAGTTTTCTGGAAATTTTAGTATCAAACCAGTTCCGGGTTTCAAGTTGAGGTTATAGCCCGCGACGAGGCGGTTCTCTGGACACCCCACACGTGGGCCTACGAAGCCTCCTTCCCGGATTTTGTCCACCCCGCAACCCCAATTTTTCGACTTTATACACCAACATCTTATTTTGGGTACATACAGCTCCCGAAACCCGATATTTACACCCGAAATTTTTTCACCACCAAATAGCCCAATAAAAGACGAAAGTCTGAGTACCTCATTTTGAGGTCCTCCTGGCACGGGAACGGTACGGGACTCCAATTGCTGCACCCCAGTCGATCAATTTTTAACGCTTTACGCCCAACCGAGGTTACATTTTTTAGTACTGGCAAACAGAAATTTTCTAAATTAACAGTCATTCTGCCTGGTTTTTGGTCGAATTTGATCGAGATCGATTAGTTTTGGCTAGACCAACTATATACTAACATTTCTGGACGACCATCTCCCCAGGAACACCTGGAACAAAAATATACATATTAATATTGACTTAGAATATTTTTCAATAAAAACAATATCACTCCAGCTCACCTGGTGACGCTGATCCATAGCTGACCGCCGTGCTGACACTTGTTGTTAGCGCGCCATTTATCCACCTACCTTCAAACTCATTAACTCCCCGATCTGACCAATAGTTTTCAGGAAATCTCGACATTTCCTTGGCAAAACAGCAATTTTTTCAAAAATTTTATAGTCATCCCAAGTTTTCTGGAAATTTTAGTATCAAACCAGTTCCGGGTTTCAAGTTGAGGTTATAGCCCGCGACGAGGCGGTTCTCTGGACACCCCACACGTGGGCCTACGAAGCCTCCTTCCCGGATTTTGTCCACCCCGCAACCCCAATTTTTCGACTTTATACACCAACATCTTATTTTGGGTACATACAGCTCCCGAAACCCGATATTTACACCCGAAATTTTTTCACCACCAAATAGCCCAATAAAAGACGAAAGTCTGAGTACCTCATTTTGAGGTCCTCCTGGCACGGGAACGGTACGGGACTCCAATTGCTGCACCCCAGTCGATCAATTTTTAACGCTTTACGCCCAACCGAGGTTACCTATATAGCACATTTTTTAGTACTGGCAAACAGAAATTTTCTAAATTAACAGTCATTCTGCCTGGTTTTTGGTCGAATTTGATCGAGATCGATTAGTTTTGGCTAGACCAACTATATACTAACATTTCTGGACGACCATCTCCCCAGGAACACCTGGAACAAAAATATACATATTAATATTGACTTAGAATATTTTTCAATAAAAACAATATCACTCCAGCTCACCTGGTGACGCTGATCCATAGCTGACCGCCGTGCTGACACTTGTTGTTAGCGCGCCATTTATCCACCTACCTTCAAACTCATTAACTCCCCGATCTGACCAATAGTTTTCAGGAAATCTCGACATTTCCTTGGCAAAACAGCAATTTTTTCAAAAATTTTATAGTCATCCCAAGTTTTCTGGAAATTTTAGTATCAAACCAGTTCCGGGTTTCAAGTTGAGGTTATAGCCCGCGACGAGGCGGTTCTCTGGACACCCCACACGTGGGCCTACGAAGCCTCCTTCCCGGATTTTGTCCACCCCGCAACCCCAATTTTTCGACTTTATACACCAACATCTTATTTTGGGTACATACAGCTCCCGAAACCCGATATTTACACCCGAAATTTTTTCACCACCAAATAGCCCAATAAAAGACGAAAGTCTGAGTACCTCATTTTGAGGTCCTCCTGGCACGGGAACGGTACGGGACTCCAATTGCTGCACCCCAGTCGATCAATTTTTAACGCTTTACGCCCAACCGAGGTTACCTATATAGCACATTTTTTAGTACTGGCAAACAGAAATTTTCTAAATTAACAGTCATTCTGCCTGGTTTTTGGTCGAATTTGATCGAGATCGATTAGTTTTGGCTAGACCAACTATATACTAACATTTCTGGACGACCATCTCCCCAGGAACACCTGGAACAAAAATATACATATTAATATTGACTTAGAATATTTTTCAATAAAAACAATATCACTCCAGCTCACCTGGTGACGCTGATCCATAGCTGACCGCCGTGCTGACACTTGTTGTTAGCGCGCCATTTATCCACCTACCTTCAAACTCATTAACTCCCCGATCTGACCAATAGTTTTCAGGAAATCTCGACATTTCCTTGGCAAAACAGCAATTTTTTCAAAAATTTTATAGTCATCCCAAGTTTTCTGGAAATTTTAGTATCAAACCAGTTCCGGGTTTCAAGTTGAGGTTATAGCCCGCGACGAGGCGGTTCTCTGGACACCCCACACGTGGGCCTACGAAGCCTCCTTCCCGGATTTTGTCCACCCCGCAACCCCAATTTTTCGACTTTATACACCAACATCTTATTTTGGGTACATACAGCTCCCGAAACCCGATATTTACACCCGAAATTTTTTCACCACCAAATAGCCCAATAAAAGACGAAAGTCTGAGTACCTCATTTTGAGGTCCTCCTGGCACGGGAACGGTACGGGACTCCAATTGCTGCACCCCAGTCGATCAATTTTTAACGCTTTACGCCCAACCGAGGTTACCTATATAGCACATTTTTTAGTACTGGCAAACAGAAATTTTCTAAATTAACAGTCATTCTGCCTGGTTTTTGGTCGAATTTGATCGAGATCGATTAGTTTTGGCTAGACCAACTATATACTAACATTTCTGGACGACCATCTCCCCAGGAACACCTGGAACAAAAATATACATATTAATATTGACTTAGAATATTTTTCAATAAAAACAATATCACTCCAGCTCACCTGGTGACGCTGATCCATAGCTGACCGCCGTGCTGACACTTGTTGTTAGCGCGCCATTTATCCACCTACCTTCAAACTCATTAACTCCCCGATCTGACCAATAGTTTTCAGGAAATCTCGACATTTCCTTGGCAAAACAGCAATTTTTTCAAAAATTTTATAGTCATCCCAAGTTTTCTGGAAATTTTAGTATCAAACCAGTTCCGGGTTTCAAGTTGAGGTTATAGCCCGCGACGAGGCGGTTCTCTGGACACCCCACACGTGGGCCTACGAAGCCTCCTTCCCGGATTTTGTCCACCCCGCAACCCCAATTTTTCGACTTTATACACCAACATCTTATTTTGGGTACATACAGCTCCCGAAACCCGATATTTACACCCGAAATTTTTTCACCACCAAATAGCCCAATAAAAGACGAAAGTCTGAGTACCTCATTTTGAGGTCCTCCTGGCACGGGAACGGTACGGGACTCCAATTGCTGCACCCCAGTCGATCAATTTTTAACGCTTTACGCCCAACCGAGGTTACATTTTTTAGTACTGGCAAACAGAAATTTTCTAAATTAACAGTCATTCTGCCTGGTTTTTGGTCGAATTTGATCGAGATCGATTAGTTTTGGCTAGACCAACTATATACTAACATTTCTGGACGACCATCTCCCCAGGAACACCTGGAACAAAAATATACATATTAATATTGACTTAGAATATTTTTCAATAAAAACAATATCACTCCAGCTCACCTGGTGACGCTGATCCATAGCTGACCGCCGTGCTGACACTTGTTGTTAGCGCGCCATTTATCCACCTACCTTCAAACTCATTAACTCCCCGATCTGACCAATAGTTTTCAGGAAATCTCGACATTTCCTTGGCAAAACAGCAATTTTTTCAAAAATTTTATAGTCATCCCAAGTTTTCTGGAAATTTTAGTATCAAACCAGTTCCGGGTTTCAAGTTGAGGTTATAGCCCGCGACGAGGCGGTTCTCTGGACACCCCACACGTGGGCCTACGAAGCCTCCTTCCCGGATTTTGTCCACCCCGCAACCCCAATTTTTCGACTTTATACACCAACATCTTATTTTGGGTACATACAGCTCCCGAAACCCGATATTTACACCCGAAATTTTTTCACCACCAAATAGCCCAATAAAAGACGAAAGTCTGAGTACCTCATTTTGAGGTCCTCCTGGCACGGGAACGGTACGGGACTCCAATTGCTGCACCCCAGTCGATCAATTTTTAACGCTTTACGAGCACATTTTTTAGTACTGGCAAACAGAAATTTTCTAAATTAACAGTCATTCTGCCTGGTTTTTGGTCGAATTTGATCGAGATCGATTAGTTTTGGCTAGACCAACTATATACTAACATTTCTGGACGACCATCTCCCCAGGAACACCTGGAACAAAAATATACATATTAATATTGACTTAGAATATTTTTCAATAAAAACAATATCACTCCAGCTCACCTGGTGACGCTGATCCATAGCTGACCGCCGTGCTGACACTTGTTGTTAGCGCGCCATTTATCCACCTACCTTCAAACTCATTAACTCCCCGATCTGACCAATAGTTTTCAGGAAATCTCGACATTTCCTTGGCAAAACAGCAATTTTTTCAAAAATTTTATAGTCATCCCAAGTTTTCTGGAAATTTTAGTATCAAACCAGTTCCGGGTTTCAAGTTGAGGTTATAGCCCGCGACGAGGCGGTTCTCTGGACACCCCACACGTGGGCCTACGAAGCCTCCTTCCCGGATTTTGTCCACCCCGCAACCCCAATTTTTCGACTTTATACACCAACATCTTATTTTGGGTACATACAGCTCCCGAAACCCGATATTTACACCCGAAATTTTTTCACCACCAAATAGCCCAATAAAAGACGAAAGTCTGAGTACCTCATTTTGAGGTCCTCCTGGCACGGGAACGGTACGGGACTCCAATTGCTGCACCCCAGTCGATCAATTTTTAACGCTTTACGCCCAACCGAGGTTACATTTTTTAGTACTGGCAAACAGAAATTTTCTAAATTAACAGTCATTCTGCCTGGTTTTTGGTCGAATTTGATCGAGATCGATTAGTTTTGGCTAGACCAACTATATACTAACATTTCTGGACGACCATCTCCCCAGGAACACCTGGAACAAAAATATACATATTAATATTGACTTAGAATATTTTTCAATAAAAACAATATCACTCCAGCTCACCTGGTGACGCTGATCCATAGCTGACCGCCGTGCTGACACTTGTTGTTAGCGCGCCATTTATCCACCTACCTTCAAACTCATTAACTCCCCGATCTGACCAATAGTTTTCAGGAAATCTCGACATTTCCTTGGCAAAACAGCAATTTTTTCAAAAATTTTATAGTCATCCCAAGTTTTCTGGAAATTTTAGTATCAAACCAGTTCCGGGTTTCAAGTTGAGGTTATAGCCCGCGACGAGGCGGTTCTCTGGACACCCCACACGTGGGCCTACGAAGCCTCCTTCCCGGATTTTGTCCACCCCGCAACCCCAATTTTTCGACTTTATACACCAACATCTTATTTTGGGTACATACAGCTCCCGAAACCCGATATTTACACCCGAAATTTTTTCACCACCAAATAGCCCAATAAAAGACGAAAGTCTGAGTACCTCATTTTGAGGTCCTCCTGGCACGGGAACGGTACGGGACTCCAATTGCTGCACCCCAGTCGATCAATTTTTAACGCTTTACGCCCAACCGAGGTTACCTATATAGGGGGTACGATGTCAGAAACCTCCACGCGGTGTACCCTGGGTGCGGACGGCGGTCCCCAGTTCTTCTGTTGTACTGTCGTCCGTAGCGAATATCTGGCGCTTCGCTCCTAGCCTTCTATCCGTAGAAGGTGACCGGACGCGAATCCGCGACGGGCTCAGTCACTCATTCATTTGAGGGCTGGGCAGGCATGTTCCACCGCCACCGTCGTCAAATCGTAAACCTGATTCTTTGCTTGTCTTAGTTTCAGGAACGAGGGTCTTGGCTTAACCGCCCGGACCGCGAGGAAGACAACCTCTATAAAGAATTTCGAATGTACATTCGAATTCGGAAATCACCCATAATCTTAAGTTTTGGCGTGCGGCGAGAAGATGCATGGCAGATGGGTTGTTCTGTTCTTAGCACGCTCCAGCCAGGGTACCGGCTGCCCCCCTGGTTGGTAAATGTAGGCTTGCCCGGGTACAGGGATCTCTGCCCGGGTCGACGTAATAGTATCTCCCATACTCGTGGGTTTAACTATGGATACTCATTTCAATTTTAAAAGCTACGTGGATCATAGTGATTCCCACCTCAAGGCCCGGTCATGCCAACGGAAAACTGACCGAAACGACGCCTCGTCCTCGGGACTCGAGGCGTCCGCCGAGGGTCCGGCACAACACGCAGAGGCCCAAACAACATCGAAGCGGAGGTCGCCCAGGAGGAGCCGGGGGAAGACCTCCAGCTTCAAACGGCGTTTGGAGGAGCGGCGAGCGCGCAGAAAGGCTGCCGCCGCGGAAGCGAGGAAGGACGGCGGTAGAGCCGAAACGGAGCCGTCGACGGACGAGGGCGACAGCGATGTCGCAGAGCCGTCCGGAGAAGACGGGGGTGGCGGTTCTACCGCCAAAATGGACGAGGGCGGTGACATTCCCGCAGGGCCGTCCAAGAAGGATAGCAGGCCGGCTGTTGAAGCCCCTGCCAGGTCGTCAGCGCGTCTTGTGGCAAAGAGCCCGGCGCCGACAGCGACAACGCTGACGACCAAGGAGAAGGCCCTCCCCTCGCAGAGGAAGCGCCGCCTGAGTAAGGGTGGCAGCTCGGGTGCCGACTCTGAAGGGAGCGTGGCCAACATGCCGCCACCTAAGGTCGCCTCCCGAAGAGGGCGAGGGGCCTCGGGAGAGGAAAGGGCGGCGGCGGTTGCTGCCCGCGCCAACGGCGACCCCCCCGACCTGCGGGCCGAAAATGCCCGCCTTAATGGCGAGATGTCCGCCATTCGGACCCGGAACCGGCAGTTGGGGGATATGCTGGCGGGGATGCGGCGGGCAAACCGCCAGTTATTAAAGGACGTGGCCGACCTAAAGGCGCAAATGGCGCTGCTCGCGCCGCCTGCGCCAGTTGCGCCACCGGCCAAGGCCGGCCACTCAGCGGCCGCTGCAGCGCCAAAGCCGCCTCGCGCCGCGGTGCCGACGACGTTGGGCACTGGTGTGACGGTAACACCCGTGCCCATGGCGAGAAAGACGCCAGCCGCTGCGAAGCGCGCGTCGCTGGCTGGCGCTGGCCCAGCCGCCGCGGCAAAACTCGTCCCCGTGGTGAGGATGACGCCTCTCGCTGCGGACCGCATGCCGCCGGCTAGCGTCCCTGCGGCGCCAAAGCCGCCAGACGCTGCGGAACGGGCCCCCGAAGAGGCCCAGCCGACCCCGATACTTGCGGTGGGAGGCCTACCGGACGAGGCCCTGCGCCAAATCATCGACGCAGTCGGAAAACTCGTCGATGCGCGCATGGCCGTTCTGGAGGCAAGGTTGCCTCCAGAACCACGTGTCCGGCCGCCTCTCGCCGCGGACAAGCGGCCGCATGTGGCATCAGCCCCCGCCCCGCTGCCTTGTCAGGGTGGCCGCGTGGGGGGCAGCTACGCCACGGCCGCGGCGGCGCCCAAGCCCAAGGGGCCCGCGCCAAAGCCAAGGAAGAGGACGGTACCGGCTCCTGCCGGACCGCAGTCATCGTCGGCAACAACACCGCTGGCGACGACCAGCGCGTCAACGACTGCGCCTTCCGCGCCTGTCGCGCCTGCTGCGCCCGAGGGTTGGCAGGTGGCCGAGCGCGACCGGAAGAGTCGCGGTCAGAGGAGGAGAGCGGAGGCCAAGCGCGCCGCTGAGGTCCCCGCTCCCGCTCCACAGGCAGGAGCCGGTAAGAAGAAGAGGCCGCGCAAGGGGCTCAAGTCGCCGAAGACAGCCGCAGTGGTGATCACTGTGCTGCCTGAGGCGGCTGAGAAGGGCCTCAGCTACGAGGCCGTCTTGAGGAAGGCCCGGCGGGAGCTAGACGTCTCCGATATTGGAGGCGTCGAAGCCAGGACCCGCAAGGGCCGGACAGGGGCTCGAATCCTCGAGTTCCCCGGGGCCGAGGGCTCCAAGACGGCCGACAGCGTAGCTGACAAGCTGCGAGGTTTGTTTGCCGAGGAGGGTGGCATCAGGATCGCCAGGCCCGTCAAGTGCGCCGAAATGCGCATCGCGGGTCTGGACGACTCCGTGACGGTGGAAGACATCCGGGAGGCTATTGCCTCGAGAACCGGGTGTCCCATAGACACCGTCCGGGTTGGTGTCATCCGCCCCGGTCCGGGCGGCGTAGGTGCCGCCTGGGCGCAGTGCCCGGTGGAGTCGGTCAGGCAACTGGCCGGCTCAGGCAGGCTCCTCGTGGGCTGGAGCTCGGCGCGGGTGACCGTGCTTGAGCACCGGCCTGCGAGGTGCTATAAGTGCATGGCGGTCGGACATACTCGACCGACGTGCACTAATTGCTTCGACTGCGGCGGACTGTGTTTCCGCTGCGGTCAAACCGGGCACGTGGCGGCATCTTGCGCCGCCCCGCCCCACTGCCCCGCGTGTGCGGCGGGCAATAAGCCCGCCAAGCACCGCATGGGCTCTGGGGCGTGCAAACCTCCAGCTTCGGCCCCAAAGGGGCGGGGCGGCCCTCCGACCACGGCCGCTCCCGCTCCTAGCGCGGTCCGATCGCCCGCCGGCGAGGGGGAGGTCATGGATACAGCCCGTTAATGGCTACACCATCCATGTACCACCTCTTGCAAGCCAACACCAACCACTCCGCCGGTGCGCAGGACTTACTCCTGCAATCCATGGCGGAGTGGTCGATTGGTGCAGCCGTAGTCGCGGAACCGTACTGCGTGCCTGATCGCCCCAATTGGGTGGTCAGCCGAAACGGTACTGCGGCAATCGTCGTCTCTACGCAGCGGCACTTCCCGTCCTTGTCTCTTTTGGATAGGGGCGAGGAATTTGTCGCGGCGGAGTGGGGAGGGGTCACGCTCTACAGCGTATACCTCTCCCCTACCAGGAGAATGGACGATTTCAGGGCCTCCCTCACCAACTTGGAGGCCTCGATACGGCGACTGGCACCGGGCCTCGTCCTGGTTCTGGGGGACTTCAACGCCAAATCCACGGCGTGGGGGTCCCCTATGACGGACGACCGCGGGCGGGCAGTCATCGAGTGGGCGGCTTCACTGGGCCTCTGTGTTCTTAACAGGGGCTCAGTGAACACGTGTGTGCGGCAGCAGGGCGGGTCGATAGTGGACTTGTCGTTCGCTAGCCCCGCTGTCGCACCACGGGTGAGGAACTGGAGTGTCCTGGAGGAGGCGGAGACCCTATCGGACCACCGGTACATCCGGATGGAGGTCTCCCCTCTCCGGGACCCCGGTAGGGGTCACAGGGCGGACGGAGCTCCCGCGTTTCCGCGGTGGGCTGTGGGTCGTCTTGACAGGGACCTACTGGCGGAGGCGGCCATCGTTCACACGTGGCTGTCCTCACCGCCCCCAGCGGACGGGGTGGACGCCGAGGCTGTCCGCATCCGCAGTGCGTTAACGCAGATCTGCGATGCGGCCATGCCCAGAGTGCGGCGGCGTCTACCTCCGAGGCAGGGGGTCTACTGGTGGTCCCCAAGATTGGCGGACCTTCGTGCGGCATGTATCAGAGCCCGAAGGTCCTACACCCGCAGCCGGCGGCGTCACCGCGACGCTGAGCGGGAGGGCCAGCTGTACGAGGCGTACCGCGATGCGCGGACGGCCTTTCGGCTGGCCATCCGAGCCGCCAAGGGTGCGAGTTGGCAGGAGATGCTGGACGGTCTCGACCGTGACCTCTGGGGTCGCCCGTATCGCGCGTCGCTGAATAAGCTTCGCGCGCAGGGCCCCCCCCTCACCGAGACCCTCCAGCCCGACTTCCTCTGTAGGGTGGTCGAGGAGCTGTTTCCACGGCAGTCGGAACACACGCCCCCGGTCATGGCCTCGCCAGAACAAGACCGGGAGGCTGACGACGAGAGTGTTCCGCCCGTGACGGAGACGGAAGTGGGAGCAGCTGTGGCGCGGATTCGTTCCGCGACCACGGCCCCCGGCCCGGACGGAATACCAGTCCGGGTGCTGACGTCGCTCCTCGAGCACCTCGAGCCTCGCCTCAGGCAGCTGTACAACGCCTGTTTGGCGTCTGGACGGTTCCCTGAGTGCTGGAAGGAGGGGAGGTTGGTTCTCCTGCCAAAGCCGGGACGGCCCCCGGATTCGCCGTCGGCCTACAGGCCCATCGTGCTCCTCGACGATGTGGGTAAGCTGCTGGAGCGCATCCTCGCTGCCCGCATCGTCCAGCACCTGGAGGAGGTGGGACCCGATCTGTCGGACGCTCAATTCGGTTTTAGAAGGGGGCGTTCGACCATCGGGGCCCTGCTACGACTGAGGCAGACAGCCGCGGAGGCTGTCACCGGCGGGGGAGTGCTGTTGGCGGTGTCGCTGGACATCGCCAACGCATTCAATAGTCTGCCATTCAGCTGCATCAGGGAGGCGCTCCGATTTCATGGGGTGCCCTTGTACCTGAGGCGGCTGGTGGCGGACTATTTGGAGGGGCGCAGTGTCCTCTGCGCGAGTCCCGCAGGGGACATTGTGCGGACGTCCATGTCGTGCGGCGTTCCACAGGGGTCGGTTCTGGGGCCGACTCTGTGGGACATCGGGTACGACTGGGCGTTGAGAGGGAGTCTCCCCCCCGGGCTGAGCGTGATATGCTACGCTGACGATACGCTCGTCACAGCCCGGGGCAGGACACTCGAAGAGGCGGCGAGCCTGGCCACTCTCGGCACCGAGGAGATGGTCGGGCGAATCGAGGCGCTGGGGCTCAGGGTGGCCCTAAATAAGACGGAGGCCCTATTGTTCCATGGGCCACGCGTAAGGCCGCCAATCGGCGTCTCGCTAGTCGTCAACTCCGTCCACATCAGCATCCAGGCCCATATGAAGTACTTGGGTCTGGTGCTCGACGGGCGATGGTGGTTCCGGGAGCATTTTCGCCGAATTGCTCCCCGGCTGGTCGGCGCGGCGTCCGCCCTTTCGCGGCTCATGCCGAACGTGGGCGGACCCAGCTTCGAGGGCCGACGGCTGTATGCGGGGGTGATCCGTTCTATGGCCATGTACGGCGCACCCGTGTGGGCGAGGGCTCTGAACGTCCAGCTCAGGGCTGTTCTGTGGAGACCCCAGAGAGTCATGGCGGTCAGAGCCATTCGCGGGTACCGCACGGTATCGACCGAGGCGGCATGCCTACTGGCCGGGACACCCCCGTGGGACCTAGAGGCGGAGATGCTCTCCGACCTCTACCGGCGGGTGACCTCAATGCGCGACGAAGGTGGCTCCCCATTGCTGAGCGAGATAGCCACCTGGCGCGAGGACGCCCGCCGAGACGTCATCGCCCGTTGGGCTACGCGGCTGGAGAGGCCTAGACACGGTGTCGTCACCGTCGAGGCTCTCCGGCCCGTATTGATGGAGTGGATGGAGCGGCGGCACGGAGTCCTCTCCTTTCGACTGGTGCAGGTGTTGTCGGGGCACGGATGCTTCGGCTTTTACCTGCACACGGTCGCGTGTAGGGAGTGGACTTCGTTCTGCCACCATTGCAGCAGTGACGAGGACACGGCGCAACACACGCTGGAGGCGTGTCCGGGCTTTGACCGGCAGCGCCGTGACCTCGTCGCTGTTATCGGTGCTGACCTGACGCTGCCGGCTGTCGCGAGAGCGATGGTCGACAGCGTCAGGAACTGGGACGCGGTCGCCGCCTTCTGCGAGGCTGTCATCTCGCAGAAGGAGGCGGCGGAACGAGTCCGGGAGGAATCCCGCGACCCGGGCCGCCGTCAGCGGCCGGGGCGGCGCAGGCGCGAATACCTGCGCCTGATGCCGCCCTAACCGAGGCCTCGGGTGATCGGACCGGGGAATTGTCCGGTCACCCGACGTGAGGCCACCGCGTGAGGGCGACGCCCCGACGGCGAAATCTGTCGGGGCGTCGACGAGAGGAACCCGCGAGGGTAAACCGCCGGGCGGGCCACCGAAGTTAAAATCGAGTACCGGTGGTCCGCTCGCACGGCGAAGAGAGAAGGTTTTACGGTGGGTCTATGGGGTCACGCGCCGCCTTTCCGTCACCCCGGACCGATTCAGCGGGGCGAGACGCACCCATAGCCCACCAATAAAAAAAAAAAAAAAAAAAGGTTACATTTTTTAGTACTGGCAAACAGAAATTTTCTAAATTAACAGTCATTCTGCCTGGTTTTTGGTCGAATTTGATCGAGATCGATTAGTTTTGGCTAGACCAACTATATACTAACATTTCTGGACGACCATCTCCCCAGGAACACCTGGAACAAAAATATACATATTAATATTGACTTAGAATATTTTTCAATAAAAACAATATCACTCCAGCTCACCTGGTGACGCTGATCCATAGCTGACCGCCGTGCTGACACTTGTTGTTAGCGCGCCATTTATCCACCTACCTTCAAACTCATTAACTCCCCGATCTGACCAATAGTTTTCAGGAAATCTCGACATTTCCTTGGCAAAACAGCAATTTTTTCAAAAATTTTATAGTCATCCCAAGTTTTCTGGAAATTTTAGTATCAAACCAGTTCCGGGTTTCAAGTTGAGGTTATAGCCCGCGACGAGGCGGTTCTCTGGACACCCCACACGTGGGCCTACGAAGCCTCCTTCCCGGATTTTGTCCACCCCGCAACCCCAATTTTTCGACTTTATACACCAACATCTTATTTTGGGTACATACAGCTCCCGAAACCCGATATTTACACCCGAAATTTTTTCACCACCAAATAGCCCAATAAAAGACGAAAGTCTGAGTACCTCATTTTGAGGTCCTCCTGGCACGGGAACGGTACGGGACTCCAATTGCTGCACCCCAGTCGATCAATTTTTAACGCTTTACGCCCAACCGAGGTTACCTATATAGCACATTTTTTAGTACTGGCAAACAGAAATTTTCTAAATTAACAGTCATTCTGCCTGGTTTTTGGTCGAATTTGATCGAGATCGATTAGTTTTGGCTAGACCAACTATATACTAACATTTCTGGACGACCATCTCCCCAGGAACACCTGGAACAAAAATATACATATTAATATTGACTTAGAATATTTTTCAATAAAAACAATATCACTCCAGCTCACCTGGTGACGCTGATCCATAGCTGACCGCCGTGCTGACACTTGTTGTTAGCGCGCCATTTATCCACCTACCTTCAAACTCATTAACTCCCCGATCTGACCAATAGTTTTCAGGAAATCTCGACATTTCCTTGGCAAAACAGCAATTTTTTCAAAAATTTTATAGTCATCCCAAGTTTTCTGGAAATTTTAGTATCAAACCAGTTCCGGGTTTCAAGTTGAGGTTATAGCCCGCGACGAGGCGGTTCTCTGGACACCCCACACGTGGGCCTACGAAGCCTCCTTCCCGGATTTTGTCCACCCCGCAACCCCAATTTTTCGACTTTATACACCAACATCTTATTTTGGGTACATACAGCTCCCGAAACCCGATATTTACACCCGAAATTTTTTCACCACCAAATAGCCCAATAAAAGACGAAAGTCTGAGTACCTCATTTTGAGGTCCTCCTGGCACGGGAACGGTACGGGACTCCAATTGCTGCACCCCAGTCGATCAATTTTTAACGCTTTACGCCCAACCGAGGTTACCTATATAGCAGGGGTACTATCCCAGAAACCTCCACGCGGTGTACCCTGGGTGCGGGCGGCGGTCCCCAGTTCTTCTGTTGTACTGTCGTCCGTAGCGAATATCTGCGCGATTTCGCTCCTCACTCTACTACAGTCGTAGTAGAGGTTATAGGACGCGAAATATTGGGACGGGCTCAGTCACTCATTCATTTGAGGGCTGGGCAGGCACATGCCACCGCCCACACATCGTAAACCTGATTCTCTGCTTGTCTTAGTTTCAGGAGCGAGGGTCTTGGCTTAACCGCCCGGACCGCGAGGAAGACAACCTCTATAAAGAGTTCGAAGTAACATTCGGACTCGGAAATCACCCAGAATCTTAAGTTCTGGCGTGCGGCGAGAAGATGCATGGCAGATGGGTTGTTCTGTTCTTAGCACGCTCCAGCCAGGGTACCGGCTACCCCCCTGGTTGGTAAATGTAGGCTTGCCCGGGTAAAGGGATCTCTGCCCGGGTCGACGTAATGTATCTCCCATTCTCGTGGGATTCATAATGGATACGCAAAATTTAAATACTTTAAAAACCGACGGGGATCGTAGTGATCCTCACCCCAAGGCCCGGTCAAGCCGATCAAAAACTGACCAAGACGACGCCTCGTCCTCAGGACTTGAGGCGTCCGCCGAGGGCCCGGCACAAACCGTGGAGGCCCAGAAGAAGAAGAGGAGGTCGCCTCGAAAGTCTCGGGGCAACGGCCTGAGCCACAAAAGGCGGCTGGAGGAGCGGCGAGCGCGCAGGGAGGCTGCCGCCGCTGAAGAGAAGAAGGACGGTAGACTCGCAGCAGAGCCGTCGACGGACGAGAGCGATAGCGATGTCGCAGAGCCGTCCGAAGACGAGGGCGGCGGATCTACCGTCAGAATGGACGAGGGCGGTGATATTCCCGCAGGGCCGTCCAAAAAGGACAGTGGGTCGGCTGGTGAAGGCCCCACTAGGTCGTCGGCGCGTCTAGCAGCAAAGACGCCGCCGGCGACCGCGACTAAGAAGGAGGAGGCCCTCCCCTCGCAGGTGCGAAAGCGCCCCCTGAGTAAGGGAGGCAGCTCGAGCGCCGAAACCGAGGGGAGCGTGGCCAACATGCCTCCACCCAAGATCCAGGCCTCCCGAAGAGGGCGAGGGACCTCGGTCATGGAAAGGGCGGCGGCGGTCGCTGTCCGCGCCGGCGAGGCCACGGATCTGCAGGCCGAAAATGTCCGCCTTAGAGGCGAGATGTCAGGCCTGCGGACCCGAAACCGGAACCTGGGCGACATGCTGGCGGAAATGCGTCGCGCAAACCGCCAGCTGTTGATAGACGTGGCCGACCTCAAGGCGCAGGTGGCGCTGTTTGTGTCACCCGCGCCAGCCGCGCTATCGGCCAGGGCCGGATACTCGGCGGCCGCTGCGGCGCCAAAGCCGCCTCGCGCTGCGGCGCCGACGACGTTGGGTGATGGCGTCAGCGTCACACCCATCCCCGCGGCGAGGAAGACGCCTGCCGCCGCGAAGCGCGCGCCGCCGGCTGACGCTGGCGCGGTCACCGCGGTGAAACTCCCTGTTCCCGTGGTGAGGTTGACGCCTCTCCCCGCGGACCGCTTGCCGCCGGCTAGCGCCCCTGCGGCGCCAAAGCCGCCAGGCGCCGCGGAGCGGGCCCCTGGAGGGGCTCAGCCGACCCCGACGCTGGAGGTGGGAGGCTTGTCGGACGAGGCCCTCGCCAAAATCATCAACGCAGTTGGCAAACTCGTTGATGCGCGTGTGGCCGTTCTGGAGGCAAGACTGCCTCCAGAACCACGTGTCCGGCCGCCCCTAGCCGCGGATAAGCGGCCGCATGTGGCACCAGCCCCCGCCCCGCTGCCTTGTCAGGGTGGCCGCGTGGGGAGCTACGCCGCGGCCGCGGCCGGGCCTAAGCCCAAAGGCCCCGGCCCAGCTCCGAAGGGACCCGCCCTGAGGAGGAAGACGGCTCCGGCTCCTGCCGGACCGCTGAAGTCGCCCGCAACAACACCGCCGGCGACGACCAGCGAGGCCGCGACGAGGCCTTCCGCGTCCGGCACGACTGCCGTACCCGAACAGGGTTGGCAGGTAGCCGAACGCGACAGAAGGAGTCGCGGCCAAAGGAGGAGAGCGGAGGCCAAGCGCGCCGCTGAGGTCCCCGCTCCTCAGGCAGGAGCCGGACGGAAGAAGAGACCGCGCAAGGGGCTCAAGTCGCCGAAGACGGCCGCAGTGGTGATCACTGTGCTGCCCGAGGCGGCCGAGAAGGGCCTCAGCTACGAGGCCGTCTTGAGGAAGGCCCGGCGGGAGCTAGACGTCTCCGATATTGGAGGCGTCGAAGCCAGGACCCGCAAGGCCCGGACGGGGGCTCGAATTCTCGAGTTCCCAGGGGCCGAGGGCGCCAAGACGGCCGACAGCGTGGCCGAGAAGCTGCGAGGTTTATTCGCCGTGGAGGGTGGCATCAAGATCGCCAGGCCCGTCAAGTGCGCCGAAATGCGCATTTCGGGTTTGGACGATTCGGTGACGGTGGAAGACATCCGGGAGGCTATTGCCTCGAAAACCGGGTGTCCCATAGACACCGTCCGGATCGGTGCCATTCGTCCCGGTCCGGGTGGCGTAGGTGCTGCCTGGGCGCAGTGCCCGGTGGAGTCGGTCAGGCAACTGGCCGGCTCAGGCAGGCTCCTCGTGGGCTGGAGCTCGGCGCGGGTAACCGTGCTTGAGCACCGGCCCGCGAGGTGCTACAAGTGCATGGCGGTCGGACACACTCGACCGACGTGCACTAATTGCTTCGACTGCGGCGGATTGTGTTTCCGCTGCGGTCAGACCGGGCACGTGGCGGCATCTTGCGCCGCCCCGCCCCACTGCCCCGCGTGTGCGGCGGGCAATAAGCCCGCCAAGCACCGCATGGGCTCTGGGGCGTGCAAACCTCCAGCTTCGGCCCCAAAGGCGCGGGGCGGCCCTACGACCACGGCCGCTCCCGCTCCTAGCGCGGTCCGATCGCCCGCTGGCGAGGAGGTCATGGACACAACCCGATAATGGGTACACCAGCCATGCACCTCCTCCTGCAGGCCAACACCAACCACTCCGCCGGAGCGCAGGATCTCCTCCTGCAATCCATGGCGGAGTGGTCGATTGGTGCAGCCGTAGTCGCGGAACCGTACGCCGTGCCTGATCGCCCCAATTGGGTGGTCAGTCGAAACGGTACTGCGGCAATCGTCGTCTCAACGCAGCGGCACTTCCCGTCCTTGTCCCTTTTGGATAGGGGCGAGGAATTTGTCGCGGCGGAGTGGGGAGGGGTCACGCTCTACAGCGTATACCTCTCCCCCACTAGGAGGATGGACGATTTCGGGGCCTCACTCACCACCTTGGAGGCCTCGATACGGCGACTGGCACCGGGCCTCGTCCTGGTTCTGGGGGACTTCAACGCCAAATCCACGGCGTGGGGCTCCCCTATGACGGACGACCGCGGGCGGGCGGTCAACGAGTGGGCGGCTTCACTGGGCCTCTGTGTTCTGAACAGAGGCTCGGTGAACACGTGTGTGCGGCGGCAGGGCGGGTCGATAGTGGACTTGTCGTTCGCTAGCCCCGCTGTCGCGCCACGGGTGAGGGACTGGAGTGTCCTGGAGGAGGCGGAGACCCTGTCGGACCACCGGTACATCCGGATGGAGGTCTCCCCCCGGGAACCCGGTAGGGGTCACAGGGCGGACGGAGCTCCCGCGTTTCCGCGGTGGGCTGTGGGTCGTCTTGACAGGGATCTACTGGCGGAGGCGGCCATTGTCAGTACGTGGCTGTCCTCACCACCCCCAGCAGACGGAGTGGACGCTGAGGCTGTCCGCATTCGCAGTGCGTTAACGCAGATCTGCGATGCGGCCATGCCCAGAGTGCGGCGGCGTCCGCCTCCGGGGCAGGGGGTCTACTGGTGGTCCCCAAGACTGGCGGACCTTCGTGCGGCGTGTATCAGTGCCCGAAGGTCCTACACCCGCAGCCGGCGGCGTCACCGCGACGTCGAGCGGGAGGGCCAGCTGTACGAGGCGTACCGCAGTGCGCGGACTGCCTTTCGGCTGGCCATCCGAGCCGCCAAGGGCGCGAGTTGGCAGGAGATGCTGGACGGTCTCGACCGTGACCCCTGGGGTCGCCCATATCGCGCGGCGCTGAACAAGCTTCGCGCGCGGCCCCCCCCCCTCACCGAGACCCTCCAGCCCGACTTCCTTCGTGGGGTGGTCGAGGAGCTGTTTCCACGGCAGTCGGAACACACGCCCCCGGTCATGGCTCCGCCAGATCAGGACCGGGAGGCCGACGACGACGAGAGTGTTCCGCCCGTGACGGAGTCGGAAGTGGGGGCGGCCGTGGCGAAGATTCGTTCCGCCACCACGGCCCCCGGCCCGGACGGAATTCCAGTCCGGGTGCTGACGTCGCTCCTCGAGCACTTCGAGCCTCGCCTCAGGCAGCTGTTCAACGCCTGTCTGACGTCTGGACGGTTCCCTGAGTGCTGGAAGGAAGGGAGGTTGGTTCTCCTGCCAAAGCCGGGACGGTCCCCGGATTTGCCGTCGGCCTACAGGCCCATCGTGCTCCTCGACGATGTGGGTAAGCTGCTGGAGCGTGTGCTCGCTGCCCGCATCGTCCGACACCTGGAGGAGGTGGGGCCCGATCTGTCGGACGCTCAGTATGGGTTTCGGAGGGGGCGTTCGACCATCGGGGCCCTATTACGCCTGAGGCAGGCGGCCGCGGAGGCCGTCGCCGGGAAGGGAGTGCTGTTGGCGGTGTCGTTGGACATCGCCAACGCATTCAATAGTCTGCCATTCGGCTGCATCAGGGAGGCGCTCCGGTTCCATGGAGTGCCCCTGTACCTCAGGCGGCTGGTGGCAGACTATTTGGAGGGCCGCAGTATCCTCTGCGCGGGTCCCGCAGGGGACATTGTGCGGACGCCCATGTCGTGCGGCGTTCCACAGGGGTCGGTTCTGGGGCCGACCCTGTGGGACATCGGGTACGACTGGGCGTTGAGAGGGAGTCTCCCCCCCGGGCTGAGCTTGGTGTGCTACGCTGACGACACGCTCGTCACAGCCCGGGGCAGGACACTCGAAGAGGCGGCGAGCCTGGCCACTCTCGGCACCGAGGAGATGGTCAGGCGGATCGAGGCGCTGGGGCTCAGGGTGGCCCTAAACAAGACGGAGGCCCTACTTTTCCATGGGCCCCGTGTGAGGCTACCCATCGGCGCCTCGATAGTGGTAAACTCCATCCACATCAGCATCCAGGCCCATATGAGGTACTTGGGTCTGGTGCTCGACGGGCGATGGTGGTTCCGGGAGCATTTCCGACAGATTGCTCCCCGGCTTGTCGGCGCGGCGTCCGCCCTTTCTCGTCTCATGCCGAATGTGGGCGGACCCAGTTTTGAGGCCCGACGGCTGTATGCGGGGGTCATCCGCTCGATGGCCATGTACGGCGCACCCGTGTGGGCGAGGGCTCTGAACGCCCAGCTCAGGGCGGTTCTGTGGAGGCCACAGAGAGCCATGGCGGTCAGAGCCATTCGCGGGTACCGCACGGTGTCGACAGAGGCGGCGTGCCTGTTGGCCGGGACACCCCCGTGGGACCTAGAGGCGGAGATGCTCTCCGACCTCTACCGGCGGGTTATCACAGCGCGCGAGGAAGGTGGCTCCCCATCGTTGAGCGAGATAGCCACCTGGCGCGTGGATGCCCGCCGAGACGTCATCGCCCGTTGGGCTACGCGGCTGGAGAGGCCTAGGCACGGTGTGGAGACCGTTGAGGCCCTCCGGCCCGTACTGATAGAGTGGATGGAGCGGCGGCACGGAGTCCTCACCTTTCGGCTGGTGCAGGTATTGACGGGGCACGGGTGTTTCGGGTTGTACCTGCACAGGGTCGTGTATAGGGAGTGGACTCCGGCCTGCCACCACTGCAGGAGTGACGAGGACACGGCGCAACACACGCTGGAGGTGTGTCCGGGATGGGAGCGGCAGCGCCGTGACCTCGTCGCTGTCATCGGTGCCGACCTGACGCTGCCGGCCGTCGCGAGAGCGATGGTCGACAGCATCAGGAACTGGGACGCGGTCGCCGCCTTCTGCGAGGCTGTCATCTCGCAGAAGGAAGCGGCGGAACGGGCAAGGGAGGATTCCCGCGCCCCGGGCCGCCGCCAGCGGCCGGGGCGGCGCAGGCGCGAATACCTGCGCCTGATGCCGCCCTAACCGAGGCTTCGGGTGATCGGACCGGGGAATTGTCCGGTCACCCGACGTGAGGCCACCGCGTGAGGGCGACGCCCCGACGGCGAAATCTGTTGGGGCGTCGACGAGAGGAACCCGCGAGGGTGAACCGCCGGGCGGGCCACCGAAGTTAAAAATCGGGTCCCGGTGACCCGCTCGCACGGCGAAGAGAGAGGAGTTTTACGGTGGGTCTATGGGGTCACGCGCCGCCTTTTCCGTCACCCCGGACCGATTTGGCGGGGCGAGACTAATCCATAGTCCACCAAAAAAAAAAAAAAAAAAAAAAAAAAAAAAAAAAAAAGGTTACCTATATAGCACATTTTTTAGTACTGGCAAACAGAAATTTTCTAAATTAACAGTCATTCTGCCTGGTTTTTGGTCGAATTTGATCGAGATCGATTAGTTTTGGCTAGACCAACTATATACTAACATTTCTGGACGACCATCTCCCCAGGAACACCTGGAACAAAAATATACATATTAATATTGACTTAGAATATTTTTCAATAAAAACAATATCACTCCAGCTCACCTGGTGACGCTGATCCATAGCTGACCGCCGTGCTGACACTTGTTGTTAGCGCGCCATTTATCCACCTACCTTCAAACTCATTAACTCCCCGATCTGACCAATAGTTTTCAGGAAATCTCGACATTTCCTTGGCAAAACAGCAATTTTTTCAAAAATTTTATAGTCATCCCAAGTTTTCTGGAAATTTTAGTATCAAACCAGTTCCGGGTTTCAAGTTGAGGTTATAGCCCGCGACGAGGCGGTTCTCTGGACACCCCACACGTGGGCCTACGAAGCCTCCTTCCCGGATTTTGTCCACCCCGCAACCCCAATTTTTCGACTTTATACACCAACATCTTATTTTGGGTACATACAGCTCCCGAAACCCGATATTTACACCCGAAATTTTTTCACCACCAAATAGCCCAATAAAAGACGAAAGTCTGAGTACCTCATTTTGAGGTCCTCCTGGCACGGGAACGGTACGGGACTCCAATTGCTGCACCCCAGTCGATCAATTTTTAACGCTTTACGCCCAACCGAGGTTACATTTTTTAGTACTGGCAAACAGAAATTTTCTAAATTAACAGTCATTCTGCCTGGTTTTTGGTCGAATTTGATCGAGATCGATTAGTTTTGGCTAGACCAACTATATACTAACATTTCTGGACGACCATCTCCCCAGGAACACCTGGAACAAAAATATACATATTAATATTGACTTAGAATATTTTTCAATAAAAACAATATCACTCCAGCTCACCTGGTGACGCTGATCCATAGCTGACCGCCGTGCTGACACTTGTTGTTAGCGCGCCATTTATCCACCTACCTTCAAACTCATTAACTCCCCGATCTGACCAATAGTTTTCAGGAAATCTCGACATTTCCTTGGCAAAACAGCAATTTTTTCAAAAATTTTATAGTCATCCCAAGTTTTCTGGAAATTTTAGTATCAAACCAGTTCCGGGTTTCAAGTTGAGGTTATAGCCCGCGACGAGGCGGTTCTCTGGACACCCCACACGTGGGCCTACGAAGCCTCCTTCCCGGATTTTGTCCACCCCGCAACCCCAATTTTTCGACTTTATACACCAACATCTTATTTTGGGTACATACAGCTCCCGAAACCCGATATTTACACCCGAAATTTTTTCACCACCAAATAGCCCAATAAAAGACGAAAGTCTGAGTACCTCATTTTGAGGTCCTCCTGGCACGGGAACGGTACGGGACTCCAATTGCTGCACCCCAGTCGATCAATTTTTAACGCTTTACGCCCAACCGAGGTTACCTATATAGCACATTTTTTAGTACTGGCAAACAGAAATTTTCTAAATTAACAGTCATTCTGCCTGGTTTTTGGTCGAATTTGATCGAGATCGATTAGTTTTGGCTAGACCAACTATATACTAACATTTCTGGACGACCATCTCCCCAGGAACACCTGGAACAAAAATATACATATTAATATTGACTTAGAATATTTTTCAATAAAAACAATATCACTCCAGCTCACCTGGTGACGCTGATCCATAGCTGACCGCCGTGCTGACACTTGTTGTTAGCGCGCCATTTATCCACCTACCTTCAAACTCATTAACTCCCCGATCTGACCAATAGTTTTCAGGAAATCTCGACATTTCCTTGGCAAAACAGCAATTTTTTCAAAAATTTTATAGTCATCCCAAGTTTTCTGGAAATTTTAGTATCAAACCAGTTCCGGGTTTCAAGTTGAGGTTATAGCCCGCGACGAGGCGGTTCTCTGGACACCCCACACGTGGGCCTACGAAGCCTCCTTCCCGGATTTTGTCCACCCCGCAACCCCAATTTTTCGACTTTATACACCAACATCTTATTTTGGGTACATACAGCTCCCGAAACCCGATATTTACACCCGAAATTTTTTCACCACCAAATAGCCCAATAAAAGACGAAAGTCTGAGTACCTCATTTTGAGGTCCTCCTGGCACGGGAACGGTACGGGACTCCAATTGCTGCACCCCAGTCGATCAATTTTTAACGCTTTACGCCTTTTTTTTTTTTTTTTTTTTTTTTTTTTTTGTGTCTGTCTTTTAACTGTTAGCCGCAGATGGCTGTTACAGCTTAACCCGGACTATGGGTGAGCGCTGAGGGCTCTCAACCCGGTAAAATTTTAAGCGACAACGCCCGAGGGCTCACCCTGTGGTGAACGGACCTCGGCTCGGGGCGTCGCTGATAGCAAAGTGGGCGTGCCCACGTTTGAGTTTAGGACTTTTACGCGTCGCAACTTACGACCTCGGCGGCGAGGTCGGAAGCGCGGATATTTATGTGTTGTGGCCGCGCGGGCCGTGTAGGCTCTTTCTTGAGCGATTGTAATTGAATCGTCAGAGTCGGTCAGTACATGTCGAGGACGTCTGATCACGGATATTTTTGATGGGACATAGTTAGCCGCCCCAACCACTAATTGGTTGGGGTGTGTCATGGCAGAGTCAATGAACCTCTGGGAGCACCGCTTCATGTATTGCCTGATGGTCGGCAATTCGAGGTCGATGTGAAGGTCGACGTTTCGAATGAACCACGGTGCCCCCGTGGCTCGACGCATGAACCGGTTTTGTAGTGTTTGTAACCTGCGGATCCTTGGTGGATTAACGTGTGCGAACACTACGCTGGCATAGGTCATAATAGGCCGTATGCAGGCAGTGTATAATCTGACCTTGTTCTTCAAGGACATTTTGGATTTAGCGTTTAATAAGCAATGAAGGCGGCCCATCACAAAGGCGGCACGCGCGCGAACTTGCCTTATGTGTGGTATGAAGGTGAGTCGATTGTCTAGGGTCACTCCTAGGTATTTAGCTTGCCTGCACCAAGTGACAGGCTTATTAAATAATCTGAGGCGAGGGATGTCTTCCGGAGAGCAGATGCGGGCAGATCGTTTAGTGAACATGACCGCCTGACTCTTCTCGGGATTGATTTCTATTCTCCATTTCCTATACCAATTGGCAAGGGCGGTAACCGCTTTCTGGAGTGTCTTAACTACGGTTGTCGGGGTATTACCTGCACAGAAGAGTGCGGTATCATCGGCGTAGAGAGCCGTGTGTACGCGAGTGAATACGGGTAAATCGCTAGTGTATAGCGTGAAGAGGTACGGAGAGAGGACCGATCCCTGAGGGACGCCGGCCTTGAGAGGGTGGGAGGTCGACAACGCCCCTTCCACCCTGTAGCGAAAGCTGCGATGACTCAGATAGTCATGTATTATTAGAATTAAATATTCAGGGATTTTTAAAGTATATAATTTGTAAATTAGGCCCTCATGCCATACTTTGTCGAACGCTTTCGCTACGTCTAGGAATAATACACCAGTGTATCTGCCCCTTACGAACTGACCACTTGTGTATTCAACTAATCTATATACCTGTTGTACACAGCTGTGCTGCGTACGAAAACCGAATTGTGTGTTAGGCACGAGGTTGTTGGCCTCGGCGAAGGTGCGTAACCTACTGAGTACTATACGTTCGTATAGTTTACCTAAGCTGCTTAGTAGGCTGATAGGGCGATAACTACTAGGTTCGGTACGTTTCTTGCCGGGTTTGTGGATTCCGATTACCACGGCCTCTTTCCACTGTGAAGGAAAGATGTTATAAGTGAGGGCTGCGTTAAAAATACTACACAGTATTAATATTAGGTGGGCGGGGAATAATTTAATGACTCTATTTGTTAATCCGTCCGAACCTGGGGCTTTCCTAGCTTGTAAGCCCTTGACTAGCGACTCGACCTCGTCGGTGGACACTGCTGGAATAGGTTGATCGTGACTGTCGTTTATTTGCGATCGCGAAAAAGTGGTACGACGGACCACTTCGGTGTTGATGTGGTGGTGGTGTACCGCGTCTTGGTCGTATAGTGTACTCGGCGTACATTGAAGCTCCAGACTGTCGGCCAGACATTCCGACTTGTCGTCGTCCATGAATGCCGGCGGTTGGTTGGGTCGGTTGAGAGGGGGAAGTGTGGACACTATATCCTTTTTGAGAGAGCGGGAAATCTGCCAGAAGGCTGTGTGCGAAGGCACTAGCTCTTCTAGTGTGGCGTCCCATTTGCTCTGTCTGAAGTTACTAATTTCGAGTTTGACCTTCCTTTGGAGGTGCCGCAGGCGTTTGCGGTTGTCCTCGGTAGGATATCGGTCGTACGCGCGGGTCGCGGCGTTCTTTTGTCTTAACAGCTCACGTACGTCGGCCGGCAAGGGCCCTCTACGATCACTCGTATCGGGTACTCGCCGCGAGCAGCCGTCAATTAACGACTGCACGTGTTCTGTGAACGAATCGATCGCCTGGGAGGTCTCTTCCTTGGACCTAATGTCCTTCGGAATTTGATCAAGGTGTACCGATGTGGTCGTCTGTAGATTTCTCTTCAGTCGAACCCAATCGGTGGTCAGCCTTGTCGTTACGTTGTTTTGGCCTGAGGGGCCTGGGGTGGGGGAGGCGAATTCCAGAGTCACCGGACGGTGATCTGAGTCTAATTCGTGATGTACTTCTATTAAACATAAACGTAAATTTATGTTTTTGAGTAGTACTATATCTAATATGTCTGGCGTGTGCGAGACGATGTACGGGAAGTGCGTCGGCTCTAATGGCCCTATGACGTCAAACCCTAATCTGTCTGCGTATAACTCTAGAGCCTTGCCCCTCTTGTTGGAACTGAGACAGTTCCATGAGGTGTTCTTGGCGTTAAGGTCACCGCCAATGATGACGGCGCCGCCCAAGTCAAGCAAGGCTTTGAGATCGCTTTCTATGAGATGATTATCCGCTCCCCTGGGGAGAGATAGGCTGAGACTATTGTGATTGGCTGATGGCCGGTGAGGGCTAGGCAGCATACGGATGCTTCAATGTGCGCCATAGGGGGCGGATCCACAGGCGTGCAGTGCAACGATTTCTTATAGTATATGAGAGTTCCCCCCAGTCGCCCGGTAGTCCTATCATTACGAACTATATTATAATTCGCAATTTTAGGGTCCCGGTTGAAAGGTTTAAGGAACGTCTCCTGTACCAAAAGAATGTCGAGCTGATGTTCCCTTAGGAATGTACCTACTTCATCCCTCTGTTTGAACAGGCTATTGGCGTTGAATGTTCCTAACTTGAGGTGTCGTGGTTTGACTCTACCGCTAGGATGTGAATCCATTTTTAGTTGATTTTTAGAGTGCCCAGCCTTTCGAGCGTGGGAGCGAATCTGATGGCGATATTGAGGAGGGCGAGGGCATCTCCCTCGTTCCTCCTCATTTCCGCTGCTATTTCGCGGATCTCCGCGTAGTTTATTTGAGCCGCGAGGTTTAGCACAAGGGCTAGCTCCGGGTCTATGCCCTGTGGGGTTTTAGGGAGCGCGTTGCTCACTGCTCTAACCGGCGGTGTCGCGGGTTTGTTGATTTTAATGCCCATAAGGGGCTTAGGGTGGCCTCCGGTAGGCTTGTTATGCCCAACGGTTGGCGGGGGAGCTGTTGATGTCACCTGCCTAGTGGGGGGGGACATGGGGGGCTGCCTTTGCGGGAGGGCGGGGAAGGCCTCCTTAGTGATAGCTAAGGGGCGGTTCCATGCGTTTACGGTGGGGAGGGGGGCGGGCACGAAGGCCTTGTTATAGTAACGCGCCCTGCTTTGTTGCGGGGGCGTTCTTCGCGGGGCTCTTGGGCAACCGCGATAGTTGGCCGGGTGGCCTGCTTCTCCACACAGGACGCACGAGGGCGGCTCTGTGCAGAGTGTGTGGTCTTTGGGCCGTTCGCACTCCGAGGTGTGATGGTCACCCAGACACTTCACACATCTCGGACGGGCGAAGCAGTTATTGGACGTGTGTCCATATAACTGGCATTTGTGGCATTGCGCCAAGTTGCCGGTCTTGTAGGGGGGCTCTACCGAAACCCCGGAGAGGCCACACACTTTTGTGACGCGGTAGATGCCTTTACCCTCTGGGGTGTTGGCGAGGCAAACAAGGACCATGTTCAAGGCCATACGGCCCTTACCGCGGACCATGCGGTGGACCTCTTTAACTGGAAGATCTTGGGCCTTGAGGGACTCGAGGATCTCCTCAGTGCCGATCTCCCTTGGGATATTGCGCACTACGGCGCGAAGTAACTTTGCCTCTGGCATAGTGTATGTATGATAGGGGATACGCTGTTCCCCTAGCATCTTGGACAGGGCGCGGTGATCGTCTGTGGTGCAGACGTCAACCCTTATCCCTTGCGGCGTTGATTTGGCCGTCTTGTAATTGACATGGTGCGTGTAGCACCATGAGGAAATGGCAATCCATTTCTCCTTATCCCTGATATACAGGGGGGGAGGAGATGGAGCCTTTGGGGTGTTTTTGGAAGGGGCCGAAGTGGCATTTGGGGTCTGGGTGGCGACCTTAGGGGTCGGTGCGACCAAAGGGGTCGTAGTAGCCTTGGTGGCTAGGGAGGATGGCGTTATCGGCGCTGGTGGCACCGGTGAGGCCGGGGAGTCGGGGATCGGGACTGTCTCATTTTGAGACGTGACTTTGATGGCCTTGGCGGCCTTATTTTTAATGGCCTTTCGGCGTTTACGGGATGTCGCCTCTTGGAATTCACCATCATTTGGCGAATCTTCGGCGTCGGAGGAGGTAGTGGAAGAGGAGCGGGCCGTGGCGGAATCCGCTTCGGTTTCCGTCTCCGTTTCCATTTCAGTATCATCCTCGTCCCCGCTTTCGGGGGTGATGGTCATGGCTGGGGATGCTGGGCGAGATTGACTTCGGTCCGGTGCGCGGTCACCGTACCTTTGGACGATTATCGCCCACATATATTCGTCCGCGAGAATATCGTCAAAACCTACCTTGTCCATTTTTAATTGAAAAATTAAAAATAGATAGGTAGGTGCGGCTGTCTGCCTATGCTAATTGCGCATAAATTGTCTCCTAGCTGGCCCTACCACACCGGGGGGAGAACCCGGAGGTGTGTGATTATGTTCCCTCCCAACCGGGATAGGTCGGGAGGATGTGCTTAATAATAAGGTGTACCCTAAGCTTGTATCCGTTCGCCGATCTTAATGTGCGAAACGGTTCCTAACTGCCCAAGTGCAGGGGTGGTATGTGCCCTTTCGGGCAGGCACACCCAAACTCAGCACCCAGGAATGGATGTAAGGATCGGAGGGGTTGGTATAGGCGATACCTAGGGCCGACTAGGGGCAAACCCCAAGGCCGGCTGTTCTAGGCCCGTCCGTTTGTTTTGCCGATCCCTGAGGGGGACCGGCAGGCGAGTCGGGGCCTCGCCCACTCGGCTTGGTTAGCACCGTTAGGTTTCCACCGAGGACCAATATAAAAATTGGATTTACCCTTATGGGGTCACTTGACTTTTATCTGAATAATAATAGAAAAATATTCTCCTTCCTGTAACGGCTTTGTGCCGAGCAGTAAGGAGAATATGTGAGACAAACAATTTGCCTTGAAAAAGACGGTTTGGTCGTCCACTCGATGTCCGTAGCGAAGTCCGTAGCGACGATTGGGCGAAAGCGCGCGAAACACTCGTGAGCGGGGAACGCGAAACGGCGGCACGTGTGCACGCCAGAACGGACCAACGCAGTATGACGCTTTACGCCCAACCGAGGTTACCTATATAGCACATTTTTTAGTACTGGCAAACAGAAATTTTCTAAATTAACAGTCATTCTGCCTGGTTTTTGGTCGAATTTGATCGAGATCGATTAGTTTTGGCTAGACCAACTATATACTAACATTTCTGGACGACCATCTCCCCAGGAACACCTGGAACAAAAATATACATATTAATATTGACTTAGAATATTTTTCAATAAAAACAATATCACTCCAGCTCACCTGGTGACGCTGATCCATAGCTGACCGCCGTGCTGACACTTGTTGTTAGCGCGCCATTTATCCACCTACCTTCAAACTCATTAACTCCCCGATCTGACCAATAGTTTTCAGGAAATCTCGACATTTCCTTGGCAAAACAGCAATTTTTTCAAAAATTTTATAGTCATCCCAAGTTTTCTGGAAATTTTAGTATCAAACCAGTTCCGGGTTTCAAGTTGAGGTTATAGCCCGCGACGAGGCGGTTCTCTGGACACCCCACACGTGGGCCTACGAAGCCTCCTTCCCGGATTTTGTCCACCCCGCAACCCCAATTTTTCGACTTTATACACCAACATCTTATTTTGGGTACATACAGCTCCCGAAACCCGATATTTACACCCGAAATTTTTTCACCACCAAATAGCCCAATAAAAGACGAAAGTCTGAGTACCTCATTTTGAGGTCCTCCTGGCACGGGAACGGTACGGGACTCCAATTGCTGCACCCCAGTCGATCAATTTTTAACGCTTTACGCCCAACCGAGGTTACATTTTTTAGTACTGGCAAACAGAAATTTTCTAAATTAACAGTCATTCTGCCTGGTTTTTGGTCGAATTTGATCGAGATCGATTAGTTTTGGCTAGACCAACTATATACTAACATTTCTGGACGACCATCTCCCCAGGAACACCTGGAACAAAAATATACATATTAATATTGACTTAGAATATTTTTCAATAAAAACAATATCACTCCAGCTCACCTGGTGACGCTGATCCATAGCTGACCGCCGTGCTGACACTTGTTGTTAGCGCGCCATTTATCCACCTACCTTCAAACTCATTAACTCCCCGATCTGACCAATAGTTTTCAGGAAATCTCGACATTTCCTTGGCAAAACAGCAATTTTTTCAAAAATTTTATAGTCATCCCAAGTTTTCTGGAAATTTTAGTATCAAACCAGTTCCGGGTTTCAAGTTGAGGTTATAGCCCGCGACGAGGCGGTTCTCTGGACACCCCACACGTGGGCCTACGAAGCCTCCTTCCCGGATTTTGTCCACCCCGCAACCCCAATTTTTCGACTTTATACACCAACATCTTATTTTGGGTACATACAGCTCCCGAAACCCGATATTTACACCCGAAATTTTTTCACCACCAAATAGCCCAATAAAAGACGAAAGTCTGAGTACCTCATTTTGAGGTCCTCCTGGCACGGGAACGGTACGGGACTCCAATTGCTGCACCCCAGTCGATCAATTTTTAACGCTTTACGCCCAACCGAGGTTACATTTTTTAGTACTGGCAAACAGAAATTTTCTAAATTAACAGTCATTCTGCCTGGTTTTTGGTCGAATTTGATCGAGATCGATTAGTTTTGGCTAGACCAACTATATACTAACATTTCTGGACGACCATCTCCCCAGGAACACCTGGAACAAAAATATACATATTAATATTGACTTAGAATATTTTTCAATAAAAACAATATCACTCCAGCTCACCTGGTGACGCTGATCCATAGCTGACCGCCGTGCTGACACTTGTTGTTAGCGCGCCATTTATCCACCTACCTTCAAACTCATTAACTCCCCGATCTGACCAATAGTTTTCAGGAAATCTCGACATTTCCTTGGCAAAACAGCAATTTTTTCAAAAATTTTATAGTCATCCCAAGTTTTCTGGAAATTTTAGTATCAAACCAGTTCCGGGTTTCAAGTTGAGGTTATAGCCCGCGACGAGGCGGTTCTCTGGACACCCCACACGTGGGCCTACGAAGCCTCCTTCCCGGATTTTGTCCACCCCGCAACCCCAATTTTTCGACTTTATACACCAACATCTTATTTTGGGTACATACAGCTCCCGAAACCCGATATTTACACCCGAAATTTTTTCACCACCAAATAGCCCAATAAAAGACGAAAGTCTGAGTACCTCATTTTGAGGTCCTCCTGGCACGGGAACGGTACGGGACTCCAATTGCTGCACCCCAGTCGATCAATTTTTAACGCTTTACGAGCACATTTTTTAGTACTGGCAAACAGAAATTTTCTAAATTAACAGTCATTCTGCCTGGTTTTTGGTCGAATTTGATCGAGATCGATTAGTTTTGGCTAGACCAACTATATACTAACATTTCTGGACGACCATCTCCCCAGGAACACCTGGAACAAAAATATACATATTAATATTGACTTAGAATATTTTTCAATAAAAACAATATCACTCCAGCTCACCTGGTGACGCTGATCCATAGCTGACCGCCGTGCTGACACTTGTTGTTAGCGCGCCATTTATCCACCTACCTTCAAACTCATTAACTCCCCGATCTGACCAATAGTTTTCAGGAAATCTCGACATTTCCTTGGCAAAACAGCAATTTTTTCAAAAATTTTATAGTCATCCCAAGTTTTCTGGAAATTTTAGTATCAAACCAGTTCCGGGTTTCAAGTTGAGGTTATAGCCCGCGACGAGGCGGTTCTCTGGACACCCCACACGTGGGCCTACGAAGCCTCCTTCCCGGATTTTGTCCACCCCGCAACCCCAATTTTTCGACTTTATACACCAACATCTTATTTTGGGTACATACAGCTCCCGAAACCCGATATTTACACCCGAAATTTTTTCACCACCAAATAGCCCAATAAAAGACGAAAGTCTGAGTACCTCATTTTGAGGTCCTCCTGGCACGGGAACGGTACGGGACTCCAATTGCTGCACCCCAGTCGATCAATTTTTAACGCTTTACGCCCAACCGAGGTTACATTTTTTAGTACTGGCAAACAGAAATTTTCTAAATTAACAGTCATTCTGCCTGGTTTTTGGTCGAATTTGATCGAGATCGATTAGTTTTGGCTAGACCAACTATATACTAACATTTCTGGACGACCATCTCCCCAGGAACACCTGGAACAAAAATATACATATTAATATTGACTTAGAATATTTTTCAATAAAAACAATATCACTCCAGCTCACCTGGTGACGCTGATCCATAGCTGACCGCCGTGCTGACACTTGTTGTTAGCGCGCCATTTATCCACCTACCTTCAAACTCATTAACTCCCCGATCTGACCAATAGTTTTCAGGAAATCTCGACATTTCCTTGGCAAAACAGCAATTTTTTCAAAAATTTTATAGTCATCCCAAGTTTTCTGGAAATTTTAGTATCAAACCAGTTCCGGGTTTCAAGTTGAGGTTATAGCCCGCGACGAGGCGGTTCTCTGGACACCCCACACGTGGGCCTACGAAGCCTCCTTCCCGGATTTTGTCCACCCCGCAACCCCAATTTTTCGACTTTATACACCAACATCTTATTTTGGGTACATACAGCTCCCGAAACCCGATATTTACACCCGAAATTTTTTCACCACCAAATAGCCCAATAAAAGACGAAAGTCTGAGTACCTCATTTTGAGGTCCTCCTGGCACGGGAACGGTACGGGACTCCAATTGCTGCACCCCAGTCGATCAATTTTTAACGCTTTACGCCCAACCGAGGTTACCTATATAGGGGGTACGATGTCAGAAACCTCCACGCGGTGTACCCTGGGTGCGGACGGCGGTCCCCAGTTCTTCTGTTGTACTGTCGTCCGTAGCGAATATCTGGCGCTTCGCTCCTAGCCTTCTATCCGTAGAAGGTGACCGGACGCGAATCCGCGACGGGCTCAGTCACTCATTCATTTGAGGGCTGGGCAGGCATGTTCCACCGCCACCGTCGTCAAATCGTAAACCTGATTCTTTGCTTGTCTTAGTTTCAGGAACGAGGGTCTTGGCTTAACCGCCCGGACCGCGAGGAAGACAACCTCTATAAAGAATTTCGAATGTACATTCGAATTCGGAAATCACCCATAATCTTAAGTTTTGGCGTGCGGCGAGAAGATGCATGGCAGATGGGTTGTTCTGTTCTTAGCACGCTCCAGCCAGGGTACCGGCTGCCCCCCTGGTTGGTAAATGTAGGCTTGCCCGGGTACAGGGATCTCTGCCCGGGTCGACGTAATAGTATCTCCCATACTCGTGGGTTTAACTATGGATACTCATTTCAATTTTAAAAGCTACGTGGATCATAGTGATTCCCACCTCAAGGCCCGGTCATGCCAACGGAAAACTGACCGAAACGACGCCTCGTCCTCGGGACTCGAGGCGTCCGCCGAGGGTCCGGCACAACACGCAGAGGCCCAAACAACATCGAAGCGGAGGTCGCCCAGGAGGAGCCGGGGGAAGACCTCCAGCTTCAAACGGCGTTTGGAGGAGCGGCGAGCGCGCAGAAAGGCTGCCGCCGCGGAAGCGAGGAAGGACGGCGGTAGAGCCGAAACGGAGCCGTCGACGGACGAGGGCGACAGCGATGTCGCAGAGCCGTCCGGAGAAGACGGGGGTGGCGGTTCTACCGCCAAAATGGACGAGGGCGGTGACATTCCCGCAGGGCCGTCCAAGAAGGATAGCAGGCCGGCTGTTGAAGCCCCTGCCAGGTCGTCAGCGCGTCTTGTGGCAAAGAGCCCGGCGCCGACAGCGACAACGCTGACGACCAAGGAGAAGGCCCTCCCCTCGCAGAGGAAGCGCCGCCTGAGTAAGGGTGGCAGCTCGGGTGCCGACTCTGAAGGGAGCGTGGCCAACATGCCGCCACCTAAGGTCGCCTCCCGAAGAGGGCGAGGGGCCTCGGGAGAGGAAAGGGCGGCGGCGGTTGCTGCCCGCGCCAACGGCGACCCCCCCGACCTGCGGGCCGAAAATGCCCGCCTTAATGGCGAGATGTCCGCCATTCGGACCCGGAACCGGCAGTTGGGGGATATGCTGGCGGGGATGCGGCGGGCAAACCGCCAGTTATTAAAGGACGTGGCCGACCTAAAGGCGCAAATGGCGCTGCTCGCGCCGCCTGCGCCAGTTGCGCCACCGGCCAAGGCCGGCCACTCAGCGGCCGCTGCAGCGCCAAAGCCGCCTCGCGCCGCGGTGCCGACGACGTTGGGCACTGGTGTGACGGTAACACCCGTGCCCATGGCGAGAAAGACGCCAGCCGCTGCGAAGCGCGCGTCGCTGGCTGGCGCTGGCCCAGCCGCCGCGGCAAAACTCGTCCCCGTGGTGAGGATGACGCCTCTCGCTGCGGACCGCATGCCGCCGGCTAGCGTCCCTGCGGCGCCAAAGCCGCCAGACGCTGCGGAACGGGCCCCCGAAGAGGCCCAGCCGACCCCGATACTTGCGGTGGGAGGCCTACCGGACGAGGCCCTGCGCCAAATCATCGACGCAGTCGGAAAACTCGTCGATGCGCGCATGGCCGTTCTGGAGGCAAGGTTGCCTCCAGAACCACGTGTCCGGCCGCCTCTCGCCGCGGACAAGCGGCCGCATGTGGCATCAGCCCCCGCCCCGCTGCCTTGTCAGGGTGGCCGCGTGGGGGGCAGCTACGCCACGGCCGCGGCGGCGCCCAAGCCCAAGGGGCCCGCGCCAAAGCCAAGGAAGAGGACGGTACCGGCTCCTGCCGGACCGCAGTCATCGTCGGCAACAACACCGCTGGCGACGACCAGCGCGTCAACGACTGCGCCTTCCGCGCCTGTCGCGCCTGCTGCGCCCGAGGGTTGGCAGGTGGCCGAGCGCGACCGGAAGAGTCGCGGTCAGAGGAGGAGAGCGGAGGCCAAGCGCGCCGCTGAGGTCCCCGCTCCCGCTCCACAGGCAGGAGCCGGTAAGAAGAAGAGGCCGCGCAAGGGGCTCAAGTCGCCGAAGACAGCCGCAGTGGTGATCACTGTGCTGCCTGAGGCGGCTGAGAAGGGCCTCAGCTACGAGGCCGTCTTGAGGAAGGCCCGGCGGGAGCTAGACGTCTCCGATATTGGAGGCGTCGAAGCCAGGACCCGCAAGGGCCGGACAGGGGCTCGAATCCTCGAGTTCCCCGGGGCCGAGGGCTCCAAGACGGCCGACAGCGTAGCTGACAAGCTGCGAGGTTTGTTTGCCGAGGAGGGTGGCATCAGGATCGCCAGGCCCGTCAAGTGCGCCGAAATGCGCATCGCGGGTCTGGACGACTCCGTGACGGTGGAAGACATCCGGGAGGCTATTGCCTCGAGAACCGGGTGTCCCATAGACACCGTCCGGGTTGGTGTCATCCGCCCCGGTCCGGGCGGCGTAGGTGCCGCCTGGGCGCAGTGCCCGGTGGAGTCGGTCAGGCAACTGGCCGGCTCAGGCAGGCTCCTCGTGGGCTGGAGCTCGGCGCGGGTGACCGTGCTTGAGCACCGGCCTGCGAGGTGCTATAAGTGCATGGCGGTCGGACATACTCGACCGACGTGCACTAATTGCTTCGACTGCGGCGGACTGTGTTTCCGCTGCGGTCAAACCGGGCACGTGGCGGCATCTTGCGCCGCCCCGCCCCACTGCCCCGCGTGTGCGGCGGGCAATAAGCCCGCCAAGCACCGCATGGGCTCTGGGGCGTGCAAACCTCCAGCTTCGGCCCCAAAGGGGCGGGGCGGCCCTCCGACCACGGCCGCTCCCGCTCCTAGCGCGGTCCGATCGCCCGCCGGCGAGGGGGAGGTCATGGATACAGCCCGTTAATGGCTACACCATCCATGTACCACCTCTTGCAAGCCAACACCAACCACTCCGCCGGTGCGCAGGACTTACTCCTGCAATCCATGGCGGAGTGGTCGATTGGTGCAGCCGTAGTCGCGGAACCGTACTGCGTGCCTGATCGCCCCAATTGGGTGGTCAGCCGAAACGGTACTGCGGCAATCGTCGTCTCTACGCAGCGGCACTTCCCGTCCTTGTCTCTTTTGGATAGGGGCGAGGAATTTGTCGCGGCGGAGTGGGGAGGGGTCACGCTCTACAGCGTATACCTCTCCCCTACCAGGAGAATGGACGATTTCAGGGCCTCCCTCACCAACTTGGAGGCCTCGATACGGCGACTGGCACCGGGCCTCGTCCTGGTTCTGGGGGACTTCAACGCCAAATCCACGGCGTGGGGGTCCCCTATGACGGACGACCGCGGGCGGGCAGTCATCGAGTGGGCGGCTTCACTGGGCCTCTGTGTTCTTAACAGGGGCTCAGTGAACACGTGTGTGCGGCAGCAGGGCGGGTCGATAGTGGACTTGTCGTTCGCTAGCCCCGCTGTCGCACCACGGGTGAGGAACTGGAGTGTCCTGGAGGAGGCGGAGACCCTATCGGACCACCGGTACATCCGGATGGAGGTCTCCCCTCTCCGGGACCCCGGTAGGGGTCACAGGGCGGACGGAGCTCCCGCGTTTCCGCGGTGGGCTGTGGGTCGTCTTGACAGGGACCTACTGGCGGAGGCGGCCATCGTTCACACGTGGCTGTCCTCACCGCCCCCAGCGGACGGGGTGGACGCCGAGGCTGTCCGCATCCGCAGTGCGTTAACGCAGATCTGCGATGCGGCCATGCCCAGAGTGCGGCGGCGTCTACCTCCGAGGCAGGGGGTCTACTGGTGGTCCCCAAGATTGGCGGACCTTCGTGCGGCATGTATCAGAGCCCGAAGGTCCTACACCCGCAGCCGGCGGCGTCACCGCGACGCTGAGCGGGAGGGCCAGCTGTACGAGGCGTACCGCGATGCGCGGACGGCCTTTCGGCTGGCCATCCGAGCCGCCAAGGGTGCGAGTTGGCAGGAGATGCTGGACGGTCTCGACCGTGACCTCTGGGGTCGCCCGTATCGCGCGTCGCTGAATAAGCTTCGCGCGCAGGGCCCCCCCCTCACCGAGACCCTCCAGCCCGACTTCCTCTGTAGGGTGGTCGAGGAGCTGTTTCCACGGCAGTCGGAACACACGCCCCCGGTCATGGCCTCGCCAGAACAAGACCGGGAGGCTGACGACGAGAGTGTTCCGCCCGTGACGGAGACGGAAGTGGGAGCAGCTGTGGCGCGGATTCGTTCCGCGACCACGGCCCCCGGCCCGGACGGAATACCAGTCCGGGTGCTGACGTCGCTCCTCGAGCACCTCGAGCCTCGCCTCAGGCAGCTGTACAACGCCTGTTTGGCGTCTGGACGGTTCCCTGAGTGCTGGAAGGAGGGGAGGTTGGTTCTCCTGCCAAAACCGGGACGGCCCCCGGATTCGCCGTCGGCCTACAGGCCCATCGTGCTCCTCGACGATGTGGGTAAGCTGCTGGAGCGCATCCTCGCTGCCCGCATCGTCCAGCACCTGGAGGAGGTGGGGCCCGATCTGTCGGACGCTCAATTCGGTTTTAGAAGGGGGCGTTCGACCATCGGGGCCCTGCAACGACTGAGGCAGACGGCCGCGGAGGCTGTCACCGGCGGGGGAGTGCTGTTGGCGGTGTCGCTGGACATCGCCAACGCATTCAATAGTCTGCCATTCAGCTGCATCAGGGAGGCGCTCCGATTTCATGGGGTGCCCTTGTACCTGAGGCGGCTGGTGGCGGACTATTTGGAGGGGCGCAGTGTCCTCTGCGCGAGTCCCGCAGGGGACATTGTGCGGACGTCCATGTCGTGCGGCGTTCCACAGGGGTCGGTTCTGGGGCCGACTCTGTGGGACATCGGGTACGACTGGGCGTTGAGAGGGAGTCTCCCCCCCGGGCTGAGCGTGATATGCTACGCTGACGATACGCTCGTCACAGCCCGGGGCAGGACACTCGAAGAGGCGGCGAGCCTGGCCACTCTCGGCACCGAGGAGATGGTCGGGCGAATCGAGGCGCTGGGGCTCAGGGTGGCCCTAAATAAGACGGAGGCCCTATTGTTTCATGGGCCACGCGTAAGGCCGCCAATCGGCGTCTCGCTAGTCGTCAACTCCGTCCACATCAGCATCCAGGCCCATATGAAGTACTTGGGTCTGGTGCTCGACGGGCGATGGTGGTTCCGGGAGCATTTTCGCCAAATTGCTCCCCGGCTGGTCGGCGCGGCGTCCGCCCTTTCGCAGCTCATGCCGAACGTGGGCGGACCCAGCTTCGAGGGCCGACGGCTGTATGCGGGGGTGATCCGTTCTATGGCCATGTACGGCGCACCCGTGTGGGCGAGGGCTCTGAACGCCCAGCTCAGGGCTGTTCTGTGGAGACCCCAGAGAGTCATGGCGGTCAGAGCCATTCGCGGGTACCGCACGGTATCGACCGAGGCGGCATGCCTAATGGCCGGGACACCCCCGTGGGACCTAGAGGCGGAGATGCTCTCCGACCTCTACCGGCGGGTGACCTCACTGCGCGACGAAGGTGGCTCCCCATCGCTGAGCGAGATAGCCACCTGGCGCGAGGACGCCCGCCGAGACGTCATCGCCCGTTGGGCTACGCGGCTGGAGAGGCCTAGACACGGTGTCGTCACCGTCGAGGCTCTCCGGCCCGTACTGACGGAGTGGATGGAGCGGCGGCACGGAGTCCTCTCCTTTCGACTGGTGCAGGTGTTGTCGGGGCACGGATGCTTCGGCTCGTACCTGCACACGGTCGCACATAGGGAGTGGACTTCGTTCTGCCACCATTGCAGCAGTGACGAGGACACGGCGCAACACACGCTGGAGGCGTGTCCGGGCTTTGACCGGCAGCGCCGTGACCTCGTCGCTGTTATCGGTGCCGACCTGACGCTGCCGGCTGTCGCGAGAGCGATGGTCGACAGCGTCAGGAACTGGGACGCGGTCGCCGCCTTCTGCGAGGCTGTCATCTCGCAGAAGGAGGCGGCGGAACGAGTCCGGGAGGAATCCCGCGACCCGGGCCGCCGTCAGCGGCCGGGGCGGCGCAGGCGCGAATACCTGCGCCTGATGCCGCCCTAACCGAGGCCTCGGGTGATCGGACCGGGGAATTGTCCGGTCACCCGACGTGAGGCCACCGCGTGAGGGCGACGCCCCGACGGCGAAATCTGTCGGGGCGTCGACGAGAGGAACCCGCGAGGGTAAACCGCCGGGCGGGCCACCGAAGTTAAAATCGAGTACCGGTGGTCCGCTCGCACGGCGAAGAGAGAAGGTTTTACGGTGGGTCTATGGGGTCACGCGCCGCCTTTCCGTCACCCCGGACCGATTCAGCGGGGCGAGACGCACCCATAGCCCACCAATAAAAAAAAAAAAAAAAAAAAAAAAAAAAAAAAAAAAAAAAGGTTACCTATATAGCACATTTTTTAGTACTGGCAAACAGAAATTTTCTAAATTAACAGTCATTCTGCCTGGTTTTTGGTCGAATTTGATCGAGATCGATTAGTTTTGGCTAGACCAACTATATACTAACATTTCTGGACGACCATCTCCCCAGGAACACCTGGAACAAAAATATACATATTAATATTGACTTAGAATATTTTTCAATAAAAACAATATCACTCCAGCTCACCTGGTGACGCTGATCCATAGCTGACCGCCGTGCTGACACTTGTTGTTAGCGCGCCATTTATCCACCTACCTTCAAACTCATTAACTCCCCGATCTGACCAATAGTTTTCAGGAAATCTCGACATTTCCTTGGCAAAACAGCAATTTTTTCAAAAATTTTATAGTCATCCCAAGTTTTCTGGAAATTTTAGTATCAAACCAGTTCCGGGTTTCAAGTTGAGGTTATAGCCCGCGACGAGGCGGTTCTCTGGACACCCCACACGTGGGCCTACGAAGCCTCCTTCCCGGATTTTGTCCACCCCGCAACCCCAATTTTTCGACTTTATACACCAACATCTTATTTTGGGTACATACAGCTCCCGAAACCCGATATTTACACCCGAAATTTTTTCACCACCAAATAGCCCAATAAAAGACGAAAGTCTGAGTACCTCATTTTGAGGTCCTCCTGGCACGGGAACGGTACGGGACTCCAATTGCTGCACCCCAGTCGATCAATTTTTAACGCTTTACGCCCAACCGAGGTTACATTTTTTTTTTTTTTTTTTTTTTTTTTTTTTTTTTTTTTTTTTTTTTTTTTTAGTGGGGTACTATCCCAGAAACCTCCACGCGGTGTACCCTGGGTGCGGGCGGCGGTCCCCAGTTCTTCTGTTGTACTGTCGTCCGTAGCGAATATCTGCGCGATTTCGCTCCTTGCTCTACTACAGTCGTAGTAGAGGGTATAGGACGCGAAATATTGGGACGGGCTCAGTCACTCATTCATTTGAGGGCTGGGCAGGCACATGCCACCGCCCACACATCGTAAACCTGGTATCTTGCTTCAAGACACGTTGTCTTGAGGCGTAGTATCAGGAGCGAGGGTCTTGGCTTAACCGCCCGGACCGCGAGGAAGACAACCTCTATAAAGAGTTCGAAGTAACATTCGGACTCGGAAATCACCCAGAATCTTAAGTTCTGGCGTGCGGCGAGAAGATGCATGGCAGATGGGTTGTTCTGTCGTTAGCACGCTCCAGCCAGGGTACCGGCTGACCCCCTGGTTGGTAAATGTAGGCTTGCCCGGGTAAAGGGATCTCTGCCCGGGTCGACGTTGTGTATCTCCCCTACTCGTGGGAATCATATGGATACCTTAAAATTAAATACATTTACCGACGGGAATCCCTGTGATTCTCACACCACGGCCTTGTCAAGCCAAAGAAAAACTGACAACGACGCCTCGTCCTCAGGACTTGAGGCGTCCGCCGAGGGCCCGGCACAAATCGTGGAGGCCCAGAAGAAGAAGAGGAGGTCGCCCAGAAAGACTCGGGGCAACGGCCTGAGCCACAAGAGGCGGCTGGAGGAGCGGCGAGCGCGCAGGGAGGCTGCCGCCGCTGAAGAGAAGAAGGACGGTAGACTCGTAGCAGAGCCGTCGACGGACGAGGGCGACAGCGATGTCGCAGAGCCGTCCGAAGACGAGGGCGGCGGATCTACCGTCAGAATGGACGAGGGCGGTGATATTCCCGCAGGGCCGTCCAGAAAAGACAGTGGGTCGGCTGGTGAAGGCCCCACTAGGTCGTCGGCGCGTCTAGCAGCAAAGACGCCGCCGGCGACCGCGACTAAGAAGGAGGAGGCCCTCCCCTCGCAGGTGCGAAAGCGCCCCCTGAGTAAGGGAGGCAGCTCGAGCGCCGAAACCGAGGGGAGCGTGGCCAACATGCCTCCACCAAAAATCCAGGCCTCCCGAAGAGGGCGAGGGACCTTGGCTGTAGAAAGGGCGGCGGCGGTCGCTGTCCGCGCCGGTCACGCCACGGATCTGCAGGCCGAAAATGTCCGCCTTAGAGGCGAGATGTCAGGCCTGCGGACCCGAAACAGGAACCTGGGCGACATGCTGGCGGAGATGCGTCGGGCAAACCGCCAGTTGCTGATCGACGTGGCCGACCTCAAGGCGCAGGTGGCGCTGTTCGTGTCGCCTGCGCCACCAGCCAAGACCGGCTACTCAGCGGCCGCTGCGGCGCCAGAGCCGCCTCGCGCTGCGGCGCCGACGACGTTCGGTGATGGCGTCACCGTCACACCCGTCCCCGCGGCGAGGAAGACGCCTGCCGCCGCGAGGCGCGCGCCGCCGGCTGACGCTGGCGCAGTCGCCGCGGCGAAGCTCCCTGTCCCGGTGGTGAGGTTGACGCCTCTCCCCGCGGACCGCTTGCCGCCGTCTAGTGCCCCTGCGGCGCCAAAGCCGCCAGGCGCCGTAGAACGGGCCCCTGAGGAGGCTCAGCCGACCCCGTTTGAGGTGGGAGGCATATCGGACGAGGCCCTCGCCAATATCATCGGCGCAGTGGGCAAGCTCGTCGATGCGCGCTTCGCCGTTCTGGAGGCGAGGTTGCCTCCAGAACCACGCGTCCGACCACCTCTCGCCGCGGACAAGCGGCCGCATGTGGCACCAGCCCCCGCCCCGCTGCCTTGTCAGGGTGGCCGCGTGGGGAGCTACGCCGCGGCCGCGGCCGGGCCTAAGCCCAAAGGCCCCGGCCCAGCTCCGAAGGGACCCGCCCTGAGGAGGAAGACGGCTCCGGCTCCTGCCGGACCGCTGAAGTCGCCCGCAACAACACCGCCGGCGACGACCAGCGAGGCCGCGACGAGGCCTTCCGCGTCCGGCACGACTGCCGTACCCGAACAGGGTTGGCAGGTGGCCGAACGCGACAGAAGGAGTCGCGGCCAAAGGAGGAGAGCGGAGGCCAAGCGCGCCGCTGAGGTCCCCGCTCCACAGGCAGGAGCCGGAAAGAAGAAGAGACCGCGCAAGGGGCTCAAGTCGCCGAAGACGGCCGCAGTGGTGATCACTGTGCTGCCCGAGGCGGCCGAGAAGGGCCTCAGCTACGAGGCCGTCTTGAGGAAGGCCCGGCGGGAGCTAGACGTCTCCGATATTGGAGGCGTCGAAGCCAGGACCCGCAAGGCCCGGACGGGGGCTCGAATTCTCGAGTTCCCAGGGGCCGAGGGCGCCAAGACGGCCGACAGCGTGGCCGAGAAGCTGCGAGGTTTATTCGCCGTGGAGGGTGGCATCAAGATCGCCAGGCCCGTCAAGTGCGCCGAAATGCGCATTTCGGGTTTGGACGATTCGGTGACGGTGGAAGACATCCGGGAGGCTATTGCCTCGAAAACCGGGTGTCCCATAGACACCGTCCGGATCGGTGCCATTCGTCCCGGTCCGGGTGGCGTAGGTGCTGCCTGGGCGCAGTGCCCGGTGGAGTCGGTCAGGCAACTGGCCGGCTCAGGCAGGCTCCTCGTGGGCTGGAGCTCGGCGCGGGTAACCGTGCTTGAGCACCGGCCCGCGAGGTGCTACAAGTGCATGGCGGTCGGACACACTCGACCGACGTGCACTAATTGCTTCGACTGCGGCGGATTGTGTTTCCGCTGCGGTCAGACCGGGCACGTGGCGGCATCTTGCGCCGCCCCGCCCCACTGCCCCGCGTGTGCGGCGGGCAATAAGCCCGCCAAGCACCGCATGGGCTCTGGGGCGTGCAAACCTCCAGCTTCGGCCCCAAAGGCGCGGGGCGGCCCTACGACCACGGCCGCTCCCGCTCCTAGCGCGGTCCGATCGCCCGCTGGCGAGGAGGTCATGGATACAACCCGATAATGGGTACACCATCCATGCACCTCCTCCTGCAGGCCAACACCAACCACTCCGCCGGAGCGCAGGATCTCCTCCTGCAATCCATGGCGGAGTGGTCGATTGGTGCAGCCGTAGTCGCGGAACCGTACGCCGTGCCTGATCGCCCCAATTGGGTGGTCAGTCGAAACGGTACCGCGGCAATCGTCGTCTCAACGCAGCGGCACTTCCCGTCCTTGTCCCTTTTGGATAGGGGCGAGGAATTTGTCGCGGCGGAGTGGGGAGGGGTCACGCTCTACAGCGTATACCTCTCCCCCACTAGGAGGATGGACGATTTCGGGGCCTCACTCACCACCTTGGAGGCCTCGATACGGCGACTGGCACCGGGCCTCGTCCTGGTTCTGGGGGACTTTAACGCCAAATCCACGGCGTGGGGGTCCCCTACGACGGACGACCGCGGGCGGGCGGTCAACGAGTGGGCGGCTTCACTGGGCCTCTGTGTTCTGAACAGAGGCTCGGTGAACACGTGCGTGCGGCGGCAGGGCGGGTCGATAGTGGACTTGTCGTTCGCTAGCCCCGCTGTCGCGCCACGGGTGAGGAACTGGAGTGTCCTGGAGGAGGCGGAGACCCTGTCGGACCACCGGTACATCCGGATGGAGGTCTCCCCCCGGGAACCCGGTAGGGGTCACAGGGCGGACGGAGCTCCCGCGTTTCCGCGGTGGGCTGTGGGTCGTCTTGATAGGGATCTACTGGCGGAGGCGGCCATTGTCAGCACGTGGCTGTCCTCACCACCCCCAGCGGACGGAGTGGACGCTGAGGCTGTCCGCATTCGCAGTGCGTTAACGCAGATCTGCGATGCGGCCATGCCCAGAGTGCGGCGGCGTCCACCTCCGAGGCAGGGGGTCTACTGGTGGTCCCCAAGACTGGCGGACCTTCGTGCGGCGTGTATCAGTGCCCGAAGGTCCTACACCCGCAGCCGGCGGCGTCACCGCGACGTCGAGCGGGAGGGCCAGCTGTACGAGGCGTACCGCAGTGCGCGGACTGCCTTTCGGCTGGCTATCCGTGCCGCCAAGGGCGCGAGTTGGCAGGAGATGCTGGACGGTCTCGACCGTGACCCCTGGGGTCGCCCATATCGCGCGGCGCTGAACAAGCTTCGCGCGCGGGCCCCCCCCCTCACCGAGACCCTCCAGCCCGACTTCCTTCGTAGGGTGGTCGAGGAGCTGTTTCCACGGCAGTCGGAACACACGCCCCCGGTCATGGCTCCGCCAGATCAGGACCGGGAGGCCGACGACGACGAGAGTGTTCCGCCCGTGACGGAGTCGGAAGTGGGGGCGGCCGTGGCGAAGATCCGTTCCGCCACCACGGCCCCCGGCCCGGACGGAATTCCAGTCCGGGTGCTGACATCGCTCCTCGAGCACTTCGAGCCTCGCCTCAGGCAGCTGTTCAACGCCTGTCTGACGTCTGGACGGTTCCCTGAGTGCTGGAAGGAAGGGAGGTTGGTTCTCCTGCCAAAGCCGGGACGGTCCCCGGATTTGCCGTCGGCCTACAGGCCCATCGTGCTCCTCGACGATGTGGGTAAGCTGCTGGAGCGTGTGCTCGCTGCCCGCATCGTCCGACATCTGGAGGAGGTGGGGCCCGATCTGTCGGACGCTCAGTATGGGTTTCGGAGGGGGCGTTCGACCATCGGGGCCCTACTACGCCTGAGGCAGGCGGCCGCGGAGGCCGTCGCCGGGAAGGGAGTGCTGTTGGCGGTGTCGTTGGACATCGCCAACGCATTCAATAGTCTGCCATTCGGCTGCATCAGGGAGGCGCTCCGGTTCCATGGAGTGCCCCTGTACCTCAGGCGGCTGGTGGCGGACTATTTGGAGGGCCGCAGTATCCTCTGCGCGGGTCCCGCAGGGGACATTGTGCGGACGCCCATGTCGTGCGGCGTTCCACAGGGGTCGGTTCTGGGGCCGACCCTGTGGGACATCGGGTACGACTGGGCGTTGAGAGGGAGTCTCCCCCCCGGGCTGAGCTTGGTGTGCTACGCTGACGACACGCTCGTCACAGCCCGGGGCAGGACACTCGAAGAGGCGGCGAGCCTGGCCACTCTCGGCACCGAGGAGATGGTCAGGCGGATCGAGGCGCTGGGGCTCAGGGTGGCCCTAAACAAGACGGAGGCCCTACTTTTCCACGGGCCCCGTGTGAGGCTACCCATCGGCGCCTCGATAGTGGTAAACTCCATCCACATCAGCATCCAGGCCCATATGAGGTACTTGGGTCTGGTGCTCGACGGGCGATGGTGGTTCCGGGAGCATTTCCGACAGATTGCTCCCCGGCTTGTCGGCGCGGCGTCCGCCCTTTCTCGACTCATGCCGAACGTGGGCGGACCCAGTTTCGAGGGCCGACGGCTGTATGCGGGGGTCATCCGCTCGATGGCCATGTACGGCGCACCCGTGTGGGCGAGGGCTCTGAACGCCCAGCTCAGGGCGGTTCTGTGGAGGCCACAGAGAGCCATGGCGGTCAGAGCCATTCGCGGGTACCGCACGGTGTCGACAGAGGCGGCGTGCCTGTTGGCCGGGACACCCCCGTGGGACCTAGAGGCGGAGATGCTCTCCGACCTCTACCGGCGGGTTATCACAGCGCGCGAGGAAGGTGGCTCCCCATCGTTGAGCGAGATAGCCACCTGGCGCGTGGATGCCCGCCGAGACGTCATCGCCCGTTGGGCTACGCGGCTGGAGAGGCCTAGGCACGGTGTGGAGACCGTTGAGGCCCTCCGGCCCGTATTGATAGAGTGGATGGAGCGGCGGCACGGAGTCCTCACCTTTCGGCTGGTGCAGGTATTGACGGGGCACGGGTGTTTCGGGTTGTACCTGCACAGGGTCGTGTATAGGGAGTGGACTCCGGCCTGCCACCACTGCAGGAGTGACGAGGACACGGCGCAACACACGCTGGAGGTGTGTCCGGGATGGGAGCGGCAGCGCCGTGACCTCGTCGCTGTCATCGGTGCCGACCTGACGCTGCCGGCCGTCGCGAGGGCGATGGTCGACAGCATCAGGAACTGGGACGCGGTCGCCGCCTTCTGCGAGGCTGTCATCTCGCAGAAGGAAGCGGCGGAACGGGCAAGGGAGGATTCCCGCGCCCCGGGCCGCCGCCAGCGGCCGGGGCGGCGCAGGCGCGAATACCTGCGCCTGATGCCGCCCTAACCGAGGCTTCGGGTGATCGGACCGGGGAATTGTCCGGTCACCCGACGTGAGGCCACCGCGTGAGGGCGACGCCCCGACGGCGAAATCTGTCGGGGCGTCGACGAGAGGAACCCGCGAGGGTGAACCGCCGGGCGGGTCACCGAAGTTAAAAATCGGGTCCCGGTGACCCGCTCGCACGGCGAAGAAAGAGGAGTTTTTACGGTGGGTCTATGGGGTCACGCGCCGCCTTCTCCGTCACCCCGGACCGATTTGGCGGGGCGAGACTAATCCATAGTCCACCAAAAAAAAAAAAAAAAAAAAAAAGGTTACATTTTTTAGTACTGGCAAACAGAAATTTTCTAAATTAACAGTCATTCTGCCTGGTTTTTGGTCGAATTTGATCGAGATCGATTAGTTTTGGCTAGACCAACTATATACTAACATTTCTGGACGACCATCTCCCCAGGAACACCTGGAACAAAAATATACATATTAATATTGACTTAGAATATTTTTCAATAAAAACAATATCACTCCAGCTCACCTGGTGACGCTGATCCATAGCTGACCGCCGTGCTGACACTTGTTGTTAGCGCGCCATTTATCCACCTACCTTCAAACTCATTAACTCCCCGATCTGACCAATAGTTTTCAGGAAATCTCGACATTTCCTTGGCAAAACAGCAATTTTTTCAAAAATTTTATAGTCATCCCAAGTTTTCTGGAAATTTTAGTATCAAACCAGTTCCGGGTTTCAAGTTGAGGTTATAGCCCGCGACGAGGCGGTTCTCTGGACACCCCACACGTGGGCCTACGAAGCCTCCTTCCCGGATTTTGTCCACCCCGCAACCCCAATTTTTCGACTTTATACACCAACATCTTATTTTGGGTACATACAGCTCCCGAAACCCGATATTTACACCCGAAATTTTTTCACCACCAAATAGCCCAATAAAAGACGAAAGTCTGAGTACCTCATTTTGAGGTCCTCCTGGCACGGGAACGGTACGGGACTCCAATTGCTGCACCCCAGTCGATCAATTTTTAACGCTTTACGCCCAACCGAGGTTACATTTTTTAGTACTGGCAAACAGAAATTTTCTAAATTAACAGTCATTCTGCCTGGTTTTTGGTCGAATTTGATCGAGATCGATTAGTTTTGGCTAGACCAACTATATACTAACATTTCTGGACGACCATCTCCCCAGGAACACCTGGAACAAAAATATACATATTAATATTGACTTAGAATATTTTTCAATAAAAACAATATCACTCCAGCTCACCTGGTGACGCTGATCCATAGCTGACCGCCGTGCTGACACTTGTTGTTAGCGCGCCATTTATCCACCTACCTTCAAACTCATTAACTCCCCGATCTGACCAATAGTTTTCAGGAAATCTCGACATTTCCTTGGCAAAACAGCAATTTTTTCAAAAATTTTATAGTCATCCCAAGTTTTCTGGAAATTTTAGTATCAAACCAGTTCCGGGTTTCAAGTTGAGGTTATAGCCCGCGACGAGGCGGTTCTCTGGACACCCCACACGTGGGCCTACGAAGCCTCCTTCCCGGATTTTGTCCACCCCGCAACCCCAATTTTTCGACTTTATACACCAACATCTTATTTTGGGTACATACAGCTCCCGAAACCCGATATTTACACCCGAAATTTTTTCACCACCAAATAGCCCAATAAAAGACGAAAGTCTGAGTACCTCATTTTGAGGTCCTCCTGGCACGGGAACGGTACGGGACTCCAATTGCTGCACCCCAGTCGATCAATTTTTAACGCTTTACGCCCAACCGAGGTTACATTTTTTAGTACTGGCAAACAGAAATTTTCTAAATTAACAGTCATTCTGCCTGGTTTTTGGTCGAATTTGATCGAGATCGATTAGTTTTGGCTAGACCAACTATATACTAACATTTCTGGACGACCATCTCCCCAGGAACACCTGGAACAAAAATATACATATTAATATTGACTTAGAATATTTTTCAATAAAAACAATATCACTCCAGCTCACCTGGTGACGCTGATCCATAGCTGACCGCCGTGCTGACACTTGTTGTTAGCGCGCCATTTATCCACCTACCTTCAAACTCATTAACTCCCCGATCTGACCAATAGTTTTCAGGAAATCTCGACATTTCCTTGGCAAAACAGCAATTTTTTCAAAAATTTTATAGTCATCCCAAGTTTTCTGGAAATTTTAGTATCAAACCAGTTCCGGGTTTCAAGTTGAGGTTATAGCCCGCGACGAGGCGGTTCTCTGGACACCCCACACGTGGGCCTACGAAGCCTCCTTCCCGGATTTTGTCCACCCCGCAACCCCAATTTTTCGACTTTATACACCAACATCTTATTTTGGGTACATACAGCTCCCGAAACCCGATATTTACACCCGAAATTTTTTCACCACCAAATAGCCCAATAAAAGACGAAAGTCTGAGTACCTCATTTTGAGGTCCTCCTGGCACGGGAACGGTACGGGACTCCAATTGCTGCACCCCAGTCGATCAATTTTTTTTTTTTTTTTTAACGCTTTACGCCCAACCGAGGTTACATTTTTTTTTTTTTTTTTTTTTTTTTTTTTTTTTTTTTTTTTTTTTTTTTTTTTTTTTTTTTTTAGTACAGGGGTACTATCCCAGAAACCTCCACGCGGTGTACCCTGGGTGCGGGCGGCGGTCCCCAGTTCTTCTGTTGTACTGTCGTCCGTAGCGAATATCTGCGCGATTTCGCTCCTTACTCTACTACAGTCGTAGTAGAGGGTATAGGACGCGAAATATTGGGACGGGCTCAGTCACTCATTCATTTGAGGGCTGGGCAGGCACATGCCACCGCCCACACATCGTAAACCTGGTATCTTGCTTCAAGACACGTTGTCTTGAGGCGTAGTATCAGGAGCGAGGGTCTTGGCTTAACCGCCCGGACCGCGAGGAAGACAACCTCTATAAAGAGTTCGAAGTAACATTCGAACTCGGAAATCACCCAGAATCTTAAGTTCTGGCGTGCGGCGAGAAGATGCATGGCAGATGGGTTGTTCTGTCGTTAGCACGCTCCAGCCAGGGTACCGGCTGACCCCCTGGTTGGTAAATGTAGGCTTGCCCGGGTAAAGGGATCTCTGCCCGGGTCGACGTTGTGTATCTCCCCTACTCGTGGGAATCTCATGGATACGAATTTAAAAATACCTTTTAACACCGACGGGAATCTGTGCGATTCTCACACCACGGCCTTGTCAAGCCAAAGAAAAACTGACAACGACGCCTCGTCCTCAGGACTTGAGGCGTCCGCCGAGGGCCCGGCACAAATCGTGGAGGCCCAGAAGAAGAAGAGGAGGTCGCCTCGAAAGTCTCGGGGCAACGGCCTGAGCCACAAAAGGCGGCTGGAGGAGCGGCGAGCGCGCAGGGAGGCTGCCGCCGCTGAAGAGAAGAAGGACGGTAGACTCGCAGCAGAGCCGTCGACGGACGAGGGCGACAGCGATGTCGCAGAGCCGTCCGAAGACGAGGGCGGCGGGTCCACCGTCAGAATGGACGAGGGCGGTGATATTCCCGCAGGGCCGTCCAAAAACGACAGCGGGTCGGCTGGTGAAGGCCCCACTAGGTCGTCGGCGCGTCTAGCAGCAAAGACGCCGCCGGCGACCGCGACTAAGAAGGAGGAGGCCCTCCCCTCGCAGGTGCGAAAGCGCCCCCTGAGTAAGGGAGGCAGCTCGAGCGCCGAAACCGAGGGGAGCGTGGCCAACATGCCTCCACCCAAGATCCAGGCCTCCCGAAGAGGGCGAGGGACCTCGGTCATGGAAAGGGCGGCGGCGGTCGCTGTCCGCGCCGGCGAGGCCACGGATCTGCAGGCCGAAAATGTCCGCCTTAGAGGCGAGATGTCAGGCCTGCGGACCCGAAATCGGAACCTGGGCGACATGCTGGCGGAAATGCGTCGGGCAAACCGCCAGCTGTTGATAGACGTGGCCGACCTCAAGGCGCAGGTGGCGCTGTTCGTGTCACCCGCGACAGCCGCGCCATCGGCCAGGGCCGGCTACTCGGCGGCCGCTGCGGCGCCAAAGCCGCCTCGCGCTGCGGCGCCGACGACGTTGGGTGATGGCGTCTCCGTCACACCCGTCCCCGCGGCGAGGAAGACGCCTGCCGCCGCGAAGCGCGCGTCGCCGGCTGACGCTGGCGCGGTCGCCGCGGCGAAACTCCCTGTCCCGGTGGTGAGGTTGACGCCTCTCCCCGCGGACCGCTTGCCGCCAGCTAGCGCCCCTGCGACGCCAAAGCCGCCAGGCGCCGCGGAGCGGGCCCCTGGAGGGGCTCAGCCGACCCCGACGCTGGAGGTGGGAGGCTTGTCGGACGAGGCCCTCGCCAAAATCATCAACGCAGTTGGCAAACTCGTTGATGCGCGTGTGGCCGTTCTGGAGGCAAGACTGCCTCCAGAACCACGTGTCCGGCCGCCTCTAGCCGCGGATAAGCGGCCGCATGTGGCACCAGCCCCCGCCCCGCTGCCTTGTCAGGGTGGCCGCGTGGGGAGTTACGCCGCGGCCGCGGCCGGGCCTAAGCCCAAAGGCCCCGGCCCAGCTCCGAAGGGACCCGCCCTGAGGAGGAAGACGGCTCCGGCTCCTGCCGGACCGCTGAAGTCGCCCGCAACAACACCGCCGGCGACGACCAGCGAGGCTGCGACGAGGCCTTCCGCGTCTGGCACGACTGCCGTACCCGAACAGGGTTGGCAGGTAGCCGAACGCGACAGAAGGAGTCGCGGCCAAAGGAGGAGAGCGGAGGCCAAGCGCGCCGCTGAGGTCCCCGCTCCACAGGCAGGAGCCGGACAGAAGAAGAGACCGCGCAAGGGGCTCAAGTCGCCGAAGACGGCCGCAGTGGTGATCACTGTGCTGCCCGAGGCGGCCGAGAAGGGCCTCAGCTACGAGGCCGTCTTGAGGAAGGCCCGGCGGGAGCTAGACGTCTCCGATATTGGAGGCGTCGAAGCCAGGACCCGCAAGGCCCGGACGGGGGCTCGAATTCTCGAGTTCCCAGGGGCCGAGGGCGCCAAGACGGCCGACAGCGTGGCCGAGAAGCTGAGAGGTTTGTTCGCCGAGGAGGGTGGCATCAAGATCGCCAGGCCCGTCAAGTGCGCCGAAATGCGCATTTCGGGTTTGGACGATTCGGTGACGGTGGAAGACATCCGGGAGGCTATTGCCTCGAAAACCGGGTGTCCCATAGACTCCGTCCGGGTCGGTGCCATTCGTCCCGGTCCGGGTGGCGTAGGTGCTGCCTGGGCGCAGTGCCCGGTGGAGTCGGTCAGGCAACTGGCCGGCTCAGGCAGGCTCCTCGTGGGCTGGAGCTCGGCGCGGGTAACCGTGCTTGAGCACCGGCCTGCGAGGTGCTACAAGTGCATGGCGGTCGGACACACTCGACCGACGTGCACTAATTGCTTCGACTGCGGCGGATTGTGTTTCCGCTGCGGTCAGACCGGGCACGTGGCGGCATCTTGCGCCGCCCCGCCCCACTGCCCCGCGTGTGCGGCGGGCAATAAGCCCGCCAAGCACCGCATGGGCTCTGGGGCGTGCAAACCTCCAGCTTCGGCCCCAAAGGCGCGGGGCGGCCCTACGACCACGGCCGCTCCCGCTCCTAGCGCGGTCCGATCGCCCGCTGGCGAGGAGGTCATGGATACAACCCGATAATGGGTACACCATCCATGCACCTCCTCCTGCAGGCCAACACCAACCACTCCGCCGGAGCGCAGGATCTCCTCCTGCAATCCATGGCGGAGTGGTCGATTGGTGCAGCCGTAGTCGCGGAACCGTACGCCGTGCCTGATCGCCCCAATTGGGTGGTCAGTCGAAACGGTACTGCGGCAATCGTCGTCTCAACGCAGCGGCACTTCCCGTCCTTGTCCCTTTTGGATAGGGGCGAGGAATTTGTCGCGGCGGAGTGGGGAGGGGTCACGCTCTACAGCGTATACCTCTCCCCCACTAGGAGGATGGACGATTTCGGGGCCTCACTCACCACCTTGGAGGCCTCGATACGGCGACTGGCACCGGGCCTCGTCCTGGTTCTGGGGGACTTTAACGCCAAATCCACGGCGTGGGGGTCCCCTGCGACGGACGACCGCGGGCGGGCGGTCAACGAGTGGGCGGCTTCACTGGGCCTCTGTGTTCTGAACAGAGGCTCGGTGAACACGTGTGTGCGGCGGCAGGGCGGGTCGATAGTGGACTTGTCGTTCGCTAGCCCCGCTGTCGCGCCACGGGTGAGGAACTGGAGTGTCCTGGAGGAGGCGGAGACCCTGTCGGACCACCGGTACATCCGGATGGAGGTCTCCCCCCGGGAACCCGGTAGGGGTCACAGGGCGGACGGAGCTCCCGCGTTTCCGCGGTGGGCTGTGGGTCGTCTTGACAGGGATCTACTGGCGGAGGCGGCCATTGTCAGCACGTGGCTGTCCTCACCACCCCCAGCGGACGGAGTGGACGCTGAGGCTGTCCGCATTCGCAGTGCGTTAACGCAGATCTGCGATGCGGCCATGCCCAGAGTGCGGCGGCGTCCACCTCCGAGGCAGGGGGTCTACTGGTGGTCCCCAAGACTGGCGGACCTTCGTGCGGCGTGTATCAGTGCCCGAAGGTCCTACACCCGCAGCCGGCGGCGTCACCGCGACGTCGAGCGGGAGGGCCAGCTGTACGAGGCGTACCGCAGTGCGCGGACTGCCTTTCGGCTGGCCATCCGTGCCGCCAAGGGCGCGAGTTGGCAGGAGATGCTGGACGGTCTCGACCGTGACCCCTGGGGTCGCCCATATCGCGCGGCGCTGAACAAGCTTCGCGCGCGGGCCCCCCCCCTCACCGAGACCCTCCAGCCCGACTTCCTTCGTAGGGTGGTCGAGGAGCTGTTTCCACGGCAGTCGGAACACACGCCCCCGGTCATGGCTCCGCCAGATCAGGACCGGGAGGCCGACGACGACGAGAGTGTTCCGCCCGTGACGGAGTCGGAAGTGGGGGCGGCCGTGGCGAAGATTCGTTCCGCCACCACGGCCCCCGGCCCGGACGGAATTCCAGTCCGGGTGCTGACGTCGCTCCTCGAGCACTTCGAGCCTCGCCTCAGGCAGCTGTTCAACGCCTGTCTGACGTCTGGACGGTTCCCTGAGTGCTGGAAGGAAGGGAGGTTGGTTCTCCTGCCAAAGCCGGGACGGTCCCCGGATTTGCCGTCGGCCTACAGGCCCATCGTGCTCCTCGACGATGTGGGTAAGCTGCTGGAGCGTGTGCTCGCTGCCCGCATCGTCCGACACCTGGAGGAGGTGGGGCCCGATCTGTCGGACGCTCAGTATGGGTTTCGGAGGGGGCGTTCGACCATCGGGGCCCTATTACGCCTGAGGCAGGCGGCCGCGGAGGCCGTCGCCGGGAAGGGAGTGCTGTTGGCGGTGTCGTTGGACATCGCCAACGCATTCAATAGTCTGCCATTCGGCTGCATCAGGGAGGCGCTCCGGTTCCATGGAGTGCCCCTGTACCTCAGGCGGCTGGTGGCAGACTATTTGGAGGGCCGCAGTATCCTCTGCGCGGGTCCCGCAGGGGACATTGTGCGGACGCCCATGTCGTGCGGCGTTCCACAGGGGTCGGTTCTGGGGCCGACTCTGTGGGACATCGGGTACGACTGGGCGTTGAGAGGGAGTCTCCCCCCCGGGCTGAGCTTGGTGTGCTACGCTGACGACACGCTCGTCACAGCCCGGGGCAGGACACTCGAAGAGGCGGCGAGCCTGGCCACTCTCGGCACCGAGGAGATGGTCAGGCGGATCGAGGCGCTGGGGCTCAGGGTGGCCCTAAACAAGACGGAGGCCCTACTTTTCCATGGGCCCCGTGTGAGGCTGCCCATCGGCGCCTCGATAGTGGTAAACTCCATCCACATCAGCATCCAGGCCCATATGAGGTACTTGGGTCTGGTGCTCGACGGGCGATGGTGGTTCCGGGAGCATTTCCGACAGATTGCTCCCCGGCTTGTCGGCGCGGCGTCCGCCCTTTCTCGTCTCATGCCGAATGTGGGCGGACCCAGTTTTGAGGCCCGACGGCTGTATGCGGGGGTCATCCGCTCGATGGCCATGTACGGCGCACCCGTGTGGGCGAGGGCTCTGAATGCCCAGCTCAGGGCGGTTCTGTGGAGGCCACAGAGAGCCATGGCGGTCAGAGCCATTCGCGGGTACCGCACGGTGTCGACAGAGGCGGCGTGCCTGTTGGCCGGGACACCCCCGTGGGACCTAGAGGCGGAGATGCTCTCCGACCTCTACCGGCGGGTTATCACAGCGCGCGAGGAAGGTGGCTCCCCATCGTTGAGCGAGATAGCCACCTGGCGCGTGGATGCCCGCCGAGACGTCATCGCCCGTTGGGCTACGCGGCTGGAGAGGCCTAGGCACGGTGTGGAGACCGTTGAGGCCCTCCGGCCCGTACTGATAGAGTGGATGGAGCGGCGGCACGGAGTCCTCACCTTTCGGCTGGTGCAGGTATTGACGGGGCACGGGTGTTTCGGGTTGTACCTGCACAGGGTCGTGTATAGGGAGTGGACTCCGGCCTGCCACCACTGCAGGAGTGACGAGGACACGGCGCAACACACGCTGGAGGTGTGTCCGGGATGGGAGCGGCAGCGCCGTGACCTCGTCGCTGTCATCGGTGCCGACCTGACGCTGCCGGCCGTCGCGAGAGCGATGGTCGACAGCATCAGGAACTGGGACGCGGTCGCCGCCTTCTGCGAGGCTGTCATCTCGCAGAAGGAAGCGGCGGAACGGGCAAGGGAGGATTCCCGCGCCCCGGGCCGCCGCCAGCGGCCGGGGCGGCGCAGGCGCGAATACCTGCGCCTGATGCCGCCCTAACCGAGGCTTCGGGTGATCGGACCGGGGAATTGTCCGGTCACCCGACGTGAGGCCACCGCGTGAGGGCGACGCCCCGACGGCGAAATCTGTCGGGGCGTCGACGAGAGGAACCCGCGAGGGTGAACCGCCGGGCGGGCCACCGAAGTTAAAAATCGGGTCCCGGTGACCCGCTCGCACGGCGAAGAGAGAGGAGTTTTTACGGTGGGTCTATGGGGTCACGCGCCGCCTTTTCCGTCACCCCGGACCGATTTGGCGGGGCGAGACTAATCCATAGTCCACCAAAAAAAAAAAAAAAAAAAAAAAAAAAAGGTTACATTTTTTAGTACTGGCAAACAGAAATTTTCTAAATTAACAGTCATTCTGCCTGGTTTTTGGTCGAATTTGATCGAGATCGATTAGTTTTGGCTAGACCAACTATATACTAACATTTCTGGACGACCATCTCCCCAGGAACACCTGGAACAAAAATATACATATTAATATTGACTTAGAATATTTTTCAATAAAAACAATATCACTCCAGCTCACCTGGTGACGCTGATCCATAGCTGACCGCCGTGCTGACACTTGTTGTTAGCGCGCCATTTATCCACCTACCTTCAAACTCATTAACTCCCCGATCTGACCAATAGTTTTCAGGAAATCTCGACATTTCCTTGGCAAAACAGCAATTTTTTCAAAAATTTTATAGTCATCCCAAGTTTTCTGGAAATTTTAGTATCAAACCAGTTCCGGGTTTCAAGTTGAGGTTATAGCCCGCGACGAGGCGGTTCTCTGGACACCCCACACGTGGGCCTACGAAGCCTCCTTCCCGGATTTTGTCCACCCCGCAACCCCAATTTTTCGACTTTATACACCAACATCTTATTTTGGGTACATACAGCTCCCGAAACCCGATATTTACACCCGAAATTTTTTCACCACCAAATAGCCCAATAAAAGACGAAAGTCTGAGTACCTCATTTTGAGGTCCTCCTGGCACGGGAACGGTACGGGACTCCAATTGCTGCACCCCAGTCGATCAATTTTTAACGCTTTACGCCCAACCGAGGTTACATTTTTTAGTACTGGCAAACAGAAATTTTCTAAATTAACAGTCATTCTGCCTGGTTTTTGGTCGAATTTGATCGAGATCGATTAGTTTTGGCTAGACCAACTATATACTAACATTTCTGGACGACCATCTCCCCAGGAACACCTGGAACAAAAATATACATATTAATATTGACTTAGAATATTTTTCAATAAAAACAATATCACTCCAGCTCACCTGGTGACGCTGATCCATAGCTGACCGCCGTGCTGACACTTGTTGTTAGCGCGCCATTTATCCACCTACCTTCAAACTCATTAACTCCCCGATCTGACCAATAGTTTTCAGGAAATCTCGACATTTCCTTGGCAAAACAGCAATTTTTTCAAAAATTTTATAGTCATCCCAAGTTTTCTGGAAATTTTAGTATCAAACCAGTTCCGGGTTTCAAGTTGAGGTTATAGCCCGCGACGAGGCGGTTCTCTGGACACCCCACACGTGGGCCTACGAAGCCTCCTTCCCGGATTTTGTCCACCCCGCAACCCCAATTTTTCGACTTTATACACCAACATCTTATTTTGGGTACATACAGCTCCCGAAACCCGATATTTACACCCGAAATTTTTTCACCACCAAATAGCCCAATAAAAGACGAAAGTCTGAGTACCTCATTTTGAGGTCCTCCTGGCACGGGAACGGTACGGGACTCCAATTGCTGCACCCCAGTCGATCAATTTTTAACGCTTTACGCCCAACCGAGGTTACATTTTTTAGTACTGGCAAACAGAAATTTTCTAAATTAACAGTCATTCTGCCTGGTTTTTGGTCGAATTTGATCGAGATCGATTAGTTTTGGCTAGACCAACTATATACTAACATTTCTGGACGACCATCTCCCCAGGAACACCTGGAACAAAAATATACATATTAATATTGACTTAGAATATTTTTCAATAAAAACAATATCACTCCAGCTCACCTGGTGACGCTGATCCATAGCTGACCGCCGTGCTGACACTTGTTGTTAGCGCGCCATTTATCCACCTACCTTCAAACTCATTAACTCCCCGATCTGACCAATAGTTTTCAGGAAATCTCGACATTTCCTTGGCAAAACAGCAATTTTTTCAAAAATTTTATAGTCATCCCAAGTTTTCTGGAAATTTTAGTATCAAACCAGTTCCGGGTTTCAAGTTGAGGTTATAGCCCGCGACGAGGCGGTTCTCTGGACACCCCACACGTGGGCCTACGAAGCCTCCTTCCCGGATTTTGTCCACCCCGCAACCCCAATTTTTCGACTTTATACACCAACATCTTATTTTGGGTACATACAGCTCCCGAAACCCGATATTTACACCCGAAATTTTTTCACCACCAAATAGCCCAATAAAAGACGAAAGTCTGAGTACCTCATTTTGAGGTCCTCCTGGCACGGGAACGGTACGGGACTCCAATTGCTGCACCCCAGTCGATCAATTTTTAACGCTTTACGCCCAACCGAGGTTACATTTTTTTTTTTTTTTTTGTTTTTTTTTTTTTTTTTTTTTTTTTTTTTTTTTTTTTTTTTTTTTTTTTTTTTTTTTTTTTTAGTAGGACTCGGAAATCACCCAGAATCTTAAGTTCTGGCGTGCGGCGAGAAGATGCATGGCAGATGGGTTGTTCTGTTCTTAGCACGCTCCAGCCAGGGTACCGGCTGCCCCCCTGGTTGGTAAATGTAGGCTTGCCCGGGTAAAGGGATCTCTGCCCGGGTCGACGTAATGTATCTCCCATTCTCGTGGGATTCATAATGGATACGCAAAATTTAAATACTTTAAAAACCGACGGGGATCGTAGTGATCCTCACCCCAAGGCCCGGTCAAGCCGATCAAAAACTGACCAAGACGACGCCTCGTCCTCAGGACTTGAGGCGTCCGCCGAGGGCCCGGCACAAACCGTGGAGGCCCAGAAGAAGAAGAGGAGGTCGCCTCGAAAGTCTCGGGGCAACGGCCTGAGCCACAAAAGGCGGCTGGAGGAGCGGCGAGCGCGCAGGGAGGCTGCCGCCGCTGAAGAGAAGAAGGACGGTAGACTCGCAGCAGAGCCGTCGACGGACGAGAGCGATAGCGATGTCGCAGAGCCGTCCGAAGACGAGGGCGGCGGATCTACCGTCAGAATGGACGAGGGCGGTGATATTCCCGCAGGGCCGTCCAAAAAGGACAGTGGGTCGGCTGGTGAAGGCCCCACTAGGTCGTCGGCGCGTCTAGCAGCAAAGACGCCGCCGGCGACCGCGACTAAGAAGGAGGAGGCCCTCCCCTCGCAGGTGCGAAAGCGCCCCCTGAGTAAGGGAGGCAGCTCGAGCGCCGAAACCGAGGGGAGCGTGGCCAACATGCCTCCACCCAAGATCCAGGCCTCCCGAAGAGGGCGAGGGACCTCGGTCATGGAAAGGGCGGCGGCGGTCGCTGTCCGCGCCGGCGAGGCCACGGATCTGCAGGCCGAAAATGTCCGCCTTAGAGGCGAGATGTCAGGCCTGCGGACCCGAAACCGGAACCTGGGCGACATGCTGGCGGAAATGCGTCGCGCAAACCGCCAGCTGTTGATAGACGTGGCCGACCTCAAGGCGCAGGTGGCGCTGTTTGTGTCACCCGCGCCAGCCGCGCTATCGGCCAGGGCCGGATACTCGGCGGCCGCTGCGGCGCCAAAGCCGCCTCGCGCTGCGGCGCCGACGACGTTGGGTGATGGCGTCAGCGTCACACCCATCCCCGCGGCGAGGAAGACGCCTGCCGCCGCGAAGCGCGCGCCGCCGGCTGACGCTGGCGCGGTCACCGCGGTGAAACTCCCTGTTCCCGTGGTGAGGTTGACGCCTCTCCCCGCGGACCGCTTGCCGCCGGCTAGCGCCCCTGCGGCGCCAAAGCCGCCAGGCGCCGCGGAGCGGGCCCCTGGAGGGGCTCAGCCGACCCCGACGCTGGAGGTGGGAGGCTTGTCGGACGAGGCCCTCGCCAAAATCATCAACGCAGTTGGCAAACTCGTTGATGCGCGTGTGGCCGTTCTGGAGGCAAGACTGCCTCCAGAACCACGTGTCCGGCCGCCCCTAGCCGCGGATAAGCGGCCGCATGTGGCACCAGCCCCCGCCCCGCTGCCTTGTCAGGGTGGCCGCGTGGGGAGCTACGCCGCGGCCGCGGCCGGGCCTAAGCCCAAAGGCCCCGGCCCAGCTCCGAAGGGACCCGCCCTGAGGAGGAAGACGGCTCCGGCTCCTGCCGGACCGCTGAAGTCGCCCGCAACAACACCGCCGGCGACGACCAGCGAGGCCGCGACGAGGCCTTCCGCGTCCGGCACGACTGCCGTACCCGAACAGGGTTGGCAGGTAGCCGAACGCGACAGAAGGAGTCGCGGCCAAAGGAGGAGAGCGGAGGCCAAGCGCGCCGCTGAGGTCCCCGCTCCTCAGGCAGGAGCCGGACGGAAGAAGAGACCGCGCAAGGGGCTCAAGTCGCCGAAGACGGCCGCAGTGGTGATCACTGTGCTGCCCGAGGCGGCCGAGAAGGGCCTCAGCTACGAGGCCGTCTTGAGGAAGGCCCGGCGGGAGCTAGACGTCTCCGATATTGGAGGCGTCGAAGCCAGGACCCGCAAGGCCCGGACGGGGGCTCGAATTCTCGAGTTCCCAGGGGCCGAGGGCGCCAAGACGGCCGACAGCGTGGCCGAGAAGCTGCGAGGTTTATTCGCCGTGGAGGGTGGCATCAAGATCGCCAGGCCCGTCAAGTGCGCCGAAATGCGCATTTCGGGTTTGGACGATTCGGTGACGGTGGAAGACATCCGGGAGGCTATTGCCTCGAAAACCGGGTGTCCCATAGACACCGTCCGGATCGGTGCCATTCGTCCCGGTCCGGGTGGCGTAGGTGCTGCCTGGGCGCAGTGCCCGGTGGAGTCGGTCAGGCAACTGGCCGGCTCAGGCAGGCTCCTCGTGGGCTGGAGCTCGGCGCGGGTAACCGTGCTTGAGCACCGGCCCGCGAGGTGCTACAAGTGCATGGCGGTCGGACACACTCGACCGACGTGCACTAATTGCTTCGACTGCGGCGGATTGTGTTTCCGCTGCGGTCAGACCGGGCACGTGGCGGCATCTTGCGCCGCCCCGCCCCACTGCCCCGCGTGTGCGGCGGGCAATAAGCCCGCCAAGCACCGCATGGGCTCTGGGGCGTGCAAACCTCCAGCTTCGGCCCCAAAGGCGCGGGGCGGCCCTACGACCACGGCCGCTCCCGCTCCTAGCGCGGTCCGATCGCCCGCTGGCGAGGAGGTCATGGACACAACCCGATAATGGGTACACCAGCCATGCACCTCCTCCTGCAGGCCAACACCAACCACTCCGCCGGAGCGCAGGATCTCCTCCTGCAATCCATGGCGGAGTGGTCGATTGGTGCAGCCGTAGTCGCGGAACCGTACGCCGTGCCTGATCGCCCCAATTGGGTGGTCAGTCGAAACGGTACTGCGGCAATCGTCGTCTCAACGCAGCGGCACTTCCCGTCCTTGTCCCTTTTGGATAGGGGCGAGGAATTTGTCGCGGCGGAGTGGGGAGGGGTCACGCTCTACAGCGTATACCTCTCCCCCACTAGGAGGATGGACGATTTCGGGGCCTCACTCACCACCTTGGAGGCCTCGATACGGCGACTGGCACCGGGCCTCGTCCTGGTTCTGGGGGACTTCAACGCCAAATCCACGGCGTGGGGCTCCCCTATGACGGACGACCGCGGGCGGGCGGTCAACGAGTGGGCGGCTTCACTGGGCCTCTGTGTTCTGAACAGAGGCTCGGTGAACACGTGTGTGCGGCGGCAGGGCGGGTCGATAGTGGACTTGTCGTTCGCTAGCCCCGCTGTCGCGCCACGGGTGAGGGACTGGAGTGTCCTGGAGGAGGCGGAGACCCTGTCGGACCACCGGTACATCCGGATGGAGGTCTCCCCCCGGGAACCCGGTAGGGGTCACAGGGCGGACGGAGCTCCCGCGTTTCCGCGGTGGGCTGTGGGTCGTCTTGACAGGGATCTACTGGCGGAGGCGGCCATTGTCAGTACGTGGCTGTCCTCACCACCCCCAGCAGACGGAGTGGACGCTGAGGCTGTCCGCATTCGCAGTGCGTTAACGCAGATCTGCGATGCGGCCATGCCCAGAGTGCGGCGGCGTCCGCCTCCGGGGCAGGGGGTCTACTGGTGGTCCCCAAGACTGGCGGACCTTCGTGCGGCGTGTATCAGTGCCCGAAGGTCCTACACCCGCAGCCGGCGGCGTCACCGCGACGTCGAGCGGGAGGGCCAGCTGTACGAGGCGTACCGCAGTGCGCGGACTGCCTTTCGGCTGGCCATCCGAGCCGCCAAGGGCGCGAGTTGGCAGGAGATGCTGGACGGTCTCGACCGTGACCCCTGGGGTCGCCCATATCGCGCGGCGCTGAACAAGCTTCGCGCGCGGCCCCCCCCCCTCACCGAGACCCTCCAGCCCGACTTCCTTCGTGGGGTGGTCGAGGAGCTGTTTCCACGGCAGTCGGAACACACGCCCCCGGTCATGGCTCCGCCAGATCAGGACCGGGAGGCCGACGACGACGAGAGTGTTCCGCCCGTGACGGAGTCGGAAGTGGGGGCGGCCGTGGCGAAGATTCGTTCCGCCACCACGGCCCCCGGCCCGGACGGAATTCCAGTCCGGGTGCTGACGTCGCTCCTCGAGCACTTCGAGCCTCGCCTCAGGCAGCTGTTCAACGCCTGTCTGACGTCTGGACGGTTCCCTGAGTGCTGGAAGGAAGGGAGGTTGGTTCTCCTGCCAAAGCCGGGACGGTCCCCGGATTTGCCGTCGGCCTACAGGCCCATCGTGCTCCTCGACGATGTGGGTAAGCTGCTGGAGCGTGTGCTCGCTGCCCGCATCGTCCGACACCTGGAGGAGGTGGGGCCCGATCTGTCGGACGCTCAGTATGGGTTTCGGAGGGGGCGTTCGACCATCGGGGCCCTATTACGCCTGAGGCAGGCGGCCGCGGAGGCCGTCGCCGGGAAGGGAGTGCTGTTGGCGGTGTCGTTGGACATCGCCAACGCATTCAATAGTCTGCCATTCGGCTGCATCAGGGAGGCGCTCCGGTTCCATGGAGTGCCCCTGTACCTCAGGCGGCTGGTGGCAGACTATTTGGAGGGCCGCAGTATCCTCTGCGCGGGTCCCGCAGGGGACATTGTGCGGACGCCCATGTCGTGCGGCGTTCCACAGGGGTCGGTTCTGGGGCCGACCCTGTGGGACATCGGGTACGACTGGGCGTTGAGAGGGAGTCTCCCCCCCGGGCTGAGCTTGGTGTGCTACGCTGACGACACGCTCGTCACAGCCCGGGGCAGGACACTCGAAGAGGCGGCGAGCCTGGCCACTCTCGGCACCGAGGAGATGGTCAGGCGGATCGAGGCGCTGGGGCTCAGGGTGGCCCTAAACAAGACGGAGGCCCTACTTTTCCATGGGCCCCGTGTGAGGCTACCCATCGGCGCCTCGATAGTGGTAAACTCCATCCACATCAGCATCCAGGCCCATATGAGGTACTTGGGTCTGGTGCTCGACGGGCGATGGTGGTTCCGGGAGCATTTCCGACAGATTGCTCCCCGGCTTGTCGGCGCGGCGTCCGCCCTTTCTCGTCTCATGCCGAATGTGGGCGGACCCAGTTTTGAGGCCCGACGGCTGTATGCGGGGGTCATCCGCTCGATGGCCATGTACGGCGCACCCGTGTGGGCGAGGGCTCTGAACGCCCAGCTCAGGGCGGTTCTGTGGAGGCCACAGAGAGCCATGGCGGTCAGAGCCATTCGCGGGTACCGCACGGTGTCGACAGAGGCGGCGTGCCTGTTGGCCGGGACACCCCCGTGGGACCTAGAGGCGGAGATGCTCTCCGACCTCTACCGGCGGGTTATCACAGCGCGCGAGGAAGGTGGCTCCCCATCGTTGAGCGAGATAGCCACCTGGCGCGTGGATGCCCGCCGAGACGTCATCGCCCGTTGGGCTACGCGGCTGGAGAGGCCTAGGCACGGTGTGGAGACCGTTGAGGCCCTCCGGCCCGTACTGATAGAGTGGATGGAGCGGCGGCACGGAGTCCTCACCTTTCGGCTGGTGCAGGTATTGACGGGGCACGGGTGTTTCGGGTTGTACCTGCACAGGGTCGTGTATAGGGAGTGGACTCCGGCCTGCCACCACTGCAGGAGTGACGAGGACACGGCGCAACACACGCTGGAGGTGTGTCCGGGATGGGAGCGGCAGCGCCGTGACCTCGTCGCTGTCATCGGTGCCGACCTGACGCTGCCGGCCGTCGCGAGAGCGATGGTCGACAGCATCAGGAACTGGGACGCGGTCGCCGCCTTCTGCGAGGCTGTCATCTCGCAGAAGGAAGCGGCGGAACGGGCAAGGGAGGATTCCCGCGCCCCGGGCCGCCGCCAGCGGCCGGGGCGGCGCAGGCGCGAATACCTGCGCCTGATGCCGCCCTAACCGAGGCTTCGGGTGATCGGACCGGGGAATTGTCCGGTCACCCGACGTGAGGCCACCGCGTGAGGGCGACGCCCCGACGGCGAAATCTGTTGGGGCGTCGACGAGAGGAACCCGCGAGGGTGAACCGCCGGGCGGGCCACCGAAGTTAAAAATCGGGTCCCGGTGACCCGCTCGCACGGCGAAGAGAGAGGAGTTTTACGGTGGGTCTATGGGGTCACGCGCCGCCTTTTCCGTCACCCCGGACCGATTTGGCGGGGCGAGACTAATCCATAGTCCACCAAAAAAAAAAAAAAAAAAAAAAAAAAAAAAAAAAAAAAAAGGTTACCTATATAGCACATTTTTTAGTACTGGCAAACAGAAATTTTCTAAATTAACAGTCATTCTGCCTGGTTTTTGGTCGAATTTGATCGAGATCGATTAGTTTTGGCTAGACCAACTATATACTAACATTTCTGGACGACCATCTCCCCAGGAACACCTGGAACAAAAATATACATATTAATATTGACTTAGAATATTTTTCAATAAAAACAATATCACTCCAGCTCACCTGGTGACGCTGATCCATAGCTGACCGCCGTGCTGACACTTGTTGTTAGCGCGCCATTTATCCACCTACCTTCAAACTCATTAACTCCCCGATCTGACCAATAGTTTTCAGGAAATCTCGACATTTCCTTGGCAAAACAGCAATTTTTTCAAAAATTTTATAGTCATCCCAAGTTTTCTGGAAATTTTAGTATCAAACCAGTTCCGGGTTTCAAGTTGAGGTTATAGCCCGCGACGAGGCGGTTCTCTGGACACCCCACACGTGGGCCTACGAAGCCTCCTTCCCGGATTTTGTCCACCCCGCAACCCCAATTTTTCGACTTTATACACCAACATCTTATTTTGGGTACATACAGCTCCCGAAACCCGATATTTACACCCGAAATTTTTTCACCACCAAATAGCCCAATAAAAGACGAAAGTCTGAGTACCTCATTTTGAGGTCCTCCTGGCACGGGAACGGTACGGGACTCCAATTGCTGCACCCCAGTCGATCAATTTTTAACGCTTTACGCCCAACCGAGGTTACCTATATAGCACATTTTTTAGTACTGGCAAACAGAAATTTTCTAAATTAACAGTCATTCTGCCTGGTTTTTGGTCGAATTTGATCGAGATCGATTAGTTTTGGCTAGACCAACTATATACTAACATTTCTGGACGACCATCTCCCCAGGAACACCTGGAACAAAAATATACATATTAATATTGACTTAGAATATTTTTCAATAAAAACAATATCACTCCAGCTCACCTGGTGACGCTGATCCATAGCTGACCGCCGTGCTGACACTTGTTGTTAGCGCGCCATTTATCCACCTACCTTCAAACTCATTAACTCCCCGATCTGACCAATAGTTTTCAGGAAATCTCGACATTTCCTTGGCAAAACAGCAATTTTTTCAAAAATTTTATAGTCATCCCAAGTTTTCTGGAAATTTTAGTATCAAACCAGTTCCGGGTTTCAAGTTGAGGTTATAGCCCGCGACGAGGCGGTTCTCTGGACACCCCACACGTGGGCCTACGAAGCCTCCTTCCCGGATTTTGTCCACCCCGCAACCCCAATTTTTCGACTTTATACACCAACATCTTATTTTGGGTACATACAGCTCCCGAAACCCGATATTTACACCCGAAATTTTTTCACCACCAAATAGCCCAATAAAAGACGAAAGTCTGAGTACCTCATTTTGAGGTCCTCCTGGCACGGGAACGGTACGGGACTCCAATTGCTGCACCCCAGTCGATCAATTTTTAACGCTTTACGCCTTTTTTTTTTTTTTTTTTTTTTTTTTTTTGTGTCTGTCTTTTAACTGTTAGCCGCAGATGGCTGTTACAGCTTAACCCGGACTATGGGTGAGCGCTGAGGGCTCTCAACCCGGTAAAATTTTAAGCGACAACGCCCGAGGGCTCACCCTGTGGTGAACGGACCTCGGCTCGGGGCGTCGCTGATAGCAAAGTGGGCGTGCCCACGTTTGAGTTTAGGACTTTTACGCGTCGCAACTTACGACCTCGGCGGCGAGGTCGGAAGCGCGGATATTTATGTGTTGTGGCCGCGCGGGCCGTGTAGGCTCTTTCTTGAGCGATTGTAATTGAATCGTCAGAGTCGGTCAGTACATGTCGAGGACGTCTGATCACGGATATTTTTGATGGGACATAGTTAGCCGCCCCAACCACTAATTGGTTGGGGTGTGTCATGGCAGAGTCAATGAACCTCTGGGAGCACCGCTTCATGTATTGCCTGATGGTCGGCAATTCGAGGTCGATGTGAAGGTCGACGTTTCGAATGAACCACGGTGCCCCCGTGGCTCGACGCATGAACCGGTTTTGTAGTGTTTGTAACCTGCGGATCCTTGGTGGATTAACGTGTGCGAACACTACGCTGGCATAGGTCATAATAGGCCGTATGCAGGCAGTGTATAATCTGACCTTGTTCTTCAAGGACATTTTGGATTTAGCGTTTAATAAGCAATGAAGGCGGCCCATCACAAAGGCGGCACGCGCGCGAACTTGCCTTATGTGTGGTATGAAGGTGAGTCGATTGTCTAGGGTCACTCCTAGGTATTTAGCTTGCCTGCACCAAGTGACAGGCTTATTAAATAATCTGAGGCGAGGGATGTCTTCCGGAGAGCAGATGCGGGCAGATCGTTTAGTGAACATGACCGCCTGACTCTTCTCGGGATTGATTTCTATTCTCCATTTCCTATACCAATTGGCAAGGGCGGTAACCGCTTTCTGGAGTGTCTTAACTACGGTTGTCGGGGTATTACCTGCACAGAAGAGTGCGGTATCATCGGCGTAGAGAGCCGTGTGTACGCGAGTGAATACGGGTAAATCGCTAGTGTATAGCGTGAAGAGGTACGGAGAGAGGACCGATCCCTGAGGGACGCCGGCCTTGAGAGGGTGGGAGGTCGACAACGCCCCTTCCACCCTGTAGCGAAAGCTGCGATGACTCAGATAGTCATGTATTATTAGAATTAAATATTCAGGGATTTTTAAAGTATATAATTTGTAAATTAGGCCCTCATGCCATACTTTGTCGAACGCTTTCGCTACGTCTAGGAATAATACACCAGTGTATCTGCCCCTTACGAACTGACCACTTGTGTATTCAACTAATCTATATACCTGTTGTACACAGCTGTGCTGCGTACGAAAACCGAATTGTGTGTTAGGCACGAGGTTGTTGGCCTCGGCGAAGGTGCGTAACCTACTGAGTACTATACGTTCGTATAGTTTACCTAAGCTGCTTAGTAGGCTGATAGGGCGATAACTACTAGGTTCGGTACGTTTCTTGCCGGGTTTGTGGATTCCGATTACCACGGCCTCTTTCCACTGTGAAGGAAAGATGTTATAAGTGAGGGCTGCGTTAAAAATACTACACAGTATTAATATTAGGTGGGCGGGGAATAATTTAATGACTCTATTTGTTAATCCGTCCGAACCTGGGGCTTTCCTAGCTTGTAAGCCCTTGACTAGCGACTCGACCTCGTCGGTGGACACTGCTGGAATAGGTTGATCGTGACTGTCGTTTATTTGCGATCGCGAAAAAGTGGTACGACGGACCACTTCGGTGTTGATGTGGTGGTGGTGTACCGCGTCTTGGTCGTATAGTGTACTCGGCGTACATTGAAGCTCCAGACTGTCGGCCAGACATTCCGACTTGTCGTCGTCCATGAATGCCGGCGGTTGGTTGGGTCGGTTGAGAGGGGGAAGTGTGGACACTATATCCTTTTTGAGAGAGCGGGAAATCTGCCAGAAGGCTGTGTGCGAAGGCACTAGCTCTTCTAGTGTGGCGTCCCATTTGCTCTGTCTGAAGTTACTAATTTCGAGTTTGACCTTCCTTTGGAGGTGCCGCAGGCGTTTGCGGTTGTCCTCGGTAGGATATCGGTCGTACGCGCGGGTCGCGGCGTTCTTTTGTCTTAACAGCTCACGTACGTCGGCCGGCAAGGGCCCTCTACGATCACTCGTATCGGGTACTCGCCGCGAGCAGCCGTCAATTAACGACTGCACGTGTTCTGTGAACGAATCGATCGCCTGGGAGGTCTCTTCCTTGGACCTAATGTCCTTCGGAATTTGATCAAGGTGTACCGATGTGGTCGTCTGTAGATTTCTCTTCAGTCGAACCCAATCGGTGGTCAGCCTTGTCGTTACGTTGTTTTGGCCTGAGGGGCCTGGGGTGGGGGAGGCGAATTCCAGAGTCACCGGACGGTGATCTGAGTCTAATTCGTGATGTACTTCTATTAAACATAAACGTAAATTTATGTTTTTGAGTAGTACTATATCTAATATGTCTGGCGTGTGCGAGACGATGTACGGGAAGTGCGTCGGCTCTAATGGCCCTATGACGTCAAACCCTAATCTGTCTGCGTATAACTCTAGAGCCTTGCCCCTCTTGTTGGAACTGAGACAGTTCCATGAGGTGTTCTTGGCGTTAAGGTCACCGCCAATGATGACGGCGCCGCCCAAGTCAAGCAAGGCTTTGAGATCGCTTTCTATGAGATGATTATCCGCTCCCCTAGGGGAGAGATAGGCTGAGACTATTGTGATTGGCTGATGGCCGGTGAGGGCTAGGCAGCATACGGATGCTTCAATGTGCGCCATAGGGGGCGGATCCACAGGCGTGCAGTGCAACGATTTCTTATAGTATATGAGAGTTCCCCCCAGTCGCCCGGTAGTCCTATCATTACGAACTATATTATAATTCGCAATTTTAGGGTCCCGGTTGAAAGGTTTAAGGAACGTCTCCTGTACCAAAAGAATGTCGAGCTGATGTTCCCTTAGGAATGTACCTACTTCATCCCTCTGTTTGAACAGGCTATTGGCGTTGAATGTTCCTAACTTGAGGTGTCGTGGTTTGACTCTACCGCTAGGATGTGAATCCATTTTTAGTTGATTTTTAGAGTGCCCAGCCTTTCGAGCGTGGGAGCGAATCTGATGGCGATATTGAGGAGGGCGAGGGCATCTCCCTCGTTCCTCCTCATTTCCGCTGCTATTTCGCGGATCTCCGCGTAGTTTATTTGAGCCGCGAGGTTTAGCACAAGGGCTAGCTCCGGGTCTATGCCCTGTGGGGTTTTAGGGAGCGCGTTGCTCACTGCTCTAACCGGCGGTGTCGCGGGTTTGTTGATTTTAATGCCCATAAGGGGCTTAGGGTGGCCTCCGGTAGGCTTGTTATGCCCAACGGTTGGCGGGGGAGCTGTTGATGTCACCTGCCTAGTGGGGGGGGACATGGGGGGCTGCCTTTGCGGGAGGGCGGGGAAGGCCTCCTTAGTGATAGCTAAGGGGCGGTTCCATGCGTTTACGGTGGGGAGGGGGGCGGGCACGAAGGCCTTGTTATAGTAACGCGCCCTGCTTTGTTGCGGGGGCGTTCTTCGCGGGGCTCTTGGGCAACCGCGATAGTTGGCCGGGTGGCCTGCTTCTCCACACAGGACGCACGAGGGCGGCTCTGTGCAGAGTGTGTGGTCTTTGGGCCGTTCGCACTCCGAGGTGTGATGGTCACCCAGACACTTCACACATCTCGGACGGGCGAAGCAGTTATTGGACGTGTGTCCATATAACTGGCATTTGTGGCATTGCGCCAAGTTGCCGGTCTTGTAGGGGGGCTCTACCGAAACCCCGGAGAGGCCACACACTTTTGTGACGCGGTAGATGCCTTTACCCTCTGGGGTGTTGGCGAGGCAAACAAGGACCATGTTCAAGGCCATACGGCCCTTACCGCGGACCATGCGGTGGACCTCTTTAACTGGAAGATCTTGGGCCTTGAGGGACTCGAGGATCTCCTCAGTGCCGATCTCCCTTGGGATATTGCGCACTACGGCGCGAAGTAACTTTGCCTCTGGCATAGTGTATGTATGATAGGGGATACGCTGTTCCCCTAGCATCTTGGACAGGGCGCGGTGATCGTCTGTGGTGCAGACGTCAACCCTTATCCCTTGCGGCGTTGATTTGGCCGTCTTGTAATTGACATGGTGCGTGTAGCACCATGAGGAAATGGCAATCCATTTCTCCTTATCCCTGATATACAGGGGGGGAGGAGATGGAGCCTTTGGGGTGTTTTTGGAAGGGGCCGAAGTGGCATTTGGGGTCTGGGTGGCGACCTTAGGGGTCGGTGCGACCAAAGGGGTCGTAGTAGCCTTGGTGGCTAGGGAGGATGGCGTTATCGGCGCTGGTGGCACCGGTGAGGCCGGGGAGTCGGGGATCGGGACTGTCTCATTTTGAGACGTGACTTTGATGGCCTTGGCGGCCTTATTTTTAATGGCCTTTCGGCGTTTACGGGATGTCGCCTCTTGGAATTCACCATCATTTGGCGAATCTTCGGCGTCGGAGGAGGTAGTGGAAGAGGAGCGGGCCGTGGCGGAATCCGCTTCGGTTTCCGTCTCCGTTTCCATTTCAGTATCATCCTCGTCCCCGCTTTCGGGGGTGATGGTCATGGCTGGGGATGCTGGGCGAGATTGACTTCGGTCCGGTGCGCGGTCACCGTACCTTTGGACGATTATCGCCCACATATATTCGTCCGCGAGAATATCGTCAAAACCTACCTTGTCCATTTTTAATTGAAAAATTAAAAATAGATAGGTAGGTGCGGCTGTCTGCCTATGCTAATTGCGCATAAATTGTCTCCTAGCTGGCCCTACCACACCGGGGGGAGAACCCGGAGGTGTGTGATTATGTTCCCTCCCAACCGGGATAGGTCGGGAGGATGTGCTTAATAATAAGGTGTACCCTAAGCTTGTATCCGTTCGCCGATCTTAATGTGCGAAACGGTTCCTAACTGCCCAAGTGCAGGGGTGGTATGTGCCCTTTCGGGCAGGCACACCCAAACTCAGCACCCAGGAATGGATGTAAGGATCGGAGGGGTTGGTATAGGCGATACCTAGGGCCGACTAGGGGCAAACCCCAAGGCCGGCTGTTCTAGGCCCGTCCGTTTGTTTTGCCGATCCCTGAGGGGGACCGGCAGGCGAGTCGGGGCCTCGCCCACTCGGCTTGGTTAGCACCGTTAGGTTTCCACCGAGGACCAATATAAAAATTGGATTTACCCTTATGGGGTCACTTGACTTTTATCTGAATAATAATAGAAAAATATTCTCCTTCCTGTAACGGCTTTGTGCCGAGCAGTAAGGAGAATATGTGAGACAAACAATTTGCCTTGAAAAAGACGGTTTGGTCGTCCACTCGATGTCCGTAGCGAAGTCCGTAGCGACGATTGGGCGAAAGCGCGCGAAACACTCGTGAGCGGGGAACGCGAAACGGCGGCACGTGTGCACGCCAGAACGGACCAACGCAGTATGACGCTTTACGCCCAACCGAGGTTACCTATATAGCACATTTTTTAGTACTGGCAAACAGAAATTTTCTAAATTAACAGTCATTCTGCCTGGTTTTTGGTCGAATTTGATCGAGATCGATTAGTTTTGGCTAGACCAACTATATACTAACATTTCTGGACGACCATCTCCCCAGGAACACCTGGAACAAAAATATACATATTAATATTGACTTAGAATATTTTTCAATAAAAACAATATCACTCCAGCTCACCTGGTGACGCTGATCCATAGCTGACCGCCGTGCTGACACTTGTTGTTAGCGCGCCATTTATCCACCTACCTTCAAACTCATTAACTCCCCGATCTGACCAATAGTTTTCAGGAAATCTCGACATTTCCTTGGCAAAACAGCAATTTTTTCAAAAATTTTATAGTCATCCCAAGTTTTCTGGAAATTTTAGTATCAAACCAGTTCCGGGTTTCAAGTTGAGGTTATAGCCCGCGACGAGGCGGTTCTCTGGACACCCCACACGTGGGCCTACGAAGCCTCCTTCCCGGATTTTGTCCACCCCGCAACCCCAATTTTTCGACTTTATACACCAACATCTTATTTTGGGTACATACAGCTCCCGAAACCCGATATTTACACCCGAAATTTTTTCACCACCAAATAGCCCAATAAAAGACGAAAGTCTGAGTACCTCATTTTGAGGTCCTCCTGGCACGGGAACGGTACGGGACTCCAATTGCTGCACCCCAGTCGATCAATTTTTAACGCTTTACGCCCAACCGAGGTTACATTTTTTAGTACTGGCAAACAGAAATTTTCTAAATTAACAGTCATTCTGCCTGGTTTTTGGTCGAATTTGATCGAGATCGATTAGTTTTGGCTAGACCAACTATATACTAACATTTCTGGACGACCATCTCCCCAGGAACACCTGGAACAAAAATATACATATTAATATTGACTTAGAATATTTTTCAATAAAAACAATATCACTCCAGCTCACCTGGTGACGCTGATCCATAGCTGACCGCCGTGCTGACACTTGTTGTTAGCGCGCCATTTATCCACCTACCTTCAAACTCATTAACTCCCCGATCTGACCAATAGTTTTCAGGAAATCTCGACATTTCCTTGGCAAAACAGCAATTTTTTCAAAAATTTTATAGTCATCCCAAGTTTTCTGGAAATTTTAGTATCAAACCAGTTCCGGGTTTCAAGTTGAGGTTATAGCCCGCGACGAGGCGGTTCTCTGGACACCCCACACGTGGGCCTACGAAGCCTCCTTCCCGGATTTTGTCCACCCCGCAACCCCAATTTTTCGACTTTATACACCAACATCTTATTTTGGGTACATACAGCTCCCGAAACCCGATATTTACACCCGAAATTTTTTCACCACCAAATAGCCCAATAAAAGACGAAAGTCTGAGTACCTCATTTTGAGGTCCTCCTGGCACGGGAACGGTACGGGACTCCAATTGCTGCACCCCAGTCGATCAATTTTTAACGCTTTACGCCCAACCGAGGTTACATTTTTTAGTACTGGCAAACAGAAATTTTCTAAATTAACAGTCATTCTGCCTGGTTTTTGGTCGAATTTGATCGAGATCGATTAGTTTTGGCTAGACCAACTATATACTAACATTTCTGGACGACCATCTCCCCAGGAACACCTGGAACAAAAATATACATATTAATATTGACTTAGAATATTTTTCAATAAAAACAATATCACTCCAGCTCACCTGGTGACGCTGATCCATAGCTGACCGCCGTGCTGACACTTGTTGTTAGCGCGCCATTTATCCACCTACCTTCAAACTCATTAACTCCCCGATCTGACCAATAGTTTTCAGGAAATCTCGACATTTCCTTGGCAAAACAGCAATTTTTTCAAAAATTTTATAGTCATCCCAAGTTTTCTGGAAATTTTAGTATCAAACCAGTTCCGGGTTTCAAGTTGAGGTTATAGCCCGCGACGAGGCGGTTCTCTGGACACCCCACACGTGGGCCTACGAAGCCTCCTTCCCGGATTTTGTCCACCCCGCAACCCCAATTTTTCGACTTTATACACCAACATCTTATTTTGGGTACATACAGCTCCCGAAACCCGATATTTACACCCGAAATTTTTTCACCACCAAATAGCCCAATAAAAGACGAAAGTCTGAGTACCTCATTTTGAGGTCCTCCTGGCACGGGAACGGTACGGGACTCCAATTGCTGCACCCCAGTCGATCAATTTTTAACGCTTTACGAGCACATTTTTTAGTACTGGCAAACAGAAATTTTCTAAATTAACAGTCATTCTGCCTGGTTTTTGGTCGAATTTGATCGAGATCGATTAGTTTTGGCTAGACCAACTATATACTAACATTTCTGGACGACCATCTCCCCAGGAACACCTGGAACAAAAATATACATATTAATATTGACTTAGAATATTTTTCAATAAAAACAATATCACTCCAGCTCACCTGGTGACGCTGATCCATAGCTGACCGCCGTGCTGACACTTGTTGTTAGCGCGCCATTTATCCACCTACCTTCAAACTCATTAACTCCCCGATCTGACCAATAGTTTTCAGGAAATCTCGACATTTCCTTGGCAAAACAGCAATTTTTTCAAAAATTTTATAGTCATCCCAAGTTTTCTGGAAATTTTAGTATCAAACCAGTTCCGGGTTTCAAGTTGAGGTTATAGCCCGCGACGAGGCGGTTCTCTGGACACCCCACACGTGGGCCTACGAAGCCTCCTTCCCGGATTTTGTCCACCCCGCAACCCCAATTTTTCGACTTTATACACCAACATCTTATTTTGGGTACATACAGCTCCCGAAACCCGATATTTACACCCGAAATTTTTTCACCACCAAATAGCCCAATAAAAGACGAAAGTCTGAGTACCTCATTTTGAGGTCCTCCTGGCACGGGAACGGTACGGGACTCCAATTGCTGCACCCCAGTCGATCAATTTTTAACGCTTTACGCCCAACCGAGGTTACATTTTTTAGTACTGGCAAACAGAAATTTTCTAAATTAACAGTCATTCTGCCTGGTTTTTGGTCGAATTTGATCGAGATCGATTAGTTTTGGCTAGACCAACTATATACTAACATTTCTGGACGACCATCTCCCCAGGAACACCTGGAACAAAAATATACATATTAATATTGACTTAGAATATTTTTCAATAAAAACAATATCACTCCAGCTCACCTGGTGACGCTGATCCATAGCTGACCGCCGTGCTGACACTTGTTGTTAGCGCGCCATTTATCCACCTACCTTCAAACTCATTAACTCCCCGATCTGACCAATAGTTTTCAGGAAATCTCGACATTTCCTTGGCAAAACAGCAATTTTTTCAAAAATTTTATAGTCATCCCAAGTTTTCTGGAAATTTTAGTATCAAACCAGTTCCGGGTTTCAAGTTGAGGTTATAGCCCGCGACGAGGCGGTTCTCTGGACACCCCACACGTGGGCCTACGAAGCCTCCTTCCCGGATTTTGTCCACCCCGCAACCCCAATTTTTCGACTTTATACACCAACATCTTATTTTGGGTACATACAGCTCCCGAAACCCGATATTTACACCCGAAATTTTTTCACCACCAAATAGCCCAATAAAAGACGAAAGTCTGAGTACCTCATTTTGAGGTCCTCCTGGCACGGGAACGGTACGGGACACCAATTGCTGCACCCCAGTCGATCAATTTTTAACGCTTTACGCCCAACCGAGGTTACCTATATAGGGGGTACGATGTCAGAAACCTCCACGCGGTGTACCCTGGGTGCGGACGGCGGTCCCCAGTTCTTCTGTTGTACTGTCGTCCGTAGCGAATATCTGGCGCTTCGCTCCTAGCCTTCTATCCGTAGAAGGTGACCGGACGCGAATCCGCGACGGGCTCAGTCACTCATTCATTTGAGGGCTGGGCAGGCATGTTCCACCGCCACCGTCGTCAAATCGTAAACCTGATTCTTTGCTTGTCTTAGTTTCAGGAACGAGGGTCTTGGCTTAACCGCCCGGACCGCGAGGAAGACAACCTCTATAAAGAATTTCGAATGTACATTCGAATTCGGAAATCACCCATAATCTTAAGTTTTGGCGTGCGGCGAGAAGATGCATGGCAGATGGGTTGTTCTGTTCTTAGCACGCTCCAGCCAGGGTACCGGCTGCCCCCCTGGTTGGTAAATGTAGGCTTGCCCGGGTACAGGGATCTCTGCCCGGGTCGACGTAATAGTATCTCCCATACTCGTGGGTTTAACTATGGATACTCATTTCAATTTTAAAAGCTACGTGGATCATAGTGATTCCCACCTCAAGGCCCGGTCATGCCAACGGAAAACTGACCGAAACGACGCCTCGTCCTCGGGACTCGAGGCGTCCGCCGAGGGTCCGGCACAACACGCAGAGGCCCAAACAACATCGAAGCGGAGGTCGCCCAGGAGGAGCCGGGGGAAGACCTCCAGCTTCAAACGGCGTTTGGAGGAGCGGCGAGCGCGCAGAAAGGCTGCCGCCGCGGAAGCGAGGAAGGACGGCGGTAGAGCCGAAACGGAGCCGTCGACGGACGAGGGCGACAGCGATGTCGCAGAGCCGTCCGGAGAAGACGGGGGTGGCGGTTCTACCGCCAAAATGGACGAGGGCGGTGACATTCCCGCAGGGCCGTCCAAGAAGGATAGCAGGCCGGCTGTTGAAGCCCCTGCCAGGTCGTCAGCGCGTCTTGTGGCAAAGAGCCCGGCGCCGACAGCGACAACGCTGACGACCAAGGAGAAGGCCCTCCCCTCGCAGAGGAAGCGCCGCCTGAGTAAGGGTGGCAGCTCGGGTGCCGACTCTGAAGGGAGCGTGGCCAACATGCCGCCACCTAAGGTCGCCTCCCGAAGAGGGCGAGGGGCCTCGGGAGAGGAAAGGGCGGCGGCGGTTGCTGCCCGCGCCAACGGCGACCCCCCCGACCTGCGGGCCGAAAATGCCCGCCTTAATGGCGAGATGTCCGCCATTCGGACCCGGAACCGGCAGTTGGGGGATATGCTGGCGGGGATGCGGCGGGCAAACCGCCAGTTATTAAAGGACGTGGCCGACCTAAAGGCGCAAATGGCGCTGCTCGCGCCGCCTGCGCCAGTTGCGCCACCGGCCAAGGCCGGCCACTCAGCGGCCGCTGCAGCGCCAAAGCCGCCTCGCGCCGCGGTGCCGACGACGTTGGGCACTGGTGTGACGGTAACACCCGTGCCCATGGCGAGAAAGACGCCAGCCGCTGCGAAGCGCGCGTCGCTGGCTGGCGCTGGCCCAGCCGCCGCGGCAAAACTCGTCCCCGTGGTGAGGATGACGCCTCTCGCTGCGGACCGCATGCCGCCGGCTAGCGTCCCTGCGGCGCCAAAGCCGCCAGACGCTGCGGAACGGGCCCCCGAAGAGGCCCAGCCGACCCCGATACTTGCGGTGGGAGGCCTACCGGACGAGGCCCTGCGCCAAATCATCGACGCAGTCGGAAAACTCGTCGATGCGCGCATGGCCGTTCTGGAGGCAAGGTTGCCTCCAGAACCACGTGTCCGGCCGCCTCTCGCCGCGGACAAGCGGCCGCATGTGGCATCAGCCCCCGCCCCGCTGCCTTGTCAGGGTGGCCGCGTGGGGGGCAGCTACGCCACGGCCGCGGCGGCGCCCAAGCCCAAGGGGCCCGCGCCAAAGCCAAGGAAGAGGACGGTACCGGCTCCTGCCGGACCGCAGTCATCGTCGGCAACAACACCGCTGGCGACGACCAGCGCGTCAACGACTGCGCCTTCCGCGCCTGTCGCGCCTGCTGCGCCCGAGGGTTGGCAGGTGGCCGAGCGCGACCGGAAGAGTCGCGGTCAGAGGAGGAGAGCGGAGGCCAAGCGCGCCGCTGAGGTCCCCGCTCCCGCTCCACAGGCAGGAGCCGGTAAGAAGAAGAGGCCGCGCAAGGGGCTCAAGTCGCCGAAGACAGCCGCAGTGGTGATCACTGTGCTGCCTGAGGCGGCTGAGAAGGGCCTCAGCTACGAGGCCGTCTTGAGGAAGGCCCGGCGGGAGCTAGACGTCTCCGATATTGGAGGCGTCGAAGCCAGGACCCGCAAGGGCCGGACAGGGGCTCGAATCCTCGAGTTCCCCGGGGCCGAGGGCTCCAAGACGGCCGACAGCGTAGCTGACAAGCTGCGAGGTTTGTTTGCCGAGGAGGGTGGCATCAGGATCGCCAGGCCCGTCAAGTGCGCCGAAATGCGCATCGCGGGTCTGGACGACTCCGTGACGGTGGAAGACATCCGGGAGGCTATTGCCTCGAGAACCGGGTGTCCCATAGACACCGTCCGGGTTGGTGTCATCCGCCCCGGTCCGGGCGGCGTAGGTGCCGCCTGGGCGCAGTGCCCGGTGGAGTCGGTCAGGCAACTGGCCGGCTCAGGCAGGCTCCTCGTGGGCTGGAGCTCGGCGCGGGTGACCGTGCTTGAGCACCGGCCTGCGAGGTGCTATAAGTGCATGGCGGTCGGACATACTCGACCGACGTGCACTAATTGCTTCGACTGCGGCGGACTGTGTTTCCGCTGCGGTCAAACCGGGCACGTGGCGGCATCTTGCGCCGCCCCGCCCCACTGCCCCGCGTGTGCGGCGGGCAATAAGCCCGCCAAGCACCGCATGGGCTCTGGGGCGTGCAAACCTCCAGCTTCGGCCCCAAAGGGGCGGGGCGGCCCTCCGACCACGGCCGCTCCCGCTCCTAGCGCGGTCCGATCGCCCGCCGGCGAGGGGGAGGTCATGGATACAGCCCGTTAATGGCTACACCATCCATGTACCACCTCTTGCAAGCCAACACCAACCACTCCGCCGGTGCGCAGGACTTACTCCTGCAATCCATGGCGGAGTGGTCGATTGGTGCAGCCGTAGTCGCGGAACCGTACTGCGTGCCTGATCGCCCCAATTGGGTGGTCAGCCGAAACGGTACTGCGGCAATCGTCGTCTCTACGCAGCGGCACTTCCCGTCCTTGTCTCTTTTGGATAGGGGCGAGGAATTTGTCGCGGCGGAGTGGGGAGGGGTCACGCTCTACAGCGTATACCTCTCCCCTACCAGGAGAATGGACGATTTCAGGGCCTCCCTCACCAACTTGGAGGCCTCGATACGGCGACTGGCACCGGGCCTCGTCCTGGTTCTGGGGGACTTCAACGCCAAATCCACGGCGTGGGGGTCCCCTATGACGGACGACCGCGGGCGGGCAGTCATCGAGTGGGCGGCTTCACTGGGCCTCTGTGTTCTTAACAGGGGCTCAGTGAACACGTGTGTGCGGCAGCAGGGCGGGTCGATAGTGGACTTGTCGTTCGCTAGCCCCGCTGTCGCACCACGGGTGAGGAACTGGAGTGTCCTGGAGGAGGCGGAGACCCTATCGGACCACCGGTACATCCGGATGGAGGTCTCCCCTCTCCGGGACCCCGGTAGGGGTCACAGGGCGGACGGAGCTCCCGCGTTTCCGCGGTGGGCTGTGGGTCGTCTTGACAGGGACCTACTGGCGGAGGCGGCCATCGTTCACACGTGGCTGTCCTCACCGCCCCCAGCGGACGGGGTGGACGCCGAGGCTGTCCGCATCCGCAGTGCGTTAACGCAGATCTGCGATGCGGCCATGCCCAGAGTGCGGCGGCGTCTACCTCCGAGGCAGGGGGTCTACTGGTGGTCCCCAAGATTGGCGGACCTTCGTGCGGCATGTATCAGAGCCCGAAGGTCCTACACCCGCAGCCGGCGGCGTCACCGCGACGCTGAGCGGGAGGGCCAGCTGTACGAGGCGTACCGCGATGCGCGGACGGCCTTTCGGCTGGCCATCCGAGCCGCCAAGGGTGCGAGTTGGCAGGAGATGCTGGACGGTCTCGACCGTGACCTCTGGGGTCGCCCGTATCGCGCGTCGCTGAATAAGCTTCGCGCGCAGGGCCCCCCCCTCACCGAGACCCTCCAGCCCGACTTCCTCTGTAGGGTGGTCGAGGAGCTGTTTCCACGGCAGTCGGAACACACGCCCCCGGTCATGGCCTCGCCAGAACAAGACCGGGAGGCTGACGACGAGAGTGTTCCGCCCGTGACGGAGACGGAAGTGGGAGCAGCTGTGGCGCGGATTCGTTCCGCGACCACGGCCCCCGGCCCGGACGGAATACCAGTCCGGGTGCTGACGTCGCTCCTCGAGCACCTCGAGCCTCGCCTCAGGCAGCTGTACAACGCCTGTTTGGCGTCTGGACGGTTCCCTGAGTGCTGGAAGGAGGGGAGGTTGGTTCTCCTGCCAAAACCGGGACGGCCCCCGGATTCGCCGTCGGCCTACAGGCCCATCGTGCTCCTCGACGATGTGGGTAAGCTGCTGGAGCGCATCCTCGCTGCCCGCATCGTCCAGCACCTGGAGGAGGTGGGGCCCGATCTGTCGGACGCTCAATTCGGTTTTAGAAGGGGGCGTTCGACCATCGGGGCCCTGCAACGACTGAGGCAGACGGCCGCGGAGGCTGTCACCGGCGGGGGAGTGCTGTTGGCGGTGTCGCTGGACATCGCCAACGCATTCAATAGTCTGCCATTCAGCTGCATCAGGGAGGCGCTCCGATTTCATGGGGTGCCCTTGTACCTGAGGCGGCTGGTGGCGGACTATTTGGAGGGGCGCAGTGTCCTCTGCGCGAGTCCCGCAGGGGACATTGTGCGGACGTCCATGTCGTGCGGCGTTCCACAGGGGTCGGTTCTGGGGCCGACTCTGTGGGACATCGGGTACGACTGGGCGTTGAGAGGGAGTCTCCCCCCCGGGCTGAGCGTGATATGCTACGCTGACGATACGCTCGTCACAGCCCGGGGCAGGACACTCGAAGAGGCGGCGAGCCTGGCCACTCTCGGCACCGAGGAGATGGTCGGGCGAATCGAGGCGCTGGGGCTCAGGGTGGCCCTAAATAAGACGGAGGCCCTATTGTTTCATGGGCCACGCGTAAGGCCGCCAATCGGCGTCTCGCTAGTCGTCAACTCCGTCCACATCAGCATCCAGGCCCATATGAAGTACTTGGGTCTGGTGCTCGACGGGCGATGGTGGTTCCGGGAGCATTTTCGCCAAATTGCTCCCCGGCTGGTCGGCGCGGCGTCCGCCCTTTCGCAGCTCATGCCGAACGTGGGCGGACCCAGCTTCGAGGGCCGACGGCTGTATGCGGGGGTGATCCGTTCTATGGCCATGTACGGCGCACCCGTGTGGGCGAGGGCTCTGAACGCCCAGCTCAGGGCTGTTCTGTGGAGACCCCAGAGAGTCATGGCGGTCAGAGCCATTCGCGGGTACCGCACGGTATCGACCGAGGCGGCATGCCTAATGGCCGGGACACCCCCGTGGGACCTAGAGGCGGAGATGCTCTCCGACCTCTACCGGCGGGTGACCTCACTGCGCGACGAAGGTGGCTCCCCATCGCTGAGCGAGATAGCCACCTGGCGCGAGGACGCCCGCCGAGACGTCATCGCCCGTTGGGCTACGCGGCTGGAGAGGCCTAGACACGGTGTCGTCACCGTCGAGGCTCTCCGGCCCGTACTGACGGAGTGGATGGAGCGGCGGCACGGAGTCCTCTCCTTTCGACTGGTGCAGGTGTTGTCGGGGCACGGATGCTTCGGCTCGTACCTGCACACGGTCGCACATAGGGAGTGGACTTCGTTCTGCCACCATTGCAGCAGTGACGAGGACACGGCGCAACACACGCTGGAGGCGTGTCCGGGCTTTGACCGGCAGCGCCGTGACCTCGTCGCTGTTATCGGTGCCGACCTGACGCTGCCGGCTGTCGCGAGAGCGATGGTCGACAGCGTCAGGAACTGGGACGCGGTCGCCGCCTTCTGCGAGGCTGTCATCTCGCAGAAGGAGGCGGCGGAACGAGTCCGGGAGGAATCCCGCGACCCGGGCCGCCGTCAGCGGCCGGGGCGGCGCAGGCGCGAATACCTGCGCCTGATGCCGCCCTAACCGAGGCCTCGGGTGATCGGACCGGGGAATTGTCCGGTCACCCGACGTGAGGCCACCGCGTGAGGGCGACGCCCCGACGGCGAAATCTGTCGGGGCGTCGACGAGAGGAACCCGCGAGGGTAAACCGCCGGGCGGGCCACCGAAGTTAAAATCGAGTACCGGTGGTCCGCTCGCACGGCGAAGAGAGAAGGTTTTACGGTGGGTCTATGGGGTCACGCGCCGCCTTTCCGTCACCCCGGACCGATTCAGCGGGGCGAGACGCACCCATAGCCCACCAATAAAAAAAAAAAAAAAAAAAAAAAAAAAAAAAAAAAAAAAAGGTTACCTATATAGCACATTTTTTAGTACTGGCAAACAGAAATTTTCTAAATTAACAGTCATTCTGCCTGGTTTTTGGTCGAATTTGATCGAGATCGATTAGTTTTGGCTAGACCAACTATATACTAACATTTCTGGACGACCATCTCCCCAGGAACACCTGGAACAAAAATATACATATTAATATTGACTTAGAATATTTTTCAATAAAAACAATATCACTCCAGCTCACCTGGTGACGCTGATCCATAGCTGACCGCCGTGCTGACACTTGTTGTTAGCGCGCCATTTATCCACCTACCTTCAAACTCATTAACTCCCCGATCTGACCAATAGTTTTCAGGAAATCTCGACATTTCCTTGGCAAAACAGCAATTTTTTCAAAAATTTTATAGTCATCCCAAGTTTTCTGGAAATTTTAGTATCAAACCAGTTCCGGGTTTCAAGTTGAGGTTATAGCCCGCGACGAGGCGGTTCTCTGGACACCCCACACGTGGGCCTACGAAGCCTCCTTCCCGGATTTTGTCCACCCCGCAACCCCAATTTTTCGACTTTATACACCAACATCTTATTTTGGGTACATACAGCTCCCGAAACCCGATATTTACACCCGAAATTTTTTCACCACCAAATAGCCCAATAAAAGACGAAAGTCTGAGTACCTCATTTTGAGGTCCTCCTGGCACGGGAACGGTACGGGACTCCAATTGCTGCACCCCAGTCGATCAATTTTTAACGCTTTACGCCCAACCGAGGTTACATTTTTTTTTTTTTTTTTTTTTTTTTTTTTTTTTTTTTTTTTTTTTTTTTTTAGTGGGGTACTATCCCAGAAACCTCCACGCGGTGTACCCTGGGTGCGGGCGGCGGTCCCCAGTTCTTCTGTTGTACTGTCGTCCGTAGCGAATATCTGCGCGATTTCGCTCCTTGCTCTACTACAGTCGTAGTAGAGGGTATAGGACGCGAAATATTGGGACGGGCTCAGTCACTCATTCATTTGAGGGCTGGGCAGGCACATGCCACCGCCCACACATCGTAAACCTGGTATCTTGCTTCAAGACACGTTGTCTTGAGGCGTAGTATCAGGAGCGAGGGTCTTGGCTTAACCGCCCGGACCGCGAGGAAGACAACCTCTATAAAGAGTTCGAAGTAACATTCGGACTCGGAAATCACCCAGAATCTTAAGTTCTGGCGTGCGGCGAGAAGATGCATGGCAGATGGGTTGTTCTGTCGTTAGCACGCTCCAGCCAGGGTACCGGCTGACCCCCTGGTTGGTAAATGTAGGCTTGCCCGGGTAAAGGGATCTCTGCCCGGGTCGACGTTGTGTATCTCCCCTACTCGTGGGAATCATATGGATACCTTAAAATTAAATACATTTACCGACGGGAATCCCTGTGATTCTCACACCACGGCCTTGTCAAGCCAAAGAAAAACTGACAACGACGCCTCGTCCTCAGGACTTGAGGCGTCCGCCGAGGGCCCGGCACAAATCGTGGAGGCCCAGAAGAAGAAGAGGAGGTCGCCCAGAAAGACTCGGGGCAACGGCCTGAGCCACAAGAGGCGGCTGGAGGAGCGGCGAGCGCGCAGGGAGGCTGCCGCCGCTGAAGAGAAGAAGGACGGTAGACTCGTAGCAGAGCCGTCGACGGACGAGGGCGACAGCGATGTCGCAGAGCCGTCCGAAGACGAGGGCGGCGGATCTACCGTCAGAATGGACGAGGGCGGTGATATTCCCGCAGGGCCGTCCAGAAAAGACAGTGGGTCGGCTGGTGAAGGCCCCACTAGGTCGTCGGCGCGTCTAGCAGCAAAGACGCCGCCGGCGACCGCGACTAAGAAGGAGGAGGCCCTCCCCTCGCAGGTGCGAAAGCGCCCCCTGAGTAAGGGAGGCAGCTCGAGCGCCGAAACCGAGGGGAGCGTGGCCAACATGCCTCCACCAAAAATCCAGGCCTCCCGAAGAGGGCGAGGGACCTTGGCTGTAGAAAGGGCGGCGGCGGTCGCTGTCCGCGCCGGTCACGCCACGGATCTGCAGGCCGAAAATGTCCGCCTTAGAGGCGAGATGTCAGGCCTGCGGACCCGAAACAGGAACCTGGGCGACATGCTGGCGGAGATGCGTCGGGCAAACCGCCAGTTGCTGATCGACGTGGCCGACCTCAAGGCGCAGGTGGCGCTGTTCGTGTCGCCTGCGCCACCAGCCAAGACCGGCTACTCAGCGGCCGCTGCGGCGCCAGAGCCGCCTCGCGCTGCGGCGCCGACGACGTTCGGTGATGGCGTCACCGTCACACCCGTCCCCGCGGCGAGGAAGACGCCTGCCGCCGCGAGGCGCGCGCCGCCGGCTGACGCTGGCGCAGTCGCCGCGGCGAAGCTCCCTGTCCCGGTGGTGAGGTTGACGCCTCTCCCCGCGGACCGCTTGCCGCCGTCTAGTGCCCCTGCGGCGCCAAAGCCGCCAGGCGCCGTAGAACGGGCCCCTGAGGAGGCTCAGCCGACCCCGTTTGAGGTGGGAGGCATATCGGACGAGGCCCTCGCCAATATCATCGGCGCAGTGGGCAAGCTCGTCGATGCGCGCTTCGCCGTTCTGGAGGCGAGGTTGCCTCCAGAACCACGCGTCCGACCACCTCTCGCCGCGGACAAGCGGCCGCATGTGGCACCAGCCCCCGCCCCGCTGCCTTGTCAGGGTGGCCGCGTGGGGAGCTACGCCGCGGCCGCGGCCGGGCCTAAGCCCAAAGGCCCCGGCCCAGCTCCGAAGGGACCCGCCCTGAGGAGGAAGACGGCTCCGGCTCCTGCCGGACCGCTGAAGTCGCCCGCAACAACACCGCCGGCGACGACCAGCGAGGCCGCGACGAGGCCTTCCGCGTCCGGCACGACTGCCGTACCCGAACAGGGTTGGCAGGTGGCCGAACGCGACAGAAGGAGTCGCGGCCAAAGGAGGAGAGCGGAGGCCAAGCGCGCCGCTGAGGTCCCCGCTCCACAGGCAGGAGCCGGAAAGAAGAAGAGACCGCGCAAGGGGCTCAAGTCGCCGAAGACGGCCGCAGTGGTGATCACTGTGCTGCCCGAGGCGGCCGAGAAGGGCCTCAGCTACGAGGCCGTCTTGAGGAAGGCCCGGCGGGAGCTAGACGTCTCCGATATTGGAGGCGTCGAAGCCAGGACCCGCAAGGCCCGTACGGGGGCTCGAATTCTCGAGTTCCCAGGGGCCGAGGGCGCCAAGACGGCCGACAGCGTGGCCGAGAAGTTGAGAGGTTTGTTCGCCGAGGAGGGTGGCATCAAGATCGCCAGGCCCGTCAAGTGCGCCGAAATGCGCATTTCGGGTTTGGACGATTCAGTGACGGTGGAAGACATCCGGGAGGCTATTGCCTCGAAAACCGGGTGTCCCATAGACACCGTCCGGGTCGGTGCCATTCGTCCCGGTCCGGGTGGCGTAGGTGCTGCCTGGGCGCAGTGCCCGGTGGAGTCGGTCAGGCAACTGGCCGGCTCAGGCAGGCTCCTCGTGGGCTGGAGCTCGGCGCGGGTAACCGTGCTTGAGCACCGGCCTGCGAGGTGCTACAAGTGCATGGCGGTCGGACACACTCGACCGACGTGCACTAATTGCTTCGACTGCGGCGGATTGTGTTTCCGCTGCGGTCAGACCGGGCACGTGGCGGCATCTTGCGCCGCCCCGCCCCACTGCCCCGCGTGTGCGGCGGGCAATAAGCCCGCCAAGCACCGCATGGGCTCTGGGGCGTGCAAGCCTCCAACTTCGGCCCCAAAGGCGCGGGGCGGCCCTACGACCACGGCCGCTCCCGCTCCTAGCGCGGTCCGATCGCCCGCTGGCGAGGAGGTCATGGATACAACCCGATAATGGGTACACCATCCATGCACCTCCTCCTGCAGGCCAACACCAACCACTCCGCCGGAGCGCAGGATCTCCTCCTGCAATCCATGGCGGAGTGGTCGATTGGTGCAGCCGTAGTCGCGGAACCGTACGCCGTGCCTGATCGCCCCAATTGGGTGGTCAGTCGAAACGGTACCGCGGCAATCGTCGTCTCAACGCAGCGGCACTTCCCGTCCTTGTCCCTTTTGGATAGGGGCGAGGAATTTGTCGCGGCGGAGTGGGGAGGGGTCACGCTCTACAGCGTATACCTCTCCCCCACTAGGAGGATGGACGATTTCGGGGCCTCACTCACCACCTTGGAGGCCTCGATACGGCGACTGGCACCGGGCCTCGTCCTGGTTCTGGGGGACTTTAACGCCAAATCCACGGCGTGGGGGTCCCCTACGACGGACGACCGCGGGCGGGCGGTCAACGAGTGGGCGGCTTCACTGGGCCTCTGTGTTCTGAACAGAGGCTCGGTGAACACGTGCGTGCGGCGGCAGGGCGGGTCGATAGTGGACTTGTCGTTCGCTAGCCCCGCTGTCGCGCCACGGGTGAGGAACTGGAGTGTCCTGGAGGAGGCGGAGACCCTGTCGGACCACCGGTACATCCGGATGGAGGTCTCCCCCCGGGAACCCGGTAGGGGTCACAGGGCGGACGGAGCTCCCGCGTTTCCGCGGTGGGCTGTGGGTCGTCTTGATAGGGATCTACTGGCGGAGGCGGCCATTGTCAGCACGTGGCTGTCCTCACCACCCCCAGCGGACGGAGTGGACGCTGAGGCTGTCCGCATTCGCAGTGCGTTAACGCAGATCTGCGATGCGGCCATGCCCAGAGTGCGGCGGCGTCCACCTCCGAGGCAGGGGGTCTACTGGTGGTCCCCAAGACTGGCGGACCTTCGTGCGGCGTGTATCAGTGCCCGAAGGTCCTACACCCGCAGCCGGCGGCGTCACCGCGACGTCGAGCGGGAGGGCCAGCTGTACGAGGCGTACCGCAGTGCGCGGACTGCCTTTCGGCTGGCTATCCGTGCCGCCAAGGGCGCGAGTTGGCAGGAGATGCTGGACGGTCTCGACCGTGACCCCTGGGGTCGCCCATATCGCGCGGCGCTGAACAAGCTTCGCGCGCGGGCCCCCCCCCTCACCGAGACCCTCCAGCCCGACTTCCTTCGTAGGGTGGTCGAGGAGCTGTTTCCACGGCAGTCGGAACACACGCCCCCGGTCATGGCTCCGCCAGATCAGGACCGGGAGGCCGACGACGACGAGAGTGTTCCGCCCGTGACGGAGTCGGAAGTGGGGGCGGCCGTGGCGAAGATCCGTTCCGCCACCACGGCCCCCGGCCCGGACGGAATTCCAGTCCGGGTGCTGACATCGCTCCTCGAGCACTTCGAGCCTCGCCTCAGGCAGCTGTTCAACGCCTGTCTGACGTCTGGACGGTTCCCTGAGTGCTGGAAGGAAGGGAGGTTGGTTCTCCTGCCAAAGCCGGGACGGTCCCCGGATTTGCCGTCGGCCTACAGGCCCATCGTGCTCCTCGACGATGTGGGTAAGCTGCTGGAGCGTGTGCTCGCTGCCCGCATCGTCCGACATCTGGAGGAGGTGGGGCCCGATCTGTCGGACGCTCAGTATGGGTTTCGGAGGGGGCGTTCGACCATCGGGGCCCTACTACGCCTGAGGCAGGCGGCCGCGGAGGCCGTCGCCGGGAAGGGAGTGCTGTTGGCGGTGTCGTTGGACATCGCCAACGCATTCAATAGTCTGCCATTCGGCTGCATCAGGGAGGCGCTCCGGTTCCATGGAGTGCCCCTGTACCTCAGGCGGCTGGTGGCGGACTATTTGGAGGGCCGCAGTATCCTCTGCGCGGGTCCCGCAGGGGACATTGTGCGGACGCCCATGTCGTGCGGCGTTCCACAGGGGTCGGTTCTGGGGCCGACCCTGTGGGACATCGGGTACGACTGGGCGTTGAGAGGGAGTCTCCCCCCCGGGCTGAGCTTGGTGTGCTACGCTGACGACACGCTCGTCACAGCCCGGGGCAGGACACTCGAAGAGGCGGCGAGCCTGGCCACTCTCGGCACCGAGGAGATGGTCAGGCGGATCGAGGCGCTGGGGCTCAGGGTGGCCCTAAACAAGACGGAGGCCCTACTTTTCCACGGGCCCCGTGTGAGGCTACCCATCGGCGCCTCGATAGTGGTAAACTCCATCCACATCAGCATCCAGGCCCATATGAGGTACTTGGGTCTGGTGCTCGACGGGCGATGGTGGTTCCGGGAGCATTTCCGACAGATTGCTCCCCGGCTTGTCGGCGCGGCGTCCGCCCTTTCTCGACTCATGCCGAACGTGGGCGGACCCAGTTTCGAGGGCCGACGGCTGTATGCGGGGGTCATCCGCTCGATGGCCATGTACGGCGCACCCGTGTGGGCGAGGGCTCTGAACGCCCAGCTCAGGGCGGTTCTGTGGAGGCCACAGAGAGCCATGGCGGTCAGAGCCATTCGCGGGTACCGCACGGTGTCGACAGAGGCGGCGTGCCTGTTGGCCGGGACACCCCCGTGGGACCTAGAGGCGGAGATGCTCTCCGACCTCTACCGGCGGGTTATCACAGCGCGCGAGGAAGGTGGCTCCCCATCGTTGAGCGAGATAGCCACCTGGCGCGTGGATGCCCGCCGAGACGTCATCGCCCGTTGGGCTACGCGGCTGGAGAGGCCTAGGCACGGTGTGGAGACCGTTGAGGCCCTCCGGCCCGTATTGATAGAGTGGATGGAGCGGCGGCACGGAGTCCTCACCTTTCGGCTGGTGCAGGTATTGACGGGGCACGGGTGTTTCGGGTTGTACCTGCACAGGGTCGTGTATAGGGAGTGGACTCCGGCCTGCCACCACTGCAGGAGTGACGAGGACACGGCGCAACACACGCTGGAGGTGTGTCCGGGATGGGAGCGGCAGCGCCGTGACCTCGTCGCTGTCATCGGTGCCGACCTGACGCTGCCGGCCGTCGCGAGGGCGATGGTCGACAGCATCAGGAACTGGGACGCGGTCGCCGCCTTCTGCGAGGCTGTCATCTCGCAGAAGGAAGCGGCGGAACGGGCAAGGGAGGATTCCCGCGCCCCGGGCCGCCGCCAGCGGCCGGGGCGGCGCAGGCGCGAATACCTGCGCCTGATGCCGCCCTAACCGAGGCTTCGGGTGATCGGACCGGGGAATTGTCCGGTCACCCGACGTGAGGCCACCGCGTGAGGGCGACGCCCCGACGGCGAAATCTGTCGGGGCGTCGACGAGAGGAACCCGCGAGGGTGAACCGCCGGGCGGGTCACCGAAGTTAAAAATCGGGTCCCGGTGACCCGCTCGCACGGCGAAGAAAGAGGAGTTTTTACGGTGGGTCTATGGGGTCACGCGCCGCCTTCTCCGTCACCCCGGACCGATTTGGCGGGGCGAGACTAATCCATAGTCCACCAAAAAAAAAAAAAAAAAAAAAAAGGTTACATTTTTTAGTACTGGCAAACAGAAATTTTCTAAATTAACAGTCATTCTGCCTGGTTTTTGGTCGAATTTGATCGAGATCGATTAGTTTTGGCTAGACCAACTATATACTAACATTTCTGGACGACCATCTCCCCAGGAACACCTGGAACAAAAATATACATATTAATATTGACTTAGAATATTTTTCAATAAAAACAATATCACTCCAGCTCACCTGGTGACGCTGATCCATAGCTGACCGCCGTGCTGACACTTGTTGTTAGCGCGCCATTTATCCACCTACCTTCAAACTCATTAACTCCCCGATCTGACCAATAGTTTTCAGGAAATCTCGACATTTCCTTGGCAAAACAGCAATTTTTTCAAAAATTTTATAGTCATCCCAAGTTTTCTGGAAATTTTAGTATCAAACCAGTTCCGGGTTTCAAGTTGAGGTTATAGCCCGCGACGAGGCGGTTCTCTGGACACCCCACACGTGGGCCTACGAAGCCTCCTTCCCGGATTTTGTCCACCCCGCAACCCCAATTTTTCGACTTTATACACCAACATCTTATTTTGGGTACATACAGCTCCCGAAACCCGATATTTACACCCGAAATTTTTTCACCACCAAATAGCCCAATAAAAGACGAAAGTCTGAGTACCTCATTTTGAGGTCCTCCTGGCACGGGAACGGTACGGGACTCCAATTGCTGCACCCCAGTCGATCAATTTTTAACGCTTTACGCCCAACCGAGGTTACATTTTTTAGTACTGGCAAACAGAAATTTTCTAAATTAACAGTCATTCTGCCTGGTTTTTGGTCGAATTTGATCGAGATCGATTAGTTTTGGCTAGACCAACTATATACTAACATTTCTGGACGACCATCTCCCCAGGAACACCTGGAACAAAAATATACATATTAATATTGACTTAGAATATTTTTCAATAAAAACAATATCACTCCAGCTCACCTGGTGACGCTGATCCATAGCTGACCGCCGTGCTGACACTTGTTGTTAGCGCGCCATTTATCCACCTACCTTCAAACTCATTAACTCCCCGATCTGACCAATAGTTTTCAGGAAATCTCGACATTTCCTTGGCAAAACAGCAATTTTTTCAAAAATTTTATAGTCATCCCAAGTTTTCTGGAAATTTTAGTATCAAACCAGTTCCGGGTTTCAAGTTGAGGTTATAGCCCGCGACGAGGCGGTTCTCTGGACACCCCACACGTGGGCCTACGAAGCCTCCTTCCCGGATTTTGTCCACCCCGCAACCCCAATTTTTCGACTTTATACACCAACATCTTATTTTGGGTACATACAGCTCCCGAAACCCGATATTTACACCCGAAATTTTTTCACCACCAAATAGCCCAATAAAAGACGAAAGTCTGAGTACCTCATTTTGAGGTCCTCCTGGCACGGGAACGGTACGGGACTCCAATTGCTGCACCCCAGTCGATCAATTTTTTTTTTTTTTTTTAACGCTTTACGCCCAACCGAGGTTACATTTTTTTTTTTTTTTTTTTTTTTTTTTTTTTTTTTTTTTTTTTTTTTTTTTTTTTTTTTTTTTTTTTTTAGTACAGGGGTACTATCCCAGAAACCTCCACGCGGTGTACCCTGGGTGCGGGCGGCGGTCCCCAGTTCTTCTGTTGTACTGTCGTCCGTAGCGAATATCTGCGCGATTTCGCTCCTTACTCTACTACAGTCGTAGTAGAGGGTATAGGACGCGAAATATTGGGACGGGCTCAGTCACTCATTCATTTGAGGGCTGGGCAGGCACATGCCACCGCCCACACATCGTAAACCTGGTATCTTGCTTCAAGACACGTTGTCTTGAGGCGTAGTATCAGGAGCGAGGGTCTTGGCTTAACCGCCCGGACCGCGAGGAAGACAACCTCTATAAAGAGTTCGAAGTAACATTCGAACTCGGAAATCACCCAGAATCTTAAGTTCTGGCGTGCGGCGAGAAGATGCATGGCAGATGGGTTGTTCTGTCGTTAGCACGCTCCAGCCAGGGTACCGGCTGACCCCCTGGTTGGTAAATGTAGGCTTGCCCGGGTAAAGGGATCTCTGCCCGGGTCGACGTTGTGTATCTCCCCTACTCGTGGGAATCTCATGGATACGAATTTAAAAATACCTTTTAACACCGACGGGAATCTGTGCGATTCTCACACCACGGCCTTGTCAAGCCAAAGAAAAACTGACAACGACGCCTCGTCCTCAGGACTTGAGGCGTCCGCCGAGGGCCCGGCACAAATCGTGGAGGCCCAGAAGAAGAAGAGGAGGTCGCCTCGAAAGTCTCGGGGCAACGGCCTGAGCCACAAAAGGCGGCTGGAGGAGCGGCGAGCGCGCAGGGAGGCTGCCGCCGCTGAAGAGAAGAAGGACGGTAGACTCGCAGCAGAGCCGTCGACGGACGAGGGCGACAGCGATGTCGCAGAGCCGTCCGAAGACGAGGGCGGCGGGTCCACCGTCAGAATGGACGAGGGCGGTGATATTCCCGCAGGGCCGTCCAAAAACGACAGCGGGTCGGCTGGTGAAGGCCCCACTAGGTCGTCGGCGCGTCTAGCAGCAAAGACGCCGCCGGCGACCGCGACTAAGAAGGAGGAGGCCCTCCCCTCGCAGGTGCGAAAGCGCCCCCTGAGTAAGGGAGGCAGCTCGAGCGCCGAAACCGAGGGGAGCGTGGCCAACATGCCTCCACCCAAGATCCAGGCCTCCCGAAGAGGGCGAGGGACCTCGGTCATGGAAAGGGCGGCGGCGGTCGCTGTCCGCGCCGGCGAGGCCACGGATCTGCAGGCCGAAAATGTCCGCCTTAGAGGCGAGATGTCAGGCCTGCGGACCCGAAATCGGAACCTGGGCGACATGCTGGCGGAAATGCGTCGGGCAAACCGCCAGCTGTTGATAGACGTGGCCGACCTCAAGGCGCAGGTGGCGCTGTTCGTGTCACCCGCGACAGCCGCGCCATCGGCCAGGGCCGGCTACTCGGCGGCCGCTGCGGCGCCAAAGCCGCCTCGCGCTGCGGCGCCGACGACGTTGGGTGATGGCGTCTCCGTCACACCCGTCCCCGCGGCGAGGAAGACGCCTGCCGCCGCGAAGCGCGCGTCGCCGGCTGACGCTGGCGCGGTCGCCGCGGCGAAACTCCCTGTCCCGGTGGTGAGGTTGACGCCTCTCCCCGCGGACCGCTTGCCGCCAGCTAGCGCCCCTGCGACGCCAAAGCCGCCAGGCGCCGCGGAGCGGGCCCCTGGAGGGGCTCAGCCGACCCCGACGCTGGAGGTGGGAGGCTTGTCGGACGAGGCCCTCGCCAAAATCATCAACGCAGTTGGCAAACTCGTTGATGCGCGTGTGGCCGTTCTGGAGGCAAGACTGCCTCCAGAACCACGTGTCCGGCCGCCTCTAGCCGCGGATAAGCGGCCGCATGTGGCACCAGCCCCCGCCCCGCTGCCTTGTCAGGGTGGCCGCGTGGGGAGTTACGCCGCGGCCGCGGCCGGGCCTAAGCCCAAAGGCCCCGGCCCAGCTCCGAAGGGACCCGCCCTGAGGAGGAAGACGGCTCCGGCTCCTGCCGGACCGCTGAAGTCGCCCGCAACAACACCGCCGGCGACGACCAGCGAGGCTGCGACGAGGCCTTCCGCGTCTGGCACGACTGCCGTACCCGAACAGGGTTGGCAGGTAGCCGAACGCGACAGAAGGAGTCGCGGCCAAAGGAGGAGAGCGGAGGCCAAGCGCGCCGCTGAGGTCCCCGCTCCACAGGCAGGAGCCGGACAGAAGAAGAGACCGCGCAAGGGGCTCAAGTCGCCGAAGACGGCCGCAGTGGTGATCACTGTGCTGCCCGAGGCGGCCGAGAAGGGCCTCAGCTACGAGGCCGTCTTGAGGAAGGCCCGGCGGGAGCTAGACGTCTCCGATATTGGAGGCGTCGAAGCCAGGACCCGCAAGGCCCGGACGGGGGCTCGAATTCTCGAGTTCCCAGGGGCCGAGGGCGCCAAGACGGCCGACAGCGTGGCCGAGAAGCTGAGAGGTTTGTTCGCCGAGGAGGGTGGCATCAAGATCGCCAGGCCCGTCAAGTGCGCCGAAATGCGCATTTCGGGTTTGGACGATTCGGTGACGGTGGAAGACATCCGGGAGGCTATTGCCTCGAAAACCGGGTGTCCCATAGACTCCGTCCGGGTCGGTGCCATTCGTCCCGGTCCGGGTGGCGTAGGTGCTGCCTGGGCGCAGTGCCCGGTGGAGTCGGTCAGGCAACTGGCCGGCTCAGGCAGGCTCCTCGTGGGCTGGAGCTCGGCGCGGGTAACCGTGCTTGAGCACCGGCCTGCGAGGTGCTACAAGTGCATGGCGGTCGGACACACTCGACCGACGTGCACTAATTGCTTCGACTGCGGCGGATTGTGTTTCCGCTGCGGTCAGACCGGGCACGTGGCGGCATCTTGCGCCGCCCCGCCCCACTGCCCCGCGTGTGCGGCGGGCAATAAGCCCGCCAAGCACCGCATGGGCTCTGGGGCGTGCAAACCTCCAGCTTCGGCCCCAAAGGCGCGGGGCGGCCCTACGACCACGGCCGCTCCCGCTCCTAGCGCGGTCCGATCGCCCGCTGGCGAGGAGGTCATGGATACAACCCGATAATGGGTACACCATCCATGCACCTCCTCCTGCAGGCCAACACCAACCACTCCGCCGGAGCGCAGGATCTCCTCCTGCAATCCATGGCGGAGTGGTCGATTGGTGCAGCCGTAGTCGCGGAACCGTACGCCGTGCCTGATCGCCCCAATTGGGTGGTCAGTCGAAACGGTACTGCGGCAATCGTCGTCTCAACGCAGCGGCACTTCCCGTCCTTGTCCCTTTTGGATAGGGGCGAGGAATTTGTCGCGGCGGAGTGGGGAGGGGTCACGCTCTACAGCGTATACCTCTCCCCCACTAGGAGGATGGACGATTTCGGGGCCTCACTCACCACCTTGGAGGCCTCGATACGGCGACTGGCACCGGGCCTCGTCCTGGTTCTGGGGGACTTTAACGCCAAATCCACGGCGTGGGGGTCCCCTGCGACGGACGACCGCGGGCGGGCGGTCAACGAGTGGGCGGCTTCACTGGGCCTCTGTGTTCTGAACAGAGGCTCGGTGAACACGTGTGTGCGGCGGCAGGGCGGGTCGATAGTGGACTTGTCGTTCGCTAGCCCCGCTGTCGCGCCACGGGTGAGGAACTGGAGTGTCCTGGAGGAGGCGGAGACCCTGTCAGACCACCGGTACATCCGGATGGAGGTCTCCCCCCGGGAACCCGGTAGGGGTCACAGGGCGGACGGAGCTCCCGCGTTTCCGCGGTGGGCTGTGGGTCGTCTTGACAGGGATCTACTGGCGGAGGCGGCCATTGTCAGCACGTGGCTGTCCTCACCACCCCCAGCGGACGGAGTGGACGCTGAGGCTGTCCGCATTCGCAGTGCGTTAACGCAGATCTGCGATGCGGCCATGCCCAGAGTGCGGCGGCGTCCGCCTCCGAGGCAGGGGGTCTACTGGTGGTCCCCAAGACTGGCGGACCTTCGTGCGGCGTGTATCAGTGCCCGAAGGTCCTACACCCGCAGCCGGCGGCGTCACCGCGACGTCGAGCGGGAGGGCCAGCTGTACGAGGCGTACCGCAGTGCGCGGACTGCCTTTCGGCTGGCCATCCGTGCCGCCAAGGGCGCGAGTTGGCAGGAGATGCTGGACGGTCTCGACCGTGACCCCTGGGGTCGCCCATATCGCGCGGCGCTGAACAAGCTTCGCGCGCGGGCCCCCCCCCTCACCGAGACCCTCCAGCCCGACTTCCTTCGTAGGGTGGTCGAGGAGCTGTTTCCACGGCAGTCGGAACACACGCCCCCGGTCATGGCTCCGCCAGATCAGGACCGGGAGGCCGACGACGACGAGAGTGTTCCGCCCGTGACGGAGTCGGAAGTGGGGGCGGCCGTGGCGAAGATTCGTTCCGCCACCACGGCCCCCGGCCCGGACGGAATTCCAGTCCGGGTGTTGACGTCGCTCCTCGAGCACTTCGAGCCTCGCCTCAGGCAGCTGTTCAACGCCTGTCTGACGTCTGGACGGTTCCCTGAGTGCTGGAAGGAAGGGAGGTTGGTTCTCCTGCCAAAGCCGGGACGGTCCCCGGATTTGCCGTCGGCCTACAGGCCCATCGTGCTCCTCGACGATGTGGGTAAGCTGCTGGAGCGTGTGCTCGCTGCCCGCATCGTCCGACACCTGGAGGAGGTGGGGCCCGATCTGTCGGACGCTCAGTATGGGTTTCGGAGGGGGCGTTCGACCATCGGGGCCCTATTACGCCTGAGGCAGGCGGCCGCGGAGGCCGTCGCCGGGAAGGGAGTGCTGTTGGCGGTGTCGTTGGACATCGCCAACGCATTCAATAGTCTGCCATTCGGCTGCATCAGGGAGGCGCTCCGGTTCCATGGAGTGCCCCTGTACCTCAGGCGGCTGGTGGCAGACTATTTGGAGGGCCGCAGTATCCTCTGCGCGGGTCCCGCAGGGGACATTGTGCGGACGCCCATGTCGTGCGGCGTTCCACAGGGGTCGGTTCTGGGGCCGACTCTGTGGGACATCGGGTACGACTGGGCGTTGAGAGGGAGTCTCCCCCCCGGGCTGAGCTTGGTGTGCTACGCTGACGACACGCTCGTCACAGCCCGGGGCAGGACACTCGAAGAGGCGGCGAGCCTGGCCACTCTCGGCACCGAGGAGATGGTCAGGCGGATCGAGGCGCTGGGGCTCAGGGTGGCCCTAAACAAGACGGAGGCCCTACTTTTCCATGGGCCCCGTGTGAGGCTGCCCATCGGCGCCTCGATAGTGGTAAACTCCATCCACATCAGCATCCAGGCCCATATGAGGTACTTGGGTCTGGTGCTCGACGGGCGATGGTGGTTCCGGGAGCATTTCCGACAGATTGCTCCCCGGCTTGTCGGCGCGGCGTCCGCCCTTTCTCGTCTCATGCCGAATGTGGGCGGACCCAGTTTTGAGGCCCGACGGCTGTATGCGGGGGTCATCCGCTCGATGGCCATGTACGGCGCACCCGTGTGGGCGAGGGCTCTGAACGCCCAGCTCAGGGCGGTTCTGTGGAGGCCACAGAGAGCCATGGCGGTCAGAGCCATTCGCGGGTACCGCACGGTGTCGACAGAGGCGGCGTGCCTGTTGGCCGGGACACCCCCGTGGGACCTAGAGGCGGAGATGCTCTCCGACCTCTACCGGCGGGTTATCACAGCGCGCGAGGAAGGTGGCTCCCCATCGTTGAGCGAGATAGCCACCTGGCGCGTGGATGCCCGCCGAGACGTCATCGCCCGTTGGGCTACGCGGCTGGAGAGGCCTAGGCACGGTGTGGAGACCGTTGAGGCCCTCCGGCCCGTACTGATAGAGTGGATGGAGCGGCGGCACGGAGTCCTCACCTTTCGGCTGGTGCAGGTATTGACGGGGCACGGGTGTTTCGGGTTGTACCTGCACAGGGTCGTGTATAGGGAGTGGACTCCGGCCTGCCACCACTGCAGGAGTGACGAGGACACGGCGCAACACACGCTGGAGGTGTGTCCGGGATGGGAGCGGCAGCGCCGTGACCTCGTCGCTGTCATCGGTGCCGACCTGACGCTGCCGGCCGTCGCGAGAGCGATGGTCGACAGCATCAGGAACTGGGACGCGGTCGCCGCCTTCTGCGAGGCTGTCATCTCGCAGAAGGAAGCGGCGGAACGGGCAAGGGAGGATTCCCGCGCCCCTGGCCGCCGCCAGCGGCCGGGGCGGCGCAGGCGCGAATACCTGCGCCTGATGCCGCCCTAACCGAGGCTTCGGGTGATCGGACCGGGGAATTGTCCGGTCACCCGACGTGAGGCCACCGCGTGAGGGCGACGCCCCGACTGCGAAATCTGTTGGGGCGTCGACGAGAGGAACCCGCGAGGGTGAACCGCCGGGCGGGCCACCGAAGTTAAAAATCGGGTCCCGGTGACCCGCTCGCACGGCGAAGAGAGAGGAGTTTTACGGTGGGTCTATGGGGTCACGCGCCGCCTTTTCCGTCACCCCGGACCGATTTGGCGGGGCGAGACTAATCCATAGTCCACCAAAAAAAAAAAAAAAAAAAAAAAAAAAAAAGGTTACATTTTTTAGTACTGGCAAACAGAAATTTTCTAAATTAACAGTCATTCTGCCTGGTTTTTGGTCGAATTTGATCGAGATCGATTAGTTTTGGCTAGACCAACTATATACTAACATTTCTGGACGACCATCTCCCCAGGAACACCTGGAACAAAAATATACATATTAATATTGACTTAGAATATTTTTCAATAAAAACAATATCACTCCAGCTCACCTGGTGACGCTGATCCATAGCTGACCGCCGTGCTGACACTTGTTGTTAGCGCGCCATTTATCCACCTACCTTCAAACTCATTAACTCCCCGATCTGACCAATAGTTTTCAGGAAATCTCGACATTTCCTTGGCAAAACAGCAATTTTTTCAAAAATTTTATAGTCATCCCAAGTTTTCTGGAAATTTTAGTATCAAACCAGTTCCGGGTTTCAAGTTGAGGTTATAGCCCGCGACGAGGCGGTTCTCTGGACACCCCACACGTGGGCCTACGAAGCCTCCTTCCCGGATTTTGTCCACCCCGCAACCCCAATTTTTCGACTTTATACACCAACATCTTATTTTGGGTACATACAGCTCCCGAAACCCGATATTTACACCCGAAATTTTTTCACCACCAAATAGCCCAATAAAAGACGAAAGTCTGAGTACCTCATTTTGAGGTCCTCCTGGCACGGGAACGGTACGGGACTCCAATTGCTGCACCCCAGTCGATCAATTTTTAACGCTTTACGCCCAACCGAGGTTACATTTTTTAGTACTGGCAAACAGAAATTTTCTAAATTAACAGTCATTCTGCCTGGTTTTTGGTCGAATTTGATCGAGATCGATTAGTTTTGGCTAGACCAACTATATACTAACATTTCTGGACGACCATCTCCCCAGGAACACCTGGAACAAAAATATACATATTAATATTGACTTAGAATATTTTTCAATAAAAACAATATCACTCCAGCTCACCTGGTGACGCTGATCCATAGCTGACCGCCGTGCTGACACTTGTTGTTAGCGCGCCATTTATCCACCTACCTTCAAACTCATTAACTCCCCGATCTGACCAATAGTTTTCAGGAAATCTCGACATTTCCTTGGCAAAACAGCAATTTTTTCAAAAATTTTATAGTCATCCCAAGTTTTCTGGAAATTTTAGTATCAAACCAGTTCCGGGTTTCAAGTTGAGGTTATAGCCCGCGACGAGGCGGTTCTCTGGACACCCCACACGTGGGCCTACGAAGCCTCCTTCCCGGATTTTGTCCACCCCGCAACCCCAATTTTTCGACTTTATACACCAACATCTTATTTTGGGTACATACAGCTCCCGAAACCCGATATTTACACCCGAAATTTTTTCACCACCAAATAGCCCAATAAAAGACGAAAGTCTGAGTACCTCATTTTGAGGTCCTCCTGGCACGGGAACGGTACGGGACTCCAATTGCTGCACCCCAGTCGATCAATTTTTAACGCTTTACGCCCAACCGAGGTTACATTTTTTAGTACTGGCAAACAGAAATTTTCTAAATTAACAGTCATTCTGCCTGGTTTTTGGTCGAATTTGATCGAGATCGATTAGTTTTGGCTAGACCAACTATATACTAACATTTCTGGACGACCATCTCCCCAGGAACACCTGGAACAAAAATATACATATTAATATTGACTTAGAATATTTTTCAATAAAAACAATATCACTCCAGCTCACCTGGTGACGCTGATCCATAGCTGACCGCCGTGCTGACACTTGTTGTTAGCGCGCCATTTATCCACCTACCTTCAAACTCATTAACTCCCCGATCTGACCAATAGTTTTCAGGAAATCTCGACATTTCCTTGGCAAAACAGCAATTTTTTCAAAAATTTTATAGTCATCCCAAGTTTTCTGGAAATTTTAGTATCAAACCAGTTCCGGGTTTCAAGTTGAGGTTATAGCCCGCGACGAGGCGGTTCTCTGGACACCCCACACGTGGGCCTACGAAGCCTCCTTCCCGGATTTTGTCCACCCCGCAACCCCAATTTTTCGACTTTATACACCAACATCTTATTTTGGGTACATACAGCTCCCGAAACCCGATATTTACACCCGAAATTTTTTCACCACCAAATAGCCCAATAAAAGACGAAAGTCTGAGTACCTCATTTTGAGGTCCTCCTGGCACGGGAACGGTACGGGACTCCAATTGCTGCACCCCAGTCGATCAATTTTTAACGCTTTACGCCCAACCGAGGTTACATTTTTTAGTACTGGCAAACAGAAATTTTCTAAATTAACAGTCATTCTGCCTGGTTTTTGGTCGAATTTGATCGAGATCGATTAGTTTTGGCTAGACCAACTATATACTAACATTTCTGGACGACCATCTCCCCAGGAACACCTGGAACAAAAATATACATATTAATATTGACTTAGAATATTTTTCAATAAAAACAATATCACTCCAGCTCACCTGGTGACGCTGATCCATAGCTGACCGCCGTGCTGACACTTGTTGTTAGCGCGCCATTTATCCACCTACCTTCAAACTCATTAACTCCCCGATCTGACCAATAGTTTTCAGGAAATCTCGACATTTCCTTGGCAAAACAGCAATTTTTTCAAAAATTTTATAGTCATCCCAAGTTTTCTGGAAATTTTAGTATCAAACCAGTTCCGGGTTTCAAGTTGAGGTTATAGCCCGCGACGAGGCGGTTCTCTGGACACCCCACACGTGGGCCTACGAAGCCTCCTTCCCGGATTTTGTCCACCCCGCAACCCCAATTTTTCGACTTTATACACCAACATCTTATTTTGGGTACATACAGCTCCCGAAACCCGATATTTACACCCGAAATTTTTTCACCACCAAATAGCCCAATAAAAGACGAAAGTCTGAGTACCTCATTTTGAGGTCCTCCTGGCACGGGAACGGTACGGGACTCCAATTGCTGCACCCCAGCCGATCAATTTTTAACGCTTTACGCCCAACCGAGGTTACATTTTTTAGTACTGGCAAACAGAAATTTTCTAAATTAACAGTCATTCTGCCTGGTTTTTGGTCGAATTTGATCGAGATCGATTAGTTTTGGCTAGACCAACTATATACTAACATTTCTGGACGACCATCTCCCCAGGAACACCTGGAACAAAAATATACATATTAATATTGACTTAGAATATTTTTCAATAAAAACAATATCACTCCAGCTCACCTGGTGACGCTGATCCATAGCTGACCGCCGTGCTGACACTTGTTGTTAGCGCGCCATTTATCCACCTACCTTCAAACTCATTAACTCCCCCGATCTGACCAATAGTTTTCAGGAAATCTCGACATTTCCTTGGCAAAACAGCAATTTTTTCAAAAATTTTATAGTCATCCCAAGTTTTCTGGAAATTTTAGTATCAAACCAGTTCCGGGTTTCAAGTTGAGGTTATAGCCCGCGACGAGGCGGTTCTCTGGACACCCCACACGTGGGCCTACGAAGCCTCCTTCCCGGATTTTGTCCACCCCGCAACCCCAATTTTTCGACTTTATACACCAACATCTTATTTTGGGTACATACAGCTCCCGAAACCCGATATTTACACCCGAAATTTTTTCACCACCAAATAGCCCAATAAAAGACGAAAGTCTGAGTACCTCATTTTGAGGTCCTCCTGGCACGGGAACGGTACGGGACTCCAATTGCTGCACCCCAGTCGATCAATTTTTAACGCTTTACGCCCAACCGAGGTTACCTATATAGCTGGGGTACGATGTCAGAAACCTCCACGCGGTGTACCCTGGGTGCGGACGGCGGTCCCCAGTTCTTCTGTTGTACTGTCGTCCGTAGCGAATATCTGGCGCTTCGCTCCTAGCCTTCTATCCGTAGAAGGTGACCGGACGCGAATCCGCGACGGGCTCAGTCACTCATTCATTTGAGGGCTGGGCAGGCATGTGCCACCGCCACCGTCGTCAAATCGTAAACCTGATTCTTTGCTTGTCTTAGTTTCAGGAGCGAGGGTCTTGGCTTAACCGCCCGGACCGCGAGGAAGACAACCTCTATAAAGAATTTCGAATGTACATTCGAATTCGGAAATCACCCACAATCTTAAGTTTTGGCGTGCGGCGAGAAGATGCATGGCAGATGGGTTGTTCTGTTCTTAGCACGCTCCAGCCAGGGTACCGGCTGCCCCCCTGGTTGGTAAATGTAGGCTTGCCCGGGTACAGGGATCTCTGCCCGGGTCGACGTAATAGTATCTCCCATGCTCGTGGGATCATTATGGATACTCTAAAATTAAAACTCATTAACTACGTGGATCATAGTGATTCCCACCTCAAGGCCCGGTCATGCCAACGGAAAACTGACCGAAACGACGCCTCGTCCTCGGGACTCGAGGCGTCCGCCGAGGGTCCGGCACAACACGCAGAGGCCCAAACAACATCGAAGCGGAGGTCGCCCAGGAGGAGCCGGGGGAAGACCTCCAGCTTCAAACGGCGTTTGGAGGAGCGGCGAGCGCGCAGAAAGGCTGCCGCCGCGGAAGCGAGGAAGGACGGCGGTAGAGCCGAAACGGAGCCGTCGACGGACGAGGGCGACAGCGATGTCGCAGAGCCGTCCGGAGAAGACGGGGGTGGCGGTTCTACCGCCAAAATGGACGAGGGCGGTGACATTCCCGCAGGGCCGTCCAAGAAGGATAGCAGGCCGGCTGTTGAAGCCCCTGCCAGGTCGTCAGCGCGTCTTGTGGCAAAGAGCCCGGCGCCGACAGCGACAACGCTGACGACCAAGGAGAAGGCCCTCCCCTCGCAGAGGAAGCGCCGCCTGAGTAAGGGTGGCAGCTCGGGTGCCGACTCTGAAGGGAGCGTGGCCAACATGCCGCCACCTAAGGTCGCCTCCCGAAGAGGGCGAGGGGCCTCGGGAGAGGAAAGGGCGGCGGCGGTTGCTGCCCGCGCCAACGGCGACCCCCCCGACCTGCGGGCCGAAAATGCCCGCCTTAATGGCGAGATGTCCGCCATTCGGACCCGGAACCGGCAGTTGGGGGATATGCTGGCGGGGATGCGGCGGGCAAACCGCCAGTTATTAAAGGACGTGGCCGACCTAAAGGCGCAAATGGCGCTGCTCGCGCCGCCTGCGCCAGTTGCGCCACCGGCCAAGGCCGGCCACTCAGCGGCCGCTGCAGCGCCAAAGCCGCCTCGCGCCGCGGTGCCGACGACGTTGGGCACTGGTGTGACGGTAACACCCGTGCCCATGGCGAGAAAGACGCCAGCCGCTGCGAAGCGCGCGTCGCTGGCTGGCGCTGGCCCAGCCGCCGCGGCGAAACTGGTCCCCGTGGTGAGGATGACGCCTCTCGCTGCGGACCGCATGCCGCCGGCTAGCGTCCCTGCGGCGCCAAAGCCGCCAGACGCTGCGGAACGGGCCCCCGAAGAGGCCCAGCCGACCCCGATACTTGCGGTGGGAGGCCTACCGGACGAGGCCCTGCGCCAAATCATCGACGCAGTCGGAAAACTCGTCGATGCGCGCATGGCCGTTCTGGAGGCAAGGTTGCCTCCGGAACCACGTGTCCGGCCGCCTCTCGCCGCGGACAGGCGGCCGCATGTGGCATCAGCCCCCGCCCCGCTGCCTTGTCAGGGTGGCCGCGTGGGGGGCAGCTACGCCGCGGCCGCGGCGGCACCCAGGCCCAAGGGGCCCGCGCCAAAGCCAAGGAAGAGGACGGTACCGGCTCCTGCCGGACCGCAGTCGTCGTCGGCAACAACACCGCCAGCGACGACCAGCGCGTCAACGACTGCGCCTTCCGCGCCTGTCGCGCCTGCTGCGCCCGAGGGTTGGCAGGTGGCCGAGCGCGACCGGAAGAGTCGCGGTCAGAGGAGGAGAGCGGAGGCCAAGCGCGCCGCTGAGGTCCCCGCTCCCGCTCCACAGGCAGGAGCCGGTAAGAAGAAGAGGCCGCGCAAGGGGCTCAAGTCGCCGAAGACAGCCGCAGTGGTGATCACTGTGCTGCCTGAGGCGGCTGAGAAGGGCCTCAGCTACGAGGCCGTCTTGAGGAAGGCCCGGCGGGAGCTAGACGTCTCCGATATTGGAGGCGTCGAAGCCAGGACCCGCAAGGGCCGGACAGGGGCTCGAATCCTCGAGTTCCCCGGGGCCGAGGGCTCCAAGACGGCCGACAGCGTGGCTGACAAGCTGCGAGGTTTGTTTGCCGAGGAGGGTGGCATCAGGATCGCCAGGCCCGTCAAGTGCGCCGAAATGCGCATCGCGGGTCTGGACGACTCCGTGACGGTGGAAGACATCCGGGAGGCTATTGCCTCGAGAACCGGGTGTCCCATAGACACCGTCCGGGTTGGCGTCATCCGCCCCGGTCCGGGCGGCGTAGGTGCCGCCTGGGCGCAGTGCCCGGTGGAGTCGGTCAGGCAACTGGCCGGCTCAGGCAGGCTCCTCGTGGGCTGGAGCTCGGCGCGGGTGACCGTGCTTGAGCACCGGCCTGCGAGGTGCTATAAGTGCATGGCGGTCGGACATACTCGACCGACGTGCACTAATTGCTTCGACTGCGGCGGACTGTGTTTCCGCTGCGGTCAAACCGGGCACGTGGCGGCATCTTGCGCCGCCCCGCCCCACTGCCCCGCGTGTGCGGCGGGCAATAAGCCCGCCAAGCACCGCATGGGCTCTGGGGCGTGCAAACCTCCAGCTTCGGCCCCAAAGGGGCGGGGCGGCCCTCCGACCACGGCCGCTCCCGCTCCTAGCGCGGTCCGATCGCCCGCCGGCGAGGGGGAGGTCATGGATACAGCCCGCTAATGGCTACACCATCCATGCACCACCTCTTGCAAGCCAACACCAACCACTCCGCCGGTGCGCAGGACTTACTCCTGCAATCCATGGCGGAGTGGTCGATTGGTGCAGCCGTAGTCGCGGAACCTTACTGCGTGCCTGATCGCCCCAATTGGGTGGTCAGCCGAAACGGTACTGCGGCAATCGTCGTCTCTACGCAGCGGCACTTCCCGTCCTTGTCTCTTTTGGATAGGGGCGAGGAATTTGTCGCGGCGGAGTGGGGAGGGGTCACGCTCTACAGCGTATACCTCTCCCCTACCAGGAGAATGGACGATTTCAGGGCCTCCCTCACCAACTTGGAGGCCTCGATACGGCGACTGGCACCGGGCCTCGTCCTGGTTCTGGGGGACTTCAACGCCAAATCCACGGCGTGGGGGTCCCCTATGACGGACGACCGCGGGCGGGCGGTCATCGAGTGGGCGGCTTCACTGGGCCTCTGTGTTCTTAACAGGGGCTCAGTGAACACGTGTGTGCGGCAGCAGGGCGGGTCGATAGTGGACTTGTCGTTCGCTAGCCCCGCTGTCGCACCACGGGTGAGGAACTGGAGTGTCCTGGAGGAGGCGGAGACCCTATCGGACCACCGGTACATCCGGATGGAGGTCTCCCCTCTCCGGGACCCCGGTAGGGGTCACAGGGCGGACGGAGCTCCCGCGTTTCCGCGGTGGGCTGTGGGTCGTCTTGACAGGGACCTACTGGCGGAGGCGGCCATCGTTCACACGTGGCTGTCCTCACCGCCCCCAGCGGACGGGGTGGACGCCGAGGCTGTCCGCATCCGCAGTGCGTTAACGCAGATCTGCGATGCGGCCATGCCCAGAGTGCGGCGGCGTCTACCTCCGAGGCAGGGGGTCTACTGGTGGTCCCCAAGATTGGCGGACCTTCGTGCGGCATGTATCAGAGCCCGAAGGTCCTACACCCGCAGCCGGCGGCGTCACCGCGACGCTGAGCGGGAGGGCCAGCTGTACGAGGCGTACCGCGATGCGCGGACGGCCTTTCGGCTGGCCATCCGAGCCGCCAAGGGTGCGAGTTGGCAGGAGATGCTGGACGGTCTCGACCGTGACCTCTGGGGTCGCCCGTATCGCGCGTCGCTGAATAAGCTTCGCGCGCAGGGCCCCCCCCTCACCGAGACCCTCCAGCCCGACTTCCTCTGTAGGGTGGTCGAGGAGCTGTTTCCACGGCAGTCGGAACACACGCCCCCGGTCATGGCCTCGCCAGAACAAGACCGGGAGGCTGACGACGAGAGTGTTCCGCCCGTGACGGAGACGGAAGTGGGAGCAGCTGTGGCGCGGATTCGTTCCGCGACCACGGCCCCCGGCCCGGACGGAATACCAGTCCGGGTGCTGACGTCGCTCCTCGAGCACCTCGAGCCTCGCCTCAGGCAGCTGTACAACGCCTGTTTGGCGTCTGGACGGTTCCCTGAGTGCTGGAAGGAGGGGAGGTTGGTTCTCCTGCCAAAGCCGGGACGGCCCCCGGATTCGCCGTCGGCCTACAGGCCCATCGTGCTCCTCGACGATGTGGGTAAGCTGCTGGAGCGCATCCTCGCTGCCCGCATCGTCCAGCACCTGGAGGAGGTGGGACCCGATCTGTCGGACGCTCAATTCGGTTTTAGAAGGGGGCGTTCGACCATCGGGGCCCTGCTACGACTGAGGCAGACGGCCGCGGAGGCTGTCACCGGCGGGGGAGTGCTGTTGGCGGTGTCGCTGGACATCGCCAACGCATTCAATAGTCTGCCATTCAGCTGCATCAGGGAGGCGCTCCGATTTCATGGGGTGCCCTTGTACCTGAGGCGGCTGGTGGCGGACTATTTGGAGGGGCGCAGTGTTCTCTGCGCGAGTCCCGCAGGGGACATTGTGCGGACGTCCATGTCGTGCGGCGTTCCACAGGGGTCGGTTCTGGGGCCGACTCTGTGGGACATCGGGTACGACTGGGCGTTGAGAGGGAGTCTCCCCCCCGGGCTGAGCGTGATATGCTACGCTGACGATACGCTCGTCACAGCCCGGGGCAGGACACTCGAAGAGGCGGCGAGCCTGGCCACTCTCGGCACCGAGGAGATGGTCGGGCGAATCGAGGCGCTGGGGCTCAGGGTGGCCCTAAATAAGACGGAGGCCCTATTGTTCCATGGGCCACGCGTAAGGCCGCCAATCGGCGTCTCGCTAGTCGTCAACTCCGTCCACATCAGCATCCAGGCCCATATGAAGTACTTGGGTCTGGTGCTCGACGGGCGATGGTGGTTCCGGGAGCATTTTCGCCGAATTGCTCCCCGGCTGGTCGGCGCGGCATCCGCCCTTTCGCGGCTCATGCCGAACGTGGGCGGACCCAGCTTCGAGGGCCGACGGCTGTATGCGGGGGTGATCCGTTCTATGGCCATGTACGGCGCACCCGTGTGGGCGAGGGCTCTGAACGTCCAGCTCAGGGCTGTTCTGTGGAGACCCCAGAGAGTCATGGCGGTCAGAGCCATTCGCGGGTACCGCACGGTATCGACCGAGGCGGCATGCCTACTGGCCGGGACACCCCCGTGGGACCTAGAGGCGGAGATGCTCGCCGACCTCTACCGGCGGGTGACCTCACTGCGCGACGAAGGTGGCTCCCCATCGCTGAGCGAGATAGCCACCTGGCGCGAGGACGCCCGCCGAGACGTCATCGCCCGTTGGGCTACGCGGCTGGAGAGGCCTAGACACGGTGTCGTCACCGTCGAGGCTCTCCGGCCCGTATTGATGGAGTGGATGGAGCGGCGGCACGGAGTCCTCTCCTTTCGACTGGTGCAGGTGTTGTCGGGGCACGGATGCTTCGGCTTTTACCTGCACACGGTCGCGTGTAGGGAGTGGACTTCGTTCTGCCACCATTGCAGCAGTGACGAGGACACGGCGCAACACACGCTGGAGGCGTGTCCGGGCTTTGACCGGCAGCGCCGTGACCTCGTCGCTGTTATCGGTGCCGACCTGACGCTGCCGGCTGTCGCGAGAGCGATGGTCGACAGCGTCAGGAACTGGGACGCGGTCGCCGCCTTCTGCGAGGCTGTCATCTCGCAGAAGGAGGCGGCGGAACGAGTCCGGGAGGAATCCCGCGACCCGGGCCGCCGTCAGCGGCCGGGGCGGCGCAGGCGTGAATACCTGCGCCTGATGCCGCCCTAACCGAGGCCTCGGGTGATCGGACCGGGGAATTGTCCGGTCACCCGACGTGAGGCCACCGCGTGAGGGCGACGCCCCGACGGCGAAATCCGTCGGGGCGTCGACGAGAGGAACCCGCGAGGGTAAACCGCCGGGCGGGCCACCGAAGTTAAAATCGAGTACCGGTGGTCCGCTCGCACGGCGAAGAGAGAAGGTTTTACGGTGGGTCTATGGGGTCACGCGCCGCCTTTCCGTCACCCCGGACCGATTCAGCGGGGCGAGACGCACCCATAGCCCACCAATAAAAAAAAAAAAAAAAAAAAAAGGTTACCTATATAGCACATTTTTTAGTACTGGCAAACAGAAATTTTCTAAATTAACAGTCATTCTGCCTGGTTTTTGGTCGAATTTGATCGAGATCGATTAGTTTTGGCTAGACCAACTATATACTAACATTTCTGGACGACCATCTCCCCAGGAACACCTGGAACAAAAATATACATATTAATATTGACTTAGAATATTTTTCAATAAAAACAATATCACTCCAGCTCACCTGGTGACGCTGATCCATAGCTGACCGCCGTGCTGACACTTGTTGTTAGCGCGCCATTTATCCACCTACCTTCAAACTCATTAACTCCCCGATCTGACCAATAGTTTTCAGGAAATCTCGACATTTCCTTGGCAAAACAGCAATTTTTTCAAAAATTTTATAGTCATCCCAAGTTTTCTGGAAATTTTAGTATCAAACCAGTTCCGGGTTTCAAGTTGAGGTTATAGCCCGCGACGAGGCGGTTCTCTGGACACCCCACACGTGGGCCTACGAAGCCTCCTTCCCGGATTTTGTCCACCCCGCAACCCCAATTTTTCGACTTTATACACCAACATCTTATTTTGGGTACATACAGCTCCCGAAACCCGATATTTACACCCGAAATTTTTTCACCACCAAATAGCCCAATAAAAGACGAAAGTCTGAGTACCTCATTTTGAGGTCCTCCTGGCACGGGAACGGTACGGGACTCCAATTGCTGCACCCCAGTCGATCAATTTTTAACGCTTTACGCCCAACCGAGGTTACATTTTTTAGTACTGGCAAACAGAAATTTTCTAAATTAACAGTCATTCTGCCTGGTTTTTGGTCGAATTTGATCGAGATCGATTAGTTTTGGCTAGACCAACTATATACTAACATTTCTGGACGACCATCTCCCCAGGAACACCTGGAACAAAAATATACATATTAATATTGACTTAGAATATTTTTCAATAAAAACAATATCACTCCAGCTCACCTGGTGACGCTGATCCATAGCTGACCGCCGTGCTGACACTTGTTGTTAGCGCGCCATTTATCCACCTACCTTCAAACTCATTAACTCCCCGATCTGACCAATAGTTTTCAGGAAATCTCGACATTTCCTTGGCAAAACAGCAATTTTTTCAAAAATTTTATAGTCATCCCAAGTTTTCTGGAAATTTTAGTATCAAACCAGTTCCGGGTTTCAAGTTGAGGTTATAGCCCGCGACGAGGCGGTTCTCTGGACACCCCACACGTGGGCCTACGAAGCCTCCTTCCCGGATTTTGTCCACCCCGCAACCCCAATTTTTCGACTTTATACACCAACATCTTATTTTGGGTACATACAGCTCCCGAAACCCGATATTTACACCCGAAATTTTTTCACCACCAAATAGCCCAATAAAAGACGAAAGTCTGAGTACCTCATTTTGAGGTCCTCCTGGCACGGGAACGGTACGGGACTCCAATTGCTGCACCCCAGTCGATCAATTTTTAACGCTTTACGCCCAACCGAGGTTACATTTTTTAGTACTGGCAAACAGAAATTTTCTAAATTAACAGTCATTCTGCCTGGTTTTTGGTCGAATTTGATCGAGATCGATTAGTTTTGGCTAGACCAACTATATACTAACATTTCTGGACGACCATCTCCCCAGGAACACCTGGAACAAAAATATACATATTAATATTGACTTAGAATATTTTTCAATAAAAACAATATCACTCCAGCTCACCTGGTGACGCTGATCCATAGCTGACCGCCGTGCTGACACTTGTTGTTAGCGCGCCATTTATCCACCTACCTTCAAACTCATTAACTCCCCGATCTGACCAATAGTTTTCAGGAAATCTCGACATTTCCTTGGCAAAACAGCAATTTTTTCAAAAATTTTATAGTCATCCCAAGTTTTCTGGAAATTTTAGTATCAAACCAGTTCCGGGTTTCAAGTTGAGGTTATAGCCCGCGACGAGGCGGTTCTCTGGACACCCCACACGTGGGCCTACGAAGCCTCCTTCCCGGATTTTGTCCACCCCGCAACCCCAATTTTTCGACTTTATACACCAACATCTTATTTTGGGTACATACAGCTCCCGAAACCCGATATTTACACCCGAAATTTTTTCACCACCAAATAGCCCAATAAAAGACGAAAGTCTGAGTACCTCATTTTGAGGTCCTCCTGGCACGGGAACGGTACGGGACTCCAATTGCTGCACCCCAGTCGATCAATTTTTAACGCTTTACGCCCAACCGAGGTTACATTTTTTAGTACTGGCAAACAGAAATTTTCTAAATTAACAGTCATTCTGCCTGGTTTTTGGTCGAATTTGATCGAGATCGATTAGTTTTGGCTAGACCAACTATATACTAACATTTCTGGACGACCATCTCCCCAGGAACACCTGGAACAAAAATATACATATTAATATTGACTTAGAATATTTTTCAATAAAAACAATATCACTCCAGCTCACCTGGTGACGCTGATCCATAGCTGACCGCCGTGCTGACACTTGTTGTTAGCGCGCCATTTATCCACCTACCTTCAAACTCATTAACTCCCCGATCTGACCAATAGTTTTCAGGAAATCTCGACATTTCCTTGGCAAAACAGCAATTTTTTCAAAAATTTTATAGTCATCCCAAGTTTTCTGGAAATTTTAGTATCAAACCAGTTCCGGGTTTCAAGTTGAGGTTATAGCCCGCGACGAGGCGGTTCTCTGGACACCCCACACGTGGGCCTACGAAGCCTCCTTCCCGGATTTTGTCCACCCCGCAACCCCAATTTTTCGACTTTATACACCAACATCTTATTTTGGGTACATACAGCTCCCGAAACCCGATATTTACACCCGAAATTTTTTCACCACCAAATAGCCCAATAAAAGACGAAAGTCTGAGTACCTCATTTTGAGGTCCTCCTGGCACGGGAACGGTACGGGACTCCAATTGCTGCACCCCAGTCGATCAATTTTTAACGCTTTACGCCCAACCGAGGTTACATTTTTTAGTACTGGCAAACAGAAATTTTCTAAATTAACAGTCATTCTGCCTGGTTTTTGGTCGAATTTGATCGAGATCGATTAGTTTTGGCTAGACCAACTATATACTAACATTTCTGGACGACCATCTCCCCAGGAACACCTGGAACAAAAATATACATATTAATATTGACTTAGAATATTTTTCAATAAAAACAATATCACTCCAGCTCACCTGGTGACGCTGATCCATAGCTGACCGCCGTGCTGACACTTGTTGTTAGCGCGCCATTTATCCACCTACCTTCAAACTCATTAACTCCCCGATCTGACCAATAGTTTTCAGGAAATCTCGACATTTCCTTGGCAAAACAGCAATTTTTTCAAAAATTTTATAGTCATCCCAAGTTTTCTGGAAATTTTAGTATCAAACCAGTTCCGGGTTTCAAGTTGAGGTTATAGCCCGCGACGAGGCGGTTCTCTGGACACCCCACACGTGGGCCTACGAAGCCTCCTTCCCGGATTTTGTCCACCCCGCAACCCCAATTTTTCGACTTTATACACCAACATCTTATTTTGGGTACATACAGCTCCCGAAACCCGATATTTACACCCGAAATTTTTTCACCACCAAATAGCCCAATAAAAGACGAAAGTCTGAGTACCTCATTTTGAGGTCCTCCTGGCACGGGAACGGTACGGGACTCCAATTGCTGCACCCCAGTCGATCAATTTTTAACGCTTTACGCCCAACCGAGGTTACATTTTTTAGTACTGGGGTACTATCCCAGAAACCTCCACGCGGTGTACCCTGGGTGCGGGCGGCGGTCCCCAGTTCTTCTGTTGTACTGTCGCCCGTAGCGAATATCTGCGCGATTTCGCTCCTTACTCTACTACAGTCGTAGTAGAGGGTATAGGACGCGAAACATTGGGACGGGCTCAGTCACTCATTCATTTGAGGGCTGGGCAGGCACATGCCGCCGCCCACACATCGTAAACCTGATTCTTTGCTTGTCTTAGTTTCAGGAGCGAGGGTCTTGGCTTAACCGCCCGGACCGCGAGGAAGACAACCTCTATAAAGAGTTCGAAGTAACATTCGGACTCGGAAATCACCCAGAATCTTAAGTTCTGGCGTGCGGCGAGAAGATGCATGGCAGATGGGTTGTTCTGTCGTTAGCACGCTCCAGCCAGGGTACCGGCTGACCCCCTGGTTGGTAAATGTAGGCTTGCCCGGGTAAAGGGATCTCTGCCCGGGTCGACGTATTGTATCTCCCATAATCGTGGGATCAATAATGGATGCTGAAAAATTAATTAAAAAAAACGACGGGGATCGTAGCGATCCTCACCCCAAGGCCCGGTCAAGCCGATCAAAAACTGACCAAGACGACGCCTCGTCCTCAGGACTTGAGGCGTCCGCCGAGGGCCCGGCACAAACCGTGGAGGCCCAGAAGAAGAAGAGGAGGTCGCCTCGAAAGTCTCGGGGCAACGGCCTGAGCCACAAAAGGCGGCTGGAGGAGCGGCGAGCGCGCAGGGAGGCTGCCGCCGCTGAAGAGAAGAAGGACGGTAGACTCGCAGCAGAGCCGTCGACGGACGAGAGCGATAGCGATGTCGCAGAGCCGTCCGAAGACGAGGGCGGCGGATCTACCGTCAGAATGGACGAGGGCGGTGATATTCCCGCAGGGCCGTCCAAAAAGGACAGTGGGTCGGCTGGTGAAGGCCCCACTAGGTCGTCGGCGCGTCTAGCAGCAAAGACGCCGCCGGCGACCGCGACTAAGAAGGAGGAGGCCCTCCCCTCGCAGGTGCGAAAGCGCCCCCTGAGTAAGGGAGGCAGCTCGAGCGCCGAAACCGAGGGGAGCGTGGCCAACATGCCTCCACCCAAGATCCAGGCCTCCCGAAGAGGGCGAGGGACCTCGGTCATGGAAAGGGCGGCGGCGGTCGCTGTCCGCGCCGGCGAGGCCACGGATCTGCAGGCCGAAAATGTCCGCCTTAGAGGCGAGATGTCAGGCCTGCGGACCCGAAACCGGAACCTGGGCGACATGCTGGCGGAAATGCGTCGCGCAAACCGCCAGCTGTTGATAGACGTGGCCGACCTCAAGGCGCAGGTGGCGCTGTTTGTGTCACCCGCGCCAGCCGCGCTATCGGCCAGGGCCGGATACTCGGCGGCCGCTGCGGCGCCAAAGCCGCCTCGCGCTGCGGCGCCGACGACGTTGGGTGATGGCGTCAGCGTCACACCCATCCCCGCGGCGAGGAAGACGCCTGCCGCCGCGAAGCGCGCGCCGCCGGCTGACGCTGGCGCGGTCACCGCGGTGAAACTCCCTGTTCCCGTGGTGAGGTTGACGCCTCTCCCCGCGGACCGCTTGCCGCCGGCTAGCGCCCCTGCGGCGCCAAAGCCGCCAGGCGCCGCGGAGCGGGCCCCTGGAGGGGCTCAGCCGACCCCGACGCTGGAGGTGGGAGGCTTGTCGGACGAGGCCCTCGCCAAAATCATCAACGCAGTTGGCAAACTCGTTGATGCGCGTGTGGCCGTTCTGGAGGCAAGACTGCCTCCAGAACCACGTGTCCGGCCGCCCCTAGCCGCGGATAAGCGGCCGCATGTGGCACCAGCCCCCGCCCCGCTGCCTTGTCAGGGTGGCCGCGTGGGGAGCTACGCCGCGGCCGCGGCCGGGCCTAAGCCCAAAGGCCCCGGCCCAGCTCCGAAGGGACCCGCCCTGAGGAGGAAGACGGCTCCGGCTCCTGCCGGACCGCTGAAGTCGCCCGCAACAACACCGCCGGCGACGACCAGCGAGGCCGCGACGAGGCCTTCCGCGTCCGGCACGACTGCCGTACCCGAACAGGGTTGGCAGGTAGCCGAACGCGACAGAAGGAGTCGCGGCCAAAGGAGGAGAGCGGAGGCCAAGCGCGCCGCTGAGGTCCCCGCTCCTCAGGCAGGAGCCGGACGGAAGAAGAGACCGCGCAAGGGGCTCAAGTCGCCGAAGACGGCCGCAGTGGTGATCACTGTGCTGCCCGAGGCGGCCGAGAAGGGCCTCAGCTACGAGGCCGTCTTGAGGAAGGCCCGGCGGGAGCTAGACGTCTCCGATATTGGAGGCGTCGAAGCCAGGACCCGCAAGGCCCGGACGGGGGCTCGAATTCTCGAGTTCCCAGGGGCCGAGGGCGCCAAGACGGCCGACAGCGTGGCCGAGAAGCTGCGAGGTTTATTCGCCGTGGAGGGTGGCATCAAGATCGCCAGGCCCGTCAAGTGCGCCGAAATGCGCATTTCAGGTTTGGACGATTCGGTGACGGTGGAAGACATCCGGGAGGCTATTGCCTCGAAAACCGGGTGTCCCATAGACACCGTCCGGGTCGGTGCCATTCGTCCCGGTCCGGGTGGCGTAGGTGCTGCCTGGGCGCAGTGCCCGGTGGAGTCGGTCAGGCAACTGGCCGGCTCAGGCAGGCTCCTCGTGGGCTGGAGCTCGGCGCGGGTAACCGTGCTTGAGCACCGGCCCGCGAGGTGCTACAAGTGCATGGCGGTCGGACACACTCGACCGACGTGCACTAATTGCTTCGACTGCGGCGGATTGTGTTTCCGCTGCGGTCAGACCGGGCACGTGGCGGCATCTTGCGCCGCCCCGCCCCACTGCCCCGCGTGCGCGGCGGGCAATAAGCCCGCCAAGCACCGCATGGGCTCTGGGGCGTGCAAACCTCCAGCTTCGGCCCCAAAGGCGCGGGGCGGCCCTACGACCACGGCCGCTCCCGCTCCTAGCGCGGTCCGATCGCCCGCTGGCGAGGAGGTCATGGACACAACCCGATAATGGGTACACCAGCCATGCACCTCCTCCTGCAGGCCAACACCAACCACTCCGCCGGAGCGCAGGATCTCCTCCTGCAATCCATGGCGGAGTGGTCGATTGGTGCAGCCGTAGTCGCGGAACCGTACGCCGTGCCTGATCGCCCCAATTGGGTGGTCAGTCGAAACGGTACTGCGGCAATCGTCGTCTCAACGCAGCGGCACTTCCCGTCCTTGTCCCTTTTGGATAGGGGCGAGGAATTTGTCGCGGCGGAGTGGGGAGGGGTCACGCTCTACAGCGTATACCTCTCCCCCACTAGGAGGATGGACGATTTCGGGGCCTCACTCACCACCTTGGAGGCCTCGATACGGCGACTGGCACCGGGCCTCGTCCTGGTTCTGGGGGACTTCAACGCCAAATCCACGGCGTGGGGCTCCCCTATGACGGACGACCGCGGGCGGGCGGTCAACGAGTGGGCGGCTTCACTGGGCCTCTGTGTTCTGAACAGAGGCTCGGTGAACACGTGTGTGCGGCGGCAGGGCGGGTCGATAGTGGACTTGTCGTTCGCTAGCCCCGCTGTCGCGCCACGGGTGAGGGACTGGAGTGTCCTGGAGGAGGCGGAGACCCTGTCGGACCACCGGTACATCCGGATGGAGGTCTCCCCCCGGGAACCCGGTAGGGGTCACAGGGCGGACGGAGCTCCCGCGTTTCCGCGGTGGGCTGTGGGTCGTCTTGACAGGGATCTACTGGCGGAGGCGGCCATTGTCAGTACGTGGCTGTCCTCACCACCCCCAGCAGACGGAGTGGACGCTGAGGCTGTCCGCATTCGCAGTGCGTTAACGCAGATCTGCGATGCGGCCATGCCCAGAGTGCGGCGGCGTCCGCCTCCGAGGCAGGGGGTCTACTGGTGGTCCCCAAGACTGGCGGACCTTCGTGCGGCGTGTATCAGTGCCCGAAGGTCCTACACCCGCAGCCGGCGGCGTCACCGCGACGTCGAGCGGGAGGGCCAGCTGTACGAGGCGTACCGCAGTGCGCGGACTGCCTTTCGGCTGGCCATCCGAGCCGCCAAGGGCGCGAGTTGGCAGGAGATGCTGGACGGTCTCGACCGTGACCCCTGGGGTCGCCCATATCGCGCGGCGCTGAACAAGCTTCGCGCGCGGGCCCCCCCCCTCACCGAGACCCTCCAGCCCGACTTCCTTCGTAGGGTGGTCGAGGAGCTGTTTCCACGGCAGTCGGAACACACGCCCCCGGTCATGGCTCCGCCAGATCAGGACCGGGAGGCCGACGACGACGAGAGTGTTCCGCCTGTGACGGAGTCGGAAGTGGGGGCGGCCGTGGCGAAGATTCGTTCCGCCACCACGGCCCCCGGCCCGGACGGAATTCCAGTCCGGGTGCTGACGTCGCTCCTCGAGCACTTCGAGCCTCGCCTCAGGCAGCTGTTCAACGCCTGTCTGACGTCTGGACGGTTCCCTGAGTGCTGGAAGGAAGGGAGGTTGGTTCTCCTGCCAAAGCCGGGACGGTCCCCGGATTTGCCGTCGGCCTACAGGCCCATCGTGCTCCTCGACGATGTGGGTAAGCTGCTGGAGCGTGTGCTCGCTGCCCGCATCGTCCGACACCTGGAGGAGGTGGGGCCCGATCTGTCGGACGCTCAGTATGGGTTTCGGAGGGGGCGTTCGACCATCGGGGCCCTATTACGCCTGAGGCAGGCGGCCGCGGAGGCCGTCGCCGGGAAGGGAGTGCTGTTGGCGGTGTCGTTGGACATCGCCAACGCATTCAATAGTCTGCCATTCGGCTGCATCAGGGAGGCGCTCCGGTTCCATGGAGTGCCCCTGTACCTCAGGCGGCTGGTGGCAGACTATTTGGAGGGCCGCAGTATCCTCTGCGCGGGTCCCGCAGGGGACATTGTGCGGACGCCCATGTCGTGCGGCGTTCCACAGGGATCGGTTCTGGGGCCGACCCTGTGGGACATCGGGTACGACTGGGCGTTGAGAGGGAGTCTCCCCCCCGGGCTGAGCTTGGTGTGCTACGCTGACGACACGCTCGTCACAGCCCGGGGCAGGACACTCGAAGAGGCGGCGAGCCTGGCCACTCTCGGCACCGAGGAGATGGTCAGGCGAATCGAGGCGCTGGGGCTCAGGGTGGCCCTAAACAAGACGGAGGCCCTACTTTTCCATGGGCCCCGTGTGAGGCTACCCATCGGCGCCTCGATAGTGGTAAACTCCATCCACATCAGCATCCAGGCCCATATGAGGTACTTGGGTCTGGTGCTCGACGGGCGATGGTGGTTCCGGGAGCATTTCCGACAGATTGCTCCCCGGCTTGTCGGCGCGGCGTCCGCCCTTTCTCGACTCATGCCGAATGTGGGCGGACCCAGTTTTGAGGCCCGACGGCTGTATGCGGGGGTCATCCGCTCGATGGCCATGTACGGCGCACCCGTGTGGGCGAGGGCTCTGAACGCCCAGCTTAGGGCGGTTCTGTGGAGGCCACAGAGAGCCATGGCGGTCAGAGCCATTCGCGGGTACCGCACGGTGTCGACAGAGGCGGCGTGCCTGTTGGCCGGGACACCCCCGTGGGACCTAGAGGCGGAGATGCTCTCCGACCTCTACCGGCGGGTTATCACAGCGCGCGAGGAAGGTGGCTCCCCATCGTTGAGCGAGATAGCCACCTGGCGCGTGGATGCCCGCCGAGACGTCATCGCCCGTTGGGCTACGCGGCTGGAGAGGCCTAGGCACGGTGTGGAGACCGTTGGGGCCCTCCGGCCCGTATTGATAGAGTGGATGGAGCGGCGGCATGGAGTCCTCACCTTTCGGCTGGTGCAGGTATTAACGGGGCACGGGTGTTTCGGGTTGTACCTGCACAGGGTCGTGTATAGGGAGTGGACTCCGGCCTGCCACCACTGCAGGAGTGACGAGGACACGGCGCAACACACGCTGGAGGTGTGTCCGGGATGGGAGCGGCAGCGCCGTGACCTCGTCGCTGTCATCGGTGCCGACCTGACGCTGCCGGCCGTCGCAAGGGCGATGGTTGACAGCATCAGGAACTGGGACGCGGTCGCCGCCTTCTGCGAGGCTGTCATCTCGCAGAAGGAAGCGGCGGAACGGGCAAGGGAGGATTCCCGCGCCCCGGGCCGCCGCCAGCGGCCGGGGCGGCGCAGGCGCGAATACCTGCGCCTGATGCCGCCCTAACCGAGGCTTCGGGTGATCGGACCGGGGAATTGTCCGGTCACCCGACGTGAGGCCACCGCGTGAGGGCGACGCCCCGACGGCGAAATCTGTCGGGGCGTCGACGAGAGGAACCCGCGAGGGTGAACCGCCGGGCGGGCCACCGAAGTTAAAAATCGGGTCCCGGTGACCCGCTCGCACGGCGAAGAGAGAGGAGTTTTACGGTGGGTCTATGGGGTCACGCGCCGCCTTCTCCGTCACCCCGGACCGATTTGGCGGGGCGAGACTAATCCATAGTCCACCAAAAAAAAAAAAAAAAAAAAAAAAAGGTTACATTTTTTAGTACTGGCAAACAGAAATTTTCTAAATTAACAGTCATTCTGCCTGGTTTTTGGTCGAATTTGATCGAGATCGATTAGTTTTGGCTAGACCAACTATATACTAACATTTCTGGACGACCATCTCCCCAGGAACACCTGGAACAAAAATATACATATTAATATTGACTTAGAATATTTTTCAATAAAAACAATATCACTCCAGCTCACCTGGTGACGCTGATCCATAGCTGACCGCCGTGCTGACACTTGTTGTTAGCGCGCCATTTATCCACCTACCTTCAAACTCATTAACTCCCCGATCTGACCAATAGTTTTCAGGAAATCTCGACATTTCCTTGGCAAAACAGCAATTTTTTCAAAAATTTTATAGTCATCCCAAGTTTTCTGGAAATTTTAGTATCAAACCAGTTCCGGGTTTCAAGTTGAGGTTATAGCCCGCGACGAGGCGGTTCTCTGGACACCCCACACGTGGGCCTACGAAGCCTCCTTCCCGGATTTTGTCCACCCCGCAACCCCAATTTTTCGACTTTATACACCAACATCTTATTTTGGGTACATACAGCTCCCGAAACCCGATATTTACACCCGAAATTTTTTCACCACCAAATAGCCCAATAAAAGACGAAAGTCTGAGTACCTCATTTTGAGGTCCTCCTGGCACGGGAACGGTACGGGACTCCAATTGCTGCACCCCAGTCGATCAATTTTTAACGCTTTACGCCCAACCGAGGTTACATTTTTTAGTACTGGCAAACAGAAATTTTCTAAATTAACAGTCATTCTGCCTGGTTTTTGGTCGAATTTGATCGAGATCGATTAGTTTTGGCTAGACCAACTATATACTAACATTTCTGGACGACCATCTCCCCAGGAACACCTGGAACAAAAATATACATATTAATATTGACTTAGAATATTTTTCAATAAAAACAATATCACTCCAGCTCACCTGGTGACGCTGATCCATAGCTGACCGCCGTGCTGACACTTGTTGTTAGCGCGCCATTTATCCACCTACCTTCAAACTCATTAACTCCCCGATCTGACCAATAGTTTTCAGGAAATCTCGACATTTCCTTGGCAAAACAGCAATTTTTTCAAAAATTTTATAGTCATCCCAAGTTTTCTGGAAATTTTAGTATCAAACCAGTTCCGGGTTTCAAGTTGAGGTTATAGCCCGCGACGAGGCGGTTCTCTGGACACCCCACACGTGGGCCTACGAAGCCTCCTTCCCGGATTTTGTCCACCCCGCAACCCCAATTTTTCGACTTTATACACCAACATCTTATTTTGGGTACATACAGCTCCCGAAACCCGATATTTACACCCGAAATTTTTTCACCACCAAATAGCCCAATAAAAGACGAAAGTCTGAGTACCTCATTTTGAGGTCCTCCTGGCACGGGAACGGTACGGGACTCCAATTGCTGCACCCCAGTCGATCAATTTTTAACGCTTTACGCCCAACCGAGGTTACATTTTTTAGTACTGGCAAACAGAAATTTTCTAAATTAACAGTCATTCTGCCTGGTTTTTGGTCGAATTTGATCGAGATCGATTAGTTTTGGCTAGGCCAACTATATACTAACATTTCTGGACGACCATCTCCCCAGGAACACCTGGAACAAAAATATACATATTAATATTGACTTAGAATATTTTTCAATAAAAACAATATCACTCCAGCTCACCTGGTGACGCTGATCCATAGCTGACCGCCGTGCTGACACTTGTTGTTAGCGCGCCATTTATCCACCTACCTTCAAACTCATTAACTCCCCGATCTGACCAATAGTTTTCAGGAAATCTCGACATTTCCTTGGCAAAACAGCAATTTTTTCAAAAATTTTATAGTCATCCCAAGTTTTCTGGAAATTTTAGTATCAAACCAGTTCCGGGTTTCAAGTTGAGGTTATAGCCCGCGACGAGGCGGTTCTCTGGACACCCCACACGTGGGCCTACGAAGCCTCCTTCCCGGATTTTGTCCACCCCGCAACCCCAATTTTTCGACTTTATACACCAACATCTTATTTTGGGTACATACAGCTCCCGAAACCCGATATTTACACCCGAAATTTTTTCACCACCAAATAGCCCAATAAAAGACGAAAGTCTGAGTACCTCATTTTGAGGTCCTCCTGGCACGGGAACGGTACGGGACTCCAATTGCTGCACCCCAGTCGATCAATTTTTAACGCTTTACGCCCAACCGAGGTTACCTATATAGCAGGGGTACGATGTCAGAAACCTCCACGCGGTGTACCCTGGGTGCGGACGGCGGTCCCCAGTTCTTCTGTTGTACTGTCGTTCGTAGCGAATATCTGGCGCTTCGCTCCTAGCCTTCTATCCGTAGAAGGTGACCGGACGCGAATCCGCGACGGGCTCAGTCACTCATTCATTTGAGGGCTGGGCAGGCATGTTCCACCGCCACCGTCGTCAAATCGTAAACCTGATTCTTTGCTTGTCTTAGTTTCAGGAACGAGGGTCTTGGCTTAACCGCCCGGACCGCGAGGAAGACAACCTCTATAAAGAATTTCGAATGTACATTCGAATTCGGAAATCACCCATAATCTTAAGTTTTGGCGTGCGGCGAGAAGATGCATGGCAGATGGGTTGTTCTGTTCTTAGCACGCTCCAGCCAGGGTACCGGCTGCCCCCCTGGTTGGTAAATGTAGGCTTGCCCGGGTACAGGGATCTCTGCCCGGGTCGACGTAATAGTATCTCCCATACTCGTGGGTTTAACTATGGATACTCATTTCAATTTTAAAAGCTACGTGGATCATAGTGATTCCCACCTCAAGGCCCGGTCATGCCAACGGAAAACTGACCGAAACGACGCCTCGTCCTCGGGACTCGAGGCGTCCGCCGAGGGTCCGGCACAACACGCAGAGGCCCAAACAACATCGAAGCGGAGGTCGCCCAGGAGGAGCCGGGGGAAGACCTCCAGCTTCAAACGGCGTTTGGAGGAGCGGCGAGCGCGCAGAAAGGCTGCCGCCGCGGAAGCGAGGAAGGACGGCGGTAGAGCCGAAACGGAGCCGTCGACGGACGAGGGCGACAGCGATGTCGCAGAGCCGTCCGGAGAAGACGGGGGTGGCGGTTCTACCGCCAAAATGGACGAGGGCGGTGACATTCCCGCAGGGCCGTCCAAGAAGGATAGCAGGCCGGCTGTTGAAGCCCCTGCCAGGTCGTCAGCGCGTCTTGTGGCAAAGAGCCCGGCGCCGACAGCGACAACGCTGACGACCAAGGAGAAGGCCCTCCCCTCGCAGAGGAAGCGCCGCCTGAGTAAGGGTGGCAGCTCGGGTGCCGACTCTGAAGGGAGCGTGGCCAACATGCCGCCACCTAAGGTCGCCTCCCGAAGAGGGCGAGGGGCCTCGGGAGAGGAAAGGGCGGCGGCGGTTGCTGCCCGCGCCAACGGCGACCCCCCCGACCTGCGGGCCGAAAATGCCCGCCTTAATGGCGAGATGTCCGCCATTCGGACCCGGAACCGGCAGTTGGGGGATATGCTGGCGGGGATGCGGCGGGCAAACCGCCAGTTATTAAAGGACGTGGCCGACCTAAAGGCGCAAATGGCGCTGCTCGCGCCGCCTGCGCCAGTTGCGCCACCGGCCAAGGCCGGCCACTCAGCGGCCGCTGCAGCGCCAAAGCCGCCTCGCGCCGCGGTGCCGACGACGTTGGGCACTGGTGTGACGGTAACACCCGTGCCCATGGCGAGAAAGACGCCAGCCGCTGCGAAGCGCGCGTCGCTGGCTGGCGCTGGCCCAGCCGCCGCGGCAAAACTCGTCCCCGTGGTGAGGATGACGCCTCTCGCTGCGGACCGCATGCCGCCGGCTAGCGTCCCTGCGGCGCCAAAGCCGCCAGACGCTGCGGAACGGGCCCCCGAAGAGGCCCAGCCGACCCCGATACTTGCGGTGGGAGGCCTACCGGACGAGGCCCTGCGCCAAATCATCGACGCAGTCGGAAAACTCGTCGATGCGCGCATGGCCGTTCTGGAGGCAAGGTTGCCTCCAGAACCACGTGTCCGGCCGCCTCTCGCCGCGGACAAGCGGCCGCATGTGGCATCAGCCCCCGCCCCGCTGCCTTGTCAGGGTGGCCGCGTGGGGGGCAGCTACGCCACGGCCGCGGCGGCGCCCAAGCCCAAGGGGCCCGCGCCAAAGCCAAGGAAGAGGACGGTACCGGCTCCTGCCGGACCGCAGTCATCGTCGGCAACAACACCGCCGGCGACGACCAGCGCGTCAACGACTGCGCCTTCCGCGCCTGTCGCGCCTGCTGCGCCCGAGGGTTGGCAGGTGGCCGAGCGCGACCGGAAGAGTCGCGGTCAGAGGAGGAGAGCGGAGGCCAAGCGCGCCGCTGAGGTCCCCGCTCCCGCTCCACAGGCAGGAGCCGGTAAGAAGAAGAGGCCGCGCAAGGGGCTCAAGTCGCCGAAGACAGCCGCAGTGGTGATCACTGTGCTGCCTGAGGCGGCTGAGAAGGGCCTCAGCTACGAGGCCGTCTTGAGGAAGGCCCGGCGGGAGCTAGACGTCTCCGATATTGGAGGCGTCGAAGCCAGGACCCGCAAGGGCCGGACAGGGGCTCGAATCCTCGAGTTCCCCGGGGCCGAGGGCTCCAAGACGGCCGACAGCGTAGCTGACAAGCTGCGAGGTTTGTTTGCCGAGGAGGGTGGCATCAGGATCGCCAGGCCCGTCAAGTGCGCCGAAATGCGCATCGCGGGTCTGGACGACTCCGTGACGGTGGAAGACATCCGGGAGGCTATTGCCTCGAGAACCGGGTGTCCCATAGACACCGTCCGGGTTGGTGTCATCCGCCCCGGTCCGGGCGGCGTAGGTGCCGCCTGGGCGCAGTGCCCGGTGGAGTCGGTCAGGCAACTGGCCGGCTCAGGCAGGCTCCTCGTGGGCTGGAGCTCGGCGCGGGTGACCGTGCTTGAGCACCGGCCTGCGAGGTGCTATAAGTGCATGGCGGTCGGACATACTCGACCGACGTGCACTAATTGCTTCGACTGCGGCGGACTGTGTTTCCGCTGCGGTCAAACCGGGCACGTGGCGGCATCTTGCGCCGCCCCGCCCCACTGCCCCGCGTGTGCGGCGGGCAATAAGCCCGCCAAGCACCGCATGGGCTCTGGGGCGTGCAAACCTCCAGCTTCGGCCCCAAAGGGGCGGGGCGGCCCTCCGACCACGGCCGCTCCCGCTCCTAGCGCGGTCCGATCGCCCGCCGGCGAGGGGGAGGTCATGGATACAGCCCGTTAATGGCTACACCATCCATGTACCACCTCTTGCAAGCCAACACCAACCACTCCGCCGGTGCGCAGGACTTACTCCTGCAATCCATGGCGGAGTGGTCGATTGGTGCAGCCGTAGTCGCGGAACCGTACTGCGTGCCTGATCGCCCCAATTGGGTGGTCAGCCGAAACGGTACTGCGGCAATCGTCGTCTCTACGCAGCGGCACTTCCCGTCCTTGTCTCTTTTGGATAGGGGCGAGGAATTTGTCGCGGCGGAGTGGGGAGGGGTCACGCTCTACAGCGTATACCTCTCCCCTACCAGGAGAATGGACGATTTCAGGGCCTCCCTCACCAACTTGGAGGCCTCGATACGGCGACTGGCACCGGGCCTCGTCCTGGTTCTGGGGGACTTCAACGCCAAATCCACGGCGTGGGGGTCCCCTATGACGGACGACCGCGGGCGGGCAGTCATCGAGTGGGCGGCTTCACTGGGCCTCTGTGTTCTTAACAGGGGCTCAGTGAACACGTGTGTGCGGCAGCAGGGCGGGTCGATAGTGGACTTGTCGTTCGCTAGCCCCGCTGTCGCACCACGGGTGAGGAACTGGAGTGTCCTGGAGGAGGCGGAGACCCTATCGGACCACCGGTACATCCGGATGGAGGTCTCCCCTCTCCGGGACCCCGGTAGGGGTCACAGGGCGGACGGAGCTCCCGCGTTTCCGCGGTGGGCTGTGGGTCGTCTTGACAGGGACCTACTGGCGGAGGCGGCCATCGTTCACACGTGGCTGTCCTCACCGCCCCCAGCGGACGGGGTGGACGCCGAGGCTGTCCGCATCCGCAGTGCGTTAACGCAGATCTGCGATGCGGCCATGCCCAGAGTGCGGCGGCGTCTACCTCCGAGGCAGGGGGTCTACTGGTGGTCCCCAAGATTGGCGGACCTTCGTGCGGCATGTATCAGAGCCCGAAGGTCCTACACCCGCAGCCGGCGGCGTCACCGCGACGCTGAGCGGGAGGGCCAGCTGTACGAGGCGTACCGCGATGCGCGGACGGCCTTTCGGCTGGCCATCCGAGCCGCCAAGGGTGCGAGTTGGCAGGAGATGCTGGACGGTCTCGACCGTGACCTCTGGGGTCGCCCGTATCGCGCGTCGCTGAATAAGCTTCGCGCGCAGGGCCCCCCCCTCACCGAGACCCTCCAGCCCGACTTCCTCTGTAGGGTGGTCGAGGAGCTGTTTCCACGGCAGTCGGAACACACGCCCCCGGTCATGGCCTCGCCAGAACAAGACCGGGAGGCTGACGACGAGAGTGTTCCGCCCGTGACGGAGACGGAAGTGGGAGCAGCTGTGGCGCGGATTCGTTCCGCGACCACGGCCCCCGGCCCGGACGGAATACCAGTCCGGGTGCTGACGTCGCTCCTCGAGCACCTCGAGCCTCGCCTCAGGCAGCTGTACAACGCCTGTTTGGCGTCTGGACGGTTCCCTGAGTGCTGGAAGGAGGGGAGGTTGGTTCTCCTGCCAAAGCCGGGACGGCCCCCGGATTCGCCGTCGGCCTACAGGCCCATCGTGCTCCTCGACGATGTGGGTAAGCTGCTGGAGCGCATCCTCGCTGCCCGCATCGTCCAGCACCTGGAGGAGGTGGGGCCCGATCTGTCGGACGCTCAATTCGGTTTTAGAAGGGGGCGTTCGACCATCGGGGCCCTGCTACGACTGAGGCAGACGGCCGCGGAGGCTGTCACCGGCGGGGGAGTGCTGTTGGCGGTGTCGCTGGACATCGCCAACGCATTCAATAGTCTGCCATTCAGCTGCATCAGGGAGGCGCTCCGATTTCATGGGGTGCCCTTGTACCTGAGGCGGCTGGTGGCGGACTATTTGGAGGGGCGCAGTGTCCTCTGCGCGAGTCCCGCAGGGGACATTGTGCGGACGTCCATGTCGTGCGGCGTTCCACAGGGGTCGGTTCTGGGGCCGACTCTGTGGGACATCGGGTACGACTGGGCGTTGAGAGGGAGTCTCCCCCCCGGGCTGAGCGTGATATGCTACGCTGACGATACGCTCGTCACAGCCCGGGGCAGGACACTCGAAGAGGCGGCGAGCCTGGCCACTCTCGGCACCGAGGAGATGGTCGGGCGAATCGAGGCGCTGGGGCTCAGGGTGGCCCTAAATAAGACGGAGGCCCTATTGTTTCATGGGCCACGCGTAAGGCCGCCAATCGGCGTCTCGCTAGTCGTCAACTCCGTCCACATCAGCATCCAGGCCCATATGAAGTACTTGGGTCTGGTGCTCGACGGGCGATGGTGGTTCCGGGAGCATTTTCGCCGAATTGCTCCCCGGTTGGTCGGCGCGGCGTCCGCCCTTTCGCGGCTCATGCCGAACGTGGGCGGACCCAGCTTCGAGGGCCGACGGCTGTATGCGGGGGTGATCCGTTCTATGGCCATGTACGGCGCACCCGTGTGGGCGAGGGCTCTGAACGCCCAGCTCAGGGCTGTTCTGTGGAGACCCCAGAGAGTCATGGCGGTCAGAGCCATTCGCGGGTACCGCACGGTATCGACCGAGGCGGCATGCCTACTGGCCGGGACACCCCCGTGGGACCTAGAGGCGGAGATGCTCTCCGACCTCTACCGGCGGGTGACCTCACTGCGCGACGAAGGTGGCTCCCCATCGCTGAGCGAGATAGCCACCTGGCGCGAGGACGCCCGCCGAGACGTCATCGCCCGTTGGGCTACGCGGCTGGAGAGGCCTAGACACGGTGTCGTCACCGTCGAGGCTCTCCGGCCCGTATTGATGAAGTGGATGGAGCGGCGGCACGGAGTCCTCTCCTTTCGACTGGTGCAGGTGTTGTCGGGGCACGGATGCTTCGGCTTTTACCTGCACACGGTCGCGTGTAGGGAGTGGACTTCGTTCTGCCACCATTGCAGCAGTGACGAGGACACGGCGCAACACACGCTGGAGGCGTGTCCGGGCTTTGACCGGCAGCGCCGTGACCTCGTCGCTGTTATCGGTGCCGACCTGACGCTGCCGGCTGTCGCGAGAGCGATGGTCGACAGCGTCAGGAACTGGGACGCGGTCGCCGCCTTCTGCGAGGCTGTCATCTCGCAGAAGGAGGCGGCGGAACGAGTCCGGGAGGAATCCCGCGACCCGGGCCGCCGTCAGCGGCCGGGGCGGCGCAGGCGCGAATACCTGCGCCTGATGCCGCCCTAACCGAGGCCTCGGGTGATCGGACCGGGGAATTGTCCGGTCACCCGACGTGAGGCCACCGCGTGAGGGCGACGCCCCGACGGCGAAATCTGTCGGGGCGTCGACGAGAGGAACCCGCGAGGGTAAACCGCCGGGCGGGCCACCGAAGTTAAAATCGAGTACCGGTGGTCCGCTCGCACGGCGAAGAAAGAAGGTTTTACGGTGGGTCTATGGGGTCACGCGCCGCCTTTCCGTCACCCCGGACCGATTCAGCGGGGCGAGACGCACCCATAGCCCACCAAAAAAAAAAAAAAAAAAAAAAAGGTTACCTATATAGCACATTTTTTAGTACTGGCAAACAGAAATTTTCTAAATTAACAGTCATTCTGCCTGGTTTTTGGTCGAATTTGATCGAGATCGATTAGTTTTGGCTAGACCAACTATATACTAACATTTCTGGACGACCATCTCCCCAGGAACACCTGGAACAAAAATATACATATTAATATTGACTTAGAATATTTTTCAATAAAAACAATATCACTCCAGCTCACCTGGTGACGCTGATCCATAGCTGACCGCCGTGCTGACACTTGTTGTTAGCGCGCCATTTATCCACCTACCTTCAAACTCATTAACTCCCCGATCTGACCAATAGTTTTCAGGAAATCTCGACATTTCCTTGGCAAAACAGCAATTTTTTCAAAAATTTTATAGTCATCCCAAGTTTTCTGGAAATTTTAGTATCAAACCAGTTCCGGGTTTCAAGTTGAGGTTATAGCCCGCGACGAGGCGGTTCTCTGGACACCCCACACGTGGGCCTACGAAGCCTCCTTCCCGGATTTTGTCCACCCCGCAACCCCAATTTTTCGACTTTATACACCAACATCTTATTTTGGGTACATACAGCTCCCGAAACCCGATATTTACACCCGAAATTTTTTCACCACCAAATAGCCCAATAAAAGACGAAAGTCTGAGTACCTCATTTTGAGGTCCTCCTGGCACGGGAACGGTACGGGACTCCAATTGCTGCACCCCAGTCGATCAATTTTTAACGCTTTACGCCCAACCGAGGTTACATTTTTTAGTACTGGCAAACAGAAATTTTCTAAATTAACAGTCATTCTGCCTGGTTTTTGGTCGAATTTGATCGAGATCGATTAGTTTTGGCTAGACCAACTATATACTAACATTTCTGGACGACCATCTCCCCAGGAACACCTGGAACAAAAATATACATATTAATATTGACTTAGAATATTTTTCAATAAAAACAATATCACTCCAGCTCACCTGGTGACGCTGATCCATAGCTGACCGCCGTGCTGACACTTGTTGTTAGCGCGCCATTTATCCACCTACCTTCAAACTCATTAACTCCCCGATCTGACCAATAGTTTTCAGGAAATCTCGACATTTCCTTGGCAAAACAGCAATTTTTTCAAAAATTTTATAGTCATCCCAAGTTTTCTGGAAATTTTAGTATCAAACCAGTTCCGGGTTTCAAGTTGAGGTTATAGCCCGCGACGAGGCGGTTCTCTGGACACCCCACACGTGGGCCTACGAAGCCTCCTTCCCGGATTTTGTCCACCCCGCAACCCCAATTTTTCGACTTTATACACCAACATCTTATTTTGGGTACATACAGCTCCCGAAACCCGATATTTACACCCGAAATTTTTTCACCACCAAATAGCCCAATAAAAGACGAAAGTCTGAGTACCTCATTTTGAGGTCCTCCTGGCACGGGAACGGTACGGGACTCCAATTGCTGCACCCCAGTCGATCAATTTTTAACGCTTTACGCCCAACCGAGGTTACATTTTTTAGTACTGGCAAACAGAAATTTTCTAAATTAACAGTCATTCTGCCTGGTTTTTGGTCGAATTTGATCGAGATCGATTAGTTTTGGCTAGACCAACTATATACTAACATTTCTGGACGACCATCTCCCCAGGAACACCTGGAACAAAAATATACATATTAATATTGACTTAGAATATTTTTCAATAAAAACAATATCACTCCAGCTCACCTGGTGACGCTGATCCATAGCTGACCGCCGTGCTGACACTTGTTGTTAGCGCGCCATTTATCCACCTACCTTCAAACTCATTAACTCCCCGATCTGACCAATAGTTTTCAGGAAATCTCGACATTTCCTTGGCAAAACAGCAATTTTTTCAAAAATTTTATAGTCATCCCAAGTTTTCTGGAAATTTTAGTATCAAACCAGTTCCGGGTTTCAAGTTGAGGTTATAGCCCGCGACGAGGCGGTTCTCTGGACACCCCACACGTGGGCCTACGAAGCCTCCTTCCCGGATTTTGTCCACCCCGCAACCCCAATTTTTCGACTTTATACACCAACATCTTATTTTGGGTACATACAGCTCCCGAAACCCGATATTTACACCCGAAATTTTTTCACCACCAAATAGCCCAATAAAAGACGAAAGTCTGAGTACCTCATTTTGAGGTCCTCCTGGCACGGGAACGGTACGGGACTCCAATTGCTGCACCCCAGTCGATCAATTTTTAACGCTTTACGCCCAACCGAGGTTACATTTTTTAGTACTGGCAAACAGAAATTTTCTAAATTAACAGTCATTCTGCCTGGTTTTTGGTCGAATTTGATCGAGATCGATTAGTTTTGGCTAGACCAACTATATACTAACATTTCTGGACGACCATCTCCCCAGGAACACCTGGAACAAAAATATACATATTAATATTGACTTAGAATATTTTTCAATAAAAACAATATCACTCCAGCTCACCTGGTGACGCTGATCCATAGCTGACCGCCGTGCTGACACTTGTTGTTAGCGCGCCATTTATCCACCTACCTTCAAACTCATTAACTCCCCGATCTGACCAATAGTTTTCAGGAAATCTCGACATTTCCTTGGCAAAACAGCAATTTTTTCAAAAATTTTATAGTCATCCCAAGTTTTCTGGAAATTTTAGTATCAAACCAGTTCCGGGTTTCAAGTTGAGGTTATAGCCCGCGACGAGGCGGTTCTCTGGACACCCCACACGTGGGCCTACGAAGCCTCCTTCCCGGATTTTGTCCACCCCGCAACCCCAATTTTTCGACTTTATACACCAACATCTTATTTTGGGTACATACAGCTCCCGAAACCCGATATTTACACCCGAAATTTTTTCACCACCAAATAGCCCAATAAAAGACGAAAGTCTGAGTACCTCATTTTGAGGTCCTCCTGGCACGGGAACGGTACGGGACTCCAATTGCTGCACCCCAGTCGATCAATTTTTAACGCTTTACGCCCAACCGAGGTTACATTTTTTAGTACTGGCAAACAGAAATTTTCTAAATTAACAGTCATTCTGCCTGGTTTTTGGTCGAATTTGATCGAGATCGATTAGTTTTGGCTAGACCAACTATATACTAACATTTCTGGACGACCATCTCCCCAGGAACACCTGGAACAAAAATATACATATTAATATTGACTTAGAATATTTTTCAATAAAAACAATATCACTCCAGCTCACCTGGTGACGCTGATCCATAGCTGACCGCCGTGCTGACACTTGTTGTTAGCGCGCCATTTATCCACCTACCTTCAAACTCATTAACTCCCCGATCTGACCAATAGTTTTCAGGAAATCTCGACATTTCCTTGGCAAAACAGCAATTTTTTCAAAAATTTTATAGTCATCCCAAGTTTTCTGGAAATTTTAGTATCAAACCAGTTCCGGGTTTCAAGTTGAGGTTATAGCCCGCGACGAGGCGGTTCTCTGGACACCCCACACGTGGGCCTACGAAGCCTCCTTCCCGGATTTTGTCCACCCCGCAACCCCAATTTTTCGACTTTATACACCAACATCTTATTTTGGGTACATACAGCTCCCGAAACCCGATATTTACACCCGAAATTTTTTCACCACCAAATAGCCCAATAAAAGACGAAAGTCTGAGTACCTCATTTTGAGGTCCTCCTGGCACGGGAACGGTACGGGACTCCAATTGCTGCACCCCAGTCGATCAATTTTTAACGCTTTACGCCCAACCGAGGTTACATTTTTTAGTACTGGCAAACAGAAATTTTCTAAATTAACAGTCATTCTGCCTGGTTTTTGGTCGAATTTGATCGAGATCGATTAGTTTTGGCTAGACCAACTATATACTAACATTTCTGGACGACCATCTCCCCAGGAACACCTGGAACAAAAATATACATATTAATATTGACTTAGAATATTTTTCAATAAAAACAATATCACTCCAGCTCACCTGGTGACGCTGATCCATAGCTGACCGCCGTGCTGACACTTGTTGTTAGCGCGCCATTTATCCACCTACCTTCAAACTCATTAACTCCCCGATCTGACCAATAGTTTTCAGGAAATCTCGACATTTCCTTGGCAAAACAGCAATTTTTTCAAAAATTTTATAGTCATCCCAAGTTTTCTGGAAATTTTAGTATCAAACCAGTTCCGGGTTTCAAGTTGAGGTTATAGCCCGCGACGAGGCGGTTCTCTGGACACCCCACACGTGGGCCTACGAAGCCTCCTTCCCGGATTTTGTCCACCCCGCAACCCCAATTTTTCGACTTTATACACCAACATCTTATTTTGGGTACATACAGCTCCCGAAACCCGATATTTACACCCGAAATTTTTTCACCACCAAATAGCCCAATAAAAGACGAAAGTCTGAGTACCTCATTTTGAGGTCCTCCTGGCACGGGAACGGTACGGGACTCCAATTGCTGCACCCCAGTCGATCAATTTTTAACGCTTTACGCCCAACCGAGGTTACATTTTTTAGTACTGGCAAACAGAAATTTTCTAAATTAACAGTCATTCTGCCTGGTTTTTGGTCGAATTTGATCGAGATCGATTAGTTTTGGCTAGACCAACTATATACTAACATTTCTGGACGACCATCTCCCCAGGAACACCTGGAACAAAAATATACATATTAATATTGACTTAGAATATTTTTCAATAAAAACAATATCACTCCAGCTCACCTGGTGACGCTGATCCATAGCTGACCGCCGTGCTGACACTTGTTGTTAGCGCGCCATTTATCCACCTACCTTCAAACTCATTAACTCCCCGATCTGACCAATAGTTTTCAGGAAATCTCGACATTTCCTTGGCAAAACAGCAATTTTTTCAAAAATTTTATAGTCATCCCAAGTTTTCTGGAAATTTTAGTATCAAACCAGTTCCGGGTTTCAAGTTGAGGTTATAGCCCGCGACGAGGCGGTTCTCTGGACACCCCACACGTGGGCCTACGAAGCCTCCTTCCCGGATTTTGTCCACCCCGCAACCCCAATTTTTCGACTTTATACACCAACATCTTATTTTGGGTACATACAGCTCCCGAAACCCGATATTTACACCCGAAATTTTTTCACCACCAAATAGCCCAATAAAAGACGAAAGTCTGAGTACCTCATTTTGAGGTCCTCCTGGCACGGGAACGGTACGGGACTCCAATTGCTGCACCCCAGTCGATCAATTTTTAACGCTTTACGCCCAACCGAGGTTACATTTTTTAGTACTGGCAAACAGAAATTTTCTAAATTAACAGTCATTCTGCCTGGTTTTTGGTCGAATTTGATCGAGATCGATTAGTTTTGGCTAGACCAACTATATACTAACATTTCTGGACGACCATCTCCCCAGGAACACCTGGAACAAAAATATACATATTAATATTGACTTAGAATATTTTTCAATAAAAACAATATCACTCCAGCTCACCTGGTGACGCTGATCCATAGCTGACCGCCGTGCTGACACTTGTTGTTAGCGCGCCATTTATCCACCTACCTTCAAACTCATTAACTCCCCGATCTGACCAATAGTTTTCAGGAAATCTCGACATTTCCTTGGCAAAACAGCAATTTTTTCAAAAATTTTATAGTCATCCCAAGTTTTCTGGAAATTTTAGTATCAAACCAGTTCCGGGTTTCAAGTTGAGGTTATAGCCCGCGACGAGGCGGTTCTCTGGACACCCCACACGTGGGCCTACGAAGCCTCCTTCCCGGATTTTGTCCACCCCGCAACCCCAATTTTTCGACTTTATACACCAACATCTTATTTTGGGTACATACAGCTCCCGAAACCCGATATTTACACCCGAAATTTTTTCACCACCAAATAGCCCAATAAAAGACGAAAGTCTGAGTACCTCATTTTGAGGTCCTCCTGGCACGGGAACGGTACGGGACTCCAATTGCTGCACCCCAGTCGATCAATTTTTAACGCTTTACGAGCACATTTTTTAGTACTGGCAAACAGAAATTTTCTAAATTAACAGTCATTCTGCCTGGTTTTTGGTCGAATTTGATCGAGATCGATTAGTTTTGGCTAGACCAACTATATACTAACATTTCTGGACGACCATCTCCCCAGGAACACCTGGAACAAAAATATACATATTAATATTGACTTAGAATATTTTTCAATAAAAACAATATCACTCCAGCTCACCTGGTGACGCTGATCCATAGCTGACCGCCGTGCTGACACTTGTTGTTAGCGCGCCATTTATCCACCTACCTTCAAACTCATTAACTCCCCGATCTGACCAATAGTTTTCAGGAAATCTCGACATTTCCTTGGCAAAACAGCAATTTTTTCAAAAATTTTATAGTCATCCCAAGTTTTCTGGAAATTTTAGTATCAAACCAGTTCCGGGTTTCAAGTTGAGGTTATAGCCCGCGACGAGGCGGTTCTCTGGACACCCCACACGTGGGCCTACGAAGCCTCCTTCCCGGATTTTGTCCACCCCGCAACCCCAATTTTTCGACTTTATACACCAACATCTTATTTTGGGTACATACAGCTCCCGAAACCCGATATTTACACCCGAAATTTTTTCACCACCAAATAGCCCAATAAAAGACGAAAGTCTGAGTACCTCATTTTGAGGTCCTCCTGGCACGGGAACGGTACGGGACTCCAATTGCTGCACCCCAGTCGATCAATTTTTAACGCTTTACGCCCAACCGAGGTTACATTTTTTAGTACTGGCAAACAGAAATTTTCTAAATTAACAGTCATTCTGCCTGGTTTTTGGTCGAATTTGATCGAGATCGATTAGTTTTGGCTAGACCAACTATATACTAACATTTCTGGACGACCATCTCCCCAGGAACACCTGGAACAAAAATATACATATTAATATTGACTTAGAATATTTTTCAATAAAAACAATATCACTCCAGCTCACCTGGTGACGCTGATCCATAGCTGACCGCCGTGCTGACACTTGTTGTTAGCGCGCCATTTATCCACCTACCTTCAAACTCATTAACTCCCCGATCTGACCAATAGTTTTCAGGAAATCTCGACATTTCCTTGGCAAAACAGCAATTTTTTCAAAAATTTTATAGTCATCCCAAGTTTTCTGGAAATTTTAGTATCAAACCAGTTCCGGGTTTCAAGTTGAGGTTATAGCCCGCGACGAGGCGGTTCTCTGGACACCCCACACGTGGGCCTACGAAGCCTCCTTCCCGGATTTTGTCCACCCCGCAACCCCAATTTTTCGACTTTATACACCAACATCTTATTTTGGGTACATACAGCTCCCGAAACCCGATATTTACACCCGAAATTTTTTCACCACCAAATAGCCCAATAAAAGACGAAAGTCTGAGTACCTCATTTTGAGGTCCTCCTGGCACGGGAACGGTACGGGACTCCAATTGCTGCACCCCAGTCGATCAATTTTTAACGCTTTACGCCCAACCGAGGTTACATTTTTTAGTACTGGCAAACAGAAATTTTCTAAATTAACAGTCATTCTGCCTGGTTTTTGGTCGAATTTGATCGAGATCGATTAGTTTTGGCTAGACCAACTATATACTAACATTTCTGGACGACCATCTCCCCAGGAACACCTGGAACAAAAATATACATATTAATATTGACTTAGAATATTTTTCAATAAAAACAATATCACTCCAGCTCACCTGGTGACGCTGATCCATAGCTGACCGCCGTGCTGACACTTGTTGTTAGCGCGCCATTTATCCACCTACCTTCAAACTCATTAACTCCCCGATCTGACCAATAGTTTTCAGGAAATCTCGACATTTCCTTGGCAAAACAGCAATTTTTTCAAAAATTTTATAGTCATCCCAAGTTTTCTGGAAATTTTAGTATCAAACCAGTTCCGGGTTTCAAGTTGAGGTTATAGCCCGCGACGAGGCGGTTCTCTGGACACCCCACACGTGGGCCTACGAAGCCTCCTTCCCGGATTTTGTCCACCCCGCAACCCCAATTTTTCGACTTTATACACCAACATCTTATTTTGGGTACATACAGCTCCCGAAACCCGATATTTACACCCGAAATTTTTTCACCACCAAATAGCCCAATAAAAGACGAAAGTCTGAGTACCTCATTTTGAGGTCCTCCTGGCACGGGAACGGTACGGGACTCCAATTGCTGCACCCCAGTCGATCAATTTTTAACGCTTTACGCCCAACCGAGGTTACATTTTTTAGTACTGGCAAACAGAAATTTTCTAAATTAACAGTCATTCTGCCTGGTTTTTGGTCGAATTTGATCGAGATCGATTAGTTTTGGCTAGACCAACTATATACTAACATTTCTGGACGACCATCTCCCCAGGAACACCTGGAACAAAAATATACATATTAATATTGACTTAGAATATTTTTCAATAAAAACAATATCACTCCAGCTCACCTGGTGACGCTGATCCATAGCTGACCGCCGTGCTGACACTTGTTGTTAGCGCGCCATTTATCCACCTACCTTCAAACTCATTAACTCCCCGATCTGACCAATAGTTTTCAGGAAATCTCGACATTTCCTTGGCAAAACAGCAATTTTTTCAAAAATTTTATAGTCATCCCAAGTTTTCTGGAAATTTTAGTATCAAACCAGTTCCGGGTTTCAAGTTGAGGTTATAGCCCGCGACGAGGCGGTTCTCTGGACACCCCACACGTGGGCCTACGAAGCCTCCTTCCCGGATTTTGTCCACCCCGCAACCCCAATTTTTCGACTTTATACACCAACATCTTATTTTGGGTACATACAGCTCCCGAAACCCGATATTTACACCCGAAATTTTTTCACCACCAAATAGCCCAATAAAAGACGAAAGTCTGAGTACCTCATTTTGAGGTCCTCCTGGCACGGGAACGGTACGGGACTCCAATTGCTGCACCCCAGTCGATCAATTTTTAACGCTTTACGCCCAACCGAGGTTACATTTTTTAGTACTGGCAAACAGAAATTTTCTAAATTAACAGTCATTCTGCCTGGTTTTTGGTCGAATTTGATCGAGATCGATTAGTTTTGGCTAGACCAACTATATACTAACATTTCTGGACGACCATCTCCCCAGGAACACCTGGAACAAAAATATACATATTAATATTGACTTAGAATATTTTTCAATAAAAACAATATCACTCCAGCTCACCTGGTGACGCTGATCCATAGCTGACCGCCGTGCTGACACTTGTTGTTAGCGCGCCATTTATCCACCTACCTTCAAACTCATTAACTCCCCGATCTGACCAATAGTTTTCAGGAAATCTCGACATTTCCTTGGCAAAACAGCAATTTTTTCAAAAATTTTATAGTCATCCCAAGTTTTCTGGAAATTTTAGTATCAAACCAGTTCCGGGTTTCAAGTTGAGGTTATAGCCCGCGACGAGGCGGTTCTCTGGACACCCCACACGTGGGCCTACGAAGCCTCCTTCCCGGATTTTGTCCACCCCGCAACCCCAATTTTTCGACTTTATACACCAACATCTTATTTTGGGTACATACAGCTCCCGAAACCCGATATTTACACCCGAAATTTTTTCACCACCAAATAGCCCAATAAAAGACGAAAGTCTGAGTACCTCATTTTGAGGTCCTCCTGGCACGGGAACGGTACGGGACTCCAATTGCTGCACCCCAGTCGATCAATTTTTAACGCTTTACGCCCAACCGAGGTTACATTTTTTAGTACTGGCAAACAGAAATTTTCTAAATTAACAGTCATTCTGCCTGGTTTTTGGTCGAATTTGATCGAGATCGATTAGTTTTGGCTAGACCAACTATATACTAACATTTCTGGACGACCATCTCCCCAGGAACACCTGGAACAAAAATATACATATTAATATTGACTTAGAATATTTTTCAATAAAAACAATATCACTCCAGCTCACCTGGTGACGCTGATCCATAGCTGACCGCCGTGCTGACACTTGTTGTTAGCGCGCCATTTATCCACCTACCTTCAAACTCATTAACTCCCCGATCTGACCAATAGTTTTCAGGAAATCTCGACATTTCCTTGGCAAAACAGCAATTTTTTCAAAAATTTTATAGTCATCCCAAGTTTTCTGGAAATTTTAGTATCAAACCAGTTCCGGGTTTCAAGTTGAGGTTATAGCCCGCGACGAGGCGGTTCTCTGGACACCCCACACGTGGGCCTACGAAGCCTCCTTCCCGGATTTTGTCCACCCCGCAACCCCAATTTTTCGACTTTATACACCAACATCTTATTTTGGGTACATACAGCTCCCGAAACCCGATATTTACACCCGAAATTTTTTCACCACCAAATAGCCCAATAAAAGACGAAAGTCTGAGTACCTCATTTTGAGGTCCTCCTGGCACGGGAACGGTACGGGACTCCAATTGCTGCACCCCAGTCGATCAATTTTTAACGCTTTACGCCCAACCGAGGTTACATTTTTTAGTACTGGCAAACAGAAATTTTCTAAATTAACAGTCATTCTGCCTGGTTTTTGGTCGAATTTGATCGAGATCGATTAGTTTTGGCTAGACCAACTATATACTAACATTTCTGGACGACCATCTCCCCAGGAACACCTGGAACAAAAATATACATATTAATATTGACTTAGAATATTTTTCAATAAAAACAATATCACTCCAGCTCACCTGGTGACGCTGATCCATAGCTGACCGCCGTGCTGACACTTGTTGTTAGCGCGCCATTTATCCACCTACCTTCAAACTCATTAACTCCCCGATCTGACCAATAGTTTTCAGGAAATCTCGACATTTCCTTGGCAAAACAGCAATTTTTTCAAAAATTTTATAGTCATCCCAAGTTTTCTGGAAATTTTAGTATCAAACCAGTTCCGGGTTTCAAGTTGAGGTTATAGCCCGCGACGAGGCGGTTCTCTGGACACCCCACACGTGGGCCTACGAAGCCTCCTTCCCGGATTTTGTCCACCCCGCAACCCCAATTTTTCGACTTTATACACCAACATCTTATTTTGGGTACATACAGCTCCCGAAACCCGATATTTACACCCGAAATTTTTTCACCACCAAATAGCCCAATAAAAGACGAAAGTCTGAGTACCTCATTTTGAGGTCCTCCTGGCACGGGAACGGTACGGGACTCCAATTGCTGCACCCCAGTCGATCAATTTTTAACGCTTTACGCCCAACCGAGGTTACATTTTTTAGTACTGGCAAACAGAAATTTTCTAAATTAACAGTCATTCTGCCTGGTTTTTGGTCGAATTTGATCGAGATCGATTAGTTTTGGCTAGACCAACTATATACTAACATTTCTGGACGACCATCTCCCCAGGAACACCTGGAACAAAAATATACATATTAATATTGACTTAGAATATTTTTCAATAAAAACAATATCACTCCAGCTCACCTGGTGACGCTGATCCATAGCTGACCGCCGTGCTGACACTTGTTGTTAGCGCGCCATTTATCCACCTACCTTCAAACTCATTAACTCCCCGATCTGACCAATAGTTTTCAGGAAATCTCGACATTTCCTTGGCAAAACAGCAATTTTTTCAAAAATTTTATAGTCATCCCAAGTTTTCTGGAAATTTTAGTATCAAACCAGTTCCGGGTTTCAAGTTGAGGTTATAGCCCGCGACGAGGCGGTTCTCTGGACACCCCACACGTGGGCCTACGAAGCCTCCTTCCCGGATTTTGTCCACCCCGCAACCCCAATTTTTCGACTTTATACACCAACATCTTATTTTGGGTACATACAGCTCCCGAAACCCGATATTTACACCCGAAATTTTTTCACCACCAAATAGCCCAATAAAAGACGAAAGTCTGAGTACCTCATTTTGAGGTCCTCCTGGCACGGGAACGGTACGGGACTCCAATTGCTGCACCCCAGTCGATCAATTTTTAACGCTTTACGCCCAACCGAGGTTACATTTTTTAGTACTGGCAAACAGAAATTTTCTAAATTAACAGTCATTCTGCCTGGTTTTTGGTCGAATTTGATCGAGATCGATTAGTTTTGGCTAGACCAACTATATACTAACATTTCTGGACGACCATCTCCCCAGGAACACCTGGAACAAAAATATACATATTAATATTGACTTAGAATATTTTTCAATAAAAACAATATCACTCCAGCTCACCTGGTGACGCTGATCCATAGCTGACCGCCGTGCTGACACTTGTTGTTAGCGCGCCATTTATCCACCTACCTTCAAACTCATTAACTCCCCGATCTGACCAATAGTTTTCAGGAAATCTCGACATTTCCTTGGCAAAACAGCAATTTTTTCAAAAATTTTATAGTCATCCCAAGTTTTCTGGAAATTTTAGTATCAAACCAGTTCCGGGTTTCAAGTTGAGGTTATAGCCCGCGACGAGGCGGTTCTCTGGACACCCCACACGTGGGCCTACGAAGCCTCCTTCCCGGATTTTGTCCACCCCGCAACCCCAATTTTTCGACTTTATACACCAACATCTTATTTTGGGTACATACAGCTCCCGAAACCCGATATTTACACCCGAAATTTTTTCACCACCAAATAGCCCAATAAAAGACGAAAGTCTGAGTACCTCATTTTGAGGTCCTCCTGGCACGGGAACGGTACGGGACTCCAATTGCTGCACCCCAGTCGATCAATTTTTAACGCTTTACGCCCAACCGAGGTTACATTTTTTAGTACTGGCAAACAGAAATTTTCTAAATTAACAGTCATTCTGCCTGGTTTTTGGTCGAATTTGATCGAGATCGATTAGTTTTGGCTAGACCAACTATATACTAACATTTCTGGACGACCATCTCCCCAGGAACACCTGGAACAAAAATATACATATTAATATTGACTTAGAATATTTTTCAATAAAAACAATATCACTCCAGCTCACCTGGTGACGCTGATCCATAGCTGACCGCCGTGCTGACACTTGTTGTTAGCGCGCCATTTATCCACCTACCTTCAAACTCATTAACTCCCCGATCTGACCAATAGTTTTCAGGAAATCTCGACATTTCCTTGGCAAAACAGCAATTTTTTCAAAAATTTTATAGTCATCCCAAGTTTTCTGGAAATTTTAGTATCAAACCAGTTCCGGGTTTCAAGTTGAGGTTATAGCCCGCGACGAGGCGGTTCTCTGGACACCCCACACGTGGGCCTACGAAGCCTCCTTCCCGGATTTTGTCCACCCCGCAACCCCAATTTTTCGACTTTATACACCAACATCTTATTTTGGGTACATACAGCTCCCGAAACCCGATATTTACACCCGAAATTTTTTCACCACCAAATAGCCCAATAAAAGACGAAAGTCTGAGTACCTCATTTTGAGGTCCTCCTGGCACGGGAACGGTACGGGACTCCAATTGCTGCACCCCAGTCGATCAATTTTTAACGCTTTACGCCCAACCGAGGTTACATTTTTTAGTACTGGCAAACAGAAATTTTCTAAATTAACAGTCATTCTGCCTGGTTTTTGGTCGAATTTGATCGAGATCGATTAGTTTTGGCTAGACCAACTATATACTAACATTTCTGGACGACCATCTCCCCAGGAACACCTGGAACAAAAATATACATATTAATATTGACTTAGAATATTTTTCAATAAAAACAATATCACTCCAGCTCACCTGGTGACGCTGATCCATAGCTGACCGCCGTGCTGACACTTGTTGTTAGCGCGCCATTTATCCACCTACCTTCAAACTCATTAACTCCCCGATCTGACCAATAGTTTTCAGGAAATCTCGACATTTCCTTGGCAAAACAGCAATTTTTTCAAAAATTTTATAGTCATCCCAAGTTTTCTGGAAATTTTAGTATCAAACCAGTTCCGGGTTTCAAGTTGAGGTTATAGCCCGCGACGAGGCGGTTCTCTGGACACCCCACACGTGGGCCTACGAAGCCTCCTTCCCGGATTTTGTCCACCCCGCAACCCCAATTTTTCGACTTTATACACCAACATCTTATTTTGGGTACATACAGCTCCCGAAACCCGATATTTACACCCGAAATTTTTTCACCACCAAATAGCCCAATAAAAGACGAAAGTCTGAGTACCTCATTTTGAGGTCCTCCTGGCACGGGAACGGTACGGGACTCCAATTGCTGCACCCCAGTCGATCAATTTTTAACGCTTTACGCCCAACCGAGGTTACATTTTTTAGTACTGGCAAACAGAAATTTTCTAAATTAACAGTCATTCTGCCTGGTTTTTGGTCGAATTTGATCGAGATCGATTAGTTTTGGCTAGACCAACTATATACTAACATTTCTGGACGACCATCTCCCCAGGAACACCTGGAACAAAAATATACATATTAATATTGACTTAGAATATTTTTCAATAAAAACAATATCACTCCAGCTCACCTGGTGACGCTGATCCATAGCTGACCGCCGTGCTGACACTTGTTGTTAGCGCGCCATTTATCCACCTACCTTCAAACTCATTAACTCCCCGATCTGACCAATAGTTTTCAGGAAATCTCGACATTTCCTTGGCAAAACAGCAATTTTTTCAAAAATTTTATAGTCATCCCAAGTTTTCTGGAAATTTTAGTATCAAACCAGTTCCGGGTTTCAAGTTGAGGTTATAGCCCGCGACGAGGCGGTTCTCTGGACACCCCACACGTGGGCCTACGAAGCCTCCTTCCCGGATTTTGTCCACCCCGCAACCCCAATTTTTCGACTTTATACACCAACATCTTATTTTGGGTACATACAGCTCCCGAAACCCGATATTTACACCCGAAATTTTTTCACCACCAAATAGCCCAATAAAAGACGAAAGTCTGAGTACCTCATTTTGAGGTCCTCCTGGCACGGGAACGGTACGGGACTCCAATTGCTGCACCCCAGTCGATCAATTTTTAACGCTTTACGCCCAACCGAGGTTACATTTTTTAGTACTGGCAAACAGAAATTTTCTAAATTAACAGTCATTCTGCCTGGTTTTTGGTCGAATTTGATCGAGATCGATTAGTTTTGGCTAGACCAACTATATACTAACATTTCTGGACGACCATCTCCCCAGGAACACCTGGAACAAAAATATACATATTAATATTGACTTAGAATATTTTTCAATAAAAACAATATCACTCCAGCTCACCTGGTGACGCTGATCCATAGCTGACCGCCGTGCTGACACTTGTTGTTAGCGCGCCATTTATCCACCTACCTTCAAACTCATTAACTCCCCGATCTGACCAATAGTCTTCAGGAAATCTCGACATTTCCTTGGCAAAACAGCAATTTTTTCAAAAATTTTATAGTCATCCCAAGTTTTCTGGAAATTTTAGTATCAAACCAGTTCCGGGTTTCAAGTTGAGGTTATAGCCCGCGACGAGGCGGTTCTCTGGACACCCCACACGTGGGCCTACGAAGCCTCCTTCCCGGATTTTGTCCACCCCGCAACCCCAATTTTTCGACTTTATACACCAACATCTTATTTTGGGTACATACAGCTCCCGAAACCCGATATTTACACCCGAAATTTTTTCACCACCAAATAGCCCAATAAAAGACGAAAGTCTGAGTACCTCATTTTGAGGTCCTCCTGGCACGGGAACGGTACGGGACTCCAATTGCTGCACCCCAGTCGATCAATTTTTAACGCTTTACGCCCAACCGAGGTTACATTTTTTAGTACTGGCAAACAGAAATTTTCTAAATTAACAGTCATTCTGCCTGGTTTTTGGTCGAATTTGATCGAGATCGATTAGTTTTGGCTAGACCAACTATATACTAACATTTCTGGACGACCATCTCCCCAGGAACACCTGGAACAAAAATATACATATTAATATTGACTTAGAATATTTTTCAATAAAAACAATATCACTCCAGCTCACCTGGTGACGCTGATTTGTTGTTAGCGCGCCATTTATCCACCTACCTTCAAACTCATTAACTCCCCGATCTGACCAATAGTTTTCAGGAAATCTCGACATTTCCTTGGCAAAACAGCAATTTTTTCAAAAATTTTATAGTCATCCCAAGTTTTCTGGAAATTTTAGTATCAAACCAGTTCCGGGTTTCAAGTTGAGGTTATAGCCCGCGACGAGGCGGTTCTCTGGACACCCCACACGTGGGCCTACGAAGCCTCCTTCCCGGATTTTGTCCACCCCGCAACCCCAATTTTCGACTTTATACACCAACATCTTATTTTGGGTACATACAGCTCCCGAAACCCGATATTTACACCCGAAATTTTTTCACCACCAAATAGCCCAATAAAAGACGAAAGTCTGAGTACCTCATTTTGAGGTCCTCCTGGCACGGGAACGGTACGGGACTCCAATTGCTGCACCCCAGTCGATCAATTTTTAACGCTTTACGCCCAACCGAGGTTACATTTTTTAGTACTGGCAAACAGAAATTTTCTAAATTAACAGTCATTCTGCCTGGTTTTTGGTCGAATTTGATCGAGATCGATTAGTTTTGGCTAGACCAACTATATACTAACATTTCTGGACGACCATCTCCCCAGGAACACCTGGAACAAAAATATACATATTAATATTGACTTAGAATATTTTTCAATAAAAACAATATCACTCCAGCTCACCTGGTGACGCTGATCCATAGCTGACCGCCGTGCTGACACTTGTTGTTAGCGCGCCATTTATCCACCTACCTTCAAACTCATTAACTCCCCGATCTGACCAATAGTTTTCAGGAAATCTCGACATTTCCTTGGCAAAACAGCAATTTTTTCAAAAATTTTATAGTCATCCCAAGTTTTCTGGAAATTTTAGTATCAAACCAGTTCCGGGTTTCAAGTTGAGGTTATAGCCCGCGACGAGGCGGTTCTCTGGACACCCCACACGTGGGCCTACGAAGCCTCCTTCCCGGATTTTTTGCCCACCCAAGCCCACCCTGATAGCAATTACCTACTTGCGATAGTTAATTTATCCAATATATATAGAGAGAGGGACAAGGCTCTGAAAATTTCTGTAAAATTATTATTATCAATTAATTTACTTTATTTTTAACTGGTAATTGACCAATAATTAACTTTTCGGTGCGACGCCTAAAACTCCCACAATAAATTCACAAAGCTTTAATTAATTCAAAACATATACTTCACTTTTAAATTCAAATTTTCTATTATTTTATCTATACAATATATACACTTTTTATACAATTAAAACAATAATCACAGCAATATACCAATAATTATTATTAGTACATTAGGGACATATATACTTTTGTAAAATATACATTATAACTTATGGCGTTATAGGGCCCTTATACAGCCCTCCTAGCACTGGGGATTAATTTAATTATATACAACATATTGACCATAGACTTAAGCATATACATGTTTTAAATTTTTTTTAGGATAATTTAAAGTTAAGTTTAGTTAAGTTATTGTGACCGGACCGGGAGGATTGCCCCTCATCGGCGGCAGCAATTCCTCGTTGTACTGACAACAAAGGATTTTGTGTCGTCACTGATCGGTGGACCATACGGTTCATAACAATCATTTGACTACTATTGACAATCAGTCGTTATACATTCATATACATTTTATTATATATATACATTTATTGACTTGAAGAAAATTTACAATACAAATTATTATTATTGCTCTATTTAATTATTACTATTCATTTACAACTATACTTTGACTTATTAATTATATTATTTACATAAACGCACCAACGCGTCGAGCCATTTACACTCGACTGGTGATTACAGACACCCGCGTACCCCGTAATGTATCGCACACCACCACCAACGACGGACATGGAACAAGAGGCACAACAGCTCCATAATGATAAAGTACAAATAACATCTATGTACATAGAAAACACCCCAAAAGCCAGCGGCTCAAACATTACGAAAAGGGGGACCTTTGAAACCAAGAGGGCTGTGTTTGACCGTACCTCTGCTGACTCCCGAACCACCACCCAACGCTCCCCACCAGCGGCCTCGAAGCAAAAAGTGGGACCGCCGCCTGCGCTCAATCACACGGTTACAGTGAGGAAGAGCGCAGGTGACGGCCAGAAGGACAAGAAGATCAGGTCCAGGTATGCGGACGCCAAGGAAAGGCTTCAGGAGGCGAAGGAACTCCTTGGTATGTCCCGCAACCTCAAAACGGAGGTCAAAAATGGGGTCATTGAGATCCTCGAGAAGCTGGTGCAGTATGTGAGGGAGGGTGAGAGGGAGTGCGCAGGGCAAAGACCATCATCGGGAGAGAGCGTGGAACCACCAACAAAAATAGAGATACCCCAGTTGGAGCGTCTCAAAACTATGATACAGGCTCATAGTGAGATACTTAGCTCCAACAGGGAACAGAACGAGAGACTGGAACAAGTCCTCAAAAACCACGCCTCTCTCCTTGAGGGAGTCGACCGGCACAAGTCTCAGATACAACAGAGCTTGGTGCAAATGAAAAACTTAGAAGGAGTGGTGAGGTACCACGCGGTTACCCTTGAAAAAGCCAAGGAAAACATCTCGAACACTACGCCCGCGGTCAAAGCGAACGCTGAGCTCTTGCAGGAGGTCAGGGAGCTGAAAAGCACCACGCAAGAGCTCAGCCGACGCGTGGAACAAACGACCTGCGGTCCACGTACGTACGCAGAAATGGCGGCTCAGTTAAAGCCACATACAGAGGGGAAACCGCACGCCATAGTCGTGTCAACTGTGGACCTACTGGCTAGCGATGTACTCATGGACGAGGTTAAGGGCACACTGCAGGCAAAGGAAAACGGAATAAAAATCCAAAAAATAAAGCGTGTGAGAGGACCGAAGCTCGTACTCTCATGCGCAACAAAAAATGAACTGGATCAGGTTGCGGCAAGGCTAACGTCTAATACGCAGCTGGTGGTGGAAAACGCAAAGTATAAAAACCCGCTTGTCGTCCTCAAAAACATCTGCAAAAGAAACACTGAAGCCGACATAACAGCTGCACTAGCCAGACAAAACGCGGAATTGGCGGGGGGTCTCTCGGCCGAGGACGCCGCTGTCACTGAGAGATACCGGAGGAGGGCGAGACACCCAGACGAGTGCCACGTCGTCCTCCAAGTGTCACCGAAACTGTGGCAGAGGCTAACGGCGGCTGGGAGACTCTTCGTCGACGTGCAGTGTATTAGGGTGCAGGACCAAACGCCCCTAATACAGTGCATGCGCTGTCTGGGCTATGGCCACGGCCGCAAAACCTGCGCCGCAGAGGAGGAGGACCGCTGCACCAAGTGCGGACAGGCGGGCCATACTAAAAAAGATTGCGACCAGCACGCTAGCTGTCGAAACTGTGAGAAAGCGAAGCTCCCGCACTCACACCACGATGTGTTCTCTGATGAATGCCCAATAAGGTCACGGGCAGACGCGCTTGCAAGGGAAGCTGTCGCATACGCATAGCGAACACCGCGACGTCAATCGGCTGATACGAACACCACCACCGACACCTTTTACACCACTCACAGAAACCCTACACCACAACGCTACACAACATAAACCACACACACACCACATTTAACTAACACAAACCACAACATTAACCACACTTCACCACACCTACCATTCTAAGCCAAACACTAATACACCAACTACACACCACTATATAAAAACCCCACCTCACTACACTAACTTAACACAAACAAACAATCAACATCACATCACCATAACACAACAACATCAACAACAGACCACACAGTCACATACACACAGTATAGGAAAGCATGCGCGCGGACGTGATGACCGCGTCACGCGCGCATTCAATCACCACAAACACACACACACATGACATAGTACATATATACACAGAACAATACACACAACCACTCACCTCTCCAAACTACACTAGACATATAATACACAAATAATCCATTATGTTTGTAACATAATAGATTATAATAACATAAATAAAAAACTGAATAAGACAATCACGTACATATACAAACAGTACAGCACATACAGACACAAACATGCACACACACACACATACATTCATAACGATCATACAACATAAACAAATCTCACTAAACCCACCAACACAACAATAAACACAACATATATTACATGCTTGAAGCATAGTAATTATATACTATAAACAAAAAAACTATAAAATACAATAACATAAAATACAAAACAAAACACAGACATAACAAACATTATAAAACACTTAACAATATACACAATGGATATAACTATATGCATGCAGCGTACTACTTATATTTGAAACAATAAAAAACTACAATCTACAACGTATACACTATATATACACACGCAACACATTATTTGTCACACACATTTATGTGCTATAAAACACAAAAACCAATTAACATAGAACATACACGAGTGACTCAATAGTCACCACACACAAAGTATACACACGCGCAATGACTACATACCATAAACTATACTATTTAATAATAGAATAAAGTATGGAAACACATAAAATACATATGTACACAACACTCTCCTACACAACTAAATAAATACATAATAACATACACTAGACTCAATACATAAACAAACAAAACCAACATACAAAGTGCACAACCAGCTACGCAACCTACAACTCAGTACATTCAAATGCATATAAAACATACACATATATATAATACACAAGTACATCACACTCTCCTACACAACTAAACAAATACATAATAACATACACTAGACTCAATACATAAACAAACAAATACAAAACTTACAAAGTGCACAACCACCTACACAACCTACAAATTAGTACATACAAATACATATAAAACACGCATAAAACATAACATGATGCGCAAAAATCACACACAACACATATACAAGAAAACTATACATAATAAAGCACAAAACTAAACAAGCCGGTCAAATAAATGAGAACTAGAAGCTAATTGCCTCTGTAAACCACTGCAATATCCTAGTCAGTTACCCCAGAGATAACTCAGGAAATAAAATAAAATGCACATGGCAACACAAATATAAAACCATAAATTAAAAACGTAACTCAATACTATGTAAAACGTTGCCAACGAATGCAAATTTTGTTTTTATAAATAAAAATAAGCTCTTTGCCTTCATCCTCCTGTTGTGAAATCCCTGATCATGTCAGGGGCCTCGCGGGCCGGGTCTGTGACCCGGACAAACTATAAAAAAAAAAAAAAAAAAAAAAAAAAAAAAAAAAAAAACCACTTACACCAATGTTGCCCCCTGTTGCCCGTATGGCTTGTATGCTTGTGGCGACTATTTAGGGGGCCCATTCAGTAAGTTGGCGACTCACCGTCTGCCACCGTTCATCTCTTAATATGGGCTTGAAGACAGACGACAGTTTATAATTTCATAGATGTAAAATGAACCAGTCCACTAAGCAGCCACTCCCATATTCATATATTATATACCATCATCACACAATAGTTTTACACTTACCGCTGGCAGTCCATGTGTGTTATGTGCAGACGTGAAATGTCATCGGTAGATGTCCCATCCCAAGATTTAGATTAAATGTCTCCAAAGCCTGTGCGTGTTGGATCCATATCCCCATGTAAGCCTCCCAAAGGACCGGGCATCTTCCCTATGGAAGATCCCGTGAATAAAAAGGAGATACAAATAATAATAATAGTTTTTTAGACTATTTGCACTTTTTAAGATATTATTAATCCACATAGTAGACGGTCATGCTACGTCGAGTCGTCCGATTCATAATATATCGAATTTTCATGTAGAGAAATACCAATCATAGTCGTGCCTCCATATTATGTGGAGCAGCTTTTATCTATCTATATATGTATATATATATATATATATATATATATGTATATATATATATATATATATATATATATATATATATATATATATATATATATATATATATATATATATATATATATATATATATATATATATATATATATATATATATATATATATATATATATATATGTATATATATATATATATACCAATCATAGTCGTGCCTCCATATTATGTGGAGCAGCTTTTATCTATCTATATATGTATATATATATATATATATATATATATATATATATGTATATATATATATATATATATATATATATATATATATATATATATATATATATATATATATATATATATATATATATATATATATATATATGTATATATATATATATATATATATATATATATATATATATATATATATATCATCATCATCATCATTATCAAATTCAAATTCATTTATTATGTATAAACCCTGTGAGGGCACTTACATATTGTCAGTATTAACAATTTAATTTTAATCTAATAAACTACCACCGGATCGGATCTAGACTACTACTGAGAAGATCCGGCAAGAAACTCAGCGGGTTTGTCTTTTATTATTTCTTTTCATTTTTTTTATATATATAAAAAGAATGGTACATGAAAGAAATAGCTCCAGTGTGATGCCCTTCGAACCTAATAGTATAAATACAATGTAAAATAGCCAATGGCTGGACCAGATCCCACAAGCGGCACCCGATCACGAGTTAACTACTAGAGCAGCCATCACTCTCCTCAACCACCTTGAAGGGAAGGGAGGGATCCGCTCGACGCAGCTACCGCAAGTAGACCTTTCAGTGAGCATGACCAATACCATGTATTACTAACGCTAACCAAGGTCAAAATTCGTTAGGCAAGACACGCTACGCTTCACAGGTATGTAAGATCATTATAAAAAAAAACATAAAACAAACAGTTTACAAAGACAAGGTAATTTCTAAATAAGGAGCTGCTCATAGCCAGTCTGTACTATCGCTTAGATAATCCGAGATATTATAATAACCTTTCTTACAGAGTCTGTTCTTGACAGCCCTTTTAAATTTATTCACAGGCATGTCTCGGATATCTTTTGGCAGTTTATTATAGAAGCGTATACATTGCCCCATGAATGACCTATTAATTTTTTCGAGACGAGTCGTGTGTACAACTAATTTGTCCTTATTCCGAGTATTAATACAATGAATGTCACAATACCTTTCAAAATTATTGATATTTCTTTTTACATACAATACGTTTTCGTAAATATATTGCGATACAACAGTCAGAATATTTACTTCTTTAAATTTTTCTCGAAGTGAAACTCTTGGGCCTAGTTTATAAATTGCGCGGACAGCCCTTTTTTGGAGAACAAAGACACTACTCAGATCCGCGGAGCATCCCCACAGTAATATGCCGTATGACATAAGACTATGAAAATAAGCGAAATAAACTATTCTAGCCGTTTCAATATCGGTCAATACTCGAATTTTTTTGACCGCATAAGCCGCTGAGCTAAGCCTGCTCGACAATTTTTCAATATGAAGGCTCCATTGCAGTCTAGCATCTATAGTAATACCTAAAAAAACGGTTGATTCGACAAGGTCCAGAGCCACACCATTCATTTGAACATTGGTTCCCACTTGTCTCACTTTAGGTGTGGTAAATTTGATACACTTTGTTTTATTCTCATTAAGAACTAAGTTATTTGTGTTGAACCAATGAACAACATTAGACAGTGCGTTGTTCACATCGTCATAATTAAGCTTTTGTCTTTTAATTTTAAATAACAAAGATGTGTCATCTGCGAACAACACAATGTTTTGATTGTCTCCTATATAGTAGGGTAAGTCATTAATGTATACAAGGAACAGAAATGGCCCCAGAATGGACCCTTGTGGAACACCCATTTTAATAACAGAACCAGATGATCGTGCACCATTAACATCGACCCTCTGAATTCTGTTGCTTAAGTAAGAAGTTAAAAGCTCAAGGGCGCTATCCCTGATCCCATAGTGGTATAATTTTCTGATGAGGGTTTCGTAGTGCACACAATCAAATGCCTTAGACAAATCGCAAAATATACCCAAGGCCTCATGCGATTCCTCCCAGGCTGCAAAGATGTTCTTTAACAATTCTACACCTGCATCAGTAGTAGAGCAATTCTTAGTAAAACCAAATTGGTTTTTATGAAATATACTATGTTTGTTGAAATGACTCAACATCTGATTAAGCAAAATTTTTTCGAATACTTTACTAAGTGTTGGTAGTATGGAAATAGGACGAAAATTGTTAACATCTGACATACTACCAGATTTGTGCAACGGAATTACTCTACTAATTTTCATGAGTTCAGGAAATACACCCCGAGCAACACAGCCGTTAAACACAGATGCCAGGTGGGGAGCAATAATAGGTATTATAAAATTAACAGTCTTTACAGATAAACCCCACAGATCTGCTGTCTTTTTAATATTAAGAGTTTTAAAGGAATTTAAGATATCGTTCACACTGACATCTGAAAATTTAAAGGAAGTGTTACATTTCACAATGCATTGTTTAAGGAGCGATTCAGCTAAAATAGGAGCATCATCATCTCAGGTCATATATGACCCACTGTTGGGCTCGAGCCTCCTCCACAATGGGAGAGAAATTAACCTACTATACCACGCTGGTCAGACGTGTTGGTATAGGGTTTTGTTCCGAGTGGTGAATAGTATTCTTACTCCGTCACCACACGGATATATATATATATATATATATATATATATATATATATATATATATATATATATATATATATATATATATATATATATATATATATACATATATATACATATATATACATAAATACATATCATCACGCTATATCCCTTGCAGGGTAGGCAGAGAGAACAGAGTCCCAGAGAACTCTATCTTTGCATACTTCACTCGCTTCCTCAACATTCATAATTCTCTTTATACACGCTCGCCGGTTTCGGAGACTCTTGACTCCACCTTCCTTCAGTACATGACCGATCTGGTCTAGGTAGGTGAGTCTCGGTATTATATATATATATAAATATGTTATACCTCCATAAGATTGATTATGGTACTGCTACATCCCGGTTAAACGTCGAGCGTGATACAATGGAGAAGTGGGGAACTCACAGCGCATCTTCCTTCTACATTTTTAGCAGGCCATCGCTAGAGTTGTACGGTCTCTTATTCCTTCTGGTAAATATATAAGAAAAAAAAAAAGAAATAAGAGATCTTACTTATAAAACACATATTTTTAGTTTATCATTCACATACATTTAAAACGTGAATATAGTATGTTAAAGTGCGGAAATTGCTTCGCAAACACTTTGATGTTGAAGCTTTTTTTTCTATCAAAGCAAACAACTTCGCTCGCAGAGATTGAAATACCACGCCGGATATTAATGCAAATCAATCACTAATATTGATTGTCCCCGCATATAGAGTGACATGTCTAAGTACGTGATTTATTTGAGAATCATTTCATCAATCAGATTTTTGTCGTTTATTGCTGAGTAAGCCTACCTCATAGTTCTTATCCAATGACTCTCAGCATCTTTCACTATTTATCCGTGTGGTGATGGAGTAAGAATACAATTCACCACCCCATATCTTACCCGTGGGTGATCGTACGAGACGACTAAGGGATATGAAACGCATATTACATCTATGCAGGAGAAGGAAAACTCTAAACAAAACCCTATACCAATACGTCTGACCAGCATGGTATAGTAGTCTCATTTCCCTACCATTACGGAGGAGGCCCGAGCCCAACAGTGGGACAAATATGGGCTGTAATGATGATGATGATCTTTCACTAAATCCTCAGTCCATCTAGTTTCGTTCTACATCGTGTGGTCCGAAACTTAGTCGTCATTCGAGCACTTTTTCCTCAACTGTTATAGGTTTGTCAAGTAAAGTGGCCTGTTCGTTGGCACTTCAGCACGCTAACTTTTGGTTTGAAAAATCATGTGGTTAAATAATATCTAATTAATGAAAGTATTGATACACTTTTATTCATATTTAATAATATATTTTATTACAAACTAGCGACCCGCCATCGCTTCGCTTCGGTTACGTTAATTCAGTTGTGTAGTTTACTTTCGCGACCTAGAATTCCTTTCAGAGAAGGCATTTCTTAAAATCCTACTTCATCCGACCTTTACAGGAGAGAAAGAAAGTCGACCAAATTCCAAGTCTGTAGTGGCAGTATTAGAAAATGTGGATTTTTTTGAGTTAAAATCTACGTAATCCCTTTACGGATCTGTTTAGGGGTGGAAGTTTTAAAAAATTCGGTCTTAGTTTACCTCTATATCGTAACACAAATATACAAATATACCTACCGAAATTCAAGTCTGTAGGTCTTATGGTTCCAGAGATATCGTGATGAGTCAATATATAGGTGGAAATCTCTTATATATACATACATACCATCACGCCATGTCCCCTGCAGGGTAGGCAGAGAGAACAGAGTGCCAGAGAACTCTATCCTTGCATACTTCACTCGCTGCCTCAACATTCATAATTCTCTTCATACACGTTCGCCGGTTTTAGAGACTCTTGACTCCACCTTCCTTCAGTACATCGGAGCATTCCCTTTCGCACCTTTACACCAATACTCTCTTTCATACCTACTCGCTCTCTTACGTCGTCGTTACGAATGCGATCGATCAGCTTAACTCCACAGATTTTACGTAGAGATCGCATTTCGACCGCATTAATTTTACTTTCCTCCTCCTTTCTGCATACCCATTTCTCGCGTCCATACAGTAATGTTGGGACAAGCACTGCGTTATGTAGCAACACGTGCCTTCTGACTGAGGTGGTGGCTACCGAGAAGTTGTCCCAACGCTCCGTTCATTCTATTTCCCGCATTCTCTCATCTCTTATGTATATATATATATATATATACAGGTTGGAAAAGGACCGCTCCCAAAAACAAAGACAGGTAACCCTACTAGTCCTGCTTGTAATGATAGGCTAGAAAAAATCGATTCGGATGAAAAAAAAAATTATTTTCACCGGTATTTTTAAGTTTTTTTCACATTCCATCGTATTAGAACAGTGCCATGTAACGATAACTCCATAAAAAAAAACGTAACTATACTAAGATGAGACAAGACGCAATCTATTCAAAACTCACGATCATATGTTCAAGAGTTCAATGACCTCAAGTGCTGAAAAAAATTTTTTTTTCATCCGAATCGATTTTTTTCTAGCTTATCATAACAAGTAGGACTAGTAAGGTTACCTGTCTTTATTTTCGGGAGCGGTCCCCTTCCACCCTGTATATATAGATAATGAAAATTTATTGCATTAACAATCTTGTAAACCTAAGAATAAAATTTCCCACCTTTATTTTGCCGTGGTTACCGATAAGAGATTAGGAAATAAATTAAAAAGATAACTCTAAATAAGACGCGATACTGATCTAGGATGGTATACTAATGTAATTTGATAAGTCTCTAACGATTTTTAAAGTTAATGGTTTGAAATTTAAGATTACACTGGCCAGTCAGGCATAGATATGGTTCTGCAGTTTCAATCGCGAGTACTATACTTTTCTTTCGTATTCATCATCTCAGCTCATATATATCCCACTGCTGGGATCGAAGTTCCTCAGCACTAAGAGAGAAATTGATCTACTACACCATGCTGGTTAGACGGATATAGATAGACCGGTACAAGATTTTATTTTGAGTTTTACTTCTCTTGCATGGATGTTATATTCATATTTTATCTCTCAGTCGTCTTTTACGCTCACCCACGGGTAAGATAGGGCGTGGTAAATTGTATTCTTACTCCGTCACCACAGGAACAGTGCTTACCATAGCAAAAGGAAATACTGCAGCAGTTAGTTCAGTTCAGAGTCTGCACGTGGTTAGTATTTAATATATATATTTTCTTAGTGTCCCTATTTATTTTAAATACAAAAATATTAGAGCTATAAATAAGGTCACAGGTAAACGGCTGGAAATAAGGAAATTCCATATAAAAGCCTTCTTGAAATAAAATACATAAACTGTCTACGCTTGACAAGGGCTAAACAAAAGCCAACATTATACGCAACGAAATTATAATTCAAGGTTTGTGGCCTGGCGTGCACCTTTTTGTTATAAGCTCTTGTTAATTAATCGCTTTTTTTTTAATTAAAGGAATTGTATAAATGTATATAAATAATACATTTATTTGAAGAGGAAAACAAAAATATTATGTAGATGTTTCTTATTCTTCTTATTACTATGTGTTGGCAATCGGCTATTTCTACGAGCTATTATTGCCACTGTTGAGTTATAATATCCTTCACGTCTTTAGTCTCTTCATGTTAGTCATTGTCCGTCAGTAAGTCCAACCGTCACCAACAACAGTGCTAGGGGCCACGCTTATAATGGTAATTTCTGGGAATTTTGGTGGAAATTGAAAACATTATAAAGTACTTTTATATCATATTCAATTCACTACTGCCCAGCAGTTGCTTTGCAACATTACATAAAATGTCATCAAAATAATCTAATATAAATCCGCCAAGTGCGAGTTGTACGCGCGAAGGGTTCCGAAACATTATATATAAACGAGCAAGAAACGGTAAAAAGATCAAGTTTGTTGTATGGGAGCCCTTAAATGTATATTTTATTTTTAGTATTTGTTGTTATAGCGGCAATAGAAATACATCATCTGTCAAAATTTCACTGTCTATCTATCACCGTTCTTGTGATACAGCCTGGTGACAGACGGACGGACGGACAGCGAAGTCTCAGTAATAGGGTCCCGTTTTTACCCTTTGGGTACGGAATCCTAAAAACGTTAAGAGACGTTTACTGTGGTAGGACCACGCTGTGGACAGTTCTCTGTCTACAGCTGCGGGCCGGTCCGTCCGGGGTAGTACCACACTCTCGCAGAAGATCGACGTCTGAGTAATAGCAATGTGCTATTGCGCTTCGTTCGGTGAGCGAGAGAGCCGGAAGCCTAACTGGGGTGGGTTCAGGGTTGTATTGGTAGGCAGCGGCCTAGCTATACCATTGGCAAAGGTCCATGGGCGGCAGCGACACTTACCATCAGGTGTGCTGTCTGCTCGTTTGCCGCCATAAGCAATAAAAAAAAAAAAAAAAAAATAAAAAAAAAAAAAAAACACTAAGACAACAAATATAATACAAGACCACTATATGGAGTTTAGATTACCGCTAAAAATTCATTTAGTTGTTTTATTTTACGTGTAGTGATAGAGAAAGAATACAATTCACCACCTCTTACCCATGGATAATCGTAAGAGACAGTTAAGGAATATAAAACTTATATAACATCTCACAAGTGGGATTCGAACCCACACCTATTGGGAATCCGGCCCAATTGTGCTGCCACTTACACCACCGTAAACTATTGTAGGACATTCAAATCTCGCTTCGTATCATATTTACGTCTTTAAGGAGACGTGTGCCATCTACCCGACAATGTTTAATACTTCAAACTTTGCAGTTAGAATTGTATTAAAACGATGACACAACCTTGATATCCAAATTACTGAAATTTAATATTTTTCGCTTCGTAATCGGGTTTTTATAAATAATTAAGCATATTAAATGCTAAATTTCAGTAATTTGAATTATATAACATCTATGCAAGAGCAAGAAAATCAAAACAAAACCATATACCAACACGCTTGACCAGCGTGGTGAACTTGATTAATTTCTCTTCCATTAGGCAGGAGACTCCTCAGAGCCCAGCAATGGAACGTATATGAGCTGAGATGATGATAACGATGATGCTTTATATCAGCCGATTAATACATAAAAGAATATTCAGTAAATTGTATACAATATTCTGATACGACCAAAACAAATTCCTTTGATTTGTTTTGGTCGTATCTCAAAATTGGTGTACATCGTAAGATGTAACGTAAACATTGATTCGTTATAAGAAATATGCCTGTATTATTCATGTACCCTACCTTATGTATTTATTCATAAACCAAGTCATGATCGCGTTTGTACGAAGCGAGTTTACTAGAAGATAATAAATATCACAATATATTTTGTGATACATGTATAAAGAAATCGGAACACGTTGCTATTTATTATGATTTCAACCTTGATAACTCGAATTTGAACATTGTTCGGTAAACGACACTAAGCTCGTCGACCTGCCTAACATATTACGTGGAATTAAAACTTAAATGGATTAATTTAAGTGGGTTATATTTTCCGTGTGGTGACGGAGTAAGAATACAATTCACCACCCCCATCTTTCCCGTGGGTATCGTAAAAGACGATTAAGGGCTAAAATATGCACATGGCATCTGTGTAAGAGAAGGAAAACTCGAAATAAAACTCTATACCAACACGTCTGACCAGCGTGGCTTAGTAGGTCAATTTATCTTCCATTGTGGAGGAGGCTCGAGCCCAGTAGTGGGACATATGTGGGCTGAGATGATGATGATGATGATATTTTCTTGTATAGATCAGTGTGATTATAAAAACAAACATGACTTAGCATACCTAATGGAACTGATACTTGTATATAAATAAAGGTTCTAAGATATAGGTTTTTTTTTGCGGTGGGCTATGGATGCGTCTCGTCCCACCAAATCGGTCCAGGGTGACGGAAGAGGTGGCGCGTGACCTCATAGACCCACCATGCAAACTCCTCTCTTCGCCGTGCGAGCGGGCCACCGGTACCCGATCTTTGCCTTCGGTGGCCCGCCCGGCGGTTTACCCTTGCGAGTTCCTCTCGGGTTGACTCCCCGACAGCTTTGGCCGTCGGGGCGTCGTCTTCACGTCGGGTGGCCGAACTATTCCCCGGTCCGATCACTCGAGGCCTCGGCTAGGGCGGCATCAGGCGCAGACATTCATCTCTCTCGAGAAGACGGAGGCCCTCCTATTCTATGGCCGGTGCCAAGGTCTCCCCCGAGGAGCACAGATCAGGGTGTCTGGAGTTGCCGTGCCGGTGCAGACCCGGATGAAGTACCTGGGTCTGCACCTAGATAGTAAATGGAGCTTCGGGCCGCACTTTGCCCATTTAGTCCCCAGGCTCGTCGGAGCAGCTGCGGCGCTGGGTAGGCTTCTGCCAAATACTGGTGGTCCCGGATCGTCCTGCCGGCGTCTATATGCGGGTATTTTGCGGTCCATGGCATTGTACGGTGCCCCAATTTGGTCGGAGTCTCTCACCGCCCCTAATAAGGCTTTGCTGCGTAAAGCACAAAGAACCATGGCGGTGAGGACTATAAGGGGCTACCGAACGGTATCCTGGACCGCAGCTACATTGCTGGCAGGTGATCTACCCTGGCTGCTCCAGGCTAGGGCACAAGCGGAGGTCTACCGATTTTGCGCTGCGGCGCGGGAAAGCGGCGAGCATATTACCGTGGGGGAATTGATTAGGGCAAGAGAAGCGGCTCAAGCGGCAATTATACGGCGGTGGAGGGAGGAATTAGAGTCCCCTGTAGCAGGTCGGGGGACCGTTGAGGCAATTGCGCCCCACCTCCACCGCTGGATGAAGAGAAGGCACGGCAACTTGTCCTTCAGGATGACGCAGGTACTTACCGGACACGGGGTCTTCGGTAAGTACCTGCACAGAATCGGACGGGAAGAGGCCCCTGGATGCCATGAGTGTGGCGCGCTAACTGATGATGCGCGTCACACCTTAGAGGTATGTCCCGCCTGGGGGCCTCAGCGCCACGACCTGTCGGCGGTGATAGGAATAGACCTGTCGTTGTTGACCATCATATCTAAGATGCTTGACAGCGACAGGTGCTGGTCGTCGATGGCCTCCTTCTGTGAGGAGGTCATCTCTTCGAAGGAGGCCGCGGAGCGGATACGTGAGGCATTTGCTTCTGCAGACTCACTCCGTAGGCGGCGGCCAGGAAGGCGGAGGCGCCGTTACGCGCATCTCCTCCCGCCGCCTTGACTGTCGACTGGACGTGGCCAGATGGCCTAGCGTTGGGGTGTCGGAGATAGAATGTCAATAGACGATCTCTCCGGCATCCCGTAAAAGCGCGGAAGGGACCGCTGTGGTTTTAGTGGGTATTTCGGTCGAACCAGCTGACCGGCGAGTCCCACACACCACCTCGTCTGTCACCGGCGAGGGCTAGTGCGCAAATGCATTTCCACAGCGTGAACAAAAAAAAAAAAAAAAAAAAGGCACAGATATTCACGCCTGCGCCGCCCGAGGCGCCGGCGGCGGTCCGAGTCTGCATGGAGGGAATTCTCCCGGGCTCGTTTCGCCGCCTCCTTCTGCGAGATGACTGTCTTGCAGAAGGCGGCGACCGCGTCCCAGTTCCACAGACGCTGTCGACTATCTCTTTCGCAACAGCCAGCAGTGTCAGGTCGGCACTGATGACAGCGACGAGTTCACAGCGCTGCTGAGCCCAGGTCACGCAGACCTCGAGCGTATGCTGTGCCGTGTCCTCGTCACTGCCGCACTGGTGGCAGGACAGAGCCAACTCAATCCTCGCGACCGTGTGCAGGTATCTGCCGATGCTCTGACAAAACCTGTACCAGCCGGAAAGAGAGGACTACGTGTCACCGCTCCATTCATTCCATCAGTACGGGCCGGAGGGCCTCAATGGTAACAACACCCTACCTAGGCCTCTCCAGCCGCGTAACCCAACAGGCGATGACGTCGCGGTGGGCGTCCTCGCGCCAGGTGGCAATCTCGCTAAGCGATGGGGAGCCACCCTCGTCGCGCAATGAGGTAAGTCGACGGTAGAGGTTGGAGATCATCTCCGTTTCTAGTTCCCACGGGGATGCCCCTGCCAATACGCATGCCGCCTCGGTCGACACCGTGCGATATCCGCGGATGGCTCTGACCGACATGGCTCTCTGTGGACGCCACAAGAAAGCCCTTAGTTGGACGGTCAGAGACCTTGCCCACACGGGTGCGCCGTACATGGCTATTGAGCGGATCACTCCCGGATACAGCCGTCGGCCCTCGAAGCTGGGTCCACCCACCGTTTGGCATGAGCCGTGATAGGGCGGACGCCGCGCCGACCAGGCGGGGAGCAATTCGGCGGAAATGTTCCCGGAATCACCATCGTCCATCGAGCACCAGGCCCAAGTACTTCATATGGGCCTGGATACTGATCTGGATGGAGTTGACGACTAACGAGGCGCCGATACTGATCTGGATGGAGTTGACGACTAACGAGGCGCCGATAGGCAGCCTTACGCGGGGCCCGTGGAATGAAATAGCCTCCGTCTTATTTAAGGCCACCCTAAGCCCCAGCTCCTCGATTCACCTGACCATCTCCTCGTTGCCAAGAGTGACCAGGCTCGCCACCTCTTCCAGCGTCCTGGCCCGGGCTGTGACGAGCGTATCGTCAGCATAGCATATCAAGCTCAGTCTCGAGACTCCCTCTCAACGCCCAGTCGTAACCAATGTCCCACAGAGTCGGCCCCAGAACCGATCCCTGTGGCATACCGCACGTCATGGGCGTCCGCACAATGTCCCCTGCGGGACCCGCGCAGAGGACACTGCGCCCCTCCAAATAGTCCGCCACCAGCCGCCTCAGGTACAAGGACACCCCATGAAATCGAACCGCCTCCCTGATGCAGCTGAATGGCAGACTATTGAATGCGTTGGCGATGTCCAACGACACCGTCAACAGCACTCCTCCACCGGCGACAGCCTCCGCGGACGTCTGCCTCAGCTGTAGCAGAGCCCCGACGGTCGAACGCCTCCTTCGAAAACCGAATTGAGCGTCCAACAGATCGAGCCCCACCTCGCCCAGATGCTGGACGATGCGGGCAGCGAGGATACGCTCGAGCAGCTTCCCCACATCGTCAAGGAGCACGATGGGCCTGTAGACCGACGGTGAATCCGGGGGCCGTCCCAGCTTCAGCAGGAGAACCAACCTCCCTTCCTTCCAGCACTCAGGGAACCGTCCAGACGCCAAATAGGCGTTGTACAGTCGCCTGAGGCGAGGTTCGAGGTGCTCGAGGAGTGACGTTAACACCCGGACTGGTATTCCGTCGGGGCCGGGGTCGTGGTGGTAGAACGAATCCTCGCCACAGCCGCTCCCACTTTTGACTCCATCACAGGCGGAACACTTTCGTCGGCCTCCTGGTCTTGATCTGGCGAAGCCATGACCGGGGGCGTGTATTCCGACTGCCGCGGGAACAGCTCCTCGACCACCTTACAGAGGAGGTCGGGCTGGAGGGTTTCGATGCTTGTTCAGCGACGCGCGATACGGGCGACCCCAGGGGTCACGGTCGAGACCAGCATCTCCTGCCAACTCGCATCCTTGGCGGATCGGATGGCCAGCCGAAAGGCAGTCCGCGCACTGCGGCACGCCTCGTACAGCTGGCCCACCCGCTCAGCGTCGTAGTGACGCCGCCGGCTGCGGGTGTAGGACCTTCGGGCACTAATGCACGCCGCACGAAAGTCCGCTCTAAGATATAGCTAGGGGTTTAATTTTATGATTGTAGTGGTAATAATCTAATGTCACGCTAGACTCATATAATTATATCATTAACTTTTAAATATCTTATAGCTTTAGGGCGATATTTACGTGTATAATTATATATTAAGACAAAACAGTTTATATTAAAGGATAGTAGGCAAGTCAAGGCCAATTACTAAAGAGGCTATTCATCACTTCAAGTGACCTTTTATGTCGTCGGTATGCTTAAAGATACTCGAGGTCGCTCCAGAAATCACCAATGTCAAAGTTCTCTATCGAACGGCCATTATCATACATCACTCTTCAGAGCCGTGTCAGCACATACATAATTCATTTTAATCTTGAATGGAACAGAAGAATGTTAATGTTGTAAGCAATCAAGATAAATGTTCATATTATTGTTTGTTTACATTACACTAAAGTGTATTAAAGTATAATTTATATTTCAAACCATAATAGTTATTGGCTACACAATTACTTTGCTGATTTCTGACGTTTACATTTGAAATAAAAATAACTGATCATAAACAATGTTTAATAATTACTTTCCATATAATGACGGAGTATTTACCGTTCTCTTTCTTGCCCGTGGATGTCATAAAAGAGGAGTGAGGGATATGGTATGTAAATAATATCTATAGTGGTAGGACCACGCTGTTGACAGTTCTGTCTACAGCCGCGGTTCGGTCCATCCGGGGTAGTACCACACTCTCGCAGAAGATCGACGTCTCAGTAATAGCAATGTGCTATTGCGCTTCATTCAGTGAGCGAGAAAGCCGGAAGCCCATCTGGGTGGATTTGGGGATTTTATTGGTGAGCAGCGGCCTAAGCTATACCCTTGGTATTGCAAAGGTCCATGGGCGGCGGTGACACTTACCATTAGGTGTGCAGTTTGCTCGTTTGCCACCATAAACAATAAAAAAAATCTATGTAGAGGGCAAATTCCTCCTATTTACTTGAAGTTTATCTATATTTCATTTAGGTACGAGCCTACTCCACAATGGAAGGGATTTTTATATACTATACCACGTGCTATTCAGATGGGCTATATATTTTTATGTCGAGATTTCTTGCTCTTACAGTAATATTATCTATCTTCATCCCTTAGTCTTCATTTATGATTCTCAAAAGAAAGAAAGTGGTAGTAAATTATAAAAAGTAAAGTATATAACTTTTGGTCCTTCGAGAATCTGTGGAATGCTTGGTGTGGAAATTCCCAGTTACCTTAGCAAATCGGTGCTTTTGGCTTCCCAGAAGAGGGTCTCACCAAGAGCATTGAGAAGGTGCACATAACGTAAAGGAGGGAGTGCTACGCTAAGTACCAGCAATTAACGAACCAGCGGGGATAACGTCTACTGCTGCAACAACTAAACTAACTATCTAATAACAATGTCAAAAGAAGTTGAATTTGTAGAGCTCATAAATAAACAGCAAAACAGCTACGAGAAAATCAAAGCTCTGCAAAGCAATTACAAAAAGGATTCTGTAAGTAGAAAATCTATAGATTACCTTAACAAGCGCATCGAAACGCTACAATCTCTCTGGGGTGAATTCTTATCAAACCATGAGATCTTGATAAAATATGAGTCGGTCAAGAGAGACCATGACTATTTTAAGGAGAACATTTTTAACATAACGAGAAGCATGTTTAACGAAACAAAAAAGTCTATGACTGAACTGCGAATCGAGGTTTTAACAGAGTCTGGATTTACGAGCATTTCAGCACCAAACAATCCTGGAACTAGTGGAACACCACAATCAGATGCATCGATAGGGCAACGGCTACCAGCAGATGAGACAAAAAAGCTTTTACGTCAGCAGATGTGTAACTTTAACGCCTTGGACCGAGCAGTGACCAAAATTAATCTTAATGAAATGGAAGAAAAATGGCAATTTCAAGATCAACTAAACATCCTACAATCCAAGTGGGAAAACATCGACAAAATTCATTTTTTTTTTTTTTTTTTTTTTTTTTTTTTAAATAAACACCACCCCGCACTAAGGAAATAATCCTTGTATTGCGGGGGACTTTACAAACATGCAATTAACGCAGACAAATTAACACCCAGACTCAGAACAACACCTTGTGGATCACACAAAGTAATGTCCTGCGTGGGAATCGAACCCACGGCACTGGCACGGAAGGTCGGTATCTTAACCACTACGCCATCAGTGCAGACAAAATTCATTGGGAACTAAGCTACTTACTACAAGGAGACGACAAGGATTATGAGGCGAGATTCTACCATTGGGAAGAAGTCTATGACAACCTGAAGGCAGAGCTAAATAGAAAAATCTTTGAATCATCTCATTACGAAAAATTGACACCACGCATTGAATTGCCGGAGTTCAACGGAGTTTATAGTAACTGGGTTTCTTTTAGAGATTTATTCATCGAGATGATCCATAACAACCCAAACACATAAAATATATATCATTAATGGAGTTTTCTCGTTTACCCAATTCTTACTTACTTAGGTTTGACTGTAGATATAAACTATATCATCATCATTCTCCTACTCTTATTCCAATTGCTTGGGTTCGATATATGTACTCTTCTTTCATAGCACATATTGTAAAAGATATTGGCAATAGTTTTATGACCGGCCGCCTGCCTGACTTCAACCCTCCTTGGGAATGTAATTGTTGACCAAACGGCATCAGGTAGAGTTGGCCCAGGTCGTTATAAGATATATACATATAAGATATAAACTATATATGAGGCTGCTAGAACCAGAGCGGCCTAACAACAAGAACCATGTTTTACAATATGGAGGGAATTAAAATTAAATTAAATTTAATCGATTTGGACATAAGCCAAAAATGTACTTGTACTGCCATCTATTGTTAAGAGCTTGTAAACAATGTTAGGCCGCTGTGGTTTTGTAGATTCACATTTTTAGATTACGAAATTGCAATTAGGTTAAAAGTTGTAAAAATGCAGTTAGGATACTGTGGTCCTAGTAGCCTCATTTATCTTCAGAATTTATCAATGTTGTAATTCTTTAATAAATTGACAACAATTGTGGCGATTTCATTATCAGGATTATTTATATCAATAAAATAATATATTACTAACAAAAAAACACTAAAAAAAAAAAAAAAAAAAAAAAAAAAAAAAAAAAAAATCAAAAGATGTTTGGGATTTTCCGTAGCTTACGGTAACCCCGGTGTATCTGAGTCGCACCTCTCGTAACGTTAATACTACACACGTTTGTGCACTACGGAGGATTGTATACGACTGCCTCATGCTAACTAGGTCGCAGCACTTATAGCACGCAAATCGCTGTGTGAGCAATTTTGGCTCGTACATACTTACTTGTTCACCATACAGCATACTACTATTTTTTACTTTGATCTAAAACATTTCCAATAAATAGGTATGAGTGTAAAGGTATAGTGCTTAAAATACTGACCTAATGTGCCAAGTGCTGCGTGTTCGATTTTTAAACAGGACATTGTACTATCCACAATTTATAATTATGAGTTGGGGTGTAATTTGTGTCCATTAATTATATGTTTGTAATATCCCCCGTAATAAAAAGATTATTTCTTTAGTGCAGGGTGATTTTATAATAAAAAAAGTGGGTGCGTGTACTTATGTACGCGCGTGAGAAGTTATACTACTTCAGCATTATTGAAAAATAGTTTTTAATTGCATGCAAATAATTAATTACAATAAAATAATAAAAGGACTGGAAAAGGATAGGATAATTTTTTTCAGTAGTATTTACGATTAGTAAATAATATTAATCAAAATATTCAATTTAAATCACTACATGCTGAATATAATTTATTAGCACATATATAATTTGCACTTGTATGAAACTAAAACATGTTGTGAATATAGAAACTAGAAAGGGGTTTTATATCTATTTTGTTGGTAGCTTTTTTCGAGACGAATGAGCGCTTTTGCGGCCAACTTTAACCTGTTTTACTTTTGTGTTACAGTGATGCGCGCGCATCTTATTTCCGGCCAACTTCAACCTGTTACTTTTTTGTTACAGTGATGCGCGTGCATCTTAAAATTTCACTCTCATCATTTTTGTAATAACGCGCCTAAAGAAATAATTATAATTTATCCAAATTCCTTCTAATTTTTGCTATTATGTGGCAAAATTTACATTTATGTATTGTATAGTAAATAGCCGAGTGAGTAAAACGAGTGAAAACATTAAATTTGAACTGGGGCGCAAATCTAGCATGCGCAAAATTGAAGTTAATATGCATGATTACCATAATTTACCAGGAAATCGTTTAGGGGAAAACGAAATTGCAGGAAAAGGTGTGACAAGGTAAGCATGCTAAAGTGAATATTTATCTAGTAGCTTTGTATTTTTTTCGTGTTATGATGTAGTAGGAATGCAATTCTCTATCACTCTTGACTGTCGTTCGTAAATATGATACGAAGCGAAATTTGCATGTCCTACAATAAGTCACGGTGGTGTAGTGGCAGCACGATTGGGCCGGAATCCCAATAGGCGCGGGTTCGAATCCGCTTGTGACATCATTTTTCGCTTCGTAATCGGGTTTTATAAATAATTAAGCATATTAAATGCTAAATTTCAGTAATTTAAACTTTGTGTTACTCTTACTGACACTGCATTAGGTTAATAAACGTCACAATTTTTTTTCGTGGCTTGGTTTGCATTTATTCCTTTTTGGTAATAAAATTTAGATTCACTCATTTTCTCAGAAAGAAAAGCAAAGGAAAAACAGCGGGAAACAACATTTTACATATTGTGTTTTTTTTTAAAAGTGTAATCTTTTTAATAGTATCAAAACCAGCCAGATACGACTAGAACAGGCATAGAAATTTTATTAAAAGTTTATACCGACTATATGCGGAAAGACTTTCTTCAACCTTATATCTTGTATATCTAAGCCTACGAGACCTATATTCAATAGAGGATATAGTTTGATGAATGAATGAAAATGGTATATCAGTTTTCAGTGCCGTGAGATCCTTGGAGCTTGCCCTACGGTAGTAACAAAGCCATAAGACGGAATAATACAGAAAACCGGCAGAAATATTTGAACGATATTGAAACAAAAAAAAAGCCTTTGATCATTTATCCAATAAATGTGTTCTCTTGCGAAAGAAAAACAAGCTTCTTCATAGGCTTCTCAATATTGGTTTTATAAGTGGCTTAATATTTATAATACCTGTTTTTTTTTAATAAGATTGATCTACGTTAATCTTATGATGATTTAATTTTATTCGTTGTAATCGCTTGCGTAAATGCATTACCTTTTAAGATTGCACAAGTGGCCCGTGCGTACTGTGCTAATGTCATAGGTTCGATTCGAAGACCAATACTTTGTACGATCCGTAAATTATTGTTTAGCCCTGGATATAAAGTGACCCCCATAATATAAGGATTATTTCCTTAGTACAAGGTCGTGTTGTCTTTTAATTTATTTAATATCTATTTAGATACCGAGCTTAGCTCAATTTATTTTTAGGAATAATTGGCAAATATGTATAGACTTTAAAAAATAATTGTTGAAATATCAGCAATTATGTTTTAATGTCTTTGATATTTGAAAAAAAAAACGTATCTGTCTATACACTGCTTATACTCAACTGCCACGCAAATCAAAAATATTATGCAATCAAAATAAAAGTATAAAAATTGTGTAAATTAAAATACTGTTTAACTTTTGAGGTAAAATGGCTGACCAATATTTTTCATACCTATAGTAATATCATAGGCGAGTTATCTTATGCGCTAGAATAGAATTCGTCATTCATTATCTGATCTTTTATGGGCTCAGGCCTCCTCCGCAGTGTGAGCAAAATTTACTTATATTGCTACTATTCATACTATTATTCATAGTGGTAGGACCATATTGTTGCAGTTTTCTATCTACATCCACGGGCCGGTCCCTCCGGGGTAGTAACACACTCTCGCAGAAAATCAACGTTTGAGTAATGGCAATGTGCTGCTGTGCTTCGTTCAGTGAGTGAGTGAGCTGGAAGCCTTTTTCTGGGTAGGTTTAGGATTTTCATTGGTAAGCAGTGGCCTAGCTGTTCCCCTGGTATTGCAAATGTCCACGGACGGCAGTAACATTTACCGTCAGGTGTGCTGCTTACTTTGCCACCAAGAGCACTAAAAAAACTTATTATCCACCACGCTGGCTAGATATATTAGCATAGGATTTATGTCAAGGTTACTTATATTGCATCAAAGTTATCTGCATAATTTATCCTCTAGTCATTTTTATACGACACATAAGAGCAATTGCAGAAGTGGTGAGTTATCAGTAATCCTTTTTAATAAGTCTTCCGTGTACTAATCCTTACTTTCACTTTGGTAACGTATAAAATGATTTGAAGACGTAAGCGAATATCAATGAAATATGGAAACAGCTCTAATAAACACCCTATGTTTGAGCGTGATCGTATGTACACTAAGCTACTTTTCATCTCATTGAAATTGAAACAAATATATTGAGACGTATATGAGATTTAAAAATGAACATCTCATTCATCATCCATTAATAATTTCTATAACTACTGTAAATGTTACCACCCCTTTTTAATTTAAAGACTGCACAGATGTCGAAGTGGTTATGTTACCGACCCTACGCAGGACAATACTTTGAGCGATACACAAACTGTTGTTCTGAGTCTAGGTGTGATTTGTCTGCGTTAATTGTATGTTTGTAAAGCAATACAAGGATTCCCTTAGTGCAGGGTAGTTTTTTAATAGGTTACGCTGCCAGAAACTTCCACGTGGTGTACCCTTTTTTTTGTTTTTTGTTTTTTTTTTGCGGTGGGCTATGGACGTCGCACCACGCCAAATCGGTCCGGGGTGACAGAAGAGGCGGCGCGCAACCCCATTGACCCACCCTGCAAGCACCTCTTCTTCGCCGTACGAGCGGGCCACCGGTACCCGATCTTTGTCTTCGGTGGCCCGCTCGGCGGTATGCCCTCTCGGGCTCCTCTCCTGTCGACGCCCCGACAGCTTTCGCCGTCGAGGCGTCGTCCTCACGTGTGGCCTCACGTCGGTTGACCGGACAATTCCCCGGTCCGATCATCCGAAGCCTCGGTTAGGGCGGCATCAGGCGCAGGTACTCGCGCCTGCGCCGCCCCGGCCGCGGGCGGCGGCCCGGGTCACGGGAATCCTCCCGGGCCCGCTCCGCCGCCTCCTTCTGCGAGATGACAGCCTCGCAGAAGGTGGTGACCGCGTCCCAATTCCTGACGCTGTCGACCATCGCTCGCGCAACAGCCGGCAGCGTCAGGTCGGCACCGATGACAGCGACGAGGTCACGGCGTTGCCCGTCCCAGCCCGAACATACCTCGAGCGTATGTTGCGCCATGTCCTCGTCGCTACTGCAATGGTGGCAGGACGGAGTCCACTCCCTCCGCACGACCGTTTGCAAGTACTTGCCGAAGCAACCATGCCCCGACAAGACCTGCACCAGCCGGAAAGAGAGGTCTCCGTGCCGCCTCTCCAGCCACTCCATCAGTACGGGTCGGACGGCCTCGATGACACGAAGTCCGAATCGAGGCCTCTCCAGCCTCGTCCCACGCGGCCCACGTGGTGTACCCTAGGCGCGAGCGACAGTCCTCCAGATTCTTCTGATGAATTGTCGCTTGTAGCGAATATCTGGCGCGAGGGGGTGTGCCCAGTAATAGGATGAGCCCCAAATTTGCTCCTCGACCTCTAGTTGTAGAGGGTACAGGACGCGAAATTCGACGAGCCCAGTCACTCATTCATTTGAGGGCTGGGCAGGCATATGCCACCGCCGACATATCGTAAATCTGATCCTTGCTTCGAGACATCATGTCATGAGACTTAGTTTCAGGAGCGAGGATCTTGGCTTAACTACCCAAACCGTGAGGAAGACAATCTCTATAAAAAATCACCCAGAATCCTAAGTTCTGGCGTGCGGCGAGAAGATGCATGGCTGAGCGGGCCACCGGAACCCGGCCTTTGTCTTCGGTGGTCCTCACGCGGTGGCCTTACCCCGGGCGACCGGACTAAGTCTTGGTCCGGTCACCCTACGTTCCACGCGTCTATTAGTCTTTCGACGTCCACAGTTAAAAATAGGAGTCTACAAAGGTGCAATGACGCCATAATCGGCAGTAAGAGAGGGGTTAATAATCGTAAATAGTATTATGAGGTTCCTAGCAAAAGCACTATTAATCACTTCCGTAGTGCTTCATGGGAAAGAAAGGGTGGTGATTCATTGCATTCTTAAACGGCTACTATACGAAGATATAATAAAAACGTTCCATATTTACGACTGTCGTCGTTACGGTAGTTATAACTTTGAAACGTTTATACATATATCAAGCGATATGGTAATAGCATTCAGCAGTATATGTACATGGTTGGAGATGAAATACGGCGTACATATACAATGCATGCTACATTAACAGGTGAATTTATTGTACGGACTTTACATGAATTTATGCTATGACGTAAAACATTTTAATATGTGAAGTACGATTGATTTTATACATTGTACAATGCTCTAAGTTTTTAGTTAGATTTTGTAGCAAGTATTATTCTTTAGATAACATGAAGACTATTTTTAAGTGACTAATTAATTATTTTTTTGATTCTGAGTGTATTTATATCATCATCACAGCCCAAATATGTCCCACTGTTGGGCTCGAGAACCTCCGTTATGGGAGGGAAATTAGCCTACTATACCACTCTGGTCAGACGTGTTGGTATAGGGTTTTGTTTAGAGTTTTCCTTCTCTGGCATAGATGTTATATGCGTTTTATATTCCTTAGTCTCTTACAATCACCCACGGGTAAGATAGGGCATGGTGAATTGTATTCTTACTCCGTCACCATACGGAAATAATATATTTACAATAGGCCTTTGTTATTGTTCTTTCTTGTTCATAAATGAAAACGTAATAAATAGCTAATGACAATATTAGTATTGTAAGGTGTTATCAGTTCATTTTACTACTTTAATAATGGCAGATTCGTATCGGCATTGGACATTTAATGGGTAATAAAATGTCATTATCACGACTATGAAATGGTAAATTCCATAACATTGTAGTTATACTGACTCTAAAAAGATTATGGATCTTTTTTACATTAAAATGTTATAATGTCGTTGGGTTCTGACATATTAAGTCCTTTTGTCCGTAAAATGGGCGTAAATAAATAATACAATCATTCGTGTGGTGACGGAATACGAATACAATTCACCATCCCCTTTCTTACTTGTGGGTAAATAATAATAACTTACTTGGAAAGAGATATCTAAGGGACGTAATCAAATATGATCTCTACAATAGAAGGAAAACCAACCACTAATCCATCCAACCAGTGTGGTGTAGTAAATCAATTCCCATTCTTAGCAGTGGACTATATATGAGCTGACGATGAGGATATGACATAAATGTAATAAAACAGAAACTCTTAATTTTTATTAAGAGTTTTTGTTTTATTACATTTATAGTAAGACTTGTTTCTTCTTAATAAAAATCTTGGAAGCAGAGTTGAGGCTGCGATGTCACAGATGGAGGCCACGCAGTAGTAACGCCAGGCAATTGGAAATGCTCATTAGCTGCGCAGACGGCAATCTGGCGGTGCAAGCTCTTCGCACATCTCCTTTTTTCACGATAATGACATCAAGACGTGGCCAGTAGATCCTTTGCTAGAGTGTCGGAGTTACATGTTTGAAAAATGAATCTCGGTCGCCCTGCAAAAGTCAGAGAGCTGGAATTATTGTCTATTTTTAGTCGATATTTCAGTGCTGAATATATTCTGTATCAGTAAATTTTATACATTCAAGATTTACTTACAACTATTGTGTATGTATACCAAATGTATTCATTAGTCTAATGAATGTTGCATGTAGAATGTCCTGAACAAAGAGCCGTCAAGATTCTTCCTGCGAATGACTGGTGAATTTAACATACACTCATAAAATTACTTACGAGGTTGTGTAATACAATAATAAGGCATTTATGTCGCTTACAGAATACATGAAATTACTTTTATGTTCATGCTAAATTTTTATTTCTCAATATGAATACATTGTAAGACGAGGTGCTTAAAAGCTTTCTCTTGTCACATGAAACGAGTAACTTCAAGTCGTAAAAATCGTAAGTATTCTTATGTACATGATATATATGTATTTTAGTGTATTAGGTAGTTATAGCTCGGTAGTAAATCTGAGGACTTTGAATACATAGTTATCGATACATAATATAACTTCGATATATAATATAAAGTCTGATGTTAAATCCACAAAGAATATGTATTAAAATATGTATCATCATCATTTTCCTACTCTTATCCCAATTATTTGCGGTCGATACAATATGTACTCTTCTTTCATAGTACATATTGTAAAAGTTATTGGCAATAGTTTTATGACCGGCCGCCTGCCAGACGTCAACCCTCCTTGGGAATGTAATTGTTGACTAAACGGCATCAGATGGAATTTGGCCTAGGTCGTTATAAGACTCTTAGTCATCTTTTACGACATCCACCAGCAAAGTAAGGGTTTGTAGTATTCGTAGCCGCTACCACACAGCTTTTAAAATATGTATTCATTCTTTATATACCTATATAATTCTTATGTACGTGTGTATGTCATTGAAGTCCTCCTAAAAGGCTGGTCGGATTTTGTTGAAATTTATTGTTCAAGTGGATTCGAGAATGGTTCAGATTCGCAATTGGACGCGATAGGTAGCGCTGCGATCGAGTTGTATGATTTTTACGTTTCATGCATTGACTGTCAGGCGGAACTAAGTTTATATATATAATAATAATCTTTTTTTTTTATTGCTTATGGCGGCAAACGAGCAGACAGCACACCTGATGGTAAGTGTCACTGCCGCCCATGGACCTTTGCCAATGGTATAGCTAGGCCGCTGCCTACCAATACAACCCTGAACCCACCCCAGTTAGGCTTCCGGCTCTCTCGCTCACCGAACGAAGCGCAATAGCACATTGCTATTACTCAGACGTCGATCTTCTGCGAGAGTGTGGTACTACCCCGGACGGACCGGCCCGCGGTTGTAGACAGAGAACTGTCCACAGCGTGGTCCTACCACAATTAAATTTTTATTTATTATTATATATGGTGAATGATTAAATCATTATGCTGTTATATTATCATGCTGCTCTTATCACAATTACTTGGGATGGACGCAATATGTACTCCTCTTCCATAATACATATTGCAAAAGATATTGTTAATAATTTTATGACCGGCCGCATACTTGATATCCTTGGGAATGCAATTGTCATCAAAATGGAATAAGATGGTAACTCTTAGTTATCTTTTGTGACACCCACGAGTAAAATAAGCGTTGGTAGAATTTGTAGGAATTGGTAGCATCACTCTCTTGGGTAAATATATAGAACTATCTGCGATTGCGAAACGTGGCAATTGTGGTGTTATCCCTCTTTCTGAGGAGACCTATGTTGAAGAGTAGACGTCTGATATACTAAAGAACACGATGAGTATACTTGTATTATCTCTTTTAAGTAATAAATAATACGCATTCTTAAAGTAATGTTTAGTTCACATATTAGGTATCCATCTGTGGGCTACTTATTCAAAACAGCCTACAGAAAATCAATGAAATACTTTTAGCCACACTCAAGATTTAAACTGTACGAAAGACACGTGCAAGTTATATTAAAATTAATTAAGAAAACAGTTTTAATTTAATTTTACATACATACATATCATCACGCTATATCCCTTGCAGGGTAGGCAGAGAGAACAGAGTGCCAGAGAACTCTATCTCTGCATACTTCACTCGCTTCCTCAACATTCATAATTCTCTTCATACACGCTCGCCGGTTTCGGAGACTCTTGACTCCACCTTCCTTCAGTACATGACCGATCTGGTCTAGGTAGGTTAGTCTCGGTCTCTCTCGGTACCTACATCCTTCCACTTTCGCATTGTATATCTTCTTAACCAGGCGTTCCTTCGGCATTCTTTCCACATGTCCGAACCATCGGAGCATTCCCTTTCGCATCTTTACACCAATACTCTCTTTCATACCTACTCGCTCTCTTACGTCGTCGTTACGATTTAATTTTTATCATAAATACTTGCAAAACATATTTTATAATTGTATTATTTCAATATCAAAACAACATTACCATCGATGAAAGTTTATATCTCGAACTCACAAATAACTTACACACAACTTGCTTCGAATACTACATTCAACTAAGTTTAAGTGCCTATTTCGTGTCGTCAAACTATATTTAATAAGCTTTACGAATCACAGTAGGTATTATACAGTTGAAAAGTTTGTTTGAAACCTTTTCTATTATAAACTATCAGTATTTAAAAAGAAATATTTAGGAAACTTTATGTATATAAAATTATTTTTACGCGTTTCATCGCGTAAGAATACAATTCAACATCTCTCTTATCTTACCTGTGGGTACCGTAAAAGACGACTAAGGTAATATGCATATAACATTTATGCAAGAAAAGTAAAATTCGATATATTATCCTCTACCGACCTGTATGGTATAGTCAATTTCCTTTCTATTGCGGCTCCTGCAATAAATTCCTCTCCTATTTCGTATACATAAAAATCAATTACAATATAAAATCAATTATTCCATGTGGTGACGGAGTAAGAATACAATTCACCACTCCCTATCTTACCCGTGGGTGATCGTATCAGACGACTAAAGAATATTAAACGCATATAACATCTTTGCGATAGAAGGAAAACTCGAAAGAAAACCCTATATCAACACGTCTGACCGGCGTGGCATAGTAGGTCAATTTCCCTTCCATTAACAGTGGGACATATATGAGCTGAGATGATGATGAAAAATCAATTTTGATATTAAAACCATTTCTAATGTTTACGCGAGTATTACACATGTGAATTAAAACTATTCTTACGGATTCGCGTTTGTGTATGATTTTTAATTTCGAGACGTTTCGAACACTTTATAATATGCATGGTCATGGAGGGACTGACTATGAACGCTGTAAGAACTGTCGTTAAATTAAAAATCAAATAAAAACGCGATAGAATCAGTAAAAATAGTTTTATTTCAAATTAAAATTATATCAATAACGATACTCATCATAAGTAGAAAGACATCTTTTATTTTACGAGTATTTATTTATATACGCCTTATTTGGATTGATATTTTTGGTAAAAGCCATACGTATAGAAACGAATATGTACAACTTTAATCAATTTCAAGATTCGGTCCGACCGCAATGATATCAAAGTAATAGTCTCGTGTATTTATAGGCTGGTCGTATTGTATTGGCGGTCCAGTGGGTCGGCCGTACTAACCCTCCTTTTCAACGACGTTAATCCAATAGCTTATCACGAATCAAGATGATCCCAAATCCTGAAACTTGTTTGTAGTAAATGTTTATATTTGTTTATCTCGTAAATGTTTTCTGAATAACTTAGACTGGTACATAGCTAAGTATTTATTTAATCCAATGATATTCTATTTAAATCCTTACTAATATTATAAATGCGAAAGTAACTCTGTCTGTCGCTCTTTCGAGCCAAAACTACTGAACCGATCTAAATGAAATTTGGTACACAGATGCTTTAGAGCCTGACAAAAGATATATGCTATTTTTTAATGCAAAAAGAGGGTGGTAAAGGAGGATGAAACGTTGTAAGGAATTATCGTCAATTTTAAAGCCAGAAGCTTGAAACTTATTTTTAGGCTATTGATTAGATATAAATAAATATGACATTAAAATTTCGTAAAAATATTACCCTTAAGAGATAAAATAAAAATAGGGGATGAAAAACTTTAGGATAGTAACCTTCTACGCAGGCGAAGTCGCGGCCACAAGCTAGTAATATATATATATTAAACTCTTTAATTTAAATGAACCATTAGTTGATGTAAAATAATAATTAATATGAGCAGTGTTTTATTTAGCGTCAAAAGTTTTGACGCATATTATAATATACTTACATTGCGTTGTGTATCATCATCATCATCATCACACCCCATATATGTCCGACTGTTGGGCTCGGGCCTCCTCCGTAATGGGAGGGAAATTAACCTACTATACCACGCTAGTCAGACGTGTTGGTATAGGGTTTTATTTCGAGTTTTCTTTCTCTTGGATAGATGTTATATACATTTTATATCCGTTAGTCGTCTCTTACGATCACCCACGGGTAAGATAGGTGGTGGTGAAATCTATTCTTACTCCGTCACCACACGGATAAACGGTATTAGTGTATGTAGCAGTTTTAAATATGTATTCTTATTTATTATTGAAGCCCTTTTTTTTTTATCGGAGGGCTATGCAGTGTTCACGCCCCGCTAAATCCATCCGGGGCGACAGAAGAAACGGCGCACGACCCGATAGACCCGCCCTACAAGTACCTCTCTACGCCGTGCGAGCGGGACACTGGAACCCGGTCTTTGTCTTCGGTGGCCATTATTGAAGCTCTTGCTTCATTATTATGCTTAATGACTTGAATATTTTCACTATATTTCGTGTACTCTGCTTATTACAGAATATGTAGTGGAAGGATGTAGGTACCGAGGGAGACTGAGACTAACCTACCTAGACCAGATCGGTCAGGTACTGAAGGAAGGTGGAGTCAAGAGTCTCCGAAACCGGCGAGCGTGTATGAAGAGAATTATGAATGTTGAGGAAGCGAGTGAAGTATGCAGAGATAGAGTTCTCTGGCACTCTGTTCTCTCTACCTACCCTGCAAGGGATATAGCGTGATGATATGTATGTATGTATGTATGTATTATTTATTGTAAAACGTCATTCTCATTTACTTTAAGATTATATACTACTACTGTTATTGAAGTTATTCGAGGTTTTTTTAAGTTAATAGATAATAAATACTTATTATTTTTAATCTATTAACTTGTGAGGTCCATAAAACGACTTTATTTGCTATGAGATCGCCGTTATATCTTTGAGAGGGTAGTTATATTTTACGATATCTACTAGCAATATAACTCGTACGACGAACGTAGAGATTTTTATTTTTTAATATTTTCTTACAAAGATAACGTATACTTTGAAATTATAATTTAATAGTGGTAGGACCACGCTGTTGATAGTTTTCTGTCAACAGCCGCGGGCCAGTCCGTCCGGGGTAGTACCACACCCTCGCAGAAGATCGACGTCTGAGTAATGGCAATATGCTATTGCGCTTCATTCGGTGAGCGAGAGAGCCGGCAGCCAAACTGGGTGGGTTTGGGGTTTGTATTATTAAGCAGCGGTCTAGCTATACCCTTGGTACTGCAAAGGTCCGGGCGGCCTGTGTAGGGGGCAGTAACACTTATCATCAGGTAGCACATCTAGCTTGCTTGTTTGCCACCATAAGCAATAAAAAACAATGTATCTTTTTAATATAATTTTCACGGCACAGATAGTGTTTTGATTAAAGTAACAATCTCTCATAACCAACATCGTTGGTTCAATTATCAGGTAGCACAGTTCTTAATGCAAACCATCAATAATGGTTTTGAATCTGATTCATTTTCATCATCATTTAAGATCACATATGTACAATATTGGGCTCGAGCCTCCTCCATAATGGGAGGGAAATAGACCTACTATACCAAGCTGGTTAGACCTGCTTGTATAGGTTTTTGTTTCAAGTTTTACCTCTCTTGCATAGATGCTGTACGCGTTTTATATCCCTTAATCATCTCTTACAATCCCACGGGAGAATGAATCTGATTGCTATTTATTATTTTTTTTGTTATTGTATATTTATAAAATGCCTCATTAGATAAATATATTTTCCTTAATACCTTTGATGAAAAATAAAAGGAATAAATCTTCCTTATTAAACTATCAGTACACTGCATGGCTATTTGTGTGTGATTAACAAAGGCTAATGAATACAAAAATATAACGAGGTTACAGTTAATGCAGACTAATGAATCTGATAATATCGAGACAGCCACTAACATCTGTGATCATTGATGTAGGCGGCCAGAATCTTTAATATACTGATATCTAAGCTATATTTTTTTTGTACCTAATATAGGAATTATAGAACACTAGCTTCTGCCCGCAGCTTCACCGCGTAAAAGGTTACTTTCTTTAAGTTTTTCATACCCTATTTTTATTTTACCCCTTAAAGGTAAATATTTTACAAAATTTTAATATCATATTTATTTAGATCTAATCAATAGCCTAAAAATAAGTTTAAAGCTTCTGGCTTTAAAAATGAGGATACTTCCTTACAACTTTTCAATCCCCTTTACAACTCTTTTTTTTGCATTAAAAAGTAGCCTATGTCCTTTGTCAGGCTCTAGACTATCTGTGTACCAAATTTCATTTAGATCAGTTCAGTAGTTTTGGCGTGATAGAGCTACAGACAAACAGACAGAGTTACTTTCGCATTTATAATGTTAGTAAGGATTATGAAAATACGCTTTTGTTAAATAATTGTATACATGTTTTATGGCTTTATATTATTCTTTACAGAGGTGAACTGTACTATCCTTATTTTGCACTATATAGTCCAGTCCCATATTGCCGATATCCGAGATGATCTGAGATGATCGAAGGGGCACTTTCTACCGACATCTGCACTGATTACCAGTACTGAGTTATTTTTTGATAGTTTATTTATTTAATAAACCAAGTTTCCTTCTTATTGCTAAAAATAAAGATGTATACATTAAGATAATAGTTAAATATCGAGAGTAGAGCACCACTTCAACGCTTCGCGAGGCGTGCAAAAGTCTTTTTTTATTTCTCAGGAAAAAAAATCGTAATTAAGTAAATATAACTAAAAATTTATATACATAAATAGAAAATTAAGCATAATAATTCGGATTAATAAATACTGTTGTTATTATACACACAGTTTTTAAGGCAAAATAATAATTTGAAATTTCGATAGTAGATATTTTTTATGTTTTAAGTAACTAAAGTCTTTAGATAATTTTCAAAGTTTTTCGACATATTTTTGCATTATTCTTCGGAAATTTATAGACTCATCATCATCATCATCGTCTTGCATTCATCCTAATTACTTGTGGTTGACGCCATATGTACTCCGCTTGCATCGTATATATTGCAAAGGTTATTGGCAAAAGTTCTAAAATCAGCCACCTACCTGATGCAAAACCTCTTTGGTATATAGTTGTTGACCAGATGGCATCGAATGGAGTTGGTCTAAGTCGATATGAAGCTTTTAGTCCTCTTTTACGACACTCACTAGCAAAGTAAATGTTGATAATATTCCTAGCCGCTACCACGAAGGGAAATTTGTAGCCTATGAGGATGAAAAAGATGATAAATTTTTCCTTAGTTAGGTATTGAATAAATTCTAAACCCACGTGTTACTTATTAACTTCAGTAAAAAGTGCGCAATGGGTTTTTGGAAATAACATTCTTAACACCAATAAGAGACTAGAGTTTGCACTGTTTATTGCACAAGACGGGCAACTAGAAAATAAGCTTGCGAAGGAAAAGATAAGGTTTATATATCTTTGATAACTTTACAAAGAACTCGAGAACTTACCAACTATTAATAAGTACCCAATAGCTAACTAATCAATTGAATGAAATAATAACATAGTCCAAAATTGGCGTAGAAGTATAATTTTCTATAGAAGTTTTATTTTATGATGACGGAATCTAATAAGACAGGTTCTGGAGTTTTTTTCAAAGAAAATAGTTAAAACAAATTCCAGACCACCTCTAATATAATCAATCTTTATATTACTATTCTTAATACACCAGAGATTCATCTTAAAATTCGCAACTCGCCTTCATGGAATTTTCTCTCTTTATATTATCTCTCTCACATTATCTTCTACAGCACAATATACGCCAGTCTGTTAAAAAAAGTTTACTAGGTATTGAAGAGTAATTTGTTATTTTTTTACATTTTTTTTTTACTTAATATCGATTCAATTTATTTCGAAAACATTCTATTTTAATAATAATATTTCTCTAAATTCAGATAAAATATCTTAGATATTGTAAAATAAGGATAGGATACAACGATAAACATATAACGGCTTTGTTCCAATATCTAAGACGGTAACTATAAAGTTTGGCTACAAGGGTCCTATCATAAATAGGACATCTAATGTCATTTAATGAAAACAAATATTTAGTTCTACTGCTATATTTATGTCGTGTGATAGCGGTATCGAATATTACCAACCCTAATATAACTCGTGGGAATCCTAAAAGATGACTACGCTTTACACTGATATGGGTCAATTTCACTTAATGCTGTGAGGTTAACGATTATACTCTCAATTAGGGTTGGCATCAGGTAGATGGTTGGTCCTAAAACTTAGCCAAATTACTATATAATATTTTTGGTTTATATTTCACGTATATTAGAGAGACGACTTCAGTATTAATTTCGTATAAATAGGGACAAGGATAAGTGAATAATACTACAATGTATTTCTTTAATTATTTTTTTTAATAACAGATTTGATTTTTATATTTATGATGGTAATTGTACGTCTATCCATTCATATACCAAACGACGTCATCTATCGTCATTTTTGGTAGGTGAGTGCTGACCGCAATCCTTACAATGCTCGTGGGTATTGTAAAAGACGTGTAAGAGCTTTACAACGATCTGAGCGGATTCCCTCTGATGCCGTCTGATCAAAATATTTTCAAAGAGAGTTCCCGTCAAACAGGCGATTGATTATAAAACTATTGCTAAAACTTTTGCACATATTAAACGATGGAAGAAAAGTTCATATTGCGTTGACTGTTTGAAAAGGATGATGATGAAGTAATAATATAAATATGTTACACGTTCCACTTAAAGTGAACCCTGTACAATCTTTAAGATTTTATCTGATAATGATGTGCTGATTTTATAAGAGATTATTAACTTGTTCATCATAAGTTTTATGTTGGCATAGTGCCAGTGATGGTATTATTATCTATGTATATGTTGGCTACTAAAGTCGCGTTAATATCATGTAAACGGAGTTATTTCTTAAGAAATCACTGATCATCTCATCTCGTATAAGTCCAATTGTTGGTTTCGAGCTTTCTGCGTAATAGGAAAGAAATTGACCACGCTGGTAAAATATACAAAACCTTAATAAGGCCTGCCGTATTGTATGGGTCAGCATGTTGGGCTACAAAAGCGACGGATGAGAGACGGCTGCATGTAGCAGAGATGCGAATGTTAAGATGGATGTGTGGCCTGACGAGAATGGATAAGGTAAGAAATGAGTATATAAGAGGAAGTTTGAAAGTGGCGCCAGTGACGGAAAAGTTGAAAAGTGAACGCCTGACTTGGTATGGACATGTGATGAGACGGGATGAATGTAATGTTGGGAGAAGAGTTTTAAGTATGAATGTTGAAGGCTTTAGGGGTAAGGGAAGACCGAAGAAAAGATGGATGGATTGCGTGAAGCATGATATGAATAGAAAGGGAGTGAACGCAGAGATGACATCGGATAGGATTGAGTGGAAGAAAAGGACATATTGCGTCGACCCCAAGTAATTGGGATAAGAGCAGGGTAATGATGATGGTTCGATGGATTGGTATAGGCTTTTGATGAAAAATGTTTGGGAAGAAAGATACGCGATTAACAATCACGCATCGAATGATTTAATTTAGGACAATTCGCTATTACGTGGACTAAATTTAGAGTATAATATCTATGTAAATGATATATTGAAATAGTTTATTTGTATACAAATAAAATTGAACTTACTATATCAAATTTACTAGTAAATAAAAAAAATCGGCCAAGTGCGAGTTGTACTCGTGCACGAAGGGTTCCGCAAAACTAAAAATCTCGTTTGGTCAACAATTACATTCCCAAGGAGGGTTGACGTCTGGCAGGGGGCCGGTCATAAAACTATTGCCAATAACTTTTACATTATGTACTATGAAAGAAGAGTACATATTGTATCGATCCCAAGTAATTGGGATTTTTTTTTAGGGGTGTGTTATGGTCGGCGCTCTTCTCGCACCACTCCGTCCGGGGCGACAGAGGGGCGACCATAACACACCCCTAAAAAAAAAACCACCCACGAACCTCGCCTACGTCGTTGGACCGGCCACTGGAGCAGCGTGAACTTGTCGTCAGTGGCCGGCCCGACGGAATACCCCCTGAGAGGTACCCTCCTCTTGAGCGACGCCCCAAGGGGCGGACGTCGGAAGTAATTGGGATAAGAGTAGGAGAATGATGATGATGAATTCAAGTTTCTTTTTCTTTGATATTAATTCAAGTTACACCTAAATTAGTAGTAAATAAAAATTAGTAGTTTTAATAAATATTAAAACTACTAATTTTTAAAACATTTAATGAACACGTTTTTAATCTACTTTATTTATAATATTATATTATTATAAATATATTTTGCAAAAATAAATAGCAAAAATAGCTCGGCGGCGGTGAGATTCGAACTCGTGCTTACGGTGTCTTAAACCAGCGCCTTAGACCACTCGGTCACGCTGCCTGTTCATTGTCAGTGCAAAATTAACTGCTGTCTGTTAACCATACACGTTCAGGTGAAAAGGGATAGTGAGTTTAAAATGATTAAAAATATTTTTTTATATGATGTAATCAAAAATTTACAGTTTTCACAATTTTTCCTTAATCTGTGCTATAAGACGTTGCTTCGTTCCAAATTTCAAGATTCTGAGTTCACGGGAAGTACCCTGTAGGTTTTGATTCCCGTGCGAGTGTCGAAAATTTGCAGAAATTTGCGACATAAATAGCTATATCTTTTGATTACGTTAGCTTAAAAGTTTGATATTTCCACAGCTCTAAGGGACAGTAGACCTGAGTATTTGATATAAATTTCAGCTTGATACCTCCACGCGTTCCTGAGAAAAAGAATCTTGACAGACAGACAGACAGACGGATAGACGGACGGACGGACAACAAAGTGATCCTATAAGGGTTCCGTTTTTTCCTTTCGAGGTACGGAACCCTAAAAACTACAATTTCCTTGAGATATTTTAGTTCGTAGACTCAATCAGACGTACAATAAAAGACTCGCTTTTTGTGGCAAATTGAATTTCTCTATAAATATATGTAATATATTCAGTTACAATCATGTTATAAACATTCGATTTGCAAAAGAAATATTGCTATTGAAACAATATATTTCAATATATGTTCAAAATAGAACATCTGTCTACTAAAGCATTGTAATAAAAATAATGATTCGTGTTTTTCGTAGCAATTTTAGTTATGTCATTTATGTATTCTAATATTAGTCTATGATGACTTTATACATACCAAGTAACGGGTTAAAAATCCCAACATCCGCTACTTATACTTATGAATGCAACAGCCAGCAATAGATAACATTCACAGTAATACAAAAAAATACATAGGTTTATAATGATTTTTTCATGAATGTTTCTTTTTTTTAATGTATTTGCATTTTTTTTTGGCGGCTGGTATTTTTATTTTGCGATGTGCTTTGGTCTGGTCACACCCCGCCCAGGTGACAGAGGCAGCGTGCCTGTTAGCTCGAACTCTGGCTGGTGGAGTAACGCCGGCCTTAACATTTCCCGTTGGGTGGTCCAAGTATAGAAGGTTTAGGTTCGGCGTTCGCATTGGCGAAGCGTCTTGCGAGACAGTCGTCTCGCAGAAGGAGGTGGTAGACTGGATCAGTTAGCAGAGGCACCACGCTGAAATACTCCACCACCGGCGTCTCGGGTAATGTACACAGGAGTAATTATGTACGTCTGATGCCACCCCAGCCGAGACTTGGACTGCTGTTAGTTCGTTATTAGTAGAGAGACCAACCGGGCTGAGGTGATCCCGGCATCACTATTAGTTGTTGCCAGGATGTCGATGGGGACTGGTATCTGGAAGAATAACCTACTAGGTGGCCATGGATGTCAAAGAATTAGTGGCCGATCCAAAGATGGTAGGGACGGAACATGGTATAAAAAACTATATTAGGTAAATCTATAAGAGACCTATGTTTAGATATGGAAAACGAATAATCAAAATTTGAATATAACCAATCCAAAAATCTAAATTTCAAACACAGCACAGTATTATATAGTTACTTTATATTATATCAATACCACATATGCCTTCTCATTATACCTATCTCCAATCAATTCACATTAGTATTCATAGCGAGGGCTTCATGTAATGAATATCGACTTAATTCTGTATTCAGCGTGGCATTAATCTTCTCAGAATTGTCAATAAGCTAGATAATACAATAATAATGTTGACTTGCACAAGGTAACCTAATGAATATTAGATTAATGGATTTAGTTGCATTATATAAAATATTCGTGTAAGTGTAATATTGAAAGATGTCTGATCGCTTCGACATACATACATACATATATATCATCACGCCATATCCCTTGCAGGGTAGGCAGAGAGAACAGAGTGCCAGAGAACTCTATCCATACATACTTCACTCGCTTCCTCAACATTCATAATTCTCTTCATACACGCTCGCCGGTTTCGGAGACTCTTGACTCCACCTTTCTTCAGTACCTGATCCTCCAATCTGGTCTAGTTAAGTTAGTCTCGGTCACCCCCGGTACCTACATCCTTCCACTTTCGCATTGTATATCTTCTTAACCAGACGTTCGTTCGGCAGTCTTTCCACATATCCGAACCATCGGCGCATTCCTTTTCGCATCTTTACACCAATACTATCTTTCATACCTACTCGCTCTCTTACGTCGTCGTTACGAATGCAATCGGTCAGCCTAACTCCACAGATTTTCCTTAGAGATCGCACTCACTCTTCGCTCTATATCAGTGCTGTACCTTCCATCTCGGCTAAATCCACATCCAAGATATACAAATTCATCCACTTGCTCTAGTACATAATTACCTATTGTTATTCTTACATCTGTTCTGGCTTCATCTCTTTCTTCATCCTTATATTACTTATCGTAGAGATGACTAAGTGCTTCACCGCCCTGAGCCACTTGAGGCCGTCTGGTTAACAATTACATTCCCAAGAAGGGTTGATGTCAGTGGGATATTGAAGTCAAGAAATCGGTTTCGATAGCTCACTCAATTGTAGGTTATGGAATCCGCCTAATTCTTTTCTTAACCCCATACGATTCGAAAGCGGTCTGAGATGTACATAATCTATCAAAAAATATTAAATTATTTCACCTACGAGCCAGCTCACAAGAAATTCACGGTATGTGCTCATTCCTCTTCATTACTCATTATTTCGAATGTAATGTCACGGGTCTTCTACGCATATATTAACCACATTTGTAATAATATAATGATGGCACAAATGAAGTAGTAGTTAAGATACCGACTTACCGAGCGAAGAGGTTCCATTCCCATGCAAGTCAATTATCTTATGTGATCTAGAATGAAGTGAATCTTGTCTCTGCGAGACAGTCGTCTTGCGGAAGAAGGTGGCGTGATGGGTCCGAGAGGAAATCCTCTCCGGATATACGCTGCGCCACCTGCGCCTGAGACGGCGTAGGCGCGAGTACTAGCGCCTGATGCCGCCCTAGCCGAGGCCGCTGGTGACTGGCGCGGGGAATAGTGCGGCACCCATAGTGCGGCACCCGCAGATAAGCTGACCGCGTGAGGGTATTTGTGCCCGAAAGGGTAATCCGCTGGGCTAAACACTGATGTCAAGGAAGCGGTATCTATAGCTGGCCCAATGGCGATGGAGAGGGAATACGGTGGATTACCGGGCCACGCGCCGCCCTTCCGTTGACCCTGACGGAATGAACGGCGTGTGACTAGACTATAGCCTGCCAAAAAAAAAGAAAATAAATCCATATCACGCCGAATATTTATATCAATATTCGCATCTCTGCATGCAATCGTCTTTCATTCGTCCCTTCTGTAGTTAAATATATTTTATGCATATTTTATATATAAGAGACGACGTTTTTTTTAGGTCTTTTTCCATCGCTATTGTAACTCTTATAAGCGAGGATTCACAATGGTCTCCATAAATTACACCGAGATTTGACGTTCAGGAAGTCTTGAAAAGTCAGACCACATGGCGATGTGGAAGCAATAGGACAGGTTACGGAGCCTCCAACTATAACAGCAACTTATATACGTCCCACTGCTTGTCTTGAACCTCGTTCACAATGAGAGGAAATTGACCTACTATACCACGCAGAAGGCGGCAACTGCGTCCCAGCTCCTAATGTTTCCGACTATCGCTTTTACGATGGCCGTTCGCATCACGACGGTACCGATGGTTGCAACGAGTTTACAACGCTATTCTACCCAGGTCACGCAGACCTAGAGCTGCGCCGTGCCCGCGCTGCAATCCTTGAGACTGCAGCGCGACATTTCTCAAAGCCACTATGTCCCGATAAAACCTGCACCAATCGGTAAGAGAGGGATTTGTACCGCTGCTCCATCCGCTCGATAAGCAGATGGATGGATCATAGTTGAATTAAATTTATTAACTTGAATATGATCATCGTCTTCTTGTATTTATCGCATTAAATTGAATTAATATAGTGGTTTTATTTGTTTTGTATACAGAATACGATCTTTACAGAGTTATAAATACGTGTTTGTTCAACAAATTACCTTTACAAAGTGGCTACTGATCCAATTAGTTACAGCACCTGCTCAGTTTAATTCATTGTATATTTTAGTCTAGACAACCAGTCAGTTTATTACCATAGTTTCGACTTTACACTACTAACGTGGATTTCATAATAAATTATAGTTATTATGAGCAAATTATCTACAGAGATTACTTAGACAAGTGCTTAAAACTTTTATAACAAAATACTTCAAGTTAAAATCGGATTCCTTATAAATTAGGCTTTATAAAAATAAATAACAATTAAAACACATTTAAGTATTAATAATAATTGCAAACAAAAAAATAACTTTCAACTGAAGCCCAAAAAGCAGGTAACAGGTAAATTAGAACTGTTAGCCAAAAAAAAGTTCGATGACAGTGATAAAAATGGTTCTGACCTTTTACTAATATAGAACGTAGCCGTTACCGTACTCTACCTATGACATTGTATATACGACTCACAGCAATATTAGCTCAGTATCTGTATCTAGACTTTCTTTAATTGGTTCATGAATAACAGATTTGTTTTTCAAACGCATTAATTTTTAAATATATGCTTTTTATTTCAGACTAACTGACCAGAGAAACTTTGTTTGCGTATATAAGAGAGATAGAGCGATAGAGAATTAAAGAGAGAGTGCATCATAGGAATATATAACGCGCAGCGCACGCAATGAAAGCTTTGGGATGAGAGCCCTCAGCGCTCACCCACAGTACGGAAAAAGTTCTCATAGTCATCTGCGGCTTGAAGACGATGCCCCGACGGTGAAAGCTGCCATGGCATCGACTCGAGAAGATACCAGTGAGGGTAAACCCCTGGGCGGGCCAACGAAGAAAAAGACCGGGTTCCGGTGGCCCGCTCGCTCGACGAAGAGAAGTACATGTAGGGCGGGTCTATCTGGTCGCGCGCCGCTTCATCTTTCGCCCCGGACGGATTTAACGGGCTGTGACCAATCCATAGACCGCCGCCAAAAAAGAAAAACCCATCTGCGGCTAACAACTAAGTCATACACAAAAAAAAACAAAGATAGCTCTTGAAAGAATTAAATTTTACCCGTTTTAGTAATATTTTTCACATTTACTGGTCTATAGCCTTCCTCAATGAATGGGCTATTCAACCCTTTTTTTTTTTTTTTTGAAGACAGGCTATGTTTGGCAACCCTAAAAGAAATGCTCTAACCAGTAATTACCGAGTTTAACGCGTTCAACCAAACAAACTCTTCAGCTTTATTAGTATAACTTTAAAGAGATTTTAATACAATTTTAATTTCGTATTTACTACTAATTATAGGCTTTGCTATAATTATTTTGCTTATTATATCTTAAAATTAATCATTTTAATAATTTATTAATGTACGCAAAGTTATCTATAGTCATCTGTGTCACTAATGGATCCGATTAATTTATCTTAACTTGCCGTATTTAATCAGGCATGTTGAAGAGACTTAACGAAAACCTTTTAACACGTCGCTCTAAATAATTTTAAACTGAATAGCGATGTAGATTTACGTTAAGATTGTATAACTTATTTCATTGAATGTCTTATCAAAATAGATTTCAAAGGGCGTTAATTCTTTATACTTGACTGATTCATTGCTATATTGTTGTTTAAACTTAGAATTAGAATTAATTATTGTAAGATCATATTTGTAACCATATTTACAAATTTTATAAATAATACGCCCGTTGAAATTTTACGCATCTAAAAATTATCTAAAATTTTAAACCGAATATTTCTTTTTTAAAAATATTATTTTAACAAGAATTTTCTATAGGTTACTCTGAAAAACTCTTCTAGTACTTTGAAATGAAACCATCTTTTAGATAGTAGATAATTCTTACCTGATTGTAAGTTCTGCGTTTTATTAAATACAGCATTATATTTTAGGTAATTAAATGGATATATTCTTTTGCGTACTGGAAACTTAGGTGGATCTTCTCGTCCAACATACCTCAGTGTCTGAAAACACAGGTCTACGACCAGTGTGTGTTACGGCACGGAAACGTGGTCCCTAAATGTAGGCTTCATAACCAAGCTCAAAGTCGCTCAGCGTGCTATGGAACGAGTTATGCTCGGGATTTCTCTGCGAGATAGAATCCGTAATAAGGAAATCCGCAGAAGAACAGGTGTAACCGACATAGCACGAAGGATTAGCACGCTGAAGTGGCAATAGGCAGGCTACATCGCTCGAAGATCCGACAACCGCTGGGGAAAAAAGGTTCTAGAGTGGCGACCACGTAGCAGACGATGTGGTGTAGGACGCAACTAGGTGGACAGACGACCTGGTGAAAGTTGCTGGGCGGCGATGGATGCAGGCAGCACAGGACCGCACTCTATGGCGTACCATGAGGGATGCCTACGTCCAGCCGCGGACGGCGATAGGCTGAAATGATGATGATGATGATGATTCTTTTTCATTTTTAGCTCATATACATCTCATTGTCGAGCATGTTTTTCTATGTACTGTAAGAAAAAATAACATTATTCATAGAATATTAAGGTTAATATAGGTTTGAATAAGTTTCCTGCCGAGTTTATCTTCTCTTACTTTGATGTCATCTGCTTACATCCTTTAATCCTTTTAGTTGTCTTTCACGACATCCATGGAATAGGTGGTGAACTATATTCTTTCTTCAACACCCTAAAGAGAATAATATATATTTACTGTTAACTTGAAATAGTTTCTTGATATTATGATTCCAATATCAAGAATAAACATAAACTGAATTTAAAAATTTCAACTGTCTAACTATTTCGTGTGATACAGCCTGGTGACAGACAGATGGATGGACAGCAGAGTCTTAGAGTAATGAGTCCTGTTTCACCTTTTAGGTATGAAATCCTAAAAATAATGAGTTATTCTAATAGTTGAAACATAAGAAATACGAAATAAAATCCAATCGTAAGTGGTAGGAACACGTTGTTGACAGGTCTCTGTCTACAGCTGCGAGCAGGTCCGTCTGGGGTAGTACCACACTCTCGCAGAGGATCGACGTCTGAGTAATGGTAATATGCTATTCCGCTTCGTTCAATGAGCGAGAGAGCCGAAAGCCGAACAGGGTGGGTCTGCGGTTTATATTGGTAGGCAGCGGCTTAGCTATACCCTTGGTGTTGCAAAGGTTTATGGGCAGCAGTGAAACTTATCATCAGGTGTGCTGTTATCTCGTTCGCCATCATAAGCAATAAAAAAATATATGGGCAGAGTGTCAATTCGAAACTATGATATGAATTTTGAAAAATAAGTTTGATTGAATGTCGCTGAAAAATTAATGGCTTTTGAAATCACGTACGACTTTGATATATGTAAAATACACATACATTAATATTCAATATTGACCATTGGTTTCATTCGCTGTCCTCTGTTAAACGTGGAATATTGCAATTTTCAACTTTGATTGAAGCCATAAAGCTGCATGCAATTTGAACTGGTTGGAATTTATATTGGCTCTTTTCAAAATACGTGCTTCAATTGTAGAGCGTATGAGAAAATTTATGTAACTATTTCATGACATGTTATAAATCATACGTTTTGGACTTTTATATCAATGAAAATCATAATAATATGCATCGATTTCACTAACGAGTCTAGTAAATTTTCTTTAGTTATTTACAATGTCGTTTGTCTGGAAGATTTTCCGTGTGGTGACGGAGTAATAATACTATTCACCACCCCATATCTTACCCGTAGGTGATCGTACGAGACGACTAAGGGATATCAAACGCATATAACATCTATGCGAGAGAAGGAAAACTCGAAACAAAACCCTATACCAACACGTCTGACTAGCGCGGTATAGTACTCGTAGGTTAATTTCTCTCCCGTTACGGAGGAGGCCCGAACCCAATATTGGGACATTTATGGGCTGTGATGATGATGATGATTGTCCGGAAGAACAGTGACATAACTCTAAAAATCACAATATTCATTATAATTAAATTTTGAGTGGTGAGGGGTGTTAATATTATATGTTCTCCCTATCAACTCTTCGTCGTCATTCTTAAGGAAATTATGCTGACGTTCGTGTTTTTCGAATCGTTGCTGAATCGAGCTGAAGAAAAGGAATAACTTTACTGAAATTTAGCATTTAATATGCTTAATTATTTATAAAAACCCGATAACGAAGTGAAAAATGATGTCACAAGCGGGGTACGAACCCGTATCTATTGGGAGTCCGGCCCAATCGTGCTGCCACTTACACCACCGTGAACTATTGTAGGACGTGCAAATCTCGCTTCGTATCATATTTACGTCTTTAAGGTGACGTGCGCCATCTACCCGATAATGTTTACACATTGCAGGCTTAATACTTCAAACTTTGCAGTTAGAATTGTATTAAACGATGACACAACCTTGTTATTTAAATTACTGAAATTTAGCATTTAATATGCTTAATTATTTAAACCCGATTACGAAGCGAAAAATGATGTCACAAGCGGGATTCGAACCCGCGCCTATTGGGATTTCGGCCCAATCGTGCTGCCACTACACCACCGTGACTTATTGTAGGACATGCAAATTTCGCTTCGTATCATATTCTACGTCTTAAGGTGACGGTATGACATCTACCCGACAATGTTTACACATTGTAGGCTTAATACTTCAAACTTTGCAGTTAGAATTGTATTAAACCATGACATAACCTTGTTATTCAAATTACAGAAATTTAGCATTTAATGTGCTTAATTATTTATAAAAACCCGATAACGAAGCGAAAAATAATGTCACAAGCGGGGTACGAATCCGCACCAATTGGGAGTCCGGCCCAATCGTGCTGCCACTTACACCACCGTGAACTATTGTAGGACATGCAAATCCCCCGCTTGTGACATCATTTTTCGCTTCGTTATCGGGTTTTTATAAAGGAATTACTTATTTTGAGCCTCCTGAAATATTAGCTTTTTTGAATTGTGTTACTATTCTTCCGGACAAGCAATGTAAAGGCTAGATGGATTCGTATTACATTTATAACTAACTAGCTGACCTGCACAAATTGACTTACATCAAATAAGAAAGAAACCGGATTAGATAGGTTGGGTCGTAGGCACCTATAAAGTGCAGCCTTTACAATAGAAGCTATTAAAAAATAATTTTAAACTTTTTAGCAGTAATTCATCATTCAAATTACTGAAATTTAGCATTAAATATGCTTATTTATAAAAACTTGATTACGAGCGAAAAATGAATCTCACACAAAGAACCCGAATCTATACCTATTGGAAATCCGTTCCAATTATGCTAACCAGTTACACCAGCGTAATTTGTAGTATGGCATTCAATTTCCGGCTCGTATTATATTTTGGTCTTTAAAGGAGACGTGTGCTATCTACCCGACAATGTTTACAAATTATATCTACAGATTTTAATACTCTAACTTTGCAGTTAGAATTTTATTAAACAATGACACGACTCTGTTATTCAAATTACTGAAATTTAGCATTTAACATGCTTGATTATTAATAAAAACTTGATTACGAGCGAAAAAATATTTATCACCCATGGGACTCGAACCCACATCTATTGGAAATCCGTTCCGATTGTGCTATATCAGTTTTTAGGGTTCCGTACCTCAAAAGAAAAATCGGAACCCTTATAGGACCATTTTGTTTTCCGTCCGTCTGTCCGTTCGTTCATCTGTCTATCTTTCAAGACCCTTTTTTTCAGAAACGCTTGGAGGTATCAAGCTCAAATTTATATCAAATACTCAAGTCTACTGTCCACTGTTGGGCACAAAGTGCGGTCTTGTGCCACCCGCATTCAACGACTCCCTGCAACCTTCATCAGATTGTCGGTCCACCTGGTGGGGGGCGACCAAATACATATATCAAATGATCATAATATTAGTATTAATTATATTTGGAATATCATAAAAAAGCTCAATTAATGAATTCATCAGCCTATCAACGTCCATTGCTGAGTAGAGGCTCCCTCAAATGGAATAATCCCATAATCGCCATTCTTAGCAAATGATTTTTTAATTACAATTGGCTTTATGAGTTGCCTAGACGTGTGTTGCTACTCACTCCCTTGGTTCTTTCTACCTTTAGCAGAATTTTTACGATTCTTAGGGAAAAGTGAGAGGAACAACAATATATTTTTATCTCGATATCGTACGTATATTACGTATAAAATGAATAAGGTTTAATTTTGAAATTAAACTACCTTCATTGTCTCAGTTCGTATACATCCAAATGCCGCTATCGGTGCACTATCACGATCAAGACTCACGGAAGAATCCAATTAGGACGTATACAAGCTGGCCGCCTCGAGCTTTTTCCACAATAGGAGGCAATAGACCTAGTATAATACGCTGGTATTAATCTAGTATAATACGTATTTTATTTTGATTTTTAGTACCTTGATGTTTTTGAAGGCAGTTCTTTTTGAAAGCACCAGTTGAATTTTTTTTCTTAAAAATATCAGTTTTCATATAAAAAAATATATATATTCAAATCAGTTCACCTTTTTTTTTGCGTTGGGCTATGTAGTGGCCACTCTCTACCAAATCGGTCAATCTGCCAAATCAGTTCACCTAAACAAAAGTTCTAATGTAACAGGCATAAAAAAATATACAGACGAATAGAGAATCTCCTCTTTTTCTTGAAGTCATTTAAAATACATAATACAGATCATGTATTATGTAATTATAAGTACAAATACTTATTATAGGTACATAAACTCAATTATTTTTCATAAAAGTAATTACGATCTTGAGATCTGCACATAAACAACAACAACAAAAGCAGCAAGCAAACAAGACATTGAAAACAATACTATAAATACCGCACTCAATGATTCAGGAATTAATTATTTGTTTATATTCTTTTATTTTGTGTGTGATAGAGTAATAATACAATTCACCACCCATTCGTCCCTACCATATCACCCGTGGGTGATTGATCAAAAACGACTAAGGAATATAAAACGCATATAACATTTATGCAAGAAATGAAGAACTCGAAACAACATCCTATATCAGCACGTCTTACTACCATTGTATAGAAGGTCAATTTCCCTCCCATTAAGGAGGAAGCTTGAGCCCAACAGTGAGACATATATGAGTTGAGATGATAATGATTCTTTTATTATTAAAGTAAAGAGATGATTAAGATTATTATTAGATATTATTTTAAAGATGATGATGATAATGATTCTTTTATTATTAAAGTAAGGTATAGTATTTGAATAATTAAGGGAATATAATTTTTAACCAGATGGCTCAGATATTTTGAATTGATTAGATGCATTTCGTCCAAGTCGATGTAAACTCCTGGTAATATTTTACGGCACATAAGCAATGTATTCACCACCCCTATCTTGCCCGTGGGTGATCGTAAGAGATGACTATGGGATATAAAACGCATATAATATCTATGCAAGAGAAGAAAAACTCGAAACTAAACTCTATACCAACACGTCTGACCAGCGCGGTATAGTAGGTTAACTTCCCTCCTATTACGGAGGAGGCCCGAGCCCAACAGTGGGACATATATGGGCTGTGATGATGATGATGAAACAAAGTATATTTGTAGCAAATTTTTAGTATTCATAGCTGCCATCACAGTGTATATATGTAGTTTAATATTAATATTTGTATCATATTTCATATACTAAGGTTGACTATGTAAAGCCGTAACTTATCGCTAATACAGAGGTAAAATATACATAAACATTTCTTTTTAAATATACAAGGAAATCGAGTAAAGTGCAGGGATCCATTTACAGATATTACGTAAGTATGAAGTAAACTTTCTATGTTAAATTCCCAAAAGGGCTTACTTGATATTGTAGCTTCTCTTTCCTTGTAACATGAGCATTAAAGTGTCCTTAAATAAAGTGGTTTCAAGCCAAACAACTCCAAAAACATGTTTTATCTAACAAGCCGACCTAACGAAATTAAAAACTTTTCTATTTCAATGTTGATGTAAATTTGATTGAATAATCACTTTGTTCCTGAATAATAAAGTTTTCACTGCAAATGTTTTGTTTTACAAATGAGACTACCTTTTCGTTATACTGCTTTAGTTACAGCTATCGTCTTTTTTTATTGCCAATGGTGCCAAACGAGCAAGCAGCACACCTGATGGTAGGTGATACTACTGCACATGAACCTTAGCCACTTCAAAAGTGGATAGGGGGACTGCCGTGTCAGGCTTTTTTTTATATTTCCTTGTCATGTGGGTTTTTATTAAGAAGAAGAGAAAGGGAGTGTGGTTGCGTGCAATGAAGTTCAATGACACCAAAAAAAGGTGCGGGGCACTGTATGTGTTTAGAGGATCAGTTTTGTGAGTATCATTCTTCACACGCTTGCTTGAATATATCTTTAATTTTCCTTATGCTAGGGCCGCACCTGCGTGTATCGTCCCGAAGTAATGTGTGGCAAAGCTTCATACGTTTGTACACTAGAATGTTATCGCGATAATACTGTGGTCATATTAGCAACTTCGGTATTTTACACGAAGTATCGTGCAATAATTAAAGATGGCCGAAATTAAATAATTTAATTATGGATGACGAGTTGCTTTACTTTCACAGCTATATTATGCTAATATAACTACATAATGATTTTTTTGGATTCCTTCATAGGTTCAGCTTCATAATGGTGTATAAATTCTAACACCATTTCATCGCTCCACTCCATATTTATTGATTAACTGGAGATCCTCAAACGCGTCTAAACACATTGAAAATTTCCGCCGAAATGAAAAATGCTAGTCTGATCACAGAGCGCGATATATTGGCGCGCTAAAACCCTTTGAGCAAGAGCAGACATGTTAATACGGTCATAATATTGGCTGATAATAATTTTATAATAAATTAAAAAAAATCACAGTGAATACAAAAGTTTCTGTGTGGTGACGGAGAAAGAATACTATTCACCATCCTCTGTCTTACCTGTGAGTGATCGTAAGTGACGACTAAGGGATATAACACGCATATAATATCTATGCAAGAGAAGGCAAACTCAAAACAAAACCCTATAAGCCGTCTCACCAATTCACCTCCCATTATAGAGGAAGCTCGAGCCCAACAATTGGACATGTATGATCTGAGATAAATGTATAATGAATGAATTACAAAAATGTCACAGTTGAATATTCAATGGAGCTTTTCTTCTTATAACATCTTCTCCAAATCATTAAAGCAGTAACGTGTTTAATTTGAATAGTTGAAGGCTTTTTCAGCCTTTCATTGCTTCATTTATGATGGCGGTCACCATATTTTATATTTTTCCATAACTAGCGATGTACTTCAGCTGAGATTATATACATAACGTCCACGACAATATTAAACTGTAAACAGATTCGACAAAATATTTTAAGTGCATAACTGGCGTAGCGGTTAAGATAACGATTGGTCTAAGTAGATTTAATTCCAGCAGAATAATACTTTGTGCAATCTACAATTTGTTGTCCCAAGTCTGGGTGTATTTTTGTACGTTTATTATACGTTTACTGCCCGCAATACAAGGATTATTTCCTTAGTGCAAGGTTCTGCCTTAAAAAGTGACATACTTATGTATAGTAGCGATTAGTCGGAAATGTAGTTTTCTCAACATTGCCATGGTTTAGCAATGTTTAAATTACTTTTCCTTTTCACTAAAAGAACCAATTTTCATTTTTGCATATTATTATTCAGTTCAATATTACGTAGACTGCAAATTTTACCTGCTGTAATTGATTCGGTAATAACTTCTATTCATATCACACTGAGAAACGAGAAATCATTTTCTTCCGTCATGTTACATCAAGTAAATCTGATGGAGTCTTCTATAGTCGGATGCGATTCAAAGCTAATCCGTGCTCATGCAAATAGAAGAAAATTCTTTACTTATATAGCCTTATAAGTAAAGCATATGTTATACGGAATATATAAATCTTAATGTATATAAATTACGCGTCACGTTGTTTGTTTGTTGTTTTTTTTTTGTTTGTCCGCGATGGACTCCTAAAGTACTTAACCGATTTTGATCAAATTTGCACAGCATGTGTAGTTTGATCCAACTTAAAAGATAGGATAGCTTCCATCTCAATTTATAGTCGTAATATTATTTTTTTGCAAATTATTTGTCTATTATTTGATAGTCACAATTATCTGTTATCTCCAAACGATTCTAACAGATGGCGGTATTTGTTGACTGGATTAAGTATTTACTTGATGGTGCTATATTAAACATTAAAACGTTTCATATAAGCTACAATTTATTAGCTTAACCACCACGTGTTACCGAGGCTACCTTAGCCATAGCAACGCGTGGCCAGGTCTGCTAGTATATAATAGATTTTTAGTAAATTTTAGTAATTAGAGTAAATATTATTAATTTAGAAGGTTTAGAATTTGTGTAATATTTTTTCTATAATATTCGTAAGGATCAATTATCCTGGTGCTGATGGAGTACTTTTTAATTTAGCTATTGTTCATATTATCAACTTTGATTATTATGAATGCATTTCTCATTACCAAAATGATTATCAATACATTTATGTTCTGAAAATTTATGATCGTTATCTTCTCATCATTATCGCAGATCATATATATTCCACTATTGGGCTCGAGTCTCTTCCGTAATGGGAGAGAAATTGACCTACTATACCACGCTGGTGAGATGTTTTGGTATAGAGTTTTCTTTCGAGTTTTTCTTTTCTTATATACTATTATCATATATATATATATATATTATCATATATATATATATATATATTATCATGTTGTATGCGTTTTGTATCCCTTAGTCGTCTCTTTCGTTCATCCATGGGTAAGATAGGGTGTGGGAATTGTATTCTTACTCCGTCACCACACGGATATTATTCCTTATGATCGTACTAAAATTATTTTTCAATTCAAATAAATTCAACATTAGGTTTCATGTTACTCTTAGCAAACTGAAATAGAAAAGATATACCCAAAATCACTAGACTGATTTAAGAATAACATACATATTTTATTATACTTACTACTTAAGGGTACGTTTCATTATCTTAATTTATAAATTATGTTCATGCGAAGATAGGAGCGGGTTTTATAGATATCGTAGAAGGTCCTTATGCTAAGATAACTTGATTTATACCTACCGAACTTAAATGGTCCCCCTTTCCAGTTTCCTTTTCTTTGCTTATTTTTCGTGAATCCATATTATACTGCTGCAATTGAAAATTAGTAGGCGCTAATTTATTATAATAACCATAATAGTTAACAATTTTTTTCTGATTATAATACGATTAGTGTACTAATGAAAAATTGACGTAAATATTTTATACCCAGACTTAAGAGAAGTGTTTGTTTGTTTGGGTTGTTTATTTCAAGATTTATTTCTCGCGATGTTGTCTGCATATTATATCACTTATGTATCTTTTAATACAGCCATGTATAAGAGAGGGGGTTGTGAATTAAGTTTTTACTCTATCACTACACGCAGTTTTTTTCTCTTTATTTTAAGGAGCTTACACGATTTCAACACTGCACGTGTCGTCTAATACCAATTTCGACCAGACTGTATAACAGTTTGGCCTTATCAGACAAAGGGTATGAAAAGAAACTATTACAACCTACACGGAGTTTTGATTCTTATACAAGTTCAAGAAAGATTTATAATAATAATCGTCTTATAACACATTCTTACCAATTCTGGTTCCCAAAAGAAGATTATGTGCTTCGTGGGTATTATTTAACTATATCCGTTAATATATTCTCTTGTAGCTACTCAAAAGCTTTACCTATTTTGATAAATGACACATCATTAGATTTGTATTGATGATGCTCGTCATTGGTTATCTAAAATGTATACGAAAACTTTTTTAGATGATTTTTGTTGAAATACTTAATATAATGATTTCCGAAGCTTACGCTAGTATTATACATTTGATGTAGATTTATTTAACTGATAATCTACCGTGACAATGAACGCTGAGAAGTCAAAATCCTATCGAGCTATCAAAATAAAGACTTTTAAAAGTAACTTACAAAAACGTAGTACGAGTATTAGGTTTTTCACCATAAAAATACTTTTTCGTGTTAAATATTCTTTTCTTTTGCAAAAATTATCAGAAATTTCATATATGTATTTTTTTTTATATTGGTGGCTAAAATTTTAGGTTACGTAATTAATTTCTATATCACAAAGGTATTATTGTAATGCAGCAGATCTTAATAAAAAAATAAGTGTTATAATAAAGTCGGGATGATTGTAAATATATTGAATATCATTTTTTATTATAAAAAGATAACAGCCGGCACAAGGAAATAGTCCTTATATTGCGGGTAGTTTACAAACATTCAATTTAACGGACGTTGTGAGTGATATAGGGATGTTTCATCACATATTGTCATCGCCTAATTCTGAAGCAACCTATAAGTTAATTAAGTTTGTCATGTTACGTTTTAAGTAGTATGTAATCTATTGATGTACGATGGGACTGGAATGTACAGTCCGATTGTGTATTATTCAGTATCTATAGTAGGTACAATTTGAAGGATATAATTTCAATTGAATTAAACTTTTTTTTTTTTTTTGGTGGGCTATGGATGCATCTCGCCCCGCCAGATCGGTCCTGGGTGACGGAAAGGCGGCGCGTGACCCCATAGACCCACCGTAAAAATCCTTTCTCTTCGCCGTGCGGGCGGGCCGATTTTTAACTTCGGTGGCCCGCCCGGCGGTTTACCCTCGCGGGTTCCCCTCGTCGACGCCCCGACAGATTTTGCCGTCGGGGCGTCGCCCTCACGCGGTGGCCTCACGTCGGGTGACCGGACAATTCCCCGGTCCGATCACCCGAAGCCTCGGTTAGGGCGGCGTCAGGCGCAGGTATTCACGCCTGCGCCGCCCCGGCCGCTGGCAGCGGCCCGGGTCGCGGGAATCCTCCCGGACTCGTTCCGCCGCTTCCTTCTGCGAGATGACAGCCTCGCAGAAGGCGACGACCGCATCCCAGTTCCTGACGCTGTCGACCATCGCCCTCGCGACAGCCGGCAGCGTCAGGTCGGCACCGATAACAGTGACGAGATCACGGCGCTGCCCGTCCCAGCTCGGACACCCCTCCAGCGTGTGTTGCGCCGTGTCCTCGCCGCTGCTGAAATGGTGGCAGGCCGGAGTCCATTCCCTATACGCAACCGTGTGCAGGTACAAACCGAAGCACCCATGCCCCGACAATACATGCACCAGCCGAAAGGAGAGGACTCCGTGCCGCCGCTCCATCCACTCCATCAGTATGGGTCGGAGGGCCTCAACGGTCACAACACCGTACCTAGGCCTCTCCAGCCGCGTAGCCCAACGGGCGATGACGTCTCGGCGGGCGTCCACGCGCCAGGTGGCTATCTCGCTCAACGATGGGGAGCCACCTGCTTCGCGCGCTGTGATAACCCGCCGGTAGAGGTCGGAGAGCATCTCCGCCTCTAGGTCCCACGGGGGTGTCCCGGCCAATAGGCACGCCGCCTCTGTCGACACCGCATGGTACCCGCGAACGGCTCTGACCGCCATGGCTCTCTGTGGCCTGCACAGAACCGCCCTGAGTTGGGCGTTCAGAGCCCTCGCCTACACGGGTGCGCCGTACATGGCCATTGAGTGGATCACCCCCGCATACAGCCGTCGGCCCTCGAAGCTGGGTCCGCCCACGTTCGGCATGAGTCGAGAAAGGGCGGACGCCGCGCCGACCAGCCGGGGAGCAATTTGTCGGAAATGCTCCCGGAACCACCATCGCCCGTCGAGCACCAGACCCAAGTACCTCATATGGGCCTGGATACTGATGTGGATGGAGTTGATGACTAACGAGGGCAGCCTCACACGGGGCCCATTGAATAGTAGGGCCTCCGTCTTGTTTAGGGCCACCCTGAGCCCTGGCGCCTCGATTCGCCTGACCATCTCCTCGGTGCCGAGAGTGGCCAGGCTCGCCGCCTCTTCGAGTGTCCTGCCGCGGGATGTGATGAGCGTGTCGTCAGCATAGCACACCAAGCTCAGCCCGGGGGGGAGACTCCCTCTCCACGCCCAGTCGTACCCGATGTCCCACAGAGTCGGCCCCAGAACCAACCCCTGTGGAACACCGCACGACATGGGCGTCCGCACAATGTCCCCTACGGGACCCGCGCAAAGGATACTGCGCCTCTCCAAATAGTCTGCCACCAGCCGCCTGAGGTACAGGGACACTCCATGGAACCGGAGCGCCTCCCTGATGCAGCTGAATGGTAGACTATTGAATGCATTGGCGATGTACAACGACACCGCCAACAGCACTCCCTTGCCGGCGACAGCCTCCGCGGCCGTCTGCCTCAGGCGTAGCAGGGCCCCGATGGTCGAACGCCCCCTCCGAAACCCATATTGAGCGTCCGACAGATCGGGCCCCACCTCCTCCAGGTGTCGGTCGATGCGGGCAGCGAAGACACGCTCCAGCAGCTTACCCACATCGTCCAGAAGCACAATGGGCCTGTAGGTCAACGGCAAATCCGGGGGCGTCCCGGCTTTGGCAAGAGAACCAACCTCCCTTCCTTCCAGCACTCAGGGAACCGTCCAGACGTCAGACAGGCGTTGAACAGCTGCCTGAGGCAAGGCTCAAAGTGCTCGAGGAGCGACGTCAACACCCGGACTGGTATTCCGTCCGGGCCGGGGGCCGTGGTGGCGGAACGAATCTTCGCCACAGCCGCCCTCACTTCCGACTCCGTCACGGGCAGAACACTCTCGTCGTCGGCCTCCCGGTCTTGATCTGGCGAAGCCATGACCGGGGGCGTGTGTCCCGCTTGCCGTGGAAACAGCTCCTCGACCACCCTACGAAGGAGGTCGGGCTGGAGGGTCTCGGTGAGGGGGGGCCCTGCGCGTGAAGCTTGTTCAGCGCCGCGCGATACGGGCGACCCCAGGGGTCACGGTCGAGACCGTCCAGCTTCTCCTGCCAACTCGCACCCTTGGCGGCTCGGATGGCCAGCCGAAAGGCAGTTCGCGCACTGCGGTACGCCTCGTACAGCTGGCCCCCCCGCTCAGCGTCGCGGTGACGCCGCCGGCTGCGGGTGTAGGACCTTCGGGCACTGATACACGCCGCACGAAAGTCCGCCAGTCTTGGGGACCACCAGTAGACCCCCTGCCTCGGAGGTGGACGCCGCCGCACTCTGGGCATGGCCACATCGCAGATCTGCGTTAACGCACTGCGGATGCGGCAGCCTCAGCGTCCACTCCGTGTCCGCACTGTGACCCCTACTGGGATCCCGGGGGGAGACCTCCATCCGGATATACCGGTGGTCCGACAGGGTCTCCGCCTCCCCCAGGATACTCCAATTCCTCACCCGTGGTGCGACAGCGGGGCTAGCGAACGACAAGTCCACTATCGACCCGCCATGCCACCGCACACACGTGTTCACTGAGCCCCTGTTCAGAACACAGAGGCCCAGTGAAGCCGCCCACTCGATGACCGCCCGCCCGCGGTCGTCCGTCATAGGGGACCCCCACGCCGTGGATTTGGCGTTGAAGTCCCCCAGAACCAGGACGAGGCCCGGTGCCAGTCGCCGTATCGAGGCCTCCAGGTTGGTGAGGCAGGCCCCGAATAATTGAATTAAACCTCGGGCTTTTGAAAAGAATCTGGTATTAATAGATCGTCTACATTCCATTAACTTGAATATAAATTGTTTGTTAAACAAGTTGTCTTGTAACCTCAAAATTATTAAGATGTAATTTTACTCTGTATTCTGTTATTTTAAATTTTGGATTGGATTACTTTTATAATGTTTTTAATTAAGTAACATTTAGTATTTTTTATACGTACTGAAGGAAGCTGGAGTCAAGAGTCTCCGAAACCGGCGAGCGTGTATGAAAGAGTTCTCTGGCACTCTGTTCTCTCTGCCTACCCTGCAAAGGATATGGTATGATGATATGTTTGTAGTAATTTTTTTTCATTTTTTTTATATACATCATTAATAGATCTCAAAGTTATACAAAAATCATAGAGTAGTAGAATAACAGACACAGCGTACCTAAAACAAGGTAAAGTAATAGAGTAATAGAGACAGAGTATAACCCTGCTTGGGTTGTACTCTTTTTGCTAACCGTTGGGGAAAAAAGGTTCTCGAGTGGCGACCACGAATCGGACGACGCAGCGTAGGACGACCCGCCACTCGGTGGACCTCATCAAGGTCGCAGGAAACCGCTGGATGCAGGTGGCACAGGACCGTTATAAATGCCATTCTCGTGGGGAGGCCTATGTCCAACAGTGGACGTTTACGGGCTGATGGATGGATGGATGATAACCCTGCTACTGTAAAAAATGACTAAGTGCTAAAATTAGTAAAAATGTTTTGAATATGTTTAATTAATGCATGTGTAAAGCTGCAAAAGTATTTTAAAGATATATATATATATATATATATATATATATATATATATATATATATATATATATATATATATATATAACATTTTATGTATCTTTAATAATTTTTACCCTACCATTCCCATCCGATAGTCGAACTTTCTTCATTGTTGGACATGTCTCTGTAGGAGAATACCATATCGAATGATCCTGCTCCGCCTTTATCTAATAGTTCCCTGGGACATTCACATTGTCGTTACTCCCCTTTGTCAGGTATTGTTCCAGAATGTGTTATTTGAAAAATGTTTGTCACACTAAAATATTTTAGTCCCAAAGATTATTGATTTGATAAAACTATGAAGGTATGAGACCGAAATTTAGAGACCAATAAAATTTGTAATTGCCCTAAAAATATTGTAATTTTATACATATATTTTCTTCTTTATATCCTAAAACTACGTCCCGTATATTCTACAAAGCAATTAAGGAAATTTATGAAGTATTTTTAATAAGAATTTTAAAATCGAAGGCAATACTTTGTTTAGCTTATAAATCTGAAATACTTCAGACCTTTATCATATAAATAAATAGTACTAATGAAATTGATGACAATTTGTATGTAACTGAGACATTTCCTTAAGTAGGCATTTGCTTGGGAATGCTCACAAGGGGCCAATATTACTAAAAGCCTGAGTCACCGGCTCCGGTCACGTACAAAAATCGTTCAGTATTTCTCAAAGGACAACTATTTCGACATGCGATGGAAAATTTCTTTAGTCATGTTATCTATCATAAGCAATAATATATATATAATTTTAACGTAAATTCATTAGAATTTTGATAACGTTCTTAATCAGCTTTATTGTAAATATCTAAATGATTATTAATTCTATTCGTGAATGTTGTAAAAGATGACTAAGTGAAGAGAAAGGGAGCTTGAAAAACCCCTATATCAACCCGTCAGATCAGCCTGGTATACCAGGCAGGCAGACTCGAGTCTCCTCCATGCTGAAACCACGATGTACTATAGTAGATCGTGGTTTCAGCATGGAGGAGACTCGAGTCCGTGATACGTATACGTGATACGAGTTGAAATAATAAATAATGTCAATTTTTTTAGTAATAATAATATTTTTTTTAATAGTATTTTTTTATCTACTATTATATCTTACTAATTATAATTCTATTACTATTAGATAGCTATTTATTCGTCCATTCTGGACAGGCTAAAGCTATTTAATATAACCGCCTTTTTATCGATTCAAAAAAATATATTAAACTAGATCTACATGTAATTATGCCATAATGTGTAATGAATCGAAAATAATAATAAAACTTCATTCATTTCGAGCATTTTTTTTAATGATTACGGATCCCTTTTGTTTATTTTAAGTTTATTTTATACAAAAGTTTAGAAGTGTTTTATTTATCGATTGAGTTAGTTAGCTAGTAATGAAATAATTATTCAATGGCTGTACAACTAAGTAACAAGTTGAGTTGTAATTTAATATTCTTATGCAATTAACATTCAAAAGACCTAAACGTGCGAAGCTATCATACCATAATACAATTATATGTTATACAGAATATAATCTTGATAGGCAATTTCGTTACTTTGATAAATTTCAACAAACTTATTTCACAAGCTAATAAGTATATCATTTTAAAATTAGAGATGTAAAATAAGCTTAAACAGACTTGAAATAAATAAAACATTAGATATCATATAATATAGCAATTTTTATTGAATGTTTTCTTTTTGTTTTTGAAGTATATTAGGTAAATTATGTATCAACTATTCTTTCTATGCACCAGCAATGACGATCGTACGTAAGAACAACTGCTGGAAATTATAATGGCCTTAGTTTGGAAGTGGACCTGCACCAGCGGTCGGCGTTAATTCCTTACTTTTTCGTTTTGGTAATAGCTATATTAAAATCGGAGATACATGAAGAAGCAATTGGAGAATTTTGGTTTGAAAAGCAGCCTATCAAAAATAGAATACATATGATTTCAATGACCTTTTAGATAGTATCCGTGTGGTGACGGCGTAAGAGTATAATTTACTTCCCCTCTCTCTATCTTAACCGTGGGTGATCGTAAGGGACGACTAAGGGATATAAAACGCATATAGGATCTAGAGAAGGGTAACTCGAAACAAAACCCTATACCAACACGCCTGAGCAGCGTGGTACAGTAGTTCAATTTCCCTCCCATTATGGAGGAGGCTCGAGCCCAACAGAGGGACATATATGAGTTGAAATGAATGTTTGAAATCTATAGATGGAGTACCTATAACAGTATGCTTTAATTTTTGATACCTCTGTTCGCTTATCTAAAGCAATGGCGATCTAGATCGTGCGATAAAGCACACAATTGATTCAAGATTGATGAAAATGCCGCAAATCACCGGTATTACTTGACTCCAAATTCAATCCCTCCTTTGAATTAAAGCACGAAATTTACAAAGTCTTAATAAGATCTACTGTTTTATATGGATTAGCACATTGGGCTACAAGAGCAACAGATAAAGGACGACTGCATATAGCAGAGATGCAAATGTTGAGGTGAATGTACGTCATGTCGACAATGGCTAAAATAAAGACTGAACGTATAAAGAGAGAGTTTGAAAGTTGTGCTAGTGACGGAAAAGTTAATGAGTGAACTCTTGACCTAGTATGGACATGTAATGCGACGGGATGAAAGTTTTAATTATGAATTTGAAGTCTTTAAGGGTAAAGGATGATAATAATGAGATTTTTTTAGTTGTTTATACAGTTTATCCAGTGGTTCTACTATCTGATTACAAATGATAACGACCCTTGGACTAATGCCCACGACATAGTTCAGTTTCAACATTAGTATGATATCACGCTAAAAAATAAGTACCTAATCATTCCTTTCTTTGATGCGGGTATCGTAAAAATTGAGTGAGGAATGCAAGAGGATAATAGTAAGAGAAGAAAAACCTGGCATAAAATTTTATGCCAAAATTGCCGATCAATGCAGGACTGAAGACTAATTTACTTTTGATTATCGAGAAGGGTATCAGTGTAAAGTTTATGGGTTTGAAAAGAAGCTAAATAACTGTTTTTGTTATCTTATAATATATTTCATTTGGGTATATCCAACATAAAAGTAATATAAAACTACCAAAACAGAAATTTATCTTATACGAGTATAACAACAACAAAAATTCAACTAAAATATAAGTTTATATTTTATCGTCGTAGGGCCACCTATTAGAATAAGTGATACAATAAGATTAATGTGCTCCAAGTAATTCAACATTGCCACCGACGACAAAGACTGGGTTCCGGTGGCCCACTGACGTGGAGAGGTGCATTGCTGGGCGGGTCTTGGGGCCGTGCACCGATTCATCTGTCGCTCGGACTGATTTAGTGGGATGTGACCAGACCATAACCCACCGAAAAAAAAACTAATTCATACATTACAGTTTATTATTGTATGTACTGTAACTATATTGTTCATTTGCAAGTTATTTAGAATATTTAAAACTGATTTTTTGAATTGTGTTTCAGACAAGTTGAAAGAATATAGCTTATTGGAACGAGTATTGTATGTGGTCGCCATTCTGTGCATGCATGATGGCAAGGAAGCATTAGTACGACAGGATAATGTGCTAAATAAATGACGATCACGTTTCACGTCGATGAAAAGTACATAGCATAGAGTAGCATAATTAATTAGTAAAGGTTTCTTTTTAATTTCCAGAATATTTTCATATTATAATTGTGTGAAGATTTTGTTGATAGAATTTATGTACAATGCAGAATAATAAGCACACATTTTTGACCCTTTTTTTTCAAAATCGGACTTATTTTTATATATTTTCCATTTAATCCAAGCATTCCATATATCAACTATATATACACAACAGCTAAAACCAGTGATGTTTTGTGTCTGTTCCAGAGATAATTATTTAGGATCAGTCGGTAATAACAAATTGAAAAACCTATAATCCGTTCGTGTATCATTATCATTATGGCTAATATGTACTCGTCCGTATTTTAGTATAGAGTGCTTAATACTACTCTCGCTATATAAAAACCATAAATAATTTGTATTAAAATAGTGCTATTTTTAAACTATTTGTACTACTTAAGTCATTGTTAATTAAGTAAATTTGTTTTATTACATATAAATATATTACAACTAATGTTTTCTAGTCATACATTTTTTTGCCAGTATTATTGTGTGTGTATTGTCTGTACTGGTAGCATATACTCAAGTTGATTGGTTTCGCCTTAAAACTAGTGCATACCAGTGATTACAGCACAAGCTGACATAGAACCTTTTTCATACTGCAATTTCTCGATTGCGTTATAAAACCAGAAAATCTTTGCACCCTTATAGCAATAGTTTTGTTTTTAATTTTATAAACAAAATTTTCCGTGTGGTGACGGATTAAGAATACAATTCAACAACCCCTATCTTCTTACCCGTGGGTGATCATAAGAGACGAATAAGGGATATAAAATGCATATAAAATCTATGCGAGAGAAGGAAAACTCGAAACAAAACCCTGTATCAACACGTCTGACCTACGTGGTATAGTATGTGAATTTCCCTCATATTATGGAGGACGCTCGAGCAAAACAGTGGGATATATATTAGCTGCGATGATGATGCAGTATTGCTCATTTTGCAAGGATTACGTAAGTTTTATTTTCAAAATAACAACGTTTATTGAACCGCTGTGAACTTGGCAGCCGACTTTTGAAAAAAAATTTTGTAAATGCCATGGGATTCTCCAACGTTTGTACACGTATGTACCACTTTGATTTTCGTTTGTACTTCAAACCAAAAAAAGTTACAGCGTTTTCAAAATTTGACCCGCAGCCGACTTTGAAAAATCGAAAATTTTCAAAAAGGGTCTAATTCAGGATCGTTTGTACCCATTTGTACCGTCTTCATTTTTTCATTTTCCTCAAAACAAAAAAAAGTTACAGAAATTAGAAAATTTAAAAAAAAATCAACTTTCTCAATTTTTAGAATGTCGAAAAACTGCAAACGGGAGTCGACGCGGAATCGCTTGTACCCGCAGATATATCTCTTTTTTCGTCTGTACCTCAAAGCGAAAAAAATTGCGAACGTTTTAAAAATTTCAGAAAACCAACTTTCTCAATTTTTTGCATTTCGAAAATCTGCAAATGGGGATCGACGCGGAATCGTTAGTACCCGCAGATATCACTTTTATTTTCGTTTGTACCTCAAACCGAAAAAAAATGCGAACGTTTTAAAAATTTCAAAAAAACAACTTTCTCAATTTTTGGAATTTCGAAAATCAACAACGAAAATAAGAGTGATTTCTGCAGGTACAAACGTTTCCGCGTCGATCCCTATTTGCAGATTTTCGAAATTCCAAAAAAAGCAAGTTGGTTTTTTGAAATTTTCAAATTTCTGTAACATTTTTGGGTTTAAAAAAAAATGAAAAATTAAGGTGGTACAAACGGGTACAAACAATCCTGAACCAGACCCCTTTTGAAAATTTTCCGATTTTCCGAAGTCGGCTGGTCAAATTTTGAAAACGCTGCAACCTTTTTTGGTTTGAGGTACAAACGAAAATCAAAATGGTACATACGGGTACAAACGATGTAGAATCCGATGGCATTTACAGAAAAAATATTTTCAAAAGTTGGCTGCCAATTTCACAGAGGTGTTTTTTGAAACATTTGTGTGTGTGTGATTTATGATATCTGGGTATTATTTTTTTTTTAAAACCTTGCGCTAAGGAAATAATCTTTGTATTGCGGGGGACTTTACAGACATACATAATCACAATTTTCATTATATTTAAATTTTTGGTGGTGGAGGGGTATTAATATTATATGTTCTCCCTATCAACATTTCATCCTCACTCTTAAGAAAATTATGCTGACGTACATGCATTTGAAATCGTTGCTGAACCGAGCTGAAAAAAAGGAAATACTTATTTTGACCCTCCCGACAAATTTAGGTGTTTTGAATTGTGTCACTATTCTTCCGGATAAGCAATATGTTATATTGATTAAGCTTATATTCTTAAGCACCTCGCTATCTGTGAAGTTAGTTAAATGTTCTTACATTTAAATTAAGCACAAGGGATTTCACAAGTTGGCCTATGGTATATAAACTTTTAGGTTTGTATGCAATAACTGTACTTAATTAATATAGTTTTGTATGTTTCATTTAATCTCTCGAAGACTTAAAGTGGTCTAGAAAGTTAACTAAGTTGATGGCATTGCCTCAACAAAGTCTGCTATTCAAATTACTAAAATTTGGCATTTGCTTGATTATTTATAAAAACTTGATTACGAGCGTAAAATGATTGTCACATATAGGATTCGAACCAATACCTATTGGAAATCCGTTCCAATCGTGCTGCCTCATACACCAACGTGAACTGTTGTATGATATTCAATTAATTTATAATATCGTCTTAATTATAATTAACAATAAATTAAAATATTCATTATGAGCTTATAATTATGTAGCTATGAATTGATGTACTTTCTATAATTTAAATTTAATCTATATTTTTTTTTCAAATTGCATTCAAACCTGTACAATAGTTTAGGCGTATATCAGAATTTTTATGTTAAATTGAACAAATAAATAACAAATAAATATAAATGTGAATGTGTGGATTTTTGCCGAATAAAGTATATTGTCTTTCTTTCAAATTCTTGTTATTAATCTAAGATTGTAATAAAAATAATTTATATAACAATATCTAATCTAAATCTATTCAGATTTGGATTAGGTATAGTTAGTATATCCCATTTGTTTGCCTGTCAAAGAATAAAAGCTAAAGAATTCTCATTAATTCACCTAGTCTCTGCCAGAATGCGACAAATTGTACTAATGGAGAATTCATGTCAAAATTTATTTGTCGGATTGTTTCTGAACAATGAACTATATTGTCCCTTGTTCTCATATAATATTTGATTATACCTGAAGTATATAATAAAGAATTTAGTGATTTTTCATTATAATCCACTAGTAGTCACCCGATTTTCTCAGTTTCTTTTTTGGGATAATAAATAACATCTCTTTTTCTGTACCAGTTAAACAGGTATAATGAAAATAAGTATTAATATTATAATTATAGTTTGAAAGATCTGAAAAATAATGATTGTGGTTACGAATGAATGAGTTACTTATCAAATATCTTCTTTATGCCGATGATCAGGTATTACTTGCATCATCGGCAGAAGATTTGCAGGCGATGGTAACTACTATGCATTAAGCTTTTGAAAGAAAGGGTATGAAAGTAAATGTAAGTAAGACGAAAATTATGGTTTTTGGAAAGGATAAATGTATGATGGAATGTAACATTTTTATAAATGGTGAGGAACTGGAACAGGTGAAAGAATTTTTATAGTTGGGTGTTTTGTTTACTAGAGATGGTAAAAATGATGATAATGTTGAAAGAAATGTAAATGCTGGTAATAGAGTGAATGGGGCACTATACACCTTTATGAAAAGCAGAAACGTGTCCAAAAAGGCACGTTTAGCTGTACATAAGGGAGTATTAGTACCTACTCTCATGTATGGTAGTGAAAGTTGGATTTGGCAGAGAAGACATGAAAGTAGAATAAATGCTGTAGAGATGAGAGCTCTTCGTAGTATGTGTGATGTAAGTATGAAAGATAAAATTAGGAATAATGTTATAAGAGAACGCTGTGGTGTGAATGAAGAAGTAGTGACAAAGATCAAAAAGAGTATGCTGAGGTGGTTTGGACATTTAGAAATAATGAGTGACGAGAGGTTGACGAAGCAAATATATAAAGCAAGAGTGAATGGGACGAATACAAGGCGAAGACCACGTGATACTTTTCTGCACCAAGTTGGAGATGTGTTGACGAGAGGTCTTATTAAAAGTAAGCGTAATCGTAGAGCATGCATGAAGACTATTATGAGTGTGAATGAAGCGATGGAAGTATGCCAGGATCGTGGTTTGTGGCAATCCGTAGTCTCTGCCTACCCCTCTGGGAAACAGGCGTGAGGCTATGTATGTATGTATGTAATTATAGTTATTGTTTTGTCCAAGTTTAATATAATTAAAACCATAAAAGCAGTCATGAGGACTGCCGACAGAAGTGAAAACTTAAACCTATGTAAAAAAAAACTCAAAATAATAAAAAAGCGTGCCCCATGTATGGATGTGACCATACCATAGCAAGCTGTCAAAAAAATGATTTGAATAATTGATATTAATTAATAATAACAATTATTACATATAATTGAATATAGTAAACACAGCGACACAGCAGTGAAGAGCAGCTGACTGTATCTCTCCGCTCGGGTACACTCGCCGGTCCCGAGTTTACCCGATCGAGCCTTTCACCTCAGAGCGTGATGGATCAGCCTCACTAATATCTGTGTGCGGTACGCCAAAAGAAGATTTCACTTCAAAAAAGAAGCATTTTGACTGAAAATTACCCTTTTTTTGCGGTGGACTATGAAGGTGGTCACGCCCCGCCAAATCGGTCTAGGGTGACAGAAGAGACGGCGCGCGACCCCATAGACCCACCCTGTAAAACGCCTCTCTTCGCCGTGTGAGTGGGCCACCGGTACCCGATCTTTGTTTTCGGTGGCCCGCCCGGCACCCTATTGCACACCCCTGGCAAACTGTATGTAAAATTTCACAATGATTATTTGAGTAGTAAAGTGTTAAAGCGTAAAAAACGGTTCATCCGTTTTTTTCACCACTTTCATATTCTTAATATTAATTAAGTTTATCACGAGTGTACTCCACAGAGGAGGTGAGAAATAGGTTTATTACATACAGGTTGCAATATATAGGTACACACATACAATAAACAAGTATAAATCCCTGGAGAACTTTGGTATCATGCTCCCCAATAAGTTTTTTCTACTAGTAGGTCGACAAACGAACATAAATAAGATGAAAGTCATGTCTAATGCCCATGGCATTTCCGTACTGGTTCTAGTTGGAAATACGATTCTCGACTTAATACTACTTAGTTAATCGTCTTTTACGACACTCACTATTAATAAATCGGTACCGAGGGAGACCGAGACTAACCTACCTAGACCAGATCGGTCATGTACTGAAGGAAGGTGGAGTCAAGAGTCTCCGAAACCGGCGAGCGTGTATGAAGAGAATTATGAATGTTGAGGAAGCGAGTGAAGTATGCAGAGATAGAGTTCTCTGGCACTCTGTTCTCTCTGCCTACTCTGCAAGGGATATGGCGTGATGATACTTATATATGTATGTATGTATGTACTATTAATAAAGAGAATAGTTTCCTATTCTCTTTATGTGTATTTTCACTGCATTTTCCTTATGGATACAAGGGGTGCCTTAATGTCTTTGGTTTAATAAAACTCTAGGATAGGATATAAATCTCGAACAACGATGACTCATTGGACGTGAGACACTTTAGTCCTCCCGTGATCATGAGCGCTGTAAAAGTGTTCAGAAATGTCAGGAAATTAAAAATCAAATACAAACGCGATAGAATACGCAAAAATACTTTTATATAAAACGATGAAAATCGTAAAAATACTATCATTTCCTACGTGCAGTACTCGTAAATGAATAAGAAATGATTAAGTAATATGAGTAGTCTTACATTAGAGTTGTTGAGAATATCTAGAAACTTATCAACAAAGTTGAAATTCTATTTTGGCGCGCATATTAAACTTGGCAACTAGCCACTTTAGTTTTAGGCAAAGTCCTAACTTGTCATTATATCTATATACCTATTAGTTATTATAATTAAAACCGAAGTTGGTAGTGAGTAATTAACGATAAGGCTTGTTTAGGATCTCTCAAATGGGTTTATAATTGGATGTAATAGTTTGTGTAATAGTTAGTTAATTTTGAGACTGTTATTGATAAAACATTAGCTGTTAACATGATTTATGCTCATAGTATGAAGAATATTAGATATTTTAAGGCATAAAATAAGGTATTTATTTTTATCTCGATACCTGTTTTCAATAGACTTACAAATTTTAAGTAAGATAATTTTTTGACTAGTTTAGCCGGCTGTTTTCGCCTAAGCTATCCGGGGTGGATGAAAAGGGAGTCCTTTCATCACTGCCCAATATATACTACCTACCTATACCTATTCATTATTTTTAAAATTTTCTGTAACTTCTAAGGCAATTTTCCGTGTGGTGACAAAGTATGAAAACAATTCACCAATCCACCCCCAATCTTGCCAATGGGTATCGTAATAGAAAACTAAATATGTATATAACATCTAGCCAGAGAAGGAAATATTGAAATAAAACCTTATATGAATTCAAAGTGATATATTTTAATAAAAAGTACTTAACATCAATAATGAAACCTTGAAACATTTTTTTTTAATTTTCATTATACCAATTTTTTTTTATAATAAATATTTTTGAGACTTTGAATTAAAAAATGATTACAATTAAGCCGTTAGAGATATTTGAATGAAAATTTTCAGGGTTTATTGTCTAATATACATATGTTAACAACCAAATCGTTTTTTTCAATTATTTTATTATTTTGACCATTGCCATTGATTGTTCGTGATAAATGATTACCTTAGAATCACTAAGGGGAACTAATATTAGGAAATGAATCCTATACAAAACGATTAAGCTGATAAAGTAATGATTATTCAGATGTTGTAATGATTATTTTACGGATAGTTTAAAGTGTTCTTCTTTGTTATACGCATTCATCGGCGAGTGCAATAATGATGAGCCGCTGTATGGATACAAATCGAGTGATTGACAATGTACATACGTTCAAAATAACTTCTATGAAATATATTGATCTCGAACTATATGCCGACAATGAGCATGCTAGTAAAATCATTCTTATACCGGGTGTAAAGAGAATGGAGCAGCTAGTCAGAAGGATGGTAGGTAATAATGGTAGGAACACATAACAAAAATTTGAAGGGAAAATGTCGATTCGTTAACGAATTATAGGCATTTAAAATTTTAAATTTTGTCGTCGTTTTTCCTTTGAAACTGAATGATGTACGAAGTAAATGATAAATAATCTGCTACATACTCATACTTCCTTAAATATTCATTAGAACCTAAATAAATCAATGATTACATTTGTTACAATATCACAAACGTCGCCTTTGCAGACAGCTGATGAGTCAATGACCTTGACATTTTCCGTTCAAATTTATTATGGGTTCTCACCATCATCACCTATCAATTATGAACGTTGAGGAAGCGAGTGAAGTATGCAGAGATAGAGTTCTCTGGCACTCTGTTCTCTCTGCCTACCCTGCAAGGGATATGGCGTGATGATATGTATGTATGTATGTATTACCTATCACCTTTCTGACCAGCTGCTCCATTCTCTGTTACACTCGGTATATTACGCCCACAAATATTTAATTAAGCTGTGTATTAAAATATAATAATACCTACTATATCTATTTATATGGCTTTCTTTGTAGTATGAAAAGTGAATACTGATAGTATATTGTATTTTAACTACTACATTCCATATTTACAAATAAAATACTATATATTTTTTATGCGGTGGGCTATGGACGTGGTAGTGCCCTACCAAATCCGTCCGGGGCGACGGAAGAGGCAACGCGCAACCCCATAGACCCACCCTGCAAACACCTCTCTTCGCCGTGCGAGGGGGCCACCGGTACTCGAACTTTGTCTTCGGTGGCCCAAATACTACATCGAGAAAGAACACTGGTTTATGTATCGCAAGAAGATCTCTACCTACGGATCTATTTTATAGAACTTTATACAGACAGTTACTATCCGGACCACTATGCCATCAATGCAGTTGTAGATTAATACAAGCGTTGCCCAAACGCAAGACCAAGACTCGCTGCAAGAGTCTCGTACTGCCTCCTTAAATAGCATTTTACGATTCCTTGGGCAAAGAATGGATTGTCTACATTTTGTATTCTTAAAACCAATACAAAGAGTCTCCGAAACCGGCGAGCGTGTATGAAGAGAATTATGAATGTTGAGGAAGCCAGTGAAATACTTCACTGGCTTCCTCAACATTCATAATTCTCTTCATACACGCTCGCCGGTTTCGGAGACTCTTTGCATACGCAAAGATAGAGTTCTCTGGCATTCTGTTCTCTCTGCCTACCCTGCAAGGGATATGGCGTGATGATATGTATGTATGTAAACCAATACACGGTGAAATAACTTGATGTTATTTTAAACAGTCTCATGATAGATAGCTGTGATTATAGCCCCACTCCCGTTAAGTGGTACGAGTATGTACCTAATTATTGATAGTTGTATAGTTAGTGCCACTAGATGAAAGGAATTTCATTAATTTTGTTGAATTTTACCTTTCTATCAAAACAACTGACTCTAACTTATTTTAACAGTGAGAGTTGCAAGACTCGTAAGATTATTCCATTTGGGCAACACGAAATACAATATTATTTCATGTTATCAAGCCTTCAAATATAAATTCGTTCCGAAGGATATCACGAGCGTACCCTGTGTAACATTAAGACAATGGAAGGCTAATGATGATGACAAATTTAATTAAGGATGTTACGTGAGTTCAGTAAATTGTATAGAAAATGTTATTTTAGGATTCGCTTCGATTCAAACATCGAAGTGTTTATTATGGACGGATTGTAAAATTATTAATACAATCAGATATTGAAAGATTTATTTAGATACATACATATCATCACGCCATATCCCTTGCAGGGTAGGCAGAGAGAACAGAGTGCCAGAGAACTCTATCTCTGCATACTTCACTCGCTTCCTCAACATTCATAATTCTCTTCATACACGCTCGCCGGTTTCGGAGACTCTTGACTCCACCTTCCTTCAGTACATGACCGATCTGGTCTAGGTAGGTTAGTCTCGGTCTCCCTCGGTACCTACATCCTTCCACTTTCGCATTGTATATCTTCTTAACCAGACGTTCGTTCGGCATTCTTTCCACATGTCCGAACCATCGGAGCATTCCCTTTCGCATCTTTGCACCAATACTCTCTTTCATACCTACTCGCTCTCTTACGTCGTCGTTACGAATGCGGTCGGTCAGCCTAACTCCACAGATTTTCCGCAGAGATCGCATTTCGACCGCATTAATTTTACTATCATACTCTTTTCTGCATACCCAACTCTCGCTTCCATACAGTAATGTTGGGACAAGCACTGCGTTATGTATTGCTACACGTGCCTTCTGGCTGAGGTGGTGGCTGCCGAGAAGTTGCCCCAACGCTCCGTTCACTCTATTTCCCGCATTCACTCTTCGCTCTATATCAGTGGTGTACCTTCCATCTCGACTAAATCCACATCCAAGATATACAAATTCATCCACTTGCTCTAGTACATCATTACCTATTGTTACTCTTACATCTGTTCTGGTTTTATCTCTTTCAAAGACCATTATTTTGGTTTTGCTCACATTCACGCGTAGACCCCTTTTCTTACAATCTTCTGTCATTGTGTCGACTAGGGTCTGCAGGTCAGTCGCTGACTGTGCCAGCAGGACTGCATCATCTGCATAAAGCAGAGCAGTGACCACTGAGTCGCCCATCTGGACTCCCACATTCATATCGTTCAACCTTTGGAGACATTTATCCAGATATATGATAAACAGCCTGGTTGACAGAACGCACCCCTGCTTAACGCCAATATTGACGTCAAACCAAGGCGACATTCCATCATCCAGCCGCACACAGGCTCTACAGCCCATGTAACTGGATTGCACAGCCTGTAGCAGTTTACCGTTAATACCATACTCCGGTAAAATGTCCCAAAGTTCCTTTCGTACAACCGTGTCAAATGCTCTCTCCAGATCCACAAAACTGCAGAAAACCCTCTGACCTAGAGCCAGATGCTTCTCCACAATGTTGCGCAGAGAGAACACTTGATCCATGCATCCCCTTCCACTCCTGAAACCTCCTTGTGTCTCACACAGTAAACTTATTTAGCTAATTTGCTTAATTTTATTAAATTTAATACTTGTATTTCTGCATAAATATGAAACACAATATTTTATTTCCGCAGGTTTCTTAAGACTATTAAGGTTTTCCGTGTGGTGACGGAGTAAGAATATAATTCACCATCACCCATTCTTACGACGAAGTTTGGTGAGACGACTAAGGGATATAAAACGCATATAATATCTATGTGAGAGAAGGAAAACTTGAAACAGAACCCTATACCAACACGTCTCACCAGCGTGGTATAGTAGGTCAACTACCCTCCCATTATGGAGGAAGCTCGAGCCCAAGAGTAGGACATATATAAGCTGAGATGATGATGATTATTAAAGTTTGGATAGGAAGCACGCTTATTAGTAGCAATGCTTCAAGAGAAGGAAATGCCGATCCATAGCCAATGTGGAATAGTAAACTTTATAATTATTATATTTGATTATAAACATTGTGATATTATAATATTACGGTTACTTAATTAGATGTGAAATAGTGATATGTTTTTTTTAAATATTGAAAACAAACTAATATCTAATAACTTTTAAAATAGAATTTTGACGAAAGACTCTGTAATAAATATTTTTTAAAAATATAGGTTTTATTTATAATTATAATAGCAAAGCTGATACCATTCAAACCTAAAACAGATTTTATTAGACTCTGTAATGGCCTGGGTGCTGTATTAAATATATATATACATAAATGCTAAATGTATTTTGTCGTGTGGTGACGCAGTATGTAATTCACCTCTATCTTAGAGGCTTCGGGTGATCGGACCGGGGAATTGTCCGGTCACCCGACACAAGGCCACCGCGTGAGGACGACACCTCGACGGCGAAAGCTGTCGAGGCGTCGACAGGAGAGGAGCCCGAGAGGGCATACCGCCGAGCGGGCCACCGAAGACAAAGATTGGGTACCGGTGGCCCGCTCGCACGGCGAAGAAGAGGTGTTTGCAGGGTGGGTCAATGGGGTTGCGCGCCGCCTCTTCCGTCACCCCGGACCGATTTGGCGGGGTGCGACGTCCATAGCCCACCGCAAAAAAAAAAAAAAAATGGGTGTCGTAAAAAACAACTCGAGGATACAATATGCATATCAGCATTAAACTCTGTATCAACCCGTGTGAGCAACGTGGTGAATTACCTCTTTAATTACGAGGAGGCTCGAGCCGAAAGTATATGATGTGAGATGCAATGGTAATTAAAAAGAAACGCACACACACACACACACATACGTAGTACAAGATGTTTCGTAGTACGCGAGTTTATTTTAGTATAAACCGACAGCTGATTAGGTAATATAGGTATTAAACCTATACACATGATACCAAATCTCCACTCCAAAGACGGCACAGTGCTTGGGATGCCCATCTGCCATATCAAGTGTCGTATTTGATACCCATGCGGTCAGATGTTTTGTGCAATCTAAAAACTTTTATTTTGGCTATTGGTATAATCTCATCAATTGCCTGCCCTCATCCCACGCTAAGTGAGTGGGGTCGGTACAACACGTTCTTGCCTTCCACAAACTTCTATCAGCCGTCATATCTGCATTCACAACTTTTATACACATATCCTCCTCTATACAATCCATCCATCTCTTCTTGGATCTCCCCCGATTCTTACGCCCATCCACAAGCATATTGATAACCCTCCTTGTCAAATGCCTTTCATTCCTCCTCATCACATGTCCATACCAAGACAATCACGCGCTCCTAATCTTCTCTATCACTGGTGCTACTTTCAACTTCCCCTAATATACTCATTTCGTATCTTATCTAATCTTGGCACCCCACACATCCATCTTAACATACGCATCTCAGTAGCATGCAATCTTCTCTCATCCATCTTTTTCAATGCCCAAAATTCTGATCCATACATAACTACAGGTCTAATGACATTTTGTAGATTTTCCCCTTAAATTTAAGGGCTATTGGTATAATCTGTATTCGTTAATTGTATTTATATATGTAAAGTTCCCTGCAATAAAATATTTATTTCCTTGATTTTTTATTTATTTATTTATTCAGCATATAACAATACCTTACATACCTTAGCGATAACAAAATAAACATTTATTCACATGATTTGTATAGTTTGTTTGTTGTTTGTTTAAACTTAAGGGGAAAATCTACAAGAGTGTCATTAGACCTGTCGTTATGTATGGATCTGAATGTTGGGCATTGAAAAAGACGGATGAGAGACGATTGCATGCTACTGAGATGCGTATGTTAAGATGGATGTGTGGGGTAACAAGATTGGATAAGATACGAAATGAGTATATTAGGGGAAGTTTGAAAGTAGCACCAGTGATAGAGAAGATTAGGAGCGCTAGATTATCTTGGTATGGACATGTGATGAGGAGGGATGAAAGACATGTGACAAGGAGGGTTATCAATATGCTTGTGGATGGCCGTAAGAATCGTGGGAGACCCAAAAAGAGATGGATGGATTGTGTAAACGAAGATATGTGTATGAAAGTTGTGAGTGCAGATATGACGACTGATAGAAGATTATGGAAGGCAAGAACATGTTGTGCCCACCCCACTTAGCGTGGGATGAGGGCAGGCAAATGATGATGATTTGTATAGTTTGTGTGATACAAAATACTTAGTTACATTAGATTCGTTCTGTCTTCCGTACTAGTGAAAACTGTATCACGGTAAGACAGTATCCTCCAATAAAATCATATATATTGCATTTCGCGTATATTACTCAACATAATTTAAAAAATATTACAAGAACATAATTAATTATAAATGTGGGTGACTATAGATTTCATCATTTGCAGTGAGCAACGGGATGATGTACACAATGTCGGTATTATGAAAAACACTTATAGTATATGCAAGGATAACAGACAAGACTAAATATATTTGATTGTTTAGGTGTGAAACACTAAATTAGTAAATTTATAAATATTAATTAAGATATGGTATAATAGGCAGTAATTGTAAAATAAGAAGAATATAACTATGAAGAATTATTTCCTTGATTGTATCTATTAAAAATAAATCAAAGAGTAAAAGTAATCGCTCAAATAATTGTTGAGTATCATTCCACCTTGTTATCATTACGGCAATTTGTAGTACAGTCAAAGCTCGCCAACATAAAGGGAGTATAATATCATGATACATAAAAATTGCAAAATTACAACTATTACATGCATATAACATAGTCTACGTACAAAGAAACGAAGAAGAAGAAGGCGTTATACATATTATCCAAGGTAATAATTTTATCAAAACTTTAACCAATGGATCAAATTAGCGATGTATTGACGAGAGGTCATATTAAGAGTATGCGTAATCGTAGAGTATGCATGAAGACTATTATGAGTGTGAATGAAGCGATGGAAGTATGCCAGGATCGTGGTTTGTGGCAATCCGTAGTCTCTGCCTCTGGGCAACAGGCGTGAAGCTATGTATGTATGTATGTATTAATTTTACATCCGAGATGGATTTTTATAAATTGTAAGACTACACTGTTGATAATTTTGTGTACAGCCGCGGGCTTGTTCGTCCGGGGTAGTACCACACTCTCGCAGAAAATCGACGCCGGAACAGTGGCAGTATATTGCTGCGCTTCGTTTGGTGAGTGAGGGTGGGTTTGGGATTATTGGTAGGCAGCGGCTTGGCTATACCACTGGTATTGAAACGGTCCATGGGCGGCATTAATACTTACCATCAAGTGTGCTGCATGCTTGGTGGCACCCAAGAGCAATAAAAAAAATCAAGCAGAGAATTTTTAACCATCCTTTTTTATTGCTTATGGTAGCAAAAGAGCAAGCAGCACACCTGCCTACTAATGAAAACTCCAAACCCACCCAGAAACTTGGGCATCCGGCTCTCTGACTTACCGAACGCAGCCCAATAGCTTATTGTCGTCGTCGTCGATTTTCGTTGATTTTCTGCGAGAGTGTGGCACTACCCCGAACGGACCGGCTCGCGATTGTAGAGAGAGAAAGAATGAAAAGTATTTATTTTGTGCCACATAGGAGAGATGTTAGAAACACACAGAAAAACAAAAATAAACCTTACAATAAATGAAAACACATAAAATCTATAAACTAAATAAGGAGAACATAATAATAATTACATCAAGTGAACGTCTCAGCTGCGGCAGAAAAAAAGGATAATTGCTGAGCATTTGTTGTGATGTCAATGTAACATCACAACGCTGATTTTCAGCAATGTCTTTTTTTTTTTTTTTTTTTTTTTTATTTTTTTTTTTTTAGACAGAAAACTGTCTACAGTGTGGTACTACCACTCCTAGTATCTATCTATCTCTACACACTGTCCTCGAGACAAAGGAGTAAAATACATTATATTTTAATAAAACATAGCATACGAGTTCATTACCATCATAAGTTAAATTTAATTTCACGTCTAACTCTAGAACATGTTATTATTACAAAAATGTATGTATGGAAAAGTTTGGGGAAACGAGTAACCGCCATTTGCAGATTATACGTTGTGGATTTTCATTTCATTCATTAATATACATTTTGCTCGTATTCAAGGGGAGTTATGGAAGTGTATAATTATATAGGTTTGATTTAATTTATGATATTAATATATCATCATCATTATTCTGCTCTTATCCATGTTAATTGGGGTGGAAGTAATATGTACTCCTCTTTCATTACGCATAGTGCAAAAGTTATTGGCAATAGTTAACGTCTGACCACCTGCCTGACGTCAACCCTCCTTGAAAATGTAACTGTTGTTGGCCCAGGTCCATAAGATAGTGATATCATCATCATTCTCCTACTCTTATCCCAATTACTTGAGGTCGACACAATATGTACTCTTCCTTCATAGTATATAATGTAAAAGTTATTGGTAATAGTTTTATGACCAGCCGCCTGCCAGACGTCAACCCTCCTTGGGAATTTAAATGTTGACTAAACGGCATCAGGTGAAGGTGGCCCAGGTCGTTATAAGGCTCTTAGTCGTCATTTACGACATCCACGAGCAAAGTAAGGGTTGGTAGTATTCGTAGCTGCTACCACACAGCACACGTGATATATGTATAATAAATAAAAATATAATCAACACAAAATTTATGAAAATATCATGTCAACTATGTATTTATAATAGAAAAATATTTGTAATAATTGTCTTTATACATATATATATATATACATATAAATGTGTATATATATGTATATACTTATTTTTTGCTGTTAGTTAAGATATATAAATATATAAAAGAATATAATAAATAATGACATTTTATCTACCAGCTTCTAGTAATTTTTCTAAATAAATAAATTTAAATCGTGTAATTCAGAAATCTTTAATTTATTTCGATGAAATTTCATATTTAAATAAGGCTTTATTTTTGGGGTAGCTTTATAAAAATCTGGTGATGAAATTTTCTATAGATTTAAGATTTTTATATAGATATATCTAATTTTAACTCAAGATGCTTTTTAGAGAAGTTCAGATCAAAAGTATGCCCAGTTAATAGTCTTGGCCTCAAACGAAATAACGTTGAAATCTTATTTTCCGTAAATCTATATGCTAACGAAATGTAGAATGTAATAATGTAATCTAATGTAATTTGAAATAGCAAGATTCAGATTAAAATGATTAATACTCATTTTCATCAATAGCACCTAAAATTTAGGTAACACATAAGGCAATTTATATAATACATCACATCAGTGATTTTTTTATTTATCTGCCTATCTATCATTCGAAATGTATGAATCACCTTGAGTGATGCAAATGCGCATTTTCAAAATTCCTTTTTTAATAAGCAAAATTTCAATAAAACGAATTTAAATAAAATAAATATGAACGATTCCTTTGTTTATCATATATCTGTTAAAAATATATTAGAATACAATAAATTCAATTTTTAAATAATTGATTGAATTAGGCGATACATGGCGGAAATCCAATATTATCTAAAAATGGAGGAAAGGAAGGAAGACCCACCACTTTCCCACGGTTAAATAATCAATTTTAATATTATAAATATAAATAAATATCAACGTCAAAGATTAAAGGTCTTTGAGTCAAAAAGCAAAAGAAATAAAAACAACAAAACGCAGACCGATTTAACCAAATTAGTATATTAAAGCGAATCATCCCAAAGCTAGGCTTTATAATTCGAGAAATAAATATAAATGTGAAAGTCACGCCTTAAAAAGCGCGTTAAAGCGTTCAGGCTGTCAAGAGCATCTGTGCCAACTGATATGGGCAATCAGTATTCTCAACATGACGACATCTCCTCTATAGATGTTCATTTTTTTGTACTTATATCTATAATATATATATATATATATATATATATATATATATATATATATATATATATATATATATATATATATATATATATATATATATATATATATATATATATATATATAATAAATTGAAGGGAAAGTAATATAGGGTTACTTATTTAATTGTTACTTTCGTTTTAAAGAGTTTGAAATTTGAAAGCTTTATGTTAAAGCAGGTGCTTTAACATAAAGCTTAAATATATATTCTGCCTATTCTTCTGATGAGATCCTTACCCAATTTTTACGACTTCCACGGGTATGGTGAGGGTGACGATAACAGTATTCTTATCCCATTGCCATACGGGTATGCTAAAAAATAAATAAATAAAATTTCTAGTTTCCGTATGGTGACGGAATAAGAATATAATTTACCACCCACTATCTTACCCGTGGGTGATCGTAAGAGACGACTAAGGGATATAAAACGCATATAATATCTATGCAAGAGAAGGAAAACTCGAAACAAAACCCTATATGACCAGCGTGGTATAGTAGGTTAATTTCCCTGCCCGAGCCCAACAGTGAAACATATATGGGCTGTGATGATGATGATCTCCTTTATAACGGTAGGGAAATTGATCTATCTTTATGTTGGTCAGGCGTGTTACTATAAGCTTTTGTTTCGAGTTTTCCATTTCTTGCATATATGTTACATGGGTATTATATCCCTTAGTTGTTTGTTACGAGATCCACGGGTAAGATAGGGGGTGGTGAATTGTATTCCTATTCTATCAACACTAAAAATATAAAAGAAATTTTCTTGTATTATAGCTAGCACTTAAGTACTTATTGCCGATTTGATGGACGATTGATATTTTAGATTATTATTAAAAAGCCTGTTACTTATTTTATTAAATTCTTTTATTTTATTAAATGGCTTGTGTTATTCATAAGGCGTGGATCACTTTTACGACATACTTATGTACTGCCTTGGAAAAGAAGTGAAAAGGTCATTTTTCATTTCGTAATCGGATTTTATAAATAATTAAGCATATTAAATGCTAAATTTCAGTAATTTAAATAACAAGGTTGTGTCATCGTTTAATACAATCCTAACTGTAAAGTTTTAAGTATTAAGCCTATAACAATGTGTAAACATTGTCGGGTAGATAGCATACCGTCACCTTAAGACGTAAATATAATACGAAGTGAAATTTGCATGTCCTACTAATTAGTCACGGTGGTGTAGTGGCAGCACGATTGGGCCGGAATCCCAATAGGCGCGGGTTTGAATCCCGCTTGTGACATCATTTTTCATTTCGTAATCGGATTTTATAAATGAAGTGAAAAGGTTTTTAATAATTGTCTAGGCTATTTATCGTTCACTATATTCTCGGTGGTAAAATACAATAAGTAGCTATATCCTAGCAAAAACAATTTATATTTTTTGTATATTGATTTATTTCATTCATTTGTGATAAAGCTTAACAAAATTATTTATAAAGGAACCAATTTAAACATTGGCGTATTAGCGGGCCACTGGAATTAATTAAAGTTTTAACACTGTATTTGAAAACATTCTTGACCCGACGCCGCAATCAGTATTATTTAGCTTTGCCAACGAACGAACGAATAGACGAGTTGGTTCATTAATATTTCAAGCGAAATTGGTTTTGTTACATAATAGTTTGATACCTTATTATTTGCTTATTTATATTAATAGTTAGGAATTGTGTTCACTCAATTGATCGAAATGAATACAGTCATATACAAACCTAAACTGTATTCATTTTAATTATTTATTTGAATGTTATACTGCAAACGTTTTTAGGATAAATAACGCAATTTATTAAATAAGTGGCTAACGAAAGATGGAAGTAATCTTTTTATATATCAAGTTGTCCAGTAAAATAATCAAGCTAAAGATTTATATATTTATTAAGGAGAAATTATGATGTAATATTATATAATATATTTATAGGATTTAGCCTAATAACAATATGAATTGCACAGTTACAAAACAATATTAAGGAATATCAGATAATAATCTGGATAATCTTTTCTTTTTAGTGTGTGTTTGGAAGATATAGGTTTTTGAAATAATAAAAAAAAAATATTAAAAAAATTAAAATAATCTGCTGTCTGGGTTAGACTACTCGATTTGCCGCCTGAGTTATGTCTATTTTTAATGACAGCGTCAAAATTTGTCTTCATATTTCAATAATTTTCAGCCAACGAAAAACATAATCTTTTTCGTTGGCAATATAACAATATCCTTACTAATATTATAAATGCGAAAGTAACTTTGTCTGTCTGTCGCTCTTTCACGCCTAAACTACTAAACCGATCTAAATGAAATTTGGTACACAGATAGTCTAGAGCCTGATAAAGGACAAAGGCTACTTTTTAATGCAAAAAGAGGGTTATAAAGTGGGATGGAAAGTTGTAAGGAAGTATCGTCATTTTTAAAGCCAGAAGCTTGAAACTTATTTTTAGGCTTATTAATATGACATTAAAATTTTGTTAAACTTACCCTTAAGGGTAAAATAAAAATAGGAAATGAAAAACTTTAGGAAAGTAACCTGTTACGCGGGCTAAGCCGCGGGCAGAAGCTAGTTTTCTATAAATTAAACCTAGCTAGATCGATTAATTGCCCGCGGAACCCCAAGCATGCTAAATTTTAAAGGTATTAGATATTCTTCGTATATCATATTAGTTTAAAGAAAGTGTGAGGATTTATATATATTATGTTTTTTTAGGTATCACTATAGATGCTAGACTCCAATGGGGCCTTCATATTGATAAATTGTCAAAGAGACTTAGCTCAGCGGCTTATGCGGTCAAAAAATTCAAGTATTGACTGATATTGAAACAGCTAGAATAGTTTATTTCGCTTATTTTCATAGTCTTATGTCATACGGTATATTACTGTAGGGATGCTCTACGGATCTGAGTAGTATCTTTGTTCTCCAAGAAAGGGCTGTTCGCGCAATTTATAATGTAGGCCCAAGAGTTTCACTTCGAGAGAAATTCAAAGAAGTAAATATTCTGACTGTTGTATCACAATATATATACGAGAATGTATTGTATGTAAAAAGAAATATCAGTAATTTTGAAAGATATTGTGACATTCATTGTGTTAATACTCGGAATAAGGATAAATCAGTTGTACACACTACTCGTCTGGAAATAATTAATAGGTCATTCATGGGGCAATGTATACGCTTTTATAATAAATTACCAAACGATATCCGAGACATGCCTGTGAATAAATTTAAAAGGGCTTTCAAAAACAGACTGTATAAAAGAGGTTATTATAAAATCGCGGATTATCTAAGCGATACTACAGACTGGCTATGAGCAGCTCCTCATTCAGCAATTACTATATCTTTGTAAACTGTTCGTTTTTATTTTATGATATTTTTACATACTTGTATAGCGTAGCGTATTTTGCCCAACGAATTTTGACTTTGGTTAGCGTTTGTAGCTCATGGTATTGGTCATGCTCACTGAAAGGTCTTCTTGCGGTAGCTGAGTGGGGCGGGTCTCTCCCTTCCCTCCAAGGTGGTTAAGGGCAGTAATGGCTGCCCTATAAGTTAGCTCGTGATCTGGTGCCGCCTGTGGGATCTGGTCCAGCCGTGGTTATTTTACATTCTATTTGAACTATTGGGTTCGAAGGGCATCACACTGGAGCTATTTCTTATCAAATATGTTGTACTATTTTCTGTATAAAATTTTTTTTAACAGAAATATCAATAATAGACTAACCCGCTGAGTTTCTTGTCGGATCTTCTCAGTAGTTGCCTACTTCCGATCCGGTGGTAGTTAAAACTGACAATATGTAAGTGCCCTCGCAGGGTCTATGCATAATAAATGAATTTAAATTTGAATATGTTTCACAAAAATACTAATCATATACTTCGTTTTTTCTCTACCTTTCTTATTCGAGCTCTATTTATCCAACTGTACAATGTACAATACATTAAATTTCTCTATCATAGTCGAAAAAATTGACCATTCTGGGTTGACATAGCATTTCATTTCGATTTATATTTTGTTTGCTCATGTTGTCTGCTTGAATCATTTAGCTCACTTTTATGGCATTTAGGAGAAAGAAAGTCGTAGTGAATTGTATTATTACTTTGTTACCGCATAGTTATAGTTGATGGTAATATCCTTGGCCACCGAAGACAAAGATCGAGCACCGGTGGCCCGCTCGCACGGCGAAGAGAGGAGTTTTGCATGGTGGGTCTATGGGGTCACACGCCGCCTCTTACGTCGCTGTCATCCGGTGATTTGGCGGGCCCTAGTCCACCGCAAAAAATAGGGTAATATCCTTCTTTTATTTGTACTATTACTCATATTTTGCTAATATATATTATTAATTATAAATTTTCGCCGATTTTTTGGAGTTTACTCCTTAAGAATCGATTTTCATATAAGGAGCCCGGTATGAGAAAAATTTGAGCAGTAAAATCTAGTGATCGAATAACCTCGTTACGTTTTTGGTGCGCAACCTATTCTGCGCACCTTTCACTCTCTGACGTGAGATAATACTTCACTGAACAGTTTTAATAAATGTAAATAAAAATATATATATTATTTTTAGTCAAATGAGCCTTTTTTGCGCCTGTTGATAATCGTACTTAAGGAGTAAACTCCAGTCATGCGTCGGAGCTGATACACACACTCTTTTTTTTGTTTATAATATAATAGAAGTAAAAAGCATTAAATATTGATGGACTAAAGTATGACACGGGTAGAAAAAAGTAGACCAAAGAGGTGACGTCTGATAGGGCGGTCTGGGAGAATAGGATATATTACATCGATCCCAAATAAATGGGATAAGAGCAAAATCATGACTTAGCTTTAAAGAATCAGCAAACATATAAAAAAGCGGTAACTTTATAGAAAAAAATTAGTAATGAAAAAATACTCATGTTTAAGATGTTTATCATTCAGAAAATATATTATTATATATAATGGAACATCCTCTTCATATTTTTGGTACAATTCTGAAGTATTATTGAAGAGTACCTCCTCAAATTATGTCTCTCCCGTGAATGATACTACATCAAAACGCTTGATAGGCAGATACTTCAGCAGCTGAATAACAACGTAGGTCGCTCTATTATTTGATAAAGAGAAATGAAGATGAGAACGTCACACTCAATTATGTTTAATGCATACTCAATTATGTACATATATGTAGAGTTTTATTTATATCTTTTTTTATTTTATTTTTTAATTATATCTATAAATTAGTTATGAATATATATATATATATATATATATATATATATATATATATATATATATATATATATATATATATATGTATATATATATATATATATATATATATATTATAGGGTACATGGTTGAACAGTGAACCAACCAGATACACTGAACCAGCGCTATATTGAGAAAATTGAGAAGTTGGCGATTTGACCGATCATCTTAAAACATGCTTCGTGGGCACCTTGCTCCTCTCCCGTAGTGAACCAGGGGCTGCAGCTAGAGCGTAATGTATGCCAGCTGTTTGTTTGTTTTCCGCTCAAAATACACAGTATTTTCACGTAAGTGTCTCAATTTTTGTATATTTTGCTATTAATTATAAAAACAAAAGCCGTATGGTGTTAAATTTTTCGTGGTATTTGTTATTTTATGAGCTTATTGCATCGTGCCAATTCAGTGTATAACCTATTTTTTTATGTTATAAGTTGAATAGTATGTGTATTGAACAGTGAACCAGGTCCGCATAGTACACAGTGAACCGGTTCATTGTGTACCTTACGATATGGTTCTCTGTTCTTTGATGTTGTACTGCTGCAAATCAATAATATTTATGTTTTTTAAGGATGCCAAGTCCAAAAAAATAAGAAAGAAAAATAGTGTAACATAAGAAAGACGATATGGTTTAACTTTAGAAATAACAGAAAATTGTGATTCTATTACGAGGGCAGCAAAAGCTTACAAAATACCGTACCATACTTTGCGCCGTTATGTTAAATATAAACATGAACATGGTGATTCTATATCACTTGTACCTAGGTATGACAAAGGTAACCACCGGGCTGGCCACGGAGATCAGCTATCATATGTCACATTTATCCATTAAAGTTCTAGATTTAGCGAAAAAGTCTGAGGTTGTGGTTCTCATATTTCATCCTCACACTGCGAACAAATTGCAACTTTTAGATGTGGGGCGTAATGGGCCCTTTAAAGACCTATTATTATTCTGCGCTTGAGTCATGGATGCTATAAAACTCAGGGAGACCAATCACAATGTACGAGATAGCAAGATTTATTGACTATACTCATCGCAGATCCATGGATCCACTAAATATATCAACAGATTTTGCCAAGTGTGGAATTTTATTCTATAATAAGGATATATTCTCCGATGAAGACTTTATGTCAAGTAGCCTGACAGGTCGCTTCGTTCCTGCGGTGTCGCCAAAACTGCCTGATACTGAAGATTATGCAATTCTTCAGATTAATAGAAACTGTAATCAACAGCCCCAGGACTCGACTCCGATAGAAACACGTTATTCAATCTATAATACCGTTGTTATTGCGATCAAGAAAGTCCATCTATATTATCAGAAGAACATCATAGTTACTACCAAAACGTGACAACGTCAAAGAAACCAGATGAAGCATGTGATGAAAATCATAAATCCTAAACCCAAGAAGTATATCATCACTCCACTAATGTTGCGGCCCCAACTTAAGGCTGGTCCTCGTTCCATCAAACGGACTAGGCAAAAGCATCACAGCAACGGATACGCCAGAAAAAGCAAGAATACGGATGTGCCAGAAAAAGAAAAGGTATAAGAGAAAAGTTCTACAGGATTGTGGAAATTCAATACTTTCATCAACATGTAAGAATCGAAAAACGCAAAATATGAGGAAGAATAAAAAAAAAGTTATACTAGACGGAGACAATGAAACGAGTGAAATAGAAAAATGAAATGAAAATAATAATAAACTAATAGTAAAATTATGGTTCACTGTTGAAATACGCGTGGTTCAGTGTAAACTACCCATAGTACACAGTGAGCCAAATTTCATTTTCTTTTTAAACTTTTTTTATGGTTTGCTTCTCTGACCTTCTAAAAACCTAATTTTAATAAACCATATGAAATTATCTAAGAGATGGCACATAAATGAGATTGTTAGCTTTGTTTTCTAGCAAGTCATAAGACTTAGAAAAAAGCTTGGTTCACTGTTCAACAACGTACCTATATAATATGCAATTGGAGATGGTAGAATATTTTTATTTGGTAATCGAGGCGGTGAGGCGAGGTATTCATCCGTGTAGTGACGGAGTAAGAATACAATTCACCACCCCCTATCTTATCCTTTGGTGATCGTAAGAGACGACTAAGGTATATAAGACGCATAAAACATCTATGCAAGAGAAAACAAACTCGAAACAAAATTCTGTACCAACACGTCTGACCAACATGGTATAGTAGATTAATTTCCCTCCCATTACGGAGGAGACCCGAGCCCATAGTAAGACATATATGGGCTGTGATGATGATTATGGTAAATTAGTTAGAAATATATATATGAAATTGGAGATGGTAGAATATTTTTATTTGGTTGTCGAGGCGGCGAGGCGAGGTAATTATCCGTGTGGTAACGGAGTAAGAATACAATTCACCACCCCCTATCTTATCCGTGGAGTCCGGAGTGTCCTTATACCTGAGGCGGCTAATGGCAGACTATTTGCACGGGCGCAGTGTCATCTGCGCGAATCGCGCAGGGGACATTGTGCGCACGCCCATGTCGTGCGGTGTCCCACAGGGGCCGGTCTTGGGGCCGACTCTGTGGGACATCGGTTATGACAGGGCGTTGAGAGGGAGTCTCCCCCGGGCTGGGCTTAATTTGCTATGCTGACGACACGCTCGTCACAGCCCGGGGCAGGACACTGCAAGAGGCGATGAGCCTGGCCACTCTCGGCACCGAGGAGATGGTCAGGCGAATCGAGGCGCTGGGACTCAGGGTGGCTCTAGATAAGACGGAGGCCATCTTGTTTCACGGGCCCCGTACGGGGTCACCCGCCGGCGCCTCGATAGTCGTCAACTCCGTCCCCATCGGTATCCAGGCCCATATGAAGTATTTGGGCCTGGTGCTCGACGGGCGGTGGTTCTTTCGGGAGCATTTCCGAAGACTTGCTCCCCGGCTGGTCGGCGTGGCGTCCGCCCTTTCACGGCTTATGCCGAATCTGGGCGGACCCAGCTTTGAAAGTCGACGGCTATACGCGGGGGTGGTCCGGTCAATGGCATTGTACGGCGCACCCGTGTGGGCGAGGGCTCTGACCGTCCGCCTTAGGGCTATTCTGCGGCGACCGCAGAGAGCCATGGCGGTCAGGGCTATCCGCGGATACCGCACGGTGGCGACCGAGTCAGAATGCGTATTGGCCGGAACGCCCCCTTGGGACTTGGAGGCGGAAATGCTCGCCGGAATATACCGGCGGGTGTCTTCCACTCGCGAGGAGGGTGGCGAGGTTTCGCCTAGCGAATTGGCCACCTGGCGCGAAGACGCCCGCCGGGAAGTCCTTGCCTGTTGGGCGACGCGGCTGGAGAGGCCTCGATTCGGACTTCGTGTCATCGAGGCCGTCCGGCCCGTACTGATGGAGTGGCTGGAGAGGCGGCACGGAGTCCTCTCTTTCCGGCTGGTGCAGGTCTTGGCGGGGCATGGTTGCTTCGGTAAGTACCTGTAAACGGTCGCAAGGAGGGAGACGACTACGTCCTGCCAGCAGTGCGGCGACGACGAGGACACAGTGCAGCATACGCTCGAGGTCTGCGTGACCTGGGCTTCGCAGCGCTCTGCCCTCGTCGCCGCCATCGGTGCCGACCTCTCGCTACCGGCCGTCGTGAAAGCGATGGTCGACAGTGAGAGGAATTGGGACGCGTTCGCCGCCTTCTGCGAGAGCGTCATCTTGCAGAAGGAAGCGGCGGGGCGAATCCGGGAGGATCTCCTCTTCGAGGATTCGCGCCGCCGCCGGCGACTGGGGCGGTGAAGGCGAGAATACCTCCGCCTTGTGCCGCCCTAGCCGAGGCAGCGGGTGACCGGACCGAGGATTAGTCTGGTCACCCTTGGAGAGAGGCCACCGCGTGATGACGACGCCCTGACATCGAGACATAATATTAGTCGAGATGCCAGGGCGTCGACCCGAGAGGATACCCGTGAGGGTAGACCGGATGGGCCACTGAAGAAAAGAACGCGTACCAGTGGCCCACCCGCAAGGCGTAGAGAGGTATGTTGTAGGGCGGGTCTACGGGGTCGTGCGCCGCTTCTCCGGTTAGCGGGGCGTGACCGATCCGTAGCACGCCGCTAAAAAAAAAAAAAAAAATAGGTGACGATATGCTATCTACCCGACAATGTTTACACATTGTTATAGGCTTAATACTTCAAACTTTACAGTTAGAATTGTATTAAACGGTGTTATCGTTTAATACAATTCTAACTGTAAAGTTTGAAGTATTTATAAGTTAGTAGTAACCTTGTTATTTAAATTACTGAAATTTAGCATTTAATATGCTTAATTATTTATAAAACCCGATTACGAAGCGAAAAATGATGTCACAAGCGGGATTCGAACCCGCGCCTATTGGGATTCCGGCCCAATCGTGCTGCCACAAATTTCACTTTAGTGACTGACAGTAGGTATTATCATGTGACCACGGGCAAAGAATATAGTTATCCTTACCCCTTAATAGCCTATGGGAGTTACTTTTTACATACATATATAACCTCACGTTTATTTTCCAGAGTGGTAAGCATTATGGATTAGTACAAGCCACGATATTGCCATACTTCCATCGCTTCATTCAAACTCTTAAACGTCTTCGTGCATGCTCTACGGTTATGCGCACTCCTATTATGATTTTTCGCAGACATAACTCCAACTTGATCCAAAAAATTGACAACGACATAAATATATAAACTGTAATAAAATACGTTGTGCAGTTTAAAAGATCTAAGTATATAAACGGGGAGCGACTTTATTTGATACTATGTACTTCGCTAATAAAGATTTATTATAAGATTTTTTTTAATATTTCTAAAACTTTTATTAAATATATTGATATTTAACGTAAAAACTGAAAAAAAAATCTGTTAATTATAAACAATTAAAAGTTGATAAAACTTGAAAAATAATCACATGACTGTTACGCGCCATGATTCGTCACTACACTTGTGACGTCAAAATGTTAAAGCAATTCAAAATTGTACTTATTATCTCCGTATGCTACAATGGGTGAAAACTAACATTATGATGTCACACGCGCCTGTGTTCGATCGGGAGTTGTCGGCGGGTCTTTGGTACTGGATTCAAAAATGAATTTTAATTTTGATATAACTTTTTAATTAAAGCGAAAAAATATAAAAAAAAATAGTTGTTTTATAAAACTTTTATACGATCTTTCCATTTATCATGAAAAAAAAATCCAAAAACCCAATTCTCTATGTTTTAAATTAAAATATTTACAGAAAAATAGAAGAAAATAGAATAAGGAATAAAAAATAAATAAATAAAAGAAGAAACAAAAGGCGCAATCAGGCATCGAAAAATTCCTCCGCATCACTGTCCACTGGTAATGTGCCCAGAAGGCTAGCAGCATTGCCACGTTGAATGGCAATGCTAACCTTTTGTGCAAAATATAGGCCAGCCCTCTGATCACGTGAAGCAGCGATTAATTTTTTTGCGATCTCTTTGAATAAAATGCGCGCATTGGGACCCCAAGGCCCAAGAGTTTCGACCCCAAACGGCTCGAAAATATAATTTCCAATAAGGTTATTATACTTTCGCCGTTTGAGCTTCTCTGCAGATGCGGCAGCAGCGCCAGCACAACCTGACGTGTTTGGAAGATGTGATGGCGCAAGGGTGTCAACGCAGGTCGCGTCCCACACCAAAGGCCTACCCATCCTCCAGGGCAGCAAAGACATGCCGTCCGGTCTCTTACCATCGTCGCGTACCAAGCCGTTGGGTTCTTTAACAGCTGGTATACCGGCGGTGACAAGAGCTAGACGGATAATTTCGTTGATATTGGCATGCCTTGATATTCTACCTGCGCTCCTGCCGCACGATAGGCCGTGGTGTCCGAGACTATCAACTTGCTGTCCACAGTGACATTGATGCGGAGAAAGAACTGGAACACCCAAACGAAGGCAAACTGCAATACGGAAGGTAGTATCATCCAGCATAGTACCTATACTGGGTGACGGTAGTGCCTGTATCCAAATACCAGATTCCCATTCTGACACAGCCAGCAAACGAGCGCGCTCTGCAGATCCAACAGATGTATTTAAGAGATTTTCTCTAATTGCTCTGCAAAGCGGCAAGTCCCACTGTCTCTGAGAGAGAGGGTTGGTGGGCAAGTCAGTGTTTGGACAAGCCATTTTCCAAGCATTCAAAGCATCAGTCTTGCATAATACTTCTGAATTAACCAGTGTGCGCATTAAAATTTTCCTGGTTAATTCTTCTGTGCTATGGACCGATGATAGGAACGCCGGTAAGCTCACACTGGAAATTTTGCGTATGCCAAGTCCACCTAAGTGAACCGGAAGTGATGCTTGTAGCCATGCTCGATCATTTAGATTTACATTTAAAATTTTACTCAGAGTGGTTCTAATAATATTATCAATTTTTTCTAAAAGGTTTGAATGTTTAAAAAACTGAGATGATCTTATTGCATACGTAAATTTTGGGACAAAGAGACAATGTCGAATAATGGTAAAAGCAGAATGTATATTGATTTTGAAAAGGCGATCCGAAACTGTATTAAAATTTTGTATCTTCTCTTCTATGAAAGAGATGTAGGCATCTTCAAAGATAGGAGACCCAAGGAGGCGCAAGGAACTTCTTTCTATTATTTGAATGTTTGGAGCCAAAACGTTAAATTTTTGAAAAACTGATTCTTTGACTGTATTTTTGCTGAAAAATATTTCACATTTTGATGTATTTAAAACTAAACCTATTGATTGAAATTTATTCTGTAAAAAAGCCAAATCTTGAAGAACTGTATCTGCGTTGCCTCCAAGGGTTCCGTCATCTAAATACCAGACGTTCAATTCTGAATTTAGTTGCCGAATAATTGGTTGTATAGCCAAACTAAAAATGACTGGTCCGAGAGGGTCACCCTGTTGACAACCAACCGCCGATTCTAAAAGATTGTCTTTATATAGTAATTTAGAAGGATATCGGTAACATTGCCAAAGAAAGTTAAAAATTTTTGGTGTCTCTAATTTTGCTTGTGACAGCAGGGTGTCCCTATTCACTGAGTTAAAAGCATTTTTTAAGTCAACCTTTAAAATAACCTCACCCTCACCAGAACCAAGATATGTAGCCACGGAGTGTATTGCAGCTTCGCAGCCTCCTCTCGACCCGAAGCCTAGTTGGTGTGGCTGGAATGTAGAGGCGAGCTGAGATTTGTAATATTGGCAACATATTTTAGCTGCCATACGTCGGTATGTACACCCTACGGCAATGGGACGAATGCCACCATCTTTTTTCAGAAGAGCACAAAGGTTGGCCCCATATAAAATATCAATGATAGATTCGTTCACATTGCCGGAGAGCATAAGGTTTATTAAATTGGTCAACTCCTTTAGAAGGGCTTCGCCAGCTGCCGCCGCAGTCGGGCATACGAGATCTTTTAAATGTTGTGGTGACAAACCGTCAAGACCGCCAGCAGAGCCCGTACGGAAGGAGTTAATCACCGTAAAAACATCCTTAACAGTAGTGCATAACTGTACGGAAGCAATATCAGGTGGATCTGGAAAGGTGAGATCATCAGAAGGCGTTGGATGCTTGCTCTTCAGACCTTCAAGCGTGTCTGAAGAGCAAGGCGCAACTGTATCACTGCCAAATAAAAGCTTGGACGCTCCCCTTATATCGCCTTGTCTTAATTTAGACTCTACATAATGATATATTGAATTTTTGAAAATTTTGTTATTATTAGAAGTTAAGTCAATAGCCGAAAGATTGCAGTTGTCTTTAATTTGCGCAGTTAAAGTTTTTGATGAATTCTTGTTGCCTGATATATGTAAAATCTTATAAGGGAAAGCGAGTAACTGTTCCCAGGCTGTTTTAGTGTTTTTTTGGACAACATGACGTATATGGTTAACTAGAGCATTTGCTACCGATGGTCTCGCGCCTCGGGGAATTCTTTTCAAAACAGGGACAGACTCTTTCAAATGAGCGAGAGTTTTCCAAAATGGTTTATCATTGTGGTCTAATTGTGGCGCAGTGTTTGTAAATGCAGAGGGGTTCTGAAGTACATTTTGCGATTTATGAACTTTGCCAAAATGTACTTTCAAACCCCGTTCACCTTTAAAGAGACGGACCTGGGAACAGAAAGGACACCGAACTAGATTGGTTTGTGATACAGCAGGTTGACTGGCACTAAATTCCCCATTACAAGCCACGTTTTGGTGTTCACTCATAGGAAAAAAAGGTACTTACAGATTAATAATTAAAATATACACAAAAACATGTAAAATATTTACAATGACACTGTCTATTAGATAAAACTGATTGTAAAGAAGAAATGTCAAGTTTAAAATTGTCTCTGCGCGCGAGAGTGCCACCTCGTATAATGAGACTTCAGTGGTATGCGCAGCCCCTTCTTACTCATGTACACACTATACACAACAAAAATCACTTCACGAAATTGGTATAATAAGGGTAATCTAAAGAAGCGATGTGTTTGAACACAAAAATCAAGTCTATTGTCACCTTTTTATTTTCATATAATAATGTGATGCTGAATACGGCCATATCATCATGGACGTTTGTCATGTCAACAGAACTTCCTTTCATATATGAATGAGTACCTAACTATTGCAAATTATTTTTATGCATATAATATATATGAATATCGGCATTTTCATGTATTTTGTTGTAATTTTATTTAAGTAGCCTTGTAGTTATTAATATAATTATTTAAATTTGAAAAATATTTGCATGACATTGACATTCAGATCAGAATAGAGTTTTTGTAAGTGATTTTCTTCTATTTTTCTGTAAATATTTTAATTTAAAACTTAGCTTTAATTTAAGATTAAAATAGTAATTTAGTAGTTATTTAAATGTAATAAAACTCTATTCTCTATGTCGTAGATATTTCCATAATACATCTAGATACTCGTAAAAAAACATCTTAATATTTTTAATGTTAACCCTTTCGTCGACTAGTGGACATAATTTTCGTTTCATCGTTGTAAAATTCAGACGTTTGGGCTGTTTGTAATTTATTTGGAATGACCCTCTGACCTTACTGAACCTTAATACAAATTGAGACATTAAATTTAAATTTACCATCAAGGACCTTTATAAGCTCACTGCGGTCTACATAAATTTTGTTCTTCGCTATCAAGTCATATAGTTTACATCCTTACATCCTTCTATAGATGCTCACTGTCGGACATAGTCCGCTTTCTAATGGAAGATTAATACTCCAATTGTCACGCTTGTCAAGTGGATTGTTGATCGCAGCTGGTGTTATAATTTGCCCTAATACGTTTTCTTATATTTACTACTTTCAACTTAATGTTATCTGCAAATATTTTTTTTTTAAAGACCACCCATTCCTTTTTTTTGTGGTGGGCTATGGAGTGGCCACGCTTCGTCAAATCGGTCCGGGGCGACGGAAGAGGCAGCGCGCAACTCCATAGATCCACCCTGGAAAGCGCCTTTCTTCGCCGTGCGAGCGGGCCACCGGTACCCGATCTTTGTCTTCGGTGGCCCACCCGGTGGTTTACCCTCACGGGTTCCTCTCGAGTCGACGCCAGGACAGCTTTCGTCGTCGGGCGTCGTGCTCACGCGATGGCCTCACTTCGGGTGACCAGACTGGTCTAAAGACACTAGCCTGCACCAAGGAAATAAAAATTGTATTCCAGGAGACTTTACAAATATATAACTAACGCAGAAAAATTACACCCAGGATCAGAACAACACTTTGTGTATCGTATAAGATACTTTCCTGTGTAGGAACCGAACCCACGACACTGACACGGAAGTTCGGTATCTTAACCACTGTGTAGTCAAGTTTTTATAAGTATTCTAAACATTTGAGTTGCTGGCATAAACTATCTATGTCAAATGTTGAGATTTAAAATATCATAAGTTATTAGCTTTATATAAACAATTCTACTACGAGAAATAACATTTAAAACTTAACAAATAAATAACTAACATTTTATAGAAGAAAAAAAAATATTATGTTCTAAAATTATTTATGAATGTTATATTATTTTCTGATAAATAAACTTCTAGATTGTCTATAGAACTTGGCATCCATTTAGTTCTCAAGTCTTTTGTCAACAAAAACCTCGCAATAGTTAATATAACATTGAACTTGTCTCCTATTTTCACATTTATGTTTATTTATTATTCATTTATTATTATTATCTCAGCTCAAATATGTCTCGAGCCTTCTTCGCACTAGGAGGGAAATTAACTAGCTACACTACGCTGGTCAGACGTGTTGGTATGGTTTTATTTCGAGTTTTCCTTCTCTTGAATAGATTTCATATGCATATTTTATCCCTTAGTCGTCTTTTACGATAACGTGTAAGAGAGGGGGTGCTGAACTGTATTCTTACTCCCGAAAAATAGATTAAATTAGAAAATTACATTCATGTTTAGGTGGGATTCATTTTATTTCTTTTAATAGTGACAACGAGGGTGTAGGTATCCATTGGTATTGAAAGTTTAGTAGATCTGCATTAACGTACTTAACAAGAATTAGTATATATTTAAAATATTGACATTTTGCATTGAACATGTTAGGCGATTTATAAAAAAAAAAATATTTGTGGTGTAAGAATTACCATATATGAAACTTGAACCCAAATCTATTGAAAATTGATATCAACCGCTTTTCCTATTTGATCAGTGTAGGTTCGGTTACCACACATACTTAATTATCATATTTATGTAGAAATTTCAAAAGCCATCTGTACATATTTAGACATTATTACTATTTAACACTAAACTTTCAACTTAAACTTGTATTAAGCGAAAACATTATCCGATAATTAAAAACTACGATTTATCATCTGACATGCAGGTTAAATAAATAATTTTCGCGAGAGAAACGATTATTACTATCACACGTCACAGTTGAATTCACATATATTCAAATAAATTATTTAAATGGATTTGCAAGAGGTTGTGATTATATATATCTATATAATTATATTACATCTATACGAATATATCTGAACTACTGTTATAGCTACGCGTATACTATTTTAAAATACGAGAGAAATGTTTGTCTCCAAGTTCAAAGGCAAGCTGAGGCTAATAGCAGCTTATCACTCGCGTAACACGTATGTTAACAGAGGGAATGAGGACACATAATGTGTTTGTTGTAGACTCAGCACACATATTGTGTATTTGTATATATATATTTATCTTAACGACCTCAAAGTAAATAATAAACAGCAATATAAGTCAGTACATTTGTAAGGATTACGAGAATATTTCGCGTGCTCTGTTTGGAAATGGCTATGCATCACATATTTATAAGAATTAATACTTGTAATTACTAGGTTTAATCAATAAAATACAAAAAAAAATCGAGATATTTAAATGTAAGGGCGGGCCTGAGTATCCGCTGTAATGTTGTATGAGTCACCAGTGCGATTTGTCATTTGGTTTAACATAACATTTGGGTGACCAGACTGGTCTAAAGACACTAGCCTGCACCAAGGAAATAAAAATTGTATTCCAGGAGACTTTACAAATATATAACTAACGCACAAAAATTACACCCAGGATCAGAACAACACTTTGTGTATCGTATAAGATACTTTCCTGTGTAGGAACCGAACCCACGACACTGACACGGAAGTTCGGTATCTTAACCACTGTGTAGTCAAGTTTTTATAAGTATTCTAAACATTTGAGTTGCTGGCATAAACTATCTATGTCAAATGTTGAGATTTAAAATATCATAAGTTATTAGCTTTATATAAACAATTCTACTACGAGAAATAACATTTAAAACTTAACAAATAAATAACATTTTATAGAAGAAGAAAAAATATTATGTTCTAAAATTATTTATGAATGTTATATTATTTTCTGATAAATAAACTTCTAGATTGTCTATAGAACTTGGCATCCATTTAGTTCTCAAGTCTTTTGTCAACAAAAACCTCGCAATAGTTAATATAATATTGAACTTGTCTCCTATTTTCACATTTATGTTTATTTATTATTCATTTATTATTATTATCTCAGCTCAAATATGTCTCGAGCCTTCTTGGCACTAGGAGGGAAATTAACTAGCTACACCACGCTGGTCAGACGTGTTGGTATAGGGTTTTATTTCGAGTTTTCCTTCTCTTGAATAGATTTCATATGCATATTTTATCCCTTAGTCGTCTTTTACGATAACGTGTAAGAGAGGGGGTGGTGAACTGTATTCTTACTCCCGAAAAATAGATTAAATTAGAAAATTACATTCATGTTTAGGTGGGATTCATTTTATTTATTTTAATAGTGACAACGAGGGTGTAGGTATCCATTGGTATTGAAAGTTTAGTAGATCTGCATTAACGTACTTAACAAGAATTAGTATATATTTAAAATATTGAGATTTAGCATTGAACATGTTAGGCGATTTATAAAAAAAAAATATTTGTGGTGTAAGAATTACCATATATGAAACTTGAACCCAAATCTATTGAAAATTGATATCAACCGCTTTTCCTATTTGATCAGTGTAAGTTCGGTTACCATACATACTTAATTATCATATTTATGTAGACATTTCAAAAGCCATCTGTAAATATTTAGACATTATTACTATTTAACACTAAACTTTCAACTTAAACTTGTATTAAGCGAAAACATCATCCGATAATTAAAAACTACGATTTATCATCTGACATGCAGGTTAAATAAATAATTTTCGCGAGAGAAACGATTATTACTATCACACGTCACAGTTGAATTCACATATATTCAAATAAATTATTTAAATGGATTTGCAAGAGGTTGTGATTATATATATCTATATAATTATATTATATCTATACGAATATATCTGAACTACTGTTATAGCTACGCGTATACTATTTTAAAATACGAGAGAAATGTTTGTCTCCAAGTTCAAAGGCAAGCTGAGGCTAATAGCAGCTTATCACTCGCGTAACACGTATGTTAACAGAGGGAATGAGGACACATAATGTGTTTGTTGTCGACTCAGCACACATATTGTGTATTTGTATATATATATTTATCTTAACGACCTCAAAGTAAATAATAAACAGCAATATAAGTCAGTACATTTGTAAGGATTACGAGAATATTTCGCGTGCTCTGTTTGGAAATGGCTATGCATCACATATTTATAAGAATTAATACTTGTAATTACTAGGTTTAATCAATAAAATACAAAAAAAAATCGAGATATTTAAATGTAAGGGCGGGCCTGAGTATCCGCTGTAATGTTGTATGAGTCACCAGTGCGATTTGTCATTTGGTTTAAGTACCTTTTTTTATTTGCGAGACGACAGAAGAAGCGGCGCGCGACCCCGTAGATCTGCCCTACAATGTACCTCTCTTCGCCGAAAGAGCGGGCCACCAGAACTTGGTCTTTGTCTTCGGTGGCCCGCCCAGCGGTTAACCCTCACGGGCTTGGTTTAAGTACCTAGACCACGTACTCACAGATAGACGACGAGGATGTGGAGTGAGAACATTAGACACTATCCATCAAGTGTAACATAATCGCACTAAGGTTGCGAACCAGATTAAACTGACACTATTCACTGCGCAATGTCAAAATTTCTTTAAATTTCAATTTATTTTGTGGTAGAACCACGCTGTTGACAATTATCTGTCTAGAGCCGCTGGCCGATCCGTCCGGGATACCACAATCTGAGTCTGAGTAATGGCAATGTTCTGTTACGCTTCGTTTTGTGGCCGAGAGAGTCTGAAGCCCAACTGGGTGGGTTTTGGGTTTCTATTGGTATGCAGCAGCATAGCTTTACCTGGTATTGCAAAGGTTCATGGACTGCAGTAATACTTACTATCAGATGTGCTGCTTGATCGCTTTCCACCATGAGCAATAGAAAAAAAAAATCAGCTATAGTCATCTTACAAAAGAAAGTCATTCAGTGCACTAGAATATAGTATAACAATGCTTTTCGTATTTTGATGAGGAAGCCACGATACTGCAGTGTCGGGTATATTCGCCGCGGCCAGGGTTTTAGATTTTTTTGCTATTCCCCGCTTGTCCGCTATCCAATCATTCTGATCTCGTTTGTGATCGGCAAATACGTAATATTGAGGACTATAACTGATTGTCCTGACAATAATTTCTATCGAAATTGTTTTTCAGTGCTTTACAGAGAGAATCATAGACTAGTTAGTAGAATGTAGTAATAGAGTATTGATAGCTTACAATTCAAGCAGAGGTATATTCCTTTATCTTTTCATTTCTGTTCTATTGATCTGTTTATAACAACAGTCATTCTTATATAGCCTCAATACTAAAAAGAAGCAGCATATTATAAATATATTAAATCAATTTTCACTAATACTATAAATTTGAATATAAATTTATTTTTGGTAATTTTTATGCCTGAACTATACAACCAATCGATATGAAAGGGTTAAAAAATGTAGAATAATATTTCTTCTAGTTAATAGTTTTTGTTTTATTAGTGCAGCTGTAATAGTTTTTGAAAAAAAAAAAACAGTTTAAAAAAATACCCCTTCTATAGACGCTCTATTTGATCACATGTCTCCAGAACACAACGAAATAAGAGACTGAAATTGTGCCAACGGTAAATTTGTACCTCGCCAATGTTACCATAAAAGTTATTATCAAGTTATCTTTCTGGGGCTGCTGACCCTATCTTATCCTGCTAGACCCTTTCGTAAAAACGTAGTCAGGAATACAGAAATGACTATATAACTTTCATACAAAAAAAGCAGTGTTGTCAAGGTCTATAGAATATTTACATACATATCGTTACACCATATCAGATAGTAGGCAGATAGAACAGAGTGCCAGAGAACTCTATTCTTGCATACTTCACTCGCTTCCTCAACATTCATAATTTTCTTCATACACGCTCGCCGGTTTCGGAGGCTCTTGACTCCACCTTCCTTCAGTACGTGACGAATCTGGTCTAGGTAAGTTAGTCTCGGTCTCTTCCGGTACCTACATCCTCTATAGAATATTTCTTGACAAAATTAGAATAAAAATTAACAATAACCACGAGAATATGTGCTTAATATATGTAAAATTGCTTGGACGACGACCTAACTTTTATGGATCAAATTAATATAGGTGTCGTTTATGAAATAAAACTAACTATCGTATTATTACCCACGTTAGTATTATGGTGAGCATTATCCCAACATGTTGCCAACATTAATTATCATAATACCCATATTAGCTGCTCATATTGAATGGTACTATTATAATCTCTATGTTATTTATAGAGATAAATAATATTAAAATTTCTATTTATAATAATCCCTATTTATATAATAATTTTTACTAAAATTACTGAAATTTAGCATTTAATATGCTTGATTATTTATAAAAACCCGATTACGAGCGAAAAATAATTGTCACAAGTGGGATTCGAACCCACACCTATTGCAAATCCGTTCCAATCGTGCTGCCACTTACACCACCGTGTACTATTGTAGGACATTCAATTCTTGTATTGTATTATATTTTTGTCTTTAAGGAGACGTGTGTCATCTACCAGACATTGTTTACACATTGTACAGGCTTAATACTTCAAACTTTGCAGTTAGAATTGTATTAAAGATGACACAATCCTATTATTCAAATTACTTAAATTTAGCATTTAATATGCTTGATTATTTATAAAAACCCGATTACGAGCGAAAAAATGACTGTCACGAGTGAGATTCGAACCCACACCTATTGGAAATCCGTTCGAATCGTGTTGCCACTTACATCGTAAGCATCAGAAATCATTAATATAATAAGACATAATAAAATTTGAACTTTGACAGTTTTAATTTTGATTAATTTAATTAAAGTAGCATTCTTATGCCATGGGATCATAATGACAGAGTTAGTTCACAAATATTTATATAAATTAAGTGATACTATCAATCTCTCTATTCCCGAAAGCAATTCTCCAATACAAGGAACATTATTTCAAGCGAACAAAGGTTTTTGTTGGAAAAGTCTGCGATGTGATTTATACCAAGTCCACGTACGATGTGCCCACTGGTAATATTTCACTGTCAATCACACCTCGACTAAAATTTATAGAAACCGGTTAGATTGCGTCCAGTTTTCTTACTTCTATTGTTACCCTTAAGAATTTTTAAGGTTCTCATAACAAAAGAAACCAAATAATGCTCTGTATGAGAGTAGGATTCCTTTATATGATATTAGTTTTACCTGTGGCTACGCTCGCGTTGAAGCGCTTTGAATGTTTGTTAAAAATTTTGAAAATCTAGCAACTTCAACGTTTTACCGATATTTTACCGACGGACAAATTAAAATCCTATTGACTATAGCTTCAGCTATCATGCCTGCCAAAATAATGTTATTTAACCTCCGTATTTTTTTGTAAATAATAAGTATCCTATGTCTTTTCTAATACCTCGAAGACTAGGTGCACAAGGTTTCATAATAATTGGATAAGTAGTTTTGGCGTAAAAGCGTAACAAACAAATTTAAAATCGCATTTATATCTAATATTAGTAGGGATTAGCGACCCGTCCTCGCTTCGCTTCGGTATTCGGTTACTCTGTTCTCAAACTTTAAATCTGTGAAAACTTTCATTATATTTATTTTAATGATATGCTATGAAGGACAATTTTTAATACACCAAACATTCATATGATACCAATCACGTAAATAAAATATTTAACTGGATAAGGAGTAATATTGTATTGTTAAAAATAGTTTTCTAAATAATCCATTATTTTTTATTATTTATGTGAACTGTGGGTTATACTTGGGAGATAAAAATATAGGTATCATCGTGGCATTTTTTGTAGATATTTTACAATTTACTGTTTCATAGTATATTGATACATCTCGTAAGGTTTAGTTTGATTTGTAATTAATATAAGCGCTTAGAAATATATTTTAAGATATAATAATATAAATATTTTAAATTCTCGGTTGTATGTTTTTCCTACTATAATATTCATATATACACATATAAATCTTCACCTAGAATAATTTCCCCATCTATCTCTTAATAAATCCGATTATTTAATCATCAATTAAATGTTATTCGAACATTTCGTATAATATGAGATATAAAATTACAAATCATTCAATTATTGTGGTCTTTTCATCAGTTAGTGACGTCACGGATTATGAATATATTTGTAAAGATATTTTACTCACAATGTAGTAAGATGATTAATAGTTAATGCATATCTATTCGACTGTGGACGAGATTAGTACTTAGCAGTAGTGGGATATATAAGTATAGTGTAAAGAATGGCTCATAATGATAGAGATGAAAGAGAAAAACTTGGATTAATTAATGAATAATACAATTAAATTGGATTTTTGAGAAGGATATCAGCCAACTCGGTTGGTCAACGTTTGCAAAATTTAAGAGAATCTTCTCATCCCATATATCAGTGTCTGAAAGCACAAATTTAATATCAGTATGGTAAGAACTAGTGACGAGTAATGGGACGAAAATGTAATCCCAAAATGTCGTCCTCATAACTAAATTCAAAATCGCCCAGCGTGCTATGGAGTGGACTAAAATGCTCGGCATTTCTTTGCGAGATAGGATCCGAAATATGGAAGTCTGTACACGAACGAATGTAGTCAATAACATACATACATACATATCATCACGCCATATCCCTTGCAGGGTAGGCAGAGAGAACAGAGTGCCAGAGAACTCTATCTTTGCATACTTCACTCGCTTCCTCAACATTCATAATTCTCTTCATACACGCTCGCCGGTTTCGGAGACTCTTGACTCCACCTTCCTTCAGTACATGACCGATCTGGTCTAGATGTCCCTCGGTACCTACATCCTTCCACTTTCGCATTGTATATCTTCTTAACCAGACGTTCGTTCGGCATTCTTTCCACATGTCCGAACCATCGGAGCATTCCCTTTCGCATCTTTACACCAATACTCTCTTTCATACCTACTCGCTCTCCTACGTCGTCGTTACGAATGCGGTCGGTCAGCCTAACTCCACAGATTTTCCGCAGAGATCGCACTTCGACCTCATTAATTTTACTTTCATACTCTTTTATGCATACCCAACTCTCGCTTCCATACAGTAATGTTGGGACAAGCACTGCGTTATGTATTGCTTACACGTGCCTTCTGGCTGAGGTGGTGGCTGCCGAGAAGTTGCCCCAACGCTCCGTTCACTCTATTTTCCGCATTCACTCTATGTCAGTGGTGTACCTTCCATCTCGGCTAAATCCACATCCAAGATATACAAATTCATCCACTTGCTCTAGTACATCATTACCTATTGTTACTCTTACATCTGTTTTGGCTTCATCTCTTTCAAAGACCATTATTTTGGTTTTCCTCACATTCACGCGTAGACAGCAGCAGTAGCAGTTTACCGTTAATACCATACTTTGGTAAAATGTCCCAAAGTTCCTTTCGTACAACCGTGTCAAATGCTCTCTCCAGATCCACAAAACTGCAGAAAACCCTCTGACCTAGAGCCAGATGCTTCTCCACAATGTTGCGCAGAGAGAACACTTGATCCATGAATCCCCTTCCACTCCTGAAACCTCCTTGTGTCTCACACAGTAAATTATCGGACACCATCCTCATTCTCCTTTCAATAATTTTACCGTACACTTTTGCTGCCAGACTGGTCAAGCTTATGGCTCTGTAATTTGCGCAGTCATAACGTGAACCCTTGTTTTTAAACAAAGACACGATGACTGCGCTATTCTAGTCCCTGGGAACCATTCCCGAGCTCCAACATAAATTGAGGTGCAACAGGAACGCCTTCCAGACACAGGAACCACCAAGCTTGATCATCTCGGCAGACACCATATCAATACCCGCTGGCTTACTATTTTTCAAACTTCTTATCGCCCATTCAACTTCATCCATGCTGATGCCATCGGAGGACGCCGTTGTCGAATGTTGATCTACTAAACCACATGCGACACCGGCGCCAACCGTAGCATCCGCATACATATCGCCAAAATATTCACTCCATCGGCTTAACACGTCTTGTTTGTCTAAGAATGTCTCCACCTTTAGACCTTATTTTATTCATTCTGAAGGCTGACCAACCACCCCGAGACTTTTTCACCTCCCTCCAAAAGAGTTTGGTGTTACCCTCGAAGTTTTTAGTCAGCCTATTTTCTGCACTCATACTTGCTCTATCACGTTTCTCTTTTACTAAGGCCTTGGTATCATTCTTACATTGCCGATATATTTCTTTCTTCTGTTCAGTCATACTGTCATTCAGATTCAAAGAAGAGACATAGTCCAGCCACGCTTTCTTCTTTTGCTCTACGGAAGCTGCCACTTCCGCATCCCACCATGCATCACCATTTGTTTTTTTATGCTTCTTTGAACTTCTACATACTTCTTTCGCTGTCTCTACCATACTCTCTTTCAATACTCTCCAGCATTCTTCAATGTCCGATTGCGGCTGGTTTGCCATCGTCAGCCGTTCTTGGACACCATCTGCATACTTTTCTCTTACACACTCTTCTTGCAACCTTTCAACCTTTATTCTTTCAAGCCTTCCGAAGTGGACACGCTCTCACCAGTGCCTCCACTTTCTGAACAGACCACTAAATCTCGCAATAACGAGATAGTGGTCCGTATCGACTGTGGGGCTCCTGTAGGCTCTTGCGTCCAATATTTTGCTTCGGAGGCGACTGTCTACCAAAATTAAATCTATTATACTTTTCTGTTCATTCCTTCTCCATGTATACATATGGATGTCCTTATGTTGGCAAAATGTGTTTGACACAATAAGGTTTCTCTCCATGCATACATCCGCTATGAGCCTACCTGCGTCGTTCACTCTCTTATCACGAAATGGACCAAGTACGTCTTCATAGTCGGGACGCTTGGTCCCCACCCATCCGTTCAAATCTCCGCATACAATCACGCGTTCACTGGTTTCTGCCATATCCAGAACTTCCCTAACATTATCCCAAAACTTCTCTAGGTCTGATGCCACCGAGGATCCTACGGGAGCATATGCTACAACCATGAATACCTTGGTGACACCTAGTTTTATACGGACCCAAAGAAGTCTGGGATCATACATTCCGTAATCCTTCACACCTGAGGCCAAGCGAGAGGACAACAGCACTCCTACCTCCATGCTGGCTCGATCGCTGTGTGGTACACCAGACCACAGAGCCATCCCGCCACCAGGAAGATCGCAGGCGTCGCTGCCCCTTCGCTTGGTCTCTGTCACACAGAGCACGTCTAGCTGTTTGTCCACCATGACGGATATCAGCTCGTGCAACTTACCTTCCACACAACCTCTTACATTCCACGTGCCCACCCGGCACTCTGCTCTCCTCGATTCCCCTGACTGGGCAAGGCGTGATGGGTGGCGGCCCCCATCGCCGCAACTGCCGAAGTTCGTACCGACGGGGGCGGGTCGGTACGCGTCGCCTCCGGGGGACGCCCTAACCCGCACTGCGGTACGCATATCGAGTAGTAGTTAATAAAGTACGAAGAAATAACACACTGAAGTAACAATTGGCAGACAACATCGCTCATCCAAGCGGTCATCACCGGAGCAGTAAGTTTCTCGAGTGGCATCCATATTTACATGACGCAATGGTAATTCAAAATATAGTTACTGTTCGAGGAGTGTGTCGAGATGTGTGAACGGAAATGGACCAATGTCTTGGTGGAAGTTGCTGGAAGTCAATGGATGCACAGGATGGACGGCACAGTATTGCGATTTATGACAATCTACGAGGGAAGCTTACATCTAGCAGTGAAAGGTGAAAAACTAAATGATGAATAAATCTAAACCACACCATGGTTTACAAACATATTATTTACGAACAAAAAGTTCAATAAAGTTCAAACAAGGTTTTAGTAAAATCTACTCGTATAGCAATACGCTATATCTATATCTACTTCAAGATGTTCTACAATAAGTTATGCGATGCTATAAAACGTGGTCGCTCATAAAAAGGTTCAAAGTTGCTCAGCGTGCTATAAAAAAGGTTATGCTCGATATTTCTCAATGTGATAAAATCTGGAATATGGAAATCCGTAGAAGAACGGATGTAACTATTATATAAATTAGCACGTTGAAGTGGAAATGGGTAAGTTACACTACTCGTCGATCTGACATCCTTTGGGGAAGAAAGGTTCTCGAGTGCGACCACAAATCCGATGACACAGTGTAGAACAATCCCCTTATTAGGTGGACCGACGACATTTTGAAAGTCGCCGGAGGCCATTGCATGCAGATGCCACAGGACCGTTCTAAGTAACATTCTCGTGGCCTATGTCCAACAGTAGACGTCTACGAACTGATGCGGGGATAAAAAAATGCAGCAAAAGGTATATAATGTATAACGGTAATCAAAATTAGTCCGCAAATTTTTAGTTCTATGGAAAAAGTTGTCTCACATTTATTCTGATGCCCGAGAATAGTTTATTTCACCATTGTTTACGAGGTTTTATTAAGGAATTGTCATTAATTTAGAACAATACATTATTTGGTTATGTCAAATCAAATCATTTATTCTATATAAACAACATAAGGGCACTTACAATTTTATATATATTTTTAAATGAATTTAAAATAATTTACCACTGGATCGGCAAGCGGGCACAAACTACGAATTTTTTTTTTTAAATATTTTTATTGCAATTATATGAATCCATATTTAGTAAGTATTAGTTGCAGAGTATAAATATATCAGGTTTTAAATACAAAACAATAAAACACATAAAATATATTTATCTTGTTTGTTAGTAATAGAAATCAAGAAATAAATTGACACGATCTTTTCAAATGTGAGCTAAAACATCCACATAAACTTTTTCGTGTCTGTAACGTTAAATTAAATATTAAAATATCGTGTATCTGAAAGTGTCCCATAAGGCCATGTCCAAAAACTATACGGCAAACTCAAAGTATTTAATTCAATTATCGTTGAAAGTGTTTTTCGGGTTATGTCGTATTAATTCCTTTAGAGCATCCAGCGGTGGAAATAATATATATTGTTAGAAAAGTTAAAATTTAACAGTTTAACTGAATAATCACCGCAAATGAAAACACATACGTATTGCCTTATTTATTATTCAGTTTAATTATCCTTGATTACTTTTAACGCAGTGCTTGTCCCAACATTACTATATGGAAGCGAGAGTCGGGTATGCAGAAAAGAGTATGAAAGTAAAATTAATGCGGTCGAAATGCGATCTCTACAGAGAATCTGTGGAGTTAGGCTGATCGATCGCATTCGTAACGACGACGTAAGAGAGCGAGTAGATATGAAAGAGAGTATTGGTGTAAAGATGCGAAAGGGAATGCTCCGATGGTTCGGACATGTGGAAAGAATGCTGAACGAACATCTGGTTAAGAAGATATACAATGCAAAATTGGAAGGATGTAGGTACCGGGGGAGACCGAGACTAACCTATCTAGACCAGATCGGTCATGTACTGAAGGAAGGTGGAGTCAAGAGTCTCCGAAACCTGCGAGCGTGTATGAAGAGAATTATGAATGTTGAGGAAGCGAGTGAAGTATGCAAGGATAGAGTTCTCTGGCACTCTGTTCTCTCTGCCTACCCTGCAAAGGACATGGCGTGATGATATGTATGTATGTGTGTATGTATGTATTACTTTTAAGTGATTTTTTTTTTATCAAGTCATTGTATAGTTTTACAATTACTTTTACAATATGGGCTATGAAAGAAGAGTACATATTGTATCGACCCCAAGCAATTGGGATAAGAGCAGGAGAATGATGATGTATAGTTTTACAATTCATAGAAAATTACTAATAGGCTAGTAGCAGATTAAAATCCTGTATACTGAGTTTGTAGCGTTAATTGCGATGATCATCTCACCCGAAAAGCATAGCGATTAGGACGCTATCAACTGATGTTATTCGCTATTCGTATATCCAACAATGGACACCAAAACGCTACGGAATGGATAGATAAAAGCAACATTGTCAACTACATGAGTATATCATATAGTTATAAGGAATGTGGCTAATGACTTGATGTATTTTCAGCATATACTAATAGTCCCGGCGATGGCACTGTACGGCGCACCAGTGTGGGCGGGGTCCCTGACCGTCCGACTCGGGGCTCTTCTGTGGCGACCACAAAGGGCCATGGCGGTCAGGGCCATACGCTGTTACCGTACGATGCATCGACGCCCGCCGTGACGTCATTGCCCGTTGGGCAGTCCGACTGAAGAGGCCTCGGTTCGGTTTGCGGACCGTGGAGGCCTTCCGGCCGGTGCTGATGCAGTGGTTAGAACGGTGGCACGGGATGCTCTCCTTTCCCTGCCTCCTTTCCAAAACCTGCACGGTTTTGACGGGGCATGGGTGCTTCACCAAATACCTGCGGTCGTCTGAAGGGAGGGTATACCGTCCTACCACCACTGCGATTGTGGCGAGGATACGGCGCAGCATACGCTCGAGGCTTGTGCCCCTTAGGTAGTGCAGCGCCGTGAACTCGTCGCAGTCATCGGTGACGACCTGACGCTGCCGATCATCGCCAGGACGATGCTCGACAGCGTCATGAACTAGGACGCGGTCGCAACCTTCTGCGAGGCAGTAGTCTCGCGGCAGGAGGCGGTGGAGCACGTGTGCGAGGAACGTTTCCTCGGTGACGCGAGCCGCCGCCGGCGACTGGGGCGGCACAGGCGCGATTACCTGGGCCTGATGCCGCCCTAGCTGATGCCGCGGGTAACTGGACCGAGGAATTAGGTCGTCACCCGCCGAGAGGTTGATCACGTGAGGAAAGATCGATATGCTCCCTGAGGGAAGGGGGACGTCGGTCAAAGAGAGGGTACCCTCAGGGGGTATTCCGTCGGGCCGGCCACTGACGTCAAGTTCACGCTGACCCGGTGGTCGGTCCAACGATAAAGGCGAGATGTTACGGGTGGGTTACGGGTGTGCGTGCTTACGCCCCTCTGTTCCCCGGACGGAGTGGTGCGAGGAGTGCCCCGGCCGTAGCCCCCCTAAAAAAAAAAGCATATGCTAATATAATATTGTACAAGCCAGCCAAGAAAACAGTTTTCTAAAAAGATAAATTTGCATTAATAAATTATTGACGTGCCAAAAAGTATTTGGTAGAGAAATAATGTCCATCAAGCATTATTTAAATTACATAGAATTTCTTGATTTTCTGAGAATGAAATTACATTCCCTTTGACGCCTTTGGGGAAACGAAAATCAAGAGAATAATAAATGAAGAAATAAACAAAAGACGAGTCAAAACATAAATTATATAGCTGTATACCATGGTAGTTAAAGCGCTAAATGAAAGGCAGGTTTATAAAGTTTATAAAAATGACAGTCAACAATATAAATTAAAAATGACAAAGAAAATATGTTTAATTATTTATAAAACCCGATTACGAAGTGAAAATATATATATCGGGTTTTATAAGGAACAATATACTTAAATTAATAATTATTTTCCGAATATACTTTATAATAGACAATAGGATGTTTCGTATTTTTTAATACTATAAGCATGTGTGACAAGTGTGAAAGCAAGTGTTGCTGTGTGGTAGCAGCGACGAATACTACCAACCCTTACTTTGCTCGTGGATGTCGTAAAAGAGGACTAAGAACCTTATAACGACCTGAGCCAACTCCATCTGATGCCGTATGATCAACAATTACATTCCCAAGGAGAGTTGACGTCTGACAGGCGGCTGGTCATATAACAATAACTTTTACAATAATTTTCACGATAGTGAAGTAATACGAGTAGGTTATGGGGCTACGCACGGCCAATCCGGACGGATCCGACTGCGTCCAGACTATATTCATTCTATAAAAAAATATAGGTATTAATCTATAATATATGTACTGTTTCCTTATTTTACATATTAAAACTTATGTAGAGAAAGGTAAGCGATGCAATAAAGTGTAAGTAAAGCAGGTATTAAATATTAAATTCTTCCTACCCCACGATATGAATCAGTAATAAGTAAAGTGTAAAGTGGTAAAGTAAGTTTCTTAAGACTAAATTTTAAATTTGCTCAAACATTTACTTAAGAACATTATGATCTATATATTTCTGGCTTCATTTTAAATAGTGGAAAGTTAAAAAAAAAACCGACTTCAAAAACTGAAAAGTACAAAATAATTTAAAATACTATCATTTGTATGTGCTATCTATTAATAGGTTTGAAATCGGTGCCAAACCTTAAACAAAATTATAAACAGCTTACTTACTGTAATGAAATTCTTACACTAAAGATACCGGCACCGACTTCAAACCTATTAATAGATAGCACATACAAATAATAGTATTTTAAGTTATTTTGTACTTTTCAGTTTTTGAAGTCGGTTTTTTTAAACGTAGTTTTTTTTACTATTTAGTGTTACACAGACATAGGTTGTTCTATTAGTAGTGGGGTTTAAGTTACTCGTTCATTTGTCGCACACATATTTAATGCTAATTTTAGACTTATATCGTTTTCTCATGGGTGCCATTGTCAGAACTGGACCAAATTAAAATGAGACCACACGGGTAGCACCCGCTTTCAAATAAAAAAAGAATCATTAAAAACGCTTTGCCCAATCGAAACATATGAGGTAACAAACATAACAAAAAAAAAAATACAGACGAATTGAGAACCTTCTACCTTTTTTGAACTCGGTTAAAAAGAAATATTAACATAATAAATGTATGGTTTACAATTTGTTAGCAGTGTTTATTTAGCCCATCAGAGATACTAGGCTTTCACGGCCACTGCACAGATTACCCTCGCGGTCAACATGTCGATCGATATAGAGTAATATTTAATGAATAAATAGGTAGCGCTAGCCTATTAGGAATACTTATATAGTATTTTCCGAGTGATGACAGAGCAAGAATACAAATTCACCACCCCCTATCTTACCTGTGGGTAATCGTAAAAGACGACTAAGGGATATAAAACACATATAACATCTATTCGAGAGAAGGAAAACTCGAAATAAAACCCTATACTAACACGTCTGACCAGCGTGGTATAATAGATCAATTTCGCCTCCATTATGGAGGAGGCTCGAGCCAAACAGGGGTACATATTTACGTTCGTACATATTTAGGTACGTTGTGACATTCTATCGGCGATCCATCCAGGACCATGAACATTGAAGTGTTCGAAACGCCAGGCAATTAAAAATCAAATACAAACACGGTAAAATCTATTAAACTAGTTTCGTTTCAAATAACAAAGACTCGCGTAAAAAATATCAGTAATAAATTATATAGTAATATAAATTCAAATTCATTTAGAATCCAACATCGATCGTCAATTTTTACATTTCATCATCAGCATCTCAACTCATATATGTCCCACTGTTGGGCTCGAGCACAATTGGAATTGACTTACTATACTACGCTGGTCAGGCGTATTCGTATAGTTATATTTATTAGTGATAGGATCACGCTGTTGACAGTTCTCTGTGTACAGTCGCGGGCCGGTCCGTCCGGGTTAGTACCACACTCGCAGAATATCGACGTTTGAATAATACTAATGTGCTATTGCACTTCATTCGGTGAGCGAGAGAGCCGGTAGCCCATCTGGGATGGGTTTTGGGGATTATATTGGTAGGCAGCGGCCTAGCTGTATCTTTAATATTGCAAAGGTCCATAATCGGCAGTGATACTTACCTTCGGGTGTACTGTTTGGTCGTTTGCCACCAAAATCAATAAAAAAATATATGTTGCGAGCTTTTTTCTCTTGCATAGATGTTATATGTGTTTTATATGACTTGGTCGTTTCTTACCATCATTCACGGGTAAGATAGGGGGTGGTGAATTGTATTCTTAAGGATAAGGATGTAGGTACCGGGGGAGACCGAGACTAACCTACCTAGACCAGATCGGTCATGTACTGAAAGGAAGGTGGAGTCAAGAGTCTCCGAAACCGGCGAGCGTGTATGATGAGAATTATGAATGTTGAGGAAGCGAGTGAAGTATGCAAAGATAAGAGTTCTCTGGCACTCTATTCTCTCTGCCTACCCTGCAAGGGACATGGCGTGATGGTATGTATGTATGTATCATTACAATAAGTTATGAAATACAGAACTAAAAGATATTATTGATATATATTTAAAAAAAAATATCCTTTTCTGTTAAAAATATGCTTTAGCTATGGTTTTGTTTCAAGATTTTCTTCTGTTGCATTTATGTTACATTCCTACACCTTCTAGTCGTCTCTTTTGATATCGTTTAAAGAACATATGATGCCATATTGTAATGTGTTTTTATTGTACTCATTATATTTTTGATAATGTCAGCGATGATCATTCCTTGACAATCATTACAAATAAGAGGTGATTCTTAGGTTTGATGTCTTATACTTAATAATTATTGTACTTAATATATAACAGTACTAAAAAAGTCTAATATCACATATATAGACGATATACATATTTATATATCCTTTAATACAGCACATTTTATTTATAACTTAAAGTAACTTTCGACTACTACTCATTCTCTTTTGTGAAACTGTGTCTTATCGACCAATAGAAAAACTCTGACTCACTCACACAAATTTTTAACGAACTCTATCTATTAATAACACATTTTAAACCTACCAAACCAGTCACAGGCGTTCATGGACGACGAAAAGTCCGAATGCCTAGCTGACTGCCTAGAGCTTCAGTGTACGCCGAGTACACTATACCCCGATGATATAAATCACCGGTTCATCAAAGACGAAGTGGAACGTCGTACCACTATTTCGCAATCTAAAGTAAACGACAACCCAGACGAGCCTATCCCAACAGTGGCCACCGATGAGGTCGTATCGCTAGTCAAGGGTCTACACGCTAGGAAAGTCCCTGGTTCTGACGGTATCTTTAATAGACTTATTAATTTGTTCCCCGCGCACCTCATTACTATATTGTATTGCATTGTAAATGCAGCACTCAACAATAACATCTTTCCCTCGCAGTGGAAAGAGGCCGTGGTAATCGGAATCCACAAACCCGGCAAGCGACGTACTGAACCAAGTAGTTACCACCCGGTAAGTCTACTGAGAGGGTTAGGCAAAATTTACGAACGTATAGTCCTCAGTAGACTAAGAACATTCGCCGAGGCTAACAACCTCATCCCAGACGCGCAATTTGGCTTTCGTACTGGGCACAGTTGTGTGCAACAAGTTCACAGAGTAGTAGAATACATAAGTGGTCAGTTCATTATGAACAGATCCACGGCTGTAATTTTCCTAGATGTAGCGAAGGCATTCGATAAAGTGTGCCACGAGGGCCTGATTTACAAACTTTATCGTCTGTCGTAACTTTATTTTCTGTGCAGACAACAGTAGCAAAGACTCTCCAAACAGCAGTTACCGCCCTAGCCAATTGGTTTAGGAAGTGGAGAATAGAAATCAACCCCGATAAGAGACAGACGGTCATGTTCACGCGTCGAAATGCCCGTACCTACTCTATCGATAGCATTCCGACCCTTAAAATGTTTAACAAGCCTGTTACTTGGAGCAGGCAAGCCAAATATCTAGGTGTAACCCTTGACGACTGACTCAGCTTCACCCCTCACATAATGCAAGTCCACGCGCGTGCGGTTTTCGTGATGGGACGCCTCCATAGTTTAATAAATACTAGGTCTAAATTAACCTTGAGCAGTAAGGTCCGATTATACACAGCTTGCATACGGCCAATCATGACCTATGCTAGCATAGTGTTCGTGCATGTTAAGACACACAGGATCCACAGACTACAGACACTTCAAAATAGGTTCATGCGCCGAGCTACGAGACCACCGTGGTTCATACGAACGTCGATCTTCATGTCGACCTCGAACTACCGACCTCCCGGAGCTACTTTGACTCTGCAGAGTCAAAGTACACCTCAACCCACTAGCGGTTGGGGCGGCTTCCTACACGTCCTCTCGTAATTCAAAAATCCAACGTCCGCGGCACGTCATCGACGATGACGACGACCATATCACACTCGCTCAATTAAGAGCTTACACGGCTCGCGAGGCGATTACACATAAATATCCGCGGTTTCGTCCTCGCTGTCGAGGTGCAAAATCGCGACGCGCAAATATCATAAATCCAAACGTGGGCACGCCCACTTTGCCACCAGCGACGCCCCAAGGCGAGGTCCGTTCCCCACAGGGGGAGCCCTTGGGTGATGTCGCTTAGTTTACCTCAATCGGGTTGAGAGCCCTCAGCGCTCACCCATAGTCCGTGTAAAGCTGTCAAAGCCATCTGCGGCTAACAGATAAAAACACACAAAAAAAACACATTAATTAAAGTAATTGTATACTTGTTGTATACTTTTTTTTTTGTTTGGGCTATGGACGTGGTCGCGCCCTGCCAAATCAGTCCGGGGCGACGGAAGAGGCGGCGCGCAACCTCATAGACCCACCCTGCAAACACCTCTTTTCGCTGTGCGAGCGGCCCACCGGTACCCGATCATTGTCATCGGTGGAATTGTACTTGTATACTACAAGATACCTAAATGAGATTAGGTTATAGTAAACTTTAGTTATACTACTTAGAAATAAAAGCCATAACAGTTAATGGAATTATTTAGTAGTTGAACAATTTTTTTTATTGCTTATTATGGCGCCACCCAGGGACCCTAGTCCTGGTATCGCAAGCTAGGCTTCTGCCCACCAACTAAACCTCACCCAAGTTGGCTTCCGTCTCTCAAGCCCAGCGAACGTAGCGCATAAAAAAAAAATATTGCCACTACTCAGACGTAGATTTCGTACGTGGTACCCGGGATGGACCAGCTAAAGGCTATCGATAGAAAACTATCGACAGTGTGGCTCTACCACTTAAAAATTCAAATACGTGCGCTTCGAAACCACACCTATTGGAAATCTGTTCCAGTCGTGCTGCCACTTACACCATCATCAACTATTGCAGAACATTCAATTCTCGTATGGTATTATATTTTCGTCTTTCAGGAGACATGTGCCGACTCCAATCTAATCATTTTACGCTCGTAATCGGGTTTTTATTAATAATTCAGCATATTGAATGTTAAATTTCAGTAATTTAAATAACAGGGTTGTGTCATCGTTTAATACAATTCTAACTGCAAAGTTTGAATATTAAGTTTGTACAATGTGTAAACAATGTCGGGTAGATGGCACACGTCTCCTTAAAGACGAAAATATAATACGACGCGAGGATTGAATGTCCTACAATAGCTCATGGTGGTGTAAGTAGCAGCACGATTGGGACGGATTTCCAATAGGTGTGGGGTCGAATCCCATTTGTGACAATCATGTTTTGCTCTTAATCGGTTTTCTATAAATAATCAGGCATATTGAATGCTAAATATCAGTAATTTAAATATGTGTGCGTTTATAATACCTATTATTAATAATTTTATATAAAATTTTCATTAGAAATCATATTGAATTCTCGGAACTTGTTGAGACAATTGTTGTGGACATTTAATATAACGGTTAAGATTAGGCTTTAAACAATGATAAAAGTAGTAGGCGGGCTCATTGTTATGTTTTATAATCGAAGCGACTGAAAATGACAATGATAAGGATAGGGTTAATAAATAATCAATTTCAATCGCGTTCTTGTTGAGTGCGGTAGGGGGTATAAACGCCCCATGTCATGTTATCCATAAATAACCAGTTCAACCCCTGTAAGTGACATCGAGAGGTTTCATTTACATAAACTTGTACTTAGTAACACGAAGGAAAGGTAATACCTACAGAGAGGATGAAAGGTAAACAAATCTGAATCTATAAACACTTTCTGTTTTAGACGCTTGATGAATAAATTGTTGAGGACATTATATGGTAGCTATTAATAGCTTAGTTCCATAAATCCATTAATATCTTAAATGTTTGCATATCCGCTGATTCATCGGCTGTTTTAACTAACACGAGATCACTGCATGAATAAAACCTGATTACGAAATGAAAAATGATGTCACAAGCGGGATTCGAACCCGCGCCTATTGGGATTCCGGCCCAATCGTGCTGCCACTACACTACCGTGACTAATTGTAGGACATGCAAATTTCACTTCGTATCATATTTACGTCTTAAGGCGACGGTATGCTATCTACCCGACAATGTTTACACATTGTTGGCTTAATACTTAAAACTCATTCATTTCGTAATCGGGTTTTATAAATAATTAAGCATATTAAATGCTAAATTTCAGTAATTTAAATAACAAGGTTGTGTCATCGTTCAATACAATTCTAACTGTAAAGTTTTAAGTATTAAGCCTAATATGATACGAAGTGAAATTTACACGTCCTACAATTAGCCACGGTGGTGTAGTGGCAGCACGATTGGGCCGGAATCCCAATAGGTGCGGTTTCGAATCCCGCTTGTGACATCATTTTTCATTTCGTAATCGGGTTTTATAAATAATTAAGCATATTAAATGCTAAATTTCAGTAATTTAAATCACTGCATGAATTCACTGGCATTTTTTATTCTTTCTTTTTTTTTATTGCTAATGCTGTCAAACGAGCTTGCAGCACACCTGGTGGTAATTATTACTGCCACCCCCATGGGTGGCAGTATTACTAACAAAGGTTCATACGTTTGCAATACCAAAGGTATAGTTACGCTGCTGTCTACCAATACAAACCTCAAATTCACCCAGTTGGACTTCCGGCTCTCTCGCTCAACAAACGAAGTGCAATAGCACCTTGCTATTACTCAGACATCGATCTTCTGCGAGAGTGTGGTTACTACTCCGGACGATTCAGCCCGCGGCTGTAGACAGAAAACTGTCAACAGCGTGGTCCTACCACTAAAGACTTATTCATGTCTATATTATTACAAGAAAGCATATAAGTTCATTTGTTTATTAGAATATTTGCTGGAATGAACTATCTGATGAACTAGCAACTGAAATTTTAGCAATTTACATGAATAGTAGATACATATACGAAATATTATTAGTCAATACTTGCTATCTGAGTATATGAGCGTTGATTTTGTACCTGTTTTTTGTTTTACTGATCTGTTTTAATGTAATATGTTTTAATTAAATTATATATTGACTGCACAGGTGGTGTAGTGGTTAAGATACCGACCTTCCGTGCCATTCCCGGGGGTTCGATTCCCATGCAGGACAATAATTTATTGTTTTGAATCTGGGTGTAATTTGTTTGCGTTAGTTGCATATTTTTAAAGTCCTCCGCAATACATCCTTAGTGATTAAAAAAATATTGATCAAAATTGGACGTAATGGCCTTGATAGATTTATTTATAAAAAAAACTCCATTTGACTTTTGCAGGTCTTATATATATTAAACTATTAGGCACAGATGTCATATATAAGCTATATAAGCTGTGTGGTAGCGGCTACGAATACTACCAACCCTTACTTTGCTCGTGGATGTCTTAAAAGACGACTAAGAGCCATATAACGACCTGGGCCAACTCCATCTGATGCCGTTTGGTCAACAATTACATTCCCAAGGAGGGTTGATGTCTGGCAGGCGGCTGGTCATAAAACTATTGCCAATAACTTTTACAATATCCACGAAAAAAGAGTAGGTACATATTATATCGACCCCAAGTAATTGGGATAAGAGTAGGAGAATGATGATGATGCACAGATGTCCTATATAAGATTAAATAAAGTACATACATACATATCATCACGCCATATCCCTTGCAGGGTAGGCAGAGTGAACAGAGTGCCAGAGAACTCTATCTCTGCATACTTCACTCGCTTCCTCAACATTCATAATTCTCTTCATACACGCTCGCCGGTTTCGGAGACTCTTGACTCCACCTTCCTTCAGTACATGACCGATCTGGTCTACGTAGGTTAGTCTCGGTCTCCCCCGGTACCTACATCCTTCCACTTTCGCATTGTATATCTTCTTAACCAGGCGTTCGTTCGGCATTCTTTCCACATGTCCGAACCATCGGAGCATTCCCTTTCGCATCTTTACACCAATACTCTCTTTCATACCTACTCGCTCTCTTACGTCGTCGTTACGAATGCGTTCGGTCAGCCTAACTCCACAGATTTTCCGCAGAGATCGCATTTCGACCGCATTAATTTTACTATCATACTCTTTTCTGCATACCCAACTCTCGCTTCCATACAGTAATGTTGGGACAAGCACTGCGTTATGTATTGCTACACGTGCCTTCTGGCTGAGGTGGTGGCTGCCGAGAAGTTGCCCCAACGCTCCGTTCACTCTATTTCCCGCATTCACTCTTCGCTCTATATCAGTGGTGTACCTTCCATCTCGGCTAAATCCACATCCAAGATATACAAATTCATCCACTTGCTCTAGCACATCATTACCTATTATTACTCTTACATCTGTTCTGGTTTTATCTCTTTCAAAGACCATTATTTTGGTTTTGCTCACATTCACGCGTAGACCCGTAGATTAAAGAAAGTGATTAAAATAATTAATACACAATTAGTTAAACAGGTTGACATAGGATTTTGTTCGGGTCTTCCTTCTTTTGTTACTTTTAAAAAAAAATTGCAACACCGCACTAAGGATTATAATTCTCATATTGCAAGGACTTCACAAATATGTAATTAACAGACATAAATTATAACCAGCTAACAGTTAATTAGCAGTTATATTATCTACTAGCTTCTGCCCGCGGCTTCGCTCGCGTAAAATGTTACTTTCCTTAAGTTTTCCATCCCCTATTTTTATTTTATGGCTTAAGAGAAAATTTTTACAACATGTTAATGTTATATTTATTTATATCTAATAAATAGCCTAAAAATAAGTTTCAAACTTCTGGCTTTAAAAATGACGATACCTTTCCCTTTACAACCCCTTTTTTGCAAAGTAGCATATGTCCTTTACCAGGCTCTAGACTATCTGTGTACCAAATTTCATTAAGATCGGTTCAGTAGTTTTGGCGTGAAAGAGCGACAGACAGACAGAGTTACTTTCGCATTTATAATATTAGTAAGGATTTAAAATGCTCTAACAAATTTCCTACGGAATTCGAAGAATGGGAAATCATAGTATACATTTTATTCTTGCTTGCTCTTTTATATACATAGGCCATAACTGATAACAACTAATCAGGAATGATTCTAACAAATCTAATAACAATAAAAACAATGACAAAATAGAGAATATACATACAATATAATTTTGCATATGTAATATTTACATAGGTTAATATACACAAACGGCAACTGTAGCCTAAAGGACTTTACCAACTTCAAAACTATACTAAAAGCATATATATTCAAATTCACATGTTATTTGGGTACAAATTTCATGATATACCCACCATAATGATGTTTCAGTCTTGTTTAAGTTTAACTGTAATTAAAACTAACAATACAACAACGTATGCTTTTAGGCTCAGTTTCCTAGAGTATCTCGAAGCATTTTACATATAATTATTGTTTCTTGTAAACTTAAAATAGCTGCTTATAAAGACAGTGTGAACGAAGATATGTGTATGAACATTGTGAGTGTAGATATGACGGTTAATAGTGCTGAGCCTAGTTAACGTGAGATGAGGGCTAGCAAATAATGAATGATGATTTTTGAAAGACAAACTGAGGGCCTTATAAAATGTTTAATTAAAAATTTCTTCGTATAATAACAGAGTAACAATGCTATTCACCACTCCCTTTCTTGATTACGGGTGTCGCAAAAGAAAATGCCGTCTACTATAAATAATATGAACCTAACATAAGACGACAAGAGAAGGTAAATTATAAATAAAACATTATATCAATCCCAATTATAAAATCTGTGGAGTTAGGCTGACCGACCGCATTCGTAACGACGACGTAAGAGAGCGAGTAGGTATGAAAGAGAGTATTGGTGTAAAGATGCGAAAGGGAATGCTCCGGTGGTTCGGACATGTTTTAAGAATGCCGAACGAACGCCTGGTTAAGAAGATATACAATGCGAAAGTGGAAGGATGTAGGTACCGAGGGAGACCAAGACTAACCTACCGAGACCAGATCGGTCATGTACTGAAGGAAGGTGGAGTCAAGAGTCTGCGAAACCGGCGAGCGTGTATGAAGAGAACTATGAATGTTGAGGAAGCGAGTGAAGTATGCAGAGATAGAGTTCTCTGGCACTCTGTTCTCTCTGCCTACCCTGCAAGGGATATGGCGTGATGATATGTATGTATGTATATCAATCCCTCGCACTAGCACTTAGTATAGTAGATCAATTTGCGTACTATTATGGAGCAGGTTCGTGCCCGAATGATGATGATGATGATGAACGAAATAATAACGCAATATAGTATATGTATTTTTATGGGGCTTTATTCTTGCATGTAAATAATTGACTAAGTCTGATGCATAGTTAAGTAATAGGTAATTAAGGTTTTTTTTTTGTAAAAGAACACTACTCTGCTACTAAGAAAATAATCCTTGTATTGCGGGGGACTTTATAAACATGCAATTAATGCAGGCAAATTACATCCAGACTCTAAACAATACTTTGTGGAGCGCACAAAGTATTGTCCTGCGTAAGAATCGAGCCCACGGCATTGGCACAGAAAGGCGGTATCTTAACCATTACGCCATGTTTGCAGTCACATCTTGCATAAAGATTCTTTATCTGCTAAATAAAATTGTTGGCACTTAGTGCCAAAAAAAAATATTATGCCTTCCTGTCAATACTTAGACTATTGCGGTTAGTACAATAAAACTAACAACTCATAACACTTTTTGCAGGCCTCAAAATTTAAAATTAAATTCGTTCTTATAATATTGATACTGATACTAACGAATCAGGCAGACTATTTATATACTTAATTATTCGATTTGTTTAAGCTAAGTCTCTAAGTCTGTTAAATCTCTCTAGATAACATCATCCGTTTAGCTTAAGAACGGTACAAGGCCTTGTTGTAAAAGATATTGTTCTTTTCACAAAATATACAAGCTATTAAACTAGGAATAAAGTTTATTTTTAGAAAATATAACAATTTTGAGAATATTTTTATTTGATTTCTAATTTGTAACTTTATTTTTATGTCAAGCAGATCATTGTCCTGCTCTAATCTCTTTTAAAGGAAAGGAGATAAGAGCAGGAGAATGTTGACATTACTTCGGGTCTACGCAATATTTACTAGTACGTATTGCAAAAGTTTATTTGCAATACTTTTATGATCGGCCACCTGCCTGACGTCAACCCTCCTTGGGAATGTAATTGTTGATCAGCATCAGGAGTAGTTGGCCCAGGTCGATATAAAGCTCTTAGTCGTATTTTACGACATCTACGAGTAAAGTAAGGGTTGCTAGTATTCGTAACCTGCCACACAACACTTTGCATATACATATATATAATACCGATAGAAATTATATCTTGATTTAGAAGTACCATTTGTAGATTATAATTTAATTGAGTGAGAAGAGTTTTACTGAGTGGGTTTGAGGTGAAGCATCATTTTCCACGGCCTTATATTTTCTTTTTTTAAATGTAATGAAGCAAATCACATTATTTTTTAATATTCTAATATTGAAGTTGTTTTATTACCATTAAGTAGTACCATGTAATATTATAAGTCAAGTTTTATTTAAGTAAAAATAAAATGTAAATTTACTACCATGCCATGTCCCAATTCCACATATTTCAGAGTGTTACAGAATTTCAAACCACAAAAGGGCGGCTTATCAATGAATTATTCACCGTGTATTTTGTTGTCCACCGCTAAAACTCTGAACTGATCAATACAAAGTAGTTCAAAACTATCTCTCGCTCGCTATTCCGTCCTCGGATATAAAAAAATATTTTTGATTAAGTTAATATTTATAAACAAAATTATCAGAATATTAAAACGTATACAGTATTATCGAAGTTTTATTAAAAATATTATGCAATGGTCATGATGGTGCAGGTTTGCAGCAGTCTTTTTGGCGCCTCATATAACATTTACTCTGTTTTAACTTAGTAGTATTTATTTATTTAAATCTTATACATTGTCTTCTCATTCTTGAAACAGTTTTATAATTATTATATTCTCGTGTATGTGTGTGTGTGTGTGTCTGAGCATTGGTAAGAGAGCGTCCATTAACTACGTGAGGCATTTTTGAGGATTTAAGACCCCCTCGCCTCTATCGCCCCGATTCGGTTCGACTCCTCTGAATACCCCACGTAATTAATGAACGCCCCCCTAATATACTGTTGTGCTTCGTTCGGTGAGCGACAGAACTGGAAGCCCAACTTTCTCTTTGGATTGGTAGTTAATGGCCTAGGCACAGGGTACCGTTGGTATTGCAAATGTTGCTGAGTGGCAGTAACACTTAACATCAGGTGTGCTGCTTGCGCGTTTGCCACCATAAGCAATAAAAAAAATATTATTAACCGACTTCAAAAAGGAGGAGATTCTATGTTTCATTTAAGTATGTCGTTATTTTAAATTACTAAGTTTTTCCAATTTAAGATCAGCGCATAAAACTTTAGTATCCTTAAAATACAAATTCGTTATCTTTACTCTACGCCTATTCTTCTTTAATAAAAGAATACCTGGTTAAACATATAATGTATCAACACAACCGTTCTTGTAGGAACCGTAAAAACTAGATCATTCAGATCACCAGGAAAAATAACAGCAGCGTTCGCCTAAGAAATATCATCGCCAATCCACTTGCCGAACTTAGGAGGCATATTTTCAACAGTGGAAGTTGATAGGCTGATAAATTAAATTTCTCAATAATATAGAGTCCCTGACCTTGTAAGCACATGAGCTTCATAACCATCTATGAAATTACTTTAACTTCTAAAATGGTACTATAGTCATCTGAGCATCATCGTCTCAGCCCACACATGTCCCACTGCTAGGACTGGGTGTCTTCCACCATGGGAGGGAATTTGAACTACTATATCACGCCGATAAGACGTCTTAGCATAAGGTTTTATTTCAAGATTTCCTTCTCTTATACAGAGATAATACATGCATAACATATTCCGTCATTACATGAAAAATACATAAAGCAGTCACGAGGACTGCTGACAGAAGTGAAAACTTAAACCTATGAAAAAAAAAACAAATACAAAAAATATTAGCCAGTTGTCAAAAATTTTTTGCTATGGTTAGGCAATAATTTTGCACGAATTGCTTTATTTATCCATATAAAAGTACTTGTTCAAGCGCCTATCTAAATTGCGTTCATATACATTGGATCATGTTGTGCATTAAACATTGTTAAGGCGTACTTATAATGTCGGTAGATTCAACTTTTTAATATAAAAATTATAATTACTTTTCTCTCATCACTGCTACATGTAACAAGTTCTAATAATTGAAATATACAAAACAAGCAAAAATATCAGAGTTTCACTAAATAAAAATTATTAAAAGTATGGAATACTTGTGCCTAAACAAGTAATTTTGGCGACCAGTGATAGCACGAAATCAAGAATTTGCAGTTGGAAAATACTACAAGAATTGCGTCATACAATTTGACCATACAAAGAGTTACGAGAGTACTGGAATTGGGGGATATTTGCTATTGAAGATAAGGATAGCCTTTCTGGCCAGCGAATCAGCCAAAGATCGTACCGGAACATCAATATTCTTCAACCTCAGTAGCAAGTTAAGTGCCATCCATTCTTTCCTTTATATTATCACAATTATAGCAGATTTCCAAATTCCATACCTATTTATCCATTCTTAATTACGACTATTATAATAAGTGACCTCTATTTGTGCTATTTTCCTTAGTTTTATAGGTTTTTTCATGCCGAATAAGTTAAAAGGTCATCCAGTACCTACATGTACCTCATATAAAATCTATTCGATTTAGATATTTTCAAATGTTAGAGCATTTTTGTCCAAATTAATTTAATTCTAGTTAGACAATCTACAACAAACAAATATATACAAATTATAACACGATATTTAAACCAATTTGCCGAACGTTTTCAGGAGGCACCTCGGGTATCATTTTCATTGAATGGTGACTGCCCAGCGTCTAAACCAGCGTTACTTGCAGTTGAGACCAGCTTCCTAGAAGATTTCGCTAAAAGATTTAACGTGAGAATTGCGTATTTTTATTCCTTTTCTTACTTACTTTAACTTTGTCGAACATTGTTAGTACCTACATAACATAAAAAAAAATATTTTAAAGTTTACCATATACTTATATAAAGTTTTATATTATTCGTGATGGCTAATGATAGCGAGAAATCGCTTTCTTTGTCATCCCTACGCGAATTACTAGCAAAATGTAGCTCCATTAAAGGGCAAATTACTAAATTTAAAAATTATTTAGATAAAATATGTAAGGTATCTGAACTTTCTAATATTGAACTGGCTGAATTAGATTTAAAATTAAATAAATTTCAAGGATTGTCGACAAGGTTTGATGATATTGAGACAGAGATTGAGGTTTTAAACACTTCAAATATGGAATCAGATATCTATATATATAAAAGAAAGTTGTGTTAGTTACAACACTTATAACTCAAGAACGGCTGAACCAATTTTTATGATTTTTATGTTTATGAGTTTGTTGTCGGGAATAGGCTATAGGATATTAAAATATGATATTATTAAACAAAAAAAAAATCATCAAAAAAAACATCAGTTCAAAACGTTTATTTGTTAATGATGTAACAAACGCAACTGACAGCTCACGTCATAAAGTGGTCTAATGGTTTGTTTGGAAAATACCGCGAATAGTTAAAATTATTTTTTCCGGCCAGTGTTCGTTTTGTGCGAGTGTTACGAATTTTTACGAATGTTGTTATAGTAAATCATATTGTGCCTAAATCAACGTCTAGCAATGGATAATGATGGTGACGATATTAGAATTGCCTAATATTACCAAAAGCTAAGTAGTATTTAAGATCCTATATCTATATATATAAAAGAAAGTTGTGTTAGTTACAACACTTATAACTCGAGAACGACTAAACCAATTTTTATACTCTTAAACGGTTTTATTTAGCTTACTCCATTTGTTTTTTTTTGGGTCAAATTTAGTAATTAAAATTTCGCTCTCGTCCTGACAACCGATTGATCTGAAATTTGGTATATGCCTTTGGTTCTGGTGACAATCGCGCCAAGAACTGTATGGTATTAGGGTGGCGCTATAGGCTACATGAACGTAATCCTTTGGACCCAATTTCGTCGAACCCAGACGTATGCAACAGATGTTCCTTCGCTTCGAATTGACTTTGCAAGAGACAGCGTACATCTTATACAGCCGAAAGATATACAGTTTCCAGCCAAGTTTAATTGTTGGGAGTTGGGACGGCTGAAAGAGGAATGCTGCCCCTATTATTGTCATGGGCTTCCACGGTGCATAAAATGCAGGGCAGCACTGTGGATCACGCAGTCGTATACTTAGGCGCGAAACTATTTAAGGAAGGCCAAGCCTATGTGGTTCTTAGTAGAGTGAGATCTTTAGAGGGATTACGTATCGAGGAGTTAGAATGTAATAAACTAACGACCAAGAAACCTTGCAATAATGATGCCTTAAATGAATTAAATAGAATGAGAAATAAAAACTAAAAACTTACATACATACATATCATCACGCCATATCCCTTGCAGGATACGCAGAGAGAAATTAAAAACTAAAAACTTGAAAATAAAAAACTGGTAAACGGATTGCCCAGATGCGGCAAATCAACCTGGATTATGAAAAACTTCGAATCCGCACACAACGTCATTTTAACATCACTGCTCAAAGCACAAGACGATCTAAAGAATAGGATTACCCAATGGGGGTAAAAGGCGGCCAAGAACGTCTACACAGTAGCATCAGCTCTGACAAACGGAGTCAGAACGAACAAAAACCAAGCGCTTCACGGGCTAATCATAGATGAAGCGCTCATAAATCACTTCGGCTCCGTAGTCTTATTAATGCGAACTGTCAAAGCCAAAGAACTCCTCCTCATTGGAGATACAAACCAAATCCCATTCATAGATCGGGACAACCTATTCGAAATGAGACATGAAAAGCCTCTAACCATACCATCGGCAACACAAGAACTGCTGTGTACGCATTGGTGCCCCATGGACGTAGCATATGCCCTCCAGAACAACTACAATGGCATATACTCGTCAAATAAGATCATAAAATCCCTGAACATAGAGAAATACACCGACGCCGTCATACCACCCGAACTTCCCGAGACTCTATACCTGTCACACACCCAGGCAGAGAAAGAAAGCTTCAAGGAAAAGGGATACGGCACCGGTGAGGACTCCAAACTGCGAACCATCCACGAGGCATTGGGACTCGGCGCACCTAATGTCATCATAATTCAGACTAGAGACTCGGTGCAAAAGTTACATAACAGCATGCAACACGCAGTGGTTGCCATCTCCAGGCATACCAGATCCTGCACTTACTACACAGACATCCGTGAAGATGCCACCTGGAAACTCATGAGGCAGTCCATAGATCAGGATTCTGGTACTATACTGGAATACATCAAGAAGATGGCAGTAAAACATAGAGACGAAGGGGTAATGAAAGAGCTTGGTCTACTACCCCAATAAACTAAAGTCAACACAAGCATGGATTCAATTACCATCAACCTAGACATAGACTTCCAAATTAAACACGTCATAAAATAAAACGTCACAGACATCATTATCATCATCACTACATCACAGAAGACAGCAACATCTACAAGTAGAAGGGTTTTACCAACAACAAGACCACCAGCGCCAAGAAGAAACCCCAAAAGACATGTTGTCGCTCAACATCTATGATACATTAATTGCGCTCTTTAAGCTTTATCCAAATGTAATAAAGCCATTTCAAGAATATTAATTTTATAAACAAACAACCATAACAATTAAACCATACATAAAAAGAGCACGGACAAAAAGTCTGTGGAATAACATACTCATAATAAAAAATAAAAAAAAATAATAAAAATTGAGTTAAACGGATTTATTGTCATGGTAATTTTGCAGATAAATGTAATAAAAGCTAAAAATAATTAAATAGATACAGTTATGGGTACCAATATTTATATTTTTGAAATATAGTAACTCGTAGCTTACTCAATTTGTGGAAATAACTATGTTCATATAAATTCCTAAAAATGCACTATATTATAAATTAATGTACATAAGTATGTCAAAAGATGATATTTTTGAAATATACCCATTTTAAACATATGCATTGATTAGATTAAAATAAAATCGTGGTATATTATATTTGAGTTGCTATTAATATACTATTGAATTAATCGAAATCTGCTCTTTCGATTCATTAACTGTTAGGCGGAACAAAGTGTGCCGGGTCCGCTAGTATAATAATAAATGCAGACTCTGATCATCGAAGCATTGATTTTCGATTACCTAAAATTCAAATTTCAAAATTTAACGGTTCACATTTCCATTGGTTAGAGTTTAGAGATACTTACGTCAGCTTGGTTCACAACAATGAGCACATTCAAGATATACATAAGTTTCATTATTTGGTTTCATACTTAGAAGGAGATGCTGCACGTGTGATTTCTAATCTTGAGGTATCTTCAGCTAACTATAAAAAAGTTTGGCATCTAATTAGCGAACGGTATGACAATAAAAGAATTCTTATTAATCATCATTTAGCTTATTTAATTAATATTCAACAGCTAACTCGTGAGTCAGATAAATCACTTCGTTACTTGGTTGATAATGTAACTAAAAATCTGAGAGCGCTAATCAGTTTAGGTCAGCCCACTGACAGCTGTGACTTACTATTAATATTTATCTTATCTTCTAAATTAGATAATCGTACCATACTAAAGTGGGAAGAATACCGTAATACTTTAAATGATGTTCCAAATTTTCAATAAATAACAATTCAATAAATTTCTAATCGATCGCGCTAATGTTCTTGAGTCACTAAGTCGTAGCAAATGATTAAATATTAATAATAATAACTCCAAGCACCAAACAAATAACCGTCATTCACAATCATTAGTTTCACCTCAGTTCAATTCCAATTACAACAAATTTAACAACAAATCAAATCGTTCTCATAAAACTCCTTTGCCTCCATAAGTAAAGCCCAATCATGCAATAGTACATCCAAGGTTTATCTTTGTGTTGTGTGCAATAGAGATCATAGAATCTATAATTGTTCAGATTTTATATCTAAGTCTATTAAAGAGAGAGTTCTATGTGCGTCTCAATACAAATTATGTAAGAACTGTCTGCGTCAAGGTCATTCTGTTTCAGAGTGTAGTATGGGTTCCTGCAGACAATGTAATCAGAAACATAACATGCTGCTTCATGATCCCAGCATCTCCACTAACTGTAATTCAAAAGAGGATAATAACCAGACCAGCATTACAGCCTTTTCACAAGACCCAATTAATTATGTTTTTTTATCTACTGCAATGATATTTGACTGCACAGATGGCGTAGTGGTTAAGATACCGACCTTCCGTAAATAAAAAAAGAAAAAAAAATGATAAAGTATATAATCTTCTAAATAAATAAACAATCAGAGAAGGTTCGTGCTTTGTTAGATAGCGGTAGTCAAAGTTCTTTCCTCACGAAATCTCTGCAATAAAAATTAGATCTAAAATGTAATTTATTAAATCCCTTAAATGTAATTGGGATAGGTAATACTCATTGTGACACAATGTCAGAAAGTTGTTATGCTTGCCTAAAAGCAATTCAAGGCACTTTTCAAGTTCAATTATCTTGTTATGTTCTTAACCAATTTACCGGTGATATTCTTAAAGTTCGCGTCCATACACGCAATCTGAAAATTCCTAAAGGCATTGTACTAGCCGATCCAAAATTCTATGAACCTGCGCCCGTAGAAGTCTTAATCGGAGCAGATATATTTTGGGATGTTCTAATGAATGAACAACGTTCACTAGGCCCATATAATCCTAAATTACAAAATACTAAATTAGGCTGGATTATAGCAGGTCCTATTAATACACAAAGTTTCAGGCAAAATATTCACTGCAATTATGGTGTAATATCAAATAATAATTTACATAATATGCTCACTAAATTCTGGGAACTTGAGACATAAAACTTTACGTGGAATATGAAGATCTGCAAGTAAATGTAAGTTTTTAGTAATTTCAAACCATTTGCTTTAATTCATCAGGCACAGGATGATCCCAGTCAATGTCTTTAATCGACAATTTTTGTATTAGTATTTTTGTTTGTATAATGCATGGACTCAATAAACCTATACTCGTTCCAACCATTTATTTTACTTTTGACACATGCTTTAGGACGTAACTGTTTCATTATACGCAATTATTAACTTTGAAACGAGTGAACAGAGAAATATATAAACTGCCCAATAATATTTATATATCTTAATTATTACCCACTAAATACATTAATATGCCGTAAATAGCTCTATTCATAAAATTTAAGTGATAATTCATTTCCGTTATAAAAAAAGTTACGTTCTATCGCATCTAGTGACAGGATCAAAAGTATTCGGTGCAAACTAATGAATCGCAAATAATCGATTACACTTATTTGCAGTTAAGTCAGCTGACAACTGAGTTTTGAATTGTTGTAACAATAAATAAATAGTAATAGACAACACGTTAAAATTGTATCAGGGAGATATAAAAATCTTCTCATCATACCTATAACATGAAATAAAACAACCAAAATATTTTAATATTATTTTATTATAACGAATCGTCGGATTCTTCATACGAACTCGAATCGTCGCTTGAATCATCTGCAGTGTTTATTATTAACTCTTGTGTAGGTATGTTGTCAAATTCAATTTCCCGATCCCAATCAGAGAATATTATATTTTTTGTCTTGTTGACGACACTCGCCCAGTTTTCAGGCGTCACACTAGCACATGCGTTTTTTAAAAGTTCAAGCATTTTATTTGCTGTGAAAGGAGGAGTTGTATTGTTTCTTGCAGCGTGTCCTTTGACTTGTGCCCAGATCATTTCAATTGGATTATATTGACAGTGGTACGGAGGAATTCTGATTACAACATGCCCATATTCTGCTGCCATTTCGTCGATGACATATAGTTTTGACTGCTTTTTACTTTTTAATATTTTAAGTAATTCTACTTTTAGTAGGGATTCGTCCACATCTTCCCCATTATCACGAAGCCAGTTTATAATCTCGTGTTTTTTGTTGGCCTGTGTTGGCATTTTATTAATTTGACGAGAGTGATAGGGTGCATTATCAATAAATATTGTTGATGGCTCTTCAAGTGATGTAAGCATTTCTCTGAACCACTTTTCATACACGTCCGCATTCATCTCCTCATGATAGTCTGCTGTTTTTTTTTTATTTTTAACGCTAACAGAGCGTCTGGTACAAATCCCTTTGTAGGTCCCGCATGGCAAATGATGAGGCGTTCACCTTTCCCCATTGGCACTGCAGAAGTAGAAGCAGCAGTATCGTCAGTCCAACCTTTTGGTATGGAATGATTGGCATTGAGCCAAGTTTCATCTGTGAAACCGACATTCGACCAGTCTTCTATTTTCTTCGCTTGTCTTAAAAATTCACAGCGAGACAAGGCTATATCACGACGTTCCATTAAAATTTTTCTTTTGTCGGATTTCTTATACAAGAATCCGATTTGGTGCAGCACCTTTGACAAAGAAGATTTTTGACCACGAAACAAGCCACAATTTCGTAGAGACGCTACTAATTTTTTCAAAGTAGGAATCTCTTTGCTTGTGTAATAATTGTATATATGACGACGAATAGCATCAATATCAAAACTGTCAATTGCTGTCACTTTACGGGGATGACGTTTTTTCTTAGGCGTAGATAGCTTGTTCTGTTCAATACCACTACTACCATAGGCTTCTTTAGTGATTTTCGCCACCGTTGGAGCACTAATACCTAATGCTGCTGCAACACGGTCTCTAACTTGGGTTACTGGTGTAAGGAATCCGCCATTGCGGCTTTCCTTTTCAAAAAATTCACGAAGCTGCAGCACTAACTCTCTGGATTGTCCTTTAAGCACCATACCTTTCGGAATTTTGCAAGTAAAATCTTACTGGGAGGAACGATACGCTCAACTCAATCAAAGTAAGAACAATGAAATCAATACGGTGGAATATAAATACTCAACACAGCGTATGAAAAATATGAAGGAGCACTCAGCGAACAGAAATGTGACTAGCACGGGAGTCTTGTTGCGAGTGACAGACAACACAACAAAATGGCGTCGCCGGCGCGCCGTTCAGTGTTGCCAATTCGGCTTAAAAAAAAGGGGTAGGCTGGATGAGAAAATTAGTGATTTACTACCGCAGACGAGGGCGCCATTGTCTCTAAGTAAAGTTTGGAGCAGCGGACCCCGCTTAATGGAAAAATGCTTCATAAAGTAGTTATTTTTTATTTTGCAAAGTACAAAGTAAAATATTTTGGGAGGACTGAATTAGTGGGTATGCAAAAATTAATGTGCCCAAATAACAAAAATATTTACAGAAGTGAAGTTTTTAAATAATATGAAATATGTATTTAAGCAAAAATAAAATATCCGTGTTAAATCGATTAAAAGTTCTTCCTGACTAAAATCGATTATTACAAAACATAGTATCCGTAATACATTGGTACAACACTAATTGATCAGAATTCGACCTGCCAAAAGTAAAATAAATGGTTGGAACGAGTATAGTGGATCAAAAATTCGAAAAGACTGTGATGTTATGAATCTTTTAGTAATTGAATTATTTAAATTTGTAGGATTTATTTTTACAGGTATATGGAACGTGTCTTCTTTTGGATCCCAGCCGAGGCCGAGAGTACTTGAAGATTCACTGAAGGTAAGTTTTTCCTTTGTATTGGTTTCAATGTTATGATATAGTTCGGGTAAGTCACTTTTGAATTTTTGTAATGGAAAGCATGAACTATTTAAAATAGAAGTAAGTGTATTTTGAATGTAAATTAGTTGACTTTCACTGTCTGAACCTGTGATGACATCATTAACAAGAAAATCATTTTGTATTATGGTTTTTATCAAGTTATTATCACACTTCTCTCCCACTTGCCACAGACATTTTGTACTAAGGTAACTGGCACATGCAGTACCGCAGGTCACAGTATCTAATCGCAAAGTTTGGATAGGAAGAGACTCGTCTTCGCGCCATAATATTAATTGAAGATTGCAGTCGTTCTGGTCTACAGCAATTTGTCTATACATTTTCGCTATATCTCCATTGAGAATGTATTTGTATCGGCGAGCCCTAACTAAAATTGAAAATAAAGAATTTTGTATATTAGGACCTACCATTGGAATATCATTTAGAGAGTACCCAGATGGGGTCGGAGCAGAGCCGTTGAAGACTACTCTAGTTTTAGTTGACTCGCTGTCTTGCTTAAACATAGCATGATGATTCAAAAAGTAAGAAGGGTTTTTTTTTTTTAATGGCGTTTACAAGATTTCGCCAATAACTAGTTACAAATATCTTCAGTCTTTCAGGTTAGTCATAGCCTAAGTCAAATTGTCGCCATCAACAGTGCTATGGCCACACTGTTGGAATTTTGATGGAAAATGAAAACGTTGTAAAACACTTTTATATGATATTCACGACATCCCAGTAGTTCCGCGCATCACATTACATAAAATGCCATCAAAATTATCTAATATAACACGTTAAAACACTAAAATATTGAATATAATACAAGAGCACCACATGACATTTTCAAATTCCCGTCAAAAGTCGTAAGAAGGGTTTGGTATTGAAATATTTGACACTGAAAGGTGTCCCAATTTCTTCTTCTTCTTCTTATATATTGGCAATCAGCTACATATACCTACGAGCTATTGGTGCCAGTGTCAAGTTATAAATATTTTCACGTTTTTAGTCTTTCAAGTTAGTCATTGTCTAAGTCAAATTGTCGCCATTAACAGTGCAATGGCCACACTGTTAATGGTATCTTGTGGGAATTTTGATGGAAAACGAAAACATTGTAAAGCACTTTTATATGATATTCACTACATCCCAGTAGTTCCGCCGCTTCATATTACATAAAATGCCATCAAAATTATCTAATATAACACGTTAAAACACTAAGATATCGAATATAATACAAGAGCACCACATGACGTTTTCAAATTCCCGCCAAAAGTCGGGGAAAAAGTCCAGGTGTCCCAATTTCGAATATTCACGTATGAATTTGACATATTGTGATTTTAATGTCGGATATTTTCTAAACCTTTTTTCGAGATTTAGTAATCGCCTTTTGGCTTGAATGTATGAATCACCAAGACAATCTGGGGAGGCCTTTAGTGGCAACCTGACGCAGAATCTGCCATTAGTCAATCGAATTGTGTTATTTAGAAAATGTTTTTCACAAGCTATTTCGTTGGGACTGAGGAATTTTCTTAGGGGAAGACTCTCAAGTTCCCAGAATTTAGTGAGCATATTATGTAAATTATTATTTGATATTACACCATAATTGCAGTGAATATTTTGCGTGAAATTTTGTGTATTAGTATCATTTATGTGGTTAAATACAATAACACCTCTCCCTCTGTCTTACGAATTTTTAATCAGATCACGTGTCCTGACGCGAGTTTAACATTTTTTACCCATCCCAAAAAAGTGCACAGCGCCCCTAAAGAATATCCTTATCCCAATTACTTAGGGTCGACGCAATATGTCATCTTCTTCCATACAATCCTATCAGAGGTCATTTCTGCAGTCACTCCCAGACTATCCATGTCCTGCCTCACGCAATCCATTTTCTTTGGTCTTCCTTTACCCCTAAAGCCAACATTCATACTTAATACTTTCTCACAACATTACTTATATTATTAATCAAATGAAAATTTAAATTAGGTAAACCACCGGTGACTTACGGCACGGAAACGTGGTCCCTAAATGTAGGCCTCATAACCAGGCTCAAAGTCGCTCAGCGTGCTATGGAGCGGGCTATGCTCGGGATTTATCTGCGAGATAGAATCCGAAATACGGAAATCCGCAGACAAACGGGTGTAACCGACATAGCACAAAGAATTAGCACGCTGAAGTGGCAATGGGCAGGTCACATCGCTCGAAGAACCGACAACCGCTGGGGAAGAAAGGTTCTAGAGTGGCGACCACGTACCGGACGACGCAGTGTGGGACGCCCCTCCACTAGGTGGACAGACGACCTAGTGAAGGTTGTTGGGCGTCGTTGGATACAGGCTGCACAGGACCGCACTCTGTGGCGTAAAATGAGGGAGGCCTACGTTCAGCAGTGGACAGCAATAGGCTGAAGTGATGATGATGAAACCACCGGTATCCGGTCCTTTCCATCATTTAAGTTACACCTGTCATCATCATCGTCATGCGCCTACTCCTACTCTTATCCCAATTACTTGGGGTCAATACAATATGTACTCTTCTTCATAGTACATGTTGTAAAAGTTATTAGTAATAGTTTTATGACCAGCCGCCTGCCAGACTCCAAATTCCTTGGGAATGTAATTGTTAACCAAATGGCATCAGATGGATTTGGCCCAGTTCATTTTAAGGTTCTTAGTCGTCATTTATGACATCCACGAGCAAAGTCAGGGTTGGTAGTATTCGTAGCCGCTACCACACAGCTATTTATTTATTACACCTGTATTTGTACTTACATATATATCATCACGCCATATCCCTTGCAGGGTAGGCAGAGAGAACAGAGTGCCAGAGAACTCTTATAAGTAACTCTAATATTATAATAACTATAATAATAATATAATAACTCTTATAACTCATATACTTACAAGATAATAATTTAATGCGTTTTTAAATCTAAATAGGAACAATTATAATAAAAAAAAATTCAAAGTAGAAGGCAAAAGGAATTAGCTCAGCTTCTGTTGTCCCCGAGTACAGCGCTGATTTTCAGCCATCTCTGTGTATTTATTGTAGTGTATGTGTGTGTGTGCGTGTGCGCGTGTACGTGTATATGAGCATATTTTGCTTATACAATGGTACAATTTGATTGATTAAAGTAGATTTCACAGGTAGCTTGACAGTTATTCTTAAGTTCATTACTTACACGGCAAACACCTCGGTCCTTAAATCAACACTCTGATATGATTGAAAACACAAACATTATATATTACGTCGACAGTATTTCAATCAGTCTAGCCTTTTTGTGAATAAATATTTATCTATCCTAAACATACACCACCTTATACAGCAAAATAAAAGTAATAGCAAATTTGAATGGAAAATACACTTACAATATATAAAAGTTCATTGTACTCAACAAATATTGACGTTTAACAAGGTCAAAACAACCTTGACTTAATAAAGGCGTGGTTATACAAGCAAAGCGGTCGACAGACTATAAAAAAAACCATAAATATATCAATCCTTACTAATATTATAAATACGAAAGTAACTCTGTCTGTCTGTCGCTCTTTCACGCCAAAAATACTGAAACAATCTAAATGAAATTGGTACACAGATGGTCTGGAGCCTGATAAAGAACATAGGCTACTTTTTAATGCAAAAAAGGGTTGTAAAGGGGGATGATAAGTTGTAAGAAAGTATCGTATTTTTTAAAGCCTGAAGCTTGTAACTTATTTTAAGGTTACTGATTAGATATAAATAAATATAACGTTAACATTTTGTAAAAAAATTACCCTTAAGGGGTAAAATAAAAATAGGGCTGACATGAACGCGAACATACGACTAAGGGATCTAAAATATATAACATCTATGCAAGAGAAGGTAAACTCGAAACAAAATTATATACCAACACGTCTTGTCGGAGCTGCGATGGTCGACAGCGAGAGGAAATGGGACGCGGTCGCCTCGTTCTGCGAGAACGTAATCTCGCAGAAAGAAGAGGCGGAGTGAATCCGGGAAGATTTCCTTTTCAAGGATTCGATCCACCACCGGTAACTGGGGCGACGTGGTACTTGCGCCTCATGCTGCCCTAGCCGAGGCAGTGTGTGACGGGTGACCGGACCGGAGATTAGCCTGGTCGCCCCAAAGTGAGGCCACCGCGATGAGGACGACGTCTCACATCGAGACGTATTTATATGTTGAGATGACCGGGCGTAGACTCGAGAGGATACTCGCGAGGGTAGACCGCCGGGTAGGCCACCGAAGAAAAAAACAGGTTCTGGTGACCCACCCGAACGGCGTAGAGAGGTATATTGTAGGGCGGGTATACGGGGTCGTGCGTCGCTTCTCTGTCACCTCGGACGGATTAGCGGGGCGCAACGTACCGTAGTCCGCAGCCAAAAAAAAATATACCAACACGTCTGACCAGTATGGCATAGTAGGTCAATTTCCCTCCCATTATGGAGGTGGTTTGAGTCCAACAGTGGGATATAAATATATGAGCTAAGATGATGAGATTATGACGAAATAGGCTTTTACATAACAAGTATGTTATATATCGTAGATCCCAATGTCACAATTATGAATTCCATCAGGACGAGAAGGAATTGTGGAAAGTTATTATACATACATTTCCACAATTCCTTGGTTATACAGTATTATTTTGCTTTGAATCTAATTAGAGGGTAGCGACAGCGTTGTATTTCACTGCATCAAACAAACCATAATACATGTACCCTACAAACGAAATGTCGTATGGTGTCGTACCGTAATCTACAAAAAAAACACAACTTTATACGAAAGCCTTTGACAAAAATTCTCACCGAGGATTTTAATGCCTCATTCATATGAGCACTATATCAAAGCGCGTTGAAAAAGCTTCGAAATGAAACAGTTAATTGGAGTGTTTGTTTACAAGTCAGAGTTTTGACAACACGGAGCTTTCTTATCACGTAGTATTCTAATCTAATCTTTTGACGTTGACTGTAATGTTAAATTTAATTCATGCGATGTATTTGTGGGTAAGGCTTTATTAACGAACATTATAAAAGTACTTGGGTGGAAGATTCCAAAGATTATCTTCTTAATATATATAAATTACGCGTCACGTTGTTTGTCTTCCATGGACTCCTAAAGTACTCAACCGATTTTAATCAAATTTGCACAGCATGTGTAGTTTGATCCAACTTAAAAGATAGGATAGCTTCCATCTCAATTTATAGTCGCAATATTATTTTATTGCTAATTATTTGTCTATTATTTGACAGTCACAATTATCTGTTATCTCTAAATGATTCTAACAGATGGTGGTATCTGTTGACTTGATAGAGTAAGTATTTAATAGATGGCGCTATATTAAACGTACAAACGTTTCATATAAGCCACAATTTATTAGCATAACCACCACGTGTTACTGAGGTTACCTTAGCCACAGCAACGCGTAGCTGGGTGTGCTAGTTAGTATATATAGCATAAAGTTTAAAAAGATACTGTATAGGTATTAGTGTAAGTAGTTCAATGTATTAAGTTAATGTGTACAGTGCGTGATCGTAAGAGACGACTAAGGGATATAAAATGCATATAACATCTATGCAAGAGAAGAAAAATACGAAGCAAAACCCTATACCGATACATCTAACCGGCGTGGTGTAGTAGTTTAATTTCACTCCCATTATGGGGCAGGCTCGTGCCCTAAAGTTGGACGTTGTCACCGCTGTTGTACGTCGAAGATTACCACGGGGTCAGTAAAGAGTGCAGGGAAAGTGCTGAGCTATTGTATGCCCCTGCAATCCTCACCGATCAATCCCCGTAGCGAATAGCCAACTGTTATTATATTTATTTGCCTATTTTAATATAGTGAGTTACTGTTTTATTTCTATGTTTCATTACCGAACAGACGTATATGAGGCAAGCTGAATCTAATAATTTCATACTCACAAAATTATGTAGCAGTAAAATGCGCGAATATTTTGATTATATACCTCCAGGTGTAGTATTAAATTCCACGTATTTTTATGCTACAATTATCATATAAATGAAATAATATCACGGAACAGATGTAAAAATAGTTATAACTGACGGCCCTTCCTTGCCTTAGAAACTAACCTAAATGTTTAATGTATTAAAATAAGACTCAGTTTTCTGGCTCATAAAAAAGGTAGGTATCTAATATATCTTTTTTTTGCCACCGAATAAACTATCTTGTACAATGTGACATGGAGTGAATAAATGAACGAACAAATGTTTACTTAATTTCATAGCGGTCTCATTGAACCCTTTTATTTAATTAAAATGGTTGAGATGAGGGATTTTGAAACTTTGTTACTTGATCAATACTATATTTAATCTTTCGAATAAATTTAATACATCATAAGTTCAAAATACTATTACTTTCAATTGCCTTGGCTTTGCGTTTAATTGTTGGACTTAAGTGTACTATGCTATTGAAAAATAATGCATTATTAAAAAAACTCACCGTTACTATGCTGATCAAACTTATTAGCAGATTTTTTTGCATCGAGTTTTTCTTCTATTGCAGTGACGATATTTTCTTCTAAATATATTTTATGATATTTGCAGCCAAGAAAGAGGTGATGACTATTTATACTGTTACTATCACCACATAAACCTAACGACTATTAGCAAAAGAATACTGTAAATAGGGGTTTCCCCCCTTATGGATTAATTGCTATACTTGGCAGATAATATAAATATTACTGTATTCGTAAGCCATCATTACACGAGCACACTTCTTCTATCTTTCTCTTTTCAATTTGTATAATAATTTCGTTGAATAATCTTTATAACTTACCTAATAGTAGTAAAGACGTATTAAAACTATAAAGTACGCAAAAAATCGCTAGCTGATAAAACTAATTAACTAACTTAATTAATACATTATCCGTGTAGTGAAGGAGTAAGAATACAATTCACCACCCCCTATCTTACCCGGGGATAATCGTTAGAGACGACTAAGGAATATAAAACACATATAACATTTATGCAAGAGATGGAAAACTCTGAACAAAACCATATACTAACACATCTGACCAGCATGGTATAGTAGGTCAATTTCCTTCTCATTATGAAGGAGGTTTGAGCCCAACAGTGGGACATATATGAGCTGAAATGAACATATAATTTCATACGCTTATTACATTAATTTAATTAAAATTTTGTCAAATAAAAATTGCCGTTAAATTTTTCTAAGCCACTAAGTCGTAGATGAAGCGCAACAAAGATTCACTACGTGTACTTCTAATAAGACACTGTCGGGGTCACAGCGACAGCGCCATTAGTCAGGACATTTCCTTTTAACGCTCCAGTAAATATTTGTCAAGATATCACCGAAATATAACTTTATTTCATAATAGACCGAAAGTTGTATAGCGTAAAGTTGGAAATTTGTTGTATAAAATTGTCTAACGTCTAGTTAAAGTAAATGTTATGTGAGTAAAGCCTTTTAATTTCGACTTTTATTAAGGCTACTTCGCTATATTTTGATTAGCGTTCTTTTTAAATACCACGTTAGTGCTATTAATTGCTGTGTGGCAACGGCTACGTATACTACCAACCCTTACTTTACTTGTGGATGTCGTAAAAGACGACTAAGAGCCTTATAACGACCTGGACCAACTCCATCTGATGCCGTTTGGTCAACAATTACATTCCCAAGGAGGGTTGACGTCTGGCAGGCGGCCGGTCATAAAACTTTTGCCGATAACTTTTACGATATGTACTATGAATATATTGTATTGACCCCAAATAATTGGGATAAGAGTAGGAATGATGATGATGATTTCAATAATGTTATTAACTTGAAAAATGACATTTAAGACGAATATTTTGAAGTTTCAAAAAATAATTGTATCCCAACGAAATTTTTTTTCCGTTAATCTGATTTTTCTGAAATTAAAATATTATTTTTATTTGATAGGAAATGGGTGTTATTGTGTGATGAAACCTAAACTATCTTGGGCGGAGTAAGAGTGACGTACGGCCCCGTAGCCTGTCATATTACCTCTGATAATTGAACGGACCATATTATTATCATCTTTAGATTTATTGATTACTATATTTTTATTAATGTTTCACTTCTATAATTTGTGATGTAGTAATTGTATAAATCATGGCTGTTTATGATCTATACCTATGTCTATCCAAAAGAACAAATTGAAAAAGAAAAGTAATAATCGCTATCCGTGTGGTGTCGGAGTAATAATACAATTCACTGCCCCATTATCTTACCCGTAGGTGATCGAGACGGCTAAGGGATATGAAACGTATATAACATCTGGCAGTGTAGTTATAGTAGGTTAATCTTCCTCCCATTATGGAGGAGACTCGAGCCCAACAGGGGGACATATATGAGATAAGATAAAAAGATGGCTAGATCAATTATGTTTTCGGTTAGAACGTCAAAAATATCATGTTAGGTCTTAAATATATATATATATACATATATATATATATTATTATAGTATAATTTTTTATTTTGGCGTGTTATATAAAGAAATTTTGATGGCACTTTACATAAATTAAAACAGGAAAATGCTAAAGTTCAGTGAATATGAATCACCAGTGCTGAAAATATGACTATAGTTCAGAACTAAAAGCAGACGCCGAGTAAAAACTTTTATTAAGTTATCATTACTTTATTGAAACCAACGACTTGGTTAGCGCCTAGAATGACTTTATGTGCAAAGTCAACTTGAAGGATGAACATAATCGATGCTGATAACAAAATGTCCCGTATTAGTAGCTGAAACTAAAATAGGAAAAAAGAAAATCATCATGAACATCATCATCCTGCTATTATCCCAATTACTTGAGACCAACGCAATATGTACTCCTCTATTGTCATCATCATCATTCTCCTACTCCTATCTTAATTCCTTCGGATCGATACAATATGGCTCTTTTTTCACAATACATATTGTAAAAGTTATTGGCAATGGTTTTATGACCGGCCGCCTGCCAGACGTCCACTCTCCTTGGGAATGTAATCGCTGACCAAACGCCATCAGCTGGAGCCGCCCCAGGTCGTTAATAAGGCTCTTAGTTGCCATTTACGACATCTACGAGCAAAGTAAGGGTTGGTAGTATTCGTAGCCGCTACCATACAGCTGTACTCCTCCACTGTATAACTACAAAACTGTCTGCTTGAACTCAATCTTCCTTGAAAATGTTATTATTGATCAAACGATATTAGGTGGCGTTTACCTAAAACTATATAGAGCTTTTAGACGTCTTTTACGATATTCACGAGCAAAGTAAGGGTTGATAATATTCGTAACTGATACCACAGAGATTGGCCCCTGTTTACAATTCCCAAAAACTCTCAGAACTCTCGCATACTATAATTATGATTACAATTTACAGCAGTATTATGAAGACGAATTTTATAAATCTTAATATTATTTAGGAACGTAGCAAGCTACAGCAAACTCTTCCAATTCTATCTAATGCTAATGACGGACGTGTGGTCAACGACGTCCGTTCCTGCCGATCGTAAAACTCAGCAAAAATCGTTTGTAGTATGTTGTATTTCTTACATCTGTATAAGCGGAAGAATACGTATTACATAGATCGCAAATAGTAATAAGTATGTAAGGATGAAAAATTTAAAAGTAAAATATATCATCTCAGCTCATATATGTCCCACTGTTGGGCTCGAGGCTCCTCCATAATGGGAGGGTAATTGACCTACTACCTACCTACCTTTTCCTATGATTATATCAAAAGATGTGCACAATTAATATCCCGACTAGAAATTTTTTCGTCTTCCTTAGCAGGACCGGACCGGGCATGCCCGATCTGGACCAGATAAGGTATGTAACGCAGAAGATATATCTGGACCCGATCAGGAAAACCTTATCGGGTCCAGATCAGGCATTCCTGATCGGGTCCAGATCAGGCGTTCCTGATCGGGTCCAGATGAAATTTTACTGATCGGAACCAAATCAATCATCTGCGTTATATATCTTGCCTGATCCAAAACGAGTATGCCCCTTGGTGGTCTGGTCCTTTAAAAAAACATGAATATCTTAAAGAACATGTTTAATAGGTAAAAATATAAATTAATATATGACGTAGGTAGCGAATGCAGTGCTATATTCTTATCATAGACTATAGAGAGTCCCAGTGAGCCGTTCCGATTATGGCGCAACCACCAGATGCTAACGACTGCAACTGTCGCCTGAATTTCTCATTCATGACCTGATCGATCTGTTTTAATCTGATTCGATAACAACTAATTTAATATTAGGCCATGTCATTACGCTTCGGAGAATCTTAACACCGCGATTCAAATAATGACGTCATTTTACTAACGCTATCTATTTATTATGACCCAAAACCTTAAATGTTAGAATGGTTGTTACAATATAATATTTCTGTCTATCTATGTTTTCAAATGTTAGGTACATTTATATATATATATATATATATATATATATATATATATATATATATATATATATATATATATATATATATATATATATATATATATTATTTATTTTTGTTTTTCACTTTAAATATAAATTATTTTTATATTATTAATTAAACATTATTATTATTAAATACATATGATTAATTAAAGATTTCAAATTAATCTCCTCTGATGCAAATACAATTTCGCCGTGGCATAAATATGACAATCATGTCACTTTTTTGAATTTAGATTGATATTTTTTTTTGTGTTACGAAAACTGTTTCTGGTTCTGATATACTACAAGCCTTACTATATACTTGATGATATTTCACATCAGGCTATCCTTATTTGGTCCTGATCTGGTCCTGATCCGGTATGCCTTACCATACTTGATGTTATTTCACATCAGGCTATCCTGATCAGGACCAGACCTGGTCCTGATAGGGTTTGCCGGATCCGGCATGCCTCATTCTGTCCTGATCGGGTCCTGATCCGGTATGCCTTACCATACTTGATGATATTACACATCAGGCTATCCTTATTTGGTCTTGACCTGGTCCTGATCCGGTATGCCTTACCATACTTAATGATATTTCACATCAGGCTATCCTTATTTGGTCCTGATCTGGTCCTGATCCGGTATGCCTTACCATACTTGATGATATTTCACATCAGGCTATCCTTATTTGGTCCTGACCTGGTCCTGATCCAGTATGCCTTACCATACTTAATGATATTTCACATCAGGCTATCCTTATTTGGTTCTGATCTGGTCCTGATCCTGTATGCCTTACCATACTTAATGATATTTCACATCAGGCTATCCTTATTTGGTCCTGATCTGGTCCTGATCCGGTATGCTTTACCATACTTAATGATATTTCACATCAGGCTATCCTTATTTGGTCATGATCTGGTCCTGATCCGGTATGCCTTACCATACTTAATGATATTTCACATCAGGCTATCCTTATTTGGTCCTGATCTGGTCCTGATCCGGTATGCCTTACCATACTTAATGATATTTCACATCAGGCTATCCTTATTTGGTCCTGATCTGGTCCTGATCCGGTATGCCTTACCATACTTGATGTTATTTCACATCAGGCTATCCTGATCAGGACCAGACCTGGTCCTGATCGGGTTTGCCGGATCCGGCATGCCTCATTCTATCCTGATCGGGTCCAAATACATGATCTGGTTGAACCATACTTTTTTTCTAGTCGGGATCACAATGAGAAAATATCAATTCAAAATAAGATCTTACACCGACCAGTCTTCATCATTATCATTACAGCCCATATATGTCCCACTGTTGGGCTCGGGCCTCCTCCGTAATGGAAGGGCAATTGATCTACTATACCACGCTGGTCAGACGTGTTGGTATAGGGTTTTGTTTCGAGTTTTCCTTGTCTCGCATAGATGTTATATGCGTTTTATATCCCTTAGTCGTCTCGTACGATCACCCATAGGTAAGATAGGTGGTGAATTGTATTCTTACTCCGTCACCACACGGAAGTAAAATATATATAAATAAATAAAAAGTCTAGGCACATGACTTTAAATTTCACTACTGGTTGCATATAAATTCAAGTGGGATTTCTGTTGACAGCATTGCACCGCAGCTGAGTAGCTAATGAAATTTAAATTAATTAACTGAGTGAGTCGCGGCTTCACGTCCGCATTGTTCGAATAATAATTTCATTTTTATTTTACTTAATATGTTTGGGCACTAATTTACTCGTTTTAACATATAGTACACTAATAGGGTAGTAGTTGAAATAAGTACCTAACAAAATAGTTTCGTGGGTTCGATTCTCATGAAGAACAATACTACGTATGATCCACAAATTGATGTTCTGAGACTGGGTGTAATTTTTGTTCGGTAATCATATGTTTGTAAATTCCTCCAGAATAAGAATTATTTCCTTAGTGTATGGCATTTCTTGGTCTTGAAAATATAAAATAGCCGGTATTTTATTAAATTAGACGGATCTAATATTTTTTTTTTCAGATTTCGTACCACTACTAAACACGGAACTCCATACACGAATAAAAATCCTGCAATCCAATGATACTATTCTCTATACAAAACATCATACCTAACCACTCAGCTTGGTATGTTGTTTTTTGTTTATGTTGGTTTAGTTTTGGTATATTTAACAAGCTTTTCAACACAGTAATGTTATCTGCTCACATCCATTAGCCATCTTTAAGACATTGACGAGAAAAGAAGGGTTGGGACATTACATTCTGACACCGTCTTGCATGTGCCATATAGAAGGTCGGAGAAAAAGTTTCTTCGCATTCAATATGAAAATTCAAGAGGTTTTTTTTAAACTTTATTTAGTTTTAATTACAATATATACCCATGCGCCATTTTGTTTGATGTCTGTCTGCCATCTTGTAGGTAGTGACATGATCCCATTGCTGTAGAAATTTTGAGACTTATGATCAAAAAGAGCGATAAGTAGTTTTGACAGTCTTGATGTTAACCTCATAATATCTAAAGAATTCTAAAGAGACTGAACAGGTGGAAATCTATCGGTGTTAGGTCAGGGTTATATGGTGGATGTATTAACACCTTCCAGCCTAACTATCTTAATTTTTGCTGAGTGACTAAAGATGTATGTGATCTAGCATTATCGTGAAGACCCTTTCTGTTGATTAATTTCGGCCGCTTTCTCTCAATTTCTTGCTTTAGCCTTATCAGTTGTTGGCTGTAGAGGTCCGACTCCATGGTTCTGCCCAGCAGTAAAAGCTCATAATGAACAATACCCTTCCAATCCCATCATACATACAGCATCACCTTAGTGCGAGTTATCCCGGGTTTTGTCATAGTCTGTACCGCCTGACCGGACTTTAACCACGATCTTTTTTCCACGTTCTTATTTTACGTGTTCCACTTTTCATCACCAGTTATCAGTCTTTTCAAAAATGGTTCGGTTTCATAACGTGTCACTAAACAATTGCAAAACGAGTACATGGTATATTAGGTTTCTTTCAATGAGCTCGTGTGGCGAGCTTTTTTGTATACCTAGCTTTTTTGAAATTGGTCAAAACTGTTTTGTGACAAATTCCCAGATCTATAGCTACATCGTAACTACTGATATGCCGATATTGCCCCACTTTTTCAAAAATGGTGTTTTATCAATGACAGGGCGACCAGAGCGAGTCGCATCTTTGACATTTTATTTCCTGGATTGAAAACGTTTAAACCAACTTTGTGCTACTCTTACTCACACTGCATTAACCACAAACGTCACAAGTCAATAAATGTCAGAATTTTTTTTCGTGACTTGCGTTGCATTTATACTATTTCCGTAATAAAATTATAAAATGTACTATATATATATTTCTTCATTAGATTCACTCATTTTCATAGAAAGAAAAACAAATAGAAAACGACGCGAAAAAACATTGTACTAAATTTTTCTTTTTTGAAATTAGACCCTTTTAATGGTATAAAAACCAGCCAGATACAACTAGCCAAAGAGATTTTATTAAAAATTTCTACAGACTATATGCGAAAAGACCTATTAGAAGAGAAAAAAGATAAAGTAACATATCGTCACGCCATATCCCTTGCAGGGTAGGCAGAGAGAACAGAGTGCAAAAGAACTCTATCCTTGCATACTTCACTCGCTTCCTCAACATTCATAATTCTCTTCATACACGCTCGCCGGTTTCGGCGACTCTTGACTCCACCTTCCTTCAGTACATGACCGATCTGGTGGATCTGGAACATTTTATTGATTCAAAATTTTGGTAAGCTTAGAACTAAAATCACAAATTATTAATGGTTACATATTTGAGACTCAATTTTAATACAAGTGTTTGGTTAAATATACTCAAATAATTATTTGATTTTATTATTTCAGGATATTTTTACAAGGCAACTAAGCTTCTTTTTTCTTGTTATAGCGGCGTGGTTACTCGGTAATTTGATGTTATACTACAATAATTCTATATCTGGATTATTTATAACGCTATATATAAATTAAGTTAGCAAGAAGCTGATCTTGTTATGGTAAAGCTTCGATGTACCCATGCGACACAATACATTCACAAGGGCGTAGCCGCAGACCTAAAGTATGAAGAAAAGTACGAAAAAAATAATAATAAAAGAATGAGAACTTGAATTAAGATTCTATATTAACTTTAAAATTATAACACAATTTTAAGAATAATTTAAAACAAATCCAATTAAACCGAATTAAAAAATGATATTATAATTTAATATAAATGCACTAAAAAGACCGAAATAAGATAGAGAATAGAAAACGAAATTAAAATAAACTAGGTAAACTTCAATTCGGTTCAACAGGCTATATGAATAGGTGACAGATAGACTTTTGGCGGGCATCTAAAACGTCATGTGGTGCTCTTGTATTATATTCGATATCTTAGTGTTTTAACGCGTTATATTAGATAATTTTTATGGTATTTTATGTAATATGATGTGACAGAACAGCTGGGATGTAGTGAATATCATATAAAAGTGCTTTACAACGTTTTCGTTTTCCATCAATATTCCTACAACATACCATTAACAGTGTCACCATAGCAGTGTTGATGGCGACAATTCGACTGACTGACAGACAATGACTAACCTGAAGAGATTAAGAACGTGAAGATAATTATAACTCGACACTGGCAAAAATGGCTCGTAGAAGTAGCTGATTGCCAATACATAAAAAGAAGAAGAAGAAGAAGAATAGGTGACAGTTTAACTTAAACTCAAATATATGCATTAAGTGCAGTTTCCAGCAACATATCGATTCTCAAGATGAATAAAATGATATCTTAACTGTTGAAATTCAGCAGCCAGCGCGAAATAAATACTTTGCCAATCGGATAAAAAAGAAAAAATATTACATAAACTTATATTGAAATTTGTACATTTTGCGTGACGAGGTAGCAAATTAACACAACAAAGTGACTTCACAGGAAAGAGCAGGACTCTTTTTTGATACGTTTTTTAAATTCATCGATCAGGAAGTGTATCGAGGTTTACAGATTGGACTGTCTAGGACGAGATAATTTTATAATTGCCATGCTTGGTAGGCGAGTTGGTAATACCATTTGGTGTTTCAAGTGTCTGATTACAATCCTGCTACTCAAATGGGTTTCAGGGTTCCTGGTGATCATTCAAACAGTTTGTGATACATATTACATTCGTATTGTGTAACACTTCAGCACACGGGGATATTTTTATATTATCATCACCCCGCTCTTAGCCCAATTAATTAAGGTCGAAAAAATACTCATTTTTTACATACATACATACCATCACGCCATGCCCCTTGCAGGGTAGGTAGAGAGAACAGAGTGCCAGAGAACTCTATCCTTGCATACTTCACTCGCTTCCTCAACATTCATGATTCTCTTCATACACGCTCGCCGGTTTCGGAGACTCTTGACTCCACCTTCCTTCAGTACATGACCGATCTGGTGGATCTGGAACATTTTATTGATTCAAAATTTTGGTAAGCTTAGAACTAAAATCACAAATTATTAATGGTTACATATTTGAGACTCAATTTTAATACAAGTGTTTGGTCTAGGTAGGTTAGTCTCGGTTTCCCCGGTACCTACATCCTTTCACTTTTGCATTGTATATCTTCTTAACCAGACGTTCGTTCGGCATTCTTTCCACATGTCCGAACCATCGGAGCATTCCCTTTCGTATCTTTACACCAATACTCTTTCTCATACCTAATCGCTCTCTTACGTCGTCATTATGAATGCGATCGGTCAGCCTAACTCCACAGATTTTCCGTAGAGATCGCATACTCATTTTTTAATCGTACATATTGCAAAAGTTTATTAGCTTTAGTTTAAATTGGCCACCTGCCTGACGTAAACCCTTCTTAAAAATGTATTTGTTAAGCGGATGGCAGATGGAGTTGGCTCAGGTCCATGTAAATCTCTTAGTCGTATTATATGACACCTACGAGCAAAATAAGGAATTGTAGTATTCTTCACCGCTACCACACAGCACAACTAATCAATATTACTTATGTTATGAATTATCCTATAATCTAGCCAATTGTCAGCTTATCGACTTCCATTGTGGACTAAACCTTCCTAAAAAAGGTCCAACCATTAAAGGTGATAATGACAGAATCGCCACACTTGGCAGCGGGCTGCTGCTCATTTTCATCAGGAGAATGAATCAGAATGAGTAGCAGAAGAAGTCCCTCAGTTAGATTTTACGATTTCTACAGGAGAGTAAGGGCTGATAATGTATTTTATTACTAAACTAACTTCACACGGGTAATATAAATAATGCTTCAATCTTAAATTTAAGAATAATTCAACAGAGAAAACTTTTAAAAGATTTTTGCTTTCGAGAATTTCACATTATCTTTGTGGCTTAGATATGTTTTTTTTATTAACAGCAATACATTTACATAATATTTATTGAGTGTGATCTTTATTAACTATAATTAAGGTTTTGATGGAAGACTGTTGCAGGGAAAACTTCTCAATCACTGAAGTTGTCGCAACTCTCGAAACTAAAAGTAGAAGTAGTACTACATATTTTTACAAATATTAAGTATATTCTTAGTATAGAGCTTTTTTAATATTTTTTTTATGTAAATTTTTTCAAACTACTGAATTTTTTAGCATTCAATATGCTTGATTACTTAAAAAAAATTAACAAATTTAATTTATTTATCAAATTTACATAAAAAAAAACCGATTACAAGCGAAAAATGATATCCCACTTGTGACATCATTTTTCGCAAGTAATCGTTTTTTTATGTAAATTTGTTATAGATAATTTGACACAAATGTATTAATTCAACGTGTAGGCGTTGAATTAATACATTGTATCAAATTATCTAATCTTATTGTTGAAAATATGCTATAAGCCGTTTTGAAAGGCTTAAGCCATAATCATTGTTTAACTCACATATATAAAATGTTCTTTAAACAATAGAAATTTACATAATCCATATATAAGAAACAATATTTTAGAGTAGCGTCCCTTGTGCTCTGAAAGCGTTTGTTAGGAGAAAAGGGCAATTTATTCAACACCAATCCTTTATCGTTTTTCACAGCCAATCACATTCACTAGAATTTATAGAATCTGGATTGGATTTATTTTTATAAAAATAACATTTTTATATTTATAAAACCTTTTTAAGTAACAGTTGTGAAAGATTTCTATTTTTCCATCTTTGTAAATGGTATGATAACTGACGCTAACTAAAGATATAAATAATTCTGTATTTTATTTATTTGGATAAAGAACAGTTATGGTATTTGTAGTGGTAGAACTACACTGTTGATAGTTTTCTGTCTACAGCCAGGGGCTATTCCATTCGGAGCAGTATCACTCACTTGCAAAAAATCGATATCTAGGCAATGGTAATATTCTGCTACACTTCGTTAAGTGAGCAAGTAAAAGCAGGTAGCCGCTACTAGTACCACCAAACCTTACTTTGCTCGTGGATGTCGTAAAAGACGACTAAGAGCCTTATAACGACCTGGGCCATCTCCACCTAATGCCGTTTGGTCAACCATTACATTCCCAAAGAGGGTTAACGTCTGGCAGGCGGCCGGTCATAAAAATATTGCCAATAACTTTTACAATATGTACTATGAAATAAGAGTACTTATTGTTTCGACCCCAAGTACCTAATTGGGATAAGAGTAGGAGAATGGTGACATCGTTAATTGAGGAAGAGAGCCGAAATCCCGATTTGGGTGGGTTTTGGTTAGTAGGCAACGACCTTGGACCCCTGGTATGGCAAAAGCCCATGGGCAGCAGTAATACTTTTCATTAGTTCTGTTGCTTTCTTGTTTGCTACCATTAAAAATAGCTAAGGCTATTAGCATATAATTTTTCACAGCTTATAATAAATTATTTAATATAAATATACTTTGGTGTATCGACAATGATTTAGTTCGTGATCACACAAACATTCTAATTTTTATTATATTTTGAATCGATAAAATTATTTTCGGTCAGTTGCTTACTTCAAGGAATCATCATTTAGTTCTTCGTTCAAACCGTAGTTAGAGAAAAATAAAAATAAAACGCCTATTGGGTAAGCCTAACAGGAGTATTATTTTATTTCAACCATGAATGAAGGGAGGTTAGGTTTTTTTTATATATTTTTTTTCGATTATTGAGGATTCTGTCAGTAAATTGTCGAAAATAAACTCGAAGATTAATAAATTTGCCCATTTAGCGAAAAAAGCTAGATCTATTATGGAAAAATAAAAGTATGTAGTGAAATGTGGATGTGTCACTACTTATCCTTTCAACTATAAATACAAAAGAATATAATTCGATGTCGAAGTTGAATGAAGCTATTATACTATAATATACTAGCAAGCCCGTAATGAACATATCAAAAGACAAATTTCCTCGTATTTTCTAGAAATATGAACCCTGAAATTAAGTTATTTCTCTTATATACGGCAGTTAGATAAGTCCAAACTTCAAGAGATTTAAGAGGGTTAGATAATATATGACACCAATTTGCTTTATAATAAAATTGATATACAATCTAAACAAACATAATTATAATACAATCTCAATTTACTTACAAAAATAGATATTAGGATCATGACGGCCGTAACTTTGCCATAATAACAATACACAAATTAATAAAAAAATATGTGACATAATAATTCCACAAACAAGCCCCTTGGTTCATTACTCAACGTCAAATTGCTCCCTTAATGATAATAACTAATTGGGCAGCATAATGTATGCCCACTGGCAATTAGCAGCAGTTAAGTTGGAAATTTGCTAATGACTAGAATGGTCAGTCGTAGAGTTTAAAATGTTTGTTGATTTTATCATAAGTTATGATGGCGATTAGTAATAATTGTAATCATTTATAATTTACAGTGTGTGCATGTACATTAGTCTACATAAAAGAATAAATTCTTGTAAAGCGAGCGAGACTAATATAATGATACAATAAAAGGACACAAATTATACCTAGACTTTTTGTTTGGCGGCGAGCTACGGTGCGGTCACGCCCCGCCAATCCGTCCGGGGCGACAGCAGAAGCGACGCGCAACCCCGTAGTAGACCCGCCCTACAACATTCCTCTCGACGCCGTGCGGGTGGGCCATTGATACGCGTTCTTTTCTTCAGTGGCCCATCCGGTGGTCTAACCTCGCGGGTATCCTCTAGAGTCGACGCCCCGACAGGTTTTTTACTAGCGCCACGATGGCGACGCAGGCAGCGTGCCTCTTGGCCGGCACTCCTCTGTTGTTTGCTGCCGGGGCGTCGACGGGGACGATACACAAAAGCGTAACCCGCCGAGTCGGCCAAGGAAGTGGTACCGGTGGCGGGCCCAATGGTGATGGGGAGGAAACACGGTGGGCTATGGAGTCACACGTCGCCCTTCCATTGTCCCGGAAGGAATGGGTGACATGGGTGTCCAGATCATAGCCTACCTAAAAAAAAGACTAGTCTTAACTTTCATTCAATATTATAGTATTGATTAAAAATGTATATTTAAGTAGCTTTTCGCTGTCCACTATTGGACATAGGCCTCTTCTAAACTGAGTGGATAGGGCTGTCACCACGACGCCTGGTAAGCGGTTTAGCGATCGCAGTAAGTTGTTACATATTTCTCGGGAGAGAGCTAATGCCCTCTGAGTACCTTACCTGATCTTTACAACTCCCATGGATGAGAAAGGGATGTTAACAATATTTTCTCTTCTAATATTTATGCGAGTATTACACATTGAAATAAAACTGCTCTTAAGGATTCTATCACATTTTACATATAGAATAATTTTCTTTTTGTACTAAATTTGTATTAACCCTAGATCACTAACGGTTCGTCCAATGGACTACGGATACTTTGCACTTTTGCAATTTCGATACGTACCCGTTACCCGCCGCCTCGCTCTCTTTTAATACCTTCTTAAATAGTGAAATAAGTCACATGTGAGCAATAATTACGGATGTGCGATAATTAGTTTGGGACATCTCGCCTTACCGTCGCCTGACGGATGAAAGGTTAGTAATTATGTAACTTTTTATTCAAGTTATGTAAGTCCTAATTTCAATATTGATGACATTACTTTTATAAATAAATAATTCATTTTATTATTTATTTAAATAGAAATTACTGTTAATAAATTTGTGTACAAGTTTTCCACGAAAATTTATTTTTTTTACATTTTACAGTTGAATTCATAGTTTAGATTTTTTATTGTGTTGATTATATTTTTTTACATTTAGATGAATTTGATGATGATGATTGGAGGCATGTGAAGAAAATTGCAATGGTTAGCTCAATCGGATACAGAATCATTATCTGGCGATCAATTTCATCAATATTCAGATTCTAAGGAAGAGAACGATGTTGAAACAGAAAAACACGCCGATCCTGATGAAAGTGATGAAAATGTTACAGTCTCTACTGACGATGAACGCTTTTATCACAATCGAATATTAGTTGTTGATATCAAACGAGATTCGAAATTGTAAAAAACCCTTAAAACGAAGAGCTTTTGTATTGGAAATGGCAGATGCACTCATGAAACCTTGGCTTCGTGAGCGGTATAACACAGTTAGTTTGCAGCGTAATTTGAAACATTTTTTCTGCGAGATTTTGCAAATTGAAGATTGACAAGAAAGCAATAGCTAAGAACTACTAAAAAACCGAAAAAAATGCCGCTATTACTCTTCCAAAAAATGTCGTATGACGAAATACTTCTCCAAGGGCTGTAAGAAAGCTGTTTGTGGCCAACACACTATTTCTATATGCAGTAGCTGTACCGATTAAATTTATAACAACAATATTGTAATTATTCAATGGTCTGATAAATATAACTGCCATGTAAGCTATTTTGTTCTTCTTCTTATGTATTGGCAATCAGCTACATATACGAGCTATTGGTGCCAGTGTCAAGTTATAAATATTTTCACGTTTTTAGTCTTTCAAGTCAGTCGTTGTCTAAGTCAGATTGTCACCATTAACAGTGCAATGGCTACACTATTAATGGTATCTTGTGGGAATTTTGATGGAAAACGAAAACGTTGTAAAGTACTTTTATATGATATTCACTACATCCCAGTATTTCCGCACATCACATTACATAAAATGCCATCAAAATTATCTAATATAACACGTTAAAACACTAAGATATCGAATATAATACAAGAGCACCACATGACGTTTTCAAATTCCCGTCAAAAGTCAGCTATTTTGTTATGAAAAATAAACATGAATAATGAAATATTGACATTTTGTTTCGTAGTCTAACAGACGAAAGGTTAGTTATACTGTTACTCAAAAATAAAATTAGTGAGCTAGGGTTAAAATGTGGGTCCAACTTTTAATAACTGATACTGTAGCGGGTAGATATAAATTTCTGTAATAATTATGACTTTTGGACGTAAGACACCTTAGTCGTCCCGTGACCATGATCACTGTAAAGTGTTCGAAACGTCGGGAAATTAAAAATCAAATACAAACGCGATAGAATCTGTAAAAGTAGTTTTATTTCAACAATATTTTTATCAGGTCGCCACATTATGAATGTTTAATATTGGAATATCCAGACGACATAATTATGAATATATCGATCTTTTATGTTGAGTACTCCATACAAAATAGTTCTTAGCACCATCTACAAATATTAAGTTACAAATCTGAGTGACAATTGAATTCGTTATTTGTATAATTGAAAATCAATACGTCTATTAAAAAAAAAAAGAACCACAATATTCGGCATGAAACATGGCTAATTGGACCCTTACTCTATCATCCACAAATATGTACATAATAAATTTGTTTAATATAATATCCTTGTACGGTATGCACAGCCTGCAGTGGACTGTATGAGGTAAGTTTACTGAACTAGGTGAGGAACTGATATTATCCTATCCCTGCAAGCCGCGAAGAAGTAATTAAAAAATACTCCACCAACCTTTCATCCACTTTCGCCGAGGGCAGTAGTGTCGTCGCAGTAGGCTCGCCAAACCGCGCAGTCAGCTTCACTATATTCTATACAACTATGCAGTTCACAGCACCACAAAACACTATTATGGTGGTTCCAACAGTTCCGTTAAACAATGTCCTACCAAGGATTAAGCAGGTGCGGCGATTACGAATACACCGAGTGGCACAACCGCCTGGCGGACCGAGTTGTCTCAAATCTTCTACTCAACTGTCATAACGACGGTTGCAGAATCGAAGTTGTGAAGTTTCTCCAAATACCCTCCACATAACTTGCAAGGACCGAACATACCCCTCACCGAATTCAACATGATGAATTCCCCATTCTAAATTAAAAAGCAAGTAAGGGATATACAATCCACTAACCTATGTAAACAAAACACATAGAATAAATAAACCTTTAGTGAGGTATATTTTTGAAAAAAAAGAATAATAATAATTAATTAATCTAGATAAACAATAAAATTTAACCTAAGAAAAAAATAAAAGGTAATTAATTTGCATACGGTAATGGACAAATTTTATTCACCGGTCTCTTAATTAGACCATTTTTAGTTCTCAAAGTAACTACACGAATAATGCCATCAACGCCCTCGTGTGTTGTTTCAATTCTACCAAGAGGCCACTGCAATGGGCGCGTCAAATTTGATTTCAGTAAAACTAAATCACCAATCTTTACGTTAGGAGGTGAGGCAAACCACTTCTCTCTTTGTTGCAGAGTATGAAGATAGTCATTTGACCAGCGCTTCCAAAATAACTGTGATATTTTTTGAATTGACTGCCAACGAGATAATCTATGTTGAGGAACGTCCTCATAATTATATTCAGGCACAGCCACTAAGCTTTGTCCTATCAGGAAATGACCAGCAGTTAATACATCGAACTCGTTTGGGTTTTCAGATAGTGTACATAAAGGGCGTGAGTTTAATACAGCCTCTATTCTGCAGAACACAGTTGACAACTCTTCCAGAGTGAGACTTCTATCACCTACAATACGTTGTAAAATGTGTTTCGTACTTTTTATCCCGGCTTCCCAAAGTCCACCCATGGAAGCTGCGTTAGGAGGATTTGTCCTCCACTCTACTTGCCGCGCGGTTAATCCTACGAGTACCTCGTCATGAATCTTATTACCATTTAAAAATCTAAGTACCTCCTTGAGATGCTTGGCTGCCGATACATAATTCGTCCCGCAATCGGAATATAAACAAGTACTTAATCCGCGACGGGCTACGAAACGGTCATATGCAGCTAGAAAACATTCAGCTGATAAATCAGTTAACACCTCGCAGTGTACTGCTTTTGTTGAAAAACATACAAATAGGCATAGATAAGCCTTGTATATTTTTGCGTTACGACGTGTACTTTCTTTTACAAGGAATGGACCACCTATATCTGTACCTACATGGCTGAATACCTTATCAACCTTAAGTCGGGACATGGGCAACGTACCCATTTGAGGTTGTAATGCAGTAGGTCGGCATTTAAAACACACCTTACACTTTGTCAGTACCGATCGAATGATGCTACGAGCACCAACGAGCCAATAGTTTTGACACATTAGACCTTGTAATGTACGAGGCCCTACGTGTAGGTATTTTACGTGCAAATATTCGATTAATAATTTACTTGTATGGCATTTTGGTAGCAAAACCGGGTGCTTCGTATTGTACGGAAGGTCAGATTGTGAGATACGACCCCCCACCCTGAGGACTTTATTTTCAACGAAGGGTGATAGTTTACGTAAAGAGGCTACAAACTTACCCTTTTCTAACGCTACTATTTCAGATTCAAAGTGATTTTGTTGAATAATTCTAATAATTGAATCATGACCTTTGCGCAACTCAAGGGTCGTTAGAGGGCCTAAAGACCGATTTGAAATTTTACACTGAAGATTTATAATAAATCTATGACACCATGAAATAATACGCTGTAATTTATTAAAAGAAGAACACTTATTAAATATTTCTTCAAGGTCATTTTTAATTTCAACCTTTAGAGAAGAATTAAAACTAAATGTTGCACTATTTGATTTAAGTTCGGGAATCTTGAAGTTATGATTTAATAAATATGGTTTTATAGGCCACTTTTGTTGGTTATCATATAGCCAATCGGGGCCGTGAATCCACTCTGTAGCTCTTTCCACGAAGTGAGCAGGCAACGTTCCACGTGAACATATGTCTGCAGCGTTATTTTCGCCCTTCACGTGATACCAACAACTAGGTGGTACTGCGGCAATAATGCGACTAACACGGTTAGCCACAAAAGTTTTTAACGTGTATGGTTGTGTATGTATCCAAGCCAAAACATTTTTCGAATCGCTGAGCGCAAATATAGAAACAGATAAATTATTATCGCTTAAGTTTTGTACGACAAAACTTACAACCTTCGATAGCAGCACGGCTGCTTCGAGTTCGAGTCTAGGTATAGACAAGAGTGGGTTTAACGGCGCAACCTTTGACTTACTAGTCAGCAGTCGAACCTTCACTTCACCTATATTGTTTATACTACGTATATATAAGCACGTTGCGTATCCACGGGATGACGCATCGCAAAATGCTATTAATTGTATTTCACTAAAATTAGGTATTAAGATGTGACGCTCAAAACGCAATTCACTCAAAAGTGGTAGATCGGAGATGAATCGATTCCACTGTGAGCACGGCTCAGGTGGTAGTTGCTCATCCCATGCGACTCCCATCTTCCAGAGATCTTGCATGATACACTTTGCGACAAACGTACATGGTGAAATAATACCTACAGGATCGAATATGCTCGCCAGTAGTTTTAAAACTGATCGTTTGGTCTGTTTATTATCAGTCATGTTATAGGAAAACGCAAAACTGTCACAGGCAGGTAACCATGTCAACCCTAACACCTTAAGGGAGGATGATAACGTATCATCTTGAAAATCGATGGTTACAACTTGATTTGACTGCATATGAGTAAGTAACTCGGGACAGTTGCTAGCCCATTTTCTTAAATCAAAGCCACCACTTTTAAGAAGTGTCAGCAAATCATCCTGCAACGTGCAGGCCTGTTCTAATGATGGGCAGGACCATAATACGTCATCAACGTAGAAGCCTTGTTTGAGCACCTTTGCAGCCTCTGTACGCGGACGTTCAGCATGAGTGAGCTCATCCTCAGCTAGCTGATGCAGCGTGCGCACAGCTATGTAAGGTGCACTACGGAGACCGTAGGTATTCGTTCGAAGTTCGAAGACGCGAACTGGCTCCGTTGGAGATTCTCGCCAAAGAATGTGCTGGTACTTCCTATCAGCAGGATCAATCAGAACAGCCCGATACATCTTTGACACATCAGCAGTGAAACAAACTTTATATAACCGAAAGCGAATTATAATCTTTAGTAAGTCTGGATGTAGTTTTCTGCCTGTCAAGAGTGCATCGTTAATTGAAATACCATTCTTAGGTTGTGCGGAACCGTCGTAAACAACGCGCAGAGGTGTACTTACGGACGATGGACGCAGAACACAATGGTGCGGTATATAATATCCTGACTGCTCAGGACCTTGATATAACTCCATGTGTCCAAGAGATTCATACTCTCGCATGAAGTCAACATAAGACTTATGAAGGTCTGGCGATCGCGCCAGGCGGCGCTCGACCTGTTTAAGCCTTGTTATAGCCACATCATAAGAATCACCAATAGGTGCATGGTGTGGGTTTAATAAAATGGGAGAAACATAACGACCATTTTCATCACGACAGTGTTTTTCTGTGTACATTTTTTCGGCTAACTCCTCCATAGGATCCGTTGGAACTTCACACGGTAAAGATTCCAACTCCCAAAACCGTTTAAGTGTATCATTTAAATAATTATTTTCAATTGTGTACGACACAAATGACGTTGCACACGGTACAACATCGAGACTGTTAGAGCAATTTTTTAACCCTAGTCTCCCAGTTATGACGTAACCAAATATGCTCCCCAATGCCACTGGTACATCTTTATTTATTATAAATTTTGTCCCGTCATAAATATAGGGAAACACTTCACCCGATAAAATAATGTCAATCGGGGACGTTGTATAAAAATACGGATCAGCTAATTGTAAATCTTTATACTTAGTAATCAACTTATCGGGAATAAGTACGTTTGGCAAATCGGATGTAATTTTAGGTAAAATTACAGCATCAATGTTAAACACCGGCGTGTTATTGTAGCGCGGCTGAATAACACACGAAGCCATTCCATAATTTTTTACATATTCGCCACCTAGTCCGAAGATATTATATGGACATTTATTAGCTGATAATCCTAACCGTTGAAAACAATCTAACGTAATAAAATTACTTTGCGCCCCAGAGTCAATTAATACGCGCACGGGCTGATAATTATTAAACGCGTTCAAAACATTCACAACAGCTGTTCCCAAGATAACTGTACAGTTAGAAGTATGCGTAGACGTCAGATGACACACCGTACTGATAATTGATTGTTCGTCTCCCTTGCACGGCGCAGGAGCGGTCTCAGTCGAAATCAGCTGATTCGAACACGGTTTGTTATTATCTATCGCGCTAACTTCACGATGTAACAGAACATGATGCGGTAAATTACAGATTAAACATTTAAAATTACTTTTACACGCCTTAACGGTATGATTTGATTTTAAACAATTATGACATAATTTTAATTCATTCGCACGGCGAATACGTTGCTCATTAGACAATTTACGAAATTGTTCACAACGGAAAATCATATGATTACTATCACAATGTACACATAAACCCTTTAACCCAGAGCGTGTAGAAGATAGCGAATGCTTTTTTGTATCCTTTTGTCGCGAATCATTTTGTTGATATTTATTAGAATACACATTAGAATATGACGCAGAATGATCTAGAACTTTTATTTGATTATGTATAAATAATGCTAATTCATCGAAGGTAGGAATGGAATTTTGATCTAATTTTTGTTCAAAATGTTTTCGAGTTTGTGGATCTAATGCCCTTAACGCAATATGACACATTACATAACTGCTTAAATCTTTAATATTAAGTGCCTGTATTGCCTTATACGAATGTTCGAAGTTCTCAATAAACATGTTCAAATCAGCAGACGATTCCTTGCGTAACGGTGAAAAGTTTAACATTTTATCTAGGTACCTACCAACTAACAATCTATTGTCTCGATATTTATCAATTAAACTCTGCCAGACGAGATCGTAGTTATTGGCGGATATCGGTACACTTTTAACCATATTTAATGCAGAACCTTTCGTGCAAGACAATAGATAATGAAATTTATCAATTTTTGGAATGTGCGGCTGATCATGTACTAACGAGCAAAATGTTTCATAAAATGTATTAAAATTCTCAATATCCGAATTAAATGTAAATAATTCAAGTTTAGGCAGGCGAGGGCGGGACTCCATGGTAACCAAGCGATTCTCACCGTTATTGCCGATGCGTGCCGAGCTATATTTCGAAGCACATAATTTCACTCGAAAATATAGTTCATCAAAACTTTGTAACTCTTGACTTCTAAGTATTGACTCAGAATCAACTAAAAGTTCTTGTTCGAATATATCGAATATTATTTTTTCGAATGAACTACGTAGGTCACTAATTTCAGAGACGTGCAATAAAAACAATTCTTTCGTATCAGAATTCGATAAATCGTGGGACATATCATATACCTTTTGCATTTGTGAAAACAAGAGTTGTTTTCGTTGAATTAACACGGTTAATTCTTTGGGTAATGGATTTTTCTTATCACTAGAAGTTTTTGCTTTAGGTGCCGCCATCTTGTGAAACAACACACGTAGCCCAATGAAATTATAAAATTAATAATATATTACTTTCACTAATACTTGTTACCTATACAATTTAATTATATAACACTTAGCTGAATAATTGTACGACAAAAATAATTTATGTGTTTTGTTTATATTGTATACTTCGTATAGTGGAGAAAAGTAAAGTACATAAGATATGTATAGAACGTCTACACAATGAAATTATAATTTCATTAAATAATGGGGAATAAGAAGTAATTGGCACGGCCAATATAAATAAATTATATGCTAAGAACGTCTTAACATATATGATATTTATTGGGAGGTATTCTAACACGGTTAGAAATAACGGTACAGAACGTCTGTACTGTCTAAATACCTGGGAATTACGAATTCCTAGGTGAGGTATGAGACCTTAGGAGCGGTATCCTGGGTCGAAGTGACCAAAAAAAGACTGTACGGTATGCACAGCCTGCAGTGGACTGTATGAGGTAAGTTTACTGAACTAGGTGAGGAACTGATATTATCCTATCCCTGCAAGCCGCGAAGAAGTAATTAAAAAATACTCCACCAACCTTTCATCCACTTTCGCCGAGGGCAGTAGTGTCGTCGCAGTAGGCTCGCCAAACCGCGCAGTCAGCTTCACTATATTCTATACAACTATGCAGTTCACAGCACCACAAAACACTATTATGGTGGTTCCAACAGTTCCGTTAAACAATGTCCTACCAAGGATTAAGCAGGTGCGGCGATTACGAATACACCGAGTGGCACAACCGCCTGGCGGACCGAGTTGTCTCAAATCTTCTACTCAACTGTCATAACGACGGTTGCAGAATCGAAGTTGTGAAGTTTCTCCAAATACCCTCCACATAACTTGCAAGGACCGAACAATCCTATTGCCCGTTTAAGGGAGAATTCAGGTTATGTTAAAATCTGAATGTAGCAGATGGTTGGTGCTATATATATGTGAGTTATGGAATGCGACCCTAATAGTTAATACTCGTAATTATTACCTTGGGTCACATTCTATTGAGGTATAGTTATATTCAATGATATGAATCAGTGATTACATATTCAAATTCTGTTCTGTAATGATACGTCTGGTTTCTCAGTCGACATGGTTGATATTAATAACGATTTTATACAATATAAGCCACCTCCGTTGTGGTTGAAGAGTTGATAATAAAATTTGTTACCAACCCATCGTCTCAGAGTCACATATCGTCATATCAGTAGGAGAATGGATTGTAACACTTTCCTGGAAAATATTTATACCAAATGTGATCACCAACCAGTTTGGCAAGTGTAGCGATTATGAAATTATTCTCCCCACGCAAAGATAACTGTGTTTAGAAAAATATTTTAATAAGTTTAAGTTTATTTTGTTAAGAATGGATACTAAATTTTAATTGATATATAAGGAGCGAACTTGGTCATGAGGCGGCTTAGTTAAGAAGGTGATTGATAATTATAGACGAAAGAACCACCTAATCCATAATATTTGAGTTATGAATATCCTATTTTTAAATATCCTACATTATTCCAATATTAAAAAACAGGAGTTGAAACTTTGTTTGAACTCTTTTCAGCTGTAACCGATTTTCCTCTAATAAAATAAGAAGAGTAGGAGAAATATAAATAGTACAAACATGTTCCACACATTTACTTGCATTTTTTATTAATATATATTGAATATCTATCTGCGGAAGCTATATTTAAGTGGTAGTATGATACCATTTAACTAGTACTCCATAAAGTACCGAGATTCAAACCCAATTGAAGGCACCTCTGATATGACTTCAAAAAGTTATTCTTGTCAGAGTGATTAAACCTAAATTACTAATTATCAGAGAAAACTAACAGAAAGTAAACTGCATGTCTACGATTTCTTAAAATATTTTTTTTAAGGATCTTTGATATTTGCAACATTCGGTATAACCACTGGTCCGGGTTGTCTTGAATACGTATGATAGTCAATTCTCCGTGTGGTGACGGAGTAAGAACACTATTCACCACCCTATATCTTATCCGTGGATGATCGTACGAGACGACTAAGGGATATAAAACGCATATAACATCTATTCGAGAGAAGGAAAACTCGAGGCAAAACCCTATACCAACACGTTTGACCAGCGTGGTATAGTAGGTTAATTTCCCTTCCATTACGGAGGAGGCTCGAGCCCAACAGTGGGACATATATGGGCTGTGAAGATGATGATGATGATCGTCAATTAAGTCAGTATCTCTAAATATGTCACGGATTTATGCCATAGAGACATAACCTATCACATTATCCCTTTCGGTTATTTGAACGAGTCACCGGAACCTGCTTGTAGACTTCAAAGATCTGATAAACTTAGAATCCCTATGCTTTTGTAGTCGACTCTTAGTTATAACTACATAAATATTGATAGTTTTCCGAAAAAAGCCTTTACATTTAGTATTTATCATATTTGTAGCAGGTAAATTTGATTTATTCCTTGGAACACTATTATCTCGAGAACTTTCCATTCCAAAAATGGTCACATTGGGTAAATCACTTTAGCTTACACGCCGAGGTTGCGTAAAGTCTAAAAACCTTTTTTCATGTAAATTTAATAATACATTGGGGTTTCTATTGGCTTTTTCTTTCCAAACCTTTCATATTGCTGTACACGAGTTTCGACGCTAATAAGAGTGACACTAGTATTATCATTTTTTGGAAGTGATTATGTTCATCAAACCACTTGGAGCAGTGGCATAGGCGGTATATATTTCCTTAACCTGTCATACTATCCTTTTATCACGTTTCTGGTAGGCCTCTAATAGACCAGAATATCTAGATGAATTGACGACACCGGTGGGTAAGATACCTTATACATACATACATATCATCACGCCATATCCCTTGCAGGGTAGGCAGAGAGAACAGAGTGCTAGAGAACTCAATCCTTGCATACTTCACTCGCTTCCTCAACATTCATAATTCTCTTCATACACGCTCGCCGGTTTCGGAGACTCTTGACTCCACTTTCCATCAGTACGTGACCAATCTGGTCTAGATAGGTGAGTCTCAATCTCCCCGGTACCTACATCCTTCCCTATGATACGATATAGATATAGATACCTTATGATAACATATTATAATCTTCATCCTAATATGTTTAAGTTTTTTTTCATCAGTATAGCCTCGTTAAGATTACCATCCCATACTTGCCCATATGTACCCACTACTAGGTGGACTAACAACATCTAAAAAGTAATAAGGAGCCTTTGTATGCAGGTGGTACAGGGGCATTCTGAATGGCATTATCGTGGTGAGATCTATGTCCAACAGTAGACATGTAAAGGCTAATGGATGGATGGATTGACTTTCGCGCAAGAGCTGGGCTTATTTTAATCAATGCTCTAGGCAAAGTATTAGATAGTTTATGTCATGTGTTACAACCAGTTAAATATACAATTAGTCACCGCCTCTTATTTCCAATGGAAGCTATAATAATTAATTGATTACTGAAGTATTATTGAGTAAGAACATTCTTCTGGAAATCTTGTAACATCAACCGCGAGTGTCTAACCACCTACCAAGTATGGTGATAGGACATCATTCACTTTTGAGAAACTTTTTCTAATAGGAGACGTTGAAAACTTATGTATGCATAGATGAACATTATAAATATTTTTAAACTGCTTGAAAATATCTTTGTGTAATTAATTGTGAATTGATATGTGAAAAAAATATTATTATTAAAAATAATAAAATTTGACTGAAATAATTATTTTATAATATAATTAATTAATTTTGAAATTAATGAAGAAATTAATTGTATATCTAAGACAATTTCGCTTGAAATAATTGTAGCTGCTGATTAAAACAATTGACAAAAGTACTCATCAATATAAATATAATCATACTTATAGGTGCTATATTTTTTAAACATGGAAAGAAATGCAGCGGCACCTCGCTTTGGAAAATCAGCGTGTACCGTATATATAGAGTCTTTAACCAACGTCTGCTGGAATTGTAAACGTTATAAGTATCAATACCATGGAAATTGGATTGAACACTCTAAGCACATATCTATTACAAACGATATTTGATACATAAATATTCAAAACCAGTCTTCGCGTGCATTTTTTTTTTTTTTTTTTTTTTTAAAAACACCACCCTGCACTAAGGAAATAAACCTTGTATAGCGGGGGACTTTACAAACACGCAATTAACGCGGACAAATTACACCCAGACTCAGAACAACACTTTGTGGATCACACAAAGTATTGTCCCGTGTGGGAATCGAACCCACGGCACTGGCACGGAAGGTCGGTATCTTAACCACTACGCCATCTGTGCAGTCGTCGCATTATATATTATGAGTCAAAATATTAACCATAAATAACAGTTTTTAAGATTCGCTCTAAAGCTAAACATATAATTAAAAAACAGTTATCAGTGTGATGACGGAGTAAGAATACAATTCAACACCCCCTATCTTACCCGTGGGTGATCGTAACAAATGATTAAGAGATATAAAACGCATATAACATCTATGCAAGAAAGGGATTACTTGAAACAAAACTCTATACCAACACGTCTGACCAGCGTGGTTTAGTAGGTTAATTTCCTTCCGTTACGGAGGATGCTCGAGCTCAACAGTGGGACATCTATGAGCATGAAAACGTGTGGTAGAACATAGTCATCTACATTTTACCACACGTTTTCATCGTCATCATCATCTCATCGTCATATTCATCATACTTTGATGGAATAATTCACTCCTTAGTGCGTGGTGTTTATTTTAAATATATGATTTCTTTCTCAAATTTTATTTTATTCAAAAATACGAGAGCTACACTCGCCTAGGGAGCAAATTTGATTATCTTGACAATCCAAGGTCTATCACCGCTTTTTATGTTAATTTACCTCAGCCAATAAAACTTGAGCGATTGGTTTCGTTAACGAGAGTTAGTATAACAAGATATTTCAGAGATTTGGGACCCCACTTTTATTATCGTAGAGGCTCTGATGAATTGACAGTCAAACCAAAATTATTAGGTTTACGTAGGTATACGTAATTTCTATCCATTAACCTTTCAACATCCAATCTCAAATAAAGGCCTCCCTAAGAAGGAGATAATGCTACAATCCTTGACGACCGTAATTAGTTATATAATTTTCAGCGAAACGTGTGGTTACGACACCTACAGTAAAGTAATTTATGACAAGTTGCATTTTATATAGGATTTTTATGCTGCTTATAGTGGCAGACGAGCAAGTAGCACATCTGGACCTGCTACCCTTGGACCATCGCAATACCAGGAGTATAGCTATGCCACCAACTAAAACTCACCCAAGTTGTGCTGTCTATTCTCTCGCTCACTAAACAAAGCGTAACAGCGCCTTGTCACTGCTCGTCAATCGTAACAGCACCCTACCGCTGCTCTAACGTCGATTTTCTGCGAGAGTGTGGTACTACCGCTGACGGAATGACCTGTGGCTGTAGACAGAAAATTCTCAATAAAAAAAGCGGGCCGTTGCCTTTATTTTGAGAGATCCAAGGGTACAATAAATTCTGCCTATTTCAATGGAAAAAAGGCATGAGATAGATAAAAGACACATAACAGATACATCTTATAAAAACCCGATAACGAGCGAAAAATAATTGTCATAAATGGGATTCGAACCCACACCTATTGGAAATCCGTTCCAATCGTGCTGCCACTTACACTACCGTGAACTATTGTAGGACATTCAATTCTCGCATCGTATTATATTTTCGTCTTTTAAGTAGATGTGTGCCATCTACCCGATATTGTTTACACATCGTACAGACTTAATACTCAAACTTTGCAGTTAGAATTGTATTAAACGATGACACAACCCTGTTATTCAAATTACTAAAATTTAGCATTTAATATGCTTAATTATTTAATAAAACTCGATTACGAGTGAAAAATCTTACTTGAACTTTATTATAATATTAATATAATATTACATAAATACCATCACGCCATGTCCCTTGCAGGGTAGGCAGAGAGAACAGAGTGCCAGAGAACTCTATCCTTGCATACTTCACTCGCTTCCTTAATATTCATAATCCTCTTCATACACGCTCGCCGGTTTCGGAGACTCTTGACTCCACCTTCCTTCAGTACATGACCGATCTGGTCTAGGTAGGTTAGTCTCGGTCTCCCCCGGTACCTACATCCTTCCACTTTCGCATTGTATATCTTCTTAACCAGACGTTTGTTCAGCATTCTTTCCACATGTCCGAACCATCGGAGCATTCCCTTTCGCATCTTTACATCAATACTCTCTTTCATACCTACTCGCTCTCTTACGTCGCCGTTACGAATGTGATCGATCCGCTTAACTCCACAGATTTTCCGTAGAGATCGCATTTCGATCGCATTAATTTTTCTTTCATACCCTTTTATGCATACCCAACTCTTGCGTTCATACAGTAATGTTGGGACAAGCACTGGGTTATGTATTGCTACACGTGCCTTCTGGCTGAGGTGGTGGCTACCGAGAAGTTGCTCCAACGCTCCGTTCACTCTATTTCCTGCATTCACTCTATATCAGTGGTGTACCTTCCATCTCGGCTAAATCCACATCCAAGATATACAAATTCATCCACTTGCTCCAGTACATCATTACCTTTTGTTACTTTTACATCTGTTCTGGCTTCATCTCTTTCAAAGACCATTATTTTGGTTTTGCTCACATTCATGCGTACACCCCTTTATATATATCCCCTTTATATTTAATATAATATTGATTCAATAAAGTCTTGTTTTATTACTTATGTGTTAATTATAACCTTAGGTATATATAATGCTAGATATTTATTTTATTCAGTTTCTGAATGCAAATGAGATAAAGGTTTGACCCGAATAACTTATGTGAAATTTTATTTCGTATGCATTTACATTGTATTTAAAATTTCATTTTAAATATAATTTACATTGAAAATATGTAAAGAACAAAACTACAAAGGGAATGTATAACAATATAAATCGTATTTTATTATTGTGAAACGCCAGCGTAAATCCGTTTTATATAACTCATCATCATTCTCCTACTCTTATCCCAATTATTTGGGGTCGATAAAGTATGTATACTTCTTTCTTAGTACATATTGTGAAAGTTATTGGCAATAGTTTTATGACCAGCCGCCTGCCAGACATCAACCCTCTTTGGGAATGTAATTGTTGACCAAACGACATCAGATGGAGTTAGGTTAGGTTATAAGGCTAAGTCATCTTTTACGACATCCACGAGCAAAGTAAGGGTTGGTAGTATTCGTAGCCGCTACCACACAGCAATCGTTTTATATAACTATGCAATTGTTTTGTAGGTATGTACGTCGGTAAATAACGTTTAAATGACTACACAGATTTTAATAAAATTCATGAGTATTTAATTCTTCAAATAAAAGGCCTTTTTGTGTCTTTTTTTAGAATTTATGCGGATTAAAACACCTAAATCCCAAAGCTATCTACATCAACTACCAATTTTTTTCAAAATAAAAAGAATCTCGTAAATAACTGGACCATTATAACATTCAGATAAGTTGATTAATATTTTTTTAAGATATATATATTTTTTGTAATCACGTTTGTTACATCTGCTGTTATACTATAATATATATTTAAAAGATGAATTAATATATCAAAGTATAAAAGTAACAGCATTTGTCAAAGTACTTATGCAAATGCATGAACTTTGTTTATAGCAGAATCAAGTCACAGTTGAAGCACCTAAAACTTATGCAGTTTCTAGATATTAACAATTCAGATCACGTCTAGTCGGAACCGCTAGAGAGAATAAAACTTGACCAGTGTCTGTAATCTAGATCCAGTGCAATGCAAATGCATTTCAATTTATTATTCATTAAGATCTCTTATGAGAAATTCTACGTTTGAACAACCTTGTAGATGTAAGTAAATTCTTCTTAATTTTATTAGTATCAACCGTATTGAGGTTAGTTTTTAGTAAACTGTCACTATTTTTATTACTAGTGCTTTCGATAGAATATCATTTTTATTTGAAAAGACCTCCTCCATCTAGCATTCTTAAACTATCACAAATATGGGAGCTTTCTCGAGTCCTCATTTTACTATAACAATATTTTCACAAATATCTTTTCTTATTGAAAATGTTAACACTACGTCATAATAATATGAAAAAAAGAAAGAAGTAAGAAACAAATATTTTGTCCTCGTTAAAAAACTAATGAAAATAAACAGAACTAAATAAAATAACTTCTGGTATAAAGTAATAAACGAGAAACAAAAAAGGCTATTGGTTCAGGTTTGGGTATTTTTTTTTTAAAATAGCGCTGATATTCTGCCAACACCTGGCAATATGATAACATAATAATATGACATCACACGTTATAAGTGTTATCTCTGCGAATAAGGGTGTTGGATTAACAGAAGTATAATTGACATAGAATTATTAAACTCTTATTAGTCCCAGTATTATTACTATTCTCACAAACACGTAGTTAGTTTGCCTACATTATATTACTACTTTGTTACGTAACAGAGGCAGTTCATGTTCTAAATTTGACAATCAGTGATTTATATTTCGCTTCGTTAGAAACATTTTTTAAATAATCAACTGTTCACTGTACTTTTATGAAGCAGTAAAATTAATTGTAGTATTTACTATATGGTTTTCATGTTTAGCACTGTCTACCATAGTATAATTTAAGTGTTATAACTAAAAATTTTAACTAATAACATATATACTGAAACAGCTAACAAAAAATGCCGAAAAATTACTTTTGTCTTCATAAAACGCAAAATTGAGGTTATTTCGCTGTAGGAAAATATTGAGGGCATCCAATAATCCCCCAACAAAATCCTCTTCTAAATAAAGCACTGAAAGGGTGTTAGTCTCTCCGTCTATTCAGAGCCGTAAGCTGTATAAGTAATACTGTTTTATCATGCCCACTTATTTTTATTGATTCTCGTAGAAAAGGGAAAAGATTTCTTCACGTTTTATTAAAAAAAAAAATGTCTTTATATAGTCTTATTTTCCTATCTTACAGAACGTAAAAGATATTCTTTTTATTTTCTTTATTCAACATTTACAATAAATTTATATATTTTTTTAATATCCTAAATAATAAACGCAATTGGTATTATTTTTTGTGTTTTAGTAAATTAATACTACTACAATAATGTACACTCTAATTAATGGTAGAAGCGGATGCTATAACGAAGTAATATAAATGCGTAGTACGTTCAGTGAAGACGTAATAAATGTCCATCATCACCTCAGCTCATGTGTGTCCCACCATTGGGCGCGAGCCTCCTTTACACTAGGAGGGAAATTGACCAACTACATCACGCTGGTCAGACGTAGACGTATTATTATAGGGTTTTATTTCGAGTTTTCCTTCTCTTGCTTATATGTTCTATACATATTTTACCCCTTATTCGTCTTTTACGATCACCCACGGGTAAGATAGAGGCTGGTGAATTGTACCTATTCCTACTCCGTCACCACACGGAAAGTAATATATATTACCAGTTTTATATAATTTTGTCTTTAAATAAATTATAACATTCCATCTTATCAGCCTTCTCAGCCCAATATTTGGGTACATGTAAACTTAAAGCATACAATATGAATTTAGCAGATGTTAAAATAACCTATGGGTCATCAATATACAATATAAATTTAACTAATGTTAAAATTACTTTTTTTTTGCGGTGGACTATGGAGGTGGTTGCGCCATGTCAAATCGGTCCGGGGTGATGGAAGAGGCGGCGCGCAACCCCATAGACCCACCCTGCAAGCACCTATCTTCGCCGTGCGAGCGGGCCACCGGTACCCGATCTTGTCTTCGGTGGCCCGCCTGGCGGTTTACCTTCACGGATTCCTCTCGAGTCAATGCCCCGACGGCGAAAGCTGTCCTCACGCGGTAGCCTTACTTCGGGTGACCGGACAAGTCCCCGGTCTGATCACCCGATGCCTCGGCTAGGGCGACATCAGGCGCAGATATGTTAAAGTAACCCATGGGTAATCTATGTGTAACCTTTGGGTAACCTATGGGTATATAATAATTTCATATTCCATTAGTAATTTTCAATACATCAATCACTATTTTAACATACTATATACACTTCAAAAATATTTGTGTATAAAAATCAGCAATGAGATTATTCTTGGCTTCCGAGCCAATTTAAAAGTATTACGGTGCTGAGCTTCAATATTGGTTATTAATATTTTCTACTCATATTGTAAGGTTTAATAACGTCAAAATATTTGAAGAGATCACCTGTTTGTTCGTTACGTTGATTGGATTGTGTTGAATTTCAGGTTATAATAGTATTCGAATTTAAAAAATATCTTTTTTTTTGTTCTCATGTATGTTCAAATAATATTAATTGAAATAATGGTGTCTGATGTTTTCGCGAGTAATATACATCTATATAAATAAAAAATATCTGAAATGTATTTACATTTCAGCTATTTTTATTATTATTCTCTTTATTTAAACTTACACCTACCTAATACATTTCTAAATATAATATAAAAAAATAATATATTTAAAAATATAAAAAGCGTATTGACCCACCGACAGCGAATACAGGGACCAAGCCGCCGGTAGTTAGGGCTCCAAAGAGAGAAACTTTCTTACTATGCGTGCTGTGTCGAGTAACACCGCCTTCTGCATCAGACCCCCTATTCAACTACCAAACGCGAGCCTCTTTAGGTGTTGAGCGAGGCTCTTGGCTATTAGGCCATTGGTCGAAATTACTATCGGTACAACGATTGCTGTGTCTATATCCCACATGTTGACAATCTCGTGAGCTAAGTCTTGGTATTTTATTTGTTTATCTTTTTATTATTATTATTGTTATGCGCGTATATATTTATATACGCGCATAACTTTTGAATGGGTGCACTAAATTGCATAATTACTTTTTTTCGTGTTCGTTATTATTAGGACTAGAATTGTACAAATAAAATTTAAAAATCAATTAGATATTTTCTTTAAATCTCGTAATATGTAGAGTGTGTGAATGAGATAAAGACTGTGAGAGATTTTCAATATATTGATAGAACATTGACAGATTGACTTATCAATAAATGAGCTAGCAGTTTATAACCTCTTTAAAATATTGACAGTATTTTAATTGATTTTTGATTTAAATTCATTTAATATATATAAAACCTACGAAGCTTTTTTAAAACTTTAACATTTTAAATAAATATTCGAATGGGTCAGGCACGAGGAACAAAAATGTGGATATAAAGTTGCAAAGGCCCGGTACTGCAAGTAGTCACAATTACATTCACAGCTATATATCAATCACAGCTCATACCTTAAGATAACTGAAATAGCAGACCCAGGCAATCGTCTTTATACAAACAACTATATAGTATGGATGGATGACATAGGATAGCTTTCCCGTGCGACCGTGCTGGTTGTAGTTGCCTGTCTGTCTGTCTTGTAGCTTTACAGTGTTCATAGTCACGGAGGGAGTAAGGTGGCTCACGTCCAACAAGTCACGTTATAACAATCAATAATAATAGAACCAGTAAAAATAGTTTTATTTTAAATTAACTGAAATATTTTTGTTCATTCATTAATGTATAATTAAGAAAAGAAACAAAATATCAGTGTACCAAATTTCATTTAGATCAGTTCAGTAGTTTGGGCGTGAAAGAGCGACAGACAGACAGAGTTATTTTCGCATTTATAATATTAGTAAGTATTACCAGAAATAAATTTACCTAGTAATCATACATTTGTCATCAATACATATTCCAATTGTAATTTAATTTGATTGGGATTGTGGGTTTGAAAAGTTTATTATATCAAAATGTGCATGTGTTATTTCCTTGCTTGTACTTTAATTTCAGGGATATATTATTAAACTATATAAAAATGCACTTGAATTTTATACTTATTATTAAAAATACTTTTGTCATATAGAAAAAAAAATATCACCTAGTTTCCATTTATCATATACAGCTTAGAATTTTGAAAAACTTATGTGCCTCTAAAAATAAAAATAAGATTTAAGGACAAGTATCACAAATTGTTTATTTTTTTGCAAAGTTTTACCGATTCATGAAAAGGTTAAATACAACTTACTAACAGAAAATTACCTAAATAAAAAATTACAAATACCTATTACCCACTCGATAACCACACGTAGTGTCACAAAGGGAAAACTTGAAACACCAAGCTTTCAAAATTTGTATGGGAAACGTCTCTTGAAGTATAATATACCCCTATTAATTAATCAATTATCATTTACATTAAAAACCGAAATGAATAACAATAACTATAAAAATAAACTAAGACCACATTTTATTAATACTTTAAATAACTGAATAAATTTCGTAAAAAGAAAACATTAATTGAAACAACCTGTATTAACATTCCTTATCAATTAATACAAAAATTATTTTTTCAACTACCCTCTCTCTTTTGGTGCTTGCTGTTTTTATGCGGGCATTTTTATCTTAATTTTAAAACATTGTTGTATATTTTAATTTAATTATATATAATACAACGTATAAGACAACATAGGCTTCTGTCGTATTTATAAATATTGAATGACTTGTGTAACATTATTTTTAAATAAATAAATAAATAAAAAAGAAAAAAAAAGTATATGAAAACGCTTATGCTGTTAACCGTTGTAATAAAAAAATATTTGTTTTCATGGACTCCAGCAAAAATTCAGTACATTACACCATTATCTAGAATTATTAAATAGTTTTCTTTGTAATATAAGAACATCATTCTCCTACTCTTATCTCAATAATTTGGGGTCGATAAAATATGTACTCTTCTTTCATAGTACATATTGTCAAAGTTATTGGCAATAGTTTTACGATCGGCCGCATGCCAGACATCAACGCTCCTTGGGAATGTAATTGGTGACCAAATGGTATCAGATGGAGTTGGCCCAGGTCGTTATAAGGCTATTAGTTATCTTTTATGACATCCACGAGCAAAAGAAGGGTTGGTTGGTAGTATTCGTAGCCGCTACTACAGAGCTTTTTTTGTAATATAAGAACATTAATGAATATAAATATATATATTTTTTTTTTCCAAAAGGCACCAATGCGGTCGAAATGCGATCTCTACGGAAAATCTGTGGAGTTAGGCTGACCGACCGCATTCGCAACGACGACGTAAGAGAGCGAGTAGGTATGAAAGAGAGTATTGGTGTAAAGATGCGAAAGGGAATGCTTCGATGGTTCGGACATGTGGAAAGAATGCCGAACGAACGTCTGGTTAAGAAGATATACAATGCGAAAGTGGAAGGATGTAGGTACCGGGGGAGACCGAGACTCACCTACCTAGACCAGATTGGTCACGTGCTGAATGAAGATAGAGTCAAGAGTCTCCGAAACCGGCGAGCGTGTATGAAGAGAATTATGAATGTTGAAGAAGCGATTGAAGTATGCAAGGATAGAGTTCTCTGGCACTCTGTTCTCTCTGCCTACCCTGCAAGGGATATGGCGTGATGATATGTATGTATGTCTATACTAATTTCTTCTTCACTTTATATTCGGTTATACTGCGAAAACTACTGAAACGATTGGAATAATAGTTATACCATAAGATGCAGCGTGTTTCGGAGAAGGTTTTAGTATATGATCTGTTGTGATTACTTATCTGACAATAAGGACAGCGGGTGAGGGACAGCTGGTCCTAAATATTTTAATAAACACGTTATTTAAGTTTAATTAATACACGAGAGAAAATTAGGTAATTTTTAAATAAAAACATAAATGTCAAAATATTTTTCATCTTTACAGAGAATATTATATTACAAATAGACTCAGTATATTGCTATATATTGCATAATAACAAAAGCATCTTTCATAAATAATATATATGGATATAACAGTTATAAAGTACATTTTGTTCTACATGGGACATGGCGTGATGGTATGTATGTATGTATATTGCAAAATTAATGATTACAAAAATGCTTGAATTCTGTTTAAGTGATCCATCAAATTCAATAGGCAAGGCAATTATTTTGTATGATACTTGCAACAACATGTCTCAATTAATCAATCAAATTGAAATTTATTTGATGGATGGTCAATTCAAATAGGTATTTATATATAAACTTTTATTCTCTCCATAAAAACATTGTTTTTATCAACTTATATTTTGAACTTACTATTTCTCTCTTATTTATTTGTCTATTATAAACTTGTAGTATTACTTTAATGCCAAAAGGATTCCAAAAAATGGACTTGTTTTAACATTACATATGACCTTTTTTATTTTTGTTAAAATAATATTATAAAATACAACGTTCGAGCATCTTATTTTTTTTTATTTATTGCTAATGTGCTAGCTGTGCCTTAGTGGCTACGAAAACTACCAACCCCTACTTTGTTCGTGGATGTCGTAAAAGACGACTAAGAGCCTTATAACGACCCGGGCCAACTTCATCTGATGCCATTTGGTCAACAATTACATTTTCAAGGAGGGTTTAGGTCTGGTAGGCGGCTGGATACAAAACTGTTGCCAATAACTTCTACAATATGTACTATGTAAGAGTACATATTGTATCGACTCCAGGTAGTTGGGTAGTAGGAGAATTATGATGGCAAATGTGCAACAGCACACATGATGGTAAGTGATATTGCCGTTTATCTTTATTTTCACCTTTGCAATACCAGGGGCACTGCTAGAATGCTGACCAAGGCAAAGAACGTGCTCATTTTAGTCCTCGTCGAAAGAAGGACTTGTCACGGATCCTTCTTTGCAGTGAACCCACAAGCTTGTGTATTTGTGGAATTGAAATGCACTAGATTCCGTTTAGCCATTCCAGACCAGATAGCAATCTGAGCCCATTATAAAGTTACGTTATCATCTCACAAAAGATTTTAGTCTGACTTATACTATGGATGGCTATACTAGCTCAGAGTTATATATATTTTTTTGTTATCGCAGTGGAAACGCATTTACGCGCTGTCCCCTATCGGTGACAGACAGAGTTGGGAGTGTGGGACTCACCGACTAGCTGAAGCCCGACCGGAATTCCCACAAAAACCACAAGGCCCCTTCCGCGCTTTTACGGTGCGCCAGAGATATCGTCTACTAACATGCAATCCGCGGCACCCCAACGCTTGGCCTTCTGGCCACGTCCTATCGTCCCTCAAGGCGGTGGGAGAAGGTGCGCATAACAGCACCTCCTCCCCGGTCACCGGAGGCGGGGCGAGGCAGCGGTCGTAAGCGCCTCGCGTTGCCGCTCCACGGCCTCCTTCATTTTTATGATGGTATTTGTAGCTGCTACTACACAGCGATAATTTGGTTACTTTTCTTATTTGATTATGTGTTATACCCAAGAGAAAATAAGAAGTAAATTTTTCATTACTTAGGCAATTATTATTGCCTAAAAACCACTACAAAAGTTGGAGAGACATGACTTATAGTCATGAAACATGACTTATAGTCAAATTCGTTTATAATTAATCCAAATAAAATCTCAATCAATCCTTGCGTATCCAAGGGAATTATAAATGAGTAAGTAGCGATTGTAAAACTTAACCTAAGCAAGATTGAACAGTATATAATGTTTTTATCTATCACTAGCTTCTGCCCGCGGCTTCGCCCACGTAAAAGGTTACTATCCTAAGGTTTTTCATACCCTATTTTTATTGTAAGGGTAATATTTTTTTTAACGAAATTTTAATGTCTTATTTTTATTTATATCTAATCAATAGCCTAAAAATAAGGGTCAAGCTTCTGGCTTTAAAAATGACGATAATTCCTTACAACGTTTCATCCCTCTTTACAACCTTTTTTTGCATTAAAAAGTAGGCTATGGTCCTTTGTCAGGTTCTAGACTATCTGTGTACCAAATTTCATTTAGATCCAATCAGTAGTTTTGGCATGCAAGAGCGACAGACAGACAGAGTTACTTTCGCATTTATAATATTAGTAATGATCATTATCATCGTCATCTCAGCTTATATATGAGCCCACTGTTGGGCTCGAACCTCATTCGTAATCGGCGGGAAATTGTCCTACTATACCATGTCGTTTGTCTTCTCTTGGATAGATATTATATGCGATTTATATTCCTTAGTGATCAGGTAAGATAAGGTGGTGAATTGTATTCTTACTCTATCACCATACGAAAAAAAAACTACACGGGTTTTTTCTACTTGTGTGTTAAAAAAAATATGAGTTACAAAAATATACACGCTATATAAATATGTATTGAAACAGTATGGAGATTATGACTTAAGAAAATAATCCTAAACAATAAAACATTTCTCAGCAACAAGCTTTAGTGTTAAGATAAATCTTTCTAATGCTACTCCGGTTTGATACTAACGAGTATAATCCCATCCCCTATTAAAGCAAAGTTGTTGGTTACTAACCATGCAGTAAAAAGCGTAGCGTGTAGATAAAACATTTATTTATGCAATAGGAATTACTATATTTAGATTTTATTTTAAGAGTATTATTCTTTTATTTTATTACTACATACATACATACATATCATCACGCCATATTCCTTGCAGGATAGGCAGAGAGAACAGAGCGCCAGAAAACTCTATCCTTGCATACTTCACTCGCTTCTTCAACATTCATAATTCTCTTCACACACGCTCGCTGGTTTCGGAGACTCTTGACTTCATTTTCCTTCAGTACGTGACCAATCTGGTCTAGGTAGGTGAGTCTCGGTCTCCCCCGGTACCTACATCCTTCCACTTTTGCATATCTTCTTAACCAGACGTTCGTTCGGCATTCTTTCCACATGTCCGAACCATCGGAGCATTCCCTTTCGCATCTTTACACCAATACTCTCTTTCATACCTATTCGTTTTTTTTTATTTTTTTTTATTGCTAATAGTGGCAAACGATCAAGCAGCACACCTGAAGGTAAGTGTTACTACCGTCCATGGACCTTTGCAATATCAAGGGTATAGGTAGGCTGCTACCTACCAATACATACCGCAAACCCACTCGTATGAGTGCATATTGCGATTACATAGTTTGGAACAGTTTGTATTAGTATACCATCCAGACACAAGGTGTCTGGATACCATCCAGACACAAGGTGTCTGGATGGTATCATCATCATCAGCCCATAAATGTCGCACTGTTGGGCTCGGGCCTCCCCCGTAATTGGAAGGAAATTAACCTACTATACCGCGCTGGTCAGACGTGTTGGTATAGGGTTTTTTTCGAGTTTTCCTTCTCTCGCATAGATGTTATATGCGTTTTATATCCCTTAGTCGTCTCGTACGATCACCCACAGGTATGATATGGTGTGGTGAAAAGTATTCTTACTCCATCACCACACGGAAAAATAATGACAAGTAAATGATAAGATACAATGACAAGTAAATTTTCGTAGTTTTGTGATGCTTTGTCATTACATACATAACATCATCATCATCTTGCTCTTATCCCAATTACTTGGGGTTGACGCAATATGTCATCCTCTTCCATACAGTCCTATCAGACGTCATCTCTGCAGTCACTCCCTGTCCATCCATGGCATGCCTCACGTAGTCCATCCATCTTTTCTTTGGTCTTCCTTTACCCCTAAAGTCTTCAACATTCATATTTAAAACTTTCCTCATAACATTACTTTCTACCCGTCTCATCACATGTCCATACCATGTCAACCTACATTACATACATAACGTAACTGTATAATTGTACTTTTTTACCCTTTGATTTATCTTGTACTTCTTTTAAATCCAGATATTTTGCTATAAAAATCTTCTCTAAAAATGTTACAAAAAAAAGTAATAGTGTCGCATTACATTCGTATTCTAAATTAGTCTTCATATCAACAAAGTCTTTAGCTGTGAAGTAGCGGCTACGAATACTACCAACCCTTATTTTGCTCGTGGATGTCGTAATAGACGACTAAGAGCCTTATAACGACCTGTGCCAACTTCATCTGATGCCGTTTGGTCAACAGTTACATTCCCGAGGTTTGACGTCTGGTAGGCGGCCGGTCATAAAATTATTGCCAACAAATTTTACAATATTTACTATGAAAGAAGAGTACATATTGTATCGACCCCAAGTAATTGGCATAAGAGTAGGAGACTGATGATGACCAACCAAGACTAGACTTGACTAGAAGACCTTATTTAATAATGCCATAATCGTTACACTTGGCAGGCATAATGATGATGGTAATTAGTATTATAAATTTCTCATCTATAAATTAAGGTGAATTTCATCTTAACTTCGAGTCATCATCATCATTCTCCTACTCTTATGCCAGTTACTTGGGGTCTATACAAATATGTACTCTTTTTTCGTAATACATATTGTAAAAATTATTGGCAATAGTTTTATGACCGCCCGTCTGCCAGACATCAACCCTCCTTGGGAATGTAATAGTTGACCGAACGACATCAGGTAGAGTTGGCGTAGGTCGTTATAAGGCTCTTAGTCGTCTTTTACGACACCCACGAGCAAAGTGAGGATTGGTAGTATTCGTAGCAGCTACCACATAAATTCATCAATCATCTTAACTTCAAGTATGTAGGTATATTTCTTCACTTCCGCAATAGACAGCGGTAAGAGTAACGTAAAATATTATTTTTTATTGCTTATGGTAACAAACGAGCAAGCAGCACACCTGATGGTAAGTGTCACTGCCGCCCATGGATCTTTGTAATATCAAGGATATAGCTTAGGCCGCTGCCTACCAATATAATCCCCAAACCCACACAGTTGGGCTTCCGGCTCTCTCGCTCACTGAACGAAGCGCAATAGCACATTGCCATTACTCAGACGTCGATCTTCTGCGAGAGTGTGATAATACCCCGGATGGTCCGGCCCGCGGCTGTAGACAGAAAACTGTCAATAGCGTGGTCCTACCACTATTGATAAATTAGTTATAAATTAATAAATTAGTTAAACGATTTATATTATTGATACAAAATAAATGCATGTCATTTTCCGTGTGGTGACGAAGTAAGAATACAATTCACCACCCCCTATCTTACCCGTGGGTGATCGTACTAGACGACTAAGGGATATAAAACGCATATAACATCTATGCCAGAGAAGGAAATCTCGAAACAAAACTCTATACCAACACGCCTGAAAAGGGTGGTATAGTAGGTCAATTACACTCCCATTATGGAGGAGCCCCTAGCCCAACAGTGGGACATATATGGGCTGAGATGATGATGATGATAAAATGCATGTCCACGCAATATATACTCCACTTGTATTGCACATTGTACCTGACGTCAGCCCTCCTTAGGGAATTAGTGAAATACTATTAAATAGGATAATTCAATTATTCAAATAAATACAAAACATTTTTTAGCAACATCACCCTTTTTTTTTTTTTGCAAGGTGGGACCATGGATGTGGTCGCGCCCCGGCAAATCGGCCCGGGGCGACGGTAACAACATCACCCTGTACTAAGGAAATAATACTTCAAAAAAGCAAAGGACTTTACAAACATGCCATTAACGCAGACAAAATATACACCCAGACTCAGAACAACATTTTATGGATCGCACAAAGTATTGTTCTGTGTGGGAATCAAATCCACGACAGTGGCACGGAAGGTCAGTATCTTAACCACCACGCCATCTGTGCAGTCTATGGCAGGTTGAATGCTGGCACACTAAATCTAGGAAGTTCTATGACCTTCTGCAGGTTCTACTAAAAATTAGGAGATTTCGATCGGTTACAATCCAAAACATAAAGACAGCCTCTTATTATCAAAAGAAATATTGATAAGTATTAGAAATATTGGAAAATAAATAAAAATATTAAAGAAAGGAAAAACCAAGAAAGTACATTTATATGTAGAAGAATGGATCAGACACGAGGAACAAAAATGCGGATATAAAGTTGCAAATGCCCGTACTGCATTCCAGCCGTACAGTAATCACAATTACCTTTACAGCTATATCCCAATCACAGCTCACATCATGAGTGAACTCACAGAGCAGACCTTGGCAACCGCCTTTGTACAAACAACTATATGGTATGGACGGATGACACAGAATAGTCTTTCTCGTCCGACCATGGGACAAGACTACAACCGGCGCCACCCTTTAAAGGTAAAGACCTGCCGTGAATTCTTCATCCAAATCGCCCAAGGGTTCTCCAAGAGAACGAGCAATAGCTCTTCTCCGGGAAACATACAACACCCACCGCTACTGCCAGGCCACCTTTTTTTTTTTTTTTTTTTTTTTGCGGTGGGTTATGGACGTCGCACCCCGCCAAGTATATAATATAGCATTTAATATGCTTAATCTATATATAAAAGAGCTTGTCCTGATTGACTGATTCATCATCGCACAGCCTAAACCGCTGGGGGTAATTACATGAAATTTTGACAGTTGCTGCCTTTTATATTGTAGGCGCTCATTAAGAAGGGATTTTTGGAAATTTCTCCTCTAAGGGTGGAAAATAGGGGTTGCAAGTTTGTATCTAACTTCGTCAATTTTAAAGATAGATTCGTGAAACTTTGTATTCGTCTATTTAATATTAAGTAAATAAAAACGTAATTCAACATTATTGAAAATTTCTCCTAAAAGGGTGAAAAGTAAGGGGTTGAAAGTTTGTATGAAACTTCGTCAGTTTTGAAGTTAGATCCCTGAATTTTTTTTATTAGCTATATAATGTTAAATAAAAATTTACCTATCTCAGCATTTTGGGAAATTCTCCCCTAAGGGAGTGGAATAGGGGTTGCAATTTTTTTATGAAACTTTGTCATTTTAGATGTTAGAACCGTTAAAATTTGTATTTGTTTATTTAATATTAAATAAACAAAGTTCTGTTTCAGCATTTTTGGAAATTTCACCCCTAAGGGTAAAAAATAGGAGATGCAAGTTTGTATGAAACTTCGTCAGTTTTGAAGTTAAATCCCTGAAAATTAGTTTTTAGATATTTAATATTAAATAAATAAACAGGTATTTCAGTTTTTTTAGAAATTTCTCCTCTAAGGGCGAAAAATAGGACATGCAACTTTGTATGAAACTTCGTCAGTTTTGAAGTTAGATCCCTGAAAATTTGTTATTCGCTATATAATATTAATCAAAATTTTACCTATTTCAGCATTTTTGGAAATTCTCCCATTAGGAAGTGGAATAGCGGCTGCTTTTTATGAAACTTTGTCATTTTTGAATATTAAATAAATTAACATGTATTTCAGCATTTTGGAAAACTCTTCCCTAAGGGTGAAAAATAGGCGGTGTAAGTCTGTATGAAACTTCTTCAGTTTTGAAGTTAGATCACTGAAAATGTGTTATCTATATTCTATATATATATATATATATATATATATATATATATATATATATATATATATATATATGTAGGAAATATGTCAGACATAAGGAACAATAATGTGGATACAAAGTCGTAAATTCTCGTACTGCAAGTAATCACAATTACTTTCACAACTATATACCAATTACAATTTACACTAAGTGAACCCACAAAGCAGTCCCAGGCAATCGCCTTTGCACAAACAACTACATGGTACAGGATGACACAGTAAACTGCTATCAGTTCAGTAGTACTAAGGATGACATAGTAACTGATAGATAATACTTCCCCGTGTGACTACGGGACAAGATCACAATTGTCACTACTCTTTTACTTGCATGTGGAATCCTTGGCCAGGAGTTCACCAAAAGAATGAGCAGCAGTTCTTCCTTTGGGAAATACGGCAACAGATAGTTCACTACAGATCTCGCACGTACGTAGGAGAAATGATCGTCGGAAACGTGCAGTCGTGGACCGCATCGTTTCCAAGCGAAATAGATGAACCCTGCTACGGTATCGGAAGACGCTCAATCTTAAACTGATTAAACAGACCAACAAACAAATAAATTACACGACTAGCGCACGACATGTGCACCGTGGCACTCGCGGGCTTAGACTGACTAAACCGCGCGCTCGCCTCTTTTTATAACAAGTTTGCGTGGCGGGGAATGCATGACGCGCTAGGAGGCGTGGTCAGTGAATATGTTAACACGTTGTAACATGTTTTAGCACGTGCAATAAACGCAAGTGCCGTTATATATATATATATATATTTATATATATATATATATTTATATATATATATATATATATATATATATATATATATATATATATATAAGAGATTTCCACCTATGTATTGCCTCATCACTATATCTCTGGGACCATAAGGTCTACAAACCTTAAATTTGGTAGGAATATTTCTTTCGCCGAGTAGAGATCAGCTAAGAACGGATTTTACGAAATTATAACCCTAAGAGGGTGAAAAATCAGGGCAAAGTTTGTATGAGACTACGTGATTCCTTGGTCCATCTATTTTAAATTTTGCATAAACATTCTTTAACAGAATTGATGAAAGACGTGATTCATATTTTATTGATATTTATCTCCTAACTGGGTTAAAAAGGGGTGGAAAGTTATTTTAGAGGTGATTTGCTTTAAAGTTGATATAAATACTTCTTAGTGATTTTGATTTAAAAGACATTTTATTTTGACACATGTTTGAAAACTCAATTCGATTACATTAAAAAAACCGGCCAAGAGCGACTCGGAGTCGAGCACGAAGGGTTCCGTACCATTATCTATAAATGGCAAAATAATCATGTTTGTTGTATGGAAGCCCCTCTTAAATTCTCTATTTGTTTAATTTATATTAATTATTTATTTCTAAAGTGATTACTAAATAATCTGAGCATATTTCAAACGTCTACCTATTTTTGTTATCAATATCGAGCAAAAACGAGCAAAAATAATCCTTTTGTTGTGTGGGAGCCCCCTTAAATATTTATTTTATTGTTTTTTAGTATTTGTTGTAGCGGCAAAAGAAATTCATCATCTGTGAAAATTTCTTCTGTCCAATTATCACAGTTCATGAGAGCAACCTGATGAGAGACAGGCGAAGTAACGGACGGACAGCGAAGTCTTAGTAATAGGGTCCTGTTTTATCTTTTGGGTATGGAACTCTAAAAAGGTTGATGTCACATAAACGTTTGGTACAATGCAAATACTTTTTAACATTGAAATGTCTCGAATATCACCGCACTATATTAGTACGGTGTTTATAGGTCAGCTAAGAACGGATTTTACCTAAATTTCACCCACAAGGGGAATTGCTGTGGTGTAGAAATCACATTTTTAAACATATCTCCTACAGACTTGAATTTCGGTAGACATATTTTTGTTACAATACACAGGTTAACTAAGAACGCCTTTTTGAAAATTCCACCCCTAAAGCGGATTGCGTAAGTGTTAACCCAAAAAATCTATATTTTCTAATACTGCCCCTACAGAGTTGGAATTTAGTGTGGACTTCCTTTCTGCTCTGTAAAGGTCAGATAAAATAGGATTTTAAGAAATTCCTTCTCCGAGAGGAATTCTATGTCGCGAAAGTAGACGTAACCGAAGCGAAGCGAGGGAGGGTCGCTAGCTATTTACAAAACCCGTTTACGAAATGAAAAATGCCTATAACAATGTGTAAACATTGTCGGGTAGATAAGCATACCGTCACCTTAAGACGTAAATATGATACGAAGTGAAATTTGCATGTCCTACAATTAGTCACGGTGGTGTAGTGGCAGCACGATTGGGCCGGAATCCCAATAGGCGCGGGTTCGAATCCCGCTTGTGACATCATTTTTCATTTCGTAAACGGGTTTTATAAATAATTAAGCATATTAAATGCTAAATTTCAGTAATTTAAATACTGTTAATATGTTTCCACTTAGCATGTACGCTAAACGGTAGTAACGTTATATATTATATCATGGTCATCATCATCATTCTCCTACTCTTATCCCAATTACTTAGGATCGATACAATATGTACTACTACTTTTCTCTTATAGTACATATTGTAGAAGTTATTGGCAATAGTTTTATGACCGGCCGCCTCCCTAACGTCAATCCTGCTTGGGAATGTAATTGGTGACCAAACGGCCTCCGATTGAGTTGGCCCAGGTCATAATAAGGCTCTTAATCGTCTTTTACGACACCCACGAGCAAAGCAAGTACTGGTACTCATATAAATAGACAAACAACTATGCAAAATTATCTAATTATTGTCAAATTTGATTTAATACGGCAATAATATTTATTTATCACAGTAATTAATAATGGGATCGACTGTTTACGGCAATTAATTCACATTAATTATTACAATGCGAAAGTGGAAGGATGTAGGTACCGGGGGAGACCGAGACTAACCTACCTAGACCAGATTGGTCACGTACTGAAGGAAGGTGGAGTCAAGAGTCTCCGAAACCGGCGAGCGTGTATGAAGAGATTTACGAATGTTGAGGAAGCGAGTGAAGTATGCAAGGATAGAGTTCTCTGGCAGTCTGTTCTCTCTTTCTACCCTACAAGGGATATGGCGTGACGATATGTATGTATGTATGTAATTATTACAAAATTTGATTTAAGGTGTTTAGATTAATTCTATGATATTTTATTGCTTTATGCGTCATTAAGCACGTGTAATTATAATGTTTCGTATATATTTTGAATTATTGAATTATACCAGGATATAGAGAAGATCCCCTATTAGGTTGACTGACGACATCATCAAGGTCGCAGAAAACCGCTGGATGCAAGTGGCACAGGACCGTTTTAAATGGCATTCTCGTGGGGAGGCCTATGTCCAACAGTGGACGTTTACGGGCTAATGACGATTTAATTATACTATTTAATAGTATTTTATTAATTCCCTAAGGAGGATTCACGATAGGCATGCGGTCGGTCATAAAACTAAAGCTAGCGATATAATATATATTCCAATTGACCCTAAATTTTCCGTGTGATGACGAAGTAAGAATACAATTCACCACCCCTTATTTTACCTGTGGGTGATCGTAAGAGACGACTAAGGGATATAATATGCATATAACATCTATGCAAGAGAAGAAAAACTCGAAAGAAACCCATATTTCTCCTAATAATTTTTAATCCCCCGTAATAGAGGACAAACTTCGGTTCCTATAATATAACCTTAAGACTGCAGATTGTGTTTGTTATTGATAAATAATTTTTGTTATTGGCAAAAGAAATACTGTTTACCTTCCTTAGAATTACACATACATACATACTTATCATCACGTCATATCCCTTGCAGGGTAGGCAGAGAGGACAGAGTGCCAGAGAACTCTATCCTTGCATACTTCACTCGCTTCCTCAACATTCATAATTCTCTTCATACACACTCGCCGGTTTCAGAGACTCTTGACTCCACCTGCCTTCAGTACGTGACCAATCTGGTCTAGGTAGTCTCGGTCTCCCCTGGTACCTACATGCTTCCACATTCGCATTGAATATCTTTTTAACCAGTTGTTCGTTCGGCATTCTTTCCACATGTCCGAACCATCGGAGCATTCCCTTTCGCATCTTTACACTAATACTCTCTTTCATACCTACTCGCTCTCTTACGTCGTCGTTGCCAAAGCAGTCTTAAAGAATTTAGTACCATAAAAAGAATTCTTACATACTGGATCTACGAGTGTTTCATCCACGGGCATATTCATAAAAGATAAAGATAGTTATATGTGAGGAAAATTTAATATGAAATCCTTTCCAAAAACGTCGTAAAGAGCTAAAGTGCAAAATTGCCTGTAGTGTAAACATTTCGCTGAATGCTACCCCAAGCGCAGACATGAATGTCAGTATTTGAAGTAATTTTAGCAAACATGAAATGTTTGTTATTCAACCGAGATTTCACGAAATAGCAAACGAAAATGGTTTAATTCGTTGTATGTTATTTTGTTTAATTATACGGTGAATAAATATTGAGACTGAAACGTCATCCGTTCATCATTGATATTACTTATAACATTTTTCTACCCAAATAAAACCCTAAAATGGCACCTTTTTATTAATATTTGCTATACCAACTGACGGTAAATGAAGAATATTTGAATAAGAAAAATGGTAACTAAGCTTTATTTTTAGCCAACTATGGTTTTGATTTACTTTGCTCCATCGATTGGGCTGATAGATGAGGGATGTGGTCGAATTAACAATATTTCTCGTCTTTACTTATTGAGTAAGCTACTAGAATCGTTTATTTTATATTGTCAGTATCTGCTCTGTAGATATCCGATATAAATATCTGACCGAGGTATCCTGGATATTGCGACGACGCCTTCTGTAGGCTGACACCTACGGTCCATGGATGTCAATCAACCGATACCAGCGATCGGTCCAATGGCAATAGAGAGAAGGCTGACGTATATGATGACGCAGGGTAAGCCGTTTAAAGAGTCAAGAGAGATAATTTCAGGATTACCATAGATTATACGGAAGCTCTGTTATATCATAGTTCCCTCAACGGTAAATATTTTGCAACCTCAACCACTACCACATTGCAGATTGAAGACTGATTGTTCTTCTAGGAACATCATCATTCTCCTACTCCCATCCCAATTTCTTGGGGTCGATACAATATGTACTCTTCGTTCATAGAACCTACATATTGTAACAGTTATTGGCAATAGTTTTATGACCGGCCGCCTGCCAGACGTCAACCCTCCTTGGGAATGTAATTGTTGATCAAACGGCATCAGATGGAGTTGGCCTAGGTTATAAGTCTCTTAGTCATCTTTTACGACACCCACGAACAAAGTAATGGTTGGTAGTATTTGTAGCCGCTACCACACAGCTTTCTTTCTTGTTCTCTACATCTTCATTGTTCTTCTAGGAACATTGAATTGGAATTACTTCATGTTTCATCGGTCCTGTATCTGCTTTATCACTATTTATGGTAAAGACTCAGAGTTATGTTCTGGCAACGATTCTAATCATTAGAAACAGAAATCTCTTGTATGAGAAGTACAGAGAGCCATAGCGATCATAACAATATTGTCATACAATCTATACATATAATAAAAATGTAACGGATCGCTGTCTGTACATGGAAGATATATGAGAAAAAATATTACTGGGACCTTTATCAACACTAATAGAACCCAAAACAATGATTTTTTAAATTTTTGTCTGTTTATCTGTTTGTCTGTGCGTTTGTGCCCACTAATCTCAGAAACGGCTTATCCGATTTAGACGCAGTTTTCACTAATATATTGTGGTAAGCTTCACTTAACATTTAGGCCAATTGGTTTATAAATAAAAAAGTAATGTCAATTTAAAAAATGTTCGGAGAAAAAAATCTTTATCGATTCTTTTCAAATTACGTACAAATTATCTTCAGTAAAAATGAATAAACACGTGTTTCTCTCTCCCTCTCCATCAACCCCGCACCAGTACCGTTGCGGCGACCAGTGCCAGCGTGAGAGCTCACACGATACACAGAGTAGACGGCAATAGGTTCTTGCCTAATGGTTTAAGATATAGGTTAAGTTTAGCTTCAAAAATGTTCACTCCATAACTCAAATAATAAATTATATCTAACAAGGTCGCAACTCTACTGGTTAAACAAAACAGTCAAATAAAGGGTGGCGATAATTATATTTTTATCCCATGGTCATACCGTAAATAGTATATTAATGACAATATAATTTGTAGAATGAATAGAACTTTGAACCACCTTCTTCTTTAGTGACCGGCTATGGTATATAGACACACGCGCGCCGTACATGTACATCTACGTTGTGCGGGCGGGCCACTGCAACCGGGTATCATCTCGAGTCGAAGCCCTCATGCAGTGAACCTCAATACAGGTACTTACGCTTGCGCCGCCCAAAGCACCGACGGTAGAGCGTGTCTACCTATTGCCTATTTCTGTTAGACAACTAACTCGCAGAAGGCGGCGACCGCATCCCAGTTTCTGACGCTGTTGATTATCGTCCTAGCGACAAACCTTCAACACCTTGCATTGCTTTTTCTATTTAACTCAGTCAGAGATGACTTCTGCGTAGACGAAGTCGCGGGCAAAAGCTAGTAACATAATAATATGTTAATACGACATAGTCTTGACTGAGGAAAGAGCGTGTTGATCGGTGGGCATTCCTACATCGGACTTTGAGATAAAGGTATCCATTGAACTAATTCGACGGATATCACCGACATTTGTGGGTATGAAGGGTTGTGAAGATGGTGGCGTAGTAAGTCAGGGAGTACAGTATCTACACCGATTACAACCAAATCCGGAGGTGCTCAGACTACAACCCCTCTTTTGCTCAGACGTTTGAGCGGGAAAAGGACAAATCATAGATGATTCAATTTATCTCTAATCTAGAGTTCTACAAACACAGTAGTACATTTATGCCACTCAATCAATGAGGCATTCATCAATTTATCATCTTCTATTAAAATACAATTATTTATTAGTGGTAGGACACACTGTTGACAGTTATCTGTCTGCAGCCGCGGGCCGGTCCGTCCGGGTAGTACCACACTCTTGCAGAAGATCGACGTCTGAGTAATGGCAGCGTGCGATTACGCTTCGTTCGGTGAGTGAGAGAGCCGGAAGCCCAACTGGGTGGGTTTGGGTATTGTAATAGTAGCGGCCTAGCTATAACCCTGGGTAGTAAAGGTCCATAGGCGACAGTGACACTTACTATCAGGTGTGCTGCTTGCTCGTTTGCCACCATAAGCAATAAAAAAGAAATCTGCAAATATTTCACTTTATAAATGCGTATAAATGCTATTAGTCCAAATTTGAAAGTAGTTTAAGACTAGCAACGTCACGTAATCTTGTTCAAGTGAACAAACGAAACGGGAATTCGATTACATCAATAGTATCAAGGGTATTTGATCGATATAGGTTGAATTGGACAAATCAGAATCTTGGGAATTGTGAGTTGGTTCTCAATTCTAGTATATCAGGGATTCAATAGAAAAAATGGTTTATCATGAAGTATATGACTAATAGAAAGGAATAAACTCTATAGATGTCAAAAACCATCATATTAATGTTAGCTTTTTAGTTTAATTAGATTTAGCAGAATTTATTTTTCCATTAAATTACAATTTGCGCTTCTAATTTCGTTTCATAATCAAAATGCATTATACAAAGTAATGAAAATGCATAATTTCATAGAATTATACTACATAACAAAATATATAGGGGGTATTAGTATCCTGTATTGACTATTAGTGATCTTGACCAGCAAATGGTTACCAAATCGTTTGCTAAACGTGCTGAAGATATAATATCATAAATTTTAGAGAACAATTACTTTACATACTTTTTTTGTAATCTTTGATATACAATTATTTCTACAATAATTTTTTTTTTAATTTTAACGGGCAAACGATAAATCTTTTCTAATTTAATCATAAAACAGCTAACAGCTTCAGCGCAATTTTCAAATAGGGCTTTATAATCACAAATATTGTACACTTGTTACATACAAATTGCTGTAAAAGCATTATTGTTTGAAATATTATTGTTACTTGTTATACCTTAAGTACCAAAGCAATTATCAGTACCTACTTACTTTATTTATTCTCTTAGAATTTGCATAAGTTTCATGCAAAGCATTCACTTACTTTTATGCGAAGAAAATTATTGCCATCCCTGTTCAATGAAGAATCAATACCAGCTTTTAGAATATTGCCTAACGAAATCTTTAGGCACTTTCTCGCAATTTCAATATTCATGAACCGATATTGATAAAGTGATGGCTGTAAATTTGACGGTTCTTTCGTACAAAGGTGAATTTTATTAGGTTGTTAAATGAAGAAATTAGAATTTAAACTCAAAAGAGAAGCGCTCCTTTCTTTATTAACAATGAACGTAATCTGCGATAAAATGTAATATAAACCGTGGCTGGCGAGAAAGATACGCAATCTTTAAGCATATCTAATGCCCAATCAATACTTTTGATGGTAGTATTTTTTTTTTTTAATTTTCACCTTTGGAATATTTCCTTGTCGAGAATTAAGCTTTTATATATATATATATATATATATTTAAATATATATATATATATATATATATATATATATATATATATATATATATATATATATATATATATATATATATATATATATATATATATAATCACATAGCTAAATATTACCTGTAAATGTTACGACAGGCAAAGTTTTTAACTCAATAATGAATGACGTAACCCGTAATGTTTAATTTACCCCGAGAAAGATAATTTGCTAACGTACTCATAAGAGGAATTTCAAAATTATTATTGTCTATAAGGCAATGTTTGTATAAGAAACTCAAGAATGCTCTTTAAGATTGTATTATGAAGTACAGTTAAATTATTTTTTTTTTCGCCGAACATACTTATCCATAGTTTTTTTTAATTCCATTTCTTTGATTTTGCTGTGTAATGTCAGTTTTTATATTAGAATATAGATAGAATATTACGGTAAAATATGACCAAATTTACTTCAAATCAGACTATGATGATGGCCAGTAATTGGCATATATATATATATATATATATATATATATATATATATATATATATATATATATATATATATGTGTGTGTGTGTTTACGTATTACACGTGCTAAAACATGTTACAACGTGTCAACATGTTCACTGACCGCGCCACCTAGCGCGTCATTCACACTACAGCACGTAAACTTATTTTAAGACACGTATAAAAGAACGGTACGGTTGCAGTATGGTCATTTAAAACTTTGTATCCGCATTATTATTCCTCATGTCATTTTTGCATAATTTATTTTCTACAGAATTTCGTTAACGAAAATCTTTTTTTTCACTTGACAAAACTGTTATACAAACACGGGTTTCCTTATCTTTCATACATAGAGATTACGCAAACTTGTCAACCCCTTACTGCGTTGCCTGGGATTATATAGGGTTTGGTTTCGAGTTTTCCTCATCTTACTGTAATGTTATCTGCTCGTCGTTAATCTTCTCTTAGAATAGCCACAGGAAAGAAATACAAGTTAACACATTATATACTTAATCCAAGGATAATAATCTAAGTGCTTACTATCTAACTTAGTTATAAAAATAACAAATCTATACGTAACATATTTAAGTGAAATACTTACCAAATTAAAACAAAACATGTTACTATTTGAAATTTATTTGCAGATGTTGTTCTAGACAATGTAAACAGAGGTTTGTTTGCGACATTAATGTTGTGTAAACCTTCCTTGCTACATTTCGTTCAGTATTTATGTTTTGATACGATATAAAAGCTATATCCATTTTATAAACAATATTATTCGTTATTCGATATTATAAAGACATTAACAATAAATATTGAAATAGCTGTATTATCGCTATATTAAATTTTATATACATACATACATATCATCACGCCATATCCCTCGTAGGGTAGGCAGAGAGAACAGAGTGCCAGAAAACTCTATCTTTACATACTTCACTCGCTTCCTCAACTATAATAATTGGGATAAGACTAATAAAATAAATATGAAAATTAATTCTACTGTAGTCAAAAATATTTATTTATCATTGATATTAAATTTCATAAAATTTCATGTTTGAATTATGAAATTTTATATCATTGTAAATAAATATTTTAGACTACAGTAGAATTAATTATCATATATATTTTATTACTCTTATCCCAATTACTTGGGGTCAATACGATATGTACGAGTACATGTTGCAAAAGTTATTGGCAATAGTGTAATGATCAGCAGTCGATCTAATGTTAACTCTCCTAGGGAGTGTAATTGTTGACCAAACGGCATCAGGTGGTGGCCCAGTTCGATAACTTTTAGGTTACTTTACAACATCCACGAGCAAATTAAAAATTTGTTTCCTATTACGCTACCACACAACAAGTAATTTTCATATTATAATAAAGAAATAAAGAGATGTCATATTATTTCATTAAGACCTATCTTGAAATAAACTTATAATTATAATAATAACAATTACGCATAGTGGGAAAGTACCTCCCTTTAGAGCCCTAACCACCTTGCTCCCTGTATTCGCTGGCAGAGGGTAACATGCTTTTTATATTTATATATATATATTTGTTTTTCTATATTATACTAGCTTCTGCCCGCGACTTCGTCCGCGTGGAATAGTCGTAAGTTAGTATTAATCCAAAGTAACTATTTCTCCTAAAATATTTCATCTCACTTTTCAACTCTTTACAACACTTTTTCCAATTAAAAAGTATGCCTATATCCTTTCTCAGAATTTAGATTATCTGTGTAACAAATTTCATTTAAATCGGTTCAGTAGTTTTGTCGTATAAGCGAGACAGACAGACAGAGTTACTTTCGCATTTATAATATTAGTAAGGATTGATAAATATATTAAGTATTTAGAAGTATTAATAATAATAATAATAACTTTATTGAACAAAGAGTCATTAGTGTACAATTATATATTAAGAAAATTATATATTCACAAAAGATGTATGTGTATATGATTAGTAATTATTTAATGGCATTGTACTAAATTATTTTCGATCGAGATTTTTTTTATAAATTAACATACACATTAATTGTGTATTAATATTTTGTTTATCAATGTAATTCTCATACTTGGACCATCAAAGACAAAGACTGGGTTCTGGGTGGATAGATACATTGAAGGGCGGGTCTATAAAGTCGCACGCCGTATTATTCTGCCGTACCGGGCGAATTTAGCGGGGTGTGATCAGTCTATAGCCCACCGCTAAAAAAAATACGAAATTATAATTTAGTAATAATTGTATACAATTATAGGAATGTAAATACGAGCTTTCCGTTTGGTGACAGAGTAAGAGTACAATTCAATACCCCCTATCTTACCCGTGGGTATCGTAAAAGACGATTAAGTGATATATGCACATTATATCTGTGCAAGAGAAGGAAAACTCGAAATAAAACCCTATACCAACACGTCTAACCAGCGTGGTATAGTAGAACAAAATTCCCTACCATTGTGGAGGATACCCGAGCCCAACAGTGGGACATATATGGGCTGAGATGAAATAGAAGCAACTAGGGATGAGTGTCATAGATATATTTTCCAGCAATTTTTTTTTTCGATAACTTTAACTGAAGAGTGTTTTTTTTTTTGGCAAAATATAGTCTGGACACGCGTCGCTTTTCCGTCACCCGGACGGAATGACCCCATATGCCACCCCCCTCGTCATCACCATTGAGCTGGCCACTGGTAACGCTTGCTTGACATCCGTGGCCAGCCCCGGCGGGTTACCATTTCGGGTACCATCCCTCGTCGACACTCCAGCTTACCGTCAAGACGACGCCCTCACGCGGTCAGCCTTTCCACGGGTGACAGACTATTTCCCGTCCAGCTACCCGCAACTGAAGGCTCTTCAGGTACCCTTTACTGTAAGAGTGACAATGGCCTGTTATCTCATTCTGAAGAAACAGTTTAGTATGAGATTATATGTACTTATATTTTACCTCTTTTATAGTAACCATTGCCTGTGTTCCTCTATCACCAGACGCAAAACCTACTACGAACGACGAACTTTACCACAATCCTTACTAAAATAAAATAACTCTGTCTGTCGGTCTGTCGCTCTTGCACGCCAAAACTACTGAACCGATACAAATGAAATTTAATACACGGATAGTCTAGAACTTCACAAAGGACATAGGCTACTTTTTAATGCAAAAAAGGGTCGTAAAGGGGATAAAAGTTTTAAGGAAGTATGGTTATTTTATAGCCAGAAGTTTAAAACTTATTTTTAGGCTGTCTATTAGATATAGATAAATATGACATTAAATTTTTGTAAAGAATTTACCCTTAAAGGAGTAAAATAAAAATAAGGAATTAAAGTTTATATGGAAATTGGTTATTTTAGAAGCTAGATTCACGAAACATTCTTCTTGGCTTTTGATTAGATATAAATAAATATGGCATAACGTTGACCAGCTACTGTCAGTAGCTCTGCGAGGTACCATGCCTCGCAGCTCAGACGTATAGTTGGCTAAATACAAAATGCTGTCGCCTGCGATCAGGTTTTTGTTATACTTTTTTATGATATCTCATCTTATATTTTAATATATATGTATATAAATAAGTTAGCTATAAATTTTGTTTTGTTATTTTTTATATTTTCGTTTTTTTTTTCTTATGACAGTAAAATCACTTATGTTTATGTTTCCTTTGCAAGCATTTCCTAGATTAACATATAAGATACTTTTATCCCGGTAAATGTGTTCCCTTGCGATAATAGTTCAACTTTAGGAAAGTAACCTTTTACGCGGGCGAAGCCGCGGGCAGAAGCTAGTCTTAAATAACTGGTAGTAAAAGTTTAGACAGTTAAAAGTAACTAAATCTACTTCCACGTTCGTAAACATCCGTACTAACTTGTTTTAACAAAGTTATTTGTTTGAATACATGATAACTGCACAGGAAAACACTTGTGTACTTGAAGTATTTTTATTTTCTTTACTAAGGAACTTAATTCTTTTATAGCGGGTGATTTTACAAACATATAATTATCATGGGCCTCCCTCATATTTCGCCACAAAGTGCGGTCTTGTGCCACCTGCATCCAACGACTCCCAGCAACCTTTACCAAGTCGTCGGAAGATCGACATCTGAGTAATGGCAATGTGCTATTGCGCTTCTTTCGATGAGTGAGAGAGCCGGAAGCCCAACTGAATGACTTGATTTACAGATGGACATCGACTATAAACAAGATATTCAATATGAAGAACTGTTTAAAAATTATGAAGGAAATTGTCAAAGACTTGTTGACTATATTTTTGTTTCTTGATTATACGGACTTTGTTACTTTTGTTTGTGCACTTAGACGTACAGAATCAAAAAAGATTTATGATCAAATTAAGAACTATTATTATAATTTTAAAAATAGGTGAATACGTACTGATTGATAAGATACTAAAAATTCAGCCTTATCTTAACTTTCTTAAAAAAGGAATGAAACATTTTTGATTCACATATTAATTCCTACAAAAATATCTAATGTATATTCTAGCGTTGTAATCTCGTTATTTAATAGCAGTGAGACAGTCATATAGGCACTGAAATGGCCGAACAATTTGCACTGTACTAAGTAACAGAAACTCGTGAGAGCCCAAATAAAATGGGTGCTTTTAGTTGCTAATGGACATAGCTATTGAAAACTACGTGAGTACCGTTTCATTTAAAAGTAAATCTTCTTGTAGTGGCAAAATTTACAGCTTTCAAAGAGACATACACAAGTAGGTATTCATTTAGAGGAATGACCACAAATGTACAGTTAATATACACAGGAGATTATTGAATTGATTCGAAATTATCAAATTAAATGTAATGTTAGCAGACTTTTTAATTTAGTAAAAAGCCAGTATATAAATAGTAATAGTCAAAAATAGATCTACGTTAACATCATCATCATCCATTCATTGTTAATATTAATGGAAATGGTTGGAATATTCCAACGTCCGATATGAATAATACAGACTACCTCAAAAATTTTACTTTTATATGAAATGAAAAATCATTACCAAATTAAACATTATTTCTTTAAATTACTGAAATTTTTAGCATTTAATATGCTTAATTATTTATAAATACCCGATTACGAAACGAAAAATTATGTCACAAGTGGGGTTCGAATCCGCACCTATTGGGAATCCGGCCCAACCGTGCTGCCACTTACACCATCGTGAACTATTTTAGGATATGCAAATTTTGCTTCATATTATATCTTACGTCTTCAAGGTGACGTATGCCATCAATCGGACAATGTTTACACATTGTATAGGCTTAATACTTCAAACTTTACAGTTAGAAATGTATTAAACCATGACACAACCTTGTTATTCAAATTGCTGAAATTTTTAGCATTTAATATGCTTAATTATTTATAAATACCCGATTACGAAACGAAAAATGATGTCACAAGCGGGGTTCGAACCCGCACCTATTGGGAATCCGGCCCAACCGTGCTGCCACTTACACCATCGTGAACTATTTAGGACATGCAAATTTCGCTTCATATTATATCTTACGTCTTCTTCTTTTTCATATTATATCTTACGTCTTCAAGGTGACGTATGACATCTATCGGACAATGTTTACACATTATATAGGCTTAATACTTCAAACTTTACAGTTAGAATTGTATTAAACGATGACACAACCTTGTTATTCAAATTACTGAAATTTTTAGCATTTAATATACTTAATTATTTATAAATACCCAATTACAAAACGAAAAATGATGTCACAAGCGGGGTTCGAACCCGCACCTATTGGGAATCCGGCCCAACCGTGCTGCCACTTACACCATCGTGAACTATTTTAGGACATGCAAATTTCGCTTCATATTATATCTTACGTCTTCTTCTTCTTCTTCATATTATAGCTTACGCCTTCAAGGTGACGTATGCCATCTATCGGACAATGTTTACACATTGTATAGGCTTAATACTTCAAACTTTACAGTTAGAATTGTATTAAACGATGACACAACCTTGTTATTCAAATTACTGAAATTTTTAGCATTTAATATGCTTAATTATTTATAAATACCCGATTACAAAACGAAAAATGATGTCACAAGCGGGGTTCGAACCCGCACCTATTGGGAATCCGGCCCAACCGTGCTGCCACTTACACCATCGTGAACTATTTTAGGACATGTAAATTTCGCTTGATATTATATACATGGCATACGTCACCTTCAAGACGTAAGATATAATATGATGCGAAATATTGACCTGGTATTGCTGACATTCCGTAAAATTATTTTTCAACATCATAAGCTGCTCGATACAGGTTTCTACTGGATACTGGATTATTTTGCCCTCTGAACATAGATATGTCAGGTCATCTATATCCTCGCATGGGTTTATTACCAGCCTGTATTTCATTCTGTTCACTATAAGGTATGGGTATTTAGGAATTACGATGAGAGTTTTATGGGTATTAGGGTGATAGATTGGAATGGGAATGACTTTGTAAAATATATGTGTGTTTTTGCTTATTAATGGTACTTCTAGGATAAAAACTACTTTACTACTATCTATATATCCTTTAATCTTTATGCTTCCATCTAATCTAACCATGTTATTATTATTTACTGGATACTTAAGGTTGTCCTTTGATTCGCTAGAACGAGCAGGATCAACCACCACCTGTGTCGTTTGACGTTTTTTATTGCTACTCTAGTATTTCGATTTTTTAACTTAACGGGGACTATATTACGTTCTACTTTTCCAGTTACCAAGGCTTTCTTGTAACGTGGAAGTTCTTTGGCTTTTCTAGTCCTCGTATTTTTTATAAATATGGTTTGCCTAGGATTTTTATCTACTGCTTCATTGAGAATTGGTACACTTTCGTGTTCCCTATCAGAGATAGAATTTGCGGTAGCAGCATCGCTTTCAGAGTCTGATAACTCGATGGTTTCTATCTCAGGTTCCATTTTACTTAATATCTCTATTTCTTTTTCTATGGTTGAGGCTACTATGAAAAATTTTGATTTGACTCATTCGCTTGAGATGTGCTTTGTTGCGATTGTAAGTCATTGTCATTATTTTCGTAAATAATAAATTGATCATTATTTGTATAATTTACGCGTCTAGAACTTGCAGTTCTCATTGTAACATCGGTGTTTGACCCTGATTTTGACAATGATGCATTATACATCGGTGTCAGCGGCTGAGGCGGAATGTGCTGAGTCTGCCATTGCGCTGACCTACTTTGTTGGGGCCAGCGATTTGTATTGTTTTGTTGCGGTTTAAAATTAAAATTATTTCTAAATTGCGAAGAAGAAGTAGAATCGTTTCTATACATATTGCTAACTTGTGGGCTATTTGGTACGGGAGTACTTGACGACTGATTTAATGGTGAATTATTGAACTTACTAGGATGATTCCTGAAAGGTTGTTTCGAGAATTTACCGAGGTTTTTCAGGTCGTATACCGTTTGGAAGTTTTGTTCTTCTAAAACGATTCTTAACGCACTTTCAAGGGAATCAACGCTTCTTAATCTAACTAATCTAACTAAATACGCTGGTAGGTTGTATAATAAAACATTCAGTGAAGAGTTGTTGTAGATATGCTGTTTTGCCAGACGTAAGCTACTGTCACTTATCGTTTCATTTATTTTGGCAATTAAAACGCTCCTAATAGTTTGTTTGTATTCTGTGATAAAAATCTAAATAACTTTCTTTGTGTCCGATTTTTAATGATTCTAATTCCAAGACTAAACACTCTACCATTCTAGGATCGCCAAAATATTGTGATAATAAGGACTTCAGTTCACCCAAGTATTTATCTGGTCCCGTTCCCCAACTAAGTTCGCTGCGTCCCCTGCTAATCTACTTCTTATTACGTGAAATAAATATTCGTTTTGTAATTCAACCCCTTCAAAAGTACGTAATATATATTCTGATTTCTTTATGAATAGTGGTAGCTGTCTCGCGTCACCACTAAACACTGCGATGATTTTTACGAATTCAGATGGAACCTTTACTATACCTTCCATTGTATATATAAAGAGAGAAAAAAAAAATACACACAAAAAGAAAATAAGTTAAGTATTAAACTAAACTGGTTTTATAACAAGATTTTAATCGTAAAAATGTTATTACGGCGTTGTCTAATCCCTAATAACACACACACACACATATATAGAACAAAAAGGAGAAAATAAAGGAAAACAGAAAGGATAGTAAAAAGTTTTACTCACAGTCCCGTAGTTACTCCCATCTCCTTCCTGGATTATCACTTACTCTGCTTCTATTTCTTGGAGGTTTCCACTTAATAAATTTATTTGTTTCAGTACTATCTCTGCTAAACCGTTAGGACGGACGTCAAATTGAACTATGGAGTTTGATATGTAGCAAAATAACTGCAGAGATCCTACCAAGGCTGCGCCAATTAAGTTATGGAAACTCGAAGATTTAATAAAAAAATACTTTATTATTAATAGACAGAGTAACAATTGTTTTTAATAAAAATGGTAATGACAATTTATTTAATATACCATGTATTTATACTAATTAAATGCAAACTAATCAATAAACTTGACTAGGGCGTTTAAGTGTGGAGATTATGCTGACAAAGCTGATGTTGATGGTTTCATCACCCTTAACTCGCGCTGCCTCATCCGTCGCCCCGGACCGATTTGGTGGGGCGCGACCACCTCCATAGTCCACCGCAACGGGAAAAAAAGGCTGTGTTGATTCCTAAATAAAGACTTAAATAAATATTTACCAATTCCCCAAAACAAGTACTACCCCAATATACTTATCGAAAAAAGCTTAATTTTATTGCTTACCCTATTCTACAAAAATATTATGTTTACTTAAAAAGATCAACAACTGTTTGAAATTTGGTGACGCCACATTAATGTCTGGTCACGTTCCGTTAAAGTATTACATCGTTCAAACTGAGTGAATAAAATATTATCCTTGAAACGTATTGATGTGTCCAAAATATGTAAAAGGAATAATAGAGAGAATTACTCTCTAAATTTTTTAATTATTTTTACTATTTTAAATTTGACGGTACTGCCGTTTATCGTACGTGCTAAGCAGAAACATGTTAACAACGTATTCACTGACTGACTAACCGCGCCACCTAGCGCGTCATTTGCTCCCTACCACGCAAATATGTATTGACACGTATAAAGGAAGACGGGTGAGCGCCGTTTGGCAGTCATTCAAATATCCGCGGTTTTGTCCTCGCCGTCGAGGTGCGAAAACACGGTGCGCAATAATCACCAACCCAAACGTGGACACGTCCATTTTGCCTCCAGCGACGCCTCGAGCCGAGATCCGTTCCCCTGCGAGGGAGTCCTTGGGCGAAGTCGCTTAGTTTACCTTGTTCGGGTTGAGAGCCCATAAGGCTCGCCCATAGTCCGGTTCAGCTGTAAAAGCCCTAACGGCTAACAGCTCGCAGTTGGTTTTTTAGTGGGTATTCAGTGACCCCTACAGGGCCTGTGAGTCCCACATACCCCGCCCGGGTGGGCAAGCGAAAAATGTATTTTTAGCCACTGCGTTACCAAATACAAAAAAAAAACAAAAAAAAAAAGCCGTTCTAGGCCTGCGAGTGGCACAGTGCACATAGTATATCGCATACTAACTTTCTAACGTCAGCCATGTGGGCCTCTCTCATACTGTCACTCGTGTGAGAGAGTGGTGTCATGGTTGCCGCGCTTGGCAGGTGGGCTGGCGGTAGCGATGGATGTTGTACGTTTCCCGGGGAAGAGCTGTTGCTTGTCCTCTCGGTGAACCCTGGAGCGATTTGGTTGAAAAATCCACGCGCAGGTGGGTGGTGCCGGGGTGGTGGCGGTTGCGGACTAGTCCCGTGGCCGCACGGGAAAGACGATCCTGTGTCATCCATCCATACCATATAGATGTTTGTACAAATGCGATTGCCTGGGTTTGTCCTGTGAGTTCACTTAAGGTTAAGTTGTGGTTGGTATATGGGGGTGAAAGTAATTGCGATTACTTGCAGTACGGTCAACTGCAACTTTATATCCGCATTTATATTCCTCATGACTGACCCATTCGTCTACAAATTCATGTAATTAGATTAAGAATACGTGTGATGTAATGGTAGTAGCGACTACAAATAATATGAGTCCTTATTTCGCTTCTGTATGCCATCAAAAGACCATTAAGAGCTTTTTATCGATCTGCGTCAACTTCACTTAATGCCGTATGATCAACAATTATATTCCCAAGGAGAGATGACGTCGGGTAGGCTGCTGGTCATAAAACTATTGCCAATAACTTTTGCAATATGTATGATGGAAGAGGACTACATATAGCATCAACTATATAAAAGCAAAAGCAGGATAATGATAAATAAGCATGGTGTAAGGGGAAACTTGAAACTTTTACAAATTGGGTACCCAAATCTATGTGGAATTATGTGTTCAGTAGGTTATAACAGGCAAAGACTTTCCAATAAAAATTTGGTTTATATATATATATATATATATATATATATATATATATATATACAAGCAAACCCGGCCACGCGTTGCTGTGGCTAAGGTGATTATGCTAATAAATTGTAGCTTATATGAAACGTTTGTACGTTTAACATTTATTAAATACTTACTCAATCCAGTCAACAGATACCGCCATCTGTTAGAATCGTTTGGAGATAATAGATAATTGTGATTGTCAAATAATAGACAAATAATAAAATAATATTGCGACTATAATTTGAGATGGAAGCTATCCTATCTTTTAAGTTGTATCAAACTACACATGCTGTGCAAATTTGATTAAAATCGGTTAAGTACTTTGGGAGTCCATCGCGGACAAACAACGTGACGCGTAATTTATATATAATAAGATATATATATATATATATACATATATATATATATATATTAGACTGATTCAAAAAAACCGACTATTTTTTTTTTCTTATTAATATCGAAAATATTGTTGGAAATGACGAAAAAAAAATCCTGTGAAGATAAGAGCTCTTAATATTAATATTAAGAGGTGCCGAGTCGAAAATTTCAATTTCCCATTTGATTAACGTGGGAAAATTTGTTTTTCTTACTTTGGAATTTTGTAACTCTTTAACAAGTCATCGGATTGGTTGAGTCAGAACATATTCTTATAGAGAATTGAACGCTCTACAAAAAAGGTCTCTTATAATTTTTTGATATATTCACTTTTTCAAAAGTTATTCAACGCTAAAGATGAATTGATTCAAAATTTTTACATTTTTCTAATTTTCTGACGCAACCATCAACTTTATGAGAAAATTTAATAGGACTTTTTTGTAGAACATTCGATTTCCTACAGGTTATCTCTCAAAAAATTAAAATATTTTTTACAGATTGTAAGTTATTTGCAAAAAACCAAAAATTTTTTTAAAAAGTTGACATTTTTATTCTTAAAATTAATTATCATATTAAACAAATAAAGTTTTAACCTAAAAATTGAATGTTTATTACAATTTATTCAATAAATGGAAAAGCTTTTTTTTTTTAACAAATAATGCCGATTTATGTTATTCGATTTTTGGAAATCATTTCAAGGTCAAGACGAACAAATCTCAAAAGCAAATAAAAACATTTTTTATCGATTTTATATTTAATATGTCTCTACTATCCATATCAAGTAAAAATCCTTTGAAGCTCGCCCCCCTCTACCTATATTTAATATACTTCAACGCTGTTGTGATTCCAACAATTAGGTAATTGCCGAGCTTTTTTGAATTGAGTAATATATTTTTATTGTTAAGCCTTCAATACTGTGAGTGACGTGTACTAGAGTGAGGAAGTATTCTTAGCTTTCGGACGCTTTTTTTTCAATTATTCTTTTCCACTGTTTCTTTCAATTTTTAATAAATATATTATTATTATAATTAGAGAATTCTTTTTTCTAAGATTGGATCTGTATCATATTTTGCTTATGTTACGCGTTAAATTAACTTTGGTTGATACTTGTTTGTTATTACGTATTTTGTGTTATTTTGAACAAATTTTTTAACGACATCCGACACATTATTAATTTATTTGTTATGCACAATGAATAAGGAAGTATATTTAATTGGAGTTCTGTCAGACAGTATTGTTGGACGCAAACTGCCCAATTTTAAGGAGACTTTGGCATTGTTTTTTTATCATCACAAAGTTTTAAAGTTTGACTTAAAAAAAAGTGCTTCTTTGACAGTAAATAAAGTTGCAGAACAATGGAAGAAAGCCCAAATCCCGGTTTGTACTACTCAAAATTCTGTCCAGAAGCTTTTAGGAATGTTTAAAAAATGGCAAAATTTACAACGTAGTTCCCAACGCAAAAAATCCCCTAATCAAATTAAAAAAGAAAATGATTTTAAAATTAAGCTAAAAGGGATATTTGACATTGCTCATAAATATGCACTAAAAAATATTAGTGAGAGCAGAAAGAATTTTTAAAAGCACAAAGATCGCCAGGTCGACGTGGTTTTTTTGATGAAAGTTCCCAAGACTTGAATGAAAATTGTAATGAAAGGATGGAACTAGACGATGAAAGTATGTATTAAACCTAAATATAAAATAACAAATTTATATTATGATACTTTAAATTCATGATGGTGAATTCAGCAGACAGCTAATTATTGAGAATTTTTAGATTAATTTTAACTTAATGGTTGTAAAAAATCTAAAAAATTGCATAGAAAAAACTTGTGAAAATTTCCGTATGCATTTTTTTATACTATTTCTTCTATAAAAAATAAATTGTGTATAAATGATTAAAAAATTATCAGATGTCTACTAAATTCACACTCATTTAAATTCTTTGATTTTCAAATAAATTTATTCATTATTTTGATGATCTTCAATTAGATATTGATCATTGATAAATAGAGTAAAATATGAAAAGTTTTCTTCAGTTTTTCTTTAGATCGATCTCATTTCATAGTAAACTTTTTTATACATTAATGCAATTACTTTCTATAAATTTAGATACAGTTCTCAGAAAAATCAAAAAAAATTTTAATTTCAATTTTTTTTAATAAGTTTTTAAAAATAAATGATTTGATGAAAAGATTTATCAAAATTATTCAAAGCTATTGTCACTGTTTCTTTTTAATGTTTGAAAAATATTTAAAGCTCCTCGAAGATTACTATTTTCAATTAATTTTTTTTTCTTATCATAAAAAACATCGACTTTTTCTGTGTATCCTTAAATTTTATAAAAGAAAGTTATCTTTTTATTTTCAATTTTTTTTTTAATTCTGAAAACAACTTTTTTAAAATTAAACTTATTTTACATACTGAAATTTTGAAAATTGTTGAGAATTTATGTTCAAAATTACCTCAAAATTAAAAATAAAACTACATCATCAATAAAATAAAACTTGCAACGTTACGATAAATTTCAGATCCTGACGAGCTTTCAGACACGTGCACCATTACACTAAGTCAAGGTCTACCGTTATCGCAATCAACGATAAGTCAAACGTCAACTAATTCTTATTTTGAAGCTGAACTTTTGAAGTCAGCAGAGACTCCGAAAATTAATATTATGACACCAGAACTTGTTGCTGCGTTAGATCGCGCAAATGTAAGTAGCAGAAATGCTACTTATATTTTAGCTGCTGCTTTGAAGGGTGCTGGAATTGATCTTCATAATGTTAATTTAAGCTACAGCACTATTCATCGAAAACGTATACTTTTAAGAGAGGATATTGCTAAAGAATTAAAAGAAAATTTGAAATTAAACGATAACTACGTTGTTCATTGGGATGGTAAAATCCTTAGTGATATTGTTGGGTCTGATTCCGTGGATAGACTGCCGGTTGTTCTTACATCATCTGGTGAAGAACAATTGCTTGGAGTTCCAAAAATAAGTTCTGGAACTGGAATCGATCAAGCATCGGCTGTTTATTCAATACTTAACGATTGGGGTGTTAGTCGTTATGTAAAAGCAATGTGCTTCGATACCGCCCCTACCAATACAGGTAAATCTTTCTAATAATCTTAAAATATCAATTCCTCATTCTTACATTCTGACAGGGTACAATTGGACAGGGAATTGCGTAAACTATGAACTTTTTTAAAAAATTTGATTGAATCTGAATTGCCATTTTCCATTTTTAGTGTGGTATCTGTAAAATAGATCATTAAAGTAGTCATATTTACACAAAAAGAAAAATTTCTTGGTTAAAGAACTAAATTTTCTTGGTTCAATAAAATGTTTTTAAGAGTTAAAATATCTTGGGTAAAGTAGGAATTTCTTGAGTCAAGAAAATTTCTTTGTCTCAAAAAAGTTTTTTCTTTGCTCCAAAACAAATTAAGTCTTTAAACAAATTTTTTTGCCTCAAGTTAACCTTTTTTTCTGTGTATTTAAAAACAAGAAATGATAAAGATATTGTTTTGTTTAATTAAGTTTTCGTAAATAATTTTAAAATAAAAAAATTAGTTTACTTTTATCTCTAATTTCAATTGATGATTGATGATTCAATTTTTTTTAGGTGTTCATCACGGTGCAGGCGTCGAATTAGAGAAAGTTTTAGGCCGTGAGTTAATTTGGTTACCATGTCGTCACCATATATTTGAAATCATTCTGAAGAGTGTTTTCGAAGCATATTGGCCCACTCAATCGGGTCCAAATGTGCAACTCTTTAATAGATTTAAAGTTTCGTGGGATGCAATTAACAAACTAAATTACAAGAGTGGTACAGAAGATGATACGGTTGCTAACATTTTGAAAGATCAAACTAATGATATATTAGTTTTCATAGAAGATTACATGCAGGTACGGTTTAAGCTCATTTCAATACCTCTCTGAAGACAGTTGAACCAAGAAAAAAATTCTTGAACCAAGAATGTTTTAAGGAAATCCAAAAAAAAAGTTTTCGGCCTAAGAAAAAAATTCTTAAGCCAAGAACTTTTCTCTTGGTTTAAGATTATTTCGGTTTTCCTTCAAGCTTTCCTGGTTCAAGAATTTTTTTATTGACTCAAGTAAACCTTTTTTTCTGTGTATTAATCCGTTTGAAAATTATACGAAAATTTTTCATGTGAATGCTTCAATGAATTTATAAGCTTCAATTAAGTTATGGTATAAAATTTAACTTTTTTTCAGAAATATCATCCAAGAAGTGATTATGAAGAATTTTTGGAACTCTCATTAATTTTTTTGGGAGCTACCGCAAAAGAAAAGGTTTCGTTCAAGCGCCCAGGAGCTATGAGTCACGCTCGTTGGATGGCAAAGGCAATTTATTGTCTGAAAATATTCATTTTTAGAGACGAGTTCAAACTCAATGATTATGAAAAAAATAGCCTTCGAGAAGTATGCTTATTCATTACTACAAATTACATAAAAGCATGGTTTTCTTCACCCTCTGCTATTCTTGCTCCAAATCATAATCTTACTTTTTTGCAAAAATTAATTCGAAACGAAGCCGTTAATTCTAAAATATCAAAAGCTGCTACTGTAAAAATGATTAATCATCTATGGTATTTAACTGAAGAGCTAGCTATAATTTCCTTGTTTGATGATGAAGTAGAAGTTGAAGTGAAAAAAAAAATGATTGTAAATATTAACTGTCGGAAAGGAAAGAAAGTCAAGGCAAGGAAATTTGAAGTAAAAAAAGATAATTTAAATGCAATATTAGACAAAGATATGAGTGACTTTGTGTCGATAGATTCTCTATCTATTTTCAAAGATTTTGATTTGCCTTACGACTTCATTGAGAAAGATGTAAATTCTTGGGCTAGTGATGGAAGTTTTAAAGAGTGTGTGCAATTTTTTACAAAATTAACAGTCGTGAATGATGTGGCGGAGCGTGGTGTAGCATTAATTGAACAATACAATAAGTGTTTCACTAAAAATGAAGAGCAATTACAATACTTATTGCTAGTTATTAGTGAATACAGAAAAAAAGTGCCCAATTGTAATAGAAATTTTTTAGTGTAACGATATAAATTGCTTTTATTATAATAAACATTCAATTTTTAGGTTAAAACTTTATTTGTTTAATATGATAATTAATTTTAAGAATAAAAATGTCAACTTTTTAAAAAAAATTTTGGTTTTTTGCAAATAACTTACAATCTGTAAAAAATATTTTAATTTTTTGAAAGATAACCTATAGGAAATCGAATGTTCTACAAAAAAGTCCTATTAAATTTTCTCATAAAGTTGATGGTTGCGTCAGAAAATTAGAAAAATGTAAAAATTTTGAATCAATTCATCTTTAGCGTTGAATAACTTTTGAAAAAGTGAATATATCAAAAAATTATAAGAGACCTTTTTTGTAGAGCGTTCAATTCTCTACAAGAATATGTTCTGACTCAACCAATCTGATGACTTGTTAAAGAGTTACAAAATTCCAAAGTAAGAAAAAAAAAATTTCCCACGTTAATCAAATGGGAAATTGAAATTTTCGACTCGGCACCTCTTAATATTAATATTAAGAGCTCTTATCTTCACAGGATTTTTTTTTCGTCATTTCCAACAATATTTTCGATATTAATAAGAAAAAAAAAAATAGTCGGTTTTTTTGAATCACTCTAATATATATATATATTAAAGATATCCTCCAATAATCTTTCATCCACTTTCGCCGAGGACAATAGTGTCATCGTAATAGGCTCGCCAAACCGCAAAACACTATTATGGTGGTTGTGTGTGTAAATGTTCCATTCAAAAATGTCCTACCAAGGATTAAGCAGGTGCGGCGTTTAAGAATGAACCGAGTGGCACAACCACCTGGCGGACCGAGTTACTTCCAACTTTTTACTCGACCGTCTTAACGATGGTTGCAGAATCTAAGTTTATGAAGTTTTTCTAAATACCCTCCAATTATTTTTTATTATAACGTAATTTGACAAATTTGTTCTAGTGGTAGAATGTCACTAACTTTGTGAAATTCGAATTATTTAATGATTAATTATATATTTTAGACGGCATTGGTGTGAGATCTAATCTGTGGTAGAAAGTCTGTTAATAAGTTATGGAGTAAATCTGTGGTAGAAAGCCTGCTAATAGTATATGAAGTTGAAGTTATGGAGGCTTAGGCGTATATCTATGGCACTTGTTTGGTGTACTCTTTATAATTTATTATATGATTTAACTGACAGGAAATTTTGATATCTCACATCGAGAATATATCTAGTAGATAGCAATTGGCTTGTTTTCTACTACACAAGATTAAATTTACAATAGCGAAATTTTAGTATTTGATATAAAAGTAAAAAATAAAAGTTAAAAGCTTTAAAAGAGATGAGTCAAAATATATATAGCTTATAAAACTCGATTAGATGTTAGATAGAGGTTCATCTTTACTGAATAAAAACATTTTTTTTTCTTGGAACTTTACCATTTACTGGAAAACTTAGTAATTTGACAAAACAACCGTTAATCGGATAAAGTTGTTTTCGATTTCTTCGTGACCCTGATCGACAAAAACATGTTTTGTAGACTTATTCCGTCGGTCACTTTTATTTCAAGTGACACTTGAAACTTTGTACTTAAAAGGTTTCTATGTTACTTTTACTTTATTTAATATATTTTTAATACACTATTATGGCATTAAAAGAACATTTAAAAATATAAAAATCATGATGATTTTTTATTTCAGTTCTCCCGTGACCATGATCACTGTAAATTATTCGAAACGTCAGGAAATTAAAAACAAATAAAAACGCGATAGAATCCGTAAAAGTAGTTTTATTTCAAATATGTAATACTCGCGTAAACATCAGAAACCATTATCATGATGATCTATCAGTGACAACTACAGGGACCAAGCTAATTGTGGTTAGTTCTATAAAGAGAAGACAGTTCCGCATCAGCCACCCTAACCAACTACGCAAGCTCCTTAATGTGTTTGTTGAAGCTTTTGGCCAATTATATCCTTTTCATCATCTTTTTTTTTTTAATTTTCGTCAACAAATATTACTTATATGACGACATTGACGTGGGAAATGTAAAATCAGAAAATCAGCAGAAAAGATCGCAGGAGAATTCGCCTAGCGAAAACTGAACTACGATCGCCAGCCCAACTACTTATGGAGCTTATAATTCTATCCCTCCTTGGAACAACGCATTGGAACTGAGTATGTTTAACCGTGGACATGGCAAAACTAATGAAAACAATGGATTACACATCTATCTTCTTCTCCATCTACAAATATGATAAATAAAATATATTTTTTTAAACTAACAATGCAACACATGTTCATTTTGAAGAAGAATTATATTGAGGACTAGCTTTTCCTCGTGACTTTGTTTGCGTAGAAATCGAAAATATGTCTAAAAGGCTTTTTAATTAGTTATTTACGTTACTAATTTTGTTATCTTTTTACAACATGGAAATACTACACCTACAGCAGTATTTATTTGTAAACAATGTTTGTTTCGGTTTCCTTTGGGTGCTAGAATCACCAAGCTACTCTGTGCGCTTACTCTGGAGCGTGCCATACATATATAACTGGCCGTGAGAGTATTAGCTTTTCCTCAAATCTACTCCCGCTACCGTGAGACTTGAGCATTGTTTATGGCCATTCTAAATTTTAATTATTCGAATTCTACTCCGGTTACGAAAAGAATACTTATCCTTTTTTTTTATTTTACATGTTTTTTTTTGCTCCGATGGTTCGGACATGTGGACAGAATGCCGAACGAACGTCTGGTTAAGAATATATACAATACGAAAGTGGAAGGATGTAGGTACCGAGGGAGACCGAGACTAACCTACCTAGACCAGATCGGTCATATACTGAAGGAAGGTGAGGTCAAGAGTCTCCAAAACCGGCGAGCGTGTATGAAGAGAATTATGAATGTTGTGGGAGCGAGTGAAGTATGCAAAGATAGAGTTCTCTGGCACTCTGTTCTCTCTGCCTACCCTGCAAGGAATATGGCGTGATGATATGTATGTATGTATGTATGTTTTTTTTAATATACAATGATCCGTGTATTTTATAACCAAACTATTTTAGACCTCACCATTTCAGATTTCCAACTCTACGTCCCTGCGAGATCGCGTCCTTAAAGCGCATGACCTCTCTAAACCTTTAAAAACTTTCTAATGCCGTACTAATATCTTCATTCAGCCTTTTGTCATCCACTGCTGGACGTAGGCCTCCCTCATATTTTGTATCTAATGACTCCCAGCAACCTTCATCAGGTCATCGGTCCACTTGGGGGTGATTAACACTGCGATGTTCGATACACGCGCCACTCGATAATCTTTCTTCCCCAACAGTTCGTTAAACGATGTGACGACGCGATGTGATGTAACTTTTGCAATAGAGATGAGTGGAGAGGAGTACCTACATATTGCGTCGACCCCCTTTTTTTTCCGCAAGGCGGACCATGGATGTGGTTGCGCCCTGACAAATCGGTCCGGGGCGACAGAAGAGGCGGCGCGCAACCCCATGGACCCACCCTGCAAGCACTTCTCTTCGCCGTGCGAGCGGACCACCGGTACCCGATCTTTGTCTTTGGTGGCCCGCCCGGCGGTTTACCCTTGCGGGTTCCTCTCGTGTCGACGCCCCGACAGCTTTCGCCGTCGGCGCGTCGCCCTCACGCGGTGGCCTCACGTCAGGTGACCGGACAATTCCCCGGTCCGATCACCCGAAGCCTCGGCTTAAGCTTAGGCTCAAGCTTAGGTGTGCCGCCCCGGCCGCTGACGGCAGCCCGGGTCACGAGAATCCTCCCGGACTTGTTCCGCCGCCTCCTTCTGCGAGATGACAGCCTCGCAGAAGGCGACGACCGCGTCCCAATTCAGCCAGGCACGCCGCCTCTTCGAATGTCCTGCCCCGGGCTGTGACGAGCATGTCGTCAGCATAGCATATCACGCTCAGCCCGGAGGGGAGACTCCCTCTCAACGCCCAGTCGTAACCGATGTCCCACAGAGTCGGCCCCAACACTGACCCCTGTGGAACACCGCACGACATGGGCATCCGCACAATGTCCCCTGCGTGACTCGCGCAGAGGACTCTGCGCCCATCCAAATAATCTGCCACCAGCCGCCTCAGGTACAAGGACACTCCATGGAATTGGTGCGCCTCCCTGATGCAGCTGAATGGCAGACTATTGAATGCGTTGGCGATGTCCAACGACACCACCAACAGCACTCCTCTGTCGGCGACAGCCTCCGCGGCCATCTGCCTCAGGCGTAGCAGGGCCCCGATGGCCGAACGCCTCCTTCGAAAGACTAATCGAGCGTCCGACAGATCGGGCCCCACCTCTTCCAGGTGCCGGACGATGCGGGCAGCGAGGACACGCTCCAGCAGCTTACCCACATCTTCCAAAAGCACTATGAGCCTGTAGGTCGACGTCGAATCCGGGGGCTGTCCCGGCTTTGGCAGGAGAACCAACCTCCCCTCCTTCCAGCACTCAGGGAACTGTCCAGATGTCAAACAGGCGTTGTACAGTTGCCTGAGGCGAGGTCCCAGATACTCGAGGAGCAACGTCAACACCCGGACTGTAATTCCGTCCAGACCGAGGGCCGTGATGGCGGAACAAATCTTCGCCCCAGCCGCCCCCACTTCTGACTCTGTCACGGGCGGAACACTCTCGTCGGCCTCCCGGTCGTGATCTGGCAAAGCCATGACCAGAGGCGTGTGCTCCGACTGCCGCGGGAACAGCTCCTCGACCACCCTACAGAGGAAGTCGGGCCGGAGGGTCTCGTTGAGGGAGGAGGGCTTACGCGCGAAGCTTGTTCAGCGAAATTGCGTCGACCCCAAGTAATTGGGAAAAGAGCAGGAAAATGATGATGGTAACACACACTTGTCATAGACTTGTGTTTTCAGATACTGAGATATAATGTTTGAGAAGATCCTCTTAAGTTTCCCGAACGCTGCCCAGCTTAGTTGGATTCGTCAGTACTAATATAGTATTGTGATTTTCAAGAAATTTCAATTTTAAAGAAAGAGTATTTGCAAAAGACTTTTATGTAAATTCTTTTTTTGACTGTGTTTGGAAACGTGTGTCATAATAATTGATATCGAATTGGAAGTAAATCACCCTCAAAATAAATTTCTGCTCTTTTTTAACGCCGTTAGGGATTTCAATATAATAAGAAACGTGTCTTCCATCAAATCTATTAAAGAATGTTTATGCAAAATTTGAAGTAAATTGGACTATCTAATCACGTTGTCCCATACAAACTTTGCCTCACTTTTCCACCCCCTTACGGGTAGAATTGCCGAAAATCCTTTTTTTCATCGTATACCTACGTCATACAAAGAACATAACCTCTAAGTTTCAGGTCCATATGATCAGCGGTTTATGCTGTTCTTTGATCCATCAGTCAGTCACTTAGAACAAAGAATTTTATATAGATAGGTATATAAAAGAAATATTTTGCGTATTCTGAGTTTTGTACGCAACCGCTTAACCAAAAGTTATTCGATCCTAACAACTTGACACTTCAAATTACTGAAATTTAGCATTTAATATGCTTAATTATTTATAAAACCCCATTACGAAGCGAAAAATGATGTCACAAGCGGGATTCGAACCCGCGCCTATTGGGATGCCGGCCCAATAGGGAATATGCACATGACTCCAAAATGAACAAAATATTTTTATTTGTAATCTTTATTGCTTAAAAACATACCTATACAATTATTTTTGAAATTCATCATTATATAATAGTGAAATTTAATTATCAACAATTAGGCTTTTTTGAAATTCGCTCGCAAATTTCTAAAACGCGACGCGATTGGGTGTTCAAACGTGACGTCATCGTACACTCGAGTCTTCTGGTATCAGGGTGTTTCTAGTGATTATTTTGTATCGTTACCCAGTTATTTCATGAGTTATTTATTAGTTCTCTGTGTTCAAGTATTAATCCTTGTGAATGAGAGACTTAACAAACGTCACTTGTTCTAATGCCATTATTTTGTATTGCATATAATTCTTTGTATCTGAAACCCAATAGAAAGATAAATAATAAATAATTTCGAACTTTTCTCTTACTCTAATAAGTTACATGTTTTCATTCATAGGTATCATAGATGACTAAACATACATTGCTTTATGAATAAAGACCCATGTACCTATTAGATCATCATCATCATCATCTTGCTCTTATCCCAATTACTTGGGGCCGACGCAATATGTCATCTTCCTCCATACAGTCCTATCAGACGTCATATCTGCAGTCACTCCCTGTCCATCCATGGCATGCCTCACGTAGTCCATCCATCTTTTCTTTGGTCTTCCTTTACCCCTAAAGTCTTCAACATTCATATTTAAAACTTTCCTCACAACATTACTTTCATCCCGTCTCATCACATGTCCATACTATGTTAACCTTTCACTCCTTAACTTTTCCGTCACTGACGCTACTTTCAAACAACCTCTTATATGCTCATTTCTTATTTTATCCCCTTATCCTTATTTTATCCTATAGATATTGAGAATATATCTTTAAGAACTTTACGTAAACTAGGTAGGTATGTGTACGTCGAACTTTGTAAACAAAACAAGTACCTAGCTATGTGCAATTGTGCATGTAATTAAAGAAAAATTATTCTTTTATTTACTTCATCACTTCTCTAATGTGTGTACTTACGATAAAATGATCTTCACAGCAGTATTAACTGCACAAACACGACACATTCCTTCTCATCGCCTTGCATCATTTTTTTCTTATTTATTACATTGCTCGGCATAAGGAAATATACTTTGTTAGGTGCAGTTTTGATAATATTTATGCACATAGGAATGATACAATATTTATAATACGGTTTTCTGTTTTTTTCCATGGTAATAAGTTCACCTTACACTCACTTTTTTAATTTTCTATAACTTTGTGAACCAAACATTTCATTGTTGTGTGTGTATTCTGACGTCACAGAAGCGTTTTATAAACTTGACACTTTTCTCAAAAGAAGCCTTAGAAAACTATTACGACATCAGAATACAGATAAACCGCTTGCTTGACCCAAACAAGTTGCTATATATTTGAGTATAAGTGTGATTGACATTGAGAAATGGTAAGGGTCCAGTGGACGGAGAATTAATCAGCCATCCCATTTTTTTAAGGCAATCTTCTAAGCGTAGGGTGTAATGAAATATATTTGTTTCCTGTATTCCGAAACTATTTTATGACGACAAAATTAATAGCATTATATCTTCTGATTCTATATTAATTGCTGCTAGATAACAGAATTATATGTTTATATAGTTTTTCATTATGTATGTTGATAGAATAAAATATATCACACCCCTCATACTTTCTTATCTATGTCATAGGAAGACCATATAAAAAGTTTTGTGAAAAAAGAAACCAGTAAATCTCTACCGAAATATGTACTTGTGTAGCTATATAAATGTTTTGATTAAAAAACCACAGATCAAAACATAAACATTTATTCATAATTTTGTGGTAATTGATTCTCTCGCGTCTCTTCAACATTTACTACTTCTACTTATCTTTGATACGACAAGCGTCTGAGACAGTAAAAAACATATGGAAATTGTATGATTTACAATCTATATTGAAATCATTGAAATAGGTATGTATGTACATAAAAAGCGAATGTTGTTAACAAAAGAAAAAACTTCACTTGGAGTACTTAATTAAAGTTTGGGAATCTGCAGCTAAATCTAATATAAAGGAAATACAAGTCATGCAGAATAAAGTAATCAAAGTATGATATAATTACGACTATATGACATCAACTAATAAAATATACAAGAACAAAGAAAAATTAAATATCAAACAGATTAACGATGGTAAAATAAGCATAGTGTGTGAGAGAGTGTATCTTTACAATAAACCATCAAAGGATATTATTAATTGTCGAACATTAGCTACCTTTAAAAAACATTTAATTTCTTATGTCAAATATTGTAGTGAATGAATTATTTTATTACTGTAACTATTATGTACGTAGCAGCCTTGGATTATGTAAATTTAACTTATATTAATAACTAGCTTCTGCCCGCGGCTTCGCCCGCGTAAAAGGTTACTTTCCTAAAGTTTTGATCCCCTATTCTTAGTTTTGACCGTCGGTAATACAGTGCAATGGTATTACAATACTCAGGGTTGGAACTTCATTACTGGACTGCTAGATGGCGTTGAAGAAGCTAGATTTTGAGATTTTTTGACAAACAATTTTTTTATTTTTCATATAAAAAATTTGATTTTTTTTAATAAAAAGTATCCTATGTTACTTTTAATACCTCCAAGAATATGTGTACAATGTTTCATGATGATCGGTTGAGTAGTTTTAGCGTGAAAGCGTAACAAATAAACTTACATTCACATTTATATATTAGTAGGTATGTTTCATGATGATCGGTTGAGTAGTTTTAGCGTGAAAGCGTAACAAACAAACGGACATTCACATTTATATATTAGTAGGGATGTATTTAATACATTCTCAATTTAAGTAAACCTACTGTTCTTTTTGACAAATAAATTTCTATAAACTGAAAAGGAAACCATGACAATTTTGAGAACTATTAGCGACAGATACGCAATTACCAACGATGTAGTTAGATAGTCGTCATCATCATCACAGCCCATATATATCCCACTGTTAGGCTTGGGCCTCCTCCGTAATGGGAGGGAAATTAACCTACTATAACGCGCTAATCAGACGTTTCAATATAGAGTTTTGTTTTGAGTTTTCCTTTTCTTGCATAGATGTTATATGCGTTTTATATGCCTTAGTCGTCTCTTACGATCACCCACGGATAAGATAGGGGGTGGTGAATTGTATTCTTACTCCGTCAACACACGGATAAATTAGTTAGTAACTCATGTAAATTGGTAATGTTTAGGTATACAGTCAAGCAGCTACACCGTAAGATCTAAGAGTCTTTAAAAAGCATTATGCCATTAAATTAAAAAGCATTTTTATAGTATAAGTTATTCTTCTTGCAGCGCGTTTATTTAATTTCTTTTTAAGCTATTCAATAAATTATTGACATTATTATTTTGACTCAAGCCTTGGAGTTTTTCATCTATTTCAAATTTGTTATATGCATACTATATCCATTAGTTATCAATTACGATACTCACAAGCAAGATGGAGAATTGTTTCTTACTCCGTCACTACACGGCAAGATAGATCGATATCACACGGAAAAATTAATAGATTAGTTTTAGTAGAAACGTAATGTATTTATTACATTCTTTATGTATTTCCATACATTCATCAGCTATCGATAGCCGCTGTTAGACATAAATATCTCATCAAAAAAAGGGTTTCATACCATAAGCACCACAATTGAATTGACTAGATATACATTAATTTTAAATAAATAATTTAAATGATTTTCTAAATCTCGAGATGTGTATGATCTGTTTTAAATATCTGAAAAGTTAACCTAATATTTAAATATATAAAAATTTCCATCTTTACGAATACATTATCATTACTTTCAATTCATCATTCGTCATTTTCCTACTCTTATCCCAATTACTTAGGGTCGACGCAATATATACTCCACTTCCTACATATTGCAAAAGTTATTGGCAATAGTTTTATGACCGGCCGCCTGCCTGACGTCAACCTTCCTTGGGAATGTAATTGTCGACCAAACGACATTAGGTGGTATTGACTCAGGTCAATATGAAGCTTTTAGTCGTCTTTTACGACACCCACGAGCATAGTAAGGGTTGGTAGTATTCATAGCCACTACCATAGAGTGATTACTGTCAATTAATAATCTATTAAATTAACATAACCTGTAATGTAGCAACAATCGTCTCCATCCAAACTAAAACCTAATATTTATTCTACTCTAAAACTTACCTCAACTTGCTCCGGATATTAAATTAAACTAACTTTAAGTGCCTATCTTGGACTCTGTTCAATAACTTTTATGATTTATAACTAGAAGTTTTACATAAAAATGGGTTTTGGCATATCTTGACGACCTCATTTTCGAACTTTGTCAACTTTAATCGAAAGTAAGGTATTTTATTGAAAATGATTGGATTTCTTTTTTTTATATTCTTTATTGAGAACGTAACTTATGTCACTAGATACATGATAAGTATCATCTACATTAAAAATACAATTAATCCCATCAGTTTGTCCATGTAAATAGTGAACAAATAATTCCACAATTGCTACGCTTGATTGGAAAAACCTAGTTTAATAATTTTATTTTTAAATTGCCAGGATAATGCTGCGTTTTCTCCTAATAAGTCCTCAGCCAGTTTTTTAAATCTTCATCCATCCCACGAGAACTAACTAACCAGATAACTCTGATAATATTAAAAGTGCAATAGAAGTAATTAAATCATTATATATTTAGTATTAGAAACCATATTAATTTGTATACTGTTTTTATACTTTTCATTTCGCGAGCATATCGTTCTTTACTGAGCTGGCTAAAGAAAAAAATCTAATGTTAGGGTTTACATACGTTATACACATTTTTGTAAACTTACTAGTTTCATTTCTAAAAGATGAATAAGGAAAAAAATCTAAATAAATATAATAAAAAAACTTCTAAATAACATCTTTCTTTCTTTCTTCAAAAAACCGCCATTTGTTACTAGATCAATTAAAAAGTTAATAAATACCAAGTAATTACTTTATTGATGTCAGCTGGATATATAGTTCTATTTGAAGACTTTACAAAGCTTCTGAGAATATTTGACGTACAAATTAAAATAAAATAAAAATCTAGTACAACATTCAAAAATCTTATAGTTAGCATTTGCGTTATTGTATCAATAGATCAATAGATATTAGAAAATAACAAAAAATAAAGTAACTCAAACTGTTATGTTCAGCTTAAAGATTTTAGATGTTGTCTGTGAAGGAAGATAACCAACCAAGTGGGATTACGCTAGGGGGAAAAGAATCACGAAACTCACATAAAAAGTTGCCAAAAGTCTATAACGAGTGTGCCAAGTCTTTGATTACTGTATTCAACAAGTATTATTGATATAAAATTTCTTATATTCCGCCACGAGAAAGGCGAGAAATACAAAGAATCTTGTGAAGCTTATTTAAACTTTACTGAAGATTACCAAGTATCCATGGTGAAAAGTTATTTACAATAGTCAGTAAATAGGAGTATTCACTCTGTTAAAAATTAAATGTTATAGACATGTTGTTTTGTAAATGGCGTAGTAGTTTAGCAACTTGCAAGTATCATGGGCTCGATTCCCACGTAGGATATTTCTATGTAGTATTTACAATTGACTGTTCTGAGTCAAAATATGGTTATTTTTAATAGTGGTAGAGGCACACTGTTGACAGTTTTATGTCAACAGCCCCGGGGCTGTACCAATCCGAGTTGATCCGTCTAAGGTATCAATAATATAATAATACCACACCCTTTCAGAAACTAGACCTCTGAACAGTGGTTATGTGCTGTTGCTTTTCGTTCGATGAGCGAAGGAGCCGGAAGCCTAAATTCCTGAGTAGGCTGATAGGCTACCCAGAAATAGCTAGCTACCTAGCTGCACCTCTGGTATTTGAAAGGTTCATGGGCGACAGTTACACTTACTCTCACGTGTGCTGCTTCCTCTTTTGTCATCATAAGCAATAAAAAAAGAGAAAAAAAAATACTTTGTTACGGCATTATCCATTCTTGTGGCGGTTTGAGTGCGATGGTGGATATAAAAAGGTAAATGGATGAATGGATGAAATAACAAACATCCAAATATTCAAATTTCATAATATTATTAGTATTACGATAACAGCATTTAATACTAGGTACCTATAAAATCCATTGCACAGATAGCGCAGTGGACAAGATACTGTGTTAGGTACCGAGTGATCGATTCCTACGCAGGAAAATACTTTGTGGGATCCACAAAATATTGTCCTATGTCTGAGTGTTATAGTTTATAAAATTCCCTGCAATACAAGAATATTTTTTTAGATATTTATTTCCTTTAAAAAATCTTAGGGGGCATAGTCCGGAGCGTGCTCGCCGCGTCCCCTGCCAGTCTAGTTAGACTGCTAATCTGGCTCGAATGCGTACGCGTTGCCCAGTCAGGCGAGTCGAGGAGAGCAGAGAGTGCCGGGTGGGCACGTGGAATGTTAGAGATTGTGTGGAAGGTAAGTTGCACGAGCTGATATCCGTCATGGCGGACAAACAGCTAGACGTGCTCTGTGTAACAGAGACCAAGCGAAGGGGCAGCGACGCTTGCGATCTTCCTGGTGGCGGTATGGCTCTGTGGTCTGGTGTATCACAGAGCGATCGAGCCAGCATGGGGGTAGGAGTGCTGTTGTCCTCTCGCTTGGCCTCAGATGTGAATGATTACGGAATGTATGATCCCAGACTTCTTTGGGTCCGTATGAAACTAGGTGTCACCAAGGTATTCATGGATGTAGCATATGCTCCCGTAGGATCCTCGGTGGCATCAGACCTAGAGAAGTTTTGGGATAATGTTAGGAAAGTTCTGGATATGGCAGAAACCAGTGAACGCGTGATTGTATGCGGAGATTTGAACGGATGGGTGGGGACCAAGCGTCCCGACTATGAGGACGTACTTGGTCCATTTGGTGATAAGACAGTGAACGACGCAGGTAGGCTCATAGCGGATGTATGCATGGAGAGAAACCTTATTGTGTCAAACACATTTTTCCAACATAAGGACATCCATATATATACATGGAGAAGGCATGAACAGAAAAGTATAATAAATTTAATTTTGGTAGACAGTCGCCTCCGAAGCAAAATATTGGACGCAAGGGCCTACAGGGGCCCCACAGTCGATACGGACCACTATCTCGTTATTGCGAGATTTAGTGGTCTGTTCAGAAAGTGGAGGCACTGGCGAGAGCGTGTCCACTTCGGAGGGCTTGAAAGAATAAAGGTTGAAAGGTTGCAAGAAATGTGTGTAAGAGAGAAGTATGCAGAGGGTGTCCGAGAACGGCTGACGATGGCAAGCCAGCCGCAATCGGACATTGAAGAATGCTGGAGAATATTGAAAGAGAGTATGGTAGATACAGCGAAAGAAGTATGTGGAAGTTCAAAGAAGCATAGAAAAACAAATGGTGATGCATGGTGGGATGCGGAAGTAGCAGCTTCCGTAGAGCAAAAGAAGAAAGCGTGGCTGAACTTTGTCTGTTCTTTGAATATGAATGACAGTATGACTGAACAGAAGAAAGAAATATATCGGCAATGTAAGAATGACACCAAGGCCTTAGTGAAAGGGGATACGATGCCAGAAACCTCCACGTGGTGTACCCTGGGTGCGAGCGACAGTCCCCCAGATCCTTCTGTCGAATTGTCGCTCGTAGCGAATCTCTGGCGCGAGGGGGGTTCCCCAGCAATGGGTTGAGCCCCACTTCGCTCTTGACCCTCTAGTTGTAGAGGGTATAGGAGGCGAAATTTCGGCCGGGCCCTGTCATTCATTAATTTGAGGGCTGGGCAGGCTTATGTCACCGCCGATATATCTTAAACCTGATATCTTGCTTCAAGACATAGTGTCGTGAGGCGTAGTATCAGGAACGAGGGTCTTGGCTTAACCGCCCGGACCGCGAGGAAGACAACCTCTATAAAGAATTCGACATTCGAATTTGGAAATTACCCAGAATCCTAAGTTCTGGCGTGCGGCGAGAGAATGCATGGCAGATGGGCTGTTCTGTTCCTAGCACGCTCCAGCCAGGGTACCGGCTGACCCCCTGGTTGGTAAATGTAGGCTTGCCCGGGTACAGGGATCTCTGCCCGGGCCGACGGTTTTTCTCCCATTCTCGTGGGAACCAAATGGACTCTATTTTACCTACACAAAACGGGGATCCTACGGATTCCCACACTACGGCCTTGCTAAGCCAACATAAAACTGGCACAAACGACGCCTCGTCCTTAGGACAGGAGGCGTCCGCCGAGGGCCCGGCACCGACCCCATCGAAGACGAAGAAGCGTTGGACGACGCGGTTCACATGGGGAAAAGCTGCGAAAGCGAACGCTCGCGACAAGAAGCGGAATGCCGAAAACCGCGAGTGTGATAAGGACGGCGGCAGATCCACTGCAGAGCCGTCAACGGACGAGGGCGATAGTTCTGTTGCAGAGCCGTCCAGAGACGAGGACAGTGGATCTGCCGATGTGATGGACGAGGGTGGTAGTTCCGCAAGGAGCCATCCAAGGAGGTCAGCGGGTCGGCTGAGGAAGTCGCCGCCGCCAGGTCGTCACCGCATCCTGCGGCGGCGGTCCTGACTGTTAGGGAGGAAGCCCTCCCTTCGATGGTGCGGAAGCGCCCCCTGAACAAGGAGGGCAGCTCAGGCACCGATTCCGAGTGGAGTGTGGTGATCATGCCTCTCCCCAATGTGCCGGCGTCTCGCCGAGGGCGAGGGGCCGCGACGACGGGCAGGATGACCCACTCCCTGGCCGGCGGAGTGCGGGAGGGGCGGAGGCTGGTAGGCGGGCCGACAACGACGCGGCAGCCGCGAGGGTGCTGGGGGTGTTGACCGGCATCCCTCACACCGAAGTGGTGGTGGCTGGTGAGCGCGCGAGCGCCCCAGCCGCAAATATGGAAGCCCTGCAGGCCGAAAACGCCCACATTGGTTGCAAGGTGTTAGGCCTGCGGGCCCAAAACCGCCGTTTGGAGTCAGAGTTGGCCGCGGTACGGAGGGCCAACCGCCTCCTTACCAAGGACGTGGCCTAATGGCCCAAATGGCGCGGCTCGTACCGCCTGCGCCACCTGCGCCGCCGGTCAATGCTGGCCGCCGAGGAACTGACGCCGTCGTCACCGCCCCGAAGCCGCCCCGAGGCGCTGGCCATCCATCGGTCGCGCAGAAGACGCCACCAACCAGCACCAGCCCGCCAAATGTCGCCGTCGTGGAGCAGACCCCGGCAGAGGTCCAGCCGGTAACACCAATCCCGCTGCCCGCGGTGGAGGATGTATCAGATGAGGCCTTGCGCGCCATTATCGACACGATCGGTAATATGGTCAATGCGCGCTTGGCCGTTCTGGAGGCACGGCTGCCTCCAGAACCATGTGTTTGGCCGCCTCTCTCTGCGTAACATTGTGGAGAAGCATCTGGCTCTAGGTCAGAGGGTTTTCTGCAGTTTTGTGGATCTGGAGAGAGCATTTGACACGATTGTACGAAAGGAACTTTGGGACATTTTACCGGAGTATGGTATTAACGGTAAAATGCTACAGGCTATGCAGTCCAGTTACATGGGCTGTAAGAGCCTGTGTGCGGCTGGATGCTGGAATGTGAATGCTTTGGTTTGACGTCAATATCGGCGATAAGCAGGGGTGCGTTCTGTCAGCCAGGCTGTTTATCATAAATCTGGATAAATGTCTCCAAAGGTTGAACGATATGAATGTGGGAGTCCAGATGGGCGACTCAGTGGTCACTGCTCTGCTCTATGCAGATGATGCAGTCCTGCTGGCACAGTCAGCGACTGACCTGCAGACCCTAGTCGACACAAGGACAGAAGATTGTAAGAAAAGGGGTCTACGCATGAATGTGAGCAAAACCAAAATAATGGTCTTTGAAAGAGATGAAGCCAGAACAGATGTAAGAGTAACAATAGGTAATGATGTACTAGAGCAAGTGGATGAATTTGTATATCTTAGATGTGGATTTAGCCGAGATGAAGGTACACCACTGATATAGAGCGAAGAGTGAATGCGGGAAATAGAGTGAACGGAGCGTTCGGGCAACTTCTCGGTAGCCACCACCTCAGCCAGAAGGCACGTGTAGCAATACATAACGCAGTGCTTGTCCCAACATTACTGTATGGAAGCGAGAGTTGGGTTTGCAGAAAAGAGTATGAAAGTAAAATTAATGCGGTCGAAATGCGATCTCTACGGAAAATCTGTGGAGTTAGGCTGACCGATCGCATTCGTAACGACGACGTAAGAGAGCGAGTAGGTATGAAAGAGAGTGTTGGTGTAAAAATGCGAAAGGGAATGCTCCGATGGTTCGGACATGTGGAAAGAATGCCGAAAGAACGTCTGGTTAAGAAGATATACAATGCGAAAGTGGAAGGATGTAGGTACCGGGGGAGGCTGAGACTCACCTACCTACACCAGATCGGTCATGTACTGAAGGAAGTTGGAGTCAAGAGTCTCCGAAACCGGCGAGCGTGTATGAAGATAATTATGAATGTTAAGGAAGCGAGTGAAGTATGCAGAGATAGAGTTCTCTGGCACTCTGTTCTCTCTGCCTACCCTGCAAGGGATATGGCGTGATGATATGTATGTATGTATGTAAAAAATCTTTATTAATTACAACAAGATCACTACCAAGTGTCTATATAGCATCATTCTCTTACTCTTATCCTCTTGGGTTCGATACAATATGTACTTTTTTTCATAGTACACACTGTAAAAGTTGTACGCAATAGTTTTATGACTGGCCGCCTGCCAGACGTCAACCCTTCTAGAGAATGTAATTGTTGACCAAACGGCATCAGATGGAGTTGGCCCAGGTCGTTATAAGGCTCTTAGTCATCTTTTACGGCATCCACGAGCAAAGTTAGGATTGGTAGTATTCGTATCCGCTACCACATAGCTAAAAATGTTTATGTATAAAAATTATAAATATTGAGGTACATACTGCACCATAGAAACCACATAATTAATACCTTTGAACGTAAGTACTTTGATATGGCGATAGAATAAGAATACAATAGTCGCTACCTTTTCTTGTTCGTTGATGCCATAGAAATCAGCTAAAAATCTCACTAGGAGAGTAGGCAACAGCTCTCTTTAAAAACATCTCATTTAATTAACAACCCGTCCGCCAAGCGTAGAAATTTTAACACTATTGCCTCATTTGTAGGAGAGACGTTTACTCAGAAATCGATGTTGAAAAACTAAGTAATGATTATGAATCATAAGTAAGTATAATGGAATACTCTACATTGTACTTACCTTACAATCTAATGGTTTGTAAATAATATATTGCGAATCATATATGGTTGCGTATGACTGGCCAATAATAAATTGAAACTGCAATTTCTACCAATTAAGGACTGAAATTGCCGCGAAAAATATAAAGCGTAATGAAACAGACTTTATTTAAAAAAAAGAATGAAAATTTTCGTAATAACTCTTTTAGCAATATAGCTTTTTTGTTGTGCGGTAACGGCAACGAAAATTACATACCTTTTGCTCGCGGGTATCGTAATACATGACTAAGAACTTTATATCGATCTAGGCCAACTCCACCTGATGATGTCTGGTCATGACTATATTCACAGGTAGAGTTGACGTGAAGCAGGTGGCTGGTCTTTGCCTTTGGTGTTAGCGAAGAGGCATAGGCAAACCTTCTTTTACCAGGCCGTGATCTGATCACAGACCTCTCATACCATATGATGTGATAGAATAACAGCGTTATTTAATTAATTATTTAATGAATCGGGGCACGAGTACAAATTTCTTATATTTGGTGACCTGCCTGAAGAGTTATCTATTAGGTTAACACATAAAGTTGACGTCGAATGACAGTAATAAAGCACCAGAGAATCGATTTAAATATATACAGGAATATTTTGCGTAAATATTATGCATTTATATATGCAGGCAGTTTAAAAGTTAATAGATTTAAAATAAATCTATCCACTCAACACTCAAAGTAGATATAAGATTCCGTTGACATGCAATAGTTGTTCACCTAACATTGGGTGTTCTGGTATAGCGCCTGGAATATAGTTACTTCTTCTTCACGTGCCAAAAATGACCTATCCTATTTTAAATTAAATTTTAACCATGCCGAATGTACTAAACATTGCAAGTAACTTCTCTAAAGAAAGGGTTTCCGAATTACCGAATTCGCGGGCAAGAAAATATAGACGTACAATAAAAATAAAATGAATTAAAACTTTCATCATATTTTGCACAATCAAATTTCTTATGTAACGTTCCAGATGTAACAAAATTAACAACCTCACACCCACGAGTGCTTCGTGAATTATTCATGCTATGTTTTGTAGCATTTTCCTCTAACGTTCATTTCTGATCAATAAAAATATTGTGTGGATTGAATCTGAAATTTCAAAACGATGAGAGTTAGTTTCCTGCTATGTATTAAGATAATACGTGAATGGGTATCCTTACCTAATATTCTGATGCTTTCTGATACATATTTAATATCAAACACATCTATAAGTACCAAACAAAACTATTAATACCGAAAAGTGTTGGCAATAGTAGTAGAGCCACCTTGTTTTCTGTCTACAGTCGCGGGCTGTCCCGTCCGGGGTATATCACAGCATATTAACATCTTAGCAGTGGCAATGTGCTATTGCGCATCGTTCGTTGAGCGAGAACTCCGGAAGCCGAACATTCTAGGTGAGTTTGGGTTAGTACGCAACGGTCTAGCTGTACCGTGTTTCCACAGCGTGAAAAAAGAAAAAAAATAAAAAGCTGTACCGTGTTGCAAAGGTCCATGAGCATCATTATCCATGTGGTGACGGATTATAAATACAGTTCACCACCTTACCTAATATAAAGGCATATAACGTCTATGCAAGATGGAAAACTCGAAACAAAACCCTATACCAACACGCCTGTCCAGCGTGGTATAGTAGGTCAATTTCTCTCCTAGTCAGTATGGAGGAGGCTCGAGCACAACAGTGGAACATATATGAGCTGAGACGAGCGGCATTAACGATTACTATCAGGTGTACTGCCTGCTCGTTTGTTATAAGCAATAAAAAAAGAAACGTTAGGAAAGTAAAAAATCACATAGAAACTATATATGATAAAAGCCATGAAAATATTTTTGATTTCATTATATGTATTACTCCCGTATATATAAATAATCATCTAAATATACAAGCGTGTTGAAGCTATATTTTTATTTAATAAATTGACATTTCCAATATCTCATAATTTTTAATTTACTTTGAATATCTAATTAAAATAATGGCAGGTATTACGGAGTGCATCGTTATAACGATGTCACATAAAACGTAGAAATATACTACAAACAGACAGAGTCGTCATTCTCTTATACCAATTACTTGGGGTGGACGCAGTAAGTACTTCTCTTCCATCGTACATATTACACTCCGTCGGGCCGACCACTGACGTCAAGTCACTCTGCTCCGGTGGTCGGCCCAACGACGAAGGCGACGTCACGGGTGGGTTACGGGTGTGCGTGCTTACGCCCCTCTGTTACCCTGGATGGAGTGGTGCGAGGAGGGCGCTGACCGTAGCACACTGTCAAAAAAGAAAATCGTACATATTACACAAGATTTACTTTTAGTTTCGATTAAGTTATTAAATGATAAAGATACTTTATAAACTTTATGTCTGGGTACATTTTTTTATTGCTTATGGCGGCAAATGGTACATGGGCGGAAGTGGCACACCTGATGGTAAGTGCGACGGCCGCCCATGGAATTTCGCAATACCAAGAGTATAGCCAGGCCGCTGCTTACCAATACAAACCCCAAGCCCACCCAGTTGAGCTTCCGGCTCTCTCGCTCACCGAACGAATCGCAACAGCACGTAGCCATTACTCAGACGTCAATCTTCTGTGAGGGTGTGGTACTACCCCGGACGGACCGGCCCGGAACTGTAGACAGAAAACTGTCAACAGCGTGGTCTTACCACTAATAAAACGTACCTGTTGGGTATAAAATAAGTACTTACCAATTTGCAGGTCAGGAACTGGGGAAGCACTGCTGCGATGTCTTTTAACTTGTAAATATTGATTTTTGGATAATAATTGTCTTTAGCGAAATAATTGTTACCGAGCGGCGTGCGCGATTGGTATATGCGTGGCTGGAAGGGGAGAGGGAGGCGCATAGCAATTACTTGTCGCTATCATTCAGAAATGATTCGATTAGATCTGTTTTGCAATTTTTTAATTTTTAGCGGCAACAGTACCTGTATGTGACATATCAGTAGATTGGTAGAATAATTAAGACGTGAAGGACGTGAAGAAGCTTGACCGACAAATAAACATAGGTACTCACAATCGCATTTATAATATTACTTAGGATAATCATAACAAAAGAAGTAGAGTAATTTATTTACAATAGTTTTTTAATGATTTCTAATATTTTTATGAGTGTGTCGCATTTAAGATAAAATTATTTTTTACGGTTTGTGTGTCTTGAGAAGATCACTATAAAAGTATAAGACACTGTGAATACGTACTGTATAGATTTGATCCACAATAATAGTTAAATATCACTTTATCCAACTTTAGTAAAATAAAGTAAGTACATACACACATATCATCACGCCATATCGCATATATACGCCGTAGGCAGAGAGAACAGAGTGCCAGAGAACTCTATCCTTGCATACTTCACTCGCTTCCTCAACATTCATAATTCTCTTCATACACACTCGCCGGTTTCAGAGACTCTTGACTCCACCTTCGTTCAGTACGTGGGTTATTCACGGTCTCTCCCGGTACCTATAGCCTTCCACTTTCGCATTATATATCTTCTTAACCAGACGTTCGTTCGGCATTTTTTCCACATGTCCGAACCATCGGAGCATTCCCTTTCGCATCTTTACACCAATACTCTCTTTGATACCTACTCGCTCTCTTACGTCATCGTTGCGATCGGTCAGCCTAACTCCACCGATAAAGATAAAGTAAGTCGTCTCTTAAAAGCATATAATTAGTTTTCCAGTATATTATTTTACTCTGTAATATTATGCACTCTAATTTTTTTTTTTGCTGGCTTTCTCAGTGCGGCCACGGTCCGATCTGGTGGTAGCTTAATATATTTGTTAGTTTTTTTTAAACTAGTAAATTGGCATAATATAAAAAATATCATAAATTTAATATTTAATAATAACTGACCATAATCAAAATAAAATACTTATATAGAATTATTTTCTTTTTATACTGGCAATGAACTTGTTTTAGAGATGTGGGTCAAAATTTAATAATTAATACTGATTTGAATAATTGTTAATACATGATGCGAGTAAATATAAATCTCTGTAATAATGATAACTTATTGGACGTAAGACATCTTAGTCCTCTCGTGACCACGAACGCTGTGAAGTGTTCGAAACGTCGGAAAATTAAAAATCAAATACAAACGCAATAAAATCCGTAAAAATAGTTTTATTTCAAATAGTTTTTTTACAAGAATAACTTAAAGACCAAAATCATCAGCAATGTAACCGACAGGAATATCATCTATTATACGTTAACGTAATGTCGATCATGATTAAGTAGCAATTACGAAGCATGAATAGCATTACATTAATCAGGCGACATGGATTAGCTGATATTGATTAGAGACAATCACAGCTGTGCCAATATAACTAAGATTATTTATTCACTTTACTCAGTAAACAAATAAACAATTTTTATATAAAACTATTTTTGTTAGTCGCATCAGAGATACAAGAAATAAACAAAAACCACATCCCATAGATAGATAAAAAAAATTTGCAGTTTTTTTATCCTTTTTTAATTTTAGTTACGAATATTTAAAAAAAAAAAGGTTCATTCAAAATGATCGCTATATAAATTGAAGAGAACAAACGTTTGTTAAGGACCACACTGTTGACAATCCTCAGCCACGGGTCGCTCCGTCCAGGGTAGTACCACATTGAGCAGAAGATCGACGTCGGAGTTATGGCAATGTGCTATTGGGCTACGTTCGGTGAGTGAGAGAGCCGGAAGCCCAACTGTGTGGGTTTGGGGTTTGTAATGGTAGGCAGCCTAGCTATAGGTACCTTTGGTATTGCAAAGGTCCATGGGTGGCAGTAACATTTACCATCAGGTGTGCTGCTTGCTCGTTTGCCACCATAAGTAATAAAAAAAAAGTCAAGTTAGCTGATATTAGAGAATCCCTATAACATTACTATTTACTTTTTTTTTTATTAGATAATAGGCAACGAATTGGGCAGATAAAATCAATGTTATTATAAGAGTAAATGAAAATTAAGCCTCAGATGAAGTAGGCAACAATTTAGTCTGAGGTGATAACAGTAAGGCATTAGTTTCACAAAAGCCAATTTACTTTGACCTCAAAAACAAAGATTGTAGCAGGCGGCACAAATTTTCTTAGCTTATCCTGACTAATCAACACCGAGTATAAACTACTGAAGTTTGAGATACGAAATATTGCCAGTAGTTTTCTTTTATACTGTTGGCGTAAAATGAGAAAGGATTCTTGGAAATTCTAGTCTTAAGAGATAATGAGAGATTGCGCTTTTGTACAAAATTTCGTCGTTCCTGAATTTGAAAAGAAGTGCAAATTTAGAGGTAACTTTAACACATAAATAAGAATGTCGTGTGCTTGACGGACTTGCAAGAAATATTTAATAGATTTTAAAAACATAGTTGAATATTACCTTTATAAATATTTTTTTTTTGTTTTCAAAATAGAATGTACTAATGTAATAATACAATGTCTCTCTTTTCAATCGACGAAAGAAATCGGCGAGTGTTCGCAATTCGATATTTATGTATGACTACGCACAACTTTTTAGAGTGTAGTCGGATTTCGAGAATTATTTTTTTATTGGCAAGTGTATACCTTGAAGTTATAAATTTGGGAAAAAATCCAACCCTAAGTGTAGCAAAACAGGAGATGATTTAAAGTAGGGTTATATAACAGTTAATAGCTCACGTAATGTAGGTAGCTATTTTAAAAGTAATCAAAAATTAAGCATGAAGTAATTAGTACATTATAGCCACAAAAATATAAAATAAAACCTTAAAAAAAAATTAAACCACCGCAAAACACAATAAACTTCGTTTTTATTGACCTTAATAACTAAGTTCTTAAATTAACTTAAGTACACCTAAGTAATTTTGAGTCTATATAATATCATCATCATCATCATTACAGCCCATATATGTCCCACTATTGGGCTCGGGCCTCCTCCGTAATGGGAGGAACATTAATAGTCTAAGAGCCAGTAACAGATATATATGACCAAGTTCCTCTCAAGTGATAATTAGTAAAATGCATCAGAAAATGGAACCATAAAGTCTCGTGAACGTCAGCTAAGGCTCGGTGGGAGGGATGAAGAGTAGAAAAAAAAAACATTCACTCATTTCTTCTCGGCTAAAAATTTATTAAATTATAGCTAACCCAATATCCCAACAAAAAAAAAATCATCTGGCTATAACATAGTGTATTGTACGTCAGCTGATGTCTCGATCATGGAAAAAAAAATCTTCACTTTCAGTGATATCCTCTCAAATAAAAATTTACCTGATGATAGCTTATATGTAACTATTGATAAATATATACGTCAGCTGGCTGTATCTCGGTGGAAAAATCGTCAGCTGATAATTTGAAGGTCGTTACGTAGAAGTTAGCCAGAAGCATTTACTGACTGCTGCATTTACTGACTTCTTATTGTAATTTTTCATAATTTTTTTATAATAAATATTTTTTATCAAGTAATTAGTTAATTTATACTAAGCAAATAGATTATTTAAATATTGGAATAGAACTAAAATTATTTGAATATACACGTATAAGTTTAAAAAATATTGATACGGAATATTTGTTTCACCTCAACACTCATATTGGAGTGCTATGCCGAATAATTAAAGAGATGTCATTTCCTCCCACATGAAAATTTGTGAGCTGATTTTAAATATGTTTCTGTGATAAATAAAAAAAATCAGCTAGCAGTAAGTCGAGGGAAACTTAGTCAGCTGATGCATTTAAATAGTCAGTAAATGCTTCTGGCTAACTTCTACGTTACCTTCAAATTATCAGCTGACGATTTTTCCACCGAGATACAGCCAGCTGACGTATATATTTATCAATAGTTACATATAAGCTATCATCAGGTAAATTTTTATTTGAGAGGATATCACTGAAAGTGTAGATTTTTTTTTCCATGATCGAGACATCAGCTGACGTACAATACACTATGTTATAGCCAGCTGATTTTCCTTTTTTGTTGAGATATTGGGTTAGCTTAAATTTGATAAATTTTTAGCCAAGAGGAAATGAGTGAATGTATTTTTTTTTTCTTCGAGCGTGGGAGGTTACAACTGCTCATCCCCCCACCGTGCTGCAGCTGACGGTCATAAGGCTTCATGATACTATTGTCTGATGCGTATCACCAATTATCTCTCGAGAAGAAATAATTAACCAAATTTTCACCTGGCTCTCGGACCATAACCTACTATACCGCGCTGGTCAGATGTGTTGGTAAAGGGTTTTTTTTTTACTTTTTCTTCTCTCGCATAGATATTATTTGCGTTTTACATCCCTTAGTCATCTCGTACGATCACCCACAGGTAAGATAGGGGGTGGTGAATTGTATTCTTACTCCGTCACCACACGGAAAATACTATATAATATAGTAGACCAATTTCCCCATCCTTATAACGGACGCTCGTTTCGGAATGCATAACATGGGTTGGGAAAAATAATAAGTATTTCGCAATGAGTAACGTAAGAGTTCATTTGCGTCTAACTTAATAATCTTTAGTTTAGTAAAATGAATTGAAATGTTGAATTTATAAAATCATTAATTTGAAACTTGAGAAATATTAATAAGGCCACAAGTTACCAACTTCGCGATAAGTATTGAAACTTAAACGGTTCATTAAATAACACGACTTTCTGATATTGAAGCAGGTTCAAGTTATTTAAAACTCACTAGATTTTTAAGCCAAATGACTATTTATTCATGCGGTAAGGGAATAGAAATACTATTTGCCATTTATTTTTTTATCTTATCATAAATCCACGGGAGAATTAATAATAAAAAAGTGTGTGTGTCAGCTCCGACGCACGACTGGAGTTTACTCCTTATGTACGATTATCAAAACAGGCGCAAAAAAAGCTCATTTGACTAAAAATAATATATATATTTTTATTTACATTTATTAAAACTGTTCAGTGAAGTATTATCTCACGTCAGAAAGTGAGAGATGCGCAGAATAGGTTGCGCACCAAAACGTAACGAGGTCATTCGATCACTAGATTTTACTCCTCAAATTTTCTCATACTGGGCGCCTTATATGAAAATCGATTCTTAAGGAGTAAACTCTAAAAACACGACTAAGTGATATAATATGCAAATAATATCTATGCAGAAGTAGGAAAACTAGAAATAAACACTTATAATAAATCATCTGAACAACATGGTGCCAAAGATGGCTAAGGGATATAAGGTTCAGATAGAGATCAGCTGAGATAATAATGGTGATGAATTACAAAATATGAAAAGTTATTATTAACATTAAAATTTCATAATATTTTTTATAGAACAGTCAACTATTGATTTAAACTGTGTGCTTTATACGTACTATATTATATTGAATTCAAACACAGATATTTTAAACATTCTTTTTTCATTTTATTTAAAGACTAGGAAAATAATTCTTGTATTGTAGTGGATTTTACAAATATTTAATTTAACTGATACAAATTAGATGCAGAGTTAGAATAACTATTTGTGGATCACACAAAGTAATGTCCTATGTGAGATGCGAATCTGGATACTATATTAACCACTACTCTATCTTTTTTTTGGAGTGGTAATGCTTCGCCAAATCCGTGCGGGGCGACGGAAGAAACGGTGAGCGACCCCATAGACCCACCCTGCAAGCACATCTCTTCGCCGTGCGAGCAAGCCACAGGTACCCGATCTTTGTCTTCGGTGGCCAAACACTACTCTATCTGTGAATTCAATCTGTTATATATTAATCTGATATATTATTCCTCAACCACCGCTATGGGGGTTACGAATACTACCAATCAATAAATTGGTCGTGGGAGTCATAAAATTCAATTGAGGGAGCCCAAAGAAAATCACCACACGCAGGGGAAACTTAGAACACCAAGAAAATGTGATATTGAATTCTTAATCCATCATTACATTACGTATCTTTTGTTATTATTCTCAATCTATGGTTCATAACATATTTATAATATATTGGCTCATATACGTTCCGTTGTTGGGCTTTAGTCTCCTCTACAATAAAAGAAAAATTGACCTACTATACCAGGTTCATCAAACGTGATGATAAAGGATTTGCTTTGAGTTTTCCTTCTCTTACATATATGTTATATGCATACTAAATCCGTTACTCGTCTTTAACTAAACCCGCGAGAACCATAAGTGATGGTGAATTGTATTCTAACTCCATCAGCACAGAGAAAATAAATGGTTAATTTGGATTTTATACAGCCAAATTTAACATGCTTGAAGTACTGTAACAAATTAAAAATTGATGGTTAAGATTAAGTATCTAAATGGCAGCATTGATTTTAATGAGAGTACATACCATACACATACAGAGTTATGAGAGTACATACACATACACGAAATTATTGAAAAACCCCTATTTTATTAAACGAACGTAGAGTGAAACTAATCTAGATATCGTTGCTACTCGGTTAAACACAGCTCTGCAATTTTGCCGTTTTGCGGCTTGCGGTCCGGCAGTATATGAGCTTTCAGTCTGAAATACGATCAGATATCCTACACAGAAATGTGGTTTAATTGTTGAATTCTCTATTTGTATTTATTTCACAATTATTTAATTATCAACTCTGCTTCGGCTATTTATCTGTCGTAATATATACTCGTATTAGTAAATAAACCAATTTATATTAGGCGCCATCACATTATCTGAGATTCAAAATTTACAATAATAAGTGTAGATTAGTTCAATCATGCGTGTGGTAGCGGCTACTCATATTACCAACCCTTACTTTGCCCTTGGATATTGTAAAAGACGACTAAGAGCCTTATAACGACCTGGGCCAACTCTATCTGATGCCATTTGGTCAACAATTACATACTCAAGGAGGGTTGACGTCTGGCGGGCAGCTGGTCATAAAACTATTGCCAATAACTTTTACAATATGTACTATAAAAGAAGAGTACATATTGTATCGACCCCAAGTAATTGGGATAAAAGTAGGAGAATGATGAAGTGCATATTAGTTCAAATAGTCATATACCTAATTCAAAATAAAATTAAGTTAAATAGGTATTTGTGTCCGTAGATGTCCTAATATAATGCAAGGGACTTTACGAAATGGAAATAAATTGGTTATATAACAACAATAAAGGAATAGTCTTTTTTTTGGGGTGGGTTGCCGTCGGCGCACTTCCCGCACCACTCCGCCCGGGGTGACAGAGGGGCGTAAGCACGCACACCCGTAATCCACCTGTGGCACGTCGCCTTCGCCGTTAGGCCGACCACCGGAGCAGAGTGACTTGACGTCAGTGATCGGCCCGACGGAATACCCCCTGAGTAGTACACTTTCCTCGACCGACATCCTCCCCTCGTGGACGACGTCGGTCTTTCCTCACGCGGTCGGCCTCTCGGCGGGTGACGGACTAATTCCCCGATCCAGTCACCCGTGGCTTCGGGTATGGTAAAGGAATAGCCTAGCATTATTTTATCATTCACTTACAATTTTGTAGTATGATTTATATGTAATCTTACTAATAGTATCAATGTGAAAATTTGTTAAGAAGTTTGGATGTTACTTACTCTTACGTGAAAACTGTTGAAAGAATTTGGATGAAAATTGACATACAGATAGAATATTTCTTGAATTAATATATAGGATACTATTTATCCCGGTAATGTGTTCCCTTGGGATGAATGAGTAATAAAATTTTACATTGTGTAATTTTTAGGCGGGAGAAACCGCTAGGGAAAGCTAGTATTAATATTATTAGGGGAAGGGTGATGATGATAATTGCCGGGTGGGCCACCGAAGACAAAGATCGGGTACCGGTGGCCCGCTCGCACGGCGAAGAAAGGAGTTGCGCGGTGGGTCTATGGGGTCACGCGCCGCCTTCCGTCACCCCGGACCGATTTGGCGGGACGAGACGCATCCATAGCCCACCGTAAAAAAAAGGGTGATAATGATAATGATCCATTAAAATATGATCATACCATAAAATTTGGATCGAATTGATGCATACTAAGAAAATAAAAGTTAGTAAAACAAGGTTTTAAATATAATTCGTTAAGTAAAATTACACAGGTTCAATTGACACAGGTTAGAAATATTACCTTTCAAGTTATTTTGGGTGACGAAAAAACTAGCTAATAGAGCACCCGAGAAGTGGGTATTAGCACTTTTCTATGAAACTTATTACATCAACAGTGATCGTTAACTCGCTTAGCGGGGCGAATATGGCTATTTAACCTATATGGGGATGACTATTCAATAGTGGGAAATTTACCTACTACATCACGCTGGTCGGACGTGTTGGTATAGGTTATTGTTTCGAGTTTTCCTTCTCTCGCATAGATGTTATATGCGTTTTATATCTCTTAATCCTCTCTTACGATCACCCACGGTTAAGATGGTGGTGAATTGTATTCTTACTCCGTCTATTTATTTCAAATATATTCTTTCAAAACACTTTATTAAAATACTAAAATAAAATTTCATCTATTTTAGTAAAGAAAACAATGAAATTTACGGGTAAGTAGATGCTTACTAACGAACAAATTATGTGGCAAGTTAATATTGCTAAAAGCCCGTTGCGTGTGATATTGTCACGTAGTAAGAACTTCCATTATACGAACAGACCAAAAACATTGTATGACCGATACATTTTTTGTTCTATTTTACGAGTTTTATATATTTAAGTATAGCTAATAGTTTTAGCTTATATTTGTTATGAATCTATGAATTTTAATATTTATAATAGTTCATAAATATTCTAATAACACTTTTAGCCTCAGACTATTTTATATTTAAAAGGCATTTCTATGATATTAAAGTCATATTTTTAGTAATTATTGTCAACTTTGCTAAGAGTTAATACACTCTAATTTGTTTGTTATCTTATTGGAGTTTACTCCTTAAGAATCGATTTTCATATAAGGCGCCCGGTATGAGAAAAATTTGAGGAGTAAAATCTAGTGATCGAATGACCTCGTTACGTTTTTGGTGCGCAACCTATTCTGCACACCTTTCACTTTCTGACGTAAGATTTCACTGAACAGTTTTAATAAATGTAAATAAATATATATATATATATATATATATATATATATATTATTTTTAGTCAAATGAGCTTTTTTTGCGCCTGTTTTGATAAGCTTACTTAAGGAGTAAACTCCAGTCGTGCGTCGGAGCTGACACACACACTTTTTTTTACCCGACTGCGCAACGCAAAGGAGTGGTATTGTGTTTAACAGTCTATGTATGTATGTTTGTATGTTCCTTTGAAGCACTATATAGACCAAACGCCTGGGCCGATTTTTATGATTCGTACGTCAATCGATTTCCCTTAATTCGGCGAGTGTCACTAAAGATATGACGTTAATGAAAATTCAATATGGCGACTACTGGACGCCATATTGTGAAAATTTAAAAAAATAAAGTCAACAAACTATGTCGAGTGGGATATTGTTGAATAGGTATTTAAAAATCATTTAGTTTTCTCTCAACATTTTTCGATTTGACCGTTCGTTTAGGATCTATATCGATTTAAAGTTTCGTAACAACCTTTCTCACATATAGGTTTTTTAGACAGTAGAAATTTACGATGAAAAGACGAAAAATTCATATAACTGGATGTGGATGGACATATACTGAAATATCTAGTAGGTATATTGTCCAATATACCATAGGTAGTCCTACCTAAAGCATCTAATGTCTTACGCGGTCGCCCATCTCCAATTTCTAACGATTTAGTACTCAACTTCAGTTGAAAACTATATATAGTTAGGTACTTATCTACTTATTAATAAATAAGATAACTATAGCTACCTAGGTATTCAACTAAAAAGTATAAAATAAAAAAAAATATTAAAGAAATCAAAAAACCCGACTGTATAAAAAGTAACCAAAACTACGTACATAATAAAAAAACTGACACTGGACTGGACTGGACATCTAAGTGCTTGTTTTTTTTTTAAATTCTAGAGAATTCCATAATATATTATTGAATAAATACTATTGCAGAAACAAAATATATTTTAATAATAGAACATGGCAACTGAACAGTCGGGATCCACTGAAAAATTAGATTTGCTGTCGAATAATAGATTTGCTGTCGAATAATGGATTTGCTGTCGAATAATGGATCCCGACTGTTCAGTTGTCATGTTCTATTATAAAAATATATTTTGTTTCTGCAATAGTATTTATTCAATAATATATTATGGAATTCTAGACCACCGGACATCTAAGTGCTTGTTTTTTTCTTTTCAGTTTTTTTATTATGTACGTAGTTTTGGGGGGCATAGTCCGGAGCGTGCTCGTTCGCGTCCCCTGCCAGTCTAATTAGACTGCTAATCCGGCTCGAAATGCGTACCGCAATGCGGGTTAGGGCGTCCCCCGGAGGCGACGCGTACCGACCCGCCCCCGTCGGTACGAACATCGGCAGTTGCGGCGATGGGGGCCGCCACCCATCACGCCTTGCCCAGTTAGGCGAGTCGAGGAGAACGGAGTGCCGGGTGGGCACGTGGAATGTAAGAGGTTGTGTGGAAGGTAAGTTGCACGAGCTGATATCCGTCATGGCGGACAAACAGCTAGACGTGCTCTGTGTAACAGAGACCAAGCGAAGGGGCAGCGACGCCTGCGATCTTCCTGGTGGCGGGATGGCTCTGTGGTCTGGTGTACCACAGAGCGATCGAGCCAGCATGGGGGTAGGAGTGCTGTTGTCCTCTCGCTTGGCCTCAGGTGTGAAGGATTACGGAATGTATGATCCCAGACTTCTCTGGGTCCGTATAAAGCTAGGTGTCACCAAGGTATTCATGGTTGTAGCATATGCTCCCGTGGGATCCTCGGTGGCATCAGACCTAGAGAAGTTTTGGGACAATGTTAGGGAAGTTCTGGATATGGCAGAAACCAGTGAACGCGTGATTGTATGCGGAGATTTGAACGGATGGGTGGGGACCAAGCGTCCCGACTATGAGGACGTACTTGGTTCATTTGGTGATAAGAGAGTGAACGACGCAGGTAGGCTCATAGCGGATGTATGCATGGAGAGAAACCTTATTGTGTCAAACACATTTTTCCAACATAAGGACATCCATATGTATACATGGAGAAGAAATGAACAGAAAAGCATAATAGATTTAATTTTGGTAGACAGTCGCCTCCGAAGCAAAATATTGGACGCAAGAGCCTACAGGGGCCCCACAGTCGACACGGACCACTATCTCGTTATTGCGAGATTTAGTGGTCTGTTCAGAAAGTGGAGGCACTGGCGAGAGCGTGTCCACTTCGGAGGGCTTGAAAGAATAAAGGTTGAAAGGTTGCAAGAAGAGTGTGTAAGAGAAAAGTATGCAGAGGGTGTCCGAGAACGGCTGACGATGGCAAGCCAGCCGCAATCGGACATTGAAGAATGCTGGAGAGTATTGAAAGAGAGTATGGTAGATACAGCGAAAGAAGTATGTGGAAGTTCAAAGAAGCATAGAAAAACAAATGGTGATGCATGGTGGGATGCGGAAGTGGCAGCTTCCGTAGAGCAAAAGAAGAAAGCGTGGCTGGACTATGTCTCTTCTTTGAATCTGAATGACAGTATGACTGAACAGAAGAAAGAAATATATCGGCAATGTAAGAATGACACCAAGGCCTTAGTGAAAGAGAAACGTGATAGAGCAAGTATGAGTGCAGAAGATAGGCTGACTAAAAACTTCGAGGGTAACACCAAACTCTTTTGGAGGGAGGTGAAGAAGTCTCGGGGTGGTTGGTCAGCCTTCAGAATGAATAAAATAAGGTCTAAAGGTGGAGACATTCTTACACAAACACAAGACGTGTTAAGCCGATGGAGTGAATATTTTGGCGATATGTATGCGGATGCTACGGTTGGCGCCGGTGTTGGATGTGGTTTAGTAGATCAACATTCGACAACGGCGTCCTCCGATGGCATCAGTATGGATGAAGTTGAATGGGCGATAAGAAGTTTGAAAAATGGTAAGGCAGCGGGCATTGATATGGTGTCTGCCGAGATGATCAAGCTCGGTGGCTCTTGTGTCTGGGAGGCGTTCCTGTTGCTCCTCAATTTATGTTGGAGCTCGGGAATGGTTCCCGGGGACTGGAATAGCGCAGTCATCGTGCCTTTGTTTAAAGAAAAGGGTTCACGTTATGACTGCGCAAATTACAGAGCCATAAGCTTGACCAGTTTGGCAGTAAAAGTGTATGGAAAAATTATTGAAAGGAGAATGAGGATGGTGTCCGATGGTTTACTGTGTGAGACACAAGGAGGTTTCAGGAGTGGAAGGGGATGCATGGATCAAGTGTTCTCTCTGCGCAACATTGTGGAGAAGCATCTGGCTCTAGGTCAGAGGGTTTTCTGCAGTTTTGTGGATCTGGAGAGAGCATTTGACACGGTTGTACGAAAGGAACTTTGGGACATTTTACCGGAGTATGGTATTAACGGTAAACTGCTGCGGGCTGTGCAGTCCGGTTACATGGGCTGTAGAGCCTGTGTGCGGCTGGATGATGGAATGTCGCCTTGGTTTGACGTCAATATCGGCGTTAAGCAGGGGTGCGTTCTGTCAGCCAGGCTGTTTATCATATATCTGGATAAATGTCTCCAAAGATTGAACGATATGAATGTGGGAGTCCAGATGGGCGACTCAGTGGTCACTGCTCTGCTTTATGCAGATGATGCAGTCCTGCTGGCACAGTCAGCGACTGACCTGCAGACCCTAGTCGACACAATGACAGAAGATTGTAAGAAAAGGGGTCTACGCGTGAATGTGAGCAAAACCAAAATAATGGTCTTTGAAAGAGATAAAACCAGAACAGATGTAAGAGTAACAATAGGTAATGATGTACTAGACCAAGTGGGTGAATTTGTATATCTTGGATGTGGATTTAGCCGAGATGGAAGGTACACCACTGATATAGAGCGAAGAGTGAATGCGGGAAATAGAGTGAACGGAGCGTTGGGGCAACTTCTCGGCAGCCACCACCTCAGCCAGAAGGCACGTGTAGCAATACATAACGCAGTGCTTGTCCCAACATTACTGTATGGAAGCGAGAGTTGGGTATGCAGAAAAGAGTATGATAGTAAAATTAATGCGGTCGAAATGCGATCCCTGCGGAAAATCTGTGGAGTTAGGCTGACCGACCGCATTCGTAACGACGACGTAAGAGAGCGAGTAGGTATGAAAGAGAGTATTGGTGTAAAGATGCGAAAGGGAATGCTCCGATGGTTCGGACATGTGGAAAGAATGCCGAACGAACGCCTGGTTAAGAAGATATACAATGCGAAAGTGGAAGGATGTAGGTACCGAGGGAGACCGAGACTAACCTACCTAGACCAGATCGGTCATGTACTGAAGGAAGGTGGAGTCAAGAGTCTCCGAAACCGGCGAGCGTGTATGAAGAGAATTATGAATGTTGAGGAAGCGAGTGAAGTATGCAGAGATAGAGTTCTCTGGCACTCTGTTCTCTCTGCCTACCCTGCAAGGGATATGGCGTGATGATATGTATGTATGTATGTATGTATGTACGTAGTTTTGGTTACTTTTTATACAGTTGGGTTTTTGATTTCTTTAATATTTTTTTTTATTTACAATCTTTATTTCTTTGTAAGAGAATCCTTACTAATATTATGTGCGATAGTAACTCTGTCTGTCTGTCGCTCTTTCACGCCAAAACTACTGAACCGATCTAAATGAAATTTGGTACACAGATAGTCTAGAATCTGATAAAGGACATAGGCTACTTTTTAATGCAAAAAAAGGGTTGTAGAGGGGGATGAAAAGTTGTAAGGAAGTATTGTCATTTTTAAAGCCATAAGCTTGAAACTTATTTTTAGGCTATTGATTAGATATAAATAAATATGATATTAAAATTTTGTAAAAAAAAACATTCCTAAGGGGTAAAATAAAAATAGAGGATGAAAAACTTTAGGAAAGTAATCTTTTACGCGGGCGAAGCCGTGGACAGAAGCTAGTATAATATAAATATTGTCTTCTTTATTTCTTTGTTTCTTTAGTAGGTTTTTTTAAATAGATGGAATTAATTTTATGCTACGCGTTACAACGCGGCGATGAAGTAAGCATCAAATCTAAATTATAATTTGCTGCTTCCTCCAAAGAAGTAGTATGTATATTTGATTTATAATCTACGTCCCGATATTTCCTTTAATATCCATGTCGTGACTGAGTAAGAATACAATACATCACTCCCTTGTTTGCTCGTATTCATTGTAAAAAACGACTAAGTGATATAATCATATACATAACATCTATGCAAGCGAAGGAAAACTCAAAATAATACTTTATACTAACCCGATTGGTCAGCGTGGTATAGTAAGTTGATTTCCTTCCTGTTGTGAAAGAAAGTTGAAGCCAGCAATGGGACGTACATATATGAGCTATGATGACTATCTTACGTGTGGTGACGCAGTAAGAATTCAATTCACCACCCCCTATCTTACCCATGGGTGATTGTAAGAGACGACTAAGGGATGTAAAACGCGTATAACGTCTATGCAAGAGAAGGAAAACTCGAAACACAACTCTATACCAACACGTATGACCAGCGTGGTATAGTAGGTTAATTTCCCTCCTATTATGGAGGAGGCTCGAGCCCAGTAGTGGGGGCGTATATGAGCTGAGATGAGATGAGATTACTATGATGATTCTTTTTAACTACCTGTCTAGCTTTAAATACAGAGATTGGATATTCTTAATTATTAACTATTAACTTAATGTGTGTTTCTATGTGTAATAAAAAAGTAGGCAGTATATATGCCGTAAAATTAAATGCGCCTCTTGTCTGTAGAACTAAATAAGCGTTCAAAATGGTAGTTTTAAAATTTTCAATATTTTACAGCTTCCGTAAAGTGACAGAGTTTATTAATGGCAGACCACGCTTCTGACAGTTTTATGCCTGCAGCCTTATATGTGTCGCTCGCTTAATACCAGACTCTTACAGAAAATTGACGTCTATGTAATAACATAATGCTACTGTGCTTCTCTCATCTTCACCTCCTTTTTTAAAATTAAAAAGCAGTAAAAGAACTCTAAATAAATTAAGATTACTGTAAAATAAAAATGAAACTCTAAGTAAATTGACTAGTGCACTCGGCTGTCATTGACAGTCATGGGGCACATGATTTTTTTTATATCATTTACATACATACGTACATACATATCATCACGCCATATCCCTTGTAGGGTAGGCAGAGAGAACAGAGTGCCAGAGAACTCTATCCTTGCATACTTCACTCGCTTCCTCAACATTCATAATTATCTTCATACACGCTTGTCGGTTTCAGAGACTCCACCTTCCTTCAATACGTGACTAATCTAATCTAGGTAGGTGAGTCTCGGTCTCCCCCGGTACCTACATCCTTCCACTTTCGCATTGTATATCTTCTTAACCAGACGTTCGTTCGGCATTCTTTCCACATGTCCGAACCATCGGAGCATTCCCTTTCGCATCTTTACACCAATACTCTCTTTCATACTCTCTTTCATTACATACATTTATATAATTTAATTTCTTTTATTTAACCTCTTTGTTTATTCTCTTTTCTTTTCCTGTCTAAATATTGTATCTACTCCTGTATTTATTTTATTGCACGCCTTATAAGCGAAGCGTGGAGGTGATTCTCTACTCTCGAAAATCAAGGACTTTCAAAACTAAAAATGATTGTATTTTTCTTACATCGCATTTATAGGATAATATTATCATACATGTGTCAAGAAAAACATTCGTTTAAACGTATTTAATATTTTTAAAAAGCAATTATTTTGTTTAAAGTAAGGAGTTGATAAAAAATGAAATGCGAACTGCGTACAAAATGAAATGAAATCGAAATGCGTACCGCAATGCGGGTTAGGGCGTCCCCCGGAGGCGACGCGTACCGACCCGCCCCCGTCGGTACGAACATCGGCAGTTGCGGCGATGGGGGCCGCCACCCATCACGCCTTGCCCAGTTAGGCGAGTCGAGGAGAACGGAGTGCCGGGTGGGCACGTGGAATGTAAGAGGTTGTGTGGAAGGTAAGTTGCACGAGCTGATATCCGTCATGGCGGACAAACAGCTAGACGTGCTCTGTGTAACAGAGACCAAGCGAAGGGGCAGCTGGCGGGATGGCTCTGTGGTCTGGTGTACCACAAAGCGATCGAGCCAGCATGGGGGTAGGAGTGCTGTTGTCCTCTCGCTTGGCCTCAGGTGTGAAGGATTACGGAATGTATGATCCCAGACTTCTCTGGGTCCGTATAAAACTAGGTGTCACCAAGGTATTCATGGTTGTAGCATATGCTCCCGTAGGATCCTCGGTGGCATCAGACCTAGAGAAGTTTTGGGATAATGTTAGGGAAGTTCTGGATATGGCAGAAACCAGTGAACGCGTGATTGTATGCGGAGATTTGAACGGATGGGTGGGGACCAAGCGTCCCGACTATGAGGACGTACTTGGTCCATTTGGTGATAAGAGAGTGAACGACGCAGGTAGGCTCATAGCGGATGTATGCATGGAGAGAAACCTTATTGTGTCAAACACATTTTTCCAACATAAGGACATCCATATGTATACATGGAGAAGGAATGAACAGAAAAGCATAATAGATTTAATTTTGGTAGACAGTCGCCTCCGAAGCAAAATATTGGACGCAAGAGCCTACAGGGGCCCCACAGTCGATACGGACCACTATCTCGTTATTGCGAGATTTAGTGGTCTGTTCAGAAAGTGGAGGCACTGGCGAGAGCGTGTCCACTTCGGAGGGCTTGAAAGAATAAAGGTTGAAAGGTTGCAAGAAGAGTGTGTAAGAGAAAAGTATGCAGAGGGTGTCCGAGAACGGCTGACGATGGCAAGCCAGCCGCAATCGGACATTGAAGAATGCTGGAGAGTATTGAAAGAGAGTATGGTAGATACAGCGAAAGAAGTATGTGGAAGTTCAAAGAAGCATAGAAAAACAAATGGTGATGCATGGTGGGATGCGGAAGTGGCAGCTTCCGTAGAGCAAAAGAAGAAAGCGTGGCTGGACTATGTCTCTTCTTTGAATCTGAATGACAGTATGACTGAACAGAAGAAAGAAATATATCGGCAATGTAAGAATGACACCAAGGCCTTAGTGAAAGAGAAACGTGATAGAGCAAGTATGAGTGCAGAAGATAGGCTGACTAAAAACTTCGAGGGTAACACCAAACTCTTTTGGAGGGAGGTGAAGAAGTCTCGGGGTGGTTGGTCAGCCTTCAGAATGAATAAAATAAGGTCTAAAGGGGGAGACATTCTTACACAAACACAAGACGTGTTAAGCCGATGGAGTGAATATTTTGGCGATATGTATGCGGATGCTACGGTCGGCGCCGGTGTTGGATGTGGTTTAGTAGATCAACATTCGACAACGGCGTCCTCCGATGGCATCAGTATGGATGAAGTTGAATGGGCGATAAGAAGTTTGAAAAATGGTAAGGCAGCGGGCATTGATATGGTGTCTGCCGAGATGATCAAGCTCGGTGGCTCTTGTGTCTGGGAGGCGTTCCTGTTGCTCCTCAATTTATGTTGGAGCTCGGGAATGGTTCCCAGGGACTGGAATGGCGCAGTCATCGTGCCTTTGTTTAAAAACAAGGGTTCACGTTATGACTGCGCAAATTACAGAGCCATAAGCTTGACCAGTTTGGCAGCAAAAGTGTATGGAAAAATTATTGAAAGGAGAATGAGGATGGTGTCCGATGGTTTACTGTGTGAGACACAAGGAGGTTTCAGGAGTGGAAGGGGATGCATGGATCAAGTGTTCTCTCTGCGCAACATTGTGGAGAAGCATCTGGCTCTAGGTCAGAGGGTTTTCTGCAGTTTTGTGGATCTGGAGAGAGCATTTGACACGGTTGTACGAAAGGAACTTTGGGACATTTTACCGGAGTATGGTATTAACGGTAAACTGCTACAGGCTGTGCAGTCCAGTTACATGGGCTGTAGAGCCTGTGTGCGGCTGGATGATGGAATGTCGCCTTGGTTTGACGTCAATATCGGCGTTAAGCAGGGGTGCGTTCTGTCAGCCAGGCTGTTTATCATATATCTGGATAAATGTCTCCAAAGGTTGAACGATATGAATGTGGGAGTCCAGATGGGCGACTCAGTGGTCAATGCTCTGCTTTATGCAGATGATGCAGTCCTGCTGGCACAGTCAGCGACTGACCTGCAGACCCTAGTCAACACAATGACAGAAGATTGTAAGAAAAGGGGTCTACGCGTGAATGTGAGCAAAACCAAAATAATGGTCTTTGAAAGAGATAAAACCAGAACAGATGTAAGAGTAACAATAGGTAATGATGTACTAGAGCAAGTGGATGAATTTGTATATCTTGGATGTGGATTTAGCCGAGATGGAAGGTACACCACTGATATAGAGCGAAGAGTGAATGCGGGAAATAGAGTGAACGGAGCGTTGGGGCAACTTTTCGGCAGCCACCACCTCAGCCAGAAGGCACGTGTAGCAATACATAACGCAGTGCTTGTCCCATCATTACTGTATGGAAGCGAGAGTTGGGTATGCAGAAAAGAGTATGATAGTAAAATTAATGCGGTCGAAATGCGATCTCTGCGAAAAATCTGTGGAGTTAGGCTGACCGACCGCATTCGTAACGACGACGTAAGAGAGCGAGTAGGTATGAAAGAGAGTATTGGTGTAAAGATGCGAAAGGGAATGCTCCGATGGTTCGGACATGTGGAAAGAATGCCGAACGAACGCCTGGTTAAGAAGATATACAATGCGAAAGTGGAAGGATGTAGGTACCGAGGGAGACCGAGACTAACCTACCTAGACCAGATCGGTCATGTACTGAAGGAAGGTGGAGTCAAGAGTCTCCGAAACCGGCGAGCGTGTATGAAGAGAATTATGAATGTTGAGGAAGCGAGTGAAGTATGCAGAGATAGAGTTCTCTGGCACTCTGTTCTCTCTGCCTACCCTGCAAGGGATATGGCGTGATGATATGTATGTATGTATGTATGTTGATAAAAAATGTATGTTGATAAAAAAATATTCAAAGACGTCCGGATGGATCTGGCACTATCACGACCGTAAAAATGTATGTATCAAAGTATTTATTTTTAAAGTTTCATAATTGCAATGCGCTGTTTTCTTTCGAAAATGGCTTGGTATATATTTGTCGTTTAATTGCAATTAATAAAAAAAACTAAACTGCTTAGACTTTAATGTATGTAAACCTTCATACAGTCATAGGTTCGTGTACAATGCTTGCAAGCTATGTTTTGCATTACGTCGAGAATGGCGTGAAGTTTCTAAAGTATTTTTTTTTCTTTCATGGCATTCACTAATAGCAAATGATCATTCATCTTGTATTATTCATTTGTACTATGTGTGTTGCCTAGCTTCTGGCGATAAATATTTACTTAGAAAATGTTTATTTTCTTCTTCTTCACTCATATTCATAAATTTACCATTATCAGATTACAATTACTTAATAAATTCAATATTAACGTTACGAAGTATTCGCATGAGTCTTTTAGTTTAATTAATTAACATTAAAATGTGAAACGTAGTTATGTAGTAATTTTATGATGATTAGATTCATACTGAAATATTTAGAGGACGTAATTGCACTATAAGTTTAACGTTTTGTTTATTCTACGGGTTAATTCAGATAATGGAACTTCGCGTGTGCCAGCTACTTATATAGTTAAAGTAACTACAATTACACATCAATGTCATTAGAAAATTTCCTGCTATTTATTAACATATAGTAAGTAATAATAGGTTAGTTCAAATATTTTATTTATTTAGATATTAGCTTTATTTCTCTTATGATATAATTCAATATTATTTACATAGCCGGTTTGTAAATAGTAATTAAAGCTCTGATATAGCATCTTTATTAATTTCGACCTCTATATACTCAATATTATGCTCGGGCCCTCTTCACTGTGGGAGGGATATTGATCTATAATACCACGCGGATCAGACGTGTTAGTACAGGGTTTCATGTCAAGTTTTCCTACTCTTTTTTTACTTTTTTTTCTTTTTACGATACGCATGGGCAAGAGAGGGAGTGGTTAGTTATACTCTTACTTATCACGCGCAAAATTCTTTATTAAGAAAGGTTTTTATTCGTATCACAACGTATTAAGACTTCTTAACAGACCAATCCTAATGAATGGAATTAACGTACATACATATCATCACGCCATATCCCTTGCAGGGTAGGCAGAGAGAACAGAGTGCCAGAGAACTCTATCTCTGCATACTTCACTCGCTTCCTCAATATTCATAATTCTCTTCATACACGCTCGCCGGTTTCGGAGACTCTTGACTCCACCTTCCTTCAGTACATGACCGATCTGGTCTAGGTAGGTTAGTCTCGGTCTCCCTCGGTACCTACATCCTTCCACTTTCGCATTGTATATCTTCTTAACCAGACGTTCGTTCGGCATTCTTTCCACATGTCCGAACCATCGGAGCATTCCCTTTCGCATGGAATTAACGTAAATAATATAAACCTTATTTTTTGACAGGCCATGAACATGACAACAGACATGAAACACCAATAAGCTTCCATATAACCAATGATCTAGCGACTTACCTTTTCGAATACTTAACCTATCCTCTGAACAATATTTCCATATTCAGCACTCTCTAAAATATGTAACTACATGGTAGGAGTCACTGAAAATACTCCTTGAACCTTGGGAATATTTAGTTCATTTATAATCCCAAAACATTTTGGCACATCGAAAAGATATTTACCTTACTTCGAACCCTTTTTATCGTTTACATATATCATCACTTTTTAGCGATATCACAAAAAAATTGTCATACTAAAACAACCTTTCCTTGTAACATTTCTTAACTTTATTTATCCATGTTCATAACACTTGTATATTATTTTTTTTTCGCTAGAACGTAGTTTTGTCAATTTCGTGCACGGCGCAAGATAACGAAATAAGTTGTGTCACGTAAAGTAAAAGTTTTTAACGAGGCTCCTTTGAAAAAAAATGTGACGAAAAATGTCGCTGACTCAGAGTAATATTGTAGTTACACCTTTTTTTATGTCTCAACGATATTGTTCTCTTGGGAAAATAGGTAGCTAGTTGAACGTGTCTACAAGTTAGGTGATAAAATTTTATAATATTTGAGCCAAAGATTTATTACAGTTGTTTTTCTCTAAAGTAAAATTATTTTTGTCTATTAATTATATGTATTAGTCTCCTGCGACGCAGGGAGTCTTGCTTTAGTGTTGCGTGTTCTCTTTAAAAAATGAGTCGCTGGACTTATATCTTCGCTCAAGAATATCACATAATAAGGTCCTACCTTCATTCGCGCCGGCGGCGGCCCGAGTCGAGGGAATCCTCCCGGACTCGTTCCGCTGCCTACTTCTGTGAGATGACTGCCTCGCAGTAGGCGGCGACCGCGTCCCAGTTCCTGACGCTGTCGACCATTACTTTCACGACAGCCGGCAGCGTCAGGTCGGCACCGATGACAGCGACGAGTTCACAGCGCTGCCGAGACCAGCTTGTACAAAACTCGAGCGTATGCTGCGCCGTGTTCTCGTCACTGCCACATTGTGGGCAGGACGGAGTCAACTCCCTCTTTGCGACCGTATGCAGGTTTTTTTTGTTGCTAGTGGTGGCAAACGAGCAAGCAGCACACCTAATGGTAAGTGACACTGCCGCCCAATAGACCTTTGCAATACCATTTTTTTTTTTGCGGTGGGCTATGGACGTCGCACCCCGCCAAATCGGTCCGGGGTGACGGAAGAAGCGGCGCGCAATCCCATTGACCCACCCTGCAAGCACCTCTTCTTCGCCGTGCGAGCGGGCCACCGGTACCCGATCTTTATCTTCGGTGGCCTGCTCGGCGGTATGCCCTCTCGGGCTCCTCTCCTGTCGACGCCCCGACAGCTTTCGCTGTCGAGGCGTCGTCCTCACGCGATTGCCTCACGTCGGGTGACCGGACAATTCCCCGGTCCGATCACCCGAAGCCTCGGTTAGGGCGGCATCAGGCGCAGGTACTCGCGCCTGCGTCGCCCCGGCCGCGGGCGGCGGCCCGGGTCTTTGCAATGCCAAGGGTATAACTAGGCCGCTGCCTATCAATATAAACCCCAAACCCACCCAATTGGGCTTCCGGCTCTCTCGCTCACCGAACAAAGCGCAATAGCACATTGCCATTACTCATACGTCGATCTTCTGCGAGAGTGTGGTACTGCCCCGGACGGACCGGCCCGCAGCTTCAGACAGAGAACAGTCAACAGCGTGGTCCTACCACTTCAAACTTGTAAACTGTATTAACTGAAGCAACCGTGCCCTGACAAGACCTGCACCAGCCGGAAAGAGAGGGCTCCGTGCCGCCGCTCCATCCACTCTACCAGTACAGGTCGGAGGGCCTCAACGGTATGAACACCGTATCGAGGCCTCTCCAGTTGCGTAAGCCAATGGGCAATGACGTCCCGGTGGGCGTCATCGTGCCAGGTAGCTATCTCGCTATCGCCTCTCGAGCGATAGGAAGCTACCCTCGTTGCGTACTATGGTAACCCGTCGGTAGAGATCGGAGAGCATCGCCACCACTAGGTTTCACGGGGGTGTCCCGGGCCCCGGCGGTGAGCCTCGGGCAATTAACCTACTATATCACGCTAGTCAGACGTGTTGGTATAGGGTTTCGTTTCGAGTTTTCCTTCTCTTGCGTAGATGTTATATGCATTTTATATCCCTTAGTCGTCTTTTACGATCACTCACGGGTAAGATAGGGGGTGGTGAATTGTATTCTTACTCCGTCACCACACCGACGAATCTATTATATATTATTTATTCAAAATATTATTATATAAGGCTTTGAATCGATAATGTTATTAAACTTTAGATACATATAAAAACTGATTCATTACAGTCATTGAAGTAAGTAGTTTCAAATAATGTTCAATGGTTTGAGTGAAGCATTAAATAAATCTCTAAGAACGATAATAGTGACTTGAAATGTTCATTTCGTGAGTTTATTTAACTTGTACTCTGTCTGGCTAACTATTATAATTAATCTGCTATTATTGTATTACTTTTGAAAGTCTATCCATCATTCTCCTTAAACTAACAATCATCATTCATAATCATTATCCTGCTCTTATCCCAATTCGGGGTCGAATATGTACTCTTCTTCCATAGTAAATATTGCGTATAGTTATTGGCAACAGCTTTATGACTAGCCTGTTTGACGTCTACTTTCCTTGGGAATGTAATTGTTGACCAAACGGCATCAGTTGGAGTTAGCGCAGCTCATCGTGGACCACACCTAAAAAAATAATAATAAAAAACCAACTCGTTCGACATATGGTAGATCGATTTGCTTTCCATTATGGAGGAGGCTCTATCTGAACAATGGAACGTATATGAGCTTTTTTTTTTTTTTTTTTTCGCAAGGTGGGACCATGGATGTGGTCGCGCCCCGGCAAATCGGCTCGGGGCGACGGAAGAGGCGGCGCGCAACCCCATGGACCCACCCTGCAAACACCTCTCTTCGTCGTGCGAGCGGACCACCGGTACCCGATCTTTTTCTTCAGTGGCCCGCCCGGCGATATACCCTCTCGGGTTCCTCTCTCGTCGACGCCCCGACAGCTTTCGCCGTCGAGGCGTCACCCTCACGCGGTGGCCTCACGTCGGGTGACCGGACAATTCCCCGATCCGATCACCCGAAGCCTCGGTTAGGGCGGCATCAGGCGCAGATACTCGCGCATGCGCCGCCCTGGCCGCGGGCGGCGGCCCGGGTCACGGGGATCTTCCGGGACTCGTTCCGCCACCTCCTTCTGCGAGATGACAGCCTCGCAGAAGGCGGCGACCGCGTCCCAATTCCTAACGCTGTCGACCATCGCTTTCACGACAGCCGGCAGCGTCAGGTCGGCACCGATGACAGCGACGAGGTCACGGCGCTGCCCGTCCCAGCCCGAACATACCTGAAGCGTATGTTGCGCCGTGTCCTCGTCGCTACTGCAATGGTGGCAGGACGGAGTCCACTCCTTTCGCACGACAGTGTGCAGGTACTTGCCGAAGCAACCGTGCCCCGACAAGACCTGCACCAACCGGAAGGAGAGCACTCCGTGCCGCCGCTCCATCCACTCCATCAGTACGGGCCGGAGGGCCTCGACGGTAACAATACCGTGTCTAGGCCTCTCCAGCCGCATAGCCCGATGGGCGATGACTTACTACTCGGCGGGCGTCCTCGCACCAAGTGGCTATCTCGTTGAACGCTGGGGAGCCACCCTCGTCGCGCATTGTGGTAACCCGCCGGTAGAGGTCGGAGAGCATCTTCGCCTCTAGGTCCCACGGGGGTGTCCCGGCCAATAGGCATGCCGCCTCGGTAGACACCATGCGGTACCCGCGAATGGCTCTGACCGCCATGGCTCGCTGTGGCCTCCACAGTATAGCCCTGAGCTGGGCGTTCAGAGCCCTCACGGGTGCGCCGTACATGGCCATTGAGCGGATCACCCCCGCATACAGCCGTCGGCCCTCGAAACTGGGTCCGCCTACGTTCGGCATGAGCCGAGAAAGGGCGGCCGCCGCGCCGACCAGCCGGGGAGCAATTTGACGGAAATGCTCCCGGAACCACCATCGCCCTTCGTGCACCATACCCAAGTACCACATATGGGCCTGGATACTGATGTGGATGGAGTTGACGACTAACGAGGCGCCGATGGGCAGCCTCATACGGGGCCCATGGAATAAAAGGGCCTCCGTCTTGTTTAGGGCCATCCTGAGCCCCAGCGCCTCGATTCGCCTGACCATCTCCTCGGTGTCGAGAGTGGCCAGGCTCGCCGCCTCTTCGAGTGTCCTGCCCCGGGCTGTCCGCTCAGCCCGGGGGGGAGACTCCCTCTCAACGCCCAGTCGTAACCGATGTCCCACAGAGTCGGCCCCAGAACCGACCCCTGCGGAACACCGCACGACATGGGCGTCCGCACAATGTCCCCTGCGGGACTCGCGTAGAGGACACTGCACCCCTCCAAATAGTCTGCCACCAGCCGCCTGAGGTACGGGGGCACTCCATGGAATCGGAGCCCCTCCCTGATGCAGCTGAATGGCAGACTATTGAATGCGTTGGCGATGTCCAACGACACCGCCAACAGCACTCCTTTGCCGGCGACAGCCTCTGCGGCCGTCTGCCTCAGGCGTAGCAGGGCCCCGATGGTCGAACGCCCCCTCCGAAACCCAAATTGAGCGTCCGACAGATCGGGCCCCACCTCCTCCAGGTGCCGGACGATGCGGGCAGCGAGTGGTGAACGTATATGAGCTAAGATAATGAAACATAATTTATGCTATTCAAAAGTGATAAATGAGTAATTAAAATGTTTGCCTGTATTACAAATGTTTCTTTCTTATGGCTCTGCGAAATATTCTGTCTAATTCTTTTATAGCCCTGAGCAAATCAAAACATAATAGTTACAGTATAGTATATTTTACTAGTTTCTACCCAAGTGAAATGCTTATAGGTGACTTACACATTACAACGTTTTAACACTAATTTATTCCAAGGGAAAACATAAACCGGGATAAAAGTCATATCTAATACTTTTCTTTATTAAAAAATACACCTAGTACGTGTTAAATAAATTTGCATTTAAAATAAAAATGGATAGATATAATAAAATAATAGATGCGAAAGGGAATGCTCTGATGATTCGGACATGTGGAAAGAATGCCGAACGAACGTCTGGTTAAGAAGATATGCAATGCGAAAGTGGAAGGATGTAGGTACCGGGGGAGACCTTAACCTACCTAGACCAGATCGGTCATGTACTTCCTTCAGAAGGTGGAGTCAAGAGTCTCTGAAACCGGCGAGCGTGTATGAAGAGAATTATGAATGTTGAGGAAGTGAGTGAAGTATGCAAGGATAGAGTTCTCTGGCACTCTGTTCTCTCTGCCTACCCTGCAAGGGATTTGGTGTGATGATATGTATGTATAAAAATTAAATAATAAATTGTCATATATATCAGCTATCTTTATGCTACATAATGAAAAATAAGTTATGGTCCTTTACTTATTTATGTTAGCTATATTAATAATTATGCTTTAATATTAATATAGTACCTATTCATTTTTTTAATTAAAAACCAATATTATAAACTTTAATATAATATCAAGATTGAATATTTTTTATAAATTTATTGTGCTCTTGATTTAATTAATTAATTTATCACTCAACGGAACATTGTGAACTTTTGCATATAGTATAACAGATTAAAAATTACATTAGCTACATAGTATTAAAAAAAAATATTAATGCTTACTATTGCTTGTAATTGATTTAATTCACTTTACATACATACATACATACACGTGCTACGTTTTACATGTATAGATTTTGAAAGTATACGCGCCAAAGCCTTTAAATTTAAAAAGATTTACATAAATATTAATTATGTTTAAAGAGGTTAAGTATGCAAACATACAGCTAAGAGACCAAATTTTGTTTATAAAGTTTTAAAATTTCACATAATATATGAAAAAGATCAGAAGTCTATTCGAAACGATGAAATTAATTTTAATTTCTTTTTCACAGCAAATTTGTTGATAGAAAATCGCAGAAACGCTCAATACAGTTTTGAACACAGTGCCAAATACTCAGTAGCCGTTAGACCAACAATGTTATAATATAACTTATATTAATAAATATATATGTACAATATATATTAGACACAACACAATAATGGTAATTTTCACTGTACCTAACCTTGACATAGCGTCTGGGCGTCAGTAAATAAATCAAAATGAAGACAGATCGGGTCAGATCTGGAGGCCGCACACAAACCGTATTTCTGTTATTGGATCGTTAACCAACAAGATGTAGTAATGAATTATAATTTTATCGTATATATTATTTAGTTAACTACATAAATATAATTCTCAAAATAAGAATACAATATTTCGAGAATACAATATTTCGTCAACTTTTTCATAGGATTCATATAAACCATCTGGGTGATCGCCAGGAAATTAGACAGCACCTCTATTGCGGCAAATTGATAAAAATAAAGGCGACTACCATCCCGCCTGAGAAGCGTAGTAATTATGGCAATATCGTTCTATTTATGTGACAATTACAGCAATATCATTATATTTATTTGGCAATATCGTACTAAAATTACTGAAATTCTTAGTATTTAATATGCTTAATTGTTTATAAATACCCGATTACGAAACGAAAAATGATGTCACAAGCGGGGTTCGGTTCGGTTCGTTTGCATGTCCTAAAATAGTTCACGATGGTGTAAGTGGCAGCATGGTTAGGCCGGATGCCCAATAGGTGCGAGTTCGAACCCCGCTTGTGGCATCATTTTTCGTTTCGTAATCGGGTATTTATAAATATCGTACTATATTATATTCTATAAAGTATATTTGAAAGAAAAATAAACTGAAAAGAAATCTAAGTACCACTTTGATACCGTGGTATAAACCAATTTACCTTATATTTTGGAAGAACATCCTGTCCAGTAGTGGAATTTACATAGGTCCTAAATTAGAAAGTAAAGCTATAGTGATTTATCTGCGCCTGGTACCGCCTTAACAGAGTATGGGCTGTTAAATAAAAAAGACTACCTTATCCGCAATAACCACTCCAGTGCCTTAAAATAGTTGTATAAGAAATCTAGTTTCCATATTGCGTTGATCCCAAGTGATTGGGATATGAGCAGGATTGTAATTATTATATTAAGTTCTCCATAACGGTAAAGCAATAAACTTATTTATTCCTTAAACTTATGTTTTCATTTACTTATTTCATTTTAAGAGAGCGTCAATTTTCTTCAGAAAAGCAAATGGCACTTATACTAGAAAGCTGAGACAAAAGCAATGCTTTTAAAAGATAGCGATTAGAGCTAGTAACGCTATATAAGAGTTTTACACTTTAGTAACAAAGCTTTGTAGTTTGCTGAGAAAATACAGAATGGATATGTGAAATGGATTTTTTATCTAACGTATGTCCCACTATATAGCACTTGGTGAAGGTTTTAGCCGCTAATTTATTATCATTCTCCCAAGCTAAACCGTATTTAGAGCCACGCTGATAATAATTTTATATCGGCAAACATAAATAGATCGGCTCGTCCAAATTCTTATCATAATCTTACAGAAAATCGACGTAAGCGTAATTGCTATTTGCGATACGATGAATGAAAGATAAAACAAAAAACCCTGCGTTACGTAAGCAATGGTTATTCTTCTGCTATTACTGAGGTCCATAGTGGTAATCACCTCTTATTATTAGGTGGATTGCTTGAATTCAATTGCCTCCAAAGGCAATAAAAATATAGAGAATAAAACCAGAAAGTTGTTAATTTAAATAAATAAACGTATTGTTCTTTTTATATATAAATTAAGAGGCGCGTTAGAGAGAGAAAGAGAGAGAGAGCAATTGTGAAATATAATTCCTATATCAAAAATTTTAAATGAATTTCATTAACATTGTTTACAATGTTAATATATTTCATTTTGGAATATTTCTTCAAGAATTTAATAAAAAATAATAGAATATAATAAATAGAGTAAGAATACAACTCACCACCCCCTATCTTACCCGTAGGTGATTGTAAGACATGACCGAGGGATATAAAACACATATCTAATAGAAAATATTGTTTTGTCAGCATTTTTAAGCAACAAAAAATATAATTTTTGGTTGGCTGAATACTATTTGAATATGGAGGTAATTTTTGACGCTGTTATTAAGAACGACGAGAGAGAGAAGGAAAACTCGAATCAAAACTTTTACCAATACGCCTGACCAGCGTGCTATAGTAGGTCAGTTTCCCTCCTATTATGGAGGTGGCTCGAGCCCTGTAGTGGGAAATATATGAACTGAGATGATGATGATATTAATAATATCGCATAAAAGATCACAAAATGTCATAATCTGACTGCATAATTAGTATAATGATTAAGATACTGATCTCTCTTAACAGCTATCGCTGGTTCGATTTTCATGTAGGACAACAGATGGCGTAGTGGTTAAGATACCGACCTTCCGTGCCAGTGCCGTGGGTTCGATTCCCACGCAGGACATTACTTTGTGTGACCCACAAAAAAAAAATAAACTTAGTGCGATTAATAAATGGTTATTTCGAGTTTGTCTTCACAAGATACATATCTGTGTATGTTAATTATATATTTTAAATTTCCCCTACAGTAGTACAAAGGTACATATATATCCTTAGTGCGGGGTGATCTTAAAAATAAAATTACTATCCAATTAGTCTAGTCTGCCTATAAGTAAGCACTAAATTAGATAATATATTCACCCATTATTTGCAAGAGATTTAATTTGATACATAAAAGAGGCATGCCTTTGCATTAATGCGTCCCCAAATTGTGTTAAAGGTCTAACTAAAGGCCTATTAAGTGGCCTAGATGTATTCAATCATGACCCCCTAAGGTTGGCATTACTAATATTTCTATAATGATAATATTAAGAGGTTGTTTAATTTTTATGTCATAAATTATTTCAATATTTTTCATTGATATGACTTTTATACGGTCACACTGTATACATTCAAATCATATTATTCAATCAATATTTAATTCCTTCATAAACTTGCGAAGATATACAATCCGAAAGTGGAAGGATGTAAGTACCGGGAGAGACCGAGGCTAACCTACCTAGACCAGATTGGTCACGTACTGAAGGAAGGTGGAGTCAAGAGTCTTCGAAACCGGCGAGCGTGTATGAAGAGAATTACGAATGTTGAGGAAGCGAGTGAAGTATGCAAGGATAGAGTTCTCTGCCACTCTGTTCTCTCTGCCTACCCTGTAAGGGATATGGCGTGATGATATGTATGTATGTATGCAATCATAAACTTCCAAGATGTAGTAAGCTAGATATAAATATTACCTTTTTTAGGGTTCCGTACCTCAAAAGGAAAAAATGGGACCCTTATAGGTTTGTTCACTTTGTTGTCCGTCCGTCCGTCCGTCTGTCCGTCTGTCTGCTGTCAAGACCCTTTTTTCTCAGGAACGCGTGGAGGTATCAAGCTAAAATTTATAACAAATACTCATGTCTACTGTCCCTTAAGGCTGTAAAAAAAATTAAACATCTAAGCCAACGCAATCAAAAGATATAGGCGTTTATGCCGCAAATTTCCGCAAATTTCCGCAAATTTTCGATACTCGCAAAGGAATCAAAACCTACAGGGACTTCCCGTGAACTCAGAATCTTGAAATTTAGTACAAAGCAACGTCTTATAGCACCGATAAAGGAAAAATTGCGAAAACAGTAAATTTTTAATACATACATACATATCATCACGCCATATCCCTTGCAGGGTAGGCAGAGAGGACAGAGTGCCAGAGAACTCTATCTCTGCATACTTCACTCGCTTCCTCAACATTCATAATTCTCTTCATACACGCTCGCCGGTTTCGGAGACTCTTGACTCCACCTTCCTTCAGTACCTGACCGATCTGGTCTAGGTAGGTTAGTCTCGGTCACCATCGGAGCATTCCCTTTCGCATCTTTACACCAATACCCTCTTTCATACCTACTCGCTCTCTTACGTCGTCGTTACGAATGCGGTCGGTCAGCCTAACTCCACAGATTTTCCGAAGAGATCGCATTTCGACCGCATTAATTTTACTTTCATACTCTTTTCTGCATACCCAACTGATAGCCGACATGGAAGGTACACCACTGATATAGAGCGAAGAGTGAATGCGGGAAATAGAGTGCACGGCGCGTTGGAGCAACTTCTCGGTAACATCTATGCGAGAGAAGGAAAACTCGAAACAAACCCCTATACCAACACGTCTGACCAGCGCATTATAGTAGGTTAATTTCCCTCCCATTGCGGAGGAGGCCCGATCCCAACAGTGGGACATTTATGGACTGTGATGATGATGACGATGAATTATAATTGCATAAGTTGATAAAAATTGCTATGTGCTTTTTTTTTTGTTTTACGGAACCCTTCGTGCGAGAGTACAACTCGCACTTGGCCGATTTTTTTTGGATCTGTTATGCTTCATAAACGGCCGCGATACACATTTAGCTTATTGAGCGGGCGAATGATATTGATTTTTTGATTTCGATAGCCCACTTAGCGACGTTCCACAAGAAAAAATACTTGGCCTTTTCCCTCATATGTTCGATCTCTTTAAGGCTACCACGGGTTGATATTGTATTTTAGAGTTTTGCTTTTCTTGCTTAGATATTATACGTGTATTATAAACGCTTATTCGTTTTTAACGACACTCACGGGTAAACTAGGAGTGGCGAATTGTATTCTGACTCCGCGTAGTAATGGGTTAAGAACATGATAAGTCACTACCACTTACTTGCCGGTAGAAGTAAAAAAACTAATTAAGGGATTAACCAAGAGAAAAGTCAGTAGCACTCGTTTTGGGAAAGATTCCCAATTGCGATCCAAAGCCTAACAAGTATGATCATTATGGCATTATCTACTTTTGTGTAAAAACTTATTTCTAACAGTAAATGCATAGACCGATGATGAGGATAATGGTATTATATTCCATTAATATAATAAGCAGCGCTTTCTTTCTGTTCAGGCCCTAGTTGTTTTAAATATGAGTACAGATCTCGTCTAAAATAGATGGTAAATTGACCTATTATATATACCACTGATAAGATTATTCAGTAAAAGATTTTAGCATTCTTCTTTTAACCGACTTCAAAAAAGAGGTTCTATATTTAATTGTATGTTTTTTTTTCTAGTAATGTTTCTTACATATATTTTTTTGTTCTCTTTTGCAGTATTCGCGATAAACAAATTATTAGGGAATTGCAGTCTTTCTCCATAATACTCTATTGTTAATAATTAGCATTCATCATCTCAGCCGTATAGGGGATACGTCCCGCGGCTGGGCTTGATCCTCTCCCACAATAAGAGGAAAATTGACCTACTATTTCTCGCTGATCAGGCGAATTGATATAGAGTTCTCCTTCTCTTGTATCTATGTTATATGCATATAATATATCTTAGTCATATTTTACGACACCCACAGGCAGTATAAAGTTCGGTAAATTATATTCTTACTCCATCACTACATAGAAAACTAAAGCGTCATAATATAAAAATTAAAATGAATGACCCTAAATATCCGTATATATTTATAATAATGAACACTAAGTGCTCAGAGCACTTAAGTTTATCGAACTTCCTGACATTCTCGTATGCGTTAGTCACGGATAGTGCAAAATATCTACAGTTATAGCATAAAATAATGCACGCATTTGAGTATTGAGCCTGTACAATGTGTAAACATGACGGGTAGATGGCACACGCCTCCTTAAAGACAAAAATATAATACGATGCGAGAATTGAATGTCGTACAATAGTTCACGATGGTGTAAGTTGCAGCCAGATTGGAACGGATTTCAAATAGGTGTGCGTTCGAATTCCACTTGTGACAATCATTTTTTGCTCGTAATCGGGTTTTTATAAATAATCAAGCATATTAAATGCTTATTTTCAGTAATTTGAATAACAGCGCTGTGTCATCGTTTAATACAATTCTAACTGCAAAGTTTGAGTATTGAGCATATATCATAATTTTAGTCTATCTTCACGCGGATATTTTTAACCATCCCTTATAAATTACGCGTATTTATTGGCGATGGGGGCTGCCACCCATCACGCCTTGCCCAGTCAGGCGAGTCGAGGAGAGCAGAGTGCCGCGTGAGCACGTGGAATATAAGAGGTTGTGTGGAAGGTAAGTTGCACAAGCTGATAACCGTCATGGTGGACAAACAGCTAGACGTGCTCTGTGTAACAGAGACCAAGCGAAGGGGCAGTGACGCCTGCGATCTTCCTGGTGGCGGGATGGCTCTGTGGTCTGGTGTACCACAGAGCGATCGAACTAACATGAGAGTAGGAGTGCTGTTGTCTTCTCGCTTGGCCTCAGGTGTGAAGGATTACGGAATGTATGATCCCAGACTTCTTTGGGTCCGTATAAAACTAGGTGTCACCAAGGTATTCATGGTTGTAGCATATGCTCCCGTTGGATCCTCGGTGGCATCAGACCTGGAGAAGTTTTGGGGTAATGTAAGGGAAGTTCTGGATATGGCAGAAATCAGTGAACGCGTGATTGTATGCGGAGATTTGAACGGATGGGTGGGGACCAAGCGTCCTGACTATGAGGACGTACTTGGTCCATTTGGTGATAAGAGAGTGAACGATGCAGGTAGGCTCATTGGGGATGTATGCATGGAGAGAAGCCTTATTGTGTCAAACACATTTTTCCAACATAAGGACATTCATATGTATACATGGAGAAGGAATGAACAGAAAAGTATAATAGATTTAATTTTAATAGACAGTCGCCTCCGAAGCAAAATATTTGACGCAAGAGTCTACAGGGGTCCCACATTCGATACAGAACACTATCTCGTTATTGCGAGATTTAGTGGTCTGTTCATAAAGTGAAGGCACTGGCGAGAGCGTGTCCACTTCGGAGGGCTTGAAAGACTAAAGATTGAAAGTTTGCAAGAAGAGTGTGTAAGAGAAAAGTATGCAGAGGGTGTCTGAGACCGGCTGACGATGGCAAGCCAGCCGCAATCGGACATAGAAAAATGCTAGAGAATATTGAAAGGGAGTATGGTAGATACAGCGAAAGAAGTATGTGGAAGCTCAAAGAAGCATAGAAAAACAAATGGTGATGCTTGGTGGGATGCGGAAGTGGCAGCTTCCGTAGAGCAAAAGAAGAAAGCGTGGCTGAACTATATCTCTTTTTTGAATCTGAATGACAGTGTGACTGAACAGAAGAAAGAAATATATCGGCAATGTAAGAATGACACCAAGGCCTTAGTGAAAGAGAAACGTGATAGAGTAAATATGAGTGCAGAAGATAGGCTGACTAAAAACTTCGAAGGTAACACAAAACTCTTTTGGAGGGAGGTGAAGAAGTCTCGGGGTGGTTGGTCAGCCTTCAGAATGAATAAAATAAGGTCTAAAGGTGGAGACATTCTTACACAAACAATTTTTTTAAAACCAAAATTGTATTAAGGCGATGGAGAATATTTTGGCGATATGTATGCGGATACTCGGGTTGGCTCCGGTGTTGTATGTGGTCTAGTAGATCACCATTCAGCACCGGCGTCCTCCGATGGCATCAGTATGGATGAAGTGATGATGTAAGGCACAAGGAGGTTTCAGGGGTGGAAAGGGATGCATGGATCAAGTGTTCTCTCTGCGCAATATTGTGGAGAAGCATCTGGCTCTAGGTCAGAGTGTTTCCTACAGTTTTGTGGATCTGGATAGAGCATTTGACACGGTTGTATGAAAGGAACTTTGGGACATTTTACTGGAGTATGGTATTAACGGTAAACTGCTGCAAGCTGTGCAGTCCAGTTACATGGGCTGTAGAGCTTGTGTGCGGCGGAATGATGGAATGTCGCCTAGGTTCGACGTCAATATCGCCGTTTAGCAGGGTTGCGTTCTATCAGCCAGGCTGTTTATCATATATCTGGATAAATGTCTCCAAAGGTTGAACGATATGAATATGGGAGTCCAGAAGGGTCAGTGGTCAGTGCTCTGCTCTATGCAGATGATGCAGTCCTGCTGGCGCAGTCAGCGACTGACCTGCAGAACCTAGTCGACACTATGACAGAAGATTGTAAGAAAAGGGGTTTACGCGTGAATGTGAGCAAAACCAAAATAATAGTCTTTGAAAGAGATGAAACCAGAACAGATGTAAGAATAAAAATAGGTAATAATATACTAGAGCAAGTGGATGAATTTGTATATCTTGGATGTGGATTTAGCCGAGATGGAAGGTACACCACTGATATAGAGCGAAGAGTAAATGCGGGAAATAGAGTGAACGGAGCGTTGGAACAACTTCTCGGTAGCCACCACCTCAGCCAGAAGGCACGTGTAGCAATAAATAACGCAGTGCTTGTCCCAACATTACTATATGGAAGCGAGAGTTGGGTATGCAGAAAAGAACATGAAAGTAAAATGAATGCGGTCGAAATGCGATCTCTACGGAAAATCTGTGGAGTTAGGCTGACCGATCGCATTCGCAACGACGATGTTAGAGAGCAAGTAGGTATGAAAGAGAGTATTGGTGTAAAGATGCGAAAGGGAATGCTCGATGGTTCGGACATATGGAAAGAATGCCGAACGAACGTCTAGTTAAGAAGACATACAATGCGAAAGTGGAAGGATGTAGGTACCGGGGCAGACCGAGACTCACCTTTTTTTTTTTTTTTTTTTTTCTTGCGGTGGGCTATGGACGTCGCACCCCGCCAAATCGGTCCGGGGTGACGGAAGAGGCGGTGCGCAACCCCATTGACCCACCCTGCAAGCACCTCTTCTTCGCCGTACGAGCGGGCCACCGGTACCCGATCTTTGTCTTCGGTGGCCCGCTCGGCGGTATGCCCTCTTGGGCTCCTCTCCTGCCGACGCCCCGACAGCTTTCGCCGTCGAGGCGTCGTCCTCACGCGGTGGCCTCACGTCGGGTAACCGGACAATTCCCCGGTCCGATCACCCGAAGCCTCGGTTAGGGCGGCATCAGGCGCAGGTACTCGCGCCTGCGCCGCCCCGGCCGCGGGCGGCGGCCCGGGTCACGGGAATCCTCCCGGGCCCGTTCCGCCGCCTCCTTCTGCGAGATGACAGCCTCGCAGAAGGCGGCGACCGCGTCCCAATTCCTGACGCTGTCGACCATCGCTCGCGCAACAGCCGGCAGCGTCAGGTCGGCACCGATGACAGCGACGAGGTCACGGCGCTGCCCGTCCCAGCCCGAACATACCTCGAGCGTATGTTGCGCCGTGTCCTCGTCGCTACTGCAATGGTGGCAGGACGGAGTCCACTCCCTCCGCACGACCGTGTGCAGGTACTTGCCGAAGCAACCATGCCCCGACAAGACCTGCACCAACCGGAAAGAGAGGACTCCGTGCTGCCGCTCCATCCACTCCATCAGTACGGGCTGGAGGGCCTTAGCGGTAATAACACCGTATCTAGGCCTCTCCAGCCGCGTAGCCCAACGGGCGATGACTTCTCGGCGGGCGTCCTCGCGCCAGGTGGCTATCTCGTTGAACGATGGGGAGCCACCCTCTTCGCGCATTGAGGTAACCCGCCGGTAGAGGTCGGAGAGCATCTCCGCCTCTAGGTCCCACGGGGGTGTCCCGGCCAATAGGCACGCCGCCTCTGTCGACACCGTGCGGTACCCGCGAATGGCTCTGACCGCCATGACTCTCTGTGGCCTCCACAGAACCGCCCTGAGTTGGGCGTTCAGAGCCCTCGCCCACACGGGTGCGCCGTACATGGCCATTGAGCGGATCACCCCCGCATACAGCCGTCGGCCCTGAAAACTGGGTCCGCCTACGTTCGGCATGAGCCGAGAAAGGGCGGACGCCGCGCCGACCAGCCGGGGAGCAATTTGACGAAAATGCTCCCGGAACCACCATCGCCCGTCGAGCACCAGACCCAAGTACCTCATATGGGCCTGGATACTGATGTGGATGGAGTTGACGACTAACGAGGCGCCGATGGGCAGCCTCACACGGGGCCCATGGAATAAAAGGGCCTCCGTCTTGTTTAGGGCCACCCTGAGCCCCAGCGCCTCGATTCGCCTGACCATCTCCTCGGTGCCGAGAGTGGCCAGGCTCGCCGCCTCTTCGAATGTCCTGCCCCGGGCTGTGACGAGCGTGTCGTCAGCATAGCAAATAACGCTCAGCCCGGGGGGGAGACTCCCTCTCAACGCCCAGTCGTAACCGATGTCCCACAGAGTCGGCCCCAGAACCGACCCCTGCGGAATACCGCACGACATGGGCGTCCGCACAATGTCCCCTGCGGGGCTCGCGTAGAGAACACTGCGCCCCTCCAAATAGTCTGCCACCAGCCGCCTGAGGTACAGGGGCACTCCGTGGAACCGGAGCGCCTCCCTGATGCAGCTGAATGGCAGACTATTGAAGGCGTTGGCGATGTCCAACGACACCGCCAACAGCACTCCTTTGCCGGCGACAGCCTCCGCGGCCGTCTGCCTCAGGCGTAGCAGGGCCCCGATGGTCGAACGCCCCCTTCGAAACCCAAATTGAGCGTCCGACAGATCGGGCCCCACCTCTTCCAGGTGTTGGACGATGCGGGCAGCGAGGACACGCTCCAGCAACTTACCCACATCGTCCAGAAGCACAATGGGCCTGTAGGCCGACGGCGAATCCGGGGGCCGTCCCGGCTTTGGCAGGAGAACCAACCTCCCTTCCTTCCAGCACTCAGGGAACTGTCCAGACGTCAGACAGGCGTTGAACAGTCGCCTGAGGCGAGGTTCGAGATGCTCGAGGAGCAACGTCAACACCCGGACTGGGATTCCGTCCGGGCCGGGGGCCGTGGTGGCGGAACGAATCTTCGCCACGGCTGCCCCTACTTCCGACTCCGTCACGGGCGGAACACTCTCGACGGCCTCCCGGTCGTGATCTGGCGAAGCCATGACCGGGGGCGTGTGCTCCGACTGCCGCGGGAACAGCTCCTCGACCACTCTACGAAGGAGGTCGGGCTGGAGGGTCTCGGTGAGGGGGGGGCCCTGCGCGCGAAGCTTATTCAGCGACGCGCGATACGGGCGACCCCAGGGGTCACGGTCAAGACCGTCCAGCATCTCCTGCCAACTCGCGTCCTTGGCGGACCGGATGGCCAGCCGAAAGGCGGTACGCGCACTGCGGTACGCCTCGTACAGCTGGCCCTCCCGCTCAACATCGCGGCGACGCCGCCGACTGCGGGTGTAGGACCTTCGGGCACTAATGCACGCCGCACGAAGGTCCGCCAGTCTTGGGAGACCGAGACTCACCTAGCTAGACCAGATTGGTCACGTACTGAAGGAAGGTGGAGTCAAGAGTCTCCGAAACCGGCGGCGTGTATGAAGAGAATTATGAATGTTGAGGAAGCGAGTGAAATATGCAAGAATAGAGTTCTCTGGCACTCTGTTCTCTCTGCCTACCCTGCAAGGAATATGGCGTGATGATATGTATGTATGTATAATTTACAGAAAAAGCAAGCAAATGTTTAAGTCTCTGTATAAATCAAAGCCCGTGCTTAACATTGTTGCTTACTTACACATGTAACTTTCTTTGTTAGAACCAAAATTAAATTAAATAGAAATAATATAAGCCCAGGCAATTTTACGCAACTGTAAAATACAATAATAACCAATAAATTAGCACTCAAATGTTTGGAGATCTATTTCGTAAAATAACAAGTGTACTTAATATAAACTTTCATTATTTCATGAAATCAAAGTTCGTAAAATGAATCTAGATTATATTCAAATTCAAATTTATTTGTAATGGGCATAAGTTAACATTAAGTTATACATAATCGTTAAGGTTCTCTATGTCCTGCTATACTGAGCATACAATATTATTATTGAGTTATTATATACATATGTCATTGATTAATTAATTTATATTATAACATTGTAAACAACGTTTTATTAAGTACTAGCGACCCGCCCTCGCGTCGCTTCGGTTACGTCAGTTCAGTTGTGTAGTTTCCTTTCACTATATAGAATTCCTTACGAAAAAGGAATTTCTTAAAATCCAACTTCATCTGACCTTTACAGGTTAGGAAGTAACAGGGACAGTATTTAAAAAATGTGGTTTTTTGGGTTAACACCTACGCAATTCCCTTTAGGGGTGGTATTTTTAAAAAGCCTTTCTTAGTTTACCTCTGCATCGTATTTAAAAATTGTGATTTTTATACCCCAGCAAGACCCCTTGTGGGTGGCATTTCGTAAAATCCGCTCTTAGCTGACCTCAACTCGGCGATAGGAATATTCCTACCAAATTTAAAGTGTGTAGGCCTTATGGTTCCACGCCGAGCGGGCCACCGAAGACAAAAATTGGGTACCGGTGGCCCGCTCGCACGGCGAAGAAGAGGTGCTTGCAGGGTGGGTCAATGGGATTGCGCGCCGCCTCTTCCGTCACCCCGGACCGACTTGGCGGGGTGCGACGTCCATGGCCCACCGCAGAAAAAAAAAAAAAAAGGCCTTATGGTTCCAGAGATATCGTGATGAGTCAATGCATAGGTGGAAATCTATATACAGGGTGTCCCAAAATTCAACGATAAGCCGGCACCAGCAGATGGACCTACATATGACTACTCGAGAACAAAAAAGAAAAAAAATCTACCTTGATTTTTTTTTTCATTACGACAAAAAAACCGATTTCTTTAAAAATCGTCATCTTTTATTATATTATTAAGTGCCATTGCTACAATTTTACAAGTAATTCTGTGATTTTTTTTGTATTGGCAAGATAAGTAGTACTACTATCGATCACAACCATTAAAAATTCCAGAATATCTATAGTTTTTACACAAAAATCAACCAAAACTATGTTTTTTTCATAAATTATGTAAGATTTTGACTTTCAGCTCACTTTCACTCATCACAGTGAAAAAAAAAAGTATGGACACTACTGTGGCAAATAGTATTAAAAATTGGCGCAACTAACTACAATTCTAAAATGGTATAACATTCTAGGCAAACTAGCCACAAAAATATACTTAGGTGTACTATTTCAAAATAACAACCATACTTCGAAAATTGTTAGTGTTGATAGTAATCACTTCTACTATGTAGCCAAAATGTTTTTGTTGCAAGTTCTCAGAATTTGAATGAGACATGTGCGTAGTCCATAAGATAACATAAGTTAGAAAGAGATAGATATAGAGAGATTAGAATTTACTATATTATTAAAATTACAATAAATGTTCGAATTGTTTGCCATTGGCAGTAATGCAGGCACGACATCGCCTTAAAAATGAACGTTTTATTTTTCTTGCATATCTGATTCTGTTCATGTGATCCACAGCCTGAATTATTTTTTGGCGAAGCTCGTCCAAGGTTGCAATGGGTTTTGAGTAGACTCTGTCCTTTAGACAACCCCAATAGAAAAAATCCAGGGGATTTAGATCGGGTGAACGGGGTGGCCATAAGATAGGACCAAGTCGCCCGATCCAACGCCCTGGGTACTCTTGGTCTAAGTACTCTCGCACAGGGCGGGCATAGTGAGCTGGGCAACCATCGTTTTGAAACCACATGTTTTGCAAATCACTTAAGGGCACGTCTTCTAATAATCCTGGTAACTCATTTTGTAAGAAGTTCAAATAGCTATTGCCATCTATGTTTCCTTGTAACTCAAAGGGCCCTATCACTTTTCCATTTATTATGCCCGTCCATAGGTTAACCTTAAATTGATATTGGGATTTGTCTTCTCTCACCAGGTGCGGATTTTCATTGTTCCAGCTATGAAGATTGTGAAGATTTAAATAGCCATCTTTCTTGCAGGTTGTTTCATCCGACCATAAAACTTTGTCTAAGAATTGGGGATCTTCCCTGTGTTTTTGCAGCATTACACGGCAAAATGCGACCCGCAGTGGATAGTCCCGCGGTAATAACGCCTGCACGCGCCTGTAATGATATGGATGAAACTGGTGACGTTTTAAAATTCTATGTGCAGTACTTTTTGGAATTCCCGTTGCTACTTGTATGCCACGTACAGAGGTAGTTGTATCGCTTTCTATTTCTTTGAGAACTTCTTCATCGTGTTCCGATCTAGGTCTTCCAGCGTTTCTCCTGTCAGATGGTATACGACCCTCCGAAAATGCTTGATGCACGTTAATAAATACGCGATAATCCGGATACCTTTGAAGAGTAGGGTACCTTGCTCGATATAATCTGCTAGCAGCGTTGGCATTGCATCGGCATTCTCCATAAATTAGGTGCATATTAGCGTATTCTAACGCTGTATATGGTAGCGGCATAATGAATGCTAAACACTTGAAAATAAGGCAAAACTTCTTTAAAAAAACACAAAATCACAGTCTAAAATAATGCCAAGTCAGGTCAATTTCCAGGTCACTTAATTCAATCCAAAGTCGTTAGTATCAGAGCCACTTTAATTAAAACAGAACGGTGTGCAGTAAACAAAGAAGTAGAGCGTACTGACTTGCTGTGCTGCTGAGGACATTAATTACTTCTCTACCTGCATTAATGTTACTAAACAATTAGCATCTATCTATCTCCCTCTAACGTATAATCTCTCTATCTCTGTCTAACTTATGTTATCTTATGGACTACGCACATGTCTCATTCAAATTCTGAGAACTTGCAACAAAAACATTTGGGCTACATAGTAAAAGTGATTACTATCAACACTAACAATTTTCGAAGTATGGTTGTTATTTTGAAATAGTACACCTAAGTATATTTTTGTGGCTAGTTTGCCTAGAATGTTATACCATTTTAGAATTGTAGTTAGTTGCGCCAATTTTTAATACTATTTGCCACAGTAGTGTCCATACTTTTTTTTTTCACTGTGATGAGTGAAAGTGAGCTGAAAGTCAAAATCTTACATAATTTATGAAAAAAACATAGTTTTGGTTGATTTTTGTGTAAAAACTATAGATATTCTGGAATTTTTAATGGTTGTGATCGATAGTAGTGCTACTTACCTTACCAATACAAAAAAAAACACAGAATTACTTGTAAAATTGTAGCAATGGCACTTAATAATATAATAAAAGATGTCGATTTTTAAAGAAATCGGTTTTTTTGTCGTAATGAAAAAAAAAAATCAAGGTAGAATTTTTTTCTTTTTTGTTCTCGAGTAGTCATATGTAGGTCCACCTGCTGGTGCCGGCTTATCGTTGAATTTTGGGACACCCTGTATATATAAGAGATTTCCAACTATGTATTGACTCATCACGATATCTCTGGAACCATAAGGCCTACAAACCTCAAATTTGGTAGGAATATTTCTTACGCCGAGTAGAGGTCAGCTAAGAATTTTACTTTTTTTTTTTTGCGGATTTTACGAAATTATATTCCTAAGGGGGTGAAAAAGCAGGGCAAAGTTTGTATGGGACAACGTGATTCCTTGGTCCAATCTATTTCAAATTTTGCATAAACATTCTTTAACAGAATTGATGAAAGATGTGATTCCTATTTTATTGAGATTTATCTCCTAACTGTTAACCCAGTTAGGAGATAAATCTCAATAAAATAGGAATCACATCTAATAGGAATCACAAAGGGGTGGAAAGTTATTTTAGGGGTGATTTGCTTTAAAGTTGAAATCAATACTTCTTAGTGATTTTGATTTAAAAGACATTTTATTTTGACACATGTTTGAAAACTCAATTCGATTATATTCAATAAACCGGCTAAGAGCGACTCGGAGTCGCGCACGAAGGTTTCGTACAATTATCTATAAATGGCAATATAATCATGTTTGTTGTATGGGAGCTTAAATTCTCTATTTGTTTTATTTCAATTTAATTATTTATTTCTAAAGTGAATATATTACTAAATATTTTGTGAATATTTCAAACGTCTACCTATTTTTGTTATCAATATCGAACAAAAACGAGCAAAAAGATTACCTTTGTTGTGTGGGAGCCCCCTTAAATATTTATTTAATTGTTTTTTAGTATTTGTCGTTGTAGCGGCAAAAGAAATTCATCATCTGTGAAAATTTCAACTGTCCAACTATCACGGTTCATAAAAGCAACCTGGTGACAGACAGGCGAAGCAACGGATGGACAGCAGAGTCTTAGTAATAGGGTCCTGTTTTATCTTTTGGGTATGGAACTCTAAAAAGGTTGATGTCACATAAACGTTTGGTACAATGCAAATAAATATTTTTTAAAATTGAAATGTCTCGAATGTCACCGCACTATATTAGTACGCTGTTTATAGGTTTCTAAGCTTTAGAGAGGTCATGTACTTTTAGGACACGGCCTTATATGAACGTAGACTTTGAAATTTGAAATGATTGGACGGTAATTTTCTAAGCAGAATATTCTAATTCAAAGCCATGGTAATACCTTGCATCGAATAACTGAAATCCATCGCTCACACGATGCATTTCAGTTTGTGTGATAATATCCGTGTGTCATGCTATGGCGATGGTCGATACTCTATTTCAGCAGTTGTTTGGTTTTTGAATTATGCTAGGATATAGCCATTGCGATACTAAAACTACAAACACCGCTTTATAAAATTATATCTACTGCAACTTTTTATTTTACCCTATAATGATTAGGAAAGTAGTATAAGACCATCTGCTATATTTTCGTTCGTTGTTTAGCCAGTTTTTAATCAACATGTTTGCAAAAATCGAGACAGAAAGGATGAGTTATAATAGGAACAATCTAATATATATATATATATATATATATATATATATATATATATATATATATATATATATATATATATATATATATATATATATATATATATATATCGCGCGTCACGTTGTTTGTCCGCCATGCACTCTTAAAGCCCTTAACCGATTTTAATCAAATTTGCATAGTATGTGTAGTGTGATCCGACTCAAGAGATAGGATAGCTTTTATCTCAATTTATAGTCACAATATTATTTTATTGCAAATTATTTGTCTCATCATCATCATCATTTCAGCCTATTGCCGTCCACTGCTGAACGTAGGCCTCCCTCATTTTACGCCACAGAGTGCGGTTCTGTGCCGCCTGTATCCAACGACGCCCAGCAACCTTCACTAGGTCGTCTGTCCACCTAGTGGGGGGGCGTCCCACACTGCGTCGTCCGGTACGTGGTCGCCACTCTAGAACCTTTCTTCCCCAGCGGTTGTCGGTTCTTCGAGCGATGTGGCCTGCCCATTGCCACTTCAGCGTGCTAATTCTTCGTGCTATGTCGGTTACACCCGTTCGTCTGCGGATTTCCGTATTTCGGATTCTATCTCGCAGAGAAATCCCGAGCATAGCCCGCTCCATAGCACGCTGAGCGACTTTGAGCCTGGTTATGAGGCCTACATTTAGGGACCACGTTTCCGTGCCGTAAGTCATCACTGGTAGCACACACTGGTCATAGACCTGTGTTTTCAAACACTGAGGTATGTTGGATGAGAAGATCTTCTTAAGTTTCCCGAACGCTGCCCAACCGAGTTGGATTCGTCGGCTGACCTCTTTCTCGAAATTGGATCTACCTAACTGGACTGTTTGTCCAAGGTAAACATAATGATCGACAATTTCGAGAATCGCATTGCCAACTAGGACCGGTACAGGAATGACATGGGCATTTGACATGACTTTCGTCTTGTCCATGTTCATTCGTAAACCCACTAGTTGGGATACCCTGCTGAGATCGTTGAGCATGGTGCCCAGGTCCTCCATGGATTCTGCCATGACGACAATATCATCTGCGAATCGAAGGTGAGTGATGTATTCGCCATTGATGTTGATGCCGAGTCCGGTCCAGTCTAAAAGCTTGAAGACATCTTCCAGTGCAGTGGTGAACAGTTTCGGAGAGATGACGTCTCCCTGTCTCACGCCTTTCTGCAACTGGATCGGTTTCGTACTCTTATCCCGAATACGGACTGACATTGTGGCGTTTCTATACAAACACTTCAGCACTTCGATATAACGATGGTCGATTTGGCATCGCTGAAGGGACTGCAGCACCGCCCAAGTTTCGACTGAATCAAAGGCTTTCTCATAGTCCACAAACGCTATACACAGAGGCCGATTGTACTCCTCGGTCTTCTGGATAATCTGCCGAAGCGTGAGGATATGGTCTATGGTGATATAGCCTTTTCGGAAGCCAGCTTGTTCGGGCGGCTGGAAGTCATCAAGCTTGCACGTGAGTCGATTGGTAATGACTCTCGAAAACAACTTGTAGACGTGGCTCAAGAGTGAGATGGGTCTGTAGTTCTTTAGAAGAGCTTTGTCGCCCTTCTTGAAGAACAGCACCACCACACTCCTGGTCCACAACTCTGGAACGTCGCCCCCGAGGATAACGGAATTAAATAGCTTCTGAAGGGCTTTTAAGACCGGCTTGCCGCCTGCCTTCAGGAGCTCTGCCGTAATTCCGTCATCTCCCGGTGCCTTACCGTTTCTTAGTTGTTCGAGAGCCATTCTGATCTCGCACAAGCTAATGTCCGGGATTTCTTCGGTATAGTGCCGAGTTAGCTTGGATCTGGGATCTTGGACCAAGCCGACAACAGGATTTCGGGATGTTTTATATAACTGTCCATAGAACCGACCTCTCCCAAAATCTCACTTTGGGATGAAATGACAGTGCCGTCATCGGTCTTCAGCTTAGTCATTTGGCTTTGCCCGATAGACAGATCTTGTGCGAACACTTTTGAGCCACGATTCTGCTCTATCGCTTCTTTAATACGGAGCGTATTAAATTGGCGAATATCGCGACGCACAGACCTGGAGATCTGCCTATTTAGCTGCCTGTGTTCGGACAAATCGGCTGAAGACTGTACTGTCATTTCTTTTCTCCGCTCCATGAGCTTGAGAGTCTGGTCAGAAAGTTTTTTAGGTCTATTAGCGCGGTGAGCCTTGAAAAATTTCGACCCAACCACGTGGACAGTTTCCACGAACCTGTTGTTTATATCGTTCGGAGATTCGCACTCGTCTAGACATTCGAAGCGATTGTGTAGTTCGAGTTGAAAGTTTTCGAGGTTCTGGTATTGGACAGGTGTAGGTCGGAGGGTAGACTTCATCAAGCGTGACCGTTCGACTTTTGTGTGGATATTTAATGTGCCTCGTACTATTCGGTGATCGCTCCCAGTTTTAATCCGGCTGATCACTGAGACATCATTAAATATATGTCGTTTGTCCGACAAGATGAAGTCTTACTCGTTTTTTGTTGAACCATCGGGGCTAATCCAGGTCCATTTCCTTTGTGGCTGTTTTCTGAAGAAGGAATTCATCATAAAGAGGCTTTCCTTCTCCAGAAATTCAGCCAGTTTCTGGCCCCTCTGGTTTCTCTGTCCATATCCATGTTTCCCCACTCTCAACTCATCATCACTCCCTTTGCCTAGTTTCGCGTTAAAGTCTCCCATAACCACCGTGAAGTGGGTTTTGGACGCGTGTATGGCTTTCGAGATATCCTCGTAAAAGACCTCCACCTCGTCGTCGGAGTATGCCGAGGTCGGTGCGTATACCTGTATGACCTTCAACGAATACCGTTTGGTAATTCTGAGTATAAGGTATGCTACCCTTGCCGACACACTCTCGATCCTCTCCACGTTGCCTACGAGAGACCTGCGAACGATAAACCCTATACCACCTTGGGACGGGTGATCACCCTCCCGGTAGAAGAGCAAGTTTCCAGAACGTAGGATTATCGTGCCCTCGCCCTCTCTTCGCACTTCTGATAATCCTAAAATGTCCCAGCGGATTTTGCTCAATTCCTCTTCCAGCTCGATGACCTTCTCATCGGTCCTGAGTGTCCGAATGTTGTGTGTTACCAGGGCCAAAGGTCGTTTTGATTGGTAGCCGGATCGCTGCCGGAGATTCTTCGCACCCCCAATTATTTGTCTATTAATTATGAATGTTGAGGAAGCGAGTGAACTATGCAAGGATAGAGTTCTCTGGCACTCTGTTCTCTCTGCCTACCCTGCAAGGTATATGGCGTGATGATATGTATGTATGTATGTATTTGTCTATTATTTGACAGTCACAATTATCTGTTATCTCCAAACGATTCTAACAGATGGCGGTATCTGTTGACTGGATTGAGTAAGTATTTAATAGATGGCGCTATGTTAAACGTAGAAACGTTTCATATAAGCTACAATTTATTATCATAACCACCACTGAGGGCTGACCACTGAGGCTACTTTAGCCACAGCAACGCGTGGCCGGGTCTGCTAGTCTCATATATATATTAGGGTGGGTCAAAAAAATCGATATTTTTTTTATTTTACAAGTGACACGGAAAAAATGGGTTGCTAGACACCTTAAAAAAAATCTCACCAAGCATGAGCTCTTAATTTTAATAGGAAGATCCTCCGCATCGCAGTTTTGTATTTTTTTCTCACTCCAATAGAAAAAAATTCATACCTCATCATTTATCGATTGAACAGAAAATGTTCCGAGAGAATTTTTTAGGAAATTTAATGCTCTACAAAAAAGGTATCTTATATTTTTTCCGTAAACCTCACCATTTGAAAGATATTAAGGATTGAATTTTGATTATTTTAAGACAAATTTCCTTTTTGTTTATGAATTTTATAACTCGACAATAAATGACTTTTAAAAAATGCCCAATACAATTTTTTGTTGGAAATTAACTGCTCTATAAAAATAGTTTCTTATGTTTTGGCGATAAAATTAACCGTTCAAAAGATATTCATCATCAAACTTTCATGTGTACGGATTTTAAGTTTTTGATGAGATATTCGAAAAATTTCATTTTTTTTGACCCACCCTAATATATATATATATATATATATATATATATATATATATATATATATATATATATATATATATATATATATATATATACTTTACGTTTACCACCATGAGCATTAAAAAATAATTCCTACGCAGGCTACATTCAACTGTTGCCTAATACTGTACAACGTCGGCAATGCAGCTAATGTGGGTAGCCCAAACATATACTATTAAGTTTGTATCTCCAACACTATAGCGAGAAAAATTGTCCTCATATTTATAAATGAGCATATTTTGTTTCGCCAGACTGACATATTTTTTATAGAGTTTAAATTCAATATTTCTTTCACCATCTCATACTATCTCTTGTTATTATGTATACTTACATTCTGTTGTACTTGTTATCCTTTGCAACAACCATTTAGCCAAAAGGAGATGAATTATTTACTAACCAAATGGTAATAAATTAGCTTAATAAAAATATGGAAATTATTTTTTGGTCGTTCTAAGACAAAACTTTTTAAGTAAATGCTGCTGTTATATTTTCTTTTGGGATAAAAACCTTTCACACTTGAAAACCATCTTCAATTACGCGGGAAATCTTCAGGCTACGCGACGCCTTTGTTTATATTAGTATTCTATTGTGTGGCTAAAGCTGTCTCGTAATACAGCTGGCAGTTAAGTAGATGCCAAGATTGGATGATTTTGACCTACTAAAAAGGTTCAATAGTTTTTTAAATAGAGTTTAGGCCTTTGTTTACGTTTAAACCATAATCCTCATTCACTCTTATTCCAATTACTTGGGAACAAAAAGTTATTGGCAATGGTTTCAGCTTATAAAAAGAGAACAACCAAACCCTCAAAATTTAAAATTCTAAAATATTCCAAGTATATAGTTATATGTATATACCTAATAATATATAAAGAGACTTCTATAAAACTTGGCATCTGTTCAGATCTTGTAATAAAATCACGCGTGATCTTTGTCGATTTAACCACTTTTCATAAAAGATTCTGCATGGTTATTACATACAAAATTGCAGAAAAACTTTGGCACTGAATTTAAAGTTTATTTTTGTACCTAATATAGCTTAAACTAATCACTGGTTTTTATAATGAAAATAATTAGATAACTGCATAAATAGCGTAAATAGTGGCCTTCCCTGCTGAGTGATATAGATTTGATTTCCAAGTATAACAGTTCTTAGTGCAATACATGAACACAGGTCTGCAAAAAGAAAATGTTTTCAACAGCATGAGATATTTTTTTCTGATTTATATTTTATAATACTGCTGATTTCAAAAATAACTTTTATTCTAAACTTTTATTCAAAAAAATATTTATTACAATAAACACACAGCATAATATTTATCAAACCTCATCAATCATTATTTTTCTAATTTAAATTTATACACAACTTTATGTTTATTTTTTTTTCCTTGTGAAAACTTTTCTTCTTTCCTTTTATACTTCTCCGAACTTTATTTTTGTTTCCTTCTTTGGTTTCTCGCTTAAGTATCCAACAATAGTCCCCTAACATCCTGACATCCTATCTTCCTTGATAAGGTATCTCGATATCCCGTACATCCTGGTGAAATCTTTCGCCTGGTTCTTCACTGTAAACTGAAACTTGGGTGCCCCAAGTTTTCAGGAAAATATCCAATGTGGGAATGTAAGAAGTGAAATTTTAAGCTCATCTTACACCCTTGAGCTTTATACGCTGTCAGCATGCGCTTTACAATAGTTTTATATTAGGGATCCTTAGTATTGCTCAAAAACATCTACACTATATTTTTAAAAGAATTCCATACTTTTTTTTCGATTTTCCCCATTGTTTCAGATGTATGGAATCGTGTCGTAGTGCCCAGTTAGTGTTTGTCCAGTGTATCTCTCTGGCTTTATTATCCCACAAACAAAGAAAGAAAACGAGGAAATTTTGTATAACTTGACTGTAAATTATTTAACTCCATTATTTTTTTCTTTCATCATCATTATCATCACAAAAATTTAAGTAAATAGAATTTTTATACAACACTAGCTTCCGCCCGTGGCTTCGCTCGCGTGGTTTTTGATAAAGGAAGCACGCATCTTCCCCAGACCTCAGTCGCGCACTCGGTGTTGAAGCATCATTGCCTAGACTGGCCCTACGCCCCACCAATCTTATCGCGATATTTTTTCAAATTACCTAATCTGAACGACAAAGTTGTATCTACATTAAATATTGAAAGCGACAGATATCTCTTTTTAGATAAGAATTAATTAAATACTCTACTTCCGTGTAGTGACGTAACCTTACCCGTGGGTGATCGTAAAAGATGACTAAGGGATAAAATATGCATATAATATCTATGCAAGAGAAGGAAAACTCGAATAAAACCCCCTATACCAACATGTCTGATCAGCGTGGTGTAATAGGTCAATATCCCTTCTAGTGTGAAGGAGGCTCGAGCCCAACAGTGGGACGTATATGAACTGCGATGATAAGGATGATGATGATGAAATACTCTAAAATGTGCATTTAAAAAAAGTATCCAATTTAAACATATTATATGCCATAGCTTATAATTTAGATATATTGGCTTCCACATAAACTTGCGAATTTTTATTTAGAACTATTTAAATTTAAACTATACGTTAACTTCATGTGAATTCTACAGTTTAGGCAGCGCTCGCCAAGGTAACTCAAATGGCAGGATTGATAACTATTGCTTAATAAAAAATAGGTATTATAGTAAATAGCTGTAATTAGTGGGGGGCATAGTCCGGAGCGTGCTCGTTCGCGTCCCCTGCCAGTCTAATTAGACTGCTAATCCGGCTCAAATGCGTACCGCAATGCGGGTTAGGGCGTCCCCCGGAGGCGACGCGTACCGACCCGCCCCCGTCGGTACGAACTTCGGCAGTTGCGGCGATGGGGGTCGCCACCCATCACGCCTTGCCCAGTCAGGCGAGTCGAGGAGAGCAGAGTGCCGGGTGGGCACGTGGAATGTAAGAGGTTGTGTGGAAGGTAAGTTGCACGAGCTGATATCCGTCATGGCGGACAAACAGCTAGACGTGCTCTGTGTAACAGAGACCAAGCGAAGGGGCAGCGACGCCTGTGATCTTCCTGGTGGCGGGATGGCTCTGTGGTCTGGTGTACCACAGAGCGATCGAGCCCGCATGGGGGTAGGAGTACTGCTGTCCTGTCGCTTGGCCTCAGGTGTGAAGGATTACGGAATGTATGATCCCAGACTTCTTCGGGTCCGTATAAAACTTGGTGTCACCAAGTTATTCATGGTTGTAGCATATGCTCCCGTAGGATCCTCGGTAGCATCAGACCTAGAGAAGTTTTGGGATAATGTTAGGGAAGTTCTGGATATGGCAGAAACCAGTGAACGCGTGATTGTATGCGGAGATTTGAACGGATGGGTGGGGACCAAGCGTCCTGACTATGAGGACGTACTTGGTCCATTTGGTGATAAGAGAGTGAACGACGCAGGTAGGCTCATAGCTGATGTATGCATGGAGAGAAACCTTATTGTGTCAAACACATTTTTCCAACATAAGGACATCCATATGTATACATGGAGAAGGAATGAACAGAAAAGTATAATAGATTTAATTTTGGTAGACAGTCGCCTCCGAAGCAAAATATTGGACGCAAGAGCCTACAGGGGCCCCACAGTCGATACGGACCACTATCTCGTTATTGCGAGATTTAGTGGTCTGTTCAAAAAGTGGAGGCACTGGCGAGAGCGTGTCCACTTCGGAGGGCTTGAAAGAATAAAGGTTGAAAGGTTGCAAGAAGAGTGTGTAAGAGAAAAGTATGCAGACGGTGTCCGAGAACGGCTGACGATGGCAAGCCAGCCGCAATCGGGCATTGAAGAATGCTGGAGAGTATTGAAAGAGAGTATGGTAGACACAGCGAAAGAAGTATGTGGAAGTTCAAAGAAGCATAGAAACACAAATGGTGATGCATGGTGGGATGCGGAAGTGGCAGCTTCCGTAGAGCAAAAGAAGAAAGCGTGGCTGGACTATGTCTCTTCTTTGAATCTGAATGACAGTATGACTGAACAGAAGAAAGAAATATATCGACAATGTAAGAATGACACCAAGGCCTTAGTGAAAGAGAAACGTGATAGAGCAAGTATGAGTGCAGAAGATAGGCTGACTAAAAACTTCGAGGGTAACACCAAACTCTTTTGGAGGGAGGTGAAGAAGTCTCGGGGTGGTTGGTCAGCCTTCAGAATGAATAAAATAAGGTCTAAAGGTGGAGACATTCTTACACAAACACAAGACGTGTTAAGCCGATGGAGTGAATATTTTGGCGATATGTATGCGGATGCTACGGTTGGCGCCGGTGTCGCATGTGGTCTAGTAGATCACCATTCGGCGACGGCGTCCTCCGATGGCATCAGTATGGATGAAGTTGAATGGGCGATAAGAGGTTTGAGGAATGGTAAGGCAGCGGGCATTGATATGGTGTCTGCCGAGATGATCAAGCTTGGTGGCTCCTGTGTCCGGGAGGCGTTCCTGTTGCTCCTCAATTTATGTTGGAGCTCGGGAATGGTTCCCGGGGACTGGAATAACGCAGTCATCGTGCCTTTATTTAAAAACAAGGGTTCACGATATGACTGCGCAAATTACAGAGCCATAACCTTGACCAGTTTGGCAGCAAAAGTGTATGGTAAAATTATTGAAAGGAGAATGAGGATGGTGTCCGATGGTTTACTGTGTGAGACACAAGGAGGTTTCAGGAGTGGAAGGGGATGCATGGATCAAGTGTTCTCTCTGCGCAACATTGTGGAGAAGCATCTGGCCCTAGGTCAGAGGGTTTTCTGCAGTTTTGTGGATCTAGAGAGAGCATTTGACACGGTTGTATGAAAGGAACTTTGGGATATTTTACCGGAGTATGGTATTAACGTTAAGCTGCTGCAGGCTGTGCAATCCAGTTACATGGGCTGTAGAGCCTGTGTGCGGCTGGGTGGTGGAATGTCGCCTTGGTTTGACGTCAATATCGGCGTTAAGCAGGGCTGCGTTCTATCAGCCAGGCTGTTTATCATATATCTGGATAAATGTCTCCAAAGGTCGATATGAATGTGAGAGTCCAGATGGGTGACTCAGTCGTCTCTGCTCTGCTTTATTCAGATGATGCAGTCCTGCTGGCACAGTCAGCGACTGACCTGCAGACCCTAGTCGACACAATGACAGAAGATTGTAAGAAAAGGGGTCTACGCGTGAATGTGAGCAAAACCAAAATAATGGTCTTTGAAAGAGATGAAGCCAGAACAGATGTAAGAGTAACAATAGGTAATGATGTACTAGAGCAAGTGGATGAATTTGTATATCTTGGATGTGGATTTAGCCGAGATGGACGGTACACCACTGATATAGAGCGAAGAGTGAATGCGGGAAATAGAGTGAACGGAGCGTTGGGGCAACTTCTCGGCAGCCACTACCTCAGCCAGAAGGCACGTGTAGCAATACATAACGCAGTGCTTGTCCCAACATTAATGTATGGAAGCGAGAGTTGGGTATGGAGAAAAGAGTATGAAAGTAAAATGAATGCGGTCGAAATGCGATCTCTTCGGAAAATCTGTGGAGTTAGGCTGACCGACCGCATTTGTAACGACGACGTAAGAGAGCGAGTAGGTATGAAAGAGAGTATTGGTGTAAAGATGCGAAAGGGAATGCTCCGATGGTTCGGACATGTGGAAAGAATGCCGAACGAACGTCTGGTTAAGAAGATATACAATGCGAAAGTGGAAGGATGTAGGTACCAAGGGAGACCGAGACTAACCTACCTAGACCAGATTGGTCACGTACTAAAGGAAGGTGGAGTCAAGAGTCTACGAAACCGGCGAGCATGTATGAAGAGAATTATGAATGTTGAGGAAGCGAGTGAAGTATGCAGAGCTAGAGTTCTCTGGCACTCTGTTCTCTCTGCCTACCCTGCAAGGGATATGGCGTGATGATATGTTTGTATGTATGTAGCTGTAATTATAAACTAAAACGAAAAAATGCCCGACTATAAGGTAACTTGTTATTTCTGTTTATGATTATAATTTACTTATTATATATAAAAAAAGAGTGAATGCTAATAAACAATTTAATTTAAGTTTAATATTTAACTATTTAATGTCACACTTATGTTAGACAGTCAACCTTGTCACACACGCGTATAAACAAATGAGTAGAGAATGGCGGCGTAGTGGAGGTATGATGGCATGACAGCGTCACATCATTTGCCTTAGTACTCAATGTATCATTTCCAGTAGTCGAAACGATTTTACTGTCAAGACGCGCGAAAAGATATTTCACATCACAAACTACCGATACCTATCTATTATAATATATACAGGTATAGTAAATTTTTAAGAAATCGATAGTGCTTTGAAAATTACAACAATCATCAACGACGACTGCCCTCACGCCTCTACTTGTGTTCGCACACTCTGCGATCATAGAATTCTTGCCCTATTCCCGTAGTGCTCCCGGTTGGTGCCTGATCACCATAGCACTGCACACTCATTTTCTTGTCGTCCTAACTTTTGAAATACTGTACCAAACGACACAGGGTAAAAGACAAAAATGTATGTACTTTAAATATCGAAAGCGATAAAAGCATTTATTTGCATAAGAATTAATATGTTACTACAAAATGTGCATTGACAATAAATACCAAATTTTATTTTACGGTCATTATTACGGTCGCGGATCCATACCTATATCGTATTATTGCAAAATATATACAGTAAAAGGGAGCAGTCTTTTGTTTCAAACACTCAAACATCCATCCATCCATACATCTATACAAACTTTCGCGTATATAATATTAGAAGAATTTTGTTGAGATTGACATTTTAAATCTCGTGATATCTTCTGAATGCAATGGCCGATTTTAATAATTCAAAAAGTAGTCTTCAGGTACTGAAACAGTCTTAAATAATAAATAATTTATTTGGATATGGATTAATACAAAGATATGAATAACGTGGTCTTTTTTTAGGCATGGTGTGGATTTTGTTAACATTTCTTTCAAAAAAGTAGTTATACTGACATAACTACAATAGTTAGATATATGGTAACGCAAATTTTTTTATAGATATTAATATGTTATTTAATGACTTCTAATGTTTACGTGAGTATTACACATTTGAAATAAAACTACATTTACGGATTCTATCGCGTTTGTATTTGATTTATAATTTCCCGACGTTTCGAACACTTTCGAACACTTTCGAATTATTATTAATTAATATTGTAGAATTATTATTTAATATTGTAGAACATTTTTTTGTTCTACCATTCATAGTTGCCGCAGCGCATGCGATGAAAGACGTTTTATGGGCAGTTTTTTCATACCATGGTTTACATTATTGAAGTTATAGGAGAGATCCGTATTTTTTCCAGTAAAATATATAACCTATGTCACTCACAAATGACGTGGCTTTATATGGGTAAAATAATTTTCAAAATCGGTTTAAAAGATCCGGAGATTACCTCCTACAACGTCACAAATTCACAAACTTTACCTCTTTATAATATTAGTTAGTACAACATAAAAATACAAAAATTAGTAATGTAAAAAAAAATAATAAGATGGAATTTTTTAAAATCTTTTTTTCGGGATAGACATCAAAATCAAAAAGAAAATGTATAGATAACCTATGCAGCGTTTTACTTGCAGACTTGTGTACCTAATTGTTCTAAATCTTTTATTTTATTGTCAATTAATTATGTTTTCGTAAAATCCTCCACGACATAAAGATTTATTCTTTAGTTTTTATAAATAAAAAAATAGATAAATCAATGAAATTTCCTATTCATTTTTTTCTATAGGAATAATTTCTCGTTGATTTCTTACGACAATGTTTAACTCTATTTATATTTTTAATAAAGTGATACCAGCTCTCTTGTTCTTTAGACTACACGAAAGGTCAGTATCTTAACTACTAAGTCATCTGTGCAGTCTATTGTATATTCTTACTCCTTCACTACATAGAAGGGTACCTTTGAAAAAACATCATTAATATGGCTGGTAATTTAAATTTCATCTTTATTACAATTGAATCCTCTTACTCAATCTTCTCACTGTAAACAATAGATAAAGAAAGAATATAAATAGCAGAATATTGAGTAGGGCATATATATGAAGTAGATTTGTGGTGTAACGAGAATGGAGTAAATAAAGAAGGACTAGAGTATATTGAAGAAAGTTTGACTATGGCGCCGGTGACAAAAAAATTGAGATATGAGTTTCTGTTGTGTATATGCTATATAACGGAATGGAAATAATAATGCTAGAACAATCAGTAGCAGCAGGACCATGCCGCAGGCCGGTCCGTCCGGGGTAATACCATACTCTTGCTGAAGATCAACGTCTGAGTAATGGCAATGTGCTAGTGCGCTTCATTCGAGGAGCGGCAGAGCCGGCAACCCATTTGGGTGGCTTGGAGTTTGTACTGGTAGGCGGCCTATATCCTTGGCAAAGGTCCATGGGCGGCAATAACACTTACCAACAGGTGTGCTGCTTACTCGTTTGCCACCATAAGCAATAAAATAAAAAAAAAACAATAATGAATACAGAGGTAGGAGAATGATATTTATCACAATTAGTGAGAACTTGTTCTGGAATCAGTTTCGATATCCGCCTTTCATCGAAGTTGGTTTGAACTAACTTATTGACAATATGCAACATTCAAGTTTCAATAACTACTTAATAGTTAGTAATATTGGTTAGCTGGAATTAGCTATATTAAGATAATACTAATACAGATTGAACCAAAATACTTCCTTTGATTGGTACTAAAATAGATAGAAAAGATTTTTTTTTAAAGACACCGTTTTTTTGCCGTGGACTATGGAGGTGGTCACGCCTCGCCAAATCGGTCCGGGGCGACAGAAAAGGCGGCGCGCGACCTCATAGACCCACACTTCAAAGCGCCTGGTGGTTCGAGGTTCTCGGTATTGCTGACCATTACTCTAAAGATAGTCTGTAGCGTTCACCATCATCTTTCGTTTTATGATTCCTAACATTCTGTCCAATATTCTCCATTATGTCACCTTTATATGTTAATATATTTTATTTTTTAAAAAACTATGCTCTCTAATCATTATTTTGCCAGATTTACTATTTTTCAGGAGCTTAATCTTAATTTATAAAAAGAATTTATTTGATATCATCTATGACATAAATCCGACTTACCTATTTTATCCAAAGAACATAATACGTATTCTGTTTATAATAAAGATATACCCAAAAACTAATGTACAATTTGGGACCCGTTAATACGACTACAATCTTGATCCTGAAAAGGGTACCTAATATTTAGAGATCATTATTGTGTGTATTTTATTAGGTATACTATAAAATGGTATAGTAGTTTTTACAGACATTAAATATATTAAACAAAGAGTACTTAAAATATATAATAATATACAACATCAAATAACTGCCCGAATAAAATAGATCCTGCCAATATTTTATATTAGTAGGTTTATTATGTAAATATATGTAACCAAGTTGCAATGGTATGTTTATATATTTTTCTAACAGTGATAGGACCACGCTGTTGACAGTTTTCTGTCTACAGCCGCGGACCGGTACGTCCGGGGTAGTACCACACTCTCGTAGAAGATCGACGTCTGAGCAATGGCAATGTGCTGTTGCGCTTCGTTCGGTGAGCGAGAGAGCCGGAAGCCCAACTTGGTGGGTTTGGGGTTTATATTGGTAGGCAGCGGCCTAACTATAGTATATCAAAGGTCCATGGGCGGCAGTAACACTTACCAACAGGTGCGCTGATTGCTCGCTTGCCACCAAAAGCAATAAAAAAAGAACATTTCTGCATGAGAGAATGAACTGCTTTTTATAATGAAAACATTAATTTTAAAGAAATTGATTTATATTTCTGTTATAAGGAGAAATTATATTAAAAAAGTATGTTTCACATATAAAAAATTACTTAATATTATGGAAGATATTTTGTATTAAAAAAAAATCCTATGAGATGTGAGTTTTAAAAAGCGAAAAATGGCCCGCTGAGTGCATTGAAGAATATTTTTTCTTAGTTGTCTTTCCTATCCCATTTACGTCGCCATTGATAATTCTTTTTGAGCCTTCATTCACGAAGTTTGATATGAAATGTTTTATTAGCGCTTTAGACATTTTATTTTAAAACATGAATGATAAATTGTAATTAGAGTTTATTTCATATTGACATTTTAATAAAAATAGTTTTCTGAGAGTGATGGTTTTCTATGTCGTGGTTTATTATATTATTCTATTATATTGGTACAGTAATGTACATACAATACGAGAGTTGGGTATGCAGAAAAGAGTATGAAAGTAAAATTAATGCGGTCGAAATGCGATCTCTTCGGAAAATCTGTGGAGTTAGGCTGACCGACCGCATTCGTAACGACGACGTAAGAGAGCGAGTAGGTATGAAAGAGAGTATTGGTGTAAAGATGCGAAAGGGAATGCTCCGATGGTTCGGACATGTGGAAAGAATGCCGAACGAACGTCTGGTTAAGAAGATATACAATGCGAAAGTGGAAGGATGTAGGTACCGAGGGAGACCGAGACTAACCTACCTAGACCAGATCGGTCAGGTACTGAAGGAAGGTGGAGTCAAGAGTCTCCGAAACCGGCGAGCGTGTATGAAGAGAATTATGAATGTTGAGGAAGCGAGTGAAGTATGCAGAGATAGAGTTCTCTGGCACTCTGTTCTCTCTGCCTACCCTGCAAGGGATATGGCGTGATGATATGTATGTATGCATGTATATTGGTACCTGGAAGTGATGTTTTCTATCTCGCGGTGCCTCGTATTATTATGTTATGCTAATCATTAAAGGTTTATTTCTGGCTACTGTTATTATCTCTTGCAATTATCCTTTGAGTTGAAAATTCATATTCTATATTTATTCCTGTTTTCATTCATTCTGTTGTTAATTCTAATATTGATCTTTATTAAAACACCTTTAGAAACGTTTTATTATATTCAAATGAGAATTGAAATTATGGAATTCATTAGGAGAAATACAAATTGTCAGATAATTAACAATTTAGGATAATAACCGTAAAAGTCGAAGGACGCCGTTAGCGTTCATTTTATTATTTCATTGTTTGTGGGTCGATTGTATACTCGTATACTAGTATAATAGTTAATATTGTCACTTCTTGATATTAATATCTCTTATAAGTTTTAATAATTTGTATTTTATTAAAAATTAACGCTTTTACCTAAAAGGTAAAGTTTGAAAAAAATGAGGACAATTAACGTTAGAAGACCAACATACAGAGGGGTTTTCACCATCAACATCAAGCGCAAAGTAGAAAACCCCAAACATGCAGTCACACAACATCAAGGACACATAAGCATGCGCCAATATAGATATAAACCATCATAAATGTATTATAGCCACTTCAAGAAACCTTGAATTATATAACATCAATATAATAATTAAAATATATAACAAAAAGAGGCACAAATAAAAGTCTGTGGACCAAAACTTTATTATAAAAAAAAAGTAAACTTTTACCTAAACAATTCATCATCTGCTCTGAACCGAAGTACTTGGGGTTGATGCAATTTGTACATTTATTTCATTTTATATATTGTAAATAATTTTGGCAATAGTTCTGTATGGTTATAGTTAAGAACACAATATATCAGCATCGCTCACTTTCGCATAGCAGTCGTAAAATCTCGTTGAAAGATCACTAGGAGAAAGCGCAACAACATTCTAGGAGAAATTTTTACCAGATGAAATCGCCAACCCACTTGACAAGCCTAGTAATTATGGCATTAAGTTTTCTGAGGTAGCTTACTTATATCTTACAGTAGGCATTTTGTAGGTTAATAGAGATTTCTTTTCTACAAAGTTTGTTTTGTCCTTGCTATATTATACAAGATCCTTTAACTTAAATGTATATCTAACTGGCTTTTGCTCGCCACTTTGTCATAGTAAATACTTTGTATAAACCCATCAAATATGAAAATGTACTGGCTTTTACACGTCACATCGTTATAGTAGGAATTTTGAATAATCAAATATGGCTTTATTTTATTTGTACTATAGAATAAAAGGTATCAGAGTAAAATTCATCCCTATTTTTTTAATTAGGGAGGAATATGTTCTCTCAGGGATTGATTTCCGTAATATGTCTTTCTAGTTAGTCTGTATACCTAAAAATATGCCTTATAGTGCTTATTTGTGCAAATATTTAATTCAATAAGAAATCAAATTAATGAATTATCGCCAAATTTTAATTCCTATTTTATAAAATCATTGTATGAAAATTGACAAATGCTGAAACGTGTATTTATTTAATATATATTTTACTGAAGATTAGTGCTTAATTTGAATACAATGGATAAAGATTTTTTCCTCACTTACAAACTTTTCCACTACCTTTAATTGACTTTGGGAGTTGAATTTCATAAAAACATTTCTTAGTAGGTTTCTATGTCACAAAAAAAAAACTACTGTGATAATTTATTGTTGCCAGTTTTGGCTCAGCTTTTATCTGTATTGGTTTTCTACCATGGTTGTTGCTTACTCTTAGTTGTTGTTTATTATACCCGCGGTGTGAAAAAGTATATTGATATTGCATTCTTGACCTGTTACCACATAGATAATATAAAATAGTACAGATAAAATTTATAAAAAAACCTGAGGTTTGCCTTTTGTTCTATTATTTTGGATACATATCGGCTTTTAAGCTATTCTTTAGTGGACTTTAAATTACTATGTCTATAGTTCATTGTAATGATGAACTATTAAGATTTTATAGGGTTAAGCTATTTTCCAATCAATACGTCTGTTAGTTTTAGTAAGTGCACTGTAAAATATTGAAATATATCTAGATATTACAATAAAAAATAATATTTGGGGGATATTACAATAAAAAAGGCGACGCGTACCGACCCGCCCCCGTCGGTACGAACTTCGGCAGTTGCGGCGATGGGGGCCGCCACCCATCACGCCTTGCCCAGTCAGGCGAGTCGAGGAGAGCAGAGTGCCGGGTGGGCACGTGGAATGTAAGAGGTTGTGTGGAAGGTAAGTTTACGAGCTGATATCCGTCATGGCGGACAAACAGCTAGACGTGCTCTGTGTAACAGAGACCAAGCGAAGGGGCAGCGGCGCCTGCGATCTTCCTTGTGGCGGGACGGCTCTGTGGTCTGGTGTACCACAGAGCGATCGAGCCAGCATGGGGGTAGGAGTGCTGTTGTCCTCTCGCTTGGCCTCAGGTGTGAATGATTACGGAATGTATGATCCCAGACTTCTTTGGGTCCGTATAAAACTAGGTGTCACCAAGGTATTCATGGTTGTAGCATATGCTCCCGTAGGATCCTCGGTGGCATCAGACCTAGAGAAGTTTTGGGATAATGTTAGGTAAGTTCTGGATATGGCAGAAACCAGTGAACGCGTGATTGTATGCGGAGATTTGAACGGATGGGTGGGGACCAAGCGTCCTGACTATGAGGACGTACTTGGTCCATTTGGTGATAAGAGAGTGAACGACGCAGGTAGGCTCATAGCGGATGTATGCATGGAGAGAAACCTTATTGTGTCAAACACATTTTTCCAACATAAAGACATCCATATGTATACATGGAGAAGGAATGAACAGAAAAGTATAATAGATTTAATTTTGGTAGACAGTCGCCTCCGAAGCAAAATATTGGACGCAAGAGCCTACAGAGGCCCCACAGTCGATACGGACCACTATCTCGTTATTGCGAGATTTAGTGGTCTGTTCAAAAAGTGGAGGCACTGGCGAGAGCGTGTCCACTTCGGAGGGCTTGAAAGAATAAAGGTTGAAAGGTTGCAAGAAGAGTGTGTAAGAGAAAAGTATGCAGACGGTGTCCGAGAACGGCTGACGATGGCAAGCCAGCCGCAATCGGGCATTGAAGAATGCTGGAGAGTATTGAAAGAGAGTATGGTAGACACAGCGAAAGAAGTATGTGGAAGTTCAAAGAAGCATAGAAACACAAATGGTGATGCATGGTGGGATGCGGAAGTGGCAGCTTCCGTAGAGCAAAAGAAGAAAGCGTGGCTGGACTATGTCTCTTCTTTGAATCTGAATGACAGTATGACTGAACAGAAGAAAGAAATATATCGGCAATGTAAGAATGACACCAAGGCCTTAGTGAAAGAGAAACGTGATAGAGCAAGTATGAGTGCAGAAGATAGGCTGACTAAAAACTTCGAGGGTAACACCAAACTCTTTTAGAGGGAGGTGAAGAAGTCTCGGGGTGGTTGGTCAGCCTTCAGAATGAATAAAATAAGGTCTAAAGGTGGAGACATTCTTACACAAACACAAGACGTGTTAAGCCGATGGAGTGAATATTTTGGCGATATGTATGCGGATGCTACGGTTGGCGCCGGTGTCGCATGTGGTCTAGTAGATCAACATTCGGCGACGGCGTCCTCCGATGGCATCAGTATGGATGAAGTTGAATGGGCGATAAGAGGTTTGAGAAATGGTAAGGCAGCGGGCATTGATATGGTGTCTGCCGAGATGATCATGCTTGGTGGCTCCTGTGTCCGGGAGGCGTTCCTGTTGTTCCTCAATTTATGTTGGAGCTCGGGAATGTTTCCCGGGGACTGGAATAGCGCAGTAATCGTGCCTTTGTTTAAAAACAAGGGTTCACGTTATGACTGCGTAAATTACAGAGCTATAAGCTTGACCAGTTTGGCAGCAAAAGTGTATGGTAAAATTATTGAAAGGAGAATGAGGATGGTGTCCGATGGTTTACTGTGTGAGACACAAGGAGGTTTCAGGAGTGGAAGGGGATGCATGGATCAAGTGTTCTCTCTGCGCAATATTGTGGAAAAGCATCTGGCCCTAGGTCAGAGGGTTTTCTGCAGTTTTGTGGATCTGGAGAGAGCATTTGACACGGTTGTACGAAAGGAACTTTGGGACTTTTTACCGGAGTATGGTACTAACGGTAAACTGCTGCAGGCTGTGCAATCCAGTTACTATACATGGGCTGTAGAGCCTGTGTGCGGCTGGATGATGGAATGTCGCCTTGGTTTGACGTCAATATAGGCGTTAAGCAGGGCTGCGTTCTATCGGCCAGGCTGTTTATCATATATCTGGATAAATGTCTCCAAAGGTTGAACGATATGAATGTGGGAGTCCAGATGGGTGACTCAGTGGTCTCTGCTCTGCTTTATGCAGATGATGCAGTCCTGCTGGCACAGTCAGCGACTGACCTGCAGTCCCTAGTCGACACAATGACAGAAGATTGTAAGAAAAGGGGTCTATGCGTGAATGTGAGCAAAACCAAAATACTGGTCTTTGAAAGAGATGAAACCAGAACAGATGTAAGAGTAACAATAGGTAATGATGTACTAGAGCAAGTGGATGAATTTGTATATCTTGGATGTGGATATAGCCGAGATGGACGGTACAACACTGATATAGAGTGAAGAGTGAATGCGGGCAATAGAGTGAACGGAGCGTTGGGGCAACTTCTCGGCAGCCACCACCTCAGCCATAAGGCACGTGTAGCAATACATAACGCAGTGCTTGTCCCAACATTACTGTATGGAAGCGAGAGTTGGGTATGCAGAAAAGAGTATGAAAGTAGAATTATTGCGGTGGAAATGCGATCTCTTCGGAAAATCTGTGGAGTTAGGCTGACCGACCGCATTAGTAACGACGACGTTAGAGAGCGAGTAGGTATGAAAGAGAGTATTGGTGTAAAAATGCGAAACGGAATGCTCCGATGGTTCGGACATGTGGAAAGAATGCCGAACGAACGTCTGATTAAGAAGATATACAATGCGAAAGTGGAAGGATGTAGGTACCGAGGGAGACCGAGACTAAGCTACCTAGACCAGATCGGTCAGGTACTGAAGGAAGGTGGAGTCAAGAGTCTCCGAAACCGGCGAGCGTGTATGAAGAGAATTATGAATGTTGAGGAAGCGAGTGAAGTATGCAAAATAGAGTTCACTGGCACTCTGTCCTATCTGCCTACCCTGCAAGGGATATGGCGTGATGATACGTATGTATGTATGTATATGTACATTCAAAGTAACAATAGTGATAAAGGCAAAAAAATAGTATGAGAAATTGATTTATTGGCTAACTTTTTTTAAGGAAAATTCTTATATTATTACGGGAAATTTTCATCTGAACCCATTAATAGCCCGCTGTTGCGTTCAGTCCGTTATCACACGTCTTAGTTTTATTGATAATGTAAAAAAAAATTACTAAACATCTTCAAAATCACCAAAATAGTTTTGGATTTCATAGGAAACAGCAGGTATTGATTTTTGTATAAAGATTTTTCTAGTAGGATTACAAAGCTCTGGGTATTTTTGGAGAAAAAATATAATTCTAAGTCTCGAATATTTTTAAAGCCCAGTAAACGTCAATTTTATTTAATCAGCCACTTTTTGCCTCGATAAACAATATATTAAAATTAATGTGAAAACACAAAGAATAAATCATATATTTTTACATATAATATAAAAATATATACCAGTAAAAATAAAATATGGATAAGAAAGTAATTTCGGTAATTTTGTTGATCTAAGAATTGACGCACGTAATTTTATTAAGGACCAATATAAGAAGAGTAACTAATTATCTTTTTATGTGTTAGTATGTTCATTTCTGGCTGGGATCTATTTATTTACTTACGCTGAATTTCTATGTTCTATTCCTTTTATTTGTGGCGTTAGGGTTTATGTATATAATGATAAATATATATTTTAAGTATGCTCTCTGCACGGCTACGGGATAAGAATACAATAGCCACCAAATCCTACTTGCCCAGGGAACTTGTAAAAAGTGATTAAGGGGTTTACCGAGAAAGATGGGGTAGTAGCTAATTTCTAAAAAATCATGCGATAGCCAGATCGGACAATGTCGAGTAGATGGCATACGTCTCTTTTAAAAGACGAAAATATAATACGACGCGAAAATTGAATGTCATACAACAGTTCACGCTGGTGTAAGTGGAAGCACGATTGGGACGGATTTCTAATAGATGTGGCTTCGAATCCCACTTGTGACATCATTTTTCGCTCGTAATCGGTTTTTTTTTTATAAATAATCAAGCATATTAAATGCTATTTGGATTTCCAATAGGTGTGGGTTTGAATCCCATGTGTGGCAATCATTTTTCGCTCGTAATCAAGTTTCTATTGCATAATGTTTAAAAGTGCCATCCATGTGACGACGAGCGATACAAGTAATATTATATCCTTTATATTATCTGTTTACATCTTTCAATGAGATACTTATAAGGCAGCATTTAAAGAACTAAACATTAGTTATAAACCTTGGCGTAGGTTATATGTCTGGCAAATGTGATATTTTAGCTTAATGCTCCTGTCATTATAGAGCAGATGATATGCTCAGGAATGGATTGTATATCGGCTAAAAAGAAAAACATACAAATGTTAAAAATATTACACTCACTATACAATTCATCTATCCAATTCCAGTTATAATCACATTTTTGTTGCTAAAATTTACCATACGAAAATTAAACTGAAGTGATAAAATTTAAATTTAGTTTGCAGTTAAAATTATTCTTATCAAAATAAGACATTGTCAGGTAGAAGGCACACGTCTCCTTAAATACGTAAATATAATACGATGCGAGAATTGAATGTCCTACAATAGTTCACGGTGGTGTAAGTGGCAGCACGATTGGGACGGATTTCTAATAGATGTAGCTTCGAATCCCACTTGTGACATCATTTTTCGCTCGTAATCGGTTTTTTTTTATAAATAATCAAGCATATTAAATGCTAAATTTCAGTAATTTTCATTATTATCAAATAAACGTATCATACTAATTTAATATTGACATTTACTAAAATATTATAGACTGAAATAAAACATATTATCGGTAAACATTTGTAGTTTAAATGAATTAGTCTGTAACAAATTTATTTTCCTTTGCAATTGGTACTTTATTTTAAAGTATTTCTAATAAAACTGTGGCAGAAGACTGTTCTCTATTTTAAAATACCTCCTTTATGTAACTTCTTTGAAGTTCGACTTATCGAAGTTGTTGAACATTCCTTTACTCAAATAGCTGTAATACTTTACTGTTTTAATAAGTGAGTTAAGTTAAAACGAATTACAGTAGTTAAGTATGTAAACAACAATAAGTTTAATCGCAAATAAATTAATACAATGAATATAATCTTAAATCTCAATAAGTTATTTTCAAGTCTTGTAATTTCACCATTAATTTCTCAGGGGGATATTTTTAATGTAATTTTTTTTGAGGCTAGTATTCTATTTGTGGATGGATTAAGTAAATTGTTTCATATTCCCTTTCATCTTTTCCTCTTCTTCTTCAGCGAGTGTCACAATAGATTACTAAGTAGATGTAGAGCAATAGATTACTGAATAACATTACTGGAAAAATAAAAAATAAAAACCGAAGTCCTTTGTTACAGATCTATTCGTCCAATATTTTGCTTCGGAGGCGACCAAAATTAAATTTATTATACTTTTCTGTTCATTCCTTCTCCACGTATACATATGGATGTCCTTATGTTGGAAAAATGTGTTTGACACAATAAGGTTTCTCTCCATGCATACATCCGCTATGAGCCTAACTGTGTCGTTCACTCTCTTATCACCAAATGGACCAGTACGTCCTCATAGTCGGGACGCTTGGACCCATCCGTTCAAATCTCCGCATACAATCACGCGTTTACTGATTTCTGCCATATCCAGAACTTCCCTAACATTATCCCAAAACTTCTCTAGGTCTGATGCCACCAAGGATGCTACGGGAGCATATGCTACAACCATGAATACCTTGGTGACACCTAGTTTTATACGGACTCAAAGAAGTCTGGGATCATACATTCCGTAATCCTTCACACCTGAGGCCAAGCGAGAGGACAACAGCACTCCTACCCCCATGCTGGCTCAATCGCTCTGTGATACACTAGACCACAGAGCCATCCCGCCACCAGGAAGATCGCAGGCGTCACTACCCCTTCGCTTGGTCTCTGTTACACAGAGCACGTCTAGCTGTTCGTCCGCCATGACGGATATCAGCTCGTGAAACTTACCTTCCACACAACCTCTAACATTCTACGTGCCCATCCGGCACTCTGCTCTCCTCGACTCGCCTGACTGGGCAAGGCATGATGGGTGGCGGCCCCCATCGCCGCAACTGCCGAAGTTCGTACCGACAGGGGCGGGTCGGTACGGGTCGCCTCCGGGGGACGCCCTACGCCCGCACTGCGGTACGCATATCGAGCCGGATTAGCAGTCTAATTAGACTGACAGGGGACGCGACGAGCACGCTCCGGACTATACCCACCAATATATATATATATATATATATATATATATATATATATATATATATATATATATATATATATATATATATATACATATTGATATGAACATTGTCAGATTTAATTTCATGTACCAAGAGTATACGAACAAAAGATATTAAGCTACTCAAAGTTTGATAATCTTTCAATTTCCGGATATCGAAAAAGGGACCATTGAACCGCCAATATAATAGGACCGTCGGTTTGATATGACCGGCAATAAGCTGACTGAATGTCAATTCTGATTGATCTCCGATCGGCTGTGAGACTGATATTTTATTAAAAAATGCCATAATAACAATGAGAGATTGGAATGTTACTAAGATTAGATTTTTTTTTAGAAATGTGATTTGTTTTTGTTCATATGACAGCGTAACCACGTCCATCTTTGAACATAATCCGGATAAGAACTACTTATTTTATTAAAAATCCTACTTCTTGCAATAATTAATTAAACCTATTTTTTTTTAGAAAGACGCGCAGGATTATTTCCTTTGTGCTGAGTACTAAGGAAATAAACCTTATATTGCGGAGGACTTTACAAACATGTAATTAACACAGAAAAATTACATCCAGACTCAGAACAACAGTTTGTGGATCGCACAAAATATTATCCTGCGTGGGAATGGAACTCATGGCACTGGCATGGAAGACCGGTATCTTAACCACTACGCCATCAGTGCAGTTAATATCCAAATACTGTGGGGGTTTTAAAACGATAAAATTAACGGATGTAATCCAGACTTAAAACAAGAACTTGTGGAAAGCATAAAGTATTATACTGTATGGGAAGCAAACCTGCGATAATTGAGACGGTAAGTTAGTATACAGGTTGCCGATTTAATTAGTAGAATCCTTGAAGGGGGTTTATGAGACCATGATACACTATCCAAATCATTAAAAAAAAAGTACCTAAGTTTTGATTAAATTGCCATACTGATAAGCGGTCAATACACTTGTACTATAAAAATTCGATGTAGGCATATACTCATGCGTGTGACACTGAACTAGTAGGCAAATAGCCCCGCTTGCGCTCGGCTCGTCGTTGCACAGCTGGGTCGAAATGTACCTACAGGTCGGTACGGTGACAAACCTACTGTTTTGATAAGAAACAAATCATTTTATCTCGGTATTGGGCGGAGCTAGGAGTTTGCAACTAACTTTAATGTTTTTTATGACGTCATTCCTACACCTAGTTTAAGTTATCTATACATATAATAAAAATGTAACGGGTCGCTGTCTGTACATGGAAGATATATGAAAAAAAATATTACTGGGACCTTTATCAACACTAATAGAACACAAAACAATATTTTTTTAAATTTTGTCTGTTTATCTGTTTGTCTGTGTGTTTGTGCACGCTAATCTCAGAAACGGCTTATCAGATTTAGACGCGGTTTTCACTAATATATTGTGGTAAGCTTCACTTAACATTTAGGCCTTATTTTATGTCAATTGGTTTATAAAAAAAAAGTTATGTCAATTTAAAACATGTACGGAGAAAAAAAATCTTTATCGATTTTTTTTCAAATTACGTAAAAATTATCTTCAGTAAAAATAAATAAACACGTGTTTCAGCATTTGTTGATTTTCTCCCTCTGGGGTTGTAAATTAGGCCTGCAAAGCGGGTTGAACGACTCATTAAATCATTAGCGCCAAGCCGATATTATTGAAGCTGGCAACTTGAAATGTTGACTGTGGTTTCTTTATATGATGCAGAGATTCACTAAGAAATGATTTTACGAAATTATACCCCTAAGGGGGTGGAGCAGAGTGGCAAAGTTTGTATAAAGAGAAAAAAATCTTTATTGATTCTTTTCAAATTACGAGTCGAATCAAATATTCTAGGGTAATATCCGGCATTTATCAATTTTCACCCTCTGGTTGTGTAAATTAGGCCTGTGAAGCGGGTTGAACGACTCATTACCATGAACGTTTGGCGGTAGCCAAGCCGAAACTATTAAAGCTAGAAACATTAAATTTTGAAGCACGTTTTTATTTATGACATAGAGCTTCAATATGAAAGGATTTTATGAATTCCGCCCCTAAGGGGGTGTAACAAAGCGGCAAAGTGTGTATGGGAAGAACATTTCTTTATCGATTCTTTTCAAATTACGTACAAATATTCTTCGGTGAAAATAAATAAACACGTGTTTCTCTCTCCCTCTCCATCAACCCCGCACCAGTGCCGTAGTGGCGACCAGTTCCGGCGTGAGAGCTTACACGATACACATAGTAGACGACAATAGGTTCTTGCCTAATAGTTTAAGATACAGGTTAAGTTTAGCTTCAAAACTGTTCACTAAAAAAATTAATAATAAATCATATCTAACGAGGTCGCAACTCTGCTGGTGAAACAAAACAGTCAAATAAAGGATGGCGATAATTATATTTTTATCCCATGGTCATACCGTAAATAGTATATTAATGGCAATATAATTTGTAGAATGAATAGAACTTTGAACCACCTTTTTCTTTAGGGACCGGCTATGGTATATAGACACACGCGCGCCATACACGTACATCTACGTTGTGCGGGCGGGCCACCGCAACCGGGTATCATCTCGAGTCAAAGCCCTCATGCAGTGAACCTAAATACAGGTACTCACGCTTGTGCCGCCCAAAGCACCGACGGTAGAGCGTGTCAATTTAGAGTATTTTCTCTCGGACCCACCCTATTTCCTAATTCCGTTAGATAACTAACTCGCAGAATCAACACCTCAACGCATCCCAGTTTCTGACGCTGTTGATTATTATCTTAGCGATAAACCTTCAACACCTTGCATTGCTTTTTCTATTTAACTCTGTCAGAGATGACTTCTGCGTGGACGAAGTCGCGGGCAAAAGCTAGTTTTAGTAATAAAATCGGCACCCTGTATTAACAGGTGGTGTAATCACCATCCATGGCACGCTTCACCGACCAGGCCAGTATATTTGAATAACGCCAACTTGAACCAGCTTAGCTCAGAATGATTTCCTTTGCGACAACTGACCCCTGATTCTTTCAAGAAAGGCAAATAAAAACATAATCCCGCGGATAATGATAGTTTGTGTTTATATTAGTTACCTGACCATTTTATTAGTGATTCCTTAAATAGCTTTTACAACGCCTGCGAGAAAGTAATGGTGACACAAGTAATGGTGAGTTATGAGTCACTATACGGATTGCAGTAAGTATCATCATCTCAGCCCACATAATTTCTACTGCTGGGCTTAACCCTCTTTCAAAATAAGAAAGATATTGATCTATTATATACGCTGGTCAGATGGGTTGGCATAGGGCTCAAGGTACAAGAATCAATTATTACATTTGTTATTGAAATTTGTTAGTATTTAAGCAAAATATCCGTGTGGTGACGGAGTAAGAATATAATTCACCACCCCCTATCTTACCCGTGGGTGATCGTACGAGAGGACTAAGAGATATAAAACGCATATAACATCTATGCAAGAGAAGGAAAACTCGAAACAAAACCCTATACCAACACATCTGACCAGCACGGTATAGTAGGTTAGTTTCACTCCCATTAGAGGCCCCGAAGGAGGCCCGAGCCCAAAAATGGGACATATATGGGCTGTGATGATGAAGCTAAATATTTGTATGTAAGTACATCACTTTTACAGACAGAATCAAGAATCATTTGAAATCCTAATCCACTTAATCCAAACCAAATAATGACTGTTAAGATATCTTAAGGGACTTGCAATTAAACTATTCTGGCCGTCTCTATAAACGATGATTACGCGGTCAGCCGCCCACTTAACGGCTTTGAAAGGAAAATGGTAGTCAAATTAAGTCACCCAGATAATCAATTTCAAACATTTACGCACAATTAATTAAAGTTTTAAACATTTATTTATGCGACTAAATGATACGCGAAGTAACCATTCCAAAAATTTAAGAGCAGATAATCGGATCATTCACTTAAGCGAACGCCTTTTCCAATTAAGTAGGCTATTTAAGAAGTTTGAATGGAGTTTAGAGAATGGATAGAATGGAGATTTTGTGAATTTGATTGCATATTTATTATTAAAAGAAACATACATACATACATACATATCATCACGCCATATCCCTTGCAGGGTAGGCAGAGAGAACAGAGTGCCAGAGAACTCTATCTCTGCATACTTCACTCGCTTCCTCAACATTCATAATTCTCTTCATACACGCTCGCCGGTTTCGGAGACTCTTGACTCCACCTTCCTTCAGTACATGACCGATCTGGTCTAGGTAGGTTAGTCTCGGTCTCCCTAGGTACCTACATCCTTCCACTTTCGCATTGTATATCTTCTTAACCAGGCGTTCGTTCGACATTCTTTCCACATGTCCGAACCATCGGAGCATTCCCTTTCGCATCTTTACACCAATACTCTCTTTCATACCTACTCGCTCTCTTACGTCATCGTTACGAATGCGGTCGGTCAGCCTAACTCCACAGATTTTCCGCAGAGATCGCATTTCGACCGCATTAATTTTACTATCATACTCTTTTCTGCATACCCAACTCTCGCTTCCACACAGTAATGTTGGGACAAGCACTGCGTTATATATTGCTACCCGTGCCTTCTGGTTGAGGTAGTGGCTGCCGAGAAGTTGCCCCAACGCTCCGTTCACTCTATTTCACGCATTCACTCTTCGCTCTATATCAGTGGTGTACCTTCCATCTCGGCTAAATCCACATCCAAGATATACAAATTCGTCCACTTGCTCTAGTACATCATTACCTATTGTTAAATATGGGTATTCTACTTAATAAGATTTCAAGATTAGAGACCATCATGATTAATGTCAAACCATTGACTTTATTGCCATGAAAAGAAGGTCTATTTGGGTAAATTTACTGGCATCCTTAATAGACACATTGCGAATGGCAGTGAATGAAACAGCCTGTAACTTTGATCCTATTATGTACCTCGAGCGTTTAATCTTGATTAAAACAAAAGAGCCGAAACAGAGGTAAGAATAGCTAATAAGAATTTCACATTGAATAAACTGAACAGCTAATGATTTTAGAGATTTACATGAATTCAAAATAAAATTATATCTACGTTTTCTGTCGCATTGTAATCTGATTTTATTTACCTGAATCATCTATGGACCTGAGAAAATTTATGTGTTAGAGTAGTTATTAAGTTTTTTAAGTTTATTTAGTGAAGTATGCAAGGATAGAGTTCTCTGGCACTCTGTTCTCTCTGTTTACACTGCAAGGGATATGGCGTGATGATATGTATGTATGTATTTATTAGATTTGTTTAAGACAACCTAAAATGAGGTTTGATAGTGGTAGGACCACGCTGTTGACAGTTTTCTGTCTACAGCCATCGGCCGGTCCATCCAGGGTAGTACCACCCTCTCACAGAAGATCGACATCTGAGCAATGGCAATGTGCTGTTGCGCTTCGTTTGGTGAGCGAGAGAGCCAGAAGCCCAACTGGGTAGATTTGGGGTTTGTATTGGTAGGCAGGGGCCTAGCTATTCCCTTGAGATTGCAAGGATCTATGGGCGGCATTAACACTTGCTGTTTACTTGTTTGCCACCGTAAGCAATAAAATAAGAGGTATAAATATAGATACATTAAAAATACAATAATTTGGCATATAATCTTCAGTCTCACGAGAAAACCTTTTGCCTTTGACATGGCACCTTTCCAAACTTTAAACTTGTTATGGTGAAATTTTCGAGAAAATTAAGGATATCTGTATAAAAATCTGGCAACATTCTTTGCTACTTGACTCAGGTTTCAAAATTGGCCACTTCTGATTGCAGTAATATATTTGTTTTATTGGATTATTCAAAGATGACATGGCAAAAAATCGTATGTTTATTTATGTATTTTAAAAATATAATGTAACAAACTATTGCTACTATATATACTAACTATACAGGTACTATTGCAATAAGAATATTTTCTCATAAATTTTATATTTTTGAGACTTTGAAATATTTAGATGAAGCACTCTCATTAGACAGTGCTTCATCTATTTTTTTAAATTTTAAAAAATATTTTGCCCTTTTTTTATAGTTATTTTAAGTTATAGTACTCGTATATGTACGAGTATAGCGTTATTTGTGAGAAATACTCCTATTTATTACGCTAACTACCTCTAGTTGACCCCTTGATTGGGTTATTTACACTATATTGGCTTCGCATAGGGTTTTATGAAGAATTTGCTATCTACTTTGAATATATTATAATTATGGTTATATAACTTAGTCGAATATTTCAATATTCATAGGCAAGTAAAGGGATCACATGTTATTCTCATTACGCTACTATACAAATTGTGTCAAAGTTAAAATTATAATATATGTTCAACAAATATTACGAAGAATTAGCACGCTGAAGTGGCAATGGGCAGGCCACATCGCTCGAAGAACCGACAACCGCTGGGGAAGAAAGGTTCTAGAGTAGCGACCACGTACCGGACGACGCAGTGTGGAACGACCCCCCACTAGCTAGGTGGACAAACAGACGACCTGGGGAAGGTCTACTGCCTATATTGCATTAAAAATAAGTTACTATGATGTCCATTTGAATAATCATAAATCACTAGATGCCGGCAATAAATAGAATAATAGCCTAATCACCTTTTTCTTTAAGTAATATAAACAAAAGAATATGTTTTTTTACCAAGAATTTCATTAACAAACACGAAGCTTGGCACGTATTTATTGGGTAATTAATTCGAATCCTATTACGAAGAAACAGAAGTTACATGTTGATAATATCATGGACTTATTGAAAAATATAATCCTTCAAATTAATAATAGTATATGTCTACGTCACAAAAGCTGCAGAATAATTTGTTCAGCCTTTTACCGTGACATTTACCTATCTTAGCCTTCATCAGGCCTATGCACCTATTGTTGAAAGGCCAAGGTCTGAGAACAAGGTTCACGCTTTAATTCACCTAATGGAGAACTCCACCTTCTCCATTACTACAGGTTCTCATTTTTAATTCACTTTCAAAAACTTTTTTTTGTACGAGATTTATTAATACATAAGTTCTGAAATTTGGTATTAAGCCAGACTATTTATGAAAACGTATTACCGTCCCAATAAATTTCTAATAGATATGAGTTTAAGTGGTCTCTAAATGTTGGCCTCCTCAAAAGGCTCAAAGTTGCTCAGCGTGCTATGGAAAGGGCTATGCTCGGTATTTCTCTACGTGACAGAAGCCGGAATACGGCAATCCGTAGAAGAACGGGTGTAACTGACATAGCCCGAAGAATTAGCACGTTAAAGTGGCTGGCAATGGGCAGGCCACATCGCTCGACGAACCAACAACCGTTGGGGAAGAAAGGTTCTCGAGTGGAAATCACGAATCGGACGGCGCTGCGCAGGACGATCCTCCTCTGGACTGACGACATTATCAAGGTCGCAGGAAACCACTGGGTGCAGGTGGCGTGGGACCGTGTTGAAAGGCATTCTCGTGGGAAGGCCTATGTCCACACTGGACGTTTACGTGCTGATGGATGGATGAATGGATGAGTTTAAGTGCCTCGCTGAGATATACTCAGTAATTTAGATTTTGGATCTTGTGATCGCTTATTACAGTTTCAGCTGGAATGTTAGAATATTGAATCGCAAATGTTCGAACTGAATGCATATAGAACGTCTCCCGTAAAGGCATGATAATGCCTTTACAATTTGGTTATCACTGATGAGTCTCGATTAAGTTTTTATAAATATACATGTATATATTTTCTTAATTTCATAGCACATTTTAGCTGGTTATAATCTGGCCGCTTATGTTTAATTTGTTTTGAGTGATGACTGCACAGATAGCGTAGTGGTCAAGATACCGACCTTCTGTGCCAGTGTCACAGATTCAATTCCTATGCAGGACAATGCTTTGTGCGATCCATAAAGTATTGTTCTGAGTCTAGGTGTAATTTGTCTGCGTTAATTGCATGTTTTTAAAGTCCCCCGCAATACAAGGATTATTACCTTAAAGCTGGGTGTGGTGTCTTTAAAAAAAAAAGTACTCCCTGCTTTTTGGGCATTAATTCCTGAACAATATACTAGAGTAGTCCAGCGAGTCACTTATTATGGATGGTAGATCATTAATTAGTACATAACCATTGCAGTTATCATATTACGCTTTTAAGTCGACTGAAATTCACAAAAAAGCTGCATTAGCTATACGACCATATGGTCGTCTTCCATATGGAAGAACAATATTATTTTATAGCAAAAGATATTAGTGTAATAATCTATACATATAATAAAAATGTAACGGGTCGCTGTCTGTACATGGAAGATATATGAAAAAAAATATGACTGGGACCTATATCAACACTAATAGAATACAAAACAATAACTTTTAAAATTTTTGTCTGTTTATCTGTTTGTCTGTGTGTTTGTGCACGCTAATCTCAGAAACGACTTATCCGATTTAGACGCGGTTTTCACTAATATATTGCGGTAAGCTTCACTCAACACATTTAGGCTTTATTTTATGTCAATTGGTTTATAAAAAAAAAGTTATGTCAATTTAAAAAATGTTCGGAGAAAAAAATCTTTATCAATTCTTTTCAAATTACGTACAAATTATCTTCAGTAAAAATAAATAAATACGTGTTTCAGTATTTGTTGATTTTCACCCTCTGGGGGTGTAAATTAGGCCTGCAAAGCGGGTTGGACGACTCATTAAACCATTAGCGGCAAGCCGATATTATTGAAGCTGGCAACTTGAAATGTTGACTGTGGTTTCTTTATATGACGTAGAGATTCACTAAGAAATGATTTTACGAAATTATACCCCTAAGGGGGTGCAGCAGAGTGGCAAAGTTTGTATGAAGAGAAAAAAATCTTTATTGATTCTTTTCAAATTACGAGTCGAATCAAATATTCTAGGGTAATATCCGGCTTCGGTGCTGACCTGACGCTGCCAGCTGTCGCGAGGGCGATGGTCGACAGCGTCAGGAACTGGGACGCGGTCGCCGCCTTCTGCGAGGCTGTCATCTCGCAGAAGGAGGCGGCGGAACGAGTCCGGGAGGATTCCCGCGACCCAGGCCACCGTCAGCGGCCGGGGCGGCGCAGGTGCGAATACCTGCGCCTGATGCCGCCCTAACCGAGGCCTCGGGTGATCGGACCGGGGAATTGTCCGGTCACCCGACGTGAGGCCACCGCGTGAGGGCGACGCCCCGACGGCGAAATCTGTCGGGGCGTCGACGAGAGGAACCCGCGAGGGTAAACCGCCGGGCGGGCCACCGAAGTCAAAAATCGGGTACCGGTGGCCCGCTCGCATGGCGAAGAGAGAAGGTTTTACGGTGGGTCTATAGGGTCACGCGCCGCCTTTTCCGTCACCCCGGACCGATTCGGCGGGGCGAGACGCATCGATAGTCCACCAAAAAAAAAAATAAAAAAAAAAAAAGGGTAATATCCGGCATTTGTCAATTTTAACCCTCTGGTTGTGTAAATTAGGCCTGTGAAGCGGGTTGAACGACTCATGCTAAGTCGTTCAAACGTTTGGCGGTAGCCAAGCCGAAACTATTAAAGCTAGAAACATTAAATTTTGAAGCACGTTTTTATTTATGACATAGAGATTCAATATGAAAGGATTTTATGAATTCCGCCCCTAAGGGGGTGTACCAAAGCAGCAAAGTGTGTATGGGGAGAAAATTTCCTTATCGATTCTCTTCAAATTACGTAAAAATATTCTTCGGTAAAAATAAATAAACACGTGTTTCTCTCTGCCTCTCCATCAACCCCGCACCAGTGCCGTTGTGGCGACCAGTGCCGGCGTGAGAGCTCACACGATACACATAGTAGACGACAATAGGTTCTGGCCTAATAGTTTAAGATACAGGTTAAGTTTAGCTTCAAAAATGTTCACTAAAATAATAAATTATAAATCATATCTAACGAGGTCGCAACTCTGCTGGTGAAACAAAACAGTCAAATAAAGGGTGGCGATAATTATATTTTTATCCCATGGTCATACCGTAAATAGTATATTAATGGCAATATAAATTGTAGAATGAATAGATCTTTGAACCACCTTTTTCTTTAGTGACCAGCTAAGGTATATAGACACACGCGCGCCGTACACGTACATCTACGTTGTGCGGGCGGGCCACCGCAACCGGGTATCATCTCGAGTCAAAGCCCTCATGCAGTGAACCTAAATACAGGTAGTCCCGCTTGCGCCGCCCAAAGCACCGACGGTAGAGCGTGTCAACGTAGAGTATTTTCTCTCGGACCCACCCTATTGCCTAATTCCGATAGACAACTAACTCGCAGAATCAACACCTCAACGCATCCCAGTTTCTGACGCTGTTGATTATTATCCTAGCGATAAACCTTCAACACCTTGCATTGCTTTTTCTATTTAACTCTGTCAGAGATGACTTCTGCGTGGACGAAGGCGCGGGCAAAAGCTAGTATTTAATATATTGCTACGTTAAAGCCATAAGATGTCTGTTTATTTAAACCTTAAAAATAAAACTATTTTTACGGATTCTATTGCGCGCGCGGTTGTATTTGATTTTTAATTACCCGACGTTTCAAACAATTTACAGCATTCATGGTCACGGTCTAAGGTAGCTCACGTCTAAATAAGTCATCGTTTTTATAAATATTTATATCTACCCGCTACAGTATCAGTTATTAAATATTGACCAATATTACAATACAAAAAGAAAAATGATTCTGCCAATACAAAAAGAAAAATGATTCTGTATATTAAATTTTATATTGTTTATGGCGTAGTTATTATACTATATATAAAATTTTATACTATCATGGTCACGTTCATCATCATCTTCACAGCCCATATAATGTTCCATTGTTGGGCTGGGGGCCTCGAGGCCCCGAGTAAAATTAACCTACTATACCACGCTGGTCAGACGTGTTGGTATAAGGTTTGTGTCGAGTTTGACTTCTCTTGAATAGCAGTTATAGGCATTTTATATCCCTTAGTCGTCTTTTATGATCACCCACGGGTAAGATAGGGAGTGGTGAATTGTATTCTTACTCCGTCACCACACGGATATTTACAACTACTATTTTGATATTTAATTTCGCACTTACAATAAATTAAACACAAAATTCGTATTGTAATTATTTTAAATTAAATAATGATATTACTCACGTTAATAGTGATCCATAGTAAGGGTCAAATGTGCAGTTTGCGTGTATAGCTACCAAGGCCAGATATCACTATTTTCATCGTCATTATACGTATCTACACATATAATGTGTTTGTAATGTTATACTGACTTTCCGTGTGGTGACGGAGTAAGAATACCATTCACCACTCCATATCTCACCCGTGGGTAATCGTACGAGACGACTAAGGGATATAAAACGTATATAACATCTATGCAAGAGAAGAAAAAACTCGAAACAAAACCCTATACCAACACGTCTAACCAGCGCGGTTTAGTAGGTTAATTTCCCTCCTATAACGGAGGAGGCCCGAGCCCAGCAGTGGGACATTTATGGGGCGTGTTGATGATGATGGTGATGAATGTTATACTGATAAGAATACTTTGCTTTTTTTAATTTATTCAGTTAAAGAGTTCGGTTTTTACAGCTTCTAATCATCTGATTATAACTTTATTTATATTTTTCATATTTGAAAGAGAAAATTGAAATATGGTTTTAAATTTCTTTTTCTATCTAAATCACAGTGATTTTTTTTTCTACGTATTAGTAAAGGAGTGAGCTCTCAATTACTATCACCTCTTCTTTTCCCTTTGGTATCGTTAGGGAGGACTTAATCACAGAAACACTCAATTTAGAAGTGCCTTTATTTTTTACGATAATATAAAAATCTTAATAGCTCCTGCTGTTAAATTTCTTTTCTATTATAAATACTAAACATAAATAATAAACACAAAATCACCATTATCGTTTACTGCGTCCATTATCTTAAACTTAGCTCTTACTAACTTGAACGCAGTACTATATTAAATAAACTTTGAGTGCAAATCTCGTACATTAGAAACTCTGTTGAATAACTTTATAGTATTAAGTTTCATATGAAGTAAGTTACTATATGTGTGGTGACAGAGTATGAATACAATTCACCACCCTCTATCTTACCCGTGGGTGATCGTAAGAGATGACAAAGGGATATAAACGTATATGACATCTATGTAAGAGAGGAAAAACTCGAAACAAAACCCTATACCAACATGTCTGACCAGCGTGGTATAGTAGATAAATTTCCCTCCCATTATGGAGGAGGCCCGAGATCAACAGTGGGACATATATGAGCTGAGATGATATGAAGTAAGACATTAATGTATCAAAATGTGGTGATAGTATAAAAATGTTTTACCAAACATGACTTTCCCGTGGAAGTCCGACTGAGTCACCACTATTGGAAGAATAGGAAGCTGTATCCTCTGGGAATCTTATAGCCGTCTTCCCTAATGGTGTCTAAATTTAGTGTAACTCTTAAGGAAAAATAAATATGCTGTGTGGTAGCGGCTACGAATACTACCAACCCTTACTTTGCTCGTAGATGTAGAAAAAGACGACTAATTTTTAATAGTGTAAATAAAAAAATACACCGCAACTATTCATTGCCCAGGTCCACTCGCTCATGAGAACTTCTCGATGAAAATAAAAATAAAAACGTATTAAATCAAATTTATGTAAATTCAATTTCCAATTTTATTATAACACAATTCAAAGACTAACGCAAACACAAGTTGGAAACAAATTTCAACAGAAACAAGCTGAACTTAAAATTGTTCTACCGTTATTATTTATAGTCTAATGCTTTTGTCCCTGAAGAAATAAGCAAAAATGTAACACCATCATGTTTCATATTTTGATTTTATGTAATAAGGAGTTCTTTGTGTATATATATATATATATATATATATATAGATATATATCATCATCATCATTCCCCTACTTTTATCCCAAGTACTTGGGGTCGATACAATATGTACTCTTCTTTCATAGTACATATTGTAAAAGTCATTGGCAATAGTTTTATGACCGGCCGCTTGCAGGACGTCAACCCTCTTTGGGAATGTAATTGTTGACCAAATGGCATCAGATGTAGTTGGCCCAGGTCGTTATAAGGCTGTTAGTCGTCTTTTACGACATCCACGAGCAAAGTAAGGGTTGGTAGTATTCCTAGTCGCTACCACACAGGGATATATATATATATACATATAAGAGATTGATTTTTATTATGTATTGACTCATCACGATATCATATCATAAAGACTTTAAATTTAGTAGGAATATATCTTTCGCCGAGTAAAAGTCAGCTAAGAACGGATTTTACGAATTTCCACCCGCAAGGGGAGTTCCTGGGGTGTAAAAATTACACAGACTTGAATTTCGGTAGATATAGATTTGTGTCACGATATAGAGGTAAATTAAGAACGGCTTTTTAAAAATTCCAACCCTAGAGGGGAAGGTTTTAACCCAATCACACCTTCTAATACTGCCCCTACAGACTTGGAATTTGGTGTGGACTTTGTTTCTGCCCTGTAAAGTGCAGATGAATTAGGATTTTAAGAAATTCCTTCTCCCAAATTAATTCTATGTAGCGAAAGTAAACTACACAACTGAACTGAGGTAACCGAAGTGAAGCGAGGGCAAGTTGCTAGTATATATATATATATACACTTCCTAAAAACACTCAAGCCCCTAAGTATTGGGTACAAGTACAATTATGTAGCTGTTTTTTTTTTCGTTCTTGCTTCAGATAATCCCATTGTTCGGGGTAAATAGTATGGTCGCCCTTGAAGCGAGGCCACCGCGTGAGGATGATGCCCTGCTGGTGCTTGGGGCGTCGAAAAGAGAGGATACCCGTGAGGGTAGACCATCGGATGGATCACTGAAGAAAGCGACCGCGTTCCACTCGCACGGCGTCGAGACGTAATTGTAGGGGAAAGTCTACGGTATCGTGCACCACTTTTGCTGTCGTCCCGGACGGATTAGTGGGGCGTGACGTACCGTTGCTCACCGCCAAAAATAAAAGAATAATCCTATTGATATTAATTCCAATCAAAAATGTCATGATCGCCAATTCTATGCTTATATCGCTGGACCAATGGACACTCAAATTTAAGTCACAATTGTATTCTAACTACAAAATATCCACTGTAAACGTGGTATAGAAATAACTCCTGAATGTGAAATTACGCGTTAAAATTCACATTCAATTCACGCCGTATTTCATATTGATATGAAGCGAGCGATAGACGAGGGAAGTTACAAAACATACGATGAATAATTCATCAACTTGTAACTCTAATATGAGATACTAGTTTACAACATATTTGAATTTACATAACTCAGTATAACAATTTTTATGTAAGCACGTATCTTTCTTTTTATTACATACTCTTAAATAAACAAAATCTTTGTCTATCATCATCACAGCCTATATATGTCCCACTATTGGGCTCAAGCCTCCTCTGTAATGGGAGGGAATTTAACTTACTATACCGCGCTGGTCAGACGTGTTGGTATAGGGCAGGAGTCGGCAACCTTTTAAGTCGGGTGAGCCAAAAATTACAATTTACATAAGGTTAAAGTTTTTAAAGAGCCACAATTTTTTTTTTTCAAAAATAAATTGTTTCTTATCCTCGTTAATCAATTCAGAACCATATTTAAATGTTTCCTTTATAAAATATTTTTTTTTTGCGTATAGAACTAAAGAGCCGCAACTTCACATCCAAAGAGTCGCATGTGGCTCGCGAGCCGCAGGTTACCCACCCCTGGTATAGGGTTTTATTTCGAGTTTTCCTTCTCTTGCATAGATGTTATATGCGTTTTATATCCCTTAGTTGTCTCCTACGATCACCCACGGGTAAAAGATAGGGGGTGGTGAATTGTATTCTTACTCCGTCACCACACGGATATATGGTATATGGTGAAAGAATAAATATCTATCCATTAAGCTATTGATGTTCACTGAGTTATAGTCCCTATGATGGTTGACAATGCTATAATCGCCACGCTTGTCAGACAAGATGGTGATCGTTATCGTTATATTTTATACGAGAGTGCTACTGCCCATTGTCTGAGTGCTTAGCATGCTTGCCATTAGCCGGTTGTTATGACTTCCATGGGAAAGTCAGATAAGGTCAATTTTATTCTTAACCGTACCTTTTCCTATGATTATATTAAAAGATATGCACAATTAATATCACAACGAGAAAATATCAATTCAAAATAAGATCTTACACCGACCAGTCTTCATCATTATCATTACAGCCCATATATGTCCAACTGTTGGGCTCGGGCCTCCTCCGTAATGGAAGGGCAATTGATCTACTATACTACGCTGGTCAGACGTGTTGGTATAGGGTTTTGTTTCGAGTTTTCCTTCTCTTGAATAGATGTTATATGCATTCTATATGCATTAGTCATCTCTTACGATCATCCACGAGTAAGATATGGAGTGGTGAATTGTACCCATTTCTTTTCCATTATGGAGAAGGTTCACCATTAGCAAAAAACCGTATATAAGCTGAAAAGAAAAAAAAAACAAAAAGTAATTCAACATATGATATTAGGTTACAAAATTAATTAATACAACCATGGCTATAGTCCACGGGATTACTGGTGAATATCAGTGGCACTGATTGTGAAAACCTTGGCCTTTGTCCTCGAAGCGAGCGTGCGCGAACACGTCACGCTAACAAAATGTGTAAACACGCAACTTTCGGAATTCATATGTGGATTATTAATAATGTATTACCCTCATTATTTCCTCGTACTATGGCTCGCTTGTCAAGCCTGGCGAATATGAGATTTTCTCTCTATGGTGGAGGTCTACGTCGTTTAAGTTCCACAATGCTCATCGATAGGCTGATTACTTAGCTAATTCAATAAGAAAACAATATATTGAAAAGTTATGTACGCCTTTACTTTGGCAGGCTATGTTCTGGACTTTCCATGTGTGGTGAAGTAAGAATACAATTTGCCATCCCTATCTTACCCGTGGGTAACCATAAGAGATGACTAAGGGATATAAAATGCATATAACATCTATAGAAGAACAGGAAAATTTGAAACAAAATCCTATACCGACACGTCAGACCAGCGTGGTACAGTTGGTCAATTTCCCTGCTATTGTGGAGTAGGCTCGAGCTTAACATACACACATACATATCATCACGCCATATCCCTTGCAGGGTAGACAGAGAGAACAGAGTGCCAGATAACTCTATCCTTGCATACTTCACTCGCTTCCTCAACATTCCTCGAGCTTAACAGTGGGACATATATGAGCTGAAATGATGGTCTGCATACACACACCGTTCCGTTTGGGGTGACGAAAAGGCGGCGCGTGGCCCAATAACCCACGGTATTGCCTCCCCATCGCCATTAGGACGGACACTGGTACCGAATCTTTGACTTGAGTTATGTAACCCTTAGACTTAAAGATCTTACCAATAAAATGTTTTGATTAACTGTCTCATATCGCTTACATTCGATGAATTTTAGTATATTTTTTGCACCATTCTTTTTGATTTTATACTTTTTCGGTATATATACGTACGTGCTTCTATTGCAGTGAGTGTTCAACATAATGGGAAGAAAATTGATTACCGATACTTAACAGACGAATGGTGGGTATTTTGTCTTCTTTTGGAATGATATTATGTATTTACTTACATTAAATGCATTTTTGATATAAGATAAGAGATGTCTGCCTGTAATTAAATCTTTCACGTTAAATGGCATATTTCCAGGTAATAGATTGATGGGGCACCGAAGACAAAGATCGGGTACCTGTGGTCCGCTCGCATGGCGAAGAAAGGTGCTTGCAGGGTGAGTCTATGGGGTTGCGTGCCACCTCTTCCGTCGCCCTGGACTGATATAGCAGGGCGCGACCATATCCATAGTCCACCGCAAGAAAAAAAAAAGAAAAAAAGGTAATCCATTTATAATGATGACAACTCAATATTATCATAATTTCAAAATCCGTTAATAATGTTAAATGAAAGGGTTTAAAGAGTAGCAGGTATTCATGCCTGCATCGCTAGAGACACAGGTGGTGTGGTGTTTTAATGTGAAACGTCTGCTCCCTGACCCACTCCACTACCTCCTCCTCCATGATGACTATCACGTATAAGGCGCCAATCGCGTCCCAATTCCTGACGCTATTGAGCATCGTCTTAGCTATGGTCAGCAAGGTTAGGTTGGCAGCGATGATTGCGATGAGTTCAGGACGCTGCTCTGCCTTGGCCAATTGATAAAGTCCGGCCAATGGCCACAATACCTTCGTTGCCACCGTTAGGTAATAGCATCTAATCGCCATAGTAGACTCCTAAGAATAGGTACAGGACCATTCCAATTATAAAAATCCTTCTAGAGATCATGGGGGGTGGTACTGTTGTATGCAATATGACATGTAAAATTCAACTTATTATACAGTCCTAAACTTACTAAATTAGTCTTAGTTTTAATTTACTAATGGTGGTTATTTTACCAGCAGATAATGCTATAAAGTAAAAAACAAAATACATGTAAAAAAAATAAAACAAGTTTTTATTTAGTTATGAATAACTAAAAATAAAAAATAATTTAATACCACGCGTCGATGTGTTTGTGAGTGCGAGTTACGAGTGCTACGAATTTTCAAGAGTATTATAATAATAAACCTTATTGCATCGAAATTATTATAAACAAAATTTTGACCAAGAGGATCTTATCTTTCCCTACAAAGATGTAATGTAATTAAGATTCTAAACATCGCCAATGAAATCACTAAAGAAAAACGATAGATTGCACATGAAGAGCGCCACGTTAGTATAGCTCGACTTCGTGCTTCTCAATCACAAGAGCAAAGGGAAACAGCCCATGAATCGGCTCAATTGACAATGCGAAATCGTCGAGCAAATCTCAGAAATCAACAATTAAATAATTTTCAACGTGCAAAAAGAAAAATATCTTATATCGCCAGGTGCTTCTTCATCTTGTTGGCACGTTATTAAAGTACTTGACTTTTTTAAATTTATATATTATTTATATTTATTATCATAATAAAATTATAACTTAATAATTTTGAATTAATCGAAATATTCTTATTCATTGACTGTTAGGCGGAATGAAGGGTGCCGGTTCGGCTAGTAAATAAATAACTAAGACACTTTTAGCAGTATTTGATAACTTTTGTGTATGATTAAATAAGCGATACAGTATTTAATTAAAAAACAGAAACCATATGACGCAAAAAAATATGTTTGATAAAATTAAATTGAGTAATTCAAAGATAATTTATGACTATAAAAACCTAACAGAAAAACAATGAAAGAAAATTGAAAGATACAAAGAAAATGTCTTTGAGCGTAATAAGAAATTTATGCCTTATATTTAGAAAGTCAATGTTAGCACTTTACAAATGTCATGCACGCTTTATTTTATTTGTACCTAAATTATAGATGAATTTTAAGAAAGGCTTTTAAACATCTAATCTGTAAAATATAGGTATAAATTTAAAGTCAAAGCGTTTATAGATAACGCTGTGTAGACTTGATCTATTAGTCTCTGTCTTATAACTTGAAACATTTTATATTTTTAAACTTACTTCTTTATCTTTAAAGGAGTTGAGATATATGCCTATAATTTTTAATGAGAGATGAACTTTTTCTTCACTAAGTATGATTTTCGATCATGATTTGCTTTTTAATATTTTTTGACAAAAAAAAACTATTAATAATTGCATTAATGTACTAAAAATCTTTTCCGTGTGGTGATAGAGTAAGAAAACAATTCACCACCCCCTATCTTAACCGTGGGTGATCGTACGAGACGACTAAGGGATGTAAAACAAGAACAAGAAATATGAGAGAAGGTAACCTTTAAACAAAACTCTATACCAACACGTCTGACCAGCGTGGTATAGTAGGTCAATTATCCTCTTATTATGGAGGAGGCTCGAACCCAACATGTATGAGCTGAGATGATGATGACTTAATACCTAAACAAATAATTAATATTCTATTCTTTCATAAATTCTTTAGTTTTTAATGGATATTACAATACAGCTCATCCAAAAATGATTTCTTTATAATACCTTATTTGTAAAGAAGCTCATAGAATTGTACAGCTGAAGCAGTATTTGCATAAGCGACTAAAAGCAGTCGTTAAGCCATATTTAAGTGATTCGTTAATTATACAAACTTAATCTAACTTACTGTGTATATTAACTCAGTGAATTTATACTATAATGGTATTTTTATATATACTCTTTTATATAATTTTCTCATAATAGGACCGTCAGGCTTTAACTGTGTGGTAGCAGCTACGAATACTCTCAAACCTTACTTTGCTCGTGGATGTCGTAAAAGACGACTAAGAGTCTTATAACGACCTGGGCCAACTCCATCTGATGCCGTTTGGTCAACAATTACATTCCCAAGGAGTGTTGACGTGTGGCAGGATGACGAGTGGCAGGCGGCCGGTCATAAAACTACTGTCAATAACTTTTACAATATGTACTATGAAAGAAGAGTACATATTGTATCGACCCTCCTCTCTCGAATCACTTGATTGGGATAAGAGTAGGAGAATGATGATGAGGACCGCCAACCCTTTATCTTAGGTTGTCGGGTATCACAGAGTACAGACACAGTATCTCACATTCAGTAGTTTTAAATAGTATATATTAAAATAAATGTTATCATACATCCTAGTGACTTGTAAACTGTTTTCTCCATTTTGAGGTAGTTAATTGATAACCTTTCTTTCTTATTTTCGTCTAGCAATATATTCTTCATGTAATGCTGTTCGCATTTTAGTGAGAGTATACCCCGCTAAAATGCTGTTCTTTTGGGCTGTGAAGATCACAGATTAATCGCTATAATAAAAGGAGTGATATTAGATACATACTCTTCGTTTACCGGACAGGTTTATATTTTTATTCAATGTTTATTCCTCTTCAGTACTATAATTCTAGTTAAAATTCTCATCTCAATTATCCGACTAGCTTCTGCGAGTCTGAGTATAAAGCAACTTCCCTAAAGTTGAACTATTATCCAAAGGGAACACATTACCGCGGTAAAAAGTTCTATGTGTTAATAATACAAATGAAAATGATCTATCCCGGTAGTAATCTTCATACATTTTTTTTCTAAGGTTTACTCGTGATTGAGTAATAACCATCCAAAAATCTTCACAAACCATCACACTTATAATATTAGTACGACAGACATCATTATCATCTTCACAACATCACAAAGGATAGAAACATCTACAAGTAGAAGGGTTTCACCAACAACAAGACCACCAGCGCCAAGAAGAAACCCCAAAAGGCATGTTGTTGCTCAACATCTATGACACATGAATTGCGCTCTTCAAGCTTTATCCAAATGTAATAAAGCCACTTCAAGAACATTAATTTTATAAACAAACCACCATAACAATTAAATTAAACATAAAAAGAGCATGGACAAAAAGTCTGTGAAATAAAAAAAAATATATATTAGTACGATTAACGTAGTATGTATTCTTGTAATATAAGACAATTTTTTGAATTGATAATTTGCGAATACCTATATCAATATTAATTCTCAACATAATCTCCACATGAGAAAAAATATCTACAATTTCACTAATTAAAGAATCACATTCCTCAAAAAGATCTGTATGATATTCAACTAAGGACAAAACATGTCAGCATATTCTTTTGTTACTATCGTTATCCTTTGTTTGTCCTTGCATTTGCAAGGATAGGAAGTAGAACTGTAGTGTTCATATTCCAAGAATTTAATGACATATTTTTATAATTAGTTTTTCTTATGTTAATATTACAAATATCTTTCTTTTTCCTGTCCTTTTTGTATAAATATTTAAATGAATACGTTTAAAGGTTACGAACAGAATAAATATATATTTTAATGTTACTTGCTAGACTGAACAAGACTCGCGAGAGGCGTAAAATGGGAAAAGTTATTATCCTGATAATGTGTGCGCGCTCTTATGTTATTACAATATCCATTGTGTAGCATCCATGCGGATCGAAGAACAAGCCTTTTAGAATGTAAATGTTTTCATTTTAGGTGTATTACCATGATAAACATTATTTCTCGTTTTAACTCTACCTGTGAAAGCTTTTTATGATCAAATTGTAAATGATGATGTTACAATTATAAAGGTGAGTTTTTTTTTTTTTTTTTTTGTGAGTGCAAGGATAATGTGTTTGTAGGCTTCATTTATTTCCACTCATAATTCTTTATAACCACTATCATTACAGATCATATACACGTGTCAGGCTTGAGTCTCCTCTAAAATAGCCGAGCAATTGACCTACTATACAATGTTCGTCGGATTGATATTGTTTTTTTAAGTTTCCCATCTCTTACGTAGATTTTATATGAATACTAGCTTCTGGCCGCGGCTTGGCCCGCTGAAACGGTTACTTTCCTAAAGATTTTTATCCCCTATATTTATTTTACCCCTTAAGGGTGCTTTTTTTACAATATTTTAATATTATATTTATTTACATCTAATCAATAGCCTAAAAATAAGTTTCAAGCTTCTGGCTTTGAAAATGATGATACTTCCTTACAACTTTTTAACCCCTTTTACAACCCCTTTTTTGCATTAAAAAATATTCAATGTCCTTTGTCAGGTTTTAGACTATCTGTGTACCAAATTTCATTAAGATTGGTTCAGTAGTTTTGGCGTGAAAGAGCGACAGACAGACAGACAGAGTTACTTTCGCATTTATAATATTAGTTAGGATTAGGTACATTATTCAGTCATCTTTTACAAAACCAAGGATAAGAAAACAAGTGGTGAACTAGTATTTTTAAACCATCACATTACGATAATATGCGAACCATAAGTTCCTCGATGAACGTATTTATATGTCTGTGGACGACCGATAAAGTTTTTAAAAAAAATACAATTGATTCTAATAATATTAAAATTAAAAAAAATATATAATAAAGAGAAATTTGGTAACTACTAATAATTGTGTGGGAAATTATTACGCTGTGATATCTATATTTCTATCTAGACTGTTCTGAAGTAATTAAGATGGTGGGTTTTTTTAGCAGTTTTGGTGTGCGTGTGATCCTATTCCTCCTTGTAAATTACTTGTCTGATACTATTAAATTATTTCTAGTACTTATAAAATCGTTAAGGTCTATTCCTAATATAGTGGTAATTATACATAGATCTTTCCAGAGTGGTGACGGAGTAAGAATACAATTCACCACCCCCACCATCTTACCCGTGGGTGATCGTAAGAGACGACTAATGGATATAAAACACATATAACATCTATGCGAGAGAACGAAAACTCGAAACAAAATTCAATTGCCCACCTATTATGGAGGAGGCTCGAGCCCAATAGTGGGACATATATGAGCTGAGATATATCTAGATCTATTATACTGTACCAATATTATATTATATATGCGAAAGTGGAAGGATGTAGGTACCGAGGGAGACCGAGACTAACCTACCTAGACCAGATCGGCCAGGTACTGAAGGAAGGTGGAGTCAAGAGTCTCCGAAACCGGCGAGCGTGTATGAAGAGAATTATGAATGTTGAGGAAGCGAGTGAAGTATGCAGAGATAGAGTTCTCTGGCACTCTGTTCTCTCTGCCTACCCTGCAAGGGATATGGCGTGATGATATGTATGTATGTATGTAATATTATATTATATCTAGCTTCTATCTTGGTATATTCTATTCTAGATGGGAACCATCTACCAATCAGACGACGATACAATGAATTATCTCATCTTATTTTCCCAAGGGAGATGTAAGCTGTTGACGGCTTTACTTAGAGAATTGGCAACACTACTGAGAACCTTATAACACCTTCAAATGCGTCGTAAGAACTCTGTCCAATAGTGGATTATAGTAAGATGATGGGTCAAAACATACTTTTCGTCGTTTTATGATAACATATATAAGTAGAAAAGTGTGTGAAAAGCTGTGTGGTAGCGGCTACGAATACTACCAACCCTCGTTGCTCGTGGATGTCGTCGATTACATATTGTATCGACCCCAAGTAATTGGAATAAGATTAGAAGAATGATAATGATGATATATAAGTAGCAATCTATACGTATATGGATAAAATCTTATAATCAAATATCGACAATTATTAAACCAAGGACGTATGTATTTAAATTGCGTTACAAATTTCTGATTCAATATCCGAATGATTTTAAAAACATTTTATGTTAAATATAAATTGGAAATTATTTATAAGCGCTCCATATTACGTTAATTTAAACAGATTTACTCCATTAATATAATTTGTTGAAGATTTGGTGGTTCTATTTCTGTTATAGGTTCTCGTTCGCAGCCGCCACTCATCAGTCAGCCTTTGTTACGATAGCTTAAGCTTAAATGTCAACATTATGTAATTATCTTCTAATTAATTTACTGATGATATATGCTATGTAAAATAAACAGTTTAAATTATGAAATCAGATTACATTGACTGCATAGATGGCGTAGTGGTTATGATACCGACGTTCTGTGCCAGGGGCGTGGGTTCGTTTCCTATGTAGGACAATACTTTGTTCGTTCTACAAACAATAGTTCTGAGTCTGGGTGTAATTTGTCTGCGTTAACTGCATGTTTTTAAAATCTCTCGCAATACAAAGATTATTTTACTCAATGCAGGGTGGTGTTAAAAAAAAATAATTGAACTGGACCTGCATTTATTCTAAGTATTCTAAACTACGAGTTGTGAAGCGGTGAAAGATTTATAGAAACACATAAGCATTGCCAATTGCCATGTAATTGACTTTGTAGAGCCCTTTGAGTTAAAATAAAAGACAGTAGCAAAAAAAATACCATGATAATCTTACAATCTATCTTGAACTAAACGGCTGAAGGCGAAACAAGACAACCGGATTTACACGGTCAAATTGATACGACGACAAAAGCGTTAGAGGATTCACGTGAACGCACCTAAATACGTTAAAGGATCCTTGAGAACCTTACTCAGCCATCAACCCTTTGAAGGCTTATGTAGCTGATCCACATCGATAAAGCGCATTTTCATATTATAATTTAATAATAAATTTAGATAGTAAATTTTAACCTATAAAGAAGTCATATAAGTAACTTGTTAAATTTGAAATTTCTAAATCAATTTCAACAGCTTCCTGTACATTTAGGAGACTGTAATTTGATTTACTCGTTTAATCGAGTGAAAATATGGGAAAGTGAAAATAAATAAAGATATTTGGCAAATTCAAAAGTGAACGCCTCATATTTTTTTTACTATTTATTATTTACTATTAGTTAATGCCATAAATGAAAGAAAAATCTTGGCGTAGCACAAAACCACAAAACATAACTTGCAAGGATTGTAAACGAACCTAATTTTCATAAGGTATAAATACACTAAAGACAAAGTAGTTTATATATTTATATTATTTGCAATTAATCGACAAAGAATTACCAAGCTATTTTAGAAAGGAAACAGTGCGTTGCGATTATGAAGCATTAAAAAAAATACTTCGATACATTAAGTTTTACGATAGTGAGAGTGCCAGATCCATACGGACAGACATCCGGACGTCCTCGAATATTTTAATCAGCTTTTTTCTTACTTTAAACATAATAATCAATCTTCAATCAATAACAATCTTTTTAAAAATATCAAATACGTTTAAATGAATGTTTTTTCTTGACATATGTATGATAATATCATCCTATAAGTGTGAGAAAATACCGTCATTTTTAGTTTTAAAAAGCCCTTGATTTTCTCTCGGGAGATCGCGGGAGTAGAGCATCATTTTAACGCTTTACTTATGAGGCGTGCAATTAAGATTTTCAAAATAGTCGGTTTATAAAATAAATAAATAAATAGTTGGCTATTTAATCAAAATTAATAAGTTAAAAATCATATAAAAATAAAAAAAATAAAAAAAGCCTTTTTATTTCCAGCAATTTTTTACATTTCTTGAAGTCTATGTATGTGTTAGTTTTAATTAGTTTATTTCTATGTAATTTATTGTTCTCTTATATACACACATACATACATATCATCACGCCATATCCCTTGCAGGGTAGGCAGAGCGAACAGAGTGCCAGAGAACTCTATCTTTGCATACTTCACTCGCTTCCTCAACATTCATAATTCTCTTCATACACGCTCGCCGGTTTCGGAGACTCTTGACTCCACCTTCCTTCAGTACATGACCGATCTGGTCTAGGTAGGTTAGTCTCGGTCTCGTTCGGTATCTACATCCTTCCACTTTCGCATTGTATATCTTCTTAACCAGGCGTTCGTTCGGCATTCTTTCCACATGTCCGAACCATCGGAGCATTCCCTTTCGCATCTTTACACCAATACTCTCTTTCATACCTACTCGCTCTCTTACGTCGTCGTTACGAATGCGGTCGGTCAGCCTAACTCCACAGATTTTCCGCAGAGATCGCATTTCGACCGCATTAATTTTACTATCATACTCTTTTTTGCATACCCAACTCTCGCTTCCATACAGTAATGTTGGGACAAGCACTGCGTTATGTATTGCTACACGTGCCTTCTGGCTGAGGTGGTGGCTGCCGAGAAGTTGCCCCAACGCTCCGTTCACTCTATTTCCCGCATTCACTCTTCGCTCTATATCAGTGGTGTACCTGTGTACTGTGTACCTTCTCTTATATAGGTGTATCTTATGTATTATAATCATAGTATTTAATTTTATAGTTGGTTAGTTTTTATTTAATCTACCAGAACCCCAGAATGGGTGAAGGCCTCCTCCAGTGATGCCCATTTGGTTCTGTCTTTCGCTACTTGTTTCCAGTTTGGACCAGCTATTGCTTTAATGTCATCTTCCCATCTTGTAATAGGTCTACCTCTCATTCAGAAGATTTCAACATTCACCAGAAAATCATATAATAATATTTAATTAAAATAAAAATATAGATGATAAACCACCTATTATTACTTTAGCATGGATTAACGAGTATATCACCAAGAAAATGGCCTACAGAACATTTTGGAAAACCAACCGCAATCGTGAAACCAGCTTCCAAGTACAGCGTTAATTCAACCGATGACAAGGATCTGGGTAAGATTGCACACCATCCCTTTCATCGCCCCGGATAGATCAGGTGGAGTGTGAAGAGATAAGTGTAGCTATAATGGCGTTGTCCCTCATTGAAATGGTCTGTCGCTAATAGAGGACGTCGATAAAATAATAAATACATAGAAATCGTTATATACAAATTTTTAAGTTACATATAAAACGTATCAATTTTTGTTATAGTGACAATTTGTTATAACAATTTCTCGAATTATCCTATATGTTGCAAAGGTTATAAGAGAAATTTTAAAAGTGGCACCAGTGACGGAAAAGTTAAACGGCGAACGACTGACGTGGTATGGGCAAGTGATAAGACGGGATGAAAGTAATGTTGTGAGTAAAGTTTTAAGCATGACTGTTGAAGACTTTAGAGGTAAGGGAAGACTGAAAAAGAGATGGATGGATTGCGTGAAGCATTATATGAATAGAAAGTGAGTGAACGCATATATGACATCGAATAGGATTGTGTAGAAGAATAGGACATATTGCGTCGACTCCGAGTAATTGAGTTAAAAGCAGAATAATGATGATGATGATTTTATTATAATAATTAAAGGTACATATCGCAGATTTAAGATATCTACTTATAACGACCTGGGCTAACTCAATCTGATGCCGTTTGGTCAACAATTACATTCCCGAGGAGGGTTGATGTCTGGCAGGCGGCCGGTCATAAATCTATTGCCAATAACTTTTACAATACGTACTATGAAAGAAGAGTACATATTGTATCGACCCCAAGTAACTGGGTTATCCCAATAGGAGAATGATGATCGCAGATTTGAGATAACTATTTATTTTATTGTAGCAAAATTATTTAGTCGTGCGTCGGTTACAATATAGACATCATATCGACCTCACATAACAGCACTTCGACTGCACAGATGGCATTAACCTACGATTCCAAGTCTCATAGATTTTATTCCCATGTAGAACAATTGTTTATGTGACCCCTAAATTATTCTTCTGAGCTTAGGTGTAATTTGTATCCGTTGATTACATGAGACTTTTGGCGGGGATATGAAAATGTAATGTATTCAATCCTAGTGTTTTAACGTGTTATCCTTATTAATATTATAAATGTGAAAGTAGCTGTCTGTCTGTCTCGCTTTCACGTCAAAACTACTGAACCGATTTAAATGAAATTTGGTACACAAAGGACATAGGCATACTTTTTAATTGGAAAAAGCGTTGTAAAAGGTTGAAAACGGGGATGAAATATTGTAGGAGGAATAGTTACTTTGGATTAACGCTAACTTACAACTATTCCACGCGGACGAAGTCGCGAGCAGGAGCTAGTATTAAATAATTTTGATGGCGTTTTATATAATATGATACGACGAAACTACTAGGATATAGGGAATAAGCTACAAAATTGTTTGCAACGTTTGTGATTTCCATCAGTGCCAGAAGATACCATTAATATTGTAGCTATAATTCTGTTGATGGTGACAATTTGACTTCCTGTCGATAACTATCACGAACAGATTAAAGATGTGAAGATAATTATAACTCGATACTGTGGCCCGTAGCTGATTTCCAATAGATAAAATGAAGAAGAAGAAGATTGCATGTTTATAAAGTTCCCTGTAATTATATATAATATAAACAAGAATTATTTTTCTGGTGCAGTCATATTTCCAAAGCAAAAAGGACTATCCATACTTTACCTTTTTTTTTAAATATTTTGGTATTTACCGTGACGCGAAAATAGATTTTATTGGCTTATCAAAAATTAAATATCAATAAAAAAAATTCAAAGACAGTTCACAATTTCAACATTCTATTTAATAGATGCTTATGACAACGGAATTTTATTGTAACGTATTTTGTTCACATTGTCTATTTTTACACCTTTCACATTAGTAACCTACGAGTGATAATAACACCCAATATAAATGTCCTCCTATATATTTACAAGCGATGAAATAATTTTCATTATAGCATCTACAAGATATACATTTTATTTTATATACATTATATAACCTTAAATTAATATTACATTATATACAAACATGTTGAAATAATATAAATTAAAAACGTAATCTGTTTTTATTAATTAATACAGCCATAGAACAAATATACTTTAAATACAAAACTTTTAGTAAATCAGTGTTTACTAATCTATGTTTAAATCCGTTTACTTTCGTTTCTTAGTCGCTCACGGACTATACTAATAATGCTACTTAATTTTCTTACAAAATTTAAAAGAAAATATCACTGAAGTTCAAAACAACAATAAGACGAAATGACATTCTATCTTCGTTACTTGCAGTCTGTTAAATTTGTTCAGACATAAATATGGCCGTGTGCTGATCGAGTAAGAATACAATTCACCACTCCCTAATTTACCCGTGGGTCGTAAAAGATGACTAAGTGATATAAAACGCATATAACATCTATACAAGAAAAGGAAAACTTGAAATATAACCCTATACCAACACATCTGACCAGCGTGGTATATTAGGTCAATTTCCCTCCCATTACGGAGGAGGCTCGAGCCCAACAGTGTGTCATATATGAGCTGGGATAATGATAATGAAATATGGCACTTTTAAGATATTTATTTTTACATTTATCAACCATTTATACTTTTACACCCCACTTGGACTAAATGTAAGCAATTAGTACGAAACATCCGACTAAGGTATCAGGTCTGGTATATTTAAGTTAGGGTTTCTGTCAAAATAATTCCTATAATAATACAAAATCCAATATTTTTGGTGGAAAATGACAATAAGCTTGTTCATTATTATATTTGTTATGATCTTCAATTAGTTTTTCAGCGATAATTTATTCCGCGCACATATAAAGCCTATTCTGATCATACAAATAAATCTAGAAATCCAGATAAAATAGATTTTGAATTTCCCACCAGCGCGGTTGGTCCGTTCTCAAAGACTCATCGAGAACGAACAAATCACAGTCGAGAAAAATAGGAATCATAAAATTGAAATAAAAATACGATTGAAAAAAATTTTAATCACAAAATTGAAATAAAATTAGAATGGTAAAACTTGCTTCCCTGGAATAAACTGCCTACTGCTTGTGTCTCCCGCGCACTATGAGATCATATCTTTCTTTTGACGAGACGTTAGAAGAGCATTTTCTTTCCGATAGGCAGCAACCTAGCTATGCCCCTGGTATTGCAAAGATCCATGGGCAGTAATATCACTTACCATCAGGTCTACTTGCTCGTTAACCTCCATAAGCAATAAAAAAATACGAATCTAAAATTTACAAAGCAAAATATGGATATGTTACACATCTGCTTAATACTTTAGAGATAATTATGTGAAACTATAAAATGACTTTCAGCATTCATGGAGATCTTAATTCGCATACAAAGATAATATAAATGTATAAAAATATAATTGCCACATTTTTGTAATATAATAATAATAAATTGGATCTTGTTTACAAAATTAGTTTTATTATCTAAAAATGTATTTATAAAATTAGATCAACGAAAAAATATTATAACTGAATATTGTTCGAATATATTTTCTTAGAATTTAATAAGTAAATATTCAATTAGTTATAATTTCTACATGTAATAAAGTTAATTATAATTTATAACTCTATAAAATATATATATATATATATAAATAATGACACTCACTATAATAAGGACGACATTTAAAAGAAATCGAAAACAATAGTAAAATAAAAGACATTTTCACTTACACTTTTGTCATGCTATTATTATAATGACAGTCTCTGATATGTGGTAAAGAATTCATAAACACGTTATTATGTAAGTTTATAAGTATTATATTTCTTTATAATAACAATGGTATAATGAAGTTAATTCTTTAAGGACCTAACAAAAGTTTTTTCTCAAAATCTGTAAGAGTGAAAAAAAAAATATAATTTTCAAAAATTAGATTATAATGATAGCTAACTAGGACTTGATTATTCTCGATTGGACGTGGCCAGATCGCCTAGCGTTGGGGTGTCGGGGCTAGAATGTCATTAGACGATCTCTCCGGCACCCCGTAAAAGCGTGGAAGGGACTGCTGTGGTTTTAGTGGGTATTTCGGTCGAGAAGTCGGCCGGCGACTCTCACACACTCCCTCGTCTTTCACTGGCGGGGATAGTGCGTAAATGCATTTCCACAACGTGAAGAAAAAGGACTTGATTATTCTATGACGTGACTAAAATCACTCATGACGTAATTTAAATTATAAAACAAAACTGACAAATTAAAAAAAAAACAATTATTTTTCTTTTATATTCAGTCAAATTATTATTAATTTCATTTATAAATAGATAATGAATATACTTTACTAATGTATTCAACTGTAAAAAAACCGTAAAAAAACACACTCAAGTACATCTGTAGTAATTATAATTTATATACCATTTTTTTATTCTCAATTTTTATATATACTTTAATCATTTCTTGTAATTCAAAATATTCTTATTATTTAACTATACAATTTAAGTTATTTTGAAGATTATTAAAGCTATATATTAGTTTTATTGTTATACTAATAAAGTATTTTAGTATTTACTATATTGTCTTTCTAAATCATTAATGTTCTGTATTCTTCTCAGCCCCATCATTTCAAGAAGCACATCACACTGTTACCATATAAGGAAAAATTTTCAAGCAGTTACAGCTTAGAATAATAGTGAATATGTATATTATATGAATAAGTAGTATACATCAGACGTCATGAAGGCTGGCATCGGTATCACTTTCCGCCCCTCCTAGGAGGAGCGTGGATTCGCAGGGCTGACGCACCTGAGGCTCCGAAGCTTGGAGGGGCTGAAGTAGTCACAGTTCTATGGCAGCCGCACCTTTCCATGTGACGCCAGCACGAAGAAGATGATAAAGTCGAAGGACGCACCAGATACATAAACACTATAAAAGAAATAATCTATTAATTACAAATTCTAGTAATTCTCGTTCATATATTCATTCGCTACTTCAAACTTCCGTAGGTACTGCTATAAATTAGAAGTCCACGTAGAGTAATGTATGTGAGATACACAAATAATTATTATAATTTAACGTATAATTTATGTATCTTATTTATAATATTTATTTATTATTATTATAGTGGTAGGACGTATTTTAATAGTGGTAGGACCAGGCTATTGAAAGTTTTCTGTCTACAGCCGCGGGCCGGCCCTACCGGGGAAGTACCACACTCTCGCAAAAGATCGACGTCTGAGTAATGGCAATGTGCTATTGCTCTTCGTTCGGTGAGCAAAGGAGCCGGCAGCCCAACTGAGTGGGTTTGGGGATTTCTATTGGTAGGCAACGTCTAAGCTATACCCATGGTATTATAGCAAAGGTCCATGGGTGGCAGTGACACTTACCATCAGGTGTGCTGCTTGCTCGTATGCCACCATAAGCAATAAAAAAAAATAACATATCCTGTACCACTAAAATTTATCCTCTAATAGAAATGGTAGGTTTTTATCATATATTGATTCTTAAAAAAGTTTTTATTTGGTTATAAATGAAAGTGAAAGTGTCCTTAGTTCGTTTCCTCCGTAAGATAAATCTTTGTGCTATCCACAAACAATTGTTTTGAGTCTGAGCATAATTTGTGTCCATTAATTGCATATTTGTAAAGGCCCTTGACACCGAAGAGTTTATGCTTTATTGCGTAGTTCTCTTTAAGAAAAAATATAAAGAAACAAAAGAAATTCATATGCGTTAAAGTTATAAAATACGACATCTAATAATCAAGCAATTGTTCAAAAAGAGCCTTCTCATTCTGTGTAATGATAGGCATTATAAACTTCCACATATTAGGCGAACCACGTAGAAAATACGTGGAGGAGAACACGTGATGAATAAGATCAATAAAAATAAAGCCTATATCTATTTTAAATTAAATTAGGTAATTTTATTCAAGACATGTAGTCAATTTTGCGTAATGATTTCTAAATCTTTCTATAATAACAAGCTAAATCCTTTGAAAAACATTATACGAAATATAATAAGCCAGTTTGTTTTTTTTTTAAACTAAGGATTCATTTTACTATCATTATTATTAATAAAATTGAAAACTAGCATCCTAAAATTATTTAAAATAAATTAATTTTATATTTAAAAAAGAAAAATATAATAAATATATCTTCTTCTTTCTCAAAGATCTTTAAATAGTCCACTAACAGATCTAGTTTGATAATCTTACTGCAAAAAAAGGAATACTTATTTGGTCAACATATTTGGCATTTTATATTTGAACATATTTTAAACATTTTGCATTTTATATTTGAACATATTTGACACCTTAGTCCTCCCGTGACCATGATCACTGTAAATTGTTCGAAACGGCGGGCAATTAAAAATCAAAAACAAACGCGATAGAATCCGTAAAAGTATTTTTATTTCAAATGTGTAATACTCGCGTAAACATTGAAAGTTAGTTATATACCTAGGTAGTCAATTACTCTACGATTCTATATTTAAAGTTAATTAAATAAATATATATCACATATTATTACTCACATTTAAAAGTATCCGTGGTATTAGGAAGGATATTTCGGCTTTACACATTGAGTCGAATTGCTGAAACAATGAAAATATTACAACGTATTACTATGGCAGTCATCATTCTCCTACTTTAATCCCAATTACTTGGAGTCGATACAATATGTACTCTTCTTTCACAGTACATACACTCATTTGCAAAAAAAACGGGCACCTAAGCAATGAACCATTTCAAATGTTAATATTTCTTTGTTTGATAATTATAGGTAGTTTTATCCACACAATTTCGTAAATTAATAAGAAAATAATCGTTTTCATCAGTATTTCATAAAATTTAGATACAATTTATGGGAAATAATGCTAAACCTCGCTAGTAGTGTATATTCGCTAGTAGTGCATATGCTCATGAAGTAAAAATAAAAAAGTTTTTTTGTTTGTTTTTCTTTAATAAAGTAAAAGCAGATAAATGTTTAGTATCGAGTGTGACCCCCTCTAGCTAAAATCACAGCTTGAATTCGTCTGGGCATGCTAGCGAGTATATCCCGGATACTTGCTTGCGGAATACGTTCCCACTCCGCAGTAATCACATTCTTCAGCTCTCTGATGGTCTGCGGAGCCGGGTGTACTGATCTCACACGCCGTTTCAGAACGTCCCAGACATGCTCTATGGGATTGAGGTCGGGACTTCGAGCTGGCCAATCCAAACGACGAATGCCGACCTCTTGCACATACGCATTAACATCGCGGGATCGGTGGGCGCGAGCATTGTCGTCCATAAAAATCGAGTCTTCACCTAGAGCGGCCAATGCGGGTTGTGCATGAGAAATTAGAACTTCCGTTATGTATCGATGCCCAGTCAGTGAGCCGTTTTCAATGAAGACTAACTCTGTACGATCCATTGAATTTATTCCTGCCCAAAACATAACAGAGCCCCCACCATAAGGTGTGATTTCTTCGAAACATGCCTCTGCAAAGCGTTCTCCTTGTCTTCTTAGCACTCGCCGACGTCGGCTTGAGTCCATGATTCACAATTTCTAGCGAACCTAAGCCTGTGAACTCTGTGCTCACGGAGTAATTTGGGGCCGCGGGCCGGGCGGTGACTGCGTATATTGGCAGCGAGAAGCCTCCTCCTGACCGTCCATAGACTAATATGCACATTTCTTACTTCTTGGAGGTTGTTCTTAAGATCCACATACGAAGATTTGCGATTTCTCAATGCGCGACTCACAAGAAAACGATCATCCCGTGGTTGGGTACATGGTTTTCTTCCAGAACCAGGCCTTCTCTCGACGGAACCAGTCTCCTGATATCGCTGCCAGGTCCTTTGGACTGTCGAGCGACTAACATTTAGCCTCCTAGCCACGAAACATTGGCTGCAACCCTCTTCAAGCAGCGCGATAATTTTGGTAGCTTTTACCACTTTATCTACCATTTTTGATACAGCCAAACAGCATTAAATAAAGCTTTGACAGTCAAGGATATGAAATTAATCGATAAAAATTGAATAAAAGTTATGAAAGTCGATGTTAACTTCTGGAACTTCGCGCCAAAAATGTAGGATAAAAAGGGGTTTTCTGTAAAAATGAACATCAAATGAAAAATTGAATTTAGAACGTACTTTTTTAAATACCACAGCATTTTTAAAACCGGCCAGTAACGTGTACAAACGATTGAAACCTTTTTGGTATTGTATCTTTTTAAATATGAATGAAAATCAAAACCGCCCGTTTTTTTTGCAAATGAGTGTATTATAAAAGTTATTGAAAATAGTTTTATGACAGGCCGCCTGCTAGACGTCAACCCTCCTTGGGAGTGTAATTGTTGATCAAATAGCATCAGATGGAGTTGGCCCAGGTCTTTATAAAGCTCTTAGTCGTCTTTTACTATATCCACGAGCAAAGTAAGGGTTGGTAGTATTTATAGCCGCTACCACACAGCATTATCATGACAATATGGTTACAAAAATAACATAGAATTTGATGTATATATATTATTATTTACTACAACGTCTGTACCATAAACAGGAGTGTATTAAAACATTTCATCCCTTAGTGCAGATAGCGTGTATTACAAGAGAAGGAAAAGTTAAATCAACCCGCCTGTGTACGCATAGTAGGTTAATTTATTTTCTATTGTGTAGGCTCGAACTCAGTAGTGAGACACATATGAGCTAAGATGATGATAAATATATGATGATGATACTAAATGTGAAAGTGAAAGGATGTATGTACCGGGGGAGACCAAGACTAACCTACCTAGACCAGTTCGGTCATGTACTGAAGGAAGGTGGAGTCAAGAGTCTTCGAAACCGGCGAGCGTGTATGAAGAGAATTATGAATGTTGAGGAAGCGAGTGAAGTATGCAAGGATAGAGTTCTCTGGCACTCTGTTCTCTCTGCCTACCCTGCAAGGGACATGGCGTGATGATATGTATGTATGTATGATACTAAAATATACATGAATGGTTTTTCAGTCTCTAACTAATAAATGCAATGCATCTCATATGTAGGTCTTTAATTATTTCATATAATTTTTAGATCCAAAAATAGGACTACTGCAACATTTTTCTTTTTCTTCAGGTTCTTCTAAATAATTTCTACTAGAGAGAAGATGAGATAAATGAGTCTATTATATCATTTTGTACCGTTCGTCCAGTTGGTATGGAAAATATTTCAAGTCTTTTTTCTCTTTCAATGTATATTTTTGAATAACCTATTTGATTCTTTTCGGAAAAAAAAACAAAACTCATAGCTTACAATATAATAGTTGCAACAATGTTTGGGTAGATTATTTGATAAAAAGATCTGCCTTTAATACAATAATATAAAAAATACTGAGGTACATACATTTGTACTAATAATAGATTAATTATAATAAATTAATAATTAAATAAATACAAAATATTAGAAAAACAAATGGTGATGCATGGTGGGATGCGGAAGTGGCAGCTTCCGTAGAGCAAAAGAAGAAAACGTGGCTGGACTATGTCTCTTCTTTGAATCTGAATGACAGTTTGACTGAACAGAAGAAAGAAATATATCGGCAATGTAAGAATGACACCAAGGCCTTAGTGAAAGAGAAACGTGATAGAGCAAGTATGAGTGCAGAAGATAGGCTGAGTAAAAACTTCGAGGATAACACCAAACTCTTTCGGAGGGAGGTGAGGAAGTCTCGGGGTCAGCCTTCAGAATGAATAAAATAAGGTCTAAATGTAGAGACATTCTTACACAAACACAAGACGTGTTAAGCCGATGGAGTGAATATTTTGGCGATATGTATGCGGATGCTACGGTTGGCGCCGGTGCTGCATGTGGTTTAGTAGATCAACATTCGACAACGGCATCCTCCAATGGCATCAGTATGGATGAAGTTGAATGGGCGATAAGAAGTTTGAAAAATGGTAAGGCAGCGGGCATTGATATGGTGTCTGCCGAGATGATCAAGCTTGGTGGCTCCTATGTCTGGGAGGCCAGGGACGCCGGGAACGCGGGACGCGGGAAGCGTTCCTGTTGCTCCTCAATTTATGTTGGAGCTCGGGAATGGTTCCCGGGGACTGGAATAGCTCAGTCATCGTGCCTTTGTTTAAAAACAAGGGTTCACGTTATGACTACGCAAATTACAGAGCCATAAGCTTGACCAGTTTGGCAGCAAAAGTGTATGGTAAAATTATTGAAAGGAGAATGAGGATGGTGTCCGATGGTTTACTGTGTGAGACACAAAGAGGTTTCAGAAGTGGAAGGGGATGCATGGATCAAGTGTTCTCTCTGCGCAACATTGTGGAGAAGCATCTGGCTCTAGGTCAGAGGGTTTTCTGCAGTTTTGTGGATCTGGAGAGAGCATTTGACACGGTTGTACGAAAGGAACTTTGGGACATTTTACCGGAGTATGGTATTAACGTTAAACTGCTACAGGCTGTGCAGTCCAGTTACATGGGCTATAGAGCCTGTGTGCGGCTGGATGATGGAATGTCGCCTTGGTTTGACGTCAATATCGGCGTTAAGCAGGGGTGCGTTCTGTCAGCCAGGCTGTTTATCATATATCTGGATATATGTCTCGAAAGGTTGAACGATATGAATGTAGGAGTCCAGATGGGCGACTCAGTGGTCACTGCTCTGCTTTATGCAGATGATGCAGTCCTGCTGGCACAGTCAGCGACTGACCTGCAGACCCTAGTCGACACAATGACAGAAGATTGTAAGAAAAAGGGTCTACGCGTGAATGTGAGCAAAACCAAAATAATGGTCTTTGAAAGAGATGAAACCAGAACAGATGTAAGAGTAACAATAGGTAACGATGTACTACAGCAAGTGGATGAATTTGTATATCTTGGATGTGGATTTAGCCGAGATGGACGGTACACCACTGATATAGAGCGAAGAGTGAATGCGGGAAATAGAGTGAACGGAGCGTTGGGGCAACTTCTCCGCAGCCACCACCTCAGCCAGAAGGCACGTGTAGCAATACATAACGCAGTGCTTGTCCCAACATTACTGTATGGAAGCGAGAGTTGGGTATGCAGAAAAGAGTATGAAAGTAAAATTAATGCGGTCGAAATGCGGTCTCTGCGGAAAATCTGTGGAGTTAGGCTGACCGACCGCATTCGTAACGACGACGTAAGAGAGCGAGTAGGTATGAAAGAGAGTATTGGTGTAAAGATGCGAAAGGGAATGCTCCGATGGTTCGGACATGTGGAAAGAATGCCGAACGAACGCCTGGTTAAGAAGATATACAATGCGAAAGTGGAAGGATGTAGGTACCGAGGGAGACCGAGACTAACCTACCTAGACCAGATCGGTCATGTACTGAAGGAAGGTGGAGTCAAGAGTCTCCGAAACCGGCGAGCGTGTATGAAGAGAATTATGAATGTTGAGGAAGCGAGTGAAGTATGCAGAGATAGAGTTCTCTGGCACTCTGTTCTCTCTGCCTACCCTGCAAGGGATATGGCGTGATGATATGTATGTATGTATGTAATAATTAAAGCGACATAGGTAGCTGAGAAGTTTATCTCTCGAGTTGATTCAAAATGTCATTATATACCGTCGCTAGAAAATTCTCAGCGGTAGCGCCTATCATTTAAAAATAAATGTTTTCACAGAAATCATCAAAGAATTTACGAAGTGACAAAGCATTATTCAGTATTCTTACAGATTGTATCTTTCAATGTTCTCAACTTAAAACGCTGATGTTAATGGTCCAATAATTTGCGATCTTTACGCCTCAGTTTCACACTCATTAAATCAGATTATAATATATACAATTGTACACGTACATAAATAAGTAAGAGATTGTACATAATGGCTTAGCATTCGGTCTCAAATTAAATATTTTTCTGATGTATATAACAATATATAAGTATCTATAGATAAGTATGTGAAAAAATAATGTATTAACAGACATTTTTTCCTGCGGATAATCGTAGAAGTTAATTATGGGGCGCAAGTAGATAACATTACTTCAGAGGATGGATAACTCGACTTAAATCCTATACCAACCCATATGACTAGCGTCGTATTACTATGCTGCTTCAATCAACTACTCTTTCACCTGTGAAGCAATCTTCAGCCCAATAGTGGTTACGATGACAATATATAATGTATATATATACGACCTGTCTGTGTCTAAAAAAATATGTGTTAATTATTTTTCTTTTATTTATTCTTATTTTCTCATATTTACTTTTTTGATATTTTCTTAAAATTAAATTTAAATACTATTTTAATTACATATATGTACTTAAATAATGTACCTATAATTTTTATTATGCATGATCTTTACAAAATGTGCAATTCACCTTGTTTTTTTTTTCATAAAATTGTTTATTACGTTTATATATTATATATGTAGTTGTAATAATTCTTGGTTGTCCAAATAAATAAATATCTATCTACTGAGATAGTAAGAATATATTGTCATCACAGTAAGGCATAATTTTATTGTACAAGGTAATATTTACTAGGACAAAAATATTTTGTAGTATTTTTTTTATATGATATATGATTATTGTGTGTATTATTATATATGCCGAACGAACGTCTGGTTAAGAAGATATACAATGAGAAAGTGGAAGGATGTAGGTACCGGGGGAGACTGAGACTCACCTACCTAGACCAGATTGGTCACGTACTGAAAGAAGGTGGAGTCAAGAGTTTCCGAAATCGGCGAGCGTGTATGAAGAGAATTATGAATGTTGAAGAACCGAGTGAAGTATGCAAGGATCGAGTTCTCTGGCACTCTGTTCTTTTTGCCTACCCTGCAAGGGATATGGCGTGATGATATGTATGTATGTATGTATTTATTATTATATATATTGTATGTATTATTATATATAAGTATATATGATAAAAATAATATAATTAATAGTATTCATTCATCTATCAGCCTGTCCATGTTCGTTTGCTTGGTATAAACTTCACTCTGGAGGTGCTTCACAATCAGCACACTTGGCTGTCGAGTTGGTGATTGCAGTTGATATTCTGAGTTCGCCAAAAATACGCTGCCCAGTCTTCTGATACTTTTCTAACCAAGATTTACGTCTCCCTATAGAATGTGAGTTCTTTTTTTTTTCTCGGTAGGCTATGGACCAGACTCACGTTGTATATTTCGTCCGGGGGGACGGAAGGGCAGCGCGTAGCCCCATAACCAACCGTATTAACTCCCCATCGCCATTGGGCCGGCCACTGGTACCGCTTCCTTGACCTCCGTGATCAGCCCGGCGGGTTACCCTTAGGGGTACCAACCCCCGTTGACGCCCCGGCAGTAAACCGCAGCATCGCCCTCACTCAGTCAGCCTCTCTGCGGGTGGCGGACTATTACCTCGTCCAGTCACCCGCGGCCTGGGCTAGGGCGGCATCCGGCGCAGGTACCCGCGCCTGCGCCGCCCTAAGCGCTGGCGGCGGAGCATGTCCTCGAAGAGGATTTCCTCTCGGAGCCGCCCCGCCGCCTCGTTCCGCGAGACGACTGTCTTGTAGAAGGCGGCGACCACGTCCCAGTTCCTGATGCTGTCGAGCATCACACTTCAAGCGTGTGCTGCGCCGTGTCCTCCTCGTAATCGTAGTGGTGGCAAGACGATGTTCTCTCCCTCCTAACGACCGTATACAGGTACTTGCCGAAGCAAACATGCCCCGTCAAGACCTGCACCAGCCGATCAAACCACTCCATCAGCACTGGCCGAAAGGTCTTGACGATCCTAACATCGAACCAAGACCTCTCCAGACGGATTACCCAACGGGCAATGACATCACAACGAGCGTCGACCCGCCAGGTAGCCATCTCGCTTGACGAGACTGTGCCGCCCCTGCCCGTGAATGTAATGTCTGACATATTCTTAATCCATGAACACACAGGAAATTTAAAAATAGTAAAACAACCGTTTCTTTTTTCTCTTTACAAAACCCATCGCAAATATGCAACATGTTCCGTTGCACAATAGATAAACAAAGACTGAGTACAATCACTGCAGATTACAATACGCATTATTGTTCAGAATAAGTCTGACGAGAGAACCGCCGATTGAAATTCACTATCCAAGTTTTGATTACTTATTTAACAAGTTTAATATTACACTATTAGAATATATTTCATGTGTAATGACTGGCTAAGAATACAATGTATTATCCCTCCTTAATTTTCGATATTAATAACACCTATTACAATAACGAATAAGAATAAGAACTTTTCTTCTTGATAGACTATGGTCTGGTCACACCGTGTTGAAACCGTTTGAGGTGCCAGAAGACACAGCCTGTAGCTCAAAAACTGCCTTATTTAAATCCTCATCCCTTTTGCGCTGGCCACTGGTACCAATTGTTTGATGCACTTATGCCCCTCAAGGCCGGTGGTGGAGCGTATCAGCGTAGAGCATCTGCTCACTGAACCACTCCGCCTTCTTTCGCAAGACGACTACCTAGCAAAAAGTGGTCTCACTGCACTACCTGTTGGTAATAACCATGGCTCTAACGATGGCGATTAGCATTAGGCCGGCACTTATAATTATAAAGAGTTCCCTGTTCCCTCCTTCCCTTTTTTTCTTTTGGCATGCGATCTGAACACACGCCGTCCATTTTTTTCTGAGGCGACCGGAGAGCGGCGCTTGGCTCCACCGTATTTCTTCGCATCGTCATTGGGCCGGACACTGGAATCAAATCCTTGACTTTCGTGGCCAGTCCGGTGGGTTACCCTTTCCAATACCATCCACCGTCGTCCTCACACGGTCAACCTCTCTGCGGGTAAAGGACTATTACCCGGTCCAGTCATCCACAATATGCTACTACTTGCTAAAGTAACCTCGTTTCCATCTAGTAAGCTTAAAATTAAGGACTCCGTGCTGTTGCCTTATCTATTCTAACAGCACCAGTAAAAGGGTTTCCACAGTCCGAATGCGGATCCGAAGTCTCTTAAGACAAAAACTCAAACACTTAAAGTCTTTATAGAAATGCAGCGATTGTTTGCGGCGATTACTATGTTTATGTTGTCTCTAGGTATAAAATACTTCTAACTTCAAGTTATTAGATGTAATCATTTGATATATTCTTACACAGAATATAATATCAATATTATTACTTTTTCGCGTGACTCAAGAAAGTATATTATTAGGAATAGCGGAGTAATTAATAAAGACCATATAAATGTACGTTGAAAATAATATATCTTTCTCTCAAATTAGCTAACAAATAATAATAATTATATTAAATATATAAGCGGTAACTAGCTTTGTGGTAGCGGCTTTGAATAATACCAACCTTTACTTTGCTCGTCAATGTCGTAAAAGATGACTAAGAGACTTGTAACGACCTGGCCCAACTCCATCTGATGCCATTTGGTGAACAATTACATTCTCAAGGAGGATTGACGTCTGGCAGGCGGCCGGTCATAAAACTATTGCCAATAACTTCTACAATATGTACTATGAAAGAATAATACATATTGTATCGTCCCCAAGTAATTAGTATAAGAGTAGGAGAATGATAACTAAGTGGTCTGTTCGACATGGTATTGCAGGTTAATTCATTTCATTGTGGAAGAGGTTAGAACCTAGCAGTGAGACTTTATGGGCTGTGATGTTGATGATGGTAACGGTGATGATGATGATGAGAAGAAGGAGGAGGAGAAGGATGATGATAGATAATAGATATGACTTGATGCTCCGTTCACAGAAATTTCTCTTTTGTCATAATATTAATATGTTTCCCCCCTGATAAGAGATATAGTCTAGTAGTAATCAGGGATAATATAGATTTCTATTAGTTGGACATATTTAAAATCACTTCAGCTAGATCTAAAACCTTTCCGTGTGGTGACGGAGTAAGAATACATTTCATCACTCCCAATCTTACCCGTGCGTGATCATACGAGACGAAAAACGCTTATAACAGCAAGAGATGGAAAACTCGAAACAAAACCCTATACCAACACGTCTGACCAGCGTGGTATAGTAGGTAAAATTCCCTCCTATTATGGAGGAGGCTCGAGCCCAACAGTGAGACATATATGAGCTGTGATGATGATGTGATGATAGATCTAAAAAAGTCCTATATTCAAATCTTCAAATATAGAATTTTAACATTTTACTAAATTTTTTTTTTATATTTTGATTATTACTGACATTTACTATTATTAATAATTACATAATATTAACGATGTAGGTACCGGGGGAGACCGAGACTAACCTACCTAGACCAGATCGGTCATGTACAGAAGGAAGGTGGAGACAAGAGTCTCCGAAACCGGCGAGCGTGTATGAAGAGAATTATGAATGTTAAGGAAGCGAATGAAGTATGCAAGGATAGAGTTCTCTGGCACTCTGTTCTTTCTGCCTACCCTGCAAGGGACATGACGTGATGGTATGTATGTATGTATAATATTAAAATACGAAAGTGCATCTTACCCTATTAACGTGATCTCTAAGAATATTGGAGTAAACCATGGCCATTGCTTCCAGCGCCATGAAGGTCATACAGCCAACAACCCATGGTACAAGAAACGCTACATTTTCCTGTAATATAATGATAATTTACTAAACGGTATCAATTACACAAAATTAATAGCACCACACTATTCGTGTGGTGACGGAGTAAGAATACAAATCACCAACCCCATCTTACCCGTGGGTGATCGTAAGAGACGATTAAGGGATAAAAAACGCATGCAAGAGAAGGAAAACTCGAAATAAAACCATACCAATACGTCTGACCAGCGTGGTATAGTAGGTCAATTTCCCTCCCATCATGGAGGAGGCTCGAGCCCAACAGTGGGATATATATGAGCTGAAATGATGAATAGCAACATTTTATTTATAGATAAAAATATATATGAGAGGTTGGATTTGAACCCACTTCTGTTGGAAATCCTTTCCAGCAACTATACGTAGCAATAAATTTTTCGGTGATATTTTACCACTTCATCATCTATTAGAAATGTTTGCATGTCGTTATGATTTAATACTCTAACATTTCAGCTAGACTTGAAATAAACGATAGCACGACCAAATACTCTAATTGATTGATGTTTTTTTGTTGATTTAACATTTGATATACAAGGTTTTTCATTAAAATCGTTTGTGGTATGAAAAAAAAGAGTATCACATCTTTTTTATTCAACTTAATCATTGAAAAAAAAAATATATATTAAGTAGTAGGAATGTGTATCAGATAGATGGTATAAAAAATTGATTACGAGTGTAGCGTCGCTCGTAATTGAGATTTTATAAATAATCAAGCAAATTAAATGCTAAACTTTAGTAATTTGATAGATACTATGTTAAAATATGCCCTGTAAATACAAGAGTGTGAACGAAAAATTTATTATTATATTTACCAAAAAAATCATGTAGTACCCGTGGTAATTAATACCTTTTCTAGTTTTTAATAGTGTTGTAAAATTTCTAGCATCGCAAATGTTAAACCAATAAAAAAAGTCATTAATTAGGAATTATTTAGATTAAACCTACTTAATAAGATACTTTTATTTTATGACGTATTTTCTATATTTATATATTTGTCTATAAATATAGGTGTTTTATATTTTCTTTATCATTTAATCATTCACTAATGGGCAAGTGGAATGTTAATTTGAAAACACTAATTGAAATTAAATCATAAGAAAAATTTGCTATATGTATAAGTAAGTACAAGTCAAAAAAAATTACTTACTTTATAAATTCCATAAAAAAGGAATATGCTTAATACAATCATGAACATCTGCGTTCCTATTATTGCAAAATATGCTATCTGTACACCTGAAACAAAAGAAAAGATTCGTTTAAAGTACTGTCATAAAAATATATAGGTTGTCGAATAATAATAACCTTTGGAACTTCTTGTAGGTTCTAAAAATACAAGTCGAGTAATATTGTAGACAGAATAAAATAAGTAGGTACGTTTTTAATAATTTTTGCAAAGAATATTTGAAAAGTTAAATAACATACCCAAATTTTTTTTTTATTGCTTATTGTGGCAAACGGGCAAGCAAAAAAAAAGGTGTGCTACCTTTTTTTTGGTAGGCTATGGCCCGGATACACGTCGCCTGCTTCGTCCGGGGCGACGGAAGGGCAGCGCGTGGCCCCATAACCCACCGTATTCCGTGACCAGCCCGGCGGGCCGTACCATTTCGGGTAACATTCCCCGTCGACGCCCCAGCTAACTGCTGAGACGTCGCCTTCACGCGGTCAGCCTCTTTGCGGGTGACGGACTATTCTCCAGTCCAGTCACCCGCGGCCGCGGCTAGACCGGCATCAGGCGCAGATACTTGTGCCTACGCCGCCCCAGGCGCCGGCGGCGGAGCGTGTCACCGAAGAGGATTTCCTCTTGGAGCCCCCCCGCCGCCTCCTTCCGCGAGACAACTTTGGAGAGACGCAGAATGCGGCGACCGCGCCCCAATTCCTGACGCTGTCGAGTATCACCTTAGCGATGGTCGGCAGCGCTAGGTTGGCAAAGCAGCACACCTGATGGTAAGTGTTACTACCACGCATGGACCTTTGCAATAATAAGGGTATCGCTAGGCCGCTGCCTACCAATAAAAACCCCAATCTCACCCAATTGGACCTCCAACTCTCTCGCTCACCAAACGAAGCGCAATAACACGTGGCCATTACTCAGACGTTGATTTTCTGCGAGAGTGTGGTACTACTCCGGACGGACCGGCCTGCGGCTGTAGATAGACTACTTTCAACAGCGTGGTAGGACCATTAAAAATAATAGACAATATTACATGTAGTTTTTAATATATTTGAGATTTCAAACCGTTATGTACGATATCGCAGAAAAACACTAAGCAAGAGAATAACATCAATACAAGAAAAAAACCCTAGCTCAATCTATTTGATCCACTAGCCTATTTTCATCCATTAGCCCAAGCGAAGGACGTACGTGAGCTGTGAAGAATAAGTTGTGAATTTTTTAATGACAGGTAGGTTTACACTCTCCGAATTGTCTTAGGCGATAGAAGAGTGGTGTGGGGTTACATAACCTGTTATACATTCTCTGTCCACTTTTGAGCAGACCGCCGGTACGGGTGCCTTTTTTTCGGTAGCCAGTCAGGTGGGTTATCTCACAATGGTTTGCTTTAAATTTTAAATGCACATAAAACTATAATGAATATAACTTCTGTTAATAAATAATTAATATTATGATGCATTTTAGACCTAAAATACATCTTCATAACGAGAACAATTAGCATTTTGAAGTGGCAATGGGCAGGCCACATCGCTCGACGAACCGACAATCGTTGGGGAAGATAGTTTCTCGAGTGGCGACCACGAATCGGACGACGCAGCGTGAGATGACCCCCCACAAAGTGGACTAATGACATTACGAAGGTCGCAGGAAACCGTTGGATGCAGGTGGCACAAGACCGTTTCAAATGGCATTCTCGTGGAGAGCCCTATGTCCACCACTGGACGTTTACGGGTTGATGGATGGATAGATGGAACAAGAACAATTAAATTATTTTATAAAATTTTAAAAAAAAATCTATTTTACAACTTTAATTCATTATAGACTCTACTCACGTGAATAACAATTTTTTTTTCCGAGCAATATTTATGTGCAACAAAAGTGTAATCTTCATAACAAAGCTGTTTGCTCGTTTGCTTATGCAATACTAAGTCCAACAAATTTTTAAGCCTGAATCACTAGTGCAATATCTAAAATGAAAGGATTTCTTTTTTTTTTTTGCAAACACGCTTGCAGTAATTGGATTTTTGTAAGAAAAGATTACTAGAAAATTTGGTGGCTAACATCATAGCAATTGATTAATGGTAAAATCTAATCAAGATTGAGAATTATATAGGAATTAGAATACTCGATAAACTAGCTTTTTTGTTATTCATCGTATGGAATAAGAATTTACTATTACCTCATACTTACTCATAATACTCATATACGTCGTAAGATATGACTAAAGGACACAAGCATCTGTTTACTTCTTTTAGATAAGCTACTAGTTTTATCTATTATGCAAGAGAATTAAAAGTAAAAATAAAACCTATAGGGATTTATTTCGAATTTTTCTTTATTTGCAATAATGTTTACTGCTTGTTTCCCTTAGTCGCTTTTTACTTAGTGTATCTATTATGCAAAAGAATTAAAATAAAAAAAAATCCTTGTCTCTATATAACCCCATTCCAAACTAGTAGGTATAGGTTTTGAAGTGAAAACTTCTTTAGGCGCGTCGAGCGTTTTTGAAGGGGAAAAACTTATAGGTTCGCGTCACCGACATGCTAATGCTAATAGTATATCTATAGCTATGAGTAGTCAGACTGGCGCACGCGTAGTGGCCATTCATATCAATATTTGCATTTAAAAGTATGGCATTATTTATTTTTAATTGTATTTTTAATATTTAACCTTTATGTCATGAAATGACTATCATTGTGATAGTAGATGTTCGATAATATTTTTTATTTTTATATAAAAATTAGAAAATTATTATTATTTCAATTAGTCTTAAGTTAATAGTTTTCACTTCTATCGGCAGTCCCCATGTTGTATTTTTTTTTTATTTAATTTTTCTTTATTTGCAGTAATGGTATCTGCTTGTGTTCCTTAGTACCTTTTAAGTATCACCGCGGGTAAAAGGAAAAACGCGTGAGTAATTGTATTCTCACTTTGTCACCATATGGAAAATATTCAACATCAGGATAGATATAGTTGTCTGCTGTTTTGTTATTTTCTTCTTACTCTATGGTCTTCTTACTCTTCGTACGAACATTACCTATAATAGTGAAATTGGAATACTAGGTGAGTGCAGCCGAATGGTTTGAGATTTATATTTACAGTTTGCTTATTCCTACAGTGATGTTACGGTACAAGGATACACTTGTACAGTCTTCCCCTTGTCTGCAAAGTTTTTAGTAACTCTTTTATTAATAGAAAACTTTTTTTATCAACGAATTATACGTTATAATCACATATGATTTTTTTCCTTTCTCGTTCCATGAGAAAATTTAGTGTACAATATAAATATTTACCTCTGATGTTACATGTAGAAGTTGACAAAACAAAGAGTAGTACGCAATCAAGCCATTGCCAATCTTCACGTAATCTCTCGAAGTGAACAAACAAATCTCAAAATCAATTACATCGATAACCCCTAGCGTATTTACTCAATACTGGTTGGAATTCTACAAGGCAGGGTCATGAACATTGTGAATCGAATTCCAATTCCAGTTCACTATAACTCAATAGGTATAATGGGCTTATGTTGAGTGGAAGAGCAATAGAGTTAGACGTATTGTCCTATCACAAAGCAGCTTGGAGATATTTTCAAGAAGCATTTAAATTTAAAGAGTTTAAATGAGTTTTTAAATCAATAATCATTTTAATTTTGTTTAATTAGAAAACTGATTTGAAAATAGCTGTTATAATGACTCTATGTATATCTATCTATCTATTAATATTTTAATGAATTTTATTTCTTTTTCATTATTATTTTGTTCAACATATTTAGTAAATGCTGTGTGACAGTGACTACGAATACTACGGACACTTACTTTACTAGTCGATGTCGTAAAAGACAACTAAGAGCTTTATATCGACCTGGTCTATCTCTATCTGATTCCATCGGGTCAACAATTACTTTTCCAAGGAGAATTGACATCGGGCAGGCGGCCAGTAATAAAACTATTGCCAATAACTTTTGCAGTATGTACGATGTAAGAGGAGTACATATCGCGTCAACCCCGACTAATTGGGATAAGGAAATAATAATTATGCTGATGACAACATATTTAGTAAACTTTTTTGTGCGATGCTAAAGATTATCACTAGAACTTGAAACAAAAAGCAGCACCCGATTCTATATCTTCAATACTGGAGCAGATCATTCTCTTCAATCACGTTGTTTTTTTTTTTTCCCGCAGGGTGGACCATGGATGTGGTCGCGCCCCGACAAATCCATCCGGGGCAACAAAGAGGCGCGCAACTCCATGGACCCACCCTGCAAACACCTCTGTTTTTTTTGTTTTTTTTTGCGGTGGGCTATGGACGTCGCACCCCGCCAAATCGGTCCGGGGTGACGGAAGTGGTGGCGCGCAACCCCATTAACTCACCCTGCAAGCATCTCTTCTTCGCCGTGTGAGCGGACCACCGGTACCCGATCTTTGTCTTCGGTGGTCCTCTCTCTTCAACCACCTTGGAGGAAAGGGAAAATGCCATTTTGTAAGTATGACCAATACTATAAGTCACAAACTCAAACCACTACTAAAAATAATCGAAATCTGAATTCACTAGGTAAAATACGCTAAGCGTTTCAATTGAGCATTTAGGCCACAATCAGCCCCTTAAAATTTTAATAGTTTAATTGTTATAAAATAAAAAGTAAATTTCTCAATGAAGTGCTGCTCATAACCAGTATGTATCATCATCTAAATAATCTGAGATTTTATAATAACCTTTTCTACAGTTTATTGTCAAGAAATTGAAGTTTATTATATATTAGTATATATATTGCTCTAGTATCTTTAACTAGTTCTTTATTATTATGTTTTTTAAGAGTTTTATACATATATTGTATTTAAATTGTAATTAAAAGCGTAGAGTATCTATGAAGACTTAAGAGTATGAATGAAGCGGTCGAGGACCGCTTCATTCATACTCTTAAGTATGAAGAATTGATTGTGGCTTTGTCACAAGCCACAATCAAGATCGTGGCTTGTGACAATGTGTATTCTGTGCTTACTCCTCTGGGAAACAAACATAACAGCTGTGTATGTGTATATACTAAAAACCACAGCGACTTCGCGTTCCGGTCCGCTGTAAAATGTCAGAGGTTCGCCTTTTGGGGATATAACTCTAACGTCCCGGATACCACAATTAAATTTGATATTGCTACCTATATCTTGCATTGTTTATTTTGTTTGTCAACTTTGCGATAAGTTTTTAATAATAATATATGTAAATAGAAAAATAAACACAACAAATTGTTTCACAAACATATACGATAGAAATGAAACTTTCCTCTTACAGAGAAATATTTTAACCGTTTTTTAACCATTTTTGAATATCATTTACATAAAGAGCCTGAAGGCGAAATATCTAACTTTTTACAGATATCCGAAGGCAATCGAAACACTGCTCCAATTCTTGCCGTCACAAAATTTATTCCCGGCACTTTTCGTCACGCAGAAAGGTAGCAAATCAGTACTTTAAAGGGAGGGTAGGACCCCTCTAAAGTCATCTATTTGAATTAACTATAAATAAATGTTTATAAGCTCTAAAATATATTAGCTTGCAGAAGACAGCGTTATTAATTACTTTCAGTTATTCATAAAGTCTCAGTTGTAAGGAAAATGATTCACCCCGATATTTCATTGCCATGATTCCTTTAATAGGGTTTTAGAAATTGGATGGCTCATTCATTTAGATTATTGCTTCCGTAATTAAATTAAATAAGAATCTGGTTTTATTACCTCTAAAAGCTTTATCTTTTTTTGTTTTATTTAATTTCGTTGTTTAAAATCACACACAAAATTTATTCTTGTAGAAATTTGTACATATCTATATATCTATATCACGCTGATCAAATGAGTAGGTATTCAGTTTTAATTTGATATTATTTTTTTATATTAATGATATTATTTTCCGTATGTATACCAACACGTCTGACCAGCGTGGTATAGTAGGTTAATTCCCCTCCCATTACGGAGGAGACCCGAGCCCAACAGTGGGACATATATAGGCTGTGATGATGATGATGATGATCGTTTGATATTTTGACTATGAAGAAAAAATATTATTTGAAATGTGTACCATGCACGGAGCGTCATTATGTCAGCAACTAGGTATATTCTGCCGGTGCTGCTACATTCCGTTCTAGTGGCCAGATCTCTAATAATATTACATTATTGTATTATCCATTTACATTCATATATGTAATAACACATATTAATAGCTTTATACTATAATCAAATCATATGTATATAATTGCTTCTACATATTATGAAAATAATTCGACCTAAATAACATGAGTGGAATTCTGTTCTATGGTTGGTTGTAACATTTTTTTTTGCGATGTATTTTTAAACAAAAACTGGTTTAGGACGGTATTTTGTATTCAGCTTGCCGTACTCTCATGGGAATGTATTAAAATTCTGTATTTCGTAAAACCCTATTTGTTGTGGTTTTTGAAATTGTATTGAATTCAAACAAAAATCAAGGCGATTAAGTTGTTGCTCTTTTTAAAATGTCTAAAGTTTTTATTATCTTTTTGAAATAAAATAAATACTGCACAATGTTGTAGGTGCGATTCTCATACAGGTAAATATTTTGTGAAATTTACAAATTGTTGTTCTGAGCTTCGGTATAATTTGGTGTTCATTAATTGGAGATTTTGCGTGTGGTGACGAAGTAAAAATACAGTTCACCATCACTTGTCTTACCCGTAGGTGATCGTAAAAGAGGACATAACAACTATGTAAGAGAAGGAAAATTCGAAATAAAACCCTATAGCAACACGTTTGACCAGTGTGGTGTGGTAGGTCAATTTTCCTTGCAGCCCAAAGGAGACTCGAGCCCAGCAGTGGGACAGATGAGATGAATGATGACAAATTAACAATCTGTCTTTAAAAAACTTAGCTTGTAAAGTGAGTCTTACGGTTGGCAATAAGCCTGCAATACAATAGAAGTAAAATTTACCTTTTTTGATAGGTATTGGGCAACCCACATCACTAACCTTCAGATTTGATGGAAGAATGGCATGAGCCTCTATAACCCACAGTTTTTGTACTAAAAGAGTAGACACCAAACACATAGATATCCGTGTACTGATTAGGCTAAGAATATAATTATTTAGAAAAAACCTTTTATGAACCTAGGATTTGAGTCTTATCATCATCATCATCTCAGCCCATATATGTCTCACTGTTGGGCTGGGACCTCCTCCATAATGGGAGGGTAATTGACCTACTATACCACGCTGGTCAGACGTGGTGATTTTATTTAGAGTTTTCCTTCTATTGCATGGATGTCATATGCGTTTTATTTCTCTTAGTCATCTCATACGATCCACGGGTAAGATAAGGGCTGGTGAATTGTATTCTTACTCCGACACCACACGGATTTGAGCCTGGAACCTCACAATTAAGAGTCACACATTGATTCCACTGAACTAATTAAGCAGTATTACTGTTGGTAATTTTATTATAACCTTCAAGAGAGAAAAGAGGTAGAAAAGCCGGCTTTTTATATAAATTAAGCCACTTTGGTGTACCTATTGAATTATTAGTAACTCAAAATAAATATGTGCTAGGCTATATCTATAGGCTATAAGAAATTAGGTGAAGCGAAAAAGAAGTAAGTTAGCTCGAAGTTACCAAATCAACGTAGATATTATTTAAACAATGTTTTAAATCTTATTTGTGTAATAATTAAATCATTATTTATAACCACTTGATTGCGAGAGAAAAATGATTGTAACATATGGGATTCGAACCCACACCTATTGGAAATCCGTTCCAATCGTGCTGATTTCCAATAGGCAGTGGTTCGAATCCCATATGTGGCAATCATTTTTCGCTCGTAATCCAGTTTTTATAAAATCAAGCAAAAAAAAAAAATTGCAAAAAATGCTAAATTTCAATAATTTAAAATATTATTTTAACAAGAAAAATAAATTAACTTTTTTACAAGAGAAGGAAGGAAGGAGCAGAAGAAGAAAATTAATATAAGACCATTTTTAATTCGAGGATTTTTTTTTTCAGAAATAAAACATATTATGCAAATGTATTTCGTTTCATCATTCCTCTTTGTCAGAATATTATATTATTGTATACGAGTGAAATACATAGGTATATAATATTTAAATGTGTGTCAATATATCAAAACTGTAGCTAAGCATTAGCATTATTATTGAAGCAATATTGTTGCGTTAGTCCAAAATTATTTCCTATAACTTGACATTGATGGATCGATTTATCTAACCTAACTTTCATGAATTTATATCTCAAAGTGTCAATATAATTTATGTAATGGATGTTGGGATGTTTATCTGAGATTAATTAACTATGAAACTGTTTGACTGATTGTTATTTAGTGGCAACCATTCAAACAGTTGGATATCTCAATAATTTTTAACGGCAAATGTGAATTCTATTTTGTTTATGTAACTCTCCACTAGATGGCATTGAAATACATTATATATTTTTTGTACAGTAAAAGATATAGGTATATTGGGATATGGTTAGCCGTGGGAAACTCATAATACCAACTAGGATCGCCTACTCGCCTATCAAGAGCGGTGATTATAGCATTATTATTTCTCTGTGGGGTTGTCTAAATCTGATAATATCAGTGATGGGTGGATAATTAGATTTTTAGTTCAATGGTATATTCAAGATATTAGTGATTTAAAGTCCTAGTTTTAAACTCTAATCCAGGCACAAAAATTAAGAAAGTTTTTTTAAGATGTTTGTAAATGCGTTTTACCTGTTTCTAAAGTAATTTTCAATAGTAATTTCGAATTTGTGTCTAGTTTACAGTAACGAACTCACATTCTATTCATCTTCAGCTGATATACATACTATCCCATGCTTTTGAGAAGATGTTATAGTGAATATAAACGCTTTTTTTACTATAGATACTACTATATTCCGTAAAAATGGATATTACGTGACGAAATATGAGTATGTTATATATCAGCATGTCCTTTTAAAACTTAAAACCTTTAGAACTGGCTACAGAAAGACTGTAAATATAGAAAAATCTCCGAAACATCTGTATATTCAAAATAAAAATTAAAAGCGATAAAGTCTATAAAAATAATTATATTTCTTATCAATATACCCATTTAGAGATAAACGTGTAAGATTTTTAAAAGAAAATATATTATATTGTCCAATTTAAGAAAAGGTTGGCGCGATATGCCTGTGGTCACGTCGTAAGAATACAGCTCCCAACCCCCTTTCTTGCCTCTAAAAGTCGTAAGTGAGGACTATGGAGTACGAAATTTAGAATTTGATACAAGTGAAGGAAACCTTCATTATAAAATCAACACATCTGATCACCATGGTATAGTAGAACAATTTTACCCCCATTGTAGAACAGATCCGAAAGCAATAGTAGGAAGTATATGATCTGAGAAAAGAAAAATCAAGACTAATTTGATACAAGTGAAGGAAACCTTGAATATGAAACCAACACATCTGACCAGCATGGCATAGTAGAATAATTTTCCTTTCATTGTAGAAGAGATCCAAAAGCAATAGTAGGAAGAATATGGTCTGAGAAAAATAATCCAAGACTAATTTGATACAAGTAAAGGAAACCTTGATTATAAAACCAACACATCTGCCCAGCATGGTATAGTAGAACAATTTTCCTCCCATTGTAGAAGAGATCCTAATGCAATAATAAGAAGAATATGGTTTGAGAAAAAAAATCAATACTAATTTGATACAAGTGAAGGAAACCTTGATTATAAAACTAACATATCTGACCAGCATGGCATAGTATAACAATTTTCCTCCCATTGTAGAAGAGATCCAAACGCAATAGTAGGAAGAATAGAGTCTGAGAAAAAAAAACCAAGGCTACTATTCCTACACATACAATGTCTTCGATCTTATATGACCTTGAACCATGTTTCGAGTGAGGCCAAAGAGTTTTTACTTCAATAATTTCACATTACCTTGAACTGTATATAATTCTATGCTGTGTTATGGGGATGATTATACTGAATTCAATTAAAACGAAGAGAAACATTGGAACCATGAAAGTATCGATAAACGGGTAATCAAGAAACAGCCGACGTTTTCCCACAAGCCTGCCAACTCCAAAACAATAAAATGTACATATATATATATATATATATATATATATATATATATATATATATATATATATATATATATATATATATATATATACATAATTTTGTTTTTAAAATGAAAACAAACTAATAAATAAATCTATACACGTGGTACATTTTACAATTATGTAATCGGACATGAATTCTCCGTATTGATGATAGAGTCAGAATGCAATTCATCATCTGCTTTTTCGCTGGGTATCCTCAAACGATCGACGACTAAGGGATATAATATGCAGATAACATCTATGCAAGAGAAGGAAAACTGGAAATGAAACCCTATATCAACCCATCTGAAAAGTGTGGTATAGTAGGACATTTTCATTCCTTTTTTTGGAGGAGCCTCGAGCCCAGCGGAACGACATATATCAGCTAAGATGATGACGATGATGACAACAATTTGGAACGGATCAAGAGTGGGACAGCGTGTAATTCAAACAACAAGAATTAGAAGTTTAGATTCAAAAGCTCTATAAATATTATCTGACTTTTAAGTAACCACCAACGTTAATTCGCGGAATAAAACACTGACAGTAAGTATTAAAAGCTTAGAAAGTATTTTGAAAAAATAATCCTTACTAATATTATAAATGCGAAAGTAACTCTGTCTGTCTGTCGCTCTTTCCCGCCATAACTACTGAACCGATCTAAATGAAATTTGGTACACAGATAGTCTAAAGCCTGATAAAGGACATAGGCTACTTTTTAATGCAAAAAAGGGTTGTAAAGAGGAATGAAAAGTTGTAAGGGAGTATCATCATTTTTAAAGCCGAGCTTGAAACTTATTTTAAGACTATTGATTAGATATAAATAAATATGGCATTTTGTAAAATATTTACTTACAAGGTTACTTTCAATGTTTTATAATAAAAATAAGGGATGAAAAACCTTGAAAGTAATCTTCTACGTGGGCGAAGCCGCGGGCAGAAGCTAGTAAGAAATAAATCTTAAGAAAGTCTTCGAGATTTATTTTATAACTAGCAGTTTTCACTTCTTTGTTAACTTGGGTTATAATTGCTATTATTACTTAGACAAGAGTCAAGCCTTTATCCTTCAAATTACTGTTTTTGTTATTCTGATATAATATCAGCGAGCAATACTTTAACGATTCACAATGCTAAATGATTCAAAATAAATTGGGTTATTATTCTAAGTTTTGATGTTGTTGTTATAGTTTTGGTAACTTCAACTATTCAATAATTTATTAATATTATTCTATAGTTTCAAATACTTTCCTAATCTTCACTTCCTTACTAATATTATAAATGAGAAAGTATGTAATTTTATCAGACTGTCTGTTACGCTTTCAAGTTTCAAGGATAGACTTTCAAGCATGAAAAAAAAAACACAGGCGTATCGAGAAAAAGGCTCTAAAGGACAGAAATAAATGATGAAAGTTTGTATGGAAGTTTGTCATTATAGAAAGTAGCATTATGAAACATTGTCTTTAAACACTTAATAAAACATAAATAATTTATTTATTCTAACGTTTTTAAAATATGGACCTACAAGAATATGAAATTGGGGATGAAAGTTCGTTTATATACAGATGAGAATTTGAATAATCTATCAACATATAGTCTGAACTACTAGAACTAGCAACGTGAAATTTTATGCACGGCTTTCTTTTATGAAATAATCGAGCACGAAAAAAAGATATTTGGAAATTTAATACCTGTAATAATGACAAGCGTTCAATCCGCAATTTTTGGGTCTAACAACGTGAAGTTTTGCGTTCAACTTTCTTTTATGACTGTGCGAGCACTAAAAATAGTGTTTTTAGGTATTTCAACCTATAAAGGGGTAAAATGTGTATAGCCAAAATTATTCACTATATGATAAATTCCTAGGCACACATATTAATATACAAACGTTGGTTTGAGACCAATTTTGTAGTAGGTATTTATAAAAAACTATGAAACATTTTTCCGTGTGGTGACGGAGTAAGAATACTATTCACCACCCCATATCTTACACGTGGGAGATCGTACGAGACAACTAAGGGATATAAAACGCATATAACATCTATGCGAGCGAAGAAATATTCGAAATAAAACCCTATACCAACATATCTGACCAGCGCGGTATAGTAGTTTAATTTCCCTCCCATTACGAAGGAGACCCGCGCCCAACAGTGGGACATTTATGGGCTGTGATGATGATGAAACATTATCAGAAATACTCTGGAGATTAAAAAAACATATAAATAAACAATAAAAAAAATAATGTAGGAACTAATTACTTACCGTAATATACATCATCTAGTTCTTTATATCTCTTCGCATTGACACCAATTCGCCAACTGTACAATAGCACCACCAATATTGATATATTCTGAAACAAATTTAAATTATTTTTATTGTTCATTCATTTATACAAAACTAATTAACTATAAATTTAAAGTGTTCGTTCATTCACAAGAGTAAATAATATTAAGTATATTATTAAACTCTGAATTCAAGGTGCGCTCTCTATTAGGTAGAACAAAAATTCATCATTCGTTTGCTCTTATCCCAATTACTTGGGGTCGACGCAATATGTACACCTCTTCCATCATTTAAATTTCAAAAGTTATTAGCAATAGTTTTATGACCGGCCGCTTGCCTGACGTCAACTCTCATCGTGAATGTAATAATTGTTGACCAAACGGCATTAGGTGGCATTGGTCAATGTCAATATAAAGCCCTTGGTCATCTTTCACGGCATCAACGAGCAAAGTAAGGATTGTTAGTACTTGTAGCCGCTACCAAACAGCAAAGTGGAACTAAAATTATAAATGTATTAACTGCGTCTTCTCTAAAAATATATTATATTATTCTCATGTGTATATACCAGACACCCATATCATAAGTTTAATATTAGTTTGGAAGCCAGGGATCTAAATAGAACGCTGAATTTTATGCAAAATCAGCCTAGCGTTAAAATATCCTAAATTAATTTTAGAAAATAACGTTAATATTATTAATAGAAACATGTTAAAAAGCTAAGCTTGATATATTTTAGAAATATGAAGTTGTTCGGTAAAGTTCACGCAAACAACTAATTCGAAGTTTATACCCCGAAGTAATTTGTCTTAGTCGAAACTTCTGATTGACTCATTACTAAAGCAAGAACTAAATTATTTTTGCCCGATAATTAGTTGCCCTTTACTTTTTGATGACCCAAAAGTTTTACCCTGAATTCCAAGCTACTGATCGTTGGGATTCTTTTAATTGATTACTGCTAAAATGCCGCAAAATTATATACTATCCATGGGGTGAAAGAAGACTAAGACACAGAAGCAGATAGCATCAAATGTAATAAGAGAAGAAAAACTGAGTAACATGGTATCGTAGGTTAATTTCTCATTCCAACTACTTTTATTTGAGACGGTATTAATACACTTAATGGTTTCTGATGTTTATGCGAGTATTACACATTTAAAATAAACCTCATACTTTTACGGATTCTGTCGCGTTTGTATTTGATTTTTAATTTCTCGACGTTTCGAACACTTTACAGTGATCAAGGTCACGGGAGGACTAAGACAACTTTCTTACGGTGTTAATACATTTCTACCTGATGGTCAACCATATAGTATAATTTAATATAGTATAATTTATGTAGGAAAAACACCCAACTTCTTTAGTTGTAAAGCTTTAATCTACTGCTGTATCTAGGTAATTTAACTACCGTTCAACTTCCACTACCAGACAACACACAGCGCGGGCCTGCACGATCTGTTTTCAATGGTTTCATGTGACTTTATAAAGTCATTAGACCAAATAGAGAGAGGTTGTATTAGATTGAATCATCGTATATTGTTTACTGACTTTCTTATACCGATTTCCATACGACCAATTTTATGTTGCAGACATTCGTGAATATGTTCCTCAAAGCACTTAAAGCAATTTTTGTTTAGCTATAAAACCGATATATAAATATTACATTTCTGTACTGATTTTCATCGTTGATAATATATATTGTTTATAATGTATCTATTAAGTATGTATTAAGTATTATAATATATTTCAGATGCTGTGGAATGATGGATGCGAAGGGTGTCTTAAGTACGCCCCTCAGCCGAGTTCGAATCATCAGCAGATCTTTTCTGTAAACTAAATCCTCCTAACTATACTAATTGTCTTAGGTAATAAAAGCAAAGCTCACAAACAACCAACTCGCCTGACCAATGTAGTATAGTAGGTCAATTCCCCTCCTATATCGAAGGAGGCTCTATCGGAGGAGTCACTAGACTCCTCTACTAAGTGGGACTTATTTCAAATGAGATTATGTTTATGATAAGGAATATATATATATATATATATATATATATATATATATATATATATATATATATATATATATATATATATATATATATATATAATATGTATACCGAATATATAGTAATCGACAACTTCAACTAGTACTGGAATGACATCGGTATTAAATGTTTTCGTCATTTCTATGTTCATTTATGGATATATCATTCTGTTGAGATATACTAAGCATGTCGCCAGTCGTTACTGTTATAATAACAACTCTATCAAAATATGAACCAAGTTCAGATTACAATAATTATTGTGTGGTTGCCGATATCATCAACAAAAGACTTAATATCTGAATTCGTTCCTTTGCTTGAACTTGACCCGCTACGGCGTGTCTAGAAGTTAATTGCAAATTTAATTTGAGTGATGTATTCGTTATTGATCAATATCAACGCTGACCCGTTGAGTCTTACTTAAAAAAAAAGATAATATCTATATGATCACACAAGAGACGCAAAATAAAAATTAATAAAATACAAAACCTATAGAAAAAGTTACAGCAATATTAAGTTATCTATTGTATCATCATCATTCCCCGTGTGGCGATGGGAATAGAATACAAAGGTCGTCACCCCTTACTTGCCCGTGGGCGTCGTAAAAGTCGGCTAAGGGTCTCACCGGGAGATTGGGTAGCGGCTATCTCCCGGGAAACTTAATATCATCTACCGCGATCGCCAATCCGCTCGCCAAGCGTGGCGATTATGGCATTATTACCCCCAAATAAAAATGAATGCAAAAAAAAGTCACGGCCCTCAGTCACCGCAGTTCGACTTTTTGGAGAGGGAAGGCCTCTTTATGATGAATTCCTTCTTCAAGAAGCGGCCACAAAGGAAGTGAACCTGGATTAGCCCTGATGAATCCACTAAAAATGAGATAGACTTCATCTTGACGGACAAACGACAAATATTCAATGATGTCTTTGTGATCAGCAGGATTAAAACTGGGAGTGATCAACGGATGGTTCGAGGCACATTGAATCTTCGTACGAAAGTCGAGCGGTCCCGGTTGATGAAGTCTACACTCTGACCTACACCTGTCCAATACCAGAACCCCGATAGCTTTCAACTCGAATTACATAATCGCTTCCAATGCCTTTTTTTATTTTTTTTCCGCAGGGTGGACCATGGATGTGGTCGCGCCCCGATAAATCCATCCGGGGCAACAAAAGAGGCGGCGCGCAACCCCATGGACCCACCCTGCAAACACCTCTTTTCGCCGTGCGAGCGGGCCACCGGTATCCGATCTTTATCTTCGGTGGCCCGCCCGGCCATCGCTTTCAATGCCTGGAAGAGTGCGAATCTTCGAACGATATGAACAACAGGTTCGTGAAAACTGTCCACGCGGTCGGGTCAACATTATTTAAGGCCCGTCGCGCTACTAGAACAAAAAAGCTTTCTGACCAGACTCTTCAACTCATGGAGAGGAAAAAGGAAATGACGGTACAGTCTTCAGCCGATTGGTCTGAACTCAGGTTCAGCTTAATAGACAAATCTCTAAATCTATGCGACGCGATATTCGCCGATTTAATACACTGCGTATTGAAGAGGTGATAGAGCGAAATCGAGGCTCCAAAGTGTTCACACGAGATTTGTCTATTGGGCAGAGCCAAATGACTAAGCTGAAGACCAATAACGGATGACCATAAGGTCATCAGTTCACCGAGTGGGGAGTCGTCTTTGATGACAAGGTCGCAGGAAACCGTTGGATGTAGGTGGCATAGGACCGTTGCAAATGGCATTCTCGTGGGCGGCCTATGTCCAATAGTGGACGTTTACGCTGATGGATGGATGTAAGTGTCATTGGTACAAGAATAGTACATTACTGCAGCGGCCAGCAAAAGAGGAATTGATGGACGAACGTATAAATGTGGGCCGAGGCGTAGCCGAGGCACATATACGTAAGTCCATTAATTCCTAGTTGTGGCCAAGGCTTGTATAGTGCTTTTCTCAAATAATGCGCGGAAATTAAAACTAAGTGGCACTAAGTAGAACTGTATACATGACGAACAACGGACAACATTTTTCACGTGCTAAAGGTTTCATTTGTTTTTTTTTTCCCTTATCAAACAGGTTTCTTTTTCAAGCCTGTTCGAAATTTAAATAAAACTCTGTTAAGTTGCCTATATGGTTACCATATTTTGAAGTAACAAATCGTTCCATTTTTAAAATACACGATAAATATGAATTTACATATATATTTATTTGGCCGCTAAAACACGACAGATATGGATTTTTATAAATTTTTTGCCGGCCGCTGCTCGCTCAGTACAGCATTTTCGATTTATCTCGAAGAAGGTTGTCAAAATAATGCTCAAATTTCCAATCATGTTTGAGAAAAGAATGTATCTTTTTGCACAGCTATTATTGCAATATTGACACGACGAATGCCGATTTTCTGCTATGACGTTTGACGTACAATCAGCAATGCTAACAAAATTGTGAATGATTTTTATAACGAGACCGGCGTTTTAAAAAATATGTATTTATATATGTCTATTTAGAATATTATTTAAACTACAATTACATATCCCTGTTTCATACTAGCCTGCAATTTAATGGGTGACCTTAACTCAGAACTGGAATGGATATGACATATTATTATTTAGTATTCAATTTAGTATTTGAAAGAAACGAAAAAAAAAGCATTTTATTGTGCGTCAGAAACCAGGAAAGATGCATGGTAGGTAAGTACATACCAATTTAAATTTAAAAAAAAGAATTGATACGATATTTTGATAGAAAAATTAAAAATAAACCAAAAGAAAATGAAATGATTCATCTTGATTGACTGATGGATCAACGCACAGCCTAAATCGTTGCTTGTAGTTTGATGGATGGATGATGATGATAAGGATGTGTTTTTGTATGACGTAAGCACCCGATAAGAAAGAATTTTCCAAAATTCTACCACTAAGGGGTTGAAGAAGAGGAGCCAAATTTGAATGGGATAGCGTGAGTCCATGGTCCAATCTACTGCAAATTTTGCATAAACATTCTCTAACAGAATTGAAAGAAGACCTGTTTCATACTTTATTGTAATTTATACCGTAAGGGGGTTAAAAAGGGCTAGAAAGTTATTTTGTGGGTGATTTGCTTCGAAGTTGATATCAATACTCTTTAGTGCTTTAGATTTAAATTACATTTTATTTAACCCATGTTTAAAAACTCAGTCTGATTTTATTCAGATAAGGTTGAATTCGCATTAAAACTTGGTTTAATGTAAATTCTTTTAAAAATTGGAATGTGTTAAAATTCACCGTATTATGTTGTACGGCATTTGAAGATTTCTAAGCCTTGGAGAGGTCATGCATTTTTAGGACATGGCCTCATAGGGACGTTCTTTAAAACAAAATCATTTAAATAAAAAAAAAACCAATTAAAATCCTATTAGAACCATTTTCAACTTCTACGCGGACAAAGTCTCAGACAAAAGTTAGTAATGTATAAAATTCGTGGACAACGCGCTTGACTAATAGAATCTTGCTCAGCGTTTGACAGATAGAAAACTGGCACTGGTAACAAAATACATAATCATTCATAATGTATTACAACACAGATAAAATGTTGTCTTTGAAACTGAAAGTCTTTTTTATGCCATTCATCCATCTACCAGCCTATCGACGTCCAGCGATGACAATAAGTGAACATGAATAATGCTGTAATTCTCACCATCGATTTTACTTTTACTCACGTAAAAGTTGCTGTTTAATCTTCTGATTCCTTAGCTATTATCACACTCATAGAAAAGTAAGGAATATTAACATATTATATTCTTAATCCTTAAGAGCTGTGTGGTAGCGGCTACGAATACTACCAACCCTTACTTTGCTCGTGGATGTCATAAAACACGACTAAGAGCCTTATATCGACCTGGGCCAACTTCATCTGATGCCTTTTGGTCAACAATTACATTCCCAAGGAGGGTTACGTCTGGCAGGCGGCCGATCATAAAACTATTGCCAATAACTTTTACAATATGTAGGTAGTATGAAAGAAGAGTATTGTATCGACCCTAAGTAATTGGAATAAGAGTAGGAGAATGAATTCTTAACCCCTAACATATAGAAATATCATAGAATATATAATATTATCTTTATCTATTTCTTAATAATAATAATTGCGCACATACCTTTCGACATAAAGCTATTTCTGTTCATTAATTTTGTTCAATTATTTTTCATTCATAATAATAATTATTAAAATTTATAATCTAACAAGAGCTACTAGCTATCAAAATAATAATTTGATCTTAATCTTCAAAGCGCTCATAAAAGCGGAAACATAGGGAATCGTAAATTAAGCAATTTAATTTACTTGACTTTAACAACAATTGTAAATGTATCCTATTACTCTTTAAAGCTGAGTTCGCATAAACTTAATTAATGAACATAATTAATTCACTCATAAAACCAAATTCAGCTACACAACTTATTATATAGCTCTTCCTTGTAATTCTAGAAAGAACTGACCCGATTTTGATGTGGTATTTTTATGTAAATTAAGTAACCCTACGCTGGCTGAGCGTAAAATATTTACAGAATTCAGCCAACATTTGCCACATTCGTTCACGATATAAATGTTTTATTTATCCTGGTCCCGGGATGGTCTGAAATAATAGATATGATTTAAGCCTAAAACTAGAAATGAACAATTTTACATTAAAACAATAAAATTTAAACAGTATGTTAACTATAACTCTATACTGTATCAGACAGTACATGAATAACTGAGTAAATAGATACATGCCTATTGGCTTTAACTATATATTAGGTACTTTATATATAAGCATAATCATTGCTATTAGACAAGTATGTATTTATATTGATATTTACTGGAAGGACGTAGGTGGTACCGGGGAAGACCGAGACTAACTTACCTAGACCAGATTGGTCAAGTACTAAAGGAAGGTGAGAGTGAAGAGAATTATGAATGTTGAGGAAGCGAGTGAAGTATCCAAAGATAGAGTTCCCTGGCACTCTGTTCTCTCTGCCTACCCTGCAAGGGATATGGCGTGATGATATGTATGTATGTGTGTTGATATTTACTTATTGTATTCTTGATAAAGTAAGCCGCCTCTTAAAAGTCAACATTGAGTATTTACGCCGGATCTTTCTCAGAGTCACCACGTTTTGATCCTGTGGTTGGAACTTATTAAATGTAATATAAGTAAATCAACTGCTCTCCCATTGTAAAAAAAAAACTTGTATCCAGTAGTGGGATGTAATAATTATGTCCACTAATATTAGGTAAAATAGAGGACCCAAATATAAACGAATATCATACTAACTCTTAGAAATCATGTTAAGCCGTCCTCACCTATCATGACACATATCTCTGACACATATAGATAATGTTGGTCATTATCCAAAATACGTAAATAGATATTTTAATTTTTAAATATTTTAATCCATTATATAATAACTACGGAATAAAATTACGATGACGACCATTTAAAATAATGATAATTATTTTAGGCGTACGTCATTAATTCTCTCATAGCCTGTTGGACCAGGAATTCCAAATAACTGTAAACCACTATCACTGGTTCCAAGGTCATAATATATTTTTCAAAGAGAATTGATATCTACAATACAAATGCGCTTAAAAGAAGAAGAATTTGATTATTGGCTATATCAAATTTGAAATTCAAATACATGCAACATTTTCCATTATATTTTGCTCAATCAACTTGGATGAGGGCCATTTTTAATACACAGAGATAAACCTTTAAAAAATATATACGTATAAAAATGTTAAACTACGCCTAAATAGCATGTATCACGTAGTAGTATTAGCTACTCTCATCGTAACAACTATTAATAATTCCCCTTACATAGAATACGGATTGTTGTGCGGTAAACCGCAATCTTATGCGCAAGAGAACTAGAACTTGCCTCGAGGTTAGCCGACCCTTTAACCACATATCTACTATGTACGTAATTTAAAATACGTTGTAACTACACATAATCCATAGTATCTTACGTAAAGTAACATATATATTGATACATCAAATAGTAGTTTCATGGTATTATTTTCTTCTTTCGGCCTACAGACATTTCTTAAAGAGCACCTAATTGCTGTATTAGCAGAGAAATTGATTATTATATGATTTTTTTATGGGACTAATCCCACCACACATTCCCACCACTGTAACTCCTGTAAGCTAGGATCCACAATGGTCTCCGTATAAGATACCGAGGTTTGACCCTCGGGAAGTCCCGGGAAACGTTTTTAATTGTCTTGGAACCCGCAACAAAATAAATTAGCAAAGAAAAAACAGAAGTAGAAAAAATTCCACTTCCCGCCTATGTAAAACGGGCGACATATTATATGATTTGATGAAAAGATTTTAGATAAAATTTCAATTTGGAATGCATAGCATATGTAGCGTTTAAGATACTGACCTAACGTGCCAAGTGCCGTGGGACCGATTCCCACGTAGAAATTATTTTGTATGATCAACAAATTTTCTTAAATATTCTATCCTGAGTGTAATTTGTGTTTGTTAATTATTACTATGTTTGTAAAGTTTTGTGTTGCCCAAACACAAGACTTTTGCGAGTCTCGCAAGTCCACAACAAACACAAACTTTCACTATTAGCATAGCACAGAGTCAACTGTTTTGATAGAAATAAAAAATTCACATAGAAATAAAAAATCAAACTAAATTAATGAAATTCCATTTATCTAGTGGCACTAACTGTATAACTATCAATAATTAGGTACATACCACTTAACGGGATTGGATCTATAATGACACCCATTTATCATGAGTCTGTTTAAAATAACATCAAATTATTTCCGCATGTAGTAGGTAATAATATTTTTTTTTTAATAATAATATTAGGATTAGCAATTAGATAAGTAAATATATTAGGATTAGCAATATTAGGATTATTTTTAAATGCAGGGATTTGACTTTAATAATATTTGCTTGACTCACGTAAAAATATTAATATTTTCGTCCAATAGAAAATGTATGCATCGCCTGTCCACTTTTACAATCAAGAAATATGATGTATTATTTTTTTTAATTAAAAGCCTGCCTTTTTTAAAAGCTCTGCAGAAAGAAAATAAACCCTATATTACGTAAGATTTTTTTTCAAGCAATATTAATGGTACAAATTTTTTTCAGCAATATTGATGGTCGTATCGTATCTCAACCACATTGCCACGTAAGTAGAAATCTGGACAACCATATTTAATCAAGAAAACTCTTTGAATTTATTATTGGTGAATTTAAAAACAAAAATAGTTTAATTATTTCATTTTTAAATATATTTTCCTTTGCTATATCAAAAATATAAAAGTTTAAAAGCAGCTGAAACGATAATCCATGACATCGATAATTGAACTCGCATAAATAAACTTCCGATAATTTACCACTCGAATCCAGCTTTTTGAATGATCTTTGATGAATGGCTGTTAAAAGTTTGGCTAATAGCCGTTTGGATATAACATAGTATAATAGATGAGTTTTAGAAACAATATAAACTCTTTGAGTTATTAAATGATTGATTATAATGTATAAAACAAGTATCCTTTTGCAAATAGATAATAGTTTGCTATTAATTTAGTAATTTCTTCTTTTTTTTATTTCCTATCTTTTATTTGTCTTTACTTTATCGATTAGCGTAACTACGTTCAATGTTGGAAATTGACTTCCCTTTTTCTTTTCTTATTTTTGATTTTATTTTGGGCTATAGTACATTCAACCCCGCTCAATCGCCGTGCAGGTGGGCTATCGGCATTCGGTGTTTGTCATCGGTAAAATAGTCTTCCCTACGGAGAAGTAAACTTATACTCACCACGCTTGGCAGATGTTTTGATGGTTACAGGTGATAAGTTACCATACCAAGATAGTCTTACTGCCACACTATATTGACTGTCAAATATATATTTGATTAACTATTGTTCACGACTTCGACTACGGAGTATACCTTCGTAAAATAATGCTTCATTATTTGTGTTAATCATCATCATATCAATTGATATAAGTCCCATTCCTGGGCTCGTGCGTTGACTTGTGGCGTCACTGAACATATTGAGTACATTTGTTCTTGACGACAACCTATGCGGTTACCTGCCGTATTGTACCTCTCTATTACTTATTTTTTGGGTGGACCACGGTACCAATCTATCTATCTACGGTACCAATCTATCTATCTTCATGTCTTCAAGTAGAAATGAATAAACGAGACATAAAGATTTTCAAAGCAATTAGTTTACTAAACACGAAAACTAATCAACCACGAGTCCAACTAATAGTCAGCCTCTTCCAAATGAGGAAAATTAGTCTACGACACCTCGCTGACCAGATATGTTGGCATACTTTAGGTTTATGTTACCTGCTTATATCCCTTAATCGATATTCATCTCAGGTGGACCGATTGCATTCGTAACGACGACGTAAGAGAGCGAGTAGGTACGAAAGAGAGTATTAGTGTAAAGATGCGAAAGGGAATGCTCCGATGGTTCGGACATGTGAAAAGAATGCCGAACGTCTGGTTAAGAAGATATATAATGCGTAAGTGGAAGAATTTAGGTACCAGAGGAGACCGAGACTAACCTACCTAGACCAGATTGGTCAGGTACTGAAGGAAGGTGGAGTCAAGAGTCTCCGAAACCAGCGAGCATGTATGGAGAGAATTATGAATGTTGAGGAAGCGAGTGAAGTATGCAAGGATAGAGTTCTCTGGCATTCTGTTCTCTCTGCCTACCCGCAAGGGATATGGCGTGATAATATGTATGTATGTATGTCATCTCAGGTGGCGAAAATGTAGCCTAGAGCCCTATACTCTACCGTACTTTGACTCTCTGCCTATTGAGAGCTACTTAAACCGAAACTTTTTTTTTTTTTTTTTTACACACCACCCCGCACTAAGGAAATAATCCTTGTATTGCGGGGGACTTTACAAACGTGCAATTAACCCAGACAAATTACACCCAGACTCAGAACAACACTTTGTGGATCGCACAAAGTGTTGACCTGCGTGGGAATCGAACCCACGGCACTCGCACGGAAGGTCGGTATCTTAACCACTACGCCATCTGTGCAGTTTTCATTGGCAACACGCTCGACCCAGAAACAACAGTTTAAGAAAGTAAAATGATAGAACATGCCACTGAACTCTTGCAAGTTGTTAAAACTGTAATGAATAATAAAGTAATAATTGTTCCTACATTTCATCGGTCAAGGACTAAATTGTCAATCGATACGTATAATTCTTAATATTAACAATTATTATCATATTCGATAGTGTTTTGACTGGACCGCTATTGTTCTAGGGTGTTATTTAATATGCTTTTCGTTTTTTTTTCTTACATGAGATAATCATGACCTTTTTGTTTTTTTTACGTGACGTAATTGATGATTAATGATTTATGCTGGTATTAACAACTACTTTACCGTGTGATGACGGAGTAAGAATATAATTCACCACCCCCTATCTCACCTGTGGGTGATCGTCCGAGACGACTAAGGGATATAAAATGCATATAACATATATGCGAGAGAAGGAAGACTCGAAACAAAACCCTAAACCAACACGTCTGACCAGCGTGGTATAGTAGTTCAATTGCCTTCCCATTATGGTGGAGGCTCGAGCTCAATAGTGGGATGTGTATGAGTTGAGATAATGATGATTAACAATTATTGCGTATCGCGATCGTTGACTACGTGCTATACTAATGGATAGATAGAATAAGTGAGTCCGAGACATCATTTCCTAATCTATTTTTACACCATTGGATATTTTCCATGTGGTAACGGAGTAAGAATACAATTCATCATTCCTCTAAGTTGTGCATGTCTTAAAAGAAAACTAAATGATATTAAATATCAACATATATGTAGTGGATGAGGAAATTGAAATAAAAACCTATACCAATAAGAAATACCAGCTGTGTGGTAGCGCCTGCGAATACTACCAACCCTTACTTTGCTGGTGGATGTCGTAAAAGACGACTAATAACGACTTTATAACGACCTTTTTTTGCGGTGGACTATGGAAGCGTCTCGCCCTGCCAAATCGGTCCGGGGTGACGGAAGAGGCGCCGCGTGACCTCATAGACCCACCATGCAAAACTCCTCTCTTCGCCGTACGAGCGGGCCACCGGTTCCCGATCTTTGTCTTCGGTGGCCGCCTTATAACGACCTGGGCTAACTCTATCTGACGCCGTTTAGTCAACAATTACATTTCCAAGGAGGGTTGACGTCTGGCGGACGGCCGTTCATAAAACTATTGGCAATAACTTTTACAATATGCACTATGAAAGAAGAGTGCATATTGTATCGACCCCAGGTAATTGGGTTAAGAGTAGGAGAATGATAACCAATACGAAATACCCTATGACGAGCGTGATATAGTAGGCCAATTTCCCACCTATTGTGAAGAAGATTCGTGCCCAGAAGTTGGACATATATGAGCTGATATGATGATGTTTGGGCAAAAAAGTTGTGACATATTTTAAAAAGAGACTCGTATTTGTGAAACCGTTAAAGATATAAGAGAGATATCGTAAGTGGAAATAATCTACATATAACCATTGGATGTTTTTCCAATTGCTATATTACCTAAAGACGTGGTAAAACGTCTGAAATACGAGTAGTTAAACGAGAATTGTTATACACAGGGGTATCAATATAGCCTAATATATAAGGCGAGTACAATGACCCACTGTTTTCAGATACCTCAGGGCATTGCGAAAATTCAGACTATTATATAGCACTGTGAATGAATGCAGGCTCCATTGTACTTTAATGGCCAGCTAAATTGGATGCTAATACTCATAAATTGTGGAATTTACGGGTATTGTTATATTTATTGAGCAGCACTATTAATATAGACGTGTTGAATATCATTTCAACATTATATGTGTGTGTGTGTGTGTATTTTTGTGTTTTTGTGCGTGTATGGGTGTGTAAGTGTGTGCGTGTTTAGACAATTGGGTCGCGCGTCATCGTTTAATGCAATTCTAAAATGAAACGTTAGAGTATCGAATTGGAATAATGTTGTTCCTCCTATAGATTTCACGTGGTACGTCAACAGTGGTAAGACCACGTTCTTGACAGATTTTTGTCTACAAAACGCAACTGGCTGGGTCTAACTAACTGTCTACGGAAGCCCAACTAGCTGGATTTGGGGTTAATATTAGTAGGCAGCGGTCTAGCTAGCGTTGGTATTACAAAGGTCTATGGGTAGCGGTAACACTTACCATCAGGTGTGCTGCTTACTCATTTGCCACCATAAGCAATAAAAAATATTGTACGCCTCTATAAACTAGACGATACAGGCGAAAAAGTTGGTTTTTATGCGTGGAACCATACTCGTTTAAATTAGTAAGACGATCGGCACAGATTTCCAGTTGGTGTGGGTTCAAACACCACGTATAGCAATATTTTTTCGCTTTTAAAAGAAGTTTTTATAAACAAGGCTACGAGATAGAGAAGAGGAGTGGGCCTAACTGGCAATAAAGCGATGTTCGATTAGGTTCTCAGGCATTTCTTTTGTATATTTGGAAAATGTAATTACTATTTTTGAAATAAAAACTTCTTTGGTACGTTCAGCCCCTTTAGGATGAAGAAACAGCACGAAACTCCAGTGACTATCATTCCCAGCTACTTACCTATAAAATCTAATTACTATATTAATAATTATGTTGATAAAAAATATTAAAAACAAAATGTTTCTTGACAAATATTTGAAAAAAAAAATGTTTCTCATCTTTAAAAAATAATATTTACAAATTTGTGAAGCTAAGAAATTTCACTTCTAACATGCAGTGCTACGACTGAGAACAGAGCTTTCATTTTTATATCCCTCTACAAAAAGAAGCAACAAAAAATCTTCAAATAAACCTGCATGTGTAAATGATAACAAACAATTTTCATAACATTTATTTTAAAAGGCATCTTTTTTAGGCTTGCTATGGTCGGGACACATTTATGTGAACCTTCCGGGTCATCGGAACTACGAACCGATTCTACATCCTTCCGTATAACCATTTTTATTTTATCTCTACATTTTTTTTAATAGGCCACAGTTTTGGTACCATTTTAAATCATATACAGCATTTTTTGTGTCCCGAATGATTTTAACAGATATGAAATTTATATCAAGATACCCTACGCCCTAAAAAAAGCACCCTAACTTACAATAATCACTAATATATTATACAAACATTAATCCAGCGAAAAATACAGTATGTGAAAGCGTACTACGAAGACGATGTTTAGAAATTTAAAGATATTAAAAAGAAGAAAGAAAGAACATTTAAATCTTATCAACTTTGCTTTTACCCCAATTCCTTAGGGTCGAAGCAATTGATATTTCTTTAATAACATATATGAACAGTTTTATAAAATTTATAAACGTTACCAAATTGTACAAAATAAATACGATATCCTTGTAAGGATGGCTGTAGCTAACCTATTAAAACGTACTGTTATTTCGGTGTTCTTAACCTCGAAGTAATAACGTGAGAATGTAACACCGGCCGTCTAGACTGTCGCCTATCTAGAATTTCATTAACTTAACACTTTCAGCAATATGCATTTACACATTTAGATTAAACAAAGACAAATTGTGTTATATACATAAATTAATTTTAAAATAGGAAACTATAAAATTAAGACTCTACAAATCAAATCAAATCATTTAATACGCATAAGGGTACTTGCATATTGTCAATTTTACACATTTTTTTAAATTAATCTACCACCAGATTGGAAAGCGGACCCAAACTGAGAAGATCCGGCGAGAAACTCAGCGAGCTCGTCATTTTTTTTAATAATATGTTTTCTCACAATGATTGGATACATATTTATTCTATATTAGCTCCAGTGAGATGCCCTTCGAGTAAAGACTGATTTTTGAAAAGTTAAATACAAATAATAAACAAAATAAAAAAAATCAGAAATGGTTGGACCAGTACATTTGACACTATATATATATATATATATATATCCTTTTGTGATGACCGAGTAAGAATACAATTCGCCATCTCCTAGCTGGCGTGACCGCGCCCCGCCAAATCGGTCCGCGGCGATGGAAGAGGCGGCGCGCAACCCCATAGACCCACCCTGCAAACACCTCTCTTCGCCGTGCGAGCGGGCCAACGGTACCCAATCTTTAAGAAGATCGACGCCTGAGTAATGGCAATTTGCTGTTGCGCTTCGTTTGGTGAGCGAGATAGCCGGCAGCCTAACTGGGCTGGGTTTGGGGTTTGTATTGGTAGACAGCGGCCCCTAGCTGTACCCTTGGTATTATAAAGGTCCATGGGCGGCAGTGATACTTACCATCGGGTGTGCTGTATGCTCGATTGCCACCATAAGCAATAAAAAAAATATCAATGTCCCTCTTTTTGTAGAGGAGGCTCCAATTTTACAGTAGGATGTTTATGAATTGAGATGTTGATAATAATAATGATATTTATTTTTATCTCAATCAGTTTCGTTTGATATAATATTTGAATTTTATACGCATAGCTACGACAAACTATTCGCCTAAGGCGAGGAAGACTAAATCAACAGGCAGATTGCATACCCGCACATAACAGTTGGGAATACATTTTGCTTCAGGCGAGGAAGGGGGCTTTATTACTTATAATATAAATGGTAACAGTTGTTTCTATGATATATGAAATAATGATTTAATTACTTTAATATTTATTCTGATAATCCAATTATAAAATTTGTAACTTCATCATCTCAGCTCAGGTATGTCCTACTGTTGGACTCCAGCCTCCTCCACAATGAGAGGGAATTGACCTATTACACCACGCTGGTTAGATGTGTTCGTATAGGGTTTTGTTTCGAGATTTCCTTCTCTTGTATAGATGCTATATGTATTTTATATCCCTTAATCGTCTTCTACGATACCCACTGGTAAGATAGGGGTTGGTGAATTGTATTCATACTCCGTGACCACACAGAAAATTTGTAGTTTATTGAAAATATTTTTAAATTACAACTACGGCCTGTTCTGAGCACGATATCTGATCTGTGTAGAAATATAGTGATTATTTTTGTTTGTTTGTTAAAATGTTTTTTTTTTTCTTTCATGGGCATGTTGTTTCATGGGTATTTGTTAGCGGATAATAAATTATGATGCGATCTACTTAGTAGTAACGAATTACGTTTTTATTATATTATTTTCATATACATTTAAATTCAGTAGTAATAAATATACTAATTTAAACTTACTTAATGTACGTACGGAACGTGCTATAAAATCATATTATTTTACTTAATTAAAAAAATATTGCAAAATATAGAAACTAACAAAACAATATTTATAGCTAACTTAATTATATAATTAAAAAAACCTAGAGATATCTCAAAAATGTATAATCAAAAGCTGATCGCAAGACGCAACAAATTTGTAAGGAGCTAACAACACATCTGAGCTGCGAGGCATGTACCATGCATCTTGGAGAGTGTAACAGTGCTCGGAACTAATGACATTTTTGTTTATAATCTATTCAAAAGCCTGAGAAAAAAGTTTCATCGTTCTAGCTTCAAAAATGATAAATTTCCATACAAAGTTTCTTCCCCTATTTTAATTTTGCCGCTTTAAAGGAAAATATTTTACGAAGTCACTCAAACATTGTAAAAATATTACCTTATATGTAATCAACAGACTAAAATATGAGTTTTAAGCTTCTGGCTTTAAAAATAACGATAGTTCTATACAACCTGATCTTTTTAAACCTTTTTTTTTTTTTTTTGCTTTAAAATTAGCCTATGTCCTTTCTCAGGTTCTAGACTATCTGTATACCAAATATCATTTAAATTGGTTCATTAGTTTCGGCGTGAAAGCGCGACAGACAGACAGAGTTACTTTCGCATTTATAATATTAGTAAGGAAGTAAAGATTAACTGCCAGTATAGCTTCGCTTGCGTGGATTAAGTAGTAATTAAATATTATTATTTTGATTGTACACGCAAGTTATTGTGACATCAATAATAATGTCAACATTAATAATATTCCGTCGGGCCGACCACTGACGTCAAGTCACTCTGCTCCGGTGGTCGGCCCAACGACGAAGGCGACGTCACGGGTGGGTTACGGGTGTGCGCGCTTACGCCCCTCTGTCACCCCGGATGGAGTGGTGCGAGGAGTGCGCCGACCGTAGCCCACCCCCCAAAAAAAAAAAAAAAAAAAAAAAAAAAAAAAAAAAAAAAAAAAAAAAACATTAATAATATCCACAATAAATCAATCACAATCATAATGATCTAATGCGTATCACAATTACAGACACGGTTCCGCTGCTAAAAACTGTTTCTTTTTATTGCTTATGGTGGCAAACGAGTAGACAGCACGCCTGATAGTAAGTAACACAGTCGCCCATGGACCTCTACAATAGCAAGGGTATAGCTAGGCCGTTGTCTACCAATACAAATCCCATACCCACCCCAGTTGGGCCTCTTCGTTCCGGGTCTCTTGATCACCGAACGAAGCGCAACAGCACATTGCCATTGCTCAGGCATCGATCTTCTGCGACAGTGTGGTACTATCCTGTACGGGCCGGCCCGCGGCTGTCAACAGCGTGGTCCTATTATTATTAGACTTTTAGCGATAAATAAATTGTTTTACACGAGTTTCTTTAGAATCTAAGTGGTAGCACCTCATATTAGCACGTACCTAAAATCTCCTCAACTTCACAATAGCAATAAATAATAAAGAGGCTTATTGAAATTTTAATGGTAAATTAATAAAAATATAAATAAAGCATGATAGATTTGAGTAATTCTAGTTTTTTCTAGCAATCACCAAAATGGACGTGCATAAAATATGCACGAATCATCACAACATCACAGAGGACAGAAACATCTACAAATAGAAGGGTTTCACCAACAACAAGACCACCAGCGCCAAGAAGAAACCCTAAAAGACATGTTGTCGCTCAATATCTATGACACATTAATTGCGCTCTTCAAGCTTTATCCAATTGTAATAAAGCCACTTCAAGAACATTAATTTTATAAACAAACCACCATAACAATTAAATTAAATATAAAAAGAGCATGGACAAAAGGTCTGTGGAATAACATACTCATAATAAAAAAAAAAAAAAAAAAAAAATATGCACGTCCATTTTGGTGGATTGGTGATAGCAGTGTCATTATAAATCGTTCAGAATGATGGTGCAGCTTATTCCTGTCATTCCTTTTGCGATCTCTCAGTTAGATTTTATAATATTTTTTAGTTATTATAGGAATTAACTAAGTGAATGTATCGAGATTACGTACGTACTCGTATCTACACAGTACTTGGTTGAAGACCTTAGCTGTGGTCTAACTAATTATCTGCTACCTAATATGTCACATATTCAATTAACGGAGGTCATATTTATACATGTATTATTCGTTTTTATATTATTTTTAGTGGTACGACCACGCTGTTGACAGTTTTCTTTCTACAGCTGCGTGCCAGTCCGTCCCGGGTAGTAACACAATCGTGCAGAAGATCGACGTCTGAACAATAGCAATATGCTGTTGCACTTCGTTCAGTGAGCGAGAGAGCCGGCAACCTAACTGGATGGGTTTGTATTGGTAGGCAGCGGCCTAGTGATACCCTCGGTATTGCAAAGATCTATGGGTGGCAGTAACACTTACCATCAAGTGTGCTGCTTGCTCGTTTGCAACCAACCAATAAAAAATAAACAAATTCATATGAAGCTGCCTTGTCATCTTCTTCATATTTAAAATATTGTCAGCATTAATTACATAGGTAAATTACTTGGATGGTCAAATATTAGCTTATTGAGATCAATGAGTTCTGGAGGGGAGATTTCTTATGGAGGTTATGTAATAATATTTATTATTCTAGTTTTTGAAAGTATTAAATTAAAATTCTTTTATAAAGCGATTTATATAATGTAATGCAAAGAAAGCGCTAAAGCATCCTGAATTCGATATAATAGTAATTTACGTACGTTTTTGTATTTAAAAAATTTTCGTGGTCATCAAACCACTGAATTCATTGATGATAATTATTTTAAGCGAAATCATCAATTATAAATAAAAACTTGATAAACAAAGTCTTTGTAATCATAGTACAAAATTCATTAAAAAAAAATATTGGAAAAAAATTACATTACTTTTATTAATAACTAGCTTCTGCCCGCGACTTCGTCCGCGTGGATTGGTTACTTTGGGCTAACGTTAACTTCAACTCGCGAATTCGTTTACGTAAAAGGTGGAAATATTTTTAAATAATACATACGTTAAAGCTGTTTTAGGTACCTACATGACCCTTTTATTAGTAAGAGTAGAACATTTAACCTTAAGTAAAATAATAATAATAATAATAATCTTTATTGAAAACTAAATACATATGACAGTTGACATAGATGTCTTTGCCTCTTGAATTAGGTAATACCTGTGTTTCAAGAGACAGTTCCTTCCCGAAATACATAAATCTTGAACATCAAATTATTTTACAGTAACATACATTATAAATAATGAATATATATATCTTACGTAATAAAGACTAATGATAAAGAAATCTATAATAAATGAATGAGTGAGAATTAACGTGTTAGTGAGCGCGCTCACACGTTGTGTGTGTGTGTGTGCATGTGTATGTTGTGCGTTTGTTTGTGTGTGTGTGTGGTGTGCGTGTGTTTGTGTGTGTGTGTATGTTTGTGTGTGTGTGCGTGTGTGTATGTGTGTGTGCGTATGTGGTGTGAGTGTGTTTGTGATGTAGTGTGCGTGCATGTATGTGTTTCTTTTTTTTTTTTTGTGTGTATTTGTAGTTACGCGAAATAAGTATTTAAAAGTGATTTAAGTTTGACGTAATCCATATAATGCAATGTAGTACCATATAAAGTAATGCAAGTAAAAGTATTGGGTCATATCTATACTTTCTATAGATATATACAATGTATGTATATTATACATACACTTACGCCTATTTACGATTACACATACTTTTAATGTGTATGAAATCGCTGTGTGGTAGCGGCTATGAATACTACCAATCCTCACTTTGCTTGTGGATGTCGTAAAAGACGACTAAGAGCCTTATAACGACTTGGGCCAACTCCATCTGATGCCGTTTGGTCAACAATTACATTCCCAATTAGGGTTGACGTCTGGCATGCGGCCGGTCATAAAACTATTTCCAATAACTTTTATAATATGTACTATGAATGAAGAGTACTTATTGTATCGACCCCAAGTAATTGGGATAAGAGTAGGAATGATGATGATGATGACCTCTCGTGAACAAATCGCCAATTTGTTCCAGAAAAGGTCTTCCCCTTGTATTCGTACCATTCACGATTGCTTTATATGTTTGCTTCGTCAACCTCTGCCCACTCATTATTTCTGCCACTTCGTGTCCAACCCACCTCAGCATACCAGCGCTCTTTTAGAACATTATACCTAATTTTATCTTTCATACTTACATCACACACAGCTTACGAAGAGCTGTCAGCTCTACAGCATTTATTCTATTTTCATGTCTTCCCCGCCAAATCTAACTTTCACTGCCATACATGAGGGCAGGCACTAATACTTCCTATACTTATTATTATTATTTAGGATGTGTAAAGCCGACGGAAGGTCATGAGAAGAAAAGAAAACTAAAAATGTAGTGTGTGCAGAAGTACTTTGAAATAACATTAGTTTGAGTTTTTTTTTAATATAAGATTATAAAATCCAGTATTTTTATCGTAAATGCGCGCCCAGTACTTGATCATTATTTTGCAGTGATGTTATTTTTAAACTGCGACATTTCCTAAGATATTCATTGAAATCAAATAATGTAAAGAGCAATTTTGTTTTAAATTAAATACTTGTGATGAATAACTCATTTATTTGGATAAGGATTAATATTATGTTTATAAAAACACCTTCGAAAATATCACATTATTTTAAAACAAATTTGATTAGCATAAAAAAGGTTATAGTGAGCCAATCTTAAAAGATAGACATATGCTGTCGCGGACTTTTATTTAGAACTTTGAAAGGGGAACAATTATATAGTACATAATTTTTGCGCAACTTTAACCGTTTACGCAGCGGAAGCTCTCAAAAGGAAACATAAACCCGATTTTTACACATTCATCATTGTTGCTCTGCTCCTATTGGTCGCAGGGTAATGTTATATAGCCTAAAGCCTTGCTCTATAAATGGACTATCCAACAAAAAAAGAATTTTTCAAATCGGACCAGTAGTTCCTGAGATTAGCGCGTTTAAACAAACAAACAAACAAACAAACAAACAAACTCTTCCGCTTTATAATATTAGTATAGATTACTGCCTTTTGTCACATAGATAGCATTAAATCAAAATAACTAGAAGTCCGTTATACATCATTCCCAACGCTGAAGCTCGGTAGTAATTAACAAAATAAATTCCCGCAATAGCGCTACCTCGTTGATTAATACCCTTTAATATCTCCACTGTCTCTCACAGAATTATCTTTATTATTCGCAAAAATATTTTACCCTGTTACATTAAAATGATTGAAAAGAGGAATTCATACTTCCAGCCTCGGGTTTATTAAAATTACGTTTAAAATGACTATGGTGTGGTTTATAATAATGAAATTTGCAAAAGATTAACTTGTATTAATATATTGCTGTGTGGAGGCGGCTACGAATAATACCAATACTTACATTTTCCTTGTTGTGTGGTAGCGGCTACGAATACTACCAACCCTTACTTTGCTCGTGGATGTCGTAAAAGACGACTAAGAGCCTTATAACTACCTGGGTTAACTCCATCTGATGCCGTTGAGTCAACAATTACATTCCCAAGGAGGGTTGACGCCCGGCAGTCTGCCGGTCATAAAACTATTGCCAATAACTTTTACAATATGTACTATGAAAGAAGAGTACATATTGTATCGACCCCAAGTAATCGGTATAAGAGTAGGAGAATAATTACTTACATTTTCCTTGTGCTGACGGAGTAAGAATACAATTCTCCACTGCCTATCTTACTCATGGATCATAAGAAACGACTTAAAGATATAAAACCCGTATAACAACTATACAAAAGAAAATAAACTCGAAACAAAACCCTATACCAACACGTATGATTAGCGTGATATAGTAAGTCGATTTCTCTCTCATTACAGAAAAGGCTCGAACTTAACAGTAGGACATATATAAATTGAGATGATGATGTAGAGGATGGTAATACACGTGGGTGATAAATGACTAAGAGTTTTACTTCGATTTGAGTCAACTCTGTTTGATGGCGTCTGTTCAATAATTATGTTCCTGTGAAAGTTGATGCCAGGCAAGCGGCTGGTCATTAAACTGCCAAAACTTTTGCAATATATGAGGTAAAAGAATTAATATTGAAGAGGAGTTCATATTTCATCGCTCTCAAGTAAGGAATAAGATCAGGATAATGATTATGAACTTATACTAATATTTAGGAAAGTTTAAATTTAATGGTGGTGAGGTAAGGGAATAATTCTACTTTTTTCTTATTACTTATAGTGGCAACTAAGCAAGCAGCACACCTGATGGTAAGAGTCACTGATGCCCATGGACCTTTGCTACGCCAAGGGCCGCTGCCTACCATTATAATCCCCAATCCATCCAGTTGGCTTCCGGCTCTCTCGCTTACCGAACGAAGCGCAATAGCTCATTGCCATTACTCAGACATCGATCTTCTGCGAGAGTGTGGTACTACCCCGGATGGACCAGCCCGCAGTTGTAGACAGAGAACTGTCAACAGTGTAGTCCTATCACTATTAAAATTCCACTTTTGTCAACCGACTATAATCTATATATACATCTAGTCATTATTAGATTCTTTTTTGATGGCAAATATGAAAACCTATGACGAATTCTTAAGGCTTCGTTATTATAAGGAGAGGAGGCTGGTGCTCCTACCGAAGCCGGGACGGTCTCCAGAGTCGGCTTCGGCCTACAGGCCTATCGTGCTGTTTGACAATGCGGGCAAGCTATTGAAGAGGGTGCTGGTTGCCCGCATCGAACGGCACCTCGTCGGCACGGGGCCCGATCTGTCGGACGCCCAGTTTCGTTTCAGGAGGGGTCGCTCGACAATCGCGGCTCTGCTGCGCCGGCTGGTGTGGGCCGTGGCGACTGAGGCCGTCGCCGGCGGAGGAGTGCTGTTGGTGGTGTTCCTGGACATCGCCAACGCATTCAATATTCTGCCATTTAGCTGCATCAGGGAGGCGCTCCGATACCACGGAGTGCCAGTTTAACTGAGGCGGCTAGAGACAGACTATCTGGAGGGGCGCAGCGTCCTCTACACCAACCGAGTAGGGGACGTTGTGCGAACGCCCATGACGTGCGGTGTCCCACAGGGGTCGGACCCACCCTGTGGAACATCGGCTACGACTGGGCGTTTAGAGGGAGCCCCCCACCCGGAATGGGCGTGATCTGTTACGCCGACGACACGCTCGTCACAGCCCGCGGTGGGACGCTGGAGGAGGCGGCAAGCCTGGCGACTCTCGGCACCGAAGAGATCGTCAGGCAGATCGAGGCGCTGTGGTTGAGGGTGGCCCTGGACAAGACGGAGGCCCTCTTGTTCCCTGGGCCCCGCATGGGCCCTCCCATCCTCCCATCGGCGTTTTGATCACCGTCAATTCAGTTGACATCAGTATCCGGGCCCATATGAGGTATTTGGGCCTGGTGCTCGACGGGCATTGGTGGTTGCCGGAGCATTTCCGCAGGCTCGCTCCGCGGCTCGTCGGCGCGGCGTCCGCCCTTTCATGGCTTATGCCAAATGTGGGCGGACCGAGCGTTATATGCCGACAGCTGTACGGATTCCGCGGCAAACCCGCCGATATCACCTCTTGATTTTGATAGCCCACTTAGCATTTTTATTTTTTTCAAATATTTTTACTCTCATTCCACCCCATTTACAATCCAGAAAATCCTTTGTGTTCAACCGGCCTGATTCATTTGAGATTAGCTGACAGATTCACAATCCAACCACTGATAGTTTCCACTTAACACATTGTTAATTAAAACGTGAAAATATAAAAGATATACATTGTTATTCTAGATTATCACAAACATTAATTGGCCTATACACTAAATAATTTTCGTATAAAAGCTGCCTAAAATTGATTGAATCTAGTTATACTGCTGTCTGACATTAATGAAATATTCAGCCATATACAGAATAAACTCGATTAGGTTTCATAATATTATTTTATATTACTAATCATATAATTCTCTATTATTCCTCTATTTTCGTAAAGAATTACATCTTATATACGATTGCTTATATACCATTGCCTATAAGCTTCATTTTGATTGATTAGACAATTCGCTTACTGTAAGCTGTTTTTATTTTTTCTTCTCTTTATATTGCGACTCTCGTTTCTTTAATCGTTTAGATATTCAGTTATATATTTTATTAACAGTCATTTGGAAATTTTAATATATTATTCCTTTTGGTGACCAGATAAGAATCTAATTTTAATACTGGTAGGGTCACATTCATCATGCCACCGAAGTTAAAATCGAGTACCGGTGGTCCGCTCGCACGGCGAAGAGAAAAGGTTTTACGGTGGGTCTATGGGGTCACGCGCCGCCTTTCCGTCACCCCGGACCGATTCGGCGGGGCGAGACGCACCCATAGCCCACCAATAAAAAAAAAAAAAAAAAAAAAAAAAGGGTCACATTCATCATCATCATCATCACAGCCCATATATGTCCCACTGTTGGGCTCGGGCCTCCTCCGTAATGGGAGGGAATTTAACCTACTATACCACGCTGGTCAGATGTGTTGGTATAGGGTTTTCTTTCGAGTTTTCCTTCTCTTACACAGGTGTTATATGCATTTTATACCCCTTACTCGTCTCTTACGATCACCCACGGGCAAGATAGGGGGTGGTGAATTGTATTCTTACTCCGTCACCACACGGATAAGGGCCACATTGTTGACAGTTTTCTGTCTACAGTCGTGGGTCAGTCCACTCTCTCAGTACCCCACCCTCGCAGAAAATCGACGTTTGTTCATGTCATAAAACTATTGTCAATAACTTTTGCAATATGTACGATGGCAAAGAAGTACATATTGCGTCGACCCCAAGTAATTGGGATAAGACAAGGATGATGATGATGTTGATGAGTGTTAATGTAAGACTGCCAAGGCACGTGCATGTGAAAACGGTCCCATGACTTCGCCATAACCGTGAAGAAGGAATAGCGTGTGGTTTTTAGCAGGTAGTGGCGCTACAATTACCGCCGAGCCCGGCATATCCCATCTCTCTCCTAAGAGGTGGGCATGCGTAAAGGCATTTTCCCACGCAAAAAAAAAAAAAAAAAAAGACTGCCAAGGCACAATTGTTGTATATTTAATAGTAATAAAACTAAAACTTACCAATGTGTAGAGCGCACTTGCATATGCAGCATGTTTCACATGTAACGTTCGACAGCATGACAGAGTAGTATCATGCTCGTGGGCGCTCCACGCTTTCATCTGTATAAAAAAAAAACATTTCTTTTACACTACTGTATAACAATGCGAAAGGGAATGCTCCGATGGTTCGAACATGTGGAAAGAATGCCGAACGAACGCCTGGTTAAGAAGATATATAATGCGAAAGTGGAAGGATGTAGGTACCGAGGGAGACCGAGACTAACCTACCTAGACCAGATCAGTCAGGTACTGAAGGAAGGTGGAGTCATGAGTCTCCGAAACCGGCGAGCGTGTATGAAGAGAATTATGAATGTTGAGGAAGCGAGTGAAGTATGCAGAGATAGAGTTCTCTGGCACTCTGTTCTCTCTGCCTACCCTGCAAGGGATATGGCGTGATGATATGTATGTATGTATGTATGTACTGTATAATAAAATAGAATATTACAAATTTGATGTTCCCTGCCCGCTTCCCTACTTTCCAAATAAGTAATCACCAACATATCATATATCGAAACCTTTTCCAAAATATGCTGCAACTTATAATAGGTATATTTATTATTCTGATCAGTAAACCGGCTCTCCATTTATTAGTATAGATATTAAAAATATTATTTATGTCTTTAAGTTTAGTTATATTTATATATCTTGTAAAGAATAAAATCATGACTACGTTCAAAAATTTGTTTTTGTATGGTCACAGAATAAAAACGCAATTCACAACAACCTGGGTGGCTTAAAAAAAACTGCTAGAGGATTTGATATACATAATATCTAAATAAGAGATGGAAAATTTGAAATAAAAGCTCTATATCATGTGATCAGTGTGACGGAAAAGTTAAAGAGTGAACGGCTGACATGGTAAGGACATGTGATGAGGCGGGATGAACGTACCTAATGTTGTGAGTAAAGTTTTAAGTATGAATGTTGAAGGTTTTAGGAGTAAAGAAAAGATGCATTGACTGCATGAGGCCTGACATGGCTAGTCTGGGAATGAATGCAGAGATGACGTCTGATAGGATTGTATGAAAGAAGATGACATATTGCGTCGACCCCAAGTAATTGGAATACGAGTATCAGTATTTATCGTGATTAGAGTACGACAGCCTAAATAAACAAACAAAACCACTTTAGAGTTACAATTGAAATTAATATTATAAAGGGGAATCCGAGTTCATTTTATTCGACACGCTTTCATTTCTTAAGTAATCAAGCGTTTATATTAAAATTTTGTACACGTTATTAATTTAAAAATTGGAAACCTAAATTTTATTCAAAAACATGTACTGTTTTCAAGAAATAGAAATAAAAAAAATGATTAAAAAAAATCAAAAAACCCGACAGCGTAAAAAGTCATCAAAACTACGTACATAATAAAAAAACTGAAAGGAAAAAAACAAGCACTTAGATGTCCGGTGGTTTAGAATTCATTGAAAAATTGGATTTGCCGAATAAAGGATCCCGACTGAACCAGTTGTCATGTTCTATTATTAAAATATATTTCATTTTCTGCAATAGTATTTATTCAATAATATATTATGGAATGCTAGACCACCGGACATCTAAGTGCTTGTTTTTTTCTTTTAGTTTTTTTATTATGTACGTAGTTTTGGTGACTTTTTACGCAGTCGGGTTTTTTGATTTCTTTAATATTTTTTTTTATTTTACACTTTTTAGTTATAAATACCTAGGTAGCTATAGTTATCTTATTTATTAATAAGTAGGCAAGTACCTAACTATATATAGTTTTTCGACTGAAGTTGAGTACTAAATCGTTAGAAATTGGAGATGGGCGACCGTGTCAGACATTAGATACTTTAGGTAGCTAGTACCTATGCTATATTGGACAATATACCTACTAGATACTTCAGTATATCTCCATCCACATCCAGTTATATGAATTTTTCGTCTTTTCATCGTAAATTTCTACTGTCTAAAAAACCTATATGTGAGAAAGGTTGTTACGAAACTTTAAATCAATATAGATCCTAAACGGCCAGTCAAATCGAAAAATGTTGAGAGAAAACTAAAAATGATTTTCAAATACCTATTTAACGATACCCCACTCGATATAGTTTGTTGACTTTATTTTTTTTAATTTTCACAATATGGCGTCCAGTAGTCGCCATATTGAATTTTCAATAACTTTAGTGACACTCGCCGGATTGAGAGGAATCGATTGACGTGCGAATCGTAAAAATCGGCCCAGGCGTTTGGTATATATAGTGCTTCAAAGGAACATACAAACAAACATACATACATACATAGACTGTTAAACACAATACCACTCCTTTGCAGTCGGGTAATAAACCTCTTCATGATTTCCATTCTGCATAACCCATAATAGCGTAAGTAATTTGCAACAATTTATATGAATTACAGAAATATAAAAAGAAATCTTTTTTATTTAGGAATAAAATTTGATGTCTCGAAAAGTGTCGCATTTGAAGGTGCGGCCGAATGATACAAAATAATATAAAATATACTATAAGACATTACTCTATAATCTTATATTCCACATTCTTAAAAGCAACACATTTTTCCAACAGAAGATAAAAAAATATCGCGGTAAACTAAATACGTTATCGAATAAAATATTAATATTATATTTTACGCGAATGACAGTTATTTTCATTTATCACATAGTTCCGGAGCGTGATGAGGTATGATGGTATTTTTAATCATACGAGCCTTGGAATATCTGATGGAAGTTCGTATAATAACCAGGTGCTTTAATGATAAGAATCAATAATGTAGATATTCCACGCACGGTTTCTGTCTCTAATTTAATACGCCAGAATTTATTACTTTTACCGTTTACTTTACTACAAAAAGTATTATGTGCCAGTATGTAGGCGTATTAGCTTCGCTGGGTGATGTTTATTTTCCCTTTCAGTCAACTTACATAGATCATTTTGATAAGACCAGTTTTAAAATATGCTTAAATTTGCAACAATACTTATAGGTCTTGATAAAAAATGTTTTTTTTTTGTTTTTTTTAGTAGTAAGATATGTTATCAAAAAAGTTGTCTATGTGAAAGTAAAAAAGAAAATTTATACAAAATTAAATCCAAATCGTCAGAACCATTTTCACTATACATGTTCCACTACTCGACTTAAGGCTCCCCCATAATGGGAGAGAAACTTATCTACTGATTAGTTTCAGCTTTTGATAATGTGGAATGTATGATTATAGAGTAATCTTTGATATAGTAATACCACGCAGATCAGATAGTTTAGTGTAGAAGTTGATTTCGAGTTTTTCTTGTTTTGTATAGATGCAATATTCATATAAATGCCTTTTTTTTGTGGGATGGGTTACGGTTGTCGCCCTCCACTCACCACTCCGTCCGGGGCGACAGAGGGGCGTAAGCACGCACACCCGTAACCTACCCGTGAACCTCGCCGTCGTCGTTGGACCGGCCACCGGAGCAGCGTGAACTTGTCGTCAGTGGCCGGCCCGACGGAATACCCCCTGAGGGGTACCCTCTTCTTGAGCGACATCCCCTCCCTCAGGGAGGACTTCGGTTTTTTCCTCGCGGTCAGCCTCTCAGCGGGTGACGGATTAATTCCCCGGTCCAGTCACCCGCGGCCTCGGCTAGGGCGGCATCAGGCGCAGGTAATCGCGCCTACGCCGCCCCAGTCGCCGGCGACGGCTCGCTTCGTCGAGGAGACCCTCCTTGCGCACGTGCTCCACCGCCTCCTTCTGCGAGACTACTACCCACAGAACAATATACTCAGAGAGAACGACAACTTCATACTTTAGAATTGCTTACACGGTGCACACTAGCGCTCCAGTTTAATCCATTGAAAACATTCGTAGAGCGGGATATCTAAAAATGTAATTATATTTTTAAATATCCCGCTCATTACAAAACAGCTGAATATCAGCTATCGGATTTCCGAATACTGTTTCTGCACAATACAATTGAGGTATATACCTATATTTGAATATATAAATATTGTGCAAAAACAACAAACGAAAATACTTTGTAAAGGGATTTACAATAGTTAAATAAAACAAGATGTCAGACATTCTCTGTACGATATTTACTTGAAGTCATACCACAATTTTACACACTTTACAGTTTACTTTCCAGCCTTTGTAGAAAATAACAAAAAGTGTCAGTATTTCACAAATATAATGAGTCTCTATCTCTTAACACCTTAATAGATAACACAAAAGCGTCAAAATTTCATAATAGAGTTTTTATCTCATAAGTTGCTGTAACACAACACTAAAAGCGTCAATTTCGTCACTGATGATTGAAAACACTGTAAAATCACAATTATCTTACCAAACTAACGTTTAAAAACAAGTAATAGATATTAAAATAGAAATAACGCCGAACGCAAATCCAAACAGTCTTATCAAATACACAGAGTAAGAAATAATATGGTCAAATCATAGAGTAACATAATGGGTTAAATTGTCAAAATTTATTGTATTTCTTATGTCTCATTCTTTAATAGAGCACCATCTCTTTTGTACCAATAAATCCAGTGTAGGCATACTCTGCTTTGAAAGCTGACTCTCTGTGCTACTGCCTCCCAGAAGGCTGATTCATATTAAATACCTAAAGATATTTACAACACCCAAGGCATATTTAGTTGCATTCTTATGGCATCACCGTCGTGATTTTATGCTTTTCAAAATTAATAATCATTGCCAAAGAAACGTATTCATTTACGACACTCCCGAGTAAATAGGTGATGACAAAAGTTATTCTTATTCTGTCACCTCACGATAAGTATTATATGTGTAATAATTTATAACTTATATGAAAGCTATTAGACTATTTAAACTATTGATTGTGTACAAATAAATAGAATTAAATATGTTTACGTATTATATCACTTTTGTATTTAATACTGGGGGTTTATGTTGGTGATAAGAGAGTGAACGACGCAGGTAGGCTCATAGCGGATGTATGCATGGAGAGAAACCTTATTGTGTCGAACACATTTTTCCAACATAAGGACATCCATATGTATACATGGAGAAGGAATGAACAGAAAAGTATAATAGATTTAATTTTGGTAGACAGTCGCCTCCAAAGCAAAATATTCGACGCAAGAGCCTACAGGGGCCCCACAGTCGATACGGACCACTATCTCGTTATTGCGAGATTTAGTGTTCTGTTCAGAAAGTGGAGGCACTGGCGAGAGCGTGTCCACTTCGGAGGGCTTGAAAGAATAAAGGTTGAAAGGTTGCAAGAAGAGTGTGTAAGAGAAAAGTATGCAGAGGGTGTCCGAAAACGGCTGACGATGGCAAGCCAGCCGCAATCGGACATTGAAGAATGCTGGAGAGTATTGAAGGAGAGTATGGTAGATACAGCGAAAGAAGTATGTGGAAGTACAAAGAAGCATAGAAAAACAAATGGTGATGCATGGTGGGATGCGGAAGTGGCAGCTTCCGTAGAGCAAAAGAAGAAAGCGTGGCTGGACTATGTCTCTTCTTTGAATCTGAATGACAGTATGACTGAACAGAAGAAAGAAATATATCGGCAATGTAAGAATGACACCAAGGTCTTAGTGAAAGAGAAATATGATAGAGCAAGTATGAGTGCAGAAGATAGGCCGACTAAAAACTTCGAGGGTAACATCAAACTCTTTTGGAGGGAGGTGAAGAAGTCTCGGGGTGGTTGGTCAGCCTTCAGAATGAAAAAAATAAGCTCTAAAGGTAAAGACATTCTTACACAAACACAAGACGTGTTAAGCCGATGAAGTGAATATTTTGGCGATATGTATGCGGATGCTACGGTTGGCGCCGATGTCGCATGTGGTCTAGTAGATCAACATTCGACAACGGCGTCCTCCGATGGCATCAGGATGGATGAAGTTGAATGGGCGATAAGAAGTTTGAAAAATGGTAAGGCAGCGGGCATTGATATGGTGTCTGCCGAGATGATCAAGCATGGTGGCTCCTGTGTCTGGGAGGCGTTCCTGTTGTTCCTCAATTTATGTTGGAGCTCGGGAATGGTTCCCGGGGACTGGAATAGCGCAGTCATCGTGCCTTTGTTTAACAACAAGGGTTCTCGTTATGACTGCGCAAATTACAGAGCCATAAGCTTGACCAGTTTGGCAGCAAAAGTGTATGGTAAAATTATTGAAAGGAGAATGAGGATGGTGTCCGATGGTTTACTGTGTGAGACACAAGGAGGTTTCAGGAGTGGAAGGGGATGCATGGATCAAGTGTTCTCTCTGTGCAACATTGTGGAGAAGCATCTGGCTCTAAGTCAGAGGGTTTTCTGCAGTTTTGTGGATCTGGAGAGAGCATTTGACACGGTTGTACGAAAGGAACTTTGGGACATTTTACCGGAGTATGGTATTAAGGGTAAACTGCTACAGGCTGTGCAGTACAGTTATATGGGCTGTAGAGCCTGTGTGCGGCTGGATGATGGAATGTCGCCTTGGTTTGACGTCAAAATCGGCGTTAAGCAGGGCTGCGTTCTGTCAGCCAGGATGTTTATCATATATCTGGATAAATGTCTCCAAAGGTTGAACGATATGAATGTGGGAGTCCAGATGGGCGACTCAGTAGTTACTACTCTGCTTTATGCAGATGATGCAGTCCTGCTGGCATAGTCAACGACTGACCTGCAGACCCTAGTCGACACAATGACAGAAGATTGTAAGAAAAGGGGTCTACGCGTGAATGTGAGCAAAACCAAAATAATGGTCTTTGAAAGAGATGAAGCCAGAACAGATGTAAGAGTAACAATAGGTAATGATGTACTAGAGCAAGTGGATGAATTTGTATATCTTGGATGGGGATTTAGCCAAGATGGAAGGTACACCACTGATATAGAGCGAAGAGTGAATGCGGGAAATAGAGTGAACGGAGCGTTGGGGCAACTTCTCGGCAGCCACCACCTCAGCCAAAAGGCACGTGTAGCAATACATAACGCAGTGCTTGTCCCAACATTACTGTATGGAAGCGAGAGTTGGGTATGCAGAAAAGAGTATGATAATAAAATTAATGCGGTCGAAATGCGATCTATGCGGAAAATCTGTCGAGTTAGGCTGACCAAACGCATTCGTAACGACGACGTAAGAGATCGAGTAGGTATGAAAGAGAGTATTGGTGTAAAGATGCGAAAGGGAATGCTCCGATGGTTCGGACATGTGGAAAGAATGCCGAACGAACGTTTGGTTAAGAAGATATACAATGCGAAAGTGGAAGGATGTAGGTACCGAGGGAGACCGTGACTAATCTACCTAGACCAGATCGGTCATGTACTGAAGGAAGGTGGAGTCAAGAGTCTCCGAAACGGGCGAGCGTGTATGAAGAGAATTATGAATGTTAAAGAAGCGAGTGAAGTATGCAGAGATAGAGTTCTCTGGCACTCTGTTCTCTCTGCCTACCCTGCAAGGGATATGGCGTGATGATATGTATGTATGTATGTATTTAATACTACTGTCTCAACGTTTCGAATATTTTTCAACACTTCTTCTTTATTTTATTTTCATTTTGTTGAAATCTATTGAACTAAGGGAATGAATCAAGTGTAATATGAATAGAAAGGGATAAGCGCTGACATAACTTCGAAAAAAGGACGTTGAAGCGAAAATTTGTGACCTCTTATGATTAGAACAATGAGAGAACAATGTTTTTGTTCAATGCTAGATCTTAATAATTTAAAATCTAAATTGTATCGTAGTATATATAATATGTAGGTAACTTCTAGGGAAAAGAAGGCAAACTTAAAATAAAACTCTTATTACCCGCCTGATTCATTTAGAAGAAGGCTGGAGCCAAACTTTGGCACATACGAGCTGTAATTATGAAATTATTATTAATATTACTATTCTTAGTATGAGATTTATTTATTATTAAATCTTTATTATGTATATATCTGTCCTCCAGCGACTGTAAAGCTGTAAAGTTTTTGAAACGTGGGGCATTTAAAAACCAGATACAAACGCGATAAAAGGCGTAAAAATTGGTACATATTATATCTGCTTTTTGTGATTCAAAATAATAATAATAATATATATATATATATATATATATATATATATATATATATATTAAAGAGATTAGTAGATATATATATTTTTTTAAATTAGATAATAATCGAATATAATTTAGAAAACAGAATCGTTTAAAGGAACAATTTTCTCTACCAATCGCGCCATTAATTCAATGAGCCGAGCTCCAAATAAGGATGACGGCACCAAGAACCAATTAAGAGATATTTTTACAGCCATGAATTGTCTTAGAATTTTAATTAACGTTGTATTGTTTGAACTTTAAGTGTCCCTCATCGATTGTTTAAATTAATATTGTTAATAAATTGTTATAACACCCATTAAAAGTAACACCAATAGAATCAGCCCAAATTTCTGGTTGGGTTTGGGGTTTTCATTAGTAACTAGCGGTCTAGCTATATCAACGGTTTTGCAAATGTCTATGGGCCGCAGTAACTTACCATCAGGTATGCTGCTTGCTTATTTGCCACCATCAGCATTAAAGAAATGTCTATAACATTTACTTTCCAAATCTTGTGTAATATAAATATTACACAATAAAAAATCTAAAAAATGATCAATTAATATAATAAATAAAATATTTATTTATTACGTATTAAGTGATATTTTTTTGGAGTGAAAACTTCTTTAGGTACAATTTGCATTTTAATTTGTAGGTACTGTATAAGACTAAGTCATAACGCATGTTCAAAGTAAGTTGGATCTGGCGACTAGGAGAGCCTTTTAGAATACAAATGACGATTAGTGAGAATAAAATTTACTAGAGTAATTTATACACAATATTATTTATATATTTTAAATAAAACTATTTTAAAAGATTTTACACATACATATATATATATATATATATACATACATATCACCACGCCATATCCCTTGTAGGTTAGGCAGAGAGAACAGAGTGCCAGAGAACTCTATCCTTGCATACTTCACTCGCTTCGTCAACATTCATAATTCTCTTCATACACGCTCGCCGGTTTCGGAGACTCTTGCCTCCACCTTCCTTCAGTACGTGACTAATCTGGTCTAGGTAGGTGAGTCTCGGTTTCCTCCGGTACCTACATCCTTCCTTCCTTTATGAAAGATTTTATCACGTTTTTATTTGATTTTTAATTAACCGACGTTTCTAACACTTTACAGCGTTAAAGATCACGGGTGGAAGATGAAACAGTGAAGTGTTCCAAACGTTGGGAAATTAAAAATCAAATAACACTATAGAGTCCATAGAATAGTTTTATTTCAAGTGTATAACAAACACATTTCTCGACTAAACATCAGAAGTATTAATAAATTTTGTAAAAAAAAAATCAATTTTTATTACACAAAATATCGTATAACATAAATTATATTTTTTTCGTATACTATAATATAACTTCGTGCTGATCCCGTTTTCATTTTTATTATGTATTTTAACATTCTCATTTTTTTGTCTCTTAATACAATATTTAAAGATATATTTTTTATAACTTCTCTTCTTTTCCCCTTATATATTTGTCTAGTTTTAAACACGATCCTGCATAAAATTTAGACAATTACCGTACAGTACGTTGGCTTAATGGATTAGCATTTTGTATATTTTTCGAATGTGGAGTCAAGAGTCTTCGGAACCGGCGAGCGTCTATGAAGAGAATTATGAATGTTGAGGAAGCGAGTGAAGTATGCAAGGGTAGAGTTCTCTGGCACTCTGTTCTCTCTGCCTACCCTGCAAGGGATATGGCGTGATGATATGTATGTACGTATGTATATTTTTCAATGTATGGTGATAGCTGCGATTAATATAAACTCTTACGTAGCTCGTGGATATCATAAAAGACAACTAAGAAACTTTACACCGACTTGAGCTAATTTAATTTAATGCCGTCTGCTCAAAAATTATATGCCCGAGGAGGGTTGATATCGAACTGATGGCCGGTTATAAACCTATTGTGCCTTTTGGCGTCTTTAAATATTGTCGATGGAAGAAGAATACACATTGCTTCAACCCGAATTATTGGAATAAGAGCAAGATGTCAGCATCTATCGGATGCAAATATACACATAAAATTTGATCCAAATCGATTTGGAACACTACTTTCCCAATTAGCGAGGGTTATGTCTAGTAATAAACTAAAGGAAAAAATTAAGGGATCAAAAAAGAAAATCCAAATTTTTGGGCAATTTTCAACAAGCAGTAACTTCGAGAGAAATGGTCGTATAGGAAATCAAAAAAAAGGAAATTGTAGCTCCAAGTGTCTAGTTTTTGGATTGGAAGTTTAAAATTTTGTAACCTCTGCGGTTTTTGAGAAATCGTAGAAAACCAGCATCAAAAAAAATGTCAAATGTTTTTTTGATTTTTTTTTCAGTCTACGGGCGTAGAAAAAAAATTTTCCACTTAAATACTATATCTATCAGATAACTTGTTTATTCAGCTTGAATTTGCTTTTTAAAAAGTTCGATACGATCATTTCTCGCTGAGATATCAAACTTTGAATGGAAAAGGATCTAATTGTCTTTAACCATCAATATCTCAGCAAGCAATGATCGCATAGAAAGTTAAATGTGGGTTTCAAGAACTTGAATGAATTTTCCTTAACGACTAGCCATTGCATGTCCGAAAAAAAATTTTTCTTTTTGTCACATTAATTTGAAAATGCAACAAAAAAGGGCTTTTGGTAGTTTTTTGGAAAATCAAGCGCTAGATCGAAAATATTGAGGAAACCACTAATGTTAAGTGTACCTTTTACAGTTCAATATGTCCACAAAAACCCTACAAAAAACCAAATTAATCCAGCCAGCCGGTTTTTTGTTTCAAACGACCGAAATTTTGAAAAAATTAAAGGATCACGCTTTTTGCTCTGAAAAGCTTATAATTTTTAAAAATGAGAAAATAATTGTTTTTCCGAGATTTTTCCACATTTTTGCTCAAAACTTTTTTTTCGGAAAAGCAATGGCTAGTCGTTAAGGAGAATTCATTCAAGTTCTTCGAACCCACCTTTAACTTTCTGTGCGATCATTGGTTGCTAAGATATTTGATGGTTAAAGACAATACGATCCTTTTCCATTCAAAGTTCGATATCTCAGCGAGAAATGATCATATCGAACTTTTTGAAAAAGCAAATTCAAGCTGAATAAACAAGTTATCTGATAGATATAGTAGTTAAGTTGGAAAAATTTTTCTACGCCCGTAGACCGAAAAAAAGAAACAAAAAATTTTCAGTTTTTTTTTTGTTGCTGGTTTTTCTACGATTACCCAAAAACCGCGGAGGTTACAAAATTTTAAACTTCCATTCCAAAAACTAGAGACTTGGAGCTGCAATTTCCTTTTTTTTTGATTTCCTTTACGACTATTTCTCTCGAAGTTATGACCTGTTAAAAATTGCCCAAAAAATAAGGATCTTTTTTTTGATCCCTTAATTTTTTCCAGTAGGTAGTATAATCACTACGCTTGGACTATCCAGGTTGGCATAAGCAGTTGGTATTATAAACTGTCCAAAAAACTGTTGCTGTCTAATTTTCTGATTTATACTTAGCTGATTTTTACGATTTCCACAGGTAGTAAAAGTTTGGGGCATAATGTATTCTTAGCCACACGAGTTAATCCTAATATTATCAAAGTAAATGTTAGTTAGTATATTATGCTTTCACGACTAAACCAGTAAACTGGTTTTAAAAATTTTTCACCAATGGAAAGCTACATTATTAGAGATTAACAGAGGCTGTATCCTTACCTCGTTTTTCAAACGGAAACGGAAACTACGGTTGTGAATCCCTGGGAATTCGACAGTACCTACACAATAAATTAGACCAGCAGACGCAGAGGTCAGGCGTCATTGGCAGGTTTTCTGTATGAATATTTATTTCACGGTTAATCTGCTGAGCCGTTTATGATGAAATTTAATATAGAGAAGTTCAAGCCTGTGGATATGGGTACATTTTTATCAAGCAAACATATGAGAGAAGCCGCGAGTGGAAGCAGGTTTAAAATAAATAATATATTTTCAAAGAAACTATTTTAAGGAGATAATCACGTTTATACATATATTTTAATTTTGTGATGTTTCGAGTACTTTTCAACTTTTATGGTAACGGAAGCATAATCTTCCAAAACGAAATAAAATGCAATAAAATGATTTCATTGCAAATATTCACGAATAAAAATATTCGTAAAAACATCAGAAATTATTAAATAACACGATGATATTACTCTATTATGATTCTAAATAGCAATAGAATTCTGAATATTAAAATACCTCCTTTATAATTTTCGCTTAATTACATTTTCGTAATTAAACATTTAAAGCCATATCTATCTACTACGTCGATGTCAATTAATTTGGAGAACAACTACTCTTCATTAAATACTATAAAGCCTTTAGCAAGTATAGCAAATCTTGACCTTGTGCATATCCATATACGCACACAATTGTATGACCAAAAGCTACGCCAATGATAGATAGTGCTTTTGTGACGTAATGTCGTCTTAATTATGATGAGAGTCGAAATTCATTTATTTATCTAATCTATTTATTTATCTTTAATTCTTGTATGGAATAGAAATATTCTATCATCCGTCCATCCATCAGCCCATAAACGTCCACTGTTGAATATAGGCCTGTCCACGAGAATGCCATTCAAAACGGTCCCGCACCACCTGCATCCAAATCAAATTTATTATGCATAAGCCCTATAAGAGTACTTACATATTGTCAATTTTACATATTTTTGTAAATTAATCTACCATCGGATCGGAAAGCTGCCACAAACTGAGAAGATCTGGGAAGAAACTCAGTGGGCTCGATTTTTTTTTTAATTTTATGTTTTCATCAACGGTTTTATGACCTTCGTAATGTCGTCAGTCCACCTAGCGTTTATCTATCATCATCATTATCATTAATTTCTATCATCATCATCATTTTACTGCTCTTATTTCAATTACTTGGAGTCGACGCAATATGTATTCCTCTTCCATTGTACCTACATATTGCAAAAATGATTGCCAATAGTTTTAAGATCGGCCACTTGCCTGACTTCAATTCTCCTTGGGAAAGTAATTTTTGACCAAACACCATCAGGTGGAGTTGGTCCAGGTCGAACTAAAGCTCTTAATCGTCGTATACGACCTCCACGAGCAAAACAAGCGTTGGCAGTATTCGTAACCGCTACCGCACAACGCTGCTAAATTTCAGAGGTGATAAATTGATCTAAGTTTCGTCCATAGAAGTGGTGGTGACGGAGTAAGAATACTATCCACCACCCCATAGCTTACCCGTGGGTGATCATACGAAACGACTAAGGGATATAAAATGCATATAACACCTATGCGAGAGAAGGAAAACTCGAAACAAAACACTATAGCAACACGTCTGAGTAGGTTAATTTCCCTCCCATTACGGAGGAGGCCCGCGCGCAACAGTGGGACATATATGGACTGTGATGATGTGATGATGATGATAAATAAAAAATATCTCTTTTAAAAATATCTTCTCCTATCATGGATGAAACGGCCGCACGGAGTCCTCTTTTTCCGGTTGGTGCAGGTCTTGTGGGCATGGATGCTTCGGCAAGTGCCTGTACACGATCGCAAGGATGGAGTTGAATCCGTCCTGCCAACAGTGCGGCAGTGACGAGGACACGGTGCAACATACGCTCGAGGTTTGTGCAACCTGGGCTCAACAGCGCTGTGGCCTCGGCGCTGTCATCGGTGCCAACCTGTCACTGCCGGCCGTCATGAAAGAAATGGTCGACAGCGATAGGAATTGGGATGCGGACGCCACCTACTGCAAGATCGTTATCTCGCAGAAGTAGGCGGTGGAACGAGTCCGGAAGGATATCCATCTCGGAGACTCGGGCTGCCACCGGTGCATTGAGCGGCGTAAGTAGGCAAATACCTGCATTTTATGCCGCCCTAGCTGAGGCAGCGTGTGAGCGGACCGGGGATTAGTCTGGTTGCCTCAAAGTGAGAACGACGCTTTGACGTCACGACTTATTGGTCGAGACGACAAGTCGTCCACTCGAAAGAATACCCGAGAGGTTAGACCGCTAGGTGGGCCACCGACGACAAATACCGGATTCCGGTAGCCCACTGGCACGGCGTCGTGAAATACGTTGTTGGGCGGGTCTACGGAGTCATGCGCCGCTTCTTCCGTCGCCCCGGATGGATTAACGGGGCGTGACCACACCGTAACCCACCGCCAGAAAAAAATCCGCCAAGTGCGAGTTATACTCGGGCGCGAAGAGTTCCGTACCATTATATATTAAAAAAATATATAAGGTAACTAAACATTTAAGGTTTTCGGAATTTTTCTTTTATTTGTGCTATAAAACATTGCTTCATGCTAAATTTCAAGATTCTAGGTTGACTGGAAGTACCTTGTAGGTTTTGATTCCCTTGCGAGTGTTGAAAATTTGCGGCATAAACGGCTGTATCTTTTGATTGCATTAGTCTAGAAGTTTGATTTTTTTACAGCTTTAAGGGACAACAGATATGAGTATTTGATATAAATATCAGCTTGATACCTCCACGCGTACCTAAGAAAACGAGTCTTGACACACAGACAGACAGACGGACAGACGGACGGACGGACGAACGAACAACAGAGTGATCCTATAAGGCTTCTGCTTTTTTTCCTTTTGAGGTACGGAACCTTAAAAACTAGGTTCCCATTCTAAGTGACGATTTGAGGCAAAACGACGTGTTGTGATCATACATTTGAGCAATCATTAAAGATCTTTCTTGTTTCTTTTCAATTATATTTATATACCAAAAGGATATACGGTATTCTACATCCTGGCCTGATTTATATTGAGCAGAGACGAAAAAAGATACACTCTATGAAAATAACTGTTAAAATTAATTTTAAAATATTTTACATTATTTTTATAATATTCTTAAAGTATATTAAAAGGATTTATTTATAAAGGATATCTCATTTCTAATTTCAATCTAACCAAATTTAAAATTCATTAAGAATTTCTTGACAACAAAGTAGTGTCTTATATTAAAAAAATAAAAAAGAAAGAGATAAAGAATGTTTTATTCAAGCTGACCTTTACTCAGCTTTTTTTAAGTACAAATTCATGTTTGGGCTTTAGAAATTTTGTATAATTCAAGATCACTTGGCCGCGAAGACGAGGAAAATAATAAGAAACAGACTAATTAGTTTTTATTTATGAGCTTGTAAAATATCAAGTGGCTGTTTTTTTTTTAATTAACCTGTTGCTATAAGTATGACTATTTGATGGACATAATATACTTTTATATATTTTTTGTAATTAAAATTTTAAGAATAATTATATATTTTTTTTGTAAATAATTATTCATTTTAAATAAATTCATGTTAAGCTACGAACATAACGTATATTGTTCTTTCAAATTGTTTTAGGCATTGAATTAATGTATTCTTGTATGTATTATTGTAAACTTGTTCTTTGAGTCCAGACACACCGCGCATATCCGTGTGGTGACGGAGTAAGAATACGATTCACCACCCCTATCTTACCCGTGGGTGATCGTACGAGAGGACTAAGGGATATAAAAAGCATATAACATCTATGCGAGAGAAGAAAACCTCGAAATAAAACCCTATACCAACACGTCTGACCAGCGTGGTATAGTAGGTCAATTACCCTCCCATTATGGAGGAGGCTCGAGCCCAACAGTGGGAGATTTATGAGCTGAGATGATGATGATGATGACACCGCGCATTCCGTCCAGGTTGACAAACTGGTTTCATGACTCTATAACCCATCACTTTAACTCCCCATCTCAATTGGACCAAGTACTACTACCGATTCCTTTACATCCGTGGCCGTCCCCGACGAGGTACGCTTTCGGGTATTGTTCGTTTCCATCGACGCCCCGGTAGCAAATAACTGTGCTTGCCAAGACGTTGCTCTCACGCAGCCAGCCTCTCTGAGGGCAGCAGACTAATCTCCGGTCTTTCCACTAGCAGGTTTTTAGGAGTTCAGACACATCACACATAGATTAATTACATACATACAAAGATCAAACTTCACTACTATTACTAATTATGCTTGCGGATTAAAAGTCATCTAATACAACTTAAATACAAACAAATAAAATCATAAATCCTTACTAATATTATAAATGCGAAAGTAACTCTGTCTGTCTGTCGCTCTTTCACGCCAAAACTACTGAACCGATCTAAATGAAATTTGGTACACAGATAGTCTAGAGCCTGATAAAGGACATAGGCTACTTTTTAATGCAAAAAAGGGTTGTAAAGGAAGATGAAAAGTTGTAAGCAAGTATCGTCATTTTTAAAGCCAGAAACTAGAAACTTATTTTTAGGCTATTGATTAGATATAAATAAATATGACATTGACATGTAAAAATTTACCTTTAAAATAAAAATAGGGCATGAAAAACTTTAAGAAATTAATCTTTTACGCGGGCGAAGCCGCAGGCAGAAGCTAGTAAGTTATAATGCAAAATATTTAAAAATATGATCATTAATATATCAATACAACTCAGAGCTATGTTAATTGTTAATAGTTTTTTAATATCTATATGTACACCATACCACTTTGGTGGTAATGGCAATATTTTTACGACTGACAAAAGTCAATACTCATATTCAAATCCTGTAGAGAAGAAAAACTTTTGTTGCGATTTAATTAATAACAATAGATACACTACAATAAATTAAGTCTAATAATTCCCGTTATAATTGCTTGATTCACGAATCCACCTTACCTTACCACCTACCGCTACCTACCATTAAACTTAGCTGTGTGGTAGCGGCGACGAATACTTACTTTGCTCGTGGATGTCGTAAAAGACGACTAAGAGCCTTATACTACTATTATTACGACCTGGGCCAACTCCATCTGATGCTGTTCTGCTGGTCAACAATTACATTCCCAAGGAGGTTTGATGTCTGGCAGGTAGCAGTTCATAAAACTATTGCCAATAACTTTTACAATATGTACTATGAAAGAGGAGTACATATTGTATCGACCCAAGTAATTGGGATAAGAGTAGGAGAATGATGAATTCCCATTATAATTTAACGATATTATAGTAACGTACTAATTCGTTCCTAATTAATAAAGAATAATTTAATGTTGACTAGCTGACTCTACGAACTTCGTTCCGCTTAACAGTCAATGAATGAGCCGATTAAGGATTTTAAAATTAATTCAAAATGATTAACCTCATTTTTTTATTATGATAATAAATAGAACATAAATTAAAAAAACGGCCAAGTGCGGATCGGACTCGCGCACAAAGGGTTCCGTACCATTATCTATAATAACGAAAAAAATCATATCTGTTGTGCATACAATACCATACCGGTACATACCATTACATACCATTCAAGTAGGCACCAGTACATACCATTCAAGGAGACACCCATGGTGCCTACTTGAATTTTTATTTTATTCTGTTTTTTTTAGTATTTCTATAGCGGCAATAGAAATACTAATAATGATAAATAATAATATATATACAATACCAACAATGATTGTCGATGGGCTAATAGAAATAAAATTCAAAGTATAATTAACTTTAGATGATTAAGAAGTCAATTCAATCTAGGTATTTTAATTTCATACTTATATGTAGGTATTACTAGCTTCTGCTCACGGCTATACGGTTCAGGCGTGAAAATTTATAAAACACCAATAAACTTACATTCGCATTTATAATATTGGTGAAGATACAAAATTATTTTTATTAAAAATCCTTCTTTATTTAATTCTAAATCATCATTCTCTTATTCTTATCCCAAATACTTGGGGTCGATACAATATGTACTCTTTTTTCATAGTACATATTGTAAAAGTTATTGGCAATAGTTTAATGACCGGCCGCCAGCCGGACGTCAACCCTCCTTGGGAATGTAATTGTTGACCAAACGGCATCACTTGGAGTTGGCCCAGGTCGTTAAAAGGCTCTTAGTCGTCTTTTACGACATCTAAGAGCAAAGTAAGGGTTGATAGTATTTGTACCCGCTATCACACAGGTAAAATTCTTCTTTACTTTACTCTAAATATAATATTAAAAAATATTTTAGGTGTTAATAAAAAAAAACATACGAGAAATTACACGTAAATATAGTTAATGTTACAACACCAGATATAAAGCACTCTTGTGACAGTTATAACAAAAAAAGGATAGAAAGGTAAACAGTATCAAGTTACACAATACATAAAAGCGGGTTTATCGCTAAATGCTATCTATTCCAGTCAACTAACGCGTACACATCGGGCGGATAATAATAATATTTTCTACTACAAGTACGAAATACAGATTATCAATAAAAACTGATGAATTCTAGAAGTAATGATATAATGATTAGAAGATATATCCTATAATTATTGTGTACATGTATTTTTTGTAATAGGTGAGTTTTTTTTTCTTTTTTTTTAATAATAAAGTTTTTTTCCACAGACTTTTGTCCGTGCCTTTTTTATGTTGTGTATTTTAATTATTATATTGAGGTTATATAATTCAAGGTTTCTTGAAGTGGCTTTAATGCAATTGGTGAGTTATTATGATTAAAAATGTTGCTCCTTATTTCCCGTATGGTTTGTGTGTCGATGGCAATCGTTTAAGGGAACCAATTTGTGAGTTGACGAGTTACCATATCTCAAACATAAAAACTAAATGGATTTTTAAGGAAACGACAGTTTTAAAATCAATAGATTTTCAGTAAACCGGTACACTAACCACTTAATTCCATAAATGGATTTAAGATATCATTAACACGCATTGATTTTACATGTTATGTTGGCAGTTTACGTGTGTAGACGTGGATTGTCATCGGTAGATAACCCATCCCATTTTTAGATTAAATTTCTCCAAAGGCCTCTGTTTATAGGATTTATGAAAGCTTATGACTAAAGACTTATGATAGCTTACCAAAGAACCTATAGATTAAAAATGTGGAGATACAATTAATAATAATAACTAAAAATATATTTTTCTCTTTCACAAAGGATCATGAATAAAAAAAATACAGCTACATTCAATATGTTTACAATACTTTAGAGCTTTTGTGGAACGTTGATGTTCGTGCTAAGGTAAACCTGTGTGACGGTTCACCAAGCTATCGCTTTATATGTATTACCTATACCACGTTGGTGAATATGTTGGTATATTATTATTATTTTTTTTATTGATATTATTTACTTACATCTCTTTTTTTCACACGGTCTGCATCAAGGTAAAACGTATTTATACTTCGTTGTATTAATATAGAAGATAAAAAAATATTAGCACTATAAAGAAATCAATAGTTTTGTATCTTATTTCAGTGGATGTATGACAGTATAGTATAAAGGATTTATTTTTAGGCAAATGCACTTCGTTATCTACGATTATCGCCATAATGAGTACGATAATACCTTCACTATTATCAACGTCATTTTAATATATTCTCTTTTTTTATATAAGTAGAGCTATTAGCTTTTGAACTCTATAGTTTTTCTCGCAATGTATATAATGTATAAGATTATTCTAGCGTTAAAGAGGTTTTATAAATTGGTGTAACCAAAATGTCAGGCTATTTGAAAATACTAACAACAAATATATCTCTGTCACAATGTTCATAATAGCTGCAATTGACTCCTTTGTCTTTTCTCTGATAATTGGATATTATTATTATTTTTTTTTTTTTTTTAAAAAGACACCACCCGGCACTAAGGAAATAAACCTTGTATTGCGGGGGACTTTACAAACATGCAATTAACGCAGACAAATTACACCCAGACTCAGAACAACACTTTGTGGATCACACAAAGTAATGTCCTGCGTGGGAATCGAACCCACGGCACTGGCACGGAAGGTCGGTATCTTAACCACTACGCCATCTGTGCAGTCAAATTATTAAAATAACTTTACAAATTATATAAAGTACTTGTATTATTTTTTTCCTATATCAATCCATTTAACTAACTTAGTTTAGTAGGTCAATTTCTCTTCTATTATGGAGAAGACTCATGCCAAGCAGAGGAACCGTATATGATTTGAGATAATGACGATAATTAAATTCTTAATATAATGATTTTTTTATGTTTACGCGAGTATTACACATTTGAAATACGACCATTTTTACGGATTCTATCGCGTTTGTATTTGAAATTCTTAATATTTTTTTATCACTACCAGAGCTAGAGATAATTAAAAACCATTAACCACCGAAATATCTTAAAGAATTAGAATTAGAATATCTTTCTTCGTAGAATCAAGATGTAGATAAATATTTTATAGGCGGACTAAAATAAAAGTATATCAAAAAAATATTTATTTCTGAAACAACAGCTCATTTCAAAACTAATAATTTATTACCTTATTTGATTGTGCGGTGATATATCTTCAAATGCTACAATATCACTGTATAACATGTTATAATTTACAAAATAATATTAAATTTTATTTATTTACTTTCTGTGAAATTATTTTCGTCATATATTTTATATGCGAGAAACGCGTGAAGTGACGTACACCATCCACCGATGCCGCGGTCATACTGGCACTTCGCTTCTACAGTTTTCCACTAACGCTGTGACTGATCTGTAGATATTATGTAGCAACATAAAGGTAGATCCCTAAAGAGCTTCCTTAACTTATATTTTCATTGTATTTTCACTTACCTTAGGCGGTGTTTTACTATTTACGACTTATGTTTTAAAAGAAAATGTTTTTATATAATTAAAAATTAATATTCGTACATTGATTTGCAAAGAAATTTTATATTAATTTCATATTCTTATTTGTTGATAGTTTAAGAATACAATATGTCACCATCTTTTACTTTGCTATAGGAATAGTAAAAACTGGCTGTTGAATAAAATTAGAGTGGAATATTCTACTAGATTTTTTTTCATAATACTAAGTGTGAAATCCAGCTCGCCTACCAAGCGTAGCAACTGTAGCCTCATAGATGTTTAACCCTAGAGTGGGCGCGTCTTTTTGCGAAACGTCAGTAGGCGCGTGGGGAGCATTTTGCCCCCCTTTTCTTTGACCATTTTAACTAGTAATACAGCAATTTAATCATTTTTTCTTTCAGGATTTACATGATATACCAATAAGTAATAATAAATCAACATATTTATTCAACTCCGTTCTAAAAACTTTAATTTACAAAAGACTTTAGGAAACTTAATATTTTAATTGACTTTTTTTCTCATATTCTACATAATACTCTATATAATACTTTAAAAATGGAAAAACATAACCAAATTATATATTTTCTAAGTGTACAGGATATGTTTTATCAAAACAGTCTTCACAGAGATATGTACAATGTTCATTGCACAGTAACTTTAGGCATCTGGAATACCCCTTTTTCGTGCGCCTGTTTTTCTTTGAGGGACATATGCTGCATTTGCACTCCTTTTTTGAAGAAGATGCTTGTTCAACTGGGACAAAGCGAGCAATTTGGTTCCTCAAAGGAATATTTAAAGTGTTTATAGAAGACCTTGTGGTCATATATTGCTTGACAAGTACCATGGCAATTTGTTTCAAATATTCTCGACGTAGCATCAAATGTTCAGTATTGGCTTTGTATATAATTTGACTGTTGATACCGGCAATATTCAACATTGAAAAAAAAAACAATCTCATTCATCTGCGAGTCATTCTCCCAACAGAATATTCTTCAATTGGTCAACAACGTCAACACCACCTTTAGTACTATTATAAAATGTTGTAATATCAGGTTTTGCAGCAGGCCCGCTGCTTTCATTGATTTTATCATCTTCATGCAAAGTTGATGTTGTTATTTGGTCGTAAAGGAGGGTGAATAAACCATTTAGTGGCATCTTTACCTTGGTACATCGGAACTCTAGTAGGTCGTCGTCGAGAAGCAGGAGCAACAGATAAAAGTTGAGATTGGGCTGACGTACTTGCCTGCGGAGACAAAACAGTATTCCTGACACAAACTAGCTGTGCTAGTGGTTCATCATCATCTCTGGACGTACGTGTTGGAGATTTATCACCACCTGGTTGTATTCTACGTTTACGACGATGAGATCGAGGCTGATAGCTTACTAAAGTCGCTAATGAACGGCTACTTATATCTGAACTGGATGTCCGTCGGCGTCTAATAGGTGCTATTTCGGAAGGCACAACAGTTGGCGAAGGTTCTTTATTGTTCGAAGCGTCGCTGTCTGCTGACTGTTCTGTTTCCGTGTTGTGCTCACTATGATGAGTAGATCTATCACTATCTGACACATTTTCATTTTCAAAACTCTGTGTACTATATGTATGTGCATCTTCAAAATCAGATGTTTCCTCTAGCCAAGACAAAATTTGAACTTCTATTTTAGCCATTCTTATTTATTATTATCAACGAATACTTTAAAATCCTAAAACAAACGTATATTTTTTTAGTTTGAATTATAAATGCACCATGAAATATAGTCTACAGTGTCGAGTTTGCAAAAATACATTGCACAATATTACTTACGTGAGTGGGCGTGCGGTGAGCAATTTGCCGCCTGGTGACTCCTGGTGGTAACAACCTTCTCCTCAAACGGTCCCCGGCGCACCGACGGCGTCCAGCCTTTCGGCATGTGTTGCTAATGAGAGTGGGGCCAGCTACTCAGAGGCGCAAGTCTAACAGGCAGTTATTTTAAAAATTATTAACGGTTTTTTAGCGCGGGTGGCAAAATGCTCATAGCGCACCCACTCTAGGGTTAAGGAGGCCTGTGTACAATAGTGGGTATCAAGGGTCGAATTGACGGAGAGAGATGTAGGCAGCGGCCTGGCTGTACCTTTGGTATTGCAAAGGTCTATGGGCGGCAATAACACTTACCATCCGGTGTGCTGCTTGTTCGTTTGCCATCATTAGCAATAAAAAAAAAAAAAGAGAATCAGTGAATATGATAGCCCATAACTCACATGAGTGGAAACTATAGACATATAGTATTCCTACTTCAACGTCACACAGAATGAACACATTTTTTTATTATATAAAAAAACGCTATGCTAAGTAACTATTTTTTATATTCTAGTGAAATTTACACATAAATAATAAACACAGATTATTCCCAGATTCAACATACCTTGTGGATCGCACAAAGTTTTGTCCTGTATGCAAATCGAACCCGCCATGCTTGACACGATAGCTCGGTCTTAATCACTATGCCATCTGTACAATGAATGTATAAACGAGGAGAAAATTAAACCTATTTTCTTTTACTTATAAAGTCCAATATATTTACTTTTCACTGTTAGCAATGAGTCTCGCATACAATGGAAATTAACTTACTATGTTGGCCAGATAGATTGGCGTTAATTTTATTTCTACGTAGATATTATTTTCGGCCTTCTCTTGCATTGGAATTATTTATTTACATCTATTTTATATATGTATTCTTACAGCTTTCTCATATAGAATTTAAAAACAGAAAAGAAAAGTAAATAGTAAGTGTTCTTCGTCGTCTTCTCAGTTTATATACGTTGTATATGAGTTCGGACCTCCTGTACAATCGAAAGGAACATATCCTACAATACCACGCTGGTCAGACAGATTGCCATAAGCTCTCAAATCAAGTTTTCCTTCTCTCACATATATGTTATCAGCAAATCATATCTCTTAGTACTCTTTTACAACATTCACGGGTAAGAAAGATCAAATCAAATCATTTATTACGCATAAACCCCATAAGGGCACTTACATATTGTCAATTTTATACATTTTTTTAAAATTAATCTACCACCGGATCCGAAAGCGGCCACAAAATGAGAAGATCCGGCAAGAAACTCAGCGGGCTCGTCATTTTTTTTAAATTATATGTTTTCTAACAATGATTGGATACAATTTCATTCTATATTAGCTCCAGTGAGTTGCACTTCGAGTAAACATTGATTTTTTTTAAAGTTAAATAAAAAATTAAAACAAAACAATAAAATAACAGAAATGGTTGGACCAGATTCCACGAGAGATTCCAAGAGATTCCAAGAGGATGATGAATCGTACTCTTACTCAGTAATCGGACATAATAACTGATATTAATAATCTCGTATAATGCATATTGCTATTGTTTTAGTTATAAATATGGATATGTATAATTCACAGAAGATCAATTAAAATTATTATTCCTGTTACCACAGCTGGCAAGGGTTGCTTGAGTAATCTTCATAAATTATTCATAATATTTAATAAACGACAAATGCGGCTTAAGTTAAACTCATTGAGTGCCGTTTACGGTTTAAAGTGCTTTTTGAATGTTAACTGTATTTAAAGACAAGTTTAAGGCAATATAATATTTATGATATTACATTCGCTGTGTGGTAGCGGCTACGAATACTACCACCCCTTAGTTTGCTCATGGATGTCGTAAAGACGACTAAGAGCCTTATAACGACCTGGGCCAACTCCATCTGATGCCGTTTGGTCAACAATTACATTCTCAAGGAGGATTGACGGTCATAAATCTATTGCCAATAACTATTACAATATCTACTATGAAAGAAGCTTACATATTGTATCGACCCCAAGTAATTGGGATAAGAGATGAGAAGATGATTTATAATTAATTGTATTAGTAATAAAATAAGAATAGATCGGTTAGGTCTTATTAACGCAAGGTCTTATTTCGACAATATCATAATATCATCACTCCAGTTGGAATCGAAAAAAACTGGTTGAGGTATCAATAGAAAATGGACTGTACCAAAAACTAGGTAGATTGAAGAAAAACGCACGAAACTATTGGATTAACATAGGTGGTGCAGCAACTTTTTTTTTATTAGAATTATTGTAGAAGGATCCATGGTCAATAGTGAAGATCTACGAACTAGTGGATGGAAGAATCCAAAGTACCGTATAGTAGCAACTATGATCGCCAATATGCCTGATCACCTCCTCAAAGGAGGTCTAAATGCAAGAGGCCTTTAGAATAGTGGTAGGACCACGATGTTAACACTTCTCTGTCTACAGCCGCGGGCCGGTCCGTCCGGGATAGTACCACAATCTCGCAAAAGACGGCTGAGTAACGGCAATGTGCTATTGCGCATCGTTCTTTGAGCGAGAGAGCCAGAAGAACAACTAGGTAGGTTTGGGGATTATAATGGTAGGCCACTGCCTAACATGCCAGGTCACTACCTAGCTATACCCTTAGCATAGGTCCAGGGGCAGCAGTGACACTTATCATCGAGTGTGCTGCTCGCACCTTTGCCGCCATTAGCAAAAAACATACGTCTACGTGGATATAATTAGCTTGAGTGTTATTAGTCAATAAACTCCTGCTATTTTTCCCTTAGTAATCGCTCAGCCTTTTATATGATTTGCAAAAGAAAGAGTGGTGACATATTTTTTTTATACGACAGTAAATAAATAATCCGTATATTGCGAAAAATTTTACAAACATATAATTTTATGGATACAAATTACACACAGAAGCAGAACAACAGTTTATAGTTCGCACAAATTTTGTCTTGCGTGGGAATCAAACTCATGACACTGGCACTGTATGTCGGTATCTGAACTACAATGCCATATATGCAATGAATTGTATTTTATATAATATATGCATTGTATTTATAATTGTATTTTTATATAATATATAGGTACAATGTATACTCTCATTATAAACCCATGCGGCTCTTTATCGCGATGATATTGCTTGACAACATGAATGGTATGCTTGACAACATTTGGCCTTCACGTGCTACAGTAGCGCATTAAAGAAATTTTAATTTGATTTATTTGAGCCTATTTGGTCTTTATACAAAATGTTTTTTTTTTTAAAAACAACGTCGCATATTGTAGAATTAATCTTTGTGTCACGGAAGAATTCGAATTAAAGGACAGGAATTAGGCTCGAAATCAAATTACTTACGGATTGTATACAGTGCGAGAATCAATACTACAAGTTACGATAATCGATGTAATAGTGGTAGAGTCCCACTGTTTTCAGTTTTCTGTCTACAGCAGCGGGATTATCCATCCAGGATAGTAAGTGCCACACTCTCGTAGAAAATCGAAGTCTAAACAGTAGCAATGTGGTGTTACGCTTCGTAGGGTGAGTGAGAGAGCCGGCACCCCATTTTTCTGGGTGGGTTTCGGATTCTCATTGATAGGCATCAGCCTAGCTGTACCGCTGGTATTGCAAAGTGAGCGGCAGTAAGATTTACTATAGGTTTCATTTTTTTATTGCTTATGGTGGCAAACGAGCAAGCTGATGTTGAGTGTTATTGCCACCCATGGACCTTTGCAATACTAAGAGTATAGCTAGGTCGCTGCCTACCAATACAAACCCCAAACACATCCAGTTGGACTGCCAGCTCACAGAGGTATACAGCTCGCTGGTTTGCGAACTTAAGCAATAAAAAATCACACTTGAGGGTCTTAATTATATCACTTTATCGTCCGTGCAATCGTATATTATATGCTAGCTCGATTTTTTTTAAGTTTTCACGTTTTATAAGTACTGTTAGTCACAAAAGGTTTTGAAAATAAAAATCATTAAAGGGTAAAATGTAGTCAACAAAACGTAATCTACCTGTTTTTTACTTAACGACTGTACAAAGCAGTGCCGGGCAGCTAGTCAGATATGTATATATTTTTTTAAATGCCTTTGTGAAACTGCTTTTAGCTTTGAATAAAATAAATTGTCTCACGTGTTTCTGCTATTTATTCGCAGTCGAGTGCGTTTTAATTTACCGTTTCAATACGCATTTGCAGTCAACTGCAAAAATTCAGAATTACTAAATTTAGTATTTACAGGTAAAAATGTACATTATTTTTCTAATAATACAGTTTAAATTACAAAATAGAAATATAATGTATTGAATCATTCATTTATAACTAATTCAAATTATCTTTCACAGGTTAATTTAAAGAGAACAATTTAATGAGAAAAATATAATAAGAGACATCATAGTATTAACGCTGTCCCGGAAGACGTCGTCCTGCCCGGAAAAGTTTTAAGCGATACGCTGACAGCAGTGCCACCTACCGGGTCCAATTGTGTTTTGAAATCATCCAGGGACGCATTGAAATATACATAGAAAATTTCATCCCAATCGGTCCAACCATTTGACATACCGACAAAGGCGCCCTCTACCGTGTCCAATTGTGAATCTAAACAATTGCCGAATCCCCTCGAACATAGACAAAAAATTTCAAGAAAATTTGTCCATCCGTTTAGAAGGAGTTCACTGTCAACACACGTACAGAAGAATTATATATGTATAAAGATGTGTAAAAATTTTATATTTTATTATATAATACATTTATAAAGAATGATTAATAATGTTTATGTTAGCATTATACATTTAAAATAAAACTAGTTTTACAGATTCTAACCCGTTTGTATTTGATTTTAATTCCCCGTCGTTTCGAACACTTTACACTTATCATTCGTCCAGATCAGTCCTCCCGTGACCATCGATCTGGGTCAACTCTATATGTTGACGTATAGTGAACAATTAGATTCCTAAGGAGCATTGACGTCAGGCAGACGATCGGTCATAACCATTGCCAATTTTTTTTGCAATATATTTAATGGAAATAGATTACATATTGCGGAAACTTCAATTAATTAGGCTAAAAGCAGCTAAATAACTTGCCCATTAATCTATTTCTATGAAAATTCATTGCTAAACATAGGCTTGCCAAGATATGCCACCGAAGACAAAGAACGGGTACCGGTGGCCCGCTCGCACGGAGAAGGGAGGAGATCTTGCAGGGTTGGTCTATGGGGATTCGCGCCGCCTCTTCCGTCGCCCCGGACCGATTTGGCGGGGCGCGACCACATCCATAGTCCACCGCAAGAAAAAAAAAGGGTTGCTAAGATGTAATCGCTAAACGCCATCACCTGCGAGTGACTAACGACGTTGGTCTTGTGAGTTCCTCAGAAGAGCGAAGAACCCTTGGTGTTCCGTTAACCAATTTTACATCGTGGCATTATACATTAAATTTCTAACCTATTTACAATAAAAGAAATGTTAACTCATAAAGAAACACTGTTGCCAATAACTTTTACAATATGTACTATGAAAGAACGAGTACCCCAAGTAATTTGGATAAGAGTAGGAGAATGATGAAAGAAACACTGTCAAATAACTTATCATCATCATTTTCTTGCTCTTATCTCAGTTGCTTGGGCTCCACGCAATATGTACTTGTAGGTATTGTTCAAGTTATTGGCAAATATTTTATTACCGATCGCCTGCTTGACGTCAATCCTCCTTGGGAATGTAATTATTAACTAAATAACATTGGCTGAGCGAATTGCTCAGGTCAATATAAAGCTCTTAATCCGCTCTTACGATATCTAAGAGTAAAGTAATGCTTGGTCGTAACTGTGAAATAACTTTAATAAAGAATTGAAAGCAAAAAAAAAATGTACTGCAATAAATTTGTCATGAAATAGAATTACATCTACGTGTAACCATTAATTAACGCACACCTACAATCGTTACAAAAACGCCAATCCATTAGTGCAAACGCTAAAACAGAGGATTAATTACGATCCCTATAAAGTTGATTGCGAACCTGCATTTAGTCCCTTTTCATCTAACATTACGTAAAGATATACAGCATTTTTATTCTATATTTTCAGAGAGTAATCATATTGATTTTTGTTGTTTATGTGAGTTTTATTTCATACTAGCTGACACCCATGACTTTGTCCGTATAATATTCTTGAACTGACCCTTCTAGTGACATATAAAGTGAGAAATGATGTTTAAAATTAAAATGAACATAATAACTTTTAATGTATTAAAGACTAAATGTTGCTTTGATCTAAGCTTAATCTATTTATGATAACTGTGGAACAATCCGTTCAGTAATTTTAGAAATTTGCGTGTACACAGTCATAGAGACACACAGCCATATAGACGCACAGACATACAGACAGACAAAAAATCCAAAAAAAGTTTTTGTCTTCTTTTGGTCTTTTTATACTGTCTATACACATTTTTTAATAAATTTTTCAAATATGTGATAGTTATATATTATATATACATACACATACATACATATCATCATGCCATATCCCTTGCAGGGTAGGCAGAGAGGGGGTACGACGCCAGAAACCTCCGCGTGGTGTACCCTGGGTGCGGGCGACAGTCCCCCAGATCCCTCTGTCGAATTGTCGCCCGTAGCGAATCTCTGGCGCGAGGGAGGGTTCCCCAGCGATGGGTTGAGCCCCAATTCGCTCCTGACCCTCTATTTGTAGAGGGTATAGGAGGCGAAATTTCGGACGGGCCCGGTCACTCATTGATTTGAGGGCTGGGCAGGCTTATGCCACCGCCGACATATCGTAAACCTGATATCTTGCTTCAAGACAAGTTGTCGTGAGGCGTAGTATCAGGAGCGAGGGTCTTGGCTTAACCGCCCGGACCGCGAGGAAGACAACCTCTATAAAGAGTTCGAATCAACATTCGAATTCGGAAATCACCCAGAATCTTAAGTTCTGGCGTGTGGCGAGAAGATGCATGGCAGATGGGTTGTTCTGTCGTTAGCACGCTCCAGCCAGGGTACCGGCCGACCCCCTGGTTGGTAAATGTAGGCTTGCCCGGGTACAGGGATCTCTGCCCGGGTCGACGGTTTTTCTCCCATGCTCGTGGGAATTGATATGGATTTGCCTATTTTACTCTCAAAAGACGGGGATCCTACGGATTCCCACTCTACGGCCTTGCTAAGCCAACAGAAAACTGGCACAAACGACGCCTCGTCCTCAGGACTCGAGGCGTCCGCCGAGGGCCCGGCACCATCACAGGAGGCCCCAAAGACGAAGAGGCGTGGGAGACCCCCGAATAGGGGGAAGGCTTCCGGCGCCAAAAAGCGACAGGCGGAGCGGGAGGAGCGGCGGGCTCTCAGGGAGGCTGCCACCGCTGGACCCCAAGATGATGGCGGCGGATCTACTGCAGGGCCGTCAATGGACGAGGGCGACAGTAGTGTCGCAGAGCCGTCCAAAGATGAGGGCAGTGGATCTGCCGATAAAATGGACGAGTGCGGTAATTCCGCGGAGCCGTCCAAGGAGGTCGGTGCGATACTGACGGCAAGGGAGGAGGCCCTCCCCTCGAAGGTGCGAAAGCGCCCCCTGAACAGGGATGGCAGCTCGGGCGCCGATTCCGAGGGGAGTGTTGTCATCATGCCTCCTCCCAAGGTTCCGGCCTCTCGCAGAGGGCGAGGGGCCGTGGCGTCGGGTCGGGCGACCCACTCCCCAGCCGGCAGAGCAAGTGGAGGGGCGGAGGCTCGTAAGCGGGCCGACGACGAGGCGGCCGCCGCGAGGGTGCTGGAGGTGTTGTCCGGCATCCCTCCCACAGAAGTGGCGACCGCTGGCGCCCGCGCGAGCGGTGACGCCCTGGACATGGAGGCCCTGCAGGCCGAAAACGCCCGCCTAGGTGGCGAGGTGTCAGGCCTGCGGGCCCAGAACCGCCGCCTAGAATCGGAGCTGGGCGCGGTGAGGAGGGAAAACCGGATCCTCACCAAGGACGTGGCCGACCTAAAGGCGCAAATGGCGCGGCTTATGCCGCCTGCGCCACCTGCGTCGTCGGCCAATGCCGGCCGCCGAGACGTCGCCGCAGCCAAGCCGCCCCGAGGAGCTGGCAGGCCAGTGGTTCCCACCGCGCCGAAGAAGCCTCCGACCGCGGAGCGTGCGCCGCCGACCAACACCAGTGCCAGCACGCCAAATGTCGCCGTCGTGGAGCAGGCCCCGGCAGAGGTCCAGCCGGCAACACCGATCCCACTGCCTGCGGTGGGGGGCGTGTCGGACGAGGCCTTGCGCGCCATTATCGACACCGTCGGTAATATGGTCAATGCGCGCTTGGCCGTTCTGGAGGCAAGGCTGCCTCCGGAACCACGTGTTCGGCCGCCTCTCGCCGCGGACAAGCGGTCATATGCGGCACCAACCCCCGCCCCGCTACCCTGTCAGGGTGGCCGCGTGGGGGGGAGCTACGCCGCAGCCGCGGCTGGACCCAAGCCCAAGGGGCCCGCTCCAAAGAGAAAGACGGCACCGGCTCCTGCCGGACCGCAGTCGTCGCCCGCACCGACACCGCCGGCGACGACCCGCGCACCCGCGACTGCGCCTTCCGCGCCTGGCACGCCCGCTGCGCCCGAACAGGGTTGGCAGGTGGCCGAGCGCAGCAGAAAGAGTCGCGGGCAGAGGAGGAGAGCGGCGGCCAAGCGCGCCGCTGAGGTCGTCGCCCCCCAGGCAGGAGCCGGAGGAGGCAGCAGCAGGTCGAAGAGGAAGAGGCCGCGCAAGGGGCTCCGGCCGCCGAAGACAGCCGCAGTGGTGATCACTGTGCTGCCTGAGGCGGCAGAAAGGGGCCTCAGCTATGAGGCCGTTCTGAGGAAAGCCCGGCAGGAGCTCGACGTCTCCGACATAGGAGGCGTCGAAGTCCGGACCCGCAAGGCCCGGACAGGGGCTCGGATTTTGGAGTTCCCTGGGGCCGAGGGCACCAGAACGGCCGATAGCGTGGCGTCGAAGCTGCGAGGTCTGTTCGCCGAGGAGGGTGGCGTCAAAATCGCCAGACCCGTAAAGTGCGCCGAAATGCGCATCGCGGGTTTGGATGACTCCGTGACGGTGGAAGACATCCGGGAGGCCATTGCCTCGAAAACCGGGTGTCCCATGGACACCGTCCGGGTTGGCGCCATCCGGCCCGGTCCGGGCGGCGTAGGTGCCGCCTGGGTGCAGTGCCCAGTGGAGTCGGTCAGGCAACTGGCCGACTCAGGCAGGCTCCTCGTGGGCTGGAGCTCAGCGCGAGTCACCGTGCTGGAGCACCGGCCTGCGAGGTGTTTCAAGTGCATGGCGGTCGGGCACACCCGGCCAACATGCACTAATTGCTTTGACTGCGGCGGACTCTGTTTCCGCTGCGGTCAGACTGGGCATATGGCGGCATCTTGCGCCGCCCCGCCCCACTGCCCCGCGTGTGCGGCGGGCAATAAGCCTGCCAAGCACCGCATGGGCTCTGGGGCGTGCAGACCTCCGGCTTCGGCTCCAAAGGGGCGGAGCGGCCCTTCGACTCCGGCCGCTCCCGCTCCTAGCGCGGCCCGATCGCCCGCCGCAAGCCAGGAGGTGATAATGGACACAGCCCATTAATGGCTGCCCAGTCCACTCACCTCCTGCAGGCCAACACCAACCACTCCGCCGGAGCGCAGGATCTCCTCCTGCAATCCATGGCGGAGTGGTCGATCGGTGCAGCCGTAGTCGCGGAACCGTACGTCGTGCCTGATCGCCCCAATTGGGTGGTCAGCCGGAACGGAACCGCGGCAATCGTCACCTCCACGCAGCGGCACTTCCCGTCCTTATCCCTCTTGGATAGGGGCGAGGAATTTGTCGCGGCGGATTGGGGAGGGGTCACACTGTACAGCGTTTACCTCTCCCCTAACAGGAGAATGGACGATTTCGGGGCCTCCCTCACCACCTTGGAGGCTTCGATACGGCGACTGGCACCGGGCCTCGTCCTGGTCCTGGGGGACTTCAACGCCAAATCCACGGCGTGGGGGTCCCCGATGACGGACGATCGCGGGCGGGCGATCGTGGAGTGGGCGGCGTCACTGGGCCTCTGTGTCCTAAACAGAGGCTCAGTGAACACGTGTGTGCGACAGCAGGGTGGGTCGATAGTGGACTTGTCGTTCGCTAGCCCCGCTGTCGCACCACGAGTGAGGAACTGGCGTGTCCTGGAGGAGGCGGAGACCCTGTCGGATCACCGTTACATCCGGATGGAGGTCTCCCCTCTCCGGGACCCCAGCAGGGGTCACAGGGCGGACCGAGCTCCCGCATTTCCGCGGTGGGCTGTGGGGCGGCTGGATAGGGACCTACTGGCGGAGGCGGCCATCGTGAACACGTGGCTGTCCTCACCACCCCTAGCGGACGGAGTGGACGTTGAGGCTGTCCGCATCCGCAGTGCGTTAACGCAGGTCTGCGATGCGGCCATGCGCAGGGTGCGGCGTCTACCTCCGAGGCAGGGGGTCTACTGGTGGTCCCCAAGACTGGCGGACCTTCGTGCGGCGTGCATTAGTGCCCGAAGGTCCTACACCCGCAGTCGGCGGCGTCGCCGCGATGTTGAGCGGGAGGGCCAGCTGTACGAGGCGTACCGCAGTGCGCGTACCGCCTTTCGGCTGGCCATCCGGTCCGCCAAGGACGCGAGTTGGCAGGAGATGCTGGACGGTCTTGACCGTGACCCCTGGGGTCGCCCGTATCGCGCGTCGCTGAATAAGCTTCGCGCGCAGGGCCCCCCCCTCACCGAGACCCTCCAGCCCGACCTCCTTCGTAGAGTGGTCGAGGAGCTGTTCCCGCGGCAGTCGGAGCACACGCCCCCGGTCATGGCTTCGCCAGATCACGACCGGGAGGCCGTCGAGAGTGTTCCGCCCGTGACGGAGTCGGAAGTGGGGGCAGCCGTGGCGAAGATTCGTTCCGCCACCACGGCCCCCGGCCCGGACGGAATCCCAGTCCGGGTGTTGACGTTGCTCCTCGAGCATCTCGAACCTCGCCTCAGGCGACTGTTCAACGCCTGTCTGACGTCTGGACAGTTCCCTGAGTGCTGGAAGGAAGGGAGGTTGGTTCTCCTGCCAAAGCCGGGACGGCCCCCGGATTCGCCGTCGGCCTACAGGCCCATTGTGCTTCTGGACGATGTGGGTAAGCTGCTGGAGCGTGTCCTCGCTGCCCGCATCGTCCAGCACCTGGAAGAGGTGGGGCCCGATCTGTCGGACGCTCAATTTGGGTTTCGAAGGGGGCGTTCGACCATCGGGGCCCTGCTACGCCTGAGGCAGACGGCCGCGGAGGTTGTCGCCGGCAAAGGAGTGCTGTTGGCGGTGTCGTTGGACATCGCCAACGCCTTCAATAGTCTGCCATTCAGCTGCATCAGGGAGGCGCTCCGGTTCCACGGAGTGCCCCTGTACCTCAAGCGGCTGGTGGCAGACTATTTGGAGGGGCGCAGTGTTCTCTACGCGAGCCCCGCAGGGGACATTGTGCGGACGCCCATGTCGTGCGGTGTTCCGCAGGGGTCGGTTCTGGGGCCGACTCTGTGGGACATGGTTACGACTGGGCGTTGAGAGGGAGTCTCCCCCCCGGGCTGAGCGTTATTTGCTATGCTGACGACACGCTCGTCACAGCCCGGGGCAGGACATTCGAAGAGGCGGCGAGCCTGGCCACTCTCGGCACCGAGGAGATGGTCAGGCGAATCGAGGCGCTGGGGCTCAGGGTGGCCCTAAACAAGACGGAGGCCCTTTTATTCCATGGGCCCCGTGTGAGGCTGCCCATCGGCGCCTCGTTAGTCGTCAACTCCATCCACATCAGTATCCAGGCCCATATGAGGTACTTGGGTCTGGTGCTCGACGGGCGATGGTGGTTCCGGGAGCATTTTCGTCAAATTGCTCCCCGGCTGGTCGGCGCGGCGTCCGCCCTTTCTCGGCTCATGCCGAACGTGGGCGGACCCAGTTTTCAGGGCCGACGGCTGTATGCGGGGGTGATCCGCTCAATGGCCATGTACGGCGCACCCGTGTGGGCGAGGGCTCTGAACGCCCAACTCAGGGCGGTTCTGTGGAGGCCACAGAGAGTCATGGCGGTCAGAGCCATTCGCGGGTACCGCACGGTGTCGACAGAGGCGGCGTGCCTACTGGCCGGGACACCCCCGTGGGACCTAGAGGCGGAGATGCTCTCCGACCTCTACCGGCGGGTTACCTCAATGCGCGAAGAGGGTGGCTCCCCATCGTTCAACGAGATAGCCACCTGGCGCGAGGACGCCCGCCGAGAAGTCATCGCCCGTTGGGCTACGCGGCTGGAGAGGCCTAGACACGGTGTTTTTACCGTTGAGGCCCTCCGGCCCGTACTGATGGAGTGGATGGAGCGGCGGCACGGAGTCCTCTCTTTCCGGTTGGTGCAGGTCTTGTCGGGGCATGGTTGCTTCGGCAAGTACCTGCACACGGTCGTGCGGAGGGAGTGGACTCCGTCCTGCCACCATTGCAGTAGCGACGAGGACACGGCGCAACATACGCTCGAGGTATGTTCGGGCTGGGACGGGCAGCGCCGTGACCTCGTCGCTGTCATCGGTGCCGACCTGACGCTGCCGGCTGTTGCGCGAGCGATGGTCGACAGCGTCAGGAATTGGGACGCGGTCGCCGCCTTCTGCGAGGCTGTCATCTCGCAGAAGGAGGCGGCGGAACGGGCCCGGGAGGATTCCCGTGACCCGGACCGCCGCCCGCGGCCGGGACGGCGCAGGCGCGAGTACCTGCGCCTGATGCCGCCCTAACCGAGGCTTCGGGTGATCGGACCGGGGAATTGTCCGGTTACCCGACGCGAGGCCACCGCGTGAGGACGACGCCTCGACGGCGAAAGCTGTCGGGGCGTCGACAGGAGAGGAGCCCAAGAGGGCATACCGCCGAGCGGGCCACCGAAGACAAAGATCGGGTACCGGTGGCCCGCTCGTACGGCGAAGAAGAGGTGCTTGCAGGGTGGGTCAATGGGGTTGCGCGCCGCCTCTTCCGTCACCCCGGACCGATTTGGCGGGGTGCGACGTCCATAGCCCACCGCAAAAAAAAAAAAAAAAAAAAAAAAAAAAGGGTAGGCAGAGAGAACAGAGTGCCAGAGAACTCTATCTCTGCATACTTCACTCGCTTCCTCAACATTCATAATTGTCTTCATACACGCTCGCCGGTTTCGGAGACTTTTGACTCCACCTTCCTTCAGTACATGACCGGTCTGGTCTAGGTAGGTTAGTCTCGGTCTCCCCCGGTACCTACATCCTTCCACTTTCGCATTGTATATCTTCTTAACCAGACCTTCGTTTGGCATTCTTTCCACATGTCCGAACCATCGGAGCATTCCCTTTCGCATCTTTACACCAATACTCTCTTTCATACCTACTCGCTCTCTTACGTCGTCGTTACGAATGCGGTCGGTCAGCCTTACTCCACAGATTTTCCACCGAGATCACATTTCGACAGCATTAATTTTACTTTCATACTCTTTTCTGCATACCCAACTCTTGCTTCCATACAGTAATGTTGGGACAAGCACTGCGTTATGTATTGCTACACGTGCCGTCTGCCTGAGGTGGTGGCTACCGAGAAGTTGCCCCAACGCTCCGTTCACTCTATTTCCCGCATTCACTCTTCGCTCTATATCAGTGGTGTACCTTCCATCTCGGCTAAATCCACATCCAAGATATACAAATTCATCCACTTGCTCTAGTACATGTTATATATTATACATATGAAATAAAACAATTTTTATCACCTTGAATTTATTTCGTTCTATTGTATTGAAGCTGCTGGTAAGCGTACTAAAGGTGGCCGACTTTGCATCTATCCTATATTTTTTCTTAAATATTTACAATATAAAACGAACATGAATAAATTAATCTATACCACAGAGACAGCTATATCTCGATCTATCTATAGTAATGAATAGCAATTATTTGGTGTTGGAGTTTTGGCAGGAGCGTGTGTAATATATGAATATTTAATACAATTTATAAATGTGGGTAGATCGAATAATATGTAGGTATAAAAGCTCTTTAGAGACTCGTCGCGACACACTTCCATAGATGACCGGACCCTTCCCGCGAATAGCCACCCAATGTCACGGGTTGCCTACCACCACCGAGGTATGAAGAGCTTTTCTGTCCGATCATCAAATCCTAGTACCCATTATAGCTTTCGAGCAGCGAAGTTTAGGTCTCAGGCAGAAGGCAACAGCTCTGGAACTGATTACTCCCACCACCTACAGGCTGGATTATACGTCGGGCCGGCCACTGACGTCAAGTTCACGCTGCTCCGGTGGTCGGTCCAACGACGAAGGCGAGGTGTCACGGGTGGGTTTCGGGAGTGCGTGCTTACGCCCCTCTGTCGCCCCGGACGGAGTGGTGCGAGGAGAGCGCCTACCGTAGCCCACCCCAAAAAAAAAAGGCTGGATTATACAATAACGGTCGCAACACACTTGTGTGTTCTCAGTCGTAGCGAACGGTCGTATAACTATACTAGAAGCTAAGCTTATAATTATAATATTATACACTACAGCGTGAACACGTCATATGGTAGTCTTATTGTTTTAATGTGTTATGTTAAATAATTCCATTACTTCGTTGCCAGTTATTAAATACACATCCTTCATAAATCACCAACCTTTTCCTGTTTCCAAAAAGTATTAAAATGAAGTGCAAAGTTTATAGCCGTGAGTTTACCGACGGTTTTCAATATGGTACATGTGATATATGTATGTACATCTAGACTTACCTGTGCCATAATGTCTGAATCAGGATGGAAAGAGTTAGAGCTGAATAAAGGTCAATATCGAAATGCGCGACGTGTAGTGCATCATCCCCAATATTTACTAAAAAATATCTAATTAATTTATGTGGCCAGCATGTTGCGACAATTCTTTAACATCTTATAACGGAAATAGCAATGATGAATATTTGTTGATAGAGACGTTAAAACCCTCCAATCTGTTACAATACAGTTAATAATAATCAAATCAGTTTGGTAGAATATTAAATATTGTGTTGAAGTGATAGCACTTCACCCATTGCTCTCTATTGACCCATATTATAAAACGCTAATTTAGAATATATAGAATTGTCCAGATTTGAATCTACCGAGTGAATTATTTGTTTATCAAGGACGATTACACAGCGATAAACTCTTGTAAACACTGTATTGATTGATACAATGAAGTTCAATATTTTTACCAATATTTAGAAACGATTAATTGATAAAAAATCGTATCAAATATCATTCGTTAAAATACACAAAAACAATACTTATCTTAAATCCACAGTATCATATAAAAACGTATAAAGGAAAAACATTTGTTATTTTTTTTTCCCGCAAGGTGGACCATGGATGTGGTCGCGCCCGACAAATCGGCGACAGAAAAGGTGGCACGCAACCCTATGGACCCACCCTGCAAACACCTCTCTTCGCCGTGCAAGCGGGCCACTGGTACCCGACCTTTGTATTCGGTGGTATAAAGGAAAAACATAAATATTTAGGAAAATGCAAAAATTATAGCTATCCATCTGATTTTGAGACGTTCAAGCTATTTAAAGAGTTAAACGCTTAAAAATTGATTGTTGCGAAAATTATTTCTATCTCCAGTAGAAAAAACAATAAATAACCCTAAATATTTTTGGACATTTGTGAAAGCTCATCAGATTTGTGAAAGCTCGTCCTTGGGTTTTTTTAACTGTAACTAATCATCGACAAATAAAGGTGACGATATATTCTTCGATATATCTTATTTCACTTCGACTTATTTTTATTATTGTTTTATCATAATCATTCTTCTACTCTTATCCCAATTACTGGGGGTCGATACAATATGTACTCTTCTTTCATAGTATGTATTGCAAAAATTATTGGCAATAGTTTCGTGACCGGCCGCCAGCAAGGCGTCAATCCAACTTGGGAATGTAATTATTGACCATACAGCATCAGATGAAGTTGGCCCAGGTCGTTACAAGACTCATAGTCAGTTTTTACAACATCCACGGGCAAAGTAAGGGCTGATAGTATACGTTGCCACTACCACAAAGCTATTTTGTTTTATTATTGTTTTACATATAAAATAAAATTAGTTTTAATGTTTATATAATTAAATAATTTTTACTGATTTTATCATGTTTGTAATCAAATTATTGTTATAAAACTTAAGAATCTATTTGTTCGACGCACTAATCTTAGTAATTATAACTTAGATTCTAATAAATTGTATTATGTAAAATGTGTTATCCAGATAATTTATAGGCTATAAGGCATAATCTATATATAAGTGTTACATTGGAAATCGCGCATCAAGCATTTTACGCAGTTACCGTAGTAAAACAACTGCTAAGATATTAAAATTTGTTAATATTATTAATGTTGATATTATTATCACGGGACGAATTGTGTGTAAAAACAAAATAATAAAAATATAATTCATCATCATCATCATCATCACAGCCCATAAATGTCCCACTGTTGGGCTCAGGCCTCCTCCGCAGTGGGAGGGAAATTGCTAGTAGCTTTACCGGTAATAATTAATATGTACCGAGGGAGACCAAGACTAACCTACCTAGAGCAGATTGGTCACGTACTGAAGGAAGGAGTCAAGAGTCTCCGAACGAGCGTATTTGAAGAGAATTATGAATGTTGAGGAAGCGAGTGAAGTATGCAAGGATAGAGTTCTCTGGCACTCTATTCTCTCTGCCTACCCTGCAAGGGATGTGGCGTGATGATATGTATGTGTATAGTTTTAAATTAAATTCAATTTTAACCAATCTGGTTGATATGTAATGGTAGATCAACCATTATCTCTTATTAACTTTTTTTCATCCACTTACTAAAAATAATTACAGTTTACTTTAACATATTATTTCAAAACCAGTAGTAAAAATTTCAGACTTGAGTATCTCAAGAGAAATATAAATTCAAAAGATGTTTTCATTCAAGTACTATTCAAACCATGATTTGAAGAAACCTCAATTCAAGTGGACCCTTCTGCTCATAAAAGCGAAAATCGAATAAACAGCTTATGAAATATTTATAGTGGGCGGTGAACCATCGATGACTCTGTTTGATATCGCTTCTTGACGTTATTCTACTGTAACTTAATGACTTGCTCGAGAATCTCGGAAATTGTAAAATAATACAAGTTATTTTAAATATATTCAAGGGGCTTCGATATATTTGGAAACAATTAAGAGCTATTATGATCCTATTTATTAATGTCATCATCATCTCAGCTCATATATGTCCCACTGTGGGGCTCGAGCCTCCTCCATAATGGGAGGGTAATTGACCTACTATACCACGCTGGTCTGACGTGTTGGTGTAGGGTTTTGTTTCGAGTTTTCCTTCTCATACATAGATATTAATGCGTTTTATGTCCCTTAGTCGTCTCGGACGATCACTTACGGGTAAGATAGGGGGCGGTGAATTGTATTCTCACTCCGTCACCACACGGAAAACTAATGGTTTATTAATGTATTTAGTTTGAAATGGTTTTGTTGATATATATTTTCAAAGACAGAATACAATATACCACCCCCATTCTTAGCTATCGGTGATTGTAAGAGCACGCCTAAAGCACGCAAGCAGATCAGCACAAAAGAAGAAAGACTCTAAATTAAATTCTATACCAACACATCTAGTCAGTAGTTATCTACTAGTATAGTAGTTCAATGCCCACTGTGGAGTAGGCTTAAGCCCAGCAGTGGGACGTAAAAAAATGATGATTTATTTTTTGGTGTGATGATGAAATAAGAAAAAAAAGTTGTCACCACCTCTCATCGTCCCGTGGGAGTTGTAGAACCCGCTAAGGGAGCATCAGGAGATTGGCGATTTTACAAACCTTTTTTTTTTGTTTTTTGGCGGCGCGTGATCCCATGGACCCACCGTAAAACTCCTCTCTCTTTGCCGTGCGAGCGGACCACCGGTACCCGATGTTTGTCTTCGGTGAACACTAACCAACCTCTGCGAATATTATATTATTGCCCAAATAGAGATCCTAATGACCAAAATTAGATTTTTATAGGATGATAGACTTATAAGACGAGTTAGTGCATCTTTAAGGCTTTTTAAATATGTTGAGATTAAAATTACTATTCTAATGCGCTTAATGGGTATAGAAAAAAGTTATAAAATTTGAATTGAAACTTTTAATTTTCAGTGTTTTTTTTTTGGACTTTTTATTATATTGAAGTTAAAAAAAAGGCAAGATACTAAAATATAACAGAAAGTTACTAAAGTATACTATATGGTAATAATATCTATTCACCCCTTTTTCCCCGCGGATGCTATCCAAGGCGATTAAGAGAATAAGACCTTGACCTCATATGCGTCCATCTGCACGCTACCTCGCTTCGGCTTCGATAAGTTACCACACATTATTACCGTCTGAATACACATAATGGCAGCCGAATTTTCCACTCATTTGATTATAAAAAATAAAAGAAAATATTTACGATAAGTAGATAATTCTACAATGAAGGCTTCTTTTGCAAAATATACAGATTCTGGAGAATTAATTTTAGTTTGTCTTGAATCCAAAAGGATTCATCGTCGTTCGTTGTTTCAGCTCATATATGTCCCATTGTAGGGCACGAGCCTCCTCCGTAATGGAAGGGAAATTGACCTACTACACCACGCTGGTCAGACGTATTGTTATAGGCTTTTGTTTCGAGTTTGCCATCTCTTGCATAGATGTTATATGCGTTTTATATCCCTTAGTCATCTCTTACGATCACCCACGGGTAAGATAGGGGGTGGTGAATTGTATTCTTACTCCATCACCACACGGATAAATAATTCATAGAGATCATGAATTCCTTGAACATGAGTTTAACAGTTCTATTTCTTTTTGTAACGTAAAAAAAAAAAACCTAATTGACTAGTGCCACCTGTCGTGAATTTAAATGTAGCATGAGATGTAATTTTATGTATTGCAAATTTAGAGGATGGTAGAGGTAGAAATAGTAGAAGTACTTCTATAATTCCAGTAGTTAAAATAACTTATTTTTAAAAGCTTTTATTAAATTTCACTATACTGTCCGTGTGGTGACGGAGTAAGAATACAATTCATCACCTCTTATCTTACCCGTAGGTGATCTTACGAAGCGACTAAGGGATATAAAACGCATATAACATCTATGCAAGAGAAGGAAAACTCAAAACAAAACCCTATACCAACGCGTCTGATTAGCGTGGTATAGTAGGTCAATTTCCCTCCCATTATGGAGGAGGCTTGGGCCCAACAGTGTTACATATGTGAGCGAAGATGATGATGATGATACTGGGAATGTAGCCATAAATATTTCACCTCACTTCGACTAAAGCTACCGGGATGAAAATGAGCAAAAATGTTTAGTTCACATGACAGTGCATGATTATATAAATGTCGCCATACCTGCTTCAGTATTGCTATATTGTCCGCTGACAAAATGGCAATTTATAATTTTCATAGTAATTACTATGATATGAGCTTCAAATGAATGGGCTTGATAAGCGAAATACACTAAGTGACGTGTCCTCAATTTAATATGGCGAGCACTACAAAATGGCGATGTTTTTAACACCTTAAAAATGTAGATAAATATTAAATATAATATTAATATTATTTTTTTTTATAAGACTCACCATTCTGCCCTTATCCTAATTACTTGTGGTTGAAACTATTGCCAATAACTTTTACAATATGTACGAGTACATATTGTAAAAGTTAATGACCATAGTTTTATGACCGACCGCCTGACGTCAACCCTTCTTGGGAATGTAATTGTTGATCAAACGGCATCAAGTGGAGTGGATCTAGGTTGATATAAAGCTCTTAGTCGTCTTTTACGATATCCACGAGCAGAGTAAGCACTGGTCGCCGGGAGGTTCTTTCCCGTTGGGCCACGCGGCTGGAGCGGCCTCGATTCGGATTACTAGTCATCGAGGCCGTCCGGCCCGTACTGATGGAGTGGCTGGAGAGGCGGCACGGAGTCCTCTCTTTCCGGCTGGTGCAGGTCTTGACGGGGCACGGTTTCTTCGGCAAGTACCTGTACACAGTCGCAAGGGTGGAGACGACTCCGTCCTGCCAACAGTGCGGCGGCGACCGGGACACGGCGCAGCATACGCTCGAGGTCTGCGTGACTTGGGCTCAGCAGCGCCGTGCCCTTGTCGCCGCTATCGGTGCCGACCTCTCGCTGCCGGCCGTCGTGAAAGCGATGGTCGACAGCGAGAGGAATTGGGACGCGGTCGCCTCCTTCTGCGAGGACGTCATCTCGCAGAAGGAAGCGGCGGCGCGAATCCGAGAGGAACTTCTCTTCGAGGATTCGCGCCGCCACCGGCGACTGGGGCGGCGGAGGCGTGAATACCTCCGCCTCATGCCGCCCTAGCCGAGGCAGCGGGTGACCGGACCGGGGATTAGTCTGGTCGCCCTGGGAGCGAGGCCACCACGTGAGGACGACGCCCCGACGGTGCAAACTGTCCGGGCGTCGACATTACAGCGAGGATACCCGTGAGGGTAGACCGCCGGGTGGGCCACTGAAGTAAAAGACCGCGTACCAGTGACCCACCCGCATGGCGTCGAGAGGTATATTGTAGGGCGGGTCTACGGGGTCTTGCGCCGCTTTTCCTGTCGCCCCGGACGGATTAGCGGGGTTTGACGTACCGTAGCCCGCCGCCAAAAAAAAAAAAAAAGAGTAAGCACTGGTAGTATTCATAGCCGCTACTATAGAACACAAAACAAAATTGAAAATAATATTGTATGTTAATTAGAAAATATTATTATTTTATTATTTGGATTGAAGACGTAATATACAGCTATATTGAACCAGTATTATACTCCTAAAATCTCTCTAAAAGAATCTCAGATCTCCATCTTCTGTAGGAGGTACCCAAAAATATCTTTGAGGTATAATGCTCGCATATAGAGACAAATGTAAAAGATTTAATATTTCATTTTCTGTAATATTACTGAGAACTGAGTGCGTAATATTATTAAAAATGAATAATACGTTTTCACTTTATTTATTAATATTAACTTACTGACTTAGTCATATTTTAATTTGGTTTTCGCTATGCAAAAAATAAATTCAATGTTGTATTTTGCTTTTTATCAGGCAAAAGAACCGAAAATAAAAAAATAGAGTTTTGCGTCGATCATTACTTTGTTTTTTTAATTGCTGACCCAGCACACTTCGTTCAGCCTAATAGTTAATGAATGAGCACATTTTAATTAATTCAAAATTTTTAAGTTATTTTTTATTATGATAATAAATACGAATAATATATAAATTTAAAAAATCAATTATTTTAATAACGTGCCAGCGAGACGAAGAAGTACCTAGTGTTATACGACATTTTTCTTCATGCGCGTTGCAAATTATCTAATTGTTGATCTGAGATTTGCTCGACGATTTTGCTATATCAACCGTGTGGTTACATTCGTGATGTTTCGAATTCTAATTCCGTTGCGGCTTCGTCGGAAAAGATTTGATCTTATTGGTTGCGCCATTGTTGATGACAATATAGACGCAATATGATTTATTATAACAATATTCGTCAAAATTCGTAACACACGCACAAAACTAACACTGATCGGTCAAGTTTTATTTCAACCTTTCAAGGGATTTTCCAGACAAACCATTACGTGAACTTTCATTTGCGTTTTGTTACATCATCAACAAATGAACATTTAGAGCTGATGCTTTTTAATGATTTTTTTGCGTTTTTTTTTTTTTGGGACTAATCCCACCACACATTCCCACCATTGTAACTCCTGTAAGCCAGGATCCACAATGGTCACTATAAATGACACCGAGGTTTGACCCTCAGGCAGTCCCGGGAAATGATTTTAATTGTCTTGGAACCCGCAACAAATTTAATTAGAAAAGTTAAAGAGGAGGAGTTGGAAAAGAGTGATTCCACTTCCCTCCCAGGCAAAGCGGGAGACAGAAAGCAATATTGACTAGTCAGCCAATAAGTAAAGGGTTGTACAGCTACGATAAGCGTAGCAGTACGGCACCAAGGATACGGGATAACTTAACGGGGCCTATATGTGAGCCTTAAGATTGGTTGCAGTAGTAGGTATGGCAGAAACGCCTAAACGCACGGAAATTTTCTCGAGTTGCTACAAGATCCGTGTAGTATACTACTCCAGATGTTACTTGCAAACTGTCTAACATAAGGTCGCGCTCGTTACGCCAGAGATCGCACTCCCAGAGAATGTGATGTGCTGATTGTTCATACTCGCGGTTATTTGTAGAACATTGACATAGTGGTGAAGGTACGAGTTTAAAAGAAAATAATTTACTTTTAAAGTTGCCATGTCCAGTTAGAAATTGAGCTACAAAATGGTCAACCTACAGCCACACTCTCTCTAGGCGCTCGCGGACGCATGGGAAAAATAGATAGAGGTGACGGCCCTTCGATGATGAATCCCATCTTTCTTGCCATTCAATTAAAAGTTTTTCATAGACAACGGACTGCGGTGCAAACAATCGAGCGATTTTATTACGGTCGCGCGGTAGAAGGAAATCTGTGTTCATATTTTCCCTTGTCGTGTAATACATTGATGCCCGTCTCTGAATCTCCAAGTCAACCGGAAGTACACCCGCGAGTACCGGCAAAGCCTCGGTACTGACCGTCCTGTAGGCTTTACACAAGAATATTAAGGCCAATCGTTGGCTTTGTAATAATTTAAGGCGAGCGAGCGATTTTTTTGCGTTTATTAATTTCATATTTTAATATCCTAAATATATCCTATTTCCGACGACAACAAACTCAAAAACATAAAATCATAAAAAATGGTCCAGCCGGTCTCGAGTTATAAGTGCTGTAACTAATACAACTTTCTTTTATATATAATATCTGGATGACCGAGCCTTACTCGGTATTTTCTTGTTATTGCGTTTTGAAAGATATATTTAAATATAATAAATAAAATGAAAATATAAATTAAAAAGTCAAAAGTAAAAATAGAAACTAAAAAAAATATATCGAGCAAAAAGTAACCAGAGTCGCGTTTGTTGTATGGGAGCACCCCTTAAATATTTGTTTTATTTTGTTTTTTAGTATTTGTCGGTTTAGCGGCAACAGAAATACATCATCTGTGAAAACTTCTGTCTGACTGTTTAACTATCATGGTTCATAAGATACATCCTGGTGATAGACATATAGACGGACGAACGAACAGTGAAGTTTTAGTTATAAGGTCCCGTTTTACGCTTTGGGTACGGAACCCTGAAAAGGTTGAACTCACATAAAACTTGGTATAATGCAAATACTCTTTAAAATTAGAGTGTTTCGAAAGTCACAATACTGTATTAATGCGGCATTTAAAAGTTTCTAAGTTATAAAGAGGTCATACACTTTTAGGACACGGCGTCTTAGGAACGTTGAGTTTGAAATTTTAAATTCTGGGACAGCAATTTTCTAAGCCGCATAATGTAATTGAGAGCCATGATAACCCATTGTACCTGAACTGAAATCTATCGCTCATAAGATGTATTGCCCGTTTTTATTTTACTCTGGAGAGGGTATTTTTACCGCATAATGATTAGGAAAGAGAGATAGTCATTTGCTATATTTTGGTTCGCTGTTTAGCCAGCGTTTAATCAACATATTTGTAAAAATCGAGACGGAAAGGCTGAGTTATATTAGGAACAATCAGTAAGATACGATAGGGAAACAGGATGTTAATGCTGATCAGATTGGTCGCAAGACTACCTATGTGCGCTACTACGGTCGTTTCGATTTCTTTATACCAATTACTTGCAAATACTTTAAATCATTCGAAGGGGTCGAATATCAAAATAAATCCTTCGAATAAGTGATAAACCCTGAGTCCAACAACTGGTTGAATTCCTGAATACTCCGCAGGCTCCCGGTCTCCCAACTCATATCTTAAAATTAAGAGCTGGCGCGCCAAAATTATACAATATTATCAGTTTGCAAGAATAAACATTGCATTGCAATGTAATCGGGTCAACTATATTGACCGGTGGTTCTCGAGCAGAGTCTGTATTTATTCCTAGGATTCTTCAAATACCATCAAATTACTACTTCGAATTTCAGAGAGTGCAGTTTCAAATTACTGAAATTTTTAGCATCTAATATGCTTAATTATTTATAAATACCCGATACGAAACGAAAAATGATGTCACAAGCGGGGTTCGAACCCGCACCTATTGGGAATCCGGCCCAACCGTGCTGCCACTTACACCATCGTGAACTATTTTAGGACATGCAAATTTCGAATCATATTATATCTTACGTCTTCAAGGTGACGTATGCCATCTATCGGACAATGTTTACACATTGCATAGACTTAATACTTCAAACTTTACAGTTAGAATTGTATTAAACGATGACACAACCTTGTTATTCAAATTACTGAAATTTTTAGCATCTAATATGCTTAATTATTTATAAATACCCGATACGAAACGAAAAATGATGTCACAAGCGGGGTTCGAACCCGCACCTATTGGGAATCCGGCCCAACCGTGCTGCCACTTACACCATCGTGAACTATTTTAGGACATGCAAATTTCGAATCATATTATATCTTACGTAATCATATTATATCTAGCCTGGTAATTCTAGCATCCGAAAGAAAAACAAAAGATATTGTTTACAAATAAATACTGGAATAGGTGTAGTATCGCGGGTGGATCTGAAAGAAGTGGTACCAGTGGTCGGCCTAATTTCGATAGAAAAGACGGTGGGTTATGGGGCTGCATACTTCCCTGCCCTTCCGTCGCTTCGGTTGTAATGGGCGCGTTGTGTTCAAAACCTAGCCTGCTAAGAAAAAAAACCTCGTGTCCATAATATATAACAAAATTTCATGTTATTTTCATCTTTATTAAACCTTCCCTACACTATAATAAAGATTGTTAGCGTCATCATCATCATCACAACCCATATACGTCTCACTGTTGGGCTCAGGTCTCCTCCACAATGGGAGGGAAGTTAACCTACTATACCGCGCTGGTTAGACATGTTGGTATAGGGTTTTGTTTCGAGTTTTCCTTCTCTTGCATAGATGTTATATGCATTTTATATCTCTTAGTCTTCTCTTACGATCACCCACAGGTAAGAAAGGGGGTGGTGAACTGTATTTTTACTCCGTCACCACATGGATAACATTATTGTACTATATGAGTACCTATACAAACATTTACACATAATAATTTATAAATTATAATAAAATGAATAACGTAAAAAACAAAAAATATCCTATTAGAACCATTTTCGACTTCTACGCAGACAAAGATGCGGGCAAATGATAATAATTAATAAAATAATTAAAAAAGGCCAAAAAGAAAATAAGAGAAAGTAAGGATCCGAACTCAACTCGATTTTCCAACTGAGCTAAATAAATATCTATTCTTAATGACAGCGTTAAAATTTTAAAACCGTCATGTTCTATTATAATAGTTTTAATTCAAGGGAAAATTATATTTTTTGTTGCCGAAAAATACTGACAAATCAATATTTTCTATAAATGAAACCTAGCTAGATCGATTAATGGCCCACAGAACCGCTTGTATGTTAAAATTCGTAATTTTCTGTGCTGCTATGGGAAGATAGGCATCAAAATGCCCACTGGACAAAACTTGGCTGAATCGTAATCGCCTTACAGGATAGTCATTATATCCAGATGCCGTATATATGAGACCGTTTCTATAAACTTCAAACTAAAATGGGAATATTAATCCTGCTGCTATTAACTCACAAAATCCGCCATAAGTAGAATTTTTCATCATATCAGCAAAATACTCGTCAGATGTTACGTAGTCGTTATCACTCGTTATCACCATTCCTGTCGTGGGTCATAATTGAAAACTTGCTCCAGATATTAACCGCATATCTGACAATTTCTGAACGCCCCTCCATCGCTCTATCTTGTGTTCCGTACATTAAATAAGAGAGAGCACGAAACAAACATGCACCGTCACCAACAATAGTGACAACAGTACATTCTTTAACTTCTCCATTAACGTTCAGATTTTCGTTAGCCATTTTAAAAAAGTCTAACCGACAAAACCTATACTTAAGCCAAACGAAAACTTATCTGACAGTATGACTGACATAGTGATCTATCAACGCACAGCCCAAAAATTAAAAAAATAATCCTAATTTTTTACACACGCTAAACAAAAGTAAAGGCGCAAAAACTATACCCAATTAATAATAATACTTCTTAACGCGAACGATGCCGCGGGCAAAGGCTAGTCGTCAGATATAATCCGCTATATATATTATTTATGCACTATGCACAAAAATGGTTAATTCAAAGTTCTCTCCAAAATAACTCCATGTAGATGGCACTAGCATACAGAAATTCGTATATTTTAAACTGAAAAGTTACTAATCTTATATAGCCTGCATCTCAAAATCCTTTTTTATGGGGTGCCTACGTCACAGTAGCTTTATGCATGCAAAGTCTCAGCCCAATCGGTTTAAAATTGACAAAGTTTCATACAAACTTTCATCCCCTATTTTATCCCTTTGGGGGTAGAATTAACCAAAATACTTTCTTAGCTGATGCTTACGTTATAACATCTACCTGCATGCCAAATTTCAGCCCGATCCGCCCAGTGGTTTGGGCTGTGCGTTGATAGATCACTATGTCAGTCAGTCACCTTTGAGTTATATATATGTATATAGATTTCAAGAGAATCGTTGGAGCCGTTTCCGAGATTTAGGTTACATATATATATATATATATATATATATATATATATATATATATATATATATATATATATATATATATATATGTTGTAAATATCAAAATGTAGATACTACTAGCTCCATCTATCTAGATATATGTCAACTAATGTAAAATGTCTAATGATACTTTTACTGAATAAATTCTCCCCTGTTCCTTGACGATAGTCACAGTGACAACGTTGTTTTATTTTAGTAATAAAAACCCATAAAAACTAGTTAGATTTCTTTGCTAGTATAATCAGTGAGATTAAGCTTAGAAATTCAGTTTAGTAAACAGTGATATTAAAAATATTGTTTTTTGCGTGACTTTGTAAAAACGACAACGTGCGTGAGTGACCATCATGGCGTCCTCTTCAAACTATTTAATTAGTGTAACGATGGTTGGGTGCATCAAACCAGAGCCTGATCAGCCCCCAGCAGCTGTGGATGATGCCAAGACTAAAGCTAAGTTGATTCTAACTATTGATCCGGCACTTTACGTCCACATAAAAAGTGTCAGAACTTCGAAAGAATTGTGGGACAAGCTAAAGATGTTGTTTGATGACTCAGGATTCACGAGAAAATTAGTCTCCTAAGGAATCTTATTTCAATTAGATTGGAAAATTGCACGTCAATGACATCGTATGTAACACAAATTGTCGAAGCTAGTCAGAAGCTACAAGGGACGGGATTTGGCATCAACGACGAATGGATCGGTTCCATCATATTGGCAGGATTATCTGAAAAGTACATGCCCATGATAATGGCCATTGAACATTCCAGCATGTTAATTACTACGGACGCCATTAAAGGAAAGTTGATGGACATGCAACCGGAAAACAGCGATGCCAACGTTACCAATGCATTCGAATGTTTCCGCAGTAAACCGAATCATCGTGCAGTAAAAATAAAGTCTACACAGTCTATGGTCGGTAAAGATGGCTGAAATGCAAGTTCTCAAATAGCTACATCTGTCAAGGGAAAAGAAAATGTCAAATGTTACAACATGGCCACTATTTTAACGTAAACAATATGGCCACTATTTTAACCAATGTCCAAATAATAAAAAATGTTCAAAGAATTTTCAAGATTTAGAAAAGAAATCTAAAACTACAAATGCGTTTAGTGCTATATTTTTTAATGGCACATTTGACAAAGAAGATTGGTACGTGGATTCAGGTGCCAGTTCACATTTAACAAGTAACTCAGATTGGATTACGGATGCTTGTTACTCTGGATTTACAAAGGAAATCATGATTGCTAATCGAAGTAAAATTCCCGTGGAATGTTGCGGGAATATAAACATAATTACGTCTACGACAGAAAATAATTACAGAATAATTGTTGAAAAGGTTTTGTGTGTTCCACAGTTAGCAGCCAACTTGTTGTCAGTAAGCCAACTTGTAAAACAGGGAAACAAGGTGCGTTTCACAGACAAGGAATGTGAAATATTTAATAAACAGGACATTCTAGTAGCTACTGCGTCACTAGTTAATGGTGTTTATAGATTGAACCTGTCAAATTGTATGGAGGCGACAGTGGTTGAGTCTCCAGTTATTTGGTATCGTCGATTGGGACACGTGAATAATTTCAATATGAATAAAATGCACAATGCTGTGGAAGGAATTCAGCTATCGGAGACGGCAAACATCAACAAGTCAAACTGTATTGTGTGCTGTGAAGGGAAGCAGAGACGCTTACCTTTTGCTCATGAAGGAAACAGGAGTACTGAGCTTTTGGGTGTAATACACTGTGATATCTGTGGTCCGATGGAGAATACATCGCTTGGAGGATCAAGGTATTTCATAATTATTGTAGATGATCATAGTCGCATGACACAAGTTTATTTTTTGAAAAGCAAAGATGAGGCTTTGCAGAGTTTTATAGACTATAAAGCAAAAGTTGAGAATTTGTTGTCAAAAAGAATTAAAACTTTGAGAAGTGATAACGGTACTGAGTTTAGCAACAGGAATTTTCAAAGTTATTTGAGGAAATCTGGAATTACCCATCAAAAGACGGATCCATACACACCAGAACAAAATGGGCTGTGTGAGAAAATGAATCGTACAATTATAGAAAAAGCCAGATGTCCTCTATTTGATGCTAAACTAAGTAAGGAGTTCTGGACAGAGGCTGTGAACACTGCTGTTTACTTACAGAATAGAATAGTGAAAACTGGACTGCAGAACCGGACCCCATATGAGGTATGGACAGGTTGTAAGCCGAACCTCATTCATTTGAGAATTTTTGATAGCATCGTTATGAAACATATTCCTAAAGAAAGGAGATACAAATGGGATAAAAAATCTGAACAATGTATATTTGTTGGTTACCCTGATGATGTAAAGGGGTACCGTATATATAATCCTGTAACATGTATTATCACTACAAGTCGAGATGTAATATTTATAAAAGAAAACGACTTAAGTGAAGAAAATGTGATTGAAATTAAAGAAAAAGTTGAAGAATCTAAAGAATCATCATCTTCAGTGGGAGATTTGTCTGACACCAGTAGAGAGGATTCATTTGCTTCAGTAGAAAATGTTGCTGACATGGATGAAACTTATATACCACCGTTCGAGGAAGAGTTCTTAGGAACTGAAGAGGATATGATGGCGAGAACATTACCTAAAAGACAGAGACAGCCACCTGACAGATATGGATATATGGTTACAGAAGAATGTAACATACCAGTCGGTGATGAATTAACATTGGAAGAGGCACTGGATGGGCCAGATAAAGAACACTGGGCACAGGCTATTAATGAAGAGCTACAAAGCTTTGAAAACAACAAGGCTTGGGAGATTGTCGACATTCCTATAAGTGGAAATATTGTGAAGTGTAAGTGGGTCCTAAAAAGGAAGTGTGATTCTGATAATAATGTGCGTTTTAGAGCCAGACTTGTGGCAAAGAGTTGTCCTCAATAACATGGTGTGGACTACAATGAAACATTTTCTCCTGTCTCCAAAACATCCGATACGGCGCACGCGCTTTGACTGATCAGCTGACCACAGACGGACACTCACCCCGGGGACATCCCTCGGGGGCGCGGGGCAGAGTGTGCGCGGGAGTCACTACTTAGCACTGTTGTCAAGGTCACGCACTCGGCTAATTACTATTTTAATGTAATTTCAATATCTATGCGGAGGTGTACGTAAATAAATATTTTATAGGACAATTAGTTCAAAATTTAAGTATCAATTTTTTTATATATTCGGTATCAGAATCGAGTACTGAATACCCTCCATCAATATGTCCCTGTATATATATATATATATATATATATATATATATATATATATAAATATACATATATATATATATATATATATATATATATATATATATATATATATATATATATATATATATATATATATATATATATACTAGCAGACCCGGCCACGCGTTGCTGTGGCTAAGGTAGCCTCAGTAACACGTGGTGGTTATGCTAATAAATTGTAGATTATATGAAACGTTTGCACGTTTAGCATAGCGCCATCTATTAAATACTTACTCAATCCATTCAACAGATACCGCCATTTGTTAGAATCGTTTGGAGATAAGAGAAAATTGTGACTGTCAAATAATAGACAAATAATTTGCAATAAAATAATATTGCGACTATAAATTGAGATGGAAGCTATCCTATCTTTTAAGTTGGATCAAACTACATATGCTGTGCAAATTTGATTAAAATCGGTTAAGTACTTTAGGAGTCCATCGCGGACAAACAACGTGACGCGTAATTTATATATAGGTATTAAGATATACAAGAATTGCTCGTTTAAAGATATAGTGAGATAGATTTTTACTAGCTGGCCTTTTTTTGCGGTGGACTGTGGAGGCAGTTGCGCCCCACCAAATTGGTCAGGAGCAACGGAAGAGGCGGCGCGCAACCCCATAGACCCAGCCTGCAAACAACTCTCTTCGCCATGCGAGCGGGCCACCGGTACCCGATCTTTGTCTTCGGTGGCCTACCCGGCGGTTTACCCTCACGGGTTCCACTCGTATTGACTTTTATTATTTATTGTATTAATTTATTAGTTATATGGTTTATTAGTTATATGGTTTATTAGTTATTTTTCTTATTATGTTAATAAATATATAAATAATAAAAAATGAAGTATTTTAATGACGTACCAGCCAGCCAACAAGCACCTTGATATACATATAACATTTTTCTTCTTCCGCTTTGAAAATGATTTAATTGTTGATCTTTTAGATTTGCTCGACAATTTCGCATTGTCAACTGAGCCGTTGCACGGGCTGCCTCTCGCTCATGTGATTGAGAAGCATCCAGTCGGGACATACTAACGCGGGGCTCTTCTCGTGCAATATGTCATTCGTACACGGCACACAGATACGCAGCACATCTGATAGTACTTCCTGCCGCTCATGGACTATTATAATACCAGAGGACCTTTGCAATAAACCAGGGTTACAGCTAAGTCGCAGTGTGTCAACCAGTTCCACCCAGAGAGTTAGGCTTCTTAGAGTGGTACTACCCCGAACGGACCAACCGGTGGCTGTAGATAAAAACTATTAACAGTGTGATTAACTTTTGAAATAAAACTACCTTTACGGATTCTATCGCGTTTGTATTTGATTTGAGGACTGAGAACCATGTCCTCAGTGGCCATGTCCTCAGTCCTCCTGTGACGATGATCACTGTAAAATGTTCGAAACGTCGGTAAATTAAAAATCAAATACAAACGCGATAGAATCCGTAAAAGTAGTTTTATTTCAAATGTGTTATACTCGCGTAAACATTAGAAGTCATTAGTGTGATTATATTAATATACATTTTATTACATATACATTTATTACATAATATACATTTTATTACATATATTATATTAATATACATTTTATTATTTGCAATAAAAAATAATCTAGAAACTACTTGAATATATTAAAATCTTTTTATAAATATATATGTTTTAACCATTTTAGTAATTATTTGGCAAGAATGTTTGCAACAATTGTGGTTTATTTAACCTTTAAGCAATGCTGCATATTGTTAAAGCGTATGACTATTAAAACCAGATGTCGTTCACTGCAGAAACGGTTAACTTAAATGTAATATTTCAGTCGTCACTCGTATTCGCTCTAGAATTCTGTATATTCATTTCCTTTTCATTCACTTAAATAATGTCGAAATATTAAAATGCGTAGCGGGCTTATGATGGCGACGTTACAAGTGTACAACTAGCTACTATCAGTTGAATACCAGAGAGTTGTAAAAACCAACTAAATAGAGAAGACTCCGTGCCGCCGCTCCATCCATTCCACCAGCAAGGGCTGGAGGGCCTCAATGGTTCGAACACCGAATCGAGGTATCTCCAGTCGCGTTATCTAACGGGCAGCTGAGTAATTTTAATGAAACCTATAAGGGTGCAGTAGTAACACATTTTATTTTAAACTCATAACCGTAAAGGAAACTTTTTTACTTCGTTTAAAGTATATATTCGTTTAAATATGCTAAGAAACGCAACTAAACGAATTAAAAAAATTAAATGACTATAAAAAGAATTTAGAAAATTTGAAAATGAGAGAAAACCAATAATCTAATAGGGACCGTTTTGATTGAGAGATTTTTTGATTGCTCCATTTAGCTCTTGCGGTGACTAAATTTATGTTCATATTTTAATTGTAATTTTTTTATTCCCGCAAAAAAACTCATAATACAAGGTTTTCTATAAATCAAAGGTAGCTAGATCAATTTATCACCCCTTGAATCCTGCATACTAATATTTCATGATAATCATTCGAATCGGTTCCAAGATCCAGAATATTTAGAAATATAAAAGATTTATTCATTTAAAAGTATACTTGAAAGGTATACTCGAAACTTAATTTTTTCAAACATAAATTGTTTGCCAGAGTCAAAACAAGATCACAAATTTAACGCTGAACTTAAGTTTCCAGTCGTGGTGTCGTAGATTAGATTTTACGACCAACTTAGAAGATAGATGTGCTGAACTAAGATGCAATTTAGTGTTACCTCTAACTAGTACAAATTTCTTATTGAGCGAGGCGTTTTATCTAATATATGTAGCTAAGTTTTATCTAATATAGAAAGAACGTTAATATGTATTATTCTTGAAAATGAGATTTTACTTTCACATAGGCACGTCCCATTAATAGACACTCTTCAAAAATGGTTGAAATTTGGACCTACTATACCGCTCGCATTTGGTATTTTATTTTAAGTTTTTCTTTTCTTGTATGTTATATATGTAGGCAATACTGACGCACGCTGATGTCTGACGGCATGAGGAACAAAAGTGCGGATACAAAGTTTTAAATGCCCGTACTACAAGTAATCATAATTACATTCACAGCTATACGCTCACAATCACAGTTCACATTACATCACTAAGTGAAGTTGTAACATAGACTTGGGTAATCCTTTTTATACAAACAACTATACGATACAGGATGACACAGGATAGTCTTCTCCGTGTTACTACGGGACAGGATCACAACTGTCACCACCCTTTTATCTGACCGTGGGAGTTTTCAGCTAAATCGGCTACGGGTTCACAAGAAGAACGAGCAGCAGTTCTTCGAGTAAGATTCTGGGCGAGCTATATTAAGTAACCGCATCTCCAGTCTTCGCTCAAGAGGATGTGATAAATTAGGCTGCGAAAACTCATGTTGCCTTGCTGTCAGATCGGGAAAATGGAGAGTGCTCGATCTCAAACCGATCAATGAACAAGCAAATGGTACGGCCAGCGCAAGCCAGTATGCAGCGTACGACAAATGTACCGTGCTACTCGCGGGTCTAGACTGGCTAAATAGAGCACGTACGCACGCACGCACGCACGCACGCACGCACGCACGCACGCACGCACGCACGCATGCACGCATGCACGCACACATGCATGCACATGATTCGAACCAAGAAATATTTTTTAAATATAATATATGTTAAATGTTCAGTTAAATAGCATAACATTTTTAGGGGAAATGGATGAAACCTGCTTTAGTGTCGAGTGGTACGAGGTTACTAAGTCAAATAGTGCCTGAGCCTATTTGACTGTCATTATAATTGGCAAATGGTTCCCCCAATTACTTGGGGTAGATGAAATATGTTTTTTCTCCCCTTGTACATATTTCAAAAAGTCTTGGCAAAAGTTATGTTATGTTAATGTCTGGTTACTTGCCTGATGTCAACTAACCTTAGAAATCTAATTATTTATTAGACAGCATCAAATGCTATGTAGTTGGCCCCAGATTTTTCAGTCTTTAGTCGTCTTTTAAGACACCCATGAGCAATGTAAAGGCTGGTAGTATTCGTAGCCGCCACTACGTAGCAAATGGATATATGTATTAATTAGTAATATCTATTGCACGCCTTATAACCAAAGCGTTTAGGTGATGCTCTAATCTCGATATATTAAAATCAAGGACTTTTGAAAATTAAAAATTACTGTATTTTTCTCACACTGCACTCATAGGACAATATTATTATATAACATTCGTTTAAATGTATTTGATATTTTTAAAAAGCAATTATCTGAAATAAAACTACTTTGACGGATTCTATCGCATTTGTATTTATTTTGAATTTCCTGACGTTTCAAACACTTTGCAGTGATCATGGTCACGGGAGGACTAAGGTGTCTTACGTCCAATATGTCATTGTTATTACAGAAATTTTATATCTACCCTATAAGATATTAAGTTTTGACCCATATTCTTAATACAAATTTATACAAATTCCTTGTCAGTACAAAAAGAAAATGATTATTTATATAAAATTTTATATTGTTTAGGATTTGTTATTATTAAAGCATTTAATTTATGATAATTATTATTGTGGCAATTTACAAATTTAGAAAAACTAACAAAACTATTCAGCTACCACCACATCGCAACGCGGCCACACTGATGGAATGACTATGGGCTCGCCAATCTCTCCCGTTTTTGCTAATATATTCATTGAGGACTTCGAGGAGACTGCCCTAAGAAGCTCGCCTGTCACACCCAAGTTCTATAAGCGGTACGTAGATGACACATTCACAATATTACCATAAGACAAAGTGACCATATTCCTTAACCATCATAACTCCATCAATCCAAAAATTCAATTCGCTATGGAACTGGAGTCAAATAACTCTTTAGCTTTCTTAGATATTTTAGTTATTCGTAAACCTAACAACACTTTGAGTCATACAGTGTATCGCAAAGCAACCCATACAGACAAATACTTGAATGGTGATTCTCACCATCCCCTTTCACAGTTAGCTATCGTTTCTAAATCTTTGTTACAGAGAGCACGAGGAATCTGTGACGATGAACATCTAGGTCGGGAGCTGCAGCATGTCAAGCAGATCCTACGTGCAAACAAACTGCAAGTTCCCTGGCCCCGTCACGGAAACCGTGTAAAATCACCAACAGTTGAACGTCTCCCTGCAGTCCTACCTAATGTAAAAGGAGTCACTGACAAGATGGGCTATAATATCCTAAAACATGCTTCTATAAAAACCTATTTTAAGCCACTGAACAGGATTAGTCAGTTCTTACCACCTGTCAAGTACCAGATCCCTCTACAGGATGCAGGAGTTTATAAAGTAGACTGTGATTGTGGTCTCTCTTATATAGACCGTCTGGTTAAGAAGATAGACAATGCGAAAGTGGAAGGATGTAGGTACCGAGGGAGACCGAGACTAACCTACCTAGACCAGATCGGTCAGGTACTGAAGGAAGGTGGAGTCAAGAGTCTCCGAAACCGGCGAGCGTGTATGAAGAGAATTATGAATGTTGAGGAAGCGAGTGAAGTATGCAGAGATAGAGTTCTCTGGCACTCTGTTCTCTCTGCCTACCCTGCAAGGGATATGGCGTGATGATATGTATGTATAATAATTATCATAAATTAAATGTTTTAATAACAACAAATCATAAACAATATAAAATGTTATATATAGAATCATTTTCTATTTGTACTGGCAATGAATGTGCATAAATTAGTATTAAGAATGTAGGTCAAAATTTAATATCTTATAGGGTAGATATAAAATTTATGTAATAACAATGACATATTGGACGTAAGACACCTTAGTCCTCCCGTGACTATGATCACTGCGAAGTGTTCGAAACGTCGGTTAATTAAAAATAAAATACAAACGCGATAGAATCCGTAAAAGTAGTTTTATTTCAAATGTGTAACACTCGCGTAAACATCAGAAATCATTATGTAAGCAATTATTTTATTTAAGAACAAAAAAGTTGATTAAAAAGAAATATTCGAGGATCACCGGATGTTTTCGTAAGGATCTGGCACTCCCACAACCGTAAAAATTAATGTATCAAAGTTTTTCTTTTATTAGAAGCGTCATAATTGCAACGCGCTGTTTCCTTTCGAAAATGGCTTGGTAACTCTAACTTTGTCGTTTAATTGCAACTAATAAAAAACTAACCTGCTTAGTCTTTAGCGTATGTATACCTTATGAAAATTGGGTTTTTTACATTTTTTTGTTCGTCTATTCGTCCTATATTTTTCGTTTTCAATCTTCAGAGAAATTATTTACATCTCTGACAACATGTATGTAAAATTGCAAGATGATTGATTGAGTAGTTAATAAATCTATATCAAATCAATCAAAAATATCGTGATAATATATTTTTAGTAGTTATTATTTTTAGTTGGACCACATTGTTGACAGCTTTTTGTCTACCGCCGCGGTCCGGTCCGTCCTTGGTAGACCCACACTTTCACAGAAGATCGCCTGAGAAGTGACAATGTGCTACTGTGCTTCGTTCTGTGAGCGAGAAAGCCGTAAGGCTAACTGGTTAATTTTGGGGTTTGTATTGATAGGCCTAGTATAGCCTTGATATTGCAAACGTCTATGAGTAGCAGTGACACTTAACATCAAAATAAATTAAGCATGTGCGCTGTGCTTACGTAGCCACTGCGACTACGCTATGAGTAGTGCGATAACAGCTTGAGGAGTATTATGTAACTGAGTCATTAGGATAGTAGCAAACCCATCCTCGTTTCACCTGTATTTAGAAAATTAGCGTTAGCAAAGCGAGTGTCTAAAATTATGGTTTTACACAATATAAATGTTTTACATTTGCACTTTTTAAATGAATATTAAACCTACAAATGCTCCGGCTAATATTATTTGAGTCATAGTAAAAACCTCATCAAAATTGGTTTTGTATTTTAGAAGATCTAAGCATATATATTAGACAAACAATGGGAAGAAACTTTATACTAAGTATAAAGATACCTTCGTATGCTGCAAATAAATAATGAATAATGTATTTCATTCTTTTCATTGACCTTATTCTCCATTAGTACTATTGAGATTGAGTTGCCACCACAATAAAGGGAAAATTAACTACTATATCATGTTGGTTAGACGGGTTGGTATAGGGGTTTATTTCTATAGCATATATATCACATGCATATCATATCATTTAGTCGTCTACTATACCACCTACGAGTACGAAATGGGGTTGGTGAATTGTATTCTTACTCTGTCACTAAATGGTAGTTATTAACAATATACTTTGAAAATACGTATTCATTGAAATAGTGCTGATAACACAATTTTAAGAAATCTAGAGTCAAGTGACGTCCCTTTCATCGCGTAAAATCGGTCAAGTATAAATTAAATCTTCCGTATTAAGCTCTTTGCACTTGTTATCCAATAGCGACAAACTCTAAAATTATTTTTAGGAGCATCTTTAGCGTGCTAATAAAAAAATATATCCATCCATCCAACATCCTGCCAAAATTCAATCTATACTAATATTATAAAGAGGAAAGATTTTGATTTTTTGTTTGTATGTCTATTTGTTAATGAATAGGCTCTGAAGGTACTGGAACAAATTCAACTATTTTTTCACAAATAGAATGCCAAATTATGAAAAAGTATCATATGCTGTACTTTCTTTAAAAAAAAATTAGAGTACCTTAAGAAAATTGCATTATCGTAACCCAAGATATAAAAACAAAAATTTTTATGGGCATACGCTTGAAAAACTATTGATGATAGAACAAAATAATGTACTACAGACTTATTGGTCTTGTTTTATATAAATATCGCCCCCATTAAGTTATAATGATGTCTTCAACACGCTTATCAGACAGACTCTTGATGGCATAAGTTTTTAGTAAAATGCATATAACCATTGCCTTGGTGATAATCAGGCGGCTTTTATCAATTTTCCATTTAATTAAGGAACCATGACATAACCTTAATCGTTCCCCAAAATAGGATATAAAAATCATCTCAGTTCATATACATACGTCCTACTGTTGGGCTCGAGCATCTTCCACAACGGGAGGGTAACTAACCTACTAGTCATATGTGCTGGTAGAGAGTTTTACATAATAAGTTTCTAACGTCAGCCATGGAGGTCTCTCTCATGCTGTCACTCGTGTGAGACGGTGGTGTCATGGTTGCCGTGTTTGGCAGGTGGTTTGGCGGTAACGATGGATGCTGTACGTTTTCCGGAGAAGAGCTGTTGCTCGTTCTCTTGATGAACCCTTGAGTGATTTGGCTGAGGAATCCCCGTGCAGGTAAAGGGGTGGCGCCGGTTATGGTCTCTCCCGTGGTTGCACAGGAAAGATTATCCTGTATCATCCCTCCATACCATATAGTTGTTTGTACAAAGGCGATTGCCTGGGCCTATCCTGTGAGTTCACTTAAGGTGTGAGTTGTGATTGGTGTATAGGTGTGTAGGTAATCGTGATTACTTGCAGTGTGGTCAATTGCAACTTTATATCCGCATTTATATTCCTCATGACTGACCCATTCGTCTACATATGATTTAAAAGCGTTAAAAATAAATAATAAAAACAAGAACTTTATTTCCTCCTAGAACTATAACAAATTATTTTCCGAAACGCTGACAATATCTACTCGGTTGAGCATTTTTGAAAGAAATCCTTTCTTTTTTTAACACACGTTTTTGCATTGATTAAATTCATTGCAAAGTTCCATAGTTATTAAATACATTCACTGGTCTCATTTAGTGGTAAGTTCACGATAAACAACACGTTGCTATAAATGTATATATGACGGCTACCATTTACCTCTATGATAAATAAGAGCCGATAAAATATATCCCGAAATTGAAGTTTAATTTGGTTGTCGTAATATAATACTGAAGTTTCTTTTTCCTAAATAAAAAATCATTTCAACTTAACATTTCACCACCATCATTTCAGCCTATCGCCGTCCCTGCTGGACGTAGGCTTCCCTCATGGTACGCCACAGAGTGTGGTCCTGCGCCGCCTGCATCCATCGACGCCCATCAACTTTTACCAGGTCGTCTATCCACCTAGTGTCGGGGCGTCCTACACTGCGTCGTCCGGTACGTGGTCGCCACTCTAGAACATTTTTTTTTTCCCAGCGGTTGTCAGTTTTTCGAGCGATGTGGCCTGCCCATTGCCACTTCAGCGTGCTAATTCTTCGTGCTATGTCGGTTACACCCGTTCTTCTACGGATTGCCGTATTACGGATTCTATCACGCAGAGAAAGCCCGAGCATAGCTTGCTCCATAGCACGCTGATCGACTTTGAGCTTGGTTATGAGGCCTACATTTAGGGACCACGTTTCCGTACCGTAAGTCATCACTGGTAACACACACTGGTCGTAGACATGTGTTTTCAGACACTGAGGTATGTTGGTTTAATACAATATTTAGGGAAGAAAAACTTGAATTAAAAGATAGACATGCTCTTCTGTAAGACACAAGTTTGTTGGTATATATAGAATAGCCCTTATTTTTAAACAACTACTGCTTTCATGTGATAATCGGATATGAATATAATTCATCAGTCCCTTTATGCCCCGTTCCTGTAAATAGACTAAGAGATATGATACTCAGATAATCTTATACTAATCAATGGAAAGCCGGTTTATTTGTTCCGTTATACTGCGAAAAACTACTGTACCGATCGGAATAATAATTGTAACATAAGATGCAGCGTATTTCGGAGAAGGATTTAATGTATAATATACGGGAGATTAGTTATTCTAAAAATAAAAAGAACTGGCGGGGAACAGATAGTTTTTATATAAGATAAGGAAAACTTGAAGTAAAATCGCATACCAACACGTCTAACCAGCGTTATATAGTGGGCCCCTTCCATTATGGAGGAGGCTCGAGTCGAGCAATGGGTCGTATATCAGCTTAGATGACTAATAAAATCTGTGCAAATTGTAATGTCGCTGTATTAAAAAGATAAGCTTAATAACCTGTTAAAGTACTGTAAATAAAATATTCAGGGGTTGCCATTATACGGTTGCCATTTTTACTGTCATTATTCGGCCAACGTTCAAATGCGCTGTCTAATAAAACTGACTTGTTATATGTCTTATCGTTTTTGTCGTTCATGAATATAGACACCTTTTACCTATTATCTATGATATGACAACTAAGAAATATTAATAACATTCTAGAATAAATTATATTTTGAATTAAAAACTTGATAGCCTCTTCGGAAGCGTGAGCTTATCTGAATATTTTACGATAATTTTTAGAGTTATGTTTATTGGAGTGGCTTAAAGAATGTAAAACAACGCTGAATTTTACAGAGATGTAACATAGAAAATGAAAATAAAATATTACACTAGAACCGTTATATAGTTAGAATTGAATAGTTAACATTTTTGTTTTGTTTATGAAACTGCTGTTAATTAAATAATTTATTTGTACTAGTTTTTATTATGGCGTCCAGAATATATTTTACAAGGATGAAGTATGTTTAAATTCAAAGGTTTATTAAACACCTGTAATCAAACGTAAACTACTCGTTATACTCGTATATTTATAAAAACCCGATTACAAGCGAAAAATGTTTGTCACAAGTGGGATTCGAACCCACACCCGTTGGAAATCCGTTCCAATAGTACTGCCACTTACACTACCGTGAACTATTGTAGGATATACAATTCTCGCATCGTATTATATTTTCGTCTTTAAGAAGACGTGTGCCATCTACCAGACATTGTTTACACATTGTACAGGCTTAAACATTGCAGTTACAATTTTATTAAATGATGACTCTCGTAATCGGGTTTTTATAAATAATCAAGCATATTAAATGCTAAATTTCAGTAATTTGAATAATCGTATTTTATATATTAAACAAAACATTTGTAATACAAAGCATCTATAATAGAAGAATTTCACATAACTTGAATCAACTGTGAGTATTTTAGTTACTAGTGGTTTAATTTTTAACATCAACAATTTTATTAAGATTTAATGTTTAAAATCTGCTGAAGCTTGACCAATATCTTTTTTTAAGATAACATGAGATGTTTTATTGAATATTCTGTTAAAGTACTAACTGTCCAAAAAACTGGTTTCTTTTAATGGAATACTCGATTATAACCTCAATCAGCACCATCATCATCATCATCATCGGAAATAAAACTACTTTTTAATCGCGTTTGTATTTTTTTTTTTAATTTCCCGACGTTTCGAACACTTTATAGTAATCATGGTCACGGGAGGACTAAGGTGTCTTACGTTCAAAAAGTTATCGTTATTACAGAAATTTATATCTACCCGCTACAGTATCAGTTATTAAAGTTTGACTTAAATTTTAATACAAATTCATTGCCAGTACAAAAAAAAACAATAAAAACATCAGAATGATAATGGTATCATCATTCTACTCTTACTTCAATTACTTGGAGTGGACGCAATATGTTCTTCTCTTCCATAGTACATATTGCAAAAGTTACTGACAATAGTTTTATGATCGACCTGATGTTAACCTTCCTTGAGAATAAGAGAAGCAAATCATCATCATCATCTCAGCCCATATATATATATATATATATATATATATATATATATATATATATATATATATATATATATATGTCCCGCTGTTGGGCTCGGACCTCCTACATAATGAAAGGGTAATTGATCTACTATACCACGCTGGTCAGACGTGTTGGTATAAGGTTTTGTTTCGAGTTTTCCTTCTCTCGCATAGATGTTATATGCGTTTTATATCCCTTAGTCGTCTCGTACCATCACCCACAGGTAAGATATATAGATTGGTGAATTGTATTTTTACTCCATCACCGAACGGAAAGTAAAATAAGCAAATGGTTAATAAGAAAAATAGTGAACATAAGGTTTATATAACTACTCAAGCTCCAAACTTAATATTCAAAGCATTTCAATAAATACCAAGAATCACTAAATTATTATTACTTACTTAAAATTTTCTTCAAAAATTATTATGTAAATTAATGTTTTAGCTCAGCTTAAATCATCATCAACCTGCTCTTATCCCAATTTATTTGGGGTCGATGCAATATGTCTTCTCCTTCCATACAACTCTATCAGACGTCATCTCTGTGGTCACTCCTTGTCTATCCATGTCATGTTTCACGCAGTTCATCCATCTTTTTTTCGGTCTTCCCTTACCCCTTAAGCCTTCAACATTCATGCTTAAAGCTTTCCTCACAACATTACTTTCATCCCTTCTCATCACATGTCCATACCATGTCAATCTTTCACTCCTTAATTTTTCCGTCACTGGCGCAACTTTCAAACTTCCTCTTATATGTTCATTCCTTATTTTATCCATTCTTGTCACACCACACATCCATCTCAACATTCGCATCTCCGCTACATGCAGTCGTCTCTCATCCGTCGCTTTTATCGCCCAACATGCTGATCCATACAGTACAGCAGGTCTTATTAGGCTTTTATATATTTGGCCCTTTAATTTAAGGGGTACTTTGGGGTCGCATGTTGTACCCGTGACCTGCCGCCACTTCATCTATCCCACATCAATTCTGTGCTTCACCGCACGATCCAGGTCGCCATCGCTTTGGATAAGAGAACCGAGGTATCGAAAGTTCGAGCATACTGGGATAGGTACTCCATCTAAAGTTATGGGTGTAAAATTGGAGAGACCGCCGAAATCGCAGAACATGTATTCTGTTTTTGGTCTGCTGATTTTCAAGCCTACATTCTCCAACTTACAGCGCCACTTTTCCAGCATGCTCTGTACCTCAAGGCCCTCTTTCCCGACGAGAACAATGTCATCAGCGAATAGCATGCACCAGGGTGCCTCTTCCTGTATCTCCGATGTTAATGCATCCATTATCAACAGGAAGAGGTAAGGACTTAACGCCGACCCTTGGTGCAGACCTACTTCGACACTGAACTCGTCGGAGTCTCCAGCCGCTGATTTCACGTACGACCTAGATTGTCGGTACATGGCACAGATTAACCTAACATACTTCACAGGCACACCTTTCTCTTTCAGTACCCACCACAAAACTGTTCTCGGTATTCTGTCATAGGCCTTCTCGAGGTCAACGAATACCATGTGCAAGTTTTTATGTGCACCACGATATTTTTCGCACAGTTGGCGCAGTGCAAACATGGCATCCGTTGCCCCGCGGCCCGACATAAATCCGAACTGGTTTTGGGTGATCTCACTTTCTTCTCGCAATCGTTTCTCAATCACTTTTTCCCACAATTTCATACTGTGTGACATAAGCTTTATTCCTCGATAACTACCGCAGTCCTGAACATCCCCTTTATTTTTAAAAATGGGCACTAGCGTACTATTGCACCATTCATTGGGGATTACTTCGTCGCGCAGCAGCTTATCGAAGAATAAAGTTAACCACATATACCCATCCTCTTCCAAAATCTTCCATACTTCAACTGGTATACCATCGGGCCCTACAGCCTTTCCATTTTTCATAGTTCTCACTGCTTCTCTTACCTCATCTATTGTAATTTCCCTTACTAGGCCGACGTTCTCTGATACATCTTTTAACACTCCACTCCATGAATTCTCTTCGTTCATTAACCTTTCAAAGTACTGCTTCCAACGCTCTTTTATTTCCTCTTCTTTTATCAACACTTTACCTGCTTCATCTTTTATACACCTGACATGCCTAATATCTTTTGCTCTTTCTTCTCGGGCTTTAGTTATGCGGTATAGCATCTTTTGACCTCGAGGCCCATCTATCGATTTAAAAATCATGTGTTCGGCCTGTGCTCTCGCAATAGCTATTACCCGTCTAGCTTTTTTCTTGCATTCCTTGTATTCAAGCTTTTTTGCTTCCTTCAATCTTTCATTATGTTCATTCTGCCATTCCTTAAATACATTCTTCTTTTCTTTCACGATCTTTTGCACATCTTCATTCCACCACCACGTATCCCTATCAATTATACCTTTTCCTTTCGTTTCTCCTAGTATTCCTTTAGCTGTATTTCTAATACAACTAGCCATTTCATTCCAACATTCATTCACAGATTTATCATTCATATCATTCATTTCAATCATTTTATCCATCACATTTTCTTTAAATCTACTTGCATACTCTTTCCTTTCAAGCATACTCCATTTTACCTTAGGAGGGGGTCGGTTTCTGGTCTTAATAGAGGGTGTTCTTTGCTCCATCACTAGTACTAACGGACGGTGCTGGGATACTAGTGCTTCACCTGGTAGCACCTTACAATCCTTTACACAGACCAACTTACTTCTCTTAATAAGAAAGTAGTCGATCTGCGTACAGTGGTTGCTACTTTTATAGGTAATAAGGTGCTCATCTCTTTTTTGGAACCACGTATTACCGATGGCCAGGTGAAACGACGAAGCCGCTTGAAGTAGCGTCTCTCCCCCAGCGTTTCGTATGCCGTACCCCCATCCTCCATGCACTGTTTCATAACTTTCATTGCCCGCTCCTACGTGTCCATTAAAGTCACCTCCTATACATATCTCTTCACTTTCTGGTATACCTATCATAATTTCATCAAAATCCTGCCAAAACTTTTCGTTCACTTCATCTTTACATCCGACTTGGGGTGCATACGCGCTAATGACATTCAGGATGACGTTCTCCCACACTATTTTCACAACTATTAATCTATCATTCATTCTTATTACATTCGTCACACATTCTTTCAAATTCTTATCTAAGACTATGCCTACACCATTCCTTTTTCCATCGCTACCACTATAATATAACTTGTATCCTTCACCAATTTCTCGAGCTCTCGTTCCCTTCCATTTTGTTTCTTGCAGACATGCAGTATTTACTCTTCTCCTTTTTAAGAAATCTGCCAATTCCCTTCCTCTTCCAGTCATCGTTCCAACATTCCAACTTGCATACCTCATTCTTATCCCTTTCATACCAAGAGCTTGCTTCTTACGTTGCACCCGCCCGTGGTGCAACAACCCTTGTCCATTTTTCGCAGGGACCGGGTGCTGCCCCTGCGCGTCGCTTGCAGGGTACGCCCTAGCCCTAGCATCATCTAATTTATTCCCAGACATATTGCAATTTGATTTGGCTATGGTTTTATGACCGGCCGCCTGCCTGACGTCAACCCTCCTTGGGAATGCTATCGTTGACCAGACGGCACCAGATGGGGTTGGCCCAGGTCGATTAAGAGCTCTTAGTCGTCTTTTACGACATCCACGAGCGATGTAAGGGTTGGTAGTATTCTTAGCCGCTACCACACAGCTGCTTAGCTCAGCTTAAATATAAAATATAAATCATATTAAATGACCGACAGGAAAATATGATTAATTAATGTAGCGTTATTGAATAATTGCGGGTGTGATAAAAATAAAACCTTAATATACTTCCTGTTACTCTTTCATGTGGAATATCGATTTTTTTTATTTCATTTTAATAATCTCATTTCTACAGCGGAAATTCATGAGATGGATACCGTATGAGCATGCATACGAAAATTGTATAATTTAATAAAATACGAGATTATTTAATGCTATTTCCCTGTTAATTTGTTTGTGTGATGTCGATAAAAGAGTAAAATATGAGTAGCCTATTACTAGGAAAATCAATTCAATATTAGTATTTGATGTTTTAATATAAATTTATGTCGTAAAAGGCAACTAAGAAAACTAATAACAATTATGAGTTCTTTATACTTCTTGTCTTTAAATACAAAATTTAGTACGTAGACAAGAAAATAAAGTATTTTACTATATATGTAGTTTTAAAAATATTAGATATTAAATATCAAGACATTTTTTATTTAAATGTAAAATATTTTTATTTAAAACTAATCCTGAATAGATTATGCCTGATTAGATTTATACTAGTAAGGTATTTTGCAGATATAACTGTAAATTATATACTTTAATTATATAGTAAATACTCTTAAGTAGCGTTACCAAAGAAAGTTTAACAATGACTAGTAACGTAGCTGGCTGATTTACATATTTTGAAAATGCCAAAAATCTCTACACTGTAACACTGGCGCAAAGAGTAAAGTAATATACTGGCAACATGAACCGTTTTCCGTGTGGTGACCGAGTAAGAATACTATTTACCACCCCATATCTTACCCGTTGGTGATCATACGAGACGACTATGGGATATAAAACACATATAACATCTATGCGAGAGAAAGAAAACTCGAAACAAAACCCTATACCGACACGTCTGACCAGCGCGGTATAGTAGGTTAATTTCCCTCCCATTACAGAGGAGGCCCAAGCTCAACAGTTGGACATTTATGGGCTGTGATGATGATGATGATGATGAACATGAACCCGTAGTGGTTATACCTCCTTAATTACTTTTGACCTGGTATGATCTCAATTAGTAGTCATAGGTTTTGATTAAATCAGAGACTTATATATACAATAATATTAAAATTATAATATAATGTTATGTATTAGAAATCATATTTTTTCATCATCACCATAATTATAGCTCATATTATACAGTTTCGTTGTTTATTGCAGTCCTACTGTGGATAAAGGTCGAAATTTTTCTCCGCAGTTTGACTGCAATTGATTTTACCACGCCAGTCAGATGGGATTCGTATAAAATTTTATAACGTGTTTTGTGTCTCTTTCATTAATGTTATCTTTATATGATAATGATGTTATGTTTGCGTCTCTTAATTGTTTCTTATGATCATTATTCATCATCATTATTCAGTTTTTTGCCATACACTGCTGCACGTAGGATTACCTGATATTTCGTCAAAAACGATTCCAACGATTACCAAGCAACCTTTACCAAGTCTTCAGTTCGGTGGTGGATGGGTGGGGATAAAGAGGCTCCTACAACCACACAAGGTTAATAATTGGGATGAGGAATTATATACTTTCTTCGTCGTCACATGATTGGAAATTTATGTATACTCAGTTCCTTATCATTAGAAAAATTAAATTAAATTTAAGGTTAATATATATATCGACGGCGGAAAGCGAAAACGTAGTAGTCCACAAAAACTGTTATATGGGGCGTTGACGGGGGATGGTACCCGAAAGGGTAACCCGCCGGGCTGGCCACGGAAGGCAAGGAAGCGGTACCAGTGGCCGGCCCAATGGCGATGGAGAGGGAATACGGTGGGTTATGGGGCCACGCGCTCCCCTTCCGTCATCCCGGACGGTACGGACGACGTGTGACCGGGCCATAGCCTACCAAAAAAAAAAAAGAAAAAAAAAGTCCACAAAAACTAAAATGTTCACCAGAGCCAAAAAACTGTTTCACTTTTTTTATCATAACTAGCGTATTTTTTAACGTAGACCCACGATTTTTGGATATTAGATTTATTATTTTCTGAATATAATTTTTACTCAAATGCTTTTTTTTAAGGAAAACGAAAACGTGGTAAGCAACGTTATTTGAACTAAGGCTGCTCAACTGTGTGTTGTAAACGTAGTTATTCCATGAAACTAATATCTTAGAATAGGTGTAAACTCAAATAATTGCTTGTTTGGGGTAAGACAAAATGACACGTAAAGCGATTTAAATTTGACAGAATATTAAAACATAGAGTTTAATAAATAATCCACTACAAATTATATTACAAATGTAAAGACATAATAAGCTTAAAAAAAAAATAAAGTTAAAAATATATAAATAAGTAATTTACTTAATTACTTTATCTTTAACAATAACAGATGTCATATCTTCTGCTGACTATACACCAGCACGGATAACAGGTAGTGGTTGAAGCCCCTCTTGGATCATCTGACCATTGCTTGTTCCGTAGCAGTGCCCCTATTGCGAGGATTTTTCGTCATGTTCGATCAGCTGGCGATCTTTTTATATACCTTATACATTGTTGGCCATAGGCCTTGGAGGGCAAGTGTGAGGCACTAGCGTTCAGCCTAGATATCGCAAAAGCGTTCGACAGTGTCTGGCATAGGGCCCTTCTGTCGAAGCTACCATCATATAGAATCCCCGAAGGACTTTGTAATTAGATGACCAGCTTTCTGGATAGTCGGAGCATAAAAGTAGTCGTCGACGGCTCCTGCTCCGGCCATGATGATGCTAGTGTATCATAGGGCTCGATGCTCCTCGACGTTTTTTATCCTGACTATCAATGACTTGCTCTCTATAGAGAGTATATGATGCTATGCGGATGACAACACGAGTGACGAGCGATACACCGAGCATCAGAATGTCCCTCGGAGTATGTTACAGGAAATATGGGCTCAACTTGGGTCTGAAAATGAGCGCTCTTTGGAGCGAGCCTCGGAATGGGGTGAACTGAACTTAGTCTAGTTCAACCCCACTAAGACACAAGTTTGCGCTTTGACTGCGAAGAAGGAACCGTTTATCATGGTGCCTTAGTTCCAAGGAGTAACTCTCTAGATAGAGAGTATTAGGATCCTCGACGTCGAACTATAGAGCAAATACCAGTTTGGTAGTCATTTGGAGGGCAAAGCCAAATTGGCAAGCAAAAAGGTGCTAAGCAGAACTAGGCGGTCCTTCACGTCGAGACAACGTCTTGTGCTATACAAAGCACTAGTTCGTCCTCACGTGGTGTACTGCTCTCATCTCTGGGCTGGCGCATCTAAATATCGGCTAGACCCACTTGACTTCCCGCAAAGGCGTGCTGTTCGAATCGTCGGTGATCCCAATCTCACGGACAGATTGGAGTTTACGGGGGCGGCGGAGAGACTTTGGGTCTCTCTTTGTACTCTACCGGCTCTTTTACGGTGAGTGCTCTAAATAACTGTTTGACCTGGTACCATCGTCACTATTTTATCACCTTACCACTCGTCACCGTAGCAGGGTTCACTCATTTCACCTGAACTTACCCTGTTCCTAGACTGTACGTTTTCAGAGACCATTTCTCCCACGTACGTGCAAGATCTGGAATGAACTACCTGCTGCCGTGTTTCCAGAGCGTTATGACATGTCCTTCTTCAATTGAAGTTTAAGAGCATTTTCTTCAAGATAGACAACGGCCTAGCTGTACCCCTGGTGTTACTAAGGTTCATGTGCAGCAGTATCACTTACTATCAGATGTGCTGCTTGCTTGTTTACCACCATAGGTAATAAAAATGTGTCATAAAGATATTAATAGTATTTTTTTATTATCATAATAGACTGACAACATCGTACTCGTACTACCAGTAATACAAGCAAGAACAAGTGTTCTTGCTCCCATAAATACGTAGTATTTATTGAAATGACTTACGAAAATAAGTACCTCTTTACGAAAATATTACCATCTTATAGCAGCAAATAGAGCGACGACGCAATCAACAAACGATGCCACTGCGGCTTCATTTAAGGGCGGTAAATCGATGAAGTTTAAATCTGTATCACTATTAAAATGGTGTATAGCTGTGTACTAACTTTAAATAAGATAATCTAAATGTCATAAATTCCAGAGTGTATTGTACAGAAACCTTATCAAGGGTAGTAATAGACTCGATTCCTTGTACCACTGCCCACTAAAAGGTCGTTAATGAGCAAAAATATTTTTTTACGGAAAACGAATTGCTGTAATCGACATAGTATAAGTTATTACTACTTTTTTCTGTAACGTACAGCGTTTTTGAATGCAGGCATTTAACCCGTTTTTTTAAATGTTAATTTCATAACTATTCATCATAGAATTATGTAACCCGGGCCATTTCAATGAGTTTTTTTTTTCTGATTGGAACAGTGCAATAAAAATTTTTTTCATACTTTGTGGACTACGACGTTTTCGCTTTCCGCCGTCGATATATATAAAAGAGCTAGTCTAATTATATAATGATTATCTTTTAACACGTTCGCTGCGTGAGTGATTTTAGTGATTTTAATGTACTATCAGCTGGTGCGACATGAGCTTATATTAACTTATATAGGATTTATTTTAAAGCGCATCGTGTGGTCAAATAAACCCTCATCTCAGCAACAAAATTATATATTCTGCACCAGGGAGAAAAACGCTATATTGAACTGCACACTGGATTAAAGATCGCTTTGAGCCAATATGACCTCACAACGCAGATGACATATTAAAAAATAATGCAGTGTACAATTCACAATTTAGTCTGTATCAATAATAGTGAATCTTAAACCAATACGATTATTATGGCCAATAGAACAATTTTCTTTATATCCTTTGAACCAAACGAACGAGATAATATACTAAATAGAGCTACTATAAAAAATACTCACGAGAATAAAGTAAAAAGGGATTGTGTACAGAGTTATATTTAGAATAAATCTTAAGAGAATCCTTATATTTTTACAGTAAGTAATGATTGGTTTTGAGTACAAATAATTTTATGTTTTCCCAAGTGAATATAACTAAAAGTGGATTTTAACGGATAATTTATTTTATTAAATAGAATAAAAATGTTGATGTTAATCTTCATAGTTTAATTCCTCGCAAGTCATACTCTTAAATCTCTCCTTCTGCAGCCTCATGTCTAGTCTAAGAATTATGCGGTAACGAATCTGTATTCTCTGTAATCTGTAATAAATTATACATTTTCAATTCTTATCATAAAATCTTAAATTACATTGACAATTCAATTAACTATGTTTGTCAGGCAATCATGTAAGAAAATAATGACAATCTAACAATCTGCTTATTTTTTATTAGGCTATTCCATATTTGTAGAATATTTTAATCTTACACATTTATACATACCTCCTAAATTTAGTTATAATTATTTGGCAATAACGTCTTTGTTATCATAAGAAATTACTGTGGATATTCAGTGAAATTTCTATGTCATCATCATCATTCGGTCTATAGCCGTCACCGCTAGACGTAGGCTAATCTTACATCGCTACAAAGCGTGATTCAATTCAGCCAACAGTTTCCAAAGATACTTAGCAACTTTCTCCAAGTCTACAGTCCATCTGGAGCAGAGCGTTCTACATGGCGTCATCCGAAATGTAGTGGTAACTCGAGAACCTTTTTCCTCATTGTATTTTAGTTATGCAATGTATTTCAGCTTGTACATTGTCAGTTGAAACTTCTGTGCATAATAAATAAAATATAAACTACAACTTTCTTTTATTGTGAAGGACGCTTGTGACAAATATTAGTATATATGTGTTAAAAAAAGGAACAAGAAAAAAGAATTCTCCAAATATTTCATATTAGTGGTAGGACTAGGCTGTTGACAGTTCACTACCTACCGCCGCGGACCGGTCCGTTCGGGGTAGTACCAAACTCTCGCAAAACATCGCCGTTTGAGTAACGCCAATGTGCTATTGCGCTTCGTTCGGTGAGCGAGGTAGCTGGAAACCCAACTGGGTGGGTTTGGAGATTGTAATGGTGGTCTAGTTATCTAATTATCAAATTAAAGATAAAATTAAACTTTGGCTTAAGACATTAGACTGTAATGAAACTGAAAAGCTTTTAGAAATTATAGAATAGGATCAAAACTGAAATAAATATCGACACACACACTTGCATGCACACATTCACACTCTCTAACACACACATGCACGCATAGACACTTACGCATACACCCATATGCAAACACACATATATGCACGCACGCACACACGTACGCACGCACATGCATACACACACATTCACGCACGCACAAGACCACCTCACGCACACTATACACAAGTACGAAAGCTCACGCGCAAAATATATGCACACATACAATAGTATCTATATATTAATAAGTGTAAGTTGTAAATATTATTTTGATAATTTATTATGAACTCAGGGAATGAAACTGGTTCCTACCATACAGCTCACGCTAGTTTGGGAGTCAGAGATTGTAAAAATTTGTTAAAAAGTTAATGGCATAATAAACATTTTATTATTATTATTATAGCCTTGGTTATCGCAAAGGTCTATGGGCGGTAGTGACACTTATCATCAGGTATGCTGCTTGCTCGTTTACCACCATTAGCAATAAAAAAAAACTAACTAAATCGCTCCGGAATTTGTGTCTTATAACTAAAGGTATAAAGTTCTTAATTTACTACAAAAATGAGTAAATGATCCACCTAATTTTATATTAATAATTTTATCTTTTCTTTATTCTTATAGAATATCTAGTATACATGTAATTTAGATGAAAATCTTAATAATATAATAAATTAAGTTAATCTGTCGTCTATAAATCAAAAAGCGTGAAAGATAATTTAATTTTATTTTGCCTCTGGCTGGAAACCACAAAGGAATTGTATAATAATTATTGCTTAAGGATTTGGTGTCAGTGTTACTACAGATTATTCTTTAAGCTGAAACAAATACAAATTATGTTCTCCCCTAGGTAGTTTAAATATAAATAAAAATATGATCTTCTTAGTAATTTATTGCTAAAATATTTTTACCTACAAATAAGAAAATGATTAACTTTTTATAAAAATAATAGGTATCTTAATATTGTGATATACTTAGAAATACTGAAGCAACTGATGTCTTACAACGAAAACAAAAATGGAATTAGATCGTTATCATCATCATTACAGCTCATTACAATCCCACTGCTGGGGTCGAGGCCAAAGGGGGAACCACCATGTTGAAATCATACCATGTCATATGTCAAAAATAATTAAACAGGGTTAACCACTAAGGATTCATGATCTCAGTATATTATTTTACCCTCCACGCCTGTGTGAAAACAACAAGTGCAGTGTAGAGGTTCTTGGGGTACGATGCGAGAAACCTCCACGTGGTGTACCCTGGGTGCGGGCGACAGTCCCCCAGATCCTTCTGTCGAATTGTCGCCCGTAGCGAATCTCTGGCGCGAGGGGGGGTTCCCCAGCGATGGGTTGAGCCCCAATTCGCTCCTGACCCTCTAGTTGTAGAGGGTTCAGGAGGCGAAATTTCGGACGGGCCCGGTCACTCATTCATTTGAGGGCTGGGCAGGCTTATGCCACCGCCGACATATCGTAAACCTGATATCTTGCTTCAAGACAAGTTGTCGTGAGGCGTAGTATCAGGAACGAGGGTCTTGGCTTAACCGCCCGGATCGCGAGGAAGAAAACCTCTATAAAGAGTTCGAATCAACATTCGAATTCGGAAATCACCCAGAATCTTAAGTTCTGGCGTGCGGCGAGAAGATGCATGGCAGATGGGTTGTTCTGTCGTTAGCACGCTCCAGCCAGGGTACCGGCCGACCCCCTGGTTGGTAAATGTAGGCTTGCCCGGGTACAGGGATCTCTGCCCGGGTCAACCGTTAGTTCTCCCATACTCGTGGGAATCAAATGGATTTGCCGAATAATATTTTACCAGACGGGAATCCAGCGGATTCCCACATCACGGCCTCGTCAAGCCAATGCAAAACTGACCAAAACGACGCCTCGTCCTTAGGACTAGAGGCGTCTGCCGAGGGCCCGGCACCGACCAAGGAGGCCCCCCCCCCTCTTGAAGACGAAGAAGCGTCGACAGGCGCGGTTCACATGGGGGAAAGCCGCGAAAGCGAACGCTCGCGAGAAGAAGCGGAATGCTGAAAACCGCGAGCGTTATGCGCGCGAGCGGGATAAGGACGGCGGCAGATCCACTGCAGAGCCGTCAACGGACGAGGGCGACAATTCTGTCGCAGAGCCGTCCAGAGACGAGGGCAGTGGATCTGCCGATGTGATGGACGAGGGCGGTAGTTCCGCAGAGCCGTCCAAGGAGTTCAGCGGATCGGCTGAGGAAGCCGCCGCCGCCAGGTCGTCACCGCGCCCTGCGGCGGCGGCCTTGACCGCGGCCCTGACGGTAAGGGAGGAGGCCCTCCCCTCGAAGGTGCGGAAGCGCCCCCTAAATAAGGAGGGCAGCACAGGCGCAGATTCAGAGGGGAGCGTGGTCATCATGCCTCCTCCCAAAGTTCCGGCCTCTCGCAGAAGGCGAGGGGCCGCGGCGTCGGGAAGGACGACCCACTCCCCGGCCGGCGGAGTGCGTGGAGGGGTGGAGGCTGGCAGGCGGGCCGATAATGAGGCGGCCGCCGCGAGGGTGCTTGGGGTGTTGTCCGGCATCCCTCCCACCGAAGTGGCGGCCGCTGGTGCCCGCGCGAGCTCCCCAGCCACGAATATGGAGGCCCTGCAGGCCGAAAACGCCCGCCTTGGTGGCGAGGTGTCAGGCCTGCGGGCCCAGAACCGCCGGCTGGAGTCGGAGCTGGCCGCGGTACGGAGGGCCAACCGCCTCCTAAGCAAGGACGTGACTGACCTGAAGGCCCAAATGGCGCGGCTCATGCAGCCTGCGCCAACCGCGCCACCGACCAGCGCTAGCCGCGATGGAGTCGAGGTCGCCGCGCTCAAGAAGAAGACGCCACCGACTGCAGGCCGTGCGCCGCCAGCCACCGATAGCCGGGCCGCCGCGGCAAGGAAGCCGTCAAACGTCGCGGAGCGGGCCCTGGTAGAGGTCCAGCCGGCGACACCAACCCCGCTGCCCGCGGTGGAGGGCGTGCCGGACGAGGCCTTGCGCGCCATTATTGACACCATCGGCAATCTGGTCGATGCGCGCTTGGCCGTTCTGGAGGCAAGGCTGCCTCCAGAACCACGTGTTCGGCCGCCTCTTGCCGCGGACAAGCGGCCATATGTGGCACCAGCCCCCGCCCCGCTACCCTGTCAGGGTGGCCGCGTGGGGGGGAGCTACGCCGCAGCCGCGGCAGGGCCCAAGCCCAAGGGGCCCGCTCCGAAGAAGAAGACGGCACCGGCTTCTGCCGGACCGCAGTTATCGCCCGCACCGACACCGCCGGCGACGACTAGCGCACCCGCGACTGCGCCTGCCGCGCCTGGCACGCCCGCTGCGCGCGAACAGGGTTGGCAGGTGGCCGAGCGCGGCAGGAAGAGTCGTGGCCAGAGAAGGAGAGCGGCGGCGAAGCGCGCCGCTGAGGTCGCCGCTCCCCAGGCAGGAGCCGGAGGCGAGAAGAAAAGGAAGAGGCCGCGCAAGGGGCTCCGGCCGCCGAAGACAGCTGCAGTGGTGATCACTGTGCTGCCTGAGGCGGCAGAAAGGGGCCTCAGCTATGAGGCCGTTCTGAGGAAAGCCCGGCGGGAGCTCGACGTCTCCGACATAGGAGGCGTCGAAGCCAGGACCCGCAAGGCCCGGACAGGGGCTCGGATCTTAGAGTTCCCTGGGGCCGAGGGCACCAGGACGGCCGATAGCGTGGCGTCGAAGCTGCGAGGTCTGTTCGCCGAGGAGGGTGGCGTCAAAATCGCCAGACCCGTAAAGTGCGCCGAAATGCGCATCGCGGGTTTGGACGACTCTGTGACGGTGGAAGACATCCGGGAGGCCATTGCCTCGAAAACCGGGTGTCCCATAGACACCGTCCGGGTTGGCGCCATCCGGCCCGGTCCGGGCGGCGTAGGTGCCGCCTGGGTGCAGTGCCCAGTGGAGTCGGTCAGGCAACTGGCCGGCTCAGGCAGGCTCCTCGTGGGCTGGAGCTCAGCGCGAGTCACCGTGCTGGAGCACCGGCCTGCGAGGTGTTTCAAGTGCATGGCGGTCGGGCACACCCGGCCAACATGCACTAATTGCTTTGACTGCGGCGGACTCTGTTTCCGCTGCGGTCAGACTGGGCATATGGCGGCATCTTGCGCCGCCCCGCCCCACTGCCCCGCGTGTGCGGCGGGCAATAAACCTGCCAAGCACCGCATGGGCTCTGGGGCGTGCAGACCTCCGGCTTCGGCTCCAAAGGGGCGGGGCGGCCCTTCGACCCCGGCCGCTCCCGCTCCTAGTGCGGCCCGATCGCCCGCCGCAAGCCAGGAGGTGATGATGGACACAGCCCATTAATGGCTGCCCAGTCCACTCACCTCCTGCAGGCCAACACCAACCACTCCGCCGGTGCGCAGGACCTCCTCCTGCAATCCATGGCGGAGTGGTCGATCGGTGCAGCCGTAGTCGCGGAACCGTACGTCGTGCCTGATCGCCCCAATTGGGTGGTCAGCCGGAACGGAACCGCGGCAATCGTCACCTCCACGCAGCGGCACTTCCCGTCCTTATCCCTCTTGGATAGGGGCGAGGAATTTGTCGCGGCGGACTGGGGAGGGGTCACGCTCTACAGTGTATACCTCTCCCCTAATAGGAGGATGGACGATTTCGGGGCCTCCCTCACCACCTTGGAGGCTTCGATACGGCGACTGGCACCGGGCCTCGTCCTGGTCCTGGGGGACTTCAACGCCAAATCCACGGCGTGGGGGTCCCCGATGACGGACGATCGCGGGCGGGTGATCGTGGAGTGGGCGGCGTCACTGGGCCTCTGTGTCCTAAACAGAGGCTCAGTGAACACGTGTGTGCCACAGCAGGGTGGGTCGATAGTGGACTTGTCATTCGCTAGCCCCGCTGTCGCACCACGAGTGAGGAACTGGCGTGTCCTGGAGGAGGCGGAGACCCTGTCGGATCACCGTTACATCCGGATGGAGGTCTCCCCTCTCCGGGACCCCAGCAGGGGTCACAGGGCGGACCGAGCTCCTGCATTTCCGCGGTGGGCTGTGGGGCGGCTGGATAGGGACCTACTGGCGGAGGCGGCCATCGTGAACACGTGGCTGTCCTCACCACCCCCAGCGGACGGAGTGGACGTTGAGGCTGTCCGCATCCGCAGTGCGTTAACGCAGGTCTGCGATGCGGCCATGCCCAGGGTGCGGCGTCTACCTCCGAGGCAGGGGGTCTACTGGTGGTCCCCAAGACTGGCGGACCTTCGTGCGGCGTGCATTAGTGCCCGAAGGTCCTACACCCGCAGTCGGCGGCGTCGCCGCGATGTTGAGCGGGAGGGCCAGCTGTACGAGGGGTACCGCAGTGCGCGTACCGCCTTTCGGCTGGCCATCCGGTCCGCCAAGGACGCGAGTTGGCAGGAGATGCTGGACGGTCTTGACCGTGACCCCTGGGGTCGCCCGTATCGCGCGTCGCTGAATAAGCTTCGCGCGCAGGGCCCCCCCCTCACCGAGACCCTCCAGCCCGACCTCCTTCGTAGAGTGGTCGAGGAGCTGTTCCCGCGGCAGTCGGAGCACACGCCCCCGGTCATGGCTTCGCCAGATCACGACCGGGAGGCCGTCGAGAGTGTTCCGCCCGTGACGGAGTCGGAAGTGGGGGCAGCCGTGGCGAAGATTCGTTCCGCCACCACGGCCCCCGGCCCGGACGGAATCCCAGTCCGGGTGCTGACGTTGCTCCTCGAGCATCTCGAACCTCGCCTCAGGCGACTGTTCAACGCCTGTCTGACGTCTGGACAGTTCCCTGAGTGCTGGAAGGAAGGGAGGTTGGTTCTCCTGCCAAAGCCGGGACGGCCCCCGGATTCGCCGTCGGCCTACAGGCCCATTGTGCTTCTGGACGATGTGGGTAAGCTGCTGGAGCGTGTCCTCGCTGCCCGCATCGTCCAGCACCTGGAAGAGGTGGGGCCCGATCTGTCGGACGCTCAATTTGGGTTTCGAAGGGGGCGTTCGACCATCGGGGCCCTGCTACGCCTGAGGCAGACGGCCGCGGAGGCTGTCGCCGGCAAAGGAGTGCTGTTGGCGGTGTCGTTGGACATCGCCAACGCCTTCAATAGTCTGCCATTCAGCTGCATCAGGGAGGCGCTCCGGTTCCACGGAGTGCCCCTGTACCTCAGGCGGCTGGTGGCAGACTATTTGGAGGGGCGCAGTGTTCTCTACGCGAGCCCCGCAGGGGACATTGTGCGGACGCCCATGTCGTGCGGTGTTCCGCAGGGGTCGGTTCTGGGGCCGACTCTGTGGGACATCGGTTACGACTGGGCGTTGAGAGGGAGTCTCCCCCCCGGGCTGAGCGTTATTTGCTATGCTGACGACACGCTCGTCACAGCCCGGGGCAGGACATTCGAAGAGGCGGCGAGCCTGGCCACTCTCGGCACCGAGGAGATGGTCAGGCGGATCGAGGCGCTGGGGCTCAGGGTGGCCCTAAACAAGACGGAGGCTCTACTATTCCATGGGCCCCGTGTGAGGCTGCCCATCGGCGCCTCGTTAGTCGTCAACTCCATCCACATCAGTATCCAGGCCCATATGAGGTACTTGGGTCTGGTGCTCGACGGGCGATGGTGGTTCCGGGAGCATTTTCGTCAAATTGCTCCCCGGCTGGTCGGCGCGGCGTCCGCCCTTTCTCGGCTCATGCCGAACGTGGGCGGACCCAGTTTTCAGGGCCGACGGCTGTATGCGGGGGTGATCCGCTCAATGGCCATGTACGGCGCACCCGTGTGGGCGAGGGCTCTGAACGCCCAACTCAGGGCGGTTCTGTGGAGGCCACAGAGAGTCATGGCGGTCAGAGCCATTCGCGGGTACCGCACGGTGTCGACAGAGGCGGCGTGCCTATTGGCCGGGACACCCCCTTGGGACCTAGAGGCGGAGATGCTCTCCGACCTCTACCGGCGGGTTACCTCAATGCGCGAAGAGGGTGGCTCCCCATCGTTCAACGAGATAGCCACCTGGCGCGAGGACGCCCGCCGAGAAGTCATCGCCCGTTGGGCTACGCGGCTGGAGAGGCCTAGATACGGTGTTATTACCGTTGAGGCCCTCCGGCCCGTACTGATGGAGTGGATGGAGCGGCGGCACGGAGTTCTCTCTTTCCGGTTGGTGCAGGTCTTGTCGGGGCATGGTTGCTTCGGCAAGTACCTGCACACGGTCGTGCGGAGGGAGTGGACTCCGTCCTGCCACCATTGCAGTAGCGACGAGGACACGGCGCAACATACGCTCGAGGTATGTTCGGGCTGGGACGGGCAGCGCCGTGACCTCGTCGCTGTCATCGGTGCCGACCTGACGCTGCCGGCTGTTGCGCGAGCGATGGTCGACAGCGTCAGGAATTGGGACGCGGTCGCCGCCTTCTGCGAGGCTGTCATCTCGCAGAAGGAGGCGGCGGAACGGGCCCGGGAGGATTCCCGTGACCCGGGCCGCCGCCCGCGGCCGGGGCGGCGCAGGCGCGAGTACCTGCGCCTGATGCCGCCCTGACAGGGGCTTCGGGTGATCGGACCGGGGAATTGTCCGGTCACCCGACGTGAGGCCACCGCGTGAGGACGACGCCTCGACGGCGAAAGCTGTCGGGGCATCGACAGGAGAGGAGCCCAAGAGGGCATACCGCCGAGCGGGCCACCGAAGACAAAGATCGGGTACCGGTGGCCCGCTCGTACGGCGAAGAAGAGGTGCTTGCAGGGTGGGTCAATGGGGTTGCGCGCCGCCTCTTCCGTCACCCCGGACCGATTTGGCGGGGTGCGACGTCCATAGCCCACCGCAAAAAAAAAAAAAAAAAAAAAAAAAAGTGTAGAGGTTCTTAGTATTTGCAAAATTTGTAAATCAGCCAGTTAGACTACCCATTGATAAACTTTCATTGGTAACAGTAAGTGTTACGCTGCTTAAGAGTATTACTCTATAGTTAAAGTATATTAATTAAGCTGTGTGGTAGCGGCTACGAATACTACCAATCCTTACTTTACTCGTGAATGTCGTAAAAGAGGACTAAGAGCCTTATAACTACCTGGGCCAACTCCATCTGATGCCGTTTGGTCGACAATTACATTCCCAAGGAGGGTTGACGTCTGGCAGGCGGCCGGTCATGAAACTATTGCCTGCTGCTGATAATAGACCGTGAGAGTCTTAAAACTATTGCCAATAACTTTTACAATATCGCACCCCCGGTGCGACACTGTCACTTGTGCAAAAATGTAGTTTTTCAGGAGAAGCATTTAAAACTTTGACACCTCACAAAACAATGACTTAAGAGTATATATATGAGATTAACAGCTTATACTACAACGTCAACTTTTAACTTTACTTTTGGATAAATATTAATCACTCTATATTGTAAAAAATATATACTATACCATTATTTAAGCCTTCAAACCCCCTCAGAAGTGACGTTGTGGCTCTAACGAAAAATTATAACTATAGTTACGCTGCTTTCAGCGACGCGTGATTCGCGCCAAAACAGCAATGACACTCGCGCCCTCATACGGAAACTATGCGTACTACAAAAGTAACGTTATCGCACGGCGAAAGCTGTCGGGGCGTGGCCCTCACGCGGTGGCCTCACGTCGGGTGACCGGACAATTCCCCGCGTTCGATCACCCGAAGCCTCGATTAGGGCGGCATCAGGCGCAGATATTCGCTCATGCGCCGCCCCGGCCGCAGACGGTGGCCCGGGTCACGGGAATCTTCCCGGACTCGTTCCGCCGCCTCCTTCTGTGAGATGACAGCCTCGCAGAAGGCGGCGACCACGTACCAGTTTCTGACACTGTCGACCATCGCTTTCGCGACAGCGGGCAGCGTCAGGTCGGCACCGATAACAGTGACGAGGTCACGGCGCTGCCCGTCCCAGCTCGGACATACCTCGAGCGTATGTTGCGCCGTGTCCTCGTCACTACTGCAATGGTGGCAGGACGGAGTCCACTCCCTATACGCGACAATACCTGCACCAGCCGAAAGGGGAGGACTCCGTGCCACCACTCCATCCACTCCATCAGTACGGGCCGGAGGGCCTCAACGGTAACAACACCGTGTCTAGGCCTCTCCAGCCGCGTAATCCAACGGGGGATGACGTTTCGGCGGGCATCCTCGCGCCAGGTGGCTATCTCTCTCTAGACGATGGGGAGCTACCCTCGTCGCGCACTGAGGTTACCCGCCGGTAGAGGTCGGAGAGCATCTCCGCCTCTAAGTCCCAGGGGGGTATCCCGGCCAATAGGCATGCCACCTCGGTTGACACCGTGCGGAATCTGCGAATGGCTCTGACCGCCATGGCTCTCTGTGGGCGCCACAGAAAAGCCCTGAGTTGGACGGTCAGAGACCTCGCCCACACGGGTGCGCCGTTTATGGCCATTGAGCGGATTACCCCCGCATACCATCGGCCCTCGAAGCTGGGTCCACCCACGTTCGGCGCGACAGGGCGGACGCCGCGCCGACCAGCCGGGGAGCAATCTTGCAGAAATGCTCCCTGAACCACCAACGCTCGTCGAGCACCAGACCCAAATACTTCATATGGGCCTGGATTCTGATGTGGATGGAGTTGACGACTAACGAGGCGCCGATAGGCAGCCTTACGCGGGGCCCATGGAAAAGAAGGGCCTCCGTCTTATTTAGGGCCACCCTGAGCCCCAGCGCCTCGATTCGCCTGACCATTTCCTCGGTGCCGAGAGTGGCCAGGTTCGCCGCCTCTTCGAGTGTCCTGCCCCGGGCTGTGACGAGCGTGTCATCAGCATAGCATATCATGCTCAGCCCGGGGGGGAGACTCCCTCTCAACGCCCAGTCGTAACCGATGTCCCACAGAGTCGGCCCCAATACCGACCCCTGCGGAACACGCCACGACATGGGCGTCCGCACAATGTCCCCTGCGGGACTCGTGCAGAGGACACTGCGCCCCTCCAAATAGTCTGCCACCAGCCGCCTGAGGTACGGGGGCACTCCATGGAATCGGAGCGCCTCCCTGATGCAGCTGAATGGCAGACTATTGAATGCGTTGGCGATGTCCAACGACACCGCCAACAGCACTCATCTGCCGGCGACAGCCTCCGCGGCCGTCTGCCTCAGGCGTAGCAGGGCCCCGATGGTCAATTGGATTGAGATTTTGAGAGATTGGATTGAGCGTCCGACAGATCGGGCCCTACCTCTTCCAGGTGTCGGACGATGCGAGCAGCGAGGACACACTCCAGCAGCTTAACCACATCGTCCAGAAGCACTATGGGCCTGTAGGCTGACGGCGAATCCGGGGGCCGTCCCGGCTTTGGCAGGAGAACTAACCTCCCCTCCTTCCAGCACTCAGGGAACTGTTCAGACATCAAACAGGCGTTGTACAGTTGACTGAGGCGATATTGTATCGAACACAAGTAATTGAGATAAGAGTAGGCGAATGAATGATAATTACTTACTTTATTTTCTCTTCTACATACTGAATTTTGTATTTAGAGAGAATTAGTTTAAAGAACTCATCGTTATTAGTTATCTTAATAGCATTTTTAAAACATCAAATATTAATATTTACTTGGTTTTCTAATAATAGGCACAAACAAATTGACAGCGAAATAACATTAAAGGATCTACTGATATGATATACTGATATGGTATCCTTCTCATGAATTTCCGCTGTAGCAATAAGATTATTAAAATGAAATAAAAAAATCGATATTCCACACGAAAGAGTAACAGGAAGTTTATTAGGTTTTATTTTTATCACGCCCGCCATTTTTACAATTATTCAATAACGCTACATTCATTAATCATATTTTCCTGCCGTTCATTTAATGTGATTTATATTTTATATTTAGGCTAAGCTAAAATATTAATTTACGTAATAATTTTTGAAGGGAATTTATATAAGTAGTGATTCTTGGTATATATTGAAGTACTTTGAAATTAATGTTTGGAGCTTGAGATGAAATATGAAACCTTATATTCACTATATTATTAATAAAATCTGCTGCTTCTATTCCCTAGGAGGGTTGACATTAGACATACAGCCAATCATAAAACTATTGCTAATAACTTTTACACATGTACTATGGAAGAGCAGTATCTATGTACGATACAGCGTCGACCCCAAGTAATACTCATAGTTCAGCCGATTCAAGTTCTTTTTTTTTTATAACTTATGGTGGCAAACGAGCAAGCTGCGCATCTGATGGTAAGTTTCATTGCCACCCATTGACCTTTGCAATACCAAGGGTATAAGCTAGGTCGCCGCTTACCAATAAAAATCCCCAAACCTACCCAATTGGGCTTCCGGCTCTCTCGCTCACCGAACGAAGCGCAATAGCACATTGCCATTACTCAGACGTCGATCTTCTGCGAGAGTGTGGTACTACCCCGGACGGACCGGCTCGTGGCTGTAGACAGAGAACTGTCAACAGCGTGGTCCTACCACTATTAATTATTAACCACCTACCACCGGTCTCTGAGACCGCAACCTATTTTTTAATTTAAATATTTCGATATGTATGTGTCGTACGACAGTGCGCGTCTATATACCTTTTCTACACATCCACGAGAACCGCACTAGCGCTCGGCGAGTGTATGTACGTTCGTGTGGTTAGCCAGAGTAAGTAAAAATATTTCGTCAGCGGTCTGTGTGACCGCTCGTAGGCGGTTACGTGATTTTTTTTCACCCACACGATTTTGTTTGGTTTAGTAAAATATGGATAGAAACAACGAAATTATAGAAAGATGGTTGCAACAAGAGATGTCAGACGACGAGGTTATGATAGATGAAGATTGTAGTGACGTGGAGCCTGATTCGGTCCAGTATGCAGTTCAGGTTGAAGACTGTGAATCCGAATCTGAGATCGAGGGTGATGATGATGCAATTTCAGTGCAAGACAATTTATCTCAGCCTGAACTAACAGGTACAGTGTCTTCAAGACCAAGATCTTCATCTAGGGCCTCGAATGAAACTGATTCTTCAGTGCATCTGCGCCGAACATCACTCGTGGAAAAACACCACAGCATAGTATTTAATTTGAGTAATAAAACTCAAAAGACTGAAAGCCGATTCAAATTCTCAAAAAGAGTGGCAGGCAGCTTACAAAACTGCATATGGAAAGTCGCGTGAAAAATGATTACATTCAACGAGACGTCAAGAGTTCTATTCGTCGTATTCTACAGACAAGTGAAGATCTACTGAGCAGATTTAAAGTGGAAAACTTGAAGTTCGCAAAACATGTTCCACGTATGATCCAAAGAAGAAACGCAAGATTACTTACTTATGTGCAATGTACTAATTTATTACGTGCAATGTGCCAATATATTATGTGCAATGTGCCAATTTGTTTGGAGTGTGCGAAAAAAATATGCTGCAACTGGCGCGAAATATTGTGAATGTTTGGGGGTTGCAATTTTGTTGAATTTTATGATTAATGTTTAGTTTTTTTATTTAAATTTATAGTTAGAGTCCTAAATTTAATGAAATAAATCAAAAGAAGTTGATTTTTTAAGTTCCTTATCTATTAGATTTCATTATTTAAGAATAGTATATTTTTGTGTTAAAACTACTAGTCTTGAAAGATTTTAAACATATCTCAAGATTTTAATATAGATTATGATATTTGAAGGTCTAAAATAAAAGTATAAACAAGTATTTTAATCATTTAAATTTTTTTTTGTACTATAGAACCTGAATTTAAGGTGGATATTCATGAGCGGTCTCCAGGACCACACGTAGGTGGTTAAGTTACATAAATATGTGGTAGGTGGTTAAGGGTTAAAGATTATGTGACATTCTTCTATTATATATACAAGGAATTTGCCTTGTATCACAAATGTTTTATTTATAATATACAGTTACTTTATGTGTCGGTACAGGTGACTCTTAGAGCTTTGAATTATAATATAACCTCATCCTTTTTAAACATACATGCCTTTGTTTATATTCTAGACGGGATGATAAAAAAGTAGTATAATTTATTTTATTAATAGCAGTTTTATAAACAAAATTAAAATTCTTAATTAGATTTCTGCGATTCAGGTGAAGTATTCCGTTTTTGTTACGCCATCTGTAAAATTCAGCGGTGCCTTATATTCTTTAAGCTAGTCCAATAAACAGGCTCTCTAAAAATTATTGTAAAATATTCATATAAGCTCACGCTTCCGAAGAGGCTGTCAATTCAAAATATAATTTATTCTGGAAAATTATTAAAACTTCTTAGTTGTCATATCGCTGATAATAGCTAAAAGGTATTTATATTCATGAACGGTGGAAACGATAAGGAATATAAATAACAACTCAGTTTTATTAGACAGCGCATTTGAACGTTGACCGGATACTCACAGTAAAACGACAATCGTACACCCGAATATTTTATTTACAGTACTTTAAGAGGTTATTAAGCAAATCTTTTTAATACGACATTACAATGCGCACAGATTTCATTATGATCAATAGATGACGAGATGATTCTCAGTTTATATACGACCTATTGCTCGACTCGAGCCTCCTCCATAATAGAAGGGCAATTGGCCTACTATATAACGCTGGTGAGACGTGTTGGTATGAGATTCTACTTGAAGTTTTCCTGCTCTTATATATATATACTAACTATTCCCCGTCCGCTTCCTTCTTTTGCGAATGACTAATCACCAACATATTATATACTAAAACCTTTGCCAAAACACGTTGCATCTTATGGTATAACTATTATTCTGATCGGTTCAGTAGTTTTTGCAGTATAACCAAACAAAAAATCCGGCTTTCCATTTATTAGTATAAGATTATCTGATTATTATATCCCTTGGTATTTTATTACAGAAACAAGCTAGAAAGGGACCGAAGCTACATTGGTCGTCTAAAAATATAAGCTATTCTGTCCATTCCAGGATTATAATTAACCTTCCTCCATATAAGAACAACAGAACTTGTTATTGGACAATGATCTCTATGACTAAGTAGAATGCTAATCAGTCATAGAAAAGAACACGTCTATCTTTTAATTCAAGTTTATCTTTCCTAAATATTAACTTGAAGTAAGCTAATATTTAGGGCAGAAAATCTCCAGCAGTCAACCAAACTACACATCAACTTCGGGATATATTTTTCATTTAATTAATTATAAGTGGTAGCAGTCATACATAACCTTATAGCAAGGTAAGAAAGAAGAATTAAAGAAAGTTGCTAATATGCTATTGCGCTTCGTTGAGCGAGAGAGCCAGAAGGCCAACTGGGTGAGTTTGGCGATTATAATGGTAGGCAACGGCCTAGCTATTCCCTTGGTATAGCAAAGGTCCATGGGCAGCAGTGACACTTACCATCAGGTAAGTGTCACTGCTGCCCATGGACTTGCCCGTTTGCCACCATAGGCAATAAAAATAAATATGAAACTTTGCAATGAATTAAATCACTACGAAGAAATGCGTTAAGGCAGGGTTTCTTTTAACGCTTAGTCGCAACAAGCTGGCCCATTGAACAATATGGTTGGAGGCGTCTCGATACTGTGTTCTCAATATAGAGGGGCCCCAATCGATGCTGTTAGAATACTAGTAGTAGCAGCATGAGATATTGTCGTTTTCTTGCAGTCAAAAAACTGGTGAGGATATTCTCGGCCTTCGTTAAATACTTACTTATTCGGATACTTATTTATTCTGAAAATACTAAGGAGGAAATCAAGTTCTTGTTTTTAATGGCTTGTTTACTTTTGATATTCTTAAATTATATAATTTCTTTTTTATGCATGTATTTTCTCATGCTTGTGGGTTGTCAGTTGTTGCTAAATGAGTACTAAAGTAGTATTAAAACACGTAAAATTAGTCTTATTTTATAACTTTTTAAAAATCACAGAAGTAAAAATATTTTTAAATATTCATATTTATTAAAAAAAAAGATTGCCAAGTGATTTGCATAACAGAGTTATGTTAATAGTGATTATGAATGCCACATTCAAATCCCGCGCTATTTTTCTGATAATCTTTAATATAATAAAGATTTAAATTTAGAAGTTTTAAATGTTTGAATAGTCTCAGAAGCAATACGAAACTTATACATTATAACCTACCTACCATACCTATTTTCCTAGACGTGGTCTCTACTTAACTGTCAAAAGTTGTATACTCAATCTTTCATACATAAAGCAAAGTCTTATAAATATAAAAAAATAAAGTATAATGGTAAGTAATATAAGCCATACTTAAATAATAATCATTATTTTATTGCAAATTTTAACAATGCCCGGTAACAGAACGATGTTAAAAGTCAATATAGAACAAGCGGTTCCTTTCTTCCAGTCCTTTCATCCTTCATTTCGTTGAATGGGAGTTGTTTTTACTTATAATTACACTTTTTTATTGTTAACAAAAAAAAATTGCCAGGTAAAACGTTTTCAGTTCCAAGGGTTCCCTATTGTACAAAGTTGGCCTTGTTTACGCAAAACAATCTTTTCAGTAATTTTAATGAAAGTCACGTTAAATAAAAGAAACAAGTTTAAGAAAAATAGCCATAAAATCTTCGAGGCTATTATAGTCTGCTTCAGGGAACAGCTTCTGTACAACGTAAAATTAAACAAGTAAAAAGTTAAGAGTGTTTAATTTTCATAACTTGTACCTACTATATAAATTGGCGTATAGGTTTATCGCCGGCTACTACTAGCTGTTGGTTCTCCCCACATAATACCAGATGGCGTGGTTATTCATTTAGAAAAGGTATTGTCATAATCACCATGAATGGTGATAAGGTCGGCAATTGAAGTAAGGTATTATAAGTTTCCCAGGAGCACGCTTTCTTCTAAAGATCCCTCAGTCAATTTCGACACTGAGGAATGATTAAGAGCGAGGTGTGCTCACAGCATAGCCTGCCAAGAAAAGAGCAATTAAGGTGTTGTGATATATTCACCTATATTCTTTTAGCGTCGTCATATGGGCTGGTATTTAACAATGAAAAATTTATCAGTGGATGGGCACTACAACTTGATATCTAGCCTATCAGAATCTATGGTCGAAGATAAGTCTTCCATGAGAATTTAATACCATAATGGCTATACTTGACGGCCATAATCAGTGATCACTGGAATCGCAGTTGGGATTATAAATTTGTTAGTAGAGTACAGACGATAATCTCAGAATCCATTAGCCGATTGATGACTGTCATAGAAGATTTGTTGGAAGGTATATTCAAGCCGAGATCAGATCTCAGACGCCTAATCCGTGTCTTGCTTGCGGTGTGGCTAAAAAACATTGACTTCTCTGTAGTGCGGAGGGCATCTACTATTGCAATAAAACTATTTTATATAATGTTTTTTTTTATAGATGCCTAAAAATAATTTCAGTTTTTACATCGTTATAAGGCACGAATAGCCATGTACCATTACAAAAAAAGTTTATAATCAGATCTAAATCGTCTAGTCTCTCACCAATGTAATATGCAAGTTGACGTGTAGGAGATTCCGATAGCGCATTTCCTTATTCGTTGGCAAGGTAGTTAACCCATCTTAGGGTTTTTCTGTTATACAATGAATAGTGGAATACCTACCACTATAAGCTGCTTTTATAAAAAATATCTCAATATTTTTGACATTCTCTAAATAGATAAGCATAATCAAATTGTTTTCGGGTAAAAATATTCTATAAACTTATTATGGGGAAGGATATATCAGCATAAAAATCTATTTGAGCTTACGTGTTCTAAGAGACGATGTATCGGAAAGCTGACTTGTTTTATTTTTATTACAACGGCTGAGATACGATAACATAATTTAAGACCTTTATCGAAAGGTGGATCGCTTTGCCAAGGAGAATTCTTTTCTCGCCAGCTATAGGAAATATCTTCATAATATAATCTACTTTATTTACTGCTCCTCGGAGAGGAAACTTTCAAGCTTACTGAATTTAGGCGGTTAATAGATAAAAATGATTTTATGTATTGTAAAATCATAGTAGCTTCTTCATAAGATTTTTAAACGTGATTGGATATTTTTTTTTTTCTACTAGTTTTTGTTTTATTTTTTGTTCGCCGTCAAAGATGCCAGATTATACAGAAGAGCGAGTAATAAAATGGGTCGCTGTGTTCAGTGTTAGTGGACTCTGAGAAAGTATGTGAGACGAGATGAAACTATTTACCACTGTTCTGAAAGATCTTCCAGCTCTTCAATTTGCAGCTGATATTATAGTCTTGATAAAATGGAGGACTTTGGCCCAATGATCAATGACCTAAGCAGAGTTTCTGAACTAGATCACTTTTCTGAGGCATTGGAAATGGACATGAATAAAACGAAAATCATGTCTTATGCCCATGTCATTCCTGTACTACCTGTATTAACTGGTGGTAGTTATTCGAAAAAAATTAAGGTAAAATGTAAAGATTAACAACATTTAAGTGCCCCTACAGGTTTGTGCATAATAAATATTATTATTATATAATATATATATTATTAATAAAAATTAATAAATAGATAGAAGTCTTAAAATTAATTGATTTCAACTTTTTTAACGATTTGTAATCGTAAAGAAAGTGTTGAATGTTCCAATACATTCCAGCACGCTCAGTGCCAGCGAATGACTGGATTGGAGAATAACAGGATGACAGGTTATTCTGAACACAGAACATATTATCGTCACTATTATTTTAGATCTAACACTACATTATTATTTGTGAATATTGACGCACTTTTTGATGCGGTATTAATTTATTTATGTATAATACAACCACAATTATAAGTATGATTGATATATTCGATCAGACAATAAGAATACATTATATGACATTTGATGATTCAGATGTTAATCTGAATGAATTCCTCATTATGACGTTAACGTTTTATCACTAAATGTATGCAGTTCGCTAATTGAATATTAGTCTAATTCACTTGAACTATGAACGTGAACTAGATGGGACGTATTTAAAATTTTAAGCGAATACTTAAAGAATATATTTTGTGTTCAAACTGTGTCAGTCTATGTTATATTCGTCAACATAAGTATCTTTAAAAAAAAGGAAGTGACTGTAATATAAAAATATACTTATTGCTTTGGTTACTTATTGATAAATTGTAATAATGGGTAGATAAAAACCATCGTTATATATAATAATGACTTCAAGATACAAAATCAAAACACGATAAAATTCGTATTAACTTATATAATTTCAAACATGGAATAATCGCGTAAACTTCAGAAATTATTATAAAATGGTTTCTGTATCATGCTATTTGCTTATCAAACTTTAAATTGTATTTTAAAATACAATTAAATTTAGCGCGGGATATCAATAGAAAGATCAGCAATAATATAAGCAACTGCAGTCCAAAATGCAGCTCCTTGGTCAAGTTCAACAGAATCTTCCACATTCATTGTGTCACCTTCAGTATGATGGAACCAGAAGTATTTATCATTATCGTTATGAAGGCTGGCACCTGGAATACCTTGCCCAGTAAAAATAGCAATATCAGATCCAGGACTGTCAGCTTTAATTAGTGCAGTGGCATTAATAGATTCAAACATTTTTAAAATCTCTCCTACGATGCAATGGGTCTTCTCGTTTCCACCTACGGCTAGTCCTAGTGGCGCAAATGTACCCTCATCTGACTCCATTATAAAATTAATATTGTCCAACTCATCCTTGTGCGCTTCTTCATATGCATAAGCACCAACTAAACCAAGTTCTTCAGCAGTCCAAAGAATAGCCCGTACTGTTCGTTTTGGTATTAAATTCAAACGCTTCAAAATAATTGGTGCTGCCCAACTTATAAAAAGGCCTCCACCATCATCCATAGCTCCTTGACCTACATCCCAGCTATCAATATGTCCAGATACTATAACAAGCTTTTCAGGATTGTAAGTACCTTTTAGGTCGATCAGAGTATTTCTTGAAATCTGATAATCTAAAGTCGAAAACATTTTCAGATTGAGTATAATTTTTTCACCTCTATCGTAAAATCTTCTAATTAGATCAGCATCTTCTAGGCTGATCGCTGCTGTGGGTATTTTTTTCGCATCATCACTATAGTATTGTGAACCAGTATGTGGCGTATTGATTGAAAATGGTGCAATAGATCTAACAAGAGTTGCTATCGCACCTTTCGCTGATGCCCTTGCTGCACCTTGTGATCTATAAAGTACTGTTTCACTGTATGTTACGAATATGGGATCATATAGAACAATTTTGCCTTTAATTTCATTTTCAGGAGTGTTATCTAATACATCAAAACTATTAACAACTATAACTTCAGCTGTAATTCCTTTAGTAGGAGTACTAATACTATAACCGAGACCCAAAACTTCGATGTTTTTAATTCTTGGTTTAATCATAGTTAACGATTCCTTTCCTCTCTCCCAATGAGGAACCTGTGAAAAAATAGTATACAACTTAATAATATGTAATTTATAATAATTACATGAATAAAATCTAGGTAATGATCATTTTTGAGATACGCATTTTGGGGAGTTTTATGCAAACAAATGGTGTCGATTAGCTTTTGGATGGATAGATGTATGGATTTATCTCCATTATGTTTTATTATAAGCAATTATTTAACCAACTCACTTCAACGTTTTCAGTTATTACATCAGTTAATCCTTCATCTTTAGACAGTTGTATCATATAATCAATCGAATGTTCAAGAGTCTTGGTTCCTGATGGTCGCGCACCAAATTTGTCAACAAACTTAGCCAATCTGAAATTTTAAATAAATATGTATGATATTGCTTAAAATAATAAAATATATTCATAAATGAACATAACTCACTCATCATATGTTTTATGCTTAAAATCTCCATTTAAAACATAATCCAATATTACATTTTTTACTGCTTCATAGGACCATATCTCTTCAATTAATTTAGTTCCTAAGATATCCTGACATGTATCTGAATTTTTATCTATATTTTTGCCTTCACATACAATAACAACCAGAAAAGTAATTAAAAGAACACGCAAAGGAATCATTTTACGTGAATGTCTTTAAAATACTGAAATCTTTCAATAAACTTAGCTCTTAATAGTGCGTCTATCTTATCATCATGATGGTTCGCTGTCTAACATGTCTACAATATTACGTTTGATGGACAGATACTTGAAGGGCATTTTGTATGGATTAGACTATATCTTATCAAATTCTAATTTCAATCCACTTGATGATGAAATATATACTTGTGTAATTGTGATTACTAAAGTTATTGAAACTAGTAGATTTTAATATTATTAATTATATCAATTACATTAGATTGGTGTATTACGTTGATTTTATAACTTACTTCCTTTCTGCCTGACGCTTCACTCCCGGAAGTATAACGTAACAACGTACAAAGTAACTGTTTCAAAGTTGAATTACTATCCCAAAGGAACAGATTACCACGTTACTAGGACTATTTACCAATTTTAATCAGCTCAACCGTTTATTTATAAATTACTAATGTTATAAATGTGAAAGGTTTTGAAGATGAAAATAGTATTAAATGGAATTAGTTTAAAGATGGAAGGAGAAAGAAGTGTATATATATATATATATATATATATATATATATATATATATATGTATACATATATATATATATATATATATATATATATATATATATATATATATATATATATAGATATATATATATATATATATATATATATATATATATATATATATACATATATATATATATATACATATATATATATATATATATATATACATATATATACATATATATATATATATATATATACATATATATAGATATATATATACATATATGTATATATTATGGATTTTTCGATATTCATGTTACTAATTCGTTCCTATAGGTCTTACATATTTTTAAACTATTAGTGATAAATTCTAAAACACTAAATTCAAAGGAACAAATATTTATATAGTAAAACAAAGGAGGTCTACCTAACTGTAATATATTCTATGTTGAAATTTAATTGGATCAAGTCATTGTACAATAGCCAGTCTCATCGTTAGAGTAGTTCTATGTTAAACAATGGGATAGGTTTTGATTGAAGATGAATGATAAATGGGTTTATTTGACAGTGATTACCTTGTGGTAAAATGATGCTAATCTATGCGAATTTCTCAAATTCAAATACTAAACAAATTAGTAATGTAAAATGGCACGCAACTAATCTAAAAAAGTCAGCAGTATGACATTGTACCTATAGAACATTATTCAGAAAAAAAATCAATACATTTGTCATAATACAATAGGCGTAAAGTAAAATGCTGTGTCGTAGCGGCTACGAATACCTACTACCAACCCTTACTTTGCTCGTGGATGTTGTAAAAGATGACTAAGAGACTTATAACGACCTGAGCTAACTGTATCTGATGCCATTTGTCAACAATTACATTCCCAAGTAGGGTTGACGTCTAGCCGATCATAAAACTATTGCCAATAACTGTAACAATATGTACTATGAAACAAGTGTACGTATTGTATTGAACCCAAGTAATTGGGATAAGAGTAGGAGAATGATGATGACGAATACAGAAGGCGTAAAATTCAATTAGTTTATAATATTTTTTCATAAAACGGTATATCGTTAAAATCTTGTAAATATACAATTTGGTACCTAAAAGTACTTTCTGTTATATTTTCATAAAGTTTAAAACAACTTCAAACATGAGTTTTAATCATATCTTAAAACTTAACGTAAGACGCAAACTACTTCTTTTTACTGGCTAACATAATGACTTCTAATGTTTACGCGAGTATTACACATTTGAAATAAAACTACTTTTACAGATTCTATCGCGTTTGTATATGATTTTTTTTTTAAATTTTAATAAACCCACAATAATAGTTAAATTTTAATTTAATTAATTTTAGTAAGATAAAGTAGGCCGCCACTCAAAAATTCAATAATAAAATTAGTATCATGCCTCCTGAGTTTCTCAGTCTGGTCGCGTTCCGATCCGGTGGTAGCTGAATAGTTTTGTTAGTTTTGTAAAAAATGTAAAGTTGCCACAATAGTAATTATCATAAATTAAATACTTTAATAATAACAAATCATAAACAACATAAATTTTATATATAGAATCATTCTCTTTTTGTACTGGCAATGAATTTGTATTAATTTTGTATAAAAATGTGGGTAAAATTTAATATCTTATAGGGTAGATATAAATAAATTTCTGTAATAACAATGACATATTGGACGTAAGACACCTTAGTCATCCCGTGACCATGATCACTTTAAAATGTTCGAAACGTCGGGTAATTAAAAATCAAATACAAACGCGATAGAATCCGTAAAAGTAGTTTTATTTCAAATACTTCTTTTTAATACATATTAAATATGTTGTGACTTTGTATATTTTTTATAGATTTTGAAGGCCTTTATCAAATAGGTGTTACATCTAAAACTCCTGCAAAATATATTTTTAAAATCTTAAAAGAGATAGCGTTAGAATAAGAGATCAGATGTTTTCTTGTAGAATCATCATCATCATCATCTCAGCTCATATGTGTCCCACTGTTGGGCTCGGGCCTCCTCCGTAATGGGAGGGAAATTAACCTACTATACCGCGCTGATTAGACGTGTTAGTGTAGGGTTTTATTTCGAGTTTGCCCTCTCTTATATAAAATAATATCGAATGAAAATTATTGCAATATTTTGAGAAATATATTGAAGGAAAATAATACACTGTAAATAGTATAGATTTCAATTATACAGCGCGGCTAAAGAATTTTTGTTACCACCAATTACAAATCCTTTTTTATTGAGCAAGCTAGGTATGGCTACACCCCAGACCACCTCTCAACGACACCGGTGCCTGGTTCTTGTCATCAGAGGCCTCCTCCTACTACCAAGTCTAGCAGATTTAAAAAAAGCATATGAGAGCTAACAATATTTTTACTTCTTGCGGTGGTGACGGAGTAAGAATATAATTCACCACCTATCTTGCTCATGGGTATAGTAAAAGACGGCTTAAGAGCTATAGTAAAAGAGACTAGATTTGCAAGAGAACACTTTACAACCACTCACACGCTTCATATATTTTGAGAATGAGTTGTATTCTTTCTTCGTTCTCATATCAATAATTTTATTAACAAATAAAAAATACTTTATTATCTATGATTTAATCGATCGATTGATTTATATAATACAACTAATTACAATCTACAAGTGGCCATGACACCAATGTAAGCATTTAGTTGACCTAGTTTTCATTATAGATAAATGGCATTGAGTACGTGGTATATATCATTCTCCCACTCTTATCCCAATTACTTGGAGTCGATAAAATACGTATTCTTCTTTCATAGTAGGTACATATTGTAAAAGTTATTGGCAATAGTTTTATGACCGGCCGCCTGCCAGACGTCAACTATTCTTGGGAATGTAATTGTTGACCATAAGGCATCAGATGGAGTTGGCCCAGGTCGTTATAAGGCTATTAGTCGTCTTTTACGACATCCACGAGCAAAGTAAGGGTTGGTAGTATTCGTAGCCGCTACCACACAGCTATCTCACTATATCTTTAAACGAGCAATTCTTGTATATATATATATATATATGTAATCTGAATCTCGGAAACGGCTCCAATGATTCTCTTGAAATTTAGCATACAAGAGGTTCCGGGGGGCATCAATCGATCTAGCTAGGTTTCATTTATAGAAAATATAGCTTTGTCAGTATTTTTCGGCAACAAAAAATATAATTTTTCGTTGCATTAAAACTCTTAGAATATGAAAATATTCAAATTTTGACGCTGTCATTAAGAATAGATATTTAGCTCAGTTGGAAAATCGAGTACTCTAATCCAAACAAACTGGAGCTCGGTTCGGATCCTTACTTTTTCTTATTTAGTTTTTGGCCTTTTTTTATTATTTTATTAATTATTATCATTTGCCCGCATCTTTGTCTGCGTAGAAGTTGAAAATGGTTCTAATAGGATTTTCGTTTGTTTTTTACGTTATTAATTTTATTGTTATTTATAAATTATTGTGTATAAATGTTTGTATACTTATTATATATTGTTCTTACTCCATCACCACATGGATAAGATTGTTATACTATATAGTATAACAATCTTATCCATGTGGTGATGGAGTAAGAATTCATACAATTCACCATTCAGAGAGGACTAAGGGATATAAAATGCATATAACATCTATGCAAGAAAAGGAAAACTCGAAACAAAAACCTATATCAACACGTCTGACTAGCGCGGTATGGTTGGTTAACTTCCCTCACATCACGAAGAAGGCCTGAACCCAACAGTGGGACGTATATGGGCTGTGATGGTGATGATGATAACAACCTTTATTATAGTGTGTTTCAATAAACATGAAAATTAAATGAAATTTTATTATATATTATGGACGAGGCTTTTTTCTTATCAGGCCATGATTTGAATACACCCTGCTCATTCTGAACGAGGCGATGGAAGTGTAATGTGCGGCCCCATAACCCACCGTCTTCTCCATTGAATTTAGGCCGAACACTGGTACCGCGTCTTTGACATCCACCCGCGATACTACACCTATTACAGTATTTCTTCGTAAACAATATCTTTTGCTTTTCTTTTGGGATGCTAGAATTACCAGGCTACTCTTTGAGCCTACACTGAAGCATGTCACATACTGCACTGCAACTGCCCATGGGAAAAGCAGTTATCTTTCAAGTCTACTCCCGCTACCTTAAGAATTTGACCTCGAGCTTTTTTTATGGTTATTGCGAAGCAGACTTTAATAGCAAACTGCACTCTCTAAATTCGAAGGAGTAATTTTATGGTATTTGGAGAATTCTAAGAATAAATACAGACTCTGCTCGAGAACAACCGGTCAGTATAGTTGATCCGATTACATTGCAATGCAATGTTTTTTCTTGCAAACTGATGGTATTGTATCATTTTTGCGCGCTAGCTCTCAATTTTAAGATGAGAGTTGAGAGACCGGCCGGCCTTCGGGATATTCAGGAATTCGAGCGGTTGTCGGACTCGGGGTTTATCATTATTCGAAGGATTTATTTTAATATTCGACCCCTTTCGAATGATTTAAAATATTTGTACGTAAATGGTATAAAGAAATCGAAACGACCGTAGTAGTTCACATAGGTAGGTCATGGCGTCTTGCGACCAATCTGATCAGCATTAACATCCTGTCTCCCTATCATATCTTACTGATTGTTCCTAATATAACTCAGCCTTTCCGTCTCGATTTTTACAAATATGATGATTAAACGCTGGCTAAACAGGGATCAAAAATATACCAAATGACTATCTCTTTTTCCTATTCATTATGCGCTAAAAATACCCTCGCCAGAGTAAAATTAAAACGGGTAATACATCTTATGAGCGATGGATTTCAGATATTCGTTGCAATGTATTATCATGGTCCTTAATTACAATATTTGGCTTCGAAAATTGCTGTCCAAAAATTTAAAATTTCATACTCTACGTACCTATGACGCCGTGTCCTAAAAGCGTATAGCCTCTTTGTAGCGTAGAAACTTTAAAATGCCGTATTAATACAGTATTGTGATTTTCGAGATATTCTAATTTTAAAAAGTATTTCCATTGTAGCAAACTTTTATGTGATTTCAAGCTTTTCAGGGTTCCGTACCCAAAGCGTAAAACCCTATCACTAAGACTTCGCTGGCCGTCCGTCCGTCCATCTATCTATCACCAGACTGAATCTCAAGATCCATGATAGACAGCAGTCAGACAGAAATTATCACAGATGATGTATTTCTGTTGCCGCTATAACAACAAATACTATAAAACAAAATAAAATAAATATCTAAGGGGTACTCCCTGTATACGTGATTTTGGCTCCTTTTTGTTCGATACATTTTTTTAGTTTCTATTTTACTTTTTGCCTTTTTTACTTATTTTTACATTATTTAAATATATCTTCCAAAACACACTAACAAGAAAATACCGAGCAAGGCTCGGTCATCCAGATATTATATATTTATATCTCAACATATATGTTATTAAAGAACCAAACAAACTCCAACACGGTATAACATAACATTTCATCATTATGGCAACATAAATCTTACTAAACTCTTGCTTCCAGATCCCACTAATCCGTAAACTTGGCGGTACAAGCCTCATTAGCTCCGAACAAACTCGAAGTTTGTTTCGATAAAAATAATATTACGAAATGTTTAAGCAAGATAAGTTCGACGAAATTAGTTGAACGTAAATTTTAAGGCGAAGTATGTAACTTGAAATATTTAAAAAAAAGTTTTCGCTGCATATTCAGCGAAAAGTTTAGCTAATCAAACTATGTATATGTACTAGCTGTTTCCCACGGCTTCGGCCGCGTGGATATGTGTATATTAAAATATAGCTAGTTGTTTAGTGATAAAAAATATCAGGTCGGTGTAATATATATTCCTTATCCGTCGTATAAACTGAACAAAATATTGGCAATAGTTTTATGATCGGCCGCTTGCTTGACGTCAATGCTCCTTATGAATTTATTTACACTTGAGTGACGATTTTCATATAAAATATAACCTCTAGTTTTGTTCTTGTAGGGGTAGATTTAAAATACTGAGACATGCCTTTCTTTATTTTTATACAACAATATTTTACAAACAAAAATAAGTTTCTTACAAATGTCAAGCCCCACATCCTTGTTGATATTGCAAATATACTGAAGTACGTATTTTGTCTTTAATACCAAAGAGTCCAATACAAATTTTCATGAATATAACTTCAAAACTTCGAACTTCGGTTCGAATCCCGCTTGTGACATCATTTTTCATTTCGTAATCGGGTTTTATAAATAACTTCAAAACTGACAAAATTTAATAAAAGTCTTGCAACCCCTATTTTACACCTTTAGGTAAAAAATTGTCAAAAACGCTAACACACGCAACTCTTTATTTATTATTAAATTTACAAATACATACAAAACTAACAAAACTAGCTAGCTGCTGCAGAAAAAATAACAACGCTAGCAAAGGTAGATGAATAGTTATGTTAGTTTTTCTAAAATTGTAAATTGCCACAACAATAATTATCATAAATTAAATCCTTACTAATATTATAAATGGGAAAGTAACTCTGTCTGTTTGTCTGCCTGTCTCGCTTTCACGCCCAAACTACTGAACGTATTTAAGCGAAATTTGGTGCACAGATAGTTTAGAGCTTGAGAAAGGACATAGGCTACTTTTTATTGCGAAAAAAAGGGTTGTAAGGTGATGAAATGTTTTTTTTTCATTTATTTTGGCACATACAGTCATACAGAGAAATATTACAAGTTATACAATATTTAAAAGTTATAGACAATGAGTCCCTAATAATAGTTCTAAATATTACTTAAGCATCTATTTGACAAACAATGCCATAGTGACCATAAAAACAGCAATACATTTATTAACGCAAGACTCGGCTAAATTAGACATTACTATTATATATGAGTTTTTTAAAATTTTTTTTTTTTTTAATGTATATATTGAGTTAGAAAATAAATCCAAATCAGAAAAATTTTTGTTATAGTTATTCAGACAGCGTGAGTAAAAATTATTAAGACAATAATAGTTCTTATGATGAAGCAGTGGTGCAAACATATTACATGAACGTGAGGGGCGTGTGGGTACCCTGAATTTAGTGTTAAAGTTAATCTTAAAAAGGATCATCAGAGTCAATAAGGTTATTTAAAATTTTGTAGAGAAATATAAGATCAAATTGTATACGGCAATTATTAAGAGATAGAAGTCTATGATGAAGAAGGTAATCTTCATATGTCTCTAGTGTTACATTTTCGCGAAAATTTAGAATTTTAATAAACCTTTTCTGGACCTTTTCTAACCTATCAATATGCTTTTTATAAAAAGGGCACCAAATGATACAGCCAAAATCAATCATCAAAAGTGATCTAATAAAACTGTAATAAAGAACTTTAAAAGTGATACTTCTTTTAAAAGGTACAGTAACTCTATTAATAAATCCCAAATTTCTAAACGCTCTTTGAGTAATAGAATCGATATGAGGTTTAAATGTTATCTGGCTATCCATTAAAATTCCTAAATCTCTAACCAGACTAACTCTTCCCAGAGATTGGTCATTCAAGTTGTAATTGTAGATAATGGGCGATTTTTTACAAGTATAAGTTATAATATGACACTTACTGATATTAAGAAAAAAAAATGTTGTATGATATAATCGTATATTTTAAAGCCAGGAGTTAAAAACTTATTTTTAGGTAATTGATTAGATATAAATAAATATGACATTCAAAGTTTGTAAACATTTTACCCTTATGCGGTAAATTAAAAATTGGGGATGAAAGTTTGTATGGCAATTCGTCATTTTTGAAGATGGAACGATGAAACTATTTCTTTGGCTTTGATTAGACTGATATAAAAATGTTATTACGCTGACCAGTCGTTACCAGTGGCTCTGCGAGCTACCATGTCACGCATCTCAGACCCGTGTATGGCTCTTTACAAAACTGTTGTGGGCTGCGATCGGCTTTTTATTATTATATGTTTTTATGTTTTTTATTATATGCTTTTATATCTCACTTTCTCTCTCTTTTTTATAAATAAGTATGCTATAAATTTTGTTTTGATAGCTTCTATATTTTCTAATTATTTCTTAACTGAGTAAAATTACGATTCAAAATAAGTTATTATATAAGTTCATAATATGTTTTTATATTAAATGTCTCTTGAGTATTTTTGCTAATTATTTTGTTGTATTCATAAACAACATAAAATTTTATATATAGAATTATTTTATTTTTGTACTGGCAATGAATTTGTATTAATAATGTGATTCAAAATTTAATATCTTATAGGGTAGATAAAAAAATCTGTAATAACAATGACATATTGGACGTAAGACACCTTAGTCCTCCCGTGACCATGATCACTGTAAAGTGTTCGAAACATCGGGAAATTAAAAATCAAATACAAACGCGATAGAATCCGTAAAAGTAGTTTTATTTCAAAAGTGAAAACTACTTTAGCGGCGATATACACTTTTTTGGTATGGATAAAAAATATTAAACTCGCGTCAGGACCTGATCAAAAATTCGCACGACGCAAGACGAAAATATCCTATGCTCTTTCTACCGCGCGACAAAAATGTATGACTGCTGCTGCTGTTTCGTTTAAGCGGCGCAAGGCGTTTGCGCGAGTGTGCGTATGTGTCTCTTAATTGAATTTCTCAATAATAAATTTGGTTTGTGTTGTAAAAATGTTGGTAGTACGTGTGCGATGTGTTAAATTATCGCAATCTTAGCACATCGAAATACAAAACTACTATTGATGCGGTCTTTATTAGACATTTGGATAGCTTGGAATCAAAATTTTTCGTTTTTTACTTCAGCTGCCATAAACCTATTGTATCAGTTTTAGAGATTGGCGATGATGATGCTGGTAATGATGATGGTGATTGTAATAGTTCTGAAGTGTTAATTTTTTTATGTAATGTAAATTGTCATGTTTATGTAGGATGGCACAATAAATGAATATGTATTTAACCACATAAATAGTACTTTTGTACTGATAAATAAAACAATTCTTGCGAAATTATTCCCTAACCATTCCAAAATATTCAGAAATTTACAAAAATGCTGAAATAGGTGTTTGTTTATTTAATATTAAATAGGCAAATACAAATTTTAACGGTTCTAATTTCAAAATTGACAAAATTTCATAAAAAACTTGCAACCCCTATCCACTCCCTTAGGGAAGAATTTCCAAAAATACTGAGACAGGTAACTTTTCATTTAATATTATATAGCTAATAACAAATTTTCAGGGATCTAACTTCAAAACTGACGAAGTTTCATACAAACTTGCAACCCCTTATTTTTACCCTTAGAGGAGAAATTTCCAAAAAAAACTGAAATAGATGTTTGTTTATTTAATATTAAATAAGCAAATACAAATTTTAACCGTTCTAACTTCAATAATGACAAAGTTTCATAAAAAAATTTGCAGCCCCTATTCCACTCCCTCAGGGGAGAATTTCCAAAAATGCTGAGACAGGTAAATTTTTATTAACATTATATAGCGAATAACAAATTTTCAGGGATCTAACTATAAACTGACGAAGTTGCATACAAACTTGCATGTCCTAATTTTCACCCTTAGAGAAGATATTTAAAAATGCTGAAATAGGTGTTTGTTTATTTAATAAGCAAATACAAATTTTAACGATTCAAACTTCAAAAATGACAAAGTTTCATAACTAAACTTGCAACCTCTATTCCACTCCCTTAGGGGAGAATTTCCCAAAATGACGAGACAGGTCAATTTTTATTTATATAACAAATAACAAATTTGCAGGGATCTAACTTCAAAACTGACGAAATTTCATACTAACTTGCAACCCCTTATTTTTTACCCTTAGAGGAGAAATTTCCAAAAAAGCTAAAACACGTGTTTATTTATTTAATATTAAATACCTAAAAACTAATTTTCAGGGATCTAACTTCAAAATTGACGAAGTTTCATCACAAACTTGCATCTCCTATTTTTTTACCCTTAGGGATGAAATTTCCAAAAATGGTGGAATTGGTATTTGTTTATTTAATATTAAATAAGCAAATACAAATTTTAACGGTTTTAACTTTAAAAATGACAAAGTTTCATAAAAAAACTTACAACCCCTATTCCACTCCCTTAGGGGAGAATTTCTCAAAATGCCGAGACAGGTCAATTTTTGTTCAACATTACATATCTAATAAAAAAATTCAGGGATCTAACTTCAAAACTGACAAAGTTTCATACAAACTTTCAACCCCTTACTTTTCACCCTTTTAGGAAAAATTTTCAAAAATGTGGTATTACATTTTCATTCATTTAATATTAAATAGACGAATACAAAGTTTCACGAATCTATCTTTAAAACTGCTGAAGTTAGATACAAACTTGAAACCCCTATTCCCAACCCTTAGAGGAGAAATTTCAAAAAATCCCTTCTTAGTGAGCGCCTACAATATAAAAGGCAGCAACTGTCAAAATTTCATGTGATTACACGCACGGTTATGAGCGTCCGCACAACACCCCCTGCGGGACCCACGCAGAGGACCACGCTCCCCTCCAATTAGTCTGCCACCAGCCGCTTTAGGTACAATGGCACCCCATGACATCGGAGCGCCTTCCTGATGCAGCTGAATGGCAGACTATTGTATGCGTTGGCGATGTCCAACGACACCGCCAATAGCACTCCTCCGCCGGTGACATCCTCCACGGTCATCTGCCTCAGGCGTAGCAGGGCCCCGATGGTCGAACGCCCTTTCGAAAACCGAATTGAGCATCCGACAGTTCGGGCCCCACCTCGTCCAGGTGCCGGACGATGCGGGCAGCGAGGATATGCTCCAGCAGCTTACCCAAGCACAATGGGCCTGTAGGCGGACGGCAAATCTAGGGGCCGTCCCGGCTTTGGCAGGAGAACCAACCTCCCTCCTTCCAGCACTCGGGGAACTGCCTAGCCGCCAAACAGGCGTTGTACAGTCGCCTGAGGCGAGGTTCCAAGTGCTCGAGGAGCAACGACAGCATCCGGACTGGTATTCCGTCCGGACCGAGTGCCGTGGTGGCGGAACGAGTCCTCGCCACCACCGCCCTCACTATGACCGGCCGCCTGCCAGATTTCAACCCTCCTTGGGAATGTAATTGTTAACCAAACGGCATCAGGTAGAGTTGGCCTAGGTCGTTATAATGCTCTTAGTCGTCTTTTACGACATCCACGGGTAAAGTAAGAAAGTAAGGTTTGATAGTATTCGTAGCCGCTACCACACAGCTTTAATATATACATATAAGTTATATATAATATATAACACCGTAAAGAAGGTATAGGAACAAGTGTATCTATAATGGTTAACCAAAATTTTGCAACGGTAATTGATTAGCCTTCTAAGCAGTTGTTATAACCATGCTGAGATAACACAAATTATGATTAATATTACATTAATAATATTTTTTTTACTTATACGTAAATGAGACTACACCTAGGTACTCAAATAAAAGAATAGCATTATACATATTTGCTGGTTTAGGACCACACTGTTGACAATTATCTGTCTACAGCCGCGGGCCGGTCCGTCCGGGGTAGTACCCACGGAGCAAATGCCGTGGTAGTACCACACACTCGCAGAAAATCAACGTCTGAACAAGTGCGATGTGCTGTTGTGTTTCGTTCGGTGAGCGAAAGAGCCGGCAGCCCAACTTTCTGGGTGGGATTGAAGTTGTTATTGGTAAGCAGTGGCTTAGTAAAGTCCATGGCTGGCAATAACACTTACCATCAGCAATCAAAAAAATATATAGGTAAGGAATCTATCCAAGGAAATCTTCTGAAATAGCTATTATTACTATAATAGTAAATGTATAGATAGACATACATTGACTATTTAATGATTTTAATATTACGAATATGATACCTAATATTTGAAATACGTTTAGACACATTTAACTAATCAATTGAATTAGGTGATCATCATTCTCCTACTCTTATCCCAATTGCTTGGGGTCGATACAATATGTACTCTTCTTTCATAGCACATATTGTAAAAGTTATTGGCAATAATTTTATGACCAGCCGCCTGCCAGACGTCAACTCTCCTTGGGAATGTAATTATTGACCAAATGGCATCAGATGGAGTTGACCCAGGTCGTTATATGGCTCTTAGTCGGCTTTTACGACATCCACGAGCAAAGTAAGGGTTGGTAGTATTCGTAGCCGCTACCAATTCAATCAATTGAATTAGGTGATACATAGTGGAAATTCATTATTATTTTAAAATAAAGGAAAGTAAAGCAGACCCACAACTTTCTCACGCTTAATCGACATACCGCACACCTTAAGAAAGGAGAGAATACGGCCTGTGTCCTGAGCATGTCTCATTTAGAGACAAATTAAGTTCTGATGCTCATTATGAAATATTAAAACTTCCTTATAGCGTATTCCATTTTGATACTATCCCGTATTCCTCTCTATCTTGTAATGTACGATATATTGATTTATCTCATCATCTCAGCTCATAATATGTCCCACTGTTGGGCTCGAGCCTCCTCCTTAATGGGAGGGAAATTGACGTACTATACCATGCCGATCAGACATATTGGTATAGGGTTTTGTTTCGAATTTTCCGTCTCTGGCATATGCCAGTTGTTATATGCCTTTTGAATCCCTTAGTCGTCTCTTACGATCACCCACAGGTAAGATAGGGGGTGGTGATTTGTATTCTTACTCCGTCACCACACGGATTGTATATATTATTGTAATATAATTGTGTAGATTGTATATTGATTAACCGTGTGAAAATGGTAGGTCACCGTTCCTTTTTAAAATACATTTAAATAAACTAATGTATTTAAATAATCAGTCTGTTACTTTATATTAAACATATTCTTAGAAGCGTTACATGGGAATATTAGAGAACTCTTCATTCTCACACATATTCGTTGAGTATATAAAATATGTTTTGTAGATTTCGAATATATAAGGTAACAAGATTTACTCGCATGTTCAAACAAGTTGTTAGTAAATACAAACCCTAAATCACACTCTTTTGTTCCAACGTAAATTCAATTCCGCGCCGATGGCGTCCCAAAACAGTGACACAATCAGTGTTTATTTGCTTTGTCAATATTGATTCTTTTGTAATAGTGGTGAGCTAAAAAAATAATGATATATATACCGTACGATAATATATTAAGAATATGTCACCAATTTAATCATTTCTGTGGTTGTAACACCCGAAGTCCATCAAGATATCGACAATTTCAAGATGGGCACAGGTCCTTGATCTAAATGTCATCCGTCTTACAGATGTAAATGTATTTTGAATGTCGTCAGACTCATTATCATCTCAGCTTATATACTTGCCACTGTTGGATTCGAGTCTCCTCCAAAACAGGAAGGAAATTAATCTTAGTAGGTTCCACGCAGGTAAAGTTTTATTTTATTTAGTATAAGTTTTTATTTTGGGTTTTTTTCTTCTCTTGTATAAATGTTATATGTATATTATATCTGTAAGTCATATTTCATGATACCTACGGGTATAAAAGAGGTTGTGAATTGTATTGTGTATTGTATTGTCGTAACGACGACGTAAGAGAGCGAGTAGGTATGAAAGAGAGTATTGGTGTAAAGATGCGAAAGGGAATGCTCCGATGGTTCGGACATGTGGAAAGAATTCCAAACGAACGTCTGGTTAAGAAGATATACAATGCGAAAGTGGAAGGATGTAGGTACCGAGGGAGACCGAGACTAACCTACCTAGACCAGATCGGTCATGTACTGAAGGAAGGTGGAGTCAAGAGTCTCCGAAACCGGCGAGCGTGTATGAAGGGAATTATGAATGTTGAGGAAGCGAGTGAAGTATGCAAATATAGAGTTCTCTGGCACTCTGTTCTCTCTGCCTACCCTGCAAGGGATATGGCGTGATGATATGTATGTATGTATGTAGATATTATTATTTTACCATCCATAATAGTGGTAGGACCACGATGTGGACAGTTCAGTGTACAGCCGCGGTCCGTTCGAGGTAGTACCACAGCCTAGCAGAAGATCGTCGTCTGAGTAATGGATGTTTGCTATTGCTCTTCGTTATGTGAGCGAGAGAGCCGGAAGCCCAATTGGGGTGGGTTTGGGTTTTGTATTGGTAGACAGCGGCCTAGCTATCGCAAAGGTCATAGGTGGCAGTGACATTTACCATCAGGTGTGCTGTCTCTCTTTTGCCAACATAAGCAATAAAAAAATCCAGGCATAGTGAGAAAAAGCGATTTGACATCATAAAAAAAATCGTAAAAGAAGAAAATATCATACCGAGAGCCTTTGTCAACGTTTTCACCAGTATAATATACTAGGCGTAGCCTAAGCTAGTTTGTCTTCTACGAAATTACTTTGCAAATAGTTTCGTGCCCCAATAAAGAACACTAAAAATAGTACACCTAAAGTGTGTAAAAAATTAATTACTAAATATACTTAAAGCAGCATTTTCAATTATATTCAAAGGAGATTGAAATTACGTCAACTTTGGAGAAATATCTTTTTCTTGATTAAATTACACGTACCTTTATAATTTTCTTAGGTGTCATAAATCATATAGGTACACTATATTCTCAAGAGTATAAATATATCTTGTTTAATGTCGTACTGTAAAATATAATTAAAATATTATTATAGTGTCCAATTTGAAGGTAATATGAGTTAGTCCGTTGTGTTATCCTTTCAGAAACCTCTTAGGGTTCTCTAGATGCGTGGGTTCGACTAGAGAGGATACCCACGAGGGTGGACCGCCAAGTGGGCCACCGAAGAAAAAGACCGCGTTCCGGTGACCCACCCCCATGATGTTGAGAGGTACATTGTAGGGCGGGTCTACGGGTTCGTGCGCCGCTTCTTCTTGTCGCCCCGGACAGATTAGCGGGGCGTGACGAACAGTAGCCCGACGCCAAAAAAAAAATTGTGTCCTCAAGATTTGTAACGAGGTTATGGCTATTTTTACATAATGTATGTCTTTTTTTAATCTGTCTTTGTCTTTATAAAATTTCTCAATTTTTAACATATTCTTTTTCTTTCCAAGGGCGAAAAATAAAAAAAAGTAACTCGTAATTCATGTTTTATTACAGTTTACAACTTATTACAACACATTTCCCATCCAATATACTTCAGTATCTGAAAGCACAGGTCTATGACAAGTGACTAAGGGCACGGAAATGTGGTCCCTAGCTGTAGGTCTCATAACAAAGCTCAAAGTCGCTCAGCGTGCTATGGAGCGGACTATGCTTGGAATTTCTCTGCGAGATAGAATTCATAACACGAAAATCCGCAGAAGAACGGGTGTAACCGACATAGCACGAAGAATTAGCACGCTAAAGTGGCAATGGGTAGGCTACATCGCTCGACGAACCGATAACCGTTGGAGAAGAAAGGTTCTTGAGTGGCAACCACGTATCGGACGTCGCAGTGTTGGTCGCCCTCCACTAGGTAGACCGACGACCTAGTGAAAGTTGTTGGCAGTAGTTGGATGTGGGTGGCACAAGACCGCACTTTATGGCGAAATATGAGGGAGGCCTAAGTCCCAGCAGAGAAAGACAAAATGCTGAGTGATGATCTGGTAGTAATTGATTCACTTATAATGTTATCAGTTATAAATTGTATAGTCCAAATTGTCAATGTTACATCTCTGCTTTTACCCTTTCGGCGTTAAGTATCATGAACTAAGTTATACTTTGAATATATTTAATTAGTCAATTTCTCATAACTGAGTGTTGTGGGTTCGAGTTGGGTCATCACTACGATAAGATCTTCAATTTTCTAACAATAGTAGGGTCCATTGTTATAACTCTCAGACCTGTTATTTCTCTTAATTGTATGATGTCATCTGAGATACTTTGATGGCGATCATATCAAAATTATTAGACCGTAAACCAATATAATAGAGCCTTAATTACTTAAATTCACATTAAATACTCAATTATAATAGTAATAATGTCTCTTTAACTTTATTTTTAGAAACGGTCAATCTGTAGAGCGAGTAGGTATGAAAGAGAGTATTGGTGTAAAGATACAAAAGGGAATGCTCTGATGGTTCGGACATGTGGAAAGAATGCCGAACGAACGTCTGGTTAAGAAGATATACAATGCGAAAGTGGAAGGATGTAGGTACCGGAGGAGACCGAGACTAACCTATCTAGACCAAATTGGTCGCGTACTGAAGGAAGGTGGAGTCAAGAGTCTCCGAAACCGGCGAGCGTGTATGAAGAGAATTATGAATGTTGAGCAAGCGAGTGAAGTATGCAGAGATAGAGTTCTCTGGCACTCTGTTCACTCTGCCTACCCTGCAAGGGATATGGCGTGATGATATGTATGTATGTATGTATTAAGCCAAATATTTTCTGCGATAGGAGTAAAATTGGGAATAAAAGGTAATAATCTATGTTAATCGTCCGATAAGAGTGATGGAATAGATTAATTATCCTCATTTGTAGTTTTTCATTGTAGAATAAAATGATATACATCTCAACTAGAGCAAGATGTGAAAATAACACTTTAAATTCCCTCACTCGCATAGTACAATAGGATAGCATGCAACATTATCGAAGAGAGATCAGATGCAAGACCGATTTTTTTTTTGTCAACGCAGTGGTTCAAGAATGCATTTTTCGCACTTACCCCCGCCTGTCGGAAAAACAGACGAGGAGTGTGGGACTCGCTAGCCCCGTGGCTAGAATACCCACTAAACTCTTTCTACTGCGATCGCTGTTAGCCGAGAGGGCTTTGACAGCTTAACCGGACTATGGGTGAGCGCTGAGGGCTCTCAACCCGGTGCAAGACCGATGGTTTCAGCTCGGTTAATATACATCTCACTGTTGCGCTAATACTACGCTGGTCATACGGGTTGATATGGGGCTTCAAGTTCTCACTTTGCCGTCTTTTATGATATCTTCGTGCAAGAGAAAGTGTGGTGAATTATATCCTTACTCATGACTATATATGTAGGTGATATCGTATTCCTTTGTTTGAATAACCCTTATGCTTGTAAGTGTGATACTATTATAAGTGTGATAATGGCTTATAAGCGTGATACTATATGCCTTTTGTTACGATGTTAACTACGAATTACGTTAGGAATTTAAATAATTGGGATAAGATCATAATAATAATGATGATGTTTGTATTTGTGTCGTCTCCAAGTAATTGTGATAAGATCATAATAATAATGATGATGATATTTGTATAACCCATGTAATTCCATAAAATTAATAATAATTTCAAAATGACTAATAAAATAGCCATTATTATTGTTGTCACCGCTGTTGTCATGACAATTGTCTACGCAGTACCCTTGATGGCCACAATTACTATATTTTACCTGACTCGCTGTTTAAAGACACTGCTTGCTTCTTATTAGTGGCAACGTTCTGTTGTAAAGGCCATAAACTATCTCAAATCCAAACTGTTTCAAAAGAAATAAACAAAGAAGCTCTTCAGCCTCATAATAGTAATATCTATTAACTTAATGATGGATGATATTCTTTAGAACGTAGCCTCAAAAAGGACGTACGAAGTAAAAATATAATAATCAAAATGAGATGTCCCTTTTAGCCACTGCTTCAATACTCCTTTACCACGCGGAGAATTATTACAGCTAAATAATATTTCTAGTATAAATTTTCCATGTGGTGACTTTGTTAGAATTATAATATATCACTTACCCTTATTTCCCTATGGGAACCGTAACCAACGGTCAATGGAAACTCATAACATCCAATAAGATTGCCAACATGCATGCTGTTTCTAAAATACATTTGCTATGACTCAATAAAATTGCCTTTAAAATTTTATTTCTAAATCATTAAGCTAACACTATTTTTTCCAACATAACCGAAGAAAAAGGATTACGCCAACAATACAACCGTTAGTCTTAGAAGATATTGGAATCTCGTGTAATAATAAATCATAGCAAAGGTGCGAAACTGCCCACCTAATATTGCTCTCTTTATATTACAGGAGCCATGAAGGCATAACCTTATTATTTATTAAAGGCTATAATGCCTATAATTATATTGCTTATGATTTAATATATATTATTTGTTTTTGATACGATTAAAATATGAATGAAAATGAATTATTATATAGATATCATGCAAATATAATATTTGTAATATATCATAGGCGGCTCTAACATTTACCATCAGCTATGCTCACTCTCCGTGTGATGATGAAGTAAGAATACAATTCACCTGTTAATGAAAAAAAAATATGTATATATTTTAATGATTTCTAATATATAACATATATTATGATAGATGATATTCATCTTTAATAAAATGCGTTTCGGCGGATCGCCCGCCAGCAATGTAGCTGCGGTCCAGGACACCGTACGGTACGTATTGTCCTCACCGCCATGGCCCTCTGCGCCTTGCGTAGTAAAGCCTTATTGGAGGCAGTGAGTGACTGCGACCAGATCGGGGCACCATACAGTGCCATAGACCGCACGATACCGGCGTAAAGCCGCCGGCAGGACGATCCGGGACCTCCGGTATTGGGCAGAAGCCTACCCAGCGCCGCGGCCGACTTTGAAAGCCTAGGGACGAACTGGGCAAAACGCTGCCCGAAATTCTACTTACTGTCCAGGTGCAGACCCAGGTACTTCATCCGGGTCTGCATCGGCACGACAACCCCAGACACACTGAGTTGTGCCCCTCGAGGAAGACCTTGGCTGGGACCATAAAATAGGAGGGCCTCTGTCTTCTCCAATGAGACCCAGGCCCAACTTGCTAATCCGGTCAACGACGAGCGCTACTCCGACTCTTGCCAGTCGGGCGGCGTCGCGTAACAAATAATCCCCATCCCGGGGAGAAGTTGGCCCCGCAACATCTAATCAAATCCGACGTTCCACAAAGTCGGACCAAGGACCGAACCCTGTGGTCTTTGATGTATGTATTTATTATTTGCTTTTTATTTACTCATCATTCTCCTACTCTTATCTCAATTACTTGGGGTCGATACAGTATGTAGGCTCTTGTTTCATAGTACATATTGTAAAAGTTATTGTCAATAGTTTTATGACCGGCCGCCTGCCAGACGTTAACTCTCCTTGGAAATGTAATTGTTGACTTAACGCATCAAATGGAATTGGCCCAAGTCGTTATAAGGCTCTTAGTCGTCTTTTACGACATCCACAATCAAAGGAAGGGTTGGTAGTATTTGTAGCCGCTACCACACAGCATAATCACGTAACATTTATTAATTTTAAAAAATTATAGCTTTAAAATAATTTATATGTAAAACGCATTTTATATATAAATTATTTTAAAACTATAATTTTTAACATGAAGGAAAAGTTTTGTTGCTAATATAACTAAAGGATGAGAATGCTTTTGTAGGCTAAATCTTGCAGTTTGTTTATATACGAGAATTTTTTTATAAGTAATTAATTTCTCGTACACTTATGTCTATTAAAGGAAAGATATTCCTACTTCAGTTAAACATGGAAGCCACGTTCGCTTATTTGATATCATACTTTAACAGATCAATAATTATGGGTTCACATACCATCTGTGCTAAACTTTTTATGGTGCACATATGAGTTTCATAAAATTGGAATATTTCTCACATGTTTCATTTCTCTGATGAGTTAAGATGACGACGAGAGACTATGTTATTAATTTTTAAACTACCATAGGAGTCGTAACAACCAGGTGAATGAATACAAATAAGTTACACTTCCCTGGAAAATTTTAGCAGCAACTACGAACAAATTTGCGTATCATTATAATTATGGCATTATTCTTCTTTCAAGAGGATATCCCATTGTGAACGTGGATAAGCTATGGATGCACGAATGAATTATTAAAATAAAATTCCTTTTAATATATGTATGTTGTTATGTATGTATATACATATCATCACGCCATATCCCTTGCAAGTTAGGCAGAGAGAATAGAGTGCCAGAGAACTCTATCCTTGCATACTTCGCTCGCTTTCTTAACATTCATAATTCTCTTAATACCAGCTCGCCGGTTTCGGAGACAAACAAAATAAAATTCCTTTAAAAATTTTAAAAGTAAAAGAAAATTACAAAACTATATATATAGTTAAAGGTCTCAAAGTATTCTACGCAAATTACTTTCACGAGATTTACTTATGAAAGTGGGTGCGAAGCAAATATTTAGCCAGACGAAAACTGTCGTCATCGTCACCAAGTACCGGGCGCCACGCGGCCGGTCGTTAAGTAAATAGACGAAAGTGTGCCTGTAATATATGAGGGTTAGGAAATATATATGAAGGATTTTCTTGGTATCATTATATACCTATTTTGAAAAAAATCGACAGTAATCAACCATGTTCTTGCTGTGGTAAATGGTGAGGCATTTTTATGATAAAAGTAGAAAAAGAAAGAAAAGGATTACATTTCACACCGATTCTATCGTCAATAGAAGGTGTGAATTGTATTCTTTTTCTTTAAGGGTTGTTAGGAGGTGGGTTCCTTAAAAGATAACTAAGGCATATAATATGCATACAACATCCATGTAAGAGAAGGAAAACTCGAAATAAAAAAGTTATACCAACACGTCTGACCAGCATCGCATAGTACGTCAATTTACCTCTTCAGTAAAGGAGGCTAGAGTCTAGTAGTGGGCATATAAGAGCTGAGATGATAATAATGATTATTATTATGGATGGTAATGAGCCTGTGGTGAAAGAGTACTTTTTGACAGTCCATGGTGGGGAATTAACTATCTTAGTCCTCTGGACCGGCGGGAAGTGATGTGATGTGACCCTATCGTCTGTCACTTTATCTCTCCCACGTCAAATGAACTGATCTTTTTTTTTTTGTAAGGTGGTCCATGGATATGTCCGACAAATCGGTCCGGGGCGACAAGAAGAGGCGGCGCGCAACCCCATGGGCCCCCCTGGCAAGCACCTCTCTTCGCCATGCGAGCGGGCCACCGGTACCCGATCTTTGTCTTGTCAAATGGACTGATCATCGGCATTTATTCTTTAACTTCGGTGGTGCATCTGTCTGGTTACCCTTCGGGAAACAACGATGTCTTCGACAGCACAACGAGTGGCTTTGCTTTTACACAATCAACCTCTCTGTGAATGGCCTAGTAATCCCCAATCCGTCCACCCGCGACATCACTTAGCATGATATTAGGCAGAGGTATTCATGGCTGTAGTACTCCAAAGGAAATAGCCTACCAGAATAAAGTCGTAAAATTATAAAAACAAAAATTCGCGGGAGAATAATATTTAAATAAAATTAGAGTAAATTTAAATCACAGTAAATCAGTAATCTTATAATGAATCTTTGTTCTATGGTGGAGCTTTTGCTATTAACATTGGTAGCTTTATGAAAATTAATTGCCAATTACAGATTAATATCTTTTACTATTAACACATAAATAATTTTAATATCGTTTTGTGTGTATCCCTTTATAAGTCAAAATTGTATGACAGTTTTGTGATTGTATTTTATAATTCATTAAGTAAGTTGAGACTAAATTCTGATATTGACATGAAAAGGGAAAATTAACTGTAAATAACAAAATACCTAAACAAACTTTCAGCTTTAATTTCGAATAAAAACATGCCTTTATTTATCTTGTAAAGCAAGAAAGTTTTAAAAGCAAAATCAGGGTCAACTATATTAAGTAACCTGCATCTCTATAATTAGAAATAAATTATAGAGAACAAGAAGTGACATATTATTATGATATAAAAATTAAATTTTAATATTTATGTAAAATATTTAAGCTTTTTGATATGTTTTCTCTTTATATTCCTCAACACTAAATACCTCTTAAGCGGCTGAACAGAATTTACAAACTTTAACTTGATTTTAAGCGATTTCTTTTTCCTCAATCTGTCTCATTTTTCTAGTAGTATACATACATACACATCACGCCATATCCCTTGCAGGGTAGGCAGAGAGAACAGAGTGCCAGAGAACTCTATCCTTGCACATTTCACTCGCTTCCTCAACATTCATAATCCTTCCTTCAGTACTTGACCAATCTGGTCTAGATAGGTTAGTCTCGGTCTGTCCCCGGTACCTACATCCTTCTAGTAGTATAAATACGCTATTATAATCTTGTGCTTGAATTCAGCAGAGTGTCAAATCCTGGCTCAGATCAGAAAATACTGTTGAGACTTACTGCAGATTGTTTTGATTTACCAAGATCCTCTTGACAAATCAGCATGTCAACGTCTTCTGTTGGAGTTCAGCCTCAAACACAAAATGTTTTCCCATACTCCCATACATCCAATGCCATAATTGTTATGCTATATCTATATATAATAATAAGCGGATTGGAAATCGCCTGTTATAAATTTACCAGAAGTTGTTGAGTGCACGCTGCTGGCTACTACCCTGAATCCTTAGTCAGTTTTTACGATGCTCGTGAAATGAATGAATGATAATACAGTACGTCACCCTATGATGAAAAAAGCATAGTTAAATAACTTATGTGTATTGTACAAGCTGTCTGATTCTCATCGCAAAAAGTTGTATGTATTTAGGTAAAAAAACTGGTAAACTAAACCGAAAACTTTCAAAATAAAAAAGCCTGTTTTCATAGTACGTATTCTTACATAACTTTAATATTTAGTATGTAGTAAGAAGGAATACATTATAATATTCATAAATCTTCTAGTATGTATAATTTCTAACTTAACCCTACGAAAATGAAGGACGGAGAAAATTGCTGTAATATTTCATATTTCAAATATTTCGGTAAGTAAACGAAACGTAATACGGAAACTAGATTCACTCGACTGCTTATTCGTTTTTGCTTAGGCAAAAGAGTTTCTTACTTACGAATCGGAAACTTTTAGCGCCATATAAACATTAAGTGAAGTGAAATTACTGTATATTTACAAAAAAAAAATCTCAATAAATGCAACGGAGAATATTGTTATGTAATTAACTTAATAAATTGATAATAATTAAAATTACTCTAAACTTGCGGTACCCGGCCAACTTCGTTCCGCCCAACAGTCAATGTACGCAAAATAAAAATCCTCGACATCAGCGCCACCTATCTGGTATAATTGCGAGTCTAAACCATTCTCGAATGCACATGAACACATACAAAAAATTTTAACAAAACCCGTCCAGCCGTTTAGGAGTTCAGTGACATACATTTATGACATATTTAATAATACATAATCTATAAAAAAATATATTCATTTAATACTTCTGTTTCATAAAATTCAGCCCGCAAAAGATAAAAGGTCGAATGAACAACGGTGTTTTAATAATAAGGTTCGGTTGACATCTTTTGGGTAAGAAATCCTAAAAATGTTTAATCTTACCCAAAAGGTCTATATCTTTCTTCATACATCAATATAGTTTATAATGTTTGCATTAGTAGGTCATTATAACGGTCCGTGTGCCCATACCCACATCAGTTTCAAGTTGTCAACGAATACAAACAAAGGACTGAATTGAAGATTTTCTCGTAAATTGGATAAAGAGCATTCAGGACGTTATATAATCTAAGTTTAATGTTTTTATTTACTGATATATATAAAACCACTTGTAACTTTTCCTCGTTTAGCAATTAAGCATTTAAATAATGTCGTATTGACTATAGGCATTAGGATACCTTCAAACTAAATAATCTGTAGACGATACATCATTAAATAAATTGTGGTATTGTGCTGTGACAAAGTTTGAGTTCCGTTTTTTTTTAAAACAATGAATCTTTTTTTTTATTGCATGTGGTGGCAAACGAGAAGCCAGCACACCTTTTCCTTTTTTGTTATCGCTGAGGAAATGCTTTTGCGCACATCCCCCGCCAGTGATAGACGGGGGGGGTGTGTGGGACTCGCCGGCCATGAGATTGACGGCCGGAATACCCACTAAAACGTAACAGCGGTCCCTTCCGCGCTTTTACGGGATGCCGGAGAGATCGTCTATTGACATTCTATCCCCGACACCCCTACGCTTAGCCATCTGGCCACGACCAGTCAGCCGTCAAGGCGGTGGGAGGAGGTGCGCGTAGCGGCTCCTCCCTCTCCCTGGTCACCGCCGGCGGAGCGAGTTCGCAGACGCGAGTGCTTCGCGTTCCCGCTCCGCGGCCTCCTTTGCAGAGATGACTTCCTCGCAAAAGGAGGCCATCGACGTCCAGTACCTGTCGCTGTCAAGCATCTTGTTGATGACGGTCGACAACGACAGGTCCGCTCCTATGACCGCCGACAGGTCGTGGCGCTGAGGCCCCCAAGCGGGACATACTTTCAGGGTGTGACGCGCGTCATCAATTTGCGCGCCACACTCATGGCATCCAGGGGCCTCTTTACGTCCAATTCGGTGCAGGTACTTACCGAAGACCCCGTGTCCGGTAAGTACCTGCGTCATCCTGAATGACAGGCTGCCGTGCCCTCATTTCATCCAGCGGTGAAGGTGGGGCGCTACCGCCTCAACGGTCCCCCGTCCTGCTACGGGGGACTCCAGTTCCTCCCTCCACCGCAGGACTACTGCCCTTCGAGCCGCTTCCTTCGCCCTACTCAGTCCCCTCGCGGTGATACGTTCCCCATTCACCTGCGCCGCAGCGCAGAACTGGTAACTTCCGCCTGTGCCCTGGCCTGAAGTGGCCAGGGTGGATCGCCCGCTAGCAGTGTGGCTGCAGTCCAGGACACCGTACGGTACCCCCTTATTGTCCTCACCGCCATGGCTCTCTGCGCTTTTCGCAATAAGGCCTTATTGGAGGCGGTGAGCGACTGCGTCCAGATCGGGGCACCGTACAGTGCCATAGACCGTAAAATGCCGGCATAAAGCCGCCGGTAGGACGATCCAGAACCACCAGTATTGGGCAGAAGCCTACCCAGCGCCGCGGCCGACTTTGAAAGTCTAGGGACGAGCTGGGCAAAATGCGGCCCGAAGTTCCATTTACTATCCAGGTGCAGACCCAGGTACTTCATCCGGGTCTGCACCGGCACGGCAACCCCAGACACACTGAGTTGTGCCCCTCGGGGGAGACCTTGGCTGGGACCATAAAATAGGAGAGCCTCCGTCTTCTCCAACGAGACTCTCAGGCCCAACTTACCAATCCGGTCAACGACGAGCGCTACTCCGACTCTTGCTAGTCGGGCGGCGTCATGCCAGCACACCTGATGATAAGTTTTACTGCCGCCCATGGAACTTTGCAAAACTAAGGGTACAGCTAGGCCACTGCCTACCATTACAAACCCCATACCCACCTACTTGGATAATAGCACAATGCTATTACTCAGACGTCGATCTTCTGCGGAAGTGTGGTACTACACCGGACGGACCGGCCCGTGGCTGTAGACAGAAAACTGTCAACAGCGTGGTCCTACCACTATTGAATCTTCTATACAATACGGTTTACAGCACTTTTACTTACTTAAAAACGTATTTTAGTAACAGGCAAGGCTAAGATATGATCGTACCTCGCTTAGCTGTCCAAAATGGTATAAAGTACCAAAACCCTCCGTGTGATCTCTTTCTGTCTTGGGGTAAGGTAAAGATTGAGTACTTACTCTTTCAATGCTCACCAATTGTTATAATATCTGCAAAATATCATGGCACACTGTATTCTGAGTACCGTAAACTATAGATCACCAGGGTAATGGGCAACTCCACTCTTCTGATAAACTTATATCAGAAATTATGAATGCGAATACGCTTGCCAAGCGTGGTGATTATACCGTTATTCCCTCTGTCGCTATTTCCACCAGTGTACGTTGATAGACTGATTAACAGATGGATGGATTATCATAGAAAGACAGCCCTTTATTGATAATGAGAATGGGTTTTATTTCATATGTCTAATGCTCACGTCAAGATAAAAATAAATAATAAATTTAAGTACGAGTAACGATCTTATCTAGTTTCTTATAGTAGTGGATTATGATTTGCTACAAGGCAACCGGCCTTAAGAATAAACGAACTGTTACTAATGAGGTAGCAGTCTAGTTTGCAATAACTATTGACTAGTGAAATGTCGTTGATAATAAATATAAATACATTAAGTATCTTTCTTATACTCAGTCCTATGTTGCCAAATATTTTTATACTTAGTTCTATGTTGCCAAATATTCCTAATACTCAGCCCGATGTTACCAAATGTTTCTTATATTCTGTCCGATGTCGCCAAATGTTTCTTATACCCAGCCCCATATTGATAAATATTTCTTATATTCAGTCCGATGTTGCCAATTGTTTCTTACAATCGGTCCTATGTTGCCAAATATTCCTTATACTCAACCATATGTTGCCAAATGTTTCTTATATTTAGTCCTATGTTGCCAAATGTTCTTTATACTCAGCCCTATGTGACCAAATGTTTCTTACATTCAGTCCGATGTTACAAAATATTTCTTATACTCAGCCCTAAGTTGTTTATTAGACAATTAGATATAGGAATTTCTTCGAGATTTCCTTTTCTTCTAGTGATACTACATGGTTACATTGCTTAATCGATTTTACGACGCCTACGGGAAAAAATTATAGTCATTAACATTGTTTTATTTCGGTACTACTCTGTTATACCTTTATTTATTTTCAATAATCATATGATGATATTTATAAAACCCGATTATATTTATATTATATATTTATTTATAAATAATTAAGCATATTAAATGCTAAATTTCAGTAATTTAAATAACATATGATGATATTTTAATATCATCATATCATATTTTAAAGTAACGACGACGTAAGAGAGCGAGTAGGTATGAAAGAGAGTATTGGTGTAAAGATGCGAAAGGGAACGCTCCGATGGTTCGGACATGTGGAAAGAATGCCGAACGAACGTCTGGTTAAGAAGATATACAATGCGAAAGTGGAAGGATGTAGGTACCGAAGGAAACCAGGAATAACCTACCTAGACCAGATCGGTCATGTACTGAAGGAAGGTGGAGTCAAGAGTCTCCGAAACCGGCGAGCGTGTATGAAGAGAATTATGAATGTTGAGGAAGCGAGTGAAGTATGCAAAGATAGAGTTCTCTGGCACTCTGTTCTCTCTGCCTACCCTGCAAGGCGTGATGATATGTACCTATGTATGTATGTATATTTTAAAGTTTTATCTTTAGCCACGATCTTACGAACTTTTGATTGAAACTATTTCTCTGTACCTATGTAGTAAGAATAAAATATGTCATTTCATCTCAGCTCATATACTTCCCATTGCTGGCATCGAGCCTCGGCTAGAACAGGAGTCAAATTGATTACTATAATATGCTAACTAGAAGGGTTTTATTTCGTGAGTTCCTTCAATTCCATATATGTTATATGTATATTACATGTAACCTAAGTCAACGTTTTACGATATCAACAAGCAAGAACGCCCCTGGACAGTGAAATGTTTTCTAACAGTATCACCAATAAGATTCATCATCATCATTTTCCTGCTCTTATCCCAATTACTTGGGGTCGATACAATATGTACGTACTACACAGTGTATCACCAATAAGAGTGAGAGCATAATAATTATCAAACTGATAGATTCTAGTAGACAGTAAGTAGATGGGGCAAATGGTTTTGTTATGAAATTTTTATTTCATTGCACTGATATTATTTATTTGTAGATTCTAGTGGTCTACTCCTCCTATCAATGGCTCATGATATAGGGTCAATAAGTAGGCCGCACTAACTTATGAGAAAAATGTATGAAAAATGTATTAGTCTTTTTGTAATCGTTATAATGCTACAATTATCCTTGCTGCGACGGAATAAGAATGCAATTCATGACCTTTTATCCTGCCCGTACATCTGTGCACCCGTTGCCGATACAAAATGTATATAACAACTATGCAAAATAAGGAAAACTTGAAATAGAATGCTTTGCTAATTTATCTGACTAGCTTGGTATAATGGGACAATTTTTCTTCAATTCTGAAATAAGCTCCCAACAGTGAAACGTATATGACGAGATGACGACGTATAGACGCTGCAATGACATATTTTACAGCATGGACCGATGATATATTTTACGTCAAGTACCATTCCTTCAAGAAGCTATTTATATTATATATATATATATATCTTTAAATAAGATATATGGACAAGGTATCTCTGACGTTGAAATATACTCAATATGACATTAGGTGGCAAATAAATATAGCCTTATACTTTAGAAATTGTCGCGAGAAACAACTTCGTCATTTCAAACAATCATCAGGATAATAATTGAAATTAGATTCAATATGTCTGATTTAACGAAAATATACTAAAGTCACCAGTCCTCTATCAGTAACAACTATGGCCGTATAAGTATCACAATATTTTGTTGTTTTTTTTTTTTTTTAAACCATAACGGCACTAATTACATCCTATTGGCTGTGCCCCTTTTCTATAATAAAAGAGAAATTGACTTACACCTTGCGATCGGATGGGCTAATCATTTCAATTTTTATCTTCTCGTAGAACACCTCGTAAACGATACGGACGGATATAAGCAGATAACAGACTCAATAACTTGCTGTGTGGTAACGGCTACGAATATTACCAACCCTTACTTTGGTCGTGGATGTAGTAAAAGACGACTAAAAGCCTTATAACAACCTGGGCCAACTCCATCTGATGCCGTTTGGTCAACAATTACATTCTCAAGGAGGGTTGACATCTGGCAGGCGGCCGGTCATAAAACTATTGCCAATAACTATTACAATATGTACTATGAAAGATGACTACATATTGTATCGACCCCAAGTAATTGGGATAAGAGTAGAAGAATGATGATGATAAGCAGATAACAAACTCATTATATCTTACCAAGGGAAAGGAAGGACTGGTGGATTGTATTCTTATTTCAACACTACATATTGCATTACAGCTGTAAACCAAAAAAAATACAGGCAGTGTTCTAGTTAATAATTTTAACTAATATCATTTATAAAAACTTATTACGAGGGAAAACTGATTGACTCGAACTCACGCTTATTGGGAATCCATTTCAAATATCCAACCACTTAAACAAGTGTGAGCTGTTGTATGGCAATCAAATTGTGGCTCAATTTTTTTGCCAACAATTGTGTGTGTGTGGACAACAATTACACATTATACCGACTTAATACTCTAATTTTCAGTTCGAATTGTATTAAATTATAACAGTATCCTATTGTCGAAATTAATGAGATTTAATGACATTTATTATAAATTATTTATAAAAACGTTCACGAGCTCTCAAAAACTTTAACAGTTTTACTTTCTGAATTAAGTAAACCTCACAATTAAAATTATGTTGATTTTCATCTCGAGACTGATTAATTAAAGAGAAGTTATAACAATGAAATTGTCAAAACAGAGGTAAATTTACAGAATAGGTCTAACCGAAGTCCTTGAAGAGTAATGAAACTAATTTACAACAATCCAATTATAACAGAGAAGTACAATTATTTGCTTATTTCGGCCATATAATCAAAACAAGCTATTTGTAATACAACATTAAGAATCTAATAATAAAAACTTCGTAACGAAAACTCGAAACAATATGATTTATTTGTGCATACATACATACATAGCCTCACGCCTGTTTCCCAGAGAGGTAGGCAGAGACTACGGATTGCCACAAACCACGATCCTGACATACCTCCATCGCTTCATTCACGCTCATCACAGTCTTCATGCATGCTCTACGATTACGCGTACTCTTAATCTGACTTTTCACTAACACATCTTCAATTTATTTCGTTGTAAAAGTCGTCGTCATCTCAGGTTATATACGTCCTATTGCTAGGCTCTAGGGTTCTCTTAAATGGAAGGAAAATTGACCTACTATACCACGCTAGTCAAATGGGTTGCTATAAGATTTTTATGTCGAGTTTTCCTTCTATTGACAAATTGTTAATACCTGGATGACCTAGCTATGCTCAGTATTTTCTTTTTAGTGTATTTTGGAAGATATATTTAAATATAATAAAAATAATTATTAAAATAATGAAAACAAAATATTTAAAAAGCAAAAAATAATGAAAACTCTCGATTTTTCAACTGAGCTGTGTCTATACTTAATGATAGCGTCAAAATTTGCATTCATATTTTAATAGTTTTCAACCAACGAAAAATATATTTTTGTTGTTCCCTGAAAATACTGACAAAACAACATTTTCTATAAATAAAACTACTACTAGCTAGATCGATTAATCGCTCCCGGAATTCTCTGCATGCTAAATTTCATGAAAATCGTTGGAGCCATTGCCGAGATTCAGATTGAAATGCTCGTTGAAAGGTATTAGATAGATATCCTTTAATTGTCATTTACGACATCCACGGGTAAGATAGCGGGCGGTGGACTATATTCTTACTCCGTGCCTGCAAATTGCAGTATTGTACAGATTATACCTCACAGAAAGCTTAAAATTAATGTTTGTTGAATATAAATCACCTAAGTGTTTATTTGTATATAATGAGTAGCTGATTAGATTAACGTTACGCTGTTTAACCTTATTGACCTTAATTTCTATTGCAACCAACAGAGTAAAAAGGTCTTTAGATTAATGAGCCTCATTAAAACGGTCAAAAGACCCAGGCCCTATACAAATGACTGTAATAGAATTAACTTTATGTAGTCCTATGCTTTTAGGCAACATTAATATTGAATAAAAATATTTTTACATTAAATATATTTTTTTTAAGCTTGCTTCATAATTTATGGTTTCATCTTATCATCTCAGCTCATATATGTCCCACCGTTGGGCTAAAGCGTCCTCCGTAATGGGAGCAAAATTGCCCTTCTATACAACGCTGGTTAGACGTGTTGGTATTAGGTTTTGTTTCGAGTTTTACTTCTCTTGCGTAGATGTTATAAGCGTTTTATATTCCTTAGTCGTCCCTTACGATCATCCACGGGTAGATAAGAGTGGTGAATTATATTCTTACTCCGTCACGCCACGGCAAATTTATGGAATCATAATCATCATTTCAGCCTAAATATGTCCCACTGTTGGGCTCGTGCCTCCTCCATAATGGCAGAGTAATTGACCTACTATATCACGCTGGTCAGACGTATTGGCATAGGATTTTGTTTTGAGTTTTACTTCTCTTGCGTAGATGTTATATGCGTTTTATATTCCTTAGTCATCTCTTACGATTATCTACGAATATAAGGGTGGTGAATTATATTCTTACTTCCTCACCACACGCAAAATTTATGGATTACTTGTTTGCTATTAATTATTAAAAAAAATAGTAGGTATATAATATTCAACCATCTTGGCAAACGTTTACAAGCAAATTAAATATTCAGAAAAATAGAACTTTATAATATAAAAACTAACTTGTATATAACAAAGATATTTTATAAAATAAAAATATTGACTGCACAGATGGCGTAGTGATAAAGATACCGACCTTAAGTACCAGTGGCTTGCATTCAATTCCTACGCAGAACAATGTTTTGTGCGATCCACAGTGTTGTTCTGAGTCTGGGTATAATTTGTCTGCGTAAATTATGTTTGTAAAGTCTCCCGCAATACAAGTGTTATTTCCTTACTGCAGGATTGGTATTTTTAAAACTTTGATAGGATTTCAATATATGCAAAGTTTTCTTTTATTCCAGTATAGGTACAAAAACAATAGCACAAAACATATGGTATAAAGTTTTGGCTAATTGACAGCCTATCTGACAAGAACTCTCTTTGGAGACGTAGTTATTGACTCGAAGTCATTGGTTTTTTTTTTCTTTTTTTTTCTGTAGGCTATGGTTCGGACATACGCCGCTTGTTCCTGTCCGGGGCGACGGCAGAACAGAAACGTGGCTCCCTAACCCACCGTATACCCTCGCCATCACCATTGCGCCGGCCAATGTTACCGCTTCCTTGCCATCCATAAAGTCATTGGGGCGTGACTAACTCAGGTTGCTTTGGAACATAGCTAGTTAGATTTTACGATAACCATAAACAATATTAAGGTTGATAGTGTTACCGCAGCGCGAATATACCCTAAACCTATCATCGTACTTTTGAAAAGTAAGAGATTCTATTCTTCATACCTCATAGTAGAGATGGGTTGGTACCGTGGTTGTAGAAGCTATTCATCTTGCTAGCTCACTATCTAGTTATGCGTGTTAGTACAGTATAGAACCAAGACACGTTTTACGCAGTGCCTATCAGTAAAGAGTGGGCAATGTAGCACGCTTGCAATGTTTTCCGTGTGGTGACGGAGTAAGAATACAATTCACCACCCTCTATCTTACCCGTGGGTGTGGATATAAAACGCATATAACATCTATGCAAGAGAAGGAAAACTCGAAACAAAACCCTATACCAACACGTCTGACCAGCGTGGTATAGTAGGTTAATTTCTCTCATATTACGGAGGAGGCCCGAGCAAAACAGTGAGACATTTATGGGCTGTGATGATGATGATGATGACTTGTCTTGATCATGAATAACGATGATGCTGGCAAGGCAGTTAGATACATAATCAATACATTTTTGTCTATCTAACTATAACTCGCAAGTCTGTCATAATTTACTTTAAAAGCATTATGTTAGTTACTTGTAAATTATACCTGAGTAAATAACCTAAGCATAATTATTTTGCTGATGAATGTGTTAAAATTATTATATCAAATTTTGTTAGCTTAGTGTGAAAATTAAATTTAACTTATAAACTGCTGAGTTAAACTTAGTAATAGATACTTAACAAATAATCGGCGATTTACTTAATTTAGGTTAAGTTACTGTGCATTCAAATACACACAATTTTTTTTAAACACCACTTTAACTCTTCATTTGAGAATTAAGTAAATATTTAAAATAGTATTTTCTTTTTATAAATTAGTTAATTCTCTCATATATTTAAGACATTTAAGAAATTAAGTTTAGAAAAAGTTAAATTAAAAACTTAAGTTTTAATAACTTAAAGTGCGTAAGCATGCCGTTGTTAAGTTATAGTTATATACTTACATATATAAATACTCGCGACTAGAAACAAGTAGCCTTCGCTTCGCTTCAGTTTCGGTCGGTCTGTTCCCATACTTCTAATACCTGATAACTTTTAAGATATGCATTGTTACAATAAAAAAGTAAAGGAATTTTGAGTTACGTTAAACATTCCGTGTGTCTAATGTATTTAATATTATTATATTATTTTTAGCTGTGTGGTAGCGGCTACAAATACTACCAACCCTTACATTGCTCGTGGATATCGTAAAAGACGACTATGAGCCTTATAACGACCTGGGTCAAGTCCATCTGATGCCGTTTGGTCAACAATTACATTCCCAAGGTGGGTTGACGTCTGGCAGGCGGTCATAAAACTATTTCCAATAACTTTAACAATATGTTCTATGAAAGAAGAGTACAATATTGTATCGATTCCAAGTAATTGGGATAAGAGTAGGAGAATGATGATAAACATAGCATATTATCTTGATTTCTCTATTTAAAGATTTAGTCAGCCTTTGTAATGTAAGCGTACAAAAATATGGTTTATACGACATTACATTACATTTTTTTTAAATTCTCTACTTTCTCTACTATAATAATCATCTAATATTATACATATAAATCTGCCTCTCGAATCACTCTATCTATTAACGTAAACCGCATTAAAATCGGTTGTGTAATTCAAGGGATCTAAGCGTCTTAATACGGTGGCAACTTTGTTTTATACTATACATACGTATACTTATATAAAAATAAATACTTTACTACATACATATCAGAGTGCCAAAGAAATCTATCCTTGCATACTTCAGTCGCTTCCTCAACATTCATAATTTTCTTCATACACGCTCGCCGGTTTCGGAGACTTTTGACTCCACCTTCCTTCAGTACGTGACCAATCTGGTCTAGGTAGGTTAGTCTCGGTCTCCTTCGGTACCTACATCCTTCCACTTTCGCATTGTATATCATCTTAACCAGACGTTCGGCATTCTTTCCACATGTCCGAACCATCGGAGCATTCCCTTTCGCATCTTTACACCAATACTCTCTTTCATATCTAATACTTTACTAATGATACGAAATATTCGTAATGTCTTCTTGTGCAATATATCTTAAATATATAATAAAATATGACTTATAGAGGTATAGTATCCTATAAAAGTTATATGTAGTTTTATGGCCTATCATATTCAGCTCCATACACTTATTATATGAATGTTTCCAGATATGTTCGAGCACTAACTTTTATATATATTTAAATTGATTCACGTTCTTGTACAGATCGTAAAACTTTAGAAATTATTACTTGTCCTTCGAAATCATGTTCAGTTATAAATCATTTTAATATGCAAAATAAATTCTTATTTTTATATTAATATTTAAATAAAAAATACATTTCTAATATATTTCATTCTTATATGTATACATCTATACATATAAGCATTTCACTAAATTAATATACCCCATATTAATTTAGTGAAATGCTTACATAAAAAAAATCAATTTTAAACATTTTTATCTATCTGTCTGTCTATCTGTTCATTCCGGCTAATATCTGAAATGGCGGGACCGATTTTAGGGAGATTTTAAGGACTTTCTTCTTCGACTTCGACTCATAAGGAGTAATATAGGCCACATTTATTTTAGAAAAAAAAAATAATGCTGCGGAAACATAATTAAAACCAATGAAAGGCGCCGAGTAACACTGAGTGCACGACTTAAGCCTGGGGAAGGACATAAGCTACAAACCATGTGGGTGAATGCTAGTAAGTTATAAAGGACGGCATATCTCACCCAACGAGTTAGGCACCTGGCGGAGTAACGCCTGCTTGGACGTCACTGCCCATTGGGTAGTTTTGCTGAAGAAACGGAAACGGCGATGGTGAAATGGTAGTAAATCTACGGCCTGTGCTGTTGGAGTAACAGTAACTGATGAGTAAAAAAACTGCATCTTTTCTTTCTTACTGGTGCAGGTCTTTTCGAAGCACGGTTACTTCGGCAAGTATCTGTATATGGTCTTGAAGATGGCAAGGACATCCTCCTGCTACCACTCATTTCGATGACGACGAGGACACGGTGCAATGTACGCTTGAAGTGCGTGGCCTGAGTAGAGCAGCGCTGTAAACTCGTCGCAATTATCGATACCGATCTGCCGCTGCTGACCATCACAAATACCACAGTCGATACTTGATAGCATGAGCCTCCTGCGAGGTAGCTTCCTGCCGAAGAAGGCGACAAAGCCACTCAAAAAGAAAATTGTCACACTCGATTTTCTGCGAGAGTATGTTACTAGCTCGGACCGACCGGCCCACGGCTGTAGACAGAAAAATATCAACAGTGTGATCTTATCACTACTTTTTTTTTCTGAGAGTTATCGGTCTGCTGCAGTGATGTAATCTGCTTATGTTTATTAGTAATGTATTAGAATCACGTTTAAGAAAGTGAGTGGAGAATTATAACTTGATCACCACAAGGATTGTAGTACTTAATTAAGACTTATTCTTCATACTCATTGCTTTAATTTAGTTTTGCTATATTTTCTTATTAAAAGAGACTCCAGAAATGCCAGTGAATCAAATGTCTGTTACATGAAAATCCCGTCAAAATCATTTAATCGTACGTCAATAACAGCTGTAGTACTTAGTATGCTGTCGGTGGCTGTCAAGTTAAAGGCATAGATTATAATTGTGATGTTTCCTTGTAGATTTATACAAGAATATATAATAACAATAAATTTCATGAATTTGAAAATGTCAGAACTTAGGAACGTTTTCTTTTTAAATAGTAGTTTGTAAATTCAATCACTTATAACTGAAAAAAAAAAAACATTTTACGGCGCAAGATATGATAAAGGAAGTTAACACATAATGAATAAGAACAAATAAACTCTTAATACAAAAGAAAAAATATATACAATAACAATTATAAAACACAAAATAAATAGCAGACATTTCAAGAGCGACAAAACCTCATATTTTACATGTAAGTGAATCGTTGTTGTACTCGTAGTTGAGGGTACAAAAAGAAAATGAGTTATATAAATACAGTGACGTCTTAGCATTCCTGGGTACGTATAAAAATGGGCGTAAATAATATTTGGGTCATTAAAATTTAACGGAAGTTTCGCACTTGTTTTAGGCGGCAGTAAAGTGTTTTTTAGGTTTATCCAATGTCTCAATATGTTTAATTTTACTGTTAATATTATGGTAATAGTATATTCTTTTTTCATTAAATATAGCATCGTTATTTATCGTTTAAGGTCCTTGTCCTTTTTTGTTTCTCAATTAGTTTTTAGATATTGAGAATGGACTAATGGAATGACTATTATGAAAAATAACTATTTCGTTAACTTTTTGAGAGGTAGTAGGCAAATTCGAATCGATGGTATCAAGGCAGTTGTTTCATACATAGTTCTATTGGGATATTTTTTAAATTCTTGCTAATTAGATTTTCTTTTATTTATACCTCGGGCTTAGGAAATAATAGCTACTATTGAAACTTAATGATAATAGTTAAATATATTCTCTGCCAAACTTTTTTCTAGTTATTAATATGATCTATAAACCCGTAATGCATGATGTTATTCTATAATATCATAATATAATTCCAATCCCCCCCACCCCTCCCCCCGATACATTTTTTGTAGACATTAAATAAAGTCTATAAACCCGTAGTACATTATTTGATTCTATCCTCAATAGTTTTTGAAGGCCAAGAAATTCAAGGTATGAAAACGATTTTTTTTTATGTGCATACGCATATAACAAATCGTTTTCATACCTTGAGTATACAATACAATTCTTTTAGTAATTTTCAATATTTTTGGAAATAAATAATAACCTATGTTACTTCGTGATAGTTTAGCTTTCTATTGGTAAAAATATTTAAAATCAGTACTGTACTTTCGGAGCCTATTCATTACAAACAAACAAAAATATTACCTCTTTAAAATCTATATTAATAATTTCGGCAAGGGGTACGGTAGACTCGATCGAAACCTTAGATGAATTACAAAACATAAAAAAATATTGATTTCGAGTCGACAACATATATCCGTAAAATTCGGATTATGGAGAATTTCGTTAAATTCCAATGGCACTGACAAACAAACCGCAGTCGCCATCTAAACAAACTGCAGTCGCCATCTTAGATACGCCTCGCCAATCAACACATCGCGTGCGTCGCGCCAAAAAAGTATATGTCATAACAAAACTAATAAGGAACTTCGTTCCAATACTTTCCTTCATCGTTGACGTTTCGCGAAAATATTGTTTTTGACACTTTTTATGATATACTCTTTGTTAGGTATTTTTCTTTAAACTTGAGATTGGCCGATTGCGATAACAACCATAGAAAAAAGAACACTAACCATAACCATAAAATTAGAAGTTTTAGTTCAAATGTCATTTAGTTTTGCATAGTGTTTTATTTTGTTTGGATTATACACATTATGCCGAAAATAGTCGCCGAGTACAGTAAAATGAAAAATAATACTTATTAGCAGATAGAGGTGTGAAGATATACCTACATACATGCACAATACTTATTATTATTTGAATATTTATCAAAGGCATAGGGGGGCATAGTCCGGAGCGTGCTCGTTCGCGTCCCCTGCCAGTCTAATTAGACTGCTAATCCGGCTCGAAATGCGAACCGCAATGCGGGTTAGGGCGTCCCCCGGAGGCGACGCGTACCGACCCGCCCCCGTCGGTACGAACATCGGCAGTTGCGGCGATGGGGGCCGCCACCCATCACGCCTTGCCCAGTTAGGCGAGTCGAGGAGAACGGAGTGCCGGGTGGGCACGTGGAATGTAAGAGGTTGTGTGGAAGGTAAGTTGCACGAGCTGATATCCGTCATGGCGGACAAACAGCTAGACGTGCTCTGTGTAACAGAGACCAAGCGAAGGGGCAGCGACGCCTGCGATCTTCCTGGTGGCGGGATGGCTCTGTGGTCTGGTGTACCACAGAGCGATCGAGCCAGCATGGGGGTAGGAGTGCTGTTGTCCTCTCGCTTGGCCTCAGGTGTGAAGGATTACGGAATGTATGATCCCAGACTTCTCTGGGTCCGTATAAAACTAGGTGTCACCAAGGTATTCATGGTTGTAGCATATGCTCCCGTAGGATCCTCGGTGGCATCAGACCTAGAGAAGTTTTGGGACAATGTTAGGGAAGTTCTGGATATGGCAGAAACCAGTGAACGCGTGATTGTATGCGGAGATTTGAACGGATGGGTGGGGACCAAGCGTCCCGACTATGAGGACGTACTTGGTCCATTTGGTGATAAGAGAGTGAACGACGCAGGTAGGCTCATAGCGGATGTATGCATGGAGAAAAACCTTATTGTGTCAAACACATTTTTCCAACATAAGGACATCCATATGTATACATGGAGAAGGAATGAACAGAAAAGCATAATAGATTTAATTTTGGTAGACAGTCGCCTCCGAAGCAAAATATTGGACGCAAGAGCCTACAGGGGCCCCACAGTCGACACGGACCACTATCTCGTTATTGCGAGATTTAGTGGTCTGTTCAGAAAGTGGAGGCACTGGCGAGAGCGTGTCCACTTCGGAGGGCTTGAAAGAATAAAGGTTGAAAGGTTGCAAGAAGAGTGTGTAAGAGAAAAGTATGCAGAGGGTGTCCGAGAACGGCTGACGATGGCAAGCCAGCCGCAATCGGACATTGAAGAATGCTGGAGAGTATTGAAAGAGAGTATGGTAGATACAGCGAAAGAAGTATGTGGAAGTTCAAAGAAGCATAGAAAAACAAATGGTGATGCATGGTGGGATGCGGAAGTGGCAGCTTCCGTAGAGCAAAAGAAGAAAGCGTGGCTGGACTATGTCTCTTCTTTGAATCTGAATGACAGTATGACTGAACAGAAGAAAGAAATATATCGGCAATGTAAGAATGACACCAAGGCTTTAGTGAAAGAGAAACGTGATAGAGCAAGTATGAGTGCAGAAGATAGGCTGACTAAAAACTTCGAGGGTAACACCAAACTCTTTTGGAGGGAGGTGAAGAAGTCTCGGGGTGGTTGGTCAGCCTTCAGAATGAATAAAATAAGGTCTAAAGGTGGAGACATTCTTACACAAACACAAGACGTGTTAAGCCGATGGAGTGAATATTTTGGCGATATGTATGCGGATGCTACGGTTGGCGCCGGTGTTGGATGTGGTTTAGTAGATCAACATTCGACAACGGCGTCCTCCGATGGCATCAGTATGGATGAAGTTGAATGGGCGATAAGAAGTTTGAAAAATGGTAAGGCAGCGGGCATTGATATGGTGTCTGCCGAGATGATCAAGCTTGGTGGCTCTTGTGTCTGGGAGGCGTTCCTGTTGCTCCTCAATTTATGTTGGAGCTCGGGAATGGTTCCCAGGGACTGGAATAGCGCAGTCATCGTGCCTTTGTTTAAAAACAAGGGTTCACGTTATGACTGCGCAAATTACAGAGCCATAAGCTTGACCAGTTTGGCAGCAAAAGTGTATGGAAAAATTATTGAAAGGAGAATGAGGATGGTGTCCGATGGTTTACTGTGTGAGACACAAGGAGGTTTCAGGAGTGGAAGGGGATGCATGGATCAAGTGTTCTCTCTGCGCAACATTGTGGAGAAGCATCTGGCTCTAGGTCAGAGGGTTTTCTGCAGTTTTGTGGATCTGGAGAGAGCATTTGACACGGTTGTACGAAAGGAACTTTGGGACATTTTACCGGAGTATGGTATTAACGGTAAACTGCTACAGGCTGTGCAGTCCAGTTACATGGGCTGTAGAGCCTGTGTGCGGCTGGATGATGGAATGTCGCCTTGGTTTGACGTCAATATCGGCGTTAAGCAGGGGTGCGTTCTGTCAGCCAGGCTGTTTATCATATATCTGGATAAATGTCTCCAAAGGTTGAACGATATGAATGTGGGAGTCCAGATGGGCGACTCAGTGGTCACTGCTCTGCTTTATGCAGATGATGCAGTCCTGCTGGCACAGTCAGCGATTGACCTGCAGACCCTAGTCGACACAATGACAGAAGATTGTAAGAAAAGGGGTCTACGCGTGAATGTGAGCAAAACCAAAATAATGGTCTTTGAAAGAGATAAAACCAGAACAGATGTAAGAGTAACAATAGGTAATGATGTACTAGAGCAAGTGGATGAATTTGTATATCTTGGATGTGGATTTAGCCGAGATGGAAGGTACACCACTGATATAGAGCGAAGAGTGAATGCGGGAAATAGAGTGAACGGAGCGTTGGGGCAACTTCTCGGCAGCCACCACCTCAGCCAGAAGGCACGTGTAGCAATACATAACGCAGTGCTTGTCCCAACATTACTGTATGGAAGCGAGAGTTGGGTATGCAGAAAAGAGTATGATAGTAAAATTAATGCGGTCGAAATGCGATCTCTGCGGAAAATCTGTGGAGTTAGGCTGACCGACCGCATTCGTAACGACGACGTAAGAGAGCGAGTAGGTATGAAAGAGAGTATTGGTGTAAAGATGCGAAAGGGAATGCTCCGATGGTTCGGACATGTGGAAAGAATGCCGAACGAACGCCTGGTTAAGAAGATATACAATGCGAAAGTGGAAGGATGTAGGTACCGAGGGAGACCTAGACTAACCTACCTAGACCAGATCGGTCATGTACTGAAGGAAGGTGGAGTCAAGAGTCTCCGAAACCGGCGAGCGTGTATGAAGAGAATTATGAATGTTGAGGAAGCGAGTGAAGTATGCAGAGATAGAGTTCTCTGGCACTCTGTTCTCTCTGCCTACCCTGCAAGGGATATGGCGTGATGATATGTATGTATGTATGTATGTGTATGTATTTATCAAATATATTTTCTCCGTTAAGGTCAATAACGAAGAGTTGACGCTTATCCAAGAGTCACTGGTGACTGATGATGTTTCTTCGGATAACGACAAAAAAGTAATTTTCTTTCTTTAGAAGAAACGGAGAAAGAAAACACATCAAATGGCTGGCAGACCTCCGAAGAAACGTAAATATTCCAGCAGGTTTAGTACAGAACATCAGCCCCCCAGGACTAACTATGTATATTTAGCACTTTCAAATAACACCATTCAAGTATCAGTACATTCAGTTGGTTCTATGATTTATGAATGTGTTCAACGCCAAGCACTTCATTTTTTTAGGTGAAAAAGTTAAAAATCATTTTAAAAATTGTTGTCATAATGGGAAGGTATACATGGACCCAGATAGAGCATTAAAGCCAATTCCGCACATATTATTAGATTTATACGAAGGCAATACGTCTGATGCTAACCATTTTAAGGCTAATATACGACAATATAATTCAGTATTTGCAATGGCATCCATAAATTCAAACTTGAATACACTCCCTCCAGGATTTTTCACTTATAGGGTACAGGGGCAAATTTATATAAAAACTGGGTCTTTGTTTTCGTTGCAAGGTCATAAACCACAATACAACCAACTGTACATAATTGAAGATGAATCAGCATTAAATTAACGATTATCTGATTCTAGAAATAACAAATGTAGAAGCAATATAATGAGGTCCTTACAAACAATGCTCAATGAATCCAATCCTTTTGTCACAATATACAAAAGGGTGGCTGCAATTTTAGCTGAAGAGGAATTAAAAGCAGCCTCATAAAATCAACCCAAATATTCGGTATCAATGCAGTTTTATAAACATAAATCTCTTGATTTGCGTCGGTATAATACTCCATCAAATAATGAGGTAGCAGTCATCTTTGTAGGAGAAAACGGCGAACCTCCATTAACTATAGACTTTTCTGTACAAGAATATTCTCAACATTTACCTACACTCAAATCAACCAGTCCCAATATTGACCCTTTAGCTTTTCCTTTACTTTTCTCCTTTTTTTTTTACAGAGAATTAACCTTAAAAGTTATATGTTTTCTTAATTTATTTTAGTTTATTTTGAATGTTGATTTAAAATAAAAATTATCTGTGTAAAAACTTTTGCAGTTTTTATTTACTATATTTATTAAAGACAATGAACGAAGCTATACAAATATATGCCTTGCTTGCCTTTAATATTCCTTGAGAAACGATGACTACAGAAATACATTTTGTACCTAGATGCGTATTATGAGTCACATTTCGCCCGAGCGAAGCCGGGTTTTCATCTAGTATTAGTATAAATTAGGTAGCCAACTATAGAATTATATTCAATGGTATGTAACTATGTCCATTAGTTAAAACTCTTATTGGTTACAGTATATCTTCCCATTATCGTAATACTTATATAACCACATTCAGATTGACCGGCTTTTTGCACGCCTCGCGTTGAGGTCTTGCTCTACTCTCGACATATGAAAATCAAGCACTTTTCAAACATAAAAATGATTGTATTTTTCTCACATCACACTTATAGGATAATATTATAATACATATGTCAAGAAAAAACATTCGTTTAAACGTATTTGACATTTTTAAAAAGCAATTATTTTGTTTAAAGTAAGAATATATGTGATTAAAAAAAATATTCGAGGACGTCGGATAAAATATTTTGTATCTAGCAGGATCACGACCGTAAAAATTAATGTATCAAAATATTTATTTTTTTAAAAGCTTCATAATCGCAACGCGCTGTTTCCTTTCGAAAATGGCTTGGTAATTCTTTGTCGTTTAATTGCAATTAATAAAAAACTAAACTGCTTAGTCATTAGTGTATGTATACTTTATGAAAATTGGGTTCGTTTACATTTTTTGTCCGTCCCTTGGGATAGGCGAAGGAAATAGATCGCATACAGTCTATTGTAAATGAACAGCTATGTTTAGTACTTCGTCGAGAATGGCACGAATTTTTTCTTACATTTTCATTTATAGCATTGACTAATAGTAAATGATAAAATAATTAAAAATTTTCACATGTCTGTTAACTTCAGTATCATAAAAATATTGTATTTTGTTTTAGTTTCTCTAACTTTTTTACTTGAAACTTTTTTAACGACGAATGGGATAAATTTTATATTGTAACGTTTTTCTGTTACGCGCCATATTTGATGGAGTAAGAACAAAAGAGAAAAAGCGGGAGAGGGAGAGAGAGACAGAGAGAGAGAGAGAAGGAGGGGGAGAGAGAGAGAGTGTGAGAGAGAGAGAGAGGAAGAGAGAGACTTTCTTTTGTTTTATTAAGTGTACTGTCATAAAAACGATAAAAACTGTCGTGCGTGTACTATCATAAAAACGTGTACTGTCATAAAAACTATAAAAAGAAACAATAATATTTTATTTCAAAATGACCAAATGAAATAAATAATCTTTAGAACAACGCTTAAAATTTATTTGTGTGGTAGCGGCTACAAATTATACCAACCCCTACTTTGCTCGTGGATGTCGTAAAAGACGAAAGAGCAGGAGAATGATGATGAAACGAAAATGAAAAGAAAAATACTTTTAAAATTTCGTGACATTCTCGACGTAGTTAAACATAGCTGTTCATTTACAAAGCTTGCAGCATTATAAACCCATGACTGTATGGGCTTTGTTTCCTTCATTTATGGCATTGACTAACAGTAAATGATAAATAATATAAAAAATATGAGGCGTGCGCTTTTGGATTTTCCAAATTATTTCGTATTATTTCGTACAATCTCCTTTGTTTGACGACCTACGTACGAATCCACGTGACATTGATGAAGTTGGGGTCGACCACGGACAGAATCCATTCATCAAGAAGTTGACGTTGAAATTACCTTAGGTGTTACCTAAACTTTAGATCTCGTTGGTAAATCAGTTTAACTTATAGAAGAATATAAAGAAATTAATCTATTGAGAAAAATCGAGACTAAATACACTATGCCATGATATTTATTTATTAAACAAAAAAATCCTCTACAAAAATAATTACAAAATGAACGAATTTAAGAAACATTGAATATACAGTACTATATTATACTCAAAAACTAAAATACAAATATTTTCACAAACACGCTCCAGATTGAAAGCCCGTCAAAGTAAACATACTATCAAAACAAGAGTCTAGCTGTCGTGATCAGCAAAAATAACGAAAAAACAACCGAAAATCTCCATCAACTTAAGAGTTTAGATACATTTATTAAAAGTACGTTTTACGATGCGGCAAGAGAGTTACGTAAAACATCTTGTGGTAGTATTATTTCAGTCCATATACGTTTCACTACTAGGCTTGATGGGGAGGCGCTCCGGTATCACGGAGTGCCCTTATACCTGAGGCGGCTAGTGGCAGACTATTTGCACGGGCGCAGTGTCCTTTGCGCGAATCGCGCAGGGGACATTGTGCGCACACCCATGTCGTGCGGTGTCCCACAGGGGTCGGTCTTGGGTCCGACTCTATGGGACATCGGTTACGACTGGGCGTTGAGAGGGAGTCTCCCGCTCGAGGGAGACGACACGCTCGTCACAGCCCGGGGCAGGACACTGCAAGAGGCGATGAGCCTGGCCACTCTTGGCACCGAGGAGATGGTCAGGCGAATCAAGGCGCTGGGACTTAGGGTGGCTCTAAATAAGACGGAGGCCATCTTGTTTCACGGGCCCCGCACGGGGCCACCCGCCGGCGCCTCGATAGTCGTCAACTCCGTCCCCATCGGTATCCAGGCCCATATGAAGTATTTGGGCCTGGGTGCTCGACGGGCGGTGGTTCTTCCGGGAGCTATATCACGCTCAGCCCAGGGGGGAGACTCCCTCTCAATGCCCAGTCGTAACCGATGTCCCACAGCTGGCTTGGCCGCCGCTCTTCTTCTTTGGCCGCGACTCTTTCTGCTGCGCTCGGCCACCTGCCAACCGTGTTCAGGCGCAGCGGGCGTGCCACGCGCGGAAGGCGTAGTCGCGGGCGCGCTAGTCGTCGCTGGCGGTGTCGGTGCTGGCGACGACTGCAGTCTGGCAGGAGCCGGTGCCGCCTTCTTTTTTGGAGCGGGCCCCTTTTGTTTGGGCCCAGCTGCGGCTGCGGCGTAGCTCCCCCCCACGCGGCTACCCTGACAAGGTAGCAGGGCGGGGGCTGGTGCCGCACATGTCCGCTTATACGCGGCTAGAAGCGGCCGAACACGTGATTCTGGAGGCAACCTTGCCTCCAGAACCACGACGGCCCAGCGCGCATCGACCAGATTACCGACTGTGTCGATAATGGCGCGCAAGGCCTCGTCCGACACGGCCCCTACCGCGGGCAGCGGGGTTGGTGTCACCGGCTGGACCTCTGCCGGGGCCCGCTCCGCGACGTTTGACGGCGTCGTCGCCGCGGTGACCGGACTAGCGCTGGCTGGCGGCGCACGCCCTGCAGTCGGCGGCGTTTACTTGGGGGCGGCGACTGCTCTTTGGCGGCTAGCGCTGGTCGGTGGCGCAGTTGGCGCAGGCTGCATGAGCCGCGCCATTTGGGCCCTTAGGTTGGCCACGTCTTTTGTCAGCAGGCGGTTCGCCCGCCTCACCGCCGACAGCTCGGCCCCCAACTGCCGATTCTGGGCCCGCAGGCCCGACACCTCGCCACTAAGGTGGGCGTTATCGGCCTGCAGGGCCTCCATTTGTGCGTCCGGGGTGCCACCGCTCGCGCGGGCATCAGCGGTTGCCACTTCGGTGGGAGGGATGATGAGGGCAGCACCCTCACGGCGACCGCCTCATCGTCGGCTCGCCTGCGAGCCTCCACCCCTCCACGCGCTCCACTGGCCGGAGACTGGGTCGTCCTTCCCGACGCCGCGGCCCCTCGCCCTCTGCGAGAGGCCGGAACCTTAGGAGGAGGCATGATGACCACGCTCCCCTCGGAATCGGCGCCTGAGCTGCCCTCTTTGTTTAGGGGCGCTTCCGCACCTTCGAGGGGAGGGTCTCCTCCCTTACCGTCAGGGCCGCGGTCAAGGCCGCCGCCGCAAGGGGCGGCGACAACTTGGCGGCGGCGGCTTCTTCAGCCGACCCGCTGCACTCCTTGGATGGCTCTGCGAAACTACTGCTCTCGTCCATCACATCGGCAGATCCACTGCCCTCGTATCTGCGACAGAACTATCGCCCTCGTCCGTTGACGGCTCTGCAGTGGATCTGCCGCCGCCTTTCTTCAATTATCGCTCGCGCTCGCCGCTCCGCCAAAGGAGGCTTTCGGAAATTGATCCTTTTTGGCTTCCGCCTCTTCTTCGGCTTTTGGGCCTCTTGGGTCGGTGCCGGGCCTTCGGCGGACGCCTCCAGTCCTAAGGACGAGGCGTCGTTTGTGCCAGTTTTCTGATGGCTTAGCAAGGCCGGAGAGTGGGAATCCTGTGGATCCCCGTCTTGTGATGATGATGAAGTGTTTGTTTTACGTAAATCCATATTGATTCCCATGATTATGGGAGAAATAGACGGTCGACCCGGGCAGAGATCCTTGTACCCGGGCAAGCCTACATATACCAATCAGGGGGTCGGCCGGTGCCCTGGCTGGAGCGTGCTAAGAACAGAACAGCCTATCTGCCATGCATCTTCTCGCCGCACGACAGAACTTTAGATTCTGGGTGATTTCCGAATTCGAAAGTCGAATGTTTTATAGAGGTTGTCTTCCTCGCGGTCCGGGCGGTTAAGCCAAGACCATCGCTCCTGAGACGCCTCACGACAATATCTCTTGAAGCAAGATATCAGGTTTACGATATGTCGGCGGTGGCATAAGCCTGCCCAGCCCTCAAATTAATGAATGACCGGGCCCGTCATCCAATTTCGCATCCTGTACCCTCTACAACTAGAGGGTCAGGAGTAAATTGGGGCTCAACCCATTGCTGGGGAACCCCCCTCGCGCCAGAAATTCGCTGCGAGCGACAATTTAACAGAAGGATCTGGGGGACTGTCGCTCGCACCCAGGGTACACCAGGTGGAGGTTTCTGGCATCGTACCCCGACTAAAAAGATCCTTTAGGAAACGTATGACACTTTACTAAGATCGCCAACTCACTTGCTCAACATGGTGATTATGGTAATAACCCCTCCAATGAATGACGTCGTGTGAATGCTATAAGCGAGATCAACGTTCAGCATTAGACAGCGTAAGTTTGAATGATGATGTATAGACAATTCCCACAGCGCATAGAGTTTGAGTGTTTTTTATACTCAAAATACTCTTGTGTATAAAAAGTAAAGCAACTATAACAAACAAAAACATTCTAAGAATATAAGTATAGAAAAAGTAACTTTGTGAATGTTATCCTTAAGGTTTTGCGTTAGATCTCGTTAAAGAGCGATCATCTATCTTCATTTATGAAAAAAAATCCACGAGAGACTGACGGCCTTAACGAAGGAACATTTCTTTTTCAATTCAGAAAGAAATAAGCGTTTGTAGATATTCATAAAAGGTAACGGTTTTTGTAGGAGATAGTAATAAATGAAATAGATTTAATTAGTGAGAAAGGAAAGTATCGCCTTTCTAGTATAGTATTGAATTTTTCTGGAGATTCTTTGTGAGTAAACTTATTGACCAAAATCACTAAATAGCTCATTAAATGTTTCTTTTATTTTCATTTCATTCTATAATCAAATATATTGAGCTACGTATTTTGAAATTTAAGGTAAATACCATCGTACATACTGCTAAAGTTATTTTATGACCGGTCTGCCTGACATCAAGCCTCCTTGGATATATAATTGTTAACTAGACGGCATTAGATGGAGTTTGTGGTGTTTTGCGATACCCACGAGCAATGTAAGAGTTGGTAGTGTTTATCAGTAGTGTTAGTAGCTACCACACTTCATATTTGCTTTATGAATTATTACTTCATGAATATAATATAAAAAGATAGTTATCTGTAAAGTAGGTTTGCGGAATATAATTTTACGTGATAACATCATAAGAAAATATTGATAAAAATTGTACACTTTTATGAATTGAACAAACATAAACAATGGAAACCACATTAACTTTTCACTTCAGTTTATAAAAAGTTCACTCTATAAAATGCAAAATTTAATACTTAGCCGAACGCTTAGGGGGATCATGCCTCTCTATCACGTAAAAGTAATAGTTGTATTTCGTAATATCAACTTCACCCTTTTTTTTTTTTTTGGCGGCGGGTTACGGAACGGTCACGGCCCGCTAATCCGTCCGGGGCGACAGGAGAAGTGGCGCACGACCCCGTAGACCCGCCCTACAACATACCTCTCTACGTATTGCGGGTGGGCCACTGGTACGCGTTCTTTTCTTCAGTGGCACCCTGATGAAGTTTTCGCTTTTGTTGTGTGCTTAAGGAATAATTTATATTTTTAAACGATATTTTAAATGATCATCACCATCATCATCATCACAACCCATATATGGCCCACTGTTGGGCTCGGGCCTCCTCCATAATGGGAGGGAAATTAACCTACTATACCGCGCTGGTCAAACGTATTGGTATAGGCTTTTGTTTCGAGCTTTCCTTCTCTTGCATAGATGTTATATGTCTTTTGTATCCCTTAGTTGGGAGTTTTCCTTCTTTCGCATAGATGTTATATGCGTTTTATATCTCTTAGTCGTCTCTTACGATCACCCACGGGTAAGATAGGGGGTGGTGAATTGTATTCTTACTCCGTCACCACACGGATTTTAAACGATATTTTAAACGATAGGGAGTTTAAAAGATATTTTATTTTTTTATTGGCGATGGTTTATTCTAGATAGTATAATATTTCCGGATGAAATTTATCTTTGATATTATTTTGTGCTCTTGACAATGTGACTGTAAAATTCTTTGATGATCAGTGGAGCGGGTAAGGCATAACAGCATAGGTACTAAACAAACACACCAGTTAACCTTTCTTATTCATAATATTATATTAGGATTTTGATATTGCCAATATATGTCGTAAATTATACAACTATACATTTTACCGTAAAGTCACGTTTTTTTTATCGCTTATGGTGGTAAGCGAGCAAGCAGCACACTTGATGGTAAGTGTTACTGCCGCCCATGGACCTTTGCTATACCAAGACAAAACAAAAACAAACCCCAAACCCACCCAGTTGAGCTTCCGGCTCTCTCGCTCACCGAACGAAGCGCAATAGCACATTGCCATTACTCAAACGTTGATCTTCTGCGAGAGTGTGGTACTACCCCGGATGGACCGGCCCGCGACTATAGACAGAAGACTTTCAAAAGCGTGGTCTAACCACTATTTACACGTTGAAACAAAAGTAAGTTTTGGTTTTCTTTTTTTGAATTTAGTGTCATGATTACCTAGTCTGTTACCTTATTTTTACCGCTTTATCTTTTTTTCATAACAAACAATATAAATTTATATCATACTACCACAAAATTTTCTGTGTGGTGACGGAGTAAGAATACAAACCTTACTCGTGGGTGATCGTAAAAGTCAACTAAGGGATAAATGTGCATATAACATTTATGCAAGAGGAGAAAAACTCGAAATAAAACTCTATACTAACACGTCTCACTAGCATGGTAGAGTAGGTATATTTCCCTCCTGGAAGAGGCTCGAACCCAGCAATTCATTTATTTATTAGGGACAAAAAAAAACAGTTATATATTACAGTATTGATCTAAGTGTACAAATATTATTAAATTAACATACGTATAACCAGCACCTCTGTCCACAGCTTAACAGAAGACATAATAGTGATAAAAAAAGATACTGCACGGAACAAGACGGACTGTTTGCTCCGAAAAAGAAACAACAAAAAAACTTTAGAGCAAAAGATGAAAAAAAAAATTAAAAAGAAATATATGCATACAAAATTAAGGTTAACCTTTTCTCATTACCTCATTACCTTTCATAGTTATGTGAAACATAATAGATCTGAAATTTAACAATTATCCTTCAGAGCAAACATAAACTTTTTTTTTTAGATCTTATATTAGATTCAGAAAAAATGTCTATAGCTATAAAGTGTGTATTATATGTTTCTATAAGACGGCTCAGCAATGAGGGATATATAAGCTGAGATGATGATGATGATGATGATAACACCAAGTTAAGTGCAAAAATGCAAGACTAGTCTGAGATATATAGTCCCTCGCGCTTTATGTGCTACGGCGGTGTCATCCAAATCTACCATTTTATTTACTCGTTGACTGTAGCCGATCGCGGTTCACTTATTATTATATCATAACTAGACAGAGATGATTAGCGACTTCTACACTAATTGTTATTAATTAATGATTAATTATAAAAAAAAATAATTTGTAAACCTAATCGATGATGGCCTAGAAAGAAAGAAATGATAACACGTAATACGTAGTAATTTTCTTAGTCCACGTAGACTATGACAGTTTCATAATTAATCTTGTGCTCAAGAATGTTCTTCTTTGATGTGTTTAATTTAGTTTGACTGACGATCAACTTAATAATTTTCAATCAATATTACGCTTTTATAAGGTTGTATTATACACATACTAAGCAGGGTAAATCAGTACGTAGAAGATAAATCATTAATATATAGTTGACTGAGGTTAGCTCAATATATTCTTTGTTATATTTTATTCATCATTATCCTTTTTCTACTTTTATCTCAATTACTTGGGATCGATACAATAAGTACTCTTCTTTCATAGTACATATTGTAAAAGTTATTGGCAATAGTTTCATGACCGGCCGCCTGCCAGACATCAACCCGCCTTGGGAATGTAATTATTAACCAAACAGCATCAGATGGAGCTGGCCCAGGTCGCTATAAAGCTCTGTCATCTAGTTGTCTTTTACGACATCCACGAGCAAAGTAAAGGTTGGTAGTATTCGTATCCGCTACCACACAGCTTTGTTATATTTTATTATTTTTCCGTATTTAAATATTAACAAAATAATTGATAAAATAATGAAAAAAAATATCAAAATAAATAAAAAAGGGAAACCTAAGGATAGAACTGGAGCTGTTTGGATTAGATTACTCAGTATCCCAACTGAAACATATTCTACTAGTTTTCAACCGACGAAAAAATATATTTTTTACACAGCGGTCAGTCGCCAGTTGTGCGGGATAAAAACAGACCATATCAAGGCCTAAACAAGAACAACCGTGATGCCATTAAAAATGCTAAGGAATAGGAGAATAGTGTAATATTTCATTTCAACAGATACTATAAAACATATTAACAGAAACAAGAAACAAATTCTAAGCAATCTCGTCTCGACATTAACGATATCTTTACACGAGTAATCCTAAGAGGTAAAATAAATCAGTCCTAGAGTGAAGGCACGCTTCACTATACGAGTATATCACGATACAAGGAGAACACATATATCTTTTTCCTCATTATGGTTTTACGTATTTACATGCTTCTGGATTGGAGCTTCCTACATAATGAGAGAAACTTAACCACTATTTATTTCAGTTCAAGTTTTACTAATATTATCTGGATAGCTACAGGCTCAAGGTGATACTAATATACCATTTGAATGGATATTCAGAGGGTTATTTTTCAGTTTTAAAAATTGGTTTTACAGTAATAATACGTATATTTTGACTGCTCAGTTTGAATCTTGAAGTTTGAATCATTTTGAATAATAAATAAATTTCTTCTACTATCTAATTAAGAAATTAGCTATGTGGCAGCGGTATCGAATATTGCCAACTCTTACGTTGGTCTGGATGTCGTAATAGACGGCTTTAAATGGATCTGATGTCGTTTGGTTAATAGTTACACTCGTATGAAGCGTAAACGTCAGACAGGAGACCGGTCATAAAATTATTGCCAGTAATTTTTGCCGTATTTATTATGCAAGACGAGTACTTATTGGATCAACTCCAAGTAATTGGGATGAGAATAGGATGATGGCTGTATTAAGAAATTTATTACTTCCAAAGTTGTGCAGCGTGTGCGTACATTTTTGAGACCACGTTTCCGCGCCATAAATCATTGCTGGTAATACACTGATCATAGACCTTTGCTTTCAGACACTGCCTTTTAAGACACATATTGGATGTGAAGATCTTCTTAAATTTTCCAAACGCTGTCTAGCTTAGTTGGCTTTGTCGGCGGGTCTCTTGAACAGATAACTCATAAGTATCATGTCATGTATGCAATAAATCAAGATATGCTGTTAAAATTTATGAAAATCAAAATACTTAGAATGCCAACTCAATATTATTTGTATATGCACGTAACCCCACGTTAGTAGTTAGTTATACCTCTTTCACTTCTAAGATTACACTCAAACAGTAATCAGTGACAATTTAAATTAATCCCACCCAAAAACTAAGTGTTACAATGATAGCCGAGATAGTTTAGTATTATGATAATTGTGGTGTGGTTATCGACCTCACCGATAAAAAACTTGATATTCAAGAACTTGACTAATTAGATATTAGCCAAGTTCTTGAAATAATCTAAAAATTCATTTATCTATAAATACCCGATTACGAAACGAAAAATGATGTCACAAGCAGGGTTCGAACCCGCACCTATTGAGAATCCGGCCCAATCGTGCTGCCACTTACACCATCGTAAACTATCTTCTTCTTCTTCTTAATGAATGGCCTCTGTGAGTAATTAACCACAACTTCGCCAATGTCAAGTGAAATAAGTTTAAAAAATTATAATAGATTTACATTTTAGTCGTCAGTCATGTCGGTTCATTGTCTTCATCGTGAACTATTTTAGGACATGCAAATTTCGCTTCATATTATATCTTACGTATTCAAGGTGACGTATGTGACATCATTTTTCGTTTCGTAATCGGGTATTTATAAATAATTAAGCATATTAAATGCTAAAAATTTCAGTAATTTGAATATTCATTTATCTATTTTTTATTTTTTCATAAAACACGACCCTGCTCTAAGGAAATAATCTTTGTATTGCGGGGGACTTTATAAACATGCAATTAACGCAGAAAAATTACATCCAGACTCAAACTATTACTTTGTGAATCGCACAAAATGTTGGCCTGCGTGGGAATTGAACCTACGGCACTGACACGAAAGGTCGGTATCTTAACCACTACGCCATCAGTGCAGTCATTTATTGGAAAAATATATAACATTCTTAGTTAAAATTAAAACAATTTCATTGTTATTTTTTTTAAGCATAAGAAAATAATACTTTATTTCGAAGAACTTTACAAACGTACAACTAACGCAGATAATTTACTCACTCAGCAACAGTTTATGGATCGCATAATGTATTGTCCTGTAGGAATCGAGGGCACTGTAGTTCTGTATCCTAATTACTACGCCTTCTGTGCAGTCGTTTTTCTTCGACAAAAATATTTTATTTATAAATATGACTTTTTAAATTCGAGATACATTTACACAAAGTAAATAAACCTATGACCACATAGGAAATTGATTTAGACCACATTTACGTTATTTAAGAACTGTTTGAGAAAGGCAAAGAATATAACATAATCTTCTACTGCTGTTTGGTGGACTACAGTAAAGCTTTCGATACGATAGAGCATGAGAAAATCTGGCAGGCACTTAAAGACCAAGGTATCGAACATAAATACATTAGAATACTAAAAAACATTTATGATAACAGCAAGGCTAGAATAAAATTAGAGAAGGAAGGCATAGAGATTAAAATAGAAAGAGGCGTACGCCAAGATGACCCGTTATCGCCGAAACTCTTCACAGCCGTTTTAGAAAAAAAACTTTCGTCAATTAGACTGGGATAAATGTGGAATATTAATCAATGGTGAAAACCTATCATATCTGAGATTTGCAGATGATTTAATAATACTCTCGCCATCAAGTGAAGGGCTACAAACGATGCTGAATGACTTGGTTAGAGAAAGTGATAAGATGGGGCTGGCTATGAACACACTGAAGACCAAAGCTGTGGCTAATGGCAGACAAAAATCTATTCTTATCAACAATAACCCAGTCGAATACGTCAAGGAATACATTTATTTGGGTCAAACAATCTCTCCTGTAGAATTAACCTCAGAAGAAATTGATAGACGCATTGGAAAGGCTTGTAAGAGATTCTGTAGCCAAAAGGAGATATTGAAGAATAAAGATATCAATATAAATATCAAAAATAAACTTTTTGATGCAAGCATACTTCATATACTTACTTATGGCTGCCAAACGTAGACACTTACTAAAACACATATAAGAAAATTAAAATCTTGCCAAAACTCAATAGAAAGAAGCATTTTAGGGAAAATTATCGAATAAGAATCGAAACAATAAAGAAACACACAAAAACAAAAGACGTTACAAAAACGATAAAAAAACGTTAAAATGGTAATGGGCTTGGTCATACAATTAGAGGAAAGGAAAAATGGTCGAAAACGATAATGAACTGGTTCACAAATCATTACAAAAGGAAAAGAGGGAGACCACTTAGAAGATGGGTAGACGATTTTAAAACCATAGCTGGAGGCACATGGACGAGAATTTGGAGGGACAAAGAGAAATGGAGAGGGATGGATGAGGCCTTTATCAATAAATGACATACAGACAGGACTGTTGTTATATAATAGTTTAAGAAAAGAAAAAAATAGAGGTAAATGTAGTATTCATAAAATTAAAATACATATTTGTATATATAAACTGTAAATTGTTATACTGTCTGAAATAAAGGCTATTATTATTAAATAAACTTATGATCTATTGAACTTTAACATTAGTCGTGACTAGTTCCCAAATACTAGTTGCTGTATATTTAGTTGATCAACTTATATTCGTAATGTTATTTTTATTATATTGTGAGGTTTTGTTCTTCTAAATATTTTATTTGCAGGTAAAAACAAAGCTGTTAAGCTATCTGCGGTTATCAGCTAAATATTAAAAACATTAGCCAGGTTCTATTAAAACGTAATTTTTGTTTTTAGTTTTTCAATTTATTATAACTATCTTCTACATTTTCTTGATGCATGCTACTTCAGTCGAAACTTAAATTCGGCCATGTTCGCCTCAAAGTTTATAAATTTAAGGTCACAATCAAAGGGTAAATTTAAGGTCAACAAATATAAGGTCTTTACAAAAGTTTTATAAATAATTGGAATTAAAGCACCTATAACAACGATATAAACAACCTTTATCATAAAATTTATATTCTCGCGAAGAAAGAAATTTTTGCTTAAACATTTATGCAAGCTGCTAAGTTTATATATATATCTATATATATATAAGAGATTTCCACCTATGTATTGACTCATCACGATATCTCTGGAACCATAAGGCCTACAAACCTCAAATTTGGTAGGTATATTTCTTTTACTGAGTAGAGGTCAGCTAAGAACGGATTTTACGAAATTATATCCCTAAGGGGGTGAAAAAGCAGGGCAAAGTTTGTATGGGACAACGTGATTCCTTGGTCCAATCTATTTTAAAATTTTGCATAAACATTCTTTAACAGAATTGATGAAAGATGTGATTCATATTTTATTGAGATTTATCTCCTAACTGGGTTAAAAAGGGGTGGAAAGTTATTTTAGGGGTGATTTGCTTTAAAGTTGATATCAATACTTCTTAGTGATTTTGATTTAAAAGACATTTTATTTTGACACATGTTTGAAAACTCAATTCGATTATATTCAAAAAACCGGCTAAGAGCGACTCGGAGTCGCGCACGAAGGGTTCCGTACCATCGGTTATCTATAAATGGCAAAATAATCATGTTTGTTGTATGGGAGCTTAAATTCTCTATTTGTTTTATTTTAATTTTATTATTTATTTCTAAAGGAATATATTACTAAATATTCTGTGAATATTTCAAACGTCTACCTATTTTTGTTATCAATATCGAGCAAAAACGAGCAAAAAGATTACCTTTGTTGTGTGGGAGCCCTCTTAAATATTTATTTTATTGTTTTTTAGTATTTGTTTGTCGTTGTAGCGGCAAAAGAAATTCATCATCTGTGAAAATTTCAACTGTCCAACTATCACGGTTCGTGAGAACAACCTGGTGAAAGACAGGCGAAGCAACGGATGGATAACAAAGTCTTAGTAATAGGGTCCTGTTTTATCTTTTGGGTATGGAACTCTAAAAAGGTTGATGTCACGTAAACGTTCTTCTTCTTCTCTTTGTGTATTGGCAATCAGCTACTTATACGAGCTATTGGTGCCAGTGTCAAGTTATAATTATTTTTCCTTTTTTAGTATTTCAGGTTAGTCATCGTCAAAATGCCACCATCAACAGTGCTATGGCTACACTGTTAATGGTCTCTTGTGGGAATTTTGATGGAAAACGAAAACGTTGTAAAGCACTTTTATATGTATTCACTATAACCCAGTAGTTCCGCCGCATCATCATCATATCATCATCACAGCCCATATATCATCCATGCACTCTTAAAGTACTGAACCGATTTTAATCAAATTTGCATAATATGTGTAGTTTGATCCAACTTAAAAGATAGGATAACTTCCATCTCAATTTATAGTCACAATATTATTTTATTGCAAATTATTTGTCTGTTATTTGACAGTCACAATTATCTGTTATCTCCAAACGATTCTAACAGATGGTGGTATCTGTTGACTGGATTGAGTAAGTATTTAATAGATGGCGCTATATTAAACGTAGAAACGTTTCATATAAGCTACAATTTATTAGCATAACCACCACGTGTTACTGAGACTACCTTAGCCACAGCAACGCGTGGCCGTATCTGCTACTATATATATATATATATACATACAGGGTGTAAGGGGACCACTCCCGAAAACAAAGACAGGTAACCCTACTAGTCCTACTTGTAATGATAGGCTAGAAAACAAATCGATTCGGATGAAAAAAAAAATTCTTTTTCACCACGCGAGGTCGTTGAACTCCTGAACATATGATCGTGAGTTTTGAATAGATTGCGTCTTTTCTCATCTGAGTATAGTTACGCATTTTTTATCGAGTTATCGTTACATGGGACTGTCCTAATACGATGGAATGTGAAAAAAACCTAAAAATATTTGTGAAAAAAAAAAATTTTCATCCTGATCGATTTGTTTTCTAGCCTATCATTACAAGTAGGACTAGTAGGGTCACCTGTCTTTGTTTTCGGGAGCGGTCCACTTCCTTCCATATATATATATATATATATATATATATATATATATATATACATCCCCAAAGTGATGTTGCGTCATACATGGCGCTTTTTACCGATGATGTTGCATCCAACTCACTTGTTGCATCATTTATACGGACGCACGATTGTCCAGCTCTCAAATTCAGCCAGAGGCAGCCAAATGGTTGATACAACGCATGGGTGAAATATTGGCGTGGACTCCATTTTGTCACTGGGGTGATTTTTGCCGTATTTTTTAGTTCTGCACTATACCGCGCAAGTTCGGGAGGCCGCCTCAGCGCGGCGTATATTATTGGCGTATATTCACTATTTTGGTCACAGACATTATGTCGATAATGTTGCTTCTGTATATAAATTAAAAAGTTTTTATCGATTTTAATTAGTAGTTTAATTGCGTCACACAAAATGGCATCGTGCAAAGGCCATCGCGGGGATTACAGGAGTGAGGGGGCGGAGTTAGCAAAAAAAATTCAATACTGCGTGATTGTCGTTATTTGCTTTTTTTAATTTTTTTATGGTCTATATTAATAAGCGTATATTCGATGTTTTTTTTACATAGATCATGTCGATAATGTTGCTTCTGTATAGAAATTAATAAGTTTTTATCAATTTTAATTAGTGATTTAACTGCGTCACACAAAATACTAATGCAGGAATAAACATGATGTCGTCTATTGATCCAGCGATATAGATGTGGGCCAACAGCCTCCACTGTTTGTCTTCCTGTTACGGAGGATTCTATCTACCTTTCATCGCTGAATCAAGGTTCCCCAGGCCGTCACCATCACTCTGTCCAGTTCTCTGTCAGAGATCTGCGCACTCTAGGCTCGCGCCGTGGCACGAAGCCGGTAGGCGTCTACCTGGACCTCCGCTTCAAGCTCCCAGAGCGGATCACCTGGTGGTGGCCTGCGAGCCCTATTTTGTCCCTCACTCACCCAATTGGGTGGGAGACAATAACGAAGATGTGGCTGTTCTGTCCAGAGGATGTTCCGGCCCTCCCCTCTCTGCACTGGAGAGGGCAATGGTTATGTTGTGGTAGGGTGGCGAGACTTCGCTATCATCGGTATCTATTTCTCTGACCATTGGTCAACTCGACCTGGAAATGGCTCGGTCTGCCATAGCACAGCGTTGGGGCAGGACGGAACAGTTATTCACAGATATAGAGGGGCTTGCACGTCAAATGAGAAGTGCCCTTGAGGCAATCTGCAATACGGCGACGCCAAGGGCTCGGTGGAGGCCGCTGCGCCGTCAGATGTACTGGTGGTCACCTGAGATTGCGAATCTTCGGTGGCTTCTAACCGGGCGCGGCGTGCCTACGTTCGATATCGTCAGAGAGTTGACCGGGACGACGTCCTTGAGGGTCAGCTGCGAGAAGAATACAAGACGAGGAAGAAGACTTTGCAGCTGGCCATCAGCCAGGCGAAGGAGAGGGCTCGTGAGGAGCTACGTGCAGGCCTCGACCGGGACCTGTGGGGGCGCCCATATCAACGGGCGCGGAACAAACTGCGTGCCTGTGGCGCTCCCATCATCGAATTTGATGGACTCGGGTTTCCTGTCGGGGATAATAGGGGAGCTGTTCTCGCGTTCTATGGGACATGTTCCCCCTCGAATGGTTCCTCGGTCGGTGATGGAGGTGGAGACCACAATTCCACCCATCACCGACCGAGAAATGGAAGTGGCCCTTTCGCAACTTCACGGGAAAAGGAAAGCGCCTGGCCCGGACGGCGTCCCGGGGCTTGTGCTCGGTATCGCCGCAGAATACCTCAAGAGTGAACTCCGGGAACTGCTCAACATGTGTTTGAGGTCCGGGCAAAATTTTTCGAGAAGATGCTTGTGGACCGTCTCGTACAGCACCTCGAGAAAGTCGGGCCGGGACTGTCCGGATGTCAATACGGCCAGGGGCGGCCGGTCAACAATCGATGCATTGGCCGCCCTGAAGTCTCTGGCCACCGAAGCGGTGGCCCAAAAGGAGGTTCTTCTGGCGGTCTCGCTCGACATCAAGAACGCCTTCAACAATCTTTCATAGGAAACATTGAAGGAGGCATTTCGGTGGCATGGAGTGCCTCCGTATCTCCGAAGGCTGTTAGAGGCGTACCTCGAGGAAAGGCACGTGCTCTCTTCGCATACGTCGCCATCGGGTGGAGTGCGGCGTCCCACAGGGCTCGGTCCTCGGTCCGGCTCTGTGGAACGTCGGATTCGACTGGCTTCTACGGGGTCGGCTTTTCCCCGGGATGGAGTTCATCTACTATGCGGATGATACCCTCGTCACGGCGAGGAGGCCCGACTTCCGGGGAGCTGTCCGATTGGCAGAGGAGTGAGTTGCGCTCGTCGTGGGCCGGATCGGCATGTTGGGCCTGAGGGTCTCAGCGGAGAAAACCGAGGCCCTCCTATTTCATGGCCCGAATCGAGGTCCTCCCCGAGGAGCACACATCGGTGTGTCTGGGGTTGCCGTGCCAGTGCGGGCTCAGATGAGCTATCTGGGCCTGCACCTTGATGTAGCCTTGATGTGTCTAGATGGAATTTCGGGCCACACTTTGCCCAGCTCGTCCCAAGGCTCGTCAAGACGGCCGCGCTGTTGGGTAGGCTTCTGCCAAACACTGGCGGTCCCGGGTCGTCCTGCCGGCGTTTATACGCCAGAGTCGTGGGCTCCATGGCGCTGTACGGAGCCCCTATTTGGGCTGATTCCCTCACCACCCGCAACAGAGCCCTTTTGCGAAGACCGCAGAGAGTCATGGCGGTGAGAGCTATTAGGGGCTACCGTACGGTTTCCTGGAATGCGGCGACGTTGTTAGCGGACGACCCACCTTAATCGTTAGTGGCTGAGGCTTTGGCGGAGGCTTAGCGAATCCGCGTTGCGACGCGGGCAAGACCTTTATGCCACGTCTTTACTTATCTTGAGATTAGCTTCATCAAATCAACATTTATCAGTAAACTAAATCGTCACATTCAATAGTGCGATGACCACACCATTAAATATTTCTTCTAGGTAATTTTGTGATTATTTCTTCTGACATTAATTTTATATCCTAGTTTTATTGTTGTTAACATAAACTGGAAGAGTTTGTTTGTTTTAAGCACTGATATCAAGAAGGATAAACTGCATTAAATTATATAAAATAAATTAGTTTTGGTGTGCACTACTAAAGTGTTACGCTACGAGATCTGTTTAAAAAGTATCACAAATTATATAATGTATTAGCTTTTGCCCGCGACTTCGTCCACGCAGAAGTCATCTCTGACAGAGTTAAATAGAAAAAGCAATGCAAGGTGTTGAAGGTTTATCGCTAGGATAATAATCAACAGCGTCAGAAACTGGGATGCGTTGAGGTGTTGATTCTGCGAGTTAGTTGTCTAACGGAATTAGGCAATAGGGTGGGTCCGAGAGAAAATACTCTACGTTGACACGCTCTACAGTCGGTGCTTTGGGCGGCGCAAGCATGAGTACCTGTATTTAGGTTCACTGCATGAGGGCTTTGACTCGAGATGATACTCGTTTGCGATGGCCCGCCCGCACAACGTAGATGTACGTGTACGGCGCGCGTGTGTCTATATACCATTCTTTTTTTATTTTTGCGGTGGGCTATGGACGTCGCACCCCGCCAAATCGGTCCGGGGTGACGGAAGAGGCGGCGCGCAACCCCATTGACCCACCCTGCAAGCACCTCTTCTTCGCCGTGCGAGCGGGCCACCGGTACTGTGTATATACCATAGCCGGTCACTAAAGAAAAAGGTGGTTCAAAGTTCTATTAATTCTACAAATTATATTGCCATTAATATACTATTTACGGTATGACCATGGGATAAAAATATAATTATCGCCACCCTTTATTTGACTGTTTTGTTTCACCAGCAGAGTTGCGACCTCGTTAAATATGATTTATTATTTGAGTTATAGAGTGAACATTTTTGAAGCTAAACTTAACCTGTATCTTAAACTATTAGGCAGAACCTATTGTCGTCTACTATGTGTATCGTGTGAGCTCTCACGCTGGAACTGGTCGCCACAACGGCACTGGTGCGGGGTTGATGGAGAGGGAGAGAGAAACACGTGTTTATTTATTTTTACCGAAGAATATTTGTACGTAATTTGAAAAGAATCGATAAAGAAATTTTCTCCCCATACACACTTTGCCGCTTTGTTACACCCCCTTAGGGGCGGAGTTCATAAAATCCTTTCATATTGAATCTCCATGTCATAAATAAAAAAGTGCTTCAAAATTTAATGTTTCTAGCTTTAATAGTTTCGGCTTGGCTACCGCCAAACGTTTGAACGACTCATTACCATGAGTCGTTCAACCCGCTTCACAGGCCTAATTTACACAACCAGAGGGTGAAAATTGACAAATGCCGGATATTACCCTAGAATATTTTATTCGACTCGTAATTTGAAAAGAATCAATAAAGATTTTTTTCTCTTCATACAAACTTTGCCACTCTGTTCCACCCCTTAGAGGTATAATTTCGTAAAATCCTTTCTCAGTAAATCTCTACGTCATAGAAAGACACCACTGTCAAAATTTCAAGTTGCCAGCTTCAATAATATCCGGCTTGGCGCTAATGATTTAATGAGTCGTCTAACCCGCTTTGCAGGCCTTTTTTTTTTTTTTATTGGTGGGCTATGGGTGCGTCTCGCCCCGCCAAATCGGTCCGGGGTGACGGAGAGGGCGGCGCGTGATCCCATAGACCCACCGTAAAATCCTCTCTCTTCGCTGTGCGAGCGGACCACCGGTACCCGATCTTTGTCTTCGGTGGTCCGCTCGGCGGTTTACCCTCGCGGGTTCCTCTCGTCGACGCCCCGACAGATTTCGCCGTCGGGGCGTCGCCCTCATGCGGTGGCCTCGCGTCGGGTGACCGGACAATTCCCCGGTCCGATCACCCGAGGCCTGGGTTAGGGCGGCATCAGGCGCAGGTATTCGCGCCTGCGCCGCCCCGGCCGCTGGCGGCGGCCCGGGTCGCGGGAGTCCTCCCTGACTCGTTCCGCCGCCTCCTTCCGCGAGATGACAGCCTCGCAGAAGGCGGCGACCGCGTCCCAATTCCTGACGCTGTCGACCATCGCCCTCGCGACAGCCGGCAGCGCCAGGTCGGCACCGATAATAGCGACGAGGTCGCGGCGCTGCCCGTCCCAGCCCGAGCATTCCTCGAGCGTATGTTGCGCCGTGTCCTCGTCACTACTGCAATGATGGCAGCCCGGAGTCCACTCCCTGTACACGACCGTGTGCAGGTATTTCCCGAAGCACCCGTGCCCCGTCAACACCTGCACCAGTCGGAAGGTGAGGACCCCGTGCCGCCGCTCCATCCATTTCATCAATACGGGCCGGAAGGCTTCGACGGTCACGATACCGTGTCTAGGCCTCTCCAGCCGCGTAACCCAACGGGCGATGACGTCTCGGCGGGCGTCCTCGCGCCAGGTGGCTATCTCGCTCAACGATGGGGAGCCACCCTCCTCGCGCACTGAGGTAACCCGCCGGTAGAGGTCGGAGAGCATCTCCGCCTCTAGGTCCCACGGGGGTGTCCCGGCCAATAGGCACGCCGCCTCTGTCGACACCGTGCGGTACCCGCGAATGGCTCTGACCGCCATGGCTCGCTGTGGCCTCCACAGAACCGCCCTGAGCTGGGCGTTCAGAGCCCTCGCCCACATGGGTGCGCCGTACATGGCCATCGAGCGGATGACCCCCGCATACAGCCGTCGGCCCTCGAAACTGGGTCCGCCCACATTCGGCATGAGCCGAGAAAGGGCCGACCAGCCGGGGAGCAATCTGTCGGAAATGCTCCCGGAACCACCATCGCCCGTCGAGCACCAGACCCAAGTACTTCATATGGGCCTGGATGTTGATCTGGATGGAGTTGACGACTAACGAGGCGCCGGTTGGCAGCCTTACGCGTGGCCCATGGAATAATAGGGCCTCCGTCTTATTTAAGGCCACCCTGAGCCCCAGCGCCTCGATTCGCCTAACCATCTCCTCGGTGCCGAGAGTGGCCAGGCTCGCCGCCTCTTCGAGTGTCCTGCCCCGGGCTGTGACGAGCGTGTCGTCAGCATAACACACCAAGCTCAGCCCGGGGGGGAGACTCCCTCTCAACGCCCAGTCGTACCCGATGTCCCACAGAGTCGGCCCCAGAACCGACCCCTGTGGAACACCGCACGACATGGGCGTCCGCACAATGTCCCCTGCGGGACCCGCGCAGAGGATACTGCGCCCCTCCAAATAGTCTGCCACCAGCCGCCTGAGGTACAGGGGCACTCCATGGAACCGGAGCGCCTCCTTGATGCAGCTGAATGGCAGACTATTGAATGCGTTGGCGATGTCCAGCGACACCGCCAACAGCACTCCCTTGCCGGCGACAGCCTCCGCGGCCGTCTGCCTCAGGCGTAGCAGGGCCCCGATGGTCGAACGCCCCCTCCTAAACCCATATTGAGCGTCCGACAGATCGGGCCCCACCTCCTCCAAGTGTCGGACGATGCGGGCAGCGAGGACACGCTCCAGCAACTTACCCACATCGTCGAGAAGCACGATGGGCCTGTAGGCCGACGGCAAATCCGGGGGCCGTCCCGGCTTTGGCAGGAGAACCAACCTCCCCTCCTTCCAGCACTCAGGGAACCGTCCAGACGTCAGACAGGCGTTAAACAGTTGCCTGAGGCGAGGCTCGAAGTGCTCGAGGAGCGACGTCAACACCCGGACTGGTATTCCGTCCGGGCCGGGAGCCGAGGCCTAATTTACACGCCCAGAGGGTGAAAATCAACAAATGCTGAAACACGTGTTTATTTATTTTTACTGAAGATAATTTATACGTAATTTGAAAAAAATCAATAAAGATTTTTTTCTCTGAACATTTTTTAAATTGACATAACTTTTTTTTTATAAACCAATTGACATAAAATAAAGCCTAAATGTTAAGTGAAGTTTACCACAATATATTAGTGAAAACCGCGTCTAAATCGGATAAGCCGTTTCTGAGATTAGCGTGCACAAACACACAGACAAACAGATAAACAGACAAAAAATTTAAAAAATATTGTTTTGTGTTATATTAGTGTTGATAAAGGTCCCAGTAATATTTTTTTTCATATATCTTCCATTTACAGACAGCGACCCGTTACATTTTTATTATATGTAGGTATAGATAATATACGGAAGCGATATACCCATATATTTAGATGGATTTAGGAAAATCGAAGAAATGTATTGATAACTAAGAAATATACAAAGTGTCGGATGATTTCCATCATGAACGGACACCACAAACCAGCGAGAATTATCCAAATTGAATATTTTCATTTCGTGTTTAAATAAAATTTCTCGTCGACAATGGAATTCATATGACAGCAATGTAACAATATTCGCACGATTAACTATTGGAATCCCATTGACAATGGTGGACGCTACAGGATTCGACTTTGAAAAGACGCAACAACACTTCAGCGATTTAAATATATATATATATATATATATATATCATCAGCTCCATACCAGTAATATATCATATTTGACTTCTAAGATAATACTTAAAATACATACCTAAAAACATTTTAAGTTTTTTATTGCTTATGGTGACAAACGAGCAAGTAGCGCACATGTTAGTAGATGTTACTGCTACTCATGGACCTTTGCAATACCATCAGCTAGGCCATCAACTGAACCTGACTCAGAAAGTTGGGCTTAAGGCTCTCTCACTCATCGACTGAAGCGCAATAGCATACTGCCACCTATTCAGACGTTGATTTTCTGCGAGAATCTGGATCGGGTCGTGTCTGTAGATTATAAACTATCAACAGCAACCCCAAACTACTAAAAAAATTAGACGATAGCTTTTAAAATAACAATATGTACCTATAAAATTTAAGCGAGCAAAACTGCGAGCAGGATTAGTATTGAATAAAAGGTTATCATTAGACCTTATTATCATAGAAAATTATTTGTTTAATGACGAAAAAATATTTATCACGAGTATATATATTAGTATATAGAGACTTCCACAAGCTTCGAGTGATTAGTATTGCCATTTATTTTATTGAAATTGACGCCTAACATAATGGTGCAAATGTGTACGTATATATTATTAATTCCTTCATATCAGATCATATATGTCCCACGGCTGGGCTAGAGCCTTCTCCATAATAAGAGTAAATTGACCTACTAAACCACCCTGGTTAGAAGAGTTGGTACACGATTTTTTTTTTTGAATTTGCCTGCTCTTACCTAAATATTTTATGTATTTATATCCTTAGTCACCTTTTACAATGTCCTCGACCTAAAAATCTTTTTCTTTTAGTGTTTAACTGATCCGCAGATGGCTTTAATAGCTTTGTTTTTACCTGCAAATCAAACATTTTGATGAATAGAATCGTACAATATAATAATTGTTATTGCTTGCATTTAATATTACGAATATTAGTTTATTAGCTAAATATATCGTAACTAGTATCTACAAACTGGTCACAACAGATATTGAAAGTTTAATAGAGGATTGCTCACTTCGTGTAATTTTTTTTTTTAAATTTAGAAAAATATACTACACCCCGCTGGTCAGACGTGTTGCTATAGAGTTTTCCTTCGAGTTTTCCTTCTCTCGCATAGATGTTATATGCATTTTATATCCCTTAGTCGTCTCTTACGATCACCCACGAGTGAGATAGGGGATGGTGAATTGTATTCTTATTCTATCACCACGCGGAAAATTATTATTGATATACTATTCCACCATAAACATACGGAAAGATATTAAATTTTATTTCGAATTTTCTTTCTCTTCCAATAACATTATTTATCTAAACCTTTAATTGTAATCAATGATAATCGCGACACTGAAAAGAGTAGTATATAGAAACGTATTTCGTTAAATTGGGATAATTTTAAATGAGTTTGGTTTGTGTAGCTATTGAACGAGTAAATGCAGTAGACCGAGCACTTGATGTTCACTTTGGAGATGGAAAGTCGATCAAGTTTGAAGATTGTTGGCTGAGAGATAATTGCAGGTAATTTTAACTCAATTTTATTTAGTATGTGATGTGCTATTGATATTAGATATCGATTGATTTTAGTCAATTTTTAAGTAAAAATAGATTAAAAATACGATTCGCCACCCTTTCCTTTGCCGTGAGTCGGGTTGAGAGCCCTCAGCGCTCACCCACAGTTCGGGTAAAGTTGTCATAGCCATCTGAGGCTAACAACTAAGACACACAAAAAAAAAAAACCTTTCCTTTGCCGTGAGTGTCCTAAAAGATGAAAGAACAAGCCTATGCCAGCTCATCTGACTATCTAAGTTACTGTTAGTGGTAGGATGATTGGAATGGATTTCGAGTGTGGGTTCGAGTCCCAGGTGTGACAATCATTTTTTGCTCATAAACCTTTTTTTATTATTAAGATTGAGTCATATGTGTTGGCATATATTTTACAATTAAGTATTCTTTAATGTCCAGCCAGCCAGTGAAAAATGAATAGATGCTGATATATTATATTCATGATCATCATCATCATCTTGCTTTTATTCTAATTCCTTGGGGTCGACGCAATATGTCATGTTCTTCCATAAAGTCTTATCAGGCGTCATCTCTGTAGTCACTATCTGTCTATCCCTTTCATGCCTCACGCAATCCATCCATCTTTTCTTTGGTCTGTCTTTACTCCTAAAGCCATACATACTTAAAACTTTCATAACAACATTACTTTCATGCGGTCTCATCACATGTCCATACCCTGTCAACTGTTCACTTCTTAATCTATATATATATATATATATATATATATATATATATATATATATATACATATATATATATATATATATAAGAGATTTTCACCTATGTATTGACTCATCACGATATCTCTGGAACCATAAGGCCTACAGACTTTAAATTTGGTAGATATACTCCTATAGCCAAGTAAAGGTCAGCTAAGAACAACGGATTTTACGAAATTCCACCCGCAAGGGGGATTACTGGGGTGTGGAAATCATTTTTTTTAAATATAGCTCCTACAGACTTGAATTTCGGTAGGCATATTTGTGTTACGATACAGAGGTAAAATAAGAACAGCTTTTTAAAAATTCCACCCCTAAAGGGTTTGTGTAGGTGTTAACCCAAAAAGTCCACATTTGCCAATACTGCTCCTACAGACTTGGAGTTTGGTGTGGACTTTCTTTCTGCTCTGTAAAGGTCAAATGAATTTGGATTTTAAGAAATACCTTCTCCGAAAGGAATTCTATGTAGCGAAAAAGTTCAGTTGTGTAGTTTACACAAATGAACTGACGTAACCGAAGCGCAGCGAGGGCGGGTCGCTAGTATATTATATTATTGTTTACTTAATCTATTATCATAGAAATACTTTATCAATAAAGTAACAAACAGTAAACAATAAAGTCCGCTGTGTGGTAGCGGCTACGAATACTACCAAACTTTACTTTGCTCGTGGATGTCATAAAAGACGACTAAGAGCCTTATAACGACCTGGGCCAACTCCATCTGATGCCGTTTAGTCAAAAATTACATTCCCAAGGAGGGTTGAAGTCTGGCAGGTGGCTGGCCATAAAACTATTGCCAATAACTTTTACAATATGTACTATGAAAGAAGAGTACATATTGTATCGACCCCAAATGATTGGGATAAGAGTAGGAGAATGATGATGATGACTTTATCAATAAAGTGAATATTGTTTTAGGTGTCCATCCTGTTATGATGCTGCTACTTATCAGAGAGTCCATCATATTCTAAAGATACCTGATGTCACAATTAAAAACGTACAACATAACAAGTCACGAATATTTATCACATGTAAGCACATCATAAAATCAAATCAAAATATTTTTAAATAATAAATTTCAAAAAAAAAAGTACTAAAACTTTATTAATTACAGAAAAAAATATATGATTTTAAAGACAATATATTTAAGTGAAAAATGAGAGTTTTGCCACGTGCTATAAGTAATATATATTATGTAAAAAATCATATACAAAAATATAATTTAAAAATAAGGATGTAAAAAATGTCTGATTCACGATTTAAGTGGACTAGGTTAAATTTGAGTACCTTTTTTTTGTAGATATAAGCATTCCTTTTCACGGTCCATTATTTTTTTTTTTTTTGCAAATATCAAAATTTTAAAATTATTCTTTAAAATCTGTAAGTTGTATTGTGTGTATATAGATATTCCTTTATATTTCTAACACATACGTATCAATAATTTTCGTATAAATTTGTAGTAAAACTATTTAATAACTCTTTAGAATATTCCTAGAGCGATGTTGCTTAGCACACGTGAAGAAAATATTACCCCAACAATGATTTTATTTACAAATCCTTTACTTCATAATTTATCCGAATTATATTAGTTACTCGAATATCAATTTTTATTTTTGGGATTTTTTTGTAAGGTCGGGTTATGTTCACACTCTATCAAAACCGCTTGGGTTAGCGGAAGGAACGATTGGTGCAACCCCATAGACTGACGTATACAACCTCTCTATTGCCATTTAGACGCACCACTTAATTAGTAGGTTACCTTCTCTGTTTGCGTTAATAATGAAAGTTTATTTTAACATTATATTTTATTATTTTATTGCAGGGAGTGATAATCACGAATCAAGCTACTCACAAACATTTTTGTCGAAATACGAATATGTAAGTTGGATGGAAAACCGAAGACGTAAATATGTATTTTGGCGCGGCGATATGAGTAGCGATATACCTAAAGTCCAAGTGAATGAATTCCTTCAGACTACTGGTGGCGCCAAAAAAGTCTTCCAGTCACTACTTCACTATGGTGTCGCATTAATTGAAGGGGTAAATATTTTTTTTAAGAGACACCACTCTGCACTGACGAAGTAATCCTTGTAATGCGGGGGACTTTACAAACATGCAATTAACGCAGACAAATTATACCCACACTCAAAAACTTTGTGGATTGCACAACATATTATCCTGCGTAGGAATCGAATCCATAGCACTGGCATGGACGGTTGAAATCTTAACTACTACGTCATCTGTGCAGTCAATTGTCATGATGTTTGATATTTATGCTAATACTCATCATCATTCAGACTTTTGCTGTTCATTGCTAAACGTAAGTTTTAGTAATGAACGTCATAGAATGCTATAAAATTCCGCCTTGTGCCGCCCGCATCCAATGACTCCCAACAACTTTCACCAAGTTGTCAGTGAACCTAGTGGAGGGAAATCTACACTGTGATGTTATGATACGCGATCGACACTCGAGAACCTTTCTTCTGCAGCGATTATTGATTCGTCGAGCAATTAGGCCTGGCTATTGCTACTTCGTGTTTTGTCAGTCATATCCGTTCTTCTACGGATTATCGAAACTTGCATCCTATCTCGCCGAAAAGTGCTGAATATAATCCGCTCCACAACACGCTGAACAACTTTAAGTACCCTGACTCTTAGTTATGGGGCCACCAATTAGGGACCACGTTTTCACGTCCTTTATTTTGTCACTGATATTAGAGGATAGTGCTGTAATTGCCACTCTTCAAGCTGCGTCAGGCAGGCATCAATGACTAAATTAGTTAATATAACTGTCTTTTAAGTGTAGTCATGATTTTCACCATTTAGTCGTACCGTACTTACTGTTGGAATCAAGCACTTCCCTAGAATGCCACTAAAGGGCAATCCTGTGCTGCCCGTGTCCAAACGCGCTTTCTGTGGCTTTCAGTTTTGGTCTATTGGATGGGGTCAATTGTAATAATATTATGTAATTTTGCAGGTAGAAGCAACTCTTGAGGCCACAGAGGTAGTTTGCAAGGCCCTTGGCGGTGTTCAGCACACATTCTATGGGGGTATGTGGCAGATAACTGCAAAAGAACAACCAGATGACTATGCATATACAAATCTACATCTTCCAGCTCATAATGATAATACATATTTTACTGAAGCTGCTGGGTAAGATAGTAGGTTAATTTTTATATATAAATATGGTGTGTGTGTGTGCATGCACGTGTGTGCACGTGTTTGCGGGTATGTGCGCGTGTGTGTACGTGATTGGTTGATTAACAATATTACCACCAAATGCTGTCGTCATAAATGAAAGTAAAATAAGGACTGTTTTCGTGACTGTCCTAAGAGTCGACTAAGTAATGCAGGCATTTTTTTTTTTTTAAATGATACATAACATAAGTTCAATGCAATACCCGAAGTATTAGCATTCTGTATATCCTATACTCCTAATCTATTTTTAAAGTGCATTTGTAATAAGTAAATTTCTCTCATCTTTAAGACCCTAGCTAATATAACCTAATATTCTGTAATTGAGCATTAGGGAATCTTTAGAAGATCTAGTGCAAAATTTTGCAGTATCTAAAACAAAAGTCTACAACTAGTACAGAAACGTGGTCTCTAAACGTCGTCTTTCTAAGGTAACTTCAAGTTGCATGGTATGCTATACAGAGTGCTGTACTAGAGATTTCTCTATGAAATAAAATCCGGAATACGAAAATTCTTAGAATAGGTATAACAGATATATCGCGAAGAATGAACGACGGGCCTTAAAGAATTTTGATATGTGTTTTTAAGATGCCATAATCACCACGCTTGGCAGGCGAGTTTACGAACGCAATAAGTGTTATTGAGTTTCCCAGGAGATAGCTGCTCCCCACTCTCCTGGTGAGAACCTTTGCCGATTTTATTACTCCCACGAGCAAGTAAGGAATGACAACAATTGCATTCTTATCCCGTCGTCACACGGGATCAATCAATTAAAAAAAAATCTTATTAGCAAACTACAATATACGGTAGATTGCTAAAAAGGTATTATAACATATCCTTGTGGGACATTAGTAACCTTAATGTTCATCAATTTGGCCTGGTATCTCGCGCTGATGAATTAATGTAAGAGATAATTGATATGACGCGATTGCAAAATTATTATTATATACAATAAAATTAATTTCTATAATTACTTAAAATAATTGCACTTTAAAAATACATTTTAAAGCTTGAGAGGGAACTTATATATTTTAACAAAGATATATAATTTAGTAGGTATATTTTATTTTGTAAGGTTACAAATATTTCATTGCGTGGAGCACAATGGCACCGGTGGAGACAGCACCCTTGTAGACGGATTCTATGGAGCTAATCAGTTAAAAAAAGAGTTCCCAGAGGAGTATAATTTTTTAACGAAGTTCAATGTGGAGACGGAGTATTTGGAAGAGGGACATCACCACAAATACTCAGCTCCTATTATAAAAATTGATAGTGATACAGAAGATTTGGTGCAAATTAGGTTTGTATTTAAAATGCTTTCATTAATCAACATTCATCTATAAAATATCACATCACTTGAGGAAACGATAACCGCTGGGGAAGAAAGAATTTCAAGTGGTGACTACATATTGGACAACGCATTACAGGATGCCCTTGCACCAGGTGGCAGCACAGGAATTAATTTTGCAGCGTTCTATTAAGAAGTCTTACGCTCAGCAGTGGACGGCAAAATGCTGAATGATGATAATGATATCAATAAAATAAATAATGAGGGAACTTTAGTATTGGTAGGCTGTAGACAGCTACAGCCATGGGTCGGTCCGTCCGGGGGTAGTACCATACTCTCGCAGAAGATTGATGTCTGAAAAGTTGCACTGTGCTATTGCGCTTCTTTCGGCGAGAGCGAAATCCGGAAGCCCAAGTTCTGGATGGGTTTTGGTTGATAGTCACCGGCCTAGATGTACTCTTGTTATTGAAAGACCTATAAGTGGCAATGACACTTATCATCGGGTGTGCTGCTTGTTCATGTGCTACCATAAGCAATATAAAACTGATTCAATATTGATATCTATAAATCTAACAGCATATAAATCTAAATAATTTTTTCATTGAAAATTTATTTATAGTTTAAGTACTATAAAATAATTTGGAAAGTCCAAAAGTGCGCACCTCATAACTTTTATATTATTTATCATTTACTATTAGTCAATGCCATAATTAAAAAAAATGAAAGAAAAAATACTTTTGAAATTTGGTGCCATCTCGACGTAGTGCTAAATATAGCTGTTCGTTTACAATAGGCTGTTGGGATTTGTTTCCTTTACCTGTTCGAATGGACGAACAAAAAATGTAAACGAACCCAATTTTCATAAAGTATACATATACTAGTGCCTAAGTATTTTAGTTTTTTATTAATTTCAATTAAACGACAAAGAATTATCAAGCTATTTTTGAAAGGAAACAGCGCGTTGCGATTATAAAGCTTTTAAAAAAATAAATATTTACATACATTAATTTTTACGGTCGTGATCCTGCCAGTTCTAAAATATTTTATCCGACGTCTTCAAATATTTTTCTTAAACAACTATTTTCTTACTTTAAACAAAATAATTGCTTTCAAAAATATCAAATACGTTTAAACGAATGTTTTTCCTTGACACATGTATGATAATATTATCCTATAAGTGCAATGTGAGAAAAATACAATCAATTTTAGGTTTGAAAAATGCTTGATTTTAATATATCGAGAGTAGAGCAAGACCTCAACGCTTCGCTTATGAGGCATGCAATAATAACACAGTTGAATATATTATATATAATTTATTTCGAGGTCATATCGATACCGACGTGGCCTGATGTGAGGGCATTAAGAAATTTCTTTACATAAAACTATTTTGTATTTTTTTAAACTATTTTGATAGTTAACATTACATACATAGTACATAAATATTCTTTTTTATTTTCATAACTATCTTTCATAAATTAATTTATGAGAGCGAGCGAATATTATAATTAATTATTTTAATTGAACTGTCCAGATTTAATGTGTACGACCGTACTCCTATGGCGTTCGCCAGTGGTAAGGACTGTCGCTTATACTATCGTGCTTTGCGTAAATTAGCAGAATATTACGAAAACACTAGCAATCAATGGAAGTTCAAACTGAATCCAGGTGAGAAAATTCAATTACTATAAGAAATATCTGTGTGATGATGAATTAAAAATACAAAGACTTCCTCCTTTCCCGTCATCATTATTCAACCTTTTGCCATCCACTGCTGGACATAGACCCCTCTCATACTTCACCACAAAGATCAGTCCTCTGCCAGTCCCTTCCTATAGGTATCATAAAAATTTTACTGCATAGATGGCGTAGTGGTTAAGATGCTCACCTTCCTTACTAATGTCATGGATTCGATTCCTACGCAGGATAATTCCAAAAACAAGAATTGAGTTCTAAGTTTTATAAATGAACCAACCTGTCTGTGCATAATATCTAAAGCAGGAGAAAGAAAACTCAAAATATGTCTTTGTCTCACCACACCTGGCGTAAAAACTCAGTAAGTGGTCACCGAGCGGCCAGAAAGAAAGTGTTACTGGCAGTCTCGCTTGACATTAGAAGTGCCTTGAAAAGTCTCCCACACGAGACACCGAAGGAAGTACTCCGATATCATGGAGTGCCTGCGCACCTCTGGAGGCTGTTGGAGACGTTTCTTGCGGGAAGGCACGCGATCTAGCAGAGGAGTAATGGGCGTGTTCGTCACCACAGGATGGAATACGGCGTTTCACAGGGCTCAGTCCTCAGTTCGACCCTGTGGAACATCGATTTCGACATGCTTTTCTGGGTCCAGCTCCTTCCCAGGATAGGTATTATTTGTTATGCAAATGATACCCTTATCATTATGAAGAAGACTCACTTCCAGGAGAGCATTTCTAAGGTGTTGGTCGTCAATGGCCTTCTTCTACGAGGTGATAATCTCCTCGAAGGAGGCTGGGGAGCAAGCACACGAGGCATTTGTCTCTGCAGATTAGCACATTTTCATACATTGCCATCCACTTCTGAGCTATAGTCAAAATTTCAAGTATTTAGTTCATCTGGAAGTTAGTTTAAGATCAATTACAAAATTCTTTCATAGAAAGCTAGCTGTTAGTTATATAGTGCTAGATGTCACCTAAAGTTTAGAACTCGTTGGGGAAATAGGGCATTATAACTACTAATTTGTAAGTAAATGTCTCGAGTCAGTACTCATCATCAGTATCTCAGCTCATATATGTCCCAATGCAGGGCTAGAGCCTCATTCAAAACAGGAAGGCAATTGACCTACTTTATCATGCTGGTCAGACGGGTTGATATAGGGTTTTAGTTCGAGTTTTCCTTCGTATGCGTAGATGATATATGCATATTACATCCCTTTCGGGGTGGTAAAGTTCTTACTCCGATTCTTACTCCGTCACCGTACGGAAAAATTGAACCCATACTAATATTATTTGATGATGCTTTTTTTTTAAATTATTTGATGATTTAAAAACAATTGTTTAACAGGTACTGTTATAGCGATAGACAACTTCAGATTATTACACGGCAGAACTTCATTCACCGGCAGCCGAATCCTTGCTGGCAGCTACGTTTCCCGATCTGATTGGCTAGATAGAGCCAGAGTTTTAAATCTCATTGAATAAATTAGTAAATTATGAAAGTTTTGAAGAAGAAAGAGAATATAAGAAATGATTTATGAAGTGAATTATTGCGTCACATAATCGTTACTGAAAGTCATGTTAACACCTGTAAAATTGAAAATGGGAACCGAAAATATTATTGCATTATAGTAGCTTAAATATTAAAGTAATTGAAAGTAAAATTCATTAGAAACGTGTTTTAATTCGCGCTGCGGAAATTTAACATTTCGATTCGACAAATGAGATTTTTTTTTTAATGTTAGCATATAAAATGATAAATTAACGAAATTATTCAATAATTTAAGTTATATAAAATAAAAAAAATATTATAAAACAAAAGAATAATCTAGACTTTAAAGTAGGTTGCAATCTAGATATATCACGTAAATATATCAAGACTCAAAAGTATCTTACTTTGATAATTTTTTTTGAGTTTTTTACTAGAGTGATTTTATAGAGTATAGTATTTTACTATACATATAGTAATATTTTTATTAAGCATGTTACTTTAGCAGCTAAATTAATTTAGCAGCTAAATTAATTATAAGTAATGAACTTATAATTAATTTAGATAAATGACTATGAAACGCTGTTACTATGTCTTAAGCAACATTTTAAATATCAAAAACAAATTAAATTTCTTAGTTCTATTTCTAGAGTTTTATTTCATTACCAGCTGATGCCCGCGACTTCGTCCGCGTGACATTCAATTATACTACGCACCCCTATTTAAAACTTAAAAATTCTAACTCGATCAAGTATTTGCGGCAGCCACTTGAGCATTTTCATCAATTAGGACGCTTTCTCCAATTTTCTTTAAAACATCGGCAAGTTCTTAAGCATGTGATATAGTGTTGCCCAAATGCAAGACTCTTGCGAGGCTCGCAAATCTTGCAACTTTTGCTTTTAGAATAACATAATGTCACTTGTTTTGATAGAAATAAAAAATCCCCATAGACATTAAAAATCCAACTAAATTAATGAAATTCTATTCATCTAGTGGCAGTAACTGTACAACTATCAATAATTAGGTACATAGCACTAAACCGAAGTAGTGCTATTATCCTTCCGTGTACTGGTATTACTCGTAAGAATACGAAATGTTGATAATCCTTTCTGTGCTAAGAAAATCGTAAAATCATGTCTATGGGAGCACTGCGAAACTCTTGCAGCAAGTCTAAGTCTTGCATTTGGGCAACACTAATGTAAATGGTGACCTTGGGTTTGCTTGCATGTTGATGGTCAGGGTCAGCTTTCCTACTTGGGGCCACAGATAAGAACACTTCAGTGAAGCATTGATCTCATCAGTTCTATTTCCCCGAGTTTTAACAGGAAGGATTTGCCAAAAATCTCCAAAGAAAAACACCATTGACTTTTCATTACGATCTCGTAGTGCTCGATCTACGGTCTCTACGATTTCTTTTTATTTATCATTGTCCAATCAACGCGAACGATTAGACAGCAATCCTTAATAAAAACACTAATAGTGGTAAAGCCACAGTTGATAGTATTATTTCTACAGCCACGGGCCGGTACGACCCCCAGTCGGACCTAGTACCCCACTCTTGCAGAAAAGCAACGTCTGAACAGTGGCAATGTGTTATTTCCGCTTCATTTGTAAGAGGCGGCGGGTGGCGCAGGCGCGATTACCTGCGTCTACTTGCCTTAGCCGAAGTCGCGGGTAACTGGAACGGGGTCCGTCACCCGCGGAGAGGCTGACCACGTGAGTGTGAAGCCCGATGACCCGGGGCGTCATCGGGGATGGTACTCGAAAGGCCCAATGGTGATGGGGAGGGAAAACGGTGAGTTATGGGTCCACGCGGACGGAATGCAAGGCGTGTGTCCAAAAAAATAAGTGCATGCTGCTTGCTCGTTTACCACCGTACACAATAAAACAAAAAACACTTTGAATGTGTCGCAGTTTTGTGTTATTGAACATCTCGGTGTTTCATTGCTTTATAAATCTATCGGGTTTATAAACAATGTGCATAAATCAATCGGGTTTTTAAACAAAGCTCTTTTACCACCAAGAAATAATGCAGCTGCAGTTTCTGACGTAGTTACTTCCAAAGTTATTTTACACTGTCTCCTCATTTTAGTTAGATTGCTCTGCTCAGATAAGTCTTTTCAGGGCTACGTGGGGACATGGACATCTATTATTTTAGCTTATATACGTTCCACTATTGGGCTTAAGCCTCGTCCGTAATGGAAGGGAAATTGACCAACTATATCACGCTGATCAGATGTGTTGGCATAGGGTTTTGTTTCGAGTTTTCCTTTTCTTCCATAGATGTATGATATGTATGATATCCTTTAGTCGTCTCGTGGGTGATCGACCCACGGGTAAGAAAGCGGTTGGTGAATTGTATTCTAACTGCGCAACCGCACGGATTAATATATAATAAATGGCTTTCATTACGAAAGAATTAATAAAAATGAAATTCTTGGTTCATGTCGCGTTTTAGTAGCGTAGAATATCTTCAGATGGATATCTTTTATATTTTATAATAATGTCAAAGGATTTGAAAGACTGTAAAACAATAACATCGTTGAAAGCAAAAGACTCCAACGAATGGGGCTATGGCTGTTACAGGCCTACTCAAGGGTGTCATCTCAGCGCTGATCACCTTCAAGTGCTCTGCAAGCTGCTTGAAACGTACTTTATGCTATCAACAGTGTATAAAAATGTAAAAAAGTAGGCCCTCGCACAATATGCAGCAACAGGCGGCAGTAACAGCACTATTGCTAAAGTGACTGGTGTAGTGATGGGGCATGGTTGCTTCGGCGTGTACCTGCTCACGGTCGCAAGGAGGGAGAGCACACCGTCTAACCACTACTGCGATTGCGAGATGGACACGGCACTACAGACGCTTAAAGTTTGCGTGGCTTGGGCAAAGCAGTGCCGTGCACTCATCGCAATCATCGGGGTCAAACTGACACTGTCGACTATCGCAAAGACGATGCTCAATAGCTGGACCATGGGAATTAATCTACCACCCGCAGAGACACCGATCGCGTGAAGGCGATACAACACTGTTGTTGGTCGGGGTGTAGACGGAGACGATACCTGGAAGGGTAAACCCCCGGACCGGCTACGGATGTCAAGTAAGCGGTACCAGAGGCCAGCCTGATGGTGTGGGCAGAGAACACGATGAGTTATGGGGCCACACGACGCCCTTCTGTTACCACGGAAGGAATGGCTGTGTCCAGACCATAGCCTACCAAACAAAAACAAAAAAGAGTGCACTTTGCATACTCGTCCCTAAGTAGCATCTTAATTAAGAATGTACGTTTTGTACGCTCTATGATGTGGACTTTACTTTTCTTTTTCGTGTTTGACTTACAATTAGTTGTTAGTCGCAGATGGCTATGACAACTTTACTCGGACTGTTAGGTGAGTGCTGAGAGCTTTCTACCCAAAGTACCTTTACTAAGTTCAAGAAGTTAATGTAGTAGCTCTTGAAAATTTTTGAAAATATAACGAAAAAATGATTTAAAGTTTTAAACTAAATTATAGCGCCATCTATTGCTCATTTAACAAACTAAATAAATCATGCATTTTATTAATTTATAGCAAAATTATATATTATTAACTAATTAAAACATTCTTTTTTATCACAAATAGTTTTAATAGTTATTTTGACTACCTGACTAATGTTATGTATTATGTCAACTTCCCTTCAACTTTGAAGAAGGTTTGAGCCCAGCAGTATATGAGTTGAATTGATGAAACTATTATACATTAAGTAATACAAATACTTTCCTTACACTATAGATAAATTAAATAGTTATTTTGAATTAAACCTTCTAGTGACATAAAAGGCGAGCGGTGATTTTAAAAACTTAAATGACCATAACTTTTTTTACAGACATCAGATTTCAATGAAACAAAGACTAAATGTTGCTCTGAATTGGGCTTAATCTTTTTATCAAAACTGCGAAACAATCCGTTCAGTAACTTCGGAGATTAGCGATTACAGACATACAGACAGACAAGAAATTCCAAAAAATGTTTTTTGTTTTCTGTTAGTGTTTTCTTACTGCCTAGGTTCATTTTTTTATAAATTTTTCAAATGTACAGACACGGGATTTCTACTCATTTATTATATGTATAGAAGATATAGATGTATAGATTAAGTGGCACCTATTAACAAGCGATTTGTAAATTTATCAGTTATTTGAGGAAACAATATTCTTTTTAATAAAGGTGGCTACGAATACTACCTAGGTATCCTTAAATTTATCATGGGTGTTTTAATATACGGCAAAGTGCTTAAGATGGACCTAGGATAAACGTAATCTAATACTGTCTGGTGGACAATGCCATTTCTGAAAAGTTGACGACAGGCAGACAGGCAGACGGCGCATGGCATGGGAAATAGTAGAACAAAAATAAAAAAAAAAAAATAAAAAAAAAAAACAAAAATAAAAAAAAAATTATAAAAAACAGAATTACAAAATAAAAGCATATCAAATATGGATTAAACCAATGTATTTACTTTCTTTTATAACAGTTTAAATATCAAACTAAACTGTAATATCAAAAAATAGTAATATTATATAAAATATTTGTGGCTTACGTTCCCGTCAGCCTTATCCACTTGATCACTTTCGCGGTGATTTTAATGTTAAACTGTGTACTAAGAGATATAAAATATTTCTGAAAATCTCAACTATTAAAGATTTCGGAACAAATAATATTTAATATGCATACATGCATACATATCATCACGCCATATCCCTTGCAGGGTAGGCAGAGAGAACAGAGTGCCAGAGAACTCTATCTCTGCATACTTCACTCGCTTCCTCAACATTCATAATTCTCTTCATACACGCTCGTCGGTTTCGGAGACTCTTGACTCCACCTTCCTTCAGTACATGACCGATCTGGTCTAGGTAGGTTAGTCTCGGTCTACCTCGGTACCTACATCCCTCCACTTTCGCATTGTATATCTTCTTAACCAGGCGTTCGTTTGGCATTCTTTCCACATGTCCGAACCATCGGAGCATTCCCTTTCGCATCTTTACACCAATACTCTCTTTCATACCTACTCGCTCTCTTACGTCTTAATATAATATTATATTAATGCTTACATTAAAATAATTGTCAAATAAAATAAGGTGGAAAATCTTTTTAGATTCATTGCGACTTTTGACAGTTACCTACGTTTACCTTTGCTTTATATTTGGTATTAATATATTTTAGCAGTAGTATAGCATACATCTTTCATAAAAAAAGATTGAAAAAAAAAAATCTGCTGCTGCAATTTGCAATTTTAGAAGTAATTGCTAAAAATATGATTAAAATTAGAAAATGGTAAAGCTATCGATTTTTTTAAATACAGATTATTTATATTCTACTTTGCGGTATGTATTTTAATTTCATCATCATCATCACAGCCCACACAGTTCCACTGTCGGGCCTCCACCGTAATGAGAGTGAAATTAACCTACTATACCACGCTGGTCAGACGTGTTGGTATAGGGTTTTGTTTCGAGGTTTCCTTCTCTTGCATAGATGTTATATGCGTTTTATATCCCTTAGGCGTCTCTTTATCGCCCACGGGTAAGAGGCCACGGGGGTGTTGCATTGTATTCTTACTCCGTCACCACACGGATACACGATAAGTTTTTAATTTACTATTAAAATTTCATTGATATTGGAATGTTTAGTATCTTTACTGAACCCTGAAGACGTTACAATAGATTCCAGACCATCTACTTCTTATTTCTTCTGGAAAACGTGGGATATCATGTGCATCTTATACAGACTCGTCAGAATCCAGCACATTAAGAAAAAAAAACTCTATTTTACTTAATCAATACGGATTTGCACTTATCTACAATGCATATATTTAAGGATTACGTTCGATAGGAAAAGGTACAAAAGCAAAACTTATGGAAAAATTGCGGTTTACTGATAGTGAAAATATTATCTTATTTTTAAGTCTCATAGAATACACGAAATAGATAAAAATGTTAACAGATCAAGATTCAAAAAGAAGCATTGATTATATTTATTATTTTTGAATTTGACCAAAGCACAATACTTGTATTTAAGAAATTTAATAAATGAATGAAAATATTTTATTATTTGGCCATATTGTAAACTAGAAGAAGTTAAAACATTTAGCTACATCATGCTAGAAAATACTCTCGCTCAGCTTTATTTTCTATCTACAGCCGCGGGCCGGTCCGTCCGGGGTAGTACCACACTCTCGCAGAAGATCGACATCTGAACAATGGCAATGTGCTATTGCGTTTCGTTCAGTGAGTGAGAGCGCTGGAAGCCCAACTGGGTGGGTTTGAGGATTGTATTGGTAGGCAGCGGCCTATACCCCTGGCATTACAAAGGTCCATAGAAGGTAGTAACACTTACCATCAGGTGAGTTGCTTGCTCGTTTGCAAACAAAAGCAATAAAAAAAAGCTACAAATGGGGATGTATTTTATAATCTTCTCGAAGTATAACTTCTGACTCCAATACAACTATCATTAGAAAAATGTATAGCAAAAACGTGAAAGCACTTGCTGAAGACGCCTTTTTTTTTTTTTATTGGTGGACTATGGATGCGTCTCGCCCCGCCAAATCGGTCCGGGGCGACGGAAAGGCGGTGAGCGACCCCATAGACCCACCGTAAAACTCTTCTCTCTTCGCCGTGCGAGCGGACCACCGGTACCCGATCTTTGTCTTCAGTGGTCACTTGCTGAAGATGCCTAAAATTTTTTGAAAGCGAACGTATTAATTTCAGGTTCCGACGCAAATTTGTGCCAAAATTGCTCATTTTCGACCAAAAACAGCATCGCGTTAAGCAATGTTATTGCTCAGGAGATGTTGAACTCGATCTGTGACGTCCCAAATGTACTCTAGAGGGTTATAACTGGTGACGAATCGAGGGTTCATGGTTACGATGTGGAAACTAAAGTTCAATAATCCCAACGAAAGCTGCCGCATGAGCCTAGACCGAAAAAAGCGCGTCAAATTCGGTCGAACGTGAACGTTTTTCTCATAGTTTTCTTCGAATGCAGGAGTGTGGTGCATCATGAGTTCTTGCTACAGAGTAGTATGGTCAATAAGGAATATTATCTGCAAGTTATATGCAATTTGAGTGAAGTATCTGCCGAAAACGGCCAGATTTATTGAAGAACAAAAATTGGCTTTTGCATCATGATAAAGCCCGTGCACACACATCGTTGCTTATGCGCAAATATTTGGCCAAAAACAACACACTAATGGTGCCGCAGTCACCGTATTCCCCAGACCTGGGCCCCTGCCACCGATGGCAAAGATTGGGTACCAGTGGCCCGCTCGCACGGCGAAGAGAGGTGTTTGCAGGGTGGGTCTATGGGGTTGTGCGCCGCCTCTTCCGTCACCCCGGACCGATTTGGAGGGCCGCGACCACGTCCATAGTCCAGCGGATATAAAATAAAATAATAAGACCTGGGACCCTGTGACATTGTCTGTTCCCAAAACTGAAGAGGCCCATGAAAGGACGACGCTACGCCACGATTGAGGAGATAAAGACGGTATCGACGGAAGAGCTGAATAAGATCATAATCTTTTTTTTTAAGTGCTTCTAAGCTTGGAAAATACGTTGGCACAAGTGTATTACATCCGAGGAGGATTACTTTGAAGAGGTCAAAATAGATATTCATGAATAAATAAATACTTTTTGAAAAAATACAAAATTCACGATACTTTTTGAACAGACTACGTATCTTATAGTATAGCTTTAATTCTTTCTAATCAAATGAATTTATAAAGTTGCGCTTGATTTTTCGGCAAAATAGGGATACAGTTCATCATCATTTCATCATTTCAACTATATATAACCCACTGTTGGGGTCGAGCCTCCTCCATAATGGGAGGGAAATTATTATAAACTATTATACCACGCTGGTCAAACGCGTTGGTATATATGGTTTTGTTTCGAGTTGTCCTTCTCTCACTTAGATGGTATGCCTTAGTCGTATCTTACGATCACTCATAGGTAAGATAGGGGGTGGTAAGTTGTATTCTTACTCCGTCATCACGCGGATTTATGAAACATAATTAATTTCACAATAATAATTATTCACAACTATAATTCATGTATCATCATCACCATTTCAGCCTATTGCCATCCACTCCTGAACGTAGGCCTCCCATATGTTACGCCACAGAGTCCGTTTCTATGCCGCTTACATCCAACGACGCCCGAACGCGTTTTCATGTATAGAATTATGTTATTTATTTTTTTATTTTTAGTTTTTCTAGTCTTATTTAACTACACTGAAATACAATTGCCGTTACCTCTTACTTGCCGGTGGAAGTTGTAAAGATCGGCTAAACTTTCACCAGAAGAGAAATGACTCTCACAAGAGTAATGTATAATTACTGACTGAAATTGTCAATTGTCTACCAAGCGTGGTGACCCAACTCTTGACATATATCTTGAAACCATTCGCGATTATCAATAAATAAATTATGTTGTATTATTAACAACAGAAGGTGGTTACCAACTGGAATGATTTAATATATTGGTATCATTACCGATCCAAATATTTTAATTATTAAAAAATAGTAATGCAGTTATTGTTGTTGGAGGTTATGATAATAAACAAACAAGTTGTTGTTTGTTTTACGATTTAATGATAAAGTACATATATTTTTAATTCATTTCCGTGTATTGTTTGTCAACATCATTTATTTTGACTAACAAGAAGGTCAATAATTTTATAATCTTGTTATCACCATATATATATATATATATATTACGTGTAACGTTGTTTGTCCGCGATGGACTCATAAAGTACTTAACCGATTTTAACCAAATTTGCACATCAAGTGTAGTTTGATCCAACTTAAAAGAGAGGATAGGTTAAATCCCAATTTATAGTAAAATTATTTTATTGCAAATTATATGTCTAATATTTGACAGTCAAAATCATATGTTATATCAAAAGGATTTTAAAAGATGGCGGTATCTGTTGACTGGATTCAGTAAGTATTTAATAGATGGCGCTATGTTAAATGTACAAACGCTTTATATATATATATATATATATATATATATACAGTAGAACCTCGGTAACTTAAAAACCTCTATAACTTCAAAAAATAATATGTTCCCTTCCCATCAGAGACCAAAACCTCTATAACTTAAAATAAGCAACCTCTACAACTTAAATAATTAGTCTCTGTATTGGCCCTCAGTAAGTTAAAGAAATGTTTCCACAACCTCTATAACATAAAATTGTTTGTCAATAAGTCATTTTTAAAGAGTGTGCAAAACAAAAGGTTTCGGTATTTGTTGCTTGCACGTGTTCACTAGTTAAATTGTTAACGTAAACAATTCATATGTCACCTATTGTTTGCTTCTTCGTAATTATTTAAAGCTTTGCGGCAGTTAGCCTTAAGACAACGGCTTACTTGGATCATAAGTTTTTGATCATTGTCCTGAAAACATCACTTTACCTACTGTGTGATAAAACTGGCTTAAAATGAGTTCAATAAGAAAACTAACAACACTCACATACGCTGATAAATTAAAAGCCTATCACTAACATAGACCCTTGATAACTCAAAACCTCTACAACTTAAAATATTTTGTGTTTCCCTTGGACTTTAACTTATCGAGGTTCTATTGTATATATATATATATATATATATATATATATATATATATATATATAAATATATATATATATAAATATATAAACTACGCGTCACATGTTTGTCCACGATGGACTCCTAAAGTACTTAACCGATTTTAATCAAATTTGCACAGCATGTGTAGTTTGATCTAACTTAAAAGATAGGATAGCTTTCATCTCAAATTATAGTCGCAATATTATTTTATTGCAATTTTTTTCTATTATCTGACAGTCATCTATTATCTCCAAACAATTCTAACAGCTGATGGTATTTGCTGACTGGATTGAAGAAGAATTTAATAGATGACACTATATTAAACGTACAAACGTTCCATATAAGCTACAATTTATTAGCATACCACCACGTGTTACTGAGGCGACCTTAGCCACACCACAGTATGTGTGTGTGTATCTGTATATTCTCTTCCTTGTACTGACGCTGAGCGCAGAAAAAAGTCTTGACACGATAAATGATACAGTCAAATAATCTCTATAAAATTAACATTACTATCAATATAATTGTTAATTATTTTAGCGAAGAATCAAGCGCAAGCTTATGCAATACTATAATAATAATAATATCGATGAAGCGATTAGAAATCCATTTACAATAGACGATTGTTCCAATAGTATCAATAAATTGAAATCCATTTCAATTATACCTTCAATGCAACTTAATAGAATAGGATTACCGGTTCCTTTTCAAACATCTTCTTGTTTAAAATCTAAATATTCGATACATTTTAATAAATAACGAATTTTTTTTGGATTCAAAACACGACTACTTTTCTTAAATCAAATTTTAACATCGGAATTGTTGTTTATAAATCACTCAATGACGAACCCTAGGCAAAAGAAATGCATCTGGAAATTTTAATAAATGATCTGCATAGTGAGTCTCGGTCTCCTCTGGTACCTACATCCTTCCACTTTCGCATTGTATATCTTCTCAACCAGACGTTCGTTCGGCATTCTTTCCACATTTCCGAACCATCGGAGCATTCCCATTCGCATCTTTACACCAATACTCTCTTTCATACCTACTCGCTCTCTTACGTCATCGTTGCGAATGCGGTCGGTCAGCCTAACTCCACAGATTTTCCGTAAAAATCGCATTTCGAACGCATTAATTTTACTTTCATGCTTTTTTCTGCATACCCAACTCTCGCTTCCATATAGTAATGTTGGGACAAGCACTGCGTTATGTATTGCTACACGTGCCTACTGGCTGAGGTGGTGGCTACCGAGAAGTTGTCCCAACTCTTCGCTCTCACAGTGCCACATCAGTGGTGTACCTACATCCAAGATAATATTAATCCACATCCTAGATATACAAAGACTTACCTACCTAGATCAGATTGATCACGTACTGAAAGAAGGTGGAGTCAAGCGTTCCCGAAACCGGCGAGCGTGTATGAAGAGAATTATGAATGTTGAGGAAGCGAGTGAAATTTGCAAGGATAGAGTTCTCTGGCACTGCCTACCCTACAAGTACTATGGCGTGATGATATTTATGTATATATGTATCTATATAGTAAAAGGCTTATAATACGTATCCCAAAGGTCACTATGAAATAACATATCAGCTAGCTATAATTCAGCGCATCCCTTTAAAAAAAAATACAATAAACAAGATTATTAAAAAAAAAAAATATCGTTTCACGTGAATGTAAATTAATTACCACATGAAAATACGATTTTCAATTAATAAAAAATTAACAAAACAGATTTTCCAAAACCTTTCTTAAGCCCTCGTAAAATAGTAGGTAACTAGCAAATGATTCATCGACCCTTTACCCTTTACTTTATTTGTACATTAAATTCATATAATTTTACTTATCTCCACGGATGACAAGGATGCGGTACCAGTGACCAGCCCAATCACGATGGGAAATTCGGTGGGTTATGGGGCCACCCGCTTTCCTTCCGTTGCCCCGGACAAAACAGGCGGCATATGTCCGGACCATAGCCTACCCAAAAAAAAAAACATGCATTTATCCACACTTTTAAATTAACGACTGCTAATCGGAGCGTAAAAAATGTTGTTAGCAATTCATGAAAGGACTATATTAAAACATGAGCTTACATAAAACGAACGATATTCATTCGGACTCTTTGATTAATTAAAATTTCAGGTTCCACTGGAAAAGGCTTTCGCTTCTCGATTCCTTTTAACATCTATTAAGCAAATTTTTTACGGCTACTCAAATGGTACGGTATTCCATTTGTATAAAGAAGAAAAGGTCTCGAAGTTACCAGCAATAGTCTTTAGATGTATAATGACCTGAACCTTTGACTTTACTCTTGATTTATAAGGAAACCTTTTGTTCACTGTTTAATACTTAAATGTTTCATATTTTAAGAATTTAATGTATATTTATATGTATTAATAGCTTCTGCCCGCGGCTTCGCCCGCGTAAAAGGTTACTTTCCTAAAGATTTTCATCCCCTATTTTTATTTTATCCCTTAAGGGTAAATTTTTACAACATGTTAATGTCATATTTATTTATATCTTATCAATAGCCTAAAAATAAGTTTCAAGCTTCTGACTTTAAAAATGACGATACTTCCTTACAACTTTTCATCCCCCTTTACAACCCTTTTTTGCATTAAAAAGTGCCTGTAGTATCTGTGTACCAAATTTCATTTAAATCGGTTCAGTAGTTGTAGCGTGAAAGAGCGACAGACAGATAGACAGACTTACTTTTGCATTTATAATATTATTAAGGATTTCAGCCTGGATTATAAGCCTACTATTATCCCAATTACTTGGGGTCGACGTAATATGCACTCCTCTTGCATCGTTTATATTGCAAAAGTTATTGGCAATAGTTTTATGACCCATCGCCTGTCTGATACCAACCTTCCTTGAGAATGTAATTGTTGATAAACGTCATCATGTGTAGTAAAATAGAAAGTCTAGCTAATCATAATATATTCTGATGTTTAAGAGAGTATGAAATAAAGCTATAACAGGGAGGAAAAGTCTTTCCGTGACTATTAATGTTGTAAATTGTTCGAAAAGTTAGGCTATTAAAAATCAAATATAATCGCAACAGAATACGTAAAAATAGTTTTATTTCAGAAGCTAGTTGTAAAGTATCGTGATAGAGTGAGAATACAATTCACCAAACCTTCTTTTCCACCAGGTATAATAAAATACGACTTCGGGTTGTAAGGGCCAACGGGTCTCAGACCATGGTATATTTAAATGTCTTTATTTCTAATGATTATAAAACACAAAATAATTAACAATATATAGTATCATATTATATATGTTATATCAAATTCCGTTCCATTGTGAATGAGGGATTGTAAACAATAATAAAACGAATATATACTTAAGAATAAACTTTAAATGGAAGAAGAAATTTCAGTCATTGCTTATCTTATTCTTATACTTATTTTATTTTTATCTTATAGTTATTCTTATAGTTCATGATATCATCAAGATATTAAGATAGAAGATTAGTGACATCTTCCGGCTGATACAGGTCTTGACGAGGCATGGATGCTTCGGCAAGTACCTGCAAAATAAGAAGAATGCTACACAGTCGCAAGGAAGGAGACGACTCCGTCCTGCCAACAGTGTGGCAGCGACCGGGACACGGTGCAGCATAGCAGCTCGAGGTCTGCGTGACCTGGGCTCAGCAGTGCTGTGGTCTTGTCGCTGCCAGCGGTGTCAACCTCTCGCTGCCGGCCGTCGTGAAAGCGACGGTGGAGACAGAGGAATGTGATGTGGTTGCCTCCTTCTGCGAAACCGTCATCTTACAGAAGGAAGCGGTGGACCGTGTCCGGAAGTATCTCCTTTACGAGGATTCACGCCGCCGCCGGCGACAAGGGCGGTTTAGGAGTTTCATACCACCCTAGCCGATGCAGCGGGTGACCGGACCAGGGATTAGTCTAGTCGCCCCAGTGCGAGGCCACCAAATGAGGACCACGCCGTGACATCGAGATCTATTCAGGTCGAGATGACGGAGAGTTGACTCGAGGGGATACCCGAGGATAAACCGCCGAATGGTAAATTGCAGGGCGGGTCTACGGGGTCGTACGCCGCTTCTCCTGTCACCCTGGACGGATTAGAGGTGCGTGACGTACCGTAGCCCGCAGCCAAAAGGAAAAAGTGACACCTGTCAAATTTAAACTTCCATGTCTTACAGATATTTAGACATTTCCTTTACCTACATACGAAATAATTATTCCTATTAAAATATTATTATGTCGTCATTGAATCTAAAATATAGGTTTTTGAGGTGAAAACTTCTCAGGCGCGAAATGCTCTTTATTTTGTTACTAGCTTCCGCTCGTAGCTTCACCCGCTTGGTTTGTATTTAAAACAGTAGCCTATGCTCTTACCTGGCGCTAGTCGCGCTCTCAGTATTGGAGCATCTTTGCCTAGTCTGATCTTTTACCTCTTGTATCTTAACATGATATGTTTTGTTCCAAATTACTTTGTTTGAAAGTCAAAGGTCTAACTATAGATTCAATACTAAAAGCCACAAAAGTATCAATTTAAATAGGAAACTGTTACATACTCGTACTCTAAAATGTACATTCTAGAAAAACTATCCAACTTAAATGTATTTATAGCTCATAGTTTGTGATATATTGGCTTCTAGATAAACAAACGTCCGTGACTGTCACAGACTTTTTTAGAACTATTTAAGATAAACAATACGTTATCTTCATGTAAACTTGTTCGGAGTTAGAAGCGCGTGCCGTGTTAGCTCTCAGATGGCAGTAATAATAACTATTGCTTAGTTAAAAATATATGTTATTGTAAATATGTATAATTATGAACTAAAAAAAACACTTGCCTATAATTTAAATTGTTATTTCTCTTTTATTACTGTATATAATAAAGTATTTAAGTCTAACATTTAGGTAATTATTTAATATTTTAAGTAAACTTACTACGAGTAAATCAACTATAAAAAATACAGTTTCATTATATTATTGTAAGTAGCTTTTATTATAAATAAAACAAACGCGCCATCCGTTCCTTGCGAAGCCATGAAAAAGTGGTGCATGGCCCCAAAACTCACCGTATTCTCTACATCGCCATTGGGCCGGCCATTCGTACCGCATCCTTGACGTCTGTGGCCAGCCCGCTGGGGTAACCCAGGACGTCAAGGGTGTACCCAAAAGGGTAACCTTTTGGGTACCGTACCTTGCTGTCGAGGCGTTGCCCTCACTTAGTCAGCGTCTCTGCAGGTCGCCCCGGACGGAGTGGTGCGAGAAGAGCGCCGACCATAACCCACCCCAAAAAAAAAAAAAAAAAAAAAAAGGTGACAGATTATTCCCTGGTCCAGTCACCCACGGAGAAATGCCTGCCTTAAATGAAACGAAATAAGTTACTTTAAATATTAATAACAACAAAAAATATCTCGTTATAGGACCACCGACAGCTGTAAAAACATCCATGTTAATATTATAAACTCCTAATTAATAAAAATCTATAACGAAAGATTCTACTATCTAGTCGTGCGATAGTATGTTAAGCCAAGTTCAAGCAAAGAGAACTTGCCAAGCCGCAACGTGTGTAAATTTACACGAAATATTTCGAACTAATTTTGACCATTCATAACTCAAAATCTATTACATATAAACACTTTATAATTGCTATATATATATGTCGAGACCCCCTAGATAAATTTGTATACAAAATTCTATAAACACCGATTAAACCTTAGATAATAAACGATATTAAAGTATAAAATTGTTAATTTTATGACTTACTTTTATATAGATCAAAAACCTAACATACTTCAGGTGACCTATAAAGTTCAAATTTTGGCATCCAGTTAGATAATTGTGTGAATACAAAGATATCAAATTGGAAAACTGAATTTATAAAATTAAAAACTTGTAGACCAATCGTATTTATTAGGTACAAACTTAACGATTGTATAATTATAAAAACTGATTTTGCAGTCGAATTATTATAATATGACTTTTTAAATTCTCATAGTAGAATTATTTACATAATGAAATTAACAAATTGCCGGGAACGTGTAAAAACAAATCTCGAATTCAACTTGACAAAATTACATTTGTCTGTCCTAATTCATCTAATCTGTTTGCATTCATCCCATCGCATTCATCCCCACTCATTCCATCCATTCAAGTCGATTCTCACACCTCTCAGCTGTTTCCACACATCCCACTTCCGCCATCAACACTTATTACATCCTCTCCCATCCCATCCATTTCCATCTCTCACACGTGCGATCACACAAAAGCTGAGAGCTCAAATACTGAGTCTTAACTTATACGCGTTATTTATCTAACTAATGGGCAAGTTTTAACTATAAAATATATAAAGTGAAACATTAACCACAAATATTTATTACGTCAGTAAAATGGAGAAAACAGACGGTGCCCTCCGGCAATACCTGCGTTTTGACCAATGACAACTTTATTACGGATTTAACTACAAGTATAATCAGTAAAAGCATAAAATTAAAATAACCTTTACTATAAAAGGTCATAAATCTTCATAAAACTCTCAAAGTTTATTACATTTATAAACGCGAGCGCCTGAGGCAAGAGAATCTACTGAATCTACACAATAGCGATTGCAACGCTTTAAGCGGCCGGCTTCTATCTGAAGAAGTTTATCAACATAATAAATTAATTTATATTATGATGATAATAATTAAAAAAAAATGTGAATGAAAATGCAACATACTTTTCTTTTTTAATTTAAAGAATTTTGTCTTTACTATGAATATTTCTTTTACATCAATAATAATATATACTCGACCAATTTGTAACCTCAAAAACTAATTTCAACAGTGACTTACAATTTAGGTTAGACTGTAACAGATGAAAATTCAAATAAAAAAATGATAATAATAAAGCTTTAAGATGATAATCACCTATGTTATTTATTTTAGTAGCCATATCTTCAACCGAAACAGCTTCGATAAAAGGTTTATGAACCATAAATTTACGCAAAAATTCGCATATCGGCTTCAGTAAAATGATAGGCGCAATAAAAAAAAAATACCCGTATCTAATGCTCCATTAAACACTGAATAATTTATCAATTGATACATAATATCATGACTATATAATTGAAAATAAAAATCTTAAATTATAGCAAATTATAAATTTAAAGGAAGCGGAAGAGGAAGCGAGTGAAGTATGCAGAGATAGAGTTCTCTGGCACTCTGTTCTCTCTGCCTACCCTGCAAGGGATATGGCGTGATGATATGTATGTATGTATGTTATAAATTTAATAGCAATGTTTATTTTTTACATTTCAATTAAAATGGGTTGAACGATATGAATGTGGGAGTCCAGATGGGCGACTCAGTGGTCAATGCTCTGCTTTATGCAGATGATGCAGTCCTGCTGGCACAGTCAGCGACTGACCTGCAGACCCTAGTCGACACAATGACAGAAGATTGTAAGAAAAGGGGTCTACGCGTGAATGTGAGCAAAACCAAAATAATGGTCTTTGAAAGAGATAAAACCAGAACAGATGTAAGAGTAACAATAGGTAATGATGTACTAGAGCAAGTGGATGAATTTGTATATCTTGGATGTGGATTTAGCCGAGATGGAAGGTACACCACTGATATAGAGCGAAGAGTGAATGCGGGAAATAGAGTGAACGGAGCGTTGGGGCAACTTTTCGGCAGCCACCACCTCAGCCAGAAGGCACGTGTAGCAATACATAACGCAGTGCTTGTCCCAACATTACTGTATGGAAGCGAGAGTTGGGTATGCAGAAAAGAGTATGATAGTAAAATTAATGCGGTCGAAATGCGATCTCTGCGAAAAATCTGTGGAGTTAGGCTGACCGACCGCATTCGTAACGACGACGTAAGAGAGCGAGTAGGTATGAAAGAGAGTATTGGTGTAAAGATGCGAAAGGGAATGCTCCGATGGTTCGGACATGTGGAAAGAATGCCGAACGAACGCCTGGTTAAGAAGATATACAATGCGAAAGTGGAAGGATGTAGGTACCGAGGGAGACCGAGACTAACCTACCTAGACCAGATCGGTCATGTACTGAAGGAAGGTGGAGTCAAGAGTCTCCGAAACCGGCGAGCGTGTATGAAGAGAATTATGAATGTTGAGGAAGCGAGTGAAGTATGCAGAGATAGAGTTCTCTGGCACTCTGTTCTCTCTGCCTACCCTGCAAGGGATATGGCGTGATGATATGTATGTATGTATGTCAATTAAAATTTTATATAAGGACGGAGTATACGAGTATATTACAGTTACATATTTCAGCCTCTATTAGTGAGCAATTTTGGATTATGGAAGTATTTTACGTGGATTTTTATTTGCAAAAAAATAATGTAAAACTTACACCTACTAATTTAACTTACTTATGGGCAGGCACCAACTCTATCGTTATCTTTAAGGTTAACGAAAGAGTTAGTTTCTCACTCAATGAATCATCATCATGTCATTAGAGCAATCCAACGGCCTAGCGAGGCAATGCATTTTATATCTTGTATTTTTCCTTGTTCCTTGATTTTGTCTACTATCTTATATGCAAATAATGTAAGTATTTCCTAAAATCATTTCAATTGTGTGATACGAATAATATGGCTCTTAAAAATAAATAATAATTCAAAAATTTTAAAAGTTACACTTTATTTTTTCGAAAAAAGTATTTCAAACTATCATGATCACTAATGTACGCGATACAATATATTTTACTACACACAAGTTGCCAATATTACTAAAACATGTGTGACTGTGACGCTTTTGGCGCTATGATCAGCAATTGAAGTAGCTGCGGGTGGATATTTCATTTCTAGTCAAATAATATCTGTCTACCGCTTTCTCGATCATTTATTACGCGTGGATATACCAGTTTAACCACTACCACTGGTCTAATATATGGCATAAACCCCGTTTGCAATGATTTTGTGAGTACCTATTTCTTATCACAAATGTGAATGACGTCACATGTTGATGGTGTCTTGTCTTCATTGACCATTGGCCCTGATTTAAATAGTATAATTTAAGTGAGACTATAATAATTAAATTTATTTCATCACTATTTAATTTAAAGATAATTTCAAACTTAAAGGGTTTAATACTTAAGTAGCGTAGCAGCACGTAAAACATAATTTAATAGTGATAAATAGATGGATCTTTGAAAATGGCTTAGAAGTGTCCTAAAATATTATTTACATAATTCATAATTTCTTTTCGGACAGCTACTTTTCTCAAATTGGAAAGGTTTTATTCCTTAACTGTAGATTGGAATTGAACAAGCCCAGTGGAGCACTTACATAAATTAATACCTTTACAATGAAGATTAGGTTTTCTTTGTCCCTCGCAATATATATAGCCTGTTCTTTATCAAATGGTTGAAATGAAAGATTTCATTTACAAGACGAATTAACAAAAAATAAAGACAGTTATAACGTTTTTTATTAAGTACTATTTTCTTAAGTAATTTACCTTGTATATTGATTTTTTTTTATTAAATATTAAATCTTGTTTCTAAGACAATTTTATCGAATTAAGAAAGAACATATTAATAATATTTATTTTAAGTGGATGATAAAAGTATAACAATGTAAGTGTAATTAGGATAACTTTTTAAAGTATTGTTATGATACTTAGATGAGAAGCTTCAAACTTTCTACCGACGTCTGAGCAGTGGCAATGTGCTACTGCGCTTTGTTCGGTGAGTGAGAGAGCCGGCAGCCAAACTTTAGGGGTTTGGGTTTTAGTTGGTAGGCAGCGGTGTTGCTGTACACCTGGTATTCCAAGGATCGTATTACATTTACCATCAGGGGCGCTGATTACTCGTTTGGCGCCATAAGCAATAAAAAACTTCAGCTTGCTTATTATTTGTGACTTAGTACTTCATTAATAAGTCACAAGTAATATAAGCATAATGAAATCAAAACGATATATTATTATTATCACAGCTCATTCAAGTCCCAATCCTGGGCTCGAGCCTTCGTATCAATAGAAATTGACCTACGGCACCACACTGGTCAGATGGATTGGGTATAGGGTTATATTTAGAGCTTCCCTTCTCTTGCATAGAAATATTCTGTCTCCGTCAAAAAACGGATGATGTTAAAAGGAACATAACATTTTGATACGGTATTTAGTAAAATATTCGTCACGGTAAAAAAACCTTTGAAAATGGGAATGCTCCGATGGTTCGGACATGTGGAAAGAATGCCGAACGAACGTCTGGTTAAGAAGATATACAAGGCGAAAGTGAAAGGATGTAGGTACCGAGGGAGACCGAGACTAACCTACCTAGACCAGATCAGTCATGTACTGAAGGAAGGTGGAGTCAAGAGTCTCCGAAACCGGCGAGCGTGTATGAAGAGAATTATGAATGTTGAGGAAGCGAGTGAAGTATCCAGAGATAGAGTTCGCTGGCACTCTGTTCTCTCTGCCTACCCTGCAAGGGATATGGCGTGATGATATGTATGTAAAATATTTACTACTAGCTACTATTACTACTAAAATATTTCCGTTTGAATATTTCGTACCGTTGGTATAACGTTATACTTCGAGTTTTCCTTCTCTTGCAATGTTATCCTCTTGTTTCCCTTAATAGTCTAGTATGATCACCCATGGGTAATAAAGAAGGTGGTGAATTATATTCTTACTCTGTTACCACAGTGATATTAAATAAAAATGATGTATATGGTATTATGGGAGATATTTCATCCATCAATCTGTACCACCTGCATCTAATAATTCTCTGTGGCTTTTAAGATATCGTCAATTCACCTAGTGGAGGGTAGCCACTTCAACAAATTCTTCGGTCGGTTCTATGTCCAGTTACACCCGTTCTTCTACGGATTTACCCTTTTGGATTTTGAACGATATTTAGAATTATATTACACTATTAGACATCGGGCTCCTCATAAGAGAGAAATTGCCATAATCAACATGCATGCCATGCATGCTAGCGAACGCCAAGGAAATAAACACCAACTGTGCTCACTTAAAAACAGCAAAGAATTGAGCACCAACTATGCTCATTTCCTTAGTGTTCCGTCAACCGACTTTTACGACTACCACGAGAAGGTAAGGGTTAATGACACAAGTATTCTGACGTAAATTATAATAAAGTGTAAGGATCATAAGTAACACGACATAAGGATACGCCCTTTTTGTTTAGTTCTTTTTTGATGCAAGTTATGTTGTGAGCGCCGTTCTTTCCCTCCAGGATTGTGAATTTGATGTGATGTGCGGTCCCATAAGCTATTGTCTTCCTGAACTAACCATTGATACCGATTCCTTATTTTTCGTGGATATTGCTCAAACAAAAAGATATTTAATATTTTTAAACGGATAACAGTCACTTACTACTTAATTCACGTTTTGCTTATGGTGGCAAACGAGCAAGCAGCAGACCTTATGATGTGTTACTGCAGCTAATACCAGGGTTACAGCTAAACCACTGTATACCAAACCCACCCAGAAAGTTCGGCTCTCTAGCCCGCTGAACTAATCGTAACAGCAAATTACCACTGCTTAGACGTCGATTTTCTGTGAGAGTATGATACTACCCCGGATGGACCAACCTGCAGCTGTCAGAAAATTATCAACAGTGTAGCCCCACTGGTGGTATATGCCTAAAATTAATAAAAAGATAGTTTATAGTTTTACAATAGTAACTAATTATTAGATTCCGCACACGTTGTGTTATACATTACTCGTCCTGTAGATAGCTTAAGACTCTAAGCTAAGCTTTAGAGGATTCAGAATCCTCTAACTCTAAGTCTTAGAGGATTAGAATCCGAAAATATGGCTGGCAATCAACCCCTATGAAGCACAATTCCTCACTGGTCATGGGGACTTTAGAGGTAAATAATTTTATTTTAAACTAGTAGCTCCACAATTTTGCTAATGTTCCACATCTAACTGTGAATTTGGACAAACAGCACACTATATCCTCTGGGAGTGCAGTCTCTTTCGTAACGAGTGCTATCTCATGTTAGTCAGTCACGTCTGGGATAGTATATTATACGAATTCGAGAAAATTGCCGTGCATTCAGGAACTTCTGCTATACCTACTATTATAATCAATCTTAAGACTCACATATAAACGCCATAAGCTCAGCCATGTCCGTGGTGCTGTACTGCTGCTCTTCAAGTATCAGTACAATCTCTTATCTATTGGCTAAATTTTACTTCATGTCTCCCGCTTTGCATAGGATAGAAGTGGATTTTTCCAACTCCTGGCCTTTTTTCTCTAATTAAATTTATTGCAGGTCTCAAGACATTTAAAAGCGTTGCTCGGGACTTTCCGGGGGTCAATCGCCGATATCTTATATGGAGACCATTGTGGTTCCTGGCTTATAGAAGTTACAGTTGAGAGAATGTGTGGTTTAGTCTTTTTTTTTATTACCTATGGCGGCAAACGAGCAGACAGCATACCTGATGGTAAGTGTCACAGCCGCCCATGGACCTTTGCAATACCAAGGGTACAGCTAGACCTCTGCCTACCAATACAAACCCCACACCCACCCCAGTTGGGCTTCGGGCTCTCTCGCTCACCAAACGAAGCGCAATAGCGCATTACCATTACACAGACCTCGATCTTCTGTGAGAGTGTGGTGCTACCCCGGACGGACCGGCTCGCGGCTGTAGACAGAGAACTGTCCACAGTGTAATCCTACCACTATTAAAGTAGCCCTAAAAAACCATTTTTGACATGGTAAAGAAACGTTTAAAAGTACAACAAAGATAATAGTTTGGTATATACTTATAAGCACAGTACCAAATATTCACGATCATCATCATCATCACAGCTCATAAATGTCCCACTGTTGGGCTCGGGTCTCCTCCGTAACGGGAGAGAAATTAACCTACTATACCGCTCTGGTCAAACGTGTTGGTATAGGGTTTTGTTTCGAGTTTTCCTTCTCTCGCATAGATGTTATATTCGTTTTATATCCCTTAGTCGTCTCGTACGATCACCCACGGGTAAGAAATGGGGTGGTGAATAGTATTCTTATTCCGTCACCACACGGATAAATATTCACCATACAAAATAATAATACAGATTTTTTTTATTTAAGGACTTGTCATACAAAATTTGAGAATTTTCATGGCTTCCATTTGAACATTGACACCATCTGTTTTCATGATACTAGAATAAATAACGTTTACGTATAAATCTTCAGGGATATTTCTTTTAGAAACAAACATGAAACTAATAAAGATTTGTCTTACGACATTTGATCGACGTGTGAATGCCGAAATATTATTTCTTTCTTATATTACATCCTACTCTCCGAAAGAGAAAAAATATTATAAAAAGAGGCATTGTATTGAGCATATGAAAGAAAAAAGAACTGAGTATTTAAAGCTCCTATAAAACAGCAATGAAATGAAGTGTTATCATTTTGCAGCTATTTAGTACTACATTTAAAATACATTTTAAAAAGTGTACGATGTGTATTTCATGTATGCTTGTCAAATAGCATAGTTTGAAATACTTGAGTTAGAAAATGACATAACTAGCATATTTTGACAAAATGATTATTTTCTTTGCGTCAAGAGTATCTTTTGTATAATATTTATTTAGTTTGTATTATCGTTTTATGTTTTTGTATTTATTTGAGTAGTGACCCCAATAAATAACAGCGGCGAGTGTGAATGTATCTAATTCCATACCTAATAAACTTCCACGCAAATTAGTACATTTGCTAATATTACAAGTTAAATTATTTATGATCTACTTAAATAAAGAATGAAATAAAGAATTATTATGCGAAAGTGGAAGGGTGTAGGTACCGGGGGAGACCGAGACTAACCTACCTAGACCAGATTGGTCACGTACTGAAGGAAGGTGGAGTCAAGAGTCTCCGAAACCGGCGAGCGTGTATGAAGAGAATTATGAATGTTGAGGAAGCGAGTGAAGTATGCAAGGATAGAGTTCTCTGGCACTCTGTTCTCTCTGCCTACCCTGCAGGGGATATGGCGTGATGATATGTATGTATGTATGTATCTACTTAAATTTACTAAAATATTCTTCATTAAATACAAACGTTATCTATAACTAAATTGATACTAATATTATCCAAAAATTTATAAATTTTATATATTACTTAATATAATTAGACTCACTCGAAAATAATTGCATATTATATACATTAAAACAGCACACATGTTCATAACATTTTTCATTTTATAATAACATTAATTTTGATAAGCGCCCGCTTGGTCTTTATAGCCAAACTGCGACTATACAGCCGCAATTTAAATTACATATTAAAAAAAATGTTTTAATCAAAACAGCGTTGAAGTGCAAAACGTTTGTATCCTTATATTTTTTGAAGTACAGCACGGCTTAAAATTTGTATTTAATATGTCGTGTTTATTTATGATAATGTTTTACATGATTTTAATTTAATATGTAGTATTAATTTGTGATAAAATTCCTTTGATAAAAGCAATACGTCATGTGTTACATGGTGAATATGTACCTTAATCTTTCTTAAGGCGTGTTTTTTTGTTTTTCGATTTTTGTTTGTGGCCTCTGTACATTTAATAATTTTAAGTCGCCTGTAGTCGCTTCTTGGGACATTGATATTCGCATGAAAGTAGTTAGAAAATCAACCCTGATCCAAATGGAAATAATAATAGCTAAGCACAAAATATGCAAACATATTTGAACAGTGATTAGCTCTACGAAATTATATTTTACGGGTGTAATTTAAGAGGTATTTTAATGACATAGTATTACTCAATAAACACAATTTTAAACAATTAAAGAGAATAATTTATATATGAACTAGCGGACCCGGCCAAACGTTGCTGTGGCTAAGGTAGTCTCAGTAACACGTGGTGGCTATGCTAATAAATTGTAGCTTATATGAATCGTTTGTATGTTTAACATAGCACCATCTATTAATTACTTACTCAATCCAGTCAACAGATACCGCCATCTGTTAGAATCGTATGGAGATAACAGATAATTGTGACTGTCAAATAATAGATAAATAATTTACAATAAAATAATATTGTTACTACAAATTGATATGAAAGCTATTCAAACTACACATGCTGTGCAAATTTGATTAAAATAGGTTAAGTACTTTAGGAGTCCATCGCGGACAAACAACGTGACGCGTAATTTATATATATTAAGATAGTATATAATTAATCCATGTCATTTAGATTTCATAATGTTTTAGTTATCATAATGTTTAAGTAACGTAAAAGTTATTAACGGTAAATAAGTACATTGGATGAAAAAAATAATATCCCAGGACATGTTAGTTAGTTTTCCGTGTGATGACGGAGTAAGAATACAATTCAACGCCAACTATCTTACCTATGGGTGATCGTAAGAGACGACTAACGGGTATAAAAAGCATATAATATCTATGCAAGAGAATGAAAACTCGAAACTAAACCCTATAGGTACCAATACGACTGACCAGCGTGGTATATAGGTTAATTTCCCTACCACTATGGAGAAAGTTCAAATCCTACAGTGGGACATGTATGAGCAGAGATGAATATAAGATAGCTTATTAAAACAATCAAAAGTCGTAACGTATACAAATTTTATATAAGACCATAACTTTTTGTTGTCCCTAGAAGAATTATTAATACATACAATTATCCCTTGTAGTCACATTTATTTTCCTTAAGAACGTATTTATGTAATAAATCTTCGGCAAGCTAAACTTATGTCAGATTTATGTCTTGGTAAAAAATGGGATGTTCTGATAACTGCCAGGTATTCTTAAAATATGACACAATATATGTGGCTTCTACGCGTCACCTACATTCATTACAGTAACAAGAATTATTATAATAAATGTATTTGCAAGCAGAAAATATGAAATCGTTTAGGCAAAGAATAGGGGCTGAAATATACGCTTGTGACATTTTGAATGAATTTATTTATGTTTTACCTAGCTTTGCTGTGTGGTAGCGGCTACGAATACTACCAACCCTTACTTTGCTCGTGGATGACGTAAAAGACAACTAAGAGCCTCATAACGACCTGGCCCAAGTCCGTCTGATGCCGTTTGGTCAATAATTAAATTCCCAAGGCGTTGACGTCTGGCAGTTGACCGGTCATAAAACTTATAAAAACCTGATTATCCGGTCATAAAACTATTGCCAATAAACTTTACAATATGTAATTTGAAAGAAAACTACATATTGTATTGACCCCAAGTAATCGGGATAAGAGTAGGAGAATGATGATGACTTAGCTTTACTTGTATATAAATAATTAAAATTGTGAGGTGCTAAAATTGATTCCTGGATCGAACAAAAAGCACTTGCACTCTGAAATTCCTTCAGAAATATGATTTAGCGCCTAGTTAACACGGGCTTAATAATTACGTAATTTTTATGTTGTTACACTTTTGGCAATCCTTTCTGGGATAAAATCGTGAGATTCGTCGTTCTTATCTCAATTACGCTATATGTACTGTTCCACTGTAGATATCGCAAAAATTATTGGCAATAGTTATTGACAATAATTTTATAACCACCCGCCTTCCTGACGTCAACTCTCCTTGGGAATGTAATTGTTGACCAAACGGCATCAGGTGGAGTAGGCTCAAGTCGACAAAGATGTGATTTAATAAAAAAAATCATGCTATTATATCTAATGATGATTTTTATAAATATGAATTTTCAGGGTGATAAGTTTTCTCAGTTCTTTCCATGTACTGACATACAATAGTCACTTTATTTTATTTTCTTTTATTAATGTAATACTACACTCCTATACTCCTTGTATATAACGTTTTGTCCTTTTCTCTTGTTTTACGAACTTTATAGGTCTCAATATTTTACACAAGTCACTTTTATACTGTGGTTGCTAGTGAGGTAACTGATTTAGAATAAAATATCTAACTACTATTGTGTAAAAATATCATCTTCAACAGATTAACATGAATGGGTTCAGAAAAAACGAGCTCTGGATTGCCTTTTAGCCGTGAATGTTGTGAATTACTTCCTTGGAAAATGACGTCAGATTTAATAGCGACGTTTCTCATAAGTACAGTCAGCAATAAAAGTTGATGAACACATTCACGTTCAGTCAACACCTGTAACCTACATAATACTCTCCATATATGTATAAGTATTGTGCGCTAAGGGAAAAATAAGTTTGAATACAAAAATACAATAAGCAATGAATATTGTTTCTCTATTAGTCCCTGAGCACTAATATAACTGATAACGACATATTTTATCTATTCATTTCATACATTATTTGTTAACAAATTAGAGTCTTTACGTCCAAACCAAGTGAGACTATGGAAATCTATCTTTTTCACAGCCAATACATGTCTTTGATCTCTTAATGCCGGTGTTATAATCGCTCAGAGTCACTGAGCATGCAACAAAAGGCTATGCTGACTATTTCTCTACATGATAACATCTGAAATACGGAATGCCGTACATCAATCTCCTACTCTTATCCCAATTGCTTAGTGTCGATACAATATGTACTCTTCTTGCATAGTACATATTGTAACAGTTATTGCCAATAGTTTTAGGACTGGCCGCCTGCCAGACGTCAACCCTCCTTGGGAATGTAATTGTTGACCAAACGGCAACAGGTAGAGTTGGCCCAGGTCTCTTAGTCGTCTTTTACGACATCCACGAGCAAAGTAAGGGTGATAGTTTTTGTAGCCGCGATCACACATCTTAAATACGGAAATCCGAACAAGAATAATTCAAACTGATATAGCGCAAAGAATTAACGTTAGATGCAATTGGCACAAGAGCATTTGAGTTTCTTCGTTCTATTTTGAACAAATGAGCTGGACAGTGGTACTAAATTTGCTAACTACCACAACCACGCAAACCAAACAGAAGAACAGAGACTAAATTTATTTAATTTACACTTCACTACCCCTTATCTTACCCGTGCGTGATCGTAAGAGACGACTAAGGGATATAAAATACATATAACATCTATGCAAGAAAAGGAAAACTGGAAACAAAATCCTATACCAACACGTCCGACAAGCGTGGTGTAGTAGATAAATTTTCCCTCCCACTATGGAGGAGGCTCGATCCCAACGGTGGGACATATATGAGCTGAGATTATGATTGTTACATCATCTCATCTCGTCTCATATATATCCCACTTCTATGTTCGAGCCTCTTCCACAATAGGAGGGAAATTGACCTACTACAGCTTGCTGGTTGAAGAGGTTGACATAGTTCTTACTTCAAACTTCTCTTGCATATATGATAAATGCATATCCCTTAGTAATCTTTTACGATACTTACAAGCAAGATAATGGTTGATGAATTGTGTTCTCCATCATCATCATCAACTCAGCTCATATATGTCCCACTGTTGGGCTCGAACCTCCTCGAAACGAGAAGAAAATTAACCTACTACAACCACGCTGGTCAGACGTGTTGGTATAGGGTTTTGTTGCAAGTTTTCCTTCTCTTGCATAGATGTTATATGCATTTTATATCCCTTAGTCGTCTCGTACAATCACCCACGGGTAAGATAGGGGGTGGTGATTTGTATTCTTACTCCATCATTATACGGTTTTGCTAAGTATTTAAAATAAAACTACTTTTACGGATTCTATCGCGTTTGTATTTGATTTTTAATTGCCCGACGTTTCGAATACTTAACAGTGATTCACGGTAACGGGCAGACTAAAATGTCACACATCCCATAAGTCATGGTTATTACAGTTTAAATCTAATCGTTTCTAACTGATACTATAGTAGGTAGATATAAATTTCTGTAATAACGATAACTTATTGGACGTAAGACACCTTAGTCCTCCCGTGACCATGATCACTGTACAGTGTTCAAATCGTCGGGCAATTAAAAATCAAATACAAACGCGATAGAATCCGTAAAAGTATTTCAAATACTCGAGTAAACATTAGAAAATTCCAGAATATAGGAGTGAGTCTAAAATAATAATAATACGAAACCCACTTGGATGTTGAAGTTTTCTGAAGTGTGTACTCGATACACATGTTATTTGAACTATCTGAAAAGGATACATTCACTTGACCTTTAGATTTTAACAACAAGTAACATTATGTTGTGTTAGGTTAGAGGTAGAACCTCTTGAACTACGTGATGTGAGACGATGTTTCAAGTATTTACTCCTATTCTGAAGATATGTCTCACTTCTTTAAGTATATAAAGTAGACCTAACTTAAGTTTATTTGTAGTGTATGTAAAGTATTTTGTGATATATGGTACAGTGATAGGACCACGCTGTTGACAGTTCTCTGTCTACAGCTGCGGGCCGGTCCATCCGGGGTAGTACCACACTCTCGCAGAAGATCGACGTCTGAGTAATGGCAATGTGCTACTGCGCTTCGTTCGGTGAGCGAGAGAGCCAGAAACCCAACTGGGTGGGTTTGTGGATTTTATTGGTAGGCAGCGGCCTAAGCTAAAAGGGTATTGCAAAGGTCCATGGGCGGCAGTGACACTTACCATCAGGTATGCTGCTTGCTCGTTTGCCACCATAAGCAATTAAAAAAAATATATATCAAATTTAATTTACTTGTAATCTTTATTTATTCATATCATTTTATTCATATCATTTATTCATATCATCATAAATCTCAGCTCATATATATCCCACTGCTGGGCTCAAGCTACCTCCGCAACGGGAGGGAAATTAACCTACTATACCACGCTGGTAGACGTGTTGGTATAGAGTTTGTTTCGAGTTTTCCTTCTCTTGTATAGATGTTATATATATTTTATATTCCTTAGTCATCTCTTACGATCACCCACAGGTAAGATAGAGGGTGGTGAATGGTATTCTTACTCCGTCACCATACGGATTTTTTTTTGGTATATCAAATTTAATTTGCTGTAAGCTTTATTGGTTAACGATCTTTCTTTTTTTTTTATTTTTGCCCAATTATCAGTTTGTCTTTATATATTATTATTATACATAAACCTCTCTAAATAAGGAAATATTGCAAATTTGCTTTCAAGCAAAGTAGTTGGGGGTTAATATACCTGTTATTAGATTCTTAAAAGTGCCTTATGCCAATTACCTTCATCAATATCTCAGCTCATATAGGCGCGAGCCTCTTCCAAAAAGGACAAAAATTTACCACCATACCACGAAAAATATTACGGGTTGGCTGGTTATAGAATTTTATTAAGAGTTTTTGGAGTTTACTCCTTAAGAATCGATTTTCATATAAGGCGCCCGGTATGAGAAAAATTTGAGGAGTAAAATCTAGTGATCGAATGACCTCGTTACGTTTTTGGTGCGCAACCTATTCTGCGCACCTTTCACTTTCTGACGTGAGATAATACTTCACTGAACAGTTTTAATAAATTTAAATAAAAATATATGTATTATTTTTAGTCAAATGGGCTTTTTTTTCGCCTGTTTTGATAATCGTACTTAAGGAGTAAACTCCAGTCGTGCGTCGGAGCTGACACACACTTTTTTCTTCTTTTTCATCGATATTATATGCATATTATATCTTAATTAACATAATATACAGCTTTTATCAAAAGTTTAAGGCACTCCTCTTAAACATGGATAAAAAAAATATTAAATGTTTTGCACAAGGGCCAAGCTTGTACCATCAAAGGAATAACAAAGTAATAGAAAACATATTTCAATGGATTAAAAAACATCTGGTGAACTAAACCCGCGCTATAGTATTGCGGAAAAAAATACGTAAATATTATCAGTCTCCATTTATACGCTGTATGTATTTTTTTACGCTGTGAGTAGCAGCGTAAAAAAATCCGAGTGCGATATAGTTAGTATTTTAGAGAATGAATGTAACGAATGAGTATTTAAGATGTGTGGTTGCGGTTAATACTACCAACCCTTACTTTTCTCGTGGATATCGTAAAAGACGACTAAGAGCCTTATGACCTGGGCCAACTCCATCTGATGCCGTTTGGTCAACAATTACATACCTAAGGAGGGTTGACGTGGCAGGCGGCTGGTCATAAAACTATTGCCAATAACTTTTACAATATGTACTATGAAATAAGAGTACATACTGTATCGACCCCAAGTAATTGGGATAAGAGTAGGAGAATGATGAGTATTTTAGAGAATGGACAATATCACAAAAAAATATTATACTATAACATTAATTAAATTCCAATTGATACATCAACAAATCAAAGTACCAAGAGATTACCAAACTCGTAAAAGGTTCTTCATACACTTTAAACATCAAACATCTTTGGGTTATTCTGAAGCGCAAGGTGAGACAGCTCAGCATTACATCTAAAAGCATTAGTGACTGTTTTAATTCAAGATTGGAAGGCTATAAGTACAGCTTAGTAAAAAGCTAGTAAGCAGTATGCTCCGAAAAATTACTGCTGTGATCACCGCCTAGTAAGAGCTAACTAAATATTAGTAATCTTATTTTAATATAGAGAATGAGGATGGTGTCCGATGGTTTAAAGGAACTTTGGGACATTTTACCGGAGTATGGTATTAACGGTAAACTGCTACAGGCTGTGCAGTCCAGTTACATGGGCTGTAGAGCCTGTGTGCGGCTGGATGATGGAATGTCGCCTTGGTTTGACGTCAATATCGGCGTTAAGCAGGGGTGCGTTCTGTCAGCCAGGCTGTTTATCATATATCTGGATATTTGTCGCCAAAGGTTGAACGATATGAATGTGGGAGTCCAGATGGGCGACTCAGTGGTCACTGCTCTGCTTTATACAGATGATGCAGTCCTGCTGGCACAGTCAGCGACTGACCTGCAGACCCTAGTCGACACAATGACAGAAGATTGTAAGAAAAGGGGTCTACGCGTGAATGTGAGCAAAACCAAAATAATGGTCTTTGAAAGAGATAAAACCAGAACAGATGTAAGAGTAACAATAGGTAATGATGTACTAGAGCAAGTGGATGAATTTGTATATCTTGGATGTGGATTTAGCCGAGATGGAAGGTACACCACTGATATAGAGCGAAGAGTGAATGCGGGACATAGAGTGAACGGAGCGTTGGGGCAACTTTTCGGCAGCCACCACCTCAGCCAGAAGGTACGTGTAGCAATACATAACGCAGTGCTTGTCCCAACATTACTGTATGGAAGCGAGAGTTGGGTATGCAGAAAAGAGTATGATAGTAAAATTAATGCGGTCGAAATGCGATCTCTGCGGAAAATCTGTGGAGTTAGGCTGACCGACCGCATTCGTAACGACGACGTAAGAGAGCGAGTAGGTATGAAAGAGAGTATTGGTGTAAAGATGCGAAAGGGAATGCTTCGATGGTTCGGACATGTGGAAAGAATGCCGAACGAACGCCTGGTTAAGAAGATATACAATGCGAAAGTGGAAGGACGTAGGTACCGAGGGAGACCGAGACTAACCTACCTAGACCAGATCGGTCATGTATTGAAGGAAGGTGGAGTCAAAAGTCTCCGAAACCGGCGAGCGTGTATGAAGAGAATTATGAATGTTGAGGAAGCGAGTGAAGTATGCAGAGATAGAGTTCTCTGGCACTCTGTTCTCTCTGCCTACCCTGCAAGGGATATGGCGTGATGATATGTATGTATGTGTATGTGTATTTTAATATAGAAATTTGGGATAGATATTATACTGCTGTGTAGTAGCAGCTACGAATACTACCAACTCTTATTTTGTGGGTGGATGTCGTAAAAGACGACTGAGAGCTTTATATTGACCTGGGCTAACAATTACATTCCCAAGAAGGGTTGACGTCAGGCAGGTAGGCCACCGAACACAAAGATCAGGTACTGGTGGCCTGCTCGCACGGCGAAGAGAGGTGTTTGCAGGGTGGGTCCATGGGGTTGCGTGCCGGCTCTTCTGTCGCCCCGGACCGATTTGCCAGGGCGCGACCAGATCCATGGTCCACCTTGCAAAGGAAAAAAAAAAAGGCAGGCAGCCGATCATAAAACTATTATCAATAACTTTTACAATATGTAAGAAGAGGAGCACATATTGTGTCGACCCCGATATTAATTTTATTTGCCACCTTAAACAAAGAAAAAGTCAATAAATTTTAGGGTTCGTAATACATTTGGACAAAGCAACATAAGAGATTTAGCAAAAAAACCTAAAGTGGCAATTTGAAGATTACAATACGCTTCCAAAAACTTTTAGCTAGACTTTTTATCCACCATATATTGCTCACTAAAAAGATAGAATTGCTAAATGTGACTCGTATGACAAGTAAAGGATAAAAAGGGAGGTAGGGGGTGAAAATAGTGTCAGCTAAGTGAAAGGCGCTATCATATTTCCGGTCTCATAACAAGCGGAATAGTGTATGTGACATACGAGCAATCTGTGTAAATTTATTATTTTTCAACTTCAGTTGAGCTAACGTTTTACTTTACATATATTAAGTACTAGCTTCTGCCCGCGGCTTCGCCAGCGTAAAACGTTACTTTTCTAAAGTTTCCATCCCCTATTATTATTTTATCCCCTTAAGGGTATTTTTTTTTACAAAATGGTAATGTCATTTTTATTTATATCTATTCAATAGCCTAAAAATAAGTTTCAAGCTTTTGGCATTAAAAATGACGATACTTCCCTACAACTTTTCATTCTCCTTTACAACCCTTTTTTGCATTAAAAAGTAGCCTATGTCCTTTATCAGGCTCTAGACTATCTGTGTACCAAATATCATTTAGATTAGTTCAGTGGTTTTAGCGTGAAAGAGCAACAGACAGACAGAGTTACTTTCGCATTTATAATATTAGTAAGGATGACTGCGCCTTTACTTATGTGTCAACTTACGCACTTCTACAAGCCATAGGAATTTAGACCTTGATAGAGTGGAACTATTTTTTATTATATTTAAAAGGTAACTGTCGACTTTTTTTTAAATACAACCATTCTGTACTATGGAAATAATTCTTGTATTACTGGGGACTTTATAAACATATAATTACGCAGACATATTACACACAGACTCAGGACAACAGTTTGTTGGTCGCGCAAGTATTGTCTTGCGTAGGAATCGAACCCATGGCACTGGCACGGAAGGTCGGTATCTTAACCACTACGCTATCTGTCAAATACGATAGACCACGTTACAAGTCTATGTTGTAACTGTTACATTCAAGGCTGGTTCCCAGTGAAGGCTCAATATTAGAACACCTATACGTGAAAAAATATATAATCATTGAATTACGCTAGATTTTGTGCTTTTAAAGAAAACAATCAACTAACTTTAAAAAAAAATAGTAAATAAAATCCACTAGGAAATTTAACCGAAATATTCTAAATTATCTTATCTATGGGTGATCGTACAAGACGACAAAGGGATATAAAACGCATATAACATCTATGCAAGAGAAGTAAAACTCGAAATAAAAGCCTATACCAACACGTCTGATCAGCGTGGTATAGTAGGTTTATATATATATTTCCCTCTCATTATGGAGGAGGCTCGAGCCCAACAGTGGAACATATATGAGCTGAGATGAAGATGATGATGATATTAAATTAATGTCTTTTCTATATATTTTATAAAAATAGCAAACATAAATTATTTAAATGTATAATTTACAAAGATACTTGTTAGCTATCCCCTGACCCACTTCCCTCCTTTCCGAATAGATAATCACCAATATATCATATACCAAAACCTTCTCCTAAATACGCTGCAGCTTATGGTATAAATATTATTTCGATCGGTTGAGTAGTTTTTATAGTATAACGGAATAAAAAAACCGGCTCTCCATTTATTAGTATAGAAGATAGATAGAAGATTAAAATATATGTAAGTTCAGCAACTTGCCAGCTAACAAACGCGGTTCTGTATGAATCCATAAACATAATATTTATTAAAACGATTGCAGTGCTACCTACCGCGCGGCCAATTGTTAATCTATAATATTTTGAAATATGTCGTTTGACACACAAATAAATTTCATCAAAATTTGTGTAGCCATTTAGAAAAAGTTCAGCCACATAAACACTAGCTTTACGTATGGACAAGCAAACTATAAGCCAAAAAAGTGCAGTTTGAAACAAATTTACAAACAGAGATAAATCAAGCAACTATTACTTTTATATAAATAAAATAATAAATAAAATAAAATAAAATAAATAAAAATAAAAAGCCTTTTATTGCATGCATTAAATTAAATTTGACAATATTAACATTTTTGTTGTATGTTTTGCATATCTACATACGATTCGCTTATAATAATTAATTTTATAAGATATTTCTATGGTATTTCGTGCAAACTTCACATTTGTTAATTGCATATGCTGGTACTTCTTACTTAAATATCTACCTAGGTAAAAATATGGTTGCAATCGTGATACCTAATAATATTGAATATAATAATAATATAATATCGTAACAATAATTAATAATAATAATATCAGTAATAGTAACATAATAAATGCCATCAACTGAACAGTTTAAATTAGATTACTTTTGCTATTGCATAATAATTCGATTGATTAGATTGTGTACAGTCAATTAAATACAGTACATTTAAATACATTGAATTGCGCTAAATTGTTATGAATAAATTAAATTAATTTATTAAATTTATTGAATTGAATTGATTAATTAAAATAGATTTTGAATAAAATAATGACCATTATGATTGCCTTTATAATAATAATAGAGTTAATTATTAAAGGTAATATGTAGTTAAATTTCAATTACATTAAGATAATTATTATATACAAAGAAAAAAATTATATAAAACCATGCATGAACCCCTCAAGTAGTGAGGGTGAAGGCCTCTTCCAGAGAACGCCAGTTGTCTCGGTCGTTTGCTTTTGCTAGCCAGTCTTTTCCTGCTACTTTTGTGATGTCGTCGGCCCATTTGGTAATAGGTCTTCCTCTTTTTCGGGTACCCGCTGGGCCTGGCCATGATGTCGTGCGGATTGTCCAGCGATCGTCACTCATTCTCGCCACGTGTCCTGCCCATCCCCATTTTAACTTTAGAGCGTAGGTGAGAACATCTGTAACCCCTGTCTTTTGTCTGATTATTACTTTTATATACATACATATCATCCCGCCATATCCCTTGCAGGGTAGGCAGAGACAACAGAGTGCCAGAGAACTCTATCTCTGCATACTTCACTCGCTTCCTCAACATTCATAATTCTCTTCATACACGCTCACCGGTTTCGGACCACTCTTGACTCCACCTTCCTTCAGTACATGACCGATCTGGTCTAGGTAGGTTAGTCTCGATCTCCCTCGGTACCTACATCCTTCCACTTTCGCATTGTATATCTTCTTAACCAGACGATCGTTCGGCATTCTTTCCACATGTTCGAACCATCGGAGCATTCCCTTTCGCATCTTTACACCAGTACTCTCTTTCATACCTACTCGCTCTCTTACGTCGTCGTTACGAATGCGGTCGGTCAGCCTAACTCCACAGATTTTCCGCAGAGATCGCATTTCGACCGCATTAATTTTACTTTCATACTCTTTTCTGCTTACCCAACTCTCGCTTCCATACAGTAATGTTGGGACAAGCACAGCGTTATGTATTGCTACACGTGCCTTCTGGATGAGGTGGTTGCTGCCGAGAAGTTGCCCCAACGCTCCGTTCACTCTATTTCCCGCATTCACTCTTCGCTCTATATCAGTGGTGTACCTTCCATCTCGGCTAAATCCATATCCAAGATATACAAATTCATCCACTTGCTCTAGTACATCCTTATCTATTGTTACTCTTACATCTGTTCTGGTTTCATCTCTTTCAAAGACCATTTTTTGGTTTTGCTCACATTCACGCGTAGACCCCTTTTCTTACAATCTTCTGTCATTGTGTCGACTAGGGTCTGCAGGTCAGTCGCTGACTGTGCCAGCAGGACTGCATCATCTGCATAAAGCAGAGCAGTGACCACTGATTCGCCCATCTGGACTCCCACATTCATATCGTTCAACCTTTGGAGACATTTATCCAGATATATGATAAACAGCCTGGCTGACAGAACGCACCCCTGCTTAACGCCAATATTGACGTCAAACCAAGGCGACATTCCATCATCCAGCCGTACACAGGCTCTACAGCCCATGTAACTGGACTGCACAGCCTGTAGCAGTTTACCGTTAATACCATACTCCGGTAAAATGTCCCAAAGTTCCATTCGTACAACTGTGTCAAATGCTCTCTCCAGATCCACAAAACTGCAGAAAACCCTCTGACCTAGAGCCAGATGCTTCTCCACAATGTTGCGCAGAGAGAACACTTGATCCATGCATCCCCTTCCACTCCTGAAACCTCCTTGTGTCTCACACAGTAAACCATCGGACACCATCCTCATTCTCCTTTCAATAATTTTACCATACACTTTTGCTGCCAAACTGGTCAAGCTTATGGCTCTGTAATTTGCGCAGTCATAACGTGAACCCTTGTTTTTAAACAAAGGCACGATGACTGCACTATTCCAGTCCCTGGGAACCATTCCCGAGCTCCAACATAAATTGAGGAGCAACAGGAACGCCTCCCAGACACAGGAGCCACCAAGCTTGATCATCTCGGCAGACACCATATCAATGCCCGCTGCCTTACCATTTTTCAAACTTCTTATCGCCCATTCAACTTCATCCATACTGATGCCATCGGAGGACGCCGTCGTCGAATGTTGATCTACTAAACCACATACGACACCGGCGCCAACCGTAGCATCCACATACATATCGCCAAAATATTCACTCCATCGGCTTAACACGTCTTATGTTTGTGTAAGAATGTCTCCACCTTTAGACCTTATTTTATTTATTCTGAAGGCTGACCAACCACCCCGAAACCTCTTCACCTCCCTCCAAAAGAGTTTGGTGTTACCCTCGAAGTTTTTAGTCAGCCTATCTTCTGCACTCATACTTGCTCTATCACGTTTCTCTTTCACTAAAGCCTTGGTGTCATTCTTACATTGCCGATATATTTCTTTCTTCTGTTCAGTCATACTGTCATTCAGATTCAAAGAAGAGACATAGTCCAGCCACGCTTTCTTCTTTTGCTCTACGGAAGCTGCCACTTCTGCATCCCACCATGCATCACCATTTGTTTTTCTATGCTTCTTTGAACTTCCACATACTTCTTTCGCTGTATCTACCATACTCTCTTTCAATACTCTCCAGCATTCTTCAATGTCCGATTGCGGCTGGCTTGCCATCGTCAGCCGTTCTCGGACACCCTCTGCATACTTTTCTCTCACACACTCTTCTTGCAACCTTTCAACCTTTATTCTTTCAAGCCCTCCGAAGTGGACACGCTCTCGCCAGTGCCTCCACTTTCTGAACAGACCACTAAATCTCGCAATAACGAGATAGTGGTCCGTATCGACTGTGGGGCCCCTGTAGGCTCTTGCGTCCAATATTTTGCTTCGGAGGCGACTGTCTACCAAAATTAAATCTATTATACTTTTCTGTTCATTCCTTCTCCATGTATACATATGGATGTCCTTATGTTGGAAAAATGTGTTTGACACAATAAGGTTTCTCTCCATGCATACATCCGCTACGAGCCTACCTGCGTCGTTCACTCTCTTATCACCAAATGGACCAAGTACGTCCTCATAGTCGGGACGCTTGGTCCCCACCCATCCGTTCAAATCTCCGCATACAATCACGCGTTCACTGGTTTCTGCCATATCCAGAACTTCCCTAACATTATCCCAAAACTTCTCTAGGTCTGATGCCACCGAGGATCCTACGGGAGCATATGCTACAACCATGAATACCTTGGTGACACCTAGTTTTATACGGACCCAAAGAAGTCTGGGATCATACATTCCATAATCCTTCACACCTGAGGCCAAGCGGGAAGACAACAGCACTCCTACCCCCATGCTGGCTTGATCGCTCTGTGGTACACCAGAACACAGAGCCATCCCGCCACCAGGAAGATCGCAGGCGTCGCTGCCCCTTCGCTTGGTCTCTGTCACACAGAGCACGTCTAGCTGTTTGTCCGCCATGACGGATATCAGCTCGTGCAACTTACCTTCCACACAACCTCTTACATTCCACGTGCCCACCCGGCACTCTGGTCTCCTCGACTCGCCTGACTGGCCAAGGCGTGATGGGTGGCGGCTCCCATCGCCGCAACTGCCGAAGTTCGTACCGACGGGGGCGGGTCGGTACGCGTCGCCTCCGGGGGACGCCCTAACTCGCACTGCGATACGCATATCGATTATTACTACTTTTATATACTTGATTGTTAATCGTTTTCACCCAAGTTACCTAAATTTTAAGTAACACCTAATGCAATTTAAGCATCAATGTTATATACTTTACAACATAATATCAATCATTCAATGATGTTATAGGTCATATTGATTGTCTCAAGAGTTATAGAAAATTCGTCATTGGTGAATCGAAAACAACAGATAACGAACGCAATAAGCGCTTAAAATAGGTTTTTGTTAACCCAATTACTTGGGGTCGATACATTATGTACTCTTTTTTTATAGTCCATATAGTAAAAGTTATTGGCAATGGTTTTATGACCGGCTTGCTTGATGTCAACCCTCCTTGGGAATGTAATTGTTGACCAATCGGCATCAGAAGGAGTTGGCCCAGGTCGTTATAAGGCTCTTAATCGTCTTTTACGACATCCACGAGCAAAGTAAAGGTTGTTAGTATTCGTAGCCGCTACCACACAGCAATCCTAACAAAGTAATTCTTAATAATAATTTGCTAATGTTAAAGCCAGTTTTTTATTCAATTGAACATAGTAATAGTTATTAATATTAATTATATCTCATATAACCTTTTGTAAGCCTTTATAAGAACAGATTTGTTTTGTTAGTTGAGTATAATCATAATTCAAGTATACAAAATTCAGTTATTTATTGTTTAGGTATTGATTATATTAGTATATTTGTTGGATATACATCAGGGAGTGCAATACACCTGCGCCTGATGCCACCCTACCCGAGGTCACGGGTAACTGGACCGAAGAATAGTCCTTCCCCCGCAGAGAGCCTGACCGCGTGAGGTTGACGCACTGACTCGAAGGATGGTACCCGAAAAGGTAGCCTTCCGAGCTGGCTACGAACATCAAGGAAACGGTCCCAGTGGCTGGCTCAATGGCGTTGGGGAAGGAATACGGTGGGATATGGGGCCATGCGCTAGCTTACCGTCGCCCCGAATGGAATGAACGACGTGTATCCAGACCCTAACTAACCCTAACTTATATTAGACAGCCTACATGTCACGTATTTTATTCCATACATAGATTTTGTGGCAACTCAAGAAATTTTCCAAGCGTTCAGACATTTCTGCCGTACCTATTATTGCAATTAATCTTAAGAGTCACAATTTAAGCTTTGTAATATCTGTACTACGGTTGCTTTCATAGCCCTACATCGTCTTAAATATTGGCTTATTAATCAATTTAGTTTCATATCACCAGCTTTGCATATAAAGGAACTGGATATTTTCCAACTGTTGTTCTTTTGTAATTAATTTTGTTGCGGGTTTCAAGACAATTAAAAGCGTTACCCGAGACTTCCTGCGGGTCAATTTCGATGTGGTTTACGGAAACTATTATGTATTCTGGCTCATAGGAGTTACAGTTGTAGAATTACGTGGTAAGATTAGTCTCAATAAAAATGTGAAGCATATTTTCATTAATTATTTCACTTTAATAGTTACATAATAATTGCATCCAAACTTGTGGAGGGATATCTTGCACTGTATAGTCCGATTCATAGTTGCTTACCTAGAAGCTTTTTTCCAATAGTTGCCTGTTAATTTAATGATCTATCCATTGCCACTTTTGTATCAACCCTGTGAGCTATATCGGATATACTCGCTTTTTCCAGAATATTGGAGTATATTTTACTCGAATGTTCTGGAAAGAGCGTCCTGTGTTGTATCACTTCGACTTTCCTTACGGATTCAACATTTAAAGACCCAGTTTCTGATTTCAACATTTCTGCTTAGACTCATGGCTTGCATATAGATTTTCTGTTTATTCTCGTATTATTAAAATTGCATCATTCATTGCATAAAACTATATTGTTAAAGTGTGAATAAATTAAATAATAACTATATTTACTTATCGTATCGTATTAATTTACATAATTATTGTACATTTTCTGAGGTTAATAGGTTACATAGCAATACAAGGTGGCACATTCATTACTTATGTTCCTGGATAATTTTGATTACTACAACATTATACAGATTATATTATCCATGTGGCGACGGGATAAGAACATATTTGTCCGTCACCTCTTACTTGCCCGTGGGTGTCCTAAAAACCGGTCTCAGTGGGAGAATAGGCAGCAGCTGTCTCCTGGGAAACTTTAGAACACCTATCACGATCTCCAATCCGCTTCTCCAATCCGCTTGCCAGCGTAGCGTAGCTAGCAATATTCCCGTCACTGGTGGGGAGGCCTATATTTAACAGCGGACTTCTAAGGGCTGATGAAAAAAATATATAATTATATGCATACATAGAATTTACCAAATAAACAACAATCTATTACACTGATGCAGAAAAGAGCATGAAAGCAAAATTAATGCGGTCGAAATGCGATCTCTACGGAAAATCTGTGGAGTTAGGCTGACCGACCGCATTCTCAACGACAACGTAAGAGAGCGAGTAGGTATGAAGGAGAGTATTGGTGTAAAGATGCGAAAGGGAATGCTCCGATGGTTCGGACATGTGGAAAGAATGCCGAACGAACGTCTGGTTAAGAAGATATACAATGCGAAAGTGGAAGGATGTAGGTACCGGGGGAGACCGAGACTCACCTACCTAGACCAGATTGGTCACGTGCTGAAAGAAGGTGGAGTCTTGACTCCACCTTCTTTGGAGACTCTTGAGTCTCCGAAACCGGCGAGCGTGTATGAAGAGAATTATGAATGTTGAAGAAGCGAGTGAAGTATGCAAGGATAGAGTTCTCTGGCACTCTGTTCTCTCTGCCTACCCTGCAAGGGATATGGCGTGATGATATGTATGTATGTATGTATTACACTGATCATTCTTTGAACCTTCTATTCAAAGATCTCATCCATCCTACAGTTTATCGACGCTTATTGGACAAAGGCTGCTCCATAAAGAAGGGAAAACCATTCTTTTTACCATAATGGCCACACTTGGCAAATAGGTTGACAATTATAGTTTGTATAAATACTTAAATACCTCATCCTCAAGAGAACGCTGCTGTCCAGTTTACGACCTTCACGGGAAAGTAAGAGGTAGATTTTCCACTTCATTATCATCTCAGCCACTGTACTATTCTCCTCAACATCTTTCACAATGAAAGAGATACTGACCTACCATACCATACTGTTCAGACGACTTGGCGTAGAGTTTTGTGTCGAGATTTTCTTTTCTTGTATTCATGATATCTCATCATTCTCTTACTCTTATCCCAATTATTTGGAATCGATACAATATGTACTCTTCTTTCATAGTACATATTGTAAAAGTTAGTGGCAATAGTTTTATGACCGGCCGCCTTCCAGACGTCAACCCTTCTTGTGAATATAATTGTTGATCAAACGGTATCAGATGGAGTTGTCCCAGGCCGTTATAAGGCTTTTAGTCGTCTTTTACGACATCCACGAGCAAAGAAAGGATTGGTAGTATTCATAGCCGATAGAGCTATTGTATTCATGTTATCTGATTATTGTAATCCCTTAATTATAGTTTATAACACAAACAAAATAGGGAATGATGAATTGTATTCTTACTCCGTCGCCTAACAATAAAATTCCTAACCCATCATAATTCAATGATATAAATGAATGAAAAGGTCAAAATAGATAAATACGAAGCATCAGAAATGTATATTGGTATCGACAGTGTGTATTTTATACAACCAGTAATGTGTTTACGTGATCTGTTTTCAAATAACCGATGGTCGGGATAAAATATTTTTTTGTCATGGCACCTACAATTTCGATTGTAATATGTTACTTTATAAGATATATTATCTTATATTTCACGAGAAAGTTCACTAGAAAGTTCTTAACAACTCGAGCTCTTTACCCTTTTAAAGTTCAATGGCAATATTATAGAATAGAATAAGAATATACTATTCAATATCATAATATATTATTTAATAGTGGTAGGACCACGCTGTGGACAGTTCTCTGTCTACGGCCGCGGGCCGGTCCGTCCGGGATAGTACCAAACTCTCGCAGAAGATCGACGACTGAGTAGCTAATGGCAATGTGATATTTCGCTTCATTCGGTGAGCAAAAGAGCCGGCAGCCCAACATATATACTCATATAGACGAGAACATTGGCATATATAGGACATATACAGACTTTCATGCTTCAGCCTATAGACCAGGCGACGTAATCCTCTTTCCGAGGGAGAATATTACCATAATCACTGAGCTTGTCTTTTTTTTTTGGTGTGGTAACGGATTAAACAATTCACCACCTCTCCATCTTGTCGTAAAACCCGTCTAATAAACGTGGTATAGTAAATTAGTTTCCCTGCTATTCTAACGAAGGCTTGAGTCCAGCAATAGTACGTATGTATATGAGCTGAGATGATGATGCTAAGAATAGCAAGCGGATTGACGGTCGTAATTATTTTCTCTGGACAGTATGTGACTCATTCTTTTCTCAATCAGTCGTTTTTAACCTCGTACAAATAGGGGATTGCATACATTGTATTACCCTAGGTGGACAGACGACCTAGTGAAAGTTGCTGGACGTCGATGGATGCAAACGGCACAGGACCGCACTCTGTGGCGTACCATGAAGGAGGCCTACGTCCAACAGTGGACGGCGATGGGCTGAAATGATGATGATGATGATGATACATTGTATTTTGAAACTGTCACCACACGGATACACAGAGGTCATTCAACTTTAATGACAACATAATACTGTATTATTATCAAAATATAACATTAATATATAAACATCGAGTCGAGTTTTATAAATTGATAGCACAAATGCATTATTATTAGTCTTAATAAGTATTCTGTGAAGTGTCTACAAGCGTTGTGTTGCTAGCGATAACAAGAGGAACTTTCATGTCTAACGATATGTCGCAAATAGGTTCGTTTTATTTCTAAACTTGTTAATATAATCCATGAAATAAAATTATTTTTATGGATTTTAACGAGTTTTTATTTGATTTTTATTTTTCTTAAGTATCGTACACGTTACCGTAGTCCTCCACGTCCAGATGGACACGTAATCTCTAAAAAGGAAATATAGTTTTATTTCATATGTTTATATTAGTGAATAATGTATATAAAGATATATTTATAAGGGTGTGTATTTTAAATGTATCACAGATAAGGTGTGAAAAGTGCGAGAGAAGTAAACATTTATTTCTTAGTCTTACAATTTTGTCGTCGAAAGTATAAAAATAAATGTAACATGTGCATGTTTTTTTTATGTAAAATTGAATCATTAAGCTTTTAATAAAGACTAGCAGTCAAAATAGAGCCCACCAGGCCATAGATGATAAGGTTTCAGTACTGATGGCCTGCCCACGTGGCGGTTAGTGGTACGTGTACGGCAGGTTATGGTGTTATGCACCGTCCCTCTCATCGCCCCGGACTGATGGGTTGGAATATGATCATGACATAGTCTATCCAAAAAAAAAAACAAGAATAATTAATAGCCACCTTACTTACCGTTTAAGTTAATTAGTTTTGTAACGATCTGTCAAATGATATAAGAAATTGCTTTAATTTTTCTAATGATTTTGTTATTTAAATAAATATGTTTATAGGAGTATATATAATGGTTTCTGATGTTTACGCGAATATGACATATATTAAATAAAACTACTTTCACGGATTCTATCGCGTTTTTATATGAATTTCAAATTTCCCGACGTGTCGAATTATGGTCAGTGATCATCTTTATAGTGGTTCTCCTGTGAACATAATCACTGTAAAGTGTTCGAATCATCGGGAAATTAAAAATCAACTACAAACGCGTATATACATATTTCAACTCGCCCACGTGTTAGGCTCGAGCCCCTTCACACTGGAAGGCAAATTGACCTACTATCATACCACACTGACCAAACTTGTTGGCATAGGGTTTTATTTCAAGTCTTCCTTCATCTTCATATATGTTGTATGCATATTATATCCCTTAGTCGTAGGTATCTTATGATCACCCATGGATCAGATAAAGGATTATGGATTGTATTCTTTCTCCATCACCATACGGATTCTTTTTCATATATGATTTTATTTATATATAATATTTAATTCATTATAATATTTAATTCATTCGTAACGACGAAGTAAGAGAGCGAGTAGGTATGAAAGAGAGTATTGGTGTAAAGATACGAAAGGGAATGCTCCGATGGTTCGGACATGTGGAAAGAATGCCGAACGAACGTCTGGTTAAGAAGATATACAATGCGAAAGTGGAAGGATGTAGGTACCAAGGGAGACCGAGACTAACCTACCTAGACCAGATCGGTCAGGTACTGAAGGAAGGTGGAGTCAAGAGTCTCCGAAACCGGCGAGCGTGTATGAAGAGAATTATGAATGTTGAGGAAGCGAGTGAAGTATGCAGAGATAGAGTTCTCTGGCACTCTGTTCTCTCTGCCTACCCTGCAAGGGATATGGCGTGATGATATATATGTATGTATGTATGTAATTCATTAAGACCAGGCACATACCTCCAAATCTTGTATTGACAAAAACCGTTTTAAAGCTAATCTAAATTTGTGTTTCTCCTATATTCCAAATAACAAAATCATTTAGTCGCTATAGGTGCGTATACCATTGATTTCTTCAATCAAATCGACCAATCGTTAGAACAAACGCTCGGGTCAAAGTCTAAAACAATATCAATTAACAAGAAACTTCTAGTCTCTTCATTTCTTTATAAGATGATAATTAAGATATACTATATCTAGAAAAGAGTTAATTCGTAATTTTTCGAATTTATAATAGAAATTAAATAGATATAACTTTCTGATTTTCATCGAGAAACTATTGAGTTCACAGTATGTGTTTATTATAAACAATTTAGTAAATATTATAATTGTATGTATACGTTGGGCCTTAATGAAACTTTACGGAGACCTTGGCATTTCGCTCTAATGTTATCTGCTTACATGATAAACTGCGAGAATCATATTGATATTTACTTATAATCGCGAATTCCTGTTGACATTATGCTCAACAGTCGCATACATATCTCACTACACCGAAAGCCCGTATTTTATATAATCAGTAGGTTATATAAAATAGGGGCTATCAGTCATCTTATATATAATAAATATACTTATTAATATACTCACAATCCATCTTCTTTTTTCTTTGCGGTGGACTATGGACGTGGTCGCGCCCCGTCAAATACGTCCGGGGTGACTGAAGAGGCGGCGCGCAACCCCATAGTCCCACCCTGCAAACACCTCTCTTCGCCGTGCGAGCGGGCCACCGGTACCCGATCTTTGTCATCGGTATATACAATCCATCCTACCATCGTAAAATCATTAATGTTATGAGTTTTGCAGGAGTGCTACTGTTCACTCACCACGGTGCTCACTTAGGCAATTTTTACGAATCCCACGGGTAAGCAACTGGTGGGGCGACTGCGTGCTTAACCCGTCATACATACATACATACATATCATCACGCCATATCCCTTGCAGGGTAGGCAGAGAGAACAGAGTGCCAGAAAATTCTATCTCTGCATACTTCACTCGCTTCCTCAACATTCATAATTCTCTTCATACACGCTCGCCGGTTTCGGAGACTCTTGACTCCACCTTCCTTCAGTACCTGACCGATCTGGTCTAGGTAGGTTAGTCTCGGTCTCCTTCGGTACCTACATCCTTCCACTTTCGCATTGTATATCTTCTTAACCAGACGTTCGTTCGGCATTCTTTCCACATGTCCGAACCATCGGAGCATTCCCTTTCGCATCTTTACACCAATACTCTCTTTCATACCTACTCGCTCTCTTACGTCGTCGTTACGAATGCGGTCGGTCAGCCTAACTCCACAGATTTTCCAAAGAGATCGCATTTCGACCGCATTAATTTTACTTTCATACTCTTTTCTGCATACCCAACTCTCGTTTCCATACAGTAATATTGGGACAAGCACTGCGTTATGTATTGCTACACGTGCCTTCTGGCTGAGGTGGTGGCTGCCGAGAAGTTGCCCCAACGCTCCGTTCACTCTATTTTCCGCATTCACTCTTCGCTCTATATCAGTGGTGTACATTCCATCTCGGCTAAATCCACATCCAAGATATACAAATTCATCCACTTGCTCTAGTACATCATTACCTATTGTTACTCTTACATCTGTTCTGGCTTCATCTCTTTCAAAGACCATTATTTTGGTTTTGCTCACATTCACGCGCTTAACCCGTCATCATGCGTGAATATTAATAAATATAACATCATCATCATCATCACAACCCATAAATGTCCCACTGTTGGGCTCGGACCTCCTCCGTAATGGGAGGGAAATTAACCTACTATACCGCGCTGGTCAGACGTGTTGGTATAGGGTTTTGTTTCAAGTTTTCCTTCTCTCGCATAGATGTTATATGCGTTTTATTTCCCTTAGTCGTCTCGTACGATCACCCACGGGTAAGATATGGGGTGGTGAATAGTATTCTTACTCCGTCACCACACGGAAATAAATATATGTAAATAGTAAAATAAATGTAAAAAACAAATAAATATATTATAGTGATTTGATTTATACTTCTTCATTTGAGGATTTAATGAATCCTCAAAATATAGATGTAAAATAAAATGTATATAAAAACCCTTAATTTAATGTTAAAGAATCAATAAATAAGAGGAAAAAAGCATAATTATTGCAATATTTTGTTTAAATAACTGCACTAAAGAACTAATCCCCATACCTATTGCGGGTGATTTAATAAACAAACAATTGACGAATATAAATTACACCCAGACTCAGAAAAACAACTTATCAAACAATCAAACAAATTAAGCCCGTGGCTTAATTTCCACGCAGGACTCTAGATCTGATCCATCTGATCTTAACAATTAACACCATTTATATAGTTGAAGTAGTTTTTATCCTGAAATTTATATTGAAATAATATATTCTTTTAATTTTAATACATAATTGTTTTATATACATAGTTATAATGAGGGTGGATGCACTGGACAGAGCACTCAAGGTTCACTTTGGAGATGGAAAATCAATCAAGTTTGAGGATTGTTGGCTGAGAGACCATTGTAGGTAAGAACCACCAAATTCCCTTCCATCGTAAAGATAAATCAAACCCAACCCTATGAGCTATGATGATAGCTTGCTGAGTGTGACAAAATGTGACAAGGGGATACTTGGCTACAACAACGTGATGTTTCCGTTAATTATTTTTCTATATGAGCGCCTATCCCACGTACCCTGTGCTCTCGATTCAGTAACAAATGAAATACTGTTATATAATAATATACATCCCATCCTATAATATAAATTTATATCGGAACCAAAAAATAAAAGTTGAAGTAGTTTGGCGTATACAACCAACTTGTATCGCAGTTCAGCGAGTTGCAGAATGGCTAGATGACGATGAAGTGGGCTGTAGTTTTTAAAATGAAGAAGAATATGCTGAAGTAATGATTATATATATTTCGGCCCATTTACAAAATCCTTGGACATCTGATTAATAGAAATATTTTTATGTTCGTAATAAAAGATATTTATTGATTTATTTAAATTTTATTATAATAACTAATAATTATTTTTAATTCTGATAATTTGTGTACTATCATTTGAAATTTGTCATACTCATGATTTCATAAATTTTGTGACGAAATATTTCTAGGGGGGTCACAGAAGGCCACCGAGGACAAAGATCGGGTACTGGTGGTCCGCTCGCACGGCGAACAGAGGAGTTACACGGTGGGTCTATAGGGGTCACGCGCCGCCTCTTCCGTCACCGGACCGATTTGGCAGGGCGAGACGCATCCATAGTCCACTGTATAAAAAAAAGGGGGGGTCACAGAAATTACGACACAGGGTGACAATAGAGGAGGTAAAAAAAATCTGATTTTACCGTGACATATTTTATGAACAGCCCCTGGAGAGGCCATATTGCGTCGATCCCAAAATAATTGGGATAAGAGCAGAATGATGATGACATATTTAGTATATATATATATATATATATATATATATATATATATATATATATGATATAACATAGTTATAAATTTGTTAAGTAATTTTTGATAATTAAATTGTGAATTCAGAGTAAAAAAATATTATTACAGATGCTCAACTTGCTATCATGCTGAGACATACCAGAGAGCTAATCATATATTAGACATACCTGATGTCACTATAAAAAGCATACGTCATGACGAAACTCAAGTGTTTATCACATGTAAGTAACCTCTCAAATATTACACAGACACATCTAGTTAATTTTTATCATCATCGTCATAATCTCAGCTCATATATGTCCCATTGTTGGGCTCGAACCTCCTCCGTAATCGGAGGTGAGTTCACCTACTATACCGCGCTGGTCAGACGCATATGGTTTTGTTTCGATTTTTCCTTCTCTTGCCTAGATGTTATATGTGTTCTATATCCCTTAGCCGTATCTTACGATGTAACACAGGTAAGATAGGGGATGGTGAATTGTATTCTTACTCCGTCACTACACAGATAAAAAAATTTATACACGATTTATATTTTTCTGTGCTTTTAATTGTAATTTCACATGTTTATCCATGAGTTAAGGTTTATTTCCGTGTATCGCGTTTAAACGCTTACGACTGTTGCGCGCGGCTCATTGGACAATAGCCAATGAATTAAAATGTATGGCACAGCTTACGTCATTCGTCGCTTACAACTTTACTTTTTCCCTTCACTATAAACAGTAATCCTTTTTATATATATAGTTGTATGCATATATTACTGATTCAACTAGGCAGTTATATTTAAATTTTCTATATTAATTTTATATATTCCAGGGAGCGATGATCATGAATCAACTTATAACCAGAATTTTCTATATAAATTCGACTATAAAACGTGGAATGAAAATCGAAGACTAAAACCTAAAATTTGGCATGGTGATATTAATAATAAAATTATAAAAATCCATGTAGATGAGTTTCTTCAATCAATTGATGGAGCAAAAACAGTGTTTCAGTCTCTACTTGACTATGGTGTCGCATTAATTGAAGGGGTAACAACCTGTTTTTTTATTTAAACTTTCATTTATTATCTGATATGTGTTTCTATTCACCTCTTTTTAAAAGACGAAAAGTAACTGTACGATGTGTAAACAATGTCGGGTAGATAGCACACGTCTCATTAAAGACGAAAATATAATACGATACGAAAATTTAATGTCATACAACAGTTCACGTTGGTGTAAGTGGCAGCACGGTTGGAACGAATTTCCAATAGTTGTGGGTTCGAATCCCATATGCAACAATCATTTTTCGCTCGTAATCAAGTTTTTATAAATAATCAAGCATATTAAATGCTAAATTGTAGTAATTTGAAGACAAAAACTAAACTAATATACCTATATTAGTCCAGTTTATTAATAATTTGCTCGTTGAAACATATCGTAAATTTATTTCCCGAGGTTATTATACAGGTTGCCGATTTAATTAGTAGAATCCTTGAAGGGGATGTATCAGACCATGATACACTATCCAAATCAGTAAAAAAATAGTACCTAATTTTTGATTAAATTGCCCAATTGATAAGCGGTCAATACACTTGTACTATAAAAGTTCGATGTAGGCAAATACTCATGCGTGTGACATTGAACTAGTTGACAAATATTACCGCTCTCGCTGCGCTTACCGCTGCAGAACTGGGTCGAAATGTACCTACAGGTCAATGTACGCTGGCAAACCTACTGTTTTGATAACAAACAAATCACTATATCTCGGGATTGGGCAGAGCTAGGAAGACTCCTAGTTGCAGACGCAGCTAACTTTAATGTTTTTTTATGACGTCATTCCTACACCTAGATTAAGTTATTCTAGTAATAAAATCGGCACCCTGTATCTAGCTATCATAATGCAGATAGTCAAATGACTTGTACTGGACTGGACTGGTATAATTCACAAAGTGCGGCTTAAAAATGCTATACGTAACAGCATTCTCTCTCAGGAATAAACTTTATAGTCCTAGAAAACTGTATATAAATGGATTACACTATCCTTTTACACGTCTTTTAAGTACCTATATTTTGAGTATAATTAAACTCCAAGATATATGAGTTGCGACAAAATTCTAGGAGTATACCAAATAAATAGATTAAATGCTTGGTACTATATTATCACCAGTATATACCGTAATGACAGGTGAGAGAAATGGACCTACTATACCACATTGGTTAAAAAGAAGCTTTAGAGTTTTATTTCGAGTTTTTTTAGACGACTTTTACGAGATCCGTGTAAAAGTGAAAATGTTAATTAATGTATTCTTAATATACTACGCTTCTATAATAAGTATAATTCAATTGAAGGTTGAACCAACACTTGAAGCCACAGAGGTAGTTTGCAAAGCACTTGGTGGTGTACAGCATACGCTTTTTGGAGGCATGTGGCAGTTTACTACGAAAGCTGATCATGCTGACACAGCATACACAACCCTACCTCTAGCTGCTCATAATGATAATACATATTTTACTGAAGCTGCAGGGTAAGAACTCGTAAATATTTATTCATAAACTATTTATGCTCGCTACTTTGCTTGCATTGATAAATTAAATTATCATCATCATTATTAAACTTGCTGTGCCATGTGGTAGCGGCTACAAATACTTCCAACCCTTACTTTGCTCGTGGATGTCATAAAAGACGACTAAGAGCCTTATAACGACCTGAGCCAACTACATCTGATGCCGTTTGGTCAACAATTACATTCCCAAGGAGGGTTAACGTCTGGCAGGCGGCAGGTCATAAAACTATTGCCAATAGCTTTTACAATATGTAGATACTATGAAACAAGAGTACATATTGTATAGACCCCAAGTAATTGGGATAAGAGTAGGAGAATGATGATTATTAATTTGCTCTTATCCCAATTACTTGGGGTCCACTCAATATGTACTCCACTTTCATTGTATATATTGTGATATTTATTGGCAGTAGTTTTATGACTGGCCACCTGCCTGACGTTAACCCTCCTCGGGAATATAATTATTGATTTGATGGCATCAACTGGAGTTGGCATAGGTATAGGTAAAAAAAATCTCTTAATAAAGGTCTTGGGCGTCTTTTACGATATCCACGAGAGAAATGAGGGGTGTTAGTATTCGTAACCGCTACCTACGATACTATTTTAAGATTTATTATTATTTTATATCGTAAATTGTTTGCGTGATGTATTTACAAACATACAGACGGAGAAACAGACAAAAACTCTAAAAAGTGTTTTTTGGATTTTTTATTCTAAAAAAGATACATTAGTTTTTATTCAATATCTATAATTTAAAGATTTTTTTTAATAAGCCTAATATAATTAAAATTTTGAATATAATAAATTGGAAGATAAATCAAATTTGAAATCAAGCAGAGCCGTTAATAATGTATGTTATCAGTTATTTTTTTATTGCTAATGGTGGCTAACGAGTAAGCAGCACAATTTTTTTTTTTTTTTTTTACGCTGTGGAAATGCTTTTGCGCACTATCCCCACACCGGTGAGGGCGGGAGGACTTGTGTGGGACTTACCGGCCACCGTACGACCGAAATACCCACTAAAACTACAGCGGCCCCATCCGCGCTTTTACAGGGTGCCGGGGAGATCGTCTGATGACATTCAATCCCCGACACCCCAACTCAAGCAGCACACCTGATGGTAAGTGTCACTGCTGCCCATGAACCTTTGCTATACCAAAGGTTTAGCTAGGCCGCTGCCTACCATTACAAACCCCAAACCCACCCAGTTGGGCTTCCGGCTCACGTCAATCTTCTGCGAGAGTGTGGTACTACCTCGGACGGACCGGCCCGCGGCTGTAGACTGAGAACTGTCAACAGCGTGACCCTACCACTATTAAAGTTTTGTATTAACCTACCATTATTAAAATTCAATTCGGCACCGCGTTTTGTATTGTTGCCCAATCAATATTCCCTAAACATTACAAGAATTACCACAACAGTTTCTTTCATATTTAAGTCCATCAGATTTTTCCTGCTTATCATCAAACGAACCGCTTGCTCATATATATATATATATCTATTTGGAATGAAAATATCTGCCTCTAAAATGAAATTTCAACGGGCATTTTCAAGTTGAAATAAAACATTTAGATATCTGACAATAAAATTCTTTTTTTTTTTGTAAATATAAAATCCTTTACGGTTTCTCAAATATTCGCCTTCCTTTACCCTAACGGTATACGGAATCTGAGTAATGGCAGCCTTTTGCCAAAAACGCCTGTTTCAATTGTGCAAACGTAAAGGATCACCCCGAATACGTTACCGGTCCCTTCACACATCGTTTCATTTGTTAAGATCTTTGACTTTCTTTTTCATGGAACAAATAGGTGCTCTTTTTCTCAATGGGACTTAAGAATCTCGATATGTTGAAGTTCAATAGAAACGTAAAAAAATGGGCTGTAGGGTTTGAATCATACAAAAGCATTAAAGAAGTTTGCAAAAAAAGTATAAAAGTAGGTACTATTTATTGGCTTGGAGTATTCATATCGCAATGGCTACTTTGAATGAAGTTACATTTGTAGAGATACAAAAATATTTTTTATTAAGTGTATATTATAAAAATATCGCTTATATTAAGGCTATTTTATTAACACCCCAAAGCTAATATTTCTTGGATTGGATTAAAGAATTATGAATGTTGAGGAAGCAAGTGAAGTATGCAAGAATAGAGTTCTCTGGCACTCTGCCTACCCTGCAAGGGATATGGCGTGATGATATGTATGTAATATTTCTTGTTCACAAATTACTATAATAGTTAGTAATTAATTCATATTTGAAGTTAACGATACTTACAATGACTGTTTTATGTTACTAAACTTTAATTTATTTATGTATCACTATTTCTTTTATAAAATTCTGAATACAGATTAAATATATCACGTTGAATTTTAGTAGTACTGTTAATGTTGCCAACATTACGAAATTGCCGTAATGAGAATTACTTTAGAAGCTCATAATTAATATTTACAAATTAAAATTTGAATTTGAGCTCTCAAATGAGAACAGGTAATATGAAATTTATTTAATAAATAATTATTCGCTAAATAAAAAGTATATAGTACAGCGAAATATTTATTTTGTTAATATTGCATTGATTACTTATGTTTCTGAAATACGGAAGATATTATTGCAATTGTGAATACCTATTTAAATTAAATGTAATACTTTTTTTATTGCTTATGGTGGCAAACGAGCAGACAGCACACCTGATGATAAGTGTCACTGCCGCCCATGGACCTTTGCCAACGGTATAGCTAAACCGCTGCCTACCAATTCAAACCCCGAACCCACCCAAAGCGAATTAGCACATTGCCATTACTCAGACGTCGATCTTCTGCTGAGTGTGGTACTATCCCGGACGGACCGGCCCGCGGCTGTAGATAGAAAACTATTCACAGCGTGGCCCTACCACTATTAAATACACAACTTTTTAATTTTAATAAATTAAAAACTTTCTAATTTCATAAGATTACAAATTCTTCATTGCTTGGAGCACAAAAACGGTACTGGAGGAGAAACTATACTAGTGGATGGATTCTATGGTGCTCAACAATTAAAGAAAGACTTTCCAGAAGACTTTGAATTCCTAACAAAATTTAACGTAGAAGCAGAATACATTGAGGAAGGACATCACTATACCTATTCGGCTCCTGTTATAAAAGTTAATAAGGCAACTGGCGACTTGATACAAATCCGGTTTGTATTTCTCCAGCATCATCATTCACCTACTCTTATCCCAATTACTTGTGGTCGATACAATATGTACTCTGCTTTCATAGTACATATTGTAAAAGTTATTGGCAACAGTTTTATAACCGGCCACCTTCCAGATGTCAACCCTCCTTGGGAATGTAACTGTTGATGAAATGGCATCAGATGGAGTTAACCCAGGTCAATATAAAGCTCTTAGTCGTCTTCTACGACATCCACGAGCAAAGTAAGGGTTGGTAGTATTCATAGCCGCTACCACACAGCTGTATTTATTCATAGGGATTATAATTATTATATAACAGTATTCCTTTAAACCCTTATATAATCCGTACTTGAAGTAAAGATATGTTTTGAAATCGAGTGATATATCACACTTGCCCCGTTTGATAACGGATCAAGAATGTCATATGTCATCAATTATATTTCCATAAAAATCGGTTAAAAGATCACCAGAAGAATGAGCAACCAACTAAAAGTACAGTAAGTACTACTGATTATGACTTATCTTCAAAGCTTTGAATATCCTCCAAAGTCTTAGACGTCTTTCCTTAACAGAGAAAATTTTAACAGCTAATTATAGCACAATTCTGTAACATCAAACGAAAATATTATATGTTACATTACATTATACAATTATACAATTACAATTACATTTTCTATCATCCCCAAGAACACACTGTTATCATACTTATGTCGTCTGAAAACCTTCAAAAGGTTGTGATAAAAAAAAATATATATATATATATATATATATATATATATATATGTGTATATGTAATTTAATGACTTATAAACTACTGGTTTCAGGTTTAATGCTTATGATCGCGCTGCCATGGCATTTGCCAGCACGGAAGACTGCAGATTATACTATCGCTCACTTCGAAACCTTGCAAAATATTATCAAAATCCTAGCAATCAATGGAGATTTAAATTACGTCCAGGTTAATTACTAATAATTAGTTATTTGCTGTGTGGTGATAAGGTAAAAATACAATTCACCAAATGCTCTATTACCTGTTGATATCGTAAAAGAGAATTTAGGGATATTGTATGTAGACAGTGTTGATTTAAAAGCTGAAAAGCTCGACATAAAATGTATGGCAACATGTCTTAGCATATAGTAGATCAATTTTCATCCCTATTTTATAGAAGGACCAAAGAAACGAATAATTATATAAATGAATGCTGCATGACTTACGTCATCTAATATCATCAAAATTGTAAACGTATAACTGAAGCTACATAATATCAAAACAGCGTTCCTTGTAATGTTGAAGTAGACATAGGTAATAATTTTCTTTCTTATGTATGTCCTAAAATATATAAAAGGAAATAATATCACTAAAAGAGAAAGACACCTCATAAAAAGTTCAGTAGTGAATTAAAAAAGTCTTCATTTTTTATTTGGGGTAAGCTATGATATGGTTACGCTCCGTCTGATCCATCCGGAGCGACAGAAGGGACGGTGCGTGACCCCGTAGTTCAAGCAAGTCTCGACGCCATATAAATGAGTTAACAGTACCCACTTCTTGTCATCGGTCGCCCATCCTTCGAGTTACCCTTTCTGGTACCATCTCGAGTCGACCAATAACTTTCGCTGTTGGGACGTTGCCTTCACGCGATCAGTCTCCCTGTGGGTGGCTGTTAAGCCCTGGTCCGTTCACTCAAGATCTCGGCTAAAAATTGGCGGCAATATAAACTCGGCGTAAATCAATTTCTTGTTCATTATGTAGAGGATATATGGCACATAATAGATATTTTAACCTCTGTAAAGAAAATGAATTTATATAGTTTGGTTAACTCAAGTATTTCTAAGTTATTAATGATAATTTAAAATTAAAAATGTTGTTAACGTATGTTCTTCTTCACAGGAACGGTTATGGCGATGGATAACTTCAGATTGCTACATGGTAGGACTGAATTCACCGGTAGTCGAATCCTTGCTGGTAGCTACGTGTCAAGATCTGATTGGTTAAATAAAGCAAGAGTTTTAAACCTAATACATTAAACCTTATTTGTTAAAATCAGTACCGAACTTTAGAGTTTTAATATTAGCATTATTTATTTTGCGTAGGGTCTCTTTGTCGGTCTGAAGAGTACGTGACAGAAACTCTATAAAATTTTGTTCACACCAAACCATTTCTAGCATGTACTTTACTTAGTCTTATCTGTCATTTGCTAATAAAATAATATATATGTCGCCGCAACGATTAATTCCATTGTAAACATAAAATTAATAGTAAGCTGATTAACAGTAGTAAGCTATTGTAACAATTGTAAACTAAATTATGTTCAGTATTTATCTAAGTACCATCCTTTCATTAATCGCAATTTCATTAAGATTTGTTTATTTAATCATAAATAGAGTTATAAAGATTCTAGATTTAATTATTCTTTAAATAGGTTTAGTAAAACTTAATGACTTAACGATATTGGTTAAAATATTTTAATACCGTCTCTATTAAGGTTTGGATTATTAATGTGATTTTTAATAAGAAGGGTAGATGAATACGCGAACGCTATAAAAGCACAATTGTTACGAGCGGTCAGCTCAGTTGGTTGCTAGCGTTCGAAGGAATAACACTGTAAGTAGAATTAATGTTATATTGATTAAAAATATTAGATTTGGTATTGCTTGCTTTAATTTATACTGCAGCTTCAAAACTCTATTATCTTTCCATCCATGATGGTGAGAACCGGAGTGTACTTGGTTATTAACATCATGGTATTGAGATACGCCCAATTAATCTAGATAATAGCAGAACCGGTGACCTTACCATGGTCGACGGTTCTGCAGCTTTTTAAAAACATTTTACCCGATTTATATTTGACATCAGAAGTGGGATAATTACCCACCTTATTGCTAACGTTGCTGTCCGGATTTTACTCTCTTTTTCAGATAAATTATAATCAACGCGTGAATATACAACTACCCGCTATGATGGATGCTCAGAACGAAGCAGCATCTGCAAGCTCTACGCCCAACACCGTTCCCGAAAAAGACACTGGTTCGAGTACGGCCACGAGCGTCGTAACGCCTTTACAAATGCAGCCTGGTAACGTACCACCTGAATTTTACCAACATATGATCACAATAATGCAAAGCATGAGTGAACGATTGTCGAAACAGTCTGATAAGGTTAAAATTACCGATGTATTTTTGCCATCATACGATCCAGATGGTAATGTTGGGGTCCGTGAATGGTGTAACCACATTTCTTCTGCCAAGACTAATTACGAGCTCAGTGATTATGATATTCGTATGAAAGTCACTAGTTTGCTCAAAGGACGCGCCAAAATATGGGCCGATACTTGGCTCGTCACTACTTCCACGTGGGAGGAACTGCGTCAGAATATTATAACGACATTTGAACCAGAGAACCGTTACTCACGAGATATACTCAGGTTTAGAGAGCACAGTTATGAGCCGTCTAAAGATATAGCGCAATTTTTAACACAATCATGGATTTTGTGGAGGCGTGTGACTAAGGACAAACTTGATGCCTATGACGCAGTAGAAGCGGTTATAGGAACCATTAATGACGAACGCCTTAGGATTGAATTAATGAATGCCAGAGCTACCTCTGTACCAGAATTAATATCGGTTGCCTCGTCTATTCGCACTAAGCGTCCCAGTCATCAAAATTCCAATCAACCATTACCCAAACGTTTAAAATTCTCTATAGATAATCGTAACGCTTCTTTTTGTAACTTTTGCAAAAAACCAGGTCATGCTTCTCGGGACTGTCGCTTTAACAAAAATACTGTATTTGATTTGGATAAGCGAACAGATAAAACTAATATATCGACACCATTACCAAAGCAGCCCGACAATAAGATTTGTACATTTTGTTCCAAGCAAGGTCATACATTTGACACATGTTACCGTCGAGAACGGCAAATAACATCAAACATCAATTCGGTTATTATAAACAAATCACGTCTAAATACTATGCGTGTTCGTGTAGGAGACATACTTATTGATACAGTTTTCGATAGTGGTGCCGAGTGCTCTGTCATGTCCGAGACTATTGCCAATAAGTTACCAGGCAAACGCCAGCATATAGTTAATTATCTGCGAGGTATCGGACCTTTTCCAATAGTCTCTACAAGCATGTTGAAAACTGTTTGTGTTATTGACGACATAAATATTGAAATTGAATTTCATATCTTACCTGATTATGAAATGACGACAGATGTACTGATAGGAGCGAACATATTAGGCGGGACGGGACTAAGCGTTGTTATAACTGCAAATACTGCTACCTTACATTTAGAGCCTCGCGTCATGCACATGCGATTGAACCTCCCATTATTTGATAGTATAAATCACGACCTAAGCGACGCCTCTGAGATTGATCAATTATTTCTCTTATTACATAAGTACTCTGCTATTTTTACGCGCGGTTTTTCCCAAACTCGTGTTAATACTGGTCAACTAGAGATACGTTTGAAAAACCCAGACAAGTTTGTCGAACGCAGGCCTTACAGGCTAAGCCCGGTAGAGCGTGAAAAGGTTAAATTAATTGTTAGAGAGCTCATCGATAATGATATTGTACGCGAAAGCAAATCTCCTTATTCTAGTCCGATTATTCTAGTGAAGAAAAAGAACGGTGATGACCGCATGTGTGTAGACTATCGAGAGTTGAATGCGAATACAATACGTGATCATTACCCTCTTCCTTTAATCGCGGATCAAATTGACCAATTGGCCGGTGGTCTGTACTATACAACTCTTGATATGGCTTCTGGATTCCATCAAATTCCCATAGCACCGGGATCCATTGAGAAGACTGCTTTCGTAACCCCGGATGGACTTTTTGAATACAAAACTATGCCTTTCGGATTATGCAATGCACCTTCTGTGTATCAAAGGTGCATAAACCGTGCTTTAGGGCCTCTATTAAGTCCAGGTAGCGCAGATGCGGCGCACAATGATAGTGTTGCTCAAGTCTATATAGATGACGTAATAAGCAAGTGTCGTGATTTCCCTTCTGGTCTAGCGTACTTGGAAAGAACTTTTATAGCGTTACGTGAAGCTGGCTTTTCCGTCAATATTGATAAATGCCTTTTCTTCAAGCGATCCATTGAATATCTTGGTAACGTAGTAGAAAACGGTCAAGTCAGACCCAGCCCTAAAAAGATCGAGGCATTGTTAAAAGCTCCCGTACCAACCAACGTAAAGCAAGTACGTCAATTTAATGGCCTAGCAGGTTATTTTCGTCGTTTTATACCTGATTTCGCGCGAACTATGACCCCCCTTTACGATCTCACTAAACAAGGTACCAGATGGCAATGGACTCATGTTCATGAACAGGCACGTCAAAAGATCATCCACCTCTTAACTTCTGCACCAGTTCTTACAATATATCGAGAAGGAGAGCCTATAGAGTTATTCACCGATGCCAGTAGCCTTGGATTTGGAGCAATACTGGTTCAAATTATCAATCAGCGGCAGCATGTGGTAGGCTACTTTAGTATGCGTACCACAGATATAGAGAGTAGGTACCACTCTTATGAACTTGAGACGCTGGCTGTAGTGAGAGCCATTAAACATTTTCGTCACTTCCTTTATGGACGCAAGTTTAAGGTCATTACAGATTGTAATGCCCTTAAAGCCTCTAAGCATAAAAAGGATCTACTGCCGCGTATTCATAGATGGTGGGCCTATCTCCAAAACTTTGAATTTGACATAGAATACAGGAAGGGCGAGCGGATGCAGCATGCAGACTTTCTTAGCAGAAACGTGGATCCTCTAACTGTCAACGTTATGAGTAATAATCTGGACTGGATAAATATAGAGCAGCGACGCGATAGCCAATTGCGACCAATAATAGATGCTCTACATAGCGGCGAGAGTGTAGCAGGATATCACCTAGATGGTAACGTTCTTAAATTCGAAAGGCGAGATGATATCCTAGGTGTACAAAAACTAATCGTTGTACCTAAATCATTCCAATGGAGTCTGGTAAATACTTTTCACTCTGCCCTTAAGCATCCTGGTTGGGAGAAGACCCTTCACAAAATAAAACAAACTTATTATTTTGACAAAATGAGCAGCATTGTAAGAGACTTCGTAGACAATTGTATTATATGTAAAACATCGAAACAGACGTCTGGTGCTACGCAGGTGCAGTTGCATCCTATTCCCAAGCCTGTAGTACCATTCGAAGTCATACACATGGATGTCACCGGTAAGCTGGGCACTCCTAGTGACCAAGAATATGTAGTGGTTACAATAGACTCCTTTACTAAGTACGTATTATTTCACTATACGAATGACAAGAGCCAACACAGTACCTTAGCAGCCCTGAAACAGGTAATTCACCTTTTTGGGGCTCCAAAACAAATCATTGTAGATGGCGGACGAGAGTTTTTAGGCGAATATAAAAATTATTGCGAGAAATTCGGCATAGAAATACATTGCATAGCTCCTGGCGTCAGCAGAGCAAACGGCCAAATAGAGCGGGTAATGGCGACATTAAAAAATGGACTCGTAATGATAAAAAATTACGAGACTCCTGAATGGCATACAGCATTAGAAAGTCTCCAACTTGCTCTAAACTGCACAGTACATGCCACAACAGGTGTTGCTCCACTCACCTTATTAACCCGGCGCCAAAACTGTGTACCAGTAGAATTAATAAACTTGGTTAACCTCGACAACGCATCAATTGACATGGAAGCTCTCGCCCGTCACGTACATCACAAAATGACTGCAGCCTCTGCTAGAGATAAAACCAGATTTGACAGAGGCCGTGCTAAAATTCGAGGTTTTCAACGAGGCGATTTTGTTTTAATAAAAAATAACCCTAGAAATCAAACTTCCCTCGATCTAAAATTCAGTGTTCCCTATGAAGTCCACAGGGTACTTGAAAATGATCGCTATCTCGTGAAGAAAGTTGTTGGCCACCATGGACGACCTCGTAAGGTTGCACATGACCAATTGCGTCGCGCCCCACAACCTGGCGGTGCCGATCAGATCGCCGTGTCGCCATCAAACGACCAACCAACTGGACCCTCGAGTGTCATGACGGAACACAGTCCGGTACTCAACCCTGATACACTTCCGACGGAGCATCAACATACAGAAGGTTAAACAATCCCGGTGAGAACTTTTTGAATCAGTTGCGTAAAAATGTCTGTACTAAACAGCTTAGTATGTTACGTACGAAAGCTGTCGTACATATTCAAATTAATCAAAAGATGCTATTGGCGCGTGGAGCTGTCCAAAAAGCCATATTATTTATTACAAAAAGATGCTATTGGCGCGTGGAGCTGTCCAATAAGCCACATTGTTTATTACAAAAAGATGCTATTGGCGTGTGGAGCCGTCCAATAAGCCATATATAATAAACCCATCCTGAAAGAATAATAGTCCTCTGTGTACCACGGCGTAAAGGACCGCCTAGAGCACAGCATCGACCTACCTCTAACATCCTTTAGAGCCTTTGTTATAAACAGCACCAACCTCACCAACCTATCCTTCCTTTCAACTGATACATGCAGTAAAGAGTAACCCATATTACTCTATTAAATCCACTAGTTCATGTGGAGAATTAAGTAACCACTAGGAGAGTGAGCTTAAAGGTACTGTGGAAGTACTTTTTCTCAAAACTAATAACTTTACAGAACACATCAAAGCAGCGATGCAGAGCACGCATCGGATATCAGTATGGCCGTGTCGCCGCAACGATTAATTCCATTGTAAACATAAAATTAATAGTAAGCTGATTAACAGTAGTAAGCTATTGTAACAATTGTAAACTAAATTATGTTCAGTATTTATCTAAGTACCATCCTTTCATTAATCGCAATTTCATTAAGATTTGTTTATTTAATCATAAATAGAGTTATAAAGATTCTAGATTTAATTATTCTTTAAATAGGTTTAGTAAAACTTAATGACTTAACGATATTGGTTAAAATATTTTAATACCGTCTCTATTAAGGTTTGGATTATTAATGTGATTTTTAATAAGAAGGGTAGATGAATACGCGAACGCTATAAAAGCACAATTGTTACGAGCGGTCAGCTCAGTTGGTTGCTAGCGTTCGAAGGAATAACACTGTAAGTAGAATTAATGTTATATTGATTAAAAATATTAGATTTGGTATTGCTTGCTTTAATTTATACTGCAGCTTCAAAACTCTATTATCTTTCCATCCATGATGGTGAGAACCGGAGTGTACTTGGTTATTAACATCATGGTATTGAGATACGCCCAATTAATCTAGATAATAGCAGAACCGGTGACCTTACCATGGTCGACGGTTCTGCAGCTTTTTAAAAACATTTTACCCGATTTATATTTGACATATATGAGCATTAAATAATTTTATTTGAATTTTGAAAACTATTATTTCTATTTATTAATTCATCATCAACTAGTCTTTTGTCCATCCACTGCTAGACTTCCATCATATTTTGTCACAGAGTGCTGTCGCATGTCATCCACATCTTACGACTACCAGTAAGTAAATAATCCTTATGTAGCGGGGGACTTTACAAACATTCAATTAACGTAGAAATATTACACCCAGATTCAGAACAACACTTTGTGGATCACATAAACTAGTATCCTGAGTAGGAATTGAACCCACGGCACTGACACGGAAAGTACCTTAACCACTACGCCACTTGTGTAGTCAAATCTGAAATTGGATCTAATTAATTGGACTGTTTGTCCTAGGTAAACATAGTGATAACAACTTTGAGAATCGCATTCCCAACCAGAACTGGTACAGAAATGACATGGGCATTAGACATGATGACGTCTTGTTCATGATGATCATCTAGGGCGGGCCTCAAAATGGGGTGAACGGAATTTAGTCCAGTTCAACCCCACTAAGACACAAGTTTGTGCGTTCACTGCGAAGAAGGACCCTTTTATCATGGCGCCTCAGTTTCAAGGAGTAACTCTCCAAATCTCCGAGAGTATTGGGATCCTCGGCGTCGAGCTATCGAACAAAGTCCAGTTTGGGAGTCATTTGGAGGACAAAGCCAAATTGGCAAGCAAAAAGTTGGGCGTGCTGAGCAGGGCCAGGCGATACTTCACGCCGAGTCAACGTCTTGTGCTATATAAAGCACAACTTCGTCCTCACATGGAGTACTGCTCTCATCTCTGGGCAGGCGCGCCTAAATATCAGCTAGACCCACTTGACTCCCTACAAAGGCGGGCAGTTCGAATCGTCGGTGATCCCAATCTCACGGACAGACTAGAGTCGCTGGAGCGGCGGAGAGACTTTGGGTCACTCTGTGTACTCTACCGGCTCTTTCACGGGGAGTGCTCTGAGGAACTGTTTGACTTGGTACCACCGTCACCATTTTACTACCGTACCACTCGACACCGTAGCAGGGTTCATTCATTTTACCTGGAAACGATATGGTCCTCGACCGTACGTTTTCAGCGATCATTTCTCCCACGTACATGCAAGATCTGGAATGAACTACCTGCTGCTGTGTTTCCCGAGCGCTATGACATGTCCTTCTTCAAACGAGGTTTAAGAAGAGCTCTTCCTTCACGGTAGGCAGCGGCCTGGCTGTACCCCTGGTGTTGCTGGGTCCATGTGCAACAGCATTACTTACCATCAGGTGTGCTGTTTGCTCGTTTGTCACCGTAGACAATAAAAAAAAAATGTTCATTACTAAATCCACTAGTTGGAATATCCTGCTGAGATCGTTGAGCATGCTCTCAAGGTCTTCCATGGATTGTGCCATAACTACAATATCTATATATTTTTAGGCAATGAAAAAATATAATTTTGCGTTGGCTGACAACTATTATTCTTCTTCTTCTTATGTATTGGCAATCAGCTACTTATACGAGCTATTGGTGCCAGTGTCAAGTTATAAAATTTTCACGTTTTTAGTCTTTCAAGTTAGTCATTGTCTCTACAACTATTATAATATGAAGGCAAATATTGACGATGTCATTAAGACACCTCAATTGGATAATGAAGTAGTCTAATCGAGGCCGGTTCGGATCCTGTTTCTCTTTTTTATTATGTTTTGACTTTTTTTTTATTATTATTTAAATAATTATTTTTATTATATTTAAATATATCTTCAAAACACACTAAAAAAAAATACCGAGTGAAAGATCGGTATAGCTCATCCAGATATTTATGTAGTAAATGGTATTTACTATCTATTATGTACTACATGTTATATACCTACTATCTATTATCTACTATACATTATATACTATGTACTATAGGTACTACTAATAATGAGAAAAATGGTTTTAATTGCGTAACTCTTGCTCAAAGCTCATGTATTTTAATATAAACTTCATATGCATAGATTTTTTGGAATTATTCTCAAAAATCCGTTGTTATTAGTCATAAAAAGGGCCTACGTGTATTCTTAGTCCTCAGCCATTGTAATTAAGGCCGTGCGTTGATACATTAATCAATCAGTTAAATATTTGTCCTTAAGTATTTCTAAAATACCACAACTTGAAATGAGAAAGGCAAATAATCTCCAATTTATTGGTACTTCACCTTGTTTTGTCTACGTGATCGTAATAATATAAACAGAAGCGCCACAGTAAATAGCGAGCATCGTAAATTAGTTTATTTACGCCTGGATAATTAAGGTTGGCTTTTAGTCGCAAACTTTCTCTCTGTTTTGACGGAGGATTTTAGATTAGTTGACTTTAAAAGTATCAAAAAGAAGGATTGTTTCAGATAGTTTTAGCTTATAATCTTATTTTTTTTTTAATTTTCTATTTTTTTTTTTATTATCGTCTACGGTGACAAACGAGCAAACAGCATACCTGAGGGTAAGTAATGCTGTTGCACATGAACCCAGCAACACCAGGGGTACAGCCAGGCCGCTGCCTACCGTGAAGAAAGAGCTCTTCTTAAACCTCGTTTGAAGAAGTACATGTCATAGCGCTCGGGAAACACAGCAGCAGGTAGTTCATTCCAGATCTTGCATGTACGTGGGAGAAATGATCGCTGAAAACGTACAGTCGAGGACCATATCGTTTTAAGTAAATCTACATTAGATGTCATGTCACGAAAGGTCATTGAAGATAAAAACCTGGTTCCGGTAGCCCGCTCGCGAGGAAAGGAGAGGTACATGTAAGGCGGGTCTAATGGGCTCGCGTGCCGTTTCTTCTGTCGCCACGGATGGATTTAGCGGGGTGTCACCACTCCATAGACTACCGCCAAAAAAAAAGACAAAGGTCACGAAAATACGGCGAATGATTTTTGTCTGGTTACACAATAATATTTTATAAATCAGTGTAGTTATTAATTTATTAATATAGGTTTAAGTCTTTTTTTATTTTTTTGTTCCAAAATTCTCATGATTTTACTTGAAGAAACTAATCTTATTTGGAAATTTCTTATAGAACATTTATATCATCTGTCCATCCATTAGTAATATAAGTCCATTGTTAGACATAGGGCTCCTCACAAAAATGCAGTTTAGAACTAACGGCCCTTTGCGTCTTTATACCCACTTAGTAAGAAGTCGTTCTGCGCACATTTATATTTATATTGGTGTCAAAATATTGTCTATTAAAAAACTATTCGACAACAACAAACCGGTCTAGTTGTGGCTTCAGGCAGAAAACTCAGGAGCGTGGCATATCACTAAAACTCTTTAGTTGAGTCCAAATTTGTATATTAAAATTAACGATACATTGCATTACCGTGTAGTAACAGGTTAAGAATACAATATATTATATACGAAGGATGTAGGTACCGGGGGAGACCGAGATTAACCTACCTTGACCAGATTTATCACGTACTGAAGAAAGATGGGGTCAAGAGTATTCGAAACCGGCGAGCGTGTATGAAGAGAATTATGAATATTGAGGAAGCAAGTGAAGTATGCAAGGATAGAGTTCTCTGGCACTCTGTTCTCTCTGCCTACCCTGCAAGGGATATAGCGTGAAGATATGTATGTATATATGTATATTATATACCTTAGTTTTTCATTAAAGTCTTTGAAACTAGCAGAGGTTTGACAGAAAATTAAGCAGTAGCACGCTCCTGAGAAATATTTAACACCAACTAAAATCACCTTCTAAGCGTAAAATCACCTTCTAAGTTTGTGGCATCGACCCCCTTTTGTGGGTCTATATCCAATAGTATAAAATTAATTTTATAAAGCATTTTTAAAAACAAGCTTTTGTTTTATTAAAAAAGGTATTAAAATTTGAATACAATTCTGTTACCAAGATGGATACGTTTGTTTTTCTCTCTTTACAGCTGTGCGCTTTTATACTAATAAAATTTTAAAGACTATTTTTAACTTATTAAAATATTTTTTTTTAATTATTTTAGACTATTTTTACTTTTCAGTTCTTTTATAATAAATCAAAACATGCTTTGAAACGCGCTTTTTTATTTATTTATTAATAACTGAAATTACGTGATAATATTGTGACAGAATATAATTAACACATAAATAAAATAATATTATATATATATATATAATATTCTAAAAACAAGTTTGAGAAAAACCATTAAAATTCATAATAAAAGGACTGAAAGAAATAAGATTGTCTGTTCAAAGCGGTAAGCCATTGTAACTCTATAATGACGGCTATGAAAAACGCGATTATCTTTCCTGTGATTTTCTCTGTCCGAGCTAAGCCTTACTACGAGTCTTAGTTTTGTGTATTATAGTTTGTTTTTTTTTGAATTGCCTATTGCTATAGATCAATTCTGTAGTGCGTGATACACTAATGGACTTTTGATAATATACTTACATATTGGTAAAGTCGACTATTTGACCGATATCCAATTCCACTAAATGTTTTTTGGTTGACGAAAGTTATGTTTCTAAGGAGAATTAACATTATGCTAAAATACAATCGGGAAACTTAACCAAAACCCTGTATATGGAACGTTTTGCTTTTCTTCCAACTACTGGTGGGACTATATGTACCTGATAGGTATGTGTGGCGAAGACGACAACCACGCCTTTTAGAAGTGCCCCGCGCGAGTACAAACCTACTGATTGAGGCGCCACTGTCGCGTGCACTTCGAATTATAAATTGTGTATCAGAGGAAATAGACATATTTTGTTGTTCTCTGAATGAATTTACAAAAACCACTTTACATATCATGTTTTACACATAAAAATATAATTAAAGTTTATTTGATAGTAGATTTATAACATGTTATATGTAACTTATTTTTTGTTACCACGCTATTGCATTAGGTCAAATCCTGTAATGATAGTTGTGTGTATGATAAATAAATAAATACAATTAGACGACAAAGATTGGGGCTACTGCCAGAGATGACAGATTCATTTAAATTATTATTGGATCAAATTAATATCTTGCTGTATTTATACGGGCTTTAAAAATTTGCTGGTCAATTGACTAGATATATTCTACAATTTTAATTTTTAAAATTTTCAATTTCTAAAATATGTAATACTAGCTTCTGTCCGTGTCTTCGCACGCGTATAAAGTTATTTTCCTAAAGTTGAACTATTATCCCATGGAACCGGGATAAAAGTATCCTATATGTTAATCTAGGAAAGTTTAATGTCATATTTATTTATATCTAATCAACAGCCTAAAAATAAGTTTCAAGCTTCTGGCTTTAAAAATTACTTCCGTACAACTTTTCATTCCCCTTTACAACCCTTTTTTTCACATTAAAGGTAGCCTATGTCCTTCATCAGGCTAGGCTATCTGTGTACCAAATTTTGGGGTGAAAGCGCGACAGACAGACAGAGTTACTTTCGCATTTATAATATTAGTAAGGAAGTAAGGATTACGTAGACTACTTACAATTTTTTTTTAAAGACTTGTATTGTTGTGAACTTCACAAACATTCAATTAACAGTCACAAAATACACTAGGATTCAGATTAATAATGTTTAGTTCTCACAAAGTAATATCCGGCATAGAAATCGAACCAGCGATACTTGGCACGTTAATTTGGTCTTCTTTGTTTTAGCGTCTACGTCATTTGTTCAGTCAATTTATTGTTATTATGAGAGCTGATATTCCAACTTTTATTTTAAAATTATATTCGTATATAATATTTCTATGATGATTAAAAGTGTACTGTAATTTTATATGGATCTATGAACTGAGAAGAAAATCAAGAAAATTTTATTAAATTATCTTGTTTTCCTTTTCTGAAGAACACGTTATTACGGCAGTCGTTATGACAGCAATATTTACCTAATAACTTTGTCAAGTTGTTCTAATTTTTCATTTTTTTAAGACCTATGCTAATAACTTTATCCTTATATATTTTAGTTGTCTTTTACGATATCCACGGGCAAGAAAGAGGTTGGTGATTTATATTCTTACTTAATGACCATATGAAGAATCTCAAAACATCTATGTTTTACAAACCTGTATCTTTATAACCTCTTATATGTATCCATATAGTAAAATATATGTAATATTTTATTGTTCACTACAATAGTTATAATAAAAGGTAGCATCTGGTAGTAGTAAATACTTTAACAGAGAACAACAATAAAATACATTTCTAACAGCAGTAAAGTCACGAACAGAACTACAGACTATCAAAGTTGAGCAGAGATTTAGTATTATTAATACTTCAAGAGTTACTCTTACATTAACTGCTAAATGCATTTATATTGTTTAATTTGTTTGACTGCACAGAGAGCGTAGTGTTTAAGTTAACTGACCTACTTTGCAGTGTCATGGGATCGTTCTCACACAGGTCAATACTTTGGATGATCCACAAATTGTCGAGTCTTAATGTAATTTGTGTCCGTTAATCGTATTTTTAAAAATTTCCCCCGCAGTGTAAGAGTTAGGTGTTGTTTTTATAATATAAAAATAAAAGCGTCATATATATTGTATTTTCTAATTACATATAGGTCTCAATGCTATGTGCTAGCGGCTAAGAATACTACCAACCCTTACTTTGCTCGTGGATGTCGTAAAAGACGACTAAGAGCCTTATAACGACCTGGACCAACTCCATCTGTTGCTGTTCGGTCAACAATTACATTCCCAAGGAAGGTTGACATCTGGCAGGCGGCTGGTTATAAAAATATTGTCAATAACTTTTACAATATGTACTATGAAATAAGAGTACATATTGTATCGACCCCAAGTAATTTGGATAAGAGTAGGAGAATGATGATATAGGTCTCATTATTAAGCACGAGATATCTTAACCCGTTAAGGGATAATTAGCCTATTATACTATATATTTCTATTGTATTATATACTAGCTTCTGCCCGCGGCTTCGCCCGCGTAAAAGGTTACTTTCCTAAAGTTTTTCATCCTCTATTTTAATTTACCCTTAAGGGGTTAATACGCGCGCACACACAAATTAATAGAGAATAGCGGCGAATTATCATGGCATGACCACATTTGCCTTAGTACCTACCTAACCCAATCTATCATTTCCAGTAGTCGACATAATTTTACTGCCAAGGCGCGCAAAAAGATGTTTCATATCACTAACTTTCAATACCTATCTATTATATACAGGTATAGTATGTTACTAACAAATCGATAGTGCTGTCAAAAATACAACAATCATCAACGATGACTGCTCTCACGACTTTACATGTGTTCGGGTCGCACAATCGGCGATCATAGATTTCTTGCCATATTTCTGTAGTGCGCCCAGTTGCTGCCTGACCACAGCACTGCGCACTCTTATCGTTCTAACTTTTGAAGCATTGTACCAAACGACACGCGGTAAAAGGCAAAAAATATGTACTTTAAATATTAAAAGCAATAAAACCATTTGTTTGCATAAGAATCAATTTGTTACTATAAAATGTGCATCGGCAATAAATACCAAATTATTTTGAATTTTTAATTTACTATTTTAACGATAAATGCTTAAATATTAAAAATAGATATATGCTGTCGCGGACTTTTTTGTAGAACTATTTAAGAGTTACATTTCCACAATACATAACATTTGTCTAACTTTCAAGATCTTTGTAGCGTATGCAAAAATAACTCGCAGATGGGCGATATTTTCTGTCTTAAGCGATTTTTATCGGTAGTTTTTGCGTGAAAGAGCAACAAAGATGTTCACATCCATACATTATTACAAACTTTCACGTTTATAATATTAGTAGGATTTTGCTGTGATATAAGATGATTGCCTTCACGCAGCTAAATGTGGCATTACTAAGGCCACATAGAATCTCTTAAAAAAAGATCATAAGGCGAGACCTCATCTGCATTCTCAGCGAAATGCTGTAATCTTGAACGGCATCAAAATCCCATGCAAAGAAGTAACGCGTGAGTAACTTCCTAGCATACTCAATTAGTCTAAAAATCTTAGAAATGATTTTTGGCAAGAGTCGTTATCTGATATCCTTTTCTATGGCTTAGCGTAAATTAAAACTGACTGACGACGACTGTTGCGCGCGGCTCATTGGACAATGGCCAATGTATGAAAATGTATGGCATAGCTTACGTCATTCGTCGCTTACAAGTGTCGCGGAACTCGGAAACGGCACCATACATTTTCATACATTGAATATTGTCGTAAGCGTTTAAACGTGCACGGACGCGTTTAAACGCGATGCATGGAAATGAACCTTTACATCGTGGTGACAGAGAATGCAAATACAAGTTATTAGCCACTTTTTACCCGTGTATGTGATAAAAGACGATTAAACAATATAGTATGCTGATATAATAAATGCAGCAAAACGACAACGCGTAATAAAATTATATACTAACCTGTCTGACTAGTGTGGAGTAGGTCATTTTCTTTCTTCGCATGGAGCAGGCTCAAGCCTAGTAGAGGGAGTTACATAAGCTGAGATGATTATGATTATATATTAGTTATACATAGTAACGATAACTCGCCAAAGTTCCAAACATCTAGTTTCTTGTTTAGAATTTACTGGGACCTCCTAGATGTAGAAAATCAGCACTAAAACAGATGGTTGTCCGTAAAGTCGGCTTACGAACGATAATTTTACGCTATGACGTTATAAAAAAACATTGATATAAACTTCCATACTTTTATGAGTTGAAAAAATATAAACGATGGAAACCATATTAACTTTTCACTTCACTTTATGAACAGTAACTCTTTATATATATATATAGTGGTATTATATTACTGAATCAACTAGGCAATTATATTTACATACATACATACATATCATCACGCCATATCACTTGCAGGGTAGGCAGAGAGAACAGAGTGCCAGAGAACTCTATCTCTGCATACTTCACTCGCTTCCTCAACATTCATAATTCTCTTCATACACGCTCGCTGGTTTCGGAGACTCTTGACTCCACCTTCCTTCAGTACATGACCGATCTGGTCTAGGTAGGTTAGTCTCGGTCTCGCTCGGTACCTACATCCTTCCACTTTCGCGTTTTATATCTTCTTAACCAGACGTTCGTTCGGCATTCTTTTCACATGTCTGAACCATCGGAGCATTCCCTTTCGCATCTTTACACCAATACTCTCTTTCATACCTACTCGCATTCGTAACGACGACGTAAGAGATTACGTCGTCGTTACGAATGCGGTCGGTCAGCCTAACTTCACAGATTTCCCGAAGAGATCGCATTTCGACCGCATTAATTTTACTTTCATACTCTTTTCTGCATACCCAACTCTCGCTTCCATACAGTAATGTTGGGACAAGCACTGCGTTATGTATTGCTACACGTGCCTTCTGGCTGAGGTGGTGGCTGCCGAGAAGTTGCCCCAACGCTCCGTTCACTCTATTTCCCGCATTCACTCTTCGCTCTATATCAGTGGTGTACCTTCCATCTCGGCTAAATCCACATCCAAGATATACAAATTCATCCATTTGCTCTAGTACATCATTACCTATTGTTACTCTTACATCTGTTCTGGCTTCATCTCTTTCAAAGACCATTATTTTGGTTTTGCTCACATTCACGCATAGACCCCTTTTCTTACAATCTTCTGTCATTGTGTCGACTAGGGTCTGCAGGTCAGTCGCTGACTGTGCCAGCAGGACTGCATCATCTGTATAAAGCAGAACAGTGACCACTGAGTCGCCCATCTGGACTCCCACATTCATATCGTTCTAGTTTCTAGTTTAGAATTTACTGGGACCTCCTAGATGTAGAAAATCAACAAAAAAACAGATGATTTTCCGTAAAGTCGATTTAAGGACGATAATTTTACGCTATAACGTCATAAGAAAACATTGATGAAAACTTGCATTCTTTTATGAGTTGAAAAACATAAGCGATGGAAACCATATTAACTTTTCCCTTCACTATAAACAGTAATCCTTTTTATATATATAGTTGTATGCGTATATTACTGATTCAACTAGGCAGTTATATTGAAATTTTCTATATTAATTTTATATATTCCAGGGAGCGATGATCATGAATCAACTTATAACCAGAATTTTCTATATAAATTCGACTATAAAACGTGGAATGAAAATCGAAGACTAAAACCTAAAATTTGGCATGGTGATATTAATAATAAAATTATAAAAATCCATGTAGATGAGTTTCTTCAATCAATTGATGGAGCAAAAACAGTGTTTCAGTCTCTACTTGACTATGGTGTCGCATTAATTGAAGGGGTAACAACCTGTTTTTTTATTTAAACTTTCATTTATTATCTGATATGTGTTTCTATTCACCTCTTTTTAAAAGACGAAAAGTAACTGTACGATGTGTAAACAATGTCGGGTAGATAGCACACGTCTCATTAAAGACGAAAATATAATACGATACGAAAATTTAATGTCATACAACAGTTCACGTTGGTGTAAGTGGCAGCACGGTTGGAACGAATTTCCAATAGTTGTGGGTTCGAATCCCATATGCAACAATCATTTTTCGCTCGTAATCAAGTTTTTATAAATAATCAAGCATATTAAATGCTAAATTGTAGTAATTTGAAGACAAAAACTAAACTAATATACCTATATTAGTCCAGTTTATTAATAATTTGCTCGTTGAAACATATCGTAAATTTATTTCCCGAGGTTATTATACAGGTTGCCGATTTAATTAGTAGAATCCTTGAAGGGGATGTATCAGACCATGATACACTATCCAAATCAGTAAAAAAATAGTACCTAATTTTTGATTAAATTGCCCAATTGATAAGCGGTCAATACACTTGTACTATAAAAGTTCGATGTAGGCAAATACTCATGCGTGTGACATTGAACTAGTTGACAAATATTACCGCTCTCGCTGCGCTTACCGCTGCAGAACTGGGTCGAAATGTACCTACAGGTCAATGTACGCTGGCAAACCTACTGTTTTGATAACAAACAAATCACTATATCTCGGGATTGGGCAGAGCTAGGAAGACTCCTAGTTGCAGACGCAGCTAACTTTAATGTTTTTTTATGACGTCATTCCTACACCTAGATTAAGTTATTCTAGTAATAAAATCGGCACCCTGTATCTAGCTATCATAATGCAGATAGTCAAATGACTTGTACTGGACTGGACTGGTATAATTCACAAAGTGCGGCTTAAAAATGCTATACGTAACAGCATTCTCTCTCAGGAATAAACTTTATAGTCCTAGAAAACTGTATATAAATGGATTACACTATCCTTTTACACGTCTTTTAAGTACCTATATTTTGAGTATAATTAAACTCCAAGATATATGAGTTGCGACAAAATTCTAGGAGTATACCAAATAAATAGATTAAATGCTTGGTACTATATTATCACCAGTATATACCGTAATGACAGGTGAGAGAAATGGACCTACTATACCACATTGGTTAAAAAGAAGCTTTAGAGTTTTATTTCGAGTTTTTTTAGACGACTTTTACGAGATCCGTGTAAAAGTGAAAATGTTAATTAATGTATTCTTAATATACTACGCTTCTATAATAAGTATAATTCAATTGAAGGTTGAACCAACACTTGAAGCCACAGAGGTAGTTTGCAAAGCACTTGGTGGTGTACAGCATACGCTTTTTGGAGGCATGTGGCAGTTTACTACGAAAGCTGATCATGCTGACACAGCATACACAACCCTACCTCTAGCTGCTCATAATGATAATACATATTTTACTGAAGCTGCAGGGTAAGAACTCGTAAATATTTATTCATAAACTATTTATGCTCGCTACTTTGCTTGCATTGATAAATTAAATTATCATCATCATTATTAAACTTGCTGTGCCATGTGGTAGCGGCTACAAATACTTCCAACCCTTACTTTGCTCGTGGATGTCATAAAAGACGACTAAGAGCCTTATAACGACCTGAGCCAAGTACATCTGATGCCGTTTGGTCAACAATTACATTCCCAAGGAGGGTTAACGTCTGGCAGGCGGCAGGTCATAAAACTATTGCCAATAGCTTTTACAATATGTAGATACTATGAAACAAGAGTACATATTGTATAGACCCCAAGTAATTGGGATAAGAGTAGGAGAATGATGATTATTAATTTGCTCTTATCCCAATTACTTGGGGTCCACTCAATATGTACTCCACTTTCATTGTATATATTGTGATATTTATTGGCAGTAGTTTTATGACTGGCCACCTGCCTGACGTTAACCCTCCTCGGGAATATAATTATTGATTTGATGGCATCAACTGGAGTTGGCATAGGTATAGGTAAAAAAAATCTCTTAATAAAGGTCTTGGGCGTCTTTTACGATATCCACGAGAGAAATGAGGGGTGTTAGTATTCGTAACCGCTACCTACGATACTATTTTAAGATTTATTATTATTTTATATCGTAAATTGTTTGCGTGATGTATTTACAAACATACAGACGGAGAAACAGACAAAAACTCTAAAAAGTGTTTTTTGGATTTTTTATTCTAAAAAAGATACATTAGTTTTTATTCAATATCTATAATTTAAAGATTTTTTTTAATAAGCCTAATATAATTAAAATTTTGAATATAATAAATTGGAAGATAAATAAAATTTGAAATCAAGCAGAGCCGTTAATAATGTATGTTATCAGTTATTTTTTTATTGCTAATGGTGGCTAACGAGTAAGCAGCACAATTTTTTTTTTTTTTTTTTACGCTGTGGAAATGCTTTTGCGCACTATCCCCCCACCGGTGAGGGCGGGAGGACTTGTGTGGGACTTACCGGCCACCGTACGACCGAAATACCCACTAAAACTACAGCGGCCCCATCCGCGCTTTTACAGGGTGCCGGGGAGATCGTCTGATGACATTCAATCCCCGACACCCCAACTCAAGCAGCACACCTGATGGTAAGTGTCACTGCTGCCCATGAACCTTTGCTATACCAAAGGTTTAGCTAGGCCGCTGCCTACCATTACAAACCCCAAACCCACCCAGTTGGGCTTCCGGCTCACGTCAATCTTCTGCGAGAGTGTGGTACTACCTCGGACGGACCGGCCCGCGGCTGTAGACTGAGAACTGTCAACAACGTGGCCCTACCACTATTAAAGTTTTGTATTAACCTACCATTATTAAAATTCAATTCGGCACCGCGTTTTGTATTGTTGCCCAATCAATATTCCCTAAACATTACAAGAATTACCACAACAGTTTCTTTCATATTTAAGTCCATCAGATTTTTCCTGCTTATCATCAAACGAACCGCTTGCTCATATATATATATCTATTTGGAATGAAAATATCTGCCTCTAAAATGAAATTTCAACGGGCATTTTCAAGTTGAAATAAAACATTTAGATATCTGACAATAAAATTCTTTTTTTTTTTGTAAATATAAAATCCTTTACGGTTTCTCAAATATTCGCCTTCCTTTACCCTAACGGTATACGGAATCTGAGTAATGGCAGCCTTTTGCCAAAAACGCCTGTTTCAATTGTGCAAACGTAAAGGATCACCCCGAATACGTTACCGGTCCCTTCACACATCGTTTCATTTGTTAAGATCTTTGACTTTCTTTTTCATGGAACAAATAGGTGCTCTTTTTCTCAATGGGACTTAAGAATCTCGATATGTTGAAGTTCAATAGAAACGTAAAAAAATGGGCTGTAGGGTTTGAACCATACAAAAGCATTAAAGAAGTTTGCAAAAAAAGTATAAAAGTAGGTACTATTTATTGGCTTGGAGTATTCATATCGCAATGGCTACTTTGAATGAAGTTACATTTGTAGAGATACAAAAATATTTTTTATTAAGTGTATATTATAAAAATATCGCTTATATTAAGGCTATTTTATTAACACCCCAAAGCTTATATTTCTTGGATTGGATTAAAGAATTATGAATGTTGAGGAAGCAAGTGAAGTATGCAAGGATAGAGTTCTCTGGCACTCTGCCTACCCTGCAAGGGATATGGCGTGATGATATGTATGTAATATTTCTTGTTCACAAATTACTATAATAGTTAGTAATTAATTCATATTTTAAGTTAACGATACTTACAATGGCTGTTTTATGTTACTAAACTTTAATTTATTTATGTATCACTATTTCTTTTATAAAATTCTGAATACAGATTAAATATATCACGTTGAATTTTAGTAGTACTGTTAATGTTGCCAACATTACGAAATTGCCGTAATGAGAATTACTTTAGAAGCTCATAATTAATATTTACAAATTAAAATTTGAATTTGAGCTCTCAAATGAGAACAGGTAATATAAAATTTATTTAATAAATAATTATTCGCTAAATAAAAAGTATATAGTACAGCGAAATATTTATTTTGTTAATATTGCATTGATTACATATGTTTCTGAAATACGGAAGATATTATTGCAATTGTGAATATCTATTTTAATTAAATTTAATATTTTTTTCATTGCTTATGGTGGCAAACGAGCAGACAGCACACCTGATGATAAGTGTCACTGCCGCCCATGGACCTTTGCCAACGGTATAGCTAAACCGCTGCCTACCAATACAAACCCCGAACCCACCCAAAGCGAAATAGCACATTGCCATTACTCAGACGTCGATCTTCTGCTGAGTGTGGTACTATCCCGGACGGACCGGCCCGCGGCTGTAGATAGAAAACTATTCACAGCGTGGTCCTACCACTATTAAATACACAACTTTTTTAATTTTAATAAATTAAAACTTTTTAATTTCATAAGATTACAAATTCTTCATTGCTTGGAGCACAAAAACGGTACTGGAGGAGAAACTATACTAGTGGATGGATTCTATGGTGCTCAACAATTAAAGAAAGACTTTCCAGAAGACTTTGAATGCCTAACAAAATTTAACGTAGAAGCAGAATACATTGAGGAAGGACATCACTATACCTATTCGGCTCCTGTTATAAAAGTTGATAAGGCAACTGGCGACTTGATACAAATCCGGTTTGTATTTCTCGAGCATCATCATTCACCTACTCTTATCCCAATTACTTGTGGTCGATACAATATGTACTCTGCTTTCATAGTACATATTGTAAAAGTTATTGGCAACAGTTTTATGACCGGCCGCCTTCCAGATGTCAACCCTCCTTGTGAATGTAATTGTTGATCAAACAGCATCAGATGTAGTTGGCCCAGGTCATTATGAGGCTCTTAGTAGTGTTATAAGACATCCATGAGCAAAGTAAGGGTTGGTAGTATTCGTAGCCGCTACCACACAGCGACCTTTATTTCATACTCTATTATGGTGTTAAACTTTCTTTATATACATTAGATTTGATTTTACACAAGAAGAGAACGTTTGCCCTGCTCACTTTATTCCTCCTCCCGTGACCATGATCACTATAAAGTATTCGAAACGTCGGGAAATTAAAAATCAAATACAAACGCGATAGAATCCGTAAAAGTAGTTTTATTTCAAAAATAGGTGTTATTTTATTAATTTACCACACAGCTATTGGTAATTTATCCATATGGATTATAATTATTACAGTATTTCTCTAAACCTTTATTTAATCCGTACTTGCAGTAAAGATATGTTTTGAAATCGAGTGATATATCACACTTGCCCCGTTTGATAAAGGATCAAGAATATCATATGTCATCATTTATATTTCCATAAAAATCGGTTAAAAGATCACCAGAAGAATGAGCAACCAACTAAAATCATTTAAAGAGCCTGCTGAGAGTAGCGATTATTGTGCTACCGCTAGATTTATACCCATTAGTGAACCTACATAGGCTAGTGGTAGAATAGATTATTGTTTATTACAATTATTATCAACCCATCAAACGGTTAGAAAACTATATCCAATAGTGAACGCTGATAGGCTGATAATGAAAATATCTATCATTTAGACGTAAATGTATAAGCGTAACTGCGACGTAAATGTATAAAAAGAAAATTATGAAGATAGAAAAAGAGTGACTTTCACTTTAAAAAATAAAGTGATAACCGATCGTATTATCTCTTCTCAAGAAAGATGGGAGACACCAGAGCGTGTACTAGGCAATCTTTTTAGCAGCCTTTTCCACTCGACGTTTCCAGCACAAGAATAATTGTCCACATAATTGAGACATACATTTATATATGCAGAGTATTCGGTAGTTGCAGTAAGTACTACTGATTATGACTCATCTTCAAAGCTTTGAATATCCTCCAAAGTCATAGACGTCTTTCCTTAACAGAGAAAATTTTAACAGCTAATTATAGCACAATTCTGTAACATCAAACGAAAATATTATATGTTACATTACATTATACAATTACAATTACATTTTCTATCATCCCCGAGAACACACTGTTATCATACTTATGTCTTCTGAAAACCTTCAAAAGATTGTGATAAAACAATATATATATATAATAAAACAATATATATATATATATATATATATATATATATATATATGCAATTTAATGACTTATAAACTACTGGTTTCAGGTTTAATGCTTATGATCGCGCTGCCATGGCATTTGCCAGCACGGAAGACTGCAGATTATACTATCGCTCACTTCGAAACCTTGCAAAATATTATCAAAATCCTAGCAATCAATGGAGATTTAAATTACGTCCAGGTTAATTACTAATAATTAGTTATTTGCTGTGTAGTGATAAGGTAAAAATACAATTCACCAACTGCTCTATTACCTGTTGATATCGTAAAAGAGAATTTAGGGATATTGTATGTAGACATAAAATGTATGTCAACATGTCTTAGCATATAGTAGATCAATTTTCATCCCTATTTTATAGAAGGACCAAAGAAACGAATAATTATATAAATGAATGCTGCATGACTTACGTCATCTAATATCATCAAAATTGTAAACGTATAACTGAAGCTACATAATATCAAAATAGCGTTCCTTGTAATGTTGAAGTAGATATAGGTAATAATTTTCTTTCTTATGTATGTCCTAAAATATATAAAAGGAAATAATATCACTAAAGGAGAAAGACACCTCATAAAAAGTTCAGTAGTGAATTAAAAAATCTTCATTTTTTATTTGGGGCAAGCTATGATATGGTTACGCCCCGTCTGATCCATCCGGAGCGACAGAAGGGACGGTGCGTGACCCCGTAGTTCAAGCAAGTCTCGACGCCATATAAATGAGTCAACAGTACCCACTTCTTGTAATCGGTCGCCCATCCTTCGAGTTACCCTTTCTGGTACCATCTCGAGTCGACTAATAACTTTCGCTGTTGGGACGTTGCCTTCACGCGATCAGTCTCCCTGTGGGTGGCTGTTAAGCCCTGGTCCGTTCACTCAAGATCTCGGCTAAAAATTGGCGGAAATATAAACTCGGCGTAAATCAATTTCTTGTTCATTATGTAGTAGATATGTGGCCCATAATAGATATTTTAACCTCTATAAAGAAAATGAATTTATATAATTTGGTTAACTCAAGTATTTCTAAGTTATTAATAATAATTTAATTTTAAAAATGATGTTAACGTATGTTCTTCTTCACAGGAACGGTTATGGCGATGGATAACTTCAGATTGCTACATGGTAGGACTGAATTCACCGGTAGTCGAATCCTTGCTGGTAGCTACGTATCAAGATCTGATTGGTTAAATAAAGCAAGAGTTTTAAACCTAATACATTAAACCTTATTTGTTAAATCAGTACCGAACTTTAGAGTTTTAATATTAGCATTATTTATTTTGCGTAGGGTCTCTTTGTCGGTCTGAAGAGTACGTGACAGAAACTCTATAAAATTTTGTTCACACTAAACCATTTCTAGCATGTACTTTACTTAGTCTTATCTGTCATTTGCTAATAAAATAATATATATGAGCGTTAAATAATTTTATTTGAATTTTGAAAACTATTATTTTTATTTATTAATTCATCATCAACTAGTCTTTTGTCCATCCACTACTAGGCTTCCATCATATTTTGTCACAGAGTGCTGTCGCATGTCATCCACATCTTACGACTACCAAACACTAAGTAAATAATCCTTGTATTGCGGGGACTTTACAAACATGCAATTAACGTAGAAATATTACACCCAGATTCAGAACAACACTTTGTGGATCACATAAACTAGTGTCCTGAGTAGGAATTGAACCCACGGCACTGACACGGAAAGTACCTTAACCACTACGCCACTTGTGTAGTCAAATCTGAAATTGGATCTAATTAATTGGACTGTTTGTACGAGGTATACATAGTGATCGACAACTTCGAGAATCGCATTCCTAATCAGAACCGGTACAAAAATGACATGGTCATTAGACATGATGACGTCTTGTTCATATTCATTACTAAACCCACTAGTTGGAATACCCTGCTAAGATCGTTGAGCATAGTGTCAAGGTCCTCCATGGATTGCGCCATAACTACAATATCGTCTACAAATCGAAGGTTAATGATGTATTTGCCGTCAATGTTGATGCCGAGCCAACCGTTAAAAGACATCTTTCAATGCAGCGGTGAACAGTTTCGGAAAGATGATGTCTCCCAGCTCACACCTTTTTGCAATTGGATAGTATGTTAGATATATGTCATACACATATATTATGTACTATATGCCCATATACTCATATCATCCTCATCATCTCAGCTCATATATGTCCCAATGTTGGGCTCGAGCCTCCTCCATAGGAGGGTAATTGACCTATTATACCACACTGGCCAGACGTGTTGGTATAGGGTTTGGTTTTCCTTCTCTCACATAGGTATTAATGCGTTTTATATCCATTAGTAGTCTCGTACGATCATCCACGGGTAAGAGGGTGGTGAATTGTATTCTTACTCCGTCACCGCACGGAAAGATACTATATATCTATCTAACCTAATATCTTTAAACGTGCAATTCTTGTATATGTATATATATATATATATATATATATATATATATATATATATATATATATATATATATATATGTATATATTCTGAAACTCGGAAACGGCACCAACAATTTTCTTGAAATTTAGTATGCAGGAAGTTCCAGGGGCGACTAATTGATTGCAGGGTGGGTTAATAGGGTTGCGCGCCGCCTCTTCCGTCACCCCGGACCGATTTGGCGGGGTGCGATGTCCATAGCCCACCGCAAAAAAAAAAAGGCGACTAATCGATGTAGCTGAGTTTCATTTATAAAAAATATCGTTTTGTCAATATTTTTAGGCAATGAAAAAATATAATTTTGCGTTGGCTGACAACTATTAAAATATGAAGGCAAATATTGACGCTGTCATTAAGACACCTCAATTGGATAATGAAGCAGTCTAATCGAGGCCGGTTCGGATCCTGTTTCTCTTTTTTATTATGTTTTGACTTTTTTTTATTATTATTTAATTAATTATTTTTATTATATTTAAATATATCTTCAAAACACACTAAAAAAAATACCGAGTGAAAGCTCGGTATAGCTCATCCAGATATTTATGTAGTAATATAAACTTCATATGCATAGATTTTTTGGAATTATTCTCAAAAATCCGTTGTTCTTAGTCATAAAAAGGGCCTACGTGTATTCTTAAAGTCCTCAGCCATTGTAATTAAGGCCGTGCGTTGATACATGAATCAATCAGTTAAATATTTGTACTTAAGTATTTCTAAAATACCACAACTTGAAATGAGAAAGGCAAATAATCTCCAATTTATTGGTACTTCACCTTGTTTTGTCTACGTGATCGTAATAATATAAACAGAAGCGCCACAGTAAATAGCGAGCATCGTAAATTAGTTTATTTACGCCTGGATAATTAAGGTTGGCTTTTAGTCGCAAACTTTCTCTCTGTTTTGACGGAGGATTTTAGATTAGTTGACTATAAAAGTATCAAAAAGAAGGATTGTTTCAGATAGTTTTAGCTTATAATCTTATTTTTTTTTTAATTTTCTATTTTTTTTTTTTATTATCGTCTACGGTGACAAACGAGCAAACAGCACACCTGATGGTAAGTAATGCTATTGCACATGGACCCAGCAACACCAGGGGTACAGCCAGGCCGCTGCCTACCGTGAAGAAAGAGCTCTTCTTAAACCTCGTTTGAAGAAGGACATGTCATAGCGCTCGGGAAACACAGCAGCAGGTAGGTCATTCCAGATCTTGCATGTACGTGGGAGAAATGATCGCTGAAAACGTACAGTCGAGGACCGTATCGTTTTAAGTAAATCTACATTAGATGTCATGTCGCGAAAGGCCATTGAAGATAAAAACCGGGTTCCGGTAGCCCGCTCGCGAGGAAAGGAGAGGTACATGTAGGGCGGGTCTAATGGGGTCGCGTGCCGCTTCTTCTGTCGCTACGGATGGATTTAGCGGGGTGTCACCACTCCATAGACCACCGCCAAAAAAAATAGACATGTCACAAAAATACCGCGAATGATTTTTGTCTGGTTACACAATAATATTTTATAAATCAGTGTAGGTATTAATTTATTAATATCTATAGGTTTAAGTCTTTTTTTTATTTTTTTGTTCCAAAATTCTCATGATTTTACTTGAAGAAACTAATCTTATTTGGAAATTTCTTATAGAACATTTATATCATCTGTCCATCTATTAGTAATATAAGTCCACTGTTAGACATAGGGCTCCTCACAAGAATGCAGTTTAGAACTAACGGCCCTTTGCGTCTTTATACCCACTTAGTAAGAAGTCGTTCTGCGCACATTTATATTTATATTGGTGTCAAAATATTGTCTATTAAAAAACTATTCGACAACAACAAACCGGTCTACTTGTGGCTTCAGGCAGAAAACTCAGGAGCGTGGCATATCACTATCACACTCTTTAGTTGAGTCCAAATTTGTATATTAAAATTAACGATACATTGCATTACCGTGTAGTAACAGGTTAAGAATACAATATATTATATACGAAGGATGTAGGTACCGGGGGAGACCGAGATTAACCTACCTTGACCAGATTTATCACGTACTGAAGAAAGATGGGGTCAAGAGTATCCGAAACCGGCGAGCGTGTATGAAGAGAATTATGAATATTGAGGAAGCAAGTGAAGTATGCAAGGATAGAGTTCTCTGGCACTCTGTTCTCTTTGCCTACCCTGCAAGGGATATAGCGTGAAGATATGTATGTATATATGTATATTATATACCTTAGTTTTTCATTAAAGTCTTTGAAACTAGCAGAGGTTTGACAGAAAATTAAGCAGTAGCACGCTCCTGAGAAATATTTAACACCAACTAAAATCACCTTCTAAGCGTAAAATCACCTTCTAAGTTTGTGGCATCGACCCCCTTTTGTGGGTCTATATCCAATAGTATAAAATTAATTTTATAAAGCATTTTTAAAAACAAGCTTTTGTTTTATTAAAAAAGGTATTAAAATTTGAATACAATTCTGTTACCAAGATGGATACGTTTGTTTTTCTCTCTTTACAGCTGTGCGCTTTTATACTAATAAAATTTTAAAGACTATTTTTAACTTATTAAAATATTTTTTTTAATTATTTTAGACTATTTTTACTTTTCAGTTCTTTTATAATAAATCAAAACATGCTTTAAAACGCGCTTTTTTATTTATTTATTAATAACTGAAATTACGTGATAATATTGTGACAGAATATAATTAACACATAAATAAAATAATATTCTATATATATATTATTCTAAAAACAAGTTTGAGAAAAACCATTAAAATTCATAATAAAAGGACTGAAAGAAATAAGATTGTCTGTTCAAAGCGGTAAGCCATTGTAACTCTATAATGACGGCTATGAAAAACGCGATTATCTTTCCTGTGATTTTCTCTGTCCGAGCTAAGCCTTACTACGAGTCTTAGTTTTGTGTATTATAGTTTATTTTTTTTTAAATTGCCTATTACTATAGATCAATTCTGTAGTGCGTGATACACTAATGGACTTTTGATAATATGCTTACATATTGGTAAAGTCGACTATTTGACCGATATCCAATTCCACTAAATGTTTTTTGGTTGACGAAAGTTATGTTTCTAAGGAGGGTTAACATTGTGCTAAAATACAATTGTGAAACTTAACCAAAACCCTACATATGGAACGTTTTGCTTTTCTTCCAACTACTGGTGGGACTATATGTACCTGATAGGTATGTGTGGCGAAGACGCCGACCACACCTTTTAGCAGTGCTCCGCGCCCGTACAAACCTACTGCTGAGGCGCCACTGTCGCGGGCACTTCAAACCATAAATTGTGTTTCAGAGGAAATAGACATATTTTGTTGTTCTCTGAATGAATTTACAAAAACCACTTTACATATCATATTTTACACAAATAATTAAAGTTTATTTGATAGTAGATTTATAAAATGTTATATGTAACTTATTTTTTGTTACCACGCTATTGCATTAGGTCAAATCCTGTAATGATAGTTGTGTGTATGATAAATAAATAAATACAATTAGAGGACAAAGATTGGGGCTACTGCCAGAGATGACAGATTCATTTAAATTATTATTGGATCAAATTAATATCTTGCTGTATTTATACGGGCTTTAAAAATTTGCTGGTCAATTGACTAGATATATTCTACAATTTTAATTTTTAAAATTTTTAATTTCTAAAATATGTAATACTAGCTTCTGTCCGCGTCTTCGCACGCGTATAAAGTTATTTTCCTAAAGTTGAACTATTATCCCATGGAACCGGGATAAAAGTATCCTATATGTTAATCTAGGAAAGTTTAATTTCATATTTATTTATATCTAATCAACAGCCTAAAAATAAGTTTCAAGCTTTAAAAATTACTTCCGTACAACTTTTCATCCCCCTTTACAACCCTTTTTTTTTCACATTAAAGGTAGCCTATGTCCTTCATCAGGCTAGCCTATCTGTGTACCAAATTTTGGCGTGAAAGCGCGACAGACAGACAGAGTTACTTTCGCATTTATAATATTAGTAAGGAAGTAAGGATTACGTAGACTACTTACAATTTTTTTTTAAAGACTTGTATTGTTGTGAACTTCACAAACATTCAATTAACAGACACAAAATACACTAGGATTCAGATTAATAATGTTTAGTTCTCACAAAGTAATATCCGGCATAGAAATCGAGCCAGCGATACTTGGCACGTTAGTTTGGTCTTCTTTGTTTTAGCGTCTACGTCATTTGTTCAGTCAATTTATTGTTATTATGAGAGCTGATATACCAACTTTTATTTTAAAATTATATTTGTATTAATATTTCTATGATGATTAAAAGTGTACTGTAATTTTATATGGATGTATGAGCTGAGAAGAAAATCAAGAAAATTTAATTAAATTATCTTGTTTTCCTTTTCTGAAGAACACGTTATTACGGCAGTCGTTATGACAGCAATATTTACCTAATAACTTTGTCAAGTTGTTCTAATTTTTCATTTTTTTAAGACCTATGCTAATAACTTTATCCTTATATATTTTAGTTGTCTTTTACGATATCCACGGGCAAGAAAGAGGTTGGTGATTTATATTCTTACTTAATGACCATATGAAGAATCTCAAAACATCTATGTTTTACAAACCTGTATCTTTATAACCTCTTATATGTATCCATATAGTAAAATATATGTAATATTTTATTGTTCACTACAATAGTTATAATAAAAGGTAGCATCTGGTAGTAGTAAATACTTTAACAGAGAACAACAATAAAATACATTTCTAACAGCAGTAAAGTCACGAACAGAACTACAGACTATCAAAGTTGAGCAGAGATTTAGTATTATTAATACTTCAAGAGTTACTCTTACATTAACTGCTAAATGCATTTATATTGTTTAATTTGTTTGACTGCGCAGAGAGCGTAGTGTTTAAGGTAACTGACCTACCTTGCAGTGTCATGGGATCGTTCTCACACAGGACAATACTTTGGATGATCCACAAATTGTCGAGTCTTAATGTAATTTGTGTCCGTTAATCGTATTTTTAAAAATTTCCCCCGCAGTGTAAGAGTTAGGTGTTGTTTTTATAATATAAAAATAAAAGCGTCATATATATTGTATTTTCTAATTACATATAGGTCTCAATGCTATGTGCTAGCGGCTAAGAATACTACCAACCCTTACTTTGCTCGTGGATGTCGTAAAAGACGACTAAGAGCCTTATAACGACCTGGACCAACTCCATCTGTTGCTGTTCGGTCAACAATTACATTCCCAAGGAAGGTTGACATCTGGCAGGCGGCTGGTTATAAAAATATTGTCAATAACTTTTACAATATGTACTATGAAATAAGAGTACATATTGTATCGACCCCAAGTAATTTGGATAAGAGTAGGAGAATGATGATATAGGTCTCATTATTAAGCATGAGATATCTTAACTCTTTGCGGCACAGATTTTTATATTCAGAGTAAAACTAATATTTTTGTATATTCTTTATTACTTAGGCTCACTTTTAAGTAGATTTTGTGGTTTTTCATATGTGAGTTGGTGGGGGTGTCAGATATGGGGTGGTTACTGTGGGTGACCACTGTGAAGAAAATAGCTAAATATAGTAAGATTTTTTTATTATTATAAAGTAAAAATCTAGTAACAAAAATGCGTACATACTAAAACACGAGTATTACAAAGTATTCTAAACACAGATTATTGTTTGTGGTGGTCCTCAAAACAAGATTTTCCCTCTAGGTAGCATAAGGGAACTTTGCATATTTTGCAGCCCCAAATTGTTCGCACGGGCTCTTTTTTCGTGCTGCATCTACTGCAACGCCTGGAAGTTCCTCGCACTGGCTGATGATTTGCGACAGCTAGCCGAACAGATCTAGGAACTTCAGGTTTGTGTTTTTTAATGGAGACCAAACTCGGTGAGGGTGGATTGCTTCTAGACCTGTTTTTCATGAGCGTTTTATTTCTTACACAAGGGGGCGCCAAGAAATCTTGATACACACTACGTCTAAAATCTTTTAGAAAGAGTTTGTCGAGACATGTGTTGGGATCTTCTTGAAGGTCCTTGTACAAAAGAAATGCATTGACTACTGAACAGTCTAAGAAATGAAAGAATATGCGGTGCCACCATTTTTTAGATTTTCTATCAATTGCGTAACTCCCCTTCAATTTGTCAAACTTATCAACAAAGTTCATATTGTCATTGTAATCTTTAATAGCTTCCGGACAGTTAATTTCAACAGCTTCGCCATTTCTTTCGCGTCTGGTAATTTTAACGTTAATCTTAGGGTCATGAAAGTTCGTCAACAAATAAACACACCGCTTATCCTTCCATTTCATATACGACACTATTTCATTATCACTGATACAGTAATCAGATTCACCACGTTGCAGTTTATTGTCTGCTTTTAATTCCGGCAGATCATTACGAGAAGCATTAACAGTTCCACAAGCATAAACTTGTTTCTCTCGTAAATCTACTTGTAATGCATAACTATTGAAATAGTTATCAAAATACACGCGGTGGTGTTTTCCTTCCAGGCCATCGCAAAACTTCCTAACAACTTTACCACCTAAATCTGTTTCCACTCTATTTCCAACTTTTCCAGTATACATCTCAAAGTCAAGACAATAGCCAGAGGATGCACACTTAGTCCAAATCTTGTATCCGCGTTTGGTTGGTTTTTTGGGCATGTACTGCTTGAGAGAACTTCTTCCTTTGAATTTTATCATAGACTCATCTATAGCTATATTCTTTGTAGGGTAGTAGTTTTTTATAAATGAGTCTCTAATTTTATTAATAAATGGCCGAAATTTATACAGTTTGTCATAGTTAGGATCTGTTCTACTTGGCATCAAGTTGTTGTCATTCAAATGAAGGTTCCCTAGAATCCAAGAAAATCTCGTCAAAGGCATGAATGAAGATATGTATTCGTTTCGTAGGTCAGTTGAAGAAGACCAGTAATCTCGGTAACTTGGGCTCTTTTTTATTCCCATGACTAAATTGAGACCAATAAATACTTCCATTTCTTCTTCTGTGATAGGATTATAAGATCCTCCTTTTTGTTGAGCATATAAGTTAGTCTGAAAGGTGATAAGTTGAACGAGTTCTTTTGTAAAGAATAACTGAAAAATGCTAAGTGCAGATAGTTCTCTATGAGCAGCCAGAGATAACAAGTCAGTAAGTATGTGATGTGTGGAGGGGTCATAATCGTCAGGAAGTATAATTGAGTACGATTTTTCCATTTTGGAACCTGTATATCAGCCCGCGCAGTAGATGGTCCTGGTTGTGGAGCTGGTACTGATGTTGACGGTAACGGCCGAGAAGAAGATAATCTGGCTAGAGGTGTGTCATCTTCTGATTCAAATTCAGAGTTAGATAGATTAGTACCTTCGAAGTCTTCACTGAGTAAAATTTCTCGAGTCGTCGTACTTGGACCTTCGATGATCAGCTCATCTTCGACATCCGAACCATCGCCACCCGCATAAATGTCATCATCAGAAGGTATATCGACATATTCCGATAAAGCATTCTCGATTTCCTCGGTAGATAAACCCACTCTTTTCATTATCTGCAAAAATAAAACCAATATGAAATAAAACTACTTGTTATAAAAAAATATATACCTTTACAGTACGGTGGTAACCGCTGCTAACCACTTTTAATAAGGTGTAATTTTCAAAAACCTCTTATGTTTATTTGTGATATTTATAATTATTATATAAGATTAATCATATTTCAACAATTTGAGCATAAAAATAATTCATATTTATAAATATTAACTTACCAATGAAATAAAACACTTGCAGAACAGCGAAATTCAAATTTCACCAGTTTTCGTTTGATAGTTTAGTTCTCCTTCTGGCTGTTAGAGTATGACTATTAGCACTATTCAAATGTTACATGTTAGTGTCGTTCATATTAATACAAACTTTAACTAATAGATGTCCCTATATCATAAAACAAGCGAATAAATAGGTGGTTAATTCTACTGACCACTGTGAAGAAAAGAGTTAACCCGTTAAGGGATAATTAGCCTATTATACTATATATTTCTATTGTATTATATACTAGCTTCTGCCCGCGGCTTCGCCCGCGTAAAAGGTTACTTTCCTAAAGTTTTTCATCCTCTATTTTAATTTACCCTTAAGAGGTTAATACGCGCGCACACACAAATGAATAGAGAATAGCGGCGAATTATCACGGCATGACCACATTTGCCTTAGTACCTACCTAACCCAATCTATCATTTCCAGTAGTCGACATAATTTTACTGCCAAGGCGCGCAAAAAGATGTTTCATATCACTAACTTTCAATACCTATCTATTATATATAGGTATAGTATGTTACTAACAAATCGATAGTGCTGTCAAAAATACAACAATCATCAACGATGACTGCTCTCACGACTTTACATGTACATATGTGTTCGGGTCGCACAATCGGCGATCATAGATTTCTTGCCATATTTCTGTAGTGCGCCCAGTTGCTGCCTGACCACAGCACTGCGCACTCTTATCGTTCTAACTTTTGAAGCATTGTACCAAACGACACGCGGTAAAAGGCAAAAAATATGTACTTTAAATATCGAAAGCAATAAAACCATTTGTTTGCATAAGAATCAATTTGTTACTATAAAATGTGCATCGGCAATAAATACCAAATTATTTTGAATTTTTAATTTACTATTTTAACGATAAATGCTTAAATATTAAAAATAGATATATGCTGTCGCGGACTTTTTTGTAGAACTATTTAAGAGTTACATTTCCACAATACATAACATTTGTCTAACTTTCAAGATCTTTGTAGCGTATGCAAAAATAACTCGCAGATGGGCGATATTTTCTGTCTTAAGCGATTTTTATCGGTAGTTTTTGCGTGAAAGAGCAACAAAGATGTTCACATCCATACATTATTACAAACTTTCACGTTTATAATATTAGTAGGATTTTGCTGTGATATAAGATGATTGCCTTCACGCAGCTAAATGTGGCATTACTAAGGCCACATAGAATCTCTTAAAAAAAGATCATAAGGCGAGACCTCATCTGCATTCTCAGCGAAATGCTGTAATCTTGAACGGCATCAAAATCCCATGCAAAGAAGTAACGCGTGAGTAACTTCCTAGCATACTCAATTAGTCTAAAAATCTTAGAAATGATTTTTGGCAAGAGTCGTTATCTGATATCGTTTTCTATGGCTTAGCGTAAATTAAAACTAGCCGACAGGTTGAGTATATACGCCTCATGAATCCGGCGTCCATACCTACATCATGAATCAGAACTTTTCTGATCAAATAGATACCTGAATATCGACAATACAAGAAAAAATGAAGGCATATCTAAAAATCTTTAGCATTTAACTGTGATTTCAAAGAAACAATTCGAGTAATATAAAAATCCTTAAGATAAACACATATTTTCTCATAAGTAATGATTTAATAAGTCCTTAACGATTAGGAAGGATTTATAGTAGTAAGTAAACTTTAATCAATCACTGTTGGCAGTTTTCTGCGCACTTTCGCGGGCGTAGAGCGCGGGCCGGTCCTGGATAGTAGTACCTACACTCTCGCGACGACGTCTGAGCAATGGCAATATGCTTTTTCGCTTCATTCGGTAAGCGCGAGAACCGGTAGCCCGACTTTCTGAGTGGATTTTGGCGATAGGCGGCCCAGCTGTAACCCTGATTTTACAATGATCCATCATCGATAATAACACTTACCATCAAATGTGGTGGTTGTTCATTTGCCACCATAAGCAATAAAAAATGTTCATATATGAATCTCTTAAAAAATAAATCACATTTTTTATATATCTATCTTGATAAAGTTCAATGTAACATAGTCTTATATAGATATAGATACTTTTTTAATACAGAGAACTGTAACAAAGACCAACAAAGCCCATTAAAATCTATTCGTTATATCCAGACACTTGGTTTCATCTTCATTTTGATAGATATCGACTATCGACCCTATTAAGCGTCTTTGTGAAGACGGCCCTCGGCTTGTCAATATATAACTATTTCAGATGTTCGTCTTGTTATCTCCCAAAAATAGCGGTGAGATAATAAAAGTACGGACAATTGTTACTCTTGTTTTATATGAGTGGCTAAAACTAGTAATGGATGTATTAGAGATAGTTAGAGATTTGGATTCAGACCGACAGCATCTCACGTCAGACTTAAAAAACAAAAAAAAGATTGAGGGTGTGTCGATGTTTCAGAATATATTTTAATATAAATTATATACTGATAAAATAATAATATTTTCTTTTTTTTTTTTTTTTATAAAAAAATTATTACGAGCGAAAAATGATTGTCACACATGAGACTTTTTTTTTTGGATTCATGTCCCATGTGTGACAATCATTTTTCACTCGTAATCAATTTTTTATAAATAATCAAGCATGTTAAATTCTAAATTTCAGTAATTTGAATATTTTTATATAATATCGATTGACGTATGACTACACAGATGGCGCAGTGGTTAAGATACTGACCTTCGGTGCCAATGTCATGGGTTCGATTCCCACGGAAAATACTTTGTGTGATCCACAAAGTGTTGTTCTGAATGAGAGTGTACTTTGTGTTAATTGCATGTTTGTAAAGTCTCTTGCAATACAAGGATTATTTCTTTAGTGCAGGATGGTGTTTGAGGACCGGGGATTAGTCTGGTCGCCCCGAAGCGAGGCAACCTCGTGAGGACGACGCCCAGACGAAAAAAGCTACCAGGGCGTCGACTCGAGAGGATACCCGCGAGGGTAAACCGACGGGCGGGCCACCGAAGACAAAGACCGGGTTCCAGTGGCCCGCTCACTCGGCGTGGAGAGGTACTTGTAGGGCGGTTCTATGGGGTCGTGCGCCGCTTCTTCTGTCGCCCCGGACGAATTTAGCGGGGCGTGACCACTCCATAGCCCGCCACCAAGAAAAAAAGGGTGGTGTTTAAAAAAAGAAAAATATAATATATATAAACTGGTTATTTAAAAAAAAAAGATCATTGATGGATTAATGAAAAATTAAAAGAAAACAAAAATCGAATCGTTGCTGTCTGCATTAAGGGACTGTTCAATTTCTCTTGTCAAGGATCCTGTCAAGGAACTTTTCATAGAACATGTGTCAAAGGATTGGCTGCGGATATGAAAGCGGGGAAAGACCGAATTTACTGCAATAACTGCGAGGAAGAGGAAGGATCAGATGATGACGAAACAGAAGACGAGATGAAAGATTTGCGAAAAATTCTAAAGGATATTCAGAAGAAGGTTAGTTCGATCCCCATATTAAAAAAGAACTTGGAGACGATCCAGCAAAGTATGAGTGTTTTATCTGATAAATACGATATTCTGTTAGCCGACCATGAGCAAGCTAAAGAAAAAATATCGAAATTAGAAAAAACAGTCGTCAATATTAATAACAAATGTGTCTATTTGGAAAAGTGCAATACCGTATTAGGACAGAAATTAAATGAGTTCGATCAGTCATCACGAAAGTTTAACATTGAAGTAACCGGAATCGAATATTTACCAGGAGAAAACCTAAAGGAGATTACAACAACAATAAGCAACAATATGAATGTAAGTAACAATGAAATTGAAACTGTTTATCGAAGTTACCCACCAAAACAAGGATTTAAACCACCACCTATTATAATTACTTTTAAAACATCTGGGATGGAGATCCGAGCCAACTGGTTGGCGAAGCGTCAAAAACTTAATAATATATGCAGCAATAATGTAACCGGTGGTACAATGAATAGTAAAATATATATAAATGAAGATTTGAACAAAATTACGAAGACTTTACTTTGGAATGCCAAAAAACAGTTACGTAGTGTATATAAATATGTATGGGTAACAAATGGCAAGGTGCTGGTGAAAAAAGATGAAGGTGATAAAGTGATCTGGTTGAGAGAAGAAAGTGAAATACATGAATTACTTAAAAATAAATAAATATTTAAAACTACCTACTACTATATATAATATAAGTGTTATCCAAGTGTTTACTTTAGAAAATAAAATTCACAGATTTATACGATCTAGATAGTATAAACAACAGCGAGGTAAATTACTCGAATATTAATAACATTAGCAATTGGTTAAATACATTTTCAAGTAGAAACACACACAGTATAATACACGTGAATATTCGAAGTCTAAAAAAACATTTCAATGAATTACTTGTGACAATTAATGACTGTATACAAAAGTTGGATATAATAGTTTTAACCGAACCAAATATAGATTATTCATTATTATCATTATTTAAAATAGTTGGTTATGATATAAACACATACACTCGCGCGGATCGAAGGGGTGGGGGCGTCTTGGTGTATACGCGGGAGTCCTTACGTGCGGAAGTGTGCGAATTACTACCATCCACTGGAATGAATTCGGCGGAGTGCGTTTCCATTTTATTAAATTATAAAAACAAACTAATTTATATAATAGCTATTTATAGACCTCCAAAGCAAAATAAGTTAAGTCAATTTTTAACTGAACTATGTGACCTTCTTAAAAAACTTCCACGAACATCAACTGTGTATTTTTGTGGAGACGTAAATATTAATTTACTGAATTTTAGTGATTGTAATGTAAATTTATATGAAAATTTATTATCTGCATATGGATTCACGAAATGTATTAATGATGTAACACGGAAGGAAATTTTAATGGGTAAGGTAGTACAATCTTGTCTGGATCACATTTACATTAGAGCGACTAACGTATCAATAGATTCAGCCGTAATAACACGCAAAATATCTGATCATTATCTAATTGCCGCGGTAATTGAATGGAAGCGCGCATCACCGCAAACGCTGTCTCGCTCTAGCGCGATTGCGCCGGCTACGGCAATTCCCGGAATTACCAAGCGAGTATTAGACAATAAAAAGGTGCGACAAAAATTATTAAAAATTGATTTTGATAACCTGTTGTCAATAGAATGCCCAATTGCTTTATATAACGCTTTTATACAGTTATTTATAAATATTTATAATGAATGTTATACTTATAAAAATATTTCTGATACCAATAGGAATAATAAGGACTGGATTAATAATAATCTAAAATGTATGATACAAGAGAAAGATAGGTTATTTGAAATATGGAGTAATGAACCAAAGAATATGTTAAAACGTCTAAATTATACTAAATATAGAAATAAGTGTCAGAAAGCTATTAATAAAAGTAAAAATGTATATTTAAAAAATAGTATATCAGAATGTAATAAGAATATGAAAAAGGTTTGGGAGAAAATTAACATTATAATGGGGAGTACTAGACAGTCACTCGATGCGTCAATACTTTCAAATTATAAAATGCAGGGTAGTGAGAAAGAGGCCACCGAAGTTAAAATCGAGTACCGGTGGTCCGCTCGCACGGCGAAGAGAGAAGGTTTTACGGTGGGTCTGTGGGGTCACGCGCCGCCTTTCCGTCACCCCGGACCGATTCAGCGGGGCGAGACGCACCCAAAGCCCACAAAAAAAAAAAAAAAAAAAAAAAAACAAAAAAAAAAAAGGGTAGTGAGAAAGATATATGTAATAAATTCGCTGTGAACTTTCGTAAGGAAATAGACGATATAAAACACATTTGTAATGAGAATTTTATCGACAGGAAGTCATACGTTAATTTATCTAACACTAGTATGAGATGGAACCATGTTACCTCGTCAGACATTAAATATATAATTAAAGACATGAATGTAAACAAATCACCTGGCTCGGATTGTATACGTATGTGCGATTTAAAGTTCCTCATAGATAAGGTAAGCTTAGTCCTTTCAAAGTTGATCAATTTATCTATTACAAATCATAAATTCCCTAGTAAGTTAAAAGAGGCTATTATCCGGCCTATACACAAAAAAGGAGATAATAAGAACGTATCTAATTATAGACCTATTGCTATATTGTCAAGCGTAGACAAAATTAATGAAAAGTGTATTGTTAATCAACTAAGAAACTATCTACAAAAGAATAATGTAATAAATGAATGTCAACACGGTTTTCAGAAAGGTAAAAGTACTAATACGTTACTAGCAAAATTTACTAATGATATTAATACTTATTTAGGCGATAAACAGTTTGTGGTTGCAATATTTTTTGATTTTAAAAAAGCGTTCGATACATTACAAACGGATACACTACTTAATGCGATGGCGGAATGCGGGGTGGGACAGCCGCTGAACCAATGGTTCTGCGACTATCTCACGGCGCGGTCCTATAGCGTTAAACTAGGAGACTCATTTAGCGACAGTATACCGGTGCACCGTGGAGTAGCACAGGGATCAGGATGTGGACCTATCTGCTACCTCATGCACGTGAACAGCCTGTGCGATGTCATACGGTACTGCTCGGCATATATGTACGCGGATGACCTGTGCGTGCTGCGCGCTGGCACTGATATAGATAAAGTTTACGAACTCGTTCAGCTAGACATAGATGCTGTAGTGAAGTGGTCGCATGACAATGGCATTATGTTGAATGGAGAAAAAACGCAACTATTACTCATTTATTCACCATATCTACGCATACAAGACTCTTCTTTACATCTATTCACTCATAAATTCTCATGCATCCATGACAGATATTTGACTTGCAATTGTGATCCCATTAAAAAAGTTGATTGTGTATCATACCTCGGTATGAAAATAGATGAACATTTCTCATGGTCACAACATGTAGATTACATAAGCAATAAGTTAAGAATAATTTTAAGTAAATTTTACCACATAAGTTATAAAGTTCCTAAAGATACTCTTAGATGTATATATATGGCATTAGTTGATTCTATCTTTAATTACGCCCTTGACTGTTACGGATTAACAAGTAAAACAAATTTAAATAAATTAGAAATGCTACAAATTAGATTCCTTAAACTTCTTGTGAACAAAAAAGTTAAAAACAATTGTAAAGGTGACTACAAAAAACTATTTTCATTATGTAATATATTACCAATTAGTTTAAAACATAATTTTTTACTATCCGTAAATAATCACGGCAGTCAAGAGCTTAATCTAACATATATACATAACGATTATAATACGCGCTCGATGACTGCAGGCAGATTTAATGTCCCCCGAGTTACCAACTACTACGGTGACAGAACATTAAAAAAGCGTCTACCTTACCTTTTAAATAATATACCAGTAGACATCCGCCATGAAAAAAATAAGGTAATCTTTAAAAATAAACTTAAAAAATATTACATGAACCAATCATGACAATATCATATCGTCAGGATTGATACATGTATCTTGCTGGGTATGTGTGTGTGTGTGTGTGAGTGTGTGTGATGGAGTGTGTGTGCGTGTGTATGTATGTACGTTAAAATTAATTAAAATTTGTTTAGTTGTTACGTAGATCTTATTATAATTATATATATAGAGAGTCTTCGATCCCACAGTCAAACCGATAACACGGTTTTGTGGGGCTATGTACCATTAATATGTAAAAATTGATTTATAATAAATAAATAAAAAAAAAAAAATTCCCATCTGAGCTGTCTTTTAAGCATGAGTTACGGCTAAATTTGCCTTATTTATGTAATAAACCTGAAAATGTGTGGTGAATGGTATTCTTTCTCCATCACCGCACGGATATGGCAGTATATAAATAATATAATTACTACATTTCTACGTATTTACGAAGTGTGTTCGTGATGTCAAAAAGATAATTAATTAGAGCGATGATTTGAAATAAAAGTTATCTCTGTTATTTGATGGCCTCTGTTATGTGTTTTTTTCTACCTACTTAGTTAATTAATTAATTAATCTATACACATACACATATAAATATAATTGAAATGTCTATTTGTAATTCCAAAATAACATCTTTTCACTAAATGTATATGAAAGTAAATACGGTATTCATATAAAAAAACGATTTTATAATACTTTAATTTTCCTATCTGTCTGTATGTTTCGGCTAATCTCTGATACGGCTGGACCGATTTTAACGAGACGTATACTGACAGATAGCTGATGTTATAAGGAGTAACTTAGCCTACTTTTATTTTAGAAACAAAAATATAGTTTCACAAAAACATAATCAAAACCATTGAGAGACGCTGAGTGACAACGAATACGTGACTGAAGCCTGAGGAAGAACATAGGTTACCTTTTTATGAACAAACTACGTGGAAGACGTAGCAAGCGAAAGCTAGTTAATAATATATCATTTAGAACAAAGCATTTCTTTATATATTTCCTCAATTCCAGTCAATTATGAACATATTTAATTACAAACATTATTTAGTACAAAGCACGTGTGTATTTTCCCTAATTCTAAACAAATTCCTTTTGGTAACTTCTTATATTAATTAATGTTGTAATTAAAATTCTAATGATGTTAATAATAAAAAGATTGTTAACAACGTTACTACAGGTCTTGTACCTGTCTTAATTTTAAAAGAAAAAAAACATATACTTAAACGGAAAAAATCGACTCTCGTCAGAACATGTATCGCTAAAGTAAGTAAAAAAACAAATTCCGTAATTATCAATTTAAGATGCCAGCTTTCTAATATTTCTTTGTTTTAAAGCTGTGACTGTGACTTTAACTGAAACTATTGGGTATCCAAAAGAAAAATGTATCCGAAATCGTAATCGACTAATTTCTGATTCGTTCAAGGTTTGTTTGAGACATTTTACGATAGATTTTATTTCAAGCGACCACGCTGATAACCGAAACGATAATCACCACGCTTAGTCTTTTCAAACTCCCCAAAAATCTTATATACTATTCTAAAAGTCCTATATCCTAAAACTATACAAAACTTTCGAATAACCGAAAATAATTTCACATTCGTATCCGAAACAAATATAATATTATTTTAACATTTATATTCGTATCCAAATCCTAAATCTGCTGTACGGTAGCGGATATGAATATTACCAAACCTTAGTTTGGTCGTGGATGTCGTAAAAGATAACTAAGAGCTTTATATCGACTTGGGCGAACTCCACCTATTATTGTTTGATCAATAATTACATTCTCAAGCAGTATTGACATCAGGCAGGCGGCAGGTCATGCAACTATTGCTAAACTTTTACAATATTTACGATGGAAGATAAGTTCATATTCCGTCGACCCCAAGTAATTGAGATGAAAGCAAGATGATCATCAGCATCATCAAAACTGATACGTCCCATAGCTGGACTCAAGACCTTTCCCTGGGTGGGAAATTGATCTACCCACCACGCTGGTCAAATGGATTGGTATAGAATTTCATTTTGAGATTTCTTTCTCTTGCAGGGATTTTATCCTTGTCGTATTTATGTTCACCTGAGTCATATTTTACTTTCACCCACGGAAAACGAAAGGTTGGTGACGTTGTTTTCCCATAAATCATAAATTTAAAGAAATAAGAATTTCAAAATGGTAAATACAAAAATAAATAATTAGTTGAAATCTGTAAAAAATACTTTTATTTGATATGTATTTTTATTTAATTGGTTACAATTTAATGAATAAATTTGAATACATAATTTTGAATAACCTTAACGTTTTCTTATAGTACCTAGCCGTATCCTTTCAGTATTCAATTCAAGATCTAAAAAGAGCTTTTCAGATATTCTATATTAATTAAAGGTATTGATTTTTGTCAACACAAAGAAGTAAAACAGCCAGTCTCTAATGATTTATTAAAATAGGTATATGAAACGTATCATTTGAAATAATATTTTTTTGTATGTAAATATGTCAAGTTTTTTTCAAATTATTAACAATTTTTTGAAAATATTTTTTGTTCTTTGATCTTATATGTATACTATGAAATTAATATTGAATTCAAAGATTTCCCAATTAAAAAGTTCCGTAGGTCAAATTCCTATGTTATCGGAATTTGTTATAATTAATTGCTGGGGCCCTTATTCATTTCTTGCACACACATTCCACTGAAAATATATTACTTTTGATTTTAAAAGTAATGAAATATGTATTTTATTTAATGTAAAATATATAAATCGTTATAATTAATAACGTTTTCGTTTTTAATAATGTTCCTTTTCTTTAAATCTTGAAACATTTTTTATTTACTATTTTAAAGTTGAAGAGTACGTTTACATACGTATCATCACACCATATCCCTTGCAGGGTAGGCAGAGAGAACAGAGTGCCAGAGAACTCTATCCTTGCATACTTCACTCGCTTCCTCAACATTCATAATTCTCTTCATACACGCTCGCCGGTTTCGGAGACTCTTGACTCCACCTTCCTTCAGTACGTGACCAATCTGGTCTAGAAATAATAATAATCTAACACAATAATGCTGCGATAAATTGAAGCAGAAGAGCGTCTATAAATTAATATCGACTTTTGACTGCACAGATGGCGTAGTGGTTAAGAAACCGACCTTCCGTGCCAGCGCCGAAGGTTCGATTCCTGCGCAGGACAACACTTTGTGCGATCCACAAAGTGTTGTTCTGAGTTTGGGTGTAATTTGTCTGCGTTAATTGCATGTTTGTAAAGTCCCCCCGCAATACAAGGATTATTTCCTTAGCGGGGTGGTGTCCAATAAAAAAAAATAATGGTGAATAATATTTGCAACAATTTTCAAGCAATTTGTGAAATTTCTGTTGGCATAGCAACTGCTAAATAACAAAAAAATGTTATTAATTTAATATGAATGCTAAAAATTGTGATACTATTACTAGTGTTATAGTATGAGATGGGTCTCAAACAAATTATAGCTTTTTTTTTGACTATACACTCTGCGGTAACTTGTTTTGCGAAGGACGATTCAAACATGCAATTATCGAACACAAATTACATCTAGGCTCAAAATAATCATTATACTATCAAGTATTATGTATTACATATCCACGCAAGCGAAGCTCTAAGTACAACTAATTATTTAAATAAGTATTCTATGGACATCCGTTTGGACATATATATATCCAATACTATTAGAATAAGGACATTATGTAGTAACTTCTTAACGATAGGTATCATAAAAATTATAGCATTACAGCATTAGGTAAACTCTAAGTGAAATTCTATGCCAAGCATAGTAGCCCAACATAGTACAGAGGACCTTACTAGTAGTACTTTTAGTAGTCGCAGCGCTACACTGTTTTCTGCCTACAGCCGCGGGCCAGTCCGTTCGGGGATATTTACCACACTCTCGCAGAAAATTGACATCTGAGCAATGGCAATGTTCTTTTACACTTCGTTCGATACGAAAGAGAACCGGCACGCAATTTACAAGGTTGGTTTTGGTTGAAAGGCTGCGGCCTGCCTCTGGTATTATAAAGTTTGAAGAGCGGCCGTAACACTTACTATTTCCTCACCATAAGGATTTAAAAATAAATTACTATTGTGAAGCAGTGAAACGATAAAACAATGTTGAGAAAAACTAAGTCTTTGATTTTGAAGATCAATTAGATTAGACAAAGTTGACAAGTTATATTGATATAATCTATTACATAATCGCCTTCAAAGCGCTTTTACTTGAATGATCTTTAATAAAGGATTAAAAGGGATAAGGGAAATTGATTTTGAATACATAAAGAATTAAAGCTATTTTTTTAATAACACAAATTGGACACAATGTAGAAAATTAATCATTTCTCGTTTTTATTTGAAATCATTTACTAGCTACACTACACAGTTTCAGGAGTGGAAGGGGATGCATGGATTAAGTGTTCTCTCTGCGCAACATTGTGGAGAAGCATCTGGCTCTAGGTCAGAGGGTTTTCTGCAGTTTTGTGGATCTGGAGAGAGCATTTGACACGGTTGTACGAAAGGAACTTTGGAACATTTTACCGGAGTATGGTATTAACGGTAAACTGCTACAGGCTGTGCAGTCCAGTTACATGGGCTGTAGAGCCTGTGTGCGGCTGGATAATGGAATGTCGCTTTGGTTTGACGTCAATATCGGCGTTAAGCAGGGGTGCGTTCTATCAGCCAGGCTATTTATCATATATCTGGATAAATGTCTCCAAAGGTTGAACGATATGAATGTGGGAGTCCAGATGGGCGACTCAGTGGTCACTGCTCGGCTCTATGCAGATGATGCAGTCCTACTGGTACAGTCAGTGACTGACCTGCAGACCCTAGTCGACACAATGACAGAAGATTGTAAGAAAAGGGGTCTACGCGTGAATGTGAGCAAAACCAGAATAATGGTCTTTGAAAGAGATGAAGCCAGAACAGATGTAAGAGTAAAAATAAGTAATGATGTACTAGAGCAAGTGGATGAATTTGTATATCTTGGATGTGGATTTAGCCGAGATGGAAGGTACACCACTGATATAGAGTGAAGAGTGAATGCGGGAAATAGAGTGAACGGAGCGTTGGGGCAACTTCTCGGCAGCCACCACCTCAGCCAGAAGGCACGTGTAGCAATACATAACGCTGTGCTTGTCCCTTACTATATGGAAGCGAGAGTTGGGTATGCAGAATAGAGCATGAAAGCAAAATTAATGCGGTCGAAATGCGATCTTTACGGCAAATCTGTGGAGTTAGGCTGACCGACCACATTCGCAACGACGACGTAAGAGAGCGAGTAAGTATGAAAGAGAGTATTGGTGTTAAGATGCGAAAGGGAATGCTCCGATGATTCGGACATGTGGAAAGAATGCTGAACGAATGTCTGGTTAAGAAGATATACAATGCGAAAGTGGAAGGATGTAGGTACCGGGGGAGACCGAGACTCACCTACCTAGACCAGATTGGTCACGTGCTGAAAGAAGTTGGAGTCGAGAGTCTCCAAAACCGGCGAGCGTGTATGAAGAGAATTATGAATGTTGAAGAAGCGAGTGAAGTATGCAAGGATAGAGTTCTTCTGGCACTCTGTTCTCTCTGCCTAGCCTGCAAGGGATATGGCGTGACCATATGTATGTATGTACTTACGTGCCCATGGGACTCGTAAAATCCGGTGTGGGGTGTGATGAATCTCCATCCTTCCCTGTATTTTAAATTAAAAGAGAACATTAATAATAATAGAATTTAGTAGATATTATTTTCTTTTAAACTGATATATCGTTCAATTTAAAACTCAAAATCCTAAGATTTTTTATACCGCTATTTCTAATGGCAACTATGTCGATTTTCTCGCAATAAAACTAATACTCATTCGGAATGTATTGAAACAATTCCTCTGAAAATCTCAAGAATTTCGTATTATTGTACTTCTGTCTTTGGTAATAGAATTTCGTGGGCATGTTATTTTGTATTGTTCGCTATCTGAAACAAAATTTAACGATACATATTTGCGCCCACTTTGATTTTATATTAAAAAAATAAATGATTCATTCATTTTTCAATCATTTATGATCTTAGCAATGTTCACTGTTATATTTAGATCTCCGTACTTTTCATTATTGCTATGCATACGTTTGAAATAAAACTATTTTTATCGCGTTTGTATTTAATTTTTAATTTTCTAACGTTTCGAATACTTTACAGCGTTCATTGTCCCAGGTGGTTCCCGAATCCGTAAATACAGTTTTATTATAAATGTGTAATACTTGCGTAATCATCAGAAACCATTGTAGAAGTGCCACTCTTGGGCAGAGGCTTGCTGTATAATAAAGGCAATGGCTTACAATCCCACATCAGCGAAATGGTTTTCCTATAGTACTTTATGTAATCTCCATCTCTTCCAGTAAATTTATCTGTTTTCACTCCTTAATCACCCTTTACACGGTACATTCATTTCATTCTCTACAAGATCATTAAGAAGGAAAAAAGGCTATTTGATAATCTAAAATATTAAATCATCATATATTATAGAATAATATAATTCATACTTTTTAGTATTAAAAAAGAAAACTTCACTAATTTATACTGAGGTTTTTGTCTGCGATGGTCTGTAATAGTGACCATTTATCTTCATTCTTGAAAAAAGACGCTGCGGCAGCATTTGACAGCTTCAACGAAATAACGTTTCTTGTCGTCTTTTATAGAAACTAGATGGTCGCCGAATTTCATTAACGATGAAGCTTTTTGCAAGAAAGTTTATTTTCTCAAACATGCTTAGAAATTTGAGCATTATTTTGACAACCTTCTTCGAGATAAATCGAAATTGCTGTATTGACCAAATACATGCGAGCAGCGGCCGGCAAAAATGTATGAAAATCCATATCTGTCATGTTTTAGCGGCCAAATAAATATACATGTAAATTCATATCTATCGTGTATTTTAAAAATGGAATGATCTGTTACTTCAAAACATGGCAACCACAGCTAGGCAACTTATCAGAGTTTTATTTAAATTTCAAACTGGCTGGAAAAAGAAACCTGTATGTTGATAAAAAAAAACAAATTATCCCTTTAGCACGTGAAAAATGTTGTTCGTTGTTCGTCATGTATACAGTTTTACTTAGTATTACTTACAATTAGTTTCAATTTCCGCGCGTTATTTGAGAAAGTACTATACAAGCCTTAGCCACAACTAAAAATTGATGGACTTACGTATATGTGCGTCGGCTACGCCTCGGCCCACATTTACACGTTCGTCCATCAGTGCCTCTTTTGCTGGCCGCTGCAGAAGATTTCCCATTAAAAAATACAGAAACTTTGATCTTTTTCCTTAAAAGTCCTATAGCTCAGTGGCATTTTATAGCATCGCGAAAAATTTTAATTGCGGCTAAGCTGTAACTCGAACCAGCAAGGTAGTACAAGAATCTAAACTTAATTTTTCCATGAAATTGGCATTGAAATCTTCAATCCGTATGCCTAGTGATGCATAATTAATATGGTGGTATAATTAATGGTACGCATAAATGGTCATGTCAATGTATTGACATTGGTTACTGACACTAGTTATTAAGTTTTTATTGTTACTAACAAAATATGGAGCTCTGTACTCTGAAATAAATAAATAATAATAAAAAAATAATAAAAAAAAATCCACCATAATGACTGTTTTCTGACCTAATAAAAAACCAATTTCTTATGAATGCACGGATGATAATTCGCTAAAGTTAGTTCTTACATCTGTCATTGTCACCAGTCGTGCTCAACTCTGCGATAAACTTAAAGCATTATCAAAGAAGTCACGTAAGAACTCGAAGTTCTTCGTATGCTCCAGAATTTAGTTTATGTTGAAAACGATTGAATGCAAACTTTCACAGCAAATTTCTGTAATATCAATACGTTCGCCTAGAGCGACATATAGAATAGTGCAGAAATATGAAGATACGTAGATATAATAAGAATTCCCCTGTTTTGCTTTCTTTTTTATTTATAAATAAAAGTTACGTGTAAAATATTATGACGCACGGCTGTTCACATTCTTAAAGATAAAATGATATAAAAAAAAAAATCATAAAACAATCTATATTTGTTAAAAAAAATTATTAGTATATATCTTATTTTTCCGTGTGGTAACGGAGTAAGAATACAATTCACCACCGCCTACCTATCCGTGGGTGATCATAAAAGACTAATACGGGATAAAATATGTATATAGCATCTATGTAAGAGAAAGAAAACTCGAAATAAAATCCTATACCAAAACGTCTGACCAGCGTGGTGTAGTAGGTCAATGTCCTACCTAGTATAGAGGAGGCACGAGTCCAGCAGTGGGTTATACCATATATTAGCTGAGATTATGATGATATTTCTTATTGTCAGCTCATATATATCTCACTATTGAGCTGCTCCATCATTTTCCTACTCTTATCCCAATTACTTGGGGTCAATACATACTCTTATTTCATAGTACATATTGTAAAAGTTATTGGCAATAGTTTTATGATCGGCATCCTGCCAGACGTCAACCCTCCTTGGGAATCTAATTATTGACCAAAAGGCATCAGATGAAGTTGACCCAGGTCGATAAGCTCTTAGTCGTCTTTTACGACATCCACCAGCAAAGTAAGGGTTGGTAATATTCGTAGCCGCTACCACACAGCAACTATTGAGCTGCTCCATATAAAATAAATAACTTTAGTACATCACAGTGACTAAATTGTTTGTGCATATTTTATTTCTAGTTTTAACTTTTCTTACAGCAATGTAATAACTGATTTTTTGATATATAACTGATTTTAATATTCCCATAGACAATAAAGAAAAACCTCTCTTATTTAAATTATCACACCAAACTTGGTTAAGTCATCCGGCAGTAAAGCTAAATACAATAAATAAAGCCTAACTATAATTAAAATTTACCAAACATTTAATAAACCACAAATCTTGTTTCAGTAAGGACCTCAGGTCAATGGTGAACAATTTGTCAAGTGCCTTATCTCCAATGTCACAGCTAACTATAGCCGTTGGTAATTTATTTGAAACTGGACATTTCCGTATTAGTTGCATAATAAATCTGAGAATTGCATTGGTCATTTATAAATATAAATCAGATAATAATTAATATTATATTCTTTATATATTTTGTGGTAGGACCACGCTATAGACAGTTCTGTGTACAGCCGCGGCCTTGTCTGTCCGGGGTAGTACCACACTCTCGCAGAAGATCAACGTCTGAGTAATGACAATGTGCTATTACGCTTCGTTCATTGTGCGAGAGAGCCGGATGCCTAACTGAGGTGGGTTTGGGGTTTGTATTGGTAGACAATACCCTAGCTATACCCTTGGTATCGCAAAGGTCCATAGGCGGCAGTGACACTGGCCATCAGGTGCGCTGTCTGCTCGTTTGCCACTATAAGGAATAAAAAAAATATAGATAATTATTATATCATCTCACATCAGCCCATATAAGTCCGACAGTTGGGTCCGAGCCTCCTCCATTATGAGACGTTTCGTCACTTATTTTAAATTTTAGTCAGTGCAGGATAATGTGTAAAAAATTGACATATGTAACATCTACGTGACAGAAGAAAACTTGTAATGAAACTCTATGCAAACTCGTCCGACCAGCGTGGTTAACTTCCTTAGTAGGTTAACTTCTCTTCTATCGTGGAGAAGATTCAGGCCCAGCAGTGGGTCGTATATGATCTGACGTGATGATAATGAATTCCACAACTCACCACTTTACTATTTTAACTACTAGAGCAACCATCATACATTTAGAATCACTCCATCTATATTTATATTACATAATTGAAGTAATTATATAATTGAATTGATTGTTATATAATTGAAGTTTTTTTGAAATTAATTTCAATTTGTTAATCTCCCGAAATAAAAACATTTAAAGAATCTTTTTTTATTATAATTTTATCATGATAGGTATAAAGTAAAGCTGCAATATATAGGAGTTGAATAATGATCATAAATATTATAAAATGATGATGAGAACAAAATTATTACAAAGCGATCTTTGAATTACCTCACAACGCATGGAATATAAGAGACATGTTAAATATAAAAACTGTTATCCCAGCAACCATCGTCACAATTGTTTATGAAACTATTTATAGTGGAAATAAATTAGTGGTAGGACCATGCTGTTGACAGTTTTCTGTCTACAGCCGCGTGACGCTCCGTCCGGGGTAGTACGACACTCTCACAGAAGATCGACGTCTGCGAGAGAGTCGAAAGCCTAACTAGGTGGGTTTGGGGTTTGTTTTGGGAGGCAGCGGCCCAGCTATATCCTTGGTATTGCAAAGGTCCATAGGCAGCAGTAACACTCACCATCAGGTGTGATGCTTGCTCGTTTACCACCATATGCATTAAAAATAAAAAAATAAAAAATATTGTGTACAGTATTATAACTTTTTAAACTTAATAAAGTCTTTATAAAAATAAAATCATTCAACTCTGTACTAGTTTTATTATTAAGATACCTTTATTATTTCCTTACACTCGTTTAATAATATCTAACCATAATTCCTGATATCCGGCATGTGAGCCTCATTCACGTGTGAAAGGTATGCCGAATACATTCCTTTCATCAAAACATTTATGAGTTAGAATGTCTATATAGCGAGTGCCGACGGAAATGGCGACCTAAATTTTCTTGGTCATGATTATCAGCGACACAAAATACGAATTAATCAAATTTTACAAGAACTCGTTTCAAATCTTTTTCTTTGATAATAATTTGTAGAGTCTCTTTATTTGTTATGTATCCTAATTACATATTTGTAAAATCTCTCGCGACAAAAAATATATTCTTATTTGTAGAGTTATCTTTAAGAAAAAGAAACATAGAACCAGCGCAATAAGCAGTGGTATTGTACTAAAATACTTATAAAACTAACTACGATCGCCTGATGTGGCGATTATGGCACCATATCCACTTGTAAAAAATTGAGACCAAGACTCACCTACCTAGACCAGATTAGTCACATACTGAAGGAAGGTGGAGTCAAGAGTCTCCGAAACCGGCGAGCGTGTATGAAGAGAATTATGAATGTTGAGGAAGCGAGTGAAGTATGCAAGGATAGAGTTCTCTGGCACTCTGTTCTCTCTGCCTACCCTGCAAGGAATATGGCGTGATGATATGTATGTGTGTATGTATGTATCCACTTGTAAAAGTGGCTTCAATAGGCCGATATACGGATCAATTGTCAATTACAAATTACTATACGTCTAATAGGTCTATTGGTACGCTACGTCATCATCATCATCTTGCTCTTATCCCAATTACTTGGGGTCGACGCATTATGTCGTCTTCTTCCATACAATCCTATCAGACGTTATCTCTGCAGTCACTCCCAGACTATCCATGTCATGCCTCACGCAGTCACTTCTTTTCTTTGGTATTCCTTTACCCCTAAAGCCTTGAACATTCATACCTAAAACTTTTCTCACAACATTACTTTCATCACATGTCCATACTAAGCCAGCCGTTCACTCTTTAACTTTTCCGTCACTGGCGCAACTTTCAAACTTTCTTTAATGTGTTAATTTCTTACTTTATCCATTCAATCATATTAGTACGCTACGTTATCATCATTCTCCTACTCTTATTCTATATTCATTCCCAATTACTTGGAGTCGACACAATATGTACTCTTCTTTCATAATACACATTGTAAAAGTTATTGGCAATAGTTTTATGAGCGGTCGCCTGCCAGACGTCAACCCTCCTTGGGAATGTAATTGTTGACCAAACAGCATCAGATGGAATTGGCCCAGGTCGTTATAAGGCTCTTAGTCGTCTTTTACGACATCCATGAGCAAAGCAACAGTTGGTAGTATTCGTAGCCGCTACCACACAGCTTTCCTTTCTTAGTACGCTACGTATTTCTATAAAATCTTATCTTTTTTGAAAGTTATCTAAGTGAAATTCAATTAAGAGTCATATTACAAAAGCCTTTGAGAATATGAGGACATTTAAGATGAAAGTATTAAAATACACATCGAAATATATTATATATCGTAAAAGAAAAGGCGACGGTAAAGTGACATTTTTTGTCAATAATGAAGCATGACATACGAGAACAGGCTTTTAACTCGTAAAGATGTACCGTGAAAGTAAAAGGCGTCACATGCAATCGTTAGGATGTAGATTTATTTTGACACTATATTCTCTAATAGCTAAGTGAAAGAACAAAAGGTGAGAGAAAAAAATGTCTCATCTTTTATCCCCATAGAAAAAAAGAAAGAACATATATATTATGTTTTTAAACCACACACTTTAATTTAGTATGCAATGAAATAATCATCATCACAGCCCATATATATCCCACTGTTGGGCTCAGGCGTCCACTGTAGTGGGAGGGAAGTTAACCTAATATACCACGCTGGTCAGACGTGTTGGTATAGGGTTTCGAGTTTTCCTTCTCTTGCATAGATGTTATATACGTTTTATATCCCTTAGTCGTCTCGTACAATTACGCACGGGTATAAGGCGGTGAATTGTATTCTGACTCCGTCACATACATGCATACATACCATTACGCCATGTCCCTTGCAGGGTAAACAGAGAGAACAGAGTGCAAGAGAACTCTATCCTTGCATACTTCACTCGCTTCCTCAACATTCATAATTCTCTTCATACACCATCGCTCACTCCGTCACCACACGGATAAATGAAATAATAAAGATTAGCAAATAAGGCGTAAATCGAATTTCCACAAGGATAGTACAGATAGTAAACCAAATGCCTTTCGATAAATATTACGAAATCTTCGGTAAATGTGCAATATAAGGTTTTACTGCAATTACAGAAAGTAATTCGTTTTATAATCTTATCTCGTATATGATAGATCATTCTAGAGGCGACGCCACGGTAATTGGAGGTCATCTGCCCCTTGAGTCTAACTCAAATATAAATCTACACTTTTATCTGCAATCATCTCCATGACCCTGCTTATACGTAATGAAATTTTCCCATAAACTAAAAATAGTATTTAGTTTATTACTGATATCCGGCCACAGTTATGTGGCCGAAATTGAATCTTTTACAATCTCCTACAGATATAGGCGCGTGACTATATAGAAAGAATTCTCCCCATATGTCCATCAAATAAGCAGGCAAATTCAATTGGTACTGCCAGGGCAAACTTACCCCTTTTAGTAAATACTAGCGGTATTCCTACAACTTTATTACGTCATGTACGTCCTTTTTTTGTTATTGTTGTGGAAACGCATTAACGTGCTACCCCCCGTCGGTGACAGACGAGTGGGAGTGACAGACTCACCGGCCAACTGATGCCCGACCGGAATATCCACTAAAACCACAGCGGCCCATTCCGCGTTTTTACGGGGCGCCCGAGAGATCGTCTACTGACATTCGATCCCGGCACCCCCACGCTTAAGTCTTCTGGCCACATCCTATCGTCCCTCAAGGCGGTGGGAGGAAATGCACAGTATGTTTGTAATGTCATATACGTCCTAAACATAAGAATGATGTATTATGTTGGGTGTATACAATTTTAATAGGTATTATCCATTAAATATTACTATAAATTAAAAAAAAAACACTGTAGAAAACACATTTAATTCGTTATTTGTACTTAAAGTACTTAAAATATTTACAAACAAAAACAATTTATGCATTAATTGCAACTATAAATATAGCGATTTTTTAAAATTATAATTGTCAAACCATTTTTTTTTATATAAGGTGCTCAATGTATCTACAGAACAATCACTTAAACCCTGTGTCATACTATTAATATTGGCAATTTTTTAATAACAATAATTCATATATTTACTTATAATTTGTTTTATTATTTTGAATTACTCGTATACAAATCGTTATCAACATAAGGTTATAATTGCCACAACTAAATAAACGGTTGCTTCTGGCAAATAAGTAAGTAATCAGCTCATACTATGTACATGAAATAAATTTATTTCTATATTCTTTTGAAGATATACTTATGGCATACATATTTCTTATAGTAAGCTAAATATTTATTTACTTATATATACGAATCATATTGATTGTATTATATTTATGTAGTTTTTAATACACAAAATTAGTTCCAAAAATCGGCTAACGTATTTTTGCTGGTGGATTAAAATGTCTATTCAAAGTATTTAACAATAAAACCATTATTATTTTATTTACATTTTAAAAACATGATTTAATGGCAAATCAATTCAAAAAGTAAACAAAATAAAACATTGTTTGTTTTGGTAAGCATCTTCTCTTAGAAATAAATAATAAATGAAAAACAATTCATTATTGTCGTTAATATTTTAACTCTTTTGACATTGAAGGTACAAATCAAATACTGTTGGAAACTATTTGTATTCAAGTCGAGAAATACTCAGACATAGCGGCTTAACACTGAAATAAAATTACTTAACAATTGTTCAAATAAGTCTCAATAATTATTAATGTGACTCGTAAATATATTTTTTTATACAGAAAATTATAATTATCAAATTTCTTGATTCAGTGAAAAGTAATATCAAGTTTTATTAACTGCTTATAAAAACATATTATATTTTTTTCTTTATACAAAATACTAATTACAAAAGTAACTTTATTAATTGAATTTGTTCATAGCCATTCTAAATAAAATCATTAATATAAAATTCTTTGTCCTATTATGAATATTACTAATATTGTTCATAAATACTTTCTGTACCACGCTTAAATAGGGTTGTCAAAAATAAATACATTTTTTGCTTGATTTATAAGCAAAGTTTTGTTTGTATCTTGCTATTATTACAACATGTATTCTTGTAAGAACTTCTCTAATGCGTGGTAAAGATGAGGCCTTACGCCAACTAAACCATGGTCTTCATCTGTGTAACTCTGTAAAAACAAAAATAAAATATATTGAATGTAACGCTCTGATTTCGGATGCATCAGCTTATATATATCTTACTATTGTGCTCGCGCCTCTTCCATAATAAGAAAAAAATTGACGTACTATACAGAGTGGAAGGGGACCGCTCCCGAAAACAAAGACAGGTAACCCTACTAGTCCTACTTGTAATGATAGGCTAGAAAAAAATCGATTCGAATGAAAAAAAAAATTTTTCACCACGCAAGGTCGTTGAACTCTTTAACATATGATCGTGAGTTTTGAATAGATTGCGTCTTTTCTGATCTGAGTAAAGTTACGTATTTTTTATGGAATTATCGTTACATAGCACTGCCCTAATGATGGAATGTGAAAAAAAGTTCAAATTCGTTGTGAAAAAAATTTTTTTTTCATCCGTATCGATTTTTTTCTAGCCTATCATTACAAGTAGGACTAGTATGGTCACCTGTCTGTGTTTTCGGGAACGGTCCACTTCCACCCTGTATATACCATGCTGGTCAGACGTATTTGTTAAGGATTTTTTTTCGATTTTTCCTTCTCTTGCATAGATGTTATATGCGTTTTATATCTCTTAGTCGTCTCTTACGATCACCCACAGGTAAAATAGGGGTTGATGAATTGTATTCTTAGTCGTAAATGTTATATTTTAAATCCGTTAAATATTATATTTTAAATGACGCATCAATTTTCATTGTATTGTAGCATAGATAAACATTAAAATAGTGAGGCGAGGTTTTGTAGATAGATTTTATTTATTACTCTCATAAAAGGCTTGCGATTCGGTTGAATATAAAATAGCAACGAGATACAGTCCGAGATACTGTCGTATAATTTGATAACTGCTAATTTATAACGACCTGGGCCAGCACCACCTGATGCCGTTTGGTCAACAATTACATTCCGAAGGAGGGTTAATGTCAGGTAGACGGCCGGACATAAAACTATTGTCAATAACTTTTGTAATATGTACTCGTGCTAATTGCATCGCTCTCAAGTAATTGGAACAAGAGCAGGAGAATCACGAATAAGAGAACAGCCAATAAGATGATTAACTATTCTCTGATTATTACCTGATTATTCTCTGATAATTGCTGTAGAGTTCACTAAATAGATAATACTCCAATATCCCTCAGAAGATAGATTTTAAAGATATTTTTAAGATTTACTGTCACTGCTTATTTTACATGTACACACACATTAAGTAATAAAATAGATTTAATAAATAAGGTAAGATAACATAAATTATTATTAAAAACATTTCATCATCTCAGCTAATATATGTCCCACTGTTGGGCTCGAGCCTCCTCCATAATGGGTGTGAAATTGACCTACTGTACTACGCTGGTCAGACGTGTTGGTATAGGGTTTTGTTTCGAGTTTTCCTTCTCTCACATTGATATTATTTGTGCTTTTATCCCTTAATCGTCTATTACGATCACCCACGGGTAAGATAGGGGGTGGTGAAGTGGTGAATTATATTCCTACTCCGTCATCACATGGATAATGAAAAACATTTAAATCAAATACATGCATCTCGCGTATAATAAACGTAAAAGAACAAAGAGATGTTTTATATTATGTATACATAGACAAAGTTTCTTAATATAAGAAAACCCTTATTCCTGTTAATACCGTATATCAAACGACCCTTATGTTGGACCAATTGTCCCAAGGGCTCGATCCGCTGAGCCAACGCTCTAACTGACCATTATTTATATAAACGACCGTGTATTTCTTCAGACATACTCCATGTCAAGTGTCTGAAGTTTTGGGAATTGCCCTTCAACTACCTACTTTCTTATAGAGTGATAGAAATAGTGCGCTAATTTAAACTATCATATAAGCAGAAATCAAAAGACATTATAAGTATATTTGGTTATAAGCAATGAGAGACGAAGTATTCCAAAAGTTACCCAATAAGATAACGAAATCTACGTGACTGCACAGATGGTGTACTGGCTAAGATACCGACCTTTCGCGCCAGTTGCATGGGTTCGATTCACATTTCACTACGCAGGACAGTACTTCGTGCGGTCCACAAAGTGTTGCTCTGAGTCTAGGTGTAATTTATCTGCGTTAATTGTATGTTTGTAAAATCCCCGCAATAAAAGGATTCTTTCCTTAGAGACACCACCCTGCAGACACCATGGTGGTGTCTCTAAAAAAAAGGGTCTTGACAGACAGACAGACGGACAGACGGACGGACGGACAACAAAGTGATCCTATAAGGGTTCCGTTTTTTCCTTTTGAGGTACGGAACCCTAAAAAAGAAAAAAACAATTATATGCACTACGAAATTATGGCCATATTCAATAATATTTATTAATAGAGATATTTATAGTGTCATGATATTTTCCTTTGGTATCTATTAGTTTTTCGTTCTGTGTCATCGAAGACGCTGTATAATACTCACTCTTTTGGCGAGTTTCTTAATAAAGAAAGGTATCCAATTAAACATTTTTGTGGACTATTATTGACTAAAAGGGATTCGGTTTTAGCGATACTAGTTCCTTTTACCTACAATTTTAGTTAAGATGATTTATTTTCGAGTTTCATAGATTTTCTTCAATCCCCATGGCCTTTTTACAATATATATGAGACTAGCTTCTGCCCGCGGCTTCGCCCGCGTAATAGGTTACTTTCCTAAAGTTTTTTATTTCTCATTTTTACTTTACCCCTTAAAAAAAATTCTAAAAAAGTTACCCTTTTTTTAGAAAATTTTAATGTCATATTTATTTATATCTAATCAATAGCCTAAAAATAAATTTCAAGCATCTGGCTTTAAAAATGACGATACTTCCTCACAACTTTCATCCCCCTTTACAACCGTTTTTTTGCATTAAAAAGTAGCCTATGTCCTTTATCAAGCTCTAGACTATATGCGTACAAAATTTTATTTAGATCGGTTCAGTTGTTATGGCGTGAAAGAGCGACAGACAGAGTTACTTTCGCATTTATAATATTAGTAAGGATTAAAAAAACTGTTAAAAGTTACCATCTGTGTAAAATACACATCACTTCGCTGCAATAACCGAGATAACAACATCGCGTGTTGGTAGTGTACATTATCGTCTGCTGTACCATGAATGAGGAAATAGCTTTTGTTACGGAAAGACTCAGCCTGTAAAAAAAAAAAGAAAAATATTAAAAAGCCAGCTTCGGTAATATGTTCTAATCATAAATTTTGCAATATTTATACTATAACTATAATACTCAAACTATAAAGAAATCACTTTTGGAATGATTATGTTTTCAGTTATTTCTGTCCATCATCATTCTCCTACTCTTATCCCAAACACTTGGAGTCGATACAATATGTACTCTTCTTTCATAGTACATATTGTAAAAGTTATTAGCAATAGTTATATGACCGGACGTCAACCTTCCTTGGGAATGTAATTGTTGACCAAACGGTAGATGGAGTTGGCCCAGCATTATATGGCGTCTTTTCTCGTCTTTAACGACATCCACGAGCAAAGTAAGGGTTGGTAGTATTCGTAGCCACTACCACACAGCTTCAGTTACTTCAGTCCAATATGTATAAATAAACAGCAGTATTTAGTGAATATACTTGAAAAGTTAATATCTGAAGCCAAGTTTCATAAGAATTCCTTTAACGATAAGTATAAAGTATTCAGATTAAAAGAGTTATTTATTAAAGATTCTAGTTCCATAAGGTTCTTAAATATTTCAATGTTGATACATAATTGCATAACTATAAAAAGTATCATCGCTACATTATATGTCCCACTGTTGAGTTCGAAACCTGCTCCATAATGGTAAGGCAATTGACCTATTATACCACGCTTGTTAGATGTGTTAGTATAGGGTTTAGTTTCGAGTTTTCCTACTCATGCATACAATCACATGGGTAAGTTGTGGTGGATAGTATTCTTACTCCGTCATCATACAGAAAAGTATTATTAAATTGCAATATTCTAAGTTTAATATATGTTTATTATTTGTATTATTTTTTTTTCTATTGTTTCTTTTATTCCAGTAAATGTTTTTTTTACTTATATATATATATATATATATATATATATACATACAGGATGTATCAGAGAATGGAGCAGCTGGTCAGAAGGGTGGTAGGTAATGATGGTAGGAACCCATAACAAAAATTTTAAGGGAATATTTCAAGGTCATTGACTCATCAGCTGTTTGTAAAAGTGACGTTTGTTATACTGTAGCAAACGTAATCATTGATTTATTTAGGTACTAATAGATATTTAAGAAAGTATGAGTATGTAGCAGACTATTTATTATTTACTTGGTACATTTCATTCAGTTTTAAAGAAAAAGCGATGACAAAATTGAAAACTTTAAATGCTTGTAATTTATTAACGAATCGACATTATCCCTTCAAATTTTTGTTATGGGTTCCTAGCATCATTACCTACCATCCTTCTGACCAGCTGCTCCATTCTCTGATACACACTGTATATATATGTATATTTATCTTTCCAAACATATTGATTTGAAATATTGAGGATTGCTTTTTAAATACAAATATAGTAAAAATATATTCGCACCATCTCTTACTCCACTAGTCACATAACAAAATTATATTAAAAAAGTTAAACTTACAACTTCATCAGTAAGCAAAGATGACACTCTATATCCATCAACATTTACAGAAGGTAGATCCATATAACGTTCAGTGTAGATAGTATCTGAAACAAAATTTCAATATAGATTCAATTACGCAACTTTGCGTGCAACTGAATGAGTGCATACACACATGTAAAACTTTTTGTATTATCCTAGAGGTAAGTGTTACCCCGTTTTTTTCCGTGTGGTGACGAAGTAAAAATACAATTCACCACCTATATCTTACCCGTGGGTGATCGTACGAAACGACTAAACGATATAAAACGCATAAAACATCTATGCAAAAGAAGGCACACTCGAAACAAAACCCTATACCAACACGTCTGCAGCGTAGTATATTAGGTCAATTTCCCTCCCACTATGGAGGAGGCTCGAGCCCAACAGTGGGACATGTGTGGACTGAGATAATGAGATGATGATGAAGGTATTACCCCGACTGAAAATGTTAGTCTTAATCCGTCACTTCACGGAGAAGTTAATTAAGTTATTTTCCACGTAACAGAAAATAAGCATCATCATTTTAACCCATATACATCCCACTGCTGGAATCGAATCTACACCAGGATAGGCAGGTAGATTAGACAGTACTGGCTACTGAGGATAAAATGCTAAAAATGCCAAGTGGATTGCAACTAAGATATCTGATGTTTGCGCGAGTATTACATCATTATCATTATCATTCTCCTACTGTTATCCCAATTACTTGGGGTCGATACAATATGTACTCTTCTTTCATAGTACATATTGTAAAAGTTATTGGCAATAGTTTTATGACCGGCCCGCCTGCCAGACGTCAACCCTCCTTGGAAATGTACTTATTGACCAAACGGCATCAGATGTAGTTGGCCTAGGTCGTTATAAGGCTCTTAATCGTCTTTTACGACATCCACGAGCAAAGTAAGGTTTGGTAGTATTCGTAGCCGCTACCATACAGCTATTGCGCGTGTATTACATATTTCAAATTAAGCTATTAGCAACTATTCATAGCATTCATAGTCACGGGAGGATAGGCGTTCCTGGTCACAGTCCTCCAATCAAATACAAACGTGATAGAATCCGTAAAAATAATTTTAAAACCTCACGATTAGCGTACATATGGTAATACCTTCAAACCAAATAGATAGTCTGTCAAAAAATTAAACATAGCATAAGCTATGGTGGAACACCAGTTCAGCAACATACCGTAGAATCTCCAGTCAACAACTGGAGCAACAGCAGCAGCACAACGGAAAACGTTGCCACCTTCAGCGAGTGCCTTACTGGCGGCGTAACCACCGTATGACCAGCCCCAGATACATGTACGGTTGCCATCCACCCATGGTAAGTTCTCTTGAAGATATCTGAAATGTTACAAAAACGATATCTAAAATAATCTTCTATATATCGATCAGCTCAGCTGATATAATTTCCACTACTGGTATAGAGCCTATTCCACAATGGCAGTAAAATTAACCCAGAATACCACGTTGGTCAGAGGTACTGATAATAGGTTTTATAAGTTGTCCTTCTCATGCATCGATGTTAACTGAATAATATATCCCTTAGTTATCTTTTGGGAAAGTTACGAGCACGAGAGGGGGTGGTGTTCTTATATTATTATATCTATTTGTAATGTCTTTATTTCTCGGAAATGACTGAACCAAATTTGAAAGAGCTTTCACTTCCAGATAGCCAAAGATATATGTAGTCATTTATGCTACTTTTATTCCAAAAATAAGAGGGTGAACATTATACCTGCGCATGAAATCCAAAAGCACCATCTCCCTAATGGCGATCCCAAATCCTTTGTTTCGCGAATAACCATTTATTTTAGTATAATTTTCAAGTACACGAAACTTCAAAATGTTGATCATTTGGAATTGGGGAGTAACTACATTATTCTGTTGTCAATCTTATTAGAACTAAATAAATGTTTTAAGCTTACCTCACAGCAGATATTTGGTCCTCAATTTCAACTGTTCCGAGCCTTCTATTTAGCGCAAACATGTTAGATACTCCACGAAGACCAGAACCGCGTCCATCAATGGTAGCGACAGCGACTCCCCATCGACTGACCAAGGAGGTGCCCCAATCTAAAACCCATTGCTTCGTAACGAGAGCTGTATCCGGACCGCCGTATCTGGAAATAAGAAATTAGGTTTCTAAAAGTTTCTAACACTCATTATTTTTTTCAAATAAATCTAATCCTGTCAAATAAACGAAAAGTAGAAAAGAGCAACATTTTATAAATTATTATAATTTTTATTAGTTCCTTTTTTACACTGTCTGATTAGTTTTAAGATTTATTCTACTTGATTTTTTATTCCTTATTATGGTGGCAAACAAGCAAGCAGCACATCTTATGGTAAGCGTTACTGTCGACTATGAACGTTTGCAATAACAACGCTACATACAGATAGGCCGTTACCTACCAACCCAAACCCACCCAGAAAGTTGGTGTGACGGCTCTTTCACTCATTGAACTAATCACAATAGCATATTGCTACTACAGATTTAGATTTTTTTGCAAGAGTGTGATACTACTCTAAAAAGGGCGGCTCTCAACTGCAGATAGCAAACTGTCAATAGTCTGTCCCTACTACTAAGTAGCTGATAAATTTAGTAATTGAAGAAATTATATAGTAACTAGCTTCTGCCCGCGGCTTCGCCCACGTAAGAGGTTACTTACCTAAAGTTTTTCATCGCCTATTTTTATTTTGCCTCTTAAGGGTTTTTACAAAATGTTAATGTCATATTTATTTATATCTTATCAATAGCCTAAAATAAGTTTGAAGCTTCTGGTTTTAAAAATGACGATACTTTCTTACAACTTTTCATCCCCTTTTACAACCCTTTTTTACATTAAAAAGTAGCCTATGTCCTTTATCAGGCTCTAGACTATCTGTGTACCAAAACTCATTTAGATCGGTTCAGTAGTTTTGGCGTGAAAGAGCAACAGACAGAGTTACTTTTGCATTTATAATATTAGTAAGGATTATATTTATTGTGTTATTATTATTCAGTTTTAATTTGTTTAATTACTGACACAGGCGAGAGATGTTCTGACCGCATTTTATGACTTAACCACAGAGAAAAGTAATGTATCCAAGTGAAATAATTCCAACAATTACACTAATAAACTTACACATAAACCAATAATGGTACATTGGTACGTCTCTCATAGTCAGCAGGTACTTGTATTTGAACATCAGCAGTCGCTGTCATTGTAACTGGAACGGACATACGGATAGTAACTGGTAGATCACGGTTGGCTAAACTCTCGCTAAGTTCATTACCGTCATCCCACAAACGAATTAGGGAGCCGTCCTGAAAAATAATGAAGATACGATTATATTTTTTCTATATTGACTACACAAATGACCACTAGATTAAGATGCCAAACTACCATATTAAGGGTCGCCGGTTCAATTCTCACGCAGAATAATACTTTGTGATTATTGTTCTGAGTTTAAATGTAATTTGTGTTCGTAAAATGCATGTTTGCTGTAATGTAGCGGCTACGAATACTACCAAGCCTTACTTTATTGTGGATATCGTAAAAGACGATTAAGAGTTTTATTTGGACTTGGACCAACTCCACTTGATGCCGTCTGGTCAACAATACAATTACATTCCCATGTTTGTTAAGTACCCCACAATACAAAGAATCATTTGTCAGAGCAGGGTGATGTCATTTAAAAAAATATTAACTAATTATACATAGTGGAGACGAACATACGACAATAACTTTTGATTTAGTGTATCTGATGTCTTACCCAGTCTGTATAGAAACTTTGAATATAATATGTCGTATAGTTTAGGCACAGCACATTACTTTGTATTATTAACATTTTCCACATTCTGAATTAAAAATTAAAATTGTTAGGCTATCACTAAGAGATCAAAGATCTCCTGCGCCGCATCGGTATAAACTAATATGAAGGTAGGTACCTACATATCACCAGTGTACCACTTCAAGTCTTCGCCAAACACAATACAAATTAATGCATATACCTTATTCCTGAGCTATAAGATCAATATAAACCGTGTCATCAGATTTAGATAGGAAAATAAAAAGTAGCTAATGTATGTGGCGTAATGAAAGTATACCTACTCGGTCGGACCACAGGTTAAAGAACTAATATTTACAAACGGTGTTCTATTTTGTTTCCATATTTAGGATAAAAGTAAGAAAATATTTTTTTTAAAATTTCCATGTGAGGACTTTTTAGATAGTTTCAAAATACTGCTATAGTATTGTCGATGTTTCCATTTATTGTCGTATTGTCATCTCTTGCCCCATATCCAGCTATATTACTCTTAACCGCCAATGAAACGGGCCGCCCAGGAAAAATGTGACTATTTTAATTATAAAACATAAACTGCTAAACCTAGCTTCGTATTATCCATAAATACATAATAACAGCTGGAGTAATAATTTTCAGTTGTAATAAAGATTAAAAGATATTTTCCATCTAGACTTTCTCACTATATTTAACAATTCTCTACAGATGTTTGTATAATATTTCCACAAAACTTAAGCTAAAGGTTAAAGGCGAGAGAAAAGCATACAAATAAATAAATAAGTACAGTAGAATCCTTGGGGGGCATAGTCCGGAGCGTGCTCGTTCGCGTCCCCTGCCAGTCTAATTAGACTGCTAATCCGGCTCGATATGCGTACCGCAATGCGGGTTAGGGCGTCCCCCGGAGGCGACGCGTACCGACCCGCCCCCGTCGGTACGAACATCGGCAGTTGCGGCGATGGGGGCCGCCACCCATCACGCCTTGCCCAGTTAGGCGAGTCGAGGAGAACCGAGTGCCGGGTGGGCACGTGGAATGTAAGAGGATGTGTGGAAGGTAAGTTGCACGAGCTGATATCCGTCATGGCGGACAAACAGCTAGACGTGCTCTGTGTAACAGAGACCAAGCGAAGGGGCAGCGACGCCTGCGATCTTCCTGGTGGCGGGATGGCTCTGTGGTCTGGTGTACCACAGAGCGATCGAGCCAGCATGGGGGTAGGAGTGCTGTTGTCCTCTCGCTTGGCCTCAGGTGTGAAGGATTACGGAATGTATGATCCCAGACTTCTCTGGGTCCGTATAAAACTAGGTGTCATCAAGGTATTCATGGTTGCAGCATATGCTCCCGTAGGATCCTCGGTGGCATCAGACCTAGAGAAGTTTTGGGACAATGTTAGGGAAGTTCTGGATATGGCAGAAACCAGTGAACGCGTGATTGTATGCGGAGATTTGAACGAATGGGTGGGGACCAAGCGTCCCGACTATGAGGACGTACTTGGTCCCTTTGGTGATAAGAGAGTGAACGACGCAGGTAGGCTCATAGCGGATGTATGCATGGAGAGAAACCTTATTGTGTCAAACACATTTTTCCAACATAAGGACATCCATATGTATACATGGAGAAGGAATGAACAGAAAAGCATAATAGATTTAATTTTGGTAGACAGTCGCCTCCGAAGCAAAATATTGGACGCAAGAGCCTACAGGGGCCCCACAGTCGACACGGACCACTATCTCGTTATTGCGAGATTTAGTGGTCTGTTCAGAAAGTGGAGGCACTGGCGAGAGCGTGTCCACTTCGGAGGGCTTGAAAGAATAAAGGTTGAAAGGTTGCAAGAAGAGTGTGTAAGAGAAAAGTATGCAGAGGGTGTCCGAGAACGGCTGACGATGGCAAGCCAGCCGCAATCGGACATTGAAGAATGCTGGAGGGTATTGAAAGAGAGTATGGTAGATACAGCGAAAGAAGTATGTGGAAGTTCAAAGAAGCATAGAAAAACAAATGGTGATGCATGGTGGGATGCGGAAGTGGCAGCTTCCGTAGAGCAAAAGAAGAAAGCGTGGTTGGACTATGTCTCTTCTTTGAATCTGAATAACAGTATGACTGAACAGAAGAAAGAAATATATCGGCAATGTAAGAATGACACCAAGGCCTTAGTGAAAGAGAAACGTGATAGAGCAAGTATGAGTGCAGAAGATGAGCTGACTAAAAACTTCGAGGGTAACACCAAACTCTTTTGGAGGGAGGTGAAGAAGTCTCGGGGTGGTTGGTCAGCCTTCAGAATGAATAAAATAAGGTCTAAAGGTGGAGACATTCTTACACAAACACAAGACGTGTTAAGCCGATGGAGTGAATATTTTGGCGATATGTATGCGGATGCTACGGTTGGCGCCGGTGTTGGATGTGGTTTAGTAGATCAACATTCGACAACGGCGTCCTTCGATGGCATCAGTATGGATGAAGTTGAATGGGCGATAAGAAGTTTGAAAAATGGTAAGGCAGCGAGCATTGATATGGTGTCTGCCGAGATGGTCAAGCTTGGTGGCTCTTGTGTCTGGGAGGCGTTCCTGTTGCTCCTCAATTTATGTTGGAGCTCGGGAATGGTTCCCAGGGACTGGAATAGCGCAGTCATCGTGCCTTTGTTTAAAAACAAGGGTTCACGTTATGACTGCGCAAATTACAGAGCCATAAGCTTGACCAGTTTGGCAGCAAAAGTGTATGGAAAAATTATTGAAAGGAGAATGAGGATGGTGTCCGATGGTTTACTGTGTGCGACACAAGGAGGTTTCAGGAGTGGAAGGGGATGCATGGATCAAGTGTTCTCTCTGCGCAACATTGTGGAGAAGCATCTGGCTCTAGGTCAGAGGGTTTTCTGCAGTTTTGTGGATCTGGAGAGAGCATTTGACACGGTTGTACGAAAGGAACTTTGGGACATTTTACCGGAGTATGGTATTAGCGGTATACTGCTACAGGCTGTGCAGTCCAGTTACATGGGCTGTAGAGCTTGTGTGCGGCTGGATGATGGAATGTCGCCTTGGTTTGACGTCAATATCGGCGTTAAGCAGGGGTGCGTTCTGTCAGCCAGGCTGTTTATCATATATCTGGATAAATGTCTCCAAAGGTTGAACGATATGAATGTGGGAGTCCAGATGGGTGACTCAGTGGTGACTGCTCTGCTTTATGCAGATGATGCAGTCCTGCTGGCACAGTCAGCGACTGACCTGCAGACCCTAGTCGACACAATGACAGAAGATTGTAAGAAAAGGGGTCTACGTGTGAATGTGAGCAAAACCAAAATAATGGTCTTTGAAAGAGATAAAACCAGAACAGATGTAAGAGTAACAATAGGTAATGATGTACTAGAGCAAGTGGATGAATTTTTATATCTTGGATGTGGATTTAGCCGAGATGGAAGGTACACCACTGATATAGAGCGAAGAGTGAATGCGGGCAATAGAGTGAACGGAGCGTTGGGGCAACTTCTCGGCAGCCACCACCTCAGCCAGAAGGCACGTGTAGCAATACATAACGCAGTGCTTGTCCCAACATTACTGTATGGAAGCGAGAGTTGGGTATGCAGAAAAGAGTATGATAGTAAAATTAATGCGGTCGAAATGCGATCTCTGCGGAAAATCTGTGGAGTTAGGCTGACTGACCGCATTCGTAACGACGACGTAAGAGAGCGAGTAGGTATGAAAGAGAGTATTGGTGTAAAGATGCGAAAGGGAATGCTCCGATGGTTCGGACATGTGGAAAGAATGCCGAACGAACGCCTGGTTAAGAAGATATACAATGCGAAAGTGGAAGGATGTAGGTACCGAGGGAGACCGAGACTAACCTACCTAGATCAGATCGGTCATGTACTGAAGGAAGGTGGAGTCAAGAGTCTCCGAAACCGGCGAGCGTGTATGAAGAGAATTATGAATGTTGAGGAAGCGAGTGAAGTATGCAGAGATAGGGTTCTCTGGCACTGTGTTCTCTCTGCCTACCCTGCAAGGGATATGGCGTGATGATATGTATGTAGTATGTATTCTTGAGACTAACGAATCTGTATTCGTTTAGTTATGTTGCTTTCATATATTTTATTATAGCGCCATCTCACGAGAAATGTCAAAACTACAAGGTATCATCGCTAGTAATGGTTTATAGGTTCTACAAACGTCTCAAACAAATATTACCTAATTTATTAATGCTCACAGGATGGCGACAGACTGAAGTTTAATGATCATTATTCAAAGGTTTGCCATATACTATTGGACAGAGGCTTCCTTCAAAATAGTTGCGAATTCGCCACACTAGGCAGGCCATTGCTCTAAGGTGTTATACGTATCTCATAAAAGAGCTGTTCTCTACTCTCCTGGATGATGTCCTTAGCTGATTTTTTTGACTCCCACGGGAAGTCAAAGGTTGCAATAATTATCTTGCTGCCAAACAGGCAAATATGTATATATATTTTTTATATGTATATAACATGTAATTATGAAGATTGACAAAAGAAAGTTTAAGCTTATATTTCTTCACACATTCTACGAAATCCACAGCGCTGTGTGGTAGTGGCTACGAATACTACCAACCCTTGCTTTGCTCGTGGATGTCGTAAAAGATGACTAAGAGCCTTATAACGACCTGGGCCAACACCATCTGATGCCGTTTGGTCAACAATTACATTCCCAAGGAGGGTTGACGTCTGGCAGGCGGCCGGTCATAAAACTATAGCCAATAACTTTTACAATATGTACCTACTATGAAAGAAGAGTACATATTGTATCGACCCCAAATGGTTGGGATAAGAGTAGGAGAATGATGATGATTTTACGAAATCCGCAGGGAAGAAAAGCTTTATGATATATCATTGCGTATTCTTAAAGATAAGAAATTGTAGTTTGGTTAGTTACTTACAGTGTTATAAATAAAGACTTGTGGAATTCCAGGTCCAGCACAGTTGACAACGACCCTTTGGCCAGTAGTGCTGATACTTCCATCATTATACAGACACTCTTGACCATCTTGTCTAGTTATATTGCATGTGAAGCATTCTACTACACCAGCAGCATCCACCGAGTAAATGTGCTGTTCCGCTGAGTCTAACTCACTGGTAGCCTTATACCAACTGCAATATAAAAACACTTCGTAAAATATAAAATATTTGAGACTTCAATCATGTCACAGCAAATGCTATACTAATACTGCACCAGAGCCAATAACAATGTTTTTAAGCTATTGCATAGCTTTTATCGCGGGCTTTGAACGCGGCGACCGAATCAAGAAATTCCGTAACGAAAATAAAACCTAAGATTGTATGGTTGAAAAGCAGCAGTTAATTTTGCACTGACTATACGCAAGTAGCGTGATCTAGTGGTCTAAGGCGCTGGTATAAGGCACCGTAGGTGCGGGTTCGAATCTCACCGCCGTCAAAATCTTTTTGCAATTTATTTTTGCAAAATTTATTTATAATAATTTAATAATATTATAAATAAAACAGTTTAAAAACGTGTACTTTAAATGTTTTAATAAATTAGTACATACATACATATATACATATCACCACGCCATATCCCTTGCAGGGTAGGCAGAGAGAACAGAGTGCCAGAGAACTCTATCTCTGCATACTTCACTCGCTTCCTCAACATTCATAATTCTATTCATACACGCTCGCCGGTTTCGGAGACTCTTGACTCCACCTTCCTTCAGTACATGACCGATCTGGTCTAGGTAGGTTAGTCTCGGTCTCCCTCGGTACCTACATCCTTCCACTTTCGCATTGTATATCTTCTTAACCAGGCGTTCGTTCGGCATTCTTTCCACATGTCCGAACCATCGGAGCATTCCCTTTCGCATCTTTACACCAATACTCTCTTTCATACCTACTCGCTCTCTTACGTCGTCGTTACGAATGCGGTCGGTCAGCCTAACTCCACAGATTTTCCGCAGAGATCGCATTTCGACCGCATTAATTTTACTATCATACTCTTTTCTGCATACCCAACTCTCGCTTCCATACAGTAATGTTGGGACAAGCACTGCGTTATGTATTGCTACACGTGCCTTCTGGCTGAGGTGGTGGCTGCCGAAAAGTTGCCCCAACGCTCCGTTCACTCTATTTCCCGCATTCACTCTTCGCTCTATATCAGTGGTGTACCTTCCATCTCGGCTAAATCCACATCCAAGATATACAAATTCATCCACTTGCTCTAGTACATCAAATTAGTAGTAATAAATTAGTAGTTTTAATAAATAGGTGTATATGGTATGTATGTTTAATAAATGTGTGTACTTGAATTAATATCAAAAAAAAAAATACTGCAAAAATACAAAATAAATAAATAATTATAATTGCATAACTTGATAAAAAATGCTATGCAGTAGCTTTTATTATTATTTGCACACTTAATTCAGTCAATAAATATGTGTATAAACTGTATTCGAATTCTTATTTAACTTTGACTTCAATTCGATAAATATGCTCTGATCCTCGTCATTCCTGCTTTTAACCCAATAACTTGGATTGACGCAATATGTATTAATTGAGATGCCATTAAATCCATTTTTATTGCCTTGGTGTCAGATGAACAGTCCACCCAATGGCGAGTGGCAACTGCCACTCCGGGATATTTGCAATAATAGAAGCACAGTTCCAGCCAATCATAAAGTGGAATTTTGGCTACCAGCTGAGGTTTTTGGGCCTTTGCAATTGGACAAAAAAGGAGCAATATAAAAGTTAATAATAACAATGACTTACATAATATTATTTGAGGTCCACAATAAGATCTCAAGCACGGTGTGAGCTGTGTTGATGCGATTGCTGAGGGTCCAAGCGGCTGTGCCTATGCCTTGTGTGACTTGCACAATTTGCTTGTACAGGATTCCATTCACCGACTGAAATTTTATAATTCTTATTTAGAAAATGATCGATAGTCATAGATGCACGTAGTCCTACATGCAAAGGTGACGAGATCAAGTCCGGTAGATGACAATGGCCAACATAGTTATATATACAGCACTAAAAATTTTTGTAAGGTATGCTGTGCTATCAATCTTTACTCTTGGAGAATAAAAGTATGAGTATATAATTACAACTATTGTACTATAGAACTTGTGACAAACTTCATCATGAGACAAAAATCAATAAAGACAACGTAGTAATTAGAACTAATTAAGTAACGAACTTTTGGTGCAATCAAAACCAATCCTCATTCATAGTTTAAACTTAAATTCAAGAATTTAATTTAAGGTTTACAACCGAGTCCATCGTTCAGTATTGGTTCTTGAATCTATGTTTTGTACGTTCGCAAACACGATAACCACTGAGCATTCTTTTACACATTCATGCAGTAAGTTTAAACACATCGTACTAGATGGCGCAATAAGTAGTAACATTTATTGAAAGTTCTTTGTAAGTAACAATAGATGGCACTATTTGAAGTCAACACGTATGTACTTACTTGGGGTAAAATGGTAATAAATGCATTGCCTGCATCATTGAACATAAGAGGAATGTTGTCGATCCAACCATCGCTCTCTGTGTAAGAGTAAATCTGAAAGCAATATGAAATCGTGATTTAAAAAACTTTCTTTCTATTCATATAGACATTGATTTAACATATTTCGTCCTTCCGAAAGACATCCACTGTTGAACACTTGGGTGCAGACCCCACGCAAACGAGTTGGCGACTGTAGTCAATGTTCCCGGCAAAGTGCTGCCATCCATTGTCTTGAAATATTGCCTTTGGACATATACCTAACACCACCGAAAAATCGTCTTTAGATATATCTTTTTTATTAATAATTACCTGCGTGCAAGCAGCGGTACCAGCTGTACATAGTACGACTCTGAAAGTTGTTTGCACTCGGTTCGTCCACATTAGTGCAATAGCAGTGTTGCTTACGAAACGTACACTTTTCAAAATTGGCCTGTAACATTATTTTTAATATTATAGAGATATTTAATCTTTCATATTATATAGGATGGATAATGGAGTAAATTGTGTATTTACTTTCACATAACTGTCGTAAAAGAAAATGCTAAGCTATAACTACTTTTGTGTGCATGTAAATCTTTGGAAACATATCGTTTTTAATATTAGCTACCTACATTGCAAATATTACAATATTATTGCAAGGAAAGAAGAAAAGGCAAACCTCTAACCTAAAATTGCACAGCCTACACCAACCATACCAGTATCATAAGCTCTATTTCAACGCAGGAAAATACTTTGTATAATTCACCAATTGTACTAAGTTTTGTTTTTTTTTTAAGATACCACCCTGCACTAAGAAAAGTGCACTAAGTAATCCTTGTACTGCAGGGGACATTACAAATATATAATTAACGCAGACAAATTACATTCAGATTCAGAACAAAACTTTTTGCATCGCACACAGTATTGTCTGACGTAGGAATTGAACCCAAGGCACTGGTACGGAGGGTCGGTATCTTAACCATTACACCATCTGTGCAGTCAATATGGTCTGGATGGAATGATAAATCTGGGTGTAATTTATATTCGTTAATTGTATGTTTGTAAAGGGAACGTCCATTAATCACGTGATCTTTTTTTAGAATTTTTTACCCCTCCCCTTTGGTGATACGTGGTGAGGTTTAAGACTATGAAGGTTAAGGACTTTATGATTTTTGTCAAACCCCTCTCCCCCATTCAAACCTCACGTGATTAATGGATGGCCTCAAAGTTCCCCGCAATACAAGGATTATTTCCTTAGTGCAGGGTATAGTTTTTATATAAAATAAAATACAGTCCATCTAGGGAGTATGGTCAATTTGTTTCTTTTTTCGTGATGTTAAACTCATATATGGACTAAATAAGGTAATAATGGTGATATTTATAATAGTAACACTTACTGTACAAGGTCGGTGGGTGCTTCATAAACGTTGTTAACATTCGTTGAGAGATCGAAAAGGTTGACTGACACTGTGGGGTTGGTGGTACCAGACTGCAAAGTTTATAAAAAAAATATTTAAAATTCAATTTTCAGATAGAATAATAAATAACGATCTCTATAGTCTTTAAAATATAGCTTGATCTCTGTGACAGATAGCGACGAAACCGATGAAGTAATTATGAATACGCGTCAAGTTCACAATTTTATTTTGTATCGCCTATATATTCATTCTTTACATGCCACTTAATTCAGTTGAGATACAACTGAATTATGAATATAAAAATATGAATATTTACACAAAAATTTGTACCTCATATGTTTTAAAAAACTTAGTAACCATTTTATAAAAATATGATGGTTACGCAAGTACAAGGTCTTACTAGACTGAGAATAAGATAGAGATGGGACAGTCGATAAACGTAAATCGATAACATTCTTATTAATTATTTATAAAACATGTAAAACCATTACATTACTTATATAAAGCACATGATTACTCTATAAAATAAGTAAATTGTGTTCATTTAATATCACTGTGACCAAGAACTCATCATCAACCTACAGGAATCCGCCAGCGATGATGATAATATTGACGATGAACTTGGATGTACTCAGTTTGAATAATAAAAAGAATTAATTAACAGCTTTAGTTTAAATAAATTAAATCCATTAATTTAAATTCAATAAGATTTTCATAGATTATTTTAAATTTATAATCGATTCATCCATCCATTTGATTGAAATTCAATAAGATTTTCATACATTGTTTTTCAATTGCAGTAGCAAATAACTTTAAAAAATAAGGAATTATATCGACAAAAATTCGAACTGCATCGTAAGCGTGCAGCACTAGTGAGAACTGTCACAGAGATCATGCTATATTTTATAGATTATAGTGCTGTGTGTTTAACTTCCACGCAGGTTTTCTCATCTATTATCTAAATATATTTACCTATATATAAATAAGAGATTTCCACCTATTTATTGACTCATCACGATATCTCTGGAACCATAAGGCCTACAAACCTTAAATTTGGTAGGAATATTTCTTTCGCCGAGTAGAGGTCAGCTAAGAACGGATTTTACGAAATTCCACTTGCAAGTGGGGTTGCTGGGGTGTAAAATCTCATTTTTTTTAAATATAGCTCCTACAGACTTGAATTTCGGTAGGCATATTTGTGTTACGACACGACGAGGAAATCTAGGAATGGCTTTTTACAAATCCCACCCCTAAAGAGGATTGCGTAGGTGTTAACCCAAAAAATACACATTTTCCAATACTGCCTCTATACAGACTTAGAATTTGGTGTGGACTTTCTTTCCGCCCTGTAAAGGTCATATGTAGTAGGATTTTAAGAAATTCCTTCTCAGAAAAGAATTTATGTCGCGAATTATGAAGCGAAGCGAAGGCGGGTCGCTAGTATTATATATAGATGATTAATCTGAAGCTGGACATAATGTGCCTCTGTTAGTTATATAATTAATAATCTCTAAGAATATAAGGACTGCTCGGCCTGACAGCGATGGCGAGGGAATACGGTGGGTTTTGGGGCTACGTGCCGCCTTCCCGTTGCCCCGGATGGAATGGACGGCGTGTATCCAGACCATAGCCCGCCAAAAGAAAAAGGGTGTCGCTCTAACGTAATCGGCCTCTATACGACTGACAGACTCCAAATCAGTCAGATCATCCGAATGTTCTTTCCCTGCGGTTATATAACAACAATCCATTTATATATTACTATTATAAGGTGGAAAATCGATATAACTAAATAGTGGATTATCTAAACAAATAAGCTTAAAACTTTATAATAAATTTCAATATGAATTCTAAATGTTCTATTATAAGTTGTCATAACTATATTTCAAACTAATATCACATATTTAAGCGATGTCACGTTCTAAATTATTATGTAACTTACCACGAAACTATCTACATGATATGAATATTATGTACATAATCCTTACTAATATTATAAATGCGAAAGTAACTCTGTCTGTCTGTCGTTCTTTCACACCAAAACTAGTGAACCGATCTAAATGAAATTTGGTACACAGATAGTCTAGAGCCTGATAAAGGACATAGGCTACTTTTTAATGCAAAAAAGGGTTTTAAAGGAGGATGAAAAGTTGTAAGAACGTATCGTCATTTTTAAAGCCAGAAGATTGAAACTTATTTTTAGGCTATTAATTAGATATAAATAAATATGACATTGAAATTTTGTAAAAAAAATACCCTTAAGGCGTAAAATAAAAATAGGGGATGAAAAACTTTAGAAAAATAGCCTTTTACGCGGGCGAAGCCGCAGGCAGAAGCTAGTATATTATAATGATAGTACACTTTTTTAAGGAGACTATGGACACACCCTAGTCAACCTACCTGGAGCAATGGAAGAGACGGTGAGCAATCCTATAACCTAAACTATAGCCCTATTAATATCATCATCATCATCTCTGCTCATATATGTCCCACCATTGGGCTCGAGCCTACTTCATAATGGGAGGGAAATTGACCTGCTATACCACGCTGGTCAGACATGTTGGTATAGAGTTTTATTTTGAACTTTTCTTCTCTTGCATAGATGTTATATGCGTTTATATGCCGTAGTCGTCTCTTACGATCACCCACAGGTAACATATGGGGTGATGAATTATATTTTTACTCCTTCACCACACGGCTAGATATGAATATTATATTAAAATATAGTATACCCTCTTTTTAAGGAGATTATGGTCACGCCCTAGTTAACATGCCTGGGGCAATAGAAGGGACGGTAAGCAGTCCTATAACTAACCTACTAACTATATATTAATCTAACCTAAACTATATTGGTATTAATATAGGGTATATTTCATCATTTTAGCGAATCACTGGTACAGAGTTATCTTCGGGGCCTAAAAAGTACCCCTACCATATGGTACCTTGCTATGTAGTGACAGTGAAAGAATACAATATCTGCGATCCGACAACCGCGACTAATACTCGAGGAACCCGACGACATTATCACGCTCGCCTAGACGGAGGCATACACAGCCCACGCGGCCCTGACATGTAAATATCCATGATTCCGCCCCCGCCACCGAGGACGGAAATCGTGTTGCGTTAAAATCCTAAACGTGGGAGAACCTACTTTGCCAGCGACTCCCCGAGCCGAGGTCCGTACCCCCAGGAGGTGCCCTCGGGATCGGTCGGTTAACTTTATCGGGTTGAGAGCACTCAGGGCTCATCCACAGTCTGGGTAAAGTTGTCATAGCCATCTGAGGCTAACAGCTAAGACACTCACAAAAAAAAATGCAATTTGAAATAAAACTACTTCTACGGATTCTATCTCGTTGAATTTGATTTTTAATTTCCCGACGTTTCGAATACCGAGTCCTCCCGTGACCATGATCACTGTAAAGTGTTCGAAACGTCGGGAAATTAAAAATTCAAATACAAACGCGATAGAATCTGTAAAAGTAGTTTTATTTCAAATGCGTAATACTCGCGTTAACATTAGAAGTCATTAAAAATGCAATATGACGTCATTCATTATTATCATTTCAGATTACATTTATCCCACTGTTGGGTTCGAGTCACAATAGGAAAGAAATGGACTTACTATATACCATATTGATAATACTAATTGTTGATATTTCACAAAAATATCCAATTATTTCCAACTTGTTTAAATAATTATGAAGGTATCCAGTTTAATTAGTGCGTCATATACATTTATTTGACAATAATATTTAAAATATTTATAACACCTGTTTAAATTTACACCAGTATTAGCTGTGCCAACAATTTCGCTTTCATGGATTACTTCCATGGATATATCCATGGAAGAATGAATGATTGATTAAATATATGTAATGATACAAATTTATTTAAAAACTTGCGTAGTCCTGTAATGTGATTAATTATATCAATGTATTAAACACATCTATAACAAACACAACAAAAATTGTTATTAACGTAAATAACAATTTTATTGTAATAAGTAACAATTGTTGTTAATGTAAAGAACAATTTTTGTTATACCCGCAGTTGTGATGACATCGGCAACTAAACAGAATTCTCAACGGCTATAATTATTTTTAGTTCGATTTAATAAAATTAACTTTTTTTCCGTATGGTGACGAAGTAAGAATACTATTCTCCACCCCATATCTTACCCGTGGGCGATCGTACGAGACGACTAAGGGATATAAAACTCATATAATATTTATGTCAGAGAAGGAAACCTAGAAACAAAACCCTATACCAACACGTCTGACCAGCGCGGTATAGTAGGTTAATTTCCCTCCTTACGGAGGAGGCCCGAGCGCAACAGTGGGACATTATGGGCTGTGATGATGATGATTAATAACATTTTAAAGGCAGATCCTATTAGTCTCAGCATATAATCTTTCTCAATAACCAGCCTATTTGATATAATATGATTTTTTTTTTTGGAATCAAAATGGGAGCTCCTGAGATTAGCACTTTCAAATAAACGAACAAACAAAAACTTCAGCCTTAAAATAATATTATAGAATATAAATTTGACTGCACAAAAATCTTTATGAAATTTCAATTCAAACGTTTTCCTCAATAATTAATTATATTTTTTATAATATGTATTTTTTTAAACTATCTATCTGATTTACTATTAACGACTATAACCCAATGTGGCTTAATTATGACCTAAAAGTTAAATTAGTTAATATTTTATTAGAAATTTTTAATCTACTACACAAATTCTCGTTATATATTTTTTTAGAAATAGCCTTACCATTAACAATGTCATGTTTTTATGAACATATTCAAATATCGAACCCATCATCATCATCACAGCCCATAAATGTCCCACTATTGGGCTCGGGCCTCCTCCGTAATGGAAGGGAAATTAACCTGCTATACCGCGCTAGTCAGACGTGTTGGTATAGGGTTTCGTTTAGAGTTTTCCTTCTCTTGCGTAGATGTTATATGCGTTTTATATCCCTTAGTCGTCTCCTACGATCACCCACGGGTAAGATAGGGGGTGGTGAATTGTATTCTTACTCCGTCATCACACGGATAGTGTTACTTATCACAAATTATCACGTTATAAATATTACAATATTTTACATATCTTTTTTGTTTGTAATCTGTAATTTGTTAATTACCTACATAATTATATTGTGTAGATTAACTTATCTTTCAATATTCTATTATACTCTTATCCATATTAATTTATCAAACTACTAAATATGATTGCTACTTTTGAGTACCTATGTTTAATTAATTACAGTGACCTAATTATTTACTATGAGAGTATTTGTATACTGATTTATTGTCCCAGTTCAAGTAGACAAGTGCTGGTTATAACATCGAGATTCAAAGGCCAGGTTATTTAGAGTTATGGACCTATCAATATTTCAATCGATAAACAATTGCTATTTATTTTTAGTAGTTCCTTAAAGCTATCAAAAATAGAATTGTATTAAAGATTACTGTAAAATACCTGATTATCGAAATAATAATACAGACTGATAACGAGGAGCTCCTCATTCAGAAATTGCCTCGTTATACTATATCATCATCACAGCCTATAAAGGTCCCACTATTGGGCTTGGGTCTCCTCCTTACTGGGAGGGAAATTAACCTGCTGTACCGCGCTGGTCAGACGTGTTGGTCAGACGTATGGTTTTGTATCGATTTTTCCTTCTCTCGCATAGATGTTATATGCGTTTTATATCCCTTAGTCGTCTCGTACGATCACCCACGGGTAAGATATGGGGTGGTGAATAGTATTCTTACTCCGTCACCACACGGAGTTTATTCTATATAATCGGTTGGCAATGGGATTTTTTTTTGTTATGGTTATAATTACAACAGTGTTGAACATAGTGTTTTTGCCTAACAAAATCACGGTTTTTGTTACTTTGACAGCGGTTTGCATTGGTGGCTTATCGTTTTAGTTATGCTCACTGAAAGGTTTTCTTACGATAGCTATATGGAATGGGTCTCTCTTTTCCTTCCCTTCAATGTAATTGAGCTGAATGTTGTAATGTGTAGTTGCTCTAACAAACTCGTGATGGGATGTCACTTGTGGGATCTGATCCAGCCTTAATATTTTGCATTATATTTGAGAATTATATTATATCATGGAGAAAGTAGTAGAATTTATATACAAAATACTTTTTGACTACTGTTAGTAAAGAAAAAAAAAGAAGGAGCCAAGTTTCTTGGCGGCCCTTTTCATTGTAAGTTATGTGCCGATCCATTGATAGTTTATTAGATTAATTTAAGATTAAATGAAAAACTTATAATATGATCCCACGAAGTTTGTATATAGTAAACTATTTTGTCTTTCAACGCCAAAGTTCATCGCTATTGAAATAAAAATAAGATCTCCTTACCAACAAATAAAAAAAAACTTATAAAAAGAAAGGTATACTCGAACATTCGTAAAAAAAACAGCTAAATTTGAACTGAGAATTTTTCAAATCTAATAAAATTTTAATTTCTATTAAATCTATTTTACCTTAGGATAGCGAATTTCATGATGTTGCGTATACTGATAGTTGACAGATCCAGGAACACCAAAGTGAGGGACTCTCATTACACGAACTTCAGCATCATTGAAAGTCACATAAGCTATCCTGTTGCCATCATTGGAGAACCAAATTGCATTGCTTGATCCAAATACCTCCTCTGTAAATATATCATAGATATAATATGATTGCAATTTATTATAAGATTATGAAAAAGTGGACTGCACAGAAAGAGTAGTGGTAAAGATACTGACCTTCCATGCCGTGGGTTCTATTCCCATGCAGGACAATACTTGGGACGATTCACACAATGTTATTCTGGGTCTGGGTGTAATTTGCCTGCGTTATTTTGCATGTTTGTAAAGTCCCCCGCATTAAAAGGATTACTTCCTTAATGCAGGGTGGTGTCATTTAAAAAAAAAGTCATAAGTCAAGAATACAGTGAGAGTTGTGACAGCTTACTTTCATATAGTAATAATCCAAACTGATGAAGGGATTACTAGGTGATGGACACCTATCTTACCCGTGGGTGATCGCAAGAGACGACTAAGAGACATAAAACTCCTATGAAAGAGAAGAAATACTGGAACCAAAATCCTATACCAACACGCCTGATCAGCGTGTTATAGTAGGTCAATTTCTCTCCCATTTTGGAGGAGATTCGAGCCCAATATTGTGACATATATGAGCTGAGATGATGATGATAATGGACAGCAGTACTCTTCTGAGTATTTTTTTAAACCAACTATGATCATCAACTCACCTATCAAGCATGGCGATTATGGGTTTATATCCACTTGCAAAGAATATAGAGAAGATCGATACGCTATTGGATCTAAGATTTTTAGTGGCCTAATGTTAACTTTAACTAACTTAAATAGCTAAAAACTGAGACAATTTAAATATAGCTAATGTTATTATGTCATATAGATTACCTTAAGTAATACCTAAAATGTAGGTGTCGTTGATGAAAACGAGTACTAAACTGTTCTATATGTGTCTGTAAAATTTATCAGTAGGTACTCTTCTATAAGGCTATATATACATTTAGATATTTGTTTATAAAAGCTCTTAAGAAAATAGCTAAAAGGACACGTTAGGCTAGAATAAAGGTGCTTACATAATCTTTCCATTATTTGATTACCAGATGAAAAGTAGGTTTTCGTGTATACGCTGCAGACATTTCATCTGTCAACGCTGAATGTTCTGCGCTGTATGCTTTGATTATATACCTGTATATAATCAAAGGCTGTATGCATTGTTATCCCTGCTTGATAACAATATTATCTTGGTAAACTTAACCTTTGCGTGTGGTAACCGAGTAAAAATACAGTTCACCAGCCCCTATCTTATCCGTGATTATCGTAAAAGACGATTAAGGGATATAATATACATATATCATCTGTGAAAGAGAAGGAAAACTCGAAATAAAAGCCTATATCGACACGTTTGACTAGCGCGGTTAGTAGGTCAATTACCCTCCCATTATGGAGTAGACCTGAAACCAATAGTGAGACATATGTTGGCTGAGATGATGATGATGATGAGATGTAACTTGACTGCATAAATGGCGTAGTAGTTAAGATAACGACCTTCCGTGTCAGTGCCATGGGTTTGATTCATACACAAGACAATATTTTATGTGATCCACAAAGTATTGTTCTGAGTCTGCGTGTAATTTATCTGCGTTAATTGCATGTTTGTAAAGTCCCCCACAATACAAAAAATATTTCCTTAGTGCAGAATGGTGTTTTTTAAAAAAAAAACTAAAATAATATAAGTTTTAGAGACTAAACGTTATTTATAAAAACCAGATTACGAAACGAAAAATGATATCACAAGCGGGATGCGAACCCGCACCTATTGGGAGTCTGGCCCAATCGTGCTATATATCGTCGTCATTTTTCGTTTCGTAATCGGGTTTTTATAAATAATTAAGCATATTAAATGCTAAATTTCAGTAATTTGACTAAACGTTATTTATAATTTGTCAATATTTTTAAAGTGTATTGCACGAATTATTTCTTTACCGCTAAGTGTTGTTTAAAAACTAGAATACTAGACAATCTATTTTTTTTGCTAAATTATAATTATAAAAGTGATTTCTTTTTTGTTCGAACACGTTACTCTCAGGTCTCATTATCAAGTGATTTCTAATAAAATGTGTAAAATAGCATATATATTGAGAAATATTTCAAACTATAATACAAAACGTTGTTATGAATAGGAAAGAAGCAGAATCTATAAATGTCTGCAAATCGGATAAAAATCTGTAACACCACTAATAGTTGCCCCAATAGACAGTTGTACGGTAGAAGCAAAGTATATATTGCATTATCCCGAAGTAATTCTGATAACGGCAAGATGATGAGGAATACAAAAATATAAGAGAAAGAAAACTCGAAACAAAACCCTATACCAACACGTCTGATCAGCGTGGTATAGTAGGTCAATTTCCCTCCTATTATGGAGGAGCTTCGAGCCCAACAGTGGGACATATGTATATGAGCTAAAATAATGATGATGATGACAAAAATATAGTTACCTTCGTAAACCCAATCAGGAATACCGTTGTAAATAACATTCAATTGTCCAGAAGTAGTTATTTGTCTTGGTTCTGCATTCAAATTAGCTTTATAATAGATATTATTTAAGTAAACAAAAGCAAGGGAAGTGCCACTGGGTCCCCATACGAAGTTTTGCAGGAAAGCCTCTTCAGGATCTAATCCTGTAGGGATTATGTGAACTTCATTGTTTGAAAGGATATCCACTGCAGTGTACCGTGCGAGAAAACTGTATCTATATACCTAGAAAGATTAAAAAAAATTAACAATTTTAATGTTTAGTTTTATAAAATGCTTTTCTAATGCTAATGTAAATTAATGTTTGTTCGTATGATGACGGAATAAGAATTCGAATTCACCACTTCACACACCCATTTAGGGATATTGTAAAAGACGTATAAAGGTCGTACAGGTAATAACACTTCAAGAAAAGTAGATATCGATATAAATTGTACTTTACAAAATATTTATATTATCACGATTTCTAATATTTACGCGATTATTACAAATATAAAATAAAAATATCCTTATGGATTTCATCGCGTTTTTATTTGATATTACATATGACATAGTGACGGGAGCTTACCCCGTAAAATATAGCGAGTATTACAAATATAAAATAAAACCGTCCTTACGGATTTTATCGCCGTTTTATTTGAGTTTACTTTCACAATGTTTCAAGTGACGGGAGGTTAACCGTAAAATACTTATTTTTATATATTTATAGTGAGTGAACCATAAAGCAGTGTGGTAGCGGCTACGAATACTACCAACCCTTACTTTGCTTGTGGATGTCGTAAAAGACGACTAAGAGCCTTATAACGACTTTGGCCAACACCACCTGATGCCGTTTCGTCAACAATTATGATAAATTCCCAAGTAGGGTTGACGTCTGGCCGGTGTAATAATAAAACTATTGCCAATAACTTTTACAATATGTACTATGAAAGTAGAGTATTTACTCTTCTACAATATGTATTGTATCGACCCCAAGTAATTGGGATAAGAGTAGGAGAATGATGATGATATTTATAGCAGGTCAACCAAAATCTGAACCTGGAAAATAGTTTCATATTTGCAATAAAAAATCTCATGTAATTTATGCAGCTTTATACCAACATTTTAAGAAATGAAATTAAGCATAGTTTGTATATATATATTACGCAACGAACATGCTTTGACTTTCATAATATTGTGTACTACTTTTTAAATGGCCGCTACGTTAAACTCAAAATTAAAATATTCCAGATCTTTGAGAATTTAAGATGGCAGATATGCGTAATGCCTTGTATTTCATACTCACAGTAAGAAACAATTAACAATTTACTATTAAACAGGGGAAATTTAGAAATATGTCATGAAGTTTAAATTGGTAATATTTGTGACAAGCTATTGATTCCACTAACGTTTTAATTTTATAAAATGTGGGATACATTTTTTGATACATTTTCAAGTAATTTATAACAGTTATATATAATAATAAAAATTCAAATTTATGTGTATAATGTGTAACATATTAATTTACATCTTATTCCAATTTGTTTTTCGTTTATTATCTTAAGGATAAATCTAAATAAACAAACTGGACAGATACATGAACGCTGTGCCAAAACTACTAAAACTAGAAACATGAAATTAGGGAATAATTATTTTTTGACGTAGATTCACTTACAAAGAATTTTCCAAAATTTAATCCCAAATTAGGCGCAACAAAATGTAAACCCAAATGAGGTGCAACAAAATTCAACCAAAAATGGGTGGTTGTTTAGTATTTATTAAATTTTCTGTCCTTTTAGGTAGTGATATCCCTACCTAAGGATGTAAAAATAATTAGAATTTTGCACTGATAATTTCATCCTTTTTTTTGCGGTGGGTTATGGATGCGTCCCGACCCCCGACTAGAAATTTTTTCGTCTTCCTTAGCAGGACCGGACCGGGCATGCCCGATCTGGACCAGATAAGGTATGTAACGCAGAAGATATATCTGGACCCGATCAGGAAAACCTTACCGGGTCCAGATCAGGCATTCCTGATCGGGTCCAGATCAGGCATTCCTGATCGGGTCCAGATCAGGCATTCCTGATCGGGTCCAGATCAGGCGTGCCTGATCGGGTCCGGATGAAATTTTACTGATCGGAACCAAATCAATCATCTGCGTTATATATCTTGCCTGATCCAAAACGAGTATGCCCAGTCCGGTCCTTTTAAAAAACATGAATATCTTAAGGAACATGTTTAATAGGTAAAAATATAAATTAATATATGACGTAGGCAACGAATGCAGTGCTATATTCTTATCGCATAGAGTCCTAGTGAGCCGTTCCGATTATGGCGCAACCACCAGATGCTAACGACTGCAACTGTCGCCTGAATTTCTCATTCATGACCTGATCGATCTGTTTTAATTTGATTCGATTACAACTAATTTAATATTAGGCCATGTCATTACGCTTCGGAGAATCTTAACACCGCGATTCAAATAATGACGTCATTTTACTAACGCCATCTATTTATTATGACCCAAAACATTAAATGTTAGAATGGTTGTTACAATATAATATTTCTATCTATGTTTTCAAATGTTAGGTACATTTATATATATATATATATATATATATATATATATATATATATATATATATATATATATATATATATTATTTATTTTTGTTTTTTACTTTAAATATAAATTATTTTAATATTATTAATTAAATATTATTATTATTATTAAATACATATGATTAATTAAAGATTTCAGATTAATCTCCTCTGATGCAAATACAATTTCGCCGTGGCATAAATATGACAATCATGTCACTTTTTTGAATTTTGGTTGATATTTTTTTTGTGTTACGAAAACTGTTTCTGGTTCTGATATACTACAAGCCTTACTATATTTTTGATGATATTTCACATCAGGCTATCCTTATTTGGTCCTGATCCGGTATGCCTTACCATACTTGATGTTATTTCACATCAGGCTATCCTGATCAGGACCAGACCTGGTCCTGATAGGGTTTGCCGGATCCGGCATGCCTCATTCTATCCAGATCGGGTCCTGATCCGGTATGCCTTACCATTCTTGATGATATTACACATCAGGCTATCCTTATTTGGTCCTGACCTGGTCCTGATCCGGTATGCTTTACCATACTTAATGATATTTCACATCAGGTTATCCTTATTTGGTCCTGATCTGGTCCTGATCCGGTATGCCTTACCATACTTAATGATATTTCACATCAGGCTATCCTTATTTGGTCCTGATCTGGTCCTGATCCGGTATGCCTTACCATACTTGATGTTATTTCACATCAGGCTATCCTGATCAGGACCAGGCCTGGTCCTGATCGGGTTTGCCGGATCCGGCATGCCTCATTCTATCCAGATCGGGTCCTGATCCGGTATGCCTTACCATGCTTGATGATATTACACATCAGGCTATCCTTATTTGATCCTGACCTGGTCCTGATCCGGTATGCCTTACCATACTTAATGATATTTCACATCAGGCTATCCTTATTTGGTCCTGACCTGGTCCTGATCCGGTATGCCTTACCATACTTAATGATATTTCACATCAGGCTATCCTTATTTGGTCCTGATCTGGTCCTGATCCGGTATGCCTTACCATACTTAATGATATTTCACATCAGGCTATCCTTATTTGGTCCTGATCTGGTCCTGATCCGGTATGCCTTACCATACTTGATGTTATTTCACATCAGGCTATCCTGATCAGGACCAGACCTGGTCCTGATCGGGTTTGCCGGATCCGGCATGCCTCACTCTATCCTGATCGGGTCCAGATACATGATCTGGTTGAACCATACTTTTTTTCTAGTCGGGCCCGCCAAATCGGTCCGAGGTGACGGAAGAAACGGCGCGTGACCTCATAGACCCACCATGCAAACTCCTCTCTTCGCCGTGCGAGCGGGCCACCGGTACTCGATTTTTTTCTTCGTAAAATAAAAATATATTTAACAGACATATCACATATTATTACAAAGCAGACAAAATCGCGGAAAAAACCTATTCGAATTATAATTAAATTTACATAAGCTGTGTGGTAGTGGCTACGAATACTACAAACCCTTACTTTGCTCGTGGATGTCGTACAAGACGACTAAGAGCCATATAACGACCTGGGCAAACTCCATCTGATGCCGTTTGGTCGACAATTACATTCCCAAGGAGGGTTGACGTCTGGCAGGCGGCCGTTTATAAAATTACTTAAACTAGTGCCAATAACTTTTACAATATGTGCTATGAAAGAAGAGTGCATATTGTATCGACCCCAAGTAATTGGGATAAGAGTAGTAGAATGATAGTAAATTAACAATCAATATGCATAAGATAATACAAACTCTTTATACACATTAAGTTACACGTTTGCGTATAAATATTTACGTAATACGAAAAGCAATTTGTGTCATGTAACGAGAGCTTTGTACATATGCGGTAAAAAATATTCTCAACTCGAGACCCTAAAATTACTTGGTATAGCCAAATAATTTTGTTTACATACTTCATCATAGTATTTATGAATGTTTATTACATAGCTTTTAATCTTGATCGTATATTGAGTAAGAGTTATTTTATACCAAATAATCAAAATAATAATCACAATATCACAGTTAAAACAATGCTTAAACAGTTTACTGTGTATGTATTATTTTAACTGTGATTTACACTGCAATGACGTGAGGGCAGTTTCGCTGTGACAATACTATTTCACAAAAGTGTTCTATCGTTTACAATGAAACCACGTGAGGACGACGCCCGGACAGCGAAAGCTGCCGGGGCGTCGACTCGAGAGGATACCCGCGAGGTTAAAGCGCCGGGCGGGCCACCGAAGACAAAGACTGGATTCCGGTGGCCCGCTTGCACGGCGTGGAGAGGTACTTGTAGGGCGGGTTTATGAGGTCGTGCGCCGCTTCTTCTGTCACCCCGGATGGATTAGCGGGGCGTGACTACTCCATAGACCGCCGCCAAAAAAAAAATCGTTTACAATGAAGATGATTTTACAAAAGCGTTCTATCATGTACTATACGGTGAATATGAAACATTACAAGTTTGTTGACTTTTTTAAAAGCAATAATCCGGTAGTAATAATCCTTCTATTGCGGGGGAATTTTCGAAAATTTTATTTTTTTCGAACACATTACACTCAAACTTATAACATATAGTAATTGAACCCATCATACTATTTGAAGTCGGTATCTTAACTGCTACGTCATCTGTACAGTCGCCATGGTCAGGTCAAAAGTCGGCAAACATATACGCTTCCTTGCAACTACTATAATGCGGGCTCGTGTCAAATCGTTTTTTTTTAGTGATTTTGGTGGCAAACGAGCAAGCAGCACACCTGATGGTAAGTGTCACTGCCGCTGTCACCTTTGCAATACCAGGGGTATAACTAGGCCGCTGCCTACTAATATAAATCCCAAACCCACCCAGTTGGACTTCCGGCTCTCTCGCTCACCGGACGAAGCACAACAGTACATTGCCATTGCTCAGAAGTTGATCTTCTGCGAGAGTGTGGTACCACCCCTGACGGACCGGCCCGCGGCTGAAGACAGAAAACTGTCAACAGCGTGGTCCTACCACTATTAGTATGTGATGCGATAGAAAATACATTTACATTCTACTTGTATATAAAATATGATTTTAAATGATTTCTGATGCTTACGCGGTTATTATACGTTTGAAATAAAACTGCTTTTAAGGATTTTGTCGCGCTTGAATTTGATTTCAAATTTGTCGAGGTTTCGTACACATTTCAACATGCATGGTCATAGTATAACTGGTGTATGCGTATCCTCTGGTGACCATGAATGCTGAAACGACCACACAACAAAAACAAATACTGCACATACGCTATATAATCTGTAAAAAATATTTTATTTCAAATATGACTTCAAAGTTCCTAAAGCGCCAAAAACAAAAAAGTAAATAACTTCGATATTGCCAACATTTTCTTTTTCGTATGTGTCATATAAAATGACTAATAAATAGATAACTTGAATGTAAGATAAGGTCAACTTGAACAACAAAGAACTCTTGTAGCCTGTCCGAGCAGTAAGTGGCCTCTCATCTTGGAGAGTTCAACAAACAGTAAGCATGCATATGTTTCAATTATCTTATCTTATTACGTCTCATTACCAACCTCAAGCCTTCTTCACAATAGGATAGAAGACCTATTATATCACGCCGATCAGACAGTTTGGTACAGAGATTTATTTTGAGCTTTCTTTCTCATGCATAGACGTTATTTCTTTTTAAAATTCATGGACAAAGTAGGGGTGAATAATATTCTTACTCCGAAACCATACGGAAGGGTTAGTATAAGTGCCGGGCGGGCCATCGAAGACAAAGATCAGTTACCGTTGGCCCGCTCGCACGGCGAAGAGAGTAGTCCTTGCATGGTGGGTTTATGGGGTTGCGCGCCGCCTCTTCCGTCGCCCTGGACCGATTTGGCGGGGCGCGACCACATCCATAGTCCACCGCAAGGAGAAAAATAAAAAAAGTTAAAAAAGGGTTAGTAATTAGTTATTTAGGTATTGTATATCAAACATAGGACGGTCATAGTGTTTTATTTCCAATTTTTCTTCTCTTGTTGTGATATGATCTGCTTGTGTTCTTTAGTCGTGTTTGATTAATATTCACGAGAAAGGAAAAGATAGTGATCCTTACGTTCTTAATACATAATCAACTTTAGAAATAAATTAAAAAAGTTCCAAACATAACTCACCGGTACTACACCGTATGATAATACAACATGGTTTCCATCGGGTGACAATGTCATCACTCTTGAAGATTGTTGTAAAATCTGAAACAAATAAATCATTACTTTCCATGGAATATTTGATAATATCATAGTGCTGAATGGGCCACGCCGTTCTTTCTATCGCCCCGGACGGAATTAATAGGGAGTGGCCACACTATAGCCCGCCGCCAAAAAAAAACTGCTATATGGGCAGCGGCTACAAATGCTATAAACCCTTGCATTATTTTTTGGTATCGTAAAGAAAGACTAAGGGAAAATTTGGAACGAAATATTCCAATCGCAAATCTGACCAAGGTGTGATAGAGGCACGATACTTTCCCTCTCAATTTAAAGGAAGTCCGTAACTTCAAGGTGAGCGTATTTCTCTTAGCTAGTAGTTAATATATCTAATTCCTAACTGTGTATTTTCGTATATGAGAATTATCTAAGAAAGTCAACGTACATCGAGGCAATTTATAAAATAAACCAACACTTTTTTTGCTTGACACAGGATTTAAATCTGTCATGATCGACAATCGCGAATTTTTATATTTATTTAATATGTCAATGGACTATAAAGGTAGCTGATAAGTAGCTGTATGGTAGTGACTATGAATACTATCAATCGTTACTGTATTCGTGGATGTTTTTATTTTTACGTTATCGACCTGGGCCAACACCACTTGATGCCGTTTGGTCAACAATTACATTCCCAAGGAAGATTGACGTCAAGCAGGCGGCCGGTCATAAAAATACCGCCAATAACTTTTTCAATATGTAGGAAGAGGAGTACATATTACGTCGACCCCAAGTAATTGAGATAAGAACAGGAGAATGAATGATGAGTATAAAGGCAGTTTTGAACCAAAAAATAAATACATAAAAATTGAACGTACCTGTGACGCATTTTGTACGAGTACGGTGCTGGTATCGGTATCGACGTCATAGAGTACCAAATCACCGTTCGCATTCCTGAACAATGCCTCGTTGCCTATAATTAAATCAAGTAACATTATTAGAATGAAATCCTTGTGGGGAATATAAACTCTTAATTTTCATAGAAGTCGTAAAAATTCGCTAAGTTATCATCGCCAGGAGAATAAGCGCCAGCGTTCTACTTGAATACTTGTAACCCTAACTACGATTGCCAGGCCTTTTGGCAAGCATAGTTATTTTATAATTGTTCCCCATGGAAAGGCTTCTAGACCTCCTCATAGGAATAATAATAAAACAGACCACAGACAGATGACGCCAATAAGCAGATGGATAGATAAATATCAGATCAATACATTCTAATAATACTAATAGTTCCATACTATCCCTTTAGTGGTGGTTTAAGAATACAATTCATCTTCCTATTCTTATATTCTCTTATAAATGACGTAAAAGACGACTAAGAGCTATAAGCAGATAATACTAATGCAAGGAAACTTCTAAACAAAACTCAATGCTTTCTAATCAGCATGATATAATCATATCCTCTCTTACAGTAAAGAAAGCCTGAGCAAAATATGGGACAAGTATGGTCTATAGATAGAGATGAAAAAAATAATAATACCGTTGCGTGCTTTAAGTAACTCTAACACGGAAATAACCAAACAATGACAAAAAGTATAGTATTTGATGAATGGTAGGTATGCAGTTTGTGAATATATTCGTTTAGTTTTTACGCTACAACGTCTCAGCGGATTTGAGTGAAATTTTAAATATTGACAACTTATATTGTGTGCTATCGGTTACTTGAATGTATTTGCTGGGTATATTTAAATTTAAAACTAAACCCTTTCATCTAATTTCAACTTATTGACTTTCGACATATTGCGTCGATCATAAGTAATTGCGATAAGAGCAGATGATGTTGATGATGAGACTCGCTTATAAAGAATTTAATATAAAATTTATCCTCAATAAATTTGAAACGCAGTGACAATTTTTTATGTTGAGAAAAATCTTTGTACATTGTATTCAAGCACAAATACTCTTGAATAAAAATAAATAAGCATGTAATTCGACATTTGTCAATTATCCTCTAAAGTCGTACAGTTTCGCGGTTATATTTTACATTGACTTGACTTGATTGCGAAGATGACGTCAGACGTTAAGATTTCGCCATCGAAGATAAAGATCGGGTACCGGTGGCCCGCTCGCACGGCGAAGAGAGGCGTTTTTTTCACACCATTCTACACTAAAGAAATAATCTTTGTAATGCGGGGGACCTAACAAACATCCAATTAACGCAGACAAATCACACCCAGACTTAGAACAACACTATATGGATCGCACAAAGTATTGTCCTGCATGGGAATCGAATCCACGCAATTGTCACGGAAAATCGGTATCTTAACCACTACGCCATCTGTGCAGTCAATATTATATTGAAATTATTATGACATTAATTATTCCATTGTCATTAGAATTAAAGCTGTGTATAAAGTTTTAACTCAATCAGATATCGAGAAGTGTGTCAAATTTAACGTACAAGATCTGCTTACAGATAGACAGACAGACAAACAGGTGAAGTAAAATAAAAGCTTGCAAAAATTATTATATAACTGAATCATAAAATCTGAATGTAAGTAGGCATTTACATCATAATATTTTCCAAGGCAATCTCGTACTGAATATAATAACCAGTAATAAAATACATTCAATATGATATTTATGCAGACATTTACCTATATAGGGAAAATATCTACGTGGTCATTTAAAATCAACAAATTTTATATAGATATAGACATATAATTTACATAAAATATTATCATATACAGAATAATTTGTATGGATTACAAGCATTTTTTTTTCGTTACAGACAGCCTTAATAGTTATTTTGACTACCTGACTAATATTATACAGTATGTCACTTTTACTCCTACTGTGGAGGAGTCTTGAGCCCAGCAGTGGGATGTATATGAGCTGAGGTGATAAAACTACTATGTATTAAGTAATATAAATATTTTTCTTAGACCACAGATAAATAAAATAGTTGAAATTGATACTTCTAGTGACATAAAGGCAAATGGCGATTTAAAAAAATGGCTATAACTTTTTTTAATGAGAATTGATTTTAATGAAACACTGATTAAAAGATGATCTGAAATGGGCTTAATCGAGTTGTAAAAATTGCAAAACAATCCGTTCAGTAATTTTGGAGACTAGCGTGTACGAAAAGAAAAACTTCCAAACAATGATTTTTGTTCTGTTGATTCTTATTGCTGTCTACACTTATTATTTAAGAAATTTATCAGATGTACAGTACAGACACGCGGTTTCTACACATTTATGATATAGATGAAGAAATAAAAGCAAATCTAGATAAGAATAATAGATAAAAGTATATAGATTTACTTTCATTACTTCATAGCCATATGGCTATGAATAAGTAAAAATAAATGTAGCTATGAATAGATGAAAGTATACGTATAGATTTACTTTCATTTCTTCATAGCCTCATCTAATCATCTCAGCTCAATGAAAAATATGTCCCACTATTGGGCTGGATCCTCCTCCACAACAGAAGGAAAATTAACCTACTATACCACGCTGGTCAGACGTCTTGGCATAGGGTTTAGTTTTGAGTTTTTCTTCTCTTGCATAGATGTTATATGCGTTTCATATCCCTTAGTCATCTGTTACGATCACCCACGCTCACCTTGAGAAATGAGAAGAGAACGAAAAATTTAAATTACAGAAGAATGACAACTCAAAATAAAACCCAATACCATCCCATTTTTCCAGCGTGATATGCTAGGCAATTACCATAATCTTTGTGAAAAATTTCGTAACCACAGAATCCTACAGATCTATGTGAGATAAGAAGAGAATATGTTTTTTAAACAAATACTTCAACTTTACTTAAGTTGAAGTATTTGTTTAAAAAACATCAAAATTATGGTAATAAAATTTTATTTATATCAAAATTAATGTTTCTGTTCTCACAACCGACTTAAATTATTGTTTTATACTTTTTGACGAAACAATCATAGCGGCCAGCAAAAAATCAACTATTAGCTAAAAGAACACGCAAAATCACATGTGACGTCCCCATTAAACATAATTTTCAATACCTGGGTGAAACATACCAAAATATACTAGCTATTTTACATATTTTGAGCAACTGATTTTCAGAACATTACAAATATTTTTAAAATTCAAATTGGCACAAATATTAGCTAGACAGCGTCTTGCTTGACATCTGATGTTTAACTTTAAAGCAGTTGTTTAACTATAAAACAACTGTTCTCCCGTGACCACGAACGCTGTTCGAAACCACGGAAAAAAAATCCATAGAAATAGTTTTGTTTCAAACGCTACTTAGTGTTGTGCTAATTTTTAATTATCTAATCAATCAAAAGTATGAATGTAAAATTTAATCCCTATTTTACATCCTTAGTGGATGAAAATTAACAAATGCTGAAACACTTGCTTAGTTATTTTTACTGGAAAATACCCATTTGTACTTAATTTAGAGACAATGATTTTTTTCTTATCCAAACTTAGACACTGCGTTTCACGCTTCGTAAACTCCTTTATTAGTAAGTCAGAAATAGAAACTACAGTCAAAATGTCATGTTACTAGTTTCAACAATTTTAACTTGGCATTGATGAATCAGCCAACCAGTTTCTATATACATATAGATATATTTAATAAACATATTGTTTGCTGTGTGGTAGCGGCTACGAATACTACCAACCCTTACTTTGCTCGTGGATGTCGTAAAAGACGATTAAGAGCCTTATAATGACCTGGGCCAACTCCATCTGATCCTGTTTGGTCAACAATTATACTCTCAAGGAGCAAGAAGAGAGCAACCTCTCTCCTTGCTCCTTCTGGCGGCTCGTCTGGCAGGCAGCTGGTCATAAAACTATTGCCATTAACTTTTAGAATATGTACTATGAAAGAGGAGTACATATTGTATAAACCCTAAGTAATTGGAATAAGAGTAAGAGAATGATGATTGTTTTCATACCTGAAGCCCACGTAGCATTGAAGGAAGGCGGTGAAAAGGTACCGTCTATAATATCATCTAGATCTATCGGTGGTATTTCTTCAACGGTTGTCGGTGCTTCTGTTGTTGTAGTCTCAGCAGTAGTTGGTGCTATAGTTGTTGTTGTCGTAATTGGAATCGTTGGTCCTACAGTTGTTGTTATAGTAACGTCATCAACACTATCTTCACCTCCAGTAAAGACGACGACAAGAGCTATTACGACTCCTATGACTGCCAACATGACGATACCACCGATTACGTATTTCAATGTTGTCTTACGTTTGGTGTCGACCAAGACCTGTAAATATAACCTGAGTTTAGTAACATCTTCTTGATAGGATTAAATATTTCAGATATGAATCAGATAAGACAATGTTTTGTATTCACTTGACAACTGATAATTTTGTTAGTAAGATAGTTTCTGTTATATTTTAATGTTGCATATGAAATGCATTAAAGATCATCATCGTCTCAGCTGACATATGGCCCACTGTTGGGCTCGAGCCTCCTCCATAATTAGAGGGAAATTGACCTACCATCACGCTGGTCAGACGTGTTGGTATAGGGTTTTGTTTCGAGTTTTCCTTCTCTTGCATAGATGTTATATGTGTTTTATATCCCTTAGTCGTCTCTTACGATCGCCCACGGGTAAATAGGGGGTGGTGAATTGTATTCTTACTCCGTCACCACACGTAAAAAAAGTATTAAAGACAGGTAAAGAAATAAATAGATATCTAAATCCTAATATCTTTTAAGTTTCATATCAACTACAAACAAAAATCGCAAAGTCATCTCGTTTTCACCAAATGTTTTCAAAGGTATTTTCACGTAAGTTGTATTTTGATTATCAAGTTGATTATCAACAACATATCAAATATAAATATCAAATCTTTGGAAATCTTACTACGTAATCAGCAATGATGTATCAATTAGAAAATCAATAAACACAAACAATTAACAGTAAAAAAACAAACATAATAACACTATTTCAGTTTCGCTTCCATTAATTACATATACATATAACCAATACATTTGTTTTTATAGCTAAATCTTGAAATTATAAAGCATATTATACCGGCTGTGAATATTATCAAATCTTTCCTTTTTTTTAAATCTGTAGTCTAATCTATTCTTTTTTTTATGTATCCTGGGCATACCCATGCAAACAATCCGGGGCAAAAATCGCCGTGTAACTCTCTCCGCCTATTCGAGTCCTCTTTCTTTTCTACCCCACATCATCCTATCTCATATTCGCGGCCTCGACTAGAATGGCATCAGGTATTGTCTATTGATTATGGCGGTAATAGTCAACTAAGAGCTTAAAATTGACTTGTGGCAATCCCAGCTAGTTTTGTGCCAATTATTACGTTCTGGAGGAGAATTTATATTGGGCAGATAGCTGCTCGAAAAACTTACCAAAAATCCTATATAAAATCATGTATGAATCCTAAATAAATTATAACAAATTACTAAAGTTTAAATTACTGAAATTTAGCATTTAATATGCTTAATTATTTATAAAACCCGATTACAAAGCGAAATAATCGGGTTTTATAAAAAAAAAAAAAAATACTGAAGTTTAAGATTTAACATGTTTGATTATTTATAAAAACTTAATTACGAGCGAAAAATTATTGTCCCATATGTGACAATAATTTTTCGCTTTCGTTTTTATAAATTATGACAAATAATTGCAATAAAAAGTTGTGATATCTCTGTAATGTACGATTATAATACAGTAAAGAGACAAAATTTAATTTAAATGAGACAGGAAATTTAAAATAAAATCCAAGTAGCTTACTGTCAAAGTAAAACTATTTATTGCTGGACTTGAACAAGTTTTTATACATATTTGCTAGTAAATACTACACTGAAAAATACATGTATAAACTTGTTTTAATCGATCATAAAGCATCTTTTAATAAATATTCTTTTTCATAGAATATATTAAATTTTATCCCAACATCTTTCCGGTTACTGCATATTTAAAAATGCAATTTAATGACATGGCATAAATAATAATGGTAGTTTTACAAGTTAAGATTATTATAATACAACAATTACTATAATACAGTAATAAAAACAAGTAGCACATTTTATATAATTTTAGCGTCTGCGTCCACTGTAGGTACATATAAAAATATGGTATAACAAATAGCTCGTAATATCTCGTATCAACAGACGCTATAACGAATTGAGTAAATAAATTATATTAAATGCAGTTACTTTACTGTAAATAATTTCACATTTTATATAAGATATATACATAAATTAAAACTTTGGAAATTTCTAGTTTAATTATAAATTTATGAAAAAAAAATATTACCAGTTATAATAACTAGAAAATAAAATCACAAATATAAAATAAATAGACTTACATACGAATTATTTGTATAACTTTTTTATCTTTGCATTTTTCATATAATATTTAATTACTTTTAACCACGCACAAGCAAACACTAGAAGTCGATTCGCACTTTTAAACCACGGCCATACTGCTCACGCAATAACACTGTAATGGACTGAACCGCGGATAAAGACCTTGGTTAGGTTTTTTTTACTCGAGTACGCTATGCAGGGTTATCAAAGGTTATCAAGATTCTCCGTCATAAATTAGTAAATGCATCATAAAATTACTATCTAAACCTAATTTTACATAAAGATGAATGAATTAAATTTATTTTAAATACGTAGATGGCGCTGAATTAAACGTAGTTATATTAATAAATCTAGCTAATACAAAATGACAAACTACCAACGAATTAGCGACTGACAAAATATGTTTAATATAAAATAAACATAACTATTATGACTACGTTACTGATAAATAATTACTCAAACATAACATTATTATCAAATAAATATATTGTTTATGTTTAAATAATAAATATTAAAATATGTTAACTGGTTATTTTAAAAATATTAAGATTGATAATAATGGTACCAAATGAGGAACTATTAGACTTCTACGCCAGGCTAAACAGACAGTGTTTTATTGCGAGTTTTCTCCTCTATTAGATGATTATCCTACGCTTATCCTAATTACTTGGGGGCGTCCAAATATATCTCATCCATCGTATATATTGCAAAAGTTATTGGCAATCATTTTATGACCGGCCAATCAACCTTTCTTGAGAATTTAATTGTTGATCAGGTGGCATCAGATGGAGTTGATCCAGGTCGATATAAAACTCTTAGTCATCTTTTACGAAATCCACGAGCAAAGTAAGTGTTGGTGGTATTCTTAGCCGCTACCATACAGTAATATTTCTCATCTATTATACGTTAGACGTAATCTTCTTAAATCTCTTCGTCATCTTTTATAACATTAGCGAAAAGGTAGACTTTATATTCTTAATTTAACTGCATACGAATAATACAATGAGTAATTGAGAATTAGTATTTTTCAGTTCCAAATAATTTATTATTGCCTTTAGGAAGCGAATAGGTAATCGGCCCTCAAGTGGGCCGTTTGCCTGTTAGTGACGTAGTTAATAATAGCTGCTGGTGGACTTTACCGTAATCGGGAGCATAACCAAATCATTGCCTATTAATATTTTCACTTAAATTATTTCAAATAATATAAAGTGCGTATTATATATTCTTGTATTTGTATACGAAAGGTGTCAAGTATGCTATTAGTAATTATATATTTTTACACACGTGTCTTTTCATCCTTGGTGATGATTCAATTCCAATTTTTGAATGATATACATATATTTCAAAATATATATGTTTAATGAATATATAATGTATGTTTAATGAATAAATAATATGGTAATTAATAAAGCTTAATTCAAGGAATTTTATAAGAGATTATTATATAGTTGAGTTTTCAGTACGATGAGGGGAAGAATATGATTCATTATTTTGAGGTCTGTATTGTTTAATATGACTAAGCAGGTAATATCACCGCAAAAGCAAATCTCAGAATAACACTACATTCATATATTTGACCAATATGATACATTAGGCCAAATGTCATATTGTTAAAAAGGCCCATATCCAATAATGCGACGGTATGGACTTAAAATTTTTCTTTAGTTATTACCAACACTTTAACGATCATTTTATTTTTGTTTCTCTATATAATGTAAATCGTAATAATGAATTAGTTTGAATTCTATGTATATTTAATCTACATAACTACAGTAAAGAGTCTTAGTCTGGGATTTCGTTAGCATGTTACTAATTTGATCAAATAATGGAAGAGGAAGCTCTTGCAATCCCCTCGCTCTCTCTGGCTTTGTTGTTGGCTACATAGATTTGTCTTCACTCATTCTTTCTACATGTTTTTTTTTGTCAATGGCTAATGGTGGCAAACGAGCAAGCAGCATACCTGATGGTAAGTGTCACTACCGCCCATGGACCTTTGCAATACCAAGGGTATAACTAGGCCGCTGCCTACCAATATAAACCCCAAACCCACCCAATTGGGCTTCCGCCTCTCTCGCTCACCGAACGAAGCGCAATAGCACATTGCTATTACTCATACGTCGAGAATTGTCAACAGCGTGGTCCTACCACTATTAAAACAAACCAAAAAATTTAATTTGTCCAAACCAGCTCAACATATGTTTTACAAACTTTATTATTACTTCTCCATTAATTCCACAGCGCTATGGAAGGTGTAGTTCCTGCTGCCCATACATGCATACGATTGCTCCACTGACGATGTTACCATCATTTACTCTTTTTCTACAACGTCAATGTATTTTTTTACTAAGTAAATTATACACATGCCACCAATATACGCCTTTTATAAAAATATTACATACATTCATCCTTTTCAAAGACTTTTTTTTTATCATAAATATTTATTTTCATGCTTTTTTTTTTCAAAATGCTAGGCCTGCTCAATAAACTAGAAATTAAATATATATTCATTATAACTTACCTGGTCACTAGTACCCATCTCCATTGTAGAATTGCTGTTGTCTTGTGCCATTTTGCTTCAATTTATATCTGCAAACAAAATAGAAACAATTCAAAAAAATATTTGTAAAAAATCAGGCTGAAAGTTAATAAGAATGAATAGAGATGCCACGGTTTATAACCACAGTTACTATTAGATTTTATAATTTTTTTTTGCGTAATATACAATTGACACCTATATTAAACAATTACATGTTTTTTTAACCCTAGACACCTAACCTTCGTCGAATCGACGAGTACGCATAAGAAATATTGCTATACCTTATTAACGCGAGCGCGTATCACAGCGACATCACTTGCCAACTCAGTGCTCGCCGAGCTCTCCCAGCAGACGGCGGCGTTCAGCGCGTAAGTATTATTATTTGTGATTTATTACGAAAATGATCGTCGTTTCGATGAATGATTAGGTTTTGTGTATATATTTTTTAAATGAATGTTTATACTTTTTGCAGGTTATAACCATGTCTAATAACCGATCATTGTCTGATGAGCGTCTGTTTCGTTTCTTGATGGACGAAGATGTTAGCGCTTCCGAGGAGTTGAGTAATAGCGAAACCGAAGACAATGTGGAGGTGGATGATGTAGAAAGTGACACTCAAGAGGACCCATCCGATAGCGAAGATGTCCATAGCCATTGCTCTTCACCTGTTATGCAAGACCAAGTCTCGGAGCTACAACCATCACCAGCTCTAGTAACAGAAAGTTCAGGTACTAATTCTGGTATTTTGACTATATCACAAAGTAATATTCGAAATCGAGCACGCCATGTTTGGGCCACGAGTAAAGGACGTGTTTCAAGTAGAACAGCTGGAACAAATATTGTGCGAGTTGCCCGAGGACCTACGCGTATTGTGGGGCATATTTCGGATCCTCTTCTTTTATTTGAACAATTTATAACTGATCAGATACTTGACGAAATTTTAAAATGGACTAATTCTGAGATTGCTATAAAAAGGCAAAATTACGACCAACGAACCTCGACGCTGAACGATACCAGCAAAGAAGAAATTAAGGCTCTTCTTGGTATCCTGGTGTTAACGGCAGCTCTGAAGGACAACCATCTCACCCTCGAAGAGTTGTTCAACTCAGAGTATTCTGGTACGAGATATGTGTCATGTATGAGCAAAGAGAGATGCGACTTCCTTCTGCGTTGCCTTCGTTTCGACGATAAAAGTTTTCGCTTACAACGACAAAAAGACGATCCCTTTACACCTATAAGGAACTTATGGGAAATGCTTATGGTTCAGTGTCGTCAAAACTATGTCCCTGGAACAAACGTAACTATAGACGAACAGCTGTTGGCATTCAGAGGTAGGTGCAAGTTTCGAATGTATATCCCGAATAAACCTACAAAGTACGGGATCAAGTTAGAAATGATGTGCGATAGTGGCACAAGATACATGATCGATAGTACGCCATATCTCGGAAAAGGAACCAATACAGGAGGTCTGCTATTGGGAGAGTATTTCGTAAAGGAGTTGACTCGCAGTATACATGGTTCAAACAGAAACGTAACCATGGATAATTGGTTTACTTCAGTGCCACTAGCGAAGCAGTTACTGCAGCAGCCGTATAAATTGACGCTTGTTGGGACTCTGCGGGCTAATAAAAAGGAAATCCCCGATGAGTTAAAAAATTATCGATCCCGGAACGTCAATACATCGATGTTTTGTTATGATGGTCCCCTTACACTGCTCTCATATAAGCCAAAACCATCAAAAATTGTATATTTACTATCTTCTTGCGACGAAGAAGGCTCAGTCAACCCCGGATCACAAAAGCCACACATGATCGAGTTTTACAATAGCACAAAAGGAGGGGTAGATACATTTGACCAAATGTGCTCAGTGATGTCATGCAGCAGAAAAACTAACAGGTGGCCAATGTGCGTCTTTTACGGCATGATAAATATATCATGTATCAATAGCTACGTAATTTACTGTCACAATGCTTCTGTAATGAATGAAAAAGTAATGATTAGGCGCGATTTTATGAAGAAGTTGCACACACAACTAGTGGAACCCTGGCTAAAAATCCGGGTGGAAATTCGTACTATGCCGATGCACGTCAAAAATAAAATAAGAGACATATTAGGCATGCCGACTGATCAAGGCCAATCAACATCCACAGATGGTCAAGCAAACTCTTTGGAAGGTCAATCATCAAATGATGATCCTCAACCAGCCGGGATACCAAATATAAGGAAAAGGAAAGTCTGTGGTCTTTGTTCTTATAAAAAAAGGCGAATGACAAAGTCGTACTGCTCAAAATGCAGCACCGCAGTTTGTGGTGAACACAAAGTTGATTTTTGCATAAAATGCTCTATAAAATAATTATTTTTCTATGTACTACTAATTGATAAGACTGTTATATTACATGTTTCCTAAAAAGAGAAGACTATTTTGTGTTATTTTTTTTAAGTTGATTTTTATAAGTAAGTGTCTCAATTGATCTCCAAAAACTACACTAGTTACAATTTAAGGTACTAAATAAATATTTTCATATTAAACTATTGTTTTTTTTATTAAAATACCAATTCATACTAATCATGATGTAATCAGCACAACATAAATATAGATAATTACACAAAAAATGTGTCCCAAAATTTGCTCGTCGAAGCGACGTATGGTTAGGTATACAGGACTGTGTGCGAAGGTTAGGTGTCTAGGGTTAAAGGGAAAAATACATTTTAGAAATGAATTGCTTTTATTTAAAAAAATAACTGTGTTTTTATTAGACATAGTATATTTTATATACGAAATTATTATAAGTAATATATTTTATAAATAATATTGTTTATAAATGAAATTATTATATTTAAAATGAATAAATAACAATGTTATTACTTTTTTATCTGAGTTTTTATAAAATGTAAAATCCTGTCAGGTGTTTTTTTAATGATCCAGATCCATATGAACAATAATTTACGTGTAAGGTTAATTTTTCTGCGGTAGTATGTTTTATAAACTTCTCATTCATTTCACTCACTCTGTTCTCTTTCGAAGATTGAACTAAGTATAACTCTGTTACCACATGCGAAAAAAATTACAATGTCAATGATGATAAATGTCTGACAAAATAACGGCTTCAGAGAGAATCCTCATGTGAATATGACCATTTTCCTAACTAACATTATATTATCAATAGCTTACTTGGCAGCTGAATAGTTTTGTAAAATTGCCACAATAATAATTATCATAAATTAAATACTTTAATAATAACAAATCATAAACAACATAAATTGTATATAATCATTCTCTTTTTGTACTGGCAATGAATTTGTATTAATTTTGTATAAAAATGTGGGTCAAATTTAATATCTCATAGGATATAAATAAATTTCTGTAATAATAATGACATATTGGACGTAAGACACCTTAGTCCTCCCGTGACCATAATCACTGTAAAGTGTTCGAAACGTCGGGAAATTAAAAATCAAATACAAACGCGATAGAATCCCAATAGTTTTATTTCAAAATAGCTTACTACTATATTGTAAAAACTATATTCAACAAAACAAAAACAAATGCAGTCTTAAAAAGTTTTGCATACAGAAACGGTCTTGTATTAATTCACCTAGACTTGTCAGTAACAACAAAACCTGTCTAAGCAAGACTCATTGAGGATGCACGGTTAGTTATTGCTTGTGTTACTATAAATTGCCAATGTTTACGGCCCAGGGTCAACGTCGTGTTTATAAAATTGTTGAAACTATTCACATAATATGTACAATTACATTGTTCAACTGCGAAAAAAAATACTTTGCCATTGGAAAAAATAAATATGTCAGGCAATTCAACTTTTACATATTATTAAATTTAATAAATTTCGGAAGAATATATACAATTTCTGGTTAAGAAGATATACAATGCGAAAGTGAAAGGATGTAGGAACCGGGGCAGACCGGGACTCACCTACCTAGACCAGATTGGTCACGTACTCAAGGAAGGTGGAGTCAAGAGTCTCCGAAACCGACGAGCGTGTATGAAGAGAATTATGAATGTTGAAGAAGCGAGTGAAGTATGCAACGATAGAGTTCTCTGGCACTCAGTTCTCCCTGCCTACCCTGCAAGGGATATGGCGTGATGATATGTATGTATGTGTGTATAAATTTCGGACAAAAAAAAAAAGGTATATTGCAATTTAAATATCAATATTATATTGTTGAAAGGAACATCAATATCATATCTTATAATTTCATCTTATTTATTCTTTTCGCTTTTTTTTTATTGCCAGCTATGTTCTGACTATCAATCCGTCAGATCTTCAGCCTTTTACGCTCGCCTTTCACTTGTATACAATATATAAGTATAAGGAATTAGGGAAAGTACCCACGCTGTGTGATCAGTTCTTGGTTTTCAAAATATACTACGTTCGGGGTATTTTATTTTTTAATGTTTACACGAGTATTACACGTTTGAAATAAAACTAGTTATACGTATTCTACCGCGTTTGTATTTGATTTTTAATTTAATCTTCCCGTGACCATAAACGCCGTAGTGTTCGAAACGTCGTGAAATTAAAATCAAAAATACAAACGCGATAGAACCCATAAAAATAGTTTTCTTTACTAAGCCCGTATAAAATTGGTTCTTTTCTGTATAATATGTGTGGTCAGGGTCACCCACTTTTCAACAATTGTAAAATGTTATTAACGCATTCGATAGCATGCCCTTCTTAGTTCCTTTATACTCATCATCATCATTCTCCTACTCTTATCCCAATTACTTGGGGTCGATACTATATGTACTCTTCTTTCATAGTACATATTGTAAAAGTTATTGACAATAGTTTTATGACCGGCCGCCTGCCAGACGTCAACCCTCCTTGGGAATGTAATTGTTGACCAAACGGCATCAGATGGAATCGGCCCAGGTCGTTATAAGGCTCTTAGTCGTCTTTTACGACATCCACGAGCAAAGTAAGGGTTGGTAGTATTCGTCGCCGCTACCACACAGCTAGTTCCTTTATACTCATATACAGTTCCTTTATACTCATATACAGATTAAGCCATGGTGTTAGCTCGTCCTTATTATTAACAGACAGTGTTCTATTCCTGACAAATTATAAGACACATCTTTAAAAAATTACCCAGTTAATCATCAGTTCTATACTTGTTATCTGATATATCATAATCCTTGTGATCATTATTATTTATCTTATCAAGGCTCGTGTTGTATATTGATAAAATAGTTTATACAAAATAAAATTTCAATTATCTTTCAGCAGGAATTTTAAATTTTGTATTAGTTACAATTTTTATATATTTATAATTATATTTACGATAATATCTCGATAGAAATTTCTACAATTCTCTATTTGATACTTTGATAATACAAGTATATTTTTATCTAACAAAGATAGTTCTTAACTCCGTGATGTTTTTGATAAATCCGTGTATCAAAATTCAATACCTCACCAGATGGTATTAATAATTAAATTTTTAACCTAGTCAGACTTTAATCATAAAAACGACTTTTGCCGAGGAGTCGTGTAATAAACAAAAGTGTCTTAAACACAGTCAGTGTTTAAGACACTTTTGTGGTTAAGTGTGTTAAGGTTCGATTCTGAAACTATTTTCAACTTTTAAAATATAAAGCAGCTGTTAGATTGCACAAATAACCTAACGTCTTAAATATGAACCTCTCATATTGATTGTTCTAGATTTGATTCTTTCGCAAGATAAGTCTTTGTCTAAAGTTATATTTCTGAGTCTGAGCAATTTGGGTCAATTGATTATATATCTGTAAAATCTTCTGTTACATAGAGATTATTTTATTACGTGGAAATGTTGCTATGTTATATAAAAAAAGACAAATATAGACATAAAATCTTGTGGTTGCGGTGTTGCAGGGTTTTACAAGATTGCCCCGAATGAGCAGGGTAAGAGGTTATCAAAGTCATCTGATGCGGGTCGACAAACTTCAGAATCCATCAAGAAAACCACTCTAGCGTACAGATTTCCACACGATGTTGCTTTTATCTATTATTAATTACATAATATATTGAAATCATCAAATCGAATTCGAAAACAACCACTTCGCATTAAATAGAAAGAAATGCTGAAAACATATCTTATTTACAATTTTCAAACAGAAGCCATTACATGCAATAAAAAAAATTAGCACTTCTTTTTTATTATGACTACATCATAAAAAATGCTTATGGGTTTCTTAAGAATCAATCGCAGTTCGACCCGCCACTAGGTGGACTGATGACATTTCAAAAGTAGCAAGCAGCCAGTAGATTCAAATGGCATAAAAATGGCACAGATGCCCAACCGGGTGGGCTTGGAGATTGTAATGGTAGGCAGCGGCCTATAGCCTTGGTTATAAAACAGGTTCATGGGCGGCAGTGACACTTTCCATCAGGTGTGCTGCTTGCTCGTTTGCCACTAATAAACAATAAAAAACACTTTCAAGTGTCATTCTCGTGAGGAGATCTACGTCTAACATTGGACTTCTACGGGCTGATGGTTGGATCACAGGCCGCTTTTAAGCATTTGACTGTCAACTACTCATTAAGATACTTATCTTTCTATTTCTCATTCACCGATAAGATTTTAACGATACTCGTGGGAACAATACGGCGCTGACAGGATAATTCATTACCACTCATTATAAATAGCTGGGGCGTTGACGGGGGATGGTACCCGAAAGGGTAACCCGCCGGGCTGGCCACGGAAGGCAAGGAAGCGGTACCAGTGGCCGGCCCAATGGCGATGGGGAGGGAATACGGTGGGTTATGGGGCCACGCGCTGCCCGTCCGTCGCCCCGGACGGTACGGGCGACGTGTGACCGGGCCATAGCCTACCAAAAAAAAAAAAAAAAAAAAAAAAACCGGAGGTGTCAAGGGACACCCGGATGGAACGAAGTTCTATTTTAATTACATAATTTTTTTCTGCCTTAAGCGATTTTTATCGTTATATTATGATTTTTATCGTTATAATATGATTTTATAGTTATAGCCAATTTGCAAAATATCTTTATAAATTATAGCCTATGTGTTATTCTGATGTGCAAGCTATATTACTATAAATTTCATCAAAATCCATTCAGTAGTTTTTACGTGAAAGAGCAACAAACATGTTCACATCCATACATTATTACAAACTTTCACGTTTATAATATTAATAATAGGATATACAATTCCACTAGACTACCAAAACTTTTCGGCCCCGAGCCCGAACGCGAGCCGGCCACGCGGCCCGGTCACGGGCGAAAATAATTTCGTTGCGCATTATTTTGATTTTGCTATATCTCTTAAGGTATTGATTTAATTTGCATGGTCTGAAGGAAAAAAAATATCTTCATGAAATGCTCAAGCCAACTAATGTATTTAAAATGATAAGGATTAATACAGTATTTGTGCAAATAGCTTTTCAATTACCGTTTTATAATAGAACATTTTTTAAAGTATTAAAATGGATATAGTATGTTATCCTTAAGAGATAGATATATACCATCGCGGACTTTTTTGTAGGCCTTTTTAAGCTGTATAATACTGTAGTACTTTATTTTGATCTATTTCGTAGGGTTCAGCCAGCGTTTGCAATGTAAGCGCAAAATAATGTGTTTATTTACATCACATTAGAAACCTCTAAAATTATCAGTGTTTCTCTAGTACATTATGCATATATTATACATATAAACCTTCCTCTTGAATCACTCTATCTATAAAAAAAATCGTCGCGACACCACACTGTTCAATGCGAAATAGAAATGAAAATATCTGGCTTGCTTTCTATAAGAGAGCCGACGAGCGACGCCGCACAGCTTACAATAGCTTACTATAGCAAAAAGTGTCGTGACAACTTTTCGTAAGAATTTTTTCCGTCTAGCCCCCTTTCACAACGCGCGATAAGGAACTTCGTTCCAAAAAAAAAAAACCACTCATTAAAAAAACAACGTATTTAACAGATTATTTCAATACTAACTTACCGCAGTGTTGATTTATAGAAATGAAAAGTAATTAGGACCGGCCTTAGGCCAATTCCCCGCCACACTGAACATTTTACATAACAAAATGGGATTAAGTTAATCTATTAATTTGTATAGATAACAGCACCAATAATCAGTAACGGAATAAGATATATAAGCATTAAATATTGATACGTGTAAGTATTTTATAATTTAATGACTCTAGTGAATTGCCGTCTCACTAAATATGAATGTTTGATAATAGGTTTTCTATTTTAACCTAATACTTTTTATTCGACGATTCGCTGATCTTACAGTAATATTTGTATCCCGAGTTCATGGGAGAATACTTGGTTGAATTCACGGTGGTGATCGTCATCATCCGCTTGCCCTTATCCTACACTAAATGGGGTCGGCACAACACGTTCTTGGTTTCCAAAAACTTCTATCAACAGTCTCATAAGCACTAACAACTTTCATATACATATCTTCGTTCATATAATCACTGTGTTCATATGTCACCTATTAAACTATTGTAGTCTATTGTTCCATTTTCATTCCAATAAGGATTATGCCGTAAGCGACACACTTTTTTTACAGACTATGATCTCGATACATCCCGTTCGAGAGTCGGGCGGCGTATGGCTCCATAATGCAATATATTCCCTCTGCATCGCCATTAGACCAACCACTGGTATCGATTCCTTGACAACCGAGGCCGGCCTAGCTGGTTACCCTTACGATTATCACCTCAATCGATGCCCCGGCAACAAACAAATATGTTGTGTGGCCGGGGCGCCGCCTTCATGTAGGCGGTTTGTTTGTGAATGGCAGACTAATGCCCGATCGATCTACCTACAACCTGAACTAGGACGGCATCAGGCGCAGGTAAAAGAGCTGCGCCTGATGCCGTCCTAGTCAATACCTACCGTCAATACCTGCACCAGTCGAAAGGAGAGGACCCCGTGCCACCGACCCAACCACTCTATCAGCACTGACCAGAAGGCCTTCGCAGTTCGAATATCGAACCAAGCCTTTCCCACTGGTCTGCTCACACTGCGGCGACACCTTGTGCATGCATTTGATGATACAGATACGTTGTTCAGGAGAGTACGGCCTCCCATTTTCTTGGCGATCTAGTTTCTTTGACTCGTATAGCAAAATAAGTTAAGGATATATTGTTTTCTTATGTTATGCAAAAAGAATAGTGTTTCTCAAGACCTATGCAAGACCAAGACTCGCTACAAGAGTCTCGCAGTGCTTTCTCAGACAGCATTTTACGATTCCTTTGGCAATGAAAGAATTATCAACATTTTGTTTTCCTAATACAAGTAAACGAGGAAATAATTTGACGTTATTTTAAACAATCTCATGATAGATAGGTGTGATTATCGCCCCACTTCCGTTAAATGGTGAGTACCTAATTATTGATAGTTGTACAGTTAGCGCCACTAGATAAATGGAATATCATTAATTTAGTTGGATTTTTCATTTCTATATGAATTTTTCATTTCTATCAAACAAGTGTGCAAGAGTCTTGCATTTGGGCCACTAATAAAGAATGCTTGACTGAGAGTTTTCACATAAAAACGATGATTAACATACATACATAAATACATACACATATATCACGCCATATCCCTTGCAGGGTAGGCAGAGAGAACAGAGTGCCAGAGAACTCTATCCTTGCATACTTCACTCGCTTCCTCAACATTCATAATTCTCTTCATACATGCTCGCCGGTTTCGGATACTCTTGACCAAGGTGGTCAAGAGTATCCGTCAGTATATCCGTCAGTATAGTATCCGTCAGTAGTAGTGACCAATCTGGTCTAGGTAGGTGAGTCTCGGTCTCCCCCGATACCTACATCCTTCCACTTACGCATTGTATATGTTCTTAACCAGACGTTCATTCGATCACCCACGGGTAAGATAGGGGGTGGTGAATGGTATTCTTACTCCGTCACCACACGGAATATAGTGTTAGTACTTGATTTAAAAATATATTAAGTAAATTTTCTTCAATCTTGCCGATTTTTTTACAGAACATAGTCTGAATACATCCCAGCTTATGGACGATGGAAAGGCAACGTGGGATCTCATATACTGCGCTACATCCTCTCCACCGTCGTTTGGGTGGACCATTGTTACTGATGTCTTGATTTCAGTAGTAATGCAATCAGTCCTATTATAACAGGATAGATATATATTGATGGAAAAAACCAAGGTTACCGATTCCTTGAATTCATTTGTAGGGATAATGCCTAACAATATTATGTATACTCGTTGAAAAAGGACAGAATGTTTCCATTTATAATAATTCTTATGGAAAAGTTTGCTAACAAAATGTTGGTAAGCAAATAAAATTGCGAAGGATCATGGCGCATCAGTGAACACATTTGATATTCTCTGTGAATTTACGGTTCCACTAAAAAGGATGTTTCTTGCGAAACGGAGTGGGATCAGTACTAAGCTGGGTTTTGGTCGTACATTGAAAATATATACCTACTACTAAAGATATAACTGATTGTTATTTCGTAAATGTTCATTTCTTCTTAAAATTATTCAAGCAAATTCTTCAAAGTACCCTAATCTTATATGGTTTATTATCGCGGAAGAACACTTTATGTTTACGAATATTCATTTTCATCTATTATATGAATTTACATATGGTCACCGTAACATTTGTTTTTAAACAATGTTCTAAGTAATTTTTACATGTGGTGTATGGTGGCGATTACCGATATTATTAACCCTCACATTGAGCGTAGGTGTCGTAAAAGTTAATTAACAGCTACCTACATCAACCATGCGCCAAGTCTATCCAATGACGTCTGGCCAATATTTACATTCTTAAAAATAATTGACATCAGGCAGGCGGCCGGTCATAAAGAAATATAAAAAGAGATGGATGGATTGTGTAAACGAGGATATGTGTATAAAAGTTGTGAATGCAGATATGACGGCGATAGAAGTTTATGGAAGGCAAGAACGTAGACGAACTTAGCGTGGGATGAGGGCAGGTAAATGATGATGGTGGCAAACGGGCAATCACTAGGAGGACATTCAAACCGCTGCCTACCGTAGAGGTTTAGGCTACGAGCTCTCTCTAAATGCTACTCCTGTTTAGCACGAAGCTCCACTCTAAAGAGACTATAAAACTTGAACTACTTTATCATTCTGATTCTCATACTTACGTGCAGGATCTAGATTAAACTACCTGCTGCTATGTTTCCTAAGCACTACGACATGTTCTTTTTTAAACGAGGTTTAAGAAGATCACTTTCTTCACGGCATGCTGGGGCCTAGCTATGCCCTGGTATTGCAAAGGTCCATGAGCGGCAGTATTACTTACCATCATGTATGCGGCTTGCTCGGTTTGCCACCACCGACAAAAAAACTAGCTATGGTTGCGAGTTCGTCGTCATAGAAGTCTTGTAAAACTTTCCTGATTAATATTATTTATATTACTTGTTCACCCTAAGTTCACTCCTTATTTTACACCCTTAACGAGCAATATGTTCTCTTAAGGCCTAATGTTCAGAATATTCCGTTTTAGTGAGTCTTTTACATGAGAAAGGAATGATGCTGTGTAGTGTTTGTTTATGTTAATTTTCTTTTAAAGAAATTGACCTTTAAAATCAATTCATCTTAAAGTAATTGACAAATGCTGATACAGATGATTCTTTGTTTTGTAGATTATATGTTCTTAATTTTAAAACAATGGAGGATAAAGATTTTCAATTGCCATACAAATTTTGCCACTGCATGGAACTATATTCTAAAGATCGTGAAATATCACCTTTAGAATATAATTTCATAAAATGCTTTTGAATGAGTCACTAAATGACAACAAATTAACTACTGTCACAATTTTTGTGGGTTCAGCTTCGGTAGAGTCGACTAGGCTTGATGAGTCAATCAACCAGCCGCTTTATGTACTTTATTTTTTTCCTTCTTTCCTTATTACGACACCATATGAACTATTTCTAATACACTTATCTACGAGATAACATTAGTCAAATTGTTCAATATATATGTTATACATAGATTTGCTCCTCCTTACTTTATTACGTCACCATTTCAACTATTTCTAATTACACTTATCTTCGAGAAACATTAGCAAAATTGTTCAATATATATGTTATATACAGATTTGTTCCTCCTTCCTTTATTACGTCACAATTTAAACTATTTCTAATTACAGTTATCTTCGAGAAAACATTAGTCAAATTGTTCAATATATATGTTATATACAGATTTGTTCCTCCTTCCTTTATTACGTCACAATTTAAACTATTTCTAATTACAGTTATCTTCGAGAAAACATTAGTCAAATTGTTCAGTATATATGTTATATATAGATTTGTTCCTCCTTCCTTTATTACGTTAACATTTCAACTATTTTTAATTACACTTATCTTCGAGAAACATAGCAAAATTTTTCATCTCATGAACTTTAATTTCGTTTTTAGCGTTTTAGTTTAAGGTACGCGGTGAACATTAAATCAGTTTTAAGCTATGCAGAAATAAATTCGTGAGTTTTGCAACTTACAGAGTCAGTAGGTTGTAAATTTATCTGAATTTTAAAGTAATCGTGGTTTAATGATTATTTTATTTATTTTTAAAGTAAATATTTAAGTATTAGAAGACGACATACTTTCTATTGTAGAGAAGGAGCGTGCTAATAAAGCGACGTATATAAGCTAATAAAAACCAAGAAATGCTATAATAGAGTAACATACGATTATATAGTCAATAAGATGTACAATAAAACATTTAGTCCAATTTGGTTTCACCATCATTTTAGCTCATATACGTTCTACTGCTAGGCTCGAACTTCCTACACAATATGAGAGAAGTTCACGCTGGTCAGGCGGGTTGGTGTGGAGTTTTATTTCAAGTTTTCCTGCACTAACACATACATACATACATACATATCATCACGCCATATCCCTTGCAGGGTAGGCAGAGAGAACAGAGTGCCAGAGAACTCTATCTCTGCATACTTCACTCGCTTCCTCAACATTCATAATTCTCTTCATACACGCTCGCCGGTTTCGGAGACTCTTGACTCCACCTTCCTTCAGTACCTGACCGATCTGGTCTAGGTAGGTTAGTCTCGGTCTCCCTCGGTACCTACATCCTTTCACTTTCGCATTGTATATCTTCTTAACCAGACGTTCGTTCGGCATTCTTTCCACATGTCCGAACCATCGGAGCATTCCCTTTCGCATCTTTACACCAATACTCTCTTTCATACCTACTCGCTCTCTTACGTCGTCGTTACGAATGCAGTCGGTCAGCCTAACTCCACAGATTTTCCGAAGAGATCGCATTTCGACCGCATTAATTTTACTTTCATACTCTTTTCTGCATACCCAACTCTCGCTTCCATACAGTAATGTTGGGACAAGCACTGCGTTATGTATTGCTACACGTGCCTTCTGGCTGAGGTTGTGGCTGCCGAGAAGTTGCCCCAACGCTCCATTCATTCTATTTCCCGCATTCACTCTTCGCTCTATATCAGTGGTGTACCGTCCATCTCGGCTAAATCCACATCCAAGATATACAAATTCATTCACTTGCTCTAGTACATCGTTACCTATTGTTACTCTTACATCTGTTCTGGCTTCATCTCTTTTAAAGACCATTATTTTGGTTTTGCTCACATTCACGCGTAGACCCCTTTTCTTACAATCTTCTGTCATTGTGTCAACTAAGGTCTGCAGGTCAGTCGCTGACTGTGCCAGCAGGACTGCATCATCTGCATAGAGCAGAGCAGATACCACTGAGTCGCCCATCTGGACTCCCACATTCACATCATTCAACCTTTGGAGACATTTATCCAGATATATGATAAACAGCCTGGCTGATAGAACGCAGCCCTGCTTAACGCCGATATTGACGTCAAACCAAGGCGACATTCCATCATCCAAACGCACACAGGCTCTACAGCCCATGTAACTGAATTGCACAGCCTGCAGCAGTTTACCGTTAATACCATACTCCGGTAAAATGTCCCAAAGTTCCTTTTGTACAACCGTGTCAAATGCTCTCTCCAGATCCACAAAACTGCAGAAAACCCTCTGACCTAGGGCCAGATGCTTCTCCACAATGTTGCGCAGAGAGAACACTTGATCCATGCATCCCCTTCCACTCCTGAAACCTCCTTGTGTCTCACACAGTAAACCATCGGACACATCCTGCACTAATTAATATTAAATTAATCAAATTAAAATAATTAATATTATTTATTAATATTAAATTAATTAAATTAAAATAATGCATATTAATTATTAATATTAAATTAATTAAATTAAAATTATTCATATTATTTATTAATATTAAATTTATTAAAATAACTAATATTAAAATAATTGTCTTTTACGATCACCCACTGGTAAGAAAGGAGGTGGTGAATTGTATTCTTATTCCGTCACCATATGGATAATTTGGTTTAATAACAACCAAATTTTCAAATGAAATTTAACTCCAATTTACTAACACGCACAGCACACAATTTTATTAAAATTTCGATACCAAATCTAGATCGAACAGATTTTCCACATGCCATTACACTTTAAATCACTGCGAGTAACAAAATAAAGGTGCTGACATACTAGATATATTGCTAAAGGTTTAAATAGCAAATTAAAAATATGTTAAAGCTTAAGTAACAAGTAACATTAATATTCCATCCATTCATTTGCTTATCGACGTGTGCTATTGGACAACGGCGTCCGGCATTTTTAGAAGTGGAAGAAAGGAAGACAGAGCTATCAGTATCCTACGGTTAATTAATATACCACATAATTCAAAAACGGAAGGAATACAGTACAGGATCAAGAGAATGGTTTATAAGAAAACATTCTTCTCTATTTATGTGGTAAGCAACCTCCAGAACTTCAATTTGCAAAGTCGTCAGTGATGTCAATCTTACAGACAGACTGGAGATGCTGGAGTGGCGAAGAGACTTTGGTTCACTCTTGTACTCTATCGCCTCATTTATGTGGAGTGCTCTGAGGAACGTTTGACTTGGCACAACCATCACTTTTTTAAAGAGTTCATCCATTTCACCTGGAAACGTTGTAGTCTTCAATTATACCTACGTTTTTAACTATAATTTCTCCCATATGTAAGATCTGGAGTACCACTAACTGCTGATGTGTTTCTCGAGCCCTATGACATGTCTTTATTTAAAAGAGTTTCAAAAAGAGCACTTTCTTCACGGTAAGTAGCGGCCTAGTTGTAACCCTGATATTGTTAAGGTCCAAGAGCAACGGTATAATTTGCTTGCTCATTTGCCACTTTAAGCAATAATAAAAAAAAAATCAGAACATAAAATTATATATTCCAGCTCTGAATCACACATTTTGACAATTCAGCTTCAAATGCTGCCTGTTTTTTCTCCATTTCAAAACAAGAGTGGATTTTTCCTTATACGTAATAAGGCAATACAGGTTGTATCAAATTCAATCAATTATAGGCCTCTCTACTAAAGAGGGGTATTAATTATCGTTATATTCTCCGGGCCGTTTGACGGTTCGATACAGTTCTCATAATGAGTTTTTTTTTTATTGGTTATGCTGGCAAACGGGCGCACCTGAGGATAAGTGTCACTGCCACCCATGAACCTTTGCAATACCAAGGGTATAGCTTAGGCCGTTGCCTACCAATAAAATCCCCAATCCCACCCCAGTTGGGCTTCCGGCTCTCTCGCTCACCGAACGAAGCGCAATAGCACATTGTCATTACCAAGACATCGATCTTCGGACGGACCGGCCCGCGACTGTTGATAGAATACTGTCAACAGCGTGGTCCTACCACTATTAAATTTTAGTTAAGCATATTTTGCTTTGTATATTTGCTGTCGCTGCTCTTTTCCGTGTGGGACGACTAAGTGATAAAAAACGCATATAACATCTATGCGAGAGAAGGAAAACTCAAAACAAAACCCTATACCAACACGTCTGACCAGCGTGGTAACTATACCAAAATTAACCTACTAAGGTTAATTTCCCTCCCATTACGGAGGAGGCCCGAGCGCAACAGTGGGACATTTATGGGCTGTGATGATGATGTCGCTGCCCTTCTCTTGTTAGTCCCGTACTTTTAAGGGTCAGGGAAAAGTAAATGGTGACGATATATGGTATTCTTAACCTGTCACCAGACAAAATGTAACGTACAAAATTGACACTGTAAGTAACTACCTTTATAAATCGGGCTATATTTTTTTTATGCATACCAACACTCGATATCGTGTTGACTACACGTAATTGGCCTGTCATTCGCTTCTCGCTCACGTTCGCTTTCATCACGATTCGTTCTGGCTGACTTGAATCTATAATTTAGGTTCCATACGTAATTTGAAGTGACTTTCTATTGCCCCATTACATAAGTGTCAACATCATCATCCTACTCTTATCTCAATTACTTGGTGTCGAGGCAAATGTGTCTTCTTCCATCATACACGTTGCAATAGCCTTGGTATTAGAAGTATGACCAGCTGCCTACCTAAAATCAATCTTCTTTGGGAATATAATTGTAAACCAGATAGCTTCAAGTCGTCTTTTAATTCTATAGGTTGTTGGTGTCGTAACAACCACGAGAAATTTAAGGACTTTTTGTTTGCGGTGGGCCATAGAGTGGTCACGCCCCGCCAAATCGGTCCGGGGCGACGGAAGAGGTGGCGTGCAACCCCATAGACCCCATCTTCCAAATCGTCTCTCTTCACCATACGAGCGGGCCACCGATAAAGCAGCAGACACTGCAGAGTATATTACTATCATCATCATCATCATCACAGCCCATAAACGTCCCACTGTTGGGCTCGGGCCTCCTCCGTAATGGGAGGGAAATTAACCTACTATACCGCGCCGGTCAGACGTATTGGTATAGGGTTTTGTTTCGAGTTTTCCTTCTCTCGCATAAGTGTTATATGCGTTTTATAACCCTTAGTCGTCTCGTACGATCACCCACGGGTAAGATATGGGGTGGTGAATAGTATTCTTACTCCGTCACCACACGGAAATTATTACTTAATTATTATTATTACTATAATACAGTTAATTTAAATATCTTCTTCTTTTTCTTTATATATTCTGCCGTTAAACGTGATTGGCACTGGTCTAGTGATGTCATCCATATTACGTATCATCTATATTGTTTTGATTGCACAAATGGTGGTTAAGATCCCTTTCGTGCCAGTACCGTGAATTCGATTCCTATATAGGACAACAGTTTGTTATCTACAAACTGTTCTGAGTTTGGGTGTAATTACTCTGCGTTAGTTATATGTTTCTAAAGTCTCTCGCAATACAAAGATTATTTTCTTAGTGCAGAGTGGTGTCTCTATAAAAAGAAAAAAGAAAGAAAGTATGTCTTGTAGTCGTTTCTTATGTTACCTGCTCGTAAGACAAGTGTGGTAATTCTGTATGCCTACATTGTCCACATTCAAGTATTTTAAAATAAATACTATAAATAAAAATTAATCGCAGTTTGTCCATTAAATAAATTAATTGAGAATGTCTAGACCTATTAATCTAATTCTTTCTTTAAAGTATTTGTAATGACAATTCGTATTAAGTTTCTGAATGAAAATTGAAAAAGTTACCAGACAAGTTTGAAAAATTTAGCAAACAAGCTATTTTTAGGATATCTAGGTGAACTGAGATTTTTTATGTGAATCATTCCAGCCTCATAATTCTTTTTTTATTACATGGGTACTTTATAGACAATAAAAACCTTTAGACAAATTAATTGCGATAAATTTTATTGAAATCTGCTAAGAAAACGAAGAGAAGCTATAAATTAGGAACCACTGAAGCCATCATTCGCCAGCCAGAGAGCAAAGCCAGAGCCCAACAGTGGCACGTATATGAGCTAAGAGGATGATATATAATAGTTATGACTACAGTCAATATCACATAATGTTTTAATAATGAAAGTAAAATATATTCAAGTATAGGGGAATCCTCTTCATTAAATTAGTCATGCGATTACATAGCCGTGACTGGACAAGCCATTGGGGAATTACACGGGCTCAAGTTAATTTTAAACTGTGACGTTCAATGTCATTGTTCAAATAACTTTGCTTATCTACGTCAACATGGTTGTCATGCTTCAAAGTACAATAACATCTTACCGAGCACTTCATTGTAATTTAAATCAATAGTAGATATTCTTGTGTTAATTTTTTTAAGTAATAATTTCTTTACGCTCGCTTTATATTTGCTTTTTTTTTAAAGACACCTTGCTCTGGGGAAATAGTCCTTGTATTGCGGGGGACTTTACAAACATATACTTATCGCAGACAAATTACATCGAGACTCAGAACCGAACTTTGTGGATCGCAAAAAGTCCTGCATAGGAATCGAACCCACGGCACTGGCACGGAAAGTCGGTATCTTAACCACTACGTCATCTGTGCAATCGTTTGTTTGTTTTGTGAATTTTGGATGAGATGGACCTGTCACGCTCGTCTAAGTAAAGCCCCTTCGAGTAAATTCGGCTCTCGTCGATTAAATAGGAACTAAAAAATTGTGAAATAGTTTTATTTTGTATGGTTAATTTCGTCTTGATAAAATTCTCAATTCCGTCGTGTGGTCGTAAGACCGCATTACGTCATATGTCTGACACAGTGCTTAAGCAGACACCAAATCATACATTATTTTTAAAGATAACACTCCAACACTAATGAAATAATATAAAAAACGGACACAAATCATCATAAAATTAGTTTGAACTGTTTTCCGATTGTTTTTATAACGCGTAAGATAAAAAAATAGTCAGCTAGTTGTTTACACATGGTGTCGCACATTGACCTGCCCCGCATGGTCACACGTCATGCTATCAAACGAAAGGACGAAAACAAACGAAATTTTAACAATTTGTAGAAGACAAAAATTTCTTCTGGCTGAAAAGCGAACTGGTGACATTATGCATGAAAGGTCGACTAATAGATCACTACAACTCTTGCTATCCGTAAATGCGTAATGAAGATTATATTGCATATCCGTGATCATCTTTTAAATGTAATTATATGCACTATTGTGCTTTTTATAATGCTTAGCTTTCTCCTGCTCTTATCCCAATTACTTGGGGTCAACGCAATATTTACTACTCTTCCATCATATGTATTGCAAAAGTTACTAGCAATAGTTTTATGACCGGCCGCCTGACTGGGGTCAGCCCTCCTTTGGAATGTAATTGTTGATCAAACGCCACTAGGTCGATGTAAAGCTCTTAGTCATCTTTTACGACATCCACGAGCAAAATTAAGGTTGGTAGTGTTCGTAGCCGCAACCACACAACTGCTTGCTTATAATGATGTAGAGTTAAAATATAGTTATTTGTTTAATTGACCAATTTCTGATATATTTATTCTCACTTATTTTAAAAAGTTATTTAGATGTACAAATTATATTTTAATAAACACACCAAATCGCTTTTGTTTTAGTTAGTAAATCACAACCGATGTTGTGTATTTTTTTTTTAACAAAAAAAGGCTTAAATAAAAAGGCTAGGCTTACAAAAAAAGGCTTAATTTCATCATCATTATCATCTCAGCTTACATACGTCCCATTGCTGGGCTGGCCTTCTCCACAATAGGAAGAAAATTGATCTACTATACCTCACTGGTCAGTATAGGATTAAATTTATTTCGAATAAAACTCAAACTATAAAAATAGTTGGAAACTATAAAACTGAACTGGCAGTTTAATAGACAGCACATAGAACCACCAAGTTAGTACAACAGTCCCAAAATCGGGGTCAATAAAATGTTAAAAATCTGTCATAAACAGAACGAAAACGCGTGCTATTGGAATTAATAAAAGAATGTCCTAATTCGAAGAGTTGTCCTTACTCTATGTATTAGCTTGACTTCTCGATTACTGTTTGTTAAAAGTGTTAAATATTAAAACTAGTCTTGATGATTTTATTGCATTTGTATTTAATTTTCACACTGCTGAAATTTATAAATACTTTTCAGCGATCATGATCACGGAAGGATGGTGAAAAGAGCTTGAAATGGCTATAAAGTACCTTACAAGCGCTATAAAATCCGTAAAATAGTTTTATTTCATACTTACCTCCACTATTACAGCAAAATAAAACATTTAAACGATATATAACGAATGAATTGCTGTTATAATTATTATTATATTCTTGTTATATTTCTTAACAATATAAATTGTTGTTATAACTAAGACTTTATATTTATTATTTAACTATTGTAGTTTATATCTTTAAAAGTCTGACACAATTTCAAGAGAAATCAGATTATATACAAAAGAGTTTAAATATAGTTACCACCTTTAACCTTGACACAATATTTACATTCAAGTAATAGGAAAATATAATAATGTTACGTGATGTCTTAAACACTTACAGGGTTACAACGTGCCCCTAATGTTATCTGTTAGTGCCATACAGGATCATGCAAATCACAGAAGTGCTTACTTCTGTAAATATCATGATTGAGGTTTTAAGTAACATGTGACTCAAATGTAGAATAGAAACTAGAGTTATTTTGAATAGCTGACGATATTCTATATAATTTGATTGATAGGAAAATTGAAAAAAAAAACTATATCTTGACAACAGAGCCATCTACTGGCTCTAACTCACCATTCTCCTACTCTTATCCCAATTACTTGGGATCGATACAATATGTACTCTTCTTTCATAGTACATATTGTAGAAGTTGGACCCCCAAACTTATCAGTGAGTATCTCGTGACTATAAAACTATCATCTCACAGTATCTATCTTTTTCTTTTTTTTTGCAGTATTATTTTTTGTAGTATTTAATTTTTGCTGCCATACGTTGGAAAGGATGTTTATAACGATAACATATAAAATGAATATAGGAAATATTTCACAAATCAAAAAGAAGTTAGTAAACTGCGCAATTAATAACTCATCAGACACGTATTGCAGAAAAAATCGCAAATGTAAAAGAGGAAAATATATATTTATTATAGATATAAGAAAAAGTCAGAAAAACATGTGGTTCGGGTGTGTGGGTTCGACGAAAAAGAAACTTAAATAAAATTAATTATACAAGCCCAGAATAAAATAAATGGTTGTACGACGAATCAGACTATATTTTTTCGACTTATTTTGAGCTTCTGAATCAATATTCGAAGTCAGAATTAAAATCCTGCGTAATTTTTCTACAGATGCCTGTATAATAGTCTCACAAGTGTTTGAAACTTGTTGGCTTTATAAAATGAGGCCAAAATATTTTCTTTGCGTAGTTTTCGCTAACTATTCGGGTGCCAACGGTCCAGAAGTATTTTTTGGTTTATATGGATTTAATACTTCTAACCTTGTGTCAATATGTGAATAACTAAGTATAATAAAGCCAGTTGACTCTCTCAAAAGGATCCAATTGATGCTCAGCGAGAATAATAAAGTTTTGAATTTATCCAAAATAATGGTACACACGATCTTAATTCTGGTTTACAATATTGATTCAGTAACTCAAAGCACGTCGAGAAAGTATCGTCTGATTTGTCGCATAACCAACTTTTATTTATGGGGCAGTATTATTTATATATATTATTTAAACAATTATATGATAATAAAAACCAATACCGAATTGGATGATAGATATTTGTTGATTTTATTGTGTATGACAACATCAATTGTCATAACATATAGACACAAGTACAAACGACCGCTGATACAAATATTCAAAGGCATTTTCTCCTATATATTTCAAAACAAATCAATATAAAAAAGCCCTAATTTTATTAATGCTATCCCGTTTACGCGGTCTTACTAGCAGTAATTCGCATCTGTGGATCGATTGGAGACTAGGATGTTGCAAAAATAGATGACACTATGGACTCAATCTGAAAGAAATGATTTATCAAACAAACCCTATCCGTGTGGTTACGGAATAAGAATACAATTCACCACCCCCTATCTTACCCGTGGGCGATCGGAAGAGACGACTACGGGATATAAAACGCATATAACATCTATGCAAGAGATGGAAAACTCGAACAAAATCCTATACCTGTCTGACCAGCGCGGTATAGTAGGTTAATTTCCCTTCCATGGAGGAGGCCCGAGCCCGACAGTGAGACATACGGCTATGATGATAATGATGAAACAAACCCTTTAATTTATTGAAAAATATGTTTGCATATATTTTATTAATTTATAGAAATAAATTTTCTGTTAGGTAATGGAGTAAGAACACATTTCATCACTCCCTATCTTACCCGTGGGTGATCGTAAAAGACGAATAAGGGATATAAAACGTATTTATGCAAAGAGAGGTACTCAAAACACAACCATATACCAAAACTTCTGACCATTGTGGTAGGTCAATTTCCCTCCTATTATGGAGGAGGATCAAGCCCAACAGTGGGCCATATATGAACTGAGATTATGAGAGATTTTATTAGTATATAGAAATAACACGCAAGGTTGTGTGAGGCGTTCAAATTCTATTTCTAGATGAGATTTTCGTTTCGTCGTCTAATAACTGTTATATGATATGTAACTATTGTTTTGTTCACAAAGAGTAATATAATCCTGCTATTGTGTTGCCCTCACTGACACTATAAAGATACAATCTTCGCATGCTCAGTATTACTGATAATAACATTATCTTAACGACATCCTCTTGTAATAATCTCTTAATGTATGTTGGCCATACAAGTGTTAATATCAACACAGTAATTACTCATGAGTATATGTAAATGTGCCGTGTTGTGACGGAGTACGAATACAATTCAACACCCTCTATATTTTACTCGTGGGTAGTCGTGTCGAGACGACTTTTTTTTTGCGGTGGTCTATGGACGTCGCACCCCGCCAAATCGGTCCGGGGCTACGGAAGAGGCGGCGCGCAACCCCATTAACTCACCCTGCAAGCACCTCTTCTTCGCCGTGCGAGCGGGCCACCGGTACCCGATCTTTGTCTTCGGTGGCCCGCCCGGCGGTATACCCTCTCGGGTTCCTCTCTCGTCGACGCACCGACAGCTTTCGCCGTCGAGGCGTCGCCCTCACTCGGTGGCCTCACGTCGGGTGATTGGACAATTCCCCGGTCCGATCACCCGAAGCCTCGGTTAGTGTGGCATCAGGCGCAGATATTCGCGCCTGCGCCGCCCCGGCCGCTGGCGGCGACCCGGGTCACGGGAATCCTCCCGGACTCGTTCAGCCGCCTCCTTCTGCGAGATGACAGCCTCGCAGAAGGCGGCGACCGCGTCCCAGTTCCTGACGCTGTCGACCATCGCTTTCGCGACAGCCGGTAGGTAGGACAGTCGTAAGAGACGACTAAGGGATATAAAACGTATATAACATTTATGCACGAGAAAGAAAATTCGAAACAAAAGCCTATACCAACACGTCTGACCAGCGTGGTATATTAAGTCAATTTCCCTCTCATTATCAAGGAGATTCGAGCCCAACAGTGGGACATATATGAGCTGAGATGATGATATGTAAATAGTACACGATTTAGAGTGAGGGTGTAAGAATATATGTAATCCGCCACACCCTTTCTTAGTAGTAACTTATGGACCACTTTATAAACGATACTGATGAATTGCACATATGGTGTAGTGATTAAGATACGGATCTTCCGTGCTAGTATCAGGAGTTCGATTTCCACGCAAAAAAAAGAAGACAAAAGGACAATACTTTGTGCGGTCCACGGTACTTTGTGTTGTTCTGTATCTCGGTGTAATTTTTCTGCGTTAATTACACATTTACTTAAAGTCCCCCGTAATAAAAGGATTATTTCCTTCGTGCAGGGTGGTGTATTTAAAAAAAATAGGTAAATAATATACGCGCTGGTCAGAGGTGTTGCTTAAGGGTTTTGATTCGAGTTTTCCTTCTCTTTCATTTGTATTATATGTGTTTTATATCCCTTAACTCGACTCTTATGATCATCCACAGTTAAGAGGGTAGTGTTTTGTATTCTTACTTCGTCATCGTACGGAAAGACTCGTGATCTAACTGTAAGCAAGACTCTGTAACGGGACTTGGTTGCACTACACTTTCACCGCTGGCTTATGGGGCGACACCGCAAACCTAACATTCAGGATGACGCAGTACTTACCGAGCACGGGGTCTTTGATCTCTTTCTGTGAAGACGTCATCTCATTGAGGAAGGCTGCGGAACGCAGGTGGTGACCAAGGAGGGGGATGAGGAAACAATACGCGCACCTCCTCCCACTGGCTTGAATAATAGGATGTGACCAAATAATCATCTGATCGATCGCAATCGTGACGACAACGTAAGAAAGCGAGTAGGTATGAAAGAGAGTATTGGTGTAAAGATGCGAAAGGGAATGCTCCGATGGTTCGGACATGTGGAAAGAATGCCGAACGAACGTCTGGTTAAGAAGATATACAATGTGGAAGTGAAAGGATGTAGGTACCGGGGGAGACCGAGACTAACCTACCTAGACCAGATCGGTCATGTACTGAAGGAAGATGGAGTCAAGAGTCTCCGAAACCGGCGAGCGTGTATGAAGAGAATTATGAATGTTAAGGAAGCGAGTGAAGTATGCAAGGATAGAGTTCTCTGGCATTCTGTTCTCTCTGCCTACCCTGCAAGGGACATGGCGTGATGGTATGTATGTATGTACCAAATAATCATATGTTTGGAGTATCAGAGACTGTTCTGAGTTTTGGTCTAATTTGTGTTAGGTAATTGCATGTTTATCAAATACCAATAATTGTAGGACCACGCTATTGAGAGTTTCTGTCTACAGCTGCGGGCCGGTCCGTCCGGGGTAGTACCCCACTCTCGCAGAAGATTGACGTCTGAGTAATGGCAATGTGCTATTGCGCTTCGTTAGGTGAACGACAGAGCCGGAAGCCCAACTGGGTGGGTTTTAGGATTTTATTGGTAGTCAGCGGTCTAGGCCCTTGGTATTGCAAAGGTCCATGGGCGACAGTGACACTTACCATCAGGTGTGTTGCTTGATGGTTTGCCACCATAAGCAATAAAAAAAAATACCCCGCAATACAAAAATTATGTTCTTAATTCAGAGTATTTTTTTCATAAAATAAAGAAACATATTATTCTTTTACATATATATGTAAAAGACCGACCTTCCGTGGCAATATCATGGATTCGATTTCCACGTTGGAGAATACTTTGTGCGATCTATAAAGTGTTGTTCTCAGTCTGGATGTAATTTGTCTACCTTAATGTAGACAAATTTTTGTATATTTGTAAAGTCCCCTATAATACAAAGATTATTTTCTTAATAAAAGTAGTATCTTTTAAAAGAAAACAACACAAAGACCAGGTTCCGGTGGCCCACCCTGGAAGTATGTCCCGCCTGGGGGCCTCAGCGCCACGACCTGTCGGCGGTCATAGGAGCGGACCTGTCGTTGTCGACCGTCATCAACAAGATGCTTGACAGCGACAGGTACTGGACGTCGATGGCCTCCTTTTGCGAGGAAGTCATCTCTGCAAAGGAGGCCGCGGAGCGGGAACGCGAAGCACTCGCGTCTGCGAACTCGCTCCGCCGGCGGTGACCAGGGAGAGGGAGGCGCCGCTACGCGCACCTCCTCCCACCGCCTTGACGGCTGACTGGTCGTGGCCAGATGGCTAAGCGTAGGGGTGTCGGGGATAGAATGTCAATAGACGATCTCTCCGGCATCCCGTAAAAGCGCGGAAGGGACCGCTGTTAGGTTTTAGTGGGTATTCCGGCCGTCAATCTCATGGCCGGCGAGTCCCACACACCCCCCCGTCTATCACTGGCGGGGTATGTGCGCAAAAGCATTTCCTCAGCGATAACAAAAAAAAAAAAAGGTTCCGGTGGCCCGCTCATTTGGCAAAGAGAGGTACATGTAGGGCGGGTCTATGGGGTCGCGCACCGCTTGTTCTGTCGCTCCGGACGGATTTAGTGGGGTGCAACCACCGCAAAAAAAAAAAATAGTGCAGGTATCTTTAAAAAAAATATATACTAGTATATTCTTTAGTAACAATGTTAGTATAATAGATAATTATTAAGTTATAATAAACTATAAACTACATTTCTACCAACAAAGAGATGCTGCATAGCTGAATTAGGTCAATTCACGTTGGATATAATGAGTTAATACGATTAGCACTATAACTAGATGATGCCACTTCGTGCAATCCCGTGAGAAATATTCTCTTATTTACAAATGTAATTACATATATCGTTTCTTATATTTACACAGCATTTTTGTATGGTTTATTGGGGTGTATAAAGATTGTTGGAATTATTATGATACTCTTATCTTTCATAATATACAGTGTAATATAATATAAATTTCTTTGACTACTCTCTGTGCTTTGTCACATTTGAGTATTGTTGGTCATTATTCTCCCATGGCCTATGTCAAATAGTAGATGTACTCGTATATGGACTAACGGGTGGATAAAAATAACTAAATAATAATGTAGAGAAACTTCCGTGTGGTGACGGATAAAGAATGCAATTCTCCTATCTTACCCGTGGGTGATCGTAAAAGACGACTCATATGCATATAACATCTATGCAAGAGAAGGAAACCTCGAAATGAAACCCTATATCAACACGTCTGATCAGCGTGGCGTAATAGGTCAAATTCCCTCCTAATGTGGAGGAGTCTCAAACCCAACGGGGGATATATATGATCTGAAATGATGAGATAATGATGATGTAGGGAAAAAGTATGAATACAATTGATTACCCACCTTTCTTTCCCGTGATTGACACTACTAGCATGACATAGTACATCAATGTATATTATATTCTATTGTGGAAGAGGCACGAAAGCCCAAGAGTAAGACATATTATTTTTCGTGTTTTTTTTTGACAACACCCGGCACTAAGGAAGTAATCCTTCTACTGCGTGGGACTTTAAAAATTGTCAAATTAACGGACACAAATTACACCTAGACTTAGAACAACAATTTTTGGATCACACAAGTCTTGGCCTACGTAGGAGTCAAACTCACAATACTGGCGTAGTAGGTCAGTATTTTAACCACTATGTAGTCCTATATGGATAAATATAAAAATATACCTTTTTGTATAAGTTACTTTCCATTTTATAAGTTTTCTGAGTAAATTAGTATTAATACTGGAGAAAATAAAACAAATTCCCACCTCATCTAGAAGTGGAGAAGGCAAATAAAATAAATTGTAAGCAGTTTATTACTTGTTCACACAAATGAAAACATTTATTAAGCCGTCATCGCGAGGCACGAGCTCACAGAGGGAACATGATACTTTTTTTTGTAAATACACAGAAATATTTAACATTAGTCAGGTCATATTTTTCTATATATTACTAGCTTCTGCCCGCGACTTCGTCCGCGTGGAATAGCCGTGAGTTAGCGTTAATCCAAAGTAACTATTCCTCCTACATTATTCCATTCCCCTTTTCAACTCTTTACAACGCTTTTTCCAATTAAAAAGTATGCCTATGTCCTTTCTCAGGCTTTAGACTATCTGTGTACTAAATTTCATTTAAATCGGTTCAGTAGAATTACCATGAAAGCGAGACAGACAGACAGGCAGACAGAGTTACTTTCGCATTTATAATATTAGTAAGGATTTCTCAAAAGTCTTTGGTTATTATGAATTATGTCTCATAATATTGCATCAATATTCATATTTAATACTACTGTGTTATGTGGTGGCAGCTATGAATATAATCAACACTTATATTGCTCATAAGTGTCTTAAAAGACGATTAAGCACTTAATATAGACCTAAGTGAACTCAATCTGATTCTGTCTAGTCAACAATTACATTTTCAAGAAGGGCTGATGTCAGGCAGAGGGGTCATGAAACCATTGACAAATTTTTTGCAATATGTACAATGGAAGCAGAGTATATATTGCGTCGACCCCAAGTAATTAGCACAAGAGCGTGTTGATTATTATGATGATGAAGATTCATATTTGGTACGCGATTTTGAAGATTATTTTCTATACCAGGAAAATTAAGTATTTGCTGTGTGGTAGCGGCTACGAATACTACCAACCCTTACTTTGCTCGTTTTGGTCAACAATAACATTCCCAAGGAGGGTTGACGTTTGGCAGGCGGCATATATATATATATATATATATATATATATATATATATATATATATAAATATATATATATATATATAATCTCTTAGATCCTCCACAACAAGAGTAAACAATCTTGAAGCAAAACTCAAGGTCAGTTTCTAATTGTAAAAATGGTTGGAAAATGGTTGGTACCCCTAATGGTTCATACTTATATTGACTGAGAAAAAGTGCCAATACTTGTCACGCTAGAAAGCCAAAATTAATAATATTGGTAATCATAAAGACTCGGAAAATAAGGCATAAATACACACATCTGTTCTCTAAAGGGATCCTAGCATATTTCTATCACTTTGTTCAAACTCATCAAAGTCCTTATGCATGCGCTACTCTTAATATAGAAAAATAAATTTACAATTAATCCTTAAAAATATATAACTAATTAATCCTTCTCGAAATTCAATAAAATGCTTGTATTTCGTACAGCGTAAAAAAATGACTAACATGCATTCGCCTATTCATCATTATAATATGGTAGTATGTTTTATATGGCGTATCGAATTATATTTTACTAAACGAACGACCTTCAATGATACCATTCAGTACTTTGCAATGGAACGTTTCACGATAATGGTAACATCCTTCTATTAGTTGTTAGGTAATGATATGATAAAATATAGTATTACCACAATACTAAAAGATTTTTATTTTGAAAATATTAGAAATGTGAAATGATTCACTTTTTTATTAGTGGTAGGACCACACCGTTGATAGTTCTGTCTGCAGCCGCGGGCTGATTCGTCCGGGGTAGTACCGCACTCTCGCAGAAGATCGACGTCTGAGTAATGGCAATATGCTATTGCGCTTTGTTCCGTGAGCGAGAGAGCCGGATGCCCAACTGGGTGGGTTTGAGGATTGTAATGGTAAGCAGCGGCCTAGCTATAGCCTTGGTTATAACAAAGGTCCATAGGCGGCAGTGACACTTACCATCAGGTGTGCTACTAGCTCGTTTGCCACCATAAGCAATAAAAAAAAAATAAGGTGCACAGCTACAAGCAACTTCGGGTTGCCCTCACCTCACTCACCTCACACCTCTCTTACTCACAGTCCGGGTAAAGTTGTCATAGCCATATACGACTAATAATTAAGTCACACATAAAAAAGAAAAAAGTGTGTGTGTCAGCTCCGACGCACGACTGGAGTTTACTCCTTAAGTACGATTATCAAAACAGGCGCAAAAAAAGCTCATTTGACTAAAAATAATATATATATATATATATATATATATATATATATATATATATATATATATTTATTTATTTATTTATTTATTTATTTATTGAGAAGTAGCAATTACAATACCTTTACAGGATTTAAACCTAATGCGATATTGTAAGTAAGCAATATTAATTTTAAAATTAATAATAAAATATGTTTAAACAAATAATTATAACAATAAACTAAATAATAAAACATAATATCAAAATATTAATATAGCTTAATATTATATTTTATCATATTCAATACTACTAACTAAATATATTTACTAATTATACGCAACGCACTTGTATGCAACGTCTGTGAATTCACGCAGGCTGCACTGGTAAATATCTACTGTATAATTTATTGTATTTATTAATTTAATAGCACGTGTCAGGGGGGCGTAAGTCAGCATATTAGTTCTGGCGGCTGGCACGCTTAGTGCGGGCCGCTGGCCCCTTATAACCATATGGCCTGCTGGTGTACACAGGTTTAGCATAGCCAGTATGGCGGGGTGGTGTAGCTGGCCACATAGTACACGCCAAACATAGCACGCTAATGTCATATCGCGGCGTACGCTCAATCGATCGTAACCAACCATACCCAGCACAAAGAGACTTGGATACATAAGCGGATAAAATGGATATACTCCGTACTGTTTCATGTATAAAAAACGGGTGAATTTATTTTGAATTTTTTCCAGCATAAGGATGTATTTAGACTCATGGGGATTCCAAACGATTGCGGATGTCTCAAGGTAACTGCGTACGAGAGTATTATATAAAATTTTGATAGCCGAAATATTATTAAAATCTTTACAAATTCTCAAAATAAAACCTAATTTCCGGAAAGCTTTGCTACAAATTTTGTATTGCTACAATTTGCTTTGCTACAATTTATATATATATATATGTATATATTTATTTATTTACATTTATTAAAAATTGTTCAGTGAAGTATTATCTCACATCAGAAAGTGAAAGGATGCGCAGAATAGGTTGCGCACCAAAAACGTAACGAGGTCATTCGAATCGCTCATACCGGGCGCCTTATATGAAAATCGATTATTAAGGAGTAAACTTCAAAAACACTACAAGCAACAGCAATAGTACGGCACCACTATAACGACGAAGCATAAGGGGTTTATGTACCTTAAGATTGTTATAACAGACATGGTAGAAACGCCTGAATGCTGCGAATATCATATTGCTCAAAACAATCAGTAATAACACTGTCATGAGAATCAAAGGATATCTCAAAATAAAATCCTTACGAGTATAGTATTATGAACCCTCCCATTATGGAATAGTTTTGCACCCAATGAAAATGCTGACCATTTGGCTGTTGATTCTAAAGCCATTTTTTAGACTCCCAGGAGAAAACAAGAGATAATACTGTATTTTTAACCAGTTGGCAGTGTTAGGATAGAAAATAAGCTTCAAAATAACGCATTAAAAATTAATATGGAAGGTCAATTTTCTGGGTGGATTTGAGTTGATATGTAACGGTCTAGCTGTACAGGTAATATAGCAAAAGTTCAGGACCGGCAATAATACTAACCATTGGATGTGTTGATCGCTCGTTTACCACCATCATCATCATCATCGCAGCCCATATATATCCCACTGTTGGGCTCGAGCCTCCTCCGTAATGGGAGGTATATTAATCTACTATACCACGCTGGTCAGACGTGTTGATATAGGGTTTTGTTTCGAGTTTTCCTTCTCTTGCATAAGTGTTATATGCCTTTTGTATCCCTTATTCGTCGTTTACGATCACCCACGGGTAAGATAGGGGGTGGTGATTTGTATTCTTACTCCGTCACCACACGGATTAAATTTATATAGAAGCTCAATTTTCTGGGTGGATTTGAGTTGATATGTTGCAATAAACGCACAGTTATATAGCAAACGTCCAGGAGCGGCAACAATACTTATAGTACGAGAACCAGTAACAGATATATATGACCAAGTTCCTCTGAAGTGATAATTAGTAAAATGCATCAGAAAATCGAACCATAAAGTCTCGTGAACGTCAGCTGCGGCTCGGTGGGTGGGATGAGCAGTTGTAACCTCCCACGCTCGAAGAAAAAAAAAATACATTCACTCATTTCCTCTCGGCTAAAAATTTATCAAATTATAGCTAACCCAATATCTCAACAAAAAAATAAAATCAGCTGGCTATAACATAGTGTATTGTACGTCAGCTGATGTCTCGATCATGGGAAAAAAAACTTCACTTTCAGTGATATCCTCTCAAATAAAAATTTACCTGATGATAGCTTATATGTAACTATTGATAAATATATACGTCAGCTGGCTGTATCTCGGTGGAAAAATCGTCAGCTGATAATTTGAAGGTCGTTACGTAGAAGTTAGCCAGAAGCATTTACTGACTATTTAAATGCATCAGCTGACTAAGTTTCCCTCCACTTACTGCTAGCTGATTTTTTTTATTTATCACAGAAATATATTTAAAATCAGCTCACAAATTTTCATGTGAGAGGAGATAACGTCTTTTTAATTATTCTTGTTATTTTTAAAGATTCAAATAATACACGCTAGCATAGCATAGACAGTATTTAGGTACGCTTGGAGGGGGTTAGTTGTACGCATGCTCGGGGTACCCTTTTGTTGAGGGCACTGGAAAACATTTTTAGAAGTAGAAAAGAAGGGTACTAATCATAGAGTAATATAATACATTGGAAATAGAGAGGCCACTCTCGATTTTTTTTGTCGCCACTAATGTCAATGAAAGCGCCATCTATTACGCGACTCAATAATTATTTCCTTTGCGCATGCGTGGGTAGGAAATAATACACACACACATACTTCTCACACACGCATAGATACTTCTCACACACAGATATATCTCTCACACACACACACACTTAATTTATTGTTTTAAATAAGGTAATTTCTGCCATCTAGTTTTAGTTATTAACATTATTAGTGTCAAAGCAAACAAAACACTCAGAAACGTGATCTAGATAGCGCTATATTAAAAAACGACTGTGTATGGTACTAATGTACGTTTAGAATAGACGAGTAAACGTAGTCAGACGAAAAGAATATTCTAGAAATATTGTTGTAGTATCTGTGAAAAATCTATAAAAATGTCTAATGTAACGCCTTTTTGCGTTTTTTGCAAAAAAAACAAAATCTATTTCTAATTTAAAATCGTTCAGTGAAGAAAATCTCATTAAGTGCAGTGCTATATTGAGTGTAAGAAAAAATAATAAACTAAGTGGACACGAGGCTGTACTTCCGACAGAAAAAGACAATTTTCAGCTGTACCACAGTGAGTGTTATAGACGCTTTACGGCTTTGCCCCCAAAGTATCGCAAAATAATACCAGAAGATGCATCTGCTGCGAGATTACAGTATATATATAAATTATTATTTTTTTGGGTGGGTAGGAAATAATTATTGAGTCGCGTAATAGATGGCGCTTTCATTGACATTAGTGGCGACAAAAAAAATCGAGACTGGCCTCTCTATTTCCAATGTATTATATTACTCTATGATTAGTACCTTTCTTTTCTACTTCTAAAAATGTTTTCCAGTGCCCTCAACAAAAGGGTACCCCGAGCATGCGTACAACTAACCCCCTCCAAGCGTACCTTAATACTGTCTATGCTATGCTAGCGTGTATTGTTTGAATCTTTAAAAATAACAAAAATAATTAAAAAGACGTCATTTCCTCTCACATGAAAATTTGTTAGCTGATTTTAAATATACATACATACATACATACATATCATCACGCCATATCCCTTGCAGGGTAGGCAGAGAGAACAGACAATTTTAAATATATTTCTGTGATAAATAAAAAAAATCAGCTAGCAGTAAGTCGAGGGAAACTTAGTCAGCTGCTGCATTTAAATAGTCAGTAAATGCTTCTGGCTAACTTCTACGTAACGACCTTCAAATTATCAGCTGACGATTTTTCCACCGAGATACAGCCAGCTAACGTATATATTCATCAATAATTACATATAAGCTATCATCAGGTAAATTTTTATTTGAGAGGATATCACTGAAAGTGAAGTTTTTTTTCCCATGATCGAGACATCAGCTGACGTACAATACACTATGTTATAGCCAGCTGATTTTATTTTTTTGTTGAGATATTGGGTTAACTATAATTTGATAAATTTTTAGCCGAGAGGAAATGAGTGAATGTATTTTTTTTTTCTTCGAGCGTGGGAGGTTACAACTGCTCATCCCACCCACCGAGCCGCAGCTGACGGTCATAAGGCTTCATGATACTATTGTCTGATGCGTATCACCAATTATCTCTCGAGAAGAAATAATTAACCAAATTTTCACCTGGCTCTTGGACCATTACGTAAATAAATAAATTAATAGCATTTATGAAAGATATTTTAATAAAACACTATTAGAATCAAACTAAATATTCTTAATCCCGTCTTCCGGAAGACGAATGATAGCAGATTTATTATGTACAGAAAATTCTATCAATCACTTGTCTATTATTGGGAGCCTATACCTGTAATTGTTAACAGTATTTCATTTAGCGATACTTAATAATAAAATATCAATTTATTGTAGTATTACTTTCGTGTGGTGACGGAGTAAGAATACCAAAATAAACCAATACATCTGACCAAGCGTAGTATAGTAGGTCAATTTCCCTCCCATTGTGGAGGAGGCCCGAGCCCAACAGTGGAACATATATGAGCTGAGATGATGAGATGATGATTGTAGTATAACTAGATAATGCTATCGAATATTAGCAATAATATTATAGTACATTACTGCAGCGGCCAGCAAAACAGGGATTGATGGACTAACGTGTGAATGTGGGCCGAGGCATGGCCGAGGCGCACATACGTTAGTCCATCAATTCCTAGTTGTGGCCAAGGCTTGTATAATGCTTTTCTCAAATAATGCGAGGAAATTAAAACTAAGTAGTACTAAGTACTTAATACATGTAACTTTATACATGACGAACAACGAACAACATTTTTCACGCGCTAAAGCGTTTTTTTTTTTCATCATCAAACAGGTTTCTTTTTCAAACCAGTTCGAAAATTAAATAAAACTCTGATAAGTAAGTAATAAGATAATATAATCTATTTGCTTGCAATATTTTGAAGTAACAAATCGTTCCATTTTTAAAATACACGACTAATGTAAATTTACATATATATGTATTTGGCCGCTAAAACACGATAGATATGGATTTTCATACATATTTGGCGGGCGCTGCTCGCATGTAATTGGTCAGTACAGCAATTCCGATTTATCTCGAAGAAGGTTGTCAAAATAATGCTCAAATTTCCAAGCATATTTGAGAAAAAAGTATTTATTGTATGATCGTGGCTACGCATATTACCATTTCTTACATTACTCGTAGGTGTCAGGCAAGAGGACTAAGAGCCTTTAATCGACCTGGACCAACTCTATCTAATGACGTCTGTCTTCCTAAAGAATGATATCAGGTAAATGACCTGTCATAAATCTATTGCCAGAACCTTTGCATATGTACGATCGAAGAAGTCGCCAAGTAATTACGATAAGAGCAGGGTTATGAAGAGAGATATTTTACGCTAATAAAATACCTAAAAAATATAACACATGTTATTAGCAACCTCTTAGTCTTAGTCTATGTATAACTTAATACGTATCCATATTATCCATTGTATTCTAATTTTCTAGCAAATATATTATGGAGCAGCAATAATATCAGAAGAAGTCATCGTCAGAATTAATATTTAAGACGGCTAGAGAGAATCTTCTAGACGTAGATGTGAACAAATAGTGCCTCAAGTAGGTCTCGGTCTCATAAACTATGAATCTATGACCTGTTTCCATTCTAAGATGCTTTACGAGTTTCATTATATAACTTAGTATAAGATTCATACCAGTATTTCAAATGTCGCTGCATTCAAAGTACCAAGTCCAAATGTTATAAATAATATAGTAGCAAACACTTCTCAAAGCGCAGTGTTCTCTGGATTTAAAGCAAGATTTGGATAGCTCTTTTTTTTTGCTGTGTGATAGCGGCTACGAATACTACCAACCCTTACTTTACTCGAGGATGTCGTAAAAGACAAGTAAAAGCCTTATAACAACCTGGGCCAACTCCATCTGATGCCGTTTGGTCAACATTTACATTTCCAAGGAGGGTTAACGTCTGGCAGGCGGTCGGTCATAAAACTATTGCCAATAACTTTTACAATATTTACTATGAAAGAAGAGTACATATTGTATCGATGCCCAAATAATTGGGATAAGAATAGGAGTATGATCATAATTTGGATAGCTCTTTAAAATGTATTAGGGCAAAAAGACTGTCCAAAAGAGGTGTTAGTGTCAAACTTACAAGGCGTACATCTAACTTTGGCAAGTTACATGCATATTATAAGGTAAAATGGTTAATTATCGCTGCTTTTAACTGCGAAGGAAGACTTCGTGAACAGATTTAAATATTTAAGAGATAAAATGTTTCTCGAATAATTTACGCGATTTTATCGCAGCGTTTCCATTAAGGAGTTATTAATTGCAGCCATCACAGTTTGGAGAGTTGATATGAAAAGTTATCTAGTACTCTTTTTACCATAAGGCATATGTGACCCGCGTCTAGGTCCCTCACTCTGACGAGGGCCCCAAAAGTTAGTGATATTTGCTTAAATTATAACTAACAATGTTATTTCTATTTTAGGAAAGTTTTAAGAAGTAATCGCAACTAATCGAAAACTTTGACATATGATATATGAATTTTTAAAGTATATAAAATGTAATCTTTTAAACATATTGTTTAGTTAATTTCTTCTTTATGGATCACAGTTTCACCGTCTACCCATTTTGGTTGTTTTGTAAACATGAGAGCCAAATTCTTCATCATTATAATGAAGAATGTGGCCAGTTCGAAGATTAAAATTCTGCAACAACACTAAAATTATGTAGGGACAAATAAAAGGCAATGCTTATCATAATATTTAAAAACACTAATCTTAGAATGATTAAGTATTTATTTTCAATTTTAACTTGTTTCTGATTTTCTTATTGGCGCTCATAAGATTTCATCTAAAACTCAATTTACTATAACAATTTAAGAAACTAATAAATTAGCTATCTAGTTCAATCTGAGAAGTTAGACTAGTTAAATCTTAATGTTGGTTTATCCTTTAAAACTACTGTAATCAAAATTGCCTGCACAGATGGCGTAGTGGTTAAGATACCGACCTACCGTGCCAGTGCTATGGGTTCGATTCCTGTGCAGGACTTTGTGCCATCCATAACATACTTTTCTGAGTCTGGGTGTAATTTGTCTGCGTAAATTTCATGTTTGTAAAGTGCCCCGCAATACAAGGATTATTCCTTAGTGCAGGGTGGTATCCCAAAAAAAAAATTACAATTATATTATATCAACCTGCTCTTATCCCAATAGCTACGGGTCGATGCAATATGAACTCTTCTTTCATTGTATAATTTGAAAAAGTTTAAGCAATAGTTTTGTGACTGGCCATCGTCAACTCGCCTTGGTAATATAATGAATAACCAGACGTTATCAGATGAACTTTACTCAGATCTAGGAAAAGCATTTAGTCATCTTTTAAGGCACCATCACCAACTACCACACAGCACCAACATACCTATTTGAATTTAATTTATTATTATAATTTTTAATGTATTTTGTGAATGGTGACAGAGTAAAAATACAATTCACTCTATCTTACCAGTGAAAGTCGTATAAGTCGACCAAAATATAATATTCATACAACATATATATAAAACTTTCCGTGTGGTGATGGAGTAGGAATACAATTCACCACCCCCTATCGACCCGTGGGTGATCGTACGAGACTACTAAGGAATTTAAAACGCATATAACATCTATGCGAGAGAAGGAAACCTCGAAACAAAATCCTATACCAACACGTCTGACCAGCGTGATATAGTAGGTAAATTTCACTCCCATTGTGGAGGAGGCTCGACCCCAACAGTGGGACATGTATGAGCTGAGATGATGATGATGATATATAAAAGAAGGTAGGTATTTAGAAACAAAATCCTACACCAACTCATCTGATCACCGTGGTAGAATATATAAATTTTCTTCCTATTGAAGAGAAAACTTGAGCACAGCAATGGAACGAGTATGAGCTGATATGATGATGAAATGGCTGTATATATTGTCCCATACACTAGCAGTGAATATAAGTGAACAGGGAATAAAAAATATTGTTTCCATTTACAAAATTTTACAGCATATTATTAAGTGAATAAAAATATAAACATTCTGTCAAAATGTCTATCAAATTTTATGTACACGCTCGCTTGTTTATTGCTTGAACGTTATTTTGTTGGAAAACAAATCAATAACAATATTCATATAAGCTCGAAAAGTTCATGTCAAGAATTGATTTATGATTTATTTATAAACAAACAATGATATACTAGAATTTAAACCTTTTGCTTTCATCGATAAAATAAAGTTATTTTTGTTTATTATTGCGATATTTTTCTCGTAGACTACGTCAATCAAAATGATTTAAGACTTTATCTTAGCTTATAAAGTTAATATTAGTTTGAAATAGAACTATGTTTATAGATTTTATCGCATTTGTATTTAATTTTTAATTATATAACGTTTTAAAAACTTTAGAGCGAGGAACTTTAGAAAGAGGCCATGAAAGTCATGAGAGTTCGATGAAATAAATATTAATAAATAAAAACAAAATATGAATATATGTGGTACCTACTGTGAGCGCCTACGAGAACTGCTAAGCCTTACTTTGCTCGTGGATGTCGTAAAAGACGACTAAGTAAATATCGACTCCACTTGATACCGTTTGATCAACAGTTACATTCCCAAGTAGGGTTGATGTCAGGCAGATGGCCGGTCATAAAAATATTGGCAATTGTTTTCGCAATATATATGATTTAAGAATAGGTCATATAGCGTCGTCCCCAAGTAATTGGGATAATAACAGGAGAATGATGAATAATAAAAATATTAACAAATTACCATGTAATAATAGGTAATCCTGTACTATTTTATATTATTAGATACGATGATATTTAAGCTTGATAATATTTTCTAGAGTAAAGAAAGAAGGAAATAAGTGCAAGCCTAAGCCATAAGGCTAGTGAAGAAACATTGACTGCACAGATGGCGTAGTAGATAAGATACCGACCTTCCGTGCCAGTGCCGTGGGTTCGATTCCCACGCGGGACATTACTTTGTGTGATCCACAAAGTGTTGTTCTGAGTCTGGGTGTAATTTGTCTGCGTTAATTGCATGTTTGTAAAGTCCCCCGCAATACAAGGTTTATTTCCTTAGTGCAGGGTGGTGCCTTGTAAAAAAAAAAAAAAAAAAAAAAAACAAAATGAAGTGCTTTAGAAGATTTAAATGCACTAAATTGAAACATAATTTTTTTTAAACAACAATTGGTATTAAGAAAATAATTCAATGTTTGTAAAGTCCCTCGCAGGGACCTTACAAACATAGAATTTAATGGTCAGTGTTTTGTAGATTAGAATACCCACTTCAGTTTGGCTTTCAGCTCTCTCGCTTACCGAACGAAATACAACAGCACATTGCAATTACTCAGACGTCGATCTTCTGCGAGAGTGTGGTACTACCCCGGACAGACTGACCCACGGCTGTAGACAGAGAACTGTCTACAGCGTGGTCCACTATTAATTACCACTATTGCATATTTAAAATAAAACTATTTTTACGGAGGACAGGCCTTCCGTGACCATGAACGCTGTAGTGTTCGAAACATTGCAAAATTAAAAATCAAATACAAACGCGATGGATTTCGTAAAAATAGTTTTATACCAAATGTGTAATATTCGCGTAAACATCTTCATCCTATAATTCACATATTAAGCATGATTTTAATTAATACACACTTTGAAATCATCATCACTATTATCACAGCCCATATGTGTTCCACTGTTGGGTTCGGACCTTCTCCGTAATGGGAGGGAAATTTACTTATATACCACGGTGGTCAAACGTGTTGGTTAGTGTAGGGTTTTATTTCGAGTTTTCCTTCTCTCGCATAGATGTTATATGCGTTTTATATCCCTTACCACTTACGATCACCCACGGACAAGATAGAGATTAGTGAATCGTATTCTTACTCCGTCACCACACGAAGCAATACTTTGAAATGTAATATGTATAATATCTAATATTAAATTTATTTATTAATTTACGGAAACAAATTTATGTGGCACTGTACAGCGCATCGGTTTAACGCAGTCCTTGACCGCATCAAATAGGGCTCTGTTGTGGAAACTGCAGAGAGCTGTAGCGGTCAGGGCCATATACGAATTCAATATGATATTCACTGAAGTGTGATGGGCATTAGTAAAATGATATTTGTTTGTTGAAATGTTGTACTCTGGAATTAGTTCAGGTGGCCTCTCGAACAGATGATTATATTTACTATAGTGTTAACAACCAACATACAGCCCGTCGGCGGCTGTGACGTAATGCTATGATTAATAATTGTAAGCCATGTATAATTAGTACTTCTAAACACCTTATATAATAATAGTATATAATTAAATATATAATTTTACATAATTCCATTAAAACTACATCTTAAATATGTTAATAAGTAATTGTTGATTTTATATGTAGGTACTAAAACATTATAAATAGGATAGCAAATTGATTGTAAAGGACCATTCGTATTATAGCATCGAGTTGCAACAGTACTCCGCTAAAAATATAAACTATATATAAATACGTTATCAGTGCTTCAAAGTACAACCCTGTCAGTGCATAATAATAGTAAAAAAATATTTTGAGGTGGATTATGGAAGGGTTCGCGCCCCGCCAAATCGGTCCGGAGCGATGAAAGAGGCTGCGCGCAACCCCATAGCTGTGTAATACCCACTTGCAAACACCTCTCTTCGCCGTGCGAGCGGGCCACCGGTACCCGATCTTTTTCTTCAGTGGCAATTTCAATATACCTAGTATTAACTGTTCGATTAAAGGATACCTATGATGGTTTATTATGTGAATATGATCAAAAATCATGGAATTGTTAACTATATTGTGGTAAATATATGTTAATGAAATTAATAAAATAACACCTATTTTTGAAATAAAACTACTTTTACGGATTCTATCGCATTTGTATTTGATTTTTAATTACCCGACGTTTCGAACACTTTACAGTGATCATGGTCACGGGAGGAGGAATAAAGTGAGCAGGTCCAACGTTTTCTTCCTGTGTAAAATCAAATCTAATGTATATAAAGAAAGTTTAACACCATAATAGAGTATGAAATAAAGCTCGCTGTGTGGTAGCAGCTACGAATACTACCAATCCTTACTTTGCTCTTGGATATCGTAAAAGACGACTAAGAGCCTTATAATAACGTGGGTCACCTTCATATGATGCCATTTGGTCATTAATTACATTCCTAAGGAGGGTCGGTGTCTGGCAGGCGGCTGGTCATGAAATATTTGCCAATAATTTTTACGGTATGTACTATGAAAGAAGAGTACATATTGTATCGAACCCAAGTAATTAGGATAAGAGTAGGAGAATGATGAGATTATGAAATAAAGCCAATGCCAGTCGCGTAAACATAAAAAGAATTCGTTTTGATTTTTTTTTTTTCTAATAATACGCAGTTTAGGACAATTAGTCATAAAGAAAAAAGATAGGACAGATCTTGACACTTATCGATGGCGCCCTGTCACTGAAATATTATTACATAACTTATTGTATTGTTAACTACAAGGTTGTTGCTTGGCAAATTACACAAAGTCACGATTCTATAACGTGCCGTTTATAACAATTACTTGCATTGTATGACAATAAATAGGGTAATTGTTAATATTCTAATCAAGTACAACTAAACTAGACCACAATACGTAAGATGTTAAGTAGTACTACGTTTATATGTTTAAAGTAAATTCGTAATGCTGTAACCAGTAGGAGCGGAGCAGTAATGATAAATATTTGTTTTATTAATTAGTTTTCAAACTAGTTATTTATAAATAAAAGTAAATACATAGACAAGATTTTTATTTCAAGTAAATACTACCTCTTCTCGCTTCGCTGGCTATGGATGTTAAGGATTCTGTATCAGTGGCCGACCCAATGGCGATTGGGAGGAGGAAAACGGCAGGTTATGGAGCCACTCGCCGCCCTTTCATCACCTCGGATGGAAAGTATGGCATGTGTCAAGGCCATAGCCTGCCAAAAAAAAAAGTAATTGCTATCCCTAAAACTTGTTGTGTGGTAGCGGCTGTGAATACTGGCAACCCTTATTTGCTCGTGGATGTCGTAAAAGAAGACTAAACTTACTCCACCTGATGTCGTTTGGTCAATAATCACATTCCCAAGGAGGATTGACGTCAGGCAGACGGGCTGTTAGAAAACTACTGCCAATAACTTTAACTGCGATATGTACCATACATATTAAGTCGACCCCAAATAATTGTGATAAGAGCAGGAGAATGGTAATTATAATTATAAAAAACAGAATATGTAGTGATTTACATATTATATATTATCTAATGATTTCGACCTCATAGATACGCCCGGCAATGCGGCTCTCTTCGCCGAGCGAGCAGGCCACCGGAACCCCTTCTTTGTCTTCGGTGGCCTAGCCTTATAACGACCTGGGCCAATTCCATCTAATGCCGTTTGGTCAACAATTACATTCCCAAAGAGGGTTGACTTCTGACAGGCGGCTGGTTATAAAACTATTGCCAATAACTTTTACAAAATGTACTATGAAAGAAGAGTACATATTGTATCGACCCCAAGTAATTGAGATAAGAATATTGATATGATATTTGGTATTTGATATGCTGGGTTATTTATAAAAACTTGTTTTACTTGTTTCAACAGGTCAGATTAAGACGCGTACGCGTAATCGTAGAGCATGCATGAAGACTGTGATGAGCGTGAATGAAGCGATGGAGGTATATCAGGATCGTGGTTTGTGGCAATCCGTAATGTCTGCCTACCCCTCTGGGAAACAGGCGTGAGGCTATGTATGTATATACGTATGGTTTACCAGTTTAGATTGATTACCACTCATGGTACTTGAACCTACATACATATACTAGAAATTCGTTCCAAACCTCTTAACAATTAGAAGAGTGTGGATCTACAAGTAGCAACCAAATTTCAGCCCGGATATGACAAATATGGGCTGAAATTTGGGTGAAATTTGGTTTGGTTGTCTTTTCAAGAGACTTTCCACACTTCATCTTTTGGAGAACGATTACACATTGTACTAATATTTTCGCTCGCAAAACTACTTTTTAATTAATAAGTTATAGATTTTGGCAAAAGATCACCGCTATTTCATTATGACGAAGTCAAGCAAAACCTACAACTTTTTTATCTCTCTTTAAAAATTAGATTATTTTACATTGGAAGTTATTTTATAAAGCAGTCTGTTTTTAATTACCTTTTTATATTTACAAATTGAAAAATTGTAAACGAGAACAGCATATTTATTAATCCTTTTCTTTTTAATTATAATAATGTCGCGATATTATCATCATTAATCATTCACTTTTTCACCACCCATTGCTGAACGTTGGACGCCTCCATGAAACGCCAATTACAGTGCTCATTTAATAGAGTGTTTATAGACATATTTTGCAAGTTTGCATGTGGATGAGCTGATGTACATCCAAAAGTACACTGCTTTGGTGACAATCGTATTCTTGCCCCATCAGCAGGAGGGAATAATACGATATAATAATTATATATTATGTACAATGCATAAATATATACAAACAAATATCTGATTATCATCATCTCACCTCATATATTTTCTACTGTTGGACTCGAGCCTCCTCCATCATGGGAGAGAAGTTGACCCACTCTACGATGCTGGTCAGACGTGTTGGTATAGGTTTTTGTTTCGAGTTTCCTTCGCTTGAATAAATTTAATGTTATATTCATTTTATATCCCTCTTACGATCCTTACGTGTAAGAGCGGGGGTGGTGAATTGTATTCTTACTCCGTCACCACATGGAAAATTAATAAAAAGATGTTACAATAAATAATATAAAGGTCACGATAAATTTATATAAATTCTTTCTTATAATGCTATCTCGTAGGTGTTTGAGATGCTTGGCCACCGAAGACAAAGATCGGGTACCCGTGACCCGCTCGCACGACGAAGAAAGGTGCTTGCAGAGTGGGTTTATGGGGTTGCGCGCCGCCTCTTCCGTCATCCCGGGCCGATTTGGTGGGGCGCAACCACCTCCATAGTCCACCACAAGAAAAAAAATAAAAAGTTGTTTAAAATTTTTAAATAGTTAGTGCATTATGGTAATAATAAACAATGCTACCAACATATTATAAAAATATTTCAAAGGCAATGGCCCAACGAGGATTGATTCTCCAAAACTGTTACGTATAATCAGAGTACGCCATGTATTGTATGTATGTATGTAGATACTTTTTGTGACATTTAACAAAAAACTTAGAACACTCACATTCTTCGGTCGTCACGTATAATCTATTATGTCCATCTATTCGTGAGCGTTTAGAGACAATATGGGTCAAGATTGATCACTGTACAGCCCAATTCCTCACTAGTCATGGGAATTTTATAAGTAACTTATTTAATTTTATATTTATAGCTTCAAGTAGTCGTAATTAAGTTTAAGCTGTGTGGTAGCGGCTTCAAATACTACCAACTCTTACTTTGCTCGTGGATATAACGACCTAGGCGAACTTCATCTGATGCCATTTGGTCAACAATTACATCCCCAAGGAGGGTTGACGTCTGGCAGGCGACCGGTCATAAAACTATTACCAATAACCCCAAGTAATTGGGATAAGAGTAGGAGAATGATGATGAGCTTCAAGTAGTCGTAGGACCATATTATTGACATTTTTCTATTCACAACCACGGGTCTGTCCATACAGGGTAGTACGAAACTGACCACCGAAGACAAAGATCGGGTACCGGTGGTCCGCTCGCACGGCGAAGAGAGAGGAGTTTTACGGTGGGTCTATGGGGTCACGCGCCGCCTTTCCGTCACCCCGGACCGATTTGGCGGGGCGAGACGCATCCATAGTCCACCAATAAAAGAAAAAAAAATAAAAATAAAAGGGTAGTATGAAACTCTCGCAAAAAATCGATCTCTAAGCGGTGGCAAAGTGTTGTTGCGTTTTATTCGTAGTTGTATGAGATAAAGACCAACTGTCTGGGTGGGTTTGGGATTTTCGTTGGTAGGCATTAGTGGCTTAGCTTTACTCCTTGTATAGCAAAGGTCTATGGGTGGCAGTAACACTTACTATCAGTTGTGTTGCTTACACATTTACCACCATAAATGATAAAAAAAATATTTTATCAATGATTCGTCTAACTTCGATTTTGAACAAACAATTACAACCTTTGGTAGTACAACCACTAACGGAAATAGCGCGATCTTTACTCTGTTTAGTGAGCGAGAGAGCTGGCGAGCCAACGCTTTCTCTCTTGTCCTTATACCTTTCTCTCCAATTCTGCATTGAAACAATGACTTGACTGTAAGCTTGATTTTAGTAAAGTCTATAAACGGGATATACCACTAAACAACATGTGTTAATTCATCTGCCACGAAAAAATAAAAAAAGAATAAAAAAAAAAGATTTTAAAAAGTAAACCTCTACGTGTAATTATTACATAATAGTATTAGTATATGATAATACACCACGGCAACAGTTAAGTAATAGACCGAAGTTAGTTTTGTAAACTGCGTGCAAATCGTGAATAAGCTAACTATCACATACAATAGTACACTGTATTTTGTAATTGCTAAAGTTCGAAATCGCTATTATCGTTGTATTGAATGAGTAATCCAAACAAATGACTTTGAATTCACAGCACTTCACTGCTATGAACCTGTTAGCTATTAAGGTATTCATTCGAAATGGCTTAACTAGAATACAAAGAACTAAGCGGGCAAAGGTATTAACTTTGAACATACTTTCGAACAATAACCACGGTCAGAGTTTTATGAAAATATAATATACAAACAAAACATTTCTACATGTGGTGACAAATTTGTTAAAACAAAAAAAAAACAATTCACTTAAAAAACCACTGCACAAATGGCGTAGTGGTTAAGATACCTTTCGTGTCAGTGACATGGGTTCGATTCCCACGCAGGACAATTTCTTTGTGCGATCCACAAGTATTATTCAGCGTCTGGGTGTAATTTGTCTGAATTAGTTGCATGTTTGTAAAGTCCCCCGCAATACAAGAACTATTTAATTAGTGAAGTCGAGTCTTTTAAAAGAAAATCAAACAAATGTAGTACTTTTTCTTTTTAGCCTTAAAGGTTGTAATATGGTGTCGAAAATCCTATAAAAATAGCATTCAGTGTCAAAATTTGGTAAACATTTGTTATATATGAATTTATTTGATTTAGGAAATTCATAGTTCAAATTGCAAGTTTTGATTCTATACGACTCATTTGAATTCTCAGCACTAAACACTACCCCTCCCTTACCCGTGGGTGTCGTAAAAGACCATTATGGAGTATAATATCCACATAACATACCAGGTGTAACGGAGAATAGAGCAGCTGGTTAGAAGAGTGGTAGGTAATGATGGTAAGAACACAATAAAAAATTTAAAGGAAAATGTCGATTCGCTAATGAATTAGAGCCATTTAAAGTTTTAAATTTTGCCATCGCTTTTTCTATGAAACTGAATAAAATGTACCAAGTAAATGATAAATAATCTGCTACATACTCATACTTTCTTAAATATTCATTAGAACCTAAATAAATCAATGATTATGTTTGCTACAGTATGACAAGCGTCACCTTTACAGACAGCTGATGAGTCAATGACCTTGACATTTTCTGTTCAAATTTTTGTTAAGTGTTCCTACCATCATTACATATCACCCTTCTAACCAGCTGCTCCATTCTGTGTTGCATCCGGTATATACAAGAGAAGGAGAACTCCAAATAAAACCATATAATAACACGTTTTACCAACGCGGTCATTTTGCCTCCCACTAACATTATCTCAGCTTATATACCTTCCACTGATGAAGGTGGAAGGTATATAAACTGAGATAATGTTTATTTTATATATAATGTTTTTACAGAGAATCTGTGGAAGTTAGGCTGACCGATCGCATTCATAACGACGACGTAAGAGAGCGAGTAGGTATGAAAGAGAGTATTGGTGTAAAGATGCGAAATGGAATGCTCCGATGGTTCGGACATGTAGAAAGAATGCCGAACGAACGTCTGGTTAAGAAGATATACAATGCGAAGGTGGAAAGATGTAAGTAGCGGGAGAGACCGAGACTCACCTACCTAGACCAGATTGGTCACGTACTGAAGGTGGAGTCAAGAGTCCCCGAAACCGGTGAGCGTGTATGAAGAGAATTATGAATGTTGAGGAAGCGAGTGAAATATGCAAGGATAGAGTTCTATGGCGTGATGATATGTATGTATGTAATGTATACAAAACATATACATTAAAAATGAAATAAGCATATTTTTTTTTTTAATAGACATCATTCTATTCAGATGCCGGCTCTCTCACTCACTGAACTAAGCACAACAGGCACTGCTCAGACGTTGATTTTCTGCGAGTGTGTGATAACTACACACGACATATAGGCCTGCGGCTGTAGACAAAACACTGTCAACAGTCTGGCCTTACTTCTAATCTATCCTATCTCTATAGAAATAAACACATTTTATTCTTTTCGTAGACTTTTATTGAGTTATAAAAGGTCAAACAGATCGAAAGATTGATAACGAAAAATTAAAAAAATATATTTATATACAGGCTGTAAGGGGACCGCTCCCGAAAACAAAGACAGGTGATCCTACTAGTCCTACTTGTAATGATAGGCTAGAAAATAAATCGATTCAGATGAAAAAAAATTTTTTTTTTCACCACGCGAGTTCGTTGAACTCTTGAACATATGATCGTGAGTTTTGAATAAATTGCGTCTTTTCTCATCTGAGTATAGTTACGTATTTTTTATCGAATTATCGTTACATGGCACTGTCCTAATACGATGGAATGTGAAAAACAATTAAAAATAGTTGCGAAAAAAAACATTTTTTTCTTCATCCGAATCGATTTTTTTTCTAGCCTATCATTACAAGTAGGACTAGTAGGGTCACCTGTCTTTGTTTTCGGGAGCGGTCCACTTCCACTCTGTATAACAGTACATTTTGTACGTACCTATGTACTAAGTAAAGTATATAAATGTATATACAGCTTCCGGCTATTGAACTTGAATAATATACAATGGAAATGCGTACTTGTCAAGTATCTGAGTGGGTCGACGTAACATTTTCTTTTTATACCCTCAACGTATAACTTGTATCTCAAGTTGTGATTTGGGGTACCTACATTTTATAATACGGTTTATATTTTTATATTTGTAATGAACCTTTCTTTTTTAATTAACACCAATTTTTTTTTTGCTTATTGTGGCAAACGAGCATACAGCACACCTGATGGTAAGTGTTACTGCCGCCCATGGACCTTTGCAATACCAGGGGTATAGCTAGGCCGCTGCTTACCAATACAAACCCCAAACCCACCCAGTTGGGCTTCCGGCTCTCTCACTCACCAAACGAAGCGCAATAGCACATTGTCATTAGTCAGAATTCGATCTTCTGCGAGAGTATGTTACTATCCCGGACGGACCGGCCCGCGGCTCTAGACAGAAAACTGTCAACAGCTTTGATCCTACCAATTAAGGAACTAATACTTAAATTGTATGATAATTTTAAAAATATGCAATTGATGAATAAAATTTCACCCAGAAACTATTTATGGTTCGCGTAAGGTATTGTCCTGCGGGAGAATCAAAGCCCCGACACTTGGCACAGTAGGTACAATTTCATAGTTATATGTTTTAATAAAAGTATTGAAATATTTCTGATGACGTAAATAGTGCAATGGTATAATAGCATTCTCGCTTGCCAAATGTAGTTTTTTCGAATCCTGCACAGGTACTGTATTTCACCTGTATTTATGAATAAATATATTCACCTGTATTTATGAATAAATATTAGTTTTATTGCGGTGACAAAGTAATATATTATAATGCACCCTTTCCATCACCAAATTATTCATGTCCATCACCAAATTACCGAACATTGCAGAAATGCAGAACAGTACACGGGTGTACGCGTCATGTATAATGTGATGAGTGATGTTTAGTCGCGTAATGTGTAATATGACAGTATGCGGTCGGGTAATATTACGTGTGATGCATCACTCGCATTACTTACACATGTCTAGTATACAAGCAGATAACTCGTAATAAAACTCTATACCCAACCGCCTGACCAGCATGGTATGGTGGATTAATTTTCCTTCAACTGTGAAGGAGGTTCAAGGTCAGATGATAACGCCAAAAGTTAATGTATCAAGACTTTGATACTAAAAAATAAATATTGTTTATTTTATTATTGAACTTTCAAACAACTTATAAATGTAAAGCAATTTTACAGGAATAGATTCTTCAACTGTCTTATAGTGATACTGAAAACATTCTTGAGGTTATTATGTGAACCTAGGTTAGGTATGCGTCCGATATATCAAAACGAATCTGAAATCGGATTTCAGTTAGAAATCGTATCGTATCGATATTCAACACTATACAAACTGATTTTAGAAAACGTATTTCGGCAGAAACTAAATCAACACATATCAAAACAAAACGACGAAAACGCAAACTAATAATAAATCTAATCATCGCGCAATCGTTTTCTATTGCTAGTTTTGCAAACCAAACCAATATTTGAAAACTTACTAACTATCTCTTTCACTCCGCTAAGCGATCGCTTAGTCAGAATGAGAGAAAGCGAATTTCATTAAAATTCGCCTCCTTTCATTCTAACTAAGCGATCGTTTAGTGCAGTGAAAGAGATGGAGAGAATTGCGGTTTCTAAGAAACTAAGAATGGCAGATTGATACGAAACAGAATTATACGGGACAGGGAATAAGATCTATATCAGAATGCAACTACTTCCATGATAATATTACGCAATACGTTTAAGTTTTGCGTTTGTTAAATAGATTTTTTGAATTATTGGAGAGTTTTGATCCACACTTGACCTTGGTGATACGTGCAGTGTGCGCGTAATGTTATTTTTGTGTTCTCGTGAACTATATAATTATATAGGTATTTTATGATTCAATACTATACTAACGTATGTTAGTATCGTACATACGATTTGATGATAAATAAGAAATAACTATTAAATGTAAAATGGTAAGAAAAAAACCATACTAAAAATGTACATTATATAATATAATCATGAAATCATTGTAAATATGACGATTTTTAAATACGCCAGAAAGTTTTGTATCACACTCAAAACAAAACATTTTTGCTAGTCTAGTACTCTAGTTAAGCCTAGATAAAGCATAAAGGAAAATCGTACACCTAAATCCAATCAACAAAGAAACTAAAGAAAAATATTTTGAATGCGTTTGTTCGTTTGCGTTTTTCGTTTGCTACGCTAAAATAACTAAAACCATCGAATATCGATCGAGACTAAGGTAAATCCGACAATCGCTCTGGAAATCGATTTCTGAAATCGGTTTTTTAAATCGATTTCAATATCAGAAATCGAATTTGTATCGGTTTGCGTAAAAATCTGAAAACGCCCATCTCTAACCTAGGTACACACGCTCGCACTAATATATGTACATCCATATGCATGCATGAAGTGCATGACCACATACGCATTCAGCCCGCTCGAACACACATACGCTCACACACCCAAGCACGCACGCACGCACCCAGGCAGGCAGGCACGCACACACACTCGCATAAACATACACATTATACTTTCATACATACACTCAATCCACTCTAATACCCACCATACAATCGCTTACACATATTCCTACTTACACTCAGTTCAATTGTATATGGTCCCCGTGGATTTCCTGATGTCTTGTATTATTACAGGTAGTTCTTTTACCTACCACAAGTATCAACGATCCATAATCATATTTGCAACTTTAGAGCTTAAGTGTTATTATGTACTGCAACGTGTTATGATGAGAAAACAATTTATTATTATTATTATTATATTTCTTTCGAATTCCACAGCCTTGTTCTCTGAATAGAAAATTAACTGAAATGATATTTCAATATAAACAACAAGTAACTTCCTTGCTAGCTTGTATTGCTCTCACTATGATTGAGTTTGTGTCGAGTTTACTAGAAACTAGTAGCTTTTACCGCAGCATCTATATTACATTTGCTTCAACACAATCTCTAGGGAAAGTGCGCATAGTGCTAGGATATATCTAAGTTCAAGCTTATATCTCCGACTTAAATATAATTATCAGATATAAATATTTGGTCATGATATTATTTTAATGCGATAATCATTCTCCTACTCTTATCCCAATTACTTAGGATCGATAGAATATGTACTCTTCTTTCATAACACATATTGTAAAAGTTATTGGCAATATTTTTATGACCGGCCGCCTGCTTGACGTCAACCCTCCTTGAGAATATAATTGTTTACCAAACGGCATCATATGGAATTGGCCCAGGTCGTTATAAAACTCTTAGTCGTCTTTTACGATATCCACAGGCAAAGTAAGGGACGGTAGTATTCGTAGCCGCTACCACACAGCATCTATTTTAATGCGATATTTAAGCCAAATCAATTTCAATGCCTTTTTATATGTCAGAACTCAAAACTACATTTTTATTTCTAAAAGAAGTAATGCATTATTTTGTTTTACAATGATAATAAATGACAATAAGCTCAATAGTGATAAAACAGTCATCGGTTAGTTAGTATATATCGGTTAGTATATAAACATTTCCTCTTGAACAAAGTCTGCAAGGGACTATACTAATAACGCAATGATCAGTTTACATAGTGTTAGATATCACTTGGTGTTGTAACTTTTCAGGCAATTTCTGCTGCTTACTTCCTCTTACCAGTTCTTGCAACTCTTCATATAAAATATCCCGTCATAATAAGGGAAATTCTACATGGTTTTAATATATATATATATATATATATATATATATATATATATATATATATATATATATATATATATATATATATATATATATATTTGATCGGTCATGTACTAAAAGAAGGTGGAGTCAAGAGTCTCCGAAACCGGCGAGCGTGTATGAAGAGAATTATGAATGTTGAGGAAGCGAGTGAAGTATGCAAAGATAGAGTTCTCTGGCACTCTGTTCTCTCTGCCTACCACCCTGCAAGGGATATAGCGTGATGATATGTATGTATGTATGTATATATTTTTGGTTTTTAAAGATTTAAAATTTTTCGTTTTTTTTTTTATTTAAGTTTAAAATCATTTCATCATCATTTCAGCTCATAACCTCCCAATGCTGGGCTCAGCTTACCTACACAATGGTAGAGAAATTAACCTTTTCTATCACGCTGGTTGGTACAGAGCTTTTTTTAGCGTTCCTTCTCTTGCACAGATGTTATAGACGTAAATATTATAGTATATATAGTCGTTTTTAGGACAACCACTGACAAAATGGAGGGAGGGTAAATTGTATTCTCACTCCGTCAACACACAAACAAAAACATTTGTTACAAGATGTTTATAAATACTATGTCTAATATTCTTCGAACTAAATTATTATTTTCAAATATGTAAAATAAAATATAAAAGATTCGGACTGAACCGGATCTCACAAGCGGCATCCAATCAAGAGTTAACTACTAGAGCAGCCAGCCTTCAACTTGGTTTGGTTATGATTACATAACAGCTTTAAATATAATGGTTTCTAATGTTTTCGCGAGTATTACACATTAGGAAATAAAATTACATTTACGGATTCTATCGCGTTTGTATTTGATTTTTAATTTCCCAACGTTTCGAATCGCTTCGCTTTAGTGATCCTGGTCACGGGAGGACCAAGGTGACTTTTGGACGTAAGACATCCAAAAGTCATCGTTATTACAGAAATTTATATCTATCCGCTACAATATCAGTTATTAAAAGTTTGACCCACATTTTAATACAAAATCATTGCCAGTACAAAAAAAATGATTCTATATGTAAAAAAAATATATTGTTTATGATCAATAATATTAAAAGCTTTAAATATAAATTGTAACGGAATAAATGGATGATAAGTTTGCGTGTTACAAATATAAAGTTTCAACCGCAGTCAGAATTATATTCAGCTCGGTACATTTTCAATCTCTAAACTTTATAACTTCATCGCTCATTGTCTTGTTCGGTACGCTTTGTCTTGTCTTCCCTTTGTCTTAGCTGGATCACAAAACTTATATGCATGGCCACATAGAAATACAAGAGCTTTTAGAAGTGAAAGCTATATATAACTACTTTCAATTTATCTCAGTATATAATATCTTTCGCATATATTACTACATTTTGTGGTAGGACCATGTTGTTGACAGTTCTCTGTCTACAGCCGCGGGCTGGTCCGTCCGGGGTAGTACCACACTCTCGCAGAAGATCGACGCCTGAGTAATGACAGTGTACTATTGCGCTTTGTTCGGTGAGCGAGAGAGCCGGAAGCCCAACTGGGTGGGTTGGGGGATTGTAATGGTAGCCAGCGGCCTAGCTATACCCTTGGTATAGCAAAGGTCCATGTACAGCAGTGACACTTATCATCAGTTATGCTGCTTGCTCGCCACCATAAGCAATAAAAAAAAACATTCCTAGTAAAATAATTGGGCCGTATTAACGTGAGATTGTAACGATTTCATTTTGTATTACGTATTTTTTTAAAGACCCTGCAGTAAAAAACTAATCCTCCCATTACAGGGAGCTTACAAATATATAATTAGCATATAAAAATTACACTCATAATCTGAACTAAAGTTTGTAGATCGCACAAAATATTGTCCGACGTGGGAATCGATACAGCGATCCTTGTCACTTGTAGTCGGTATCTTGATCAATATGCTAACTATGCAGCCTATTATACCAACCTGATACAAGGGGACATATTTTTTTTTATTGCTTATGTTGGCAAACGAGCATACAACACACGCGCTGGTAAGTGTTACTGCCGCCCATGGACCTTTGCAATACCAAGGGTTATAATGCTGTCTCTGCTGCTGTCTATTAATACAAACCCCAAACCCACCCAGTTGAACTGCCAGCTCTCTCGCTCACCGAACGAAGCACAATAGCACATGGCCATTATTCAGACGTCGATCTTTTGTGAGAGTGTGGTACTACCTTGGTCGGAATGGACCGCGGCTGTAGACAGAAAACTGTCAATACTATAGTCCTACCACTAAAAAGTTTAATATTTTCATACAAATTTAGATACTCCTAAATGATTTTTAGTAAGAAGTACCTTTGAATTAATGAAGAATTTATGAATATCACATACCACTTTATTCGTTTTTTTTTCAAATGTAATATTTTGTTTATTTTTAATTCAAGCTAAGTTTTAAATTAAAATATTTACAGAAAAATAAAAGAAAATAGAATAAGGAATAAAAAACAAATAAATAAAAAGAGAAACAAAAGACGCAATCAGGCATCGAAAAATTCCTCCGCATCACTGTCCACTGGTAATGTGCCCAGAAGGCTAGCAGCATTGCCACGTTGAATGGCAATGCTAACCTTTTGTGCAAAATATAGGCCAGCCCTCTGATCACGTGAAGCAGCGATTAATTTTTTGCGATCTCTTTAAATAAAATGCGCGCATTGGGACCCCAAGGCCCAAGAGTTTCGACCCCAAACGGCTCGAAAATATAATTTCCAATAATGTTATTATACTTTATTCATTATTAATACTGTGTGGTAGTAGCTACGAATACTACCAACCCCTACTTTGCTCGTGGATGTCGTAAAAAACGACTAAGAGCTTTATAACGACCTAAGTAAACTTCATCTGGTGCCGTCTGGTCAACAATTACATTCCCAAGGAGGGTTGACGTCAGGCAGGCGGCCGGTTATAAAACTATTACCAATAACTTTTACAATACGTACTATGAAAGAAGAGTACATATCCTATCGACCCCAAGTAATTGGGATAAGATTAGGCGAATAATGATAATGATGATTCATTAATTAATATAAATCAACCACATACTTTTTACTGGCACTTAGAAGCAAATAATATGAAGTCGGTTAAAATAGAAGAAATTAAAAAAAATATACATACATACATATCATCACGCCATATCCCTTGCAGGGTAGGCAGAGAGAACAGAGTGCCAGAGAACTCTATCTTTGCATACTTCACTCGCTTCCTCAACATTCATAGTTCTCTTCATATACGCTCGCCGGTTTCGGAGACTCTTGACTCCACCTTCCTTCAGTACATGACCGATCTGGTCTAGGTAGGTTAGTCTAACAAAAATTATAAACGAAAATAAGAAAAAGGAACGTGAAAATATAATGTTGCGATCTTAAATTATACTCAACCTTTTAGTGTTTTAGGGTATTAAATGAAATAGAATTTTCCGAAATATTATGCCCAGGAAAGTAAAATACCTAAAATGTAATGAATTTTATATTCATTACTTTAGAGCACTTTGATAATAGTTTTTACGTATATTTTCTAGCGGAAAAAAAAGATTTTGTGCTGAATTTTGGTAGCACGTCATGAGCTTCCAGTAAAGTATCATTTCTCTAGTATCATTGACAATAGGCAATGACTACAGTTAAGTACAAAATATACTTGAAAAAAAGAAATGGGTGCGTGTAGTTATGTACTCGCGTGAAGAAGTTATACTTCTTTGGGTCCGTATAAAACTAGGTGTCACCAAGGTATTCATGGTTGTAGCATATGCTCCCGTAGGATCCTCGGTGGCATCAGACCTAGAGAATTTTGGGATAATGTTAGGGAAGTTCTGGATATGGCAGAAACCAGTGAGCGCGTGATTGTATGCGGAGATTTGAACGGATGGGTGGGGACCAAGCGTCCCGACTATGAAGAAAGACGTACTTGGTCCATTTGGTGATAAGAGAGTGAACGACGCAGGTAGGCTCATAGCGGATGTATGCATGGAGAGAAACCTTATTGTGTCAAACACATTTTTCCAACATAAGGACATCCATATGTATACATGGAGAAGGAATGAACAGAAAAGTATAATAGATTTAATTTTGGTAGACAGTCGCCTCCGAAGCAAAATATTGGACGCAACAGCCTACAGGGGCCCCACAGTTGATACGGACCACTATCTCGTAATTGCGAGATTTAGTGGTCTGTTCAGAAAGTGGAGGCACTGGCGAGAGCGTGTCCACTTCGGAGGGCTTGAAAGAATAAAGGTTGAAAGGTTGCAAGAAGAGTGTGTAAGAGAAAAGTATGCAGAGGGTGTCCGAGAATGGCTGACGATGGCAAGCCAGCCGCAATCGGGCATTGAAGAATGCTGGAGAGTTTTGAAAGAGGGTATGGTAGATACAGCGAAAGAAGTATGTGGAAGTTCAAAGAAGCATAGAAAAACAAATGGTGATGCATGGTGGGATGCGGCAGTGGCAGCTTCCGTAGAGCAAAAGAAGAAAGCATGGCTGGACTATGTCTCTTCTTTGAATCTGCATGACAGTATGACTGAACAGAAGAAAGAAATATATCGGCAATGTAAGAATGACACCAAGGCCTTAGTGAAAGAGAAACGTGATAGAGCAAGTATGAGTGCAGAAGATAGGCTGACTAAAAACTTCGAGGATAACACCAAACTCTTTTGGAGGGAGGTGAAGAAGTCTCGGGGTGGTTGGTCAGCCTTCAGAATAAATAAAATAAGGTCTAAAGGTGGAGACATTCTTACGCAAACACAAGACGTGTTAAGCCGATGGAGTGAATATTTTGGCGATATGTATGCGGATGCTACGGTTGGCGCCGGTGTCGCATATGGTTTAGTAGATCAACATTCGATAACGGCGTCCTCCGATGGCATAAGTATGGATGAAGTTGAATGGGCGATAAGAAGTTTGAAAAATGGTAAGGCAGCGGGCATTGATATGGTGTCTGCCGAGATGATCAAGCTTGGTGGCTCCTGTGTTTGGGAGGCGTTCCTGTTGCTCCTCAATTTATGTTGGAGCTCGGGAATGGTTCCCGGGGACTGGAATAGCGCAGTCATCGTGCCTTTGTTTAAAAACAAGGGTTCACGTTATGACTGCGCAAATTACAGAGCCATAAGCTTGACCAGTTTGGCAGCAAAAGTGTATGGTAAAATTATTGAAAGGAGAATGAGGATGGTGTCCGATGGTTTACTGTGTGAGACACAAGGAGGTTTCAGAAGTGGAAGGGGATGCATGGATCAAGTGTTCTCTCTGCGCAACATTGTGGAGAAGCATCTGGTTCTAGGTCAGAGGGTTTTCTGCAGTTTTGTGAATCTGGAGAGAGCATTTGACACAGTTGTCCGAAAGGAACTTTGGGACATTTTACCGGAGTATGGTATTAACGGTAAACTGCTACAGGCTGTGCAGTCCAGTTACATGGGCTGTAGAGCCTGTGTGCGGCTGGATGATGGAATATCGCCTTGGTTTGACGTCAATATCGGCGTTAAACAGGGGTGCGTTCTGTCAGCCAGGCTTTTTATCATATAACTGGATAAATGTCTCCAAAGGTTGAACGATATGAATGTGGGAGTCCAGATGGGCGACTCAGTGGTCTGAGATCGAGGCGATGAGGTCTAGATCTGCTATATGCAGATGATGCAGTCCTGCTGGCACAGTCAGCGACTGACCTGCAGACCCTAGTCGACACAATGACAGAAGATTGAAAGAAAAGGGGTCTACGCGTGAATGTAAACAAAACCAAAATAATGGTCTTCGAAAGAGACGAAGCCAGAACAGATGTAAGAGTAACAATAGGTAATGATATACTAGAGCAAGTGGATGAATTTGTAAATCTTGGATGTGGATTTAGCCGAGATGGAAGGTACACCACTGATATAGAGCGAAGAGTGAATGCGGGAAATAGAGTGAACGGAGCGTTGGGGCAACTTCTCGGCAGCCACCACCTCAGCCAGAAGGTACGTGTAGCAATACATAACGCAGTGCTTGTCCCAACATTACTGTATGGAAGCGAGAGTTGGGTATACAGAAAAGAGTATGGAAGTAAAATTAATGCGGTCGAAATGCGATCTCTGCGGAAAATCTGTGGAGTTAGGCTGACCGACCGCATTTGTAACGACGACGTAAGAGAGCGAGTAGGTATGAAAGAGAGTATTGTTGTAAAGATGCGAAAGGGAATGCTCCGATAGTTCGGACATGCGGAAAGAATGCCGAACGAACGTCTGGTTAAGAAGATATACAATGCGAAAGTGGAAGGATGTAGGTACCGAGGGAGACCGAGACTAACCTACCTAGAACAGATCGGTCATGTACTGAAGGAAGGTGGAGTCAAGAGTCTCCGAAACCGGCGAGCGTGTATGAAGAGAATTATGAATGTTGAGGAAGCGAGTGAAGTATGCAGAGATAGAGTTCTCTGGCACTCTGTTCTCTCTGCCTACCCTGCAAGGGATATGGCGTGATGATATGTATGTATGTATGTGTGTTGTTGGTAGGTTTTTTTTTTGAGAATTAATGAGTGGTTTTGCGGCTAACTTTAACCTGTTTTTTGTGTTACAGTGATGCGCGTGCATCTTAAAATTTCACTTTCATATTTTTTTCATAACGCGCCAAATCACTCACCACTGTCAACAATAGGCTCGTACGTGTACTTAATTACCAACAATAAAAAGTAAAAGAAGAAAATTAATATCACAACATAAATTTAAACTGAACTATTTGTTCTGTAATAAATAAATTAAGCAATTAGCCGTAGCTCTACCGTTTTATTTACGAGTACACTTAGGCTAGTTAATATTAACCAGTGAGAATTAAGCTGGGCTCGATCTTGAGAATAGACAAACCTTCATGAACTATTTCATGATGAAATACATCACGGTTCAGTTTATAACTCGAAACCCAGCCACCTTTACCAATAACATTCTTATAAAAAACAGATGGTTGCCTGTAAAGTCGGTTTATAAACGATAATTTCACTTGATAACGTCAGAAGAAAACATTCACATACTTTATGAATTGAACAAACATAATGTTGGCAACTGTATTAACTTTTCACTTCAATTTATAAACGTCAAATTCTTAAAATGTAAGAACGGTTAAGGTTCATTTCCGTGTATTGCGTTTAAATGCGCGCGCGGCCCATGCGACAATAATCGAAGTATAAAAATGTATAGCGCCGTTTGCGAGGTCCGCAATAGTCGTAAGCGACAAATAACGTAAGCTGCGTTATACATCTTCATACATTGGGTGTTGTCGTATGAGTCGCGCACGACAGTCGTAAGCCTTTAAACGTGAGCAGCCTCATTTTAACGCGATGCATGGAAATTAACCTTTAAGGTTAATTTTCTTGCATTATCAAACACTAACGACTTTCGCGGGCGGCCATGTAAATATATTGCGCCGTTTGCGAGATTCGCGACATCGTAAGCTAGCTGCGCCATACATCTTCAAACATTGGCTAAAACCGCATGAGCCGCGCGCGACAATCGTAAACGTTTAAACACGCGCGACCGCGTTTAAACGCGATGCACGGAAATGAACCTTTACACCGGTCCTGCCTCTCTATCGCTTGTTCCGCGCTCTCGCTTGCACGCTCAGCTCAAGCGGAACGTGACACTTTTTCGTGCATGCAGTTATCACGTCAAAAAGTTTCTACCACTAGACTTTCATATATAAAAAAAATATTAAGTTAAAACGTCCCATTAAACGTCCTTCACCATAAACTTGATTTAACTTTGAGCTCTATAAAGTTTTGTTATATATGAAAACTTTTTGCAATCCATTTTCGAACATTCACGTTGAGTTCAAAAAATTGCGATAAAATTTTCTTTTCAATTCACCTTTGCTTCAGTTGTAAGATTTTCTTGCCTTGACTTCTACAAAAAAAAAGGAGATTGATCTAGAATACCATACTGCCAAAACAAGATGTATATTTTATTTCGAAATTTATCTCTTGAAGTTGTGTCATTTACATGCTTACTTAATTAATTCTTACAAAATCTACTAGTAAAGTTTAGTGACAATTGTATTTCAATATGTCGTATTTTTTTTATTGCTTTTGGTGGCAAACGAGCAAACAACACACCTGATGGTAAGTGTTACTGCCGCCCTTGGACCTTGCAATACTAGGGGTGTTGCAAGGCCGCTGCCTACCAATACAACCCCAAACCATCCAGTTGGGTTTCCGGGTCTCTCGCTCAACGAACCAAGCACAACACTTTGCCATTGCTCAGACGCCGATATTCTGCGAGAGTGTGGTTACTACCCCGGACGGATCGACCCCCGAATGAAGACCGAAAACTGTCAAGAGCGTCGTCCTACCACTAATAAAAGTCGTTTTAAGTATATTAACTTTTTTATTATATAATCCCCAAAATTAAGTATACGGTTACAAATTGTAGTAAAACTTATTTATAAAACCCGATTACGAAATGAAAAATGATGTCACAAGCGGGATTCGAACCCGCGCCTATTGGGATTCCGGCCCAATCGTGCGGCCACTACACCACCGCGACTAATTGTAGGACATGCAAATTTCACTTCGTATTATATTTACGTCTTAAGGTGACGGTATGCTGGCCACCGAAGTTAAAATCGAGTACCGGTGGTCCGCTCGCACGGCGAAGAGAGAAGGTTTTACGGTGGGTCTATGGGGTCACGCGCCGCCTTTCCGTCACCCCGGACCGATTCAGCGGGGCGAGACGCACCCATAGCCCACCAATAAAAAAAAAAAAAAAAAAAAAGGTGACGGTATGCTATCTACCCGACAATGTTTACACATTGTTATAGGCTTAATACTTCAAACTTTACAGTTAGAATTGTTGACGTAAATAGAAATTTGCATGTCCTACAATTAGTCACGGTGGTGTAGTGGCAGCACGATTGAGCCGGAATCCCAATAGGCGCGGGTTCGAATCCCGCTTGTGACATCATTTTTCATTTCGTAATTGGGTTTTATAAATAATTAAGCATATTAAATGCTAAAATTTCAGTAATTTAAATGTAGTAAAACTTCTTCTAGCTATACTACGACGAAAACAAACATTATATTATCTAAATTAGATACGTTTCTTCATTAGCAGCAGTCTACAGTCTTAAATCTTGTAGTAGATAGCAATGAAATTCATTCATAATTTTCCTACTCTTATCCCAATTACTTGGGGTCGATACAATACGTATTCTTCTTTCATAGTACATATTGTTAAAGTCATTGGCAATAGTTTTATGACCGGCCGCCTACCAGACGTCAACCCTCTTTCGGAATGTAATCGTTGACTAAACGGCATCAGATGGACTTGGCCTAGGTCGTTTAAGGCTCTTAGTCGTCTTTTACGACATCTACGAGCAAGGTAAGAGTTGGTAGTATTCGAAGCCCACACAGAAGCTAGTGAGAATACGACAAAAATAAACATTATATTATCAAAATTAAATCAGTTTCTTCATTAACAGCAGTCCAGTCTTAAATTTTGTAGTAGATAGCAATGGAATTGTCTCCTCTTATCTTTTTCTCTACCCATAGCCTTACCTCTGTTGAGTAAGAATCTAGTCAATAGGGAATAGTTGGTTTACTATCCCACGTTAGCCAGAGAAAGAAAACTTAAATATAAGCCAATCTACCTAGATTGGCTTATATTTAAGTTTGTTTTCTTTTGCAGTAGGTAATGTAATCTGACTACGTGCTTTGGCGTGTTAAACAATATCCATGAGTAAAAAAGTTATGAATTCTAAATTCATTATTACTTAGAATAACTTGTCTTTATGAGGGCTAAATCTTACGTCTCAAATTTTGTTGTAGGCATATAAGTTATTGTTATTATAATTAATCCGTGTGGTGACAGAGTAAGAATACAATTCACCACTCACTATCTTACCCGCGGGTGATCGTAAGAGACGACTAAGGGACATAAAATGCATACAACATCTATGAAGAAAGAAAATTTGAAACAAAATCCAATACCATCACGTCTGACCAGCGTGGTATAGCAGATCAATTTCCCTCCCAGATAAAGGAGGTTCGAGTCCAAAAGTGGGACCTATGAGTTGAGATTATGATATGAGTAATTATGGATAACTAGCAAAATTTTCGGTGATGTGACAGAGTAAGAATACACTCTATTACCCTCTTTCTTAACAGTAGGTATCGTAAAAGACGATTAAAGGATATATTAAACAGATAACATATATGCAAGAGCAAGAAAATTCGAAAGAAACCCTAAAACAACCCATCTGATCAGCGTGGTATAAGTACGTAAATTTCCATCCTATTTTGATTGAAGCTTGAATGCGATATGATGGTGAAAACGATGTGGATCGGAACACAGCCTGAATTTGCTATGACCAAACCAACCGCACGACCACGTTACTAAAATTACGTGAAGTATTAGCTGTGAAATTTAAAAATATTTTATTTTTCATTTTAGTTAATAATTTGTTATGACATCACAAGTTATCAGCACATTATCTTTTATGGCATAAATAATCGTATGCATTGCTTGTTTTCAATACTGTGTAAGAATATTTATTTATAATCCTTATATTATTACGAAATAATGTGATTACCAAACAGTACTTTATTTCACATCTCATTGAATATTCCATACAAACGCATGAATTGCAACGGTTACGTAAGTTTGTCCTACTTTAAAATATCTCTCGCTGCCCTTGTGTTAAACCTACAATAGTAAAGTACAATCAATGCCATAGTGTTTGTTTAATATCACATACTAATTACTTAGTTAACATAAATAGATAGATTGGAGTATATATTATACATACCTACTAAGAGCTTCTTTAATAATCCTGTCTATAATAATCCTGTAGTTATATCCTATCTTTAATAATCCTGTAGTTATTGTATATCCTATCTGTAATAATTTGTAGTTGTTTTATTATTTCCACATAGGTAATTGAATCTACATCAAGAAGAATACTATTAAGTCAACAAGAATGCTAGAAACAAGAATAACAAACAATGAAAACTTATTTTAAATTTATGTAGAAACGGTAGGTTAATAAATCAAAATATTTACAGAATAGGAGATAGAAAACCTCTTTTCTATTATTTATTAGAGGCGAAAATACCCCCGCATAGCTGTCCAACGGTATTGTGAGCAGAAAGTTGGCAACATTACCACAATGAATAGCAATTGCTAATCTTTTGTTTTTTTCCGTGTGGTGACGGAGTAAGAATACAATTCACCACCCCCTTCTTACTCATGTGGGTGATCGTAAGAGACGACTAAGGGATATAAAAAACGCGTGTAATATTTTTGCAAGAGAAGGCAAACTCGAAATAAAACCCTATACCAACACGTCTGACCAGCGTGGGTATAGTAGGTCAATTTCCCTCCCATTATGGAGAAGGCTCGAGCCCAACAGTGGGATACATATGAGCTGAGATGATGATGATGATGATGAATCTTTTGTTTAAATTTAATTGCCAATTGTAATATTTAAATATACAACGGTAAATAAAATTTAAAATTTAATATGTAATTTTAATTTAAAATTATGTACTAAAGACATATAATGGCTGGTATATCAGGTATTGAAAAATAATAAACACATTTTATTTTTTGTTGCTATCTATCCAACTGTATGTTTGTTAGTCTGTATATCTATTTTTTTTTTATTGATATGATGGCAAACGAGCAAGCAGCACACCTGATGGTAAGTGTCACTGCCACCCATGGACCTTTGCTATACCAAGGGTATATTATAACTAGGCCGCTGCCTACCAATACAAAACCCAAACCCACACAGTTGAGCTGCCGGCTCTCTCACTGACCGAACGAAGCGCAATAGCATATTGCCATTACTCAGCCGTCGATCTTCTGCGAGAGTGTGGTACTACACCGGACGGACCAGCCCGCGGCTGTAGACGGAAAACTGTCAACAGCGTGGTCCTACCACTGCAAAAACTTGTTTGGTCCTGTTAGTCTCTGATATAGATAGGATCTTTCATATAAGAGTTAGTTAAGTTATTATAAGGAGTATATCTGGTTGTTTCAAGACAAGAATTAGATTTCCGCGGCAAAATTAAATAAAATCCACGAAATAGTGTTCTTGATAAGTGATTTTTACAAAATATTCGAAATTTAAATGCTTTTAAAGATTGAATATAATGCAAATTTCAATCAAAGAGAGAAGGGGAAAACTCGAAACAAAACCCTATACCAACACATCTGACCAGTGCGGTATATAGTAGGTTAACTTCTGTCCCATTACGGAGGAGGCCCGAGCCCAACAGGACATATATGAGCTGTGATTATGAATGCAAATTTCTTACATTTTTGATCTTCAAGCTTGTATTCGATGGTGTTACAAAAAAAAATATGGCTTTATAAGGAAACTGTGCTTCTATGAAAATACACTAAGTACAAATTATAATTAATTAACTTCTTATAGATGTACTAAACCGTCTGACTAATATGTTAGGTCAATCTCTCTGCAATTGTGGAAGAGGCTCAAGTCAAATGAGATATATATTAAGATAAGTTGAGATTATCTTTTTATAAAAATAAAGTAAAAAAAGACAACCTTTATGAATCACAAAAACATTTGGCTTCTTTCAGCGTAGAAGTTGACTTAGGATTAGATTAGATAAAGACAAAACACATGGTCTATCACGCTAGCTAGATAATGACTAAGAGAAGTATTGTTTATTAATAATTTGACTACACAAATGGCGTAGTGGTTAAGATAAGAGCGACCTTCCGTGCCAGTACCAGTAGTTCGATTCCCACGCAGGATAATACTTTGTGCGATCCATAAAGTATTATTCTGAGTGTGAGTGTAATTTGTCTGCGTTAATTACATGTTTGTAAAGTCACCCGCAATGCAAGCCTACTTAGTGCAGTTTGGCGTCTTAATAAAAAAATATGCTTTTAGTTTAGCAACATTATATTTTATATTTTGATAAAAATAGCAACATTATATTTTATACTCTTCGCCCGCGTAAAAAGTTACTTTCCTAAAAAAAATTTTTCGTCCCCTATTTTATTTTACCCTTTAAGGGTAAATTTTTACATGATAATGTCATATTTATTTATACTAAAAATAAACTTCAAGCCTGGCTTTAAAAATGACGATACTTCCTTACAACTTTTCATCCCCCTTTACAACCCTTTTTTGCATTAAAAAGTAGCCTGTCCTTTATCAGGCTCTAGAATATGTGTGTACCAAATTTCATTTAGATCGGTTCAGTAGTTTTGGCGTGAAAGAGTGACAGACAGGCAGACAGAGTTACTTTGGTATTTATAATATTAGTAAGAATTTTGATAAAAAATCTTTTTTTAAAGATTTTTACAAGTATATGAAACAGAACCAATCGATTTTGTAAAGAAAACGTAAATTTTAAAATATTGTTGTTTCATCGCTGGAAGAGAAAATTCTTTAAAATGGCGTAGGTACTATGTGTGATATTGATGCAGCATTATAGATACCGTTGTCTCTAGATTGAAGGATGATTTTTAAACATTTGGAAACAGTAGGTCGAGCTGCGTTGGATTTGAAGAAATTTTTGGGTTAGCAACAAGCCTATTGAACTGTGTAATATTACGCTAAATATTACATAGTTTAATAAATTTGTCACACAAAAATACCACTTATGACTTCAAATTTTATGTATAGTTGACATTATCTAGAACTTCTTTAGGTTACCGTTAGTTGAATAAAGACTTACTATAAATAAAACATAAAGTGCTTTTAATATATACGCTCCATAGTTTGTCCTTGTAGTAACAGAGAAAGAATACAATTCATTAGCAAAGAAGTGCGTACTTGGCCGTGGATATGACTATAGGATAAAATATGCCATCGAAATCAAAGAATCAGTATCGATCGCCCTATGGCGATCGGGATTTAGTACGGCAGGTTATTTTCAGTTCATGTGGTAATGGGAAGGTCACACATTAGTAGCCGCATGTCACCCTTCCAACGCCCTGGACAGATCGTACAAAATATGTATGTGATGTGCCTGCCAAAAACTAGAAAAATAATAAGATATGCAAATAAAATTGAAGCAAGAGAAGAAAACGTAAAAAATTATGCTAATCTGTCTAACCATCGTGGTATATCAGATTAATTTCCCTCTAATTGTAGAGGAAACTCGAGTTATTGTAGGATATCTCCGAGCTGAGAAGAAGTCTTAGGAAATTATTTTTGTTTCACTATTAGAAGTATAATAAATATACACATTTAAATTAATCAATATTCAATACCTAATTAAAATGTACATACATTAAAACTACTGACTATCGAGTCATTGCTAAAATATTCCAGCAAATAACCAAACTACATAAGTAAAATAACACACATTTTAAAATATACAGCTAATTATTTATATTTATAAAATAAGATGTGTGTATATATGGCATCGCCAAACTCAGAAACCATTTGACCGATCATTATGAAAAATGCTAGGTATACATTTGTAGCGGCTGGAGAGGCCTAGGCACGGTGTTGTTACCGTTGAGGCCCTCCGACCCGTACTGATGGAGTGCCCGCGACTTCGTCCGCGTAAACATCGTAATTGATTCTAATAGAATCTTTGATTGTTTTTTATCTTCATAATTTTGTTATAACATATAAAGTTTTATGTTTAAATGTTTGTATACATGTAAAATACAACAATCTGTATTATAGTGTAGATATATAAAGGTTAAATAAACGTGAAAATGAAATAAAATTTGGTTATCTATCTTCTATCTATCTATATACTATATAAAGCCGTTGGGTGACTGACCTATCAACGCCGAGCCAAAACTACTGATACGAGAGACATGAAATTTTGACCGTAGTTTCTTTTTATGACGTAGGGCTCCACTAAGAACGAATTTTACGAAATTCCACCCCTAAGGTGGTGAAACAGAGTGGCAAAGTTTGTATGGGGAGTAAAAAAATCTTTATCGATTGTTTTCAAATTACATACATACATTCTTCAGTTAAAATAAATAAACACATATTTCAGCATTTGTCAATATTCACACTCTGGGGGTATAAATTAGGCCTGCAAAGCTGGTTGGACGACTTATTAGCGCCAAGCCGATATTATTGAAGCTAGAAATATGAAATTTTGACAGTATTATCTTTTTATAACGTAGCGACATACTAAGAAAGGATTTTACGAAATTCTACCCCTAAAGGGGTTAAACAGCGTGGCAAAGTTTGTATAGGAATAAAAAAAAATCTTAATAGATTCTTTTCAAATTAAGTTCTAATATTCTTCGTTCATTCACTAAAAATATATATTCCAAAAATCAGTGAGTCCTTATATGTTTCCCAGAAAGAGGATGCAGAACATTCTACTGGTGAGACCAACAAAAAGGTCAAATAAGGGGTGGCGATAATTATATTCTTATCCCATCGCCATACGGTAAATAGGATATTAAAGGCAATGTAATTTTAGAATGAATAGAACCTTAAACAATCTTTTTCTTTGGCGACCGGCTATGGTATATAGATACACCCCGCCCAATCCGTCTGAGGCGTCGCGTGACCCTCCATAACCTGCCGTACGCGTACCTCTACGCCGTGCGGGCCACCGCAACCGAGTGTTTATTAGCGGTGGTCCGTCCGGTGGATTACTCTTCGGGTATCATCTCGAGTCGAAGGCCTCACGCAGTTAACCTCACTACAGGCAATCACGCCTGGGCCGCCCAACGCACCGGGGCGCGGCGGTAGAGCGTGTCACCGTAGAGTATTTTCTCTCAGACCCGCCCTATTGTCTAATTACGCTAGACAACTAACTCGTAGAAGGCGGCGACCACATCCCAGTTTCTGACACCATTGAGCATCGTCGTAGGGACAACCCTTTAACACCTTGCAATGCTTTTTCTATTTACCTCTGTCAGAAATGACTTCTGCGTGGACGAAGTCGCGGGCAAAAGCTAGTATATATATAGAAGATTAATACAGGTAATAATATATTATTAGCTGTATTACAATTCACAACGATGACCCTCCAACACGGCTGAAGATAACATGCATATTATTGTTAAAGTATCAACATTTACCTATATTGTAATTGAAAGCAAGCACTTGAATAAATGTTTTTGTTATAATAAAAAAAAAACAAATAACATAAATATCACAGCTTTACCATTCTAGAGTCGGACAGTGGTGTAAGTCAATACATTTTTTCATATTATATACTTTAGTTTCACGTAATATAACTACTAACTACCACGTTGAATAATATCATTCCCGAAGGTTAATAACAGATAAAAGTGCATAAATTCTTTATAAATACCCGATACGAAACGAAAAATGATGTCACAAGCGGGGTTCGAACCCGCACCTATTGGGAATCCGGCCCAACCGTGCTGCCACTTACACCATCGTGAACTATTTTGGGACATGCAAATTTCGAATCATATTATATCTTACGTCTTCAAGGTGACGTATGCCATCTATCGGACAATGTTTACACATTGTATAGACTTAATATTTCAAACTTTACAGTTAGAATTGTATTAAACGATGACACAACCTTGTTATTCAAATTACTGAAATTTTTAGCATTTTAATATGCTTAATTATTTATAAATACCCGATACGAAACGAAAAATGATGTCACAAGCGGGGTTCGAACCCGCACCTATTGGGAATCCGGCCCAACCGTGCTGCCACTTACACCATCGTGAACTATTTTGGGACATGCAAATTTCGAATCATATTATATCTTACGTCTTCAAGGTGACGTATGCCATCTATCAGACAATGTTTACACATTGTATAGACTTAATACTTCAAACTTTACAGTTAGAATTGTATTAAACGATGACACAACCTTGTTATTCAAATTACTGAAATTTTTAGCATTTTAATATGCTTAATTATTTATAAATACCCGATACGAAACGAAAAATGATGTCACAAGCGGGGTTCGAACCCGCACCTATTGGGAATCCGGCCCAACCGTGCTGCCACTTACACCATCGTGAACTATTTTGGGACATGCAAATTTCGAATCATATTATATCTTACGTCTTCAAGGTGACGTATGCCATCTATCGGACAATGTTTACACATTGTATAGACTTAATACTTCAAACTTTACAGTTAGAATTGTATTAAACGATGACACAACCTTGTTATTCAAATTACTGAAATTTTTAGCATTTTAATATGCTTAATTATTTATAAATACCCGATACGAAACGAAAAATGATGTCACAAGCGGGGTTCGAACCCGCACCTATTGGGAATCCGGCCCAACCGTGCTGCCACTTACACCATCGTGAACTATTTTGGGACATGCAAATTTCGAATCATATTATATCTTACGTCTTCAAGGTGACGTATGCCATCTATCGGACAATGTTTACACATTGTATAGACTTAATACTTCAAACTTTACAGTTAGAATTGTATTAAACGATGACACAACCTTGTTATTCAAATTACTGAAATTTTTAGCATTTTAATATGCTTAATTATTTATAAATACCCGATACGAAACGAAAAATGATGTCACAAGCGGGGTTCGAACCCGCACCTATTGGGAATCCGGCCCAACCGTGCTGCCACTTACACCATCGTGAACTATTTTGGGACATGCAAATTTCGAATCATATTATATCTTACGTCTTCAAGGTGACGTATGCCATCTATCGGACAATGTTTACACATTGTATAGACTTAATACTTCAAACTTTACAGTTAGAATTGTATTAAACGATGACACAACCTTGTTATTCAAATTACTGAAATTTTTAGCATTTTAATATGCTTAATTATTTATAAATACCCGATACGAAACGAAGCACGGTTGGGCCGGATTCCCAATAGGTGCGGGTTCGAACCCCGCTTGTGACATCATTTTTCGTTGCGTATCGGGTATTTATAAATAATTAAGCATATTAAAATGCTAAAAATTTCAGTAATTTGAATAACAAGGTTGTGTCATCGTTTAATACAATTCTAACTGTAAAGTTTGAAGTATTAAGTCTATACAATGTGTAAACATTGTCCGATAGATGGCATACGTCACCTTGAAGACGTAAGATATAATATGATTCGAAATTTGCATGTCCCAAAATAGTTCACGATGGTGTAAGTGGCAGCACGGTTGGGCCGGATTCCCAATAGGTGCGGGTTCGAACCCCGCTTGTGACATCATTTTTCGTTTCGTATCGGGTATTTATAAATAATTAAGCATATTAAAATGCTAAAAATTTCAGTAATTTGCATAAATTCTATTAAAATTGGTAAACCCGACGTTTCGAACACTTTATGGCGATCATGGTCATGAGGGAGGCTACGGGAGGACGGGAGAACACAGTCCTCCCGTGACCTACCGTAAAATAGTTTTATTTCAAATTGATAATGTGTTAATTACGACATATGGCCGGCCATCTATTTTTATTTTCAAATATAATAAAGATGGAAAACTGCACTCTTCTATTCTCTTCATCAACTCGGCTCATATACGTTCCACTGCTACAACGAACCTCCTTTACAACAGGATAGAAGTGATCTACTACACCACCCTCAGATGAATAGAATAAGATTTTATTTTGAGTTTTCTTTCTCTTTCACAGAATCTATATTTTCTTCCATAGACATATTTTAGATAAGCCTATAATATCTAAACCAAAACTCGGAACCTCAGAACTCACGATTAACAGCCAAAATGTACTAAAATAGGAACTACATTCAACAGAAAAATAAAGAAAACACGTTTGCGTTATCACTTTACACAAAGTTAGATACTTTCAAGAACAAATTGAACATTCGCAATAAATTGAAACAAATTTAATTTAACACCAAGGATCTTTCATTTCCATCACGAACTCTCTGTAACTCAGATAATGCAATAACAATTTCAACAGTTGTGAGCAGATTCAAGGCAAAACGAGACGAAGACGATCGACGGTCCACGGACACAACCCACATGAGACTTATTGTCCTTGTGGAATGTGATCCATTAAGATCAACCGATAAAGGAATTGTAAGTCGAGGATTTATTAATCTGTGGTCGAGGTTAATCAAATTAGGTACATTGTTAGCTTGAGTTACTTGATGTTCAAGTAGTTTTGATTTGAAATTACATTTAAAAATTATTATTATTATTTTAATCAGTAATAATATTTATTTTCTCAGGGGTATACTACTGTTGAATCATCATCATCATTCTCTTACTCTTATCCCAATTGCTTGGGGTCGATACAATATGTACTCTTCTTTCATAGTACATATTGTAAAAATTATTGTGCAATAGTTTTATGACCGGCCGCCTGCCAGACGTCAACCCTCCTTGGAAATGTATTTGTTGACCAAACGGCATCAGATGGAGTTGGCCCAGGTCGTTATATGGCTCTTAGTCATCTTTTACGACATCCACGAGCAAAGTAAGGGTTGGTGGTATTCGTAGCCGGTACCACACAACTTGCATATTGCTGTTGATTATGACAGTTTTAATCCTCGAATAGATCTGCCGAGCAGGTCACTAAAGACAAATAGCGGCGGAAAGGTATTACATCAGGATATGGAGTTATACATCGTCCCTTCCGTCGCCCTAGATGGTTTGAGCAGAATGTGACCAGTCCACAGCCTGTTCCAAAAGAAGGAAGTTGTCCGAAAGAAATCTTGATCCAAGGTCCAGTGACTGCTGCATCATTATGGGTTGCAATGTTTCAATGCAAACTGTGAAGTGAAAGCTGACAAAGTCTATGCAAAGTTTTTGACAGTTTTCTTATTGAATTGTTGATGTGAGCCTCAGATGGCTGACATCCTTACGCGAACTAGTAAGGAGCGCAGGGCGGCCTCAAAATAAGGCAGGCACTAATAGCATGATTAACTGGTAACCTTATGCCTAATTATACTCACAGTAGCAGTACTCGCACAACCAACCACTTTCGCTTAATATTTGCCACACCTTACATCGGAACACGCTTCCACCCGCCATCCATACATTTTCTATTCGCTGTTTGCATTGCAACACGCCGCAGGTGGACAGATAAAGTGCAATGCTGATAGTTATGTCCAGCTAACGAACAAGTCAAGAACTATATCCAGTAAATTGTAATAGATTCACCTCTTATATCTTGAGATAAATTTAGTCACACGTAATCTTCTTCTGATTCATCTTCTTGATTAATAATTTCGTTATAAAAGTACCTATTTATAACGTTATATTTACGAATGTTACCAAAACACATATATGCCTATGACTATCTCAAAAACTAGCATATGGCATATCACCTAAATTAACCTTCTTAAATTACTTAATATCGTCAATTATTTATTTTGTAAGGATTTTATTATTATTGTTATTATTTTCCTAAAGATTACCGTCAACTAAGCATCTAGAAGTGTGTAATACTTACCCCAAAATGAACATATTTTCTATTTTTATTTAATTTTATCCTAATTAATTAAATAAAGTCATCATCATCAACCTGCTCTTCCCCAATTTATTTGGGGTCGACGCAATATGTCTTCTCCTTCCATACAACTCTATCAGACGTCATCTCTGTGGTCACTCCTTGTCTATCCATGTCATGTTTCACGCAGTTCATCCATCTTTTCTTCGGTCTTCCCTTACCCCTTAAGCCTTCAACATTCATGCTTAAAGCTTTCCTCACAGCATTACTTTCATCCCTTCTCATCACATGTCCATACCATGTCAATCTTTCACTCCTTAATTTTTTCGTCACTGGCGCAACTTTCAAACTTCCTCTTATATGTTCATTCCTTATTTTATCCATTCCTGTCACACCACACATCCATCTCAACATTCGCATCTCCGCTACATGCAGTCGTCGTTAATTAAATAAAGTGTTTCGTTAAATAATTGAATGGTTATTATGTTTAACGTTATTACAAATTAATGAAGTTTATGATAACCTTTGCTTCTTATTTTGTTAAAAATTGGTTATCACTTGTTATATTGACCCTATTTGGTGGTTGTTGGTAATAGTTTAATCGATAAAAACAAATACCAATTGTTATTCTAATTCATTAAAATAGATGTAGGTAATATGTTATACTTTAAGATGAAGTTAAACCACTGCACTGATTTGACTTCATCTTATAACGTTCCAAAAATATTCATTAAATCCAAGTTTTTATGAACCATTAACGGAAGGAGGCACGAATTTTAGTAATAAATGATTCAAAGAATATACATCTATATTGGTATCAGATGCGGCTAACGATAGAACTTTGAAAATTTTCAACTTATTCGCATTTCAATTTATTAAATTCTATCATTCCAGTTATAGAAATAATTTGAGATCATATTGAATTGACATAGAGGACAATATAGATTTAAACATGTTTGAATATTTGATGCTCAATCACGCTTAAATCATTGAAAATTTGGATAAAAATTGGCACATATTAGATAGACTTTTTCCTGGTATAACACGTAGGACACTTTTCTATCCATGTAAATGTTTTTAATCCATGTGTGTCCCTTTGGGCTAGTAATTAAATTTGGAAGTTACTTTTTTGTAAGTGGCTTCACTTACACGGGTGGAAGTTAGTGTAGAATATTGGTTGATATAAATAGATACCCATCATTTCAAAAGGATATAGGGTCCAGGCCACTGCCTTACAATGGACCACTGAATAAACAGAGAGGAGACGTAAAGCAGAATATGGAATCACTCGCCACTGTTCCGTTGCTCTGGAAGTTTAACCGGGATGTAAAAAAACCAAGGGTCGATAGGAAATGGAATAGGCAACCTATTCAAATTACGATTACTTGAGACATCTTAAGACATCTCAAAATCCTAGAATTATAATTGACACTTGGCAGGAGCAAATCACACACATCTACAATTCTACATGTATATTGAAATATATTCTTTACATCGTCAGCATAGCATAGCAGGGAAATTAACTTGCTATACAACGCTGGTCATACGGGTTTATGGGGATTTAATTCAAATTAACTTCTTTTGTATAGATAGTATGTACATATTAAACCCCTTAGTCGTCTTTTCGACTCCCATGGGTAGGAAAAAGGATGGTCAATTGTTATTCTTATACCGCCAACACACGAAAAATCAAAGCATTCATATGGGGCATATTTCAGGTCCCTTAAGCTCTGTCATCTCCGTGGTACTGCACTGCTACGCTTCTCATTACTACGTACATCCTTTTAATTATTGGTTTATTGCTTCATGTGCCGCTTTACATAGGAGTGAAGTGGATTTTTTTCAACTCCTCCTGTATATCTGTTCTAATTAAATTAGTTATGGGTGTTAAGACAATTAAAAGCATTGCCCGATGATTAATCGAGGGTCAAACTGCGGTGTCATTTACGAGTTCTATTGGTTTACAGGAGTTACAGTGATGAGAAGGCGTGGTGGGATTAGACACAGATAATAGAAATATCTATGTTATAACGCTGTTTCTATGTACATAAAACAAATTACAAATCTCATAGATAATTTAACACATATTAGAAAATATTATTTAACTTTTAATAAAGATTTACCGTCACAAAATGCCCGGCGGATGTGAAGCCTTTGATATTAAAAATTATAATTGATGAATTCTAATATTTCGGCGAGCATTAAACATTTAAAATAAAACCATTTTTACGAACTCTTTCGTGTTTGTAATTTGTTTTTAATTACCTGACGTTTCGAATACTTAACAGCGTTCAACGGGAGGACGAAATTTCGGTAAATTAAAAATCGAATACAAACGCTATATTTCGTAAAATAGTTTCATTTCAAATTATAATTGATACAAACCAAAAAGATATATGTTAATATTAAAAAAGGAGAATTTTTGTTCGTAAATTAATATATTATAATGATAAAATGATATGAATCTATCACCCGTTTTGCGTCTAGTTAAATATACAATATGGCAATCATCTCTTACTTTACCTATGCTATGCTATTATGAACATATCTGTGAAGCCCGGTGATTATTGCATTATCTCGCCTTTGAGTATTTTGGAAAGCACTATGTTCAACTGTGGGCATCGATAAAATCCCAGCCCACATACGTTCCACCGCTGGGCTCAAGCCTCTTCTACCGTAAGAGGGAATTGAGATAGATCATAATGAGTACACTTGCTGAAACGCTTTTACAAATAAATTATAAACATAATCGTTAATTAAAAATTTAGAATGTTATATTTTTAATAACCATCTGAGATATTTATTACATTATTTAATTTTTTTTTTCATGATTTTGTAAAAATAAATACTAAAGGAAAAAATAAATATTAAAAGTGGAAGGATGTAGGTACCGAGGGAGACCGAGACTAACCTACCTAGACCAGATCGGTCATGTACTGAAGAAAGGTGGAGTCAAGAGTCTCCGAAACCGGCGAGCGTGTATGAAGAGAATTATGAATGTTGAGGAAGCGAGTGAAGTATGCAGAGATAGAGTTCTCTGGCACTCTGTTCTCTCTGCCTAACCTGCAAGGGATATGGCGTGATGATATTTATGTATGTATGTATGTAAATATTAAACTTCTTTTCGAGTGATGACGTAGTAGGAATACAATTCATTACCCCCTTTCTTTTACGTGGATTTCGTAAAGACGACTAAGAGGCATAATATGCAGAAAACATCTACAAGAAAAAGAAATTTCTAAATAAATCCTTTTATTAATCCGGGTAACTAGCATGGTGGAGATGATATCGCCGATTATATATGTATGTCCCACTGTTGGGCTCAAGCCTCCTCCATAACAGGAGGGATATTAACCTACTATACCACGCTGGTCAAACGTGTTGATATAGGATTTTGTTTCGAGTTTTCCTTTTTCTTGCATAGATGTTATATGCGTTTTATATCCCTTAGTCATCTTTTATGATCACCCACAAGTAAGATAGGGGGTGTTGAATTGTATTCTTACCCCGTGGATAAGCATGGTATAGTAGGTCAATTTCCCTCCTATTATGGAGAAGACGCAAATCCAGCAATGGGTAAATGATCTGAGATAATTTTGCTGGCATATTAAACTACAATCTGTATTATTTTGGATACTTTGAGTATTTTATTGTACACGCAAAGTAATTAAAGCTGAACCCCTCAAAGTCGTCTTCTAAAACGTCGACGGGTCAGACCGCAGTATAATTGGGTCTATAAAATTTATGACTCGGCTTACCTTTGCCTTGCATTACTTAGTAGTGTAGGTACTAAGTACAAAGTAATTATCTGAATTCTAACCGTATTTATTCTAAATGTCAAGGTATTGTTTACTAATTCTAATTGCTGACATTTATTTGTTTTTATAAAGAAACTACATACTAAATTAATCGTATTCAAATTGCTGAAATTTAGCATTCAACATGCTTGATTATTTATAAAAACTTGATTACGAGTGAAAAATGATTGTTACACATGGGATTTTTCGCTCGTATCAAGTTTTTATAATTGTATATTTCTTTTTTGAAATGAAAACTTCTATAGGCTGGATTGGGTGGAGAGTAAGTGCCTGTACATAAGTTGCCATCATAATAAATGAACCCACCAAATGAATAAATATGAAAATGAATATAAAATAGGATGTTTGTCATCATGACATCGCTAAACTCAGAACCTATTTGACTGATAATTATTTATATTATGAAAATTGGTATATATAGGCATATATGTAGTTTTTCACGGAGAAGGTTTATGTGCCAATTAATATAACTCGCCACCAGGTGGCGCTGTAATAATATATAGGACTTCCACAAATATACCAACGGGCTGAGTTTTATAGTACGAAATTAAATATAATTGTTGCTCAAAGTGCCGATAAATGTCGAAACCAGATAAATGTAAAAAGTTTTAATTTACAATATAATAACATACATTTAACTTGAATATTCAAAAACAACAACTGTGTGTTTGTAGTTTTAAGTTTTCTGGCGGGCATACCTCATGACTGCTTTTTTATTTATCAGTTCATATACATCCCACTGTTGGACTTGGGACTCCAAAGTTTTATGTAGAGTTTTGTCTTGCATCTATAATCATCATCATCATCATCCTACTCTTATCCCAATTACTTGAGGTCGACACAATATGTACTTTGCTTCCATCGTACATATTGCAAAAGTTATTGGCAATAGTTTTATAACCATCAACCTACCTGACGTCCTTGCGAGTGTAATTATTGACCTGACGGCATCAGGTGTAGTTCAGGCCGATATAAAGCTCTTAGTCGTATTTTACAACATCCACGGGGAAACTAAGAGTTGGCAGTACTCGTTGTAGCTACCGCACAGCAATCATAAATCTCTTCTATTTACAATATCACCTTAGCTTAGTTAAGCTGTGTGGTAGCGGCTACGAATACTATCAACCCATACTTTGCTCGTGGATGTCGTAAAAGACGACTAAGAGCCTTGTAATGACCTGGGCCAACTCTATCTGATGCCGTTTGATCAACAATTACATTCCCAAGGAGGGTTCATTCTCAAGGACGTCTGGCAGGCGGCCGGTCATAAAACTATTGCCAATAACTTTTACTTTATGTACTCTGAAAGAGGAGTACATATTGTATCGACCCCAAGTAATTGGGATAAAAGTAGCAGAATGATGATGATTATATTCGTATGTTACAACATCCCGATAAGAAATGGGGGTGGTGATTTTAATTCGTACTCTATCACCATACGGACATTTAATCAGAAAACCGCAAAAAACACATAACCCGAACACACATCAACCCGCTCACACATCCAAACACACACGCATACGCAGCAGTAGGCGTATTTCACAGACAAGATAATGTCATCTAATGGCACACCCTCACATCATAATTGTTTTTTTTTTAATTTTTTATTTATATTATTAATTATTATTACTCTTATTTTTTTTTATTGTCGGTGGTGGCAAACCTGCAAGCAGCACACTTGAAGGTAAGTGATACTGCTGCACATGGACTTTAGCAACACCAGGGGCACAGCTAGGCCGTTGCCTACCATGAAGAAAGTACTCTTCTTAAACCTCGTTTGAAGAAGAACATGTCATAGCGCTTGGGAAATACAGCAGCAGGTAGTTCATTTCAGATCTTGCACGTAGAGAAATGATCGCTGCAAACGTATTGTCGAGGACCGCATCGTTTCCAGGTGAAATGGATGAACCTTGCTGCGGTGTCGTGTGGTACGTTGGTAAAACGGTGTCGGTGGTACCTAGTCAAACAGTTCCTCAGAGCACTCCCCTTGAAAGAGCCGATAGAGTATTCAATTCTTATTTTAATTTAATTATTTTAATTTTATTCTTATTTTAATTATTTTCTTCTCTTTTTTTTTACTATCTAGGGGTTTGTTTAAAAGCAGCCAGGGGTGATAATAACTATTACTATGCAATATAGCGCTGAGCCCGTTGTCAATGTAATATTTGGTTAGTTAATAAAAATTATATGTTGTTTTCCGTGTGGTGACGGCGTAAGAATACAATTCACCACCCCATACCCGTGGGGTACGAGACGACTAAGGGATATAAAACGCATATAACATCTATGCAAGAGATTGAAAACTCGAAACAAATCCCTATACCAACACGTCTGACAAGCGTATATAGTAGGTCAATTTCCCTCCAATTATGGAGGAGGCTCGAGCCCAACAATGGGACATATATGAGCTGACATGATATATTGTAACTGTTGCTTGCTTTTATGTTGTTCTTATATTTTCTATAAATCTTCTTCTATTCTATTCTTAATTACAATCTAACTGATAAGGACCAAATTATTTCTGTTTATTTTCTTTTTATCAATTCACAAAAATAGAGCGACTCCTAAAATTAAGCACCCTTATTAAATTGACCCAATTTGAATTGACCTTGCGAAGTTTGAACTTTGGACTTTGGAAAGCAAGTAGATCCTGCACTTAAACCCTTTAAACACTTTTTGGTAGCGTCACGGCACACATTTACACAACACAGTAAACGACTCAAAAGTACTCGTCTCCGTTAAAATTGGCAGCCATGTCCGGAAGCTAAGCCGACTTATACGACACCCACGGTTGGTAATACCAGTGTTCTATTATAATCTTTTATAACTATGTATACGAATTATAGTATTTTAAAATCTTAAATATCATCATCATTTTCATCACAGACCATAAACGTCCCACTGTTGGACTCGGGCCTCCTCCGTATTGGGGGGGAAATTAACCTACAATAATATAATATGTATAACCGCGCTGGTCAGACGTGTTGGTATAGGGTTTTGTTTCGAGTTTTCCTTCTCTCTCATAGATGTTAAATGCATTTTACATCCCTTAGTCGTCTCGTACGATCATCCACGGGTAAGATATAGGGTGGTGAATAGTATTCTTACCCCGTCACCACACGAAAACTTTTAAATATATCTATAATATATTCGAGTTAGGTATCAAAAATACATATTTTTTTATAATTTTAAAATATATACCTATATATATTATATGTAAAACACTACATATCATATGCATATTAAGTACCTAATTAAGCTTTCTATTACTTAAAATATAAGTCCTAAAAATGACACCATCGTAATATAAAAAAAAACACATTACAAATTACTATTTCAAAAATTACGCTATCAAAATACAAAATATTAAAATTAATGTTGGTATTAAATACAATATTAAAACTATTTCGAAAACATTATTCATTCTATTTTTATTTTACTACAGCATATAATTTATAAATGCAGAGATAGTTTTTAAAATACTTACCCTATTATACAATAAAACAGCTACTTTCACAAGATTGCCGATCTAACTATTCCAAACATGTACACTGAATTATATCATAATCTATGAAAGTATTCATAAAACACACTCAAAACATTTACTCAACTGCATTTCACAAATGCCTATTCAATTTTAACATTCAATTTTAAATAATTTAATTCGTAATATGTTATAACCTTAATGGAGCTATAATTTTTAAAATTGCAGCCCAAATAATGGGCGATGTTTAAATGGTTCCATATTTTGTAAGCATCAACAATGTTCGCGTGTTTATCGTGTTGAAAGAATGCAAAACATTCAACGTTAAGTGTAACGCAGACGACAGCCGATCGGAGACTGCCGCGCTTACTAAACTCGTATAGTAAACGTTCGTTCTGTAAGTAATCATAGACCTCATACCTTAAGGTGATTGAAATTATATAATGTTAGTAAATAATACTTATATAACTTCACAGTAAATAGGGCCTGCAGCCTCAATATTGCGGTTACGTGAGAAGAGAGTGTCCAACTTTTTACAACTATATATACTGTCCGTATTTAGGAATCGATTATTTATTTATTATATTTGGAATAACAAAAGTCGTTACAACAACAAAGTCGAAAATTACTCACTAATAGGACTAATTACAATTATTCACAGTTGCGTATAATATTTATAATGAAAAGACTTTCTTTTTAGCGACAATACATTAGCAAGAATTAGAAAAATTACATATATAAAAAAAATTACAATCTAATGAATGAATGTCCCAACAAACCCACAATTATATCAACATCTGACTGCACTTCTAGCGCGCGGTTAAAATATGTAGGTACTATGAAAGCATAATGGAAGGTAATTGTCATTCATCATCATCTCAACTCAACTCATATATGTATGTCTTATTTTTTTTTTATTTTTTTTTTTTTTTGCGGCGGGCTACGCTACTTCAAACCTCGCTAACCCATCCGGGGCGACAGTAGAAGCGCCGCAAGACCCCGTAGACCCGCCCTATAATATACCTCCGTGCCGCCGTGCGGGTAGGGTACCTACTATAGGTCAAACGTGTTGGTATAGAGTTTTGTTTCGAGTTTTCCTTCTCTTGCATAGGTGTTATATGCATGTTATATCCCTTAGTCGTCTTTTACAATCATCCACGGGTAAGATAGGGGGTGGTGAATTGTATTCTTACTCCATCACTACACGGAAAATTGAAAATTGTTATTACAATAAATTGATTATAATAACATATGCAGAACTATTTATGCAGTTTATACTAATAGTTTGCAAAAACAATGTATTAGCGTACAAAATATAGTGATTATATCTATCCACTTAATCTCCTTGTTTACCTAGAATGTTATAAGACGTAATGAACACCATTACATTATATACCATTGTCTGCATAAAGTATCCCAGTGACTTTCACTATTATAAGTTGTCGGTCCTCGTGATGGTGGGTCATTTTACACTGCATCGCCCGATACGTGACAGCCATGCAACCTTTCATCATTGACCTTGTAGCGATCCAGCACATCGTTGGCTGTCTCCCTGTAAGTATTGTAAAACTCGTTTAAGAAATGTAAACAAACTTCACTACAAGAGATGAGAAACTATATAACGTATCCTCCTTGTCATCTAGCAGTCTGGTTATCGTTGTAAACTAATTTGACGCCACAGAGTCAAAGAAAGAAGAAAGTGCTAATCTATATTAAGGTTAAACCTTCCAAACCGAGTGTCGTGGGTTTGATTCGCCTGCAGGAGTTTATGTGATTCACGAATGATTGTTCTGTTTGTTTTTTTTTTCTATTTTTAATGTACAATTGTTAGCCACAATTAGCTTTGATCACCTGACCTGAATAATAAATTCCCGCGTCTAAATCTTTTGTAATATTTGCTTGGTGTGGAGATTCATCTTTCAATAAAATCGAAAAATATATATAGTCTATAATAGTAGCATATACATATATAAACTGAAAATATATCAATCATATCGACTGCCTCACCCAAAGCTCTAATACCCGCCGTGCTCCTTGGGTACACAAAATCTTGAGGATAATTGCAAAAATATTTTCTTACATATATTTTCGTGCATTATAGTTTATTTCTCTAATTTTTTTTATTGCTTATGGTGCCGCCCATGGACCTATGCAATACCAAGGGTATAGCTAGGCCGCTGCCTATCAATATAATCACCAAACCCACCCAGTTGGGCTGCTGGCCGGCTCTCTCGCTCGCCGAACGAAGCGCAATAGCATATTGCCATTACTCAGACGTCGATCTTCTGCGAGAGTGTGGTACTACCCCGAACGGATGGGCCCGCGGCTGTAGATAGAAACTGTCAACAACGTGGTCCTACCACAACTACACACTAATTATATGGTTGATTTGTCTGTCCGTGTGGTCACAGAGCAATAAGGAACTTCACCACCTCCTCGCAAACCGTAAAAGATGACTGGATATATTATGCATATAACATCAATGCAAGAACAGGAATACTCCAAATGCGCCTGATGCCGCCCTAGCCGAGGCCGCGGGTGATTGGATCGGGGAATTAGTCCGTCACCCGCCGAGAGGCCGACCGCGTGAGGAAAGACCGACATCCTACCTGAGGGTCGGTCGAGGAGAGGGTACTCCTCAGGGGTATGCCGTCGGGCCGACCACTGACGTCAAGTCACTCTGCTCCGGTGGTCGGCCCAACGACGAAGGCGACGTCACGGATGGGTTACGGGTGTGCGTGCTTACGCCCCTCTGTCGCCCCGAACAGAGTGGTGCGAGGAGTGCGACGACCGTAACACACCCCAAAAAAAAAAAAAAAAGAAGTAATGCTCGAAATAAAACTCTATATCAACACGTCTAAAGGGTGCGAGTTGGCAGGAGATGCTGAACGGTCTCGACCGTAACCCCTGGGGTCGCCCATATCGCGCGTCGCTGAACAAGCTTCGCGCGCTATCGCGTCGCTCCTCGAGCACCTCGAGCCTCGCCTCAGGCAATTGTACAACGCTTGCTTGGCGTCTGGACGGTTCCCTGAGTGCTGGAAGGAGGGGAGGTTGGTTCTCCTGCCAAAGCCGGGACGGCCCCCGGATTCGCCGTCGGCCTACAGGCCCATCGTGCTCTTTGATGATGTGCGCAAGCTGCTGGAGCGCATCCTCGCTGCCCGCATCGTCCAGCATCTGGGAGAGGTGGGGCCCGATTTGTCGGACGTTCAATTCGGCTTTAGAAGGGGGCGTTCGACCATCGGGGCCCTGCTACGATTGAGGCAGACGGCCACGGAGGCTGTTGCCGGCGGAGGAGTGCTCTTGGCGGTGTCGTTGGACATCGCCAACGCATTCAATAGTCTGCCATTCAGCTGCATCAGGGAGGCGCTCCGATTTCATGGGATGCCCTTGTACCTGAGGCGACTGGTGGCGGACTATTTGGAGGGACGCAGTGTCCCGCAGGGGACATTGTGCCGACACCCATGTCGTGCGGCGTTCCACAGGGGTCGGTTCAGGGGCCGACTCTGTGGGACATCGGGTACGACTGGGCGTTGAGAGGGAGTCTCCCCTTCGGCCTGAGCTTGATATGCTATACTGACGATACGCTCGTCACAGCCCGGGGCAGGACACTCGAAGAGGCGGCGAGCCTGGCCACTCTCGGCACCGAGAAGATAGTCAGGTGAATCGAGGCGCTGGGGCTCAGGGTGGCCCTAAACAAGACGGAGGTCCTCCTATTCCATGGGCCCCGTGTAAAGCCGCCTATCGGCGCCTCGATAGTCGTCAACTCCATCCACATCGGTATCCAGGCCCATATGAAGTACTTGGGCCTGGTGCTGGATGGGCGATGGGCATTCTGGGCGCATTTCCGCCGAATTGCTCCCCGGCTGGTCGGCACGGCGTCCGCCCTATCACGGCTCATGCCGAACGTGGGCGGACCCAGCTTTGAGGGCCGATGGCTGTATGCAGGGGTGATCCGCTCGATGGCCATGTACGGCGCACCCGTGTGGGCGAGGTCTCTGACCCTCCGGCTGAGGACTTTTCTATGACGCTCTCAGAGAATCATGATGGTCAGAGCCATCCGCGGATACCGCACGGTGTCGACCGAGGCGGCAGGCGTATTGGCCGGGACACCCCCGTGGGACATAGAGGCGGAGATGCTCTCCGACCTATACCGGCGGGTGACCTCAGTGCGCGATGCAGGTGGCTCCCCATCGCTTAGCAAGATAGCCACCTGGCGCGAGGACGCCCGCCGAGACGTCATCGCTCGCTGGGCTACGCGTCTGGAGAGGCCTAGGCACGGTGTTCTTACCGTAGAGGCTCTCCGGCTTGTATTGACAAAGTGGATGCAGCGGCGGCACGGAGTCCTCTCTTTCCGGTTGGTGCAGGTGTTGTCGGGGCACGGGTGCTTCGGCAAATACCTGCACAAGATCGCAAGGAGGGAGTCGACTCCGTCCTGCCACCAGTGCGGCAGTGACGAGGACACGGCGCAACACACGCTGTAGGTCTGCGTGACCTGGTCCCGGCAACGCTGTGATCTCGTCGCTGTCATCGGTGCCGACCAGACGCTGCCGGCTGTCGCGAAAGCGATGGTTGACAGCATCAGGAATTGGGACGCGGTCGCCGCTTTCTGCGAGGCTGTCATCTCGCAGAAGGAGGCCGCGGAACGGGTCCGGGTGGATTCCCGGGACCCGGGCCACCGCCAGCGGACGGGGCGGCGCAGGCGCGAGTATCTGTGCCTGATGCCGCCCTAACCGAGGCTTCGGGTGATCGGACCGGGGAATTGTCCGGTCACCCGACGTGAAGCCACCGCGTGAGGACGACGCCCCGACGGCGAAAGCTGTCGGGGCATCGACAAGAGAGGAACCCGCAAGGGTATACCGCCGGGCGGGCCACCGAAGTCAAAGATCGCTCGCTCGGCGAAGAGAGGAGTTTGCAGGGTGGGTCCATGGGGTTGCGTGCCGCCTCTTCTGTCGCCCCGGACGTTTTTGTCGGGGCACGACCACATCCATGATCCACCTAGCGGGGAAAAAAAAAAATATCAACACGTCTGACTAGCGCGGTGTAGTAGATCTATTTCCTTACTATTGTGAAGAAGGCCCAAACATTGCAATATACTCGTATATGAGCTGAGATGATGGTTGATTTGTACAAAATATTATGTTAATTATGTTGCAACCTCTAGGTCACCAGTGAGGATCCTACGTCATCTGAACAGATCCTAAATAAGAAACTCAATGCGAAGGAAACTATAAGTTTTCCTAAAATTCTATAAAGAAATTTTCAACAACAGCTGTTTTAGTGGTAGGCTGCGCTCGTGATAGTTTTTATCTACAATCACAAATGGAACAGTTCGTCGGAGGTAGCATAGTATCGTAGAAAATTGACGTTTGGTTAATAGCAATTTGTTACTGCATCTCTTATGATGATCTACAGATCTGGAGGAGCAACCAAACAATCTGCCTGTGTTCATTCTATTACTAGCAATCATACACTCGATTTGGTTATACCCCTTTTTTTTTTTTTTTTTTTTTTTTTTTTTTTTTTTTTTTTTTTGGTAGGCTATAGGTGCGTCTCGCCCCGCCGAATCGGTCCGGGGTGACGGAGAAGGCGGCGCGTGACCCCATAGACCCACCGTAAAATCCTCTCTCTTCGCCGTGCGAGCGGACCACCGGTACCCGATCTTTGTCTTCGGTGGTCCGCTCGGCAGTTTACCCTCGCGGGTTCCTCTCGTCGGCGCCCCGACAGATTTCGCCGTCGGGGCGTCGCCCTCACGCGGTGGCCTCGCGTCGGGTGACCGGACAATTCCCCGGTCCGATCACCCGAGGCCTGGGTTAGGGCGGCATCAGGCGCAGGTATTCGCGCCTGCGCCGCCCCGGCCGCTGGCGGCGGCCCGGGTCGCGGGAGTCCTCCCTGACTCGTTCCGCCGCCTCCTTCCGCGAGATGACAGCCTCGCAGAAGGCGGCGACCGCGTCCCAATTCCTGACGCTGTCGACCATCGCCCTCGCGACAGCCGGCAGCGCCAGGTCGGCACCGATAATAGCGACGAGGTCACGGCGCTGCCCGTCCCAGCCCGAGCATTCCTCGAGCGTATGTTGCGCCGTGTCCTCGCCACTACTGCAATGATGGCAGCCTGGAGTCCACTCCCTGTACACGACCGTGTGCAGGTATTTCCCGAAGCACCCGTGCCCCGTCAACACCTGCACCAGTCGGAAGGTGAGGACCCCGTGCCGCCGCTCCATCCATTTCATCAATACGGGCCGAAAGGCCTCGACGGTCACGATACCGTGTCTAGGCCTCTCCAGCCGCGTAACCCAACGGGCGATGACGTCTCGGCAGGCGTCCTCGCGCCAGGTGGCTATCTCGCTCAACGATGGGGAGCCACCCTCCTCGCGCACTGAGGTAACCCGCCGGTAGAGGTCGGAGAGCATCTCCGCCTCTAGGTCCCACGGGGGTGTCCCGGCCAATAGGCACGCCGCCTCTGTCGACACCGTGCGGTACCCGCGAATGGCTCTGACCGCCATGGCTCTCTGTGGCCTCCACAGAACCGCCCTGAGCTGGGCGTTCAGAGCCCTCGCCCACACGGGTGGATTTGGTTATACCCCTGGCATTGCTAAAGTCGATGAGAGGCAGTAAAAGAAATAAAAGAAGCAAGCTTGAAATTAGAAAATGCTCGATTAACAGCTATATAATCGTCCAGCTTATTAGCCTGTCAACAGCTATTGGTAGATCTATATCTAACGAAAGAGAAAAGAGTTTTAAATAAAAGAAAAACTTCGATACATTCATTTTTACGGTCGTGAGAATGCCAGTTCTTTACGGTAACACGGACTCGGACGTCCTCGAATATTTTTTTAACAACTTTTTTCTTACTTTAAACAAAATAATTGCTTTTTAAAAATATCAAATACGTTTAGACGAATGTTTTTTCACGACATATGTATAATATATCCTATAAGTGCAATGTGAGAAAAATACAATCACTTTTAGGTCTGATATGTGCTTGATTTTAATATAACGAGAGTAGAGCAAGACCTCAACGCTTCGCTTATGAGGCGTGCAATAACATTCTTGTAGAAAGATTCATATGATCTTTCTACAAGAATGTTACTTAAAACAGTCCTCTGCATTTTTTTACTGATTCTGGGAGCAAACGCGCAAACAGCACACCTGATGGTTAGTGCTACTGCCGTTCATGGACCCTTGTAATACGGTACAGCAAAGCCGTTGCCTACTAACCCAAACCCAAAAAGAAAGTTGATCTTTCAGCTCTTTTGCTCACCGAACGAAGCGCAAAAGCACATTGCCACTTCTGAAAGGTAGATTTTCAGTGAGCGTGTGGTACTGCCCCAGTTTGACCGGCCCGCGGCTGTAGACCGAAAACGGTCAACAATGTAGCTCTGCTGCCTGCATCCAATGATTTCAATCTTCTAATGGTGTTGTCAAACCTGGAAGATAGAAATATGAATAAATATATGTAGGTTACATTCTTACTCTATTCGAATACAAAATGTGTTCAGTATATTTACTTTTATAAATAATAGACTCGGTTTCAACGAAGCGAAAAACTTGTTAATTAGCTCTGGTAGTAATTAACGCCTCTTGACACAATTCATAAATAAAGGAACAAGGCCTGCCTTAAGCCTACCCTAATTATTCCATAACGTTGGACTTAAAAAAATATTATAATATTTATTATATACTTTATTGATGATTTCTGATATTTACGCGAGTTTTACATTTGTAATTAAACTAATATATTTTTATGAATTCTATCGCGTTTGTATTTGATTTTTAATGAAATCATCGAAACATTAAATAGCCGTGTGGTGACGGAGTAAGAATACAATTCACCGCCATCTTACACGTGGGTAATCGTAAGAGACGGCTAAGGGGTAAAAATGCATATAACATTTATGCAAGAGCCATATCAACACCTCCGACCAGCGTGGTATAGTAGGTCAATTGCGCTCCCACTATGGAGGAGGTTTGAGCCCAACAGTGGGACGTATATGAGCTGATATGATGCTGAGATGTCGAAACGTGGTAGTAGCCGCAAAAATGGTTTTATTTCAATTACTTGATTGATACAGAAATTAAATTGGCTGTGTGGTGGTAGCTATGCATATTACCAACCTTCACATTGCTCGTTGGTGTCTTAAAAGACGACTTAGCTTTATATTGACCTCAGCCGACTGCATCTGACGTCATTTAGTCAACAATTACATTCTCAAAGAGTGTTGACGTCGTGCAAGTGGCAAATAATATAAACTTTTTTTTTAATTGTGCTTGGTGGCAAACGAGCATGCAGCACCTGATGGTGAGAGTTACTGCCCTTTACAATACCATGCTATAGCTAGCCCGTTGCCTACCAATGGAAACCCCACACCCACCTTGTTTTTGTTTATTTTTCGCGGTGGACTATAGAGGTGGTCGCGCCCCACCAAATCGGTCCGGTGCGATGGAAGAGGCGGCGCGCAACCCTATAGACCCCTGCAAACTCCTCTCTTCGCCGTGCGACCGTGCCACTGGTACCCGATCTTTGTCTTCAGTGGCCACCTTACACCCACCTAGAAAATTAGGCTTCCGGCTTTGTATTGTTCGTTTTCACATGGTAATAAAATCAGAAAACGATCTTACATTAATACATTAGGGTAGAATAGTTATTATAAGCTAGTTTTCTTCCCATTGTAGAGATAGATTGTGTCCAATAGTAGCATATATACGAGCTTGGTAAAGCTTCAATCCAGTGAACTAAAGGAATATTTTATAGAGATTTTACAAGCTTGATTACTTTCAGTCATAATAAACATGTTTACAAGTATCAAGGTTGTTGATATAACACGTGTATTGATGCCGTTCTTAGGAAATAAATTAATTTGGAAAGATTGAATGCTTAAAGAAAAAAATATGATTACATAATGAATAATACTAACTTTATCCGTGTAGTGACGGAGTAAAAATACAATTCACCATCCCCATCTTACCCGTGAGTAATCGTAAGAGACGACTATGGGATATAAATCGCATATAACATCCATGCAAGAGAAGGCAACTCGAAGCAAAACTATACCAACACGTCTCACCAGCGTGCTATAGTTGTTCAATTTCCCTCCCATTATGGAGGAGGCTCGAGCCCAGCAGTGGGATATATATAAGGTGACATGATGATGATGAATACTAACAATAATTTAAATATAGTTTGTAAAATCCTAAAGTGCACGCCTCATAATTTTATACTATTTATCATTTACTATTAGTCAATACCATAAATGAAAAATAAAATACTTGAAATTTCGCGCCATTCTCGACGTAGCGCAAAACATAGCTTGCGAGCATTGTAAACGAAACCATGGCTTTATGGAATTTGTTCCATTTGCCTATTCGAATGGACGAACAGAACCAAAAAAAAATGTTAACGAACCCAATTTTCATAAGGTAAAGGTACATACACTAAAGACTAAGCAGTTTAGTTTTTGTTAATTGCAATTAAACGACAAAGAATTACAGCGCGTTACGATTATGAATCTTTTAAAGAAAGGAAAATTTCGATACATTAATTTTTACGGTGATGAGAGAGCCATTTCCATATGAACAGACAACGGACGTCCTCGAATTTTTTTTTAATCAATTTTTTTCTTACTTTAAACAACATTATTGCTTTTTAAAAATATCAAATGATAGGGATTTAAATATGAAATAAATAATATGAAGGGAAAAAAATTCTTTCGAGGAAGGAGTACTAAATACCTTATACCTTCACACAGTTTGTGGAGTCCCCAGAGTTCTATCGCAAAGGTTTATATGATCTTCCAATTAGATGCCAGAAATGTATAGATAACGAGGGTAAATACTTTGATTAAAGAAATCTGTTTTATGAAAAAAAAAATGATTTTAATTTATCAGTACGAAACGGAAATTTCATACTTTAACCCTTAATACGTTTAAAGGAATGTTTTTTCTTATACATATATAACATATGTATGATAATATTATTCTATAAGTGCAGTGTGCGAAAAATACAGTCATTTTTAGTTTTGAAAAGTCCTTGGTTTTCATATATCTTTTATATATATATTGTGTAATTTTAGTTAGGGATATAATCGATAATATCCTTCCCAAACTAAAATTATATGAAACTTATTTGCCGATATATTCGTAGTTTCTAGAAACAATTTACTTTGTTCGGATATTTGAGAGGACTAGTTTCAGTTACAGTTTCAAACGTTCTTAACATCTTTAGGTCACATTCTATTAAGAAAATTACTGTCTTATCTGAATCCCAATTCTTACTATGTTTATGATTAATGATACTCTAAATAGAATTCTCGTCTCGAACTCCTATTTCTAATGTAAAACTAAACTATACAAATTGGGTTGACGCTTGTATACCATAACGTAACCTGCCGCGCAAAATGTCAAGAGTTTGAACCCCCGCAGGACAAAACTTGGGGAACTTGGCGAATCCGTGAATTTTTGTTCTAGAGCTAGACTGACTTGATTTTATTAATTTTATGATTTTTAAGTCCCCCGCAATACAAAGATTAGTTCTTTAATGCAGAATTTTCGGTTTTTATAATATAAAAAAACTTCGTTAATCAAAAAGATTTTCTTAAGTATTCAAATTACTGAAATTTAATATGCTTAATTATTTATAAAAACCGAATTATGAAGCGAAAAATGAAGTCACAAGCGGGATTCTAACCCGCGCCTATTGGGATTCCGGCCCAATCGTGCCCCGGTAATCGTGCTTCGTAATCGGGTTTTCTCAAATACTTTATTTTGCTCACATAATCCGATTTATAATCGTTAAAAGATGTCATGATTTATTCGTGTAAGTGACAATTGCCCTCTTGATGTTACATGATAAATAACAATGAAATATTTTCAGTAAACCCTAGTCATTTACATAGTATTAAGTATAGTAGTCTATATGTATAATGCTCTGGGTCTTTATTATTCTTAAACTTATTGAAGTAAATACGTTTTCATATAAGGCATTATATACAGCTGGTTCCCCTGCAGGTGTTATGGTAACATATTAATAAAAGAATGGGCAAGTAAGAGAACTAATGCAGTCGGCACAAGACCGATTCCGTTTTATTATTATATACATACATACATATCATCACACCATATCCGATTATTCATATTATTATATGAATAACGCAAATATCAAAAGTTACATTAAAATTTAATGTAGCATATAAAATAATATTGAATGTAGATAAAACAACTATAGAATTTCAATGTTAATGACATATCGACGTGTATTACGGTAGAGCTTTATAATTTCCTTTTTATTTCCTGCCAGTAGTGAGCTCATAAATCATAATACTATGTGAAATGAAATATAAAAATGAAAATGATAGCTTTTGTATGATTTTGTGTCCTTTTTTCTTTCCTACAATAGGCGCGTGCCGAATATTATATGAATTGATAAGAAAACTCATGTCTTAAGCGCAAATGTCGTAAAAAACGTCTAAGGGTTACACTGTGCTTTAAGAACGAATTAAGAAAGCAAAATATCGCCACTCCACGCTTTCCCGTGTGAATCATAAAAAATTGTTAAGGTATCGCCAGGAAAGTGTATAGCAGCATACTCTTGGGGAAGTTACAATACATAGTACGATCATCAACCTGACTGCCAACCGTCAATCCTTTTGCAGAGGCCTGTATCCAAAATGTTAATGAATGGCTGAACATATAAAAGAACAAAATTAATAAAAATTACCTTTCGTAATGAACTACTACAATTACTTAACTATAATAATCCCAGTCTCAATCAAATTAATCGAATGAGATATAAATGAAGTTAAATAAATTGGTTTTTACTAGTTGAGTTCATGAAATTAATTTGATTTCACTGAATGGAAATTTCTAATCCGTCATTAACCACAAACCATCCACTTATTTGGTTGCTAGGTATGGTTTATTTATTAATTCGGAATTTATTTTATTGAATAAGATTTTTTTATTAATTTATCTACTTCAGTCATTTAAGTCACTTTTAAGAAGACTTATTTTTCAATAAACCAGATAAATTTGCTTATTATAACACTGGCTGGATGGGTTGCCGTTGATTTCAGTTTCCAGTTATTTTTTTTTCACAACTCTCGTTGGATTAATAGGTCTCCTTCATCCAACCGTAGTTCTTTGTCCCACTGGTCTCCTAGAGAAATTAGCATATTCCAATTTCATTAAGAAACTAAAAATATCTAAGTATACTTTCTATATCTATTCTAATAATCATCTATTTGAATAATCATTCAGCCCTTTCCTGTCCACTATTAGATTTAAGCATCACACTCATAGAAGTCCATAGAACGCCTTACTGTGTGGTAGCGGCTACGAATACTAACAAGCAAAGTATTTGCTCGTGGATGTCATAAAAGACGACTAAGAGCCTTATAACAACCTGGGCCAACTCCATCTGATGCCGTTTGGTCAACAATTACATTCCCAATGAAGGTTGACGTCTGGCAGGCGGCCAACATAAAACTATTGCCAATAATTTTTACAATATGTATATGACAGAAGAGTACATATTGTATCGACCCCAAGTAATTGGGATAAGAGTAGGAGAATGATGATGATTCATAAAACGCTAAAAAAATATCCTGTGCCGTCTACGTCCAAAGACTCCGAGCAACAGTAAGACGGTCACCTGATGGGGTAACATCCCAAGATGCGCCATCCGATACATAAGTCGTGTATGACGGACTAAGAATACAAATCACCACCAGGGTGTTGGTAAATCTTGCTCGTGGATATCATAAAAGACGATTAAGGGATGTGATGGGCAGTAAACAAGTAAGAGAAAGAGAATTAGAAATGAGACCCTATATCAATACGTCTGACTAACGTGGTATACCTAATTAGTCGTTTTCTGTCCCATTGTAGTAGAACTCAAATCAAGCAGTGGGACGTCTATGGGCTTAGTTCATGATGATGATAAATGATTGTTTTAGCAATTTTTGATATTAAAATAATAAAGAGACCACTGCTGCATTTTCTCCTGGTGATCATATAGCCTCGCTTTACCACATCCACAAAAAGAGTCGGGTTCGCGTCGCATCTAATATATTTGTGGTTCACATCCCTTTTATTTAAGGAGCAAAATGAGCGACCTTAATGCCGTAGTGTGATAAATAGTGTTGCCCAAATGCAAGATCAAAACGAGACAGACTAGTCTTGGTCTTGTAGCGTCATACTTATTTTCGACTTGGTTTTGGAATTGCGCATTCTAGTCGTGTGATTATACCAAAACCGGTCGCAAAAAAAAAGTGTCTTCGTTTTATTAAAGCCAAAGATTTGACTTATTAAGCAGAATATGAACTACGATTAAAATAAACTTAAAAAAATAAATAAGCCTTCGCCGCTGGCAACAATGGCTCTTATATCAGCAAATAGTTAATCGAGTTTTGCCAAAATGTAATAGTAATATAATTTAATGATAAACAATATAATTGAAATAGGTAATATCACAGTGTACCTATAGCATATCATCCTCATCATCATCACAACCCATATATGTCCCACTGTTGGGCTCGGGCCTCCTCCGTAATGGGAGGGGGGCCTCCTCCGTAATGGGAGGAGGGCCTCTTTCGTAATGGGAGGAGGGCCTCCTCCGTAATAGCAGGGAAATTAACCTACTATACCGCGCTGGTCAGACGTGTTGGTATAGGGTTTTGTTTCAAGTTTTCCTTCTCTTGCATAGATGTTATATGCAATTTATATCACTTAATCGTCTCTTACGATCACCCACGGGTAAGGTACCCACAGGGTGGTGAATTATATTCTTACTCCGTCACCACACGGATACCTATAGCATATGTTATAGGTATATATATATACCTACTTATAGCATATGTCAGCGCTTTATATAGGTAACAACTTGATTTGCTTATGGATAACGATTCTAAACAAGCATATGAAGAAGCCGAAATACTGTTCTACAATTAATTAATATGATTAAAATTTTCAACATTAAATTAATAAGCTTGAAGACTTTGTATCCATAATCTTTTTTTGTATTGTCAATAAGCTACATATACCTACAAGCCATTGTTGCCAGCGCCGAGTTACAATTTTCTTCAAGACTTTAATCTCTTCATTTCAATCAATTTCCATCAGTAAGTTAAATCATCGTCATCAACTCTGGACAACATCAGCTATGGCCACACTGTTAATTTGTTAATGGTATTTTCTGGGAATTTTGGTGGAAAACGAAAACGTTGTAACTTTTATATTATATTCACTACATCCCAACAGTTCCTTCGCATCATATTACATAAAATGCCATCAAAATTATTTAATATATCACGTTAAAACACTATGTAACATATTGAATATAATACAAGACACCACATGACACTTTCACTTTCCCGCCAAAAAACGATATCCTTATCCAGTATTTTTTTTGTTTTGTTCGCCCGTTCTGACAGGCAAAGGGATCAAAGCCCATACAGCCAAGTCTCATTTAATATTTTTTTCATATATAACTTAATACTTCTTCATATTGTGTAGTCTTAATAGTCATTGTCTATCAGTAAGACAAGTCGTTACCATTAATCGGACGCTGATAACCAAATCAATGTTTCTTTTTTGAAAATTTTGGCAAAATATGTAAATACACGTAAACTACTATTATATCATATTCACTACACTTCAGCACTTTAACTGTACCATGTTCTATAAAATATCAGCAAAATTATTCAATATAACACTACAATTCAATATAACACTACAAAACACTAACGAAATGAATACAAGAGCGTGACATGAAATTTCCAAATTCGCGCCAAAACTCTTTTATCCATAGTCATTAAACTGATTAAACAAGACAAAAAAAATTGCAGCTAATTGTCAAAACTAGAGACGAGTGATATTGAGAAAATATCGATATTAATATCAAAATTTTAACGTCGATATTTCTTTATCTCAAAATATTACTAATCACAAAATATATTTTATACTTACTTCATACTTTTTTATTTATAATTATTTTTATGTCATATTTTATATTTCATACTTTTTGAATAAATGCCTGAAACTTACTAAAGGTTAGTTAAAGGTAGGTTAAAGTAGTGATGCAACATCATTCACAAAAAAAAATCAATTGGCATTCCTGCCGTAAGAATACGTAAAGTAATCTGAAGTAAATTTAATCATTTTAACTTATTATTCCAAGATATTTCAATGAATATTTTCTCCGCGATTCGATAAATAAAAAAAACAGTAACATTTAATTAAAAATATTAGTTATAGTAATATTTTATTATATTTTAATTTAGTTATAGTATTATTTATATTTACGATTTTCATTTATGAAACTGTGTGATTGTATCTACGAATACTACCAATAATTTAACAGCTCGTGAGGTTTGTAAAAATGATTAAGAGCTTGACATTGACCTGGAAAATTATCTGATGCCTTCTGTTCAAGAATTACATTCCCAAGGAGGGTTGATGCAAGGCAAGCAATTCATAGTGGTAGGACCATGCTATTGAAAGTTTTCTATCTACAGCTGCGGACTGGTTCGTCCGGGGTAGTACCACACTCTTGCAGAAGATCAACATCTGAGCAATGGCAATGTGCTGTTGCGCTTCGTTCGGTAAGCGAGAGAGCCGAAGGCCCATCGGGGTGGGTTTGGGGTTTACATTGGTAGGCAGCGGCTTAATTATACTCCTGGTATAGCAAAAGTCCATGGGCGGCAGTAACACTCACCATCAGGTGTGCTGTTTGCTTGTTTGCCACCAAAAGCAGTATAAAAAAGCAGCCGTTCAAGCTATTGTAACAACTTTTGCAATATGTTCGCTGGAATTAGAGTATATATTGCGTACAAGTAACTAGGGTAAGAACTGGATGTTGATTTGATTTCGTTTCGATTAAATCGATATTTTTGACATTATATTTCTGATTATATCGATATTTTCAAAATATTGACAAGCAACGCGCATCTCTAGCCAAAACTAATACAAAAAGAAAACTATTCTGAATCTGAGAATCAGAGAATCGCTTGTGAACTTTGTGAAATTTGGAAAATCAAATTAACATTACATATCCATGAAATTATATAACAGTGATATGTCGTCAAATGCAGAAAATAAGCCTCGCGACTGCTTTGCTTGTAGAGCAGTAGGCAGTGTGGGCTTAATCGGCATTGGAGGTTATATAGGAATTAATGCATCGAAAAACAAATCAACTGCTGGCAAATACTTTCTATCTGTACTATCTTTCAGTGGGTATAAATATTTCATCTTTACATCCTCTCATTTCTGATATAACTACTTAGATTATCACTCTTCTCTTATTCCATTTACTCAGGGTTGACGCAATGTGTAAACATGACCGGCCGCCTACCTGACGTCAACCCTCTTTAGTATTGTGTAATGTAATTGTTGACCAAACGGCAACAGTGGAGTTGGTCCAGGACAATACAAAGTCTACGACATTCGCGACCAAAAAAAGGGTTGATAGTGTTCGTAGCCGGCTACCACACAATACAGATATCACTACTTAAATCTACCAATAATATTTTCGGCCAATGCAAATGTTTGTAAAGAAAAAGGTCCATTTACTAAATATCAAATTTAGCGTTAAAAACTAACATTAAATAATTACATTACTATTATTTATTGCATATACTGGGACATAGAACAGACACTTTATAATTCAGCTTTTAAATGTTGGTATGTTCGTGTACAACTCACTATCAAACATGATGAAGATTTATTGGTATTTTGTTTTCTAGAGAAGCGCTATTGTAAAATCTCATGCCAGCCTCTATGAATACCATAGTAATATAAGATGGTGGTGACACATGAATTCTTAACCTATTACCACATGGGGATTAAATATGAAATTTTAAACCTTTGTAATAGAGACTGAGACACATACATTAAAATTGTGAACTCCAGACTTAACAATATCTAATAGACTTGGTAGCTCCTGAATGAGAGATACAAATGAACTAGCTCTTTGATTTCAATCTAGCTCACATTAGCTCAGTAGCTTAGTTAATAGTTCAACGGCTCAATCGGCTCTTTTACTCGCATCGTCATGTCGTGCGAGCAGTCGATGACCGAAAGTGCCCGATATATGCTGATCACCGCCGAACAGTAAAAGTATTGAGCATGTTCCAATATGCATTGTGACTATTGTAATCACTAAACGTACAAGTTATATGTTCAACAAAGAAAATATGTTTGAAAATTAAAAAGTTATATTTAAAAAATAATATTCATCTTTGAATAACAATATTCAATAATAACAATAGTTATCAGTGCAAGCTGTCACTGGACGCAGTCGATTCTGTCAGCCCATATGCATTTAGTGAAGAGCTGTTTTTAAAAAAATAAATTACAAACAGACCTTTCAATTTTATTTATTTTTTTATATAAATATATTTTATATCTTATTCTGTGATCACCAATCAAAATTTACACGCTCATGCATATCAAGCTTATTGCTTAATGATCGCGTAGTTCAGAGTTTGAACTATTCAAAAGAGTTAGAGCCGTGAACGAGTTGAAATGAAATGAGCTAACTCAATAAGAGAGCTAGCTCTCTTGATGAGCTAAATGAACTCAGGATATATATGAGCTAAATGAACTAAAGAGCTAAAAGAGTGATATAGCTCTTTTGATCAAAAGAGCTATATGTCTCTTTTCTTTTCAGTGAGCCGTTTCTTGCATCTCTAATATCTAATACATTTGAAACTATTATTTTGGAGTTCAGTGTGGCCATGTTACGATCCGGTAGTAGCTAAATAGTTTTTGTTAGTTTTGTAAAAATTGTAAAATTGCCACAATAATAATTATCATAAATTAAATACCTTAATAATAACAAATCATAAACAACATAAATTTTATATATAGAATCATTCTCTTTTTGTACTGGCAATGAATTTGTATTAATTTTGTATAAAAATGTGGGTCAAAATTTAATATCTTATAGGGTAGATATAAATAAATTTCTGTAATAACAATGACATATTGGACGTAAGACACCTCAGTCCTCCCGTGACCATGATCACTGTAAAGTGTTTGAAACGTCGGGCAATTATAAATCAATATACAAACGCGATAGAATCCGCAAAATTAGTTTAATTTATACAAATATACAAGTATAAAATAAAATACAAATTGTAAATATAAAATAAAATACAAATATTATTTTGGGGTCGAGTTATTTTTTAAGAAAACATGCTGCACTAAGGAACTCTTGTATTGTGGAGGGCTTTATAAATTTTACTGGTATATGTATACAAATTACATCCAGATTCATCATTCATCACACAAATAATTATGCATACTTCGTACGTATCAAACACATGACACTTGGGTCGGTATATTAACCACTACACTATACATTGTCAGATACATGCTTACTTCCAATAAACCAATAGGGCAATGTCACCCAATCTACTAATAAAAAAAATGTAAATGTACTAGATTTACTCATTGGCCATTGACCTGAAAGGCCTTATGTGGCTTTAAATTAATCAAATAAATAATTATTTATAAAATCCGATTACGAAATGAAAAATGATGTCGCAAGCGGGATTCGAACCCGCGCCTATTGGGATTCCGGCCCAATCGTACTGCCACTACACTGAAATTTGCATGTCCTACAATTAGTCGCGGTGGTGTAGTGGCAGCACGATTGTGCCGGAATCCCAATAGGCGCGGGTTCGAATCCCGCTTGCGACATCATTTTTCATTTCGTAATCGGATTTTATAAATAATTAAGCATATTAAATGCTAAATTTCAGTAATTTAAATAACAAGGTTGTGTCATCGTTTAATACAATTCTAACTGTAAAGTTTGAAGTATTAAGCCTATAACAATGTGTAAACATTGTCGGGTAGATAGCATACCGTCACCTTAAGACGTAAATACAATACGAAATGAAATTTGCATGTCCTACAATTAGTCGCGGTGGTGTAGTGGCAGCACGATTGGGCCGGAATCCCAATAGGCGCGGGTTCGAATCCCGCTTGCGACATCATTTTTCATTTCGTAATCGGATTTTATAAATAATTAAGCATATTAAATGCTAAATTTCAGTAATTTAAATAAATAATTATTTAATTAATTTTAGTCTTGAGGCTATTGACAGACAAAAATAACCAGATAATTCTTTCCTTACAGCATTCATCTGCCTTGGTGTAGCGAGATATAGGCAAACTTTTCCCTTCAATAAAAATTAAAACTTCAAATAGCAGAATTGAAGAAATTTTATTACATATTGAAACATGTATATAATTTATATGACTAGGTTTGTAAGTTGTTAATTATTTTTAAGCATTTATGTAATTCTTACATAAAATGATTGAATTTATTATATAAATTAATAATCATATAATTGTGGAGATATTAAATTATTATTTAGAAATTATCATAACATTTTTTTTTTGTTCTTACTAAGTGAAGTTTTGATATACATATATTCATGCATTTATAGTAAGTATATCGTGGTAGAGCCACACTGTTGACGGTTTTCTGTCAGTTGCGGGCCAGTCCGTCCGGGGTAGTACACTCGACCTCGTTTGGTGAGCGGTAGTGCCGGCGGCGGCCCGACTTTCTGGGTGGGTTTGAGCTTTTCATTGGTAGACAGCTGCCTAGATGTACCCCTGGTACTACTAAGGTCAATGGGCGGCAGTGAAAATTGCCACCAGGTGTGCTGCTTGCTCGTTTGCCACCACGAGCAATAAAAAATGGACTATCAGGGACACACCTATTTTTTTGGATAATTTAGTTGTTAGCCGAGATGGCTATGACAACTTTACCCTGACTGTTGGGTGAGCGTTGAGGGCTTCCAACCCGAAGGGTCACACTGTTGACAGTTTTCTATGTACAGCCATGGGCAGGTCCGTCCGGGGTAATAAAACACTCTCGCAGAAAATCGATGTCTGATCAGCAAAGCACCGTTGCGCTTCGTTCGGTGAGCAAGAAAACCGGCAACGCAACTCGAAAATCCATCCAGGATTTTGGTTGGTAGATTGCGGCCTTCTGTACTCCTGGTATTGCAAAGGTCCATAAGCGGTATTAACACTTACGATATTAAGTGATGAGGTTTGCTGCTTGCTCATTTGCCACCATTTTCTTTTTTTTTGTTTTTGTTTTTTTTCGCAAGGTGGGACCATGGATGTGGTCGCGCCCCGGAAAATCGGCCCGGGGCGACGGAAGAGGCGGCGCGCAACCCCATAGACCCACCCTGCAAGCACCTCTCTTCGCCGTGCGAGCGGACCACCGGTACCCGATCTTTGTCTTCGGTGGCCCGCCCGGCGATATACCCTCTCGGGTTCCTCTCTCGTCGACGCCCCGACAGCTTTCGCCGTCGAGGCGTCGCCCTCACGCGGTGGCCTCACGTCGGGTGACCGGACAATTCCCCGGTCCGATCACCCGAAGCCTCGGTTAGGGCGGCATCAGGCGCAGATACTCACGCATGCGCCGCCCTGGCCGCGGGCGGCGGCCCGGGTCACGGGAATCCTCCCGGACTCGTTCCGCCGCTGCTCATTTGCCACCATGAGCAATAAAACAAAATAGGTATATGAATTTAATACAATGCTGGTTTTAATCATTACTCTGCGTAAATTATTTAATACATTTAAAATGAGCCATAATTTTTTGAACTTCGTATAAGTACGTAATTATGATCTGTTCAGTACAAATATTTTACGTAAATATAATGTTAGTACCATCTATCGTTTTATTTTGCAATTTAGTTGTTAGAAAGGTAGCCAGAAGGGTAGTCGATAGTTAGCACGTTGAAATAACACGGTAGCATAGTTCAAAGGAACTTGACATAGAGGGCGCTAAATTATTATACACAATTACATTTAGATATGTATACACATAGTCATTTTTATGTTAAAATTAACTTACAATTTTATTGTAAAGCGTATCTAGTATATTTACTTTTTTTTTTTGCGGTGGGCCATGGATTAGTCACGCCCCGCCAAAGTTCGGGACGACGGAATAGTTGGCGCGCAACCCCATAGTCCCACCCTGCAAGGCGCCTCTCTTCGCCGTGTGAGGGGGCCACCGGAACCCGATCTTTGTCTTCGGTGGTCTAGTGTATTTACCTAAAGATTTTTTTCGTATTTTGACTATGGATTGCTTTTGTAGCGTATGGTGTTGGTCATGTTGAAAGGTTTATTGCGTGGAGCTGGTCTCTCCCTTCCTACAAGCTAGTTAAGGGTAATGGTGGCTGTTCTAATAGTTAACTCGTGATGGGGTACCGCTTGTGGGATCTGGTCCTTTTTTAATCTTTTACTATATTTGAGACTTACCTATTGGTACAAGAGCCAGGTGAAAATTTGGTTAATTATTTCTTCTCGAGAGATAATTGGTGATACGCATCAGACAATAGTATCATGAAGCCTTATGACCGTCAGCTGCGGCACGGTGGGTGGGATGAGCAGTTGTAACGTCCCACGCTCGAAGAAAAAAAAAATACATTCACTCATTTCCTCTCGGCTAAAAATTTATCAAATTATAGCTAAACCAATATCTCAACAAAAAAATAAAATCAGCTGGCTATAACATAGTGTATTGTACGTCAGCTGATGTCTCGATCATGGGAAAAAAAACTTCACTTTCAGTGATATCCTCTCAAATAAAAATTTACCTGATGATAGCTTATATGTAACTATTGATAAATATATACGTCAGCTGGCTGTATCTCGGTGGAAAAATCGTCAGCTGATAATTTGAAGGTCGTTACGTAGAAGTTAGCCAGAAGCATTTACTGACTATTTAAATGCATCAGCTGACTAAGTTTCCCTCGACTTACTGCTAGCTGATTTTTTTTATTTATCACAGAAATATATTTAAAATCAGCTCACAAATTTTCATGTGAGAGGAAATGACGTCTTTTTAATTATTCTTGTTATTTTTAAAGATTCAAACAATACACGCTAGCATAGCATAGACAGTATTAAGGTACGCTTGGAGGGGGTTAGTTGTACGCATGCTCGGGGTACCCTTTTGTTGAGGGCACTGGAAAACATTTTTAGAAGTAGAAAAGAAGGGTACTAATCATAGAGATAATATAATACATTGGAAATAGAGAGGCCACTCTCGATTTTTTTTGTCGCCACTAATGTCAATGAAAGCGCCATCTATTACGCGACTCAATAATTATTTCCTACCCACCCAAAAAAATAATAATTTATATACATACTGTAATCTCGCAGCAGATGCATCTTCTGGTATTATTTTGCGATACTTTGGGGGCAAAGCCGTAAAGCGTCTATAACACTCACTGTGGTACAGCTGAAAATTGTTTTTTTCTGTCGAAAGTACAGCCACCCAGTCCACTTAGTTTATTGTTTTTTCTTACACTAAATATAGCACTGCACTTAATGAGATTTTCTTCACTGAACGATTTTAAATTAGAAATAGATTTTGTTTTTTTGCAAAAAACGCAAAAAGGCGTTACATTAGACATTTTTATAGATTTTTCACAGATACTACAACAATATTTCTAGTATATTCTTTTCGTCTGACTACGTTTGCTCGTTTATTCTAAACATACATTAGTACCTACAGTCGTTTTTTAATATAGCGCTATCTAGATCACGTTTCTGAGTGTTTTGTTTGCTTTGACACTAATAATGTTAATAACTAAAACTAGATGGCAGAAATTACCTTATTTAAAACAATAAATTAAGTGTGTGTGTGTGTGTGAGAGAGAGATGTATCTGTGTGTGAGAAGTATCTATGTGTGTGTGAGAAGTATGTGTGTGTGTGTGTATTATTTCCTACCCACGGACGTGTGTCCGGATTGCGCATGCGTGGGTATATATTGAGTCGCGTAATAGATGGCGCTTTCATTGACATTAGTGGCGACAAAAAAAATCGAGAGTGGCCTCTCTATTTCCAATGTATTATATTACTCTATGATTAGTACCCTTCTTTTCTACTTCTAAAAATGTTTTCCAGTGCTCTCAACAATAGGGTACCCCGAGCATGCGTACAACTAACCCCCTCCAAGCGTACCTTAATACTGTCTATGCTATGCTAGCGTGTATTGTTTGAATCTTTAAAAATAACAAGAATAATTAAAAAGACGTCATTTCCTCTCACATGAAAATTTGTGAGCTGATTTTAAATATATTTCTGTGATAAATAAAAAAAATCAGCTAGCAGTAAGTCGAGGGAAACTTAGTCAGCTGATGCATTTAAATAGTCAGTAAATGCTTCTGGCTAACTTCTACGTAACGACCTTCAAATTATCAGCTGACGATTTTTCCACCGAGATACAGCCAGCTGACGTATATATTTATCAATAGTTACATATAAGCTATCATCAGGTAAATTTTTATTTGAGAGGATATCACTGAAAGTGAAGTTTTTTTTCCCATGATCGAGACATCAGCTGACGTACAATACACTATGTTATAGCCAGCTGATTTTTTTTTTGTTGAAATTTTGGGTTAGCTATAATTTGATAAATTTTTAGCCGAGAGGAAATGAGTGAATGTATTTTTTTTTTCTTCGAGCGTGGGAGGTTACAACTGCTCATCCCACCCACCGAGCCGCAGCCGACGTTCACGAGACTTTATGGTTCGATTTTCTGATGCATTTTACTAATTATCACTTGAGAGGAACTTGGTCATATATATCTGTTACTGGCTCTCGGACTATATATTGTGGTTAGCACTAACTATACAATCTGTGTATATAAAAGAGAATGTTTGTATATGTGACATGGCTAAAGTCGTAAACTATTTGACCGATCATTATGAAAATTGGTTTGTTTATGTATTTTTTCACGGAGAAGGTTTATATGCTATCATCATTGATGTAACTCGCCACTAGGTGGCGCTCCCTTATATCGATTTCTACAAACAAACCTGCGGCTGGGTTTGCTAGTTTTATAAAAAAGAAATTTATAACAAAATATTTGTATCCTATCCTCTTCCGATCCGTTTATAGTTTATTGGATTAATTTAAGGCAATATTTTAAAATTGGCTATATATAAATGCCCTCGTGAGGTTTCTACATAATAAATTAATTCAAATTTGGTATCAACGCCATCTGTAAAAATATTAAATTATTAAAATCCTTACTTTCCCGTAGTTGTTATAAGAGTGCTAGCGAAGTTTTCATGCTTATAATGTATAACTCCCATTTTTAATACCACGTTAGACATTAATAAATATTTATAAAAAAATGTTATGATGTATTGGAGATAACAAAATCATCGTACTTTCGATTAAATCGTTACATCTAGTCGGTCGCCGGTCAAATTTAATTTCAACTTTTCGCGGTATTTTACAAACAAAACATTAGACCACGTAATTTTTTTTTTTTTTTTTTTGGTTCTGTTCGTCCATTCGGACAGGCAAAGGGATCAAAGCCCATACAGCCAAGTCTTATTTAATTATTTTTCATACATTGTTCATCATTTGTTCATATTATGTAGCCTTAATAGTCATTGTCTGTCAGTAAGTCAAGTCGTTACCATTAATCGGGCGCTGATAACCTAATCAATGATTTTCTTTGGGAATTTTGGACAAATATGAAAATACACGTAAACCACTATTATACCATATTCACTACACTTCAGCACTTTAACTGTACCATATTGCATAAAATACCAGCAAAATTATTCAATATAACACCACAAAACACTAAAGAAATGAATATAATACAAGAGCGTGACATGACATTTCCACATTCGCGCCAAAACTCTTAGACCACGTAATGATGTGAGCTGTCAGCTGCGTTTTGTTACATCATCAACAAATAAACGTTTAGAACTGATGATGTTATTTAATGTTTTTTTTTAATTTATTAATATCATCTTTTAATATACTATATCCTATTCCCGACAACAACCAACTCAAAAACATAAAAATCATAAAAAATGCTTCAGCTGTTCTCGAGTTATAAGTGTTGTAACTAACACAACTTTCTTTTACATATATAGATATAACATACTTATATACATAACTAAGGCTAAAGTAGCATATATGATACTTTTTATATTAATAGGTAGAGCAAATTGGGAAATAAGAGTGGACCACTCTAATTACAAATTAATTCCTAGACATTCTTATCATCACCTCGTCGTTATCCCATTTACTTGGAGATGACGAAACTCCTTTTCCCGCACAATCCTATTATATGTCATCGCCGCTTTCGCTCTCGGTTCATACCTGTCATGCTTCACGTAATCCATTTTCTTCGATCTGCCTTTACTTCTAAAGTCTTTTAACCCCAAATTAACCTTTACTTTATTCATAAGTAGATATCGTAAAATCCGACGAGATCTCTACGTCAACCTGGGCCAACTCTATCTAATGCTGTCTGGTCAACAATTATTTTAAAAAGAATATTGTAAGACGGGCTACTGGTCATAAAACAGCAGCCAAAACCTTTGCAATATAAATGATGGAAGAAGTCCATTCCAAGTAATTGGGATAAAAACAGAACGGTTAGCTCAGATATTTTTCGATAACAATGTACCTACGAAAATTAATACCTATGTTATTAGTAATATCTTATCAGGGGCGGCTCTAGCACATGTAGCGCCCGGGTGCAATCAATCACCTGGTGCCCTCTTATATCAAAATGCGTGAACAAAATGGAATAGGTTGATAGTTACAACACGTTCGACTAAACTCCGAACCTTGCTGGAATCCGTGGTTGTATGCTTAGTCCCGTTGTTTTGATACGAAACCAGGAAAACGCAATCGGATTATGAAGTTATAATGAGCATGGCGACAAAGCAACCTACCCAAACCTCTCAAATAACGCACCCACTACGTTTATCAATGGTTAGGCACACGCTGCGTGCGGTGCGCCTGCTCCGTGCGGAGCGCTACAGTGGAGGCTCTATGTGTCGCAAGCGGCTCTCGGCGCCCCCTAACATCCGGCGCTCGGATGCACCGCACCCTCTGCACTATAGGTAAAGCCGCCCCTGATCTTAGTGTTATGTAGAATAGCTTAAACCATGATGAGCGTCAGCATTTGATGTCTTCTAATCAGCAACTATATTATCAAGAAGTGTCTACATCAGGCAGGCGACTGGTCATAAAATTATTGGTTAATGCTTCGCAATATGTAGGTACTTTAAATTTGGAATTAGTTCAAGAAATAAAACTACCAGCACAGATCTTAAGTAAGGGTAAAGATAGATACACTTTAGCTTCCATGGTCATAGTACATTATGTTATCTCTTAAACTTTTAAACCTAAGTAGTCACGCGATACTCCAATAAATGCGCTTTTTATTACCTAAAGATATTCTTTTATTTTCGTTAAATTATTTTTTTACTTATACGATTAGGGTACTCTATGTTAATGTCCAGTATTTTTTTAAAGTCAGTCACGATAAAGTAAATAAATAGTTTTTTTTATTTATTTACATAATGTACAAAATATCAAAGTCACGACATTGCGGTTCTTACAAAGGAAATGCAGAGAATGAAATTTGGGTCACCCGATTTTTTATGTTATTTACTTTTCTTTAGAAGTTAGATTAATAAGTCATGGATATGTAATTTATATCTATAAGTGGTTTCATTGTGGAGTTTTATTTTAAAATATTATTATTTTTCTTAGTATTTTATATTTTACATACCGTTTTACTGGTCACGAATACTACCAATCCGATAATCGCTCGTGGATGTAGTGAAAGCCAGCGGAAAGCTTTACGCTGAAATATACCAGTGCTACCTAGTGTCGTATTCAATACAGTCCCAACGAGGATTAATTTACTTTTTGTATTAATTTTCCTTAAAAAAATTAATTATATATTAATTATATTATCAAGTATTACCGGTCACCCACTGATTACAAGAAACGTGAACCTACTGGTGGTTACCTAGTGGCCCACCGACATGGTGATATAGAGGTACGTGTATCGTCGTCTTTCCGTCGCTCCGGCCGGATCTGGCTGGGTGTGACCTATCCCTACCTCCAGGGCTGGATCTAGCATATAGCTTTTGCGACTTCAGCCTAGGGCCCCGTGAATTCAAGGGGCCCCTGTCTAAGTCACGTCAAAGACAAAAATAGACTATATAAATTTAAAGAATTTGGCAAAGGAAAGTGCAGTAAAATTGTTGTATAATTTGTCAATTTATTTACGGTTGTATTTAACAAACACAACATACTATATTATAATATAAATCAAATATTTTATTGCCTTATTTTTTTCCTACGCTGTGAATAATTAGGGCCTCTAAGTAGCGTTAGCCTGGGGCCCTAAACTCACGATCTGGCCCTGCCTACCCCTAATAGTAATAAACAATTAAAAGGCATTAAACTTTTTACCAGTTAAAGAGGTCAGCACACAAGAATCCAACGCCATTGGACAGCGTTCAGGAAACTTAGGAGAAGACTCTGCTCCAATATTCCATAGTGCCAAAGGTTTTTAACCAGTGTGCGTTATCAGCGATGGCTTATCGCACTGAATCATTGTCGCAGAGAGCTGTTGAATAAAGTGGCATAAGATCATTCTCAGTGACACTCTCGTATATAGTTGGATCCTCTTGTCTTAGTCCGGTCACCCGGGGAGAGGCCACCGCGTGAGGACGACGCCCTGATGGCGTGACGTAGGTCAAGCTATGCGGGCGCCATCTCGAGACGATGCCCGCGAGGGTAAATTTCCGAGCGACCACCGAAGACTGAGACCGGTGCCGGTGTGCCACTCGCACGGCGTAGATAGATCCTGGTGGGGTGGGTCTATGGCGACGCGCGCCGTTCTCTGTGTAGCCCGTCGCTAAAATAAGATAGGGCTTCTCCTACTCTTATCCCAATTACTTGTGGTCGATACAATATGTACCTACTGTTCTTTCATAGAACATTTTGTAAAAGTTATTGGCAATTGTTTTATGACCGGCCGCCTGCTAGACGTCAAACCTTTTTTTTTTTTGCCGTGGGCTATGGACGTGGTCGCGCCGCGCCAAATCGGTCCGGGGCGACGAAAGAGGCGGCGCGCAACCCCATAGACCCACCCTGCAAGCACCTCTCTTCGCCGTGCGAGCGGGCCACCGGTACCCGATCTTTGTCTTTGGTGGCCCGCCCGGCGGTTTACCCTCACGGGTTCCTCTCATGTCGACGCCCCGACAGCTTTCGCCGTCGGGGCGTCGCCCTCACGCGGTGGCCTCACGTCGGATGACCGGACAATTCCCCGCGTCCGATCACCCGAAGCCTCGGTCAGGGCGGCATCAGGTGCAGATATTCGCGCCTGCGCCACCCCGGCCGCTGACGGCGGCCCGCGTCACGGGAATCCTCCCGGACTCGTTCCGGCGCCTCCTTCTGCGAGATGACAGCCTCCCAGAAGGCGGTGACCGCGTCCTAATTCCTGACGTTGTCGACCATCGCTTTCGCGACAGCCGGTAGCGTCAGGTCGGCACCGATAACAGCGACGAGGTCACGGCGCTGCCCGTCCCAGCTCGGACATACCTCGAGCGTATGTTGCGCCGTGTCCTCGTCACTACTGCAACGGTGGTAGGACGGAGTCCACTCCCTCCACGCGACCGTGTGCAGGTACAAGCCGAAGCAACCGTGCCCCGACAATACCTGCACCAGCCGGAAGGAGAGGACTCCGTGCCGCCGCTCCATCCACTCCATCAGTACGGGCCGGAGGGCCTCAACGGTAAAAATACCGTGTCTAGGCCTCTCCAGCCGCGTAACGGGCGATGACGTCTCGCGCCAGGTGGCTATCTCGCTAGACGATGGGGAGCCACCCTCGTCGCGCACTGAGGTTACCCGCCGGTAGAGGTCGGAGAGCATCTCCGCGTCTAGGTTCTACGGGGGTGTCCTAGCCAATAGGCATGCCGCCTCGGTTGACACCGTGCGGTATCGCATCCGCGAATGGCTCTGACCGCCATGGCTCTCTGTGGGCGCCACAGAAAAGCCCTGAGCTGGACGGTCAGAGACCTCGCCCACACGGGTGCGCCGTACATGGCCATTGAGCGGATCATCCCCGCATACAGCTATCGGCCCTCAAAGCTAGGTCTGCCCACGTTCGGCACGAGCCGTGATAGAGCGGACGCCGCGCCGACCAGCCGGGAGCAATCCTGTGGACATGCTCCTGGAACCACCAACGCCCGTCGAGCACCAGACCCAAATACTTCATATGGGCCTGGATACTGATGTGGATGGAGTTGACGACTAACAAGGCGCCGATAGGCAGCCTTACGCGGGTCGCGATCGTCCAGCATCTCCTGCCACCTCGCGTCCTTGGCGGACCGGATGGCCAGCCGAAAGGCAGTCCGCGCACTGCGGTACGCCTCATACAGCTGGCCCTCCCGCTCAGCATCGCGGTGACGCCGCCGGCTGCGGGTGTAGGATCTTCGGGCTCAATGTCCGCCAGTCTTGGGGACCACCAATAGACCCTCTACCTCGGAGGTAGACGCCGTACCATCGCATATCTGCGTTAACGCATCGTGAATGCGGCCGCATATGTCTCGCCGTTGGGCTCGGGCCTCCTTCACAATGGGAGAGAAATTGATCTACTATACCACGTTGGTTAGCCGTGTTGCTATAGGGTTTTATTTCGGGTTTTCCTTTTCTTGCACAGATGTCATATGCATATTATATACCTTAGTTGTGTTTTACGATCACCCACAGGTAAGATAGGGGGTGGTGAATTATATTCTTACTTCGTCACCGCACGAAACGAGACGATGTAGGATAGAGTGAGTACGGTTGAACCACAGGACGGTTGAAACAAAGTGAATATCTCGTAAACAGTGCGTGATAACGTCATGTGTACAAGAGGAGTATGATAGGGTAACAAGTCGGAACACGAATTATAGTGTTGCATCGCTCTTGGCGCGCTGTACTGGATGGAGTGCAGGAGGCCTTATTGTGTTTTTTGACGGAAAGTAGGTATTTCTATTTGTATATTTTTGTAATTATTATGGTTTTGTTTACAGTTACAGTATTGAGAGTTTTGTATCGTTTTAATTGATGTTTGTAGAATATGGCAGTATGATTAGTTTTCATTTAAATTTATTATCATTCTTACTGTGAGCCATTTTATACCTAGCAGGGGGTTGGGGATTGTTGAAACATTTTTTGTGGGTACAGTTGAAACAGTACATTCATATAATTTTCTTCTTTCTTAGATGCTAAGTGTACTCCAAAGGAAGACTACAAGAGATCAGACTGCCTTATCAACATATAAACTAGCTTATGAAGATTTTACAAGCGGCATTTTCGTTAAGAACAGCAGCATAAAATAATTATTGAACCACTGTTCCCTGTTGGGATATATAAGACAACTACCAAATGCATTTCCATATCAAGTAGGGAAATGACTTTCAAGGCAATTAATAAGCAGGGGCGAAAAACTAGGAATCAGCATCTACAATCTATGCAGATACACCTAAAAAGAAGACATAAGAAGAGAACATGGAAACAAAGGAAGTGTAAAAAGCTAAAAAAAAGAAAAAATAGGTGGAGGAAAGCCTAAAAGAATTGCTACAAACCGGAAAAAAATCTAACACACACCATGAATCATCATTAGAAAAAGGAGTACCTACTACAGTCTTATTGGTATGTTGGCATATTCAGAAAGAAGAACAAGGGAAAAATTTATACAGTTGTACAGTATATAGATAGTCTTAGTTATGTTTGGCACAATTGTGACTCCAAATGCCCTCCTAACCACTTAAATATTTTTGTTTAAAATATTAATTGTTATAGAAATAATAAGTCTTTAGTTTTCCGTGTGGTGACGGATTAAGAATAGAATTCACCACCCCCTATCTTACCCGTGGATGATCGTACGAGACGACTAAGGGATATAAAATGCATATAATATCTATCTATGTGAGAGAAGGAAAACTCGAAACAAAACCCTATACTAACACGTCTGATCAGCGTGGTATAGTAGGTCAATTACCATCCCATTATGGAGGAGGCTCGAGCCCAACAGTGGGACATATATGAGCTGAGATGATGATGATGATGAAGTCTTTAGTTTATCCGAAAATCTATTTCATGATTAATATTGTTGTAACAATTTCCAGTCATTAGATTGTTATTTAATTTAATTTATACTTAATATAAACCATTAAAGGCTGATTAAAAATAATGTTAAATTATATATATCGCCTAAGACCTGAATATTGTTAAAACAATAATTGTGATATTCTACCCTGCCATTACGAGTGATAAAATGTTATTTAGATGATTAATAAAACATGATAATTGATTATATTTAGTATTATTTGCATGTGGTTCAATCGACCCCAGGCACTGTTTCAACCGTCCCTGGCATGGGGACGATTGAAACAAATTGCATTGTCTTATTAAATAGGATTTTTCTCAGAAAATATAATACAGTTATCTCAAATAACATTGCCCATTACGGATATACGGTCTTTTAATATATTTCAGTTATCGCTAGCTTAACTAATCCCGGTGCAATAGACGATAAATGTGAAAATGTTTCAACTGTACTCAACCCACCTCAACTCTACCCTACTTGTACATATTGCAAACGTTATTCGCAATAGTTTTATGATGTCAACCTTCCTTTGGAATATAATTGTTGACCAAACAGCTTCAAGTGGAGTTGACTCAGCTCGATGTATAGTGTTTTGCGACACCTACGTGTAAAGTAAGAGTTGGTATTATTCGTAGCCGCTACCTCACATTATGATTTTAAGTACCTACATCAAAAATGTTTCCGCTATAATCTTAAAATGACACGGCAACTGAAATATCAACTGAAACTGATATAAAATTAAAATACAATATATAATTATCATCATCATCATAGCCCATAAATGTCCCACTCCAATGGGCCTCCTCCGTAATGGGAGAGATATTAACCTACTATACCACGCTGATTAGACGTGTTGGTATAGAGTTTCGTTTCGAGTTTTCCTTTTCTTGCATAGATGTTATATGCATTTTATATCCCTTAGTCGTCTCGCACGAACATCCGTGGGTAAGATATGGGGAGGAGAATAGTATTCTTACTCCGTCAACACATGGAAAATATATAAAGTAATTTTATATTTACTACCATAATTCTGTTAACAAAAACACCGTTAATTAGTAATAAATATTAAAACGCACAGCATAATTTTGCTGAATATGTAAATTCTTTTATCAGCCGGCTTCCATTTGGGATTCTGAACGCAAGCTCCCCTGAATCGAAGCTCCATTATAGAGACGTAGGATCAATCAGTCAATATTAGATCAACCAATGTTTCGAGCTTCTAAAGACGTTAATTTGTTTTTGTTAGGTCAGCTGGATAGTTCCATTACGAAAAGAAAATGAAAACATGACTTGTATTTATAAGTATGATTCTTGGCATATTACATTGCGGTACTATAAGTTATTGAAGAAGCATTGCAAGCAAACGATCCTCTTACATTCATGCACTGTGATGAAGTCCAGTTTTTTTTATAGTTGATAGTGGCAAAGAAGCAAGCACCCCTAATGATAAGTGTTACTGCCGCCTAAGAACCTTTGCAATACCAGGGGTACAGTTACCAATGAAATTATTAAAACGTCGACCTAATAACTAACTGATGTCGATTTTCTGCGAGAATGTGGTGCCGTACGGACCGGCCCGGGCTTGTAGACAGAAGATTGTTAACGGTCTGGCCTTTTTTTTTTTTATTGGTGGGCCGTGGATGCGTCTCGCCCCGCCGAATCGGTCCGGGGTGACGGAAAAGGCGGCGCGTGACCCCATAGACCCACCGTAAAACCTTCTCTCTTCGCCGTGCGAGCGGACCACCGGTACTCGATTTTAACTTCGGTGGCCAACGGTCTGGCCCTAATACTATATTGAAACTAAAATTATTACATCACTCAAATTACTGAAATTTAACATGATAGGTTATTAATAAAAACTTGATTACGAGCAAAAAATGTATTTCATACGAGGGACTCGAACCCACGTCTATTGGCAATCTGTTCCAACCATACTACCGCTTAGACAAGTGTGAGCTGAGCGGGGTATGTACGGGGTAGTACCACACTCTCGCAGAAAATCGACATCGGTTAGTTATTAGGTCGACGTTTTAATATTTTCATTGTTAGGCAGTGGCCTAGCTGTACCCTTGGATTGGAACGGTATTTCAATAGGCGTGGGTTCGTGCCCCACATATGACATTCATTTCGCTCGTAATCAAATTTTTATTACATCATTCCATAAAGATAACATTATGAAACATGTTTGGTGAGAGTAATACCATCGATTCATTCGTCATTCATAAATGAATGAATAATAGATTGTGTAGTCTATACATCATTATCATCGGTTTAGTTTAGTAGATGTTAAACACGTGTAACGACAGGTTACGAATTTAGGGCTTTATTTAAAGGCATTAGTTTACCGTGAAAGTGGTGAAGTTATTACTTTCAACTGAGAGACACCGGGAGAACCAATTATGGCATTATCAACCTATTGGGGAAGCTTACGTCCAACGATGAATGTAGATTGTATCTAAATAAAAAAATGATAAGAAGGAACAAGTGCTATGTGGTAGCGGCTACGAATACTACTAGTGTTGCCCAAATGCAAGAACAAGACGAGACTTAGCCAGTCTTGGTCTTGGTCTTGCGCCAATACACCTGGTCTTGGTCTTGGTCTTGGTCTTGCGCTCCCAGTCTTGGTATTGGTCTTGGTCTTGCAGCAAGAGTCTTGCAAGTCTTGCAATTACCTATTAGTCTATTACTATTTATTAAAGTTTACTTTAAATCTTAGAAAAACGTATTAGAATTGAAACATTGTGAGCTTGAATTAACATAGCCATAGTAAAGATCAAGCAGATTAATAAATAACTGAGGATTTGATAAGAAATTCGAAAAATCAACTGACCTATATGTCGTTTTCCATGGAAGTAACTGTTTCTTAATAAACATTTATGATTTATAAGCTTACATTTGCTAAAACATGTAAAAAACAAATTAATTACAATAACTTGACTGTATTTTAAAGAACAATATCTGTCTAGAAAGAGATTGAACCCTCAACTTATATGAAATTTAATAAAAGAGTTTTACGATTTATCATTTATTTCAATAAAAAATAAAATACAATACAAATCAAACATAACAGTACACAACAGCTTTATCATTAGGTTATGTTACTTTATATCAATTCTTTTGACCAAGAATTAATACAAAGTAACCATCTGGCTGACTCATCACTTAACCTATTTCTATGTTTTCTAATTACTAATGATGCTTTAGAAAATAATCTCTCAGCAGGTACTGAAGTTGCAGGTATTGAGAGAAAATCACGGGCCATCTTCGATAAAGTCGGATACTCTGTCTCATGCGTCCTCCACCAATCTAAAATGTCTTCCGAGCTGACAGTTCTTGGTTTTCTCAGGTACTCCTCCAACTCGTCTATCACTAAGCCTTGAAGACAAGATCCAGATGACGTCGAGGGACATTCATAGAGTTTATCAAAGTCTATTACGTCTTCATCTTCATCACATACTTTATTTTCTTTTTTTGGTAATTTCAGAGATTTGTTCAGTGATTGTAGACTTTTATATTCTTCATAAAGTTCATTGAACTTGCGCAGACTTTCTGTTTTAAGTTGCTTCCCCCACATTGTCAGGTCAAAAGTCTGAGCCTTATGCCTTGGGTCTAAAATTAAAGAAGTACAATAAATCCAGTTGCTCTTCTTATAATGTTTAAGCATTTTGTCTCGAGCTGCTTGGAAAGCTAGAATGAGCCTTTCATCCACTTCAGATCGATTAGGTTTCTCATCTAACTGTTTTACCATGGATTCAATTTTATCTAGCAAGAGATTGAATGATACAATGACTAGCGGTAATGTAACATATTTGTCTCCACCAAGTTTTGTACTTAAAAGTTTAAAGTTTATTAGAAATTTATGTAATTTTTCGAGTACCTGTCATTCACTAGCTGTGATTTGAAAATCATTCAATTCGGTGACAGAACTGCACAACATGTTAATGCCCGCTCTCACTTTTAAACCAAATCCAATCATATCATGTGTGGAATTCCATCTCGTTGGACAGTCAAGAATGGCATTTAGATTTGATGGCACGCCAGCTGCTTCACAAGCAGACTGAAACTTCTTCTTCACTATCTCACTTCTTTTTATTTTACTGGAAATACTGCGTAACTTTGTTACATATGTACGCGAGTCAGCAATATTTGGTGCATATTCTTCATCTTCCTCATCCTCAGTTTCGTCTGCATAGTCTTCATACTGCTGATCTTGCGCGTTAGTGTCAGACTCATAGTGTAATGCTAAGGTCTTTAATAAATCTTGTACACCAAGGTTTAAAATGTGAGCAAAGCACCGGAAATGTTGATTGTCTGAATCAAAGTGTGGCGGCAGCTGTTTGCCCAGTTCATACATAAATTTGGTATTTGCAGTTGCGTTGTCGACCGTGATACCTTGTATTTTATCAATTATGTCATATTCCAATAAACATTCATGGAAAATCGTTGCAATATCTTCCCCAGTATGTCGACCGCGTGATGGTATAAAATCAAGAACTACAGATCGATACTTCCATTCGTTGTCTACATAATGCATAGTAACCCCGTAGTAACTCCTACCAGCAATTGACGTCCACCCATCAATAGTAAACGACATTTTAGATGATAATTGTTGAAGTCGTTCCTTGAGATTCAATTGGAGCTCTTCAAATCGCTCTTTGACTTTCCTTCTAAGTGTAGACCTTTAAGGAAACACCATATTAGGGCAAATACGTCGAAAATATACTTGTGTAGCTTCGTCATCGAAAAATGAGAAGGGAAGATATTTTTTCACCACCCAATCAACTGTAGCTGTCGTGATGTTGTCACTGCTGTTTTCCGACTGAAATAAAACAATAAATCTTGTGTTATTATTTAAAACATACTAGGTTTGAGCGTTTAGGAGGAGGAGGTTTGTTGTTGTTAAATCGAGAAAATCGTTAAATTGACATTTGTTATATTACCAAAATAAAGTACTTAGTTGTTACTGGCCGATTATGAAAACAAATGAAAATATGGGTGTTTATAAAAAATATTTAAGACGATAATTACATACTTAATATGTCGCACCCTTTTTTTTTTTTTTTTTTTTTTTTTTGTGGTGGGCTATGGACGTCGCACCCCGCCAAATCGGCCCGGGGTGACGGAAGAGGCGGCGCGCAACCCCATTGACCCACCCTGCAAGCACCTCTTCTTCGCCGTGTGAGCGGGCCACCGGTACCCGATCTTTGTCTTCGGTGGCCCGCTCGGCGGTATGCCCTCTCGGGCTCCTCTCCTGTCGACGCCCCGACAGCTTTCGCCGTCGAGGCGTCGTCTTCACGCGGTGGCCTCACGTCGGGTGACCGGACAATTCCCCGGTCCGATCACCCGAAGCCTCGGTTAGGGCGGCATCAGGCGCAGGTACTCGCGCCTGCGCCGCCCCGGCCGCGAGCGGCGGCCCGGGTCACGGGAATCCTCCCGGGCCCGTTCCGCCGCCTCCTTCTGCGAGATGACAGCCTCGCAGAAGGCGGCGACCGCGTCCCAGTTCCTGACGCTGTCGACCATCGCTCGCGCAACAGCCGGCAGCGTCAGGTCGGCACCGATGACAGCGACGAGGTCACGGCGCTGCCCGTCCCAGCCCGAACATACCTCGAGCGTATGTTGCGCCGTGTCCTCGTCGCTACTACAATGGTGGCAGGACGGAGTCAACTCCCTCCGCACGACCGTGTGCAGGTACTTGCCGAAGCAACCATGCCCCGACAAGACCTGCACCAACCGGAAAGAGAGGACTCCGTGCCGCCGCTCCATCCACTCCATCAGTACGGGCCGGAGAGCCTCAACGGTAAAAACACCGTGTCTAGGCCTCTCCAGCCGCGTAGCCCAACGGGCGATGACTTCTCGGCGGGCGTCCTCGCGCCGGGTGGCTATCTCGTTAAACGATGGGGAGCCACCCTCTTCGCGCATTGAGGCAACCCGCCGGTAGAGGTCGGAGAGCATCTCCGCCTCTAGGTCCCACGGGGGTGTCCCGGCCAATAGGCACGCCGCCTCTGTCGACACCGTGCGGTACCCGCGAATGGCTCTGACCGCCATGGCTCGCTGTGGCCTCCACAGCACCGCCCTGAGCTGGGCGCTCAGAGCCCTCGCCCACACGGGTGCGCCGTACATGGCCATTGAGCGGATCACCCCCGCATACAGCCGTCGGCCCTCGAAACTGGGTCCGCCCACATTCGGCATGAGCCGAGAAAGGGCGGACGCCGCGCCGACCAGCCGGGGAGCAATTTGGCGAAAATGCTCCCGGAACCACCATCGCCCGTCGAGCACCAGACCCAAGTACCTCATATGGGCCTGGATACTGATGTGGATGGAGTTGACGACTAACGAGGCGCCAATGGGCAGCCTAACACGGGGCCCATGGAATAGCAGGGCCTCCGTCTTGTTTAGGGCCACCCTGAGCCCCAGCGCCTCGATTCGCCTGACCATCTCCTCGGTGCCGAGAGTGGCCAGGCTCGCCGCCTCTTCGAATGTCCTGCCCCGGGCTGTGACGAGCGTGTCGTCAGCATAGCAAATAACGCTCAGCCCGGGGGGGAGACTCCCTCTCAACGCCCAGTCGTACCCGATGTCCCACAGAGTCGGCCCCAGAACCGACCCCTGCGGAACACCGCACGACATGGGCGTCCGCACAATGTCCCCTGCGGGGCTCGCGTAGAGAACACTGCGCCCCTCCAAATAGTCTGCCACCAGCCGCCTGAGGTACAGGGGCACTCCATGGAACCGGAGCGCCTCCCTGATGCAGCTGAATGGCAGACTATTGAAGGCGTTGGCGATGTCCAACGACACCGCCAACAGCACTCCTTTGCCGGCGACAACCTCCGCGGCCGTCTGCCTCAGGCGTAGCAGGGCCCCGATGGTCGAACGCCCCCTCCGAAACCCAAATTGAGCGTCCGACAGATCGGGCCCCACCTCCTCCAGGTGCCGGACGATGCGGGCAGCGAGGACACGCTCCAGCAGTTTACCCACATCGTCCAGAAGCACAATGGGCCTGTAGGCCGACGGCGAATCCGGGGGCCGTCCCGGCTTTGGCAGGAGAACCAACCTCCCTTCCTTCCAGCACTCAGGGAACTGTCCAGACGTCAGACAGGCGTTGAACAGTCGCCTGAGGCGAGGTTCGAGATGCTCGAGGAGCAACGTCAACACCCGGACTGGGACTCCGTCCGGGCCGGGGGCCGTGGTGGCGGAACGAATCTTCGCCACGGCTGCCCCCACTTCCGACTCCGTCACGGGCGGAACACTCTCGACGGCCTCCCGGTCGTGATCTGGCGAAGCCATGACCGGGGGCGTGTGCTCCGACTGCTGCGGGAACAGCTCCTCGACCACTCTACGAAGGAGGTCGGGCTGGAGGGTCTCGGTGAGGGGGGGGCCCTGCGCGCGAAGCTTGTTCAGCGACGCGCGATACGGGCGACCCCAGGGGTCACGGTCGAGACCGTCCAGCATCTCCTGCCAACTTGCGTCCTTGGCGGACCGGATGGCCAGCCGAAAGGCGGTACGCGCACTGCGGTACGCCTCGTACAGCTGGCCCTCCCGCTCAACATCGCGGCGACGCCGCCGACTGCGGGTGTAGGACCTTCGGGCACTAATGCACGCCGCACGAAGGTCCGCCAGTCTTGGGGACCACCAGTAGACCCCCTGCCTCGGAGGTAGACGCCGCACCCTGGGCATGGCCGCATCGCAGACCTGCGTTAGCGCACTGCGGATGCGGACAGCCTCAACGTCCACTCCGTCCGCTGGGGGTGGTGAGGACAGCCACGTGTTCACGATGGCCGCCTCCGCCAGTAGGTCCCTATCCAGCCGCCCCACAGCCCACCGCGGAAATGCGGGAGCCCGGTCCGCCCTGTGACCCCTGCTGGGGTCCCGGAGAGGGGAGACCTCCATCCGGATGTATCGGTGATCCGACAGGGTCTCCGCCTCCTCCAGGACACGCCAGTTCCTCACTCGTGGTGCGACAGCGGGGCTAGCGAACGACAAGTCCACTATCGACCCACCCTGCTGTCGCACACACGTGTTCACTGAGCCTTTGTTTAGGACACAGAGGCCCAGTGACGCCGCCCACTCCACGATCGCCCGCCCGCGATCGTCCGTCATCGGGGACCCCCACGCCGTGGATTTGGCGTTGAAGTCCCCCAGGACCAGGACGAGGCCCGGTGCCAGTCGCCGTATCGAAGCCTCCAAGGTGGTGAGGGAGGCCCCGAAATCGTCCATCCTCCTATTAGGGGAGAGGTATACACTGTAGAGCGTGACCCCTCCCCAGTCCGCCGCGACAAATTCCTCGCCCCTATCTAAGAGGGATAAGGACGGGAAGCGCCGCTGCGTGGAGGTGACGATTGCCGCGGTTCCGTTCCGGCTGACCACCCAATTGGGGCGATCAGGCACGACGTACGGTTCCGCGACTACGGCTGCACCGATCGACCACTCCGCCATGGATTGCAGGAGGAGATCCTGCGCACCGGCGGAGTGGTTGGTGTTGGCCTGCAGGAGGTGAGTGGACTGAGCAGCCATTAATGGGCTGTGTCCATCATCACCTCCTGGCTTGCGGTGGGCGATCGGGCCGCGCTAGGAGCGGGAGCGGCCGGAGTCGAAGGGCCGCTCCGCCCCTTTGGAGCCGAAGCCGGAGGTCTGCATGCCCCAGAGCCCATGCGGTGCTTGGCGGGCTTATTGCCCGCCGCACACGCGGGGCAGTAGGGCGGGGCGGCGCAAGATGCCGCCATATGCCCAGTCTGACCGCAGCGGAAACAGAGTCCGCCGCAGTCAAAGCAATTAGTGCATGTTGGCCGGGTGTGCCCGACCGCCATGCACTTGAAACACCTCGCAGGCCGGTGCTCCAGCACGGTGACTCGCGCTGAGCTCCAGCCCACGAGGAGCCTGCCTGAGTCGGCCAGTTGCCTGACCGACTCCACTGGGCACTGCACCCAGGCAGCACCTACGCCGCCCGGACCGGGCCGGATGGCGCCAACCCGGACGGTGTCCATGGGACACCCGGTTTTCGAGGCAATGGCCTCCCGGATGTCTTCCACCGTCACGGAGTCGTCCAAACCCGCGATGCGCATTTCGGCGCACTTTACGGGTCTGGCGATTTTGACGCCACCCTCCTCGGCGAACAGACCTCGCAGCTTCGACGCCACGCTATCGGCCGTCCTGGTGCCCTCGGCCCCAGGGAACTCTAAGATCCGAGCCCCTGTCCGGGCCTTGCGGGTCCTGGCTTCGACGCCTCCTATGTCGGAGACGTCGAGCTCCCGCCGGGCTTTCTTCAGAACGGCCTCATAGCTGAGGCCCCTTTCTGCCGCCTCAGGCAGCACAGTGATCACCACTGCGGCTGTCTTCGGCGGCCGGAGCCCCTTGCGCGGCCTCTTCTTCTTCGTGCCGCCTCCTGCGGCTCCTGCCTGGGGGGCGACGACCTCAGCGGCGCGCTTGGCCGCCGCTCTCCTCCTCTGGCCGCGACTCTTTCTGCCGCGCTCGGCCACCTGCCAACCCTGTTCGGGCGTAGCGGGCGTGCCGGGCGCTGAGGGCGTAGTCACGGCCGCGCTAGTCGTCGCCGGCGGTGTTGGTGCGGGCGACGACTTCGTTGCGGCAGGAGCCGGTGCCGTCTTCCTCTTTGGAGCGGGCCCCTTGGGCTTGGGTCCAGCCGCGGCTGCGGCGTAGCTCCCCCCCACGCGGCCACCCTGACAGGGTAGTGGGGCGGGGGTTGGTGCCGCATACGGCCGCTTGTCCCCGGCGAGAGGCGGCCGAACTCGTGGTTCCGGAGGCAGTCTTGCCTCCAGAACGGCCAAGCGCGCATTGACCATATTCCCTATGGTGTCTATAATGGCGCGCAAGGCCTCGTCCGACACGCCCCCCACCGCAGGCAGTGGGATCGGTGTTACCGGCTGGACCTCTGCCGGGGCCTGCTCCACGACGGTGACATTTGGCGGGCTGGTGCTGGTCGACGGCGTCTTCGGCGCGGCGGCAACCGATGGACGGCCAGCACCTCGGGGCGGCTTCGGGACGGCGACGACGGCGACGGTTCCTCGGCGGCCAGCATTGACCGGTGGCGCAGGTGGCGCAGGCGGCACGAGCCGCGTCATTTGGGCCTTTAGGTCGGCCACGTCCTTGGTGAGGAGGCGGTTAGTCCTCCGTACCGCGGCCAACTCTGACTCCAAACGGCGATTCTGGGCCCGCAGGCCCGACACCTCGCCACCAAGGCGGGCGTTTTCGGCCTGCAGGGCCTCCATGTTCGTGGCTGGGGCACTCGTGCGGGCACCAGCAGCCGCCACTTCGGTGGGAGGGATGCCGGACAACACCCCCAGCACCCTCGCGGCAGCCGCCTCGTTGTCGGCCCGCCTACCAGCCTCCGCCCCTCCATGCATTCCGCCGGCCGGGGAGTGGGTCGTCCTGCCCGTCGTCGCGGCTCCTCGCCCTCTGCGAGACGCCGGCACTTTAGGGGGAGGCATGATCACCACGCTCCCCTCGGAATCGGCGCCCGAGCTGCCCTCCTTGCTCAGGGGGCGCTTCCGCATTTTCGAGGGGAGGGCCTCCACCCTGACAGTCAGGACCGCCGCTGCAAGATGCGGTGATGACCTGGCGGGGGCGGTTTCCTCAACCGACCCGCTGACTTTCTTGGACGGCTCTGCGGAATCGCCCTCGTCCATTTTTTCGGCAGATCCACTGCCCTCATCCTTGGACGGCTCTGCGACACTACTGTCGCCCTCGTCCATTGACGGCCCTGCAGTAGATCCGCCGCCATCATCTTGGGGTCCAGCGGTGGTAGCCTCCCTGAGAGCCCGCCGCTGCTCCCGCTCCGCCTGTTGCTTTTTGGCGCCGGAAGACTTCCCCCTATTGGGGGGCCTCCCACGCCTCTTCGTCTTTGGGGCCTCCTTGGTCTGAGCCGGGCCCTCGGCGGACGCCTCAAGTCCTGAGGACGAGGCGTCGTTGTCAGTTTTACGTTGGCTTGACAAGGCCGTGATGTGGGAATCCGCTGGATTCCCGTCTGGTAAAATATTTTTATGCAAATCCATTTGATTCCCACGAGTATGGGAGAACTAACGGTCGACCCGGGCAGAGATCCCTGTACCCGGGCAAGCCTACATTTACCAACCAGGGGGTCGGCCGGTACCCTGGCTGGAGCGTGCTAGGAACAGAATACCCCATCTGCCATGCATCCTCTCGCCGCACGCCAGAACTTAGGATTCTGGGTAATTTCCGAATTCGAATGTCGAATTCTTTATAGAGGTTGTCTTCCTCGCGGTCCGGGCGGTTAAGCCAAGACCCTCGCTCCTGAAACTACGCCTCACGACAATATGTCTTGAAGCAAGATATCAGGTTTACGATATGTCGGCGGTGGCATAATCCTGCCCAGCCCTCAAATTAATGAATGACCGGGCCCGTCCGAGATTTCGCGTCCTGTACCCTCTACAACTAGAGGGTCAGGAGCGAATTGGGGCTCAACCCATTGCTGGGGAACCCCCCCTCGCGCCAGAGATTCGCTACGGGCGACAATTCAACAGAGGGATCTGGGGGACTGTCGCCCGCACCCAGGGTACACCACGCGGAGGTTTCTGGCATCGTACCCCAATATGTCGCACCCTAGATGAAAACACCACTAACTCAAAAATACTTACGTAAGTTAATGGCGTTTTTGAAAGTATCGCATGAATAGCTACGCGGAGTTAAAATTCCCGTAGCGACAACTTCGACCATTGTTAAAAAAATATTCTTACCTGTCCACTTCTTCCAGCGGTTACTAAAAAGCTTGTGATATCTCCACTTAATTTTGGTTTAACAGGAAGAAATATTTGTGATTCCTTTTTGTGGAAAGATATTAGATGTTTCCTTAAGCCTGAAGTGTTTCTGTTTTTCATTTTTATTTCAATCTTTTTATGTTGGCACAATTTACACAAGGCAGTTTGGGATGCATGAATTATTTCGAAAAACTCCTCAAATTTGCTTTTGGGTCTTTTAGATCTGTGACTCAAACTCTCGTTACTCGGACTAGAATAATTTGAATCTTCGTCACTCATATTAAATTGTACACGTGATACGTTTTTAGAAAACAACAAGAATTAGTAAAAACAATTATTAAGTTAGACTCGAAGCACAGCTCAATTGGAAATGACTGGAATTAAAATAATTCCTTTATTTATAGTACGTTTCCTTGCTTTCTACCGCACCGCCTCGCCACGTACCGGCTCCATTAAAAGGATGCCGCCGCAAATCAAACGATGCCGCGTGCGGCGTACAAACACAGATTATTACCTACTTGTACAGACGCGACGCGTGAATAAAATATATGTAAAGAATTAGTGCCAATCACTATTCTTTACATATAAGTGAATGTTTTGGCGTACATCTATACTTATCTATACTAATATTATAAAGCTGAAGAGTTTGTTTGTATGTTTGATGACAGAAGTTTTAAAATAAATAAATAAATCCTGAACGTCACTATACCTCCAAAGTTACTATTCCTCGTGGACGAAGTCACGGGCACTGCTAGTAAATACTTACTCTCATCATCTCTCTCAGAGATATTCGGGCTGGTAAGCAATACAAAACTCTTATCGCAGGCTTTTTATTTTATTAGTAGGTAAGTACCTACGCTTTTTATATTATTTTATTAGTTTTGTAGAATTTTTTTACACGTTTCAAGTATATTTAAAAGTGGCTACAATATTTATCAAACGGGTGATATTTGAACACTTTTTTGCTATTTTTTCTTGTAAAAACTTAAGAAATATAATGACTAAATGTACAATAATAGTACCTAAGTAATTAGTTTAAAACCATATAATCAATATTATAATATATACTTACTAGAATAAATTATTATGACATCTACTACCTATCCTTAACATTTTTTCCTATCATAATACTACTTGCGTGATCAGTATAATGTATTCATTTTCATTCTAAGCACTCTGAAACTTATTTATTCTTTGGAACACCTGTAGGTACTCTTAAAATTTGAAATTATTTTGCATGAGTATACCTACGCCCTGTGGCGGCAATCAAATAGTGTCAAATGTTGTGATTTCGGCGCGGCGGCAACGATTGTTGTATATGATTTCAAAAGAAGCCGCCGGCGCGTGTATCATAACCAAGTACTTCCGAAAAGCGGCAAATTTCTTTGAGAAGTAAGTACAAAACCTTTGATGCCGCATTATCAAAGTGCCGATGGTTAAAACATAACTATGCATGCACTCAGTTTGATTTTAATGGATATTTTTTTATTCGCTATGTAGGTATGTTTATGGTATTAGTCGTAATGCGCATAGGTCCAGTTTTTCATATTCTTTGATACAGTTTTTTGCGTCTCATAGAATTCCTAAGCGTACCTATACACCGAACTGTTACACCTAACTACTCCGTGAAATAGCGCTAAGTCCTAGCTGCAAGACGCAAGAGTCTTGCAGGCTTAGTGTTGTTCTTGCTCAAGTCTTGCACGGTCAGTCTTGGTCTTGGTCTTGCTAAAAATACGCGGTCTTGTTCTTGGTCTTGGTCTTGCAAAAACGCAAGAACAAGACCAAGACTGCAAGACCAAGACTGAATTTGGGCAACACTAAATACTACCAACTCTCACTTTGCTCGTGAATGTCGTAATAGACGACTAAGAGCTTTATAACGACCCGGGCCAACTCCACCTGATGTTGTTTGGTCAACAATTTTATTCCCAAGGAGGGTTGACGTCATGCAGGTGGCCGGTCAGAAAACTATTGCCAATTAATTTTTCAATATGTACGACGGAAGAGATAGAAGACATATTCATATAATATTGCCCCAGATAATTGGGAAGAGCAGGAAAATGATAATGGTAAGAAGGAACAAGATAAGTTATTTATAAAAAGAAATTCCCAAAGACAGTTCGAAAATTAGCAACTTTCAAATTCATTGTAAAATCGATTTGATATTTTTGACGGAAATCGGTTACAAAGTTTTATACGCAAAGTACATAAGAGTGTGAGATTTCGCATAGTTAAAGTTTAAATAAGAAGAAAGTACACGTAAGCTGTATAAGTGTAGCAAATTTGTATTGAGTATTTTTTTTAAATAAAATACTTTATATTTTCTATATAAGTAACGCTAATAGATTACCAAAAACGCAATTTAGATGAATAATTTCAGCATAATGCGCGGCAGGTGGGTTTGGCAGTGCGTGACCACGTCCATAGCCCACCACAAAATAAATGATTAAAAAAATCAAAAAACCCGACTGCGTAAAAAGTCACTAAAACTACGTCCATAATAAAAAAAACTGAAAAGAAAAAAACAAGCACTTAGATGTCCGGTGGTCTAGAATTCCATAATATATTATTGAATAAATACTATTGCAGAAAATGAAATTTATTTTAATAATAGAACATGACAACTGAACAATCGGGATACGCTGAAAAATTAGATTTGCTGTCGAATAATGGATAGACTGTTAAACACAATACCACTCCTTAGCAGTCGGGTAAAAAGACGCTAAGAACCTTCTAATTATTTATAAATGTGTCAATGAGAATGGTATAATTATTATTTATTCGCTTCACGCTTTCGACCATGAAAAGGAACAGCATATACAGCCAAGTTTTATTCGCTTTTTATAGCTATTTTGCTTTTTTCATAATATGTAATTTATCATTGTCTGTCAGTAAGTGAAGTCGTTGTCTTTATTAAAGTTGGCTCCCGACGAAGCTGTTCAACAGTCGATATCAGAAACATTAAACTTTTCAATTGTGTTAGCTCATTCCAACTACCTATAATACGATTGCAGTACTCAGGATTAGGCAAGATTTATTAAGCTTGGATATTATTTGTGTCTGTTAGTTATGTGTTTCATGTATTTAGGCTGAGAGGGAGAGAGTATACCTAATTACCGTTTAATGTAAATGTAACTCGTGCTCAACGGTTGGACAGAAGGCACAGCGCGCTATCCTATATTCTGCCATGTGGATGAGTCACCAGTAATCGGTTCTTGACCTTGGTGGCCCGTTCGAAGAGTTACCCTTTCGGGTACGGTACTATCTCGAGTCGACGTCACTGCAGCTTTTGCTGTCGGAATCTGGCTCTCACGCGCTCGACCTCTATGTCGGTGGTGGATTTATCCGTGGTTCGTCCACTGCGACCTCGGCTAGGATAGCATCAGGTGCAGGTACTCATACCTCTGCCACCCGATGAGCCGGCGGTGGAGAGTGTCAGCATGGAGAATCTCCTCTCTGACACGCTCCCTCAACTCCTCCGAAACGACTGCCTCACAGAAAGGGGCGACTACGTCTCAGTTCCTGATACTGCAAACTTGAAAGCTTTAAAGGTAAGGGAAGATCGAAGAAAAGATCGATGGATTGCGTGAAGCATGGTAGGAATGAACGCAGAGATGGCATCTGATTGGATTGTGTGGAAGACATATTGCGTCAACCCCAAGTAATTGAGATCTCAATTATTTGGGGTTGTGATGATGATAATGATGACATTGTTTTCTTATTCTACTTATCTAACAAACCAAATTAAAAAACGAAATGAAAGGTAAAAGATTTTATCTACATTTTCAAATGATAATTTTATAAAGCCCACGTTATTTTATTATGTTATCTAAATAACGTCGACGCGTCCAGTTCTTAATAAGTATAAATAAGATAAATCACGCCGTTGAGACTTTGATGTTGTGAACAGGCACTCAAGTTATTCAAGAAATTCTTAACGTACTTATTATTTATTCGTAGCGATGTTAATATTTGGGCGTTTGTTTTGAAAGGATTACTTATATTATGTAATACAATAGCGCAGCATGTATTCGCAATATTGAGCCCTTGTGTGTTATTATAAACGTAATTTTAAGAATAACGCTAAGTCTCGAATAGAAAATAGAATATTATCGGGAAAATTCCGTTACTGTTACTTGAAAATAACATGAAAATCATAGAAATAATGAGTAGAGTTAACTGAAATTCTGATAATTCTGATTCGAAAACTTTTTATGTTGGCACGAACTTAAGAATCATAAGTCATACGCTTTTCTTTTCTCCATAATATTATGTATTTAAATGATTTTTTTTATTGCTTATGGTGGCAAACGAGCAAGCAGAACACTTGATGGTAAGTGCTACTGCCGCCCATGGACATTTGTAATGCCAAGGGCCATAGCTAACGCGCTACCTTTTTTTTTTTTTTTTTTTTTTTTTTTGTGGTGGGCCATGGACGTCGCACCCCGCCAAATCGGTCCGGGGTGACGGAAGAGGCGGCGCGCAACCCCATTGACCCACCCTGCAAGCACCTCTTCTTCGCCATGCGAGCGGGCCACCGGTACCCGATCTTTGTCTTCGGTGGCCCGCTCGGCGGTATGCCCTCTCGGGCTCCTCTCCTGTTGACGCCCCGACAGATTTCGTCGTCGAGGCGTCGTCCTCACGCGGTGGCCTCGCGTCGGGTGACCGGACAATTCCCCGGTCCGATCACCCGAAGCCTCGGTTAGGGCGGCATCAGGCGCAGGTATTCGCGCCTGCGCCGCCCCGGCCGCGGGCGGCGGCCCGGGTCACGGGAATCCTCCCGGGCCCGTTCCGCCGCCTCCTTCTGCGAGATGACAGCCTCGCAGAAGGCGGCGACCGCGTCCCAATTCCTGACGCTGTCGACCATCGCCCTCGCGACAGCCGGCAGCGTCAGGTCGGCACCGATAATAGCGACGAGGTCGCGGCGCTGCCCGTCCCAGCCCGAGCATTCCTCGAGCGTATGTTGCGCCGTGTCCTCGTCACTACTGCAATGATGGCAGCCCGGAGTCCATTCCCTGTGCACGACCGTGTGCAGGTATTTCCCGAAACACCCGTGCCCCGTTAACACCTGCACCAGTCGGAAGGTGAGGACCCCGTGCCGCCGCTCCATCCATTCCATCAGTACGGGCCGGAGGGCCTCAACGGTAATGACACCGTGTCTAGGCCTCTCCAGCCGCGTAGCCCAACGGGCGATGACTTCTCGGCGGGCGTCCTCGCGCCAGGTGGCTATCTCGTTAAACGATGGGGAGCCACCCTCTTCGCGCATTGAGTTAACCCGCCGGTAGAGGTCGGAGAGCATCTCCGCCTCTAGGTCCCACGGGGGTGTCCCGGCCAATAGGCACGCCGCCTCTGTCGACACCGTGCGGTAGCCGCGAATGGCTCTGACCGCCATGGCTCGCTGTGGCCTCCACAGCACCGCCCTGAGCTGGGCGTTCAGAGCCCTCGCCCACACGGGTGCGCCGTACATGGCCATTGAGCGGATCACCCCCGCATACAGCCGTCGGCCCTCGAAACTGGGTCCGCCCACATTCGGCATGAGCCGAGAAAGGGCGGACGCCGCGCCGACCAGCCGGGGAGCAATTTGGCGAAAATGCTCCCGGAACCACCATCGCCCGTCGAGCACCAGACCCAAGTACCTGATATGGGCCTGGATACTGATGTGGATGGAGTTGACGACTAACGAGGCGCCGATGGGCAGCCTCACACGGGGCCCATGGAATAGTAGGGCCTCCGTCTTGTTTAGGGCCACCCTGAGCCCCAGCGCCTCGATTCGCCTGACCATCTCCTCGGTGCCGAGAGTGGCCAGGCTCGCCGCCTCTTCGAGTGTCCTGCCTCGGGCTGTGACGAGCGTGTCGTCAGCATAGCAAATAACGCTCAGCCCGGGGGGGAGACTCCCTCTCAACGCCCAGTCGTACCCGATGTCCCACAGAGTCGGCCCCAGAACCGACCCCTGCGGAACACCGCACGACATGGGCGTCCGCACAATGTCCCCTGCGGGGCTCGCGTAGAGAACACTGCGCCCCTCCAGATAGTCTGCCACCAGCTGCCTGAGGTACAGGGGCACTCCATGGAACCGGAGCGCCTCCCTGATGCAGCTGAATGGCAGACTATTGAAGGCGTTGGCGATGTCCAACGACACCGCCAACAACACTCCTTTGCCGGCGACAGCCTCCGCGGCCGTCTGCCTCAGGCGTAGCAGGGCCCCGATGGTCGAACGCCCCTTCCGAAACCCAAATTGAGCGTCCGACAGATCGGGCCCCACCTCCTCCAGGTGCTGGACGATGCGGGCAGCGAGGACACGCTCCAGCAGCTTACCCACATCGTCCAGAAGCACAATGGGCCTGTAGGCCGACGGCGAATCCAGGGGCCGTCCCGGCTTTGGCAGGAGAACCAACCTCCCTTCCTTCCAGCACTCAGGGAACTGTCCAGACGTCAGACAGGCGTTGAACAGTCGCCTGAGGCGAGGTTCGAGATGCTCGAGGAGCAACGTCAACACCCGGACTGGGACTCCGTCCGGGCCGGGGGCCGTGGTGGCGGATCGAATCTTCGCCACGGCTGCCCCCACTTCCGACTCCGTCACGGGCGGAACACTCTCGACGGCCTCCCGGTCGTGATCTGGCGAAGCCATGACCGGGGGCGTGTGCTCCGACTGCCGCGGGAACAGCTCCTCGACCACTCTACGAAGGAGGTCGGGCTGGAGGGTCTCGGTGAGGGGGGGGCCCTGCGCGCGAAGCTTATTCAGCGACGCGCGATACGGGCGACCCCAGAGGTCACGGTCGAGACCGTCCAGCATCTCCTGCCAACTTGCGTCCTTGGCGGACCGGATGGCCAGCCGAAAGGCGGTACGCGCACTGCGGTACGCCTCGTACAGCTGGCCCTCCCGCTCAACATCGCGGCGACGCCGCCGACTGCGGGTGTAGGACCTTCGGGCACTAATGCACGCCGCACGAAGGTCCGCCAGTCTTGGGGACCACCAGTAGACCCCCTGCCTCGGAGGTAGACGCTGCACCCTGGGCATGGCCGCATCGCAGACCTGCGTTAACGCACTGCGGATGCGGACAGCCTCAACGTCCACTCCGTCCGCTGGGGGTGGTGAGGACAGCCACGTGTTCACGATGGCCGCCTCCGCCAGTAGGTCCCTATCTAGACGCCCCACAGCCCACCGCGGAAATGCGGGAGCCCGGTCCGCCCTGTGACCCCTGCTGGGGTCCCGGAGAGGGGAGACCTCCATCCGGATGTATCGGTGATCCGACAGGGTCTCCGCCTCCTCCAGGACACGCCAGTTCCTCACTCGTGGTGCGACAGCGGGGCTAGCGAACGACAAGTCCACTATCGACCCACCCTGCTGTCGCACACACGTGTTCACTGAGCCTCTGTTTAGGACACAGAGGCCCAGTGACGCCGCCCACTCCACGATCGCCCGCCCACGATCGTCCGTCATCGGGGACCCCCACGCCGTGGATTTGGCGTTGAAGTCCCCCAGGACCAGGACGAGGCCCGGTGCCAGTCGCCGTATCGAAGCCTCCAAGGTGGTGAGGGAGGCCCCGAAATCGTCCATCCTCCTATTAGGGGAGAGGTATACACTGTAGAGCGTGACCCCTCCCCAATCCGCCGCGACAAATTCCTCGCCCCTATCCAAGAGGGATAAGGACGGGAAGTGCCGCTGCGTGGAGGTGACGATTGCCGCGGTTCCGTTTCGGCTGACCACCCAATTGGGGCGATCAGGCACGACGTACGGTTCCGCGACTACGGCTGCACCGATCGACCACTCCGCCATGGATTGCAGGAGGAGATCCTGCGCACCGGCGGAATGGTTGATGTTGGCCTGCAGGAGGTGAGTGGACTGGGCAGCCATTAATGGGCCGTGTCCATCATCACCTCCTGGCTTGCTGCGGGCGATCGGGCCGCGCTAGGAGCGGGAGCGGCCGGAGTCGAAGGGCCGCTCCGCCCCTTTGGAGCCGAAGCCGGAGGTCTGCACGCCCCAGAGCCCATGGGGTGCTTGGCGGGCTTATTGCCCGCCGCACACGCGGGGCAGTGGGGCGGGGCGGCGCAAGATGCCGCCATATGCCCAGTCTGACCGCAGCGGAAACAGAGTCCGCCGCAGTCAAAGCAATTAGTGCATGTTGGCCGGGTGTGCCCGACCGCCATGCACTTGAAACACCTCGCAGGCCGGTGCTCCAGCACGGTGACTCGCGCTGAGCTCCAGCCCACGAGGAGCCTGCCTGAGTCGGCCAGTTGCCTGACCGACTCCACTGGGCACTGCACCCAGGCAGCACCTACGCCGCCCGGACCGGGCCGGATGGCGCCAACCCGGACGGTGTCCATGGGACACCCGGTTTTCGAGACAATAGCCTCCCGGATGTCTTCCACCGTCACGGAGTCGTCCAGACCCGCAATGCGCATTTCGGCGCACTTCACGGGTCTGGCGATTTTAACGCCACCCTCCTCGGCGAACAGACCTCTCAGCTTCGACGCCACGCTATCGGCCGTCCTGGTGCCCTCGGCCCCAGGGAACTCTAGAATCCGAGCCCCTGTCCGGGCCTTGCGGGTCCTGGCTTCGACGCCTCCTATGTCGGAGACGTCGAGCTCCCGCCGGGCTTTCCTCAGAACGGCCTCATAGCTGAGGCCCCTTTCTGCCGCCTCAGGCAGCACAGTGATCACCACTGCGGCTGTCTTCGGCGGCCGGAGCCCCTTGCGCGACCTCTTCTTCTTTGTCGTGCCGCCTCCTCCGGCTCCTGCCTGGGGGGCGACGACCTCAGCGGCGCGCTTGGCCGCCGCTCTCCTCCTCTGGCCGCGACTCTTTCTGCCGCGCTCGGCCACCTGCCAACCCTGTTCGGGCGTGCCGGGCGCTGAGGGCGTAGTCGCGGCTGCGCTAGTCGTCGCTGGCGGTGTTGGTGCTGGCGACGACTGCAGTCCGGCAGGAGCCGGTGCTGTCTTCCTCTTCGGAGCAGGCCCCTTCTTCTTTGGCCCAGCCGCGGCTGCGGCGTAGCTCACCCCCACGCGGCCACCCTGACAAGGTAGCGGGGCGGGGGCTGGTGCCGCATGTGGCCGCTTGTCCGCGGCGAGAGGCGGCCGAACACGTGGTTCTGGAGGCAGCCTTGCCTCCAGAACGGCCAAGCGCGCATTGACCATATTACCGACGGCGTCGATAATGGCGCGCAAGGCCTCGTCCGACACACCCCCCACCGCGGGCAGCGGGGTCGGTGTCACCGGCTGGACCTCTGCCGGGACCTGCTCCACGACGGCGACAATTGGCGTGTTGGTCGGCGGCGCACGCTCCGCGGTCAGAGGCGTCTTCCTCTGTGCGGCGGCAGCCACTGGACGGCCGGCGCCTCGGGGCGGTTTCGGAGCGGCGACGACGGCGACAGCTCCTCGGCGGCTAGCACTGGCCGGCGGCGCAGTTGGCGCAGGCGGCGCAGTTGGTGCAGGCGGCGCAGTTGGCGCAGCCGGCGCAGTTGGCGCAGTTGGCGCAGGCGGCACGAGCCGCCCCATTTGAGCCCTCAGCTCGGCCACGTCCTTGGCGAGGGCGCGATTGGTCCTCCGCACTGCGGCCAGCTCCGACTCCAGCCGGCGGTTCTGGGCCCGCAGACCTGACACCTCGCCACCAAGGCGGGCGTTTTCGGCCTGCAGGGCCTCCATATTTGCGGCTGGGGCGCTCGCGCGGGCACCAGCGGCCACCACTTCGGTGGGAGGGATGCTGGACAACACCCCCAGCACCCTCGCGGCGGCCGCCTCGTTGTCGGTCTGCCTGCCAGCCTCAGCCCCTCCACGCACTTCGCCGGCCGGGGAGTGGGTCGCCCTTCCCGACACCGCGGCCCCTCGCCCTCTGCGAGAGGCCGGCACTTTGGGGGGAGGCATGATCGTCACACTCCCCTCGGAATCGGCGCTCGAGCTGCCATCCCTGTTCAGGGGGCGCTTCCGCACCTTCGAGGGGAGGGCCTCCTCCCTTGTCGTCGGAGCCGCAGCCGCAAGACGCGGCGACGACCTGGCGGCGGCGGTTTTCTGCACCGACCCGCTAGCCTCTTTGGACGGCTCTGCGGAACTACCGCCCTCGTCCATTATATCGGCAGATCCACTGCCCTCGTCTCTGGACGGCTCTGCGACACTACCGTCGCCCTCGTCCATTGACGGCTCTGCAGTGGATCTGCCGCCGTCTTCCTCCAGTTGGGCGGCAGCGGCGGCCTCCTTCTGCGCCCTCCGCTCCGCCATACGCTTCCTTTCTGTAGGAGAAGCCTTTCCCGTAGTCCAGTTGGCCCGTTTCCGGTACTTCCTCGGCTTCTTCTTTTGGGCCTCCGTAGTCTGTGCCGGGCCCTCGGCGGACGCCTCAAGTCCCGAGGACGAGGCGTCGTTTGTGCCAGTTTTATTTTGCCTTGGCAAGGCCGTCAGTTGGGAATCCGAAGCTTCCCCGTCTTCAATATTTATAATAGGCAATTCCATTTTGGTCCCACGATTATGGGAGAAATAAACGGTCGACCCGGGCAGAGATCCCTGTACCCGGGCAAGCCTACATTTACCAACCAGGGGGTCGGCTGGTACCCTGGCTGGAGCGTGCTAGGAACAGAACAGCCCATCTGCCATGCATCCTCTCGCCGCACGCCAGAACTTAGGATTCTGGGTAATTTCCGAATTCGAATGTTAATTCGAACTCTTTATAGAGGTTGTCTTCCTCGCGGTCCGGGCGGTTAAGCCAAGACCCTCGTTCCTGATACTACGCCTCACGACCACTTGTCTTGAAGCAAGATATCAGGTTTACGATATGTCGGCGGTGGCATAAGCCTGCCCAGCCCTCAAATGAATGAGTGACCGGGCCCGTCCGAAATTTCGCCTCCTGTATCCTCTACAAATAGAGGGTCAGGAGCGAATTGGGGCTCAACCCATTGCTGGGGAACCCCCCCTCGCGCCAGAGATTCGCTACGGGCGACAATTCGACAGAGGGATCTGGGGGACTGTCGCCCGCACCCAGGGTACACCACGCGGAGGTTTCTGGCGTCGTACCCCAACGCGCTACCTACCAATAATATAAATCCCAACCCCACCCAGTTGGGTTTCAGGCTCTTTCGCTCACTAAACGAAGCACAAGAGCACATTGCCATTATTCAGACGTCGATCTTCTGTGAGTGTGTGGTACACCTAAAAAAACGATAAACCATGGCTATTCAAAAGTGATAATAATGGTGATGAGATAACTTGAAATAAAACTACTTTTACGGATTCTATCGCGTTTGTATTTGATTTTTAATTTCCCGACGTTTCGAACACTACAGTGATCATGGTCACGGGAGGACTAAGGTGTTTTACGTCCAAAAGTTTTTTTTTGTTTTTTTTTTGTTATATTTTAAACTAGTAAATTGTCACAATATAATTATTATCATAAATTAAATGTTTAATATAACTGATCATAAACAATATAAAAAAATAACATATAGAATCATTTTCTTTTTGTACTGGCAATAAATTTGTATTAAAATGTGGCTCAAACTTCTAATAACTGATACTGTAACAGGTAGATACAATTTTTTTTAATAACGATGACCTTTGGACGTAAGACATCTTAGTCCTCCCGTGAACATGATCATTCTAAAGTGTTCGAAACGTCGGGAATTAAAAATCAAATACAAACGCGATAGAATCCGTAAAAGTAGTTTTATTTCAAATGTGTAATACTCGCATAAACATTAGAAAACCTATAAGTTGCTTAATCAGTATATGTTAATCAAATATTTTCCTATCTTTCTTTGCTTCTTAAGTGTTACATAAATATTATAAGCTGCCGGATCTTATTATATACGAAAAATAAACTAGGATTTATTATTAACATTCGTATTTTAAGTTGTCTTTCTAATTTAACCAGATTTAGTCATTTTAAAGATTAAATTTATTCCACGGAGAGATAGCCATCTGACCTCCGCGACCTAAAGGGACTTTAACATTTTTCAAGAATTAGTTTTTTATTTAATTAGTTATTTTATTTAGGTTACAGGATGTTTTAAATATTTGGTATAGTCAATATGGGGATTTACTTGTCTTCCCATATTCGGATACGGACTTTATACTTTTAATAAGACATTTTATTCATAGAACTATCAAATAGAAATATGCTTAGATGATTTTCTTTAACTTCGAAATAAGTTTTAGTTTAAGATGCTTAATTTATTGTCTGTGGTTAATTTTTATGCACATGTCATTATGATTGCAATACCACTCTTAACTCAGCTCACATATATCTCACAACTGGGCTAGAGCCTTCTCCACAGTAAAAAAGAAATTGACTTACTACAGCACGCTGGTCAAAAAAAATTGACAGGCTTTTACTTCGAGTTTTCCTTCTCTTTCATAGATACTACATGTTTTTTTTTTATTGCTTGTGGTTACAAACGAGCAAGCATAAACCTAATGATAAGTGTTACTGCAGCTTATCAACTTTTGCCTTACCAGGGTCACAACTAGTTCGCTGCCTGCCAACTAAAACCCACCCACCAAGTTCGGCTTCCAACTTTCTTACTCACCAAACGAAGCGCAACAACACATTGCCACTGCTCAGACGTCCATTTTCTGCGAGAGTGTGGCGACACAAAACTGATAACAGTGTGCCCATTTCACTACAAAATATTATTCTATCCCTTAGTCATCTTGTAGCATAAGCATGATAAGGGGTTGACACACGCAGGCAAGATATGAGGTGGTGAATTGTATTCTTACATCGGCACCATGCGGAAAATACCACTAGAAGAACATAAAAATATACTTTATTTAAAATATAATCACAACAGTTCGCACAATATTATTCATAAGGTTATGAAATGCAGAAGTAGATATCTTCGTATCATTAACCCTCGTAATATTGCAATTTCTTCGCCGTTACCTACTTTATACTTTATTACCCGTGAATGGAATAGCGAACTCGGCAATTTCATTTAGCAGCTATTTATTTTAACAGTTATTTATGTTAACTGTTATTTTATTTGTTAATGTTTGTATTACTTTACCCTTTATAAATTGTAAAATAAATTGAGGATAAGGATGCTAGGTGCTATTGTGAGAAGCTGTGTAAGAAAAGGATTAAAACAACTAACATTTGAACTATGGTAATGAGCAGAGATGTACAAAATGGTTTTAAAAAAGCATTTAAATACAAAATGCAAAATACTTTTCAGATTTACTATTTCAAATGCAAAATACCAAATAGTTTTGCGTTTTGTATTTCAAATGCTAAATGCAAAATAGGTATTTTCAAAATACTTTTTCAAAATAAAATACCTTTTGACCAAATCTCAGAAATTTTTATTTATTTTAGGTATTTATCATTATGCTAGGGCCGCACCTGCGTGTATCGTTACGAAGCTTCGTGCAATGAGACGATACACGCAGATGTGACCGCTCATTATTGGCTATCGTCGTGAACATTCGGGCTTCGTGTGCAATATCGCTTGGGTGGCGATAAGTCAAAGGGTTTTAGCGCGCTAATATATCGCGCTCTGTGGCAGTGTTTCCACTTTTAGGGATTTCGCCCTATTTCAGGGTGAAACTACAAATTTAAAATATGGTTTAGGGCTATTTAATATTTTTAGGGATTTAGGGTAAAATGACCTGGTGAAAATCGCTGAGCGTCGTTGGATGCAGGCGGCACAGGACCGCACTCTGTGGCGTAACATGAGAAAGGCCTACGTTCAGCAGTGGACGGTGATAGGCTGAAATGATGATGATGAATTCAGATTTGACTTTAAAAATGTTTTCTTTTTCATAAAATATGTAGACCCACAAATTGCACGACGGTTGCAAAATCGTTCTTTAAAGGATGTGTCAGCCATTTCAGTTTTTTAAGTAATAAATGTAACATACAAAAAGCAGATAGTGAATGGCGTCAAGAAGCCCTTATTGAAACGAATTATTTCAAGGTAAAAAGTGAAGAAGAGGTCACAAAATTACCAGCGGAAGTATACTGGAATAAAGTGTTGAGCTTAAAAGATCACAAGGAACTTACAGATACCAAAACCACGAAGTTGTGATTTCACTTCTATTAGCAATGTCATCATTGAATACTGAGGTGGAAGGATTATTAAGTATAATAAAAAATGTAAAACTTATTAAGGAAATAGGCTTCACAGTGAAACCCTCAACGGTTTGTTGCATACCAAACTACGAGTAGGTATGACAGGCTCGATTTTAGAACCCAACAGACAAATATTGAACGCAGCTCAAAAACTTAAGCCCAGTGCTTCAGCTTCAGCATCACATTGTTCACCATCTACTTCTTCCACAGATTAAAATGAATTCTTCTTATGATTAATTGGTTACTACCTCTTATTAATTGACGAAAATTAAAATAAATATTCAAACCATCAAGTTTTGTTTTATTTTGAACTCATTTAAATTTTGCGCCCTAAATCAAGGATTTTCGGAGAATAATTAAGGTATTTAGGGCAATTAATAGAAAAATCTAAGGTAAAACTAAAGTCTGATAGTGGAAACACTGCTCTGTGGTCAGACTAGCGTTTTTCATTTCGGGGGAAATTTTCGTTGTGTTTAGACGCGTTCGAGGATCTTCAGTTAATCAATAAATACAGGGTGGAAGGGGACCGCTCCCGAAAACAAAGACAGGTGACTCTCCTAGTCCTACTTGTAATAATAGGCTAGAAAAAAAATCGATTTGGATGAAAAAAAAATATTTTTACAACATTTTTTTAGATTTTCTACACTGTATCATATTAGGACAGTGCTGTGTAACGATAATTCCTTAAAAAATACGTAAATTTACTCAGATGAGAAAATACGCAATGTATTCAAATTTCATATCAGCTGTTCGAGAGGTGATCGACCGGTGTGCGCCGCTAGTGGCAGTAGGTATAAACTGCTGGGCCTGCGGCGTCGGCAAGTAATAGGTACACGCTTTACAAGTGTTTACACAATCTTGTGAACTCGCTTCCATGCCTTCCATGTATGTATATCAATACTGTTTAACGTTACAATAATGATTAACGTAATCGGTTCTAATAACAATAAAATTCACGATAATTTCAATATTAATTCTTTAGTGGTAGGACCACGCTGTTGACAGTTTCTTGTCTAGGGCCGTGGGCCGATCCGTCCGGGGTAATAATCACACTCTCGCAGAAGATCGACGTCTGAGCAATAGCAATGTGCTGTTGCACTTCGTTCGGTGACCGAGAGAGCCGGAAGCCTAAGTGGATGGGTTTGTATTGGTAGGCAGCGGCCTAGTGATACCCTCGGCATTGCAAAGGTCTGTGGGTGGCAGTAACACTTACCATCAGGTGTGCTGGTTGCTCGTTTGCCACCAATGAATTAAAAAGCAATTTAAAAAAAAAATACCTATCCGTTCAGAACTAATTTATTAAAAGTACATATGAAACTATCTACTTACCTAAATCGTCCACGGCCTTGTGTGAATCGGCTCAAATTAAAATTATTTACTTATCCATTCAGAACTACCTATGAATTTATTTAATAGGAAGTAAGTAGGTACAAACAACAATTGAAATAGGTTACATAACGACAGATTCCTATAGGTTTGCAGTTCGCAAAAAACTTTGACTCCAGGTGGCGTAGTGGTTGACATACCGACCTTCCGTGCCAGTGCTATGGGTTCGATTCCTACGCAGGACAAACTTTATGCGATACACAGTGTTGTTCAGAGTCTGAGTGTAATATCTCTGCGTTAATTGCATTTTGTTAAGTTCCCCGCAATTCAAGAATTATTTCCTTAATGCAAGGTGGTGTATTAAAAATAAAAATTGGCATCGGAAACCACATTAAAACTTGCACGTATTTTTTCATCTGGGCGAGTACCGTAAATACCAGCTTAGATGGTGCACCAGGTCCAAAGTCCTGAGTTCTATTCCCGTTGCGTAAGTTTCAATCCATCAGTTTATTCTTGTTTCACATTCATTCTTATCTTTTTTTCTATTTTAGCATAAATACACGAAGGAAAACAGAAGTAACTCATCAGGCTATCTATTCATAGAAATAGTTTTTTTTTTTTGGCGTCTGTCTATGGAATGGTCACACCCGCCACGCTAAAGAAAGAGGCTCTAGCTCATTAGTGGGACTTAAAAGAAAAAAGTAGAACCGACCATGGACTCAGTGGCGTAGCTAAGGGGGGGCGGCGGGGGCGGTCCGCACCGGGTGTCACCCCTTGGTGGGTGAATATCAGGTCTATAACTACCACTTATAAAAAACCGTAAAACTGTGGCAGTTTGCATAACCGCCACTAATAAAATAATTTATATATAAATTATGTAGATGCCTACTTTCAGTGTACACACAATCGGTGATTCCCTCAATATATATATATATATATATATATATATATATATATATATATATATATATATATATATCCACGCTTCACGCATAACTGTCGCTAGTCAGGAGTCAGGGGATTCCCTGGATTGCAGAGATATAGAGATTGCTCGTCACCTGTGGGCTTGGGGAATTTCTTTTGTTTCCGACCGCATTCATTTCCACATTTCTTTTTCTTTCGTGACCGTGTATTTAATGCAAAGTATTTATTATTAAGTTATTATAAACCATAATTCTGCCTACCCTGCAAGGGATATGGCGTGATGATATGTATGTATGTATAATTTTGGTATAAAAAATGGTTTCAAAAGAGATAATATAGCCGATTCTTGAAAAAAAAAACGAGGTATTTGAGTGAAGTATTTTTTTACTCACTTCCCTCGCAACCTTGAGACCTCCGTAGAATCACCGTGGATTTGTTCCATTTGTACACGATGGATCCGCATGTTACCACTACTTGTACTGTGGAAACACGGTGGCAAAATGGAACAATTTCTTCTATGTCTTTGTAAACAAATTTCTAAAAATTACGTTGTCTCAGAGAGCCAGGATTCGAAACCACGACCGTTCATTTAAACGGGTAATCAAAATTAGATTCGTCTAACCTAACACCACAGGAACATTATGTAAGAAAACGAAATTGGTGACTATTTGATGCAAATTAATTTTTAGTATAGAGTGAGTAAGATGTTATTGTTTTGACCGTTATGTATTAGAATTTGGTTGGCATCACTTTTTCACTTTATTATTTTGTTGTACAGAAATATTGATGCATTATGTCTATATTTTAACTGTTTAAGATTTTTTGATTTTATTTGTTATTTCATTGTACACGTTAAGTTATATTGTTTATACGTAGTTTTTAATTGTCACGGGACATTCACTCAGATTTTCTTTTCAAACTAACTTGTTTCATTATCTATTATATATTATCTATTATATTGTATTATTATGTTTTGATGTAAACGCCGTGGGTGCAGCGAAAAACTACTGTGGACACACGGTGGAAAAATGGAACAAATCCACCGTGGAAATACCGTGGAAACTACTCATATTACACGGTGTTTCCACAAACACAGTGTTTCCACGGTGGTCTCAAGGTTGCGAGGGTTAGTAGTTAAAAATACGTGTCGCACTCGAGGACTGCTGCGGTAAAGCTATTGCATAGCATTTTTTATCAACTTATGCAATTATAATTATTTATTTATTTTTTATTTATGCAGTTTTTTTTTTATATAAATCAAGTTTTTTTTCTTTGATATTAATTCAAGTTACACCTATTTATTAAAACTACTACTTTATTAAAACATTTAAACTACACGTTTTTAAACTGTTTTATTTATAATATTATTAAATTATTATAAATAAATTTTGCAAAAATAAATTGCAAAAAGAGTTTGACGGTGGTGAGATTTGAACTCACGCCTACGGTGCCTAAAACGGGGTACGTCGCTCAAGGAGAGGGTACCCCTAAGGCGGTATTTCGTAGGGCCGGCCACTGACGACAAGTTCACGCTGCTCGACGGCCGATCCAACGACGAAAGTGAGGTTCACGGGTGGGTTACGGGTATGCGTGCTTACGTCCCTTTGTCGCCCCGGACGGAGTGGTGCAAGGAGTGCGCCGACCGTAGCCCATCCCCAAAAAAAGGGGGTGATATATAAAAAAATGGAGTGTCACCTAAAAAATAGGGGTGTCACCTAAAAAATAGGAGTTTCACCTAAAAATAGGAGTGCCACCTAAAAAAGGGTGTCACCTACAATATCCGCCCCGGGTGCCACCCATGCTAGCTACGCCACTGACCATGGTACATAGTTGCAATGAATGTTAAGAATTAAATTATTCAATACAATTGAATTTTTCACTCTTGTAAAATATGATATTATAAAATATGATAGCTTCAATACCTACCTACTTATATTACGGTCTATCGGTCTGCGCAAAACTTCAAAGTAGGTACAATATACATAGGTAGGTACAATATATATATATATATATATATATATATATATATATATATATATATATATTATACCTAGTTGCTGGGCGCAAGCGGGACGGTAGGCAGTTATTTTGGCGGGATTTATTATTAGGTATTTAATTATTTATTTCTAAAATATGAAATTATGAACCAGTCTCGTATTGACTGTCATGTGTCCGTGACTGACAGATATTTGTTTAATCGGTTTACTAATTAAACTGTTGTATTGTAACTTTTTGTTTTTCTTCTTAATTTTGTGTTCTTTTTATTATAATAATACCTAATGCATACGTTTATAGTGCTCATGAATACGGCAATATGCTAATGTGCCTTGGAGAAGCTCGCGGGAATGCCTCGTGTGCATTCCAAATTTACCGAAAGCGATTTCGGACCGCTCGACATCCAACTGACTCCCGTTTGATAACGGCAGCATTTCAAAAAGTTTTGGAAAATCGACCAATAGCATCGGGAGGCGGCAATCCAACGAGTTTTTAGTCTGAGGAGCGCATTTTAGATGTCGCTCACCAGAATCCAAACCTAGGTACACGAAGTGTCGCTATGCTGTTACCGTATCGGGATCGAACAATTGTGTCACACTGGACAGTACATAAGGTACTAAAGCGTAATCGAATACGCCCATACAAACTGCACAAAGTACAAGCTTTAGTAGTCGTATATCACGACCGCCGGCGAGCGTTCTGCCGCTGGATATTAGAACAGCAATAAAATTTGCCTGGTTTCATTGAGCACGTGATCTGGACGGACGAGTCGACATTTACCAGAAACTGACTGTGGATCAGAAGGAATACACACATTTATGCCCAGATGAATCCGCATGCGGTTCGTGTGACCGGGCATCAAACCCGATGGTCAGCTAACGTATGGGCGAGATCTGTCCGTGAGCGTCTCACCGAGCTCTTTGATAATCGCTGGATGGATAGACTAGGACCTCACGCTTGGCCCCCTCGTTCGCCCGATCTCACCCCGATGGACTTCTTTCTATGGGGATATGTCAAAGAAAGGGTTTTTAATAGTGAGTGTAATAATGCTAACGAAATGTGACAAAGGATCGTGGATGTTTTTGACAAATTACGTGCGGACTGTATCGAAGACCTCACAATGACGACTTTCCTACATGAGGAGACGCAACGGCGAGCACAAATCTGCCTCGAAATGAATAGGGCACAATTTGAGCCACATCTCATAAGGCCGCGGAGGATTTAGGTAAGTAGATAGTTAGTTTAGTCGTACTTTTTATTAAATTAGTTCTGAACGAATAGGTATTTTTTTAATATTGAAATTATAGCGAATTTTATTGTTATTAGAACCGATTACGTTAATAATTATTGTAACGTTAATCAGTATTGATATACATACATGGAAGGAGTTCGCAAGTGTGTAAGGCGCGTACCTAGACGCATGATACTTACAAACGTCTAGCGGGGCGCGGGTTTATTGAACTCTCTCACATGTGATATTGAAATTTGAATACATTGCGTATTTTCTCATCTGAGTAAATTTACGTATTTTTCAAGGAATTATCGTTAAGTACTGTCTTAATATGATAGAGTGTAGAAAATCGAGAAAATGGAAAAAAAAAATTTTTCATCCTAATCGATTTTTTTTCTAGCCTATCATTACAAGTAGGACTAGGAGAGTCACCTGTCTTTGTTTTCGGGAGCGGTCCCCTTCCACCCTGTATGGAGTGGGGTGATGAAATGGTGTTAGAATTTATACACCATTATGAAGCGGAACCCATGAAGGGATCCAAAAATATCATTATGTAATTATTAGCTTAATATAGCTGTAATAGTAAAGCAATTCGTCATCCATAGTTAAATGCATGAAATGATTTCAGCCATCTTTAATTATTGCACGATACTTCGTGTAAAATACCGAAGTCGCTAATGTGACCACAGTTTTATCGCGATAATTTTTAGTGTACCAAACGTACGAAGCTTCGCCACAAATTACTTCGGACGATACACGCAGGTGCGGCCCTAGCATTAGAAATAGAGACACAATGCCGAGCCAAACAAAAACGTCTAATAACATGGCACCTTATGCATGACATTTTGGTCATATTTATCAGTACGCATATCAATAAATTCTGTTATGTTATTAATAATAATAATACTCACTTAAAATAATGTAAAAAACTAGACTAACGAAAAGAGAACCATGGCTCCATTTTGTGAATTGTGTGGCCATTTATTTCGGTTTACTTTTCTTTTCTCTTATCTTGTTGTAGTACAGTACATAGCCGTTTCATTATTGTAGGGATAACAACAACACTTCAATATCATAAAAGTAGGTAATCAAATCAAATAAAAAAGGGCGCACATGGCTAGCAGGTGCCTCTATCGGTCAAATTCGGCAATACAAGCGTCATTCGTTCATTTCATTTTGTTTGACTGGTAATGTTGGCTAAACTTAATCACAAAGTATTTTGCATTTTGAAATGAATATTAAAAATGCAAAATACCTCCCGAAAGGTATTTCAAATAAAATACAAAATGCTTTTTACTAAAAGGCATTTAAATGCAAAATACAAAATAGGTATTTTGCATTTTGTATTTGCATTTTAAATAGAAGTATTTCAAATAAATCGCATCTCTGGTAATGAGTCAAGAATACAATACGTCGCCACTCCTAACTTCTCGTGAGAATCGCAAAACTATTTGTGAAAAGTCGCAAGAGCGCGGTGAAAAGTCTGCAGCAGCGCGCTTAAGTGAGCTTTTAAGAAACTTATTATAACTAACAAAGGACCTAAGTATTTAGAAATAAACTGCAAGTATAAAATACACATTTTACGTTTTAGGATTTCGTGATCATCATCATCAAATTATTTGAGGTTCATTGTTGAATTTATCTTTCATCTTCACACGAAGTGAAAAATGTCAAAAGCTTAGCAAACGGTTTGGTGGATTGAAAATTGGTCATGATTTTCTCAGTGCTGTGGTAGAGTATGTGGATCGGCGATTAGACCGCCACCGACAGAGAGCTCACTGCCGTGGTGTCTACGTAAGATGGTACTCCAAAATGTAACCCGCCGGATGGGCTATTGATGACATGGACCGTGTACCAGTGACCCACCCATATGGCACTAGAAACATAAGAGTGCGGCAGGTTATAGAATCGCGCACTATTCCATCAGCCTTGACCATACAGCCTATCAAAAAAATGGAGAGTGCTACAACCCATTTTCCTGGTGCTTTCTTAGCAGGTCTTCGGACTGCCACGGGAAAGTAAAAGTTCTTAAGTTTTTTTAACCCGTCACCACAAAGCCATGGATGTTAAGGATTCGGTACCAGTGACCGGCCCAACAGCTATTTAGAGGGAATACGGTGGGTTTTGAGACCACGCGCCGCCCTTTCGTCGCCCCGGATGGGATGGACATGTATTCAGTCCATAGCTGGCCAATAAAAAAAAATCCTTCACCACATGGAAGAGAAGTAGAATTTACCTGAGAACAACAAATATCTTTACAAATAAGTAATCTTATAAATAATGTACCAGGTTGTGTAATTCGGCGCACATGAAATTTTAAACGTAACTTTTATCCTGTGGGATACAATTTATTCAATTAGAATGTAAATATTTAATGCTTTATTTTATAACTTGAGTGAAGTAATTCTTCTTCTTCTTCTTCAACGAGTAAATATGCCACTATTAGGTGCAGGCCTCCTTAATATTGAGAGGTAAATCAGCTTGCTTGCTCCTCAAAACTTACACCATAAGTTTTCAGGACCAGATGGATTAATAGATTTTATTTCCAGCTTTCTTCACTTACAGTGATGTTATATTTAAAGAAAGGGGTTTATTTTTAAACTTTCATCATCATCATCATCATCACAATCCATATACGTCCCACTGTTGGGCTCGAGCCTCCTCTACAATGGGAGGGAAATTAACCTACTATACCACGCTGGTCAGACGTGTTGGTGTAGGGTTTTGTTTCGAGTTTTCCGTCTCTTGCATAGATTTTGTATGCATCTTATATCCCGTCGTCTCTTATCACCCCACAGGCAAGATACAGGGTGGTGAACTGTATTCTCAATCCGTCACCACACGGTAAACGTAAAAAACTTTTTAAACTTTAGTTTATTATAATTTTAGTTTATTTTTTTAACCGACTTCCAAAAAGGAGGAGGTTCTCAATTCGAACGCTATTTTTTTTTGTTTTTTTTGTATGTGTGTTACGCGATAGCAACGCCAATTATGGATGGATTTTTATAATTCTTTATTTGTTAGAAAGAGGATACTCTAAGGGTGGTCCCATATGCAGGGTATCAGGATCTGATGCTGGGATCCTGGGAAAATCGAGAGTAATTCCTTAAAATGTAGGGCAAAAATGCTGTTTCTGACGCCTCTATACATAATTTATAGTTTGATTATTTGTGTATGGAGATTATCTTTATGAGCTTTAGCTGATGGTAAAACAACAATGTTACTAAGGGGTAAAATAAGGGTCACGGGATGAACATTTATATGGAAGTTTATTATTTTCAAAGTTAGAAGTACGAAATTTCGCACACCTGCATCTATTTAGAAATAAAAGAATATGTGTGTTAGCGTTTTTTCAAAATTTCACTACTAAGGGTTAGTATCAGTAGTATAAAATAGGTAAAAACAAGTGAAAAAATTAAAATATTTTTTTTAATTATTTTTTTCATATATTATATATTTTTTTTCAATTTTAATAAACTTTCGTGTATTAAGCCAATACGTTGAGATCGTTGCTTCTCGCCTTGGTTTGATAACATTCACGAATCAAACTGAGTCGCTAAGAATGACTTTCTAGAGTTTCATTACGCCTAGATAAGTTTGTGCATGCCCTCATCTGAGAAAGCCTATTGACCCGTTGCTCGTCACTCTTATTTGTAATATTTATCCCATTTCCTAATCCCATTTTTCTTTAAACGAGTGTCTCTCTCGTCACTCGTTTCTTCCAAACTACTCTGTTTCATTTGAGCAGCTCGTTTACTAGGTCTACATATTAAAAAAATCTGAATTCACTTATTTTCCACTAAAAACCGGCAAAGAAAAAAATATTTAAAAAAAAAAACCGACTTCAAAACTATACCTACGATAAACGATATACAATAAACTTACACTAAAAAGTAGAAAATAATTATTTTAATTAGTTTAATCCCAAAAGAATAACAGAACAATTTACGAAATTATAGTATACCTACCTATTTACAGGTAGGTATGTAAAAACTTATACTATGTCAAGAAAAATGGATAATAATATTATATTTTGTATTTCAAAGCAAGGAGCATTGAAATATAATAAACGAAATTATTAATATTTATTTACAAATACTATTTTTTTGGAGTCGGTGCCTCCATTTGCCATCATAATTGATGTTTTCACATGTCCAGTAGCTCTGCACTGCTGTCTATTTATAAAATCTGCGAAAAAATATTGTTACACATTGCATCAGATGTGTGATAATCATTTTTCGCTCGTCATCAAGTTTTTATAAATAATCACTCATTTCTTGAGAAATCTTTATAAATAATCACTGCCTACCCTGCAAGGGATATGGCGTGATGATATGTATATATGTATGTACTCATTCTTTTTCAATAATTTGCACCGTAATCTATTCACTCCCTTATCCGCCTTTTTTAACAATTCTTACAGGAAAGTTATAGGGGTTATGACGCATTATATTCTTGACCCAAATGGTTATAGTGTTGTAATTACTATTTCTTTATATAAAATAACCAACCCGCCCTCGCTTCGCTTCGATTTATAGGAGTTTCTGTTTTAACTTAATTCATCCCTCGAGTGTCTGCCCATTTATATGACTCCTTGTGAGACGCTCCTTTACCTTCCATATACCTCACCTCACCTCTGGCACCTCGGCACAATGTAGTAATATTATCGTGCGCGACTTTTTATTTCGTTATACTTTTAATAATAAACTTATTTATATAGACATACAATTTAACTATCATTGTTTAAAATGCTTTTAATAATACGTATAACTTTTTATTTTAATTATAAAGATAAGAATGATTGCTGTTAGTTAACCTTATAAAATAGATAGGTATATGCTGTTGCGGACTTTTTTTTAGAACTTTTGAAGAGGAACAATTTGGTAATAAATAATTTTTGTATATTATATATTCAGGCTGCATACACTTCAATTGTGGTAGGACCACGTTGTTGACAGTTTTTTTTCTGTCTACAGCCGCGGGCCGGTCCGCCCGGGGTAGTACCACACTCTCGTAGAAGATCGACGTCTGAGTAGTGGCAATGTGCTATTGCGCTTCGTTCGGTGAGCGAGAGAGCCGGAAGCCCAACTGGGTGGCTTTGGGGATTTTATTGGTAGGCAGCGGCCTAAACTGTACCCTTGGTATTGCAGAGGTCCATGGGCGGCAGTGACACTTACCATCAGGCGTACTGCTTGCTCGTTTGCCACTATAAGCAATAAAAAAAACACTCTTAATTTTTTTTAAGATGCACGATTTTTGCGGTCTTATTTGCCTAATATCGTCATAACCTTAGATAATTAATAACTTAATTTACACATAATGTATAATTATATAGTAGCTTTTTCTGTCGGTGATAACGTACTTTTTTTGCAAGACATAAATAATCTTATAAAACTCGGCCTTTATAATATTGGCTTAGATTGTTATATAAATGAATACCTCCTAAACATCTGGAATAGTTTTTTTTTTTTTAAGTGGTAAATTATGGGAGGGTACACTGCTTCATTACGTAACGCGTTACGGCGCCAGTCTGTCTGACCGCTTTTTTTTTTTTATTGCGTATGGAGGCATACGAGCAAGCAGCACGCCTGATGGTAAGTGCCACTGCTGCCCATGGACCTTTGCTATACCAAGGGTATAGCTAGGCGGCTGGCTTCCATTACAAACCCCGGACCCACCCAATTAGGCTTCCGGCTCTCTCGCTCACCGAACGAAGAGAAATAGCACGTTGCCATTACTCAGACGTCGATCTTCTGCGAGAGTATGGTACAGCCCCAGACGAACCGGTATACGGCTGCAGACATGAACTGTAAACAGCGTGGTCCTACCACTATTATAATATTAAATAATGATACTAATAATATATACACACAAAATTCTAATATTAGGTACATATTGAAGAATTGTAATTAATCAATAAAAGATTTTAATAAAAATAAATAATTATTGAAGGCTCCCGGTCTCCGAATTCACATCTTAAAATTGAAAGTTGGGGCGCCAAAATTATATAATGCCACTAGTTTGCAAGAAAAAACATTACATTGCATTGTAATCGGGTCAACTATACTGACCGATTGTTCTCGAGCAGAATCTATATTTATTCCTAGGATTCTCCAAATACCATCAAATTACTCCTTCGAATTTCAGAGAGTGCAGTTTGCCATTAAAGTCTGCTTCGCATTAACCATAAACAAAGCTCGAGGTCAAATTCTTAAGGTAGCGGGAGTAAAATTGAGAGAAAACTGCTTCTCGCATGGGCAGTTGTATGTGAGATGCTTCAGAGTAAGCTCACAGAGTAGCCTGGTTATTCTAGCATCCGAAAGAAAATCAAAAAATATTGTTTACAAAGAAATACTGTGATAGGTATCGCGCCTAATTTCGATGGAAAAGGCGGTGGGTTATAGGGCGCACACTACCCTTCCGTCGCCTCGGTCGGAATGAGCGCGGTGTGTTTAAAACATGGCCTGCTAAGAAAAAGTCTGGTGTTCATAATATGTAACAAAATTTCATTTGATTTTTATGTTTATCGAACCTACCCTATACTATAACAAAGATTATTATCATCATCATCATCATCACAGTCCATATACGTCCCACTGTTGGGCTCGTGCCTCCTTCATAATAGAAGGGAAGTTAACCTACTATACCGCGCTGGTCAGACGTGTTGTTATAGGGATTTGTTTCGAGTTTTCCTTCTCTTGCATAGATGTTATATGCATTTTATATCCCTTAGTCGTCTCTTACGATCACCCACGGGTAAGATAGGTGGTGGTGGTATAGGTGGTGAATTGTATTCTTACTCCATCACCACATGGATAAGATTGTTATACCTACTATATAAGTATGTATACAAACATTTATACATAATTATTTATAAATAACAATAAAATTAATAACGTAAAAAACAAACAAAAATCCTATTAGAACCATTTTCGACTTCTACGCAGACAAAAATGTGGGCAAATGATAATAATTAATAAAATAATAAAAAAAGGCCAAAAAGTAAATAAGAGAAAGTAAGGAGCCGAACCGAGCTCCGGTTTGTTTGGATTAGACTACACGATTGAACCAACTGAGCTAAATGTCTATTCTTAATGACAGCGTTAAAATTTGAAAACTTTCATATTCTAATAGTTCTAATACAACGAAAAATTATATTTTTGTTGCCGAAAAATACTGACGAAACAATATTTTCTATAAATGAAACCTAGCTAGATCGATTAAGCCGTTTCCGAGATTCAGATTATATATATATATATATATATATATATATATATATATATATATATATATATATATATATATATATATATACATATATATATATATATATATTTATATATATATATATATATATATGTATATATATAGAATAACTATTAACTTTTAATGTTTTGAAGATAGTAATTGATATTTTACTAAAATCAACTTCACCGTGTGGAAGTAAAAGCGCCTTCTAATAACAATGCCACTTTTGACGTCAAACACTTTAGTTCTGAAGTACCTTGATATCGAACTACCCTGAAGAATCCTTGTAACTTCGTATAGAGGCGTTACACGTATCAAATTAATATATTATACAGCATATTCTTAAGATTACATTACACAGAATTATTATTTCCTTATTAATATGGTAAATGTTATCCGTGTGGTGACGGAGTAAGAATACAATTCACCACCCCCTATCTTACCCGTGGGTGATCGTAAGAGACGACTAAGGGATATAAAACCCATATAACATCTATGCGAGAGAAGGAAAACTTGAAATAATACCCTATACCAACGTCTGACCAGCGTGGTCTAGTAGGTTAATTTCCCTCCCATTACGGAGGAGACCCGAGCCCAGCAGTGGGACATATATGGGCTGTGATGATGATGATGAAATGTAAACCTATATTCTCTTATATTTTTAGTCGTATGTATTGCTAGATTAATAAATACATAAGTCAAGCATAAGATTTTCTCATTATCCTCCATTTTAAAATACTTTAATATTTCACTTCACAATGGACAGTGAAATCTAAATTTAAACTTCGCATAGCAATAAATAAATTGAACATTCCATAATTAATTATTTAAAAATACTATCACAAAAAGATGGCCTGAGCTGGCCACGGAAATCAAAGAATTGGTACCACTGGTCAGCCCAATAGCGATGGGAAACTAATACAGTAAGTTATGGGGCCGCACGTCACCCCTCCCTTGGCCCGGAGGAACGGACGAGGTGTGTCCACACCTACCAAAAAAGGGGCATAGGGTATAGCTTAAATTTACAATTCATTTCCTTAAATGTCTCTACGATCGAGTTTTATGATCGAGTTACATACCTTTTTTCTTGGTGAATATTTCTTTAAATTTATGTTGCAAATCAGAACAAACAAAGTTTATAAATGTATTTTCTTTTCTTTCTTCATATTTCTTATTGCAGAAAAAGTTTGGAAGTGGAAATATGTAGGTACCGGGGGAGACCGAGACTCACCTACCTAGACCAGATTGGTCACGTACTGGAAGAAGATGGGTTCAGGAGTCTCCGAAACCGGCGAGCGTGTATGAAGAGAATTATGAATGTTAAGGAAGCGAGAGAAGTATGCAAGGATAGAGTTCTGTGGCACTCTGTTCTCTCTGCCTACCCTGCAAGGGATATGGCGTGATGATATGTATGTATGTAAAAAGTTTGGATAGGATGTCTTCTGCAGGTTGACTTGTTCATAAATATTTAAATTCATTTCATATATAAAAGAATCACTAAATGAAATACAGAAATTTTCTTTTCGTGTGCAATAAAGAACGGCTAGAGAAAGTGTCTAGGTCGTAGAATCTTCCACGCTGACCTGTGCTGCTACAAACATATAGAACGTCGCAGGTGCGAATACCTGCGACTGATGCCACCTAGCCGAGGCTACAAATAAGCAGACCAGTAATCATCCACCACCCGCAAGAAGACTAACCACGAGAGGGCGCTGTTTGGGATTTTTTCCGAACGTCGACTGGGTTAGATACTCGATAAGGTACCAAACAGATCGGTTCAATGAAGTTAAAGAATTGGTTCCGATGTCTCGCTTAATTAATTGTAAGAATAATAATTATGTTAGATTATAGCGTCGTATGTCTTTCATTCTTCGCCCCGGATAGTTTGGACATACTTTAGTTGCCTCTTCAGGACAATAGGCATAAGACGTTAAGTGTAATATAGTATCAAGTACTGCTACTGCTGCAAAATAATATTACCCAATAAATTATATATTAAATGAAATATGTCGATGCCGAGTATAAGCTAATCACAGAGCTAATTGGAAAGTTTTACTCAGTCTATCCGATGCTATGATCGAGTGTTCTCTAGGGAAACAACAGCGTTAATAAGCTATCGATAGTACCTACGTCATTAGAATTATTTAAGAAAACTATCAAGAGCAGTCATCTCATTATAATTCTAGCTCATATAGGTAAGTCCCACTGTTATGGTCGAATCTCCTTCATAGTGGAAGGCAAAATTTACTATACAATGCTGATAATACTATATAATACTGGTTAGATGGATTGACGTTGACAAAGTTTTATGTCGTGTTTTCTTTCTATATTTTCTGCATATATATCTTAATTGTCTTTTCAGACAACCACGGGTAAGAAAATGGATAGAGATTATATTATTACTCCACCACATGGAAAATATCAAAAACAAGTAAAAGTTCAAATTACTGAAATTTTTAGCATTTAATATGCTTAATTATTTATAAATACCCGATACGAAACGAAAAATGATGTCACAAGCGGGGTTCGAACCCGCACCTATTGGTGGCAGTGGCCTACATTCATTTTTCGTTTCGTATCGGGTATTTATAAATAATTAAGCATATTAAATGCTAAAAATTTCAGTAATTTGAATAACAAGGTTGTGTCATCGTTTAATACAATTCTAACTGTAAAGTTTGAAGTATTAAGTCTATACAATGTGTAAACATTGTCCGATAGATGGCATACGTCACCTTGAAGACGTAAGATATAATATGATTCGAAATTTGCATGTCCCAAAATAGTTCACGATGGTGTAAGTGGCAGCACGGTTGGGCCGGATTCCCAATAGGTGCGGGTTCGAACCCCGCTTGTGACATCATTTTTCGTTTCGTATCGGGTATTTACAAGTAAAAGTTTTTTATTGCTTTTAATATCGCCGTTGTCATAAAACCAGCTGAGATATCAAACTCAAGCAGAAGTTTTTATAGTTTAATATATGAGGTAGTAAATAGCAGTAATTTTGACTATTAGTAATTTAGACTGTTATTTGGCATATTAATATATGAAAATTATTAAATTTATGCAAAATAAGGTGTTCACACAACTAGCATTAAGCATAAATGATAGCTTCTTGTATTATTTTGCATACAAACTTTAATTATGCTAAATCTCATATTTCTGCAAGTAAAGGATCTGTTGTTTTCACTTCACGTTTTAATATACAGCTATTAAGTCCCTTAATACACTTAAAATTTATTTATATAAATTTGAAGATTATTTGTTCATATGTAGCTATTTTTATTCTCATAGTATTTTCTGTATTAGAAATAATTATAATAATAATAAATTTCTTTAATTTCTCACCAAAACTTAATTTAAAACATTATATAGGTTTGACAACATAAAACAAAAAGTAAATAAGCTAAATTGTAGATCGCTGGTGCCTGTGGTGGGCATTAAAAATACCTGTGTTACAGGTCACCAGGTCTCCACTCAGACAACTCGGATACAGTTACAAACACTATCAAAAAATAAAAGATATGTGTAGCTAATTCATGCTACGTGATAACTAAACTGCTTGTATGTTGATAAAAAAAAATGGTAAAAGCTGTTCATTGACTGAAAAGAATCGTGGAACTCACAAAAATAAATAATTATCCTGTCTTTCAGCGTAAAAATATATGTGACCGTTTAACGCAGAAAAAAAACCGTTATAATCGAGTAATAAATAAATAATGCATTATAGTTTTTTTCTTTACAACACGAATACAACATTTTAATGGGCTTTGTGTCCATAAAGACGAAACGACTTCCTCAATAAGGACGAAAATTTAATATCAATCCGTTTGAATACTAAAAACAATATATGGATTGAATTACCATTTCACTTATTATATTTATTATTTCGCATATTTGCTAGTAAGAATTGAAATTTCTATCTAAATTAGAATTGAAATTTAATACTATGATTTTAGGAGGAAATGCAGTACCTACTGAATGTACTAAAAGAAACTTACACGTGTCTTGATGTATAAACAGACATTAATAACTATAGCGAACTATACATTTTCATTGAAGCGATGTGACATTGATAATAACGTGTATCAGCCTGAACGCAGTGGCCTACATCCATTTTTATTATTACGTGATCACTTTTGACAGGTGCTCATATTTCAACAGAAGTAATATTCCGCATTCGTGTTTTATTTTTTATAATTCAATTTGGGGAAGAATATATGGTATAAGGATGTATATTTAATAATGTTACAGCTTGTGATTACTTAAACGCAATAAAGTCAACATCGCTACACAGATCACGGCGTCCCGTCGGGGTAAACAAGTCGCTTTAATGATAAGAAGAACCGCCGCCGTCCAGTCGCGCGCGCCCTCCCGCCCTACGCACGTGTCTAACCAGTTGAACATCGAACAAGTTGAAATAACAACTTATTTAGGCTCAATTCTACCTTATGGGTGAGTTCTGTTCTTTTTTTAAATAACAATGCAATTCTATTCATCATTATGAAAAAAAAAAATTCGTCGAATTTTGCGCGCGAGTTTTTAATTTTTATCTTTCTTTTAAAATATAACACATTTTTTTTAAAGGAATGTAAAAAAGGGTATTGTTTCCTTTTTTAATTAGCGAGTTAGCGATGTTTAACGATAGGTAACAAATTTTATGATGTTTTGTGCGTCAACGTAATCGCAAGTGACGCGTGAACTTTTACTATCTCCATAACGTGATAGGATCATTTCCCTTCGGAAAACACATTTAATATCATTCACTTCTGTAGTAATTCAATGAGATTTTATTATGAAATTATATATTTTTATCAATTGATATACATTGTTCAAATACATTTTTTTATTTCAAGTAAATATAACAGTATAACCTAAGTATTTAAATAGGTACGGACACGAGTTTCTATTCCTAGTTCAATGTTATTTTTGTATTTATATATCCAGTACTTTAATAATGGTCAGAATAAAAATAAAATGCAAAATATTGTTCAAATTATATTTCTTATTATTTATATAACTTAAATTTTAACACTGCCGTGTTTTGACGGTATAGGGCTACAATTCAACACCGAAGGAATAGTAAATTGTAGGAATAATATCAATAATAATATATAAAAAGAGGTTTAAGCAGTTATCATAGATTCGTAGCTAATAAAAGAAGGAAAACTCGAGATAGAAACCTTATGCCAACTCATCTATCTGGCCAGCGTAATGTACTAGACTATTTTTTGTCATCTGGAGCAGGCCCGTGCCCAACTATGGGACATATAAGAAGCAATTCTAACCAGCTTAATATCAATATGATATATAAATTATTTTATTACCTAATAATAAAATAACTGTTTCTATAAATAGTTATAAATATAATTGAGTACGTTAATGATTATACGTTACATAGGTAACGAATTATCAGTACACTATAACCTCGGATCGATGCTACTATTAAACGTTGCTAATTTTGTTATCAACAGATAAGCAGTGGGCAGAGAGGCGGGGGTATGACACGCCATGGGATTACGAAAATAACATAGACAAAAATATAGATAAAGAATCTACAACAAAAGTCATAGAGACTCTTATACCTGAAGCAAGAATGGGGAAAGCTTATGGTTCTTGGGATTTTAATGGAAACGCTTGGAGTGCGGCTTTAGGTGCCATAATAGGTGCAGGTACTGTGATATTGATCGCTGCAATTGTTCTAATGTGGAGGAAGCCGCGGCGACGCGAATTGCCGTTGTTAGCACCAATGGATATTGCCCATAACGTGAGTAGTATATGTAATATAACATTTAATGGTACTCGTACAATTGTTACAAAAATATTTTATTTAATTTATCTTTGGTGCTATGATTTTTTTAAAACATTTATTTATTCACCTTTTCGGAGGTTTTAAGTTAAATTAATTATACATTTTCCGTGTGGTGACGGAGTAAAAATATAATTCACCACCCCATCTTATTGACTATGGGTGTTGTAGAAGACAACTGAGGGATACAGTATGCACATAAGCGAGAGACGGAAAATTCTAAATAAAACCTTATACCAATCCGTCTGACCAGCGCAGCGTGGTAAAATAGATCGTGTTCCCTCCTATTGTAGAGGAGACTTAAGCACTTATATGAGCTGAAATAATGATGTATTATATCTATATATGAAGTATTTGTAAAAACACCAGCAATCAACCTACACAACAATTGCACCAAGTTCAGAAAAGCCACTTGCATGCATGTTGATTATTATTTTTGAAATTAAATGCGACTCTGAATCTTGAGATACAGGTTACGGCCAAGTTCGAGAGTCGTAATTTAGTTTTACTTACATATATACATATCATCACGCCATATCCCTTGCAGGATAGGCAGAGAGAACAGAGTGCCAGAGAACTCTATCCTTGCATACTTCACTCGCTTCCTCAACATTCATAATTCTCTTCATACACGCTCGCCGGTTTCGTAGACTCTTGACTTCACCTTACTTCAGTACGTGACCAATCTGGTCTAGGTAGGTGAGTCTCGGTCTCCCCCGGTACCTACATCCTTCCACTTTCGCATTGTATATCTTCTTAACTAAACGTTCGTTCGGCATTCTTTCTACATGTCCGAACCATCGGAGCATTCCCTTTCGCATCTTTACACCAATACTCTCTTTCATACCTACTCGCTCTCCTACGTCGTCGTTGCGAATGCGGTCGGTCAGCCTAACTCCACAGATTTACTTTTACAAGTTTTACTTAAATTATGTTAATCTAAAAATCTTAAGAACAAATTTTCTGTAAACAACAATTTGGTAAATAAAATTTTATTTCATTGAAACGGAAAGCTTTTAGCAATTAGATTATTTTTTTAATATTATAACATTTTAATTATTATTTTAAAGGTTGTTATTGTAATTAACCTCATGAGATATAGATATACATATATATCATCACGCCATATCCCTTGCAGGGTATGCAGAGAGAACAGAGTGCCAGAGAACTCTATCTCTGCATACTTCACTCGCTTCCTCAATAGACATAGTTATACCATTGAATATTCATCGTTCCAGCTAATATATGTCCCCCTGTTGGGCTCGAGCCTCCTCCATAATGAGGGGGAAATTGCCCTATTATACCACGCTAGTCAGACGTATTGGTATAGAGTTATGTTTTGAGCTTTCTTTCTCATGCATAGATGTTATATGCATTTCATATCCCTTAGTCGTCTCTTACGATCGCCCACGGGTGGGTAAGACAGGAGTGGTGAATTGTATTCTTACTCCGTCACCACACGGAAATTGATTGAATATTAACTTCGGAATTTTTGAAGCACTTTAACTGCACACACACACACTTTTGACTACACAGATGGCGTAGTGGTTAAGATACCGACCTTCCGTGCAGGTGCCATGGGTTCGACTCCTACGCAGGACATTACTTTTTGCGATCCACAATGTGTTGTTCTGAGTCTGGGTGTAATTTGTCTGCGTTAATTTCATGTTTGTAAAGTCCCCCGCAATATAAGGTTTATTTCCTTAGTGCAGGGTGATTTTGTAAGTGTTTATATTTTCAATCTGTACATTATAATAATTTGACGTAGATAAAGTGCATTGCCTATGCACCACAGTGTCATAAAAAAATATCTCATTTGAACATTACTATTTTTATGGATTCTATCGCGTTTGTATTTGATTTTTTATTACCCGACGTTTCGAACATTTTACAGCATACCTGTAGACCTAGAGTAACCATGACTTGTGGGACGTGAAACGCCTTAAACCTCAACTGACCATGAACGCTATAAAGTGTTTGAAACGTTGGGCAATTAAAAATCAAATACAAACGCAATAGAATCCGTAAAAATAGTTTTATTTTATATACGTAATAGTCGCATAAACATAAGACATCACATTTAATTCTCTATTATATTATCTTGAGATTTAATTTGACTTAGTCATTAGATTAAAAAACGAATTATTTCTCTACTTATATATGGGTTTATCTAGAATAAACTTTATATTCAACACTTTTATAGTAATATATATAAATGACAGTTAAAACTATTAGAATTCGTTTTGTAACAATTTTTTTTTTTTTTGGTGGCAAACAACCAAGCAGCACACCTGATGGTAAGTGTTACTGCCGTCCATGGACCTTTGCATAACCAGGGATATAGCTAGGCCGCTGTCTACCAATACACATCCCAAACCTACCCAGTCGGGCTTCCGGCTCTCTCGCTCACCGAACGAAGCACAACAGCACATTGCCATTACTCAGACGTCGATCTTCTGCAAGACTGTGGTACTACCAAGGATGGAACGGCCCGCGGCTGTACACAGAGCTGTCAAAAGTGTGGTCTTACCACTACTATATGTATTTTTATTATTTACTGATAAAATTACGTAGTCTTATAAAAAAAAAAACAAATACTTACATACTAATTTCAATAATGATCAGTGAAATAGTTTCTGAGTGCAGCGATGGCATATATACAAATATCCTCTTTTATAGATATACTCTGAGATAAGACGTTGCCTATAAATTCATTTCATTCAATACTAATGTATACGCTAATGCGTACAATAGATAATTATATAAAAGATGATCCTTTTTATATGTATTTTTATATGTATTTTTATATGTTTTTTTATATGTATTTTTATATGTATTTAAAATGTAACTTTTAAGCGCTACATTACAGGATGGGGCCGTTATCATCTACTATACGCGACTATTTTATGTATTAGACTTTCTGATACACATAAATATCATCACGCCATATCCCTTGTAGGGTAGGCAGAGAGAACAGAGTGCCAGAGAACTCTATCTCTGCATACTTCACTCGCTTCCTCAACATTCATAATTCTCTTCATACACGCTCGCCGGTTTCGGAGACTCTTGACTCCACCTTCCTTCAGTACATGACCGATCTGGTCTAGGTAGGTTAGTCTCGGTCTCCCTCGGTACCTACATCCTTCCACTTTCGCATTGTATATCTTCTTAACTAGGCGTTCGTTCGGCATTCTTTCCACATGTCCGAACCATCGGAGCATTCCCTTTCGCATCTTTACACCAATACTCTCTTTCATACCTACTCGCTCTCTTACGTCGTCGTTATGAATGCGGTCGGTCAGCCTAACTCCACAGATTTTCCGCAGAGATCGCATTTCGACCGCATTAATTTTACTATCATACTCTTTTCTGCATATTCAACTCTCGCTTCAATACAGTAATGTTGGGACAAGCACTGCGTTATGTATTGCTACACGTGCCTTCTGGCTGAGGTGGTGGCTGCCGAGAAGTTGCCCCAACGCTCCGTTCACTCTATTTCCCGCATTCACTCTTCGCTCTATATCAGTGGTGTACCTTCCATCTCGCCTAAATCCACATCCAAGATATACAAATTCATCCACTTGCTCTAGTACATCATTACCTATTGTTACTCTTACATCTGTTCTGGTTTTATCTCTTTCAAAGACCATTATTTTGGTTTTGCTCACATTCACGCGTAGACCCCTTTTCTTACAATCTTCTGTCATTGTGTCGACTAGGGTCTGCAGGTCAGTCGCTGACTGTGCCAGCAGGACTGCATCATCTGCATAAAGCAGAGCAGTGACCACTGAGTCGCCCATCTGGACTCCCACATTCATATCGTTCAACCTTTGGAGACATTTATCTAGATATATGATAAACAGCCTGGCTGACAGAACGCACCCCTGCTTAACGCCGATATTGACGTCAAACCAAGGCGACATTCCATCATCCAGCCGCACACAGGCTCTACAGCCCATGTAACTGGACTGCACAGCCTGTAGCAGTGTACCGCTAATACCATACTCCGGTAAAATGTCCCAAAGTTCCTTTCGTACAACCGTGTCAAATGCTCTCTCCAGATCCACAAAACTGCAGAAAATCCTCTAACCTAGAGGCAGATGCTTCTCCACAATGTTGCGCAGAGAGAACACTTGATCCATGCATCCCCTTCCACTCCTGAAACCTCCTTGTGTCTCACACAGTAAACCATCGGACACCATCCTCATTCTCCTTTCAATAATTTTTCCGTACACTTTTGCTGCCAAACTGGTCAAGCCTATGGCTCTGTAATTTGCGCAGTCATAACGTGAACCCTTGTTTTTAAACAAAGGCACGATGACTGCGCTATTCCAGTCCCTGGGAACCATTCCCGAGCTCCAACATAAATTGAGGAGCAACAGGAACGCCTCCCAGACACAAGAGCCACCAAGCTTGATCATCTCGGCAGACACCATGTCAATGCCCGCTGCCTTACCATTTTTCAAACTTTTAATCGCCCATTCAACTTCATCCATACTGATGCCATCGGAGGACGCCGTTGTCGAATGTTGATCTACTAAACCACATCCAACACCGGCGCCAACCGTAGCATCCGCATACATATCGCCAAAATATTCACTCCATCGGCTTAACACGTCTTGTGTTTGTGTAAGAATGTCTCCACCTTTAGACCTTATTTTATTCATTCTGAAGGCTGACCAACCACCCCGAGACTTCTTCACCTCCCTCCAAAAGAGTTTGGTGTTACCCTCGAAGTTTTTAGTCAGCCTATCTTCTGCACTCATACTTGCTCTATCACGTTTCTCTTTCACTAAGGCCTTGGTGTCATTCTTACATTGCCGATATATTTCTTTCTTCTGTTCAGTCATACTGTCATTCAGATTCAAAGAAGAGACATAGTCCAGCCACGCTTTCTTCTTTTGCTCTACGGAAGCTGCCACTTCCGCATCCCACCATGCATCACCATTTGTTTTTGTATGCTTCTTTGAACTTCCACATACTTCTTTCGCTGTATCTACCATACTCTCTTTCAATACTCTCCAGCATTCTTCAATGTCCGATTGCGGCTGGCTTGCCATCGTCAGCCGTTCTCGGACACCCTCTGCATACTTTTCTCTTACACACTCTTCTTGCAACCTTTCAACCTTTATTCTTTCAAGCCCTCCGAAGTGGACACGCTCTCGCCAGTGCCTCCACTTTCTGAACAGACCACTAAATCTCGCAATAACGAGATAGTGGTCCGTGTCGACTGTGGGGCCCCTGTAGGCTCTTGCGTCCAATATTTTGCTTCGGAGGCGACTGTCTACCAAAATTAAATCTATTATGCTTTTCTGTTCATTCCTTCTCCATGTATACATATGGATGTCCTTATGTTGGAAAAATGTGTTTGACACAATAAGGTTTCTCTCCATGCATACATCCGCTATGAGCCTACCTGCGTCGTTCACTCTCTTATCACCAAATGGACCAAGTACGTCCTCATAGTCGGGACGCTTGGTCCCCACCCATCCGTTCAAATCTCCGCATACAATCACGCGTTCACTGGTTTCTGCCATATCCAGAACTTGCCTAACATTGTCCCAAAACTTCTCTAGGTCTGATGCCACCGAGGATCCTACGGGAGCATATGCTACAACCATGAATACCTTGGTGACACCTAGTTTTATACGGACCCAGAGAAGTCTGGGATCATACATTCCGTAATCCTTCACACCTGAGGCCAAGCGAGAGGACAACAGCACTTCTACCCCCATGCTGGCTCGATCGCTCTGTGGTACACCAGACCACAGAGCCATCCCGCCACCAGGAAGATCGCAGGCGTCGCTGCCCCTTCGCTTGGTCTCTGTTACACAGAGCACGTCTAGCTGTTTGTCCGCCATGACGGATATCAGCTCGTGCAACTTACCTTCCACACAACCTCTTACATTCCACGTGCCCACCCGGCACTCCGCTCTCCTCGACTCGCCTAACTGGGCAAGGCGTGATGGGTGGCGGCCCCCATCGCCGCAACTGCCGATGTTCGTACTGACGGGGGCGGGTCGGTACGCGTCGCCTCCGGGGGACGCCCTAACCCGCATTGCGGTACGCATATCGAGCCGGATTAGCAGTCTAATTAGACTGGCAGGGGACGCGAACGAGCACGCTCCGGACTATGCCCCCCTATATAGACTTTCTGATATTATTAGAAAACTAGACGAAAGCTATTGAGATTTTCTCTGACTTAGAATCGGATGCTTATACTTCTATATTAATGGGAATCTAAATTCCACTTTCCACTAATATTGTAAATGTTTAGATATTTGTTAATCAATCACGCTTAAAACGTCAAACAGATTTGGATGAAAACTGGCACATAGATAGAACATTTCCTGGATGTATACAGGGTGGAAGTGGACCGCTCCCGAAAACAAATACAGGTGACCCTACTAGTCCTACTTGTAACGATAGGCTAGAAAAAAAATCGATTCGGATGATATTTTTTTTTTTCACAACTAATTTTATTTTTTTTTCACATTCCATCGTATTAGAACAGTGCCATGTAACGATAATGCCATAAAAATACATAACTTTACTCAGATGAGAAAATACGCAATCTATTCAAAATTCACGATCATATGTTCAAGAGTTCAACGACCACGCGTGGTGACAGAAAATTTTTTTTTCATCCGAATCGTTTTTTTTTCTAGCCTATCATTACAAGTAGGATTAGTAAGGTTACCTGTCTTTGTTTTCGGGAGCGGTCCCCTACCATCCTGTATATGCTTTACTGTGCTAACACAGAATACTTTTATCTTGGTAATATATTTTTCTGTACCAAACGTTATTAGCATTTTTTTGAGCTTAATAAAGACTTTTAAAAAGTTTGTTTTTCTTTCATCGTTATTTTTTATGTAATAGGTGTTAGCCGCAGATGGCTGTAAAAAAATTACCTAGACTGTTAGGTGAGCACTAAGGGCTCTCAACCCAAGGGCTTCTTTCATCGTAATAAATGAGATACATTTTTTTAGATAACACTTTTAATTTCTCAAGACTTACATTTTTATTAATACTGCTGTTTGAAAAGTAGTAAGTATATACCTCTGTGAATTAATTTGTGAAAATAAAAATATTTTTACTGGTATAGATCGCGTTTGTATTAGATTTTTACTATCCCGACGTTTCGAATACTTTACGGCGTGTACTATCACGGTAGAACTTTTTTGGTGAAGTTACTATCATCATTATTCATCTACTCTTATCCCAATTACTTGGGGTCGATACAATGTGTAATCTTCTGTCATAATACATATTGTAAAAGTTATTGGCAATAGTTTTATGACCGGCCGCCTGCTAGACGTCAACACTCTTTGGAAATATAATTGTTGACCAAACAACATCAGATGGAGTTGGCCCAGGTCGTTATAAGGCTCTTAGTCGTCTTTTACAACATCCACGAGCAATGCAAGTGTTGGTAGTATTCGTAGCCGCTACCACACAGCTATTATTGGTGAAGTTACTAGTGTAATACAGCGATCCCACAACCACGACTGATACTCGAGGAACCCGACGACATTATCCATTATCACGCTCGCCCAGACGGAGACATACACAGCCCGCGCGGCCCTGATATGTAAATATCCACGATTCTGCCCACGCTGCCGAGGACGGAAATCGTGTCGCGTTAAAATCATAAACGTGGGAGAACCCACTTTGCCAGCGACCCCCCCGAGCCGAGGTATGTACCCCACAGGGGATACCCACAGGATCGGTCGCTTAACTTTATCGGGTTGAGAGCCCTCAGCGCTCATCCACAGTCCGGGTAAAGTTGTCATAGCTATCTGAGGCTAACAACTACGACACGCAAAAAAAAAGTGTAATAAACCTAGATATCAATGTATGTTCTCAAATAACTATCTAACAATAATTTCTCGTGCTTAATATTCTACAATATCCATATGGTATTCGAATAAGAATACAATTCACCACCCCTTAATTTTTATAGGTGTTGTAAAAAACGACTAGGTATATAAGCAGATGTGATAGCATGGGATACTTTCGGGTTGAGAGCCTTTAGCGCTCACCCACAGTCCGGGTAAAGTCGTCATAGCCATCTGAGGCTAACAACTAAATCGCACAAAAAAAAAACAAAATTGGGTTACTACATTCATTTTACTTTCCAATGTGGACGGACCCCGCGTCCAACAGCGGCATGTATATATATATATATACATATATATATACCTATATATATATATATATATATATATATATATATATATATATACATATTTGGCTGAGCCAAAAAAACTAACCTATCGAAGTTATAGGTTAAAATGAACCTCTTTACCGAAAGAAAAATGTCTGCGGAAGGCTGAATTTTTAGCTCAATTTTAAAAGGTGTCGGTGAGCAGTCAGTTTCTTATTTAAATAACACGTAAAAAAATCTTTTTTCATTAAAAGTATCATAACTTTTAATCCGTATGAGCTAAAAATTTTTACATCGCAGATTCTTGTAGAGCATAAAATTTCCTAAAAAAATATGTCGATTACGATTTTTTTTAAGCCAAAAATTCGTGTATGAGGTCTTGAAAAAATGAAAAAATCAAAATATGCAGTTTTTGTGTTTTTTTTTATTAAAAATATTAATATTCAACAGAAAAACTTAAATTTATCGATTTTTTATTGCAAAATTCATGAGATATCCTCGTGTTAAAGAAACATCATAATTATGTTATTTTTCAAATTTTTTTTTTTCATAATTGTATTAATATTTTGAATTTTAAAATACCAAACTTTTTCATGCACAAATTATTTTGAACTGCGAAATCATAATTTTTCTAGAAGCAGTCGGTAGAGTAACTTTAGCTGCTTTTGTCGATTGTTCATTGTGAATAGCTTCCCGGGAGTCGATAGTGGTTCCCTCTGAAGGCGTTGCCGTCAGATATTCATTTAGATCTGTTTGATGTGGCGAAGTGGACTGTAGGACTGTACTGACTGTACTATAAAACACAAAAACTGCATATTTTGAATTTTTCATTTTTTCAAGATCTCTACATATACGAATTTTTGGCTTCAAAAAATTATAATTGACATAGTTTTTTAGGAAATTTTATACTCTACAAGAATCTGTGATGTAAAAAATTTTAGCTTATACGGTTTAAAAGTTATGATACTTTTAATGAAAAAAGATTTTTTCACGTGTTATTTAAATGGGAAACTTCGGCTGCTCACCGACACCTTTTAAAATTGAGTTAAAAATTCTGCCTTCCGCAGACATTTTTCTTTCGGTAAATAGATTAATTTTAACCTATAACTTCGATAGGTTAGTTTTTTTGGCTCACCTTAATATATATATTGCAGATACATACATTTATAATTATTAGAATTTCTAAGTATGTGGATGTGGATAAGTGTGCGAGTGTCATTATCATCATCATCATCTCAGCTCATATATGTCCCACTGTTAGGCTCAAGCCTCCTCCATAATGGAAGATAAATTGACCTGTACCATGCTGGTCAGACGTGTTGGTATAGGGTTTTGTGTCGAATTTTCTTTCTCTTGCATAGTTGTTATATGCGTTTTATATCCCTTAGTCGTCTCTTACGATCACCCACGGGTAAGATGGCGGTGATGAATTGTATTCTTACTCCGTCACCATACGGAATATCTTACCCCTATAAAACATTTTTCTTCAAAATGAATTGATTTATTTACTCCTTTTTTACGTCAATAATGGCAGAAGAATGAGCAACAATCCTGAGCTGTCACGTAATGCAAAATGTTAAGTAACAGGGCTGGGTAATTGAATATACATAATGACACGTCTTTATCGCACTAGCATAGAATGTAAAGTGCGAGAGACTGTTTGTGTTATACTAGTCTCACGTTTCATACTATATAATTTGGTAGAAGAAATACAATTATTGCTAATGAATTGTGCAAGGAACCGAAGAGAAGAAATAATATTCATAAGGAGATTTTACTTAAGTATATTAGATACTTATTAATATTATACTAGCCCTTTTTCTTGCGCGTGGAGGTCGTAAAAGGCGATTAAAAGATATGCAGATAACATCTATGCAAGAGGAGGAATTCTCGAAATAAAAAGTATACTTAAACTATACCCACTCTTCTCATCAACGTGGTATAGTGGGTCAATCTCTCTCTTATTATGAAGGAGGCTTAATCCCAGTGGTGAAATGTATAGGAACTAAAATAATATTTCCGTTTTTGCTTAGGTTTTCATGGAAAATATATACAAAAACTAGCAGACCCGGCCACGCGTTGCTGTGGCTAAGGTAGCCTCAGTAACATCTGGTAGTTATGCTAATAAATTGTAGCTTATATGAAACGTTTGTACGTTAAATATAGCGCCATCTATTAAATACTTACTCGAGCCAGTCTGTTAGAATCGTTTGTTATCTCCAAAGGTAGGTGCTCCGAAGCTACACAGGTAAGTGTGACTCTCAAATAATAGACAAATAATTTGCAATAAAATAATATTGCGACTATAAATTGAGATGAAAGCTATCCTATCTTTTAAGTTGGATCAAACTACACATGCTGTCCAAATTTGATTAAAATCGGTTAAGTACTTTAGGAGTCCATCGCGGACAAACTACGTGACGCGTAATTTATATATATTAAGTAGAAGTAGATTAATCTAGTTTAGATTCAACACAGATGTTTTTTTTTGTAAAACTAAGCAATGTTGGAAAGGTCGCTAACATTAACCCCGACATTATCCTTTATAACCTCCAATGCTTCGTAATAATAAAAATAAATTAATTACGGTTAATAAGCCTAAAACATTATTACGTATAGAAAAGCAAATACAGATAATAATAACAACACTCTGTGATGATCTCATTCAATTACAGCTACTAATTGCATTTGTAGGACTTTTTCGTTCAAATGGATTCATGAAATGAGTTTCAAAAGCATTTTATAGGTTAGGTTTCGTAGTGATGTGTAATTAATTATTGACAATCGATAGTCAAGTATCGATAGATTATCGATGATCTACCGATTTACAACGGATAATGAACATATCTCATAATAATGTAATTATAAATAGTACCATTTCTATCAACAACATCATTTTTGTAGATATTTCGGTAATTTACCACTTGTACTATTTAACATCATCAAATAGCGATAATAATTCAAAAGAATCGATACTATTGATTCTTTTGGACTCTACTTATTTAATTCACCTTGAGAGATAACAATTTTTTTTTTAAATATAGTATAGATTTATGGAGTATTCAAAACGTGGTTAGACAGCCAGTAATAATATATATATATATATATATATATATATATATATATATATATATATATATATATATATATATATATATACATATATATATTTTATGGCTTGTGATGGCAAAGGAGCAAGGTTCATGGGCGACATTGAAACTTACCATTAGGTGATGGTAAGTGTCACTGTCGCCCATGGGTCTTGGCAATACCAAGTGTATAGCTTAGGCCGCTGCCTACCAATATAATCCCTAAACCCATCCAATTGGGCTTCCAGCTCCCAAACTCACCGAACGAAGGGCAATAACACATTACCATTACTCAGACGTCAATCTGCTGTGAGACTGTAGCACTACCCCGGACGGACCGGCCCGCGGCTGTAGACAGAAAACTGTCAACAGCGTGGTCCTACCACTATTGAAATTATTAATATTATTTTTAGTTAATTATTATTATTTTTAGAGCGCGATTTTTTCATAGTCTCTTCTTAGATAGATAATACTTATTTAATTTATTTAGTCTCCCTTTTATTTAAGTGTATTTAAGCATAATTTGTATTGATTAAATGAAAAGGTTAAGTATGATTTCGACCGCATAAAAATAATACAGAAAGATCATTATTCGACAGCCATTCAAATTTTTCAATGGATCTTGACTGTTTAGTTGTTATGTCACCATCATTAGAATATATTTTATTTTCTTCAATAGTATTCATTTAATAACATATTAGAGAATTCTAGCCACCGGACACCTAAGTGCTTGTTTCTTCTTTTCAGTTTTTTTTTATTATGTACGTAGTTTGGTTCACTTTTTACGCAGTCGGGTTTTTTGATTTTTTAAATTATTTTTTATTTATACCACAAATGTTGCAATGAGAATTGTCTTTCACTCCTGCCATTATTATTTATTTGAAAGTTATTTTATACTCCATCATATATGCAATCTTGTTCTCGAAATGTATCTGTGTGTGCAAATAGTATTCTGGTATGGTATTGGGATTATATGTAGATTCCACAGGGCTTTCAGGCAACAATATTGCACGCCACATAAGCGAAGCTTTGAAGTCTTGCTCTATTCTCGATATATGAAAATCAAGGACTTTTCAAACCTAAAAATATTGTATTTTTCTCACATTGCACTTATAGGATAATACGAATACTACCAACCCTTACTTTGCTCGTGGATGTCGTAAAAGACGACTAAAAACTTTATAACGACCTGGGCCAACTCCATCTGATGTCGTTTGGTAAACAATTACATTTCCAAGGAGGGTTGATGTCTGGCAGGCGGCTGGTCATAAAACTATTGCCAATAACTTTTATAATATGTACTATGAAAGAATAGTACATATTGTATCTGGCCCAAGTAATTGGGATAGGAGTAAGAGACTGATAATGTACTTATAAGATAATATTATCATACATATGTCCAAAAAAAAACATTCGTTTAAACGTATTTCATATTTTTAAAAAGCAATTATTTTGTTTACAGTAAGAACATAGTTGATTAAAAATATATTCGAGGATGTCCGGATATTTATTCTGGATCTGGCACGATTACGGCCGTAAAAATTAATGTATAAAAATATTTCTTAAAAGCTTCACAATCGCAACACGGTGTTTCTTTTCAAAAATGGCTTGGTAATTCTTTGCCGTTTAATTACAATTAATAAAATACTAAACTGCTTAGTCTTTAGTGTATGTATACCTTATGAAAATTGGTTTCGTTTACATTTTTTTTGTTTGTCCATTCGGACAGGCCAAAGGAACAAATCCCACAGCTATGTTTTGCACTACGTCGCGAATAGCACGAAATTTAAAAGTTTTAAAAGTATTTTTTCTTTCATTTTCATTTATGGCATTGACTAATAGTAGGTAAATGATAAATAATATAAAAATTATGAAGCGCACGCCTTATATGCCGCCACTTATGGATTTTATCTTTGAATATACAATCAACCTCTCGCAAGCCATTGCTACTAATTCTCCTCGTGCGTTTCTATGATCACCCATGGGTAAGATTAGCGGGTGGTGAATTTTATTCTTATTCTGTCACATAATTCGCAATCATAACATATCGTTATAAAATATATTGTAGTGTACATAAACCTTCGTAAAAATAGCCACGGCAAAGACACGCAGGACAGTCCTTTGTACTATATAGAAATGATTGTATTGTGTCCATTAATTGTATGATTGTACTCGTATAGTCCTCCGCTATACAAGAATGTATTCTTAGCGGGGTGTTAATTTGTTATTTTATTGCGCTACTATCCACTTATCTATCCATATCTATTAACCACTTTTTGCTTCATTACTTAACGGACTTCAATAGTTATAAGAATACGCCCGATACGCCGTATTAATAAGAATTATTCAACTATAATATGACTTTTTTTCTAAAGTCTACCCTGCACTAAGGAAATAATCCTTGTATTGCGGGGGTATATTTAGAAATATGCAATTAACGCAGATAAATTACACTCAGACTCAGAACAAAGCTTTGTAGATCGTATAAAGTATTGTTCTGCGTGGGCATCATACTTAGGACACTGGCACGGAAGGTCGGTACTTAATCATTACGCCATCTGTGCTGTCAATTAAATTGGATTTTTATTTTTTTTCTTTCAAGTCTAATCGCGATGGTACTAGCATTCAACATCGAATTTTCGCCGTAATTATTTTGAAGTAGTATATACGAGTATATTGTATTCTACGTAATAGGAAGCGTGTCTATCACTGTATATTGGGCGTAATAGGAAGCTTTATATAATAACACTTTTACCTGATAATTATTAACTTTATTCAATAACTAAAATTCGAAGCCGAGATCATGGAAATCAGAAATCACATGGAAATCAGAAATCACATGGAATTTGGATATTTTTAATTACCGTTCTACTCTTTTATGAGGCACATAACTTGACAACAATCAACACTTGACTGTGGTAGGACCACGCTGTTGACAGTTCTCTGTCTGCAGCCGCGGGCCAGTCCGTCCGGGGTAGTACCACACTCCCGCAGAAAATTGACGTTTGAGCAGTGGCAATGTGCTGTTGCGCTTTGTTTGGTGAGCGGGGAGCCGAAAGCCCAACTTTCTGTGTGCGTGGTGGGTTCGGGTGGTGCCTGAAACTTGCGGTGGTGAAGTCTTGGTTGGAGTATTGAGCGTGAAAGGCTGACATGGGGTGGGGAGACCTGGTGGAAATTGTCACCGCCGGCCACCTGCCGGTCAGCAGGGGACCCGAACCCAGGATTATCCTCCCTGGGAGGCTGTCCCGCCAACCGGCCAAAATCCGGTCGTGTAGTCGTTGTGCCGGAGCAGGCAACCGGAGTGAATTACAGAGGCTGCGCGCGGGGGGGCACTGGGGGCCCTTCCGTGTTTCGTGTCACCTTCTCACAAAACTCACCCTCCCAACCATGCACTGCGCTCTGCACCTTTTTTTTGGTACCACCGAATCTTATTGCACGCAACCACACTCCCTTCCTCCTCTTCTTAAAAAACCCTAATGAAAAGAGACAGAAAAAAGAGAAAGTTTTTTACAATATCGGGGGTTTACATAGCAATCTTGACGCCGCACAGTGGGCTGAAAATCGCGTTTCATAGACATAGAAACTTAAGTTATTGCATATGATTTTTTTGTGTGGAAATGGATTCTCCTGATCATTACTACATTATAAAATATCATATAAGATAATTTGGTCAACAATTGAACGAGTTATGATTTTATTTTAGAAAAAAAATGTATGGAGCGAACATGATTAATGATATCTCTGAAATCGCAAGGTTGGCCGTCATATCCTAGCAGTCGTATATAGTAATAATTAAATTATTTATGATTTTTTAACGTACTTCGTATACCGTAGTATCACTTGCAATATTTTTTTAAAAATCGTCAAAGTTTTAAATTTTTATTTTCGTTGATAACTACTTTTACTTGTACATATATTTAATAATAACGTTTAATTTTTTCAAATACGCATGTATCTAGCTTACATACAAAGAAGTGTTATAAATCACGTTAGTCCGTTGTTTTATTTATCGTTTATGTCCTTTGAACGTAAGTTAGTAATCTCTAATTAAGCGCTGATACATTTATTTCATTATAGGATTAAAATTTAGCACAAGTACTACACATCTACTAAGTATTACACACCTAACTTTTTTCCTAGAGACTCACTAAAATCCGTAGCCGCCGTGGCCCGGCAGAACATATTCTGTTCACTGTTCACAGTATATATTCCGTTCACTATTGGACGCCTACCACACAGATAAGACCAGTGCCGCAATCGCTACGCTTGGTCGGCTGGTTAGTATAGCAGTGAGGTGTTATAAGTTTTCCAGGAGAAGAAGGCCGCGACCGCATCCCAGATTCTGACGCTGTTGACCATCGTCCTAACGACAAACCTTCAACATCTTGCATTGCTTTTTCTATTTACCTCCGTCAGGGATGACTTCTACATGGACAAAATAGCGGGGAAAAGCTATCTTTTATATATCATCATCATTCTCCTACTCTTATCCCAATTACTTGGGGTCAATACAGTAGGTATGTACTTTTCCTTCATAGTACATACATATCATAAAAGTTATTGGCAATAGTTTTATGACCAGCCGTCTGCCAGACGTCAACCCTCCTTTTTTTTCCCTTGCAGGGTGGACCATGGATGTGGTCGCGCCCCGACAAATCGATCCGGGGCGACAAAAGAGGCGGCGCACAACCCCATGGACCCACCCTGCAAGCACCTCTATTCGCCGTATGAGCGGGCCGCCCGGTACCCGATCTTTGTCTTCGGATCACGGGAATCCTCCCGGACTCGTTCCGCCGCCTCCTTCTGCGAGATGACAGCCTCGCAGAAGGCGGCGACCGCGTCCCAATTCCTGACGCTGTCGACCATCGCTCGCACAACAGCCGGCAGCGTCAGGTCGGCACCGATGACAGCGACGAGGTCACGGCGCTGCCCGTCCCAGCTCGGACACACCTCCAGCGTATGTTGCGCCGTGTCCTCGTCGTTACTGCAACGGTGGCAGGATGGAGCCCACTCCCTCCGCACCACCGTGTGCAGGTACCTGCCGAAGCAACCGTGCCCCGACAAGACCTGCACCAACCGGAAGGAGAGCACTCCGTGCCGCCGCTCCATCCACTCCATCAGTACGGGCTGAAGGGCCTCAACGATAACAACACCGTGTCTAGGCCTCTCCAGCCGCGTAGCCCAACGGGCGATGACATCTCGGCGGGCGTCCTCGCGCCAGGTGGCTATCTCGTCAGACGATGGGGAGCCACCCTCGTCGTGCACTGAGGTAATCCGCCGGTAGAAGTCGGAGAGCATCTCCGCCTCTAGGTCCCACGGGGGTGTCCCGGCCAATAAGATGTCAACCCTCCTTGGGAATGTAATTGTTGACCAAACGGCATCAGATGGAGTTGGCCCAGATCGTTATAAGGCTCTTTGTCGTCTTTTACGACATCCACGAGCAAAGTAAGGGTTGGTAGTATTCGTAGCCGCTACCATACAGTTTCTATCTTTTATATATTTATTACTAAAATATAATATGTTATTTACGAAGTTATTTTAAACAATACAGTATTATTTCTTATCCAATTAAATACTTACTTTAGACGTGGTGCATTTAATATAGATCAAAATGGCTTTTTACAGGAAATTATTAAAGTAGGAATAATATCAAATATCTTTGAAGGTATCAGAGATTGAAAACGGGTCAGAGCGATCGAAACCGAAGCGAAGCGAGGGCGGGTCACTAGTGAAAAATAAAACAAATATGAAAAATATTTTATTTATCTCGCGATATGTTTTGGCCCCGTGTATGAAAAAGAGCAAGTATGAGCAAATTTTTTTCTTCTTGCATTTACTAATATATAAGGATCTTAAAACAATAAATATCTCGACAGCAGCAAGCAGCGTTAAAAGGTAAATGTGTCGTAAAAAAAAATGAACACTAAAAATATACCATCTTAAACTATACAGGGTGGAAGGAGACCGCTCCCGAAAACAAAGACAGGTAACCCTACTAGTCCTACTTGTAATGATAGGCTAAAAAAAATTCGATTCATATGAAAAAAAACTGTTGAACTCTTGAACATATGATCGTGAATTTTTAATAGATTGTGTCTTTTCTCATCTGAGTAAAGTTACGTATTTTTTATGTTATTATCGTTACATGGCACTGTCCTAATACGATGGAATGTAAAAAAAACTTAAAATTAGTTGTAAAAAAAAAATTATTCTTCTTCATATCGATTTTTTTCCTAGCCTATCATTACAAGTAGGACCAGTAGGGTCACCTGTCTTTGTTTTCGGGAGCGGTCCACTTCCACCCTGTATTGGTTAATTGTATTTTATTAAAGCAATATTTATAATATTAATTTTGAAACGTTATGAAGAGATCATAAGCATTTCAAAAATGTATAATCCTTGTACATTTATATGAAAATCTGAGTAATGTGGCGTTGAATTGTAGTAACATATTGCGTCAAAATTACGTTATTAAACGTGAGTTAGCTTTCTCTTCTTAGCTCTTCTTAGCTTTTTATTCTCTAAAAAAAACTAAAAAATTGCGAAAAGGAAGCTTATTTATTAGACTATATTAATTTATTAATTTTATTCCATTACAACGACTTTCACATGATACGGTTTTGAGATGGCTTTGTATGGGGCTTTACCACAGTGCACCGTCCTAGTGTCGTGGATTCTGATCCCAATTGGGACAATACTTTGTACGATACAGATATTGTTGAGTCTGAGTGTAATTTTGATCATGAATTATATATTTGTAAATTGTCCCCCTTTTTTCTTTTTTTTTTCTACGGGTGGGTTAATGTCGGCGCTCTTCTCGCACCACTCCGTCCGGGGCGACAGAAGGGCGTACGCACGCATACCCGCAACCCACCCATGAACCTCGCCTACGTCGTTGGACCAGCCACTGGAGCAGCGTGAACTTGTCGTCAGTGGCCGGCGCGACGGAATACCCCCTTAGGGGTACCCTCTCCTTGAGCGACGTCCCCCCCCGGGGGCGGACGTCGGTCCCTCCTCGCGTGGTCAGCCACTCGGCGGGTGACGGACTAATTCCCCGGTCCAGTCACCCGCGGCCTCGGCTAGGGCGGCATCAGGCGCAGGTAATCGCGCCTACGCCACCCCAGTCACTGGCGACGGTTCGCATCGTCGAGGAGACGCTCCTCGCGCACGCGCTCCGCCGCCTCCTTCCGCGAGACTACTGCCTCGCAGAAGGCTGCGACCGAGTCCCAGTTCCTGACGCTGTCAAGCATCGCCCTGGCGATGGTCGGCAGCGTCAGGTCGGCACCGATGATTGCGACGAGTTCACGGCGCTGCTCTGCCCAAGCGGCACAAGCCTCGAGCGTATGCTGCGCCGTATCCTCGTCGCAATCGCAATGGTGGCAGGACGGTGTACTCTCCCTCCTGACGACCGTGTACAGGTATTTGGCGAAGCATCCATGCCCGTCAAAACCTGCACCAGTCGGAAGGAGAGCACCCCGTGCCGCCGTTCCAACCACTGCATCAGCACCGGCCGGAAGGCCTCCACGGTCCGCACACCGAACCGAGGCCTCTCCAGCCGGACTGCCCAACGAGCAATGAGGTCTCGGCGGGCTTCGACGCGCCAGGCGGTGAGCTCCCTCAGTGAGACCACACCGCCCTCCGCTCGCACCCCTGACACCCGCCGATACAAATCGGCGAGCATTTCAGCCTCCAGGTGCCACGGGGGAGTCCCGGCCAACAGGCACGCTGCCTCCGTCGCCACCGTGTGGTACCCGCGTACGGCCCTAACCGCCATGGCCCTCTGTGGTCGCCACAGAAGAGCCCTGAGTCGGACGGTCAGGGACCCCGCCCACACCGGTGCGCCGTACAGGGCCATCGACCAGACGACCCCCGAGTACAGCTGTCAAATTGTCCCCCTACACGAATTATTTACATACATACATACACACACGAATTATTTCTTTTTTATTAATTATGGCGGCAAACGAGCAAGCAGCACACCTAATGGTAAGTGTCACTGCCACCCATGGACTTTTGCAATACCAAGGGTATAAACTTAGGCCGCTGCCTACCAATAAGATCCCCAAACCCATCCAGTTGGGCTGCCGACTCTCTCGCTCACCGAACGAAGCGCAATAGCACATTGCCATTGCTCAGACGTCGATCTTCTGCGAGAGTGTGGTACTTCCTCGGATGGACCGACCCGCAGCTGTAGACAGAAAACTGTCAACAGCGTGGTCCTACCCCTATTAAAAGTATATTTAAAAGAATATTTCCTTAGTCTAGAGCTTTGTCATATAAAAAGGACAATATTTTTTATTTTACCTTTGTTTTTATATGCTTTTATAACAACAAATAAATACGGTGTGCTTACAACCTTCAACTATAAAATAACTTTGACGATATACGCCCGTGGGATGAAGTTCGTCGGACCTTAATTGAGTTTTGCACTTCTGCAGCATTCCCGTTTGTTCATCTTGAGAAGGAAAATACAGTAAGATAAAAAAGTTAAATATAAACTTAGTGTGCTTACGTATTATTTAATATCTAATTGGCCGACTTAGTCTGACTTACTTAATAATTTTTTAGTAAATTGTGTCTTTTGGAAAATATATTTATATATTAGAAAATGTGTGATAAAATAAAGAAAAAAATATATATAAACTGAAAAAGGCAAAATAATAAAAATTGAAAAGTCAACGAACCTGGGATGTTTGAATTAGACTGTTCGATTTCTCAAGAAAATTATTCCTATACTTGTTAACAGTGACCAAATTCACATTCATATTCTAATTAAATTTTTTCAAACGCTGACAACCCGATTTTTCTCAACAACACGAAACGAAATGAAATTCTCCGTAGGTGAAATACAACTAGATCGATTTATCTCCCCCAAAACCTCCTCCTCCTAGATTATTACTAATAATCTAATAAAGCCTTATGAATATATGGTTATATAAATACATTTTTAATTTTGTATTTAAATACGGTTTCTGGTTTAAGTGCGCATTTTTAAACAAAAACATAAAAACCAACCAAGTGCAAGTCGAACTCGCGCATGAAGAGTAAAAACAGCAAAAAAAATCATGTCTGTTGTATGGGAGCCCCCTTAAATATTTATTTTATTCTGCTTTTGTTGTTATAGCGGCAACAAAAATACATCATCTGTGAAAATTTCAACTATCTAATTATTATGGTTGATGAGAAACAGCCTAGTGACAGACAGACAAACAGACGGACGGTGGAGTCTTAGTGGGATCCCGTTTTATCCTTTGGTTATGGAACCCTAAAACCCTTTTTTTTTTATTAAAACTGTTATTCGTTTTCATTTTTCTTTCATATCCGAGGCATAAAAGACAACTAGTGGATATAAGATGCATATATTATCGATGCAAGACAAAGAAAGCTTGTTATAAAGTCTTTAGCAACACGTATGACCAGGATGGTATTGTAGATTATTTTCTTCCTATAAAAGGGAGGAACCCAATAGTAGGACCCTTTTTTTTTCTTGCTTATGGTGGCAAACGAGCAGACAGCACCTGATGGTAAGTGTCACTGCCGCCCATGGACCTTTGCCAATGGTATAGCTAGGCCGCTGCCTACCAATACAAACCCCGAACCCATCCCAGTTGGGCTTCCGGCTCTCTCGCTCACCGAACGAAGCGCAACAGCACGTTACCATGAATTAATTGACGTAAATGAAATAAGATAATTATGACTTATTATTGTTTTATTATCATCTTTTCTACGCTTTTATATATCCTACAACAGCGCCCCAACTCTACAATAGGAGAAAATTGGCTTAACACTATAGTCATTCTAGTCTACTAACGGTACTGCGATACTTAGAATTAAGCTATCCGAAAATTGACTTATCACAATGAACATTCTAGTTGGCACTTACTTTTAATATAAGAACAGATACTATAACTAAAATAATATCTATATTTAGTTTGAATTAACTAATTGTACGTAAATAAATATTACTTATAAACTATCCGTATCAGACAACATCCCGCACTAAGGAAATAATCCTTGTACTGCGGGGGACATTCAATTTGACTGACACAAATTACACCTAGACTTGGAACTACAATTTGTCGCTGGCACAAAATATTATCTATATTTAGTTTGAATAAACTTATTGTTAGTGTACATAAATAAATATTACCTAGAATTAAACTATACATCTGTAGACTAATTCATAGATTTAAAAATGTATCACCACCCCTTACAGTCCAATGAATGTTACAATCCGTTTAGGGTTCACCAAAAATATGCAAAGTAATACTCTAATGACATATCTACATTTTTTTTTTTTTGCTTATGGTGGCAAAGGAGCAGACAGCACACCTGATGGTAAGTGTCACTGCCGCCCATGGAGCTTTGCTATACCAAGGGTATAGCTAGGCCGCTGCCTACCAATACAAACCCCAAACCCACCACAGTTGGGCTTCCGGCTCTCTCGCTCACCGAACGAAGCGCAATAGCACATTGCCATTACTCAGACGTGGTTTTCTGCGAGAGTGTGGTACTACCCCGGACCGACCGGCCCGCGGCTGTAGACTGAGAACTGTCCTAAGCGTGGTCCTAGCACTATTTAAAACATATAATAGTAATTACCGTGATTATAAAACTTTCCAAGTGTGCCAATTATGCCAATCCTCTTTCATGAGGACCTACATGACCAGTTGTGGACATGTGATAGTTTGAAGATACCGACCTATCGTATCATTTTGTGGATTCGATTCCTACATAGGACAGTACTTCATGTGATCCACAAACTTTTGTTTTAAATAAGTTGTAATTTGTGTACGTTAAATTAAATATTTGTAAAGTCCTCCGCAATACAAGGGTTAATTCCTTATAGAGTGTTGTTAAAAAAACGTAATATAAATGTTAATTCAGGATCTAAAAGTCGATATCAAATTTTGTTCACGCTCTTCGATACTTTACAGGATGATAAATTAACAGATGTCTGATGTCTTGCTCACAAAACTTTCGTTATTAAAGTGTTTGTTGATCATTTACATAAATTGTGCCAAACTAATTTCGTTAAAGATTGAATAATTAATAAAAAAGGTAAAAACTTTTACCAAGAAATGTTCTATTGTGGTACTCTATTGGTTGAGTGGGTGGTTCGTTATATAAATTAAAATGTCAGCGACAAGCAAATAGTTGTCATCTACATAACTCTTTATTTTTCCTTAGCTATAAAATATTAAAGGACTTATTTCTTTAAGGTTCTATAGTCATTTAAAAACTTAAAGTATAATTCTTTTATTATTATCTTAGTAAGTCTTTTCTTCTGTTTCTTTTCAGCTCATTCGCTGCTCTGCAATTTTTTGAATAAATTAGCTTGCTATATTATGATAGCTACGGATTGTTAAAAATCTAAATGAAATATTGGAAATACATATACATACATACATATCATCACGCCATATCCCTTTCAGGGTAGGCAGAGAGAACAGAGTGCCAGAGAACTCTATCCTTGCATACTTCACTCGCTTCCTCAATATTCGTAATTCTCTTCATACACGCTTGCCGGTTTCGGTGACTCTTGACTCCACCTTCCTTCAGCACATGACTAATCTGGTCTAGGTAGGTTAGTCTCGATCTCCCCTGGTACCTATATCCTTCCACTTTCGCATTTGATAAAATTATTTTTTACGGATTCTATAGCATTTGTATTTGATTTTTAATTTCCCGACGTTTCAAACACTTTACAGCGTTCATGGTCACGACAGGACTTCTCCCATCACGATACATCGGGAAATTAAAAATCTATTTAAATTTTGTTCCCAAATGCGATAGAACCTGTAAAAAACCGTTTTTATTTCAAATGTGTAACACTCGTATAAACATCAGATATCATTAAATGAAATATTATCCCAACTCGTATAGTAACTCCCCTTAGTAATCTTTACTGAAAACGCTTACCCACATAGTTCTTGAGCAAATCAAGGGGGAGACATATTCCATTTTTTAAATTTATCACCATATGAAGAACTATATTAATATGCTATTTCATTTACAGAACGGGATTCTATCAATAGATTTAACAGAGGACGGAATTTTATTAATAGATAAACAGATCTAGCAATTAAGAAAATTGTCAGTTCAGACTGCTAGCACTTATGTATATATGCTAATCTGGATCCTAATCTAAGTAATACAGATTGTAGGCTTTCCATCTTGAGCTCTAGATAACGGTAAACTGCCGGGCGGGCCACCGAAGTCAAAGATCGGGTACCGATGGCCCGCTCCGCGAAGAGAGGAGAGTTGCATGGTGGAGTCTACGGGGTCACGCGCCGCCTCTTCTGTCACCCCGGACCGATTTGGCGGGGCAAGACCACGTCCATAGTCCACCGCAACAAAAAAAAATATAACGGGCAACTGCCAATTATTACAGAACACGCTCATATACCTACATCTAACTGCCTAAACTCAAGCCTCCTCTATAAAATCAAGGAAATCATACTATACCTAGTCAGACGGATTGTTTTTATTTCCACTTTTTCTTCTCTTGTCTAGATGTTATATGCATGGTATCAACGTATGAGATAGAAGGTGGTGAACTGTATCTAATGGAAACAAGATAAATGTTGTTTTTTTATATTTTCATGTTGGCGATTTTTAAAACGATTCTCGTCAATTTACGTCACGATTTCTTTAACATGCTCTGTTCTACAATTACTATACTGGCATATTATTCTTTCTATTTCAATTAATATACTCATATGTTCCTAATATACTCATATGCTCCTAATATACTCATCATCATGCTCCCATTCTTGTCACCATCACTTGGGGGCAATACAATATGTACTCTTCTTTGATAGTAGGTACATATTGTAGAAGTTATTGGCAATATTTTTATGACCGGCCGCCTGCCTGACGTCGACCCTTCATTTTTTTTTTCTTGCGGTGGACTATGGATGTGGTCGTGCCACGTCAAATCAGTCCGGCGCTACGTAAGAGACGGTGCGCAACCCCATAGACCCACCCTGCAAGTACCTCTGTTCGCCTCGCGAGTGGGCCACCGGTACCCGATGTTTATCTTCGGTGGCCCGCCCGGTGGTTTACCCTTACGGGTTCCTCTCGAGTCATCCTCACGCCGTGGCCTCACTTCGGGTGACCGGACTAGTCCCCGGTCCGATCACCCGATGCCTCGGCTGCGGCGGCATCAGGCGCAGATATTCACGCCTGCGCCGTCCGGGGCGCCGGCGGCGGCCCGAGTCGAGGGAATCCTCCCAGGCTCGTTCCGCCGCCTCCTTCTGCGAGATGACTTTTTCTTTTTTTTTTTTTCACGCTGTGGAAACGCGTTTACGCGCTATCCCTCGCTGGTGTCAGGCGAGGGGGAGTGTGTGACTCGCCGACCAGCTGCCTGACTGGAATACCCACTAAAACCACAGCGGCCTCTTCCGCGCTTTTACGGAGTGCCAGAGAGATCGTCTACTGACATTCGATCCCCGGCACCCCAACGCTTGGCGATTGGCCCACGCCCTGTCGTCATTCAAGGCGGTGGAAGGAGGTGCGCATATCGACGCCTCCTCCGCCCTGGCCGCCGGTGGCGGAGCGAATTTGCAGACGCAATTGCCTCGCGTCCCCGCTCCGCCACCTCTATTGTAGAGATGACCTATCGACGACCAGCACCCGTCGCTATCGAGCATCTTCGAGATGATGGTCGACAGCGACAAGTCCCTTCCAATGACTGCCGACAGGACGTGGCGTTGAGGCCCCCAGGCGGGGCATACCTCCAGTGTGTGGCGCACATCGTCCACTGGCGCGCCACACTCATGGCACCCTGGGGCTTCTTCTCTTCCAATTCTGTGCAGGTACTTACCGAAGACCCCGTGTCCGGTAAGCACCTGCGCCACCCTGAAACTTAGGCTGCCGTGCCTTCTGTTGATCCAGCGGTGGAAATGCGGCGCAACCGCCTCTACAGTCCTGCTACGGGGGACTCCAGTTCATCTCTGCACCGCTGGATGATTCCCCTTCGGGCCACTTCTAATACTCTGCCCGGTCCCCTTATAGAGACTCGCTCGCCATCGGCCCGCGCCGCAACACGGATTCGGTAAGCCTCCGCCAGAGCTTCAGACACTAACGACCAATGTGGGTCGCCCGCTCAATCAATAGGGGCTCCGTACAGCGCCATGGAGCGCACGACTCCGGCGTATAAACGCCGGCAGGACGACCCGGGTTCTGCGAGATGACTGCCTCGCAGAAGGCGGTGACCGCGTCCCAGTTCCTGACGCTGTCGACCATCGCTGTCACGATAGCCGACAGCGTCAGGTCGGCACCGGACGTCAACCCTCCTGGAGAATGTAATTGTTGACCAAACGGCATCAGATGGAGTTGGCCCAGGTCATTATAAGGCAATTAGTCATCGTTTACGACACCCACGAGCAAAGTAAGGGTTGGTAGTATTCGAAGCCGCTACCACACAGCTATTTTAATTAATATACTATTACGTCGAATTAATAGTAAAATATATTATACATAAATGAAAACATGCAATAGATTATATCATTAGAAAAGAAACGAAGACATCGCGGTCGAAAGAGTCAAAAGGTCATTCTTTTAATACAGTAATGTAATTAATGTAATAATTCGAGAGTATTCTACGAACTGAAGTACGTATTTTTTATAAATATTACGAAGTCAGATATTATAAATAGGAAAAGTAAAGGAAGATTTGATTCTTCTATTCATATTTTATAATCAGACGATCAAAGGAGCGGCGGCCTACCATCCTTACGTTGTAAACACCCCATTAGTCCGAAACAAACAATTTACTTTTTATAACATCAGGGGCATGAAATAATTGATCAATGTCGATGTTTCCGTAATAATTTAGCTGATTTAGTAAACATTTGCCAGTGTCATTCTTTTTTTTATTTCATCAAGTGAGATTAGGTAAAGTGTTGCTTACTTGAAAGTGTATTTTGTTTAAATAAAACTACTTTTACGGATTCTATTGCATTTGTCGAACGCGCGAACACTTTGCAGTGATCATGGTCACGGGAGGACCATGATCACCGCAAAGTGTTCGAAACGTCGGGAAATTAAAAAAAAATCAAATACAAACGCGATAGAATCCGTAAAAGTAGTTTTATTTCAAATGTGTAACCCTCGCGTAAACATCAGAAATCATAAATGTATTTTTTTATTAAAACAAACACAGAACAAACAAAGATCGGGTACCGGTGGCCCGCTCGCACGGCGAAGAAGAGGTGCTTGCAGGGTGGGTCAATGGGGTTGCGCGCCGCCTCTTCCGTCACCCCGGACCGATTTGGCGGGGTGCGACGTCCATAGCCCACCGCAAAAAAAAAAAAAAAAAGGCGTGTAAACAAGGATCCACCGAAGACAAAGATCGGGTACCGGTGGTCCGCTCGCACGGCGAAGAGAGAGGATTTTACGGTGGGTCTATGGGGTCACGCGCCGCCTTCTCCGTCACCCCGGACCGATTTGGCGGGGCGAGACGCACCCATAGCCCACCAATAAAAAATAAAAAAATAAAAAAAAAAGGGTGTAAACAGTGCAAATAGGATTCATTACATTCTTACATTACTCTTCATCTTTTCTTCAGGCCCGTGATACCATTAATGGCCATGTGTCATACACATGACTGTATATAATTTTAATAGCCGTTATTAAATTTAATTTCGGTTTGTGTGTATGTAAGTATTCTCGAATGATGAAAGCCTTGTCTGATAGGCTACGGCCTCTGCTGTGGAAATACTGGGCTAACCATGCTACTTCATGCGTTTATAGGTTGAGACATCGTAAGGATTGTCCCACCATGATCTATCGTCTATTTTCATAAGATCATGCTTTCGCAGAAGTTGACAACAGCAATTGAAATGTTAAATCTCTTTGATAATTAGACTATTCTCGAACATGAGCCCAAAGGGGTGAGTATTCCCTAATTTAAAAAAAATGTCACGCGTGATAATGTTTTACATCGTGGTGATAATACAATCCTAAATTTATATTATGTATTTTCTCCTCTGAGATTTAGTTACCTCTAAATGTAAAATGGAAGATGATATACCAAGTCATTCGGTAAAATGACTTTGTGCCACCGAAGACAAAGACCGGTTGCTGGTGGCCCACTCGCACGGCGTCGAGAGGTATGTTGTTAGGCGGGGTCTATGGGTCCGCGCGGCGCTTTTTCCATCGAACCAGACGGGTTAGCGGGGTGTGACCACAATATAGCCCGCCGCCAAAAAATAAAAAGTCATTACGGGTTGAGAGCCCTCAGCGCTCACCCACAGTCCGGTTAAAGTTGTCATAGCCATCTGAGGCTAACAACTAAGTCACACAAAAAAAAAAGTCAATAGATCAGTAGCCAGGGCCGATTACACCACCAAACTCTGTGTCATTTACACAGAGTTTGGTGGTGTACCTACATGTACGCAAGGAATTCTAACTTTAGTTAACTGTTAGACAGAAATGCTTATGCGGAAGATTGCTAACAAGTACTGTAGATGGCACGCCTGAAAGACAAGTTGAACATGACCATAATAGCATTGTCACCTCTGGACACAGGTATGTATCTTATTAGATACGTACCTATAATAATAATAATAATATTAATAACTCGTTATTGTACACCATATATATATACAGGAATAAAATAAGAAAAGTTAAAAAAATAGACTTTGGTGTTAATACTCAGTCTTATGGCATACTGCAATTTCTTTCAAACAACCTTTGGATGGATTTTTAATTTTAGTGAGCATGGAACTTGAGGTGTACTATAGAATTATAATAGGAAAAGAAGAAAGTAAACAGAAAAAAAATGACATAATAACACACAGTAGATCTGTATACATATATTACTTATCAAAGTCGAAAGTGGAAGGATGTAGGTACCGGGGGAGACCGAGACTCACCTACCTAGACCAGATTGGTAGATTGGTCACGTACTGAAGGAAGGTGGAGTCAAGAGTCTCCGAAACCGGCGAGTGTGTATGAAAAGAATTATGATATACGATGATATGTATGTACGATGTGTTTTATTTTACATACCATCACGCCATATCCCTTGCAGGGTAGGCAGAGAGAACAGAGTGCCAGAGAACTTTATCCTTGCATACTTCACTCGCTTCCTCAACATTCATAATTCTCTTCATACACGCTCGCCGGTTTCGGAGACTCTTGACTCCACCTTCCTTGTAAAACACATTGTTATGCCCGAAAATCTCTGTTATGGTTAAAATCCTAAGGAAAATACTTGATATTTTTTTTAAAGACACCCTGCATTAAAATTGTAATCTTTGTATTGCGGGACTTTACAAACATTCAATTTAATGAACACAATTTACACCCAGACTTAGAACAACAATTTGCGGGTCTCACAAAGTATTGTTCTAAGTAGAAATCGAGCCTACGACACTGGCACAGTAGGTCAGTATTTAAACCACTACGCCATCTGTGCAGTCAGTGTTTAATACTTAAACCACGAAGTAGAGATATAATGAGTCCGAATGTAATGTTGAACGAATGGTCTTAATTTAGGGGACAGAATTATTGCCGGTAGAGCGCGCCTCTTTTCAAAAAATACTCGTTTTTCACGGAAATTTTGTTGCTATTGGCTGGAATGTTTTATTGCTTTTGACAGCTCTGAAATTTAATATTTAAATTAATTAAATTCAACATTCGCGAGTCAACGTGTGTTTACGTGTAACAATAATAAAAGCATCGGTACGTCCCAAACCTAGCGCAGCCAGTGGCAGAAAAGAGAACTAAGATCTGGGTTCATCCATTCTGTTTTCATGAATACTATGGAAAAGCCTATACCGTACGGACTCCTTGTATCTATACTTCATGACTTAAACTTTAACAAACCAAAGTAACAACAAGTATTACAATACTTAGCCACTTTGTTTCCTTTAGCTGTGTTTCTAAAAAAGCTCCATCTAATGTCGGTTCGTGTAATATGAACAGAAAGCTTTCCACGTTAACGTTAGTTTACTACGCCAATGACTACGAGAATCTAAAACAAAAGCTGAAAATGCCGCCGAAAACGTTTGATAGATGGCGGTAGTAGTACTTTGGAAAACTTAAAAAGGGTTGTTGAATATGCCAATGTTAGTGGATGTTTAAGTAAACTATTTAGTTATAACGATAATGTGAATATATGAAAAAATATAAATATGAAAAAATAACATGTGTATGTTAAAAGAATATGATTTATAGTTATTTAATTTTTAATATTTTTATTATATGTTATGTAGGTGATATTAATTTTACGAACTAAATATATTGCATATAAATTTCTTTTATTAGCTGGTTATTTTTTTATTTATATTTAGTCATGGAAGGATTAATGTTCTGAATATTATAGTTATTTTAGACGTTGTAATGAACTAAATATTTTGCTACGTTCAAAGTTAACGTGTTTACAAGGTTACGTCAACAGTTGAGATCTAATATAATCAACCGATAGTGATAAATAAAGTTATTATACATTATTATAAGATATTAGGGAAACGGCAACTCTTAGTCGAAATGAGTCGACAATACCCGAAGCTGCCCAAATGGGACGCCGTGACATCTCGCGAACAAGTTTATTCCCATCAAAAACGAGCTATAAGATGCTTTAAATTAATATTCTTTAAAATTATTTAGCATAAGCTAAAATTGCTTATCATAATAATAGTATTAAGGTTCCATTTTCGTTAAAAGCACTCTCAATTATGTCGGTAGGTTTAATGGAGTATCCACGAAATGGAGATAACTCACTGCTACATCCGAAAATTGAGCTATACGAAAATTACTTTTAATAAAAATCGACTTTATGGAGTCAATTTTAAGCTCGTTATTAAGTTATCGTAATCTATTACGTTTACTGGTCGATACATACGTTTAGTTAATTTGTCTGCACTTGACCTACAAAATATAATTGGTCATTTTTAATAAATTTCACCAATGCTCAAGTGCTTGAAGCCCTCTTTTGCATATTTTATATGCAGTAACAGAATATTTAAAAGCTACAGCTCTATATAATAATTTATTCTTCTTTCATTTTAAAGTTTCAAATTTGTGGTTACCAAGGAGACTTCATAACATACTAGAGTGATTAACTTTACTTCGTTGCCATACAGGTTGGTATAGATGTATATTTTAAGTTGATTTTTCCAACTGGGTGGATTTGCAGTTGTTAATGGTAGGCAGCGGCCCGGACTTTGGTATTGCAAAGGTCCATGGGCTGCAGTGACACTTACCATCAGGTGTGCTGCTTAATCGTTTGCCACCATAAGCAATAAAAAAAAAACAAATACCATGTTCTTATCTTTGGTAGCGAGAGTTTTGGCGCGAATGTGGAAATGTCATGTCACGCTCTTGTATTATATTCATTTCTTTAGTGTTTTGTGGTGTTATATTGAATAACTTTGCTGGTATTTTATGCAATATGGTACAATCCGATTACGAAATGAAAAATGATGTCGCAAGCGGGATTCGAACCCACGCCTATTGGGATTCCGGCCCAATCGTGCTGCCACTACACTACCGCGACTAATTGTAGGACATGCAAATTTCATTTCGTGTTGTATTTACGTCTTAAGGTGACGGTATGCTATCTACCCGACAATGTTTACACATTGTTATAGGCTTAATACTTCAAACTTTACAGTTAGAATTGTATTAAACGATGACACAACCTTGTTATTTAAATTACTGAAATTTAGCATTTAATATGCTTAATTATTTATAAAATCCGATTACGAAATGAAAAATGATGTCGCAAGCGGGATTCGAACCCACGCCTATTGGGATTCCGGCCCAATCGTGCTGCCACTACACTACCGCGACTAATTGTAGGACATGCAAATTTCATTTCGTGTTGTATTTACGTCTTAAGGTGACGGTATGCTATCTACCCGACAATGTTTACACATTGTTATAGGCTTAATACTTCAAACTTTACAGTTAGAATTGTATTAAACGATGACACAACCTTGTTATTTAAATTACTGAAATTTAGCATTTAATATGCTTAATTATTTATAAAATCCGATAACGAAATGAAAAATGATGTCGCAAGCGGGATTCGAACCCACGCCTATTGGGATTCCGGCCCAATCGTGCTGCCACTACACTACCGCGACTAATTGTAGGACATGCAAATTTCATTTCGTGTTGTATTTACGTCTTAAGGTGACGGTATGCTATCTACCCGACAATGTTTACACATTGTTATAGGCTTAATACTTCAAACTTTATAGTTAGAATTGTATTAAACGATGACACAACCTTGTTATTTAAATTACTGAAATTTAGCATTTAATATGCTTAATTATTTATAAAATCCGATTACGAAATGAAAAATGATGTCGCAAGCGGGATTCGAACCCACGCCTATTGGGATTCCGGCCCAATCGTGCTGCCACTACACTACCGCGATTAATTGTAGGACATGCAAATTTCATTTCGTGTTGTATTTACGTCTTAAGGTGACGGTATGCTATCTACCCGACAATGTTTACACATTGTTATAGGCTTAATACTTCAAACTTTACAGTTAGAATTGTATTAAACGATGACACAACCTTGTTATTTAAATTTCTGAAATTTAGCATTTAATATGCTTAATTATTTATAAAATCCGATTACGAAATGAAAAATGATGTCGCAAGCGGGATTCGAACCCACGCTTATTGGGATTCCGGCCCAATCGTGCTGCCACTACACTACCGCGACTAATTGTAGGACATGCAAATTTCATTTCGTGTTGTATTTACGTCTTAAGGTGACGGTATGCTATCTACCCGACAATGTTTACACATTGTTATAGGCTTAATACTTCAAACTTTACAGTTAGAATTGTATTAAACGATGACACAACCTTGTTATTTAAATTACTGAAATTTAGCATTTAATATGCTTAATTATTTATAAAATCCGATTACGAAATGAAAAATGATGTCGCAAGCGGGATTCGAACCCACGCCTATTGGGATTCCGGCCCAATCGTACAGTTAAAGTGCCCAATATGGTACAGTTAAAGTGCTGAAGTGTAGTGAATATGGTATAATAGTGGTTTACGTGTATTTTCATATTTGCCCAAAATTCCCAAAGAAAATCATTGATTAGGTTATCAGCGCCCGATTAATGGTAACGACTTGACTTACTGACAGACAATGACTATTAAGGCTACATATTATGAAGAAATGATGAACAATATATGAAAAATAATTAAATAAGACTTGGCTGTATGGGCTTTGATCCCTTTGCCTGTCCGAATGGACGAACAGAAACAAAACAAAAAATATCTTTGGTAGCCATTTTGTCCCTCTGGGTCTTGTAAATACCGGCTGAGTATATTAGGAGAAAAGGGTAACAGCACATATGTATACGGCTTTTAAAACGAACTGCGCATATCAACTCCCATGGCGAGCGTAAAATTGCGGTACTATTCAACTTTAGTCTCCGAAACCGGCGAGCGTGTATGAAGAGAATTATGAATGTTGAGGAAGCGAGTGAAGTATGCAAGGAGAGTTCTCTGGCACTCTGTTCTCTCTGTCTACCCTGCAAGGGATTTGGCGTGATGATATGTATGTATGTATGTGTATTCAACTGTGGGGAAGTCTGTTTAGCGGTTAACGTCATCAGATTGATTGATGGATTCAAATTTTAAATTAACTTAATATACCTATTATCCGGATATAAATAGTATACAAATCAATCTTTGGAAAGAGATAATCGGTTAATTTTGGCTCCATAGATCGTTGTCTGCTACACTGTACCTGTATGAAAGCTTGTAGAATAAGTATTTCCCACCAAAAAATATTTTATGAAAATTGTTGCCAAGGTGTAATCATATAGCTCGCACTATTATTTTTATGTTTATTAGATCTCATGTAGAGTCGTGTTTCTAAATCTTCACATCCAAACTCTACAAGCTCTAACTTTACAAACTCTACTCGTTAGTCAAAATATCGGGCTTGGCCGTATAACTACGCCACATGGGTGTAAAGTGAAAAATATATTAACTGCTCGTTACTTTTCTGTTATATGTTCTTGTAGTAACAAAACAGTCAGGTCATATATTTTAAATAAGGAGTTTGTAATGTAGAGTCAATATGAGATACAAGCTACGAAGCCTATGAAAGCTACGAAAGCTACGAAACCTACGTGAAGCTACGGTGCTACGTCTGCTTAACCTAAATGTTATCTTTAGATTATCATATACATATATTGCAGCTTTTTCTTGACCAAATTATCATCATCCTTTTAGCTCATATATTTCTCACTACCAAACGCTAGCCTTCTCTACAATGAGAGGGAACTGACTTTCTATACCACATTGGTGACATGGATATTTATTTTGTGTTTTCCTTCTTTTGCACAGATGTTATGTGCATTATATACATATCGCAATTTTTACTGCATCACCTGTTATATTTTTCTGGCCATACTCCGCTCAAAATATTCTGAGCATTGGCAGGATAACGTCGGCCCCCATAATATGGTTGATCGGACCACCAAAAACCTTAACTTCAGACTTCGCATGTAAAAAAAGATCGATTTGATTCTTAAACCTATTGCTCTTTTTCCACTTACAATTTCTTTTGCTTTCTTATAATATATAATAAATTACCAAACTTAATTACACGCTACTAAGTTAAACGGTACCAAACAAAAGTGTTTTAAGATTGACAGCCTCTCACGCTTACATATTACGGAAGACATGCAAAGGTGATTATGTTTCCTAATTTATCATCATTATGTTTATCTTGGACAAACAGTCCAGTTAGGTAGATCCAATTTCGAGAAAGAGGTCAGCCGACAAATCAAACTCGATTGGGCAGCGTTCGGGAAACTTAAAAGGATCTTCTCATCCTACATACCTCAGTGTCTGAAAACACAGGTCTATGGCCAGTGTGTGTTACCAGTGATGACTTAAGGCACGGAAACGTGGTCCTAAATATAGGCCTTATAACCAAGCACAAAGTCGCTCAGCGTGCTATGGAACGGGCTATCTATATAGGACTGCTCGATATTTCTCGGCAAAATAGAATCCGAAATACGGAAATCCGCACAAGAACGGGTGTAACCGACATTACATGAAGAATTAGCACGCTGAAGTGGCAATGGGCAGGCAACATCTCTCGATGAACCGACAACGGCCGGGGAGGAAAGGTTCAAGGGTGGCGACCACGTACCGGACGACGCAGTGTAGGACGCCCATACTAGCACCCCCCTGGCACAGGACCGCACTCTGTGGCGTAACATGAGGGGAGACCTACGCCCAACAGTGGACGCCGATAGGATGGAATGATGATGGTGATGATGATCAATAAATTCTAAAATGAGAGCAGAATAAATATTTTTCTCTCTAGCTTTCTTACTTTGAGCGATCCATAAATTATTATTCTGAGTTAAGATGTAATTTATGTTCCTGGATTGTGTTTTTAAAAGTCACTGAAATACATTTCTTTTTATCTATTTATTTTCAATATTCTTATAATGTAAATCACCAATATAATAAACCGTACCACGTAAACCACAAAGGGTTTATCTGGGTTGCGGTGAGTCGTTGTATTACAATTTATATATATATCAATATTACCTATTCTTCTTATTTATTACTTACATACATTTTTTGAGTTGGTATCTAAAATGTTTAGGATTTGAGTTGTACATTTGCTATAATTTATCAGAAAGATTATTTAACAAGAAAGGAAGTAAATATCTTTTGACTCTTTTTCCATAACAATTATTCGTCGTAGGTAATTTGTAAATAATTATTAAGGGTAATTTGTTATTTCTATTAGAAATTATTCTTAGATAGTTGGGTCTGTTTTTCTCTACCAACAATGAGGGTTTATTAATTTCAGAGAGAATGCTAAATTTTAATTTGTCAAAGACATTCCTTACTTTACAATATTTAAATATTTCACTTTCTTTATTTTTATATCGTTCTCTAATATGTTTAGGTACAATCATTTTTAATAATCTTAATTGTAAGTGATATCATCATTCTCCTACTCTTATCCCAATTACTTGGGGTCGATACAATATGTACTCTTCTTTCATAGTACTTATTGTAGAAGTTATTGGCAATAGTTTTATGACCGGCCGCCTGCCAGACGTCAACCCTCCTTGGGAATGTAATTGTTGACCAAACGGCATCAGATGGAGTTGGCCCAGGTCGTTATAAAGCTCTTAGTCTTCTTTTACGACATCCACGAGCAAAGTAAGGGTTGGTAGTATTCGTAGCCGCTACCACACAGCAATAATTGTAAGTGATACATTTCTTTTAAATAGATTTCATACGTTCTGCTGTAACTACTGAGACCATAACCAACAATCGAATCTGCTAGCGCCATATAAATCGTTCTAAGAGTCTTATATGGTAATTTATGTTTTAAGATACTAATTTTGCCAATAATGGATCTTAGTTTATTACACACATAATCCTTGTGTGGTCCACACAGAATCGAGTGTCAATAAACTGGCTAGCTCTACTGACTAGACCGATATACATGTGTTGACTAACTACTTGCAATATTGGACAATGACAGTCAGTAAGTCATCCATGCAAACAGTGATGTTCATGAGCTACGATTCGATTATTGGACTAGCGATACTTTGGTTATGTGACGTGTGAATATGAAGAATTTTTGTCTTAGATCCGTTTATCACTAGTCCAAGATCGTGAGCCCATTTACACAGCTGTGAATTTATATTGTATTGATTTCGGAGCCACACCGATATTTCTATGGGCAGCTATAAGACACGTATCATCTGCGAACTGGTATACGGAGACCGGGGAAATCACATTACTAATATCATTCACGTACAATAGGTACTCGCTAGGGCCAATTACAGATCCCTGTGCCTTTAGAGGTCATTATGGCTGTACTAAATAGATTTTTTATTTTAACTGTGGTATAGCTACTTTGTGATAATTTTTAAGGAGTCCAAGAAGTGGGCCTTGTATTCCATTTCGCGTCAGCTTATCGTATATTATCTCATAATTAAGCATATCAAACGCTTTGCTGAAATCAATAAACAGTGCTATTACATGCATTTTAGCATCGAGATATGTGTTTATTTCATTTGTAAATTTACACAACAGTTGCGTGGTACTTTTATTTTTTTGAAAACCAAATTGATTTTCGTTTATAATGGTTCTTAAAAAGTGATTGATTTCATTTCCTAAATATCTTTCCATAATCTTATCTATACAGGACAATATAGTGATGGGGCGATAATTTTTATATGCCTCATCATGCTGTCCTTTCTTATATATTGGTCTTATAATTCCAATTTTAAAATATCAGGGTAAATGGCATTCTTTATACAGCAATTTATTAAATGAGTTATAACGTGTGCCAATTTGTCTGATGCAAACTTAATATCTTTGGCGCGTATGCTATCATATACAGGGCTTTTTTTTTAAATTTATTTGATTAATAATTTTCTGAACTGATAGATCATTAGTTCGTTTAATTCTTATAGTTCGGTCTGGTATATTATCCTTATAATTATACATACATACATATCATCACGCCATATCCCTTGCAGGGTAGGCAGAGAGAACAGAGTGCCAGAGAACTCTATCTCTGCATACTTCACTCGCTTCCTCAACATTCATAATTCTCTTCATACACGCTCGCCGGTTTCGGAGACTCTTGACTCCACCTTCCTTCAGTACATGACCGATCTGGTCTAGGTAGGTTAGTCTCGGTCTCCCTCGGTACCTACATCCTTCCACTTTCGCATTGTATATCTTCTTAACCAGGCGTTCGTTCGGCATTCTTTCCACATGTCCGAACCATCGGAGCATTCCCTTTCGCATCTTTACACCAATACTCTCTTTCATACCTACTCGCTCTCTTACGTCGTCGTTACGAATGCGGTCGGTCAGCCTAACTCCACAGATTTTCCGCAGAGATCGCATTTCGACCGCATTAATTTTACTATCATACTCTTTTCTGCATACCCAACTCTCGCTTCCATACAGTAATGTTGGGACAAGCACTGCGTTATGTATTGCTACACGTGCCTTCTGGCTGAGGTGGTGGCTGCCGAGAAGTTGCCCCAACGCTCCGTTCACTCTATTTCCCGCATTCACTCTTCGCTCTATATCAGTGGTGTACCTTCCATCTCGGCTAAATCCACATCCAAGATATACAAATTCATCCACTTGCTCTAGTACATCATTACCTATTGTTACTCTTACATCTGTTCTGGTTTTATCTCTTTCAAAGACCATTATTTTGGTTTTGCTCACATTCACGCGTAGACCCCTTTTCTTACAATCTTCTGTCATTGTGTCGACTAGGGTCTGCAGGTCAATCGCTGACTGTGCCAGCAGGACTGCATCATCTGCATAAAGCAGAGCAGTGACCACTGAGTCGCCCATCTGGACTCCCACATTCATATCGTTCAACCTTTGGAGACATTTATCCAGATATATGATAAACAGCCTGGCTGACAGAACGCACCCCTGCTTAACGCCGATATTGACGTCAAACCAAGGCGACATTCCATCATCCAGCCGCACACAGGCTCTACAGCCCATGTAACTGGACTGCACAGCCTGTAGCAGTTTACCGTTAATACCATACTCCGGTAAAATGTCCCAAAGTTCCTTTCGTACAACCGTGTCAAATGCTCTCTCCAGATCCACAAAACTGCAGAAAACCCTCTGACCTAGAGCCAGATGCTTCTCCACAATGTTGCGCAGAGAGAACACTTGATCCATGCATCCCCTTCCACTCCTGAAACCTCCTTGTGTCTCACACAGTAAACCATCGGACACCATCCTCATTCTCCTTTCAATAATTTTTCCATACACTTTTGCTGCCAAACTGGTCAAGCTTATGGCTCTGTAATTTGCGCAGTCATAACGTGAACCCTTGTTTTTAAACAAAGGCACGATGACTGCGCTATTCCAGTCCCTGGGAACCATTCCCGAGCTCCAACATAAATTGAGGAGCAACAGGAACGCCTCCCAGACACAAGAGCCACCGAGCTTGATCATCTCGGCAGACACCATATCAATGCCCGCTGCCTTACCATTTTTCAAACTTCTTATCGCCCATTCAACTTCATCCATACTGATGCCATCGGAGGACGCCGTTGTCGAATGTTGATCTACTAAACCACATCCAACACCGGCGCCAACCGTAGCATCCGCATACATATCGCCAAAATATTCACTCCATCGGCTTAACACGTCTTGTGTTTGTGTAAGAATGTCTCCACCTTTAGACCTTATTTTATTCATTCTGAAGGCTGACCAACCACCCCGAGACTTCTTCACCTCCCTCCAAAAGAGTTTGGTGTTACCCTCGAAGTTTTTAGTCAGCCTATCTTCTGCACTCATACTTGCTCTATCACGTTTCTCTTTCACTAAGGCCTTGGTGTCATTCTTACATTGCCGATATATTTCTTTCTTCTGTTCAGTCATACTGTCATTCAGATTCAAAGAAGAGACATAGTCCAGCCACGCTTTCTTCTTTTGCTCTACGGAAGCTGCCACTTCCGCATCCCACCATGCATCACCATTTGTTTTTCTATGCTTCTTTGAACTTCCACATACTTCTTTCGCTGTATCTACCATACTCTCTTTCAATACTCTCCAGCATTCTTCAATGTCCGATTGCGGCTGGCTTGCCATCGTCAGCCGTTCTCGGACACCCTCTGCATACTTTTCTCTTACACACTCTTCTTGCAACCTTTCAACCTTTATTCTTTCAAGCCCTCCGAAGTGGACACGCTCTCGCCAGTGCCTCCACTTTCTGAACAGACCACTAAATCTCGCAATAACGAGATAGTGGTCCGTGTCGACTGTGGGGCCCCTGTAGGCTCTTGCGTCCAATATTTTGCTTCGGAGGCGACTGTCTACCAAAATTAAATCTATTATGCTTTTCTGTTCATTCCTTCTCCATGTATACATATGGATGTCCTTATGTTGGAAAAATGTGTTTGACACAATAAGGTTTCTCTCCATGCATACATCCGCTATGAGCCTACCTGCGTCGTTCACTCTCTTATCACCAAATGGACCAAGTACGTCCTCATAGTCGGGACGCTTGGTCCCCACCCATCCGTTCAAATCTCCGCATACAATCACGCGTTCACTGGTTTCTGCCATATCCAGAACTTCCCTAACATTGTCCCAAAACTTCTCTAGGTCTGATGCCACCGAGGATCCTACGGGAGCATATGCTACAACCATGAATACCTTGGTGACACCTAGTTTTATACGGACCCAGAGAAGTCTGGGATCATACATTCCGTAATCCTTCACACCTGAGGCCAAGCGAGAGGACAACAGCACTCCTACCCCCATGCTGGCTCGATCGCTCTGTGGTACACCAGACCACAGAGCCATCCCGCCACCAGGAAGATCGCAGGCGTCGCTGCCCCTTCGCTTGGTCTCTGTTACACAGAGCACGTCTAGCTGTTTGTCCGCCATGACGGATATCAGCTCGTGCAACTTACCTTCCACACAACCTCTTACATTCCACGTGCCCACCCGGCACTCCGTTCTCCTCGACTCGCCTAGCTGGGCAAGGCGTGATGGGTGGCGGCCCCCATCGCCGCAACTGCCGATGTTCGTACCGACGGGGGCGGGTCGGTACGCGTCGCCTCCGGGGGACGCCCTAACCCGCATTGCGGTACGCATTTCGAGCCGGATTAGCAGTCTAATTAGACTGGCAGGGGACGCGAACGAGCACGCTCCGGACTATGCCCCCCTCCTTATAATTATAATTATCCTTATGGTCCTTAGCGAAAAGTGTGTTTTTTTAATGTTCTCTTTGTCGAATCATTGAAGTAATTCTCGTTTATATGAGTATATCACGAACCTTTCTGGAGAGTCCATCAAATTATCCTATTCTGAAGATATTTAACCCTTTTAATTGCCGAAATTACGTTGACTAGTCGAGATCGGTAGAATTATAATTAAAATCGAACATGGCATTTAGTTGAATATATAACAATATTGTTAATACCTAATCGATTGTTTGTTTAAAAATAAAGAATTAATTTTGAAATATATAAATTATATTTTTCGTAATAGTAAATCTATCCAAAAGTTCTCACTGTTCTTGGAAATTTGTACGCCTGTAGAGTTTACAATTTCAATGTGAATGAATGAATGAAAAGAATAATTGACTGAGGTTGCCATTTCTACGAATTCATTTCCCAAAATTTAAATAAAAGCACTTATAAGACCACCCTTTCATGAAACCTTTTAGGCGAATACAATGAATTACAGCTAAATGTTATGGTAGAAACAGTTTAGTCATATTTTAATTACAGTTTTAATTATTTTGTGTAATTTTTATTTCTCAAAGTATTTATAAAAATCCAATTACGAGCGAAAAATGATTATCACAAGTGGGATTCGAACCCACACCTATTGGAAAGCCGTTCCAATCGTGCTGTCACTTACACCACCGTGAACTATTGTAGTACCTTCAATTCTCGCATCGTATTATATTTTCGTCGTTAATGAGACGTGTGCCATCTACCCGACATTGGTTACACATTGTTCAGACTTAATACTCAAACTTTGCAGTTAGAATTGTATTAAACGATGACTCAAGCCTGTTATTCAAATTACTGAAATTTAGCATTTTATATGCTTGATTATTTATAGAAACCCGATTTCAAAGCTAGTTAATAAAGTTTTTTTTTTGCGAATCTCTCAAAGATTATGTCCTATACAAATGTATATATTTTCTAAAACACACTATACAGTGAGGAAATAATCCTTGTATTGCGGACGACTTTACAAACATGCAATTAACGCAGACAAATTACACCCAGTTTACTAGATAGGAAGTCTCAAATCGCTGTAACTCTAGAAATACGCGGTCGAATAACGTACCGGTCGTTTTAATAAATAATCAATCATTCAGTAACTTAACATGATTAAGTTTAATCTCTAGTTATTGCTTTGTATAAGCTTAAGTCTTCTTCTAGAAATTATAGAAAAATTTTTTTCAAATTATAAAAAGGCCTTAAAAAGTTTTTACATATTTATGCATCATAATCTTAGCATATATATATATATATATACATATATATATATATATATATATATATATATATATATATATATATATATATATATATATATATATATATATATATATATATACATATATATACATATATATATATATATATATATATATATATATATATATATATATATATATATATATACATATACATATATATATATATATATATATATATATATACATATACATATATATATATATATATATATATATATATATATATATATATATATATATATATATACATATATATACATATATATATATATATATATATATATATATATATACATATATATATATATATATATATATATATATATATATATATATATATATACACCCGTCTTGTATAGGAAGGTCCCAAGACAATTAAAAGCATTTGCCGGGACTTCCTGAGGGTCAAAGCTCGGTATCTATTTCCTGGCTTACTACTACTACTTTTAGGAGCTACAGTGGCGGTAATGTGTAATGGAATTAATTCCAAAAAAAAAATAAGCTCGAGACTCATCAAGACAGGTGAGTTATTATTTCGAGTTTCCACTTTGAAAAGAACTCACTGAAAAGAAAGGAACGATATATTATATTTTTACTCGGTCATCATATAGAAACAAGAACTTTAGTACAATAATATTTTATACTACAGCACAAAGAATGATATTTAAACAATTGTAAGTAAATATCAATCATCTATTGTAATATTTGAAGCTTTACTATTCAATATATTGAAGCAAACAATTGGTTCACGGTACCAATTTCATTATTTATATCAATACATTGTAATATCTTTGACATATAATAAACGTAGACGTCTTTTCCCAACGGTATGACCGATCCTTTATGAGATTCATAATATAAAAATGAATTTGTTTGTCCTTATTTCACGCTGAACTAACTTGGAAACGAGAATAAGCACAGAACGTTTTGATGGCTAAACGTATATAATAAACTTGACTACAGATTTCAAGTTACGTTACAGCTGATATAAACATTTTATGACGTTATGTCCAGTGATATTGCTTAGTCACGGAATAAAAATATAATTCACCACCTATTTTACTCGTGAGTTATCATAAGAAATGACTAAGGAATATAAGACGCATATAACATCATCACCACGAGAAGGAAAACTCAATATAAAACGCCATACCAACACGTCTGACCAGCGTGGTATAGTAGATCAATTTTCCTCCCATTTGGAGCAGGCTCGAACCCAACAGTGGAACATATAAGAGCTGAGATGATAAGCTTTTCAAATTAAGAGTATAAGTTTTTCAAAATCTTAGAAAAAAAAGAAGAAAATAGAATAATATCAATGCCATCCGACTTAGCCAAATCGCGGTTATCTTTCTGCTTAGCTCTTAAATATTACTCTTCTAAACAACCAGTCTATAAAGGTCGGTTAAGAGTTTAAGTTTTCGTCAAGACGCTCATCTGGTGACCAAAGTAACAATACAATATATGTCTATATTATGTATGAATAAAGTATCTAAGCAGAATGTATTAATGCGAGGGAAAAAGGGAAAATATAAAGAGGAAACGAGAAAAGAACTCATAACTATCCATCCTACATAACCCGTTTATAGGTTACATTACTAAGACATTAATATTCTTAATATTCTTACATTAATATTCTTACAGATGGATGTGGCAAGAGAGGACTAAGAGATGGTATATGCAGGTAACATATATGCAAGAGAAAGTAAACTCGTTATAAAACACTTTACCTATACTAAAGGATTGCCTTTCACCAACGCCTCCGTACGTCCTTTCCTGGCTTATGACGAATATGAGCGGATTCAACGTTACTTGCCGACGGCTGTACATAGCGTGTTGGTTCGATTCATGGTCCTGTACGGTGCACCCGTGTGGGCGGCATCCCTCAACTTAAATCTTAAGGCACTCTTGTGGCGACCACAGAAGGCCATAGCGGTTAAGGTTACAAGCGAATACCGTACAATGGCGACGGAGACAGCGTGCCTGTTGGCCCCGTGAGACTTGGAGGCGGAGATGCTCGCCGTACTTTACCGGTGAGTGTCGGCGACGCGGCCAGCTCGCGGGGCGGCAAATGTCTTACTCCGTAAGCTGATCACCTGGCAAGGTGCGTCGAAACATCATAGCCTGTTGGGTATCCCGGCTGGAGTGGCCTCGGTTCGGTATCTCGAAATTAGAGACCTTTAGGCCGGTATTGATAGAATAGTTGGTTTCGGCTGCACGGGCTCCTCTCCTACCAACTGTTGCAGGTATTGACGTAGCATGACCACCGAAGAAGATCGGGTACCGGTGGTCCGCTCGCACGGCGAAGAGAGAGGAGTTTTACGGTGGGTCTATGGGGTCGCGCGCCGCCTTTCCGTCGCCCCGGACCGATTTGGCGGAGCGAGACGCATCCATAGTCCACCAATAAAAAAAAAAGGTATTGACGTAGCATGGTTGCTTCGGTAGGTACCTGCACAAGGTTGCAAGAAAGAAGAGGGTGCCGTCCTGTCACCAGTGCGAATGCGACGAGGACACGGCACAGCACACGGCATAGCACATACTCGAAGTCTGCGTAGCCTGGGCAGCGTCGCGCCGTGAACTCGTCACAATCGTCTACTATGCCATGCTGATCAGAGCGTCTGGTATAGGGTTTTATTCGCAGTTTCCCTCATGAATAGATGTTATATGCATAGTAGGTATATCCCTTAGTCATTTTTTTCGACACCCATTATTATACGAGGATTTATTTATTCATTGATGATTATATATTCTTATTTTGTTTTTTAAAGTAGAATTAGGCGTCAACTAACTGCAGCTTACTGTAAAAGTACGTGCTTAGAAGTTAAATATTTTCTTAAGCATCATTATTTAAGCAGTACCGATGATCACGATACATTTAGTCTCCAGTAAATCAGTTTAGGATTTGGGCGGGGCGCGGGTGTGAAGGACGAGGGTGCGCGGCGAGTGCTTACGTCATACTGATCGATGCAGCGCCAGCACTTGTTGCCGCGTTCAACAGGCACCATATATCTATACACAAAAAGATGAACAGCTTGCTCCATGCGTTACTAATCCCCTGGTACCAATGATCCTCAAAATGGTTATCAGTAAACAGGATAATATTAAAATATATTATATATACACTTAACTCTTTAGATGGTGAGTTACTACCTAATAAAGTATAAGTTATACTAAAATGACCTCGTGTTGCGAGAATATAAGAATTCGGTTGTCGCCACCCCTTTATTTGCCCATGGAAGATGTAAATATCTGTTGAAGACTGACCAGGCGAATGGGCAGCTCGCTAGGCAAATTTAAATTAACAAGCCTGGCAATTATGGCAACAAACCTACTAAAGGACGTCCGCGTGTTGTAGTACGCGTATTTAGTGAGAGAAGTCTACGTTGAGTAGTGGGCGGCAAAATTCTAAAAGATGATAACAATGTTAATTAATATAAGTTCTGCTAAACTATTCAGTAAAAAAGAATAGAATCTACTACTTGGATGAACCATCGTCATCATTACCCTGCTCTTATCCCAATTACTTGGTTAGTATATCGATGCAGTATGTACTCAGCTTCTATCGTACATATTGCAAAAGTTTTGGCAATAGTTTTATGACCAGCCGCTTGCCTGATGCCAACCATCTTTGAGAATGTAATATTGACCACACAGACATAAAAAAAATATCGATAGCTTTGAAAAATATAGAGACATGCATATTGTAAATACTCGAACTAAGGACAACTTAATTGTATATAACACTCGTCTCCAGAGAGTTAACAGGTCATTCGTGGGCCAATGGTTACGTTTCCTCAATAAAATACCTAAAGATATCCAAGACATCCCAATAAATAAGTTTAAAAGCAGTAAATAATAAATTTAAAAAAAGGTTATTATAAAATCTGTAATTATCTAAATGATAATACAAACTGGTTATAAGCAGCTCCTCATTCAGCAAATTTCTCGTTATTTAACGATAATTTCTAACTTACTTAACGAAATAACTTTTTCACTATGTGCTATGAAAGCCTATCGCCACCCAGTGGCAGACATAGGCCTCCCTCATGTTACGCCACAGAGTGCGGTCCTGTGCCGCCTGCAACTAACGACGCCCAGCAACTTTTACCAGGTCGTCATATAACCCTCATCATTTTCCTCTCCTACTCTTATCCCAGTTACTTGGGGTCGATACAATAGAATGCCGAACGAACGTCTGGTTAAGAAGATATACAATGCGAAAGTGGAAGGATGTAGGTACCGAGGGAGACCAAGACTAACCTACTTAGACCAGATCGGTCAGGTACTGAAGGAAGGTGGAGTCAAGAGTCTCCGAAACCGGCGAGCGTGTATGAAGAGAATTATGAATGTTGAGGAATCGAGTGAAGTATGCAGAGATAGAGTTCTCTGGCACTCTGTTCTCTCTGCCTACCCTGCAAGGGATATGGCGTGATGATATGATTGATATGTATGTATGTATGTATGTACCAAGAAACAGACACTGGGACAGATGAAAGTATATTTTTTTCTTACTAAAATATATAATTACCGTTTTTAAAAGTCCTCTGTAACCTGTAACACACGAATATCCTCCCTAATCCCGCGGTGATCACCCGGTCGACATCCAATTTTAAACATGTTTAGCATTTTTGAAAACACTCTTCCCCTGAACGAGCCGCGTACTATGTGCACATTTCCTGATGATCATAACAATAGAATCATCGTTCGGGTGAGCACTGTTTTTCATAATATATGCTATTAACTAGTTTGAGAATGAATATTAACTATCAAAACGGTTCTAACTACTCGGTGTCCAAGTTTCAAATCTCTCTACAGAACCATTATTTTGTGACAAATAAACTTTTTTTTATATTTTAATTTTTTACCAGATAGATTTTGTACCTATTAGCGTTGCGAAAAAAAAAACTTTTTATTAGTGAAGCAGTTTTTAAAAGGAATCATTAATTACTTACATAAATATCTACAACCAAAGTTACGCTTAGCTAATTTCATTGCTCAATTTATATTCTACGAAACCAGGCAATAGAATAATATTAGAATGGAAAGCACCCCGCTAGGCTAGCCATGAAGGCGGTGAGCCTGGCCACTCTCGGCACCGAGGAGATGGTCAGGCGTATTGAGGCGCTGGGGCTCAGGGTGGCCCTAAACAAGACAGAGGCTCTACTATTCACTGGGCCCCGTGTGAGGCTGCCCATCGGCGCCTCGTTAGTCGTCAACTCCATCCACATCAGTATCCAGGCCCATATGAGGTACTTGGGTCTGGTGCTCGACGGGCGATGGTGGTTCCGGGAGCATTTTCGTCAAATTGCTCCCCGGCTGGTCGGCGCGGCGTCCGCCCTTTCTCGGCTCATGCCGAACGTGGGCGGACCCAGTTTCGAGGGCCGACGGCTGTTTGCGGGGGTGATCCGCTCAATGGCCATGTACGGGGCACCCGTGTGGGCGAGGGCTCTGAACGCCCAGCTCAGGGCGGTGCTGTGGAGGCCACAGCGAGCCATGCCGGTCAGAGCCATTCGCGGGTACCGCACGGTGTCTACCGAGGCGGCATGCCTATTGGCCGGGACACCCCCGTGGGACCTAGAGGCGGAGATGCTGAGGCGGGTTACCTCAATGCGCGAAGAGGGTGGCTCCCCATCGTTCAACGAGATAGCCACCTGGCGCGAGGACGCCCGCCGAGAAGTCATCGCCCGTTGGGCTACGCGGCTGGAGAGGCCTAGACACGGTGTTTTTACCGTTGTGGCCCTCCGGCCCGTACTGATGGAGTGGATAGAGCGGTGGCACGGAGTCCTCACCTTTCGGCTGGTGCAGGTATTGACGGGGCACGGGTGTTTCGGGTTGTACTTGCACAGGGTCGTGTATAGGGAGTGGACTCCGGCCTGCCACCACTGCAGGAGTGGCGAGGACACGGCGCAACACACGCTGGAGGTGTGTCCAGGATGGGAGCGGCAGCGCCGTGACCTCGTCGCTGTCATCGGTGCCGACCTTACGCTGCCGGCTGTTGCGCGAGCGATGGTCGACAGCGTCAGGAATTGGGACGCGGTCGCCGCCTTCTGCGAGGCTGTCATCTCGCAGAAGGAGGCGGCGGAACGGGCCCGGGAGGATTCCCGTGACCCGGGCCGCCGCCTGTGGCCGGGGCGGTGCAGGCGCGAGTACCTGCGCCTGATGCCGCCCTAACCGAGGCTTCGGGTGATCGGACCGGGGAATTGTCCGGTCACCTGACGTGAGGCCACCGCGTGAGGACGACGCCTCGACGGCGAAAGCTGCCGGGGCGTCGACAGGAGAGGAACCCGAGAGGGCATACCGCCGAGCGGGCCACCGAAGACAAAGATCGGGTACCGGTGGCCCGCTCGCACGGCGAAGAAGAGGTGCTTGCAGGGTGGGTCAATGGGGTTGCGCGCCGCCTCTTCCGTCGCCCCGGATCGATTTGGCGGGGTGCGACGTCCATAGTCCACCGCAAAGAAGAAAAAAAAAGGCTAGCCATGGAAGTCAAAGAATCGGCATCAATGGTCAACTCAATGGCGCTGGAGAGATAAAACGTAGATTATGGTCGCGGTGTGACCCATAGCATAGCCTGACTAAAAAAGCAAATTACAACACTTTGCCACTTAAACTATAATACCTTTAGCCCACACAATGTTAGCATCATTAATGAAATGGTTTTCAACAAAAACAAACGTCGGCTGCAGTTTAAAAAATAACATTTTAACATGCAGTACATTAAATACACTATTTTAATTATATAAGAATTGTATGTACCAAGTGACATTCGCCATTAAGACTAATCTAACGATGTACATTTATCAAAAAGGTTAGAGTGGTTGAGTAGTTACGAACATAAGAACGATATTGCATACAGATCAAACAACCCTTCTTTTCTGGTTCCGCCGCAACAGAATTTTTTAAATCAGAGAATCTCAATAAATAGCCTATTATATCGCATTCGTAAAAGTAAATAGAACAAAGACAATAGAATATATATCATTTATGAATCGGATAAATCTCTTTTTCTTTTTAATATCAATAATTTGGGCGAAGATTTGAAAGTAACAACGGCACAATAATAAATTATATTCCTGTGAGACTTTATCAGAGAGACCAATATGGCTTTGCCAAAACTTGGTTATTACCAATAAATTCAACTTACAGTAAAATGTTATATTTCTAGACTGGCTGTACACTGCGACTTCGTCTGGGCTAATATTTACAGATACATATTATCATGTCATATTATTATTGTTACTTAAAAGATGAATAAGAGATAAAATATGCGTATTACATTTATATAAGAGAAGAAAAACTCAAAATAAAACCCTATATCAACGTCTGGTTAAGAAGATATACAATGCGAAAGTGGAAGGATGTAGGTACCGAGGGAGACCGAGACTAACCTACCTAGACCAGATCGGTCATATACTGAAGGAAGGTGGAGCCAAGAGTCTCCGAAACCGGTGAGCGTGTATGAAGAGAATTATGAATGTTGAGGAAGCGAGTGAAGTATGCAGAGATAGAGTTCTCTGGCACTCTGTTCTCTCTGCCTACCCTGCAAGAGATATGGCGTGATGATATGTATGTATGTATGTATATCAACCCGTCTAGCCAACGTGATATAGTAGGTCCTTTTCCTTTCTATTGGGGGAACCCACAGTGAAACGTAATCATATACGTCTGCTGCTAAGGTGATATGCCGATAATGATATATCACATCTCACTCCTGCCATCAAGATGAATAAAATGATTTATCATTTTTCAAATAATTTAAACCAAGTTTGAAGACACAAATTTGCCCGTTTATTGCAAGGAAGGATTTAACATAGTATCTTAGTTCCAAAGAATAATTCTCTGAATCTCTGAAAAGATCCTAGGGCCAAAATATCTAGCAAACGCCAATTTGACAATATATAACAACACGTCTGACCAGCATGGTATAGTAGGTCAATTTCCCTCCCATTATGGAGAAGACTCTAGCCCAACAGTGGGACATATATGCGCTGTGATGATGATGATGATGATCACGCTGATCAGACGTGTTGGTATAGGGTTTTATTTCGAGTTTTCCTTCTTTTGATGATAGGTGTTATGCATATATTATCCCTTATTCGTCTCTTACGATCACCCACGTATAAGATGGGGGTGGTGAATTGTATTCTTACTCCGTCACCACATGGATTGAAACCTACAAATTAAGAATAATAAAGCAAAGAATATCAAAGGTAGCATATTGAAAGAGCGAAAAACTTAAATTTAAACAGTAAAACCTGATCTAAGCTAGCGATTCAATCCAGTGGAATCGAAACTAGATCCTAAATTAGTTTACTACTTTTATTCTGCGCTTACTTTCACAAAAATTGTTTTCAATTTTAGCTGAAATTTAACGCCAAACGTAATTGAATCAATGAAAATATACAATTTATATTTTAACAGTAAATAAGAGTTGACAGCAATAGCTTATTGAACTCTCAACCTTTGAAATTCCTACCGTTTGCCGTGTGATAACCATATGGACTTACAATATGTCAACACCATTTTTTTCCTGGGGTTGATGGTGAAAGACCACTAAGGGACATAAACATATCATATCAAGATTTAACTACATGAGAAGCATAACTACAAATAAAAACTTATGACAACTTGTCCTGGAGCCTGGTATAATATTTCAATTCCCATTATGTAAAAGGCTCAAGTTTAACAATTAGATGTATATGAGCTCAGATGATGATAACAGAGCACCATGCATAATGAGGCTTAGCGCGTAGGTATGAATGACGTGCTGAATACCTTGGTACCTGTTTGAGGGATATTTACCCGAAAATGTTAACCGCTACACGGTTTATCCAAGAATTTAAGGGATAATCTGTTCAAAATGCGAAGAAAACTAAACAGCGATTTGCCTATAAATAGAGATAATTCCATCTGTATGAGAATTAATGCTATCATACAGTATATGGCACATACACCTCAACAGAATGAAGTTTCTGAATACGTAAATAGAATTATTATTGAAAAAGCTAGATCTATGCTGAACGATTCTAAACTACCTTTGGCGTATTAGAGAGAAACGATAAATACGACTTTATATTAAGGAAACTTTATATTTTCCGTGTGGCGACGAAGTAAGAATATAATTCACCACCCCCTATCTTACCCGTTTTTCTTTTTTTTTTTTTGCGATGAGAGGACGTGTTCGCGCCCCGCCAAATCGGTCCGGAGCGACGAAAGAGGCGGCGCACAACCCCATAGACCCACCCTGCAAGCACCTCTCTTCGCCGTGCGAGCGGGCCACCGATACCCGATCTTTGTCTTCGGTGGCCCGCCTGGCAGTTTACCCTCGCGGGTTCCTCTCATGTCGACGTCCCGACAGCTTTCGCCGTCGGGGCGTCGCCCTCACGCGGTGGCCTCACGTCGGGTGACCGGACAATTCCCCGGTCCGATCACCCGACCCCTATCTTACCCGTGGGTGCTCGTAAGAGACGACTGAGGGATATAAAACGCATATAACATCTATGCAAGAGAAGGAACACTCGAAACGAAACCCTATACCAACACGTCTCACCAGCGTGGTATATATAGTAGGTAAATTTCCCTTTCATTATATAGGAGGCTCGAGCCCAACAGCGGGACATAATATCAGCTGAGATGATGATGATGAAACATGGTGATTATCATATTATTCCATTTGAAAAGGCTTTTATTTGCCTGCTTCAATGGTTAAAGAACCCAAGGATACCTATCGTAAACTATTTCACTCTGACCCCGAACCTGTACAAAATTATTTTAAAATTTATTTCAAATTTGATTACTCCTTCAGACAGATTTTTATATCAGATATCCAATAGCTTCAGTAAACGTTAGAAAACTCCATAACATATTTAGTTTCATATAAAATAAAATATACATTGTAATTTTCGTCACAGTGGTGAAACATAGAGCTCTAACAGTAACCCATGTTGCCATTTTGTCACCTCAAATGACATATTGGAGAGCGGTGAGCCGATCTTTCAGAAAAAAAATTCGATGACATTTTTCACCGAAATAAATCTTTCAAAGTGTAGCGAACGTGTAAATATTGTGATATATTTAGTTTATACATAACTAGGAAGTTCAATTACGTATCTCTACTGCGTCGATACCATAGATAATAGCAATCAACGAAGCTCTTTGTGTATTGATTTACGCGCCCGATACTCTTGGTACAGAATTTCGTGAATTGAAAAAAAATATTAAGTGTCAATGCTTATAATATATTATAATCCAAAATTCGAGGACTTTTAAATCTTAAAATCTTTTCCGTCCGTTTACTTATGAATACAAAACCCCTATCCATCTGCCACTAGTCACTCTTCTTGGTGTTGTTGTATAAATATCTGGATGACCGCTATTTTCTTTTTAGTGTGTGTGCAGATATATTTTAATACAATAAAAATAATTAATTAAATAATAATGAAAAAAATAAAAAGTCAAATAGTCATAAAAAAAGAAACAGAGTCCAAACCGGCCTCGATTAGACTGCTCGATTATCCAATTGAGGTATCTAAATGACAGCGTCAAAATTTTACTTCATATTTTAATGGTTGTCAGCCACAACGCAAAATTATATCTTTTCATTGACTGAATATATTGACGAAACAATATTTTCTACAAATGAAACTTAGTTAAGCATGCGCTTGTGTATAGCAAAACTTCAAGTTATTTGTTTCATTGATCCATGGATACAAGGTAAAAAATATCCTGGATTGGAATTATCAATCAGATCAAAAATATTTTACATAAATCAGTTTGATTTTCATGTACTTTGTCTGAAATTCACAACGTTAGAACTATATCTATTAGACGCAATAGAATCCAGCCACTTTGGACGTAAGTCCATTTTCAGTAAAGATACATACATTTTAGGGAATAACTAAGGTAGCATGTATAACGAAAAACATGTGATACTAGTATCGACATATTTTTTTAAATGTTAAATAAAATTTAGATTTTACTAAAAAAGGGCATAAAATTGCTTGACGCGATTAATTTAACTAAATTATTTGTATAAAACGCGAAAAAGTAGTAGTTCAGTAGTTTAAAAGTTTAAATTAGTAAAAACTTTCTTTAATAAATAAACATACATACATACATACATATCATCACGCCATATCCCTTGCAGGGTAGGCAGAGAGAACAGAGTGCCAGAGAACTCTATCTTTGCATACTTCACTCGCTTCTTCAACATTCATAATTCTCTTCATACACGCTCGCTGGTTTCGGAGACTCTTGACTCCACCTTCCTTCAGTACATGACTGATCTGGTCTAGGTAGGTTAGTCTCGGTCTCCCTCGGTACCTACATCCTTCCACTTTCGCATTGTATATCTTAACCAGACGTTCGTTCGGCATTCTTTCCACATGTCCGAACCATCGGAGCATTCCCTTTCGCATCTTTACACCAATACTCTCTTTAATAAATAAACAAACCGAAAAAAATATTATTTAGATGTTATAGTTAAAAAAAATATATTTTAATGCAATTTTTGACCCAGAACGCATCAGGTGGAGTTGATCCAGATCGACATAGAGCTCTTTGACGTCTTTTACGACATCCACGAGCAAAGTAAGTGTTGGTAGTATTCGTAGACGCCACCACACAGTGTAAAACCTTATACGTCTATACGTGTATATATGTACATATGTCGGCCAAGCGTGGTATAGTAGTTGTATTCCTCCCCTATTTTGGATAGGCTCGAAGCCAAGAGTGGGACATATATGAGCTGCGTTGTTCTGTACATATCTAAAAAGAAATTAATTTCTTTAAAATCGATCCCAGCTGCATATACTTAGTCCAATTATTAATCTAAACCATTATTGAATCCACTTGTACATAAAAAAAATTACATCAAAGTCGGTTCAGCTATTCAGTCATATACACGTGTACAGAACAATTAATTATGTACGAGTATGATGCGCATTAACGGTTTTCGATAAATTTATTGAATGTACAGACATATTTTTTCTTTACTTTATTATTTGTATATACTATATAAACTAGAAACTTCGAGTTTTGATGGCCGCAGGTTTATTGACCACCCTCTCTTACAACAAAAAAATATATTAAAAAACGAAACAGCAAAAATGTATGCCTACTCCATACATTTTCGCCGCGCGGTAGAAAGAGAGATGAATATTTATATATTACGTCCGTCTTACGAATTTTCGATCAAGTCACGTGTCCTGACGCGAGATTAACATTTTTTACTCATCCCAAAAAGGTGCACAACGCCGCTAAAGAAGTTTTCACTTCAATAATTTGAAAATGTCTTTCAAATTAAAAAACTATTAACATACAAACTCGAAATAACTTTGAAGCGAACGAGGCACGTGATAGAATTAAATTTTCATGCAGTTTGTTATTGAGCGCCGGTCCTCATGCCGATGCCGTCAAACATTTACTCTACACAAGTTTCTAGTCGAGTTAACACTTTGATACCTATTTCTTAACTTTGCGTCTAACACATACTATCCAAATATTTGACTTGGTAAACATTTAAAATATCTACATTCAAAAATAATATCATTTTCTTTTTGATTTTTAGTTAAAGCTTCTATTTGCTGTCATGAACCACTAGTAGCTTTTCTGTGTGATGACAGAGTAAGAATACAATTCACCAACCCCTATTTTACTCGTGAGTGAACGTAGAAGACGATTCATCATTCTCCTACTCTTATCCCAATTACTTGGGGTCGATACAATATGTACTCTTGTTTCATAGCACATATCGTAAAAGTTATTGGCAATAGTTTTATGACCGCTCGCCTGCCAGACGCCAACTCTCCTTGGGAATGTAATTATTGACCAAACGGCATCAGATGGAGTTAGCCCAAGTCATTATAAGTAATCGTAGAAGACGACTAAGGGGTATAAAATGCATATAACATCAATACAAGAAAAGGAAAATTCAAAACAAAACCCTATACCTACATGTCTGACCAGCGTGGTGTAGTAGGTAAACTTCCCTCCCACTATGGAGGAGGCCCGAGTCCAACAGTGGAACTCATATGAACTGAGATCATAATAATGACTAGTAGCTTCACTTGTTTTTATGTGAATAATAGCTTTTCCTAGCAGTTTCGTTCTAAAAAAGTAACTTGTCCAAAGTTGAAATATTATCCGAAGGCAACACATTATTGGGATAAAAAGTATCCTATGTGTCAATCCGTGAGATGATCTATATATATGCTATTTTTATCCAAATCTGCTTTACGGTTTACGCTTAATTGAGTAACAAACAATCTATAATAGCTTTGCCTTTTTTTGGGTAGGCTATAGTAAAGATTACTTATGCCTGCGGTAATGGATTGTTCTGAGTTGCATTCTTGAATATGTCTAACAGTTGATGTCTTTTTTTTTTTTTTGTTCACGCTGTGGAAATGCATTTGCGCACTAGCCCTCGCCGGTGACAGACGAGGGGGTGTGTGGGACTCGCCGGTCAGCTGGTTCGACCGAAATACCCACTAAAACCACAGCGGTCCCTTCCGCGCTTTTACGGGATGCCGGAGAGATCGTCTATTGACATTCTATCCCCGACACCCCCAACGTTAGGCCATCTGGCCACGTCCAGTCGACAGTCAAGGCGGCGGGAGGAGATGCGCGTAACGGCGCCTCCGCCTTCCTGGCCGCCGCCTACGGAGTGAGTCTGCAGAAGCAAATGCCTCACGTATCCGCTCCGCGGCCTCCTTCGAAGAGATGACCTCCTCACAGAAGGAGGCCATCGACGACCAGCACCTGTCGCTGTCAAGCATCTTAGATATGATGGTCAACAACGACAGGTCTATTCCTATCGCCACCGACAGGTCGTGGCGCTGAGGCCCCCAGGCGGGACATACCTCTAAGGTGTGACGCGCATCATCAGTTAGCGCGCCACAATCATGGCATCCAGGGGCCTCTTCCCGTCCGATTCTGTGCAGGTACTTACCGAAGACCTCGTGTCCGGTAAGTACCTGCGTCATCCTGAAGGACAAGTTGCCGTGCCTTCTCTTCATCCAGCGGTGGAGGTGGGGCGCAATTGCCTCAACGGTCCCCCGACCTGCTACAGGGGACTCTAATTCCTCCCTCCACCGCCGTATAATTGCCGCTTGAGCCGCTTCTCTTGCCCTAATCAATTCCCCCACGGTAATATGCTCGCCGCTTTCCCGCGCCGCAGCGCAAAATCGGTAGACCTCCGCTTGTGCCCTAGCCTGGAGCAGCCAGGGTGGATCACCTGCCAGCAATGTGGCTGCGGTCCAGGATACCGTTCGGTAGCCCCTTATAGTCCTCACCGCCATGGTTCTTTGTGCTTTACGCAGCAAAGCCTTATTAGGGGCGGTGAGAGACTCCGACCAAATTGGGGCACCGTACAATGCCATGGACCGCAAAATACCCGCATATAGACGCCGGCAGGACGATCCGGGACCACCAGTATTTGGCAGAAGCCTACCCAGCGCCGCAGCTGCTCCGACGAGCCTGGGGACTAAATGGGCAAAGTGCGGCCCGAAGCTCCATTTACTATCTAGGTGCAGACCCAGGTACTTCATCCGGGTCTGCACCGGCACGGCAACTCCAGACACCCTGATCTGTGCTCCTCGGGGGAGACCTTGGCACCGGCCATAGAATAGGAGGGCCTCCGTCTTCTCGAGAGAGACTCTGAGACCCAGCTTGCCTATCCGGTCCACGACGAGCGCCACACCAACCTCTGCCACTCGGGCGGCCTCCCGGAAGTCAGGCCTCTCCGCCGTGATGAGAGTGTCATCTGCATAACAAATAACTCCCATCCCGGGAAGGAGCTGGCCCCGTAAAAGCCAGTCGAACCCAACGTTCCACAGGGTCGGACCGAGGACCGAGCCCTGTGGAACGCCGCATTCCACCCTGTGGTAACGTATGCGCCCGTCGTCCCCCTCCCAGAGCACGTGCCTTCCCTCGAGGTATGCCTCCAACAGCCTCCGGAGGTACAGAGGCACTCCATGATATTTGATGTCTATATACTCGCATCTACTAATAAATAGATAGAATATATTGGATCAGTATACGTAATAATAACCGATATAGATATTAGCTTGCTGTGTGGTGGCAACAGACGCTCCCCGGGTGCCCTCTAAACTAGGACAAATCCGGACGGATGGCAACCCTATTCCCAGGTCTTCTCGTAACCATGAACGCTGATTATTACTACTAATTTTAAATCTTAAATTTTAATAAAATATTTGATAATCAATTCCTTTTACACAACATAAAAAAGTGATTATTAAGTTTAATATAATTATTTAAAAGAATGATCTAAATTATTATACATTTATGAACCATAAATAGAGAAAAAAAAACAAAGCAGTCATGAGAACTGCCGATAGAAGTGAAAACTTAAACCTATGAAAAAAAAAATATAAAAAAATTAAAAAAAACGTGTCCCAGAGAGTATGTTTGGGTGTGACCATACTATTACCAGCCGTCAAAAAATAACTATTAAAATCTATTCAATAAAAACTATTGAATAATAGATATTAATTAATAATAACAATTATTAAATACAAATTACATACATACATACATATCATCACGCCATATCCCTTGCAGGGTAGGCAGAGAGAACAGAGTGCCAGAGAACTCTATCTCTGCATACTTCACTCGCTTCCTCAACATTCATAATTCTCTTCACACACGCTCGCCGGTTTCGGAGACACTTGACTCCACCTTCCTTCAGTACATGACCGATCTGGTCTAGGTAGGTTAGTCTCGGTCTTCCTCGGTACCTACATCCTTCCACTTTCGCATTGTATATCTTCTTAACCAGACGTTCGTTCGGCATTCTTTCCACATGTCCGAACCATCGGAGCATGCCCTTTCGCATCTTTACACCAATACTCTCTTTCATACCTACTCGCTTTCTTACGTCGTCGTTACGAATGCGGTCGGTCAGCCTAACTCCACAGATTTTCCGCAGAGATCGCATTTCGACCGCATTAATTTTACTTTCATACTCTTTTCTGCATACCCAACTCTCGCTTCCATACAGTAATGTTGGGACAAGCACTGCGTTATGTATTGCTACACGTGCCTTCTGGCTGAGGTGGTGGCTGCCGAGAAGTTGCCCCAACGCTCCGTTCACTCTATTGCCCGCATTCACTCTTCGCTCTATATCAGTGGTGTACCTTCCATCTCGGCTAAATCCACATCCAAGATATACAAATTCATCCACTTGCTCTAGTATATCATTACCTATTGTTACTCTTACATCTGTTCTGGCTTCTTCTCTTTCAAAGACCATTATTTTGGTTTTGCTCACATTCACGCGTAGACCCCTTTTCTTACAATCTTCTGTCATTGTGTCGACTAGGTTCTGCAGGTCAGTCGCTGACTGTGCCAGCAGAACTGCATCATCTGCATAAAGCAGAGCAGTGACCACTGAGTCGCCCATCTGGACTCCCACATTCATATCGTTCAACCTTTGGAGACATTTATCCAGATATATGATAAACAGCCTGGCTGACAGAACGCACCCCTGCTTAACGCCGATATTGACGTCAAACCAAGGCGACATTCCATCATCCAGCCGCACACAGGCTCTACAGCCCATGTAACTGGACTGCACAGCCTGTAGCAGTTTACCGTTAATACCATACTCTGGTAAAATGTTTCGTACAACCGTCAAATGCTCTCTCCAGATCCACAAAACTGCAGAAAACCCTCTGACCTAGAGCCACATGCTTCTCCACAATGTTGCGCAGAGAGAACACTTGATCCACGCATCCCCTTCCACTCCTGAAACCTCCTTGTGTCTCACACAGTAAACCATCGGACACCATCCTCATTCTCCTTTCAATAATTTTACCATACACTTTTGCTGCCAAACTGGTCAAGCTTACGGCTCTGTAATTTGCGCAGTCATAACGTGAACCCTTGTTTTTAAACAAAGGCACGATGACTACGCTATTTCAGTCCCCGAGAGCCATTCCCGAGCTCCAACATAAATTGAGGAGGAACAGGAACGCCTCTCAGACACAGGAGCCACCAAGCTTGATCATCTCGGCAGACACCATATCAATGCCCACTGCCTTACCATTTTTCAAACTTCTTATCGCCCATTCAACTTCATCCATACTGATGCCATCGGAGGACGCCGCTGTCGAATGTTGTTCTGCTAAACCACATGCGACACCGGCGTCAACCGTAGCATCCGCAAACATATCGCCAAAATATTCACTCCATCGGCTTAACACGTCTTGTGTTTGTGTAAGAATGTCTCCACCTTTAGACCTTATTTTATTCATTACTAAATACAAATTGACTATAGTAAAAGACATCGACACATCAGTGAAGAGCAGCTGACTGTATCTTTATTGCTCGGGTACACTCAGCGGTCCGAGTTCACCCGATCGAGCATTTCACTTTCAGAGCGTGATAGATCAGCCTCACTTACAGCCTACGAAAAAATCTGGGTGCGGTGCGCCAAAAAAATGTTTTCACTTCAAAAATAACTATCTATAGATGAATTCAAAACTTCTTTAATTGTCATTAAGAACAACCTACTCATAATCTTAAATATGTACAATAAATTAACGTTTGTAGTAAAACAATATTATTATACACCACAAAAGTAGGCTCTCATCTGGAAGGGTGAAATACAAACGAACAACTTTCACCCCGATACTTTCATTGATTAATTGTTAATGATTATGATTGATTTTACGTCAAACTTTGCCAATAGTTAGAATCAATTTATTTATTTTATTAACAAGTAAAATTCAAGACTTCACCCGAGTAGATTTTGTACCAATTTTTTAAGACAATTTCTTTTATGTAATTTGTCTAACTAATGAGGTACAACTAAATATCTTTCCCTATCTTTCTTTGTGGACAAAGCTGACGCGAAATAATTGGACATGCTGCGCTAATTCTATATAAAACTTGAGTAAGGATAACAGAATTTAGATAAGAATGATAATCGTCATCATCATTCTCCTACTCTTATCCCAATTGCTTGGGGTCGATACAATATGTACTTTTTTTTCATAGTACCTACATATTGTAAAAGTTATTGGCAATAGTTTTATGACCGGCCGCCTGCCAGACGTCAAGCCTCCTTGGGAATGTAATTGTTGACCAAACGGCAACAGATGCAGTTGACCCAGGTCGTTAAAGCTCTTAGTCGTCTTTTACGACATCCACGAGCAAAGTAAGGGTTGGTAGTATTCGTAGCCGCTACCATACAGCTTATAAGAATGATAATCGTATCATTAGCAATAATAGTTCTTATTATCGACTTAGTGCCATAGTGGGGTCATTTAGTGATGGAAAAATTAACTAAACTATGTATAGATTCTATATCTACATATTCAGAATTTACTTTAAATATAATGGAGTATTTTAAAATAAAATATGATAATTCCATTTAAAAGTTGACTAGAATAATATCGTTATCTCCCCCTATCTTAGCCGTAGGTGATCGTAAGAGACGACTAAGGAATATAAAACGCACATTACATCTATGCAAGAGAAGGAAAACGCGAAACACAACTCTATACCAACACGCCTGATCAGCGTAGTATAGTAGCTCAATTTCCCTCTCATTATGGAGGAGGATCGAGCCCAATAGTGGGACATATATGAGTTGAGATGATGATGATGAAGGTGATAGAACAATATATTGAATGTAGTTACTATAGAGGGGGCCGAGATGGCCAAAAAGCCATGATATACCGAATCAACGGCGCCCAACTAAGATACTCTAAGGTTATTTTCAAAAACTGTATACATTATGAATGTTTTTCACAGGAAATATGTTATATAATAGATATCATATGAAACAAATATCATACAGCTTTTTAAATAAACAGATATTACGTCATACGACTGCAATATTTAACATTTTGGTATCTTTGCGTGTTATATTAAATAACATTAATGACATTTTATGTATACAGTAAAAGTGCTAAAGTATAATTAATAGGTATGTCTTTTAGTGCTATAGCACTATGATATATCATCATCATCATCATCCTCTTACTTTTATCCCAATTACTTAGGATCGACGCAATATATCATCTTTTATACAGTCATGTTAGACATTCCTAGTAGTCATTCCCTGTCTATCCGTGGTGGTTACCTTTGAGTACCTTTACCCCTTAAACCTTTAAAAATTAATATTTAAAACTTTCCTTACAACATTACTTTCATCCCGTTTCATCACATGTCCATACCATATCAACCTTTTAGTGCTCCATAACATCTATATATACCTATATAAAAGAAAGTTGTGTTAGTTACACTACTTATAACTCAAGAAAGTCTGGACCATTTTTTATGATTTTTATGTTTTTGAGTTTGTCTTCGTCAGGAATAGGATATAGGATATTAAAATATGATATTAATTAACAAAAAAAAACAATAAAAAAACATCCAGTCTAAATATTCTTTTGTTCACGGTATAATAAAACGCAACTGACAGCTCGTGTAGTATTTATTATAATAATAAAAATAACTTAATAATTTTGAATTCATTGAAATCTGCTCTTTCATTGAATGTTAGGCGGAATGAAATGTGTCGGGTCGGCTAGTATTTTGATAAAAGTTAATGAATTAGTAATTGGTTAAAAAGTGATTATCCTTGATGTAAATTCAACAATTTATTCCATTGGAGAGTTTTGTATCAATAATCATCATCTTTCTCTTATCCCAATTACTTGGGGTTGACTCAATATTTCCTCTCCTCTCATATATCTAGTCTTAGCTCTATCAGACGTCATCTTTATTATCACTCCCCGTCTATCCATGGTATACTATGGTAGTCAGGAATAGTAATTATAAAAAATAAAATTAATGTGACTTTTCACTACCTTCACATTCTCAACCAGCTATAAAACAACAAGCTATGTTAATAAACATAGTATGAGAATCTATTAACCACAATATCAGCGTAGAGAACGTAGAATATCGCACAATATAGTGAAGACCTTTACTAGCCTAATATCTCTAACATCTCACTCAAGTGTCAAACTTTAACCGTTCAGGCCCAATTAGTATTTATCGATTGGCCGTTCGTTTTATCGTTATCCTGTAAGTAATACAGGCTATAGTACAAGATATAAGTATCGTACTTCTGTACCTGTTGCTCGCGCCTGGAGAAAGCAATGTGACGAAAATGCGCCACCGCCCCCGTGTTGTCATGAATTAGAAGATTCCCGAAAATATGGTAATTTGAAAAATTAATATCGCAAAAAAGTACCATTAGTGCTTATGAATTTAATAAAAGGAATGATAATTTAGATTGTCGTAAATAGTGAAAAATATTTGGCTTTGAATGATTTTTAAATGGAATTTTTTTAATGAAATGACAAAATATATTAAAAAAGAAATTTGAAGTAGATCGTATTGCAGTAAATCTTATCTATTACGAATTTGGAGTTAATTCTTAGAAATGGAAAAATCAAAATAAAACTCGATACCAACACGTCTATCTAGCGTGGTATACATATATGTACATTAATAGACGTGCATGAGATAAAATAAGATTATTTTATCTGGTTGTACTATCCGGTGATGGAAGCAAAACACAATTCTTCACGTCCTCCTTTCCACAGAATGTGAAGTAAATGGGATCTAAGGAATATAATCAATTAATAGCTATATCAGTGAAGAAATATTGAAAATTTATACCAATCCCTCTAACTAAGCGTGGTGTTCACGTTGTGAACAAGTCACGCCATCTATCGTCTATGCTTGAGATCTGTGCCGTGCGGGTAGTGGCTATAATTCGACGCAACGATAATTATACCAATTTAACATTCCAACAGTAACCGTCTTGTAACACTGTTCAATATATGCCGATAATAGTAATACAACCAATAAACAAATATTTATCAGTTTTTAATAGTTATTTATTTACATCAAGAATAAATGTGCCTCAGCCGGTACATGTAGTATAGTAGATTAATGTCCATCATTAAAGATTCTACATTCTAAAAGTAAGACACATAAATATGAGATGATGAAAAAAAAATTAAATCACAGTGAAGTATAAGTTAAAGAATACAGATGAATTTAATACGTATATATATATATATATATAAATATATATATATATATATATATATATATATATATATATATATATATATATATATATATTAACATGAAGAAAACACCAACGTCTGTAGAGTACTTAGAGGTCGTGTTAGAGAAAATCAAAAAACAGTGATGCTAGGAAGGAGACCAGTAATTTAAAAGAGTTACTGAATTTTGCTATTATTTCTTAAGAATTCACAGATTTTGTTTTTCAAATTTCTTGTAGTAATTCGTTTGAAATCCTATTTCATATTATCCTAATATTATAAAAACGAATATAAGTTGGCTAAGTGACTTTCATGCGTAACTTACTGAGCCATTCATGACGAAATTTTGTTTACATATTATCATTAATACAGAAAAAGACATAGGGCATATTAACTCTATAAAACTACTCTTTTCTTCAGGGATACCACCATACATTTTAAACAGTCATCTAGCATAATAACTCGTATAATATTTCTAACCTAGAAGAAAATCTGAAATGTCGGAAAACTATTCATAATCCAAGGCCGCAATAAATATTAATACTGATATAAATTGAAATAAAATTAATTAAATTAATATCTAATTGAAATATATAAAGAAATAGAAAGAGAGCGCCGGAAGCCCAACTGGTGGGTTTGTAATGATAGGCAGCGGTCTAGCTATACCCTTGATATTGCAGAGTCCATGGGCAATAGTAACAATTACCGTCAGCTGTGCTGCTTGCTTGTTTGCCACCATAAGCAATAAAAAAAAATAATGAATAATTTGCATTGACGGAATTAAAGTAATGTTGTGAGGAAAGTATTAAATATGGCTTTAGAGCTTACCTCTAAAGCCAGAACTGAAGAAAAACTAAAGGGAGACTAAAGAAAAGATTGAAGGACAACGTGAAGCATTACAAAAAGTGATGACAGAGATGATATCTGATAGAGTTAAATGGAAGAAAAGGACATATTGCGTCCACTCCAAATAATCGGGATAAGAGCAAGATAATGATGGTGAAATTGAAACTATTGTTTCTAAATTAAGACTGTGTGTGTCTGTGTGTGATCTTTAGTTTTAATGTAAATACTTTTACAGGCGATATTAATTTACCTTTATATATTCATTATCATGATTCAATCTATCACAGTTCACTGCTGGACGTGGCGCGATCATTCATTAAATTATTTATTACCAGTATTAGTTATTATGCTAATGACGACGTTTGGCAAGGTTGGCGATTGTAGTAAGGTGTTATATGTTTGCTACAAGAGCGCTGCTGCCCATTAATGTTATCGATAATCTCTCGACTTTGACGACTTCCGCCGGGAACCAAAGTATGACGAATACTGTATTCTTCACCATCTATATGGTATATATATATCAACATCTATATGGTATATACTTTTAACATATATAATATATGGTCACATCACGTCTGGGGTAGTATATTATACAGACCTTGTATCAACTCGAGAAAATTTCCGTGCGTTCAGGCGCTTCTGCCACACCTACTGTTGCAATCAATGTTAAGGCTCACAAATAGGCCCCATAAGCGTTGCCATATCCGTGGTGCTGTACTGCTGCGCTTCACGTATCAGCACATCCTCTTATCTATTGGCCTATTAGCCAATTTTTACTTCATGTCTCCCGCTTTGCATAGGAGGGAAGTGATTTTTTTTCAACTCCCCCTGTTTTTCTTTTCTAATTAAATTTGTTGCGGGTTCCAAGACAGTTAAAAGCGTTTCCCGGGACTGCCCGAGGGTCAAACCTTGGTGTCTTATATGGAGACCATTGTGGATCCTGGCTTACAGGAGTTACAGTGGTGGGAATGTGTGGTGGGATTAGTCCCATAAAAAAAAATATAATATATGGTACTTTTTTATTTGATGATGATGAAATGAATGAATATTGTTTAAAAATTTAAATTATTTAAATTTAAACTTTTAAACAATATTCATTCATTTCGTGGAGGGCATTTATATTTTAACTTAGCAGCTGACTTTATTTTAAAACGAAGGGCTTAATAATTTACTGACATTTAATTAGCGTAGTGGTTGAGATACCAACTCACCGTGCCAATAGGTTCGATTCTTACGTAGGACAATACTTTGTGTGATCCACAAACTGTTGTTCTGGATCTGTATGTAATTTGTATCCGTTAAATAGGTATGTTTGTAAAGGATACAATGACAATGAAGGAACAGTGTGTTGCTATTATACCTAATAATAATAGTGCTAAGAAAAATTAACACTTTTTTTACGCAAACTGTCGTAAAACCTTTTAAAACTACAGCAATTTTCTTTGATTTGCATAAAAAAGGCTTGCATCGCATACAATTTTGGTGTAAGACTAGAAAACGATATTTTGAACTTGTAAATAACCACATGACATTCCATACGTTGGTCATTTGTAAATCTCTGTAATTTTAACTCGAGACACTTAAACTGTATTAATTTAAGTGTACATGCTTAAACCATCGACAATCGTACGTCGTATTGTTCACCCATAGCAATGTACAATCTGTATAGATACCCATCATTTCCTTAATCACTAACAATTACAACATATCTGCACATCCGCAGTGACTCGAGAGCCACTATTACACGCATGGCTACATTTAATAGTTCCATGGCATTCGTCTGAATTTTCTAAGGGTAAGAAGAGGCTTCAAAGGCTGGCAACACAAAGCCCGGGCGGCGGCAGTATGCGCGTAACGTTCGCCGCGCCGACCGCTCCCGTACAACCCTAGTAATAGGGAATATATTATAGCACATCCCTAATTAGTTATACGTATTTAAAGAGTGTATTTCATCTTCTGCCACTTATTATTACGTGCTCAATATATTTTTACGGGTAAAGTAACTCGTAAAGTAGTTTTAATATAAGTTAATAATTAATGTGTATTAAATTTTAATTAAATGATAAATATTAAAACTTGACACCCTTTTGTCTAGAAAGTGCTTGAATATATATTACTTAATCTTTTTCGATTATGTACTAGCCCATGTTCAAATATGTTTAGAGACTTATATTTACTAAAAAAATAAGTGCATGATGTGAATTTTTCTATTAAACTTTAGTGTAATATAATAGTAATAATTTTTTGAGAGGGTAAATCACTTTTACCTTTTCAAATACAATTCAATATTGTACAATTACGTTTCATAAAAAGTATCTGCTGAATTCATAGCACAAAACATAACATCGATCAATTCAAAAACAACAAAATATCATTTGAAATTAATTCAAAATCATATACTACATTATTTTTCATATACAATCACAGTACCGTTAACTGGATATTTTAAATAAACACAAGCATTTCAATGATAATATACATCTGGGAAATGTTGAGACGCAACAGTTAGCTCATAATCCCCAAGCGAGATTACATCATACTAGTATATTATGCATGTATGAATAAAACCTTTTTAGCAGTCTACTTATACTCAGTAAAATACTTAATAAACCAATCAATTTTTTAAACTAGTATTTTTGAATAAGTTTTTATTAAATACGTAATTAAATTATTATCTAAAAAAATAAACATACATTTTTTCATATAATAATTAAAGCAGATTTTATTTTTGCATTTATTGAGATCATTTTGGATAAAATTAAATTAATATAAGTAGCCAAATGCAATAAATTTCATCAGATTATATTTTACTATAAATTATTATGACGAATTCGAATAGAGCTTTATTTCAAGATTTATTTAACTTTGATATATATAATCAGCTTATATGCCTGGATGCTTAACAAGTGGCGACGTGACACAATTTATTGTAAGTCTTTTAGCAACGAATAATTATTAATTATAACTTCAAGTTTATTTTCGTACTTTCAAATAAACTAATTGTCAAGATTTATTCTATAATGTAGTTAATACCACATAGTTTTGTAAACTATAAAATTTATTCAAAAACTTTGAAACGAGATGCTTAATAAGAAAGGGGATGAGTAAACAAACGCCCACCTTTAAAGCTGGGGATTTACTACGATGCGTACTACGGCCACAATTTGCGGCGCCCACGCAGGGCATAAGATGTCTGTGACCTTGTATTTTATCTGCCGTAAACTGTCTGGTATAAGTTAAACTTAAAGTAAGTAATAATTTATATTATATCTTAATAATTAAAATAAGATCATAAATATAAATGAAGGTGTTGATTACTTATAAATATCCAGTGTTTACTTGCTTAGATTTTTTTATCGGTTTCGAGACGTGTGCGACGCAATACGGATGTTTATATTTATATGAGTAAGTCGAGTTATTACAACAAATGACTCTCTCAAAGCTATCTTTCTATTTCTTACGAACAGCGTTTTTTTAACGCCCGATCCGAATAGAGATATTATAAGTTTAATAAATCTGTGTGTAGTTATGTATATACGGATCGTGCGACTTGATTTGAAATGGAGTTTGTTGTAATCTTGGCTTAGCTCGTCAAACTATACAAAGATATTATGTTTTATTTTAACCGACTTCAAAAAGGAGGAGGTTGTATGTTTCATTGCATGTATTTTTTTTTATCTATGTTCAGCGATATTTTTGTCAATTGTGGGCCGATTTTCAAAATTCTTTTTAACCGACTTCAAAAAGGAGGATGTTCTATATTTCATTGTATATATTTTTCCAGAGGTCGGAAGTCATGGAAATCGAGGGCAACTCTCAAATTTTATAGGCACATATTACGTGTCTAATATATTTTCAAAAGCTCTTTAAATATTTGCATCTGGCAGTGATAATCTCATTTAGATGAGCTGGTGATGGAAGGTACATCTCTTTAGCAGTTAGGATATCTCCTTAGAGGTTGGAGGACAATTCTTTCAATATCATTTGCACGCATAGACCTTTACTTGTATTCTTTCAAGTTAATCACGTAATCTGATAATGTAAGGTACTACTCCATAACGATTAGGAGTTAGGTAATTCTTTATGTTGCCGATATATGATCTTTGTTACGAGACCCACATTTAGGGACCACATTTTCATGTCATAAATCATGACTGTTCATAGACATGTGCCTTCAGACACTGAGATAGATATATTAGGTGAGATGATCCTCTTAAGTTTCCTAAACGCTATCCAGTCGTATTAGATAATTGTATCGTACCTATTTCGAACCATCTTATTCTTTGGCTTGCGCTTTCTCCTGGTATAGTCTTTTGATTTGAGTAGATTATTAGACCCTAAGTCGCAAAATGCTGTCCCTCTAGAGTCTTTACACAACTCAGTGCAATATAAAACTGATCATTGGCAATTTTATTTTTGCCTAAATCAATGATAGCTTTGTTTAAGGCTTTGTAAAGTACCCTGGAGTTTATATACCGTTACCGCCCAACAGAAGATTAGCGGAAACATTTTCCGTTTATTATCCCGTAACCTTTCGTTGCCTGACATATGGTTAACACAGGCGCTATGGCAACTAACCCGTCACTGTCTTTCACTTTCGTGCCAATAGTGTCGTCATTAAATTTTATAAAAACCAAATCAGGTAACTAGCCTGTTTCAATTTGGTCACAACGAAGGGGAAGCCTCAAAGTTTGGATATTATCACTATTGCCCGCTTACCAAGCCCTTAATGACAGAGATATTGCATCTTACCATGACTCTGGAGCTTATGTCTAGATTTAACAATTGCATCAAACCGTCACAATTATTTACATCACTTGGATGTTGGTAGTATCTCATACCTAAGTGGCTGCCTCACGTGACGCATCGATAGCACATATGGTGTATACGCGAATTGATTGAAACAGTGAAATTTAAACCATTGGCAACGAGATACAGCATTTCATTTCCATTTTTTCGAAATACGTTCTTTATTTTTTATTTTGATTCCCTACTTCTATTCTTCCTCGTGCCATGTGCATTTTTAGTCGATCAACTCATAGTGCTATATTTAATAAATAATTTAATTTATATGAACTAGTTAAAATTATTACCTAACTACGATTATTTACACTAACAATTCAAAAATAATTAAACTTTTTATAAAAAAAATGTTAACCGACTTCAAAATAGGATCAGCCAAAAACTATACTTATTTAAAACACTAAAAACCGAAATATAAGATGAACTATTTAATTCTTATCTAATTCTAATTATGTTTTAATTTTTATAAAATATAATTACAATGTATGCTAGAAATCCACTAACACGATTTGAAGTCGGTGCCTAGTGCATTGACTATAATCAAACTTAATAATATTTAGTCTAATTTTTTTAAGAAAAGTTTAATTGATCTTATGAATGGAAATAACTATTTTAAAGTCAAAGTATAATAAGGGTCATTTGTGCCAGCCAATAATTTGTGCAATCTACAAATGGTTGTTTCTAAACTGTGAAATTCTTGTCTATAATTTTCTATTTGTATTGTCCGCAAGACACAAAATATATTTTTATTTTGCGTTAGATGTTTGTCTTTGAAAAATAAGTAAAAAGAAAAAAGAAAAACAACTATAGCTTAATTTCAAAAAGGATTTATATTAATAAACGCCTTATACAACAAATAACATCTAACTATTTTATGCACTATTCAAATTAATGAACGAACTACTAGACACAGAGTTTCATTAAAATAGCTTTGTCAAACGATTAATACAGCTCTAATAGATTTGCATTTCTAAGTGCATTTAAAAAAAAGGTGCTTTTGAAATTATTTTTTTTTAAGTATTTTGTTCTAAATTTCATATTTAAATTAGGATATTTATTATAAATATTACATTCCAATTACTTGGGGTCAACGCAATATGTACTCATACGTATTGCAATAGCTTAATCGTCTTTCACATTTACGAGCAAAGTAGGGGTTCGTGGTCGCTATCACACAGCACAATTTATGTACCTATAGTATGATCAATAATTGTTATACCCACTTGATAGCTATCTATTGCTAGTTATATCTGATAATTTAATTTATTTTTAACTCACCTATCTATTGTTTTTTTTTTTCGTTTAGTAAATCATTACACTATTTCACGCCTCATAAGCGAAGCGTTGAGCGTTGCTCTACTCTCGATATATGAAAATGAACGACTTTTCAAATATAAAAATGACTGTATTATTCTCACACTGCATACATATGTCAAGAAAAACATACTTTTAAAGGTATTTGATAATTTTATAGGCAATTATTTTATTTAAAGTATGAAAAAAGTTGCTTAAAAATATACGAGGACGTCCGGATGTCTGTGCGTATGAATTTGGCACTCTCACGAACGTACATTAATGTATCGAAGTATTTTTTTATTAAACTTCATAATTGTAACGTGCTGTTTCCTTTCGAAAATGGCTTGGTAATTCCTTGTCGTTTAATTGCAATTAATAAAAAACTAAACTATTTAGTCTTTAGTGTATGTATTACCTTATGAAAATTGGGTTCGTTTACATTTTATTTGGTTCTGTTCGTCTATTCGGACAGGCAAATGGAACAAGTCCCATACAACCATGGGTTCGTTTATAATGCTTGAAAGCTATGTTTTGCGCTACGTCGAGAATTGTGCAAAATTTCAAAACTATTTTATTTTATTTCATTTATGGCATTGACTAATAGTAAATGATAAATAATAAAAACACTGTGAGGCGTGCACTTTTGGATTTTACAAACTATTTATTTTATTTTAAATTTTATTTTTATAATTACATTTTTATCTAAAAGTGACTTTTGAAAGCAAATATAAAATAAAATAATTCGGTAGCCCAAGTGTTATAGTATATGCTTATACAGTTGGTACAAGTCAAGTGGATTATGTATAGTAGTGTATAAGTATGTACCTACGTAGCTTAACGTGAATATTTAAGAAGCAGAATAAAACAATGATTACTGTACGCTAATGATGTGAATACAAAACCATAATTAGGATGGGTATGGCTATAGGAGTGGTCGGAATGGGTTAAGTCCTCCAGCTTCAGAAAGATCGACCGCATGAGGGTGACATCCTGGTACGACTCACTAAGCAGCACCCATCGGAAGGAATATATAATAACAAAAAAATAGCAAGTATAAATTTTATAGTTAGTATTGGATAATTCAATTCAGCAATCCCTACCCAGACCCTGGGTATCTAAAAGAAAACTAAGGGATATTATATGCAGATAATATCTATCTATGCAACATAAGTAAAACTCGAAAGAATATATTATATTCAGTAATTATTATACTATATAATTTTGACAGAAACACTTTATAAAAATGTATTTTATTATTATACATTTTATAAGGACCTGATTTATTATAAAAAAATGTACCCATAAAAAGAGTATAACCGTCTGTAATATTTCAAGCACTTTCTGAACCCGATACTTGACAATTTAATTAAATTTTATCAGCCTCAAAAGCTTCTTAATCAAATTGGCTTTCAGCAAGACTAGAATGTTCAGCACTATATAAATTACAACGAAAACAGTAATAATTTCAGTATAAATATAAGTCTGAAAATCTGTGTTACGAAATAGTGTTTAGTGCAGTGATGGTACTGTAGTTAGTCGCGATGAGTGGGTTAGGCCCACCGAGTGTCTGGGCCGCTCAGAAGAGGCTCGAATCTTGGGCGAGGGCGGCGAGAGAGAGAACTTCAAGCGCCAGTAGCGGACAAAGTCATAATTCAACTGACAGCTTCGGAGACGATAAGTCCCATGGCAGTCCTAATGTAAGTATATAAGTATATAAGGTTACAATGATTGCATACATATTTTAAGACAATGCGGCAAACTGTGAAAATCGAAGAATGAAGACTTTTCATCATCAAATCCCGTACGTAATTACGGACACAAATTACTTACAGACTCAGAACAGTAATTTATGGATCACGCAAACATTGTCATTTGTGGGAATCGAATTCATGATACTCCATACCTAGAATCCCTATATCATTCCGCCACCTATGCACCTGGCTCTAAGTGGAAACAGATGTCACGATACTTAAAATATAATAACTAAACAATTGTTTGATTGATACATTGATTTATCATTGATAATCGCTATTTTATAAAAAAAAACGGCAAGTCGCTGCTATTAACTTTATGTGTCACAAGTCAAATACAAAATGATGTAAATACTTTCTGAGTTAAAGAGAAGTTTAACTATTTTTACGGATTCCATCGCGTTTGTATTTGATTTTTGCTTCCCTTACTTTTCATAGTGTTCAACGTCATTGTTACGGTGGCACTGTAAAGAAAATTCGTAAATTACGTTATGTGTAAAATAAAATCATCAAGAATTATCAAAGGAAAGTTTTCTTATATTGAAAAGTGACTAACGCTACAGCACAAAATCCTTTAACTCACCGCGTGTAAGGCTATAAAATTATGAGCTGAATATTGATGCACGGCTCGATGTTAATTAGCAACGTGGCACCTTTTGCCACCGACAAAACGGGGCTGTATATTAATGGCATATCGACAAAAGGTCACCGATATAGTACGTTATTAGCAGTTGTATATAGGAATATTACTTAGTATTTCTAATTTCTAAATCGCAACACTAATCTGAGAAATATACCTTCGTTGTAGAGCTACAGTGAAGATATATATCTCAGATTAGAAACTCGTAATCGAGTTTTTTTTTAATTAAGCATATTAAACGCTAAATTTCAGTAATTTGAATAACAGGGTTGTGTCATCGTTTAATACAATTCTAACTGCAAAGTTTGAGTATTAAGTACAATGTGTAAACAATGTCGGGTGGATGGCACACGTCTCCTTAACGACGAAAATATAATACGATGCGAAAATTGAATGTCCTACAATAATTCACGGTGGTGTAAGTAGCAGCACGATTGGAACGGATTTCTAATAGATGTGGGTTCGAATCCTACTTGTGACAATCATTTTTCGTTTCGTTTTTGTAGCGCGCTATTTATGCATTGGGATTATTATTTTTATATCATAAATACATACATACATATCATCAATAATAAAATAAAAATATCATAAATATATCATGTATTAAGCTAGTTATAAGCATTAGAATTTCCATAATTAGACAGAGAGAGCAATACAATTAAGATGACGTCAATATCGCAATACCAATCTACATCTGGTCTAAATAAATATTGTTTTATAAGAAAGGAATAGAGAATGCCACTCTAATAATTAAAAAAAACTTCCTTAATTCTGTTGATGTTTTTTTCAATTATTATTGCATTTTTTTTTAAATTTACACGTATAATAAAAAATAATATAGATGTGTTAATATTTCTATGGTGTATGGTGGTGGCTACGAATAATATCAACCCATATTGCTTGTAGGTGTCAAAAAAAAACGATTAAAAGCTTCACATTTACGTGGTTTAACTCCATCTAGTGCCATTTAGTCGATAAATACATTTCCCAAGAAGGGTTGACGTCAGCCAGGCGGTCGCTCATTAAATTATTGCTAATGTTTTTGCTATATATACAATAGAAAAAGAGTACATATTGCGATGACCCCAAGTAATTGGGATAAGAGCAGACATGTTGATGACAAGATGCTTTAATATTTTAATAGCTCATAAATACCCACCAACTAAAAACTCATTTAAATAAAGTATTTCATATCAAATCCTTTCCGTGTGGTGACGGAGTAAGAATACAATTCATCACCCCATATCTTACCCGTGGGTGATCGTAAGAGACGACTAAGGGATATAAAACGCATTTAACATATATGGTAGAGAAGGAAACTCGAAACAAAACCCTATACCAACACGTCTGACCAGCGTGGTATAGTAGGTCAATTACCCTCCCATTTTTTTTTTTCATTCCCATTATGGAGGAGGCTTGAGTCCAACAGTGGGACATATGTGGACTGAGATGATAATGATGATATCAAATCAAATCAACATTAATATGAAATTTCATAGTATTATTATAAAAATATCACATGAAACACCAATACAAAAGTAACGTGAATTTGATTTATAAACTCGACAACGCTACGCTCTGAATATTGCTTTCAAAAGCACTCTACTGCTATTTTGCAAGATTAATATATTCGTTTGAAAATATATGCGGCTTGCAGTTAACCGGATTGTGGAATATAAAATGTTAACGATATATATATATATATACCTATATATATATATTTGTACAATAATGTGATGATGTGTGGTGTGTGGTGATCTCATCATATCATCTCAGCTCATATATGTCCGACTGTTGGGCTCGGGCCTCCTCCATAATGGGAGGGAAATTGACCTACTATACCACGCTGGTCAGACGTGTTGGTATAGGGTTTTGGTTCGAGGTTTCCTTCTCTCGCATAAATGTTATATGCGTTTTATATCCATTAGTCGTCTCGTACGATCACCCACGGGTAAGATAGGGGGTGGTGAATTGTATTCTTAATCCGTCACCACACGGAAATGAGTAAGTAAATGATACGGTAAACGCAAAATTTTACTAGGTTTGATAGCTACATAGCCATCCTTTACAAATGAAAGGGGATACTGAGATGAAGGGATTGACTGTACACATGATGTAGTCGTTAAGATACCGACTTTTCATACCAATACCCTGGGTTCGATTCCTACGCAAGACAATACTTTGTATGATCAAAAAATTGTTGTTCTGAGTCTGGCTATAATTTGGCTGCGTTCATTATATGTTTATAAAGCCCCCTGCAGTATAAGGATTATTTCCTAAGTGTAAAAAAAAATAATAAAAAAGGTTCTTAAAAAAAACAGAAAAGACAGATTGTCCTAATATACCGGGTCAGACGGTTTGGCACAGGATTTTATTTACCTTTTTCATAAATTTTTGTTCTCCTGAGAAAAAAGGATAAGTGGTAAGTATTATCATCCATCCTCTTAACAAAACGAAATTACCTCATTGACAAAATAAAACGACACAATTTTCAATTCTAAAAAGTCTCTTTCTAAATCTGAATTGCCAGTTGTATTATATGTTAATATGTTTGAAGAACGACGCTGCGGGCCACCCATTACTTGAAAAACAAGTCCGCCTACCATATTATTTTTACAACTGAAGAATTTCGCTAACGAGCTCTCCTCTGAAACAAAGAAAATTATATGTTTTCTTATGAAATATAAAATACTCTTTCATTCTTATAAGTAGTTATCAGTTATATAAGGACATATTTTCAATCTGGTTTATATCTTGAAATAAAACTATTTTTTTTATGGATTCTATCGCGTTTGTATTTGATTTTTAACTTCCCGACGTTTCGAACAGTTTACATAGTTCGGGAGTCCTACCGTGACCATGAACACTAAATAATGAACGATAAATGAAACAGTTTAAATTTGAAATGTGTACTACTTGCGTAAACATCAGAAATCATTATGGTCTATAAGTTGTTGATCGAGACGCTCATCACCAGCTTCTTGTTGTACTTATACGATGACGACATATCATCTCAGCATGCTCATTTTATAAGTGATTTTCTTCTAGTAGTTGTCTCAAATGAGTATTACCGTGTTTCAGAATCAACAACAAACTTTTATTTCACCATCTCATCATCTTAGCCCACATATTTCCCACTGTTGGGCTCGGGCCTCCTCCATAATCGAAGAGAAATTGACTTACTATACCGCGCTTGTCAGACGTGTTGGTATAGGGTAGGGGTCGGCGACCTTCTGAATCGGGACAACCAAAAATTAGAATTTATAAAGCTTTAAAGTTTTTAAAGAGCCACAATTTTTTTTTGCCAACAATAATGTGTGACTAATCCTCATTAATCAATTCAGGACCATTATTAAATGTTTTCTTTATAAAATATTTTTTTGCGTATAGAACTAAAGAGCCGCAACTTAACATCCAAAGGGACGTATGTGGCTCACGAGCCGCAGGTTGCCGACCCCTGGTATAGGGTATTAGTAATATTTATTTCAAGTTTTCCTTTTCTTGTACAGATGATATATGCATATTATATAGCCTTTAATCGTCTCTTACGATCACCCACGGGTGATGAATTGTAATTCTTACTCCGTCACCACACGGTAAAACTTTTATTTAATTTATATGATTCTAGTAAAGGCGCAAATCGAGTCGTAATCGAGTTTGTAAGGAAGTAGGTCGCTATCTATATCAACGTACGCCATTAAGCAGTAAAATAAACAATTGGTTACGGTAATATTTTGTCGTTACCAAAACCTTACTAGTAGATATGTAAATTAAAACTTGTCTCTCATATTTACATATCATATCACGCTTTAATTGTCATTACTACAATTGCCACACTTGACTGATGGTTTATTAGTGTTATAAGAGACCTAGAGGTCCTTTGCTGCTCACTGTCCCAATGATCATAAAGACTGATAGGCCATTGTATTCTTACGCTGGCACCACACGAGAAAAATTCACTGTTAAAAAAATGCATAAAGGTGATCTTTAAAAATTATAATTGTTAAAATAAAATAATTATAAATATTACTAAGATTGTTAAAAAAAAAAATTGTGTGGTGACGGAGTAAGAATACAATTCACCACCCCTTATCTTGCCCGTGGATAATCATAAGAGACGACTAAGGGATATAAAACGCATATAACATCTATACAAGAGAAGGTAAACTCGATACAAAACCCTATACTAACACGTCCGACCAGCATCGTATTGTAGGTCAATTACCTTCTCATTATAGAGGAGGCTATCTGTCTATATGTCTATAGGATCAACCAACAGAGGGACGTTTATGAGCTGTGATGATGATGTTAAAAATATATATATAATGGTTTAATATAATTGTCGTTTTATAATCGACTGCAATTTTGAATAGTATAACAAAGACGTATGTCTTTATTATTATAATGTTCTTTTTGACTAGTATAAGAAAGACATACGTCTTTGTTATACTAGTCAAAAAGAACATTATGAATATAGGACCTTAAAACTTATGAAAGAACATAAAAAATAAAATAACATAATACACTCCACTATTGCTATGCTATTCCCATAGCATTATTGTTTGAATTTAAGGTTTCTTACCCTCAAGCTGGTAGAACCGCAACGCGGATTAAAAACTTAATCTGATCCAAGAGAAATCAAAATTTGCATTATAAATTCCTTTTTTTAATTAAAAAAAAACACTTCGAACTTAAATCATTCCCACAAAAATAATGTGAACCCAAAAATGTTCCGTTAATCACTATTTTGTTTGAACGGCAGTAAAATTTCAATATGTACGTTACAATGACGATATATTGTGTGGGGGGTCACATTTATAAAATTGAATACCATTCAAAAGCCTTCTATTGTTTGTTTTACATTCATATTCATCGGCAAATGTAGAATGACAATACGTGAATGTACTATGTATAATTATAACATATACATACATACATATCATCACGCCATATCCCCTTCAGGGTAGGCAGAGAGAATAGAGTGCCAGAGAACTCTATCCTTGCACTAGTTGATATAGAGTAATATTTCAAGTATTTTTCTTTTGTTGTCTTCTTGAGTAACTTAGGCGTGTTTTATTATTGCATTGTTACTCCGACACCATACGGATGTATGTATATATAACCCAGGTTTCCACACACATACATATCACCACGCCATATCCCTTGCAGAGTAGGCAGAGAGAACAGAGTGCCAGAGAACTCAATCCTTGCATACTTCACTCGCATCCTCAACATTCATAATTCTCTTCATACATGCTCTCCGGTTTCGGAGACTCTTGACTTCACCTTCCTTTAGTACATGACCGATCTGGTCTAGGTAGGTTAGTCTCGGTCTCCCCCGGTACCTACATCCTTCCACTTTTGCATTGTATATCTTCTTAATCAGATGTTCGTTTGGCATTTTTACCACATGTCCGAACTATCGGAGCATTCCCTTTCGCATCTTTACACCAATACTCTCTTTCATACCTACTCGCTCTCTTACGTCGTCATTACAAATGTATAATATATATGTTATCATATATGTATAAAATACCTACTACGTACTACGTTGTTGTTTGTTAAAATTCCACACAGACTCATACTGCATTCACAGCTACTAGCTTGTTTCACGTGTAAAGTTATAAAGTTCATTGTATAAAATTCCTTTGGGTATTTTACCGAATAATGTCTTTATGATATAGTCTGATAGCTCTGTGGTAGTTGCTTCGAATACTACCAACCCTTTTACTCGTGGATGTCGTGTAAGACGACTAAGAGCCTTATAACGACCTGGGGCAACAACACCTGATTCCGTTTGGTCAACAATTACATTCCCAAGGAGGGTTGACGTCTGGCAGACGGCCGGTCATAAAACTATTGCAAATAACTTCTACAATAGGGCCCCACTTTGTATAACAAGCTGCCAGTATATATTACTGATGCACCGAATTTGACTATATTTAAGAGTAGACTGAAGACATGGCTGATTGAAAATGCCTTCTACCAACTTGAGAATTTTGTTCCCAAGTTAATATATTTTTTTTTTTTTATTATATAACAATTATAAATGTATATTTACTGATTGCACGTAAATATAAGACTGATTATTTGCACTTTTTCACTGTAAATATACAAAATTGACTTATTCACAATGTATCATATTAATTTTAATGTATTATGTATATAAAGAACCTTATTGATTGTATACGTTTGACGATATCTATATTTAACTTGTAAATACCACATTTACTAATAAAAAGATTATTCAGATTATTCAATATGTACTACGAAAGAAGAGTACATATTGTTTCGACCTCGAGTAATTAGGATAAGAGTAGGAGAATGATGACGATATAGTCTGATAGTGTTGACTCACTGTTGACAGTTTTCTGTCTACAGCCGCGAGCAGTCCGTCCGGAGGTAGTACCACAATGGCAATGTACTGTGCCGCTTAGTTTATTAAGCAAGAGAGCTGGAAGCCTAACTTGGATGACTTTTGGTTGGTAGACAGCGGCCTTGCTGTACCTTTGGAATTGCAAAAGTCAGTAATAAATTAGCAAGAGATATACTGCTTACTTGTTTGGCACCATAAGTAATAAAATTAATTCTTGACATCATCATTGCATTTTTAAGCTTAATGAAAAGTTTGTTTTGGATAAATATACATTTCTTTTCATTTTTTTATTGCTCCTCGTGGCAGACGAGTATGCAGCCTGATGGTAAGTGTTACTGCCGCCCATGGACCTTTGCAATACCAGATGTATAGCCAGGCCAAATCCATCCAGAAAGTTGGACTGCCGGCTCTCTCGCTCACCGAACGAAGCACAGCTGCATACTGCCACTGCTGAGGCGTCGATTTTCTGCGAGAGTGTGGTACTACCCCGAAAAGACCGACCCACGGCTGTAGACAGAAATTTCAACAGTGTGGTTCTACCACTTTTATATCTAACAGGCGAGAGATAACGGGATGTCTATGTAATAACACATAGACATCCCGTCTATCACTTGCAATAAGGCTCCTCCGGTAAAATACATGCAAGCCATCGAAGTTGAGGAATCGTTTTCTGTGTCCTATTCATCAGACGGAGAATGGAAATATAGAAGTTTATGTGCCATCAAGCCGCCGCTCTAGGACAGCTTGACGGATATAGCATAACTAGCCAAACTATGTTTACATATGCAAATATTAATTGTCAATTTAACGATGAAAGAGATAATAGCCACATTCGAGAATTTAATACAATGTTTACGAAAATGTGCGTTATTTATATCTCGCAGAACGCGTTAAATTTTCGATCTTGCCAATCATGAACACTCTTGAGAGATGATACGGAGTGTCGGTACTCACAATTTATTCGTATAACCTTTCACTTTCACATCGTGAGGGTCCAAATTACTGAATATATTATTACATGAGACAATTTTCACATTTATTTTAAAACCTAGAAAGAGAATCCAAAAATAAATCCCAAGTTATTTAAGATTAATTATGAATCGCCGATACTCGTACATTGTTTTAAAACACTACACAGAGATCCCAAATTCAAAAAAGATGGCTGAAGTTAAAAAACACAACACTTTAAATATAGGAAATCCGTAGTCGGAGGATTTTGGAGATCGCTTATGTAGATTTTGAAGTTTAAAATTTGGAGAAACAGAATAGCAGATATAATATATACGACGGGAAATTTCAAATTCTAATAATGCATAAACCCTGCGAGGGCACTTACATATTATATGTATTAACATTTTAATTTAATCCAATAAACTACCACCGGAGCGGAACGAGAGCGCTACTGAAAAGATCCGGCGAGAAACTCAGCGGGTTTGTCTATTATTGTTATTTCTTTACTGATTATTTTATAAAATAAAATAGTAATAAAAAATATAATATAAAATAGTACAACATGCTTAGTAAGATTTTTTTAAACTTATTAATGCGTGTGAAAATCTAGACATGGAATTTCTCGGGGTCGCTAATTGTGAATCTTTTGTTAAAATTAAAAAAAAAAGGTGGCTAATGGAATATCATAGATAATTTCTTCAATAACAGTACGCAATCCAAGTAAACGTCTAGATTTAGTTTTCGGAATGCTGATTATGAATTCGAAGTCAAAATAAGGTAGAAAATTTCCTCAAAACTTATTCATTAGAGAGAGTTATCGAATATGAATTCGAAATGTTACACATCATCACAGCTATTTGCAGCTAATTTTTGGATATGTTTTGATAATAAGAAATAATTGCCATTGGTTTTATGAGTTGGAGTCTACTAGTGTTTTGACTCATTACTTTTTGAACAGGACTTTTCAGAAAGTGACCGGGCAAATACAACTATTTTTTACATGAGAAGAAAGATAATTTTGGAGAATCCAAATTTGCATCATTAAATTGCTTCTATTCTCCACGTGTCCAAACTTTGTATTACTTTCAACGCACGACGAGCAATCAATGTGGCAGGTTCGATGCTCAACCGGTGGTCCGCTCGCACGGCGAAGAGAGGTGTTTGCAGGGTGGGTCCATGGGGTTGCGCGCCGCCTCTTCCGTCGCCCCGGGCCAATTTGCCGGGGCGCGACCACATCAATGGTCCCACCTTGCGAAAAAAAAAAAAAAAAAGGTTCGATGCTCAAGAATGCAATGTGTTTCTGAGATAGGTAAAGACGCTTACCCTTTATTAAGTCATAATATATACTAGACCACTACTACTGTCACTATTACAACCATCAAAACTCTTTAAAAAATAAATAGTGGTAGAGCCAAACTGTTGACAGTTTTCTGTCTACAACCGCGGGCCGGTCGACGTCTGAGTAATGGCAATGTGCTATTGCGCTTCGTTCAGTGAGCGAGAGTGCCGGAAGCCCAACTTTCTAGGTGGGTTTGGTCTTTCCATTGGTTGGCAATGGCCTAGTTGTACCACTCATATTGCATATATCCAAGGGTGGCAGTTACCATCAGGTGTGCTGCTTACTTCGTTTCCCAACATCAGCAATAAAATAAATCCCTACTTTAGCCTGGATTTGGGACCACTATACACCAGCGGGAAAGGAAAACACCTTATTCTCTTATCACATGAAATCGGAATAAAAGAATATCGCAATAAGTAAACGAAGGTAACGTCATAACCTATAATTTTATATTTATAGAAATATTATGAAATATATAAAAGGAACTGGCCTCCTTCTTATAACAATTTATCATTTTTTTTTTAAAACTAGACTGTTAGACAAAGCTGTTTTCAAATAAGTAGTTTCTCTTTCTATAACAACTTGAACCAACACCGTTTGTTCTGTACAATTGATTTCTGCTCTTTCCGTTTTCAATCAGTCTTCCTTGAAACTGTTCCCCTTAGGTATATTGAAATGTTCCGGACCGGTTTGTTTCAGACAAGACTATTTGTCTAAATTTCCTTCAGTCGCTACGTAAGCGAGTAAAATTCAACTAACAGTTTAGAATACACTTTTGCATTTACTGCATCAATGCATGTAGTTGTTTAAATAGCGATCTCCCGTTTCGATTATCCTTATTTCGATTCCCGCGTTGGATATTTTTTATGTAATGTTTAAAGTTAATATAAGTTGTTTTGAGACTGAGTGTATCTAATTTATTTTAGTAAATTGTTTCTTTATAAAGACTTGCGTAATAAGGTTTTATAACTCCGTGCGGAATAATCTTTAAAAAAATAATTTCTTTTCAATTATGTTAACATTTTTGCCTACGTTACGGAACGAATTTTGATTGGACTTTATAAACATACAAGTGACAGACTCAAACCAGTCGAACAGACTCAAAATAACAATTAGTGGATTATACAAAGTACTAGCTTGCGTGGGATTTGAATTCACGTCATCTTGCACTATATGTCGTTTTATTAACAACCATTTCACCTTTACAATCAACTATCATTATATATACTATATTTTGTTATAAAATCAAAAAACATATCGGCAAATAGCAATTCTTAACATTGCTATGTCGGCAAGTTGATAGAAAATACCTAAAATATCATGTCCGTTATTAATAAACTGTAAGATGATTCAGCATTTATTATAAAACCGCTTCTAATTAACAATTTCTACAAGAATGCCAGTATTCGATTGTTATTATCATCATCATCATCTCAGCTCATATATGGCCCACCGTTGGGCTCGAGCCTCGTCCATAATGAGTGGGAAATTGCCCTACCTACCTACTACACTACGCTGGTCAGACGTGTTGATATAGGGTTTTGTTCCGAATTTTCCTTTTCTCGTAGAACTGTTATATTTTTTTTTATTGCTCTTGGTGGCAGATGAGCATACAGCACATGTTAAGCACGCAGTAAGTGTTATTGCCACCCATGGACCTATGCAATACCAGAGTTATAGCTAGACCGCTGCCTAACAATAATCCCAAACCTATCCAGAAAGTTGAGGTTCCGGCTCTCATGCTCACTGAATGAAACACAGCAGCATACTGCCATGGCTCATGCGTCGATTTTCTGCAAGAGTGTGGTTCTACCCCGGACGGACTGGCCCGCGGCTGTAGACAGAAAACTGTCAACAGCGTGGTCCTACCACTATTATATGCGTTTTATATATGTATCAATCATTCGTCTCTTATGATCACCCACAGGTAAGATTATCACCTCACGGAATATTATTGTTATATTTTGTAGATATTAATGGTTACTGCTCTACTTTTATAATTGCCAGTATTAACTAATTGCTGTATAGTGGTGACTACGAATGCTGTAAATCCTTACAATGCTCAAGGGTGTCGTAAAAGACGACAAGGAGCTATACATCGACATGGACATTAACTCTATCCATGCTGTCTGGTCAAAACTTATATTACCAGGTGGATTGCTGTCAAGTAGGCGGTTGGTTACGAAATTATTGCCAAAACTTTTGTCTTAAATATCATCACGCCATATCCCTTGTAGGGTAGGCAGAGAAAACAGAGTGCCAGAGAACTCTATCCTTGCATACTTCACTCGCTTCTTCAACATTCATAATTCTCTTCATATACGCTCCCCGGTTTCGGAGACTCTTGACTCCACCTTCTTTCAGCACATGACCAATCTAGTCTAGGTAGGTGAGTCTCGGTCTGCCCCGGTACCTACATCCTTCCATTTTCACATTGTATATCTTCTTAACTAGACGTTCGTTCGGCATTCTTGCCACATATCCGAACTATTGGAGCATTCCCTTTCGCATCTTTACACCAATGCTCTCTTTCATACCTACTCGCTCTCTTACGTCGTCGTTGCGAATGCGGTCGGTCAGCCTAACTCCACAGATTTTCCGTAGAGATTGCATTTCGACCGCATTAATTTTGCTTTCATGCTCTTTTCTGCATACGCAACTCTCGCTTCCATATAGTAATGTTGGGACAAGCACAGCGTTATATATTGCTACATGTGCCTTCTGGCTGAGGTGGTGGCTACCGAGAAGTTGACCCAACGCTCCGTTCACTCTATTTCCCGCATTCACTCTTCGCTCTATATGTACGGAGGTGTACCTTCCATCTCGGCTAAAGCCACATCCAAGATATACAAATTCATCCACTTGCTCTAGTACATAATTACCTATTGTTACTCTTACATCTATTCTGGCTTCATCTCTTTCAAAGACCATTATTTTGGTTTTGTTCACATTCACGCGTAGATCCCTTTTCTTACAATCTTCTGTCATTGTGTCGACTAGCGTCTGCAGGTCAGTCGCTGACTGTGCCAGCAGGACTGCATCATCTGCATAAAGCAGAGGAGTCACCCATCTGGACTCCCACATTCATATCGTTCAACCTTTGGAGACATTTATCTAGATATATGATAAACAGCCTGGCTGACAGAATAGCCTTATATTATATGCATATTTTTATAATGAAAAAGAGTACAATGCTTTTTTTTTTTTTGGGGTGGGCTACAGTCGGCGCACTTCTCGCACCACTCCGTCCGGGGTGACAGAGGGGCGTAGGCACGCACACCAGTAACCCACCCGTGACGTCGCCTTCGTCGTTGGGCCGACCACCGGAGAAGAGTGACTTGACGTCAGTGGTCGGCCCGACGGAATACCACTGAGGAGTACCCTCTCCTCGACCGACGTATCGGGTAGGATGTCGGTCTTTCCTCACGCGGTCGGCCTCTCGGCGGGTGACGGACCAATTCCCCGATCCAGCCACCCACAGTCTCGGCTAGGGCGGCATCAGGCGCAGGTAATCGCGCCTGCGCCGCCCCAGTCGCCGGCGGCGATTCGCGTCGTGAAAGACTACAACCCTGCACTAAGGAAATAAACCTTGTATTTTAGGACTTAACAAACATATAATTAAACGGACACAAATTACACCCAGACTGAGAACAACAATTTCTGGATCGCGCAAAGTATTGTTCTGTGGTAGAACCAAACCTGGCACTGGCATACTAGTTCGCTGTCGTATCCATTACACTATATATGCAGTCGTTTATTTATTATATCCTTTAGTCGTCTTTTACGATACCACGGGCAGGCTTTTGTGAAGCGAAATTGATTTTTCTCTGTCACCACACCGAATAAAGTTATATTTAAAATGTAAATAAAACTCTTTCATATTAGAGTGTTCCGGATGACGTAGTTTCCGTCCTATATCTGAACCCTCTCCATATACAATATATACTCCACGCTATACCAATGTATATTCTCCGCTCAAATCGAATTTATGAACCGCCTAAGCTAAAATTGCACTGAAATGCGATATACATTTTATGTTGCTATATAATAAAAAAAAATGTATATTATACTTGAGTTGTGTATACTTTTTGTATTTTACAAATATTTTTAACATAAAAATTAATACATACATACATATCATCACGCCATATCCCTTGCAGGGTAGGCAGAGAGACAACAGAGTACAGAGTGCCAGAGAACTCTGTCCTTGCATACTTCACTCGCTTCCTCAACATTCATAATTCTCTTCATACACGCTCGCCAGTTTCGGAGACTCTTGACTTCACCTTCCTTCAGTACCTGACCAATCTGGTCTTGGTAGGTAGGTAAGTCTCGGTCTCCCCCGGTACCTACCCTCTTTCCACATGTCCGAACCATCGGAGCATTCCCTTTCGGATCTTTACACCAATACTCTCTTTCATACCTACTCGCTCTCTTACGTCGTCGTTACGAATGCGGATAAGTAAACTTTCTTAAACCTCTTATAAGACACCCAGTGGGGAAGGATCGTGAAAGGTAAGAATAGAGATAGGTATGATTTACAGTCTTATATTATCACCACACGGAAAAATCCCTGTGATATAGATGTTTAATTTCATAATTCATGCCATTGTCTTCCAGATTGACATAAAAAGGCCAGAGAACAGGATCTTAAATATGATGGTTGGCCGATTTTATTAGTGAAACTTAATACTGGGTGTGATAACATGATGCCTTTGTTGTGGGATGCAAGTGGCACAGAACCGTTGCAAATGGTATTCTCGTGGGGAGGCCTATATCCAACAGTGGACGTTTACGGGCTGATGGATGGATGATGGATTTGTTGTCGAGTCCTCCCGTAACTATGAACACTGTAAAGTGTTAGAAATTTTGGGTAATAAAAAATTCAAATACATACATGATAGAATCCGTAAAAATATTCAAATTGTTTATAATCAAATAAAAATTTAAATAATGTACAAAATTATGCCAGTCAAGTTTAAATCAGACGTAATAAAGAGCGAACCTATTACTGTCAACTAAATTTAGTGTCAAACTCGGGTATTTGCGAAAAAAGATCAAGGGAAATTCAAGAAATTCCAATGAATTTTTTTTATTGCTCAACATATAATTCGACGAACAATGTCAGAATCTTTAAATAGGCATGATGACTGATTTTGAAAAACGACTCCACGGTGTTATACACCATCTACTTTAACGAAAATAAATCTAATTTCCGCAGAAAAAGTTAATTTTTGTGTAAAAAACTACCTTTTCAAAATCAAATTTAAATTTCGCTCCAAAACGGTGCAAAAGTAATGGCATCTGTCTATGACGTGACGCTATCGTATACACTCGCAAGTAGCGTTGTTATTTATTATTGTAAATTTTAATTCCTATAATTTTGTGCAATTATGAATGAATAAAATGAATACTAATGTGTTTTAGATGGTGTGCAGTTCCTCTATGTAATAATACATCAATTAAAACTCCAACCAAGTTGTTCATTAACGTTTCAATGAAGAAAAATATAAGAAATACTTGGTTAAATCTTAGAAAATAGATATGCCCAGTGCCGGATTAGCCACGTAGCAAGAGTAGCAAATGCTACGGGCCCCGCGAATTGGGGGGCCCCGTACTCTGACCGCGGCTGTCTAACCGTAAAAAAAATTTCAATTTAAATAGGAGTGTAAAAATATTTTTGTCTCACTTTGATGATATAGCGCATGATTTACTTAAAAAAGTCAATATTGAAAGAGTTAGCTCTAAATTTGCCCATATTAAATTTAGAAAAGTTTATTTGTAATAGTTTGTTTTATTTAGGTGCAAACCTTTAATTAACTTACCTAAAGTAAATCAAGAGGCCCTTGACAGAATTTGCTACAGGCCCCGCGCTGGTTTAATTCGGCACTAGATATGCCTATGCATGTTAACTGTTGCAGAACAATATTTATTATTAATTTATCTCCCTAAGTTTTTATAAAACTAAATGAATGGTATTGTAACTTTACAGATGTGTTATCTGTAAAGTTACAATATAGTAAAACATGTACAAATAGGATATTATAGGTCATTAGCTAAAATTACCTTAAACCCTAACCAATTTAGATAAATTATATACTTTTGTATATTAACTATAGCTGTAGGTTCTAATATAAATAAATCTAGGATATAAGGTTGATATTTTAAAAGATAGAAAACAAGTTTCATTGTGTTGTCTTATTGGCTCTATTAGATTGATTGAAGAAAAAGTTAGAATATGTACAGAATTTTTGAAATTAATAAACCTTTTTTTTTTAAATGTTATATTGCACTATTATATAACACTGAATATAACCATTTTTGTTTCCACAGACCCAATAATAGTTTCAGAAAATCAGACATGTAACCGTCATCGTACATAATACTTATGATCACAACTTTTTATTAGTGTTGTAGTTGTTGTCTGCTACACAGCAGTAGCCTTTTTGTAGCCATGTAAAATACATTTATATCTGCGTCTGTAATTATGGTATTTGAGTTCTATAATGTGTTAGTTCATAAATTAAACAATACATACATGGAAGTTCTAGTAATTCTGCTGAACAAAAATCATTGCTTGATGAAAAAAGCTTTCCCAGTATCGACAAGTCGATTCTCGGCAAATTTGAGCTATTTGCTTTGATAAATCCTAGTTCCATGGTTAAAGTTTATATATAGTAGCACAAAAGTGATATCCATTACAAGATTTTTTTTTTCTTTTTTACAATCTTTGTATACTATATTATTAAAATAAATCACTATTTTATTGATTCTTAGTTACTGTCGTCATGCCTATTATATTATCATTATATTACAGAGACAACGGGGTGTTTGGTTAGGTTGGCCACCGAAGTCAAAGATCGGGTACCAGTGGCCCGCTCGCACGGCGAAGAGAGGTGTTTGCAGGGTGGGTCCATGGAGTTGCGTGCCGCCTCTTCTGTCGCCCCGGGCGTTTTGTCGGGGCGTGACCACATACATGGTCCACCTTGCGGAAAAAAAAAAAGAAGGTGTTTGGTTAGGCTATTAATACACCCCAGCGAAGTTGCGGTGCATGTAAAAACGGTGCTATGACTTCGCCGTAACCGTGAGGAAGGAATAACGTATGGTTTTTAGCAGGTAGTGGCGCTAACATTTAGCACCAAGCCCGGCATACCCCATCTCTCTCCTGAGAAGTGGGCATGCGTAAAGGAATTTTGCCACGCAAAGGAAAAATAAAATGATTATTAATACATATATAGATATTGCCATTCCATCTACGTCTATTCTTGAAGATAAACCTGGCGTGGCCCTCGTACTTCCCAGAAGATTGCTGCTGTCCACTATCTTGATGATATATAAGTTGTATCTTACAACTCCCACGGGAAAGTAATTGGTGATACATTCTTAACTCATCAGCAAATATGAGATACACAAAACGATTCGTTCATTCATCATCGCTCATCATTTCAGCTCATATATGTGGGACTGTTGGGCTCGAGCCTTCTCCATAATGAGAAGTCAATTGACCTACTATATACCATGCCGGTCGGACGTCTTGGTATAGAGTTTTGTTTCGAGTTTTCCTTCTCTTTCATAGATGTTATATGCGTTTCATATCCCTTAGTCGTCTCATACGATCACCCACGTGTAAGGTAGAGGTAGTAAATTGTATTCTTACTCCGTCACCACACGGATGTCGATTCGATAACGATTCGTTGGTTAAAGTTAATTATTTCCACTGAAACACCAGGCAAACTAAATGTATTTGATACGATATCTATAGGTTTTATATTGTCGACAGGAGATGCTGATACCAAAAGAGCAATGCCGCGTTCAGCCACCATCCATAGAGGGGAGGGCAGCTAGCTCGCTGCCACACGCGCGTCTCACCAGGACACCTTCCATATCCTCTCAAAGTAGCCTGGACAGCGGCACCTCTAGAGCCACTGTGAGTATTACAATCACAATAGCTAACATATGCAACAATTTTAAAAGGACATGTATAAATAACCCTTAAAACGGTCGGGATATGATAGAAGATGACTAAAAGCTCTGGCCTGCTCCATCTGCTGCTGTCTGGTCTACAATTACATTCCCAAGGAGGGTTGATATCAGGCAAGTGGCTAGTCGTAAACTCATTGCTAAAACTATAAGTAATATGAGAAAAGGAGCTTACATTGCTACGACTTAAAAAAATTGAAATAAAAGCAGGATGATGATAATAAAGACATCATCATCATCACAGCCCATATACGGTCCACTGTTGGGCTCTGGCCTCCTCCTTAATGGGAAGGAAATTAACCTACTATACCGCACTGGTCAAACGTGTTGGTATAGTGTTTTGTTTTGAGTTTTCCTTCCCTTGATTATTTGATTTGAATTAGATATCATATGCGTTTTATATCCTTTAGTCATCTTTTACGATCACCCACGGGTAAGATAGGCGGGATTGTATTCTTACTCCGTCACCACACGGATAAAGATATGACAACTAATAATATGTATTTAGTAAAAAAACTGTTTAATATTTGTTTCATTTAACAGGTTTACAGAGAGCACTGATTTATCTGTACTTTTCATTCTCTCGTTGTGACCCAGTCAGTTGGGCCTTCTAACGTCGTAAAAATTACTTTATTGGTATCTACATGAAATGGTTTATAGTAGTGTCAGCGTGGTACGAGGTCAAAACGATCTTGTATTGTGATAGATATATCAGAGAACTAGGGTTTAGTAGCACATTTTGATAATATATTCATATCCTTTTCGCACTGAACCAAATTGAATATACACCTTCCGTCCCATAAGTCTGCAGTTTTCTTAGCCGCACCGCGGGTAAGACACCGACAAGGCTACTTAGACCTCGTTTAACATTAAACGTGTTGAGATGAGCCCGTACTGAGAAATAAAAATCTTGTGTCACGAACAACTTCAAAAAATGGGCGTGTGTACAAAGTACACATATCAGAAGTGAAATTTTGGCAAACTATTTTTTAAATCTATTTTACATACATCTCCCTCTCTCTCTCTCTCTCTCTGTCTGTCTCTTTCTCTCTCTCTCTCTCTCTCTTTCTCTCTCTCTCTATCTATATCTCTCTGTCTCTCTCTCTCTCTCTATCTATCTATCTCTATCTCTCTTTCTATCTCTCTCTCTATCTCTCTCTCTCTCTATCTCTCTCTCTCTCTCTCTCTCTATCTCTCTAGTCAGGTCAGATAGTGGGGATCCTACGAAGAGTCGCACAAAGAGGAGACCGAGAACGTCTAATGTGTTCTATCTCATTCTCTCGCCGTCTGAATCCTATATATACATTTATGGGTTTGTGTCTCTATGGACTTATTTTTTCGTTTCATCGAGTTTGAAATCGACAACGATTCTAAAGAAGTTTCACTTCAAAAACATTCAATTAACGTATACAAATTTCAATTTTTATCAACAATCATGGATCACACAAAGGATTAACCTTCGAATCGAAACCACGACACTCGACACAAAAAGGGGATTGACCCACGACAATACTAGACTTTACTTAGACCATAACGCCATCTGTGTAGTCAATTTGACATTAAAAGCAGCCCAAGTAGATGAGTCTTTTTTTTATTGCTTAATATGGCAAATGAGCAGACAGCAATAGCACATTGCCATTACTCAGACATCGATCTTCTGCGAGAGCGTGGTACTACCCTGGATGGACCGGCCCGCGGCTGTACACAGAGAATTGTCAACAGCGTGGTCCTACCACTATAGGTGTTATGTTATATGTGTTTAGGGTTTGGGTGGTTTACCCTTGGCATTGCAAAGGTCATGGTCAACAATAACACTTACTATCAGGTGAGCTGTTTGCATGTTTGCCACTATAAGCAATAACAATAAAAAGCAGACCCTTATATTTTATTTATTTTTATAATTTAGTTAGTTTATAGAATCATAATCATTCTCCTACTCTTATCCCAATTACTGTTCTTTCATAGCACATATACACACACACATATAAGTAAAAGTTATTGGCAATAGTTTTATGACCGGCAGCCTGCCAGACCCCGGACTGATATGGCGGGGTACGACGTCCATAGCCCACCGCAAAAAAAAAAAAAAAAGACGTCAAACCTGCTTGGGAATGTAATTGTTGATCAAACGTTATCAGATGCAGTTGGCGCAGGTCGTTATAAAGCTCTTAGTCGTCATTTACGACATCCACGAGCAAAGTAAAGGTTGGTAGTATTCATAACCGCTACCACCGACAGAATTTGTGTATATAGAATATTATCCATCAAAATACATACAGTACGAAGCTGATCAGATTATCAGAACGTAAATTGCATTCGCTAATCCAATCAACACCGCGATTCGGCCTCACTGAACTCTGTGAATTATAATACCTAGTCATAAATATACAATGAATGAGATGATTTATCGAGTTGTAGTTATTTTATGATGTAATTCGTTTGTTGATTTTTTTTTTCATGGGTCTAATCCCACCACACATTCCGACCATTGTAACTCCTGTAAGCCAGGATCCACAATGGTCACTATAAATGACACCGAGGTTTGACCCTCAGGCAGTCCCGGGAAATGATTTTAATTGTCTTGGAACCCGCAACAAATTTAATTAGAAAAGTTAAAGAGGAGGAGTTGGAAAAGAGTGATTCCACTTCCCTCCCAGGCAAAGCGGGAGACAGAAAGCAATAGTCAAAGCAATAGCAGTAGTCAGCCAATAAGTAAAGGGTTGTACAGCTACGATAAGCGCAGCAGTACGGCACCACGGATACGGGATAACTTAACGGGGCCTATATGTGAGCCTTAAGATTGGTTGCAGTAGTAGGTATGGCAGAAACGCCTAAACGCATGGAAATTTTCTCGAGTTGCTACAAGATCCGTGTAGTATACTACTCCAGATGTTACTTGCAAACTGTCTAACATAAGGTCGCGCTCGTTACGCCAGAGATCGCACTCCCAGTGAATGTGATGTGCTGATTGTTCATACTCGCGGTTATTTGTAGAACATTGACATAGTGGTGAAGGTACGAGTTTAAAAGAAAATAATTTACTTTTAAAGTTGCCATGTCCAGTTAGAAATTGGGCTACAAAATGGTCAACCTCCAGCCACACTCTCTCTAGGCGCTCGCGGACGCATGGGAAAAATAGATAGAGGTGACGGCCCTTCGATGATGAATCCCATCTTTCTTGCCATTCAATTAAAAGTTTTTCATAGACAACGGACTGCGGTGCAAACAATCGAGCGATTTTATTACGGTCGCACGGTAGAAGGAAATCTGTGTTCATATTTTCCCTTGTCGTGTAATACATTGATGCCCGTCTCTGAATCTCCAAGTCAACCGGAAGTACACCCGCGAGTACTGGCAAGGCCTCGGTACTGACCGTCCTGTAGGCTTTACACAAGAATATTAAGGCCAATCGTTGGCTTTGTAATAATTTAAGGCGAGCTGCCCCTATGGTAGCCCTATCAGCCCAAACGGGTGCAGCGTAACAAATACACCCCAAATATGTGGCCATATATATAGTTTTCAGTGTATTAAAACGAAGGCCCCAGGTAGACGTTGATATTCTAGTGAGCGCATAGAAATTTCGTTTCGCTTTTTCACCTACAGTTTTAATATGCTCGACAAATGAAAAATTTTTTTCTAAGAGTAGACCAAGATAGCAAACTGAATCTTTCTTTTTGACTGTCATATTATTGAATTTTATACGCGGCAACGATTGTAAATTTCCTTTTAATAAAAGGTGATACGTTTTTTGTGGGGCAAATGGAAGCCGATTTCGTGTGCCCCATTCGAATATATTATTGAGACAAATTTCTGCTAATTTCTCTAAACCGTCTCTAGTGTTGGATTCTACGAGTAGAAGACCGTCGTCGGCATAGCCGATCAATTGACAGTGTTTCGGCAGAGGTAATTCGAGGAAATCGTCAAAACCTAAATTCCATAGATATGGACTTAGCACCGAATCTTGGGGGCAGCCCATCGTCAGTGGCTTCGACACAGCATGGTGACAAAGTTTCAGTTTAGTCGAGCTTTGTGAAAAGTATGACTGTATAATTAGGTAGATGTTCCTATAGCACCCACGAGTCTTTAATTTAAGAAGTAGCATTGGCCACCAGGCGTTGTCGAAGGCACCTGAGATATCCAGGAAAACGCCTAGCACGTATTTAAAAGCGGATGTATTAATAACTTTTCTCACCGCAATGGCTGCGTCGATAGTTGATTTACCGCGAGTGAAGCCGAATTGTTTATGGTTGAATGTTGGTCCACCCGGCAATAAACGAGGAACAATTAGCCGTTCTAAGAGTTTGCCTAGTGTGTCGTTTGTTGATTTATTAAGAATATATTAATAACCACTCTTTTATTTCCATTTGTATAACCTAGTTGCAAATTATATATGCGCTATATTCCACTGAATGCCGTACCGTGTAAGCATGGCTGTTGTTTCGTAATATGGTTTGTTCTTTTTACCCGTAGGTGATCGTAAGAGACGACTAAGGGATATAAAACGCATATAACATGTTTGCGAGAGAAGAATAACTCGAAATTAAACACTATACCAACACGTCTGACCAACGCGGTATAGTAAGTTAATTTCCCTCCCATTACGGAGGAGACCCGAGACCAACAGTGGGACATATACGGGTTGTGACAATGATAATGATGATTGTTCTTTTTTATTATATCATTTACTTAAATCACTTTACTAACATATAATTAATGGCCATAAATTACACACAAATTCTGAACAATAATTAGTGGCTAGCACAAAGTATTGCCCTGCGTATGATCGAATCCGCGACACTTGGAACGATAAGCCGGCATCTTAATTATCAACTATGCAGCTATTGCACACATCACCGTTTTCCAATTAGATGATAAAGTATATCAATTTTGACATATCTTTAGAGGCATTTCGCTTCCGTTAACTGTACAAGATATCCAATTCATCATCGTCATCATCTCAGCTCATAATATGTCCCACTGTTAGGCTCGAGCCTCCTCCGTAATGGGAGGGAAAATGACCTACTACACCACGCTGGTCAGACGTGTTGATATATGGTTTTGTTTCAAGTTCTCCTTCTCTTGCATAGATGTTATATGCATTTTATGTCCCTTAGTCGTCTCTTATGATCACCCACGGGTAAGAATAGGGGGTGGTGCTTTGTATTCTTAATCCATCACCACACGGATGAGATATCCAATTAGGAGATACTTATATATTAATTGGTCATTATACTGATAAAGCTTGCTTCCACTTTCGGCGAACACAATTCCCACATCGTCATAATTACGTATACAAAAGTTACATATACGAAAACTAAACGCATATAGTTAAACTAGCAAGTGTTAATAAACCATTCCCAAGTGTAATAAGTGTTAATAAAACAAAAACAATACACTCATACAACTTTATAACTAATTTAATATTGACAGTATTATTAGTTAGGGAATATTTAAATATGGCGCCTTCATTAAAATATACGAGGTTCCCGGGCTTGTGTTTTGTTTGAGTTTCAACATCTAATATCAATTGTGTTATTGATTTTTGATATTTTCGTGACGTATTACATATATGAAATAAATCTTTTGTTATGGATTTTATTGTGTTTATGATCACAAGCGATTTTCCAGGACCAAAAATGAACAATAAAAAGTATTCAAAAACTAATTCTTAAATCTCGTTTACATACATCAACCAATAGCGTGTATTATCTCTCTCTCTCTCTCTCTCTCTCTCTCTCTCTCTCTCTATCCCTCTCTCTCTCTCTGTCTCTCTCTCGTGCCACGTTTCTCGTGTCGCGTTTCATCTGTGAAAAATTTACCCTCAAGCGCGCAAAGAAGGTTCACTTCAAAATAAATATGGCGCGTAACAGAAAAACGTTACAATAATATAAAATTTCTCCCTTACGTCGATAAAATAGTTTCGCTTCAAAAAGAATGTAAAATATTCGCAAATGATCTAACATTGGTAGAGCCACACTGTCGACAGCTTTATGTCAACAGCTGCAGGCTGGTCCGTTTGGGGTAATACCACATTCTTGCAAAAAATCAACATCTGAGCAATTGCAATGCGCTGTTGTGCTTTGTTCAGTGAGTGAGAGGCCGTAAACTCAAATTCTGGGTGGGTTTCGGTTGGTAGTGGCAGTGGACCTAGCTGTAATTCTGGTATTACAAACGTCCATGAGTAACACTTCCCATTGGGTGGGCTGCTTGCTGGTCTACCACCATAACCATAATAATATAATAAAATGAAGTAATGAACTCTGAAAAGTGTTCGAAACGTCGAAAAAGTAAAAATCTAATAAAAAAGGGTTAAGATTAATTAAAATTGTTTTCTTTCAGATATTAATCATTATTTAATTAATATATGGTGACAGGTTAAAAATATAATTATAATATATTTTGATCCTCTAGTTTTTTTTGTGCAAGTCATAAAATTAGTTGAGATATGACCAAGAGAAGTAGCAGGCACACTCTCCTTGAAAATTTATCAATTTTAATTACCAGTCCACCGGCTAAGTTTGATGATTATAATATTATATATACGATATTAGCTTCTGCCTGCGGCTTTGCACGCATCATAGGTAACTTTCCCTAAGTTGAACTATAATCCCCAGGGAATATATTACTGAGATAAAAGTCCTATGTGTTGTCACTATCCTATGTGTTAATCCAGGAAATTATCTATGTGCCAAATTCTATCTAAATTGGTTTACGCGTGATTGAGTAACAAACATACAAACCTCTAAACACAAACTTTTTCACATTTATAATAGTAATAAGATAAAATAATTTTCACGGACTGTAACCTTGTTAACCTTGAATAAGCCTTGTCATGAACGGTGAAAATGTTCGAATCCTCGAAATAATTGAAATCAAATACAAATGTGACAAAATCCGTAAAAAATGTTTTATAGTATCATCAATCACCCCTGTGCTGTACGGTGCCGGCTAGACATGTGTAAGTAATGCGAGTGATGCATCACACGTAATATTACCCGACCGCGTACTGTCATATTACACATTACGCGACTAAACATCACATCACATTAAACATCACAGATCACATTAAACATGACGCGAACACCCGTGTACTGTTCTACATTTCTGCAATGTTCGGTAATGTGGTGATCTCTCAAACGCGCCGTGTGTCCTTTCGGGAGAGTGAGAGGGATAGAACGACTGGACCGCGCTGCGCCTGCTGTCGTTAAATATTTATTTTGATCTTTATTTTCAGAAGATTAAGGCTTATATTGGATGAAATGTCATGTGTGATGTTTGAAGTGATGGTAAAATGTAATATTACTCGGCACGAAATGTAATGCCATATAACATCACTTCGCGAAGTACTGTTTCGCGCATGTCTAGTGTCGGCTACGAGTACTACCAATACTTACATTAATTATGCGTATTGTAAAAAACGACTAAGAGCTTTACACGGACCGGGATCAACTCCATCTAATGCCGTCTAGTTAACAATTGCATTCCCAACGAGTGTTGATCTCAGGCGGCGGATCATAAAATTATTGCCAGTAACAATAGCAATATATACTTTGGATAATATAGTATTATCTCCACTTGGGAAATCCAATAATGGACGTTAATTATCTTTTATTTACTTTTTTTTTATTTTGAATGTATCTTGGATTAAGGAAATAAATACTTGCATTGCATGAGAATCGGACTTTATCCGTGTGGTGACGGAGTAAAAATACAACTCACCACCCCCTATCTTAGCCATGGGTGATGGTAAGAGACCACTAGGGGATATAAGACGCACATAACATCTATGCAAGAGAAGAAATAACTCGAAACAAAACCCTATACCAACACGTCTGACCAGCGCGGTATAGTAGGTTAATTTCCCTCCCATTACGGAGGAGTCCCGAGCCCAACAGTGGGATATATATGGGCTGTGATGATGATGATGATGATGATGAGACTCAGAACAACAATTTGTAGATGGCACAACATATGGTCCTCCCTAGTAGATATCATATCATACCATATCTTAACAAATGCGTCACCTATGCACTCAATAGGTTGATGCTTGATAAAAATACATAAAACAACACGTATAATTACTCAGTTCTTGCATTAACGTTTTACTATCGTTAATATATTGTTTACAAGCAATCTTTACTTCCTTACAAATATTATAAACTAGCTTCTGCCCGCGGCTTCGCCCGCGTAAAAGGTTACTTTCCTAAAGTTTTTGATCCCTTATTTTTATTTTTGACCGTCGGTAATACAGTGCAACGGTATTTCAATACTCAGGGTTGGAACTTCATTATTGGACTGCTAGATGGCGTTGAAGAAGCTAGATTTTGAGATTATTTGACAAACATTTTTTTTTTATTTTTCATATAAAAATTTTGATTTTTTTTAATAAAAAGTATCCTATGTTACTTTTAATACCTCCAAGAATATGTGTACAATGTTTCATGATGATCCGTTGAGTAGTTTTAGCGTGAAAGCGTAACAAATAAACTTACATTCACATTTATATATTAGTAGGGATAGGGATGTGAAAGTAACTCTGTCTGTCTGTCGCTCTTTCACATCAAAACTACTGAACCGATCTACTTGAAATTTGGTACACAGATAGTCTATAGCCTGATAAAGGACATAGGTTACTTTTTAATGCAAAGAGGGTTGTAAAGGGGGATGAAAAGTTGCATCGAATTATCGCCATTTTTAAAGTCAGAAACTTGAAACAAATTTTTAGGCTATTGATTAGAAATAAATAAATATGGCATTAAAATTTCGTAAAAAAATTTACCCTTAATATAAAAATAGGGGATGAAAAGCTTTAAAAACGTAAAACCTTTTACGCGGGGGATGCCGCAGGCAGAAGGTAGTAGGTTAATAAACCGACATCAATAGATAAATCTGACGTAAAGACTAGTACCTATCATATGATATTATCATCGTAAAACCATTGCTTTTATTATCCGATCGTTTTGATATTTCGTTTGTTTGTTAATCGCTATTATTATCGAGATTACTAGCCAATGCCCTAATTCGCTATAATAGACCAGCTGAAGAGTGATGTCTTTAAAAAGAAAATAGAATTTGTTACCATACTAATGATGACACAGGATGGCATCATCATCATCACCATCATCCTGCTCTTACCACAATTACTTAAGGTGACACAGTATATAGAGTAGACAAAGCAAAAATTTTGGTAATAGTTTTACTACCTGTCGCTTGCCATATATCACACACTTCTTGAAAATGTAATGGTTGACCACACGACATCAGATGAAGTGGACCCAAGTCAATATAAACCCGCAGTCGTCTTTAAAAACACCCACTGTACAAAGGTTGGTCTTACACTCAAATGCTTAAATAATTTATATCATCATTCTCATTTACAGCGCTAAACCGTGTGGTGACAGATTAAGAATACAAAACGTCACCACCCCTACGCCAAAAAAAAAACAAACCCTTTATTTTCCTGTGGAAGTCATTAATACCAGTGAAGAGTTATCAAGTTGGTTGCAGCACCTTTCTGCTAAATTTATAACACCAATTACGATCGCCAACCCATTTACCATGAGTAACGATTATGGAATAAATGGATCTTATTTACAACCCATAAACATACTACAATTCAACCTAGTCCACAATTGGAATAGGGAACTCACCCATAAATATTGTACTTCGACCTTTAGAAAGAAGCAATCGGCTAATTTCGGCTTCGTAGAGCGTTATCTCTGTTGCTCTTTACCTGTGTGACGTTTGGCAGTCGTTTTGGAAGTTTATTAGTTTTTTTTTTTATTAAAGTAAATAAAAGTAACACGCTATACATAAAATAATAAAAGTTTATATAACAGCCATAACTTATGAATTTCATAAAAATATAATTAAATAATATTTAATAATTATATTTAATAATTAATAATATAAATTCTTTCATAAAAAATGCGAATACGTTTTACAAGTGCGAAGGCACATAGTTAAATTCAGGCAAATATACGTACATAAAGTTATAAAACCGCAACAATTAAAAAAAAAAGTTTGTGGAATTTGTGTATTTTATTTAATAATAAAAAAACATCATTGTTTTAACAGCTCCTATAGATGAATTTGTATCTCGGCTCGGTGCTAAATACTGTACATCGATCCTTGAAAAGAGATAATCGACTAATTTATACTTTGTAGAGCGTTGTCTCTGTCGTACACTAGCACTATCATTCTGGTATCAACAGATATCAATAGATCCTGTCCTGGAGTCACAATGATCTTCATAAATGACACCGAGGTTTGACCTTCAGACTGCCCCGGGAGATGCTTTTAATTGTCTTTGGATATTCAACAAAATGTTAAAGGGGAGAAGTTGGCAAGAATAATTCCACTTGGCCACACCACAAGCCAAAGATGGATAGATTGTGTGAACTAAGATATAGGTATGAAAGCAGTGATTACCGAAATGACGGCTGACAAAAATCTATGAAAGTTAAGAATATCTTGTGCCAGTCTCACTGGCGTGGACAAGCTGAATTGATATTTTTTCCAACATGGTCGAAATATGAAACTTTATAATTGGCCTTCATCACCCATGCAGGTGCTGATATACGTACTCCATCCATATGTCAGTCTATAGTATTACGTTGGCCCAATTCATAACCACTCTACTATGTATGGAAGTAATTAGGTAATCATTATGCTTGTTTGCTGAACAAATTAGTATAGATGTATGATACACGTGTTTTATACTCTTTAATATGTCATTTACGAACTGCCTTGCTCGATGTTTCACTTGCAACATATTTTGACTATATTCCTTTGTATTTCATCTTTATTACCACTGCTCATATACGTCGCAATTCTGGGCTTGAATCTCGTTCAAAGTGAGAGAGAAATCGATATAATAGCTACCCTAGTTAGACGAGTAGTATATTTCAAGTTTTTCTTCTTTTGTTGTCTTCTTGATGGCGTATTTTGCAATAGCTATCGCTTTGTTACTCCAATATCATACGGATGTATGTATATATAACCTATGTTTCCATAGCTAGTCAATATACCGCATAACTCAAGAAAGGAAAGAATACAATATAGAATTAAAATAGAATAGCAGTTGGAAAAGGAAGATAAAGAATCTTCTTACTAGTACATGAAGTTTCCAGAACTTCAAGTTGCAATTTTACGCAGAATTTAGAATATTGATTCGATACCTACGTTTCACTTTTGAATGTACCTCTCCTGACGATTGGTTCGGCCTCAAGTGCATTAAAAAATTAAAAAAGGCGCTTTAAATGGTGTCATAAATTATATTCAAAATAATAAGCTATGCTTAGGCCTATTATGTGTAGGGATATCTGCAATACGCAAAGAACTTCTAGAATCTCCACTATGGTAAAAGTTAAGCTATGTTTAAATTATTAATAACTAATTAATCATAAATATCTTGAAATACTTTACATTCTTTGTATACGTTCTAGTTAATTAGAAATAGATTTACTGTGTCCATAAATTTTCTTATAAATCTACATTTTTTTTTCTGTGTAGTAACGAACTGAGAATTCAATACCCAACCTCCTATTTTGTTTCTGAGTGACGTTAAAGACGACTAAGGGATTTAATTTGCTTATAATATACAGATATTATATATTATTGCAAAAGAAGATCTCGAAACAAAACCCTATACCACCACGTCTGACCAGCGTGATATAGTAGGTCAATTGCCTTCCCATTGTGGAGGAGGCTCGAGACCAACAGTGGGACATATATGAGTTGGAATGATGATGATGATGATGAAATAATCTCGCAGCTCATCATATTATTACTTGTCTACTAATAGAATGATCGTAAGCATTAACTTTTTTTCGATAAAAACATAATTTATGTTTGCGCAGACACGTTTATACGTTATACCTTATTTATGGTTATGGCGAAGGGTATAAGGACCTCCATTGATATTGGGTCCCGTAACAAAGTTAGTTTTTATCATTACTATCTCAGCTTTTATTAATCTTACTGCTGGCCTCGTAATTCTTAAACGATAGTAGGGAAAATAATCTACTATGCCATGGTAATCAGACAGAGGGTGACGCCCCGGCAGTTAGCTGGGGCGACGAAGAGGGATGGTACCTGAAAGGGTAACCCACCAGGCTGGCCACGGATGGCAAGGAAGCGGTAACAGTGGTCGGGCCAATGGCGATGGGGATGAAATACGGTGGGTTATGTACGCGCTGCCCTTCCGTCGCCCCGGACGGAGCGGGCGGCCAATCTCCATCTGGCGCCCTCTGGTCAACAATTACATTCCAAAGAATGTGGAGTTCCCAAGGAGCGGTTATTCAGGAGTACAGCATTTAAGAGAGTAAGCTATTGTCGTGCAGCAAACCTTCAATGAACAGCGGTCAAAAGATGGAGATCGGCCTAGATCGATTGAAAGCTGTTAGCCGGATTTTACATCACCCACGAGCAATATAAGGCTTGGTAGTATTCGTAGCACCAAGCGGCACACAGCAGCCGTTTTATTCTCAGAATGAAATATTAAACTGTTTAACTATAGGTAAGCTCGAAAATGGAAGGAGTTTCTAACTTACTCTAATATATTTTATGTTTAAATAAAACTTCAGATTCAAAATTCCTGCAGCTTTTTGTAAAAGGTTTATTTTAAAATTATTTGTTTGCTTTTATTTATAATGCATATTTATTTGCAAGATATTGTATAAAATCAGATGAATAAATACATAAGCCTAATTATTTAGTGGCTTAACAAAATGTTTGAATCATATTTATATTTATACAAACCCTTTCCTTAATTAATTCCTTCGTTTCTCATTAAACTGAAGCAGGTTGAGGTTTAAGATTAAATCATTATCCATTTAGAAAGTATTCCTAAAGTAAAAATCAATACAAATTACTTTTTAAATTATGCTTTTTATTTAGATTTTAAATTTGAATTACAAATTACAGAGTACAATTTCATCACAAAGTGGATGAAGAGATTATAATAATCGAATTTAATGACTCCCTTGTAGTAATTTTAGTCAAAATTTACAAGTTTCTCAACGTTGAACATATAAAATAAAAGTGCGTGCGTACAAATTACACAACTAAATATGTCAGAACTGAAACTACTTTGCCAAACTAATTTTTTTTTTTTTTTTTAAATCTTGTTTACATACATCAACCAATAGCGTGTATGTTTTTTCGATCTCTCTATCTCTCTCGCTCTATCTCTCTCACTCTTTATCACTCGCTCTATTCCTCTTCTCGCTCCATGGCTAAGTCCGTTATGCGACGTTCGCCCTATCTTTCTCTCAATCTTTCTCACTAGCTCTCTCCCACCTTTCGTTCCATGGCACTGTGCGCGATGCAACGTTCGCTCTATCTCACTGTCTCTCTCGATCTTTCTCACTCGCTTGCTTTACTTTAGCTTTTACTTTATCTCCATGGCTATGTGCTTCATGCTACGTTCGCCCTTTCTCACTCACTCTCAATTGCTTCATCCCTCTTCTTGAACAAAAACGTCCCACATTTTCGTGTCACCTTTCATCTGTAAAAAATTTACACTCATGCGCGCAAAGAAGTGTTACTTCAAAATTCGAATCAAATTTAAATAAACAAGAAGTAAATAAAAATCTTAAATAATTAAGACAAATTTAAGACTACTTAGATAGCGTTTCCCTTAAACTATTTACTAAGCTTCCTCATCAAATCTCGGCAATCTAAAGTGGAAGAAATTATCTCGGCAAGTCACCGGATAAATTGCACCACTTAACTGTAGGTAAGTGATGTGATGTAATTTAAACGGCAGGTATCATTGCAACCACAACATAAATTCTACAGCTACTTAATAATACAACTTATACGTTTTATATCAATGTAAAAACAAATCGATGGCATAGATGGCGTAATGGTTAAAATATCTACCGTGTCAGTATTGTGGGAACGATTAAAAAATAATTAGTAAATTTTTCTATAGAAAACACCAAAACAAATTTGTGACTCTAAATAGGTTTTTTTTTTTGAAAAATAAACACCACTCTGCAATAATCCTTGTATTGCGGCGAACTTTACAAACATGCAATTAACGCAGATAAATTACACCCAGACTCATAACGACATTTGTGAGTCACACAAAGTATTGTCCTGCGTAGGAATCGAATCCATGACAGAACGAAAGGTCCGTCTTAACCACTATGTCATCTTTGCAGTCAAATTTTAATCCTACGACCTTAGTAATAAATTTATGCCGCGCAAGTTAGTATTTTCACCTTATATCGTAAAAGCCAAAATTTCAAGCGGTGGGCCAGCGAAAGTGGTTCTGTACCTACTATCCTTGTAACAATTACTCCATATTATAATTCTTTGTGAATTGCTAAACTTACAGCATAAGCAATCATAATTAACACGCGATACACAAACTAAAATTTAGTTCTGGCCCTTAGTGAGAAAGGCCTTGAAACGAAAGATTGAATTTCATCATACTGTAGCGAAATAATACAAAATGAAATAAAAACATTTATTTTTTATAGTGATTTTTTTTATTTCATGGGTACCATACTCACCCATTGCTGTTGTGACATTTATTTCCATTTAATTTTGCTATTAAAGAAGAGAAAATCCAGTTACGTTCAGAATTTGAATCTAAGGCTGCAAAAAACGATGCATCTATACAGGGTGGAAGTGGACCGCTCCCGAAAACAAAGACAGGTGACTCTACTAGTCGTACTTGGTGGATAGGCTAGAAAAAAAATCGATTCGGATGAAAAAAAAAATATTTTTCACAAAGAATTTTAAGTTTTTTCCATCGTATTATGAAAGTGTTATGTAATGATAATTCCATAAAAAATACGTAACTTTACTCAGATGAGAAAAGACGCAATCTATTCAAAACTCACGATCATATGTTCCAGAGTTGAACGACCTCGCGTGGTGAAAAAAAAAATTTTTTTTCATGGAACTCGATTTTTTTCTAGCTTACCATCACAAGTCTACTAAGGACTAGTAGGGTCCCCTGTCTTTGTTTTCGGGAGCGGTCCACTTCCACTCTGTATATAATTCTTATGTACGTGTGTATGTCACTGAAATCCTCCTAAACGTCTGGACGGATTTTGCTGAAATTTATTGTGTGTGTGTGTTCAAGTGGATTCGAGAATGGTTTAGATTCTCAATTGGACCCGATAGGTGGCGCTGCGATCGAAATGTAGGATTTTTACTTATCATATTCGTACATTGACTGTTAGTCGGAGCGAAGTTTGCCGAGTCTGCTAGTGTTAGATATTAGGTCCTTACATATGAAAATGGCGTTTTGTACGAGAGGTTTTGTATATAAATTATTTTTTTTTTTGTAAAATATATTTAATTAATCAAAGTATGCACCATAGTTGTCTATTCACTTTTACCATCTCACAGGTAGTTCATTGATCCCTTTACTAAAAAAAACATGGGGGCGGGAATCAATAAACTCTTTGAAGGTGGTTTGGACTGCCGCATCGGAGTTGAATTTTTTTCCTTATAAGAAGTTGTCCAAATTCCGGAAAAATAGTAATCTGTTGGAGCAAGGTCCGGGGAGTACGGTGGATATCGCAGACATTTCAATTGTGCTGTGTGGTTGTCTGTTGTGCAGTGTGTGGTCTTGCGTTGTCGTGAAGCAGCAGTAGCCTAGAGCGATTGACCAATCTCGGTTGTTTAGCAGCTAGTTTTTCCTTCATGGTTTGCAGTTGTTGACAATAGATATCTGCCGTAATCGTTTGGCCAGATTTTAGAAAGCTGTAGGGAACAACGCCAGTGCTAGTCCACCAAACAGTCACAAGTAACTTTTTCTGAGTAAATTTTTGTTTAGGGCAGGTTTTGGGTGGGTCTCCAGGGTTCAGCCATTGCGACGAGCGCTCTGATTATCGTACAGTATCCACATTTTATCACAAGTAATGATTCGATTTAAAATCCCTTCATTATTGTGTCAGTTGAGCAAAGTAACACAGCAGTCGATGCATGTTTGCAAGTTCGATTCACTCAATTCATGTGGTACCCATCGTTCAAGTTTGTTACTTTTCCGATTTGCTTCAAGTGGTTTAATACAGTTTTTCACTTACCCCGAAGCCTGCAGCTATCTCTGAAGTGCTTTGTGATGGATCCGCTTCCACAACAGCCTTTAATTCTTCATATTCCACTTTGGTCTCCGGCCGTCCACGGGGTTGGTTCTAAAGGTCGAAATTTCCAGAAGGAAAACGTTGAAACCAAAATCGTACCGTGCTTTCTTTTGCGACACCAGCGCCGTACACATCATTAATCCTTCGAGCTGTTTTTGCAGCACTGGTGCCACGGTAGAACTCGTACTCGTAAATATACCGATATTTCATGTTTTCCATTGCGGTAATAAGCGACGCCAAAGAAAATAACAATAAGGGAAAAACAAATGAATGACTGTTTTCAAAACTCAAATGTACCAGCTAAATGAATTTATAAATTTGAATTTAGAATTCTTAACCAAAGAGGAGATATTTCAGATCAAAGTGGTCAGGACAGCAAACCGCTAATTTTATATGTAAGGACCTAATATATCATCCAGGCCCATATGAAGTACTTGGGCCCGATGCTCGACGGGGGATGGTGGTTTTGACAGCAATGCCGCAGAATTGCTTCCCGGCTGGTCGGCGCGGCGTCCGCCCTATCATGGCTTATGCTGAACGTGGTCGGACCCTGCTTTGAGGGCCGACGGCTGTATGCGGGGGTGATCCACTCAATGGCTATATACGGCGCACCCGTATGTGCGAGGTCTCTGATCGTCCAACTCAGGGCTTTCCTTGTGGTGTCCACAGAGAGCCATTGCGATCAGAGCCATCCTGGGGTACTGCACGGTGTCGACCGAGGTGGCATATATATTGGCCGGGACACCCCCGTGGGATCTGGAGGCGGAGATGCTCTCCGACCTCTACCGGCGGATTATCTTAGTGCGCGACGAAGCTGGCTCCCTATCGCTTAGCGAGATAGCCACCTGGCGTGCCGGGACGTCATCGCCCGTTGGGTTACGTGGCTGGAGAGGCCTAGGCATGGTGTTGTTACCGTTGAGGCCCTTCGGCCCGTACTGACGGAATGGATGGAGCAGCGGCACGGAGCCCTCTCTTTCCTGCTGGTACAGGTTTTGTCGGGGCGCTGCTGGACGAGACGGCAAAATTATTCGAAAAGGTGCTTGCGGACCGTCTTGTCCGGCACCTCGAGGCTATCGGGCCGGGACTGTCGGCAAATCAGTTCGGGTTCAGGTGCGGCCGGTCAACGATCGACGCTTTGGCCGCCCTGAAGACCCTGGCCACCGAAGCGGTGGCAAAAAAGGATGTGGTCCTGGCAGTCTCGCTCGATATTAAAAACGCCTTCAATAGTCTCCCACACGAGACTTTAAAGGAGGCGCTCCGATATCATGGGGTGCCTCTGTATCTCCGGAGGCTGTTGGAGGCGTACCTCGAGGGAAGGCACGTGCTCTGGGAGGGGGACAACGGGCGCATGCATCGCCATAGGGTAGAATGCGGCGTTCCACAGGGTTCGGTCCTTGGTCCGACTTTGTGGAACGTCGGATTTGATTGGATGTTGCGGGGCCAGCTTCTCCCCGGGATGGGTATTATTTGTTACGCAGATGACACCCTCATCACGGTGAGAGGGGCTGACTTCCGCAGCGCCGCCCGACTGGCAAGAGTCGGAGTAGCGCTCGTTGTTGACCGGATTGGCAAGTTGGGCCTGAGGGTCTCATTGGAGAAGACAGAGGCCCTCCTATTTTATGGTCCCAGCCAAGGTCTTCCCCGAGGGGCACAACTCAGTGTGTCTGGGGTTGCCGTGCCGGTGCAGACCCGGATGAAGTACCTGGGTCTGCACTTAGACAGTAAGTGGAATTTTGGGCCGCATTTTGCCCAGCTCGTCCCTAGGCTTTCAAAGTCGGCCGCGGCGCTGGGTAGGCTTCTGCCCAATACTGGAGGTCCCGGATCGTCCTGCCGGCGGCTTTATGCCGGTATCTTGCGGTCTATGGCGCTGTATGGTGCCCCGATCTGGTCGCAGTCACTCACCGCCTCCAATAAAGCTTTACTACGCAAGGCGCAGAGGGCCATGGCGGTGAGGACAATACGGGGGTACCGTACGGTGTCCTGGACTGCAGCTACATTGTTGGCGGGCGATCCGCCCTGGTCACTTCAGGCTAGGGCTCAGGCGGAAGCCTACCAGTTCTGCGCTGCGGCGCGGGCAAATGGTGAACGCATCACCACGAGGGGACTGAGCAGGGCGAAAGAAGCGGCTCAAAGGGCACTAGTCCAGCGGTGGAGGGAGGAACTAGAGTCCCCCGTAGCAGGACGGGGGACCGTTGAGGCGGTAGCGCCCCACCTTCACCGCTGGACGACACGAAGGCACGGCAACCTGTCCTTCAGGCTGACGCAGGTACTTACCGGACACGGGGTCTTCGGTAAGTACCTGCACCGAATTGGACGTGAAGAGGCCCCTGGATGCCATGAGTGTGGCGCGCAAATCGATGACGCGCGTCACACCCTGGAGGTATGTCCCGCCTGGGGGCCTCAGCGCCGCGACCTGTCGGCGGTCATTGGAGCGGACCTGTCGTTGTCAACCGTCATCAACAAGATGCTTGACAGCGACAGGCACTGGACGTCGATGGCCTCCTTTTGCGAGGAAGTCATCTCTGCAAAGGAGGCCGCGGAGCGAGAACGCGAAGCACTCGCGTCTGAGAACTCGCTCCGCCGGCGGCGACCAGGGAGAGGGAGGCGCCGCTACGCGCACCTCCTCCCACCGCCTTGACGGCTGACTGGTCGTGGCCAGATGGCTAAGCGTAGGGGTGTCGGGGATAGAATGTCAATAGACGATCTCTCCGGCATCCCGTAAAAGCGCGGAAGGGACCGCTGTTAGGTTTTAGTGGGTATTCCGGCCGTCAATCTCATGGCCGGCGAGTCCCACACACCCCCCCGTCTGTCACTGGCGGGGGATGTGCGCAAAAGCATTTCCACAGCGTAAACAAAAAAAAAAAAAAAAAAAAAGGTTTTGTCGGGGCACGGTTGCTTCGGCATGTACCTGCACACGATCGCAAGGAGAAAGTTGACTCCGTCCTGCCACCAGTGCAGCAGTGATGAGGGCACGGTGCAGCACACATTCGAGGTCTGCATGACCTGGGCTCAGCAGCGCCGTGACCTCGTCGCTGTCATCGGTGCTGACCTGACGCTGCCGGCTGTCGCGAAAGCGATGGTGGACAGCGTCAGGAACTGGGACGCGGTCGCCGCCTTCTGCGAGGCAGTCATTTCGCAGAAGGAGGCGGCGGAACAAACCCCTCTTTTGTCACCCGGACTGCTTTGGCGGGGCGCGACCACCTCAATAGTCCACAGCAAAAAAAAATAAAGTGTTAGATATATCAAAGATCAGCCTATCGATGTGAACGTGGACAATCGACTATTAAACACTGAATAGCCATACTTGGAAGGTGGTTTAGCCATCGCAGATGATTTTATAAGTATCCCAGCTCCTGGTGATTCCACAGTTGATTTACACAACTCCCACAGAAATTCAAAATTAGATATTAATTTGAAATAAAATTATTTTTATACATTCTGTGGCGTTTGTAATTTATTTTTAATTTCCCGACGTTTCGAGCACTTCACAGTGATAGTGGTACGTGAGGACTCTGATCACTATAAAGTGTTCGAAATGTCTGGAAATTAAAAATCAAATACAAACTCGATGGAATCCGTAAAAGTAGTTTAATTTCAAATGTGTAATACTCGCGTAAAGATGAAAAAGCATTAGATATTAATATTCCTTTTTTTAATTGATAGAGAGCCGGGTAGCCCAACTGGGTGAGTTTGGGGTTTGTAATAGTAGGCAGCGGCCTAAGCTATACCCTTGGTATAGCAAAGGTCCATGGGCAGCAGTAACACTTACCATCAGGTGTGCTGCTTGCTTGTTTGCCACCATTAGCTATAAAAAAAAATACTACGGTGGCATTAAAACATATATGAAAATCAATTTGCCATTTAATCGCACCATCTATTTATGTGTTATTGCTGGTTTTATAGCCGAAACTTATCTAGAAAGAGTATCTAAAGTTATAACAATAAAAAGTAAGTGAGGCGGATTCTTGTGCGGTCACGTAACATAAAAGCAATACGTTTTCATTGATGTGATCAATATGTTCCTCATGGGTAATTTAATAGTATGGTATAGCTATCGTTACATTTATTCAAGTTGAGTGTTATTTATTTCTAATTTAGTTTCAATTTATTTTCACATATGTAATGATGTGCTAAGAATTGACGTTAATTTACAATTTTTTTTATTTTTAACCTCATCATTATACTCTTATTAATTAGTACTTGGGGTCTACGCAATATATATTTCTTTCTTTCAATCATGCATTTTGCAAAAGTTATTGGCAATAGTTTTATGAAACTTACATGTCTATTTTTTTTTTTTTGATAAATAAAAGAGAACGCGGTAGGCTTAAACGTCGTATCGTATACATATTAATAATAATGAATATCTATGGACAATAGGATGACAATAATATTAAATAAAACGCCAACGCACTCTTTCGCCTTTTATCTATACACTGGCTGCTATAAATTAAAAATACTTTGTTTGCAAGTTTGATTACAAATCTAATATATTCATATATTTAATTAACAAAATTCGTTCTTATGTTAAAAAGCAATTTCCTTTATCGCCATATTACCAAAGCTGTTATAACGTAAATATATCATAATAATTTATGAAAACTGTGCTACCATCATCCTATGTTTTCTTACTCCATTAATTTCCAAGAAATAACAATAATATTTAATAATATCGCCAGCGATATAGTTTAAAATTTAAATTGCTTTCAAGGGTACAATCTTCCTAACAAAGTATATCACAGCGCCTCAGGGTAGGCGCCAAAAGTTTATTAATAATAAAGTATATCGCTCCAAATAAAGGTGAGCAAAATACAAACATCCCTCTTTGAGAATTATAATAATATAGTGTTAATAAATAAATGTATTTTCGCCTTAGTACATCAGAAATCAGAGTTGTAGTTTTGACTGAAATCTATATAAATATCGTCGTCTCTTTTTATAATATATGCTAGCCAACTATTTTTAATTGTCTCTACTAGACAGCAGCTCTCTTCTTTAATGTGATTCTAGATCCGTATATGTTCCATGCCGTCTTCTGCACAATGTGAGGCAAATTTATCTACTACACTAGAGAGACAGATACAGATTTTTGTTGAATATTTACTTCTATCATAATAGTATTATGAGATATACTTTAGATATCTTTTATGGTACCTGTAGGCATAAAAGCTGTATTAAACTTGATTCTTATTCAGTCCATACTTAAAAATTAATTGATGTGATTTTAGTGGTGGGTCATTTGAGTAATATTATACTACACTATTCTCATTTTATACGAAATCACAGCTTAGCACGATCTATGGATGAATGTTGGTTCCTAACTCAGGTCATTTAGTGAACATTACCGCCTGACTCTTTTCAGGGTTTATTGCAATTCTCCATTTCTTATACCAATTGGCAAGGGCGTTGACCGCTGTCTGGAGTGTGTTAACTACGCTTGTCGGTGAATTGCCAACAAAAGAGAGTATGATTTCATGAGCATAGAGAGCCGTAAGTACGCGAGTGAATTGGGGCATATCATTAGTATACCTATAGTGCAAAGAGATACGGTGAGAGGACCGATCCCTGAGGGACACCGGCCTTGAAAGAATGGGAGGTCGATAACGACCCGTCCACCCTGTAGCGAAAGCTGCGACGACTCAGATAGTCATGTATTATTAAAATTAAATAATCGGAGATTTTTAACATGTATAATTTATAAATAAGGCCCACATGCCATACTTTATCAAACGCTTTCGCTACATCGGATTATTACAAAATATTATCTTTTTATAGTATAAGCGACAGAAGAATAAAACATAGGTAAATAGTACTTAACAGTTTCGACTAAATTGTACGATTCGGCTGCCTAATTTTTTCATGCCATACTTTATCAAACGCTTTCGCTACATCGGATTATTACAGAATATTATATTTTTATAGTATAAGCGACAGAAGAACAAAACATAGGTAAATAGTACTTAAGAGTTTCGACTAAATTGTACAATTCGCCTGACTAATTTCTTTTGCAACATATCCAATCATATATAAGTTGGTATATAATTAACGCAATAGTATTTCTAATATTACTATGTCGATAACATTAACAATGTTATCGACATAGTAATATTCTATATTAGTCTAGGAACTCAACTAGGTGGCTGAATTAAGGAACATTTGGTACAGTCAAGAACTCGTTAATTAATAACAGAACGAAGTTTGAAACTTTATCGGTCAACTAAATCTTAAATTTAGAAGAAAAATGTAATCAAATATAAAATACATACTTATCCTTTAGTATTTACCAGCAATAGTTTCATCATCATCATCATAATTCCGCCTTTGCCATCTACTGCTGGACGTAGTCCTTCCTCATAATTCACCATAAAATGCGGTTCTGTGCCACTCGCTTTCTACGACTCCTAGTAACCTTCACTAAGCACTGCGTCAGTCGATATTCGGTTGCCACTCGAGAACCTTTCTTCCCCATCAGTTATCACTTCATCGAGCTAAGTGGCGTGCCCATTGCCCTTAGGCGTGCTAATTCTTCGCGCTGTATTGGTTACACCCATTCTTCTGTGGATTCCCGTATTACTGATTTTATCTCGCAGTGAAATCCCGTGCATAACCCAATCCATAGCACGCTGAGTGCCTTTGGCTCATTCGTGAGGCTTAGGCCCTGAAATATATTGGATGAGGCGATGCTCTTAAGCTTCCCAAATGCTCCCCAGCTAAGTTGAATTCAATTTCAATCATTCAGGCAAAATAATTTCACCACTCTATTTATATTTTGGCCATTTGATAAAACCTTGGCACCTGATGTAGATTTGTATTGTCTAACGCGTATATTGTTGTCGCTGTTTAGAGGCGCATCCTTCAAATATAAACCCTTCGTGCTACTCGTGCTAAAAGTAATTTTCCAATGTTGAACTATTATCCCAATAGTACATATTACTACGATAAGAAAGTATCTTATGTATTAATCCAAGAAATTTGTCTATCTTAGTGGCAATTTTCACCAAAATCCATTCAATGGCTTACGTATGATTGAATAACAAACATACAAAACACCGAATTATCTACACAAATTCATTTTCATAATACTAGTAGGATTCATTCATATTCATAATACTAGTAGGATTTCCTACTACGTATTTAGGAACATCTACATTGAAATATCATATAATGTATACATACCATTAAATTCTGCTTTTACTATCTCTTATAGTTTCCATCCATCCATCAGCCCGTAGACGTCCACTGTTGGACATAGGCCTCCCCATGAGAATATCACTTAAAACAAGCCCTATTCTACCTAATGGACCTAGTGGAGTGGTCGTACTACGCTGCGTCGTCCGATTTATAGTCGCAGTCTCATATAATCTTACATACATACATATCATCACGTGATATCCCTTGCAGGGTAGGCAGAGAGAACAGAGTGCCAGAGAAATCTATCCTTGCATACTTCACTCGCTTCCTCAACATTCATAATTCTTTCCATACACGCTCGCCGGTTTCGGAGACTCTTGACTCCACCTTCCTTCAGTACATGACCAATCTGGTTATGTAAAATTATAAATACATACATACATATCATCACGCCATATCCCTTGCAGGGTAGGCAGAGAGAACAGAGTGCCAGAGAACTCTATCCTTGCATACTTTACTCGCTTCCTCAACATTCATAATTATCTTCATACACGCTCGCCGGTTTCGGAGACTCTTGACTCCACCTTCCTTCAGTACATGACCAATCTGGTCTAGGTAGGTGACTCTTGGTCTCCCCGGTACCTACATCCTTCCACTTTCGCATTGTATATCTTTTTAACCAGACGTTCGTTTGGCATTCTTTCCACATGTCCAAACCATCGGAGCATTCCCTTTCGCATCTTTACACCAATACTCCTCTCCTCCAATCCTACTCGCTCTCTCTCTCCTCCAATCCTACTCGCTCTCTTACGTCGTCGTTACGAATGCGGTCAGTCAGCCTAACTGCACAGATTTTCCGTAGAGATCGCATTTCGACCGCATTAATTTTACTTTCATACTCTTTTCTGCATACCCAACTCTCGCTTCCATACAGTAATGTTGGGACAAGCACTGCGTTATGTATTGCTACACGTGCCTTCTGGCTGAGGTGGTGGCTACCGAGAAGTTGTCCCAACGCTCCGTTGACTCTATTTCACGCATTCACTCTTCGCTCTATATCAGTGGTGTACCTTCCATCTCAGCTAAATCCACATCCAAGATATACAAATTCACCTACTTGCTCTAGTACATCATTACCTATTGTTACTCTTACATCTGTTCTGGCTTCATCTCTTTCAAAGACCATTATTTTGGTTTTGCTCACATTCACGCGGAGACCCCTTTTCTTACAATCTTCTGTCATTGTGTGACTAGGGTCTACAGGTCAGTCGCTGACTGTGCCAGCAGGACTGCATCATCTGCAGAGAGCAGAGCAGTGACCACTGAGTCGCCCATCTGGACTCCCACATTCATATCGTTCAACCTTTGGAGACATTTATCCAGATATATGATAAACAGCCTGGCTGACAGAACGTAAACCTTTTTTTTTTTTCCTCATGGTTGGACCATGGATGTGGTCACGCCCCGACAAATCGATCCGGGGCGACAAAAGAGGCGGCGCGCAACCCCATGGACCCATCCTGCAAACACCTCTCTTCACCGTGCGAGCGGGCCACCGGTACCCGATCTTTGTCTTCAGTGGCCCGCCCGGCGATTTACCCTTACGGGTTCCTCCTGTGTGAAAAATTATAAATAATAGCATTATAATAACTATTTAGGTATATGTTGATAAATTATTGATTATAATTCGTTCATTTATTATTTTACATGCTAGACTTTTTATATGATTTATACATAAACCGAAAATAAGATTATCGGAAGCAAGACATGAAACCCTATTTATTGGAAATTCGGTTCAATTAATTTACCTCAAACGTTTAGTCCCAAGCGGATCCATGTGACCTCGTTTAAATATGTAGTGTTGAAATTTATTTATGACAGACGTTTTTACCATGTCTTGTATGAGAAATATTTAGATTCGAGTAGTTTAACAGTCTGACAATATATTCTTTACTTCGCAAATGACTTTTACTAAGCACCAAAACATATTTTCCAATATCGAAGCGTCTATCAAAATTAATAACATTTAATTTCCAAGCATGTGCGGCGTGCGGGTGATAGCAATTCAGACCAGTGATAGTAAGTCATATTATCAGTCGGTTGCTCCATTTTTTTTTTTTTTGCTGTGGACTATGGATGGTCCGTGCGAGGGAAGGGCAGTGCGTGGCCCCATAATCCAGTGTATTTCATCCGCATTACCATTGGACCAACTACTGGTACCGATTCTTTGACATCCGTGTCCAGCCTGGCATGATACCCTTTTGGGTTTCATCCCCATTGCCGCCGCAGCAGCAAACACTAGTGTTGGCCGGAACTACGCTCTCATGCGGGCGGCTTGGCTTAGCCTATGGCCTTACTGGCCCATACTGTGCACTCACTCACATAGCTGATCTTCTTATCTTAATGTCAAACATTGATGTAAGACCAAAAGACGCATATGGAATGTCTTTAATCAGTTTTGCCACGGCTCCAACATAAAATATTTTCACTTCTACTTCTATTTAACAATATATTTCTTTCAGAGTCATCGTGGATCATCACCAGCAATACGCACATTTGCACCAGATGGTCGTACATTAGAAGCTGGCTCTAGTGGGATTCCTCGTTCACCTTCACCGTTACGCGCTGCATCGCTTGACATTCGCGCAGCACCGCTCGCCCACGGCTCACTAGCCTCTCTAGCAGACACACCAACGCCTTCCAGTCCTAGACACGTCCCCCCACGATGTCTTTCTCCGCTGTTAATGCCACCAAGGTAAGAAACAATATTCATATATATTAACATTGCAAAATGTGACAGATTAAGAATACTGTATCTCTACTCATTACTTTTGTATGGGAGCCGTAAAAATCCAGCTGAGGGGTAACCAGAAGAATATTGCTTCTGGGCAACTTACATATAACACCAAATGGGATCCCCAAACCGCTTGCCAAATGTGTTGATTATGGCACTACATACACAAAGGGAGGATCCCTTTGTAGAAGCTGAAGTCCAACAGTGGACTTCGATGGGCTATTTGGTGGATGGATGCATGGAACTTTGAAATTTTTCTCTGATGTCTAATTGCACATGTCTATATTCCATCTGAGCCTCTAACCTGCATAGCCAGATTATTTCACTGTATAGCCAGATTTAATTGTGTACCTTTTGAATATTAACTTACGCAGGCCAGCTTTGTCCCTAGTGTTACAGAGGTCAATGAATAGCAGTTACCACTTACCATCAATTGGGCTACTTATTTTGCATGCATTGCAACAAAAAAAAAAACGGAAATCTACGAAAATATTTTGAAGACAAACAACATGTTGAACATGTTTCTACTTTTATGTACCAGTTTCCACTATTATATTCTGAAATGAGAACATAATTAGTTCACGTTATCACGTTGTACAGATAAACTAACATTGGGTTTAATTTCAAGTTATAGCTTATTTACTGATATTATCTAATAAAAAAACATAAATATTTTAGTCGTCTCTTTTTACACCAAATGGAAAGGAAGGAATGAAAAATAATTTTATTTTTAGTCTATCACCCATTGATGTATTAAAAAAAAAACCGGTTTTTTAATACATCAATGCTATCACCATACAGACTGACTAATTTACTTGGCACCAAACTAACAGATATAGTATAAAATTTGTCAACGAACCAATTAGGACACCGGTTATTTAATTGTACTCTTTTTATATTTTTGTTGCTTATCGTAGCAGACGAGCAAGCAGCACACCTAGAGGATTCGATCCCGGGATCTCGGATCTCGGGATCCCGGGATCCCGGTCATATTTTGGTCCCGAAATTTTCGGAATTAAATTTAATGAATCCCGGGATTTTCGATATTGATACATTTTTTTAAATTAGTCACTAAAATGTGCGTGAGACGCAACGCACTTACCTTGATTTGACGTTTTAACAGCCACCTTATTTACATGGCTGATTTCACTTATAATACACATATTATTAATAGATTCATACTAAGCAATTTCATTTGTTTTTGTTAACGACCGGATTATGCGTAAAAGTTTGTAAAAATTTCCGCTTCACTTCGTGTAAGTATTGATGTTTTTTTGTTAATTGGTGATAATCAAATTATTAAAAAGCAAAAATGCATTAACGATTTAATTTTCGTGGTTTAAATAAGTAATCTATAAAGTTTCTGCTCAATTTAATTTAAAATATAATTACACATAAACATAAGTAGAAAGAAGTTGATTTTTTGAAGTTTATTGTTAGTTTCAGAAATTATTTACAGAAGTGCCTAGTTTGGTAAGGTATTTTATAAGAAGAAAGTTTATAAAAAAAGTATAATTTTGTTTAACCGCCTTTTGAGGGATTTAAAACTCAAATATTCTATGTCCTCAAAAATTGATTTTGATATGTTTACTGAGTTTTTGTTACCATTTTCCATTACCAATGCAATCCCGGGACTATCCCGGGATTAAATGTAGATAATCCCGAAATCCCGGGATTAGAAAAATCGACCGGGATCGAATCCCCTAAGCACACCTGATGGTAAATGTCAATGCCGCCCATGGACCTTTGCTATACCAATGGTATAGCTAGGCCGCTGCCTACCATTACAATCCCCAAACCCACGCAGCTGGGCTTCCGGTTCTCTCGCTCACCGAACGAAGCGCTATAGCACATTGCTATTACTCAGACGTCGATATTCTGCGAGTGTGTGGTACCTCGGACGGACCGGCCCGCGGCTGTAGACAGAAAACTGTCAACAGCGTAGTCCTGCCACTAATAATTTCCTTAATACATCTCAGAAAATAGCAGTTACATTTTAAAAACCTCACAGCGTCAGACAGTCTATCGAGAATACTTTTAGGCTATACTTAATATACGAATGCTAAACGAATTTTTTCCACCGTTATGACAACTGCTAACATAACAGCTACCGATATAACCATTTTTTTATTTTTTTTATATTATTGTGGATATTATCGATGTTTAATAATATTCTTGCTATATATTACTTAGAGAACAACAATATAAAATTCGTTCAAAAAATAGTGCTGTAACAAAATACATGAGTATTTTATGCAAGAGAAGCAGATAATAGAAACTAGTCATGTAATAAAGACAACCAATTATCTATCGATTCAAAAACCAAGAAGTTTTCAACTCAAATTATCTTTGAAAACGGAATTATTATTGGAGAAGAGTAAGTTCGCAGAAAGGGGACTTGAAAGCGGAATATGATATTTTAAACTATGTATTATATTTGTAATTTTTATGTAATATTGTTCACATAAATAATTTGCTTGTTCGATCGCGGCAATCTTATAATCCTTTTAACGATCACAAATCTACGAATTATTGCCTATTTACTAATATAAATTAGTAAATGGAATTATAACCAAATATTTTTAAGTCTATAAAAACATCACTGTTGATAAAATAGAAGTTACTGGGCACATAAATGGCTCCATGAAACAGATTTATTCATATCTCACACACAGCACATATATCACAGCACTTATAACTCGAGAACGGCTGCACCAATTTTTATGGTTTTTATGTTTTTGAGTTTGTTGTCGTCGAGAATAGGATATAGGATATTAAAATATGATATATACAAAAAAATAAAAAAATATCAATTCTAAACGTCCATTTGTTGATGATGTAACCCATGGCAACTGATAGCTCGCGTCATTACGTGGTCTAATGGTTTGTTTGGAAAATACCGCGAAAAGTTAAAATTATAATTAGGAAAATCCAATAGTGCACGCCTCATAATTTTATATTATTTAGCATTTACTATTAGTCAATGCTATAATATGCACGATAAATAACGCGCCTTAATTATTTCATTGAGCAAGATCTGGTAGTAATATTAAATAAAATTGCACTTTAAAAAACACCAAAAAATTATGCGTGCGTATAAAGTACGTACACATATCAGAAGTGGTACTTTAGCTAACTAATCTCTCTCTCTCTCTCTTCCCTTTCTCTCTTTCTCTCTCTCTCTCTCTCTCTCCTTTCCATCTCCCTCTATATTATATAGAATATTTTATCCGACGTCTTCTAATATTTTTTTAATCAACTATTTTCTTACTTTAAACAAAATAAATAAATATCAAATATGTTTAAACGAATGTTTTTTTCTTGACATATGTATGATAATAAAATGAGGAAAATACAATCATTTTTAGGTTTGAAAAGTCCTTGATTTTCATATATCGATAGTAGAGCAAGTCCTCAGAGGCGTGCAAAATTTGACTGGTCAGAGTTCATTTTGTGCGAGTGTTACGAATTTTTACGAATATTTTTATAATAAAACATATTATGTCTATATTGTCTTCAACAATGCCGCGACCAATAAAATCAAATCTTTCCCAATAAAACCGTGATGATGATGATGCCAGTCCTACCGATTTCGGTAAAGGCGACCGCTTTAACTCCTAGTTTATTTGTCTTTGGTGTGCTTTGGTGTGGCTGACGTATCCGATCTTCTTATTGAAGATCCGTCCGCAAGTAGGGCACGAGAGCACACCGTCCACGTAATTATAGGTTACAGCCGCTGGTGGTCGGGCTTTCAGCTCATCACGCTTAGCATCCAGCTCGATAAGCCTATCATTTTCGAATGTATGTACTTTGGTCTTAACCAAAGCCCTCCACTCTGGCCGTTGTGCCGCCAAATTCTCCCATTGTGCCGGATCTATTTTACACCTCTTCATGTGCCGCTTAAGCACATCCTTATATCTGAGAAGTTGTCCGCCCTGCTTGCGCTTGCCCTTCTCTAACTCGGAATAAAAGATGCGCTTAGCGATGCGTTCGTCCGCCATACGTGCCACATGACCGGACCACCGAAGCTGTCGCCGCATGAGGTAAGCCTCGATGCCACTGACATTAGCTCGTCGCAGCACCTCAGTATTTCGCACGCGATCCGACCAATGGACCTTTAATATTTTCCGAAGATATCTCAGGTGGAATTGATCTAAGGTGCGGATATGTTGACGGTACATGGGCCAAGTTTCAGCGGAGTATAAAAGATTTGGCAGCACAATTGCCATGTAAACCGAGATCTTTGTAGCCAGCTTTAAGTCGTGTGACCGGAAGACCTTGGTATCCAGCTTGCCAAATGCCGCTGCTGCGGCTCCTAGCCTGCTGTTGATTTCAGCAACAAGGTCGCACTTTGATGAAATAGTGCTCCCCAGATATCGAAATTTATCGACCTGCTGCAGTACGTCCCCTCCAAGTTTAATAGTCAGCGTCTCATGACTGTGGATATCTACAGACATCACTTCCGTCTTCTTGACACTGATTTTCAGGCCGAACTTCTGGCACGACTTATGGAAGAGAGACATTAGCTGCTGCAAGCCATCTGGGGATTCCGCTGCAAAGCATAAATCGTCCGCATACATGATCTCAGTGATCACGGCGTTCGATACTTTTGTATGTGATTTAAGCCTAGCTAAATTGAAAAGCTTGCCATCAGTGCGGAAGCGGATGTGAGCTCCTTCAGAGGAACCATGTAAGGCATCCTTAACTACAACTGCAAAGTACAATGCAAACAGTGTGGGTGCCAATACGCACCCTTGTTTCACCCCACAGGTAACGGGAAAGAAAGCTGACTGTCCACCATCGACTCCAACACAACATTCCATGTCATCATGCAGGAGTCTAAGTAGCCTTACAAATTTCTCCGTGCACTCCAGTTTGCTAAGAACCAACCAGAGAGCTTCTCGAGGCACACTATCAAAAGCTTTCTCAAGGTCAACAAAGCAGAGGTATAGCGACATTGTTCCCGGCTTTTCTCTTGCAGTTGACGCACTGAGAAGATTGCATCACATGTGCCTCGGGCAGGCCGGAAGCCAAACTGGGTCTCAGGCCTTTTTTTTTTTTTTTTTTTTTTTTTTTTTTTTTTTTTTTTTTGTGTGGTCTGCGTAGGAGGGATCCACGCTATGTGGTGGGATAGGTGAAAGGGAGGGGGGATATTTGGGCTGGGAGTAATAAGGGTTGGGATACCAATGTTACGACAAAGGATATCAGGGTCATGTAACATTAGTAGCTCGAGGAAGCCGGGGCCGCGTACCCGAATACTCAACATTTCCACCGGACAGGTAAAAATGCTGAAGTACCCTCTGGCTAATAAAACCGTAACGCAGTTAGAATTCGAAACATAACGAAAGTAACCACGGCAAAAGAACAATTTATTGCACGGAAAGACCGCCGCGTTAATATGGCCCAACTCCGTGCTTCTTAATCACAAGAGTAAAGCGAGGCAGGACGTGCTATTGACAATGCGAAATCGTCGAGCAAATCTCTGAGATCAACAATTAGTTTATTTTCAACGCATGTGAAAGATAGAATGTCGTATAACACAAGGTAATTCTTCGTCTTGCTGGCACGTTATTAAAATATTTGATTATTTGAATTTATATAATATATTATTCATATTTATTCATCATTCTCCTACTCTTATCCCAATCACTTGGGGTCGATACAATATGTACTCTTCTTTCATAGTACATATTGTAAAAGTTATTGGCAATAGTTTTATGACCGGCCGCCTACCAGACGTCAACCCTCCTTGGGGATGTAATTGTTGACCAAAGGGCATCAGATGGAGTTGGCCGAGGTCGTTATAAGGCTCTTAGTCGTCTTATACGACATCCACGACCAAAGTAAGGGTTGGTAGTATTTGTAGCCGCTACCACACAGCTAAAATTAACTTAATAATTTTAAATTAATCGAAATCTGTTTATCTCATTCATTAACTGTTAGGCGGAACGAAGTGTGCCGGGTCCGCTAGTGTTCCTATAAATTGCTCCCCGGCTGGTCGGCGCGGCGTCCGCCCTATCACGGCTCATGCCGAACGTGGGTGGACCCAGCTTTGAGGGCCGACGGCTGTATGCGGGGGCGATCCGCTCGATGGCCATGTACGGCGCATCGGTGTGGGCGAGGTCTCTGAACCTCCGGCTGAGGGCTTTTCTGTGGCGCTTTCAGAGAATCATGACGATCAGAGCCATCCGCGGATACCGCACGGTATCGACCGAGGCGGCAGGCGTGTTGGCCGGGACACCCCCGTGGGACATAGAGGTGGAGATACTCTCCGACCTCTACCGGCGGGTGACCTCAGTGCGCGACGCAGGTGGCTCCCCATCGCTTAGCGAGATAGCCACCTGGTGCGAGGACGCCCGCCGAAACGTCATCGCTCGCTGGGCTACGCGGCTGGAGAGGCCTAGGCACGGTGTTCTTATCGTAGAGACTCTCCGGCCCGTATTGACGGAATGGATGGAGCGGCGGCACGGAGTCCTCTCTTTCCGGTTGGTGCAGGTATTGTCGGGCCACGGGTGCTTCGGCAAATACCTACACAAGATCGCAAGGAGGGAGTTGACTCCGTCCTGCCACCAGTGCGGCAGTGACGAGGACACGGCGCAACACACGCTGGAGGTCTGCTGGACCTAGACCCGGCAACGCTGTGATCTCGTCGCTGTCATTGGTGTCGACCTGACGCTGCCGGCTGTCGCGAAAGCAATGGTCGACAGCGTCAGGAATTGGGACGCGGTCGCCGCCTTCTGCGAGGCTGTCATCTCGCAGAAGGAGGCCGCGGAACGGGTTCGGGTGGGTTCCCGGGACCCGGGCCGCCGCCAGCGGCCGGGGCGCTGCAGGCACGAGTATCTGCGCCTGATGCCGCCCTAACCGAGGCTTCGGGTGATCGGACCGGGGAATTGTCCAGTCACCCGACGTGAGGCCACCGGGTGAGGACGACGCCCCGACGGCGAAAGCTGTCGGGGCATCGACAAGAGAGGAACCCGCAAGGGTATACCGCCGGGCGGGCCACCGAAGTCAAAGATCGGGTACCGGTGGCCCGCTCGCACGGCGAAGAGAGGTGTTTGCAGGGTGGGTCCACGGAGTTGCGTGCCGCCTCTTCTGTCGCCCCGGACGTTTTGTCGGGGCGCGACCACATCCATGGTCCACCTTGCGTAAAAAAAAAAGTGTTCCTATAAATTATGTATAAAGATGAAAATGGAAAAGCGAAGCAAACGTTTGAATCTATAAGTCGTTTTAATGAAGTTACTAATACATAAATAAGATGTTTCAAAATGTCAAAGTATATTGTTCCATATTTAATAAGGCAGATGTCCGTGTATTGATGACCTAAAAGTTTATCAGCAATTTATATTCAGTAGATATTGTAAAAAATGACTCATCATTATCATCATCATCATCACAGCCCCTATATGTCCCACTGTTGGGCTCGGGCCTCTTCCGTAAGGGGAGGGAAATTATCCTACTATACCACGCTGGTCAGACGTGTTGGTGGTGGTATAGGGTTTGGTTTCGAGTTTTCCTTCTCTTGCATAGATGTTATATGCGTTTTATATCCCTTAGTCGTCTGTTATGATCACTCACGGATAAGATAGGTGGTGGTGAAATGTATTCTTACTTCGTCACCACACGGATAGAAAAAAATGACTAAATGTTGTAAATAAATAATGGGCCACAAGGAAACAAAACTTAAAATAAAACTCGAAATCCATTCAATTTAAAAAGGATACTACTTCAAATTCTTTCTCACTGTAGCAAAAATCCTTACCCAATAATATGTAGGTTTGAAAAGAAGAAGAGTGGTCGGTAGGCATCTGGAGTGATTGAACTGCTACTATTCTTCACTATAGTTTTCTTTATTGAAGCATTTACTGAAAGCTAACATAAAGCGACTGACATTAATAAAATCCAGCGACGAATTCTAAAGAAAAAATAGGTATTCTTCAAATATTTTAAAATAAATTTTATTTAAAATTTTAAATTTGGAATTGGAACTAACTCATAAGAGTCAATAGATGTGCTTCTTATTAAGGATCCTTTATTATCTACGTAGAATTAAAAAAAATACATAACAACTACTAGGTATGTTATATCTACTGAAGCTATTAGCTATGAGGTTATGAGTCGAGTTTTGAGCAATTAAAAATATCATGTTATAGTCTCATAATGTATAAAACATTTTGTTTAAGTTAATAACGTTAGTAAATAAGTTTAAATAGATGCATGTGTGGCACTTATTCAGGCAATATCTAAACATAGGCTATAGCACAAAGGCTGCTTTTATTACAGAAAAAATGTACAGATTCAGTGAAATTTTAATTAACAAAATCTATATTAACTCAATTTGAACTACCATCACACCTTTTTTTCGTTCTTCTTCGCAAGGTGGGACCCATGGTCCCATCTTGCGAAGAACAAATAAAAAATAATGTGGTCGCGCCCCGGCATATCGGCCCGGGGCGACGGAAGAGGCGGCACGCAACCCCATGGACCCACCCTGCAAACACCTCTCTTCGCCGTGCGAGCGGGCCACCGGTACCCGATCTTTGTCTTCGGTGGCCGAACTACCATCACACCTAGCATTTAATAATATTGATGCCGTTTATATAACATAATGTAAAAAAGTGCTAATATTTAATGAATATGAAATAACAGTGCTTTACATCTCTTTTCATTATTTTGTCAAAGTCGCCATAAGAAAATTATCATTAACATTGCTTTAATAAAGTTGACGACGTGACTTACTGATAGACAATGACTTAAAAAAAAAATATAAATAAACTTAAGAAATAAAATTTTCATGACTTTTATATTTCCTTTCTCAGAGCATATAAAACTACGTCACGCCTTTGTTGGCAGACGAACCGGTTTCAAAATTATAAACAAACTTCAAAGTTATTTTACTATCAGGTGAGCTGCTTGCTCGTTTGCCACCATAAGCAATAAAAAAAAACGTAGACGTAGTCCATGAGATATGTGGTAATTGACACCTCAAGGACTTCGGCAGTATCAGTGATACACTCAAGTCACTGCCTACTGTAACAGGATAAAGGCTTGAAGTAAAGTATTGGGGCATCCAAATGTGAAAGAAAATTTCTACTGCTCAGACGTCGTTATTCTGTAATAGTGCGGTACAAACCTGAACCAGCGTATTTATGGCTACAGGAAAAAAAATAGTCCACACACTGTTTTTTTTTGTAGTTTACTCCTTAAGAATCGATTTTCATATAAGGCGCCCGGTATGAGAAAAAATTGAGGAGTAAAATCTAGTGATCGAATGACCTCGTTAAGTTTTTGGTGCCCAACCTATTCTGCGCACCTTTCACTTTCTGATGTGAGATAATACTTCACTGAACAGTTTTAATAAATGTAAATAAAAATATATATATTATTTTTACTCAAATGAGCTTTTTTTGCGCCTGTTTTGATAATCATACTTAAGGAGTAAACTCCAGTCGTGCGTCGGAGCTGACACAGACTTTTTTCTACCTGTCCCAATAATAAACGTTTACTTTTCTTAATTTCATTAGTATTAAGCAGGTACGTAACCGTACGGTCATATAGATTAAATTATTCCGTTTTCGCACTGAACTTCGTTAAATATTTAGCAATATACGGTTTGTGTGCTGTGAAATAAATGACCTTTAACCTTTACCTGTTCTGAATAAGAGCTTCATTCGACACGACATTTCACACTCCATCAAGGAACATTCGACCTTTGATAATGCAAATGCTTTTTTCTTAGAAGGACGTTAACTGTTTGCAATCGTATAATCGGCTTATTTTCTTTTGTGGCCTTCTAGAGTCGGCGAGGCTGGAACCCTTTTTCTTCTAAGTCAATTTGGTGGGTAGCTCTGATCTATTTATATGAATTCATATTTACCAACGGGAGTAACTTTCGAAATTCGAATATGGAATCTTTTATGAATAAATCCGCAAAATACTTTGCCGCAAAATACGTTCTTTATTGCTGCTTTTTTCTCATTCTAACCTAAACTCATGGTTGTGCAGTTCCTACAGTCCCTTTATTTATCCTTTTATTTGAAATCTTCAGTAGTTTAGCTTGTCGATCTCTTCAAGATGATAGTTTAATGGAAATTAATCGTTACGCAACGAATTTCTGAAAGAGGAAAATTGAGTTGCGGATTCAATAGATTTTAATACTAACATGACTACGAAAAATTGGCTGCACAGATGACGTAGCGGTTAAGATGACGACCTACCGTGCTGCTTCTGTCATGCTACTGTAGTGTTACTGTCATGGGTTCGATTCCCACAAAGGACAATACTTTGTGGGATCCACAAATTGCTGTTCTTAGTCTGGGTGTAATTTATCTGCCTTAGATATATGTCTGTAAAATTCCCGCATTACGAGGATTATGTCCTTAGTGCAGGATTTAGTTTAAAAAATATCGCACCTGAAAATATGAAACAAGAAAATGTTTAGTCGTAAGCCGAGGCATTTTTAACCTAAAGCCTGAAAGGGCATTGTTTACAGTGTAAACTTTACACAAAAATACATTTATAGTATTATGTATAATATAGAGCGAAGAGTAAATGCGGCAAATAGAATGAACGGAGCGTTGGGACAACTTCCTCGGTAGCCACCACCTCAGCCAGAAGGCACGTGTAGCAATACATAACGCAGTGCTTGTCCCAACATTACTATATGGAAGCGAGAGCTGGGTATGCAGAAAAGAGCATGAAAGTAAAATTAATGCGGTCGAAATGCGATCTCTACGGAAAATCAGTGGAGTTAGGCTGACCGACCGCATTCGCAACGACGACGTAAGAGAGCGAGTAGGTATGAAAGAAAGTATTGGTGTAAATATGCGAAAGGGAAAGCTCCGATGGTTCGGACATGTGGAAAGAATGCCGAACAAACGTCTGGTTAAGAAGATCTACAATGCGAAAGTGGAAAGATGTAGGTACCGGTGGAGACCGAGACTCACCTACCTAGACCAGATTGGTCACGTACTGAAGTAAGGTGGAGTCAAGAGTCTCCGAAACCGGCGAGCGTGTATGAAGAGAATTATGAATGTTGAGGAAGCGAGTGAAGTATGCAAGGATAGAGTTCTCTGGCACTCTGTTCCCTCTGCCTACCCTGCAAGGGATATGGCGTGATGATATGTATGTATGTATAATAAAACAGCAGTAAGTGACCCTATATTATATATATATGTAGACGACTAAGGGATAATATAACGCATATAATGTAAGAGAAGGGAAACTCGAAACAAAACCCTATACAACACACACCTGGCTAGCGTGGTATATTAGTTCCATTTCCCTCCCATTATGGAGGAAGCTGGAGCCGAACAGTGGGACATATATGAACTGAGACGATGATGATGATAATGAATGCATAAATATAAACCCCAAGTAAGCTATATCTATTGATACACTGCTTAAAATTCTTCTTCAATTCAGGACTTTCTGTCATCTATGAGATGCTATATTGATTATTATGTGACAGCCGCTTATAAGTAGCGATCGGTTAACAAGCGTCTAATGATACCTTATCTGTTGTTAAATTTTAATTAATCACTTAGTAATAATGAAGGAGAGACGAAAATATATACATATATATTAGTTAAAATTATAACCCACTTTTAGACCTATTGTATGAGTTAATTTTCCTATCGTATGGAACTTCCCGTGTGGTGACGGAATAAGAATACAATTCACCACCCCCTATCTTACCCGTGGGTGATCGTACGAGACGACTAAGCGATATAAAACGCATATAACATCTATGCGAGAGAAGGAAACCTCAAAACAAAGCCCTATACCAACGTTTCTGACCACGTGGTATAGTAGGTCAATTACCCTCCCATTATGGAGGAGGCTCGAGCCCAGCAGTGGGACATATATGACTGAGATGATGGGATTAATTAATTTTGATAGAATACTTCCAAATTCTTATAAATAAATAAAAAAAATATGAGCTAACAAATTGACAACGTAAAGAATCAATTGAAAAACTATTTATCAATTTGCAATGTGAACACTCCCAGTTTGGTTGACAATAGGACTTTCGATATTGACGCTGACAAAGCGTTGAAACGGCATTCTCGAGTCAGAGAAAAATGTTATCGCTTGAAAATTAAATACTTTAGTTGTCGAATATCAAATAAAATATATAGACACGATGACATATTTCCAATATATCTACTAAATTCCACATCTTTGAGTCTTTTAGAAAACTTATATGCAGAAAAGCAAATAATTTTATTTCGTATTTTAGTTAGGTATTGATATATTTCTTGAAATAAATAAAAATATTCGTCTATTTTAAGTATATAATCTTTTTTTTAATATATATCGAATTATATGGTGGCCTTATTTAAACGAGCTATGAGTAAACAGTTATGTAAAACTTATTGAGGCAAATTTAACTTCATAAAATGTAACAGGGATTAGTTATGGTGTTTTACGTCCACCCTTGTTATTGGTCGAAATCTCGAATAAGCCAAATTTCTACAATCATGTCTTAATAGCGATTAAATAATTCTTACCTGAAAGATATTCTTAGCAAATTAAGAGCTAACTTATATAAATAATCTATTTACGTAACCTTCGTATTTAAAAATACTACATACATATCATACATATAAACACTGACATAAAGTCTAATAAAAAAATCGGCCAAGTGCGAGTTGTACTCGCGCACGAAGCTAAAAAAATATGTGCTGTAACTAAAAAATTAAGGTTTTCTGTATTTTACCTTTATATGTGCTATAAAACATTGATTCATGCCAAATTTCAAGATTTTAGGTCGACTGGAAATACCCTTTAGGTTTTGATTCCCTTGCAAGTAGTTGCGAGTTTGAAAATATGATGCTTAAATTGCTGTTTCTATTGATTGCGTTGACATAGAAGTTTGATTTTGTTACAACTTAAAGGTATTATAGACCTGAGAATATGATATGCATTTCAATTTAATACCTCTACATGTTCAGAAGGAAAGGGGTAGTGAGTTTAAAATTATTAAAAACATTTTTTATATATGATGTAATTAAAATTTTACGGTTTTCACAACTTTTCCTTTATTTGTCCTATACTCGTAAGACGTTGCTTCGTACCAAATTTCAAGATTTTGAGTTCACGAGAAGTACCTTCACCCTGTAGGTTTTGATTCCCTTGCAAGTGTCGAAATTTTGCAGAAATTTGCGACATAAACGGCTGCATCTTTTGACTGCGTTAGTTTAGACGTTTTGTTTTTTCACAGCTTCAAGGGACAGTAGTCCTGAGTATTTGATATGAATTTCAGCTTGATACCTCCATGCGTTTCTGAGAAAAAGGGTCTTGACTGACAGATGGACGGACGGACGGACAACAAAGTGATCCTATAAGGGTTCCGTTTTTTCCTTTCGAGGTACGGAACCCTAAAAACGTTAATAAAAACTAAAAACATTAAGAAAAATTATTTGTTCTTCATACTGAGACAGACGCGTCCAATACTTTATATAACACGGGAACTAAAATAAGCAAATATATCCGAACAGCACCAACAGTGAAAAAGCACTATTCAGAATCAAGTTAACTTTTTTTTTACTGCTTATGGTAGCAAACGAGCAGACAGTGATGGTAAGTGTCATTGCCGCCCATAGACCTATGCAATACCAACGCTAGGACGCTGCCTACCAATACAATCCCCAAACCCACCCCCAGTTGGGCTTTCAGCTCTCTCGCTTACCGAACGAAGCGCAATAGCACATTGCCATTACTCAGACGTCGATCTTCTGCGAGAGTGTGGTACTATCCCGGATGGGCCGGCCCGCGGCTGTAGACAGAGAACTGTCCACAGCGTGGTCCTTCTTCTTCTTTGTCGCCATCAGTCTTCATAAGGCTCTTAGTGTCTTTCACGATATCCACAAGCAAAGTAAGGGTTGGTAGTATTTGTAGCCGCTACCACACAGCAAGCCCATGTTCCCATATATGTGCATTTAATGAGCTTCCTGCACTAGTAATTAATTACTTTGACGCTATATTTTTTAAAGACATCCTTTTTTTGGAGTTACAAACTATGGTATTACACTCCACTCAATCCGTAAGGGGCGACAGCATAGACAACGTGTGACCTCATAACCTTTTTTGGTAAGCTATGGTCTGGACACACGCCGTCCGTTCCGTTCGGGGCGATGGAAGAGTAGGGCTTAGCCCCATAACCCACCGTATACATACTTCTCTACGCCGTCTGAATGGGCCATTGGAACTTAGTGTTTATCATCGTTGGTAAGGACACCATGCACTAAGGAAATAAACCTTGTATCACAGAAAACTTTACAATTGACATACACAAATCACACCCAACCCTACCCTGTACCAAACCGTCTGTACGGTTAGTAAATTTTCCTCCTATTGTGGAGGAGATTCCAGTCCAGTAATGGGATCTATATAAGCTGGGGTGATGGACTATTAATACTTCTTTTCTTCATCAACCCATAATATAATATGTAGGGTAATCATAATATGCAGGGTATTAAAATTGTCATCTTTGGCAGAAAGTTTGATAACTATAGTTAATTTTATGAATTCATCTGTTCATTGCCCTCTTAATCCCTCAGCATCCCTACAACTTCCACGGAAAATTGCGACATATTGTATTCTTATTCCGTTAGCATAAGGGGAAACTGTTAGTTCATCATCTCAGCTCACACATGTCCCACTGTTGGGCTCAAGCCTCCTCCATGATGGGAGAGTAATTGACCCACTACACCACGCCAGTCAGACGTGCTGGTATAAGGTTTTGTTTCGAACTTTTCTTCTATCACATAGATATTAATGCGTTTTATATCCCTTAGTCGTCTCGTACGATCACCCACGGGTAAGATAGGGAGTGATGAATTGTATTCGTACTCCGTCACCACACGGAAAGAAGAAAAAAGAACTATTAGTTTACTAAAACTATTAGGTCACCTTCTCCTAAAATATATTGTGAGTTTATTTAAGACCAATTTCATAGAACAGAAAGGGCACAGCTGTTGTCAGGTTGCGGCGTCCTTTCCCTGTGATTAACGATATTCGCCCCAGATGCTAATATCTTTGTATACTAACGTCGTTTTTAACATAACATTTTAATCAAAATATATACTTTCTTTACTATTTACTGCGGTATAAGTAACCAAATATAAATGAGCTGTGTGGTGGCGGCTACGAATACTACCAACCCTTACTTTGCTCGTGGATGTCGTAAAAGACGACTAAGAGCCTTATAACGACCTGGGCCAACTCCACCTGATGCCTTTCGGTCAACAATTGCATTCTCCAGGAGGGTTGACGTCTAGCAGACGGCCGGTCATAAATCTATTACCAATAACTTCTGCAATATGTACTATGAAAGAAGAGTATATATTCTATCAACCCCAAGTCATTGGGATAAGAGTAGAAGAATGAATGATGAAGTAACCAAATATAAATCTATTTTTATGCTACTTAATATTTTTTTTTAATATACTGATAATTGAAAAATATTAGCCAGAACAGATGTAAGAGTAACAATAGGTAATGATGTACTGGAGCAAGTGGATGAATTTGTATATCTTGGATGTGGATTTAGCCGAGATGGAAGGTACACCACTGATATAGAGCGAAGAGTGAATGCGGGAAATAGAGTGAACAGAGCGTTGGGGCAACTTCTCGGCAGCCACCACCTCAGCCAGAAGGCACGTGTAGCAATACATAACACAGTGCTTGTCCCAACATTACTGTATGGAAGCGAGAGTTGGGTATGCAGAAAAGAGTATGAAAGTAAAATTAATGCGGTCGAAATGCGATCTCTGCGGAAAATCTGTGGAGTTAGGCTGACCGACCGCATTCGTAACGACGACGTAAGAGAGCGAGTAGGTATGAAAGAGAGTATTGGTGTAAAGATGCGAAAGGGAATGCTCCGATGGTTCGGACATGTGGAAAGAATGCCGAACGAACGTCTGGTTAAGAAGATATACAATGCGAAAGTGGAAGGATGTAGGTACCGAGGGAGACCGAGACTAACCTACCTAGACCAGATCGGTCATATACTGAAGGAAGATGGAGTCAAGAGTCTCCGAAACCGGCGAGCGTGTATGAAGAGAATTATGAATGTTGAGGAAGCGAGTGAAGTATGCAAAGATAGAGTTCTCTGGCACTCTGTTCTCTCTGCCTACCCTGCAAGGAATATGGCGTGATGATATGTATGTATGTGTGTATGAAAAATATTTTTAAAATTTTCTATATTTTTCTCATAGTTAAAAAAAATATCTCCATTCGTTAGCTTATTGACTTCTATTGTCGCTCATAAGCCTCCTCATGTGTGAATTAATGCCATAATCGCTACAATTGCAGTTCATCATCTCATCATCTTATCTCAGCCCATATATTCCCCACTGTTGGGCTCAGACCTCCTCCACAATGGAAGGGTAATTGACCTACTATACCACGCTCGTCAAACACGCCTTGGCCGACGTCTTGGCCCACGTCGACGCCTGGGCTCACGTTGACGCCTAGACCCACGCCGACGCCTAGACCCACGCCGACGCCTAGACCCACGCCGACGCCTAGACCCACGCCAACGCCTAGACCCACGCCGACGCCTAGACCCACGCCGACGCCTAGACCCACGCCGACGCCTAGACGCACGCCATCGCCTTGGCCCACGCCGACGCCTAGACTCACGCAGACACCTTGGCCGACGTCTTAGCTCACATTGACGCCTTGGCCCACGCCGACGTCTTGGCCCACGCCGACGCCCAGGCCCACGCCGACGATGCGATGGCCAACCAGCTTGCCAAGCCTGGTAATTATGGCAATAGCCCCATCAAAGGAAGACAACCAACATTTGATAGGGTTTTGTTTCTTTTCCTTCTCTCGCATAGATATTATATGCATTTTTTATCCCTTACTCGTCTCGTACGATCACCTACGGGTAGGATAGGGGGGGGGGCGATTTGTACTCTTACTCCGTCACCACACGGACAATTGCAGTTACTCGTAGAAGAAAACAAAAAAACAAGAGAGAACAGGGGCACCATTCTCTTGGCAATCCCTCAACCAGTTTTTACGAATTCGATTGGAAAATATACGTTTCCTCCCTGTGAAGATTTAATAATACAATTATTCACCAACCTTCAAATCCCAATTTGAATTTATTTATAATATATAAACCTCGCGAGGGCACTTAAATATTGTTAAAATTAACATGTTAAATTAATTCAATAAACTACAATTGGATCGAAGCGTGACCGCTGCTGAGAGGATCGGGCAAGAACCTCAGCGGATTCATTATTTTTGTTTTAGAGTCTTTTTAGATAAGATTATTTATAACATGTTTAGTAAAAATTAGCTCCCTTCGAAGCATAATATAACATAAAATACATATATAGTACACTAGCAAAAGATTTTGGCTGGTACAGATGTGACAAGCAAGGTACTCGATCACGAGTTAACTACTAGAACAGTCATCAGCCTTTAATTTCCTATCGGACTAATAATAACTGGCTGAATAGTCACCAGAAGAAAAAGCAGCAGCACTCTTATAAATAACTTAAAAATCAAAATAAAATATTTCGGAAAATTCAAAAGTGCACGCCTCGTAATTCTTATATTATTTATCATTTACTATAAGGCAATGCCATAAATAAAAATGAAAGAAAAAAAAATACTTTGTAATTTCGTGCCATTCTCAATTTAGTGCCAAACATAGCTGTATAGGCTGTATGGGAAACGAACCCAATTTTCATAAGGTACACTATAGACTAAGTAGTTTAGTTTGCTTATTAATTGCAATTAAACGTCAAAGAATTACCAAGCCATTTTCGAAAGGAAACAGCGCGTTGCCGTTATGAAGCTTTTAATAAAAGAAAAACTTCAATACATTAATTTTTACAGTCGTCATCGTGCCAGATCCAGAATATTTAATCCAGACGTCCTCAAATATTTTTTTTAATCAACTATTTCTTACTTTAAACAAAATAAATAAATATCAAATATGTTTAAACGAATGTTTTTTCTTGACATATGTATGATAATAAAATGAGGAAAATACAATCATTTTTAGGTTTGAAAAGTCCTTGTTTTTTATATATCGAGAGTAGAGCAAGTCCTCAACGCTTCGCTTATGAGGCGTGCAATAAATATTTTTTATCATAATTGAAATCATTAAGTTTAAATTTTTCTCACTTCAAGAAATATTATAACTACGTAGAAATTATAATATTTTAAGTTATTTTATCTTTTTTTTGTAGGCTATGGTGTGGACACACGTCGTATTTCTCGTCCGGGGCGACGGAAGGGCGACCTGTGGCCCCATAACCTACGGTATTCCCTCGCCATCGCCATTGGGCCTGCAACTGGTACCGCTTCCTTGACATCCGTGGCCAGCCCTTTCGGGTACCACACCCAAGTTATTCCATCTAATATTTATATATATAATAGCATAACATTACAAGTTTTCATTATACTACATTATAAAAATAACATAGTTTTGATCTTAACTTCTTTCAAATGCGCTATTAACTCAACCATTTTGTTTTTAAAAAATAAAATTTGGTTGTTAATATTATATATCTACTTACCTATATACGTAAATATGTACTTATGCCAAGACATAACAGCATCGAGATATTAATCAACATGTCAACTGACATAAATTGTCGTAAATTCAATTTTGTACACCCTCTCAAGTCGTACTCAATTTATTTCACCCACGCAATAATCGGTACCAATTTAGCACCCTGAGGTGAACCTCACAGTTATAGTGATCGACTTCTTCCTAGAAATTGGACGCATCAGTGTAATATTACGGCGTTGAACTCCAAAGGTAAGCAGAGGTGTAATGTACTATGCGCTATAGTTATAGATACATATTACTTAGACTCGTATACGCCACACTACTTAGCGCTAGCCTCCTCCACAATAGAAGAGAAATTAAGTTACTATGCCACGTTGATCATATGGCGTAAGGCTGAATGCGACGTTGATGAATACGTGACGAGATAATTCTAGCGTCTACCACATTTTCAATATGAAGATGAAGTATACAACAATTCCCACTTTTTGCAATGTAAGAAGAGATCAGACAATATCCATAAGTGCCAACATCATCAACAAAACAAAAACATTGTCCGATAGATGGCATACGTCACCTTGAAGACGTAAGATATAATATGAATCGAAATTTGCATGTCCTAAAATAGTTTACGATGGTGTAAGTGGCAGCACGGTTGGGCCGGATTCCCAATAGTTGCGGGTTTGAACCCCGCTTGTGACATCATTTTTCGTTTCGTATCGGGTATTTATAAATAATTAAGCATATTAAATGCTAAAAATTTCAGTAATTTGAATCATCAACAAATTTATAAACAACCCAATCAGAAACCTTAGAAGGATAATGTTAATGTACACTTAGAAAATCAAAACAATGAGGACAGTTAACGTTAGAAGACCAACATACAGAGGGGTTTTCACCATCAACATCAAGCAACTGCGCAAAGTAGAAAACCCCAAAGGAACATGCAGTCACACAACATTAAGGACACATACGCACCCGCCAATATACATATAAACCATCATAACTGCATTAAAGCCACTTCAAGTAACCTTGAATTATATAACATCAATTCATTCTCCTACTCTTATCCCAATTACTTGGGGTCGATACAATATGTACTCTTCTTTCATAGTACATATTGTAAAAGTTATTGGCAATAGTTTTATGACGGGCCGCCTGCCAGACGCCAGTCCTTGGGAATGTAATTGTTGACTAAACGGCATCAGATAGAATTGGCCCAGGTCGCTATAAGGCTCTTAGTTGTCTTTTACGATATCCACGAGCAAAGTAAGGGTTGGTAGTATTCGTAGCCGTTACCACACAGTCTTAATTATATAACTATATAACATCAATATAATAATTAAAATACAAAACATAAAAAAGGGACGGACATAAGACTGTGGACCAAAACTTTATTATAATAAAAATAATATGAGAAGAGCCAAAACGGATAAAGTCATTGCAAGAGAATTATTAACCAGCATTTAATAGTGAATTCAAGTGTGTAATGACGGCGTAAGAATACAATTTATCTCTACTTTTTTTTATTGCTTATAGTGGCAAACAAGAAAGCAGCACTAGTGATAGTAAGTCTTACTGTCCCATGGACCTTTTGCAATACCAGTAAGCACTAGCAGCAACACATTTCTACTGCTCGCACATCGATTTTCTGCTAGAGTGTGGTACCCCGGACGGACCCGCCTTTTTTTGTTTTTCTTTTTTTCCGCAAGGTGGACCATGGTTGTGGTCGCGCCCCGACAAATCGGTCCAGGGCGACAGAAGAGGCGGCGCGCAACCCTATGGACCCACCCTGCAAGCACCTCTTTTCGCCGTGCGAGCGGGCCACCGGTACCCGATCTTTGTCTTCGGTGGCCCCGCACGGACCGGCCTGCGGTTGTTAATAGAAAACTGTCAACTGTGTGGTCCTGCTTCCATTGTTTCTTTTATTACCTTTCTTACTCATGGGTGGAACAGTAAAAAATAATTGAAATGATGATGATTGTGTTTGAAACGTGTTTGAATTTCATCACCCGAATAACTATTCCAACCTATCTGGCCATTTAATATAGTATACTTATACTATAGTATGTTTGCTAAGTACTTAAATGAGTCCCGTGCCTAAAACGTGTGTAGGGCTAGTCAGGAATTAGGAGAAGGCTGCAGTTAAAGATTACAGTTTTGTTATTAAGAATTTCTTAATAAAATCTTTCAAAAAAGAATGGTTTACTTTGCCCTAAATTTTCTAGTCAAAATGACCAGTTATATAAAAAATAAGGTTGATGTAAAAATATTAGCAGCTTTGAAGGGATGAGCACAATAATCCTGCTTTGTTGGGATTTATAAATTTCTGTATATTTTATCTTGTGTGTTACTAGTAATATTAGATAGCTTATACATACATACCTAATGTGGGTTTTTTTTTTAATTTTTTTTCAGTGTGTTGACGGATTAAGAATACAATCCACCATTATCTTACCGGTGAATAATGGTAAGAGACGACTAAGGGATATAAAATTCATAAAACATCTATGCAAGAGAAAGAAAACTCAACACAAAACCCTATACGAACACGCCTGACCAGCGTGGTATAGTAGGTCAATCTCCCTCCCATTGTGGAAGAGGTTTGAGCCCAACATGAATGAGCTGAGATGATGATAATGAGGAATATGGATATTAAATTGTAAACACAAACTATTTCTAGGGACTGAAAGTGAAAAAAAAATGCTTTTAATGATTTCCAACGGTTACTTATTATAAACCTAGACTACACAGATGGCGTAAAATATTGTCCTAGTATGCTAAGCATACTAGGACAATATTTGCATAGCATGCTGAGCATACTAAGAAAAAAAAAACAAAAGAAGCTTTTTATGGGTTTAACACTTGTATTTCAAATTACTGAAATTTAGCATTTAATTAATATGCTTAATTATTTATAAAAACCCAATTAAGAAACGAAAATTGATGTCACAAGTAGGATTCGAATCCACACCTATTGGAAATCCGTCTCAATCGTGCTATCACCTACACTTGTATTTGTTTTACTGTTCCGATCTTTCAAACACTTTTCAACATTCACGGTCAGTTTGATTTTAAACCCTATATTAATCTAATATGCCACCGCATTGGAGAAATCAGCTTCACTGACAAAGACCTGACATAAAAACCCTAAGGTATAGTTTTTGACTTTTAAAAGCAGTTTATAAAGTACTACTTTACGTCAGTTCAATTATATGTATATACATAGAATCAGACCTGTTTCCCAATAGGGTAAGACACAGAATATGTATTTTCAATCCTAAATCCTGGCATAACTTTTTTGCTTCATTCACGTGGCGCACTTTCGCCTCAATAGGTACTCATCTTCCATCGTATATATTGCAAAAATATTGGCAATAATTTTAGGACCGATCTGACATCACACCTCCATGGGAATGAAAATATTTATGGCATCAGATAGCTGGTCTAGATCGATGTAAAGGTCTACGTCATCTTTAACGACACCCACGATCAATGTAAGAGTTAGTAGTATTCGTAACCCCTACTATATCATCATCATCACAGCTCATATATGTCCCACTGTTGGGCTCGAGCCTCCTCCATAACGAGAGGGAAATTGACCTACTATACCACGCTGGTCAGACGTGTTGGTAGGGTTTAGTTTCGAGTTTTCCTTCTCTCGCATAGAAGTTATATGCATTTTATATCCCTTAGTCGTCTCTTACGATCACCCACGGGTAAGATAGGGGGTGGTGAATTGTATTCTTACTTCGTCACCACACGGATAACCGCTACTATATAGTATACGGTATATATTATGTCACTTTCTCTTCGATTATGAAAGAGCCGACTAAGGATTGGATAAGCTTAGCATGGATGATGGATTGAAGGAGCGATTACTCAATAGTGACATGTGATGTCAATGTGTAAGAAGAATTAAATAATAAAACCAATAACAATATGTCAGCATCCATTCCTTTCTCAAGTATGCCATCGAGTATCTCAAGCAGATCAATTTATTTCTCTCACAGTGCTTAAGACCAACAGGGTAATACAACTACAGCCTCGTCGTTTTTGTACAAATTTTAAAAGGATTGACACAGCGTGTATTTTCTTTCTCTAATATCATCATTATTCTGCTCTTATCCCAAGTACTTGGGGTCAACGTAATAGACATGCGCGAAACAGTACTTCGCGAAGTGATGTTATATGGCATTACATTTCGTGCCGAGTAATATTACATTTTACCATCACTTCAAACATCACACATGACATTTCATTCAATATAAGCCTTAATATGCTGAAAATAAAGCTCAAAATAAATACCTATCGACCGCAGGCGCAGCGCGGTCCAGTCGTTCCATCCCTCTCATTCTCCCGAAAGGACACACGGCGCGTTTGAGACATCACCAAATTACCGAACATTGCAGAAATGCAGAACAGTACACGGGTGTTCGCGTCATGTTTAATGTGATGTGATGTTTAGTCGCGTAATGTGTAATATGACAGTACGCGGTCGGGTAATATTACGTGTGATGCATCACTCGCATTACTTACACATGTCTACAACGTAATACTCTTCTTTTATTGTATATATTGCAAGAGTTTTGACAATATTTTTATGACCGACCGTCTCTCTGACGTTATAAACCCCCTTAGAAATCTAATTGTTGACCAGACTCCAGATATAAAAATGTATTTCATAGAGTTTGACTAAACTTAACCCCTATTTGATCCCAGTTCTTTTTGGCTACTAATAGCACCAGGTGGTTACAATGATTTATTGATTAGTATAATCAATTTACCCACTACAAAGCAAGTAAATTACTAAGTAATAGACCCACTTTAATTACGCTAACTTTGTTCGGTCCATTCGATTTTATTACAGCTGCGGTTTACTAAAATTATGTTATATTAGTAAAGGTACATTAAGATTCATCGCGTAATATCAATTCGTTTTATAACCTAAAAGAAATAAAATGAGTAGAGGAGGTGCATAAAATCTACGTCAATAGCGCTCGAGTTGATTTTTATATTACGAGTAATAAAGTAAGTCATCTTGAAAAGGAAATCATTTAGCAAAAGTTAATCTTCTGTGAATCAAGGTTTGTAGTAAACTAAACAACAGGAACGAAACTTATTTATTTATTTTTTTTATTTATTACTTTTGGTGGCAAACGAGCAAACAGCATACTTTATGGTAAGTGTTACTGTTGCCCATGGACCTTTTCAATATCAAAGATAAAGCTAGGCCGCTGCGTATCAATAAAAATCCCAACCCCACTTAGAAAGTTGAGCTGCCGGATTACTCGCTCAATTGCTCAGGCGTCGATTTTCTGCGAGTGTGGCACTAACCCGGACGAACCGGTCCATGGTTGTAAACGTAAAACCTACCTGGTGGTCCTACTACTATTAAAGACTGTAAATGTTTTTAAGTTGAAGTAAGAAATGTATTATCACACATCAAATAAAACTGTTGTTACGGTTTTTCATTATTTCTTCTACTCTTATCTCAATTACATACTTGGGGTCGATACAATATGTACTCCTCTTTTATAGTACACAAGCTTTTACCCTTCGCTCGCGTTGAGGCCGTGCCTGATAAAATATTTTGTTTTACTTCCGTAATTTTTTTTTAATTATAAGTGTCATATATGAAGCCTTATAACGACCTTGGCCAACTTCATCTGATGCCGTTTGGTCAACAATTACATTCCCAAGGAGGGTTGACGTCTGGCAGGCGGCCGGTCATAAAACCACTGCCAATAACTTTTACAATATGTACTATGAAAGAAGAGTACATATTGTATCCACCCCAAGTAATTGGGATAAGAGTTGGAGAATAATGATGATGATGATGAAGTATGATATGTCCTTTCTATAATACCTCGAAGACTGTGTGTACAAAGTTTCATGATAATCGGTTAAGTAGTTTTGGCATGAAAACGTAACAAACAAATATACATTCACATTTATAATATTAATAGGGATATTGCAAAAGTTATTGGCAACAGTTTTATGACTGGCCGCCTGCCATACGTCAACCCTCCTTAGGAATGTAATTGTTGACCAAACGGCATCAGATGGCCCAGGTCGTTATAAGCCGCTTAGTCGTCTTTTACGATATCCACGAGCAAAGTAAGGGTTGGTACTTGGTAGTATTCGTAGCCGCTATCACACAGCTCGGTTACGGTTTTATAGTGTTTTAATTTTAGCATTACGAAACAATGTTCCCGTTAACGAATGTTGAAAAGAATTCGAAACATCGGCAATTAAAAAGTGATAAAAACCGTAGATTTACATACATTTTTATTTATTATCAAATGATTACCGAAAGTTTAGTCTTTGTTAAAAGTTTAACATTGAAGTAATACTGCGCATTAATTCATGTTTCAAACTGTAATCAATTAATGTCTTCTTGTTCATTTTCTTCGTTTTTTCTTTGGATCTACTATTGAGAATAATTTGAAAAAAAAATAAACCGTCTATGCTACACTGATTACACGAGTAGTATACCTACTCGTATTATCAGTTCAAGTTTTATGCCTTGCAGCAATCTTTAGTTTTGTGATACATCACATCCACAGGCAAAGATGAGGTAGTGAATTGTTTTCTTACTCTGTAACGACATTGGAAACATTGACGCTTTCATATTATCTATTAAAACCATTCGGCTGCGCTTGGCGCCTTCAAAACGACAAACAACGTTATCATTTGGTTAGCCTTACCAACTTAAAGCGATTAATTTATGAAGCTATAATTGATTGAATTAGGCAATACATGGCGGCAATCCATTATTATTATAAAAAGAAAAGAAGGAACGCCCACCACTTTCCCACGGCTATACAATATACCGCCCACCTCAAGAAAGGCAGGAGCACGGGATAGGATCAAGGTGGAATAGGATTTAAGGTAATCTTACTTCTGTGATGAGCAGCCTCCAGAACGTCAACTTTGCAATTTGCCGCAGAACTTCGAATAATCATTCGATACGTGTTTCGCCTCTATACGAGTCATCTTCAAGACCGTTCGGCTTCAAATGCGCCTTTGCCTTTATGAAGATTAAAAATCCTCAAATTGTATACTAACATTAAAAAAAATATTTCATTTTCAGACGAATAGACCGAAGCAATTCATTGGTAGAAAGCAGCAGTGGTCTCGGTCCTTTGAGTCCTGGTGCTGGTGCAGCCATCAGTGCCCTAGGAGCCCTTCAACCCGACCTCTATACTAAGAGAGAAGCACCACTTGTGATAAAGCTTGAAGGAGCCGGCCCACCACTTGGCAGAATACACCTACGTTTGAAATATGATTTCGATAGGTCGGATTTAGAAGTACATCTTATTGAAGGTGAGCATATTAACTTGAGACTTATTCATTGATTAACTCAACTACATAGACGATGTAGTGGTTAAGACCACGTTTTGTAGTGGTAGGACCACGCTGTTGACAGCTTTCTGTCTACAGCCGCGGGCTGGTCCGTCCAGGGTAGTACCACGCTCTCGCAGAAGATCGACGTCTGAGCAATGGCAATGTGTTGTGGCGCTTCGTTCGGTGAGCGAGAGAGCCAGAAGCCCAACTGGGTGGGTTTGGAGTTCACATTGGTAGGCAGCGGTCTAGTTATACCCTTGGTATTACAAAGGTTCATGAGCGGCAGTAACACTTACCATCATGTGTGCGGCTAGCTCATTTCCACCATAAGCAATAAAAAAATAAAGATATTTCCCTATCGTGCTAAGTCTCATAGATTCGATTCCATCCACAAATTATAGTTTTCAGTTTGTGTGTTATTTACCCGTGGAGGTCGTAAAAGACGACTAAGGAATATAATATCCATATAACATATGGGCGAGAGAAGGAAAACTCGAAATTCTATACTAATCTGTCTGACCAGTGTAGTATAAAGTTCCATTTTGGAGGAGACTCAATTCCAGCCGCGCAGCGCGACATTAATGAGCTGAAAATCTGCCTCATCAATAAAAAGATTATTTACATAATGCAGATTCTTTAAAAAAGATAGTGAACCTGCGCTGCGGATGCGATAATCTAATTATATAACTATATCAATTACAATTGACTGCACAGATGGCATAATGGTTTAGAACCTGCCGTGCCAGTGCCGTGGATTCCATTACTACGCAAGACATGTCTATATGCAATCCACAAACTGTTTTTCTCAGTCTGGATGTATTTTGTTTGCGTTAATTATATATTTGTAAAGTCTTACACAATACAAGGATTATTTCCTTAGTGTAGGGTGGCAACTTTGGCCGCCGAAGACAAATATCGGGTACCGGGGGCCCGCTCGCACAGCGAAGAGTCCTTGCACGGTGGGTCTGTGGGGTTGCGTACCGTCTCTTCCGTTACCTCGGACTGATTTGACGGAACGCGACCATATCCATAGCCCATCGCAAGGAGAAATAAAAGGGTGGCTGGACTTTAAAAAATATAGATATAAATAAAAAAAAAAATAACTCACTTGAACATAGACAACAAGGTCAAAACAACATATGTAGGTATAATACGATTAGTGTATATTTTTAGTCACTAGGTAGATATTTCGTAAGCAGTTATGAGTGACACACCCCTCTGTTAACTTAATACATTTCCACAATTTGTATAATACTCCACTATAAGCGACTATTTTTAATACATAGCGAATAATTTTTGTCGGTTACGCGAAAGTTACATACATACATACATATCATCACGCCATATCCCTTGCAGGGTAGGCAGAGAGAACAGAGTGCCAGAGAACTCTATCTTTGCATACTTCACTCGCTACCTCAACGCGAAAGTTACTAATATTATAAAAGTGAGAGTTTGTTCCGTGTGATGACGATGTAAGAATACAATTCACCACCCCCTATCTTACCCTTGAGTGATCGTAAGAGACATCTAAGAGATATAAAACGCAAATAACATCTATGATAAAAAAAGGAAAACTTGAATAAAACCCTATACCAACACGTCTGACCAGCGTGGTATAGTAGATCAATTTACCTCCCGTTATTGAGGAGGCTCGAGCCCAACAGTGGGACATATGTATGTGTTGAGACAATGATGATGATGAGAGTTTGTAAGTAGGTATGTATGAAGTATGTATGTTTGTCGCAGTGTCATAAGAAAATTACTAAACAAAAATGTATAAAACTCTATAGCTATATAATATTGCTAATAATTTAGATCAATCAAGAACCAGGGTCTTAAGTTTTTAATGATATTATATAAATTGATCAAATTATATTATAAATTTCAAGCAATTCGTTAAACTGTGAATGCATACTATGTTTCGCGGCAATCATGTGTTTTTCTATAGCCTTTAGTGGTCGGTAAATAAATTGCACACCTGAAGGTGAGTGATAATTATCAGTCATGGAAATTTACGGAACAGGTAGTACAGCTAGGCTGCTATCTATGCGTGCCGACTCTTCCGTCGCCCCGGGCCGATTTGAAAAAAAAAAAGGCTGCTACATATCGTAAACTGTTCCTCCAGGTCTCTCGCTTACCAAACGAAGCGCACTATCAACTTACTGTTACTCGCACATCGATTTTCTACTACTATGATGTTACTCTAAAGTCCAGTTATGGCTACAGGTAGTATAATTATCAGCAGTGCGAGACTATTACCGAATCGTATATAATTGTATTAGGTTCCGCCCGTGGATTCGTTCGCGTAAAAAATAACCACCCCAAAGTTGAACTAAACCCAATTGAACACATTACCAGGATAGTATCCTATGTGTTAATCCAGGAACTGGTCTATCTATGTGCTAATATACATGTTTTTTTGAAATACCCACGCATGATTTCCAAAACGCAACGCTGTTGGTGGGACACAACGTGACGTCAATAGCCTGTGAACGTCTTCTGATATTAAGTTGGTTGTATGGTTTCTGATGTTTATTTATATTATTTCACACTTGTTCTATAATAAGATATTAGTTTTCTGTGTTAGAGTATTAAATCCTTGTGAAAGAAGACACAATGACTGAAACGTAAGTTATATTTTGGTGGTGGGACCACGCTGTTGACAATTTTCTGTCTACAACCGCGGGCTGGTCCGTCCGGGGTAGTACCACACTCTCATGGCAATGTGCTATTGCGCTTCGTTCGGTAAGCGAGAGAGCCGGCAGCCCAACTGGGTGGGTTTGGGGATTGCAATGGTAGGCAGCGGCCTAGCTCTTGGTATTGCAAAGGTCCATGGGCAGTAGTGACACTTACCATCAAGTGGGCTGCTTGCTCGTCTGCCACTAAAGGCAATAAAAAAAAGCATAATAGGGGGGGCATAGTCCGGAGCGTGCTCGTTCGCGTCCCCTGCCAGTCTAATTAGACTGCTAATCCGGCTCGATATGCGTACCGCAATGCGGGTTAGGGCGTCCCCCGGAGGCGACGCGTACCGCCCCGCCCCCGTCGGTACGAACATCGGCAGTTGCGGCGATGGGGGCCGCCACCCATCACGCCTTGCCCAGTTAGGCGAGTCGAGGAGAACGGAGTGCCGGGTGGGCACGTGGAATGTAAGAGGTTGTGTGGAAGGTAAGTTGCACGAGCTGATATCCGTCATGGCAGACAAACAGCTAGATGTGCTCTGTGTAACAGAGACCAAGCGAAGGGGCAGCGACGCCTGCGATCTTCCTGGTGGCGGGATGGCTCTGTGGTCTGGTGTACCACAGAGCGATCGAGCCAGCATGGGGGTAGGAGTGCTGTTGTCCTCTCGCTTGGCCTCAGGTGTGAAGGATTACGGAATGTATGATCCCAGACTTCTCTGGGTCCGTATAAAACTAGGTGTCACCAAGGTATTCATGGTTGTAGCATATGCTCCCGTAGGATCCTCGGTGGCATCAGACCTAGAGAAGTTTTGGGACAATGTTAGGGAAGTTCTGGATATGGCAGAAACCAGTGAACGCGTGATTGTATGCGGAGATCTGAACGGATGGGTGGGGACCAAGCGTCCCGACTATGAGGACGTACTTGGTCCATTTGGTAATAAGAGAGTGAACGACGCAGGTAGGCTCATAGTGGATGTATGCATGGAGAGAAACCTTATTGTGTCAAACACATTTTTCCAACATAAGGACATCCATATGTATACATGGAGAAGGAATGAACAGAAAAGCATAATAGATTTAATTTTGGTAGACAGTCGCCTCCGAAGCAAAATATTGGACGCAAGAGCCTACAGGGGCCCCACAGTCGACACGGACCACTATCTCGTTATTGCGAGATTTAGTGGTCTGTTCAGAAAGTGGAGGCACTGGCGAGAGCGTGTCCACTTCGGAGGGCTTGAAAGAATAAAGGTTGAAAGGTTGCAAGAAGAGTGTGTAAGAGAAAAGTATGCAGTGGGTGTCCGAGAACGGCTGACGATGGCAAGCCAGCCGCAATTGGACATTGAAGAATGCTGGAGAGTATTGAAAGAGAGTATGGTAGATACAGCGAAAGAAGTATGTGGAAGTTCAAAGAAGCATAGAAAAACAAATGGTGATGCATGGTGGGATGCGGAAGTGGCAGCTTCCGTAGAGCAAAAGAAGAAAGCGTGGCTGGACTATGTCTCTTCTTTGAATCTGAATGACAGTATGACTGAACACAAGAAAGAAATATATCGGCAATGTAAGAATGACACCAAGGCCTTAGTGAAAGAGAAACGTGATAGAGCAAGTATGAGTGCAGAAGATAGGCTGACTAAAAACTTCGAGGGTAACACCAAACTCTTTTGGAGGGAGGTGAAGAAGTCTCGGGGTGGTTGGTCAGCCTTCAGAATGAATAAAATAAGGTCTAAAGGTGGAGACATTCTTACACAAACACAAGACGTGTTAAGCCGATGGAGTGAATATTTTGGCGATATGTATGCGGATGCTACGGTTGGCGCCGGTGTTGGATGTGGTTTAGTAGATCAACATTCGACAACGGCGTCCTCCGATGGCATCAGTATGGATGAAGTTGAATGGGCGATAAGAAGTTTGAAAAATGGTAAGGCAGCGGGCATTGATATGGTGTCTGCCGAGATGATCAAGCTTGGTGGCTCTTGTGTCTGGGAGGCGTTCCTGTTGCTCCTCAATTTATGTTGGAGCTCGGGAATGGTTCCCAGAGACTGGAATAGCGCAGTCGTCGTGCCTTTGTTTAAAAACAAGGGTTCACGTTATGACTGCGCAAATTACAGAGCCATAAGCTTGACCAGTTTGGCAGCAAAAGTGTATGGAAAAATTATTGAAAGGAGAATGAGGATGGTGTCCGATGGTTTACTGTGTGAGACACAAGGAGGTTTCAGGAGTGGAAGGGGATGCATGGATCAAGTGTTCTCTCTGCGCAACATTGTGGAGAAGCATCTGGCTCTAGGTCAGAGGGTTTTCTGCAGTTTTGTGGATCTGGAGAGAGCATTTGACACGGTTGTACGAAAAGAACTTTGGGACATTTTACCGGAGTATGGTATTAGCGGTAAACTGCTACAGGCTGTGCAGTCCAGTTACATGGGCTGTAGAGCCTGTGTGCGGCTGGATGATGGAATGTCGCCTTGGTTTGACGTCAATATCGGCGTTAAGCAGGGGTGCGTTCTGTCAGCCAGGCTGTTTATCATATATCTGGATAAATGTCTCCAAAGGTTGAACGATATGAATGTGGGAGTCCAGATGGGCGACTCAGTGGTCACTGCTCTGCTTTATGCAGATGATGCAGTCCTGCTGGCACAGTCAGCGACTGACCTGCAGACCCTAGTCGACACAATGACAGAAGATTGTAAGAAAAGGGGTCTACGCGTGAATGTGAGCAAAACCAAAATAATGGTCTTTGAAAGAGATAAAACCAGAACAGATGTAAGAGTAACAATAGGTAATGATGTACTAGAGCAAGTGGATGAATTTGTATATCTTGGATGTGGATTTAGCCGAGATGGAAGGTACACCACTGATATAGAGCGAAGAGTGAATGCGGGAAATAGAGTGAACGGAGCGTTGGGTCAACTTCTCGGCAGCCACCACCTCAGCCAGAAGGCACGTGTAGCAATACATAACGCAGTGCTTGTCCCAACATTACTGTATGGAAGCGAGAGTTGGGTATGCAGAAAAGAGTATGATAGTAAAATTAATGCGGTCGAAATGCGATCTCTGCGGAAAATCTGTGGAGTTAGGCTGACCGACCGCATTCGTAACGACGACGTAAGAGAGCGAGTAGGTATGAAAGAGAGTATTGGTGTAAAGATGCGAAAGGGAATGCTCCGATGGTTCGGACATGTGGAAAGAATGCCGAACGAACGCCTGGTTAAGAAGATATACAATGCGAAAGTGGAAGGATGTAGGTACCGAGGGAGACCGAGACTAACCTACCTAGACCAGATCGGTCATGTACTGAAGGAAGGTGGAGTCAAGAGTCTCCGAAACCGGCGAGCGTGTATGAAGAGAATTATGAATGTTGAGGAAGCGAGTGAAGTATGCAGAGATAGAGTTCTCTGGCACTCTGTTCTCTCTGCCTACCCTGCAAGGGATATGGCGCGATGATATGTATGTATGTGTATAATCAAATAATGTTAAAGCAGCTTATCTTCTAACGCTGGAATATAATATAGTTGATGCTTCATATCCTAAAAGTAAGGTAAAAAGTTCGTGTATTGTATTAGGACATATACATTTGATGTGGACAGATATAAAAGCGGGATTGGGTAGAATACCTATCATAAATCACTTATGATTTCTCTGTGCTGATTCTTCTGGACAGTATTTTACAAGGTTTTAATAAAAGTTTCAGTGTCTATTTATATTGCTAGTATAATAACACATATCATCATCATCTCAGCTTATATACATTCCACTACTATGCTCGAGCTTCTTTATTAGGAGCGAATTTGATTTACTGTACCACGCTGATGAAACCTGTTGGTATATATTCAAATTTCCCTTCTCTTGCATAGTTGTTATGTGCACATTATCCCTTAATTGTCTTCCACAACAATCACTGAAAGAGAGACTCAAAGAAAGAGATTGATAAATTGTATTCTTACTCCATCGCGAAGATAATATAAATAAAATTAACAGGAAATCCCATACAAGTTTTTAAAGCATGTTTCATGTGGACATAATCGACTTTTTAAATTGTTCTAACTCAGGCACGTCGTTCGTTTTCAGCTCATGACTTAGCGGGTTACGAAGCCGGTGGTTTCAATGATCCATACGTTCGAGTGAGCCTGTTACCCGAAGTGGATACCAGGGTACGACAGACGCCGGTACATCGTAATGAAGCAAATCCTTTCTTTGACCAGCACTTCAAGTTTCCTGTTTCACATGATGAATTGACTGACAAGACCTTACTGCTGCAAGTCTTCGATTATGACAGGTAATGGAATAATAAATTAAAAGCCAAGCATATACATACAACTTAGGTATCGACCAAACCATTAAGAAAAAAAATTACTGCCAATTAAATAATTGCTCGACAAAACAATACAAAAATTTCCTACGATTTTTTTTTTTAAAGTCACAACTATCGACCAAATCTATAGAAATAAAAATGAATCGCCGTAATGTATATACGCGCTTAATTTTTCTCTTGTTAAACGTTAATAAAAATAAACAAAACTAAAGAAAATCACTTCTGAAATAAAATAACCAAATATTAACGAGAAACAAAAAAGGCTATTGGTTCAGCTTGTGTTATTCTGTGCATATAAATAGCCCTGATATACTGCCAACACCTGGTAGACATAATATCTAATAATGAAAGAAAAAGAGAGCTAGAAAGAATTTTAATAAAACGGATTGTGAATATTAAATAAAACTGATTTGTGAACGAAAAAACTCAGGCAGAACTTGTATGCACATAGATTGGCAATCTGTTGCTAAACCAATAAAGCTATTCTGAAACCTACATGAAGTACCTATTAATTTCACTGTTCTTATTCTCATATTTACGGGAGACATTTTGCCATGGCCATCTATTGAAAATGTGTATAAGAAGCAAAGCATCATCATCATTCGCCTGCTCTTCTCGCAATTACTTGGGTCGATGTAATATGTACTCGTACATATTATGTTACAAATGTACGGCAATAGTTTTATGACCGGCCGCCTGCCTGACGTCAACCCTCCTTGTGAATGTAGTTGTTAATCTAACGGCATCAGCTCTTTTTTTTGTATCTGTCTTTTAGCTGTTAGCCGCAGATGGCTGACACAGCTTAACCCGGACTATGGGTGAGCGCTGAGGGCTCTCAACCCGGTAAAAATTTTAAACGACAACGCCGAGGGCTCCCCCTGTTGGGAACGAATCTCGGCTCGGGGCACGCCCCGTAGGTGATAGTAACGGCATCAGGTTGACCCAGGTCTATACATACATACATACATAGCCTCACGCCTGTTTCCCTGAGGGGTAGGCAGAGACTACGGATTGCCACAAACCACGATCCTGACATACCTCCATCGCTTCATTCACACTCATCACAGTCTTCATGCATGCTCTACGATTACGCGTACTCTTAATCTGACCTTTCACTAACACATCTTCGATTTGATCCAGGAAAGTACGACGTGGTCTTCCCCTTGTAATCGTCCCACTCACACTCGCTTTGTATACTTGTTTAGTCAACCTTTCTTCACTCATTCTTTCCACGTGTCCGAACCACCTCAGCATACCCTTTTTTATCTTTGTCACTACTTCTTCATTCATACCGCAGCGCTCTCTTATAACACTATTCCTAATTTTATCTTTCAGACTTACACCACACATACTACGAAGAGCTCTCATCTCTACAGCATTTATGCTACTTTCATGTCTTCCCTGCCAAATCCAGCTTTCACTGCCATACATGAGAGTGGGAACTAATACTCCCTTATGTACAGCTAGGCGTGCCTTGTTAGATACATTCCTACTTTTCATAAAAGCGTACAATGCCCCATTCACTTTATTACCAGCATTTACTCGTCTTTCAACATCTTCATCATTTTTACCATCACTAGTAAACAGTACACCCAAGTATACAAATTCTTTCACCTGTTCCAATCCCTCACCATTTATAAAAATATTACATTCCGTCATACATTTATCCTTTTCAAAGACCATTACTTTCGTCTTACTTACATTTACTTTCATACCTTTTCTTTCAAAAGCATCATGCATAGTAGTTACCATCGCCTGTAAGTCTTCAGCCGACGATGCAAGTAAAACCTGATCATCGGCATAAAGAAGACATTTGACGAGTAACTCATTCATTCTTAAACCACATTCATTATTTTTCAAATCTTGCAAACAGCTATCCATAAATAGGTTAAACAGCCACGGTGACGCTACACATCCCTGTCTGACACCTTTATCAATGTTAAACCATTCAGTGTAGGACCCGTTTATCCTTACGCAAGCTCTGGAATCCTTATAAATGGATTTCAGCGCCTGAATAAGATGGCCATTTACCCCATACATAGATAGTACCGACCACAGTTCATTCCTCCTCACTTTGTCATAAGCCTTCTCTAAATCAATGAAAGCGCAAAAGACTTTCTGACCTTTAGCCAAAAATTTTTGCGCCATGCATCGTAAAGAGAAAACTTGATCCGTGCAACCCATACTCTTTCGAAAACCCGCTTGTGCATCCCATATTTTCTTTTCGGTCACTTTCACTACTCTTTCAATCAACACTTTCGCATACAGTTTGCCGACAATGCTAAGGAGGGTCATCGAGTGGGCGGCTTCATTGGGCCTCTGTGTTCTTAACAGGGGCTCAGTGAACACGTGTGTGCGGCAGCAGGGCGGGTCGATAGTGGACTTGTCGTTCGCTAGCCCCGCTGTCGCACCACGGGTGAGGAACTGGAGTGTCCTGGAAGAGGCGGAGACCCTATCGGACCACCGGTACATCCGGATGGAGGTCTCCTCTCTCCGGGACCCCGGTAGGGGTCACAGGGCGGACGGAGCTCCCGCGTTTCCGCGGTGGGCTGTGGGTCGTCTTGACAGGGACCTACTGGCGGAGGCGGCCATCGTTCACACGTGGCTGTCCTCACCGCCCCCAGCGGACGGGGTGGACGCCGAGGCTGTCCGCATCTGCAGTGCGTTAACGCAGATCTGCGATGCGGCCATGCCCAGAGTGCGGCGGCGTCTACCTCCGAGGCAGGGGGTCTACTGGTGGTCCCCAAGATTGGCGGACCTTCGTGCGGCATGTATCAGAGCCCGAAGGTCCTACACCCGCAGCCGGCGGCGTCACCGCGACGCTGAGCGGGAGGGCCAGCTGTACGGGGCGTACCGCGATGCGCGGACGGCCTTTCGGCTGGCCATCCGAGCCGCCAAGGACGCGAGTTGGCAGGAGATGCTGGACGGTCTCGACCGTGACCTCTGGGGTCGCCCGTATCGCGCGTCGCTGAACAAGCTTCGCGCGCAGGGCCCCCCCCTCACCGAGACCCTCCAGCCTGACTTCCTCTGTAGGGTGGTCGAGGAGCTGTTTCCACGGCAGTCGGAACACACGCCCCCGGTCATGGCCTCGCCAGAACAAGACCGGGAGGCTGACGACGAGAGTATTCCGCCCGTGACGGAGACGGAAGTGGGAGCAGCTGTGGCGCGGATTCGTTCCGCGACCACGGCCCCCGGCCCGGACGGAATACCAGTCCGGGTGCTGACGTCGCTCCTCGAGCACCTCGAGCCTCGCCTCAGGCAGCTGTACAACGCCTGTTTGGCGTCTGGGCGGTTCCCTGAGTGCTGGAAGGAGGGGAGGTTGGTTCTCCTGCCAAAGCCGGGACGGCCCCCGGATTCGCCGTCGGCCTACAGGCCCATCGTGCTCCTCGACGATGTGGGTAAGCTGCGGGAGCGCATCCTCGCTGCCCGCATCGTCCAACACCTGGAGGAGGTGGGGCCCGATCTGTCGGACGCTCAATTCGGTTTTAGAAGGGGGCGTTCGACCATCGGGGCCCTGCTACGACTGAGGCAGACGGCCGCGGAGGCTGTCACCGGCGGGGGAGTGCTGTTGGCGGTGTCGCTGGACATCGCCAACGCATTCAATAGTCTGCCATTCAGCTGCATCAGGGAGGCGCTCCGATTCCATGGGGTGCCCTTGTACCTGAGGCGGCTGGTGGCGGACTATTTGGAAGGGCGCAGTGTCCTCTGCGCGAGTCCCGCAGGGGACATTGTGAGGACGTCCATGTCGTGCGGCGTTCCACAGGGGTCGGTTCTGGGGCCGACTCTGTGGGACATCGGGTACGACTGGGCGTTGAGAGGGAGTCTCCCCCCGGGCTGAGCGTGATATGCTACGCTGACGATACGCTCGTCACAGCCCGGGGCAGGACACTCGAAGAGGCGGCGAGCCTGGCCACTCTCGGCACCGAGGAGATGGTCGGGCGAATCGAGGCGCTGGGGCTCAGGGTGGCCCTAAATAAGACGGAGGCCCTATTGTTCCATGGGCCACGCGTAAGGCCGCCAATCGGCGTCTCGCTAGTCGTCAACTCCGTCCACATCAGCATCCAGGCCCACATGAAGTACTTGGGTCTGGTGCTCGACGGGCGATGGTAGTTCCGGGAGCATTTTCGCCGAATTGCTCCCCGGCTGGTCGGCGCGGCGTCCGCCCTTTCGCGGCTCATGCCGAAGGTGGGCGGACCCAGCTTCGAGGGCCGACGGCTGTATGCGGGGGTGATCCGTTCTATGGCCATGTACGGCGCACCCGTGTGGGCGAGGGCTCTGAACGCCCAGCTCAGGGCTGTTCTGTGGAGACCCCAGAGAGTCATGGCGGTCAGAGCCATTCGCGGGTACCGCACGGTATCGACCGAGGCGGCATGCCTACTGGCCGGGACACCCCCGTGGGATCTAGAGGCGGAGATGCTCTCCGACCTCTACCGGCGGGTGACCTCACTGCGCGACGAAGGTGGCTCCCCATCGCTGAGCGAGATAGCCACCTGGCGCGAGGACGCCCGCCGAGACGTCATCGCCCGTTGGGCTACGCGGCTGGAGAGGCCTAGACACGGTGTCGTCACCGTCGAGGCTCTCCGGCCCGTATTGATGGAGTGGATGGAGCGGCGGCACGGAGTCCTCTCCTTTCGACTGGTGCAGGTGTTGTCGGGGCACGGATGCTTCGGCTTTTACCTGCACACGGTCGCGCAAAGGGAGTGGACTTCGTTCTGCCACCATTGCAGCAGTGACGAGGACACGGCGCAACACACGCTGGAGGCGTGTCCGGGCTTTGACCGGCAGCGCCGTGACCTCGTCGCTGTTATCGGTGCCGACCTGGCGCTGCCGGCTGTCGCGAGAGCGATGGTCGACAGCGTCAGGAACTGGGACGCGGTCGCCGCCTTCTGCGAGGCTGTCATCTCGCAGAAGGAGGCGGCGGAACGAGTCCGGGAGGAGTCCCGCGACCCGGGCCGCCGTCAGCGGCCGGGGCGGCGCAGGCGCGAATACCTGCGCCTGATGCCGCCCTAACCGAGGCCTCGGGTGATCGGACCGGGGAATTGTCCGGTCACCCGACGTGAGGCCACCGCGTGAGGGCGACGCCCCGACGGCGAAATCTGTCGGGGCGTCGACGAGAGGAACCCGCGAGGGTAAACCGCCGGGCGGGCCACCGAAGTTAAAATCGAGTACCGGTGGTCCGCTCGCACGGCGAAGAGAGAAGGTTTTACGGTGGGTCTATGGGGTCACGCGCCGCCTTTCCGTCACCCCGGACCGATTCAGCGGGGCGAGACGCACCCATAGCCCACCAATTAAAAAAAAAAAAAAAAAAAAAAAAAAGGAGGCTTATGCCCCTGTAGTTTCTACAATCTTGCCGTGAACCTTTCCCTTTGTAGAGAGGTACAATTACCGCCTGACACCAGTCTATAGGTACTCGGCCATTAGTCCAGCAAAGATTGAAGAGCTGGTATAGGATGTTAGTTGTAATATCTTCTCCAGCCGTCAGCATTTCAACTGTAATCCTGTCGTATCCTGCAGACTTACCCGCTCTCATACCTTTCAATGCATTTGTAATTTCTATCATACTTATGCATTCTCCTTCCTCGAGATCCCTTTCATTCGCAAATGATAATTTTTGTGGCTCTTCTCTTTCAAATAAGCTTTCAAAGTATTCCTTCCATCTCTCTAGTATACATTCTTCTCCATACACTGTCCTTCCATATTTATCGTTGATCGAGACTAGCTCTGTATTTTGCGCTTTGCCTCGAGCCGATCTTATGGACTTCCAGAAAATCTTCGAGTTAGTTTGGAAATCCTTCGATAATCTTCTATCGTACTCGTCTTCTTGATCTTCTTTCTTTCTTCTAACAATTTCTTTCACATCTCTTTTTTTTCTCTTATATTCTTCTTTGGCTATATCTATGTCTTCATTCGTTGCTTTCTTCATTCTCTCATTGGCTTTGACAGCAAGCCAATCTACCCCGGCTTTCTTCTTCTCACGAACTACACTCTGCACATCTTTATCCCACCATATATTCTTCACCTTGTTTACTTTCATTCTTCTAGTCACACCACATATTTCTGTAGCAACATTTACCACCTGTTTTTTAAAAGTCTTCCATAATTCTTCCATACTACAAATATCAGCCGCATGAAAAAACTTTTCCTTTAGTTTACTTTTGTATTTATCTCTAATATACTCATCTTGCAAATTTTCTACTTTTATTCTTTCTAGCACACTTTTCGGGTTATGTATCCGGTTTCGCCACGTTTTCATAAGACCACTTATTCTAGTCATTACTAGAAAGTGGTCTGTATGAATACCAATACCGCGATATACCCTAGTGTCTAGTACTTTCTTTCTGAGCCTTTCATCTACTATTACAAAATCAATTATACTCTTTCTTACATTCTTTGCTTCACGTGTATACATATGGATCTTTTTGTGCTCAAACATAGTGTTTGTAACACAAAGATTCCATTCCAAGCACACTTCTAGCAGACTTCGACCATTTTCATTCACGCTTTCATCACCAAACCTTCCTAAAACCTTTTCAAATCCTTCTCTGCTTACTCCTACCCATCCATTAAAATCCCCTAACAAAATCAACCTTTCATTCAAATTACATAACCTCAAAACATCCCGCAGTTCCTCCCAAAATTTCTCTCTTGCATCCTGTTCACATTTATTGTTATGTAATCCCATGTTCACAGGAGCATATACTCCCACAACAAAAATACGAGTTAGACCTACTTTCATCCTTATCCATACTAATCTAGCATTCACACAATCATACTCTTTCACACATTGAGCCATTCGAGGAGAAAGAAGGAGACCAACTCCCTGACAGGCTCTACTAGTCATTGGTACCCCGGACCAGTACGCCGTGTAAGGTCCATGACTAGTAATCTCACATCCCTTTCGCTTCGTCTCATTCACACAGAGAATATCAATCTTTTTATCATCCATCATTTGACATACCTCATTTAATTTCTCTTTCATTCCTCCTCCTACATTTAGCGTGGCAAAGCGGCACTCCGTAGACCACTTTTCGCCCTCATTGGGAACGAGACGTGAAGGGTTGCGAGCCGCATCGCCGTCATTTGGAATTTTAAATTTTTTAGTATAATTCATAGCATTCCCACGAGTATTAGGGTATTAAACGGTCCACCCCCACAGTGCCCTTGTGTAGAGGTAAGATGGAATTTCTGCTGTGCCCTGTGACCACCAACACATGCACCCTCCGTTTTCGACCAGCTTACCCTCTGGCCGCGAATCCCTCAGCACGGGTCGGTTTACACCTTGCATCGGGGGTTATATTTCGGAGTTTTCCTTCTCCTAGATAGATTGCAGATCAGTGCTAACGAGGCCTATCTCCCCGGGTTATATTTCGGTGTTTTCCTTCTCCTAGATGAGTTGCAGCACAATGCTAACGAGGCTCATCTCCCCGGGTTATATTTCGGAGTATTCCTTCTCCTAGATAGGTTGCAGCCCAATGCTAACGAGGCCTATCAATCATCTTTTACGACATCCACGAGCAAAGTAAGGATTGGTAGTATTCATAGCTGCTACCACACTGAAACCAAGCATATAAAATACTAAATCAATAGAAAATAATAATAATTTAGAGCGTATTTGAAATTATTTACAGATTTTCTCGAAACGAGGTAATGGGCTCGGCAAAAGTGCCTCTTTCTCGCGTGGAAGTAGCCGGTGGTGCCGAGGTTTGGGCGGAACTGTCCCGTGAAAGGCGTCCACCTGAAGAATTGCAGGAACTTTTGCTATCTTTATCGTACTTGCCGTCTGCAGAAAGGCTAACAGTTGTAGTGTTGAAGGCTAGAAATCTACTGCCACCACAAGAAGGAAAAGATGCTCTAGGTATTTATTAACTGCAATAGTTATTGATGTATAAGCATTGCTCATTTTCTAAGTATCATTGATATTCGTTCAAGTATTCTAAACTTCGGTTTACTGTACATATATAGCAATAATTTACCAAAAGCAGGTAGGTGCAGTAGGGCAGTGGCAGAAAGCAATATACAGGTTGCCGATTTAATTAGTAGAATTCTTGAAGGGGTGTATCAGACCATGATACACTATCCAAATCATTAAAAAAATAGTACCTATGTTTTGATTAAATTGCCATACTGATAAGCGGTCAATACACTTGTACTAAAAAAATTCGATGTAGGCATATACTCATGCGTGTGACACTGAACTAGTAGGCAAATAGTATCGCTCTCGCTGCGCTCACCGCCGCACAGCTGGGTCGAAATGTACCTACAGGTCAATGTACGCTGACAAACCTACTGTTTTGATAAGAAACAAATCACTTTATCTCGGGATTGGGCAGAGCTAGGTGTCTTAAACTAACTTTAATGTTTTTTTATGACGTCATTCCTACACCAAATTTAAGTTATTCTAGTAATAAAATCGGCACCCTGTTTAAATAAAATTTAAGTGCTATTCCTTAAGGGTATCACACGAAATCGACTGGACTGATTTTAATTTTCCTTTTTATTTTAATACATACATCACCCGTGTGGCGACGGGAATAGAATACAAAGGTCGTCACCCCTTACTTGCCCGTGGAAGTCGTAAAAATCGGCTAAGGGTCTCACCGGGAGATAACATCTACCGCGATCGCCAATCCGCTCGCCAAGCGTGGCGATTATGGCATTATTACCCCCCCAAAATAAATATGGATGCACAAAAAGTCACGGCCCCCAGTCACGGCAGTTCCGCTGTTCCACGGGCTCATTTTGGTAGCGGGCCTGTTGGTGGCGGGGCAGGGGGTGCTAGGAATCTCCGGCCGCGATCCGGCTACCAAAAAAATCGACCCTTGGCCCTGGTAACACACAACGTTCGGATGCTTAGGACCGACGAGAGGGTCATCGAACTGGAAGAGGAATTGAGCAAAATCCGATGGGACATTGTAGGATTATCAGAAGTGCGAAGAGAGGGGGAGGGCACGATAATCCTCCGGTCTGGAAATTTGATCTTCTACCGGGAGGGAGATCACCCATCCCAAGGCGGTGTAGGGCTTATCGTTCGTAAGTCTCTCGTAGAGAACGTGGAGAGGATCGAAAGTGTGTCAACAAGGGTAGCGTACCTTATACTCAGAATTACCAAACGGTATTCGTTGAAGGTCATACAGGTTTACGCACCGACTTCGACATACTCCGACGACGTAGTGGAGGCCTTATACGAGGATATCTCGAAAGCCATCCACACGTCCAAAACCCACTTCACGGTAGTTATGGGAGACTTCAACGCAAAACTAGGCAAAAGGACAGACGATGAGTTGATAGTGGGGCAATATGGATTTGGACAGAGAAACCAAAGGGGCCAAAAACTGGCCGACTTTTTGGAGAAGGAAGGCCTCTTCATGATGAATTCCTTCTTCAAGAAACGGCCACAAAGGAAGTGGACCTGGATTAGCCCTGATGGATCCACTAAAAATGAGATAGACTTCATCTTGACGGACAAACGACAAATATTCAATGATGTCTCTGTGATCAGCAGGATTAAAACTGGGAGTGATCACCGCATGGTTCGAGGCACATTGAATCTTCGTACGAAAGTCGAGCGGTCCCGCTTGATGAAGTCTACACTCCGACCTACACCTGTCCAATACCAGAACCCCGATAGCTTTCAACTCGAATTACATAATCGCTTCCAATGCCTGGAAGAGTGCGAATCTTCGAACGATATGAACAACAGGTTCGTGGAAACTGTCCACGCGGTCGAATCAAAATTCTTTAAGGCCCATCGCGCTACTAGAACAAAAAAGCTTTCTGACCAGACTCTTCAACTCATGGAGAGGAGAAAGGAAATGACGGTACAGTCTTCAGCCGATTGGTCCGAACTCAGGCAGCTTAACCCTAGACACCTAACCTTCGTCGAATCGACGAGTACGCATAAGAAATATTGCTATACCTTATTAACGCGAGCGCGTATCACAGCGACATCACTTGCCAACTCAGTGCTCGCCGAGCTCTCCCAGCAGACGGCGGCGTTCAGCGCGTAAGTATTATTATTTTTGATTTATTACGAAAATGATCGTCGTTTCGATGAATGATTAGGTTTTGTGTATATATTTTTTAAATGAATGTTTATACTTTTTGCAGGTTATAACCATGTCTAATAACCGATCATTGTCTGATGAGCGTCTGTTCCGTTTCTTGATGGACGAAGATGTTAGCGCTTCCGAGGAGTTGAGTAATAGCGAAACCGAAGACAATGTGGAGGTGGATGATGTAGAAAGTGACACTCAAGAGGACCCATCCGATAGCGAAGATGTCCATAGCCATTGCTCTTCACCTGTTATGCAAGACCAAGTCTCGGAGCTACAACCATCACCAGCTCTAGTAACAGAAAGTTCAGGTACTAATTCTGGTATTTTGACTATATCACAAAGTAATATTCGAAGTCGAGCACGCCATGTTTGGGCCACGAGTAAAGGACGTGTTTCAAGTAGAACAGCTGGAACAAATATTGTGCGAGTTGCCCGAGGACCTACGCGTATTGTGAGGCATATTTCGGATCGTCTTCTTTTATTTGAACAATTTATAACTGATCAGATACTTGACGAAATTTTAAAATGGACTAATTCTGAGATTGCTATAAAAAGGCAAAATTACGACCAACGAACCTCGACGCTGAACGATACCAGCAAAGAAGAAATTAAGGCTCTTCTTGGTATCCTGGTGTTAACGGCAGCTCTGAAGGACAACCATCTCACCCTCGAAGAGTTGTTCAACTCAGAGTATTCTGGTACGAGATATGTGTCATGTATGAGCAAAGAGAGATGCGACTTCCTTCTGCGTTGCCTTCGTTTCGACGATAAAAGTTTTCGCTTACAACGACAAAAAGACGATCCCTTTACACCTATAAGGAACTTATGGGAAATGCTTATGGTTCAGTGTCGTCAAAACTATGTCCCTGGAATAAACGTAACTATAGACGAACAGCTGTTGGCATTCAGAGGTAGGTGCAAGTTTCGAATGTATATCCCGAATAAACCTGCAAAGTACGGGATCAAGTTAGAAATGATGTGCGATAGTGGCACAAGATACATGATCGATAGTACGCCATATTTCGGAAAAGGAACCAATACAGGAGGTCTGCCATTGGGAGAGTATTTCGTAAAGGAGTTGACTCGCAGTATACATGGTTCAAACAGAAACGTAACCATGGATAATTGGTTTACTTCAGTGCCACTAGCGAAGCAGTTACTGCAGCAGCCGTATAAATTGACGCTTGTTGGGACTCTGCGGGCTAATAAAAAGGAAATCCCCGATGAGTTAAAAAATTATCGATCCCGGAACGTCAATACATCGATGTTTTGTTATGATGGTCCCCTTACACTGCTCTCATATAAGCCAAAACCATCAAAAATTGTATATTTACTATCTTCTTGCGACGAAGAAGGCTCAGTCAACCCCGGATCACAAAAGCCACACATGATCGAGTTTTACAATAGCACAAAAGGAGGGGTAGATACATTTGACCAAATGTGCTCAGTGATGTCATGCAGCAGAAAAACTAACAGGTGGCCAATGTGCGTCTTTTACGGCATGATAAATATATCATGTATCAATAGCTACGTAATTTACTGTCACAATGCTTCTGTAATGAATGAAAAAGTAATGATTAGGCGCGATTTTATGAAGAAGTTGCACACACAACTAGTGGAACCTGGCTAAAAATCCGGGTGGAAATTCGTACTATGCCGACGCACGTCAAAAATAAAATAAAAGACATATTAGGCATGCCGACTGATCAAGGCCAATCAACATCCACAGATGGTCAAGCAAACTCTTTGGAAGGTCAATCATCAAATGATGATCCTCAACCAGCCGGGATACCAAATATAAGGAAAAGGAAAGTCTGTGGTCTTTGTTCCTATAAAAAAAGGCGAATGACAAAGTCGTACTGCTCAAAATGCAGCACCGCAGTTTGTGGTGAACACAAAGTTGATTTTTGCATAAAATGCTCTATAAAATAATTATTTTTCTACGTACTACTAATTGATAAGACTGTTATATTACATGTTTCCTAAAAAGAGAAGACTATTTTGTGTTATTTTTTTTAAGTTGATTTTTATAAGTAAGTGTCTCAATTGATCTCCAAAAACTACACTAGTTACAATTTAAGGTACTAAATAAATATTTTCATATTAAACTATTGTTTTTTTTATTAAAATACCAATTCATACTAATCATGATGTAATCAGCACAACATAAATATAGATAATTACACAAAAAATGTGTCCCAAAATTTGCTCGTCGAAGCGACGTATGGTTAGGTATACAGGACTGTGTGCGAAGGTTAGGTGTCTAGGGTTAATAGACAAATCTCTAAATCTATGCGACGCGATATTCGCCGATTCAATACACTGCGTATTGAAGAGGCGATAGAGCGAAATCGAGGCTCCAAAGTGTTCGCACGAGATTTGTCTATTAGGCAGAGCCAAATGACTAAGCTGAAGACCGATGACGGTACTGTCATTTCATCCCAGAGTGAGATCTTGGGAGAGGTCGAAAGGTTCTATGGGCAGTTGTACAAATCATCCCTGAATCCTGTTGTCAGCTTGGTCCAAGACCCCAGATCCAAGCTAACTCGGCACTATACCGAAGAAATCCCGGACGTCAGCTTGTACGAGATCGGAATGGCTCTAAAACAATTAAAGAACGGAAAGGCACCGGGAGATGACGGAATTACCACAGAGCTCCTGAGGGCAGGCGGCAAGCCAGTTTTAAAAGCCCTACAGAAGCTGTTTAATTCTGTCATTCTCGGGGGCGACGTTCCAGAGTCGTGGACCAGGAGTGTGGTGGTGCTGTTTTTCAAGAAGGGCGATAAAACGCTCTTAAAGAATTACAGACCCATCTCACTCCTGAGCCACGTGTACAAATTGTTTTCAAGAGTCATTACGAACCGACTCGCGCGCAAGCTAGACTACTTCCAGCCGCCCGAACAAGCCGGTTTCCGAAAAGGTTATAGTACCATAGACCACATCCACACGCTACGCCAGATTATACAGAAGACCGAGGAGTATAATCGGCCTCTGTGTCTAGCGTTTGTGGACTATGAGAAAGCCTTTGATTCTGTCGAAACTTGGGCAGTGCTGCAGTCCCTTCTGAGGTGCCAAATTGACTATCGATATATCGAAGTGCTGAAGTGTTTGTATAAAGACGCTACTATGTCAGTCCGCATCCAGGATAAAAGTACGAAACCGATCCAGCTGCAGAAAGGCGTGAGACAGGGAGACGTTATCTCTCCGAAACTGTTCACCACTGCGCTGGAAGATGTCTTCAAGCTCTTAGACTGGACCGGACTCGGCATCAACATCAATGGCGAATACATCACTCACCTTCGATTCGCAGATGATATCGTAGTCATGGCAGAATCCCTGGAGGACCTTAGCACCATGCTCAATGACCTCAGCAAGGTCTCCCAACTAGTAGGGCTGCAAATGAACATGGACAAGACGAAAATCATGTCTAATGCCCATGTCATTTCTGTACCGGTCCTAGTTGGGAATGCGATTCTCGAAGTTGTCGATCACTATGTTTACCTAGGACAAACAGTTCAATTAGGTAGATCCAATTTCGAGAAAGAGGTCAGCCGACGAATCCAACTCGGCTGGGCAGCGTTCGGGAAACTTAGGAGGATCTTCTCGTCTAATATTCCGCAGTGTCTGAAAACAAAGGTTTATAACCAGTGTGTGTTACCAGCGATGACTTACGGCACTGAAACGTGGTCTCTAAATGTCGGCCTCATAACAAGGCTCAAAGTCGCTCAGCGTGCTATGGAGAGGGCTATGCTCGGTATTTCTCTACGTGATAAAATCCGAAATACGGAAATCCGTAGAAGAACGGGTGTAACCGACATAGCCCTAAGGATTAGCACGTTGAAGTGGCAATGGGCAGGCCACATCGCTCGACGAACCGACAACCGTTGGGGAAAAAAGGTTCTCGAGTGGCGACCACGAATCGGACGACGCAGCGTAGGACGACCCCCCACTCGGTGGACTGATGACCTCATCAAGGTCGCAGGAAACCGCTGGATGCAGGTGGCACAGGACCGTTATAGATGGCATTCTCGTGGAGAGGCCTATGTCCAACGGTGGACGTTAACAGGCTGATGGATGGATGGATGGACATGAGTACGAATATTTAATTTCCAAAATTACTCAATAAATTATTAAATTAGGCAAAAACTGAATAGGAATATCTATTGGCATTTTGTACTTATATTCAAGACCACAGCAAGACTTATGGAGTTTCGGTAATACTGGGAATAATACATTATTATTTTCCATATGCTTTCTTCCATATGGACTCTAAAGTATTTCTGATACAATATAAATAATCAAAATTAAAATATTTTAGATAAAATGACTATGTGAAATGCTTGTCTGAGATTACACAATATTACCTATAATTCAGCACTTTTGTGCCCTGCACCCTGTTCGTTGCATCTGAGGCAACGGATGGGTGGAGTGCCACCCCATAATCCACCGTGTTCTCTCCCCATCACCATTGGGTTGACCATTAGTACCAATTCCTTTACTTCCTTGACCTTCCCGGATATAATTCATTTCGAACTTTATAATCTCTCATCCAGAAATTACATCGTTTTTTACTTTCATCGCATATTCTCAGTACTGTTTAATTATTCTAGTTTATATAAAGCACAAAGTGCAATTTGCATGTTTTTTTTATATAGCTTATGGTGTCAAAGAAGCAAGCAGCACGCCTGATGGTAAGTGTTACTGCCGCCCATGGACCTTTGCAATAACAAGGGTATAGCTAGGCCGCTGCCTACCATATATATAAACCCCCAAATTCACCCAGTTGAGCCTCCGGCTCTCTCGCTCTCGCGGAACAAAGCGCAATAAAACATTGCCATTACTCAGACGTCGAACTTCTGCGAGAGTGTGGTACTACCCCGGACGGACCGGCCCGCGGCTGTAGACAGAAAACTGTCAACAACGTTATCCTACCACTTTTGATTTTTAATAATAAAATACAATTAATTTTTCAGATGTTTATGTAAAAGTGTATCTGCTGGTAAATGGGAAACGCGTAAAAAAGAAGAAAACAAATAGAAAAGAGATCAATAATCCTGTATGGAATGAGGCACTATCATTCAGTCTGCCATCAGCTAATCTCCAAGAGGCTTCCATTGAGGTAATATCAATGTCATCCTGTTCTTATGCCAATTACTTAAGGTCGACGCTATATAGGCCCGGCGGTGGGCAACACGCGGGCCGCGAACGTCTTCTTTGCGGCCCGTGAATGCTTTGTAAATAAGTTATAAATATCAAAACAAATGCTTGAACGAACCGCAATCGACCGTATAATGTATATTCTGGGGTTAATATCATTAGTGTGGCCCGCTTTTAGTTTATTTTGCCACCTTGTGGCCCTTGCCTGCCAAAAGGTTGCCGACCACTGCTATATACAGTTCTTCCATCATACATATTATGAAAAAAAAATAGCTTTTCTTTCTATACCGGCCACCTACCTGACGTCAAGCCTCTTTAGGAATGTATTTATTAACCAGAGGGCATGATATGGATCTGGTCCAGGTCTATGCAAAACTAGTTGACGTGTAATGGATATGATATGAAAATAACATCTATGTAAGAGAAGGACAAGTATAAGGAGAAATAAAACCCTAGGCCTATACTAACCAGTCTGACCAGCGTGCTATAGTCGCTCAATTTCCCTCTAATTGTAGAGGCCTCCTCTCAAGCCTAGAAGTAGAACATATGTGAGCTAAAATTATGATGAAAATGATGTAATGAAGTTTAAATTAATGACTGGACAGATGGCGTAGTGGTTACGGATACGGACCTTCCGTGCCAGTGCCGTGGGTTCGAATCCTACGCGGAACAATACGTTATACGATCCACAGTGTTGTTGTGTGTCTGGGTTTAATTTGTCTACATTAATTATGTTTGTAAAATCCCCCGCAATATAATATTTCCCTAATGCAGATTTGGTGTCTTTGTAAAAATAAAAAAGAAACAACTTGATTTGTTATTTATAATAATGATGATACTTTGAGTTACGTTATGATATTCACAGGTATGCGTGGTTAGCGGTGGTGGATCCGGATTGGTTGTTGGATGGTGCTGCGTTGGAGCAGCGGAACCGGCCGCTGAGGGACGCCACTGGGCACAAATGGCTCACGAGACAAGGAAGGCGGTTGCTATGTGGCATACACTCAGATAGACATTCAGCGTGCGCTCATCTACTTAACATCTCTGGCCGTTACAGTTCAATACTTCATTACTATTTTATTATATTAAGTAAGATTATAAACGGTGACCTTTTCAATGTTACTCTTATACACGACCTGCGAATGTTGTACAATGTACAAGAATTTGATCATCAATTTCATGCACAATTATCGGTACATTAAATTCCTAGCCGTAGGCTCAAGTTGCAAAGGCTATCTTTATTTAGTAAAGCGACATCAGAAGATGAAATTTAACAATAAAGTTGGTAAAATTTATCATCAAACAATCACATAAGTACGTACTAGCTGACTCAATAGACCCTGTCCTATACAAATCAAAGTTACTTGAAATCGAACGCAGCGCGACCTCCGTTAATCTAAACAATCCATGAATCACCTGGATACACAAAAAAAAATCATCTGGGTCCAGCCTTTTACGAAGAGTTCAGTCACATATGTAAAAAGGAATTGTATATATCAAATACAATCATTTATTATTTATAAGCCCCATTAAGACACTTGTGTTGTCAATTTTACATTTTTTTTTAATTAATCTACCATCGGAGCGGCAAGCGACCACAAATTGAGCGGGCTCGTAATTTTTTTAATTACATATATAAAAATAATGTAACTTACTAATTAAAAAGTATTATTCGTACCTATTTATCTGCAGTAGCTAATAATCTACATAATAAAATATTATATTTTCATCAAAAAAAACTGACTACGATACAATATATAGATTTCATATATTTTCGGCACATGCCGAAAACACGTAGGTACGTAGTTTCTGCGCCCCTCAAAGTAATACACGTAGTTTCTGCGCCCCTCAAAGACCTGCGTCTTTGAGGGGCGCAGAAACTACGAAACCAATAGACTGAATCATAGCCGGCCTATAAAAAACGGTGCAATAATAGTAGCTATGGGCACTTAATTAAAATGTTATCCACTTTACTGCATTTAAAGGCCTTGAACTTGAAATAAATGAATTTTCCCAGCACGTTTAACGTACCCTTAAAATCTACCATTTTATTTTATTTTTTTTAAATATGCAACATCTTTAAAATACACTCCATGACAGTCGCGCGTATCATCGTATCATTTATCAATATCGTTTAAGCTGGTGAGTAGCTATGAGCAGACATACATATACACAGGTGAAACACATAATCTTGCTTTTAAGTAAACTTCATCGCGACTTTCAAACATTAACATATCCTTACAAAAAGTCACCGTACATAATAACCAGTGTGGAAAGAGTAATACGATTTAAGGACCTTAGAGAGCGTACCTATACAACGTGATATGTTTAGAAGAGGATTATCAAACGTACCACGTTTGGTTACAAGGGCAGAGAACGGCTTAGATTTTCGTCACGTAGTCAACCTCAATTCACAAAGTGTCCACAGAGTTAGCACATTTTTATAAATCAGTTTAACTGATTTAATTATAATTATAGGCACATACGCACTCGCAGTAGTTGCTTTCCATTTAGTTAACACAGAGGGACTCTGCGGTACATTGTGAAACACTGCCAAACACTGTAAAAGTTTAAATGAAACAGCTAGTTGTCTCAAAATAACACTAGAGTGCATCAATATCGCGAAATTCTAGGCGTCGTATACCTAAATGCAAGTGCCTTGACAAAGTCTTGGCGATCAATAATTTATAAACATAACCACATTATCAGGGCTCACTCCAATAATGCAATATTTACATTCTACATTTTTATTAAATTTTAATTAGCAGTAAGAGACAAGCTCAATTTAATAATCTCAAATAATACTACTAGAATATGCCGTAAATAAATTGCGAGGTTATGTCATGATACTTAATTCAAGCAAAGTAGTACCTATATATTTAAAGTACTGTATGAAAGTAGGTAAGCATCGTCAAACACCACTTTTTCGAGTGTCGAACAGTGTACGGCTGTGTTCAACAGTGTCGTTGATGGAAAGCGCTTTATCGAACACTGCGTCACTTTTTGTATTAAATGGAAAGCACACAGTATCACGCGGCAAGCATTATATTAATAAAAAAAATAACAAATTCGGTGTTCCTGTTAGCAAAAAATATTCAAAAACATATTAATGACGCGAAAACTAGAGGAAGATGGATTCTAGCGTATGCTAGACGCAATCATCGAGGGGGATGAGAGTAAAAACTGTATGAAACGAGTCACGTATTATGGGTACGTTCTCTTATACAATGTATTAGTTTGGGTAAGGTGAATAGGAATCATTCTCCCACGGTGAATAGGAATTATTCTCCAAATTTTTAAAAGTTATTTTCTCTAACGAGTAAATATTTTTACTGTAATAATATAGTTCTTGTATGAAGGTTTGTCTATACATTTGGTTCTTATTGTCCATTCAATAGATGGAGAGGAAATATAGCAAGTAATAGCCCCATAGACGATGAGGTCGGAACACAGCTCACCCAAATACATAATAATGCAATAACATACACAATGCCTTCTAAAAACGATAATCGACGATTTTCCGAGTGTCTTATTAAAAAAATAATTTTATTATATAGTTTTACAGATTACGACCTATTAAGACATGGTGGGTGCAATACAAATAGGGGTAGTAAAAAACTGCATTTCGTTCCCATTGGTCTATTGATCTCCATTGAAAAACATAGGACCTACGGAAGGCGGCATAATACCATAAACGCCATGCTTGTCAAACGGGATGGCAATCGTAGTTGTTTTTACAATCGTAGTTAGTTTCCCCATTTCCCTTTTAATTCTTTAGCCGGTTTTTACGTCTCCAACGAGAAAGTAAGAGGTGATGACAAATAATATTCTTAATCAATAAACTAAGAATACAATAACTTTTTCACAAATATTTGGATTCTCTTGGAAAAACTTAAAGACCTATTATCAAACACTGCATTTAAGCGCCTATCGTCGTGGATTAGCCTTCATCTGAGGATTTCGATCCGTCAATAAATCGCCAGTTAAAATTATACTATAAATGTGACTTATATTTATATTGAAGTACCTACATATAGCTGGTCCGGAATAAAAGGGACACAACTCTAAAAATTACAATTTTAATTATATTTCAATGTTTGGTAGTGGAGGGATGTTAAAATTATAAATTCTCCCTATTAACTCTTCGTCGTCATTCTTATGGAAATTATGCTGACGTTCGTGCATTTGGAATCGTGTTTTCAGGAAGCTGAAAAAAGGAAATACTTATTATGTCATTCTTGAAAAAAATATGTTTTATTGTTTTGTGTCACTATTCTTGCGGGCCAGCGATATGTAGGTACGTACGTACATAATTATCTATTGAAACTTTCAACCGGTTCTTAGCATTATCTTAATCGTCATTACTTATACATTCAAATGAGTTTATAAAATTTTACAAAATCTATTTTGTGGAACTTTCTAATAGAAACATTATTGTGGAATGTGATAAGGGCTTATATCTTTAGGTACCTACTTTCAACAAGAGTAACTTTCTGTATGTATGTAAATCTATTTAAAAATCTAAATTAGCTAATTAATGAAATGTATCTTATCTACCAATTAAAAAAAAAAACAAAATGTTTTTGGCACTGATATAGGTACCTATATTATCAATACCTACCAATAAAGTATCGTTTTTCTAATTTCACCTTTACTCTTCACTGTTCTTTTCTGATAGTCGAGTATGAAAAAGGTGGTTTTCTAAAGATTTCATAAATTTTCATTGAAATTTCGCACAAAATACTCAATGACATGCTTGAATTGTACGCCCTGGTAAAAGGCTCACTCTCTTCGGAAGTCCTATACTATATAGGACTTCCGAAAATAAAATCGTTGCACGAAATACCATTAATTTTCTACCAAACGAATTGTATTTATGAACACGTCTTGATGTGGCTAAGAAACTCCTAACGGCGCCTTCTCTGTACCGCCGCAGTATCTTATTTCCCAAGTATTACTTACGCATGACTGTTTCTAGATAAGTAGAATATTCTGTACTCCATCGTATATAGGTTCCTTTTTAAATGTAATGTTTATATCCTGATTGTATAGAAATACTTATTGTAATATCAATATTGTAGTTGTTAAATGTTGTAAATTAGGTAGGTAAATTTAATTTTTAACTTACGAAGAACTGAGTACCTACCTATATTTGCCTTCTACTGTTCTTTACAAATGAAAATATAAAAAACAAGGGCCTATAGAAAAATATAAAAAATCCCTTTTAAAGACTTATAGTAGGTAACTTGTATGACTTGCCTTCCTGTGAACTGTCCAATTTAACTGTGGGCTATAAATGTTAGAGAACAATATAATATAACGTTGAAATTATGTAGTTTTGATTATCTATATTTATCGTTAAATGGTCACGCTCTTGTCCTTGAATAATACATGAAATGATAGCTGAACTGATAATAAATAGTGACGTCATTAACATGTGATACTGCCCTTTGATTACACAGCTGTGATACCAGGCTTGATTAGAAACTTACGAATTCATGATAATTCGATATATGTAATATCGAATTATCATGAATTCGTAAGTTTTGACTTTCAACATCATAGTGAACACTTCTCTACTTAATCAATTGATGCTATTATCATAATAATATGATAGCTAAAATGTCCTCCTTATCTTCCAATACAGTGCACGGGGTCAATTCTCGTCATACGAATAAATCACGATAAGAATTCGAATTGAAACTTTTCTGTAGCGGAACCGATCCGTTATCGATGAGTTTTTAAGAAGGGAACAATCCTGCTAAAAATTCAAATTCGAGCGTTGCTCAAGCGGGATTGGTCCGTTTTCGAACACTCATCGAGAACAGACCAATCCCGCTAAATTCGAATTAAGAAAGCGAGATAAAATTCGAAGACGAGAATTGCCCTGCGATCGAAATTTATCTCTTCATAACCCCACACGGAATCTTATGAATTTATATATAATATAGTACTAATGAAAATTTTAATTTTATACAATATTCAAATGTGTGTATTATAAATTGTGGATCTGATTCTTATTATAATAACTCTTATATGTACTGCACCTATCTTTATGCCCACAGTTACCTATTTATAAAATATTTTATAGTAGTCATTCTCTATGATCTCTAACTGTTCGAAAAAAAAATTATATCAAATTTTATTCATAAAAATAAATACGTACATATTTTTATCAAATGTATCAATGTAACTGTGTGAAAGAGATATATTACATTTTATTTTATTTACAATGTCTAAATAATATGTCTATTTGTAAGATTTAAAGGGTGTTTTATTCCTAGTACACAAATAAAAAATCCGATATACAATGATATTCATTTATTTATAACTTTTTACATTATTTTTAATGTTCAATAATAATAAAAAATAATATAAAATTTTATTTTATAGCTCAAGACCATTTTTGTATACCCACTCTCACAGCATTGCAGTCTCGTAGTTCCGATAATGATATATATAGTATTCTTATTTTAATATACTGAGCACGATTAATGCACTATTATAAAGTGACTCCTTACTTACCACAGCGGCTGAAGGGGCGGGTCGCGGTTCAGCGCCAACTAAAATTTTATTGCGCAATGTTAATCTATAGCCAGAGTGAAATAAAAAATAATCTAAAAAATCCATCACCTCATTTATGGTTACACTGCAGGGAAGACATGTAAAAAAATACGTTAAATTCAATTTTAATATGCCATAAAATGATTTGAACATAAAATAAATTGTATTTTACTATTTCCTTTTACTTCTCTAACTGTATCGTGTATTCAGAGAATACCGCCTTCAATTGCCTATGTAGATACATAATGAAATAAAGATTTTAATATAACATAAATATATCTTACTGTTATTTGAGCATCTCTTTAAAAATATATTTTAATAATTATAAAACATCTTTGCAAGGTTAAGTTAGCTTTCATAAGTCTATTCTATAAAAAATGGAAAACGAAAAAACACAATTAAGGAACGAATGTTTTGATTTACATAATATTATGTTGCGTATCATTTGTGTTGCTCTAAAATGAAGGGGTCATTGGGGAAAACGAACATTATACAGATAACAACACTACAAGACAAGGCGAATTGAAAATAAAACTTTAAAGCAACCCATGTGTTCATCATGGTATATTAGTCGAACTTCACTTCAGGCAGTTCTTGCGTGACAGTAAGTCGTTTAAAGGTCTATTCCAGACTTAAGAAGGCCTTGCATGAGATATGTCATAACTGTGGCCGTGCTAAGATTGTGTCCAAATTTATTCAAATAGTATTTTGGTGGCTATACAACTTTAAGTAAAAAGGGGAAGGATAATTTTATCTATCAACAATCAGCAGATATACTTGGACTCGATTAATTCACAAAAACAAAACTACTTATTTAAAAAAAAAAAAACAGAATTTTTAGACCCTAGTAATGGATGACCCCTGAATAGAACTCTAATTGGTCTCAAACCAGGGGCAATTCTCGGTATTCGAATTTTATCTCGATTTTGTAATTCAAACTTTAGCGGAAAGTACGGACCACGTTCTTGATGAGTTCTCGAAAACGGACCAACGCCGCTTGTGCAACGTTCGAATTTTTATTACATTTTTATCTCGATTTCGTGATCTATTCGTATGACGAGAATTGCCCTTCAGGTAGTAATATTCTCTTTCGGCTCTTATGCCAATTACCAGAGGCGACACAACAGGTCTGCCTCTGCCTAGGTGGACCTCACACAGGTGGGAAAAGAACAAAATATACTGGTTAAGGTTTTGGCTAAGTTTTAGACCGCCTGTTTAATATCAGCTATCATTAAAAACAATTGTAGAGCAAGCAGTACCAGTACCAGACAGTTTGAACCAGGTCGATCTGAAGTTGTTAGTCGGATTTGACGTAACCAAATATTAATTTTCGTTGTATGTTTTCCAAGCAGTTATCATCTTAGACTTCCTAATAAACTCATTTATGAAAAACAATCCACACACCCTCCGTGATACGTCAAATGCTTGTAAAAGAATGAATAGAACTAATTTACAGTAAATACTACACATGGATTTTTGGAAAAGACAATAGGTTAATTTCAGCTTCGTAAGGCGTTGTCTACACCGCACATTACCTGTGACGTTTATCAAATAATAATATATACATATATAGAGTTGATAAAATGAAAACAATACAGAAAAGTAACATGTAAAATGGATGTATTTTGTTTAGTAACAAAAAGTCGTAAGCGTTTTAATAGCTCCTAATACATAAATACTAGTTGGCAATTCTCGTCATTCGAATTTTATCTCGATTTCGTAATACAAACTTTTGTCATACTAAGTGAACGTTAACGATGAATCTTCACTTGTGCCAAAGTTCAAATTTAAATTTTTAACTCGATTTCGTGATCTATTCGTATAACAAGAATTGCCCCTGACTGACACTTTATCGTGCGACGTCCATAGTTAGTGTGCGTCAGCAACAATACTCTACGAATCCGAAATTAGTCGATTGTCTCTTTCCAAGGGTCGATGTGCAATATTTATCGCCAGTTACTGACTCCCATTTAACTCAAAGAATATTTAAGTTAAACACCAAGCTTTAAAATGTTCCAAGAAGTTGTGATAAGATATTTATACTTTACACATCGCTGTAGATCCATTTGGCGTCGAGAGCGAGTATCACAGAGTAATTTGTAGTGAGTATATGTTGTGCTCGTACTTATGTGTGTAAATGTGTGAGTAGTGTCATTTGGAAGTTGTGTTTGTGTGTAGATATTTGCAATCGGCATCCTTGCAGTCACCACACACTTCGAACGGGCAGAGAATGGCATTAGGATCTCCTCTCCAACTGAAAAGGAGGCAGAATTTTACGGATTTTATCCAGTTCTAATTTTAATTTCACTATCGCGATATTGGCAATAATTTGCAACACCTGTAATCATGGGACGACTTATACTTGTAAGATATTCCAAATGTTAAGACAGGAAAAAATATCAGTGGGATTAAATCCTTAGAAAAAAAATGTTTTAAGTGTCAATTTAAGAAAGACTGGACGAGTTAATTGAACTATCCATTAATTACATACAACCCGCATAATTTTAAATAATATAGATGGTATTTTCGATTAATATTCAAGGCAAGATATATAAGAAATCACATTACCATTTAAAAAATTTAAAGTGAGTATCAAGCATTATATTAGCCAGTAGATATATTTTACTACAGCAAAAAAATATTTCATGTGGTGGGAATGCTATGAATTATACTAAAAAATTTAAAATTCCAAATGACGGCGATGCAGCTCGCAACCCTTCACGTCTCGTTCCCAATGAGGGCGAAAAGCGGTCTACGGAGTGCCGCTTTGCCACGCTAAATGTAGGAGGAGGAATGAAAGAGAAATTAAATGAGGTATGTCAAATGATGGATGATAAAAAGATTGATATTCTCTGTGTGAATGAGACGAAGCGAAAGGGATGTGAGATTACTAGTCATGGACCTTACACGGCGTACTGGTCCGGGGTACCAATGACTAGTAGAGCCTGTCAGGGAGTTGGTCTCCTTCTTTCTCCTCGAATGGCTCAATGTGTGAAAGAGTATGATTGTGTGAATGCTAGATTAGTATGGATTAGGATGAAAGTAGGTCTGACCCGTATTTTTGTTGTGGGAGTATATGCTCCTGTGAACGTGGGACTACATAACAATAAATGTGAACAGGATGCAAGAGAGAAATTTTGGGAGGAACTGCGGGATGTTTTGAGATTATGTAATTTGAATGAAAGGTTGATTTTGTTAGGGGATTTTAATGGATGGGTAGGAGTAAGCAGAGAAGGATTTGAAAAGGTTTTAGGAAGGTTTGGTGATGAAAGCGTGAATGAAAATGGTCGAAGTCTGCTAGAAGTGTGCTTGGAATGGAATCTTTGTGTTACAAACACTATGTTTGAGCACAAAAAGATCCATATGTATACACGTGAAGCAAAGAATGTAAGAAAGAGTATAATTGATTTTGTAATAGTAGATGAAAGGCTCAGAAAGAAAGTACTAGACACTAGGGTATATCGCGGTATTGGTATTCATACAGACCACTTTCTAGTAATGACTAGAATAAGTGGTCTTATGAAAACGTGGCGAAACCGGATACATAACCCGAAAAGTGTGCTAGAAAGAATAAAAGTAGAAAATTTGCAAGATGAGTATATTAGAGATAAATACAAAAGTAAACTAAAGGAAAAGTTTTTTCATGCGGCTGATATTTGTAGTATGGAAGAATTATGGAAGACTTTTAAAAAACAGGTGGTAAATGTTGCTACAGAAATATGTGGTGTGACTAGAAGAATGAAAGTAAACAAGGTGAAGAATATATGGTGGGATAAAGATGTGCAGAGTGTAGTTCGTGAGAAGAAGAAAGCCTGGGTAGATTGGCTTGCTGTCAGAGCCAATGAGAGAATGAAGAAAGCAACGAATGAAGACATAGATATAGCCAAAGAAGAATATAAGAGAAAAAAAAGAGATGTGAAAGAAATTGTTAGAAGAAAGAAAGAAGATCAAGAAGACGAGTACGATAGAAAATTATCGAAGGATTTCCAAACTAACTCGAAGATTTTCTGGAAGTCCATAAGATCGGCTCGAGGCAAAGCGCAAAATACAGAGCTAGTCTCGATCAGCGATAAATATGGAAGGACAGTGTATGGAGAAGAATGTATACTAGAGAGATGGAAGGAATACTTTGAAAGCTTATTTGAAAGAGAAGAGCCACAAAAATTATCATTTGTGAATGAAAGGGATCTCGAGGAAGGAGAATGCATAAGTATGATAGAAATTACAAATGCATTGAAAGGTATGAGAGCGGGTAAGTCTGCAGGATACGACAGGATTACAGTTGAAATGCTGACGGCTGGAGAAGATATTACAACTAACATCCTATACCAGCTCTTCAATCTTTGCTGGACTAATGGCCGAGTACCTATAGACTGGTGTCAGGCGGTAATTGTACCTCTCTACAAAGGGAAAGGTTCACGGCAAGATTGTAGAAACTACAGGGGCATAAGCCTCCTTAGCATTGTCGGCAAACTGTATGCGAAAGTGTTGATTGAAAAAGTAGTGAAAGTGACCGAAAAGAAAATATGGGATGCACAAGCGGGTTTTCGAAAGAGTATGGGTTGCACGGATCAAGTTTTCTCTTTACGATGCATGGCGCAAAAATTTTTGGCTAAAGGTCAGAAAGTCTTTTGCGCTTTCATTGATTTAGAGAAGGCTTATGACAAAGTGAGGAGGAATGAACTGTGGTCGGTACTATCTATGTATGGGGTAAATGGCCATCTTATTCAGGCGCTGAAATCCATTTATAAGGATTCCAGAGCCTGCGTAAGGATAAACGGGTCCTACACTGAATGGTTTAACATTGATAAAGGTGTCAGACAGGGATGTGTAGCGTCACCGTGGCTGTTTAACCTATTTATGGATAGCTGTTTGCAAGATTTGAAAAATAATGAATGTGGTTTAAGAATGAATGAGTTACTCGTCAAATGTCTTCTTTATGCCGATGATCAGGTTTTACTTGCATCGTCGGCTGAAGACTTACAGGCGATGGTAACTACTATGCATGATGCTTTTGAAAGAAAAGGTATGAAAGTAAATGTAAGTAAGACGAAAGTAATGGTCTTTGAAAAGGATAAATGTATGACGGAATGTAATATTTTTATAAATGGTGAGGGATTGGAACAGGTGAAAGAATTTGTATACTTGGGTGTACTGTTTACTAGTGATGGTAAAAATGATGAAGATGTTGAAAGACGAGTAAATGCTGGTAATAAAGTGAATGGGGCATTGTACGCTTTTATGAAAAGTAGGAATGTATCTAACAAGGCACGCCTAGCTGTACATAAGGGCGTATTAGTTCCCACTCTCATGTATGGCAGTGAAAGCTGGATTTGGCAGGGAAGACATGAAAGTAGCATAAATGCTGTAGAGATGAGAGCTCTTCGTAGTATGTGTGGTGTAAGTCTGACAGATAAAATTAGGAATAGTATTATAAGAGAGCGCTGCGGGATGAATGAAGAAGTAGTGACAAAGATAAAAAAGGGTATGCTGAGGTGGTTCGGACACGTGGAAAGAATGAGTGAAGAAAGGTTGACTAAACAAGTATACAAAGCGAGTGTGAGTGGGACGATTACAAGGGGAAGACCACGTCGTACTTTCCTGGATCAAATTGAAGATGTGTTAGTGAAAGGTCAGATTAAGAGTACGCGTAATCGTAGAGCATGCATGAAGACTGTGATGAGTGTGAATGAAGCGATGGAGGTATGTCAGGATCGTGGTTTGTGGCAATCCGTAGTCTCTGCCTACCCCTCAGGGAAACAGGCGTGAGGCTATGTATGTATGTATGTAAAAAAATATTTCACACATATGCAGTTCTATTTACATTAATTACATTAAAATATGATAAATATTTGTAATAAAACAATGTTTACAGATTCTATTCGGGTTTGTATTTGATTTTTATTTTCCCGATATTTCGAACGTGTCGTTGTCGAACGCTGCCAAACGTTCGAACGTGTCGTTCTCGAACGCTGTCAAATGTTTTGAACATTTATTCGAACGAAATGTCGGTAAATTAAAAATCAAATACAAACGCGATAGAATATGTAAAAATTGTTTTATTTCAAATGTATAATACTGGTGTAAACATCAGAAATCATTATGTTAACCAGTATGGACTGGAAAGTGTAAATATTTATTTTAAAGCAAAATACTAGGTCATATTAATAAAACCCTTAATCAGCAGCAGTTAATGCACATATTACACAATGTTTTACTAAGCAAGTAAAAAAGTCGCTAAATTAGAACAAAATACAATAAAGCTGAACATCAAATTTAAATAACAAATGTAAAAAATAATAGAACTTAAAAAAAAATTACGACATACTCCATTTTTTTTAACACCAAGCACTAAGGAACGAATCTTTATATTGCAGAGGATTTTACAAACATAATTAACAGACACAAATTACACCCCAACTCAAAACAATAATTTGTAGATTGCAAAAATTATTGTACTGCAAGGGAATCGAACCTACTGCAGTGGTACGGTTGATGGATATTTTAACCACTATGCCATCAGTGCATCAATCATTTTATAAATTACACCTGTGACATTACTTTTATAAAAAACGCACACCATACATTACCTAATAACTTAAGCCACCTTACCAAAAAATATTGAAACTGTTCAATTATTTGATAAACATATCCACTGCATGCAGCTAAAGTGTTACGACTTACGTAGTACTCCCAAATGCATCAAGAGGTGATCTATAATCATCACTATTCCTCCTTCTTGTATTGCCATTAAATTTGCTCCCTCCACCTTTTTCCACCAATGGATGACTCGAATGCCGTTGGCTTTCAAATGAACTCTGACTTGCGTTCTCATAACTTTCATCTTTCCTCTTGGATCTATCGTCGTCTTTATTGGATAATATTATAACTTTTTTATTATTTGCAATATCTACTTCCACTGATAACCTTGGACGTTTTATAGCTAAAGGTTTATTCACATTTGCTTCCTTTTGTATCACTAAAATTTTATTTGCTTTGGTTTCTGTTTGTATCACCAAAGGTTTAGTTGCATACACATCAATTTGTGTTGCTAAAGGTTTATTATTTACATGCGTTTCTTTTTGTATTACTAAAGGTTTATTTACATTAATTTCTTTTAAATTATTTATATCAATATCACCACTCTTTGGCATTATATGATTCATTTTATTCTCCTTAGAAGTTTCTTTCAGCAATGTGTTTGTTTGTTTAGAATTATTTTGATTTTTTAAACTTGAATCAAGTTTATTTAAATGTTGTATTACATTAACTTTGGAATGTGTAGAAGTCAGTGAGCTGAAAAATAAGGTTTTAGAAGAAGAAACAATCAGAGGTTAATTTAAAAAAGAAACGATCCATCTATCTATACTTATCAAAGAATGTTCAAGTTAGTTAACATATTAAAGCAATCTCAGTCTTGAAGAAAATATACACAAAAAGTACTAAAAAGACATAAAACTCGTTTTTCTGTTTATCAGTGCTTAAAAACAGACAGAACCAAGGTAGAAATAATAATCTTATCTGAATAAATACATAAAAAAAAAAATTAAATGTAATTATAAAAGGATTCTAAGTGCTCTCTATATAAATATTGAAAATTGTGATGAGCAAAATTAATACAAAGAGCACTAAACAATAATTACACCCAAGCACAAAGTATATGCAAAAAAAAACATAATTTAAAAAACTACAATACCTTTTCAATAACATATGATGGTGTTCTCTTATTTTAGTTAAAAAATTTTGAACTGATCTTTGTTGCTTCTTATTTAAAGTTAGGGCCGTTTTTATATTACGTAATTCTGTAGCAACAATTTTAAATTTTTGCGATAAATTCACTCCTTCTTCTTTCAATTTGAGCATTTTTGCAGATTCTTCGGCAATAGTTTTTCTGTAAATATAATGTATTTTAATTTTAATGTTATATTACACATAAGAAATAAATTATTTTTAAATCTAAAATGTTGCATAAATTTCTAATAAATACCTTGACATTTTTATTTTCTCCTCTAAATTATTAATAACAGACAAATGAGAATTATTGATGGTTGTATTCTTGGGTTTTGGTACATCTTTCACAAGACCCATAGTGGACTGTCGTGCTTGCTTAATTTTTTCTAATTCTGCCATCCTCTTCACAAGATATTTATATTCAAGCTGCTCAGATTTTGGTAAATTTTTAACTGGCTAAAAGAAAAATTGTCTTGAAAAAATCTGCAAATATAAAGTCTAATCAAATAGAATTGAAAAAAGACTTGGTACCTTAGCTACATATTTTTCGTTTTTCTTTGGTAATTGTGCTGCTGGAGCAACAGGCTGTTGAACAACATCTGGAAGCGTTGTGTTTTCAATTTCCATTCTAGTGGACTTAAGAAACATATCCAACTTCTGTTGAAAATCTTTCTGATCCGATAACTTCATGTGCATTTTAGTCAAATTCATAGTGGCTTCATTTTCTTCTTCAGAATCTGAGCCTACATTAATTATAAATCGCTTCTCCTCTTCTGATGCATTTGGCTGTGGTAGCTTTGATTTAATGCATTCTCCTTCCACTACAGGTTCAACAGTTTTATTTATACTAGGAGCTACAAGGTTTGGTAAGTTTTTACTCAAAGATGTTAATAATTTAGCCCTTAGTAAGTCTTCATCTTCTTCAAGTTCATCTTCCTTTGTAACCATTAAAACAGGAATGTGTTTCTCATCTACTTCCATGCCATGCTCAATTAATGTATTTTTGATACAATCAGCACCATTTTCTTTAATTTTATCTTCACCATCTGAACCAATATCCATATCAACAGACTCTATATCTGTATTGTTTTCCGAGTTGATTTTCTCACCCAGTATAACATTTTCTAAGCTATCATCTTGCATATTGGAAGACTGAGATAATCTTTTTTGTAACTTCTGTTTACGTTTCATCTCAATGGCTTTTTTTATTATGGCAGATTTCAGACAGATTAACCTTAGCTCTGTAGTATCACTATCTTCATCTTCTGATAAATTTTTGTTCTCAGATGAAAGAGGTATATCAACTTGAATTTTTTTCATATTTGTTTTTGTTTGTAGAGCATGTTGCCTAAGTAATTCTAAATCGTCATCTGAATCTTTGTCTGAATTCTTTAGATTATCATAATTATTCTGATCAGTTTTATGATTAATTAGAAGACCAGAGTCTACTGTATCGATGGAACTAAGAGTGACGATAGTTTTATTTTCTACATCACTACAAATATCAATTACATCAATAGAATCATTGTTTTCTTGAATGGCATCATGTATTTTTATATGAACAGTATTATTATCAGTACTTTGCAAAGAGACAGGCGAATTAATGGGTATAGCTTCTATTTTATTATCAATATGAGTATCTGTATTATTTTCTGTTATAATGAATTTTATTGGCTCTGGATTGATACCACAAAGCATTTTTTGAAGTCTTTCACTCAAGGATGTCTTGTCATTGTTAACTTTATTAACAACTACTGCTTCAGCTAGTTTCTTTCTCTGGTTTTTATAATCCTCACCAGATTCTTCACTAGAATCAGATAAGACCTGTGCTTCATTTTTTTTCTTTGTACGACTATTTTTCTTTTTATATTCTCTAGACTTTTGATGAAGATCATTTTTATCATCCTTTTTTCTTTTCGGTCTATGATGTATTTTCTTAGGTTTTTGTACTTTCGCATTTTTAAATGTGGAACAATAATCTTCAAAATCAGTAGCAGATATTTCAGAGAGATCATATGATACAGCATCATCCTTTTTATGTTTTGTACCTAAAATATTAGCATATGCTTTTAATGTCAGCCAAAAATGAAATATAGTAAATAATTGAGAGTAATCTCTTACCAATTTTTCTTCCTTCAAGGTGGTATTAAAAATAATATTTTATTTAAATATACATAATAATTAGTAGATTATTTATAAATAAAGTTCAGTTAGATTAAAACCTAATTAGCTAAGTACCTATTTTCTTAAATGATTTAACCAAAATGAAGAGTTATTACATATTCTAAATAATATTTAAAGTTTGACAATACTGTATGTCGTACAATAGTACACTTTGCATACATGCTATACCAAAATAATATACATCATAAAATGTGTTAACTAATAAAGTAGGCAAATAATCTAATAATATTATGAGATAATATCAAGTTAATTCAATTCATAAATAATTCCACATTTATCACCGTCGATAACAGTTGAAATTTATTTCTTGAATGCACAGACAATGTAGTAGTTTTAATATGGACTAACTGTGTCAAATGTCATGAGTTTAAATCCCACAAGGGGCAATGTTTTGTGTAATACACAAACTGTTATTCTGAGTCTGGATGTAATTTGTATGTGTTAGTTGTCTGTTTGTGAAACAATACAAGGATTAAATCCTTAGTGCAATATGTTATGATAAAAAAGAAAAAAAAAAAGGAATCATTGTTCTGTAATTTTGTTAATTATTTTAATAATTATAATTAAATTCCCACTACAATAGTTATAAGAGATATAGTAATGAGATATATATATATATATATATATTATAAATAGATTAATAATGACTATACCAAAACACACATTAGTTTTAACAGAGTAAATAAGTACCCCAAGCCAGTATAATATTATAATCTATGCCCCAAGCTACCAAGTCGAAACAAATACTAGCAACTTCTAATGATTATTACAGACTCTTAAAATGTCATCAAAACATTTTTTATATGAGTAATATATGTTTATAGAAGTGTAATATATACATATTTACTGATAATGCACTTAAAAAAAATATGTATTAAAAGCTGTATTGGCGAAAGGTCAGGTTAAGAGTACGCGTAACCGTAGAGCATGCATGAAGACTGTGATGAGTGTGAATGAAGCGATGGCGGTATGTCAGGATCGTGGTTTGTGGCAATCCACGATCCTGACATACCGCCATCGCTTCATGACATGAGGCAGAGACTACGCTGCCTACCCCTCTGGGAAACAGGCGTGAGGCTATGTATGTATGTATTAAAAGCACACCCAGCCACTGTTTTTGAGATTTTTGACACTGGTGGTCTAATTTTTAGTAGGTATATGATGGAAGACTGCTCATTATAAAAATATAACCTATAGCTCTAAGCTTTCAATAGTTAAAGAAAATAACATCGCGTTTCTTTAATAACTATATCATTGATTTAATATCTATATACTGATACGAAAATAGGCAAAATGGAATAAAATCTACCTGGTCCAAAGTAAGAACGTTTGGCTTTCTTACGTTCAAGGACATTATTGTAATTTTCAAGCACTGCTAATCGCTCACGTAACAGGTACTCCTCTTCTGAGGAGATATCTGAAAGGTCATCTACGATTTCTCCTTCTTCCATCTCAGAATCCACATTCATTGGAGCTATATTTTCGACACTAGCCATTTTCCTGGATTTTATAACAAGTGTGTATGAATAAAGTTGCAACGATTTTTTAATATATGCAGAAATCAAATTAATATAAATATACTTACGGCTCAAACATTTATCATTATGGCACTTCGTATATAGATATTATGTATAATTCACCGTCCACTCAAACAACAAAAATAAATGAAATTTATATTTTCTCCACAGTCCAGTGTTGCCAACTCTGAAACCTAGCTGATCGTAGAATTCTTCTAAAAATACGGTAGATTTTACGAAATTATGTTGCAATTTATATTTGACATACGGTAGAATTACCTTGTTTATTTTGTAGTATGTCTTGTATATGTAGTCAGAGTTGAAAAAAAAAACGCATATATTTTAATCAGAATCAGACAGTATACATACACATACACATACATATCATCACGCCATATCCCTTGCAGGGTAGGCAGAGAGAACAGAGTGCCAGAGAACTCTATCTCTGCATACTTCACTCGCTTCCTCAACATTCATAATTCTCTTCATACACGCTCGCCGGTTTCGGAGACTCTTGACTCCACCTTCCTTCAGTACATGACCGATCTGGTCTAGGTAGGTTAGTCTCGGTCTCCCTCGGTACCTACATCCTTCCACTTTCGCATTGTATATCTTCTTAACCAGGCGTTCGTTCGGCATTCTTTCCACATGTCCGAACCATCGGAGCATTCCCTTTCGCATTTTTACACCAATACTCTCTTTCATACCTACTCGCTCTCTTACGTCGTCGTTACGAATGCGGTCGGTCAGCCTAACTCCACAGATTTTCCGCAGAGATCGCATTTCGACCGCATTAATTTTACTATCATACTCTTTTCTGCATACCCAACTCTCGCTTCCATACAGTAATGTTGGGACAAGCACTGCGTTATGTATTGCTACACGTGCCTTCTGGCTGAGGTGGTGGCTGCCGAGAAGTTGCCCCAACGCTCCGTTCACTCTATTGCCCGCATTCACTCTTCGTTCTACATATATCAGTGGTGTACCTTCCATCTCGGCTAAAGCCACATCCAAGATATACAAATTCATCCACTTGCTCTAGTACATCATTACCTATTGTTACTCTTACATCTGTTCTGGTTTTATCTCTTTCAAAGACCATTATTTTGGTTTTGCTCACATTCACGCGTAGACCCCTTTCAGACATCAGACAGTATACATGTTTCAATATATCTGTACATATCGATATTGTGTTTTTGAATCAAAGCGTCAGTGGGGTTAAAATCAATACAGTTTTTTCCGTGTCGCTGTATGGCTTGCTGCGATAAAATATTACCCTTGATGGTTTTATTCAGCAACCATTTTTCTCGAAATTTCCACTTATAACACTTTCTTTTAGCTGGTACACGTACTAAGGTATTTTCTGGATCAGTAGCGCTATCGCTATCACCTTCCATAATTAAAAAAACTCAGATCTCACACAACACAACAATCTCTTACGTAATGATATGCACGAATGAAATGTTATTCAATTATAAAATAAATAAACTAGGTAAATTAAAATGTTCTAAGTATTCATTGAAATTCAAATACAAAAAGCTGCACTGAATTCATTCGCGTAATATCTTTATACTGGTACCGCACTACTGGGGGAATACCGTATTATATTACGTATAAAGCAGTTTTGTTGGTAGAATAAGACGAAAATACCCTAATATGATGAAAATAAACATACAAACTTGCTAAAATTATTTCTCTTTATAGATTATCATATACATCTACAAGATTTTGAAAATATATGGTCTTCAATGGATATTACGGTGTATTTTGCTACCGTAATTATAATCCTACGGTAGGTGGTAGATCTTTGCTGATTACCGTGTTTTCACCGTAATTACGGTGCAGTTGGCAACACTGCTCCACACCTATAATAAACTCAGATATCTCATTATCTTGTCAAAGCATAAAGATTAAATTGGAAATGATAGTCGCGCCATCTATGTTTCTACCCTAGCAATTAGTTATTTTGTTATAACTCCTATGATTGTACTTCGAAGCTAATACTAGAGTTGGCCTTTTGTACTTTCATTTGTTACCCAATAAAACACTACTTAATTAAGTTTTTTTGTTTATATCGCCTAGAGTATATCGTATGTATTTTTCAATTAAAACAAAATTATAGATATAAGGTGTCCGAACGTAATGTTGAACATAATAATATGGTCTCAATTTAGGGGACGGAATTTTTGCCGGTAGAGCGCGTATCTCTTCAAGAAGTACTCATTTAAATCCTTACGCGGGAAGTTTTGTTGCTATTGAGAGGTCTCGAATTTTATATTTAAATTAACTAAATTCAACATAGGCGAACCAACGCGTGTTTACGTGTAATAATAATAATAATAGCATCGGTACGTCCTAAACTCTAGCGCTACCAGTGGCAGAAAAGAGAACTAAGATCTGTGTTCAATAATGTGTCCACGAAGTATAGATACACAGGAGTCCGAACGGTATAGGCTTTTCCATAGTATTTTTGGTCACAAAAATAAACCCAGATCTTAGTTCTTTTTTCTGCCACTGGCTACGCTAGTGTTAAGATCGCACCCACGAATTATAGATACATATATCTATATATACACATGAATATATATATATATATATATATATATATATATATATATATATATATATATATATATATATATGTATGTATACATGTATGTATCTATACTTCGTGGACGTACCGATGCTATTATTATTATTACACGTAAACGCGCGTTAGTTCGTGAATGTTGAAATTGTTGAATTTAATTAATTTAAATATAAAATAATATTAAAAAGAAATGGGAAGGTGTTGTGCTGTTCATGGTTGTGTAAGTGGACGAAAAGAAAAATTATTGTAAATGTTTCATGTACACAACATCTGCAAAGTTTTCCTAGGCCTTTAAACTATTTTGGATCTCCTCTTAAAGCTGACAAATTACCTTCAAGAAAAATATCGAAAATATTAATTATCTTCCCATCATCATTATCATCACAGCCCATGTATGTCCCACTGTTGAGCTCGGGCCTCCTCCGTAATGGGAGGGAACTTAACCTACTATACCACGCTGGTCAGATGTGTTGGTATAGGGTTTTGTTTCGAGTTTTCCTTCTCTTGCAATAGATGTTATATGCGTTTTATATCCCTTAGTCATCTCTTACGATCATTCACGGGTAAGATAGATATGCTGCAAACCTGGAAAAAGAAATTTTGCTAAACTTACATGATTGTGATATAATATTGTATGAAGAGAATTATGAATGTTGAGGAAGCGAGTGAAGTATGCAAGGATAGAGTTCTCTGACACTCTGTCGCTTCCTCAACATTCATAATTCTCTTCATACACGCTCGCCGGTTCGGACACTATTGACTCCACCTTCCTTCAATATGTGACCATTCTGGTGATATAACAGACAGCAATATAAGAGATATTGAACAATTGACGAGAAATCAGGCTTATAACTTTGAATGCCATAAAATTCGCAGAAATCATATAACAGCTAGTTACTTCCATACATGTTGCAAAGCAGTTTCTATAAAAGCAAAAATAAGGTAGCCCAAAGAATTTTGAATACATTAGAGTTCAAATACAAACAATCACTACATGGAAAAGACTAAGTCAGGGGCTATACATTTTTATGAAGTACTGCAATGAAGGTGCAGAAATGTGGATTGTTTTTATCTAAAAATAAGCCATATTTGGGGGCGTCTCTTGATAGACTTATTGGCAAAGAAGCGATTTTAGAGGTAAAGTGCCCTTACAAGCAAAAATAATTATTATGCAATTAGTGATGAAACGCGCCCCGACAAAAACGTCCGGGGCGACAGAAGAGGCGGCACGCAACCCCATGAACCCACCCTGCAAACTCCTCTCTTCGCCGTGCGAGCGGGCCACCGGTACCCGATCTTTGACTTCGGTGGCCCGCCGACCAGCATTAGGTACTAGACAAAGTACTCTGTAAAAACTACGCCAAATGATTCTACAAATAATTTTTATTTTAATAATAAGCAATACTTATAATGTGGTTTTTAAAGTAAAATGTATGCCAACTGTTTCTTTAAATAATTTTAATATTAAGCGATATTTACATCTGTTTGTTAAAGTTTAAAGTATCTCAAATGTTTCTATAAATAATTTAAATGTTAAGCAATACCCACATGTCATTGTTAAATTATTGATTAAATGAATTTACTTTGATAAATGAGTTTATTTAGTTTATAAAAATTGTTTTAAATAAAAATACAAAAATAGTAAATGAAAACTTTATTAAAGTTAAAAAATACAGAGTAGAAGAAGTTATGCTGTACTTTAACAATATTTTCATGGAAGTTACATGTCATAACACATACAAAATATATTTTTGACAAGAGAGGAATATAATATTCACAGAATTGTGGAATATACAATAGATTTTAGTTAAACCTATAACACATACAATGTATATTCTCTTTGAAGAAAGTTTCCAATCTGCTACAATGGTGTATGACCATGAGGCAACTGACTTTTTGCCTTAAAAATGACTTACTTCATACTTAACAGTAGAACGGTTCTTGTATGAACTCCATGCGGCTCTTTGTATATATGGATTAACAGGTTGTTGTATAGGTATTTCCGTACAATCTACAATGACTCTAGTAGAAGGGTAATATTTTTTAAATCCTTCAGGCATGTAGAAATCCACTAATTACCTGTCAGGCTATCAAATATTCAGCATTGACCACATTTGATGCAAAAAGTTAATGCATGTAATAAATATGTTTGATACAATACAGGAACTTGCATCAAAAAAACGAAATAGCTTATAGTCTTCCTTATTTCTCCTCAACTTCGTTAACGTCAAAAAGAACTGGTCTGCAACACTCAGACCTAAGAGAACTTCTTTTATAGGTTATTGAATAGGCTTCAGGGCACAAAATATAAAACACAAACATAAATTTGCTTTATGATTCAAATCCAGTATAAAAAGCCAATACCTTTAGCATAATTCCTAAAGGATTCTATTGTGTAAAATTGGTAATTTTTTTGAGTTGCACATTCACGAACAATACCAATATCATTTTGCACATTTTCCAAGTTATATACACTATTTTCTTGGATCACAATTTCTTCAACACAATCGACGCCAAAGTCCAATGCTGTCGCCTTGGATGAAGTATTGCATGTAGCTGTAGTAACACTTGGAGTATGAGCTAAGCCATCACACTTTTCAATATATGAAAAACACAATTTTCGTTTAGAATCACGCGCTGATCACGTTCTCGCCTTTGTTCAGACTTTATATCTTCAATTTTAGTCCATGGAAATACTGAAAGCCATTCCCTTCTTTAAAATGCGCCTGGTATTAGTTAGTCCTGGAAATAATAATTAAGATTTTAGGTTATGTTAGGAATAAAATCATAAATACTTGTTTTAGGTGATAAAAGTAAATGTTATTCTATAAATGAGATTAAATCACCTGAATGCTTTCCAATTTGAATGAAATCTTCGGATTTAAAATATGTTGAACATATTTTCAAATGTTCTTTGGGATGAAAGTCTTTACGAGTTGCTGCTTCTCATAGTTTTCTAGCTTTTTTCTTTTGGAAATGAATGGTTCCCTGGTTTCCTACATCCAAATACACAGCAATGATGCATTATCATTTATACAAAACTTTTCACAGCTGTTAATAGCAACAAAACTTCCCATGTAAAGATTTAAAATTTTAAACGAATAAGTATTTCTTGAAGAGTGGCGCGCTCTACCGGCAAAAAGTTCTGTCCCCTAAATTGAGACCATTCTTTTAACATTACGTTCGGACTCCTGTGTATCTATACTTCGTGAATGTGTCCATGAATACTATGAAAAAGCCTATATTGTTCGGACGCCTTGTATCTATAGTTCGTGGTTTTATCTATGGTTTCGAGGCTTCCGCAAAGTAGGGATGATCGACATAATAAAAAGCATCGATGTTAACATCGATTCATAATTATCTATGAACGATAAACATCGACAGAAAACATCAATAGTCTAAAACATTTCAAATGTTTTCGGTAGTAATCAAAATTAAATTCACTTCCGCTTCACAAGTTTGGTTTGGAGCATTTTTTTTATTACCTCAGAAAATGCAAAGGCCGGGCTAGCCAGTAATTTCAAGGAAGCGAAACTTGCAAATAAAAAAATATCAGTTTTTATTGTTCAAAATGAAATTTACTTCAAAATTTAGCTTTTAATAATCAAGTACTCACAATGGATATGGTAAACAAAAAAAAAGTAAATTATTATCACGTTTGATGCTATACACTATAGTTCATCTAATCTAAGAAGTGCATTTTGACGTTTCGCATGTTCTAATACACAATAACCTTGATCAAGCGTATACACATGATTGCAAACAATAAATCTGAAATTTTAAAGAACTATTAAGTTATTTACATAATTAACGTTGCGGGTGACTTTCTTGTACAATAATGTAATATTGAAACTCGTAAAACTAATTTAAAATAAAAATAACATGGTTAATAGTCATTATTATTGACGATCTTACAATGTCATATCATTACGTTCTAAACAGTAGTGCTTGACAACTTCCAATTCACGAATATCCAAATAATCGGTAAAAATATTAGATTAATATATTTAATCGAATAGAGATTTTGACAGAGATATACGTTTCGACAATGTTATTGATAAGGAAATAATTATTAATGTTCGCGACGATGATAATTCAAGTAATAGTAGTGATTCTGAATAAATAGCTATTTTCAAATTCAGTTTTTGTTTTTATTTAACCTAATTCTACTAATTATGATGATTAGATTTTATGATGAGATAATTAAATTTGTTTAGTATTAATTTAGCACATCATTTTTCATCTCCTCTTGGAAAAATAAAAAAATAAACCGATTATTAATTACAAAGAATCAATATCGATTTCTCACTAAAATCGGATATTTTCGATAGCGATTCCTTGGTTCACATACCTAGACAACTTACTCCGACAGCTGTCAAAGTGCACTTCTTAGATTAGATAGACTATAGTTACTATAATAACAAAAATTAAACTCATAATCACACTTTTATATAATAATAACAAAACGATGAACATGAATTCAACTAGTTTGAACTTGTAAAGTCTCGACCTGGGACAGTTACAACATTACTTATTTTTACTGATCGTCGCGCCGCCTACAGATTGTTTGTACAAACATAGCTGCCATTTTGTCCTGATTGTTAAAAGTTTGACAACTGAGAGTTGTTATTTTTTGTTCCTAGCGTATATACTTATTGTCAATAATCTATTTTCAGTTACTGTGTGCTGATGTGCTTTCTGGAAATTATCTCAATTTTCATTATTAAGTTTATACTATTGCCGTTTCGTTAACGGCTGATATGTTTTGTTTTATATTTCAGGGTAGGTCTCATTGTAAAAGAATGCTATATAATTACATATACACATGTAGATACGTAGTTGTCTGGGGGGCACAGTTAAAACATTACTTATTTTTACTGATCGTCGCGCCGCCTACAGATTGTTTGTACAAACATAGCTGCCATTTTGTCCTAATTGTCAAAAGTTTGACAACTGAGAATTGTTATTTTTTGTTCCTAGCGTATGTGCTTATTGTCAATAATCTATTTTCGGTTATTAATGTTCTTTCTGGAAATTATCTCAATTTTCATTGTTAAGTGATAACTATTGCCGTTTCGTTAACGGCTGATATGGTTTTTTTTATATTTCAGGGTAGGTCTCATAGTAAACAAAAACTCCTACATAATTACATACACACATGTAGATACGTAGGTATATAACTCCATCTTTAGTTCACCGCATAAGCTCTAGGTAGCAACACTTTCTATACATGCACACTTTACCATCGAGTCGCCACTCTTTTTCAGTTAATATAATTTTACTCTTTGCTAGGTATCTATGTATATTACTTCAAGTTTAGTTCGTTGCCTAAGCTCCAGGTAGCAGCACTTTCCATACATGCATATTTTCCCATCGAGTTGCCACTCTTTTTCAGTTAATATAATTTTACTCTTTGGTCTCGACCTAAACTAGTGATGTAGTGACATCTACGTAGCGCTTACCGAATCTACTCAACGCATCAAGATGACTCGGTAGAGTCGGTAGTTCGAGTGCAAATGAACTCGAGTCAAAGTTGTTATCACTCAAATACCAGTTTAACAATTTCACTCGAAGAAAAAACAGCTCCAGTCGCATCACTACTTTTTACTCTTTTTATAATCTGTGGCAAGGGGAAGAATTGTGTTTGCATTTGTGTATTATCGAAGTGTAATTATTTACTTATTGTTAAATATTTTAATTAATCTTGAGTTTGTGATGTACATCAAAGATGATGAAAATTATTTATTTAACATGAAAACTAATAAAGTTATAAGTTAAGACTAATATAAAGTATTAATAAAAACCTAAAGAATTATTAAATACATAAAATGTCCTACGAAAATGAAGATGATTACAAATTCGCCGCTTGCACTTATTTTGCGAAGAATCATCCAGGAGAAACTTGTGGGAGTAACGGATTACCGTTGACGCCAAGTTCTATAACAATATTGGGACGAGCTCAAAGACTTCTGACTATTGAACATCCGAATTTATGCACGTATCTTGACGTGATTAGGGGTAAACATGGTAAGTATAGCTGTTGACGTCAAGTTTCTGTAAAGACATTTAACTATCCGCCCCTATGATAATGAAATAAAAATACTATATATCACATGGCTATTCCCAGGGGTATTAAATGAAATGACTAACGCACTTAATAAGTTAGAATGTGCTTCTATCCACTCTTTTAGTGATCTCTCAGGCCTCAAATGTTTTTTATTATTAAATGTTTTTTATTATTAAACCATTTTTGGTAACAACACTATACATTATATTATTTACTATAAAATACAGAAGATAGGTCAGTATTTCCAGTACCGTATCTACATCATCTCAGCTCATATATGTCCCACTGTTGGCCTCGAGCCTCCTCCATAATGGGAGTTCAATTGACCTACTATACCACACTGGTCAGATGTGTTGGTATAGGGTTTTGTTTTGAGTATTCCTTCTCTCGCATGGTTGTTATATGTATTTTACATCCCTTAGTCGTATCTTAGAATTACCCACAAGTAAGATAGGGGGTGGTGAGTTGTATTCTTAATCCATCACCATATGGAAAGCAGTATCAACCTGTTATTAAATATAATTTACCTTCCAGAAAGAATAATTGTAGTAGCAGAAGTAGTGGGAAAGTCATTAAAAGAATTTAGCACAAAATTTTCATATAATGAAATCACTAACATTGCTAGACAACTTGCTGATGGTCTCAAGTTCCTTCATGATCAAGATATAATTCACAGGACTTTATCTGATGATAACATCTTGATTGATTCTAATGGACGAGTAATGTTGTTTAATTATGGCCTTTATTATATGACTGGAGGTGGTAATGAGGTATCATTCCCTTTAGGGTAAGTATTGATTACAACATTGGTATGAATATAAATCATCACTGCACATACACATCCACACACGCATACTAACTTTTACTTATAATATAATATTAAATTTTACTTATCTCTATCTCATATAAAAAACATGTTAAATAAAATAATTATAGTAGTACTATCATTGCAATTTTTTATGATATACTATCATTGCAATTTGCATGATATTTTTCCCCATGTGGCGATGGGAGAAGAATACAATTGTCGTCACCCCTTACTTACCTATGGGCGTCGTAAAAGTCAGCTAAGGATCCACCAGGCGAGTGGGCAGCAGCTCTCTCCTGGGAAACAAATAACATCATTCTGCAATCGCCAACCCGCCTCCCAAGCGTGGCGATTACGTCTTTAACCCCTATATGAGCAACAAAAACAATAAAACGGCCCCCAGTCACGGCAGCCTCGCTATCCTATGGGTTCATTGTGGTAGCGGGCCTGGTAACGATGGAGTAAGGGGTTGCAAAGAAACTCTGGCAGCGATCCGGCTACCATAAAAAAGACCCTTGGCCCTGGTAACACGCAACATACAGACGCTCAAGACTGATGAGAGGGTCATCGAGCTGGAAGAGGAATTGAGCAAAATCCGATGGGACATTGTGGGATTATCAGAAGTGCGAAGAGAAGGCTAGGGCACGATAATCCTCTGGTCTGAAAACTGGGTCTTCTACCGGGTGGGCGATCACCCATCCCAAGGCGGTATAGAGTTTATTGTTCGTAGGTCTCATAGACAACGTGGAAAGGTTCGAGAGTGTGTCGCCAAGGGTAGCGTACCTTATGCTCAGAATTACCAAACGGTATTCGTTGAAGTTCATACAGGTTTACGCACCAACCTCGACATACTCCGACGACGAGGTGGAGGCCGTTTACGAGGATATCTCGAAAGCCATACAGTCGTCCAAAACCCATTTCACGGCCGTCATTGGAGACTTTAACGCGAAACTGTACAAAGGAAGTGATGACGAGTTGAGAACGGGGCAATATAGATATGGACAGAGAAATCAGAGGGGCCAGAAATTGGACTTTCGGAAAGGGAAAGCCTCTTTATGATGAATTCCGTCTTCAGAAAGCAGCCACAAAGGAAGTGGACCTGGATTAGCCCCGATGATTCAACAAAAAACGAGATAGACTTCATCTTGTCAGACAGACGATAGATATTTAATGACCTATGATGATTGATAATGATTCAGTGATCAGCAGGATTAAAACTGGGAGTGATCACCGCATGGTACGAGGCACATTAAATATCCACACAAAAGTCGAGCGGTCATGGTTGATGAAGTCTATTCTCCGACGTACACTTGTCCAATACCAGAAGCCCGAAAATGTTCAGCTCGAACTATATAATCGCTTCCAATGTCTAGACGAATGCGAATCACCGAACGATATGAATAACAGGTTCGTAGAAACTGTCCACACAGTCGGGTCGAGGTTTTTCAAGGCTCACCGTGCTGAGACCTAAAAAGCTTTCTGACCAGACTCAAGTTCATAGCGCGGAAAAAGGAAATGACGGTGCAGTCATCAGCCGATTGGTCCGAATATAGGCAGCTAAATTGACAGATCTCCAGGTCCGTGCGACGCGATATTCGCCGATTTAATACACTCCGTATTAAAGAAGTGATAGAGCGCAACCGCGGCTCTAAAGCGTTCGCACGAGATCTGTCTGTTGGACATAGCCAAATGACTAAGCTGAAAACCGATGACGGCACCATCTTTTCATCCCGAAGTGAGATCTTAGGAGAGGTTGAAAGGTTCTATGGACAGTTATATAAATCATCACAGAACTCTGTTGTCAGCTTGGTCCAAGAACCGAGATCCAAGCTAACTCGGCACTATACCGAAGAAATCCCGGACATCAGCTTGTACGAGATCAGAATGGCTCTCAAACAACTAAAGAACGTTAAGGCACCGGTAGCGATGGAATTACGACAGAACCTTTGAAGGCAGGCGGTAAGCTGGTCTTAAAAGCCCTTCAAAAGCTATTTAATTCCGTCGTTCTCGGGGACGTCATTTCAGAATCGTGGACCAAGAGTGTGGTGAAGCTGTTCTTCAAGAAAAGCAATAAAGCTCTTCTAAAGAACTACAGACCCATGTCACTCTTGAGCCACGTCAAGTTGTTTTCGAGGATCATTACAAATCGACTCACACGCAAGCTCGGTGACTTCCAGCCGCCTGAACAAGCCGGTTGCCGAAAAGGTTATAGTACCATAGACCACATCCACACGCTTCGGCAGATTATCCAGAAGACCGAGGAATACGATCGGCCTCTGTGTATAGCGTTTGTGGACTATGATACTGTCGAAACGATGTGTGGGCGGTGCTGCAGTCCCTTTAGAGGTGCCAAATCGACTGTCGTTATATCCAAGTGTTAAAATGTTTATATAGAAACGCTACAATGACAGTTCGCATCTGGGATAAGAGTACGAAACCGATCCAATTGCAGAAAGGAGTGAAAGAGAGATGTTATCTCTCCGAAACTGTTCACCACTGCAGTGGAAGATGCCTTCAAACTCTTAGACTGGACCAGACTCGGCATCAACATCAACGGCGAATACATCACTCACCTTCGATTTGCAGACGATATTGTCGTTATGGCAGAATGCATGGAGGACCTTGGTACCATGCTCAACGATCTCAGCAGGGTATCCCAACTAGTGGGTTTATGAATGAACATGGACAAGACGAAAGTCATGTTTAACACCCATGTCATTCGGATACCGGTCTTAGTTGGCAATGCGATTCTCGAAGTTGTCGATCATTATGTTTACCTTGGACAAACAATCCAGTTAGGTAGATCCAATTTTGAGAAAGAGGTCAGCCGACGAATCCCACTCGGCTGGCCAGCGTTCGGAGAAACTTAAGGGGATCTTCTCATTCAATATACCACAGTGTCTTAAAACACAGGTCTTTGACCAGTATGTGTTACCAGTGATGACTTATGGCACGGAAACGTGGTCCCTAAAGGTGCCATTCGAACCTCAACTGCAGGCTGCAGATCCAGGCTGCGGATACAGGTAGCACACGCATGACACGCAGCCGCTGCCTGCATTCGCAGCCGGAAGTGATTCCGAGGCTGACGGCACGTGCTGCGGCAGGCATCAGGTGGCAGCTCGTCACTTCCAATATTTCAGAATGTCGGACGTGAGTAGTCGTGAGAATAGTTTGATGTTACATCTTTTATTAGAAGAGGAAGAGAATGACGATGACATGTTGTAATTGTTAACTAGCCATAGAAGAGAAGCCACACGTATCCAATATGAGCGCTAATTTGATTGCAAATCAAGTTTGGTGAGATTGGCTGCGGCAGCAAGTCGCAGCAGCACTTGCAGCCGAGGCTCGGCAGCACATGCAGCCGTAGCCGCATTCGGAATGTTTTCACAGAAATCTATGCTACTCCATAGGAAACCAGTCGTGTAACCACAGCCGGCTTCGCGCAGCGGACGCATGTGCTGCCTGCAGTCGAGGTTCGAATAGCACCTTAATTGTAGGCTCAAAGTCGCTCAGCGTGCTATGGAGCGGGCTATGCTCGGGATCCGTAATACAGAAATCCACAGAAGAACGGGTGTAACCGTATGTCGGTTCGGCACGAAGAATTAGCACGCTGAAGTGGCAATGGGCAGGCCACATGGCTCGACGAACCGATAACCGTTGGGGAAGAAAGGTTCTCAAGTGGCGACCACGTATCGGACGTCGCAGTATTGATCGCATCCCAACAGGTGAACCGATGGCTTGATGAAGGTTGCTGGGAGTCGTTGGATGCGGGTGGCAAACGACCGCACTTTGTGACGAAATATAAGGGCGGCCTACGTCCAGCAGTGGATGACAAAGGGCTGAATGATAATGATGATCATTGCAATTTGTCCCGGAGCCCGGTGATCTGTGACACAGAGTTCTCTATTACAGACATCAGTCCTACAAAGGAATGAGTGTAATCATAATTATATATTGTATGTGTGTAACTTGTATTTGGGATAGAGAAAATAAATAAATAATTATTATTATTACTGCTGAGCTTATCTCAGGCTGAGACTTCTCCGCAATACGAGAGAAATTGATGTCTACTACGCTGGACAGATGTATTGGTGTAAGGGAATTAGAAACAATTATTAAAATTCTGATTTGTTTAAATATTCTTAAACCTAATACAACATATCACCAGCCAGGTATTTTAAAGATAATGGGCAATAGCATTCTCATAGGAAACTCTTAACACCTTTTCTTTTTGCGGTGGGCTATGGAGGGAATCCTCCCAGACTCGTTCCGCCTTCTCCCTCCCCTCCCTCCTTCTGCGAGATGACTGCCTCGCAGAAGTCGGCGACCGCGTCCCAGAAACCCTTAACACCTGCACACCTGAACAAATGTGGCCATTATACCCAAATATGAATGGAGACCTATAATTATTCAGTAATGAATTCTAGTCATCTTCACTCATATACATCCCATTATTGGGCTTATGCTTCCACAATTATAGGAGGGGTTTTTATCTACTATTCCACACTGGTCCGATGATTTGATGTAGGGTTGTATTTTAAAATTACACCTAATGAAAAGAACATCAGAAGGTTGATGGAATCCTAAAACTTAAATAAAGTATAATTGAAATATAATATGTTTACATATTCAGTGATGTTGATTATCTAATTGTTGGCCAACTGAATAATTGATAGCAATTTATTTATGCAGATGGCCATTTTAGTTTTACACGCCAATAAGTACTTTTTGCAGCACTACATAATGAATGTTATTATATGTGGTTTTGTTTGTATCAGCTCTTTTATGTTATTTTAGGCAGGTTAAAAAGATTTACTATAGTTAGAATACAATGTGCCATCTCTATTCTGATCTGTGGGTGTAATAAAAGACTAAAGACTTTGACTGCACAGATGGCGTAGTGGTTAAGATACCGACCTTCCGCACCAATGCCGTAGGTTTGATTCCCGTGCGGAACAATAATTTATGCGATCCACAAAGTGTTGATGATGTGATCCACAAAGTCTGTAATTTGTTTGCGTTAATTGCATGTTTGTAAAGTCCCGGCAATACAAGGATCATTTCCTTGGTGTCTTTTTTATAAAAAAAAAGATGACTAAGGAATAAATTATGAATAGAAAAAGGACGCAAGAGAAGGAAGACAACATATTGATTTGTAAAGATATTTTTTATTTAATTCAATTGCAATTGTGGTAAGATAAGTCTCACTCACACGCACCAGGTCATAGAGGTACCAATATTAAAGATTAAGAAGCATAGCTCTATACCTATTACCTATATAATAGATTCATTTTTTACCTATTATAGTAGATTCATTACTGAGAATTTATTAAATCTACTTAAATAACTTGTTTATTCATAATTACACCCACAAAAAGAAAAGGCTCCTAAGGTGTTGACAACATGTATATATATATATATATACATACATACATATCATCACGCCATATCCCTTGCAGGGTAGGCAGAGAGAACAGAGTGCCAGAGAACTCTATCTCTGCATACTTCACTCGCTTCCTCAACATTCATAATTCTCTTCATACACGCTCGCCGGTTTCGGAGACTCTTGACTCCACCTTCCTTCAGTACCTGACCGATCTGGTCTAGGTAGGTTAGTCTCGGTCTCCCTCGGTACCTACATCCTCCCACTTTCGCATTGTATATCTTCTTAACCAGACGTTCGTTCGGCATTCTTTCCACATGTCCGAACCATCGGAGCATTCCCTTTCGCATCTTTACACCAATACTCTCTTTCATACCTACTCGCTCTCTTACGTCGTCGTTACGAATGCGGTCGGTCAGCCTAACTCCACAGATTTTCCGAAGAGATCGCATTTCGACCGCATTAATTTTACTTTCATACTCTTTTCTGCATACCCAACTCTCGCTTCCATACAGTAATGTTGGGACAAGCACTGCGTTATGTATTGCTACACGTGCCTTCTGGCTGAGGTGGTGGCTGCCGAGAAGTTGCCCCAACGCTCCGTTCACTCTATTTCCCGCATTCACTCTTCGCTCTATATCAGTGGTGTACCGTCCATCTCGGCTAAATCCACATCCAAGATATACAAATTCATCCACTTGCTCTAGTACATCATTACCTATTGTTACTCTTACATCTGTTCTGGCTTCATCTCTTTCAAAGACCATTATTTTGGTTTTGCTCACATTCACGCGTAGACCCCTTTTCTTACAATCTTCTGTCATTGTGCCGACTAGGGTCTGCAGGTCAGTCGCTGACTGTGCCAGCAGGACTGCATCATCTGCATAAAGCAGAGCAGAGACCACTGAGTCACCCATCTGGACTCCCACATTCATATCGTTCAACCTTTGGAGACATTTATCCAGATATATGATAAACAGCCTGGCTGATAGAACGCAGCCCTGCTTAACGCCGATATTGACGTCAAACCAAGGCGACATTCCATAATCCAGCCGCACACAGGCTCTACAGCCCATGTAACTGGATTGCACAGCCTGCAGCAGTTTACCGTTAATACCATACTCCGGTAAAATGTCCCAAAGTTCCTTTCGTACAACCGTGTCAAATGCTCTCTCCAGATCCACAAAACTGCAGAAAACCCTCTGACCTAGGGCCAGATGCTTCTCCACAATGTTGCGCAGAGAGAACACTTGATCCATGCATCCCCTTCCACTCCTGAAACCTCCTTGTGTCTCACACAGTAAACCATCGGACACCATCCTCATTCTCCTTTCAATAATTTTACCATACACTTTTGCTGCCAAACTGGTCAAGCTTATGGCTCTGTAATTTGCGCAGTCATAACGTGAACCCTTGTTTTTAAACAAAGGCACGATGACTGCGCTATTCCAGTCCCCGGGAACCATTCCCGAGCTCCAACATAAATTGAGGAGCAACAGGAACGCCTCCCGGACACAGGAGCCACCAAGCTTGATCATCTCGGCAGACACCATATCAATGCCCGCTGCCTTACCATTTCTCAAACTTCTTATCGCCCATTCAACTTCATCCATACTGATGCCATCGGAGGACGCCGTCGCCGAATGTTGATCTACTAGACCACATGCGACACCGGCGCCAACCGTAGCATCCGCATACATATCGCCAAAATATTCACTCCATCGGCTTAACACGTCTTGTGTTTGTGTAAGAATGTCTCCACCTTTAGACCTTATTTTATTCATTCTGAAGGCTGACCAACCACCCCGAGACTTCTTCACCTCCCTCCAAAAGAGTTTGGTGTTACCCTCGAAGTTTTTGGTCAGCCTATCTTCTGCACTCATACTTGCTCTATCACGTTTCTCTTTCACTAAGGCCTTGGTGTCATTCTTACATTGCCGATATATTTCTTTCTTCTGTTCAGTCATACTGTCATTCAGATTCAAAGAAGAGACATAGTCCAGCCACGTTTTCTTCTTTTGCTCTACGGAAGCTGCCACTTCCGCATCCCACCATGCATCACCATTTGTGTTTCTATGCTTCTTTGAACTTCCACATACTTCTTTCGCTGTGTCTACCATACTCTCTTTCAATACTCTCCAGCATTCTTCAATGTCCGATTGCGGCTGGCTTGCCATCGTCAGCCGTTCTCGGACACCCTCTGCATACTTTTCTCTTACACACTCTTCTTGCAACCTTTCAACCTTTATTCTTTCAAGCCCTCCGAAGTGGACACGCTCTCGCCAGTGCCTCCACTTTCTGAACAGACCACTAAATCTCGCAATAACGAGATAGTGGTCCGTATCGACTGTGGGGCCCCTGTAGGCTCTTGCGTCCAATATTTTGCTTCGGAGGCGACTGTCTACCAAAATTAAATCTATTATACTTTTCTGTTCATTCCTTCTCCATGTATACATATGGATGTCCTTATGTTGGAAAAATGTGTTTGACACAATAAGGTTTCTCTCCATGCATACATCCGTTATGAGCCTACCTGCGTCGTTCACTCTCTTATCACCAAATGGACCAAGTACGTCCTCATAGTCAGGACGCTTGGTCCCCACCCATCCGTTCAAATCTCCGCATACAATCACGCGTTCACTGGTTTCTGCCATATCCAGAACTTCCCTAACATTATCCCAAAACTTCTCTAGGTCTGATGCCACCGAGGATCCTACGGGAGCATATGTTACAACCATGAATACCTTGGTGACACCAAGTTTTATACGGACCCAAAGAAGTCTGGGATCATACATTCCGTAATCCTTCACACCTGAGGCCAAGCGAGAGGACAGCAGTACTCCTACCCCCATGCTGGCTCGATCGCTCTGTGGTACACCAGACCACAGAACCATCCCGCCACCAGGAAGATCGCAGGCGTCGCTGCCCCTTCGCTTGGTCTCTGTTACACAGAGCACGTCTAGCTGTTTGTCCGCCATGACGGATATCAGCTCGTGCAACTTACCTTCCACACAACCTCTTACATTCCACGTGCCCATCTGGCACTCTGCTCTCCTCTCCTCTCTGCTCGCCTGACTGGGCAAGGCGTGATGGGTGGCGGCCCCCGTCGCCGCAACTGCCGAAGTTCGTACCGACGGGGGCGGGTCGGTACGCGTCGCCTCCGGGGGACGCCCTAACCCGCATTGCAGTACGCATTTCGAGCTATATATATATATATAGATATATATACTTTGTCTGTCCACGTGTACAAACTTTTATTTTATTACATTCTTCCAGTTTACCAAGATATCTAAGTCCAGAAACAATACTTGGAGGTGGAGGTCCCTCTGCAGATGTGTGGAGCTTTGGCATTATACTACTTGAGTTATGTATAGGTAAATTATGGAATAATCTTAAACCAGGACCAATATTAAGAAGAATACTCACTCTAGTTCATGCCAATAACCCTGCCGAACGAATTGTTAGAGAACATGACTGTTTGGAACAGTATAAGGTAGGCATTTGTTCATAATATAAAAATTTCTTTGTGTTTCTCACTCGTCATTTTTCATTTGTATCAGGTTAAAATTTTAAAATTGAAAATAAAAAAAATAACTGTAAAGTAAGGCTAACATATCGTTTTGTCACTGAAGTCTTACGAGTAGTAACTTTGGAGCGCTCTAAAACCCGCATAATACACGAAATCGTAAAAAAATAGGTAAAAATGTTTGTCAAAAGACCCTCTACATTCTACAAGTTTGTTTAAAGTCATTTTGTTGTAAAATAATAAATAAAAAAGTTATATATACAAAATATTTTATGTTATTTATATTACAAAAAAGAACATTTTTTGAGAAATTTTCCCATATTTTTGTTAATAACTTTTTTATTTGTAATTTAATTGAAAAAAAGTGATATAATAAACAAAATTGTAGACAAAATAATTTGCTACAAATTATGTCTTCACAATTTTTTTATTAGATTAATAGTTTTATAACTATTAATCTGATAAAAGAATTGTTATAGATATAGTGAAAAATGCGTTTGCGCCACTTCTTCCAATATCGCTAATATTGCCCTTTACTTTGCCGCGCGACAAGAGTTGCAACCCCACAAACCTGGGGTTATTCTCTTACTGACCCCGCCCACACATCCCAACAATAAAATTGCGTACATTGAAAAACGCAAGGTTAGGCCAAAAATACAAAACATTGCAATGGACTATTTATATAATTATATGAAACATTATTTTCAGCAAATACCAGAAAATTTGAAGGATATAATAGAAAAATGTCTCAAAATATATCCCAGCGAAAGGGCAACATTTACTGAATTAGTAACGTATTTTTCACAACAAGATACTACTGAATTGGTTGAAACTAAAGCATCTCGTGGTTTAATGGGTTGCAAGCTGCAATATCTTTACTATTGGTGGCAATTGGCTGGTGGTGATATACAAGGGGAATTAAAAAAGAATTATCTAATAAAGAACAGTCCACCTATATTGTCTATGCCAATGTAAGTACAAGAAGTCGGTTAAAAATAAGTTTACATGTGGTAACAACTTTAATTGCTTGAAATATTTAAATATTATATTTTTTAATAAGTAACACGTGGGCCACTCTGCTAACTGTTTTATTACTCCAGCCCTTTGTTCGAAGTAGTAGCATACTCTCATAGAAATTCAAACTCTAAGTAATAGCAATTTACCACTATCCTTTATTCAGTAAACTGATTTTCATTTGGTAACCGAAGAGTCAGAGTTACAAATCTGGGTGTTTTTTTTTTATTGCTTATGGTGATAAACAAGCAAGTAGCGCACCTAATGCTAAGTGTTATTTCCGTTCCTGGACCTATGCAATACCAATAATGCAATACATAAAATACCAATACTTTAAAATACATGCATATTCCATATTTTTAAATAGCGCACAATTACTCAAATCTCACAAGTAGCACCTGAGCTAACGACTGGAGCAACTATAGCATAATTGTAATATAAAACAATTTGTTTTAGTGCTATTCTTCTCGATGGATGTACAATAGGCGGCAAAACAGGAGCTTTGTTTGATCGTCGAATTGCAAAGTACAGTTTAGATTTATTAAAATCCCGCTTGAGTCATATACCAACAAAGGATTATTACCCACTTATGCATGAACGAAGGAAGCAGTATGATGCCGTGACATTACCAAAGATTATAAGAGAACGAGACACTGAGTATCAATTTTATAGATTGATTTGGTTTCAAAGACTTTTACATGTAAGTAGTATTTTTATGGTGTAAACCAAGCTTTTTGACAATAAGAGAGGACTCCTTAGTACTCTCTCGTCTTAAGTAGATAATCTAGTCAAGAGAAGAAAACCTGAATAATAGGCAATAATCATTTTATATTTTATTTAACATAAGACAAAACCCTGCACTAAAGAACTTATCCTTGGATTGGCGGGGGATTTTACAAACATACAATTACTGGATCTCAAATTACACCCAAACTTTGAACAAAAATGTATGCATCGCTCAAATTATTATTCTTCCTGGGGGTCGAAATCGCTGTATTTGGCCTGTACGACGTTATCTTAATTTATTCGTCATCAAATGCAATCGATGGAGAGCTCATCATTGCCATACACTACGTGACGTAGATCTCCCTTATACTTCGCCACAAACTGCGGTATTGTACCGCACGCATCCAACAACTCTCAGAAACCTTCACCAAGTCGTTCCTCCTTCACTAGTCGGAGGGGCGTCCTACACTGCGGCGCTCCATACGCGATAGCCACTCGAGAACGTTTCTAACCCATCGGTTACTGGTTCGTCGAACGATCTGGCCTGTCTATTGTCAGTACAGAGGTCTAATTCTTCATGCTATGTCGATTGCACCTATTCTTCTACGGATTTCCATATTGCGGATCCTAACTCGCAAAGAAATCCCGAGCTTAGGCTGATAGTGAGTTTGAGTTTAGTCATGAGGCTTACATTTTGGGACCATATTGCCGTGCCATAACTTATCATTGGTCATAGACCTGTGTTTTCAGACAGGTATATTGGATTAGAAGATCCTCCGATCCGATCCCAAGAAGATTTCCGAAGAGTGTAAACTATAACCTATATATTTTCAGGGTTATCCTTATACAGCTCCTTATGTACGCGCTGAAGCAGAGGTGGATATCCCGCCTTTAGTACGAGGCGACGTGTGGGCAGCATTACTAGGAGTTGTCGGTGACATTGAAGAGCAATATGAAAGAATTGACAAAGAAACCCCCACACCAACTGATAGACAGGTAATTAAGAAGATCTAACTTTCTAAACCTCTCGATGGGCTAAAGGAACCCTGTGAACAGGTCACATAGTATGGTTAGATTTCCTAAGAATACAGTTGTCGCCATCCCTTATGCCCACGAGAATTGTAAAAATCGACTTAGGAAGCTTAACAATCCTAACAATTGTAGTAATAAACCCACGTGAGGATGACCACGGCATGTGGCATTTTATGTGGTCTATGTTGAATGATTAACCTTCTCTCATTTTCCATGTGGGAAATGCAATTCGTCCATGGAAGAGCTAAAATGACTAAGGGATCTCGTCATCATTTCACTCTTATCCCAATTACTTGGGGTCGACGCAATATGTCATCTTCCTCCATACAGTCCTATAAGACGTCATCTCTACAGTCACTCCCTGTCTATGCATGTCATGCCTCACGCAGTCCATCCATCTTTTCTTTGGTCTTCCTTTACCCTTACTTACCTTCAACATTCATACTTAAAACTTTCCTCACAACATTACTTTCATCCCGACTTTTACTCATGACTAAGGGATGTAAGGAAATAATAAAGTCACTGTATGAGCACCATCATCAATACTTGGGGTTGATGCAATATATACTCTTCTTCCAACGTACATATTGCAAAAATTTCATGACCAGCCAGTTATTTGATGTCCATCCTCCTTGGGAATATAATTGTGGACCAAATGGCATTGGATGCAGTTGACCCAGATCAATTTAAATGTGTTTTCTCAACAGATAGATGTAGACATTCCACGTTGCCATCAATACTGTTGGCTGCTATGCGGTTCGGCTGGCCACAGGGCGTTGAAGCGTATACTCAAAGCCTGGCTCCTCACGAATCCACAATATGTTTACTGGCAGGGGCTAGATTCACTGACTGCACCATTCTTGTATTTAAATTTTTGTAACGAAGGTATGTATTGCTTTACTTGTTTGATATACTTTGCTTATTAGATTTAACTCTTCAAACCAAGTTGCAAGGCTTGCGAGACTCGCAAGAGTCTTGCATTTGGGCAACACTATTGCTTATTATGCGACAGATCACACTCGTCTAAGTGGACGATTGGAACGGATTTATAATAAGTGTAGCTTCGAGATCCATGTGTGGCAATCATTTATCACTCATAAAACAAGTTTTCTTCGTAGATCGTTTTTAACACATATTATTTCATTCGTATTATTCATTCGTTCAATAGCCTCTCCACGTATACTGTTACGCTATGTCCTAATTGGCTGTCGCAATACGACACGACTTTTGTTGTCCAACCGATCAACTAATGCGACAAAATTAAAACACATGCTTTTGAATGGAGCTGTCCTAACTGACAACTCGCACTGACGTGCGACATCGCATTTGTTGGTCGTTGTGTTTTAAATTCAAACCTGTTCTATTTTGTTGTGTCGGTCGTCCGGGCAACACGTGTTTTTGGTTGATAAGTAAAATGAATATAGTACGAGATCCGACTGCGGGATTAGTACGCTCATCGGTTATTTGCTAAAAACCAAATTTTTATGTATATTTATAATTAGGAGAATATATATCTACCAAGTTGCCTATCAAAATTTGGCCGCTAATATTTTTAATTAAATTATTTTTAATTGCTTTTTGGGAAAAAAATTCGTTCACTTGTTTTTTAAATAAAATATCGTCTACATCACAGCAATTTACATAATGATTTTAAAAAATCACGGTTGCTATTGCGCACCTGGCCGCACTTGTTCGCAGCCAAGTATAAACAGGTATGATTTCGATACATTTATACGTTCATAACATATATTTATTAATTATATATCAAATTGAAGTTATTTTTTTTCTATTAATTATCATATATGGTAACCTAATTAAATCTGGCCGCAAATAAGGGTTGCTGGCTGTTAAAGATGATAAATATTTAAGGTATAGTGAAAGAGATAACGCGTAACATCATTTGTCAGACGAGGATAGCGATTGCCGGCTGTGCGACGGTTTTAAGCCATTGCGCTGGCTGTTGCCAGCAACCCTTATTTGCGGCTAGATTTAATTAGGTAACCATATATGATAATTAATAGAAAAAAAATGCTTCAATTTGATATATAATTAATAAATATACGTTATGAACGTATAAATGTATCGAAATCATACCTGTTTACACTTGGCTGCGAAGAGGTGCGGCCAGGTGCGCAATGGCAACCGTGATTTTTTTAAATCATTATGTAAATTGCCGTGATGTAGACGATATTTTATTTAAAAAACAAGTGAACGAAATTTTTCCCAAAAAGCAATTAAAAATAATTTAATTAAAAATACTAGCGCCCAAATTTTGATAGGCAACTTGGTAGATATATATTCTCCTAATTATAAATATACATAAAAATTTGGTTTTTAGCAAATAACCGATGAGCGCACTAATCCCGCAGTCGGATCTTAGACTAATACTATGACATATATATATCTTTGACAACGACATTTCGACGACTGACGACAATGCAATTTGGACACATCATTATTGTCGTACGACCAACTTGTTGCACGGCAATGCGAACAACCGATTTTGTCGTGGAACGACATGTCAATTAGGACGTAGCCTTCCGCTATGTCCTAATTGGCTGTCGCAATACGACACGACTTTTGTTGTCCAACCGATCAACTAATGCGACAAAATTAAAACACATGCTTTTGAATGGAGCTGTCCTAACTGGCAACTCGCACTGACGTGCGACATCGCATTTGTTGGTCGTTGTGTTTTAAATTCAAACCTGTTCTATTTTGTTGTGTCGGTCGTCCGGGCAACACGTGTTTTTGGTTGATAAGTAAAATGAATATAGTACGAGATCCGACTGCGGGATTAGTACGCTCATCGGTTATTTGCTAAAAACCAAATTTTTATGTATATTTATAATTAGGAAAATATATATCTACCAAGTTGCCTATCAAAATTTGGCCGCTAATATTTTTAATTAAATTATTTTTAATTGCTTTTTGGGAAAAAATTTCGTTCACTTGTTTTTTAAATAAAATATCGTCTATATCACGGCAATTTACATAATGATTTTAAAAAATCACGGTTGCTATTGCGCACCTGGCCGCACCTCTTCGCAGCCAGGTGTAAACAGGTATGATTTCGATACATTTATACGTTCATAACGTATATTTAATAATTATATATCAAATTGAAGTTAATTTTTTTCTATTAATTATCATATATGGTTACCTGTTGCTGCTGGCTGTTAAAGATGATAAATATTTAAGGTAAAGTGAAAGAGATAACGCGTAACATCATTTGTCAGACGAGGATAGCGATTGCCGGCTGTGCGACGGTTTTAAGCCATTGCGCTGGCTGTTGCCAGCAACCCTTATTTGCGGCTAGATTTAATTAGGTAACCATATATGATAATTAATAGAAAGAAAATAGCTTCAATTTGATATATAATTAATAAATATACGTTATGAACGTATAAATGTATCGAAATCATACCTGTTTACACCTGGCTGCGAAGAGGTGCGGCCAGGTGCGCAATGGCAACCGTGATTTTTTAAAATCATTATGTAAATTGCCGTGATGTAGACGATATTTTATTTAAAAAACAAGTGAACGAAATTTTTTCCCAAAAAGCAATTAAAAATAATTTAATTAAAAATACTAGCGGCCAAATTTTGATAGGCAACTTGGTAGATATATATTCTCCTAATTATAAATATACATAAAAATTTGGTTTTTAACCGATGAGCGCACTAATCCCGCAGTCGGATCTTAGACTAATACATATATATATATATATATATGTTATATATATACATATATATATATTTGACAACGACATTTCGACGACTGACGACAATGCAATTTGGACACATCATTTTTGTCGTACGACCAACTTGTTGCACGGCAATGCGAACAACCGATTTTGTCGTAGAACGACTTGCCAATTAGGACGTAGCCTTAGACATAGGTTTTTACGACTTCCATTGGAAAGTACGGATTTTTTTGCGTGTGTCTTAGTTGTTAGTCTCAGGTGGCTATGACAACTTTACCCGGACTGTGGGTGAGCGCTGAGGGCTCTCAACCCGAAGGAAAGTCCGGATCACCACATGGAAAAAATATTTCTACTGCCAAGTTTCTTTGACTGTTGCATTGCAAGTTTACCTTAATTTAAACTATTTAATTTATTTTACAGCTCGCGCCTTCGCCTGCTTGTCAGCGTTTGTACCGAAATTCCTGCACAAGTTCTTCTTAAAAGACAACAGCGCCGTGATCAAGGAGTACTTAGCCAAATTTTGGCAAATGACAGCATTCCACGAGCCTCAATTGGCGACGCATTTGCATGATATCAATTTTGTACCAGAACTGTTCGCTATACCTTGGTTCCTTACAATGTTTTCACGTAAGTTTATTTTTATTATTTGTATAAATATTTTGTCTCAGGTCTGAAAAATTTTGTACCTTGTTGGTACAGTAACCGAATGTGTAAGATCCTGTGTTTATTTCAGTCCATATAAGTCCCACTATTGAGGCTCGGGACTTCTTATGTGAGAGAAATTAACCTACTATACCCTGTTGATCAGTATTGAATTTTTCGTTTCTCGTATAGATGCTGTATGCATATTATATTCCTTAGTCGTCTTTTACTACCTATGGGTAAAAGGGGGGCTTAATCCATTACCACACAAAATCCTAAGGAAGCTCTCAGAATCTCGAAAATCGTATCTGGTTTTTCGCCAGGCAGTTCTTAATGGCACCACAGTGTGGAAGTATGTTTGATAGATAGGAATAAACTAAGACTACATGACAAATTCTGGCTATGTTTTATCCACTCTTGCAGTCATGAAAGCGCAGTATAAAACAGCTCAAATTAATTCCACCCCTTCTTACCTGTGGGCGATCGTAAGAGACGACTTAGGGATATAAAATGCATATAACATCTATGCAAAAGTAGGAAAACTCGAACTTTTAAATAGTGCTAGGACCACGCTGTGGACAGATCTCTGTCTACAGCCACAGGAGCGGGTCCGTCGGGGGAAGTACCACACTCTCGCAGAAGATCGACGTCTGAGTAATGGCAATGTGATATTGCGCTTCGTTCGGTGAGTGAGCCGGCAGCTCAACTGGGTGGGTTTGGGGATTGTAATGGTAGGCAGCGGCCGAGCCCTTGGTATAACAAAGGTCCATGGGCAGCAGTGACACTTACCATCAGCTGTGCTGCTTGCTCGTTTGCCACCATAAACAATAAAAAAAAACAAAACCCTTTAGCAACACTTCGGTCCAGCGCGGATAGTAGATTAATTTCCCACCCATCGCAGAGGAGGCTTGAGCCCAGCAGTGAGACATATACGAACTGAAATGATGATTATTGCCAACAATAGCTTTGTTTTAAGAAAGAAATTACCTAGATAAATTCAATAATGATCTCCCTAAATCTGTGATATCTACTTTCAAGGAAAAATAAGAAGTTTTCATACTATTTTACTTAATATGAAGCTAAATCTGGCAGATCTAACTTCTTTTAAATAAATGTACAATGGGGTTCAATTTTTAAGCAGGACACTGTGCGATCCACAAATTGAGTCTGGATGTAATTTTTTCCTGTTAATTGTGTGTGTATTGTATGCAATACTAGGATTATTTCTTTACTGTAAGGTGTTGTGGTGTGAATAAAAAAAAAATATGCGTGCGTACAAAGTACACATATCAGAAGTGAACCTTGGCAAACTAATTGTTAAATCTCGTTTACTCTCTCTCTCCTTCTCTCTCCCCTCTCTCGTGTCGAGTCGCGTTTCATCTGTAAACATTTTGCCCTCATGCGCGCAAATAAGTACATACATACATATCATCGCGCCATATCCCTTGCAGGGTAGGCAGAGAGAACAGAGTGCTAGAGAACTCTATCCTTGCATATTTCACCCGCTTCCTCAACATTCATAATTTAAATAAGTTTCTCTTCAAAATAAATATGTCGCGTAACTGAAAAATGTACATATATACATACCATCACGCCATGTCCCTTATATACTGAATTTTTATATACTTAATTTTTTTATTAAAAGGGGTCTACGCGTGAATGTGAGCAAAACCAAAATAATGGTCTTTGAAAGAGATGAAGCCAGAACAGATGTAAGAGTAACAATAGGTAATGATGTACTAGAGCAAGTGGATGAATTTGTATATCTTGGATGTGGATTTAGCCGAGATGGACGGTATACCACTGATATAGAGCGAAGAGTGAATGCGGGAAATAGAGTGAACGGAGCGTTGGGGCAACTTCTTGGCAGCCTCCACCTCAGCCAGAAGGCACGTGTAGCAATACATAACGCAGTGCTTGTCCCAACATTACTGTATAGAAGCGAGAGTTGGGTATGCAGAAAAGAGTACGAAAGTAAAATTAATGCGGTCGAAATGCGATCTCTTCGGAAAATCTGTGGAGTTAGGCTGACCGACCGCATTCGTAACGACGACGTAAGAGAGCGAGTAGGTATGAAAGAGAGTATTGGTGTAAAGATGCGAAAGGGAATGCTCCGATGGTTCGGACATGTGGAAAGAATGCTGAACGAACGTCTGGTTAAGAAGATATACAATGCGAAAGTGGAAGGATGTAGGTACCGAGGGAGACCGAGACTAACCGACCTAGACCAGATCGGTCAGGTACTGAAGGAAGGTGGAGTCAAGAGTCTCCGAAACCGGCGAGCGTGTATGAAGAGAATTATGAATGTTGAGGAAGTGAGTGAAGTATGCAGAGATAGAGTTCTCTGGCACTCTGTTCTCTCTGCCTACCCTGCAAGGGATATGGCGTGATGATATGTATGTATGTATGTAATTTTTTTATTTCTTTTTATTTTTTTTTTTACTTAATTTTTTGTTTCCAAATTTTATACTGAAAAATGTACTTAGAAATAATCATGGCGCCTAACAGAAAAACGTTACAATAACAATAAAATTTCTCCCATACGTCGATAAAGAAAACGGGTTGAGAGCCCTCAGCGCTCACCCACAATCCGGGTAAAGTTGTCATAGCCATCTGAGGCTAACAACTAAGTCACACAAAAAAAAAAAAAAACGATAAAAAAGTTTCACTTCAAAAAGATAAAAACAAACTGCTAAAAATTGCTGTGATAAATCAAAATAATATTTCAGATGTATTTCCTCTACATAAAATTGTTCACTTATGGGACGCGCTACTGGTCGAAGGTCCCGCATTACCTCTATTCATGGGAGTCGGTATACTAAGGCAATTGAGGGACACACTACTCGCCTCAGGCTTCAACGAGTGCATATTATTATTCTCTGATCTACCTGAGATTGATATTGGCGAATGTGTTAAGGTAAATAAATATCTTTGTTTTTGCAAATACAAAATAAACTTTATCTTGCACTTTTCTGCATGATGATGAAGTACAAAATACAATTCACCAGACCCCTATCTTACCAGTAGCTGTCGTAAAAGATGACTAAATACTTTACATCGACTTGGCCCAGCCAAGTCAGCTGATGCTATATGGTCAACAATTACATTTACATATGAGGGTTGACGTCAGATAAGCGGCCGGTCATAAAATTATTGCCATTTTTTCGCATTATCTATGTGCAATGAAATTCCTTTAATGGGCATTAATTAAGGAGTCAGTATGTGATCGGTGGTACGCTCCTAACATTGATTGTAATATATTATATACCATAGATATTGTAATGCAGAAACGGCTGAACGGATTGAAATTATTTCGCGATACGAGGCTTTGTACATCAACGGCTAGCAATTGAAAATTGCTTTTGAAAAATTGGCAACCCTGTATCAATTTTCTGCTAGTCGTGATTTGAACCTGGGAATTAATTATTATTATTTAAAAAAATTAAAATCTTGATTCTACAGGAATCGATAGAGATGTGTCGCAGTTCTCCAAGAAGTATAAGTTATAGAAGGTTCACAAACGAAGCACCGATAAAAGATCCAATGGTAAGTTTATTGTGTCCACCAACTCGTCGACTTCCATATTTCTTTTCTTTTGTTTATATTGCTTATGGCGGCAACCCCAATACAAACACCAAACCCAACCAGTTGGGCTTCCGGCACTCTCGCTCGAATGAAGCGCAATACCACATTGGCAGTATTCAGACGTCGATCTTCTGCGAGAGTGTGATACTACTCCGGACGGACCGGAACGCGGCTGTAGACAGATAACTGTCAACAGCGTGGCCACAAAAAATAATTGAGCACTTGCCATAATCGCCACGCTAGGCACCGCAGTTGGTGTTATAAATACCGAAAACATTGCAGTCTATTCTCCTGTCGAATTTAAAGTCGATTTTAAAGAGACACCTCCCTGCACTAAGGAAATAATCCTTGTATTGCGGGGGACTTTACAAACATGCAACTAACGCAGACAAATTACACCCAGACTCAGAACAACGCTTTATCATACATGAGACATTAGATCAACAATAGATGAGGTAAGAAAGGCAGTGACAAGTATGAAAAATGGAAAGTCTGTAGGGCCGGACGGTATACCAGTAGAAGTATGGAAAGTTTTGGGTGAAGATGGATATATGTGGCTGACTTTGTTCTTCAATAAGTTGCTGCAGGATGAAGTAATCCCCAATGAATGGTGCAGTAGTGCGCTAGTGCCCATTTTTAAAAATAAGGGTGATGTCCAAGACTGCGGCAGTTATCGGGGAATAAAGCTCATATCACATAGTATGAAAGTGTGGGAAAAAGTCATTGAGAAGCGATTGCGAGAAGAAAGCGAGATCACCCGAAACCAGTTCGGTTTTGTGTCGGGCCGCGGGACAACGGATGCCATATTTGCACTGCGCTAACTGTGCGAAAAATATCGTGGTGCACATAAAATCTTGCACATGGTATTCGTTGACCTCGAAAAGGCCTACGACAGGATACCGAGAACAGTTTTGTGCTGGGTACTGAAAGAGAAAGGTGTGCCTGTGAAGTACATTAGGTTAATCTGTGCCATGTACCGACAATCTAGGTCGTACGTAAAATCAGCGGCTGGAGACTCCGACGAGTTCAATGTGGAAGTGGGTCTGCACCAAGGGTCGGTGTTAAGTCCTTACCTCTTCCTGTAGATAATGGATGCATTAACATCGGGGATACAGGAAGAGGCACCCTGGTGCATGCTATTCGCTGATGATATTGTTCTCGTCAGGGAGGAGGGCCTTGAGGCACAGAGCATGCTAGAAAAGTGGCGCTGTAAATTGGAGAATGTTGGCTTGAAAATCAGCAGACCTAAAACAGAATACATGTTCTGCGATTTCGGCGGTCTCTCCAATTCTACACCCATGTCCTTAGATGGAGTACCTATACCAGTATGCTCAGATTTCCGTTACCTTGGTTCTCTTATTCAGAGCGATGGCGGCCTGGATCGTGCGGTGAAGCACAGAATTGATGCGGGATGGATGAAGTGGCGGCAGGTCACGGGTACAACATGCGACCCCAGAGTACCCCTTAAATTAATGGGCAAAATATACAAAACCCTAATAAGACCTGCTGTATTGTATGGATCAGCATGTTGGGCGACAAAAGCGATGGATGAGAGACGACTGCATGTAGCGGAGATGCGAATGTTGAGATGGATGTGTGGTGTGACAAGAATGGAATGGTAAGAAATGAATGAAAACATTAGAGGAAGTTTGAAAGTTGCGCCAGTGACGGAAAAGTTAAGGAGTGAACGGCTGACATGTGAAAAGGCGGGATGAAAGTAATGTTGTGAGAAAAGTTTTAGGTATGAATGTTGAAGGCTTGAGGGGTAAAGGAAGACCAAAGAAAAGATGGCTGGACTGCGTGAGACATGACATGGATAGTTTAGGAGTGACGGCAGAGATGACTTCTGATAGGATCGTATGGAAAAAGATGACATATTGCGTCGACCCCAAGTAATTGGGATAAGAGCAAGATGATGATGACTCAGAACAACACTTTGTGGATGGCACTAAGTATTGTCCTGCGTGGGAATCGAACCCGCGGCACTGGCACGGAAGGTCGGTATCTTAACCACTACGCCATCAGTGCAAAATTAGAGGTGCTAACATTTTTTCTAGAAGACCACTTTCAAAATTTTACTTCATTCGCTCAGTCTCCTGCTCTTCATATTTACAAAATATCCAAAATGCGTCAATATTATGAATATCAGATCAGTGATCCGTTTTTCTTTCACACCAACTTAAACCCCCGTTGAGTCACCCGTGGACTCCTGTAGGTTCGTCTGGACCACTTTGACAAATACTGCTTTAATTAATATAAATGGTAGTAGCTAGTTTAGTAGCAGTGTTCAAAAGATATCATAACTTCAATTGTATTCTGTATTAATCATGCTGATGATAATTCTTGTTTTAAGGATATTGTGGAAATACCCATGGAAGTACTATTTACGGAGATATGTCCAAGAATAAGTTTGTCGGATTTCTTTTCATCGATATGCCAAGACAAATGCTGCGTTATTGACATAAGGTCGAATTTACTGTGAGTATTTTTAATTAATTTTTCATATTATTATGCCATCATACTGCCTGCTTCGTTGAGTTAATCGAAATAAAATCTGATATCCTTTAAGGTCCATTTCGTGTGTCGTCATTTTCGTACATCGCGCCCACGCGATATTAGCTATGAAAATGTATATAGCGAGAGCCATAAGCGATCACTCGCGTGCGACAGCGATCGGCGGGGATGCACGGGTGTGAACATTTAGCTATCTATTACGACACTCCTAGACAAGATATGGGGTGACCATATATATTTATATATTGGTATATGTATATTTAATTTTTAGATACGAGAAGAGTTGCATAGATGGCAGCATAAACGTCCCATACAGCGGTGTTCATCTGGGACAACACGAATTAAGAGCACTAGGTCTGCATCCGCAGAAAGTGCTGCAGGAGGCAATCAAGTTAAAGAAGATTATAGTAGTGGCTTCCGCTGAAGACGAAACTGCACAGCTGGTTAGTTCTTACCTTCTATATATTTTAACTTGCGACGCAAAGAGATGTTGTTGTGAAGTTGACGTGTCTACATGTTTGTGTGTCTGTCTGTGGCATTATAGCTCTAAACGAATAGACTGATTATGATACAGTTTTTTTTTGTTGATAGCTGACGTGATCGAGATGGTTCTTATCTGCAATTTATGATATATTCAGGCATTTCAAGGTCACAATGTCTTGTTAGTTGCCATAGAGATCTTTCCGTGTGGTACGATCCACCACCTCCTATCTTACCCATGGGTGGTCGTACGACTAAGGGATATAAAATACATAATAACTTCTATGCAAGAGATGGAAAACTCTAAAGTAAACTATACCAACACGTCTAACCAGCATGGTATAGTAGGTCCCTCCCGCTATGGAGGAGGCCCGGGCCCTACTAAATAAATAAAAATATTTATCTACATATATAGTCTAGATATTTTTTTAAACTTTGAAAACATTTTTTTTACAGTTTAGCGACTACCTAGTGAAGTGCACTGTACCAAAAGTGTGTATCCTTCACGGTGGTATATCGGCATTGTTGGCGCACGTCCCATCATTATTCACCGTGCCACCCAAGAGGAATGGACACAAGTAAACTTGAGAGTTGGTCGCATAGCAGAATATAATTTTATGTACGCGGTAGCTTGAAGAAATGAAAACTTAGACAAGGTGGCAAGCTGTTATTGGTCCCTTTGTGATGGAGCATATGTAATCAAGAATAAAATCCAGCCAAACTGAACTTTTTCGTTACAAAATCATTAATAATGGAATTTGGACCTATCGGGAATAGGCAATAGGCGAATGCCTAATAAAAAAAAGAATTTTTATTTGGTTCTTAAGTTATGTATTAACTGTGTGTGCCTGCCCCATCATGGCTAGAGGCGTAACTCTATAAACATATATAATGTATATACATCATCGATCACTAATTAACTAGATACACAATCTCATACAAAAGTTCTTATAAAATTGTCCCCAATTGTATTCACCTAATCCTAGTCTAAATAATTATACATTAATGAAAATTCAAACTTATTAGCATATTTTAAAGTTATATTCACAATACCATGTACGAAAAGCAGCAAAATTTTACGACCGAAGCTCGCCGCTGGTTGGTCATCATACTTCAAATAAAATTCAGTCTTACACGCATGTTTTAAAGTTTAAATTACGAGGTGTCAAAAAAAGCAATAAAATTAGCTCGCCGCTAGGAGAAGGGATTCATGGAGTCGAACTGTCTAATATTTTTCATTTAAACTGGTATTTTTTTGTTAAGTTTGAACTTAAACATCAGCATTATTCTGTACTTTGGAGTTCATGTAATGATTATATTTTTAGATAGGGTACCGGTATGTATTAATGAAAATAATACATGGAGGAACAATTATTCATTTATTCTTTTATATTTGCTTGACAAACAATTTATATGAAAATTCAATAGTTAAAATAATTAGACGAGTGTCCTTAATACCACACGAATGAAGTAAAAACTTCTTTTCTTGGATTTTCATTTATAATCAACACCACAACACATTCACCAGCTTACTCCCCAAGTCAAGTGTGAGTAAAGAAGTTTTACTTCAAAAACTAAATTAGACATTACTAAGTAAACTATAGCACGGCCAACGAAACGAGAGATCTACTTCTATATCATCATTATTTTCTTCCTATAAACAATACACATTAATAGTTTCCGTACATAAATAAATGAAAAACTAAACTAAAATATTGAAATTCCGCATACTATTTGAGGTATAGCTGTTTTGTGTAACCTTATAAAGCCTTTCTTTGTCACATATTTATCACATTCTAAAAAATGCTTCGAACATACAATGCTTCCTTAGGTAGGCTTGAAGAATTCTATTACCGTTATCCATTCTCCACACCTCATTGGATCCCGAGGAAAGCTAAAAATCAAAAATAAAATCTGAAATCTATAATTTTTTGACTCAATGCATGTACATTGAGTCAAAATTAAGGTTCTTACTTGAAAGTAATTTTACTAAGTACGGGTTTACTTAGTTACTAGCTGAGAAACTTTAAGGGTCTAATAAAATTTCACTTAACTTTTGTTACTGTCGTACTTAAAAAAAAATAGAATTTATGTTAAGCAAAGGTTTAGTTGAGAAAAAGTTGTTGTTTTTTTTTTTTTTGTTTGGAGTTTATGGCTTGGTTGCTTAGACCTTTAAGCCAAGTCTTCTTTTTAATCGGGCACTTCGTTTTATTTAACAGGTACTGTGCTGTATCTAAAGTTTGGCAAACGTGTTCTTAATAAAGTTATATACAGGTTGAAAACACTCTTTGATTTTAAGAAGATCACACAAGCGGCGGGTGGAACTATTTAGTTGTAGATCACTAATTTGAGTTGCGAGAACTAACCGTTGCAACGAAAATGACGGGCACGCCAAGATCAAGTGTTCAGGATCACATACAGGATTCTCACAAAATTCGCACGTGCTGCTTGATTTTATATGTAGGCGATGTAAATGAAAGGGTGTGGTGGTATGTCCAAATCTAAGACGACATATGGTTGTTATAAAATGTCTGTTAGCAGTATTCGATGCATTGAACCATGGTTTATTTGGTAAGTCTTGTTGAATTGTACCGTACCATTTTCCTTTGACTTGCATATCTGCTTTCCAAAAATCCAACCAAAGATTCCTTATTTCCTTGTTGATGGATAAACTACAATCAGTAAATGGGAATTGAATGACTGAACTTACGTCTATTGAATTAATACCTTCGAATGCTGTCTTATCGGCTATCTCATTGCCAGAAATTCCAATATGAGAGCGTACACACAAAAAAGACACTTCTATACCTTTCAGTGCATATTTATACAAACATTCTTTAATGTTGAAAAGCAGGTAATTGGTCTTGTAATGTAGTTTCATATCTACAAGGCTTTGAACTAAACTCAAAGAGTCTGTGATAATTAGAAAATATTTACAAAATTTTACAGTTGGTATACGTCTTAATGCTTCTAATACAGCATATGCTTCAGCTGTAAATATACAACTGTTATTGTCTAGAATAAAGCTCTGGGAAAATGTTATTTGAGGATCATACACAGCACTACGTACATTGAGAAAAAGTTTTAAACAGAATACCACAGATAATACAAAAATATGAATATATACGAAAGAACATATTAGTCAAATCTTCAACTTATCAAATCATTCATGCCTATCGCTGTGGAAATCTTTAAAATAAACAAAATCTACACATATTTGTGAAATAAATACACTGCTAGATATTAGTATTTTTTTTTCTAAAACATGCATTTCACAATAAAAATGCTCTTCTGCAATCAGCTGATTCAAAGCCTCTATCTTTCGTTAACGGTATTTTTTTTGCTTATCTCTAATCACCACGGTTAGGATTATGACAGATTCTTAGCAGTTTTAAACAAAATTTGACTTTAAAAGGTTTTTAAATAAAATTATTGCCATAATTTTACCTAACTTCCGCTCAGTAATATTTGTTATTTTTTAAGTAAAAGCATTAATCTATAAAAAGTTAAAATTGTATTTATAAAAATATATAGTCTCATTAAACAAAAAAAAAATCCTTTAATAAATAAATAAACAATACCGTCTCCAACAACTGGAACAGAACCAACAACGGTAACACGAGCGATTCAAGTGGGCATCCGATAATATGGTTGCTTTCCATTTAGTTAACACAGAGGGACTCTGCAAAGTTTAAATGAAACAGCTAGCTAGCTGTTTCATTTAAACTTTTACAGTGTTTGGCAGTGCTTCACAATGTACCGCAGAGTCCCTCTGTGTTGTAAATGGAAAGCAACATATGATTAGTGTGTTTATTATGAGTATTCACAATTTGGTTGCTTTATAACTATATTTTTATAACTTGGAAATTGGTTTTCGATGATTTCTTGACAAAATACTTATATTTACAATACAGTGATAACAATTACATAAAGATAATATTAATACTTACCGAAAATAGGAAACTCCAGGATGGAGTTTCGTATTTATTTTTTTTTATAATTTTTTTTTTTTCGTATTTTTTTAACGTCCTGGATGAGGGATTTTTGCGTTTTTAAACGAGCACTGAGGCATGTTTTCCGCTGGAGCGTTCAAATGCTACTAAATTAAAAGTCCACCCAAACGTTCAAGTGGGTGCTCTTTTGGTGAGGACACTTTTTGTCGCTGATTGTGTATCTAGTATTATTAGTGATCGATGATATACATTAAGTTTTATTCTATTGAATAAATATATATATAGAGCAAAATATATAATTTATATCAAGCAAATATGTTTTATGAATTAAAATAGCATAAATATTTTATAGTTTTATTTACTAGCTAATCTAACAACCCTACCTGCTTTCTGCAAGATCAAACCACACCGAGACTTAGCGACCATTTTTTTTTGGTAGGGCATGGTCTGGACACACGCCGTCCGTTTTATCCGGGGTGACAAAAGGGCGGCGCATGGCCCCATAACCGACCGTACTCCCTCCCCATAGCCACTTGGCCGGCCACTGGCACTGCTTCCTTGCTATCCGTGGCCAGCCCGGCGGGTTACCCTTTAGGGTACCACCTCCGTCGACGCCCCGGCCTGCTGCCAAGACGTCAACACTCTGTGCGGATAACGCACTACTCCACGGTTCAGTCACTAGAATATTCCTCGTCTAGGGCGGCATCAGGCGCAGGTACTCGCGCCTGCGCCGCTCAATGAGCTGGCGGAGAAGCATGTCAGCGTGGAGAGTCTCCTCTCTGACACGCCCCGCCGCCTCCTTAACTCTGTCACCATGCTGTTTAAATCTCTGACGATGGACTGTCCTCAAAGGATCTCTATTACCTTGGCCTTAAATATTTCATAGTTTTACTAGCTAATCAAAAAACCTCTCCCTCTGTCTGCTTTTTACTTTTTGCATTAAGCTCTTATTTATGAAATCTAGGCTATGACTTTTGGAGCTACTTTTACGCTGGCGACGATCTCCTACTTTACAATCTAACATTAGAGACGGCCTAGAGAAATGGGCGAATACGTGTCGTCGTTGTAGTATTGTTCATTACAAGTATACGTAGCTTGTAGTATATATAATAATCTAATAGGGTCTGCTAAAGACGGTGGTACTTTTGGATACAACGCGCATTGTGCGGCAGTTCATTTTTTTTGGAGCCCCAATTCCGTGTTTTATTCGCCGCCGGGCATTTTACATTTAAGTTTGAAGTTTAAATAAAGATAATAATTCCCTTAATTTATTGGACCAACCAGGATCATCATTCTCTTACTCTTATCCCAATTGCTTGGGGTCGATACAATATGTACTCTTCTTTCATAGTACATATTGTAGAAGTTATTGGCATTAGTTTTATGACCGGCCGCCTGCCAGACGTCAGCTCTCCTTAGGAATGCATTTGTTGACCAAATGACATCAGGTGGAGTTGGCCCAGGCCGTTAAAAAACTCTTTGTCCTCTTTTACGACATCCACGAGCAAAGCAAAGGTTGGTAGTATTCGTAGCCGCTACCACACAGCTAATTGGACCAACCAGGATATCAAATAAAATTATGAAATCTTATTATTATATATTTATGGATTATTACATTACTGTGGAGTTAAGCCGACCGATCGCATTCGTATCGACGACGTAAGAGAACGAGTAGGTATGAAAGAGAGTATTGTTGTAAAGGGAATACTCCAATGGTTCAGACATGGAAAGAATACCGAACGAACGTCTGGTTAAGAAGATATACAATGCGAAAGTGGAAGGATGTAGGTATCGGTGGAGACTGAGACTAACCTACCTAGACCAGATTAGTCACGTACTGATGGAAGGTGGAGTCAAGAGTCTCCGAAACCGGCGAGCGTGTATGAAGAGAATTATGTATGTTGAGGAAGCGAGTGAAGTATGCAAGGATAGAGTTCTCTGGCACTCTGTTCTCTCTGCCTACCCTGCAAGGGATATGGCGTGATGATATGTATGTATGTATTATTTTACCATATGATAAAGCTAATTCGCTTTGGCAAGAAATTAATTAATAAACGTGGATATTACTATGAAGTAATAGTAAAGAATGTACAATGAAATTTAACAGTGGTAGGACCACGCTGTGGACAGTTTTCTGTCTACAGCCGCGGGCCGGTCCGTCCGGGGTAGGACCACACTCGCGCACAAGATCTACGTGTGAATTATGGCAATATGCTATTGCGCTTCGTTCGGTGAGGGGCCGTTCAAGTATTAGGTAACGCAATTTGGGGGGAGGGGGGGTCTTGTTAAATGTTACAATGCGTTACATAGCCGGGAGGGGGCTCAATCAATGCGTTACTTAGCATTGTCTTTTTTATTAAATAAGAAACTAGGGCATTAAAATTTCCAAACACGTTTAAAACGGTCACTTGAGTGTTACGTAAAGTTCAGAGAGGAGGAAGGGGGGGAGGGGGTACAGACATACGTTACGGCGCGTTACATGTGGGGGAGGGAGGATCAAAAATTGCGTTACGTAATACTTGAACACCCCCTGAGCGAGAGAGCCGGAAGCCCAACTGCGTGGGGTTGGGGTTTGTATCGGTTGGCAGCGGCCTAGCTATACCCTTGGTACTGTAAAGATCCATGGACAGTAGTAACACTTACCATCAGGTGTGCTTCTTGCTCGTTTGCCACCAGAAGCAATAAAAAAAAGAAACGAAGAAAAACAATATTTAGAACTTTGTCCATTTTGTGACGGTTGACCTCAAAATAATAGAACGGTCATTATGATCGCGGTAAAGACGTCACTAATTATGCCATTGTTCATTCTCAGCAGGACTTATCTGCAATTGTGGATGTTGATGTAAATTTATACCTAAACTGACTAATATGTACCGTTGGGAATGAAAAAACTGCTGTGTCTGTGGCAGTGGCGGACTAACCCCGTCAGAGTCCCGGGGCGGCAAAACTGAATGAGGCCCCTTTCTTTTTTTTTTTTCCCGCAAGGTGGACCATGGATGTGGTCGCGTCCCGACAAATCGGTCCGGGGCGACAGAAGAGGCGGCGCGCAACCCCATGGACCCATCCTGCGAGCACCTCTATTCGCCGTGCGAGCGAGCCACCGGTACCCGATCTTTGTCTTCGGTGGCCCGCCCGGCAGTTTACCCTTGCGGGTTCCTCTCATGCCGACGCCTTCACGCGGTGGCCTCACGTCGGGTGACCGGACAATTCAGCCTTGGTTAGGGCGGCATCAGGCGCAGATATTCGCGCCTGCGCTGCCCCGGCCGCTGACGGCGGTTCGGTTCATGGGAATCCTCCCGGACTTGTTCCGCCGCCTCCTTCTGCGAGATGACAGCCTCGCAGAAGGCGGCGACCGCGTCCCAGTTCCTGACGCTGTCGACCATCGCTTTCGCGAAAGCCGGCAGTGTCAGGTCGGCATCGATAACAGCGACGAGGTCACGGCGCTGCCCGTCCCAGCTCGGACATACCTCGAGCGTATGTTGCGCCGTGTCCTCGTCACTACTGCAATGGTGGCAGGACGGAGTCCACTCCCTATACGCGACCGTGTGCAGGTACAAGCCGAAGCAACCGTGCCCCGACAATACCTGCACCAGCCGGAAGGAGAGGACTCCGTGCCGCCACTCCATCCATTCCATCAGTACGGGCTGGAGGGCCTCAACGGTAACAACACCGTGTCTAGGCCTCTCCAGCCGCGTAACCCAACGGGCGATGACATCTGACGATGACTGAATAAGGTCCAGCTTTAAAAAATATGTAATTTTACAAGCTCTTTTTGAAGTGCAGCTTCTTTGCGCGCCATGAGGGTAAATTTTTTACAGATGTAACGCAATATTAGTGACACGAAAATGTGGGACTTTTTGTCCAAGAAGAGGGATAGAGTGATTGAGACCGATTGAGAAAGGGCGAACATAGCATGAAGCACAGGCCATGGAGCGAAAGTAGGGAGCAAGCGAGTGAGAAAGATCGAGAGAGAGTGAGATAGAGCGAACATCGCATCACGATCAGTGCCATGGAGCGAAAAGTGGGAGAGAGCTAATGAGAAATGTTGAGAGAGAGTAAGATAGGGCGAACTTCGCATAACGCACATAGCCATGGAGCGAGAGGAGGGAGAGAGAAAAGGTGAACGAGAAAAAATACACGCTATTAGTTGATGTATGTATGTAAACGAGATGAAGAGAGAGAGAGAGAAGAGTAAAGAGAACGAGAGACTGGTACAGATCTTGACGGGGCATGGTTGCTTCAGCAAATACCTGCTCACGGTCGTGAGGAGGGAGAGGACACCGTCCTGCCACCACTGCGATTGCAACGAGGATCATCGCTAAGGCGACGCTTGACAGAGTCAAGAACTGGGACGCGGTCGCCACCTTCTGGGACAGTCGTCTCGCGGAAGGAGGCGGCAGCAGGGCTCTGAGAGGAAAATCTCTTGTGTGACATGCTCTACCACCGGTGCCTGGGGCGGCGCAGACGCAAGTACCTGCGCCTGATGTCGCCCTAGCTAAGGCCGCGGGTGACTGGACCAAGGAATAGTCAGGGCGTCGAAAAGGGATGGTACCCGAAAGGGTAACCCGCCGGGCTGGCTATGGATGGCAAGGAAGCGGTACCAGTGGCTGGCACAATGGCGATTGGGAGGGAATACGGTGGTTTATGGGGCCATGCGCTGCTCTTCCGTCACCCCGGACGAAACGGGAGGCGTGTGTCCGGACCACAGCCTACCCAAAAAGAAAAGTATAGAAACCCAGAATTGTATATAGGTTAGAAAGCTAAAATCACAAATAGTCGGTAGGAGCAGGTTTGCTCCTGATCTTGTATCTAGATTTGCTTTTGATGGATCTTGAAAATGTTGTGTCGACTGTAATGTTTTGATCTTGATGAAATTATGAAGCTACTAAGTACATTTTCAAAGTTTTGTTTAGGATTTGATGAGGGGAACGCGGACGCATTGGGGGCCCCCCAAGACCAGAGGCCCAGGGCGGGACGCCCCTTCCGCCTTTCTGTTAGTCCGCCACTGGTCTGTGGTTTACTTCTTGTGTTAAAGACGAGAAATAAATCACTTAGGTGTAAATCTTCTCTTGAAAATCTATTAATTTGTCCCCAAGAATATTCTGTAATTAGAATGAGGAAGAATATGCTATAATTAGAACGAGTTACACACTGTTTAATCGTCTATGGCGTGGGGGTCCTTAACCTGCCGTGATTCCCCATATATTGAACGGGCCACCGGAAACGGTAGGAACCGATCCGGCAATGTAATTGATGGTAAGATATAATTTAGCAGACCACTAGGTATATAACGAAATCGCAATCAATCATTTTTATTCGAAACAACAAAGTTTTCCTTCACACACTTTGTCAGATTTTATCGAGAAAATGCATTTGAAGTTTTAATAGCAAAAATTAAAATGAATATATATATAAAATAAATATTATTACAATTTTTCTTTTGTTTATCTCATACGGAATTGTGTTACAATTCCATATGAGATATTTTTTTTCTTTTTTTATTGCTGATGGCGGCAAACGAGTAAGCAGCGCACGTGATGGTAAATGTTACTACCGCCCATAGACTTTTACAATACCAGAGCTACAGCTAGTCCGCTGCCTACCAAAGAAACCCAACCAGAATGTTGTGCTGCCGACTCTTTCACTCACCGAAAGAAGCGCAACACCACATTGCCGCTGCTCAAACGATGATTTTCTGCGTGAGTGTGGTCGTGGAGTGGACCGGCCCGCGACTGTAGACATAAAACTGTCAACTTGCCGGGTATAACTAGTGAGTTGCAACTTTTAGGATCATGTGATTATTTCATTAACACAGATTTTAAAATAGTAAAGGATAAAAAGTCTTTGAACTGCTATAAAATCTGGTTTAAGTAGAGCAATGTTATTAACAAAATGGTACAAGCCAGACCAATTTGAATTAATTACAATTAGTTGCCTTTTGAAATATACTATGAAATATTTTTCGTGTGGTGACGAAGTGAGCATATGATTCATCACCCCCTAATTACCCGTGGGTGATCGTATGAGACGACTAATGACCAGCGTGGTATAGCAGGTCAATTACCCTTCCATTACGGCAGAGGCCCGGTCCCAACAGTGGGGGGTATGGGCTGAGATGATGATTATAGACACGCACAGAAAAGAAGATTCGAAAGAAAGTAATCAAATAAAAATAAATATATAATCATTTCAAATAAAAGAACTCCCGAAACATCTAGCTTGTTATTTTTTAGTCAGACTATGGTTCCGTTATCATTAGATAGATGGGATAAACCGGATTCTGTATTTTTTGTGCCCATTCGCTGTGTAAAGAGCAACGCCCATTGCTTAGTCGGTAATATCGCGTGGCGCGTGTATCAACCACGTGACGTATTAAAAATGTGTTGCCGGCAAGTGAACAGGCCAAACCTGTTAAATCTAAACGAAATGTATTCTTCGATATTTAACACTTGTATATTTATGGTGGAATGGCCTGTTAGTTTAATTACGTGCGGCACTGATGATCTCAGGTTTCGCTTGTATCGGGTAAAAATATTTTAGGTTACTTAGACTGTTTTTAACTGCTTTGAAATATTTTTTCTGCATAGATATAAATTTCCGTATGATGACAGAGTAAGAATATAACAACCCTTACCTGCCCGTGAGTGTCGTAAAAATCCTATGCTAACCCGTGTAATCAGTTGGGTAGGCATCTGTCCAACATAGGGGGGCCTGGTATACCCTGCCGGTGATTATATAGGAGGTATACTGCGATCTATAGCACTACACGATGCCCTTATAAGGTCGGTAACCCTCACTGCTCAAAGCAAAGCTCTTTTGCGGCAGCCACAGAAGGCTATAGCGATGAGGGCTGTAAGGGATTATCGGTAGCTAGCTGGTGACCCGCTCTGGGAGCTCCAAGCGCAGGTCCAAGCAGAAACCTATCGGTTTCGTGCTACGTCGTGGGCCTTTTTTTTTTTTTTTTTTTTATTGGTGGGCTATGGATGCGTCTCGCCCCGCCAAATCGGTCCGGGGTGACGGAAAAGGCGGCGCGTGACCCCATAGACCCACCGTAATACATTCTCTCTTCGCCGTGCGAGCGGACCACCGGTACTCGATTTTAACTTCGGTGCTACGTCGTGGGCCTAGGACGAGCATGTGCAAATATGTCTCTGGCAGAGATTTGGATAAAATGATGGTGATGGCCGGGGTAGTTACAAGAAAAGGGGGTAGTTACAAGAAAAGCGCAGAGACCTCTAAAGGTCATAAATGTGGTGCATCTCCAGAGACAGCACATCACACTTTAGAAGAGTGCCCTCCCTGGAGAACGCAAGGTTCGCCATGAAGACAGTTGTGGTGGATAGCTGTCGCTGCCGACGATAATTAAAAAAATGCTCAATAGCGATAGATACCAGATAACCTTGGTATTCTTTTCCGAGGAAGTTATAGCGCAGAAGGAAGTGGCGCAGCGGGCACGTAGGCCCAATGGCTATACTGACTCGCTACGCAGGCGACAGCAACAGCTGGAGAAGCGGAGAAGACGTTACCTGCTTCTTTTCCCTCAGTCATCATTTATCCAGAGCGTATCTAGTAGGTAGATCAAATACCGAGACGTTAAAGTCGAAACGTTTGGGAATTTTTAAATAAAGTCATAGTATATAATTATGATTAGGAAGTTTGATTGCACAGATGGCGTAGTGGTTAAGATACCGGCTTTCTGTGCCAGGCATGGGTTCGATTCCTACACAAGGACATTACTTTGTGCGATCCACAAACTGTTGTTCTGAGTCGGTGTGTAATTCGCCTGCGTTTATTATATGTTGGTAAAGTCACCCGTGGAGGGTGATGTCTATAAGAAGAAGAGAAGTATTAGCTCCAGTATAGTACTCCTCGAAACAGATTTTTTTTTATAATATAATACTAAAGAAATTGCGGTTGGATCAGAACCCACAAGCGGCATTACATTACAAATATCTTATTGAATAGAAAAAAAAAGTTGTCAAATAAAAATATTTCTATGTTACATACGTGTCTATTTATTCTTATCAAAAGGAAAACCTGCAATTTAAACTATGGTTTTCCTCATTTAGGTACATATATCTACTTTAAGTGCATATAATATATACTTATATATTGCCGTATGGTAATTAACTAATAACTTATTTACTATATATTTATATTTTTCACAGCCAACGGCACATCTTATTGCTGGGTACGAGGCTACACCAGAAAAGGTTTTTTTTTGTGTCTTTTAGCTGTCAGCCGCAGATAGCTTAACCCGGACTATCGGTGAGCGCTGAGGGCTCTCAACCCGGCAACCAGAATTAGAGAGAAATTAGCTTATTTTCATAAGAGATTTTTTTTTTCTTGTTGAGGGCCCTCAGCGCTCGCCCACAGTCCGGGCAAAGTTGTCATAGCCATCTGAAGCTAACAACTAATTCACACAAAAAAAAGAGATTCTCACTATATCTTTAAACGAGCAATTCTTGTATATATATATATGTGTAATCTCAATCTCGGAAACGGCTCCAACGATTCTCTTGAAATTTAACATACAAGCGGTTCCGGGGGCCATTAATCGATCTAGCTAGGTTTCATTTATAGAAAATATTGATTTGTTAGTATTTTTCGGCAACAAAAAATGTAATTTTCCCTTGAATTAAAACTATTAGAATATGACGGTTTTCAAATTTTGACGCTGTCATTAAGATAGGCATTTAGCTGAGTTGGAAAATCGAGCTCGGTTCGGATCCTTACTTTCTCTTATTTACTTTTTGGCCTTTTCTTTTTATTATTTTATTAATTATTATCATTTGCCCGCATCTTTTTCTGCGTAAAAGTCGAAAATGGCTCTAATAGAATTTTTGTTTGTTTTTTACGTTATTAATTTTATTATTATTTATTAAATTATTAGGTATAAATGTTTGCATACTTATATAGTATAACGATCTTATCCATGTGGTGACGGAGTAAGAATACAATTCACCACCTCCTTTCTTACCCGTGGGTGAACGTAAGAGACGACTTAGGGTTATAAAATGCATAATATGTAACATCTATGCACGAGAAGGAAAACTCAAAACAAAATCCTATACCAACACGTCTACCAGCAGTATGGTAGGTTAACTTCGCTCCCATTACGAAGAGGGCCCGAGCCCAACAGTTGGACGTATATGGGCTGTGATGATGATGATAACAATCTTTATTATAGTGTAGGGAAGGTTCAATAAACATGAAAATCAAATGAAATTTTGTTATATATTAGGTATGGACAAGAGGCTTTTTTCTTAACAGGCTATGTTTTGAATGCACCGCGCTCATGCCGACCAAGGCGACGGAAGGGTAGTGTGTGGCCCCATAACCCACCGTCTTTTCCATTGAAACTAGGCCGACCACTGGTACCGCTTCAATGACATCCACCCGCGATACTTCACCTATTACAGTATTTCTTTGTAAACGTCGTATAATATATCGTTTGTTTTTCTTTCGGATGCTAGAATTACTGGGCTACTCTGTGAGCTTACTCTGAAGCATGTCACATACACTGCCTATGGGAGAAGCAGCTTTCTCTCAAGTCTACTCCCGTTACCTTAAGAATTTACCTCGAGCTTTGTTTATTATTATTGCCAAGCAGACTTTAATGGCAAACTGCACTCTCTGAAGTTTGAAGGAGTAATTTGATGGTATTTGGAGAATCCTAGGAATAAAGACAGACTCTGCTCGAGAACAACCAGTCGGTATAGTTGACCTGATTACAATGCAATGTAATACTTTTTCTTGCAAACTGACGGCATTGTACAATTTTGGCACGCCAGCTCTCAATTTTAAGATGTGAGTTGGGAGACCGGGAATATGTATCCTTCAGAGTATTCAGGAACTCAACCGGCTTTCGGACTTGGAGTTTATCACTTATTCGAAGGATTTATTTTAATATTCGACCTCTTCGAATGATTTAAAATTAAAGCAGGTCATCTTATGAGCGATGGATTTCAGTTATACGATGCAATGTGTTATCATGGCTCTCAATTACAATATTCGGCTTAGAAAATTGCTGTTCAACCATTTAAAATTTCAAAATCTACGTTCCTTTGACACCGTGTCCTAAAAGTATATGACCTCTTTATAGCTTAGAAACTTTCAAATTCCGGATTAATACAGTAGGTCTTGTGACTTTGGAGACATTCAAATTTTAAAGATTATTTCCATTTTTTGTGAGCTTTTATATGAGTTCAACCTTTTCAGAGTTCCGTATCCAAAGCGTAAAACGGCACCCTATAACTAAGACTTCGCTGTCCGTTCGTCCGTTCATCTGTCTATCACCAACCAGGCTGTACCGTGATAGTTAGACAGCAGTCAGACAGAAATTTTCACAGATGATGTATTTCTGTTGCCGCTATAACGACAAATACTAAAAAACAAAATAAAATAAATAATTAAGGGGTACTCCCATATAACAAACGTGATTTTGGCTCTTTTTTGCTCGATACATTTTTTTTGTTTCTATGTTTGTTCTACTTTTTGCCTTTTAATTTATTTTTTCATTATTTTTATTATATTTAAATATATCTTCCAAAACACACTAACAAGATAATACCGAGCAAGGCTCGGTCCTCCAGATATTATATATTATAGCAACAAATATTGAATTCTCAAATACAAAAAAATACAAAATTCAAATATTGAAAAGAGATTATATATAGATTTTTAACAAAATATCATTCAATATTATTTTGTTTTATTTTTGTATTAATTTAATATTTATCAAAATAAAAATGTGTCATAGATTTTGTAACATAATCATTATTATAATATCTCATAATAATAATATTAAAATTATTTACTTTAAATTACGTAACGAATTGCCAACGATACATAAACATCTTAATAACAATTTTTTTATGAACAACATTTCATTCCTACTCCATAGATTACAATATTATACTGGAAATTCTACTCTATATTCAGTCCGTCTCAGTTGTTCATTCATAGGCTTAAACTCAGCGCAACTGCCATAATTCTAATTAAAGTATTAATTAATTTTGTTAATTTTAACCCTTTTTTTTTTATAGATTCTGATAAAAATGATGTCTATTATTTCTTAGATAATTTTTACCACATAGGTTCATTATTGTTTTTTATCCTACGAAGATATTAGCGTGCGTCAAAACTATAAATTCGAAATTTGGTGACGATCCTGTTATGGATAAAGGGGCAATTCTCGTCATTCATATTTTATTTAATTTATTTTGATTTCGTAATTCAAACATGTCTAAGCGGGGGGGAGATTTCTTTGATTTCATTATGTAGTTGAGTTACGTCTTAGCTCGACAGATGGCGGTAGTACAAAAGTTAAATCGCGCTATGGTTTCATTACTATGATTTTGTAAATATAAACCGAACTCTGTAATCGTTGTATGTATGTATTTTAAAATCTATCATTTGATAGATTGTTTTTTTTAAGAGAGAATTTTCACGTTAGTGATGTTTCTCATAAATAATAATATTAATTCGCTTAAAAGGTTATCGTATTAGGGATGGGCAAAGGGATAAAATATATCGATATATATCGTATCGATATTTCTCAAATATATCGATATAAATTTACAAAAAATATCAATATATCGATATTTTTTCCCGAAGCGGTTACCTATAATACACTGTGGAAAATTTGATATTAAAATACACATCTGCCATATTTATTATTTATTAAAAAAAATATATGAACCAACTATACATTCAAACCAGTATTCATCTGGAATGGACATCAGCAGCACTCTTTGTTTAATGTGCTCCCCAGTTAGTCTACTTCTGTTGTCCGGCACTGTTAATTTAACAACTGAAGCAACCCTTTCGGATGATACTGATGAAGCTTGACATATCAAATATTTTAAAGCAATTTCTGAAAGAACCGGCGTGAAATGTCGGCAATTCAATATTTATTTTGAGCTTTATTTTCAGAACGTTAAGCAGGGTTGGGCAAAATCTGATTTTTATTAAAAAAATCAAAAACCATTGATTTTTTTAAAAAAATCATGATTCATTTGATTTTTTTGATTTTTTAAATTTGAACATTTTGATTCTTTGAAATTATTGTTAATTAAAAGTAATCGGATTTTATAAATTATTGTTAATTATTTTAATGTATAAGTCTAAAAATTATAATACAATTTGCGCCTCAAAAACTTGTGACAACGCATTTGTCGCGCTTCTTGCTTCTTGCTTCTCGCAAGAAAATTCTTGTCGCGATTTGTTTTCCTTCTGTCCTGATTAAAGATTATTAAAGATTATCTTTACCTAATTATTAAAGATTATCTTTACTCTTCTATACTTACTTAATTTTTAATTTTTTTCAACTTAAAAAAATAAATTTGCTTTTACATCTCTATTGAACATTTTAACTTTAATTTAAAATCAATAATTCAATACTATATCAATATATCATCAATTATAATTAATCAATATCAATTTTCAGTTATGTTTTTTCTCTTTCCAGAGAGTCGAATGTCGCTTGACAGTTTTGCTAGCACATATATCATCTGCCTCAAGTTGTAGTTCACTCATGACGAAAGTACCAACACCAACAAGTCCAACAACTTTTGAGCCAGTCCAAAAAAAGAAAGCAATCGAAACTCAGCCTACCATGAGTACCATGAGTAGTTTTGTAATGCGGACTTCAACTGCTGAAAAACATAAAATTGACAAACAAATAGCAAAGGCTATTTTTGCTACTAATTCGAGCTTCAGATGTATTGAGAATTTAGAGGTGAAAAAAGCCATTCAGTTATTAAGGCCTGGTTATACACCGCCCTCGAGAAAAACGGTAGCAACAAGTCTTTTGGACGAAATCTATGAAGAGGAAAAAGAAAAATATTTCTCCTCACTTTCAGGACAGTCCGTAAATATGTCAATTGATGGGTGGTCAAACGTGCACAACGAACCAGTGATATGCGCAACGATAACCACTGAAGATGGACAAGCCCTCCTATACGAAACTATAGACACATCAGGAAATCCACATACTTCAGAATATTTAACTCAAATAGTTTGTGACCTGATTTCTTCATGTGAATTAAAATACAAGTGTACCGTAAAATCTTTTGTGACAGACAATGCCGCAAATATGACACTTATGAGAAAAACATTCGAAGAAAAAACGAACGCAAAAGTTATAACTTATGGCTGCTCTGCACATATTTTTAATTTACTGTGCAAGGACTTTCAAGTTAAAGACGTTATAGAACATGTGGTCCAAATTGTTAAATATTTTCGAAATAACCATTTGGCTAGAGCTAAATTCAGTCAAGCAGGAGGCAGCGCTTTAGTCCTTCCAAGCGATGTGAGATGGAATAGCCTTGGCAACTGCTTAGAGATGTATGTCACTCAGTGGGACATCATATTAAAAATCTGCGAAGAAAATAAAAACGAGATTGATTCCACTATTTACCGAAAAGTTTCAAATATTGCGATTAAACATGCAGCGCAAGATTATTTAATTATTTTAAAACCTATATCAGTTGCTCTTGATACTGTGCAGAGGAAAAATGCTACTATCGCAGATACTGTAGAGCAGTGGAAACATTTACAATATATCTTTGATGAATCTGTGGAATTACCATTACAAAAAGCACAACAATTTAATAATCGATATAAGCAAGCACTAACGCCATATCATTTTATAGCGTATATGTTGAATCCACAAAAAACAAAATACCGGTTAACACCAGAAGAAAAGAATATAGCTTTAGAAACAATTAAAGAGATACATGAAAACAATGGACTGTTACCTTTAGTAATAAAGTTAAATGCCCGCAGTGCTCCATTTAAGCAAGTTATGTTTTCGGACGAAGTAATAAAAAATGTAAACGGACTACAATGGTGGTTATCACAAAATGATGAGCTGGAAATCTTGAAACAGTTGCCAATAATAAAACAGTTCCTGTGTGCAACTGCTTCTTCAGCTTCAGTAGAACGCGTATTTAGCTCTTTTGGTCTTGTACACTCGGATATTAGAAACAGATTAGGCATAGAAAAAGGAGGAAAACTCGTGTTTTTGTTTAAATTGTATAACGAAAATGATAGGTGTTACGTTTAGTTTAAGAATTTGGAATTATGTACTTATTTTTTGTTGTTTTTGCTAAAAGCAGATACTTCTTTTGATTTTTGAGAAAACTTTTATGTTATGTTGTTATCTGGTTCTGAATAAAAAGGGAAAAAAATGATTTAAATCATGATTTTAATTTTAAAAGTCAAGCGATTTAAATCATGATTTTAATCGTGATTTTAATCACTTGATTTTAATCAGCCCAACCCTGACGTTAAGGCTAATATTTTTTGACGCCGCCCGCCGTATATATAGAACGCTATCGCATTACGCGACATGTAATGTCATGTGTGATGTTTGAAGTGATAGTAAAATGTAATATTACTCGGCACGAAATGTAATGCCATATCACATCACTTCGCGAAGTATTGTTTCGCGCATGTCTATTGCTAACCCGCTTGCTATGGGTAGTGACGTGACACTCGTCTCATCTGTGGGGTAGACTTACGTTCAAATCGGGAGGATACCCGAGTGGGTAGACCGCCGGGTGAGCCACCCAAGACAATAAAAATAATTGTTATATCGAATACCCTGAACTAAATAAATCCCTGACATTACTGATAATAGATCCTTTATTATTGTAACTTGCCTCATCAAATTAAAAATAAAAGATTTTTAGAAATCGATATTTTTCATCGCGATTTTTTTCTTGTGAATCGATGTATCAGGCTGTAAATTGAATCGATATAAAAATCGAGCTTTTCCGGAAAGAATCGCCACCCCTAACACACACCCATTATTAGACACAATAAGGTTTTTTGGCGGGCATCTAAAACGTCCTGTGGTGCTCTTGTATTATATTCGATATCTTAGTGTTTTAATGTGTTATATTAGATAATTCTGATGGCATTTTATGTAATGTGATGTGACGGAACTGCTGAGATGTAGTGATTCATATAAAAGTGCTTTACAACGTTTTCGTTTTCCATCAAAATTCTCACAAGATACCATTAACAGTGTGGCCATAGCACTGTTGATGGCGACAATTTGACTTACTGACGGACAATGACTAATCTGAAGACACTAAAAACTTGAAGATAATTATAACTCGACTCGTTCTGTGCTGGCAACAATGGCTCATTTAAGTAGCTGATTGCCGATACATAAAAATAAGAAGAAGAAGACACAATAAGGATACACAGTGACACCAACCAAACCAACTGATTGTCACTCAATGTTGTCCCCATTGGTTGTCCTAGTTCAAGTTGGCTCCTCAGGTTGGTTGCGCTGCACAAACGGTTATAGACTATAGGTATTTTATTATTTATGTTCGAGTCCAGGCGAATGATACACAGTCTATCAAGCCTTTTCGTTAGATAGATACATGACGCGAAGCTTGATTACAGCTGTTAAAAAATATATCGGTTTTGATATCAGGAATTAAATATCGAAAATCGATATATCGAAAAAAATAAAATTGCCGATATTTATCGATTATTTTCTGAAAAAATATCGATATTTTGATATATCGATTTATTTTACCCAAGCCTATATCGTATTCTTGTCTTCTAGAAACAGTCAAATTAATTTGCATCGCACTCCGTCCGCTATTCAATAGCAAACATTTTCGTTTTCTAATTTGTTAATTCTTTCACTTTAATTAAGTCGAGTTTTTCACTATTTATGATTTTATGAATCAACCGTGGCGTGGACTGGTGTCTACGGTTGTAGTACAACTAAGACAGAACAACATTAATACATTTTCTAAATGGTAATATAACTATTTTTAACAATATGTCGACACTGGTTTTTGTTTAATTACTTAATATTTTACAAAAAAGTGTATCACGGCATTCATAACATTATTCACTATAACTCGGTGTAAATATTAAATTTACGCTAAACCACTTTACGAATATCTTGTCGAAAATGCTACCTATTATTTTAAAAGCTATTATTAGTATGGTTACGGATTTCTTTCAATTGGCTCTGTAGCAACATTTGCCACTATCAAACAATTAGGGAAGGGTTACACTAAAAATTAATAGCCTAATTAATAATAAGGCAAACCAATTAGGATCAGAAGAGTAAATAGTAGGATCAAAAAGGAAAGTTTACATAGGTACAAAAAAGATTAAAATACATATTTTCAGAGCGTTTTAATTTAATGTTTTTATAATTATCAAAAGAGGAACACTTATATATACAAGGATCCAAAGGGAAAAGAAGTATGTAGACATTAATATGAAAAGAAATATTAGAGGAAATTAGTTTTTATTATTGCTTATATTGGCAAACAGCACAACTGATGATATGTGTTACTGCCGTACATGGATCTTTGCAATACCAGGGGTACAGCTAGACCATTGCCTAGCAATAAAAACTCCAAACGCACCCAGAAAGTTGCACTGGGGCTCGCTCATTGAACGAAGTGCAATAGCACATTCACGTCGAATTTTTGCGAGAATTTGGTACTTACTAACTACTTCGGTCGGGTCGGCTCGCGCGTGTACCTAGATAGAGAACTGCCAACAGTGTCACTCTAGCCCTACTAAGGCCCTTTTTTTTTTTTTTTTTTTTTTTTGCGACGGGCTACGGAGTGGTCATGCCCCGCTAATCCGTCCGGGACTACAGAGGAAGCGGCGCGCGACCCCATAGATCCGCCCTACAACGTACCTCTTGACGCCGTGCGAGTGGGTCACCGGCACGCGGTCTTTTTCTTCAGTGGCCCACCTGGTGCTTTACCCTTGCCGGTATCCTTTCAGTCAACGTCCCGAGTTTTCACCGTCGGGGCGTCGTCCTCACGCGGTACTAAAGGCCTACCACTACTACTGAAGTGATTATATATCTTACTAATCTTTTACTTTATCCGTCAGAAAGGATGTTGTTCTGAATATTATTAGTGATATGCTAAACTGAATTAAACCAGCACTTTGTATAAATATTAAAACTTAAAAAAAGTAACGTACCAACCAGCAACCGTAGACAGAAAACTGTTAGCAGCGTGGCTCTATCACGGATAATTTGTTAAAAAAATGTGAGTGATCATACAACACGGTTACGAATTAAGAATATATTCTGCCAACACTTATTACTTAGTTCATTATAATAATAATCTCTGGCGATATATTATTATACTGTTCGCCTCGAACCTTCTCAACAATAGAAGGGAAATTGGCCTACTATACCACGCTAGTCAGACAGATTGGTAAAAAGGATTGATTTTGAGTTTCCCTTCTCTTGCATAGATGATATCTGCATGTTATAACCCCCTAGTCGGTTTTACGACACCCTCGGACAAAATTAGGGGTTGTGCATTATATTCTTACTCCGTCACCATACGGAAAAGTTACTTATTACTTGCCTACTTATTTACACTACTTACTTTCACATAGGAGTTGCATAATACCGGCTAATGGTGTACAAAGTGCATCACCAAGAGTGTGGGAGCAGTACAGTTTACAGGACAACTTACTCCATGAACTACATGTGATCACCAACTCGCCCAACAAGCATGCCCAATTAGGACATTATTTATTACTTGAGCAAGACTTATCTACATTTATAATGGACGTTTTCTATAGGCTGATGGATAGATTAATAGATCCAGTACCTACTTAGGAAAAAACTTAAATGTAAGCCACGAAAATTAATTTAAACGCTATTTTCTCATAGATTCAGGCTTCAAATTTATTCGTCGCTAGGCACGAATAATCTTACTACAGTTATCTAGAATACTATAGTAAAATTTTACCAACCTTGTAAGTATAGTCTAAGTAGATTATGCAGTCACGCACGAGGACATATTGCTTCAAAAATTATTATACCTATTTATTTATTTATTTATTAAAAAACAAAATTGGACTAGAGACGAATTAGCAATTGTCTTCTATAATAATTATATATATAATTCACTTGTACTTAATAAAATCAGTACGATTTTATTTCATAAACATGAACGTTGATTGTTTATTATTGCAACTTCCCACGGCTTATTCTCGACCGAGTTTTACATCACAGTGATAAGTACCCACATAATTACGAGCGTATTGTCGCGTGGGCCGCCCCCTTACAGCTATGTGACGTTTTTACCCCCTATCATGTTATGAATGAGAGGTTCGTATCAGCGAAGGGGCAGCAAGCGGCGCGCGAGGGGGGGGGGGGATATAGACGCCGCTCTCGCATTTGCCGGCTGTACATTGTCGTGAGTGTATGTCTATGCGCGTAACGTTAACGAAAAATTATCTCGCGTCCGGTGAAACTTACAAAAAAAAAATATTTTTATTAAGAAACCAGATGGGCGTATACAGTGAAACGTAAACTTGTGATGAAGCACAGTGTTCTGTGATTTTTTTAACGTCTGACAGTTGTTTCAGTTCAGTTTGCACATACTTAGACAAGTTCCGTTCGCTCGGAAATAGTAAGTACAGTTAGTAAGTACTATAGTGACAGTTTGCTGTGTTTATTGTGAGTTTTCTTCGGGAAAGTTTTTTCCCCCTGTGTTGTTTGTCGGAGGCCGTAGAATACACCGGCCCCGACATGGAGGGTTACTTCGACATCTCTAACGACCTGAAGGACGTCTGGGAGGCGGACATTGACCCGGTAAGTTGACCTTGATTGATATCTGTTATCGCTGTCAGTGAATCAACGCATATAATTAGCGAAAGGACGGTACAAGAGTTTTCTCAATGTTTTTGGTAAATTATAAGACAATAATAGCATCTATTCATAACGAAACAATCGGTGGATTTCTAGAATACAACAAGTGGTAAAATAATACATCAAGCTATAATAATGGATTCGCGTTTATAAGTTTTCAATATGACATGAAATTTGAGGTTGATAAGATTCATGATAACGGAATTTAGTTGTACTTATTTATTACCCACATATAGATATACATATATTAGTATACGATTAACTTTTACCAACATTTAATCATTAAAAATAATTAAATTAAAAAAATGTTTACTTTCTAACAGTGGCAACCCTATTATGCTCACGAAATGAGTGCCAGAATACACTAAGATATACGGTAACTTTCGTTTACTGTTGATAAACTGCCGCTGAATCACGTTGCAATTGTTCCACATTTGTTGGTTCGTAATTAAAGCAACATTCACCCCACACATTGCAATTGAAACAAAAGTTGTTATTGAATTGCATACCGATTAAACTTTGGCTAAATTTACGTACTTACCTTTTATTTATATTACCTATATATATATGGACTTTTATCTAATTGATTTAAGATAGGAAAAGCGAAAGAAAATCGCGATTAGATTTCTTTAAGCGTAGCCTTAAATAAGGATTTAATTAAGACCTGCTTTACTGCCCAATATAGATTTTAAAAGAACACCGATAATTTAGTTGCAATACTTTTTTTTTAAAGAAGTAATCTGCTCTAGCCAAGGATAGTGTATCATATAGAGCTGGTGGTATAGCGAATAAAAAGACAATTTAAATGTTTGATGCAATTGTGAGGAGTTAGTCACTAATTGCTCAGACAAGTGCGCTTATCTGGGACTGTGTATTGTTTGTAATGCAATTTATGACGTAAGCGCGCTGGCGTAAGATAAAAATATTTATCTACCTCCCTTTGTATTGAGAAACAGAGGAGTCCACCGATTGACTCATGCCTTTTCTAAATACCAATCTACGAAATTTTTGACATTAAAATCTGTAGAAAGGCAACATATGCGCTATTAATATAAAGACTTTCAGATGTATTTACATAAGACTGAATAATATAATTTACCTTTTATATTCATAAAAGCTTTCTATAGATATCGTAAAAGACGATTAAGGGATATACGAGTATAGCGCACAGAAAGCCCAGCCTCCTATGATTTCTAATGTTTACGCCAGTATTACACATGTGAAATAAAACTATTTTTACGGATTTCATCGCGTTTCTATTTGATTTTTAATTTACCGACGTTTCGAACACTACAGCGTTCATGGTCGCTGAAGGACGAGTTCCTCTATTAGAACAAAATTATTCATTCTATTATTTTCTTATTCTTGTCATATATACATAATATCTGTACTAGTAAATGCAGATAAATAAATATTTTAATAGGTATATGGGTTATATACTTGACTCTACTTGAACATATTTCAATAAATTCGATTTTCTAAAATAGTATACATTTATACATTTAATTTGGTATATATTTTAGAGAAACTGACAGCTTAAAGAATTACAATAAGGACTTAAATAGTGACACAAAGTCGTTTATGAGTCTCCACATATAAAAATTACTTAAAAACTGACCAAGTGCGAACCGCAGTCACGCACGAAATGTTCCCTACCATCTATAATAATGCGAAGTTTTTGAACTCCGTTATCAATATCGAGCAAAAATTAACAAAAATTACATTTGTTATATAGAAGCCCCTTTAAATATATATTTTAATCTGGTTTTTTAGTATTTGTGGTTATAGCGGCAAGCGGCGGAAAAATCATCTGTGAATCTGTCAAAAGAAATAAATTACAATTGTTTAAATTTCACGATTCTGAGATACAGCCTGGTGACAGACAGACGGACGGGCAGCGGCATCTTACAATTAGTAATAAGGTCCCGTTTTAATCTTTGGATCATCATTCATCATCATTACAGACCATAAACGTCCCACTATTGGGCTCGGGTCTCCTCCGTAATGGGAGGGAAATTAACCTATTATACCGCGCTTGTCAGACGTGTTGGTGTAGGGTTTTGTTTTGAGTTTTCCTTCTCTTGCATATATGTTATATGCGTTTTATATCCCTTAGTCGTCTCGTACGATCACCCACGGGTAAGATATGGAGTGGTGAATAGTATTCTTAGTCCGTCACCACACGGAAAATAATCTTTGGATACGGAACCCTAAAAAGAAAGCAAAATCCTCTAAGATATAAAAATAGTAAAGTAATCATATACATAGCTACCTGTCACTTGAACAAAATAACTCATAGCCTTGTACATATGTTAGAATAGAAACACAATGTCATTACATGGCATTTCACCGAAAAACAAATAGCGGAAAAATATCTGCGATGTAAATAATATTTATTCACACAACCAGATATTTATAGTAAGAGGCAGAAAAGTAGCGCTTAGCCGTATTGAGAAATTATCTTTGTCACGGTCAGTTTTGAGATGATTATTTCGAAATAATAAAATGAAGAGTAATTTATTAGTTATAGTAAGATTTAGTAGTAGTGTAGTTATAGTAGAATGATTGAGACTAGACCCATGGCTTTAGTTTTTTAATCAGGTACGACGAGAATTATGTCATTAAAAAAAACTATGAATAGGTGAATTATTTGCAACAAAACGCAATATCCATCTTTTAGCCATGCTATGACAAATTTTATAGATATCAGTAACGCTATGCCCTGCTTTGGGACTCTTAAAAAAGGCTACTTGTGTGTATCCAAGGCTTCTGTCTTCTTGAAGTCATAAGCTCGTTTGACCACAAACTATTATCATTTAGTTAGGTGGGCCTTGTAAATAAAATTAGAGCGACATGGTTTTTCGCGCCTTTTTCTCTCACATTTTCTCTCGTCTTTAGCTCTGAAATGTAATGCCAAACAACTAAGTTACAATTATGCTTATACGGTATCAAGCTTAGATTAGTCTTAAGATTGACGATCACGCTGTGCATGCTAACTCGATAAAGATAATTCATATCGTTTAGTCGCGCATAAATTTGCATTACATGCTAATCCTGCCGTGAAGAAAAAAATCGTGAGAAAGTTATCCTTGTTGTGGCGTGTGAAATTTGTCAACAAATTGTATGAGTTTAATGTTAGACTATGACCAAATTACGTTTCTATTGGAGGGAAAATTGATTTCTAACTATTGTTTAATATTTTAAAGTACATAATGTATCCTTAGGTTGATGCTTCAGTTGTCTCTTACGACATCCTCGTGATGGAATGCATTAGTCACGTATATATTCACAACTCACAAAACGTGAATTGCACAACAATGAAAGGATTAAATTGATAAGTACCGATCAGTTTAAAGCTCGTGTATATTGACCTCTAGGTAGGCATAAAAACTAAAGTTGATACAATAACGGTACCATGTTGTAACTGCTTATTTTTTTTTCTATATGCTATTCAATTACTGGTCGCGCCTATTTAAATATAAAAAAAATCTTGTAATATAGTAATTACTGGATATGGCTTGCTAAGTTTAACTGTAACATTTTAAATGTTACCATTGAATAGTTTTTGATTTCTCCCATTTGGCACTAGTAGATAGATACGAGTAGGTAGATTTCAAGTAGATATATGATTTGAAATTTACACGAATTAGATATTGGCTATCTGGATACTATGTTTTATTTTTTACTGGCTTAATCATTCTTTTATTTATCAGCGCCCATACCTTGTATAAACGATAAAATATCCCTTTTTGAGGACAGACTATGGTCCAGTTTTAACCCGCCTAAACCGCCTGGGGTAGCGGAAAGGACGCTATCCGACCCTATAACCTACTGTACCGTATCTTTCTATCACCATTCGGGCGGACAACTGGAACGAATCTTCATCTTTGGTTGAAGAAAAAAATAAGTTTTTTTTAACATGTATTTGTAACCCATTACTGAGTAGAAAAATCTTGAATGAAAATAAAAAAAAAAATTACGCAAACACGAAGTTCGGGGTGTGTTTTTCAAGTGGTAACACAGTAGGATAATGGATAATGTTGCCACCTCTTCCTTTCACTTGGGTGTTGTACGAATTGATGGATTTTAAGTTTTAAAACATTAATGTCAACTCATTCATAAATATTTAGTCCCGTATTCTTTTGCTATAAAGACTTAATATAATTTTAGTAATGCCTATAGGTATCTTAATCTTATTTTGTGAATATTATAATAATGTTATTTAGACATGGAAATAAAATGGGTTATGTAAAATACTTAAGTTGATATATCTAACTAGCCGTGTGGTGATGAAGTAAGACTACAATTAACCACTATACTTGTCCCTGAGTGAGTTTAAAAGACTACTATGTATATATGTATATAAGCATCCATGAAGGAGAAGTAATATTAGAAATAACACCAATGTGTCTGGCAAGCGTGGTATAAGAAGTTAATTACTTTCCTATTGTTGTGAAGGCTAAAGCCCTGGAGTGAGATATGAGCTGATATACTGATGATGATGACAGGTAGGTTACTTAAGCATTTCATTGATTAATTAACAATTTATTTTGAATTAAGCAACATGAAAAAAACAATTGGATGTCATATTTTTTTTTGTTTTAAATAATAATGATGTTTTATTATAAACATCGCGATAATTAAAAACAACAACAGTCACGACTATCCACGACGTTATTCCAACTTAAGATACCAACGAAATGAAAACAAACAATACTTGTAAGTAGGTATGATAAATTAATAATTCAGTTAGTTATTTCTTCAGTTTAATATAAATTTCGTGAGTTTAGGTTATTAAGAGACCGGCTAGAATAGGTTATAATCTAACTCGTTTTCTCTGCTATGCGATGACGTCATGGCTGGCTGTTAATGGTCGCTAACCCGACCAATTTGCAGAGATGATTTGCATGGTGTAATATGTTGGGTGCGTGTGTGTTTCTATCGTTGGTCAGGTTGGACGAGCGTATATTTCTTATGGCGCGCGGTGTACGGTACAGCGTGGTGCGTCGACCTGGTACGTTGAACCAAGGGGCCCGGCGCCGCAGGTGCTTTTTTTATTAATATTAACTTGCCCGTTCATCATAATAGATATTGAACATATTTAACAATATTAGCGAGTTCATTCTCTTTTTGTTGCTCAGATTAAGATACTGTTCGATATGATATTTCATTTTCAAATTAGTCTAACACGTGATATCATTATAATTAAAACGTATCCAAAACTTCAGAGAAACTAACTAAACGAAAAAAAACGAGACTATTTAGTGCAAATTAAATAACTTCACCAATTACGGACGCGAATTTCTATATTATATTTAAAGAAATGGCTGACTCTAACGAACTTAAAATACTTCATGTTCGCGTTGATAGATAGCTATAATTAATAAAGATTTAGATCTAGGAAAAAAAAACATTAATTACCAAGCTCAGAAAATCAAAATGTTACCAAGCTGGTATAATTTTGATTATGCATGTAGATTTTAACACATTGATAAACTTGCTCACATGTGGGCCTTTAATACTGTAGAATCTAGACTATGTATTGTTATAAGTATAATATATATATACCTAAATACAGGATTAACTATCACATCAAGACTTATATAGGTATATGCGTTAGAAGTGTAGGTACCTCTAGGGCAACACATTCTTCCCGCCTTATCCACAGATTAATGTTAGCCATCTGGCACCTACTCTGTCACTAGAAATAGTGTTGCTATTTTGTGAGTAAATATAAATGATTATTTTTTATACATATGCTGTCATCTAGTAATATGGAGAGATACAGAATGCTATGCATAATAATGGATGTTATGTGGAACGGAATGTGAAGGATGATAGATATGTACAGAAAGTGAATGAGCGTAGAGAGGGTGCCTGACAGAAATGTATGGAAGAGGAAACCAGTCTGTGGCAACAAAGATTGGAGAAAAGAAAAGGAAGATAATCTTTCATTCAATAAATGGCACATACTGTTATCAATTCAGGATAATCTTCTATTGATACAAATAAACAGAAACCGTTATCTAAGCTTAACTTATGACTTTTACCAATAGTTGGAGTCTCATACCCAATAAAATTGGTAAAAAATAGGGTTAACGATATGTACTAATATATATTTGCTTAGATAGTTAACTAGAATGAACATTTTCTTTATATTGTAAGCGTCAGTTGATAATAGCTCTAAATACATTATTCAACAATATTGCTACGCAACAATGATAATTAAGTGTCTTTACAGTTATCCAGCATTAGCAGTACTATTTTTTTATTTAACTACACAGGTAGGCACGGGGGGATAGTAGTACATCCTTTTTCCAAAAAAAGTTCGCGGTTATTTCCGGCGTTCGGACTGTGTCGTGCGTCATATCTATTGACATTCTGGTATTGACAGTGTATAATATTTCTAAGAAGATAATTCTTTAGCAGAACTTGCTGGAAGTGTGAACCATAACTGCTAGCGGACCACAATACTGAGTATAAATTAATTATTTCAATCACGTAAGAATTGTAAACATTTAAAAAAAAATGTCTAATTATATTGCTGGCTGAAAGAACCTGGTTTGGTTTCTGGATTGAACGTATTAGTGTTTCCATCAGTTAAGAACTGTTCCCATAGACAATAAAATTCTTTGCTTCAAATTATGGAAGACAAAATAATTCCCTAACCGAAATGTAACAGGTACATTTTGGGTATAATGACGAAAATCGTTGAAATTTTGCATCTATACTAAAATAACTCTAATGCAACAAATTTTTATTGCTCTTAATATTAAGTACCTCTTAGGGCTACTAAATAACATTTGGTTTCCTTTCGTATTTGTATTATTATGCAGGTAGGCTTTGTCCCCTAGAATAACAGATGTAGCAAGTTATGTTAGCAGATTTCATATCACATGTCTAGAAACTCTCAAGCATGCAACACGCACTTCTGACATAGAATGTAGCATAGAAACTATGTCCGTAATTAGATGTCACTTGCTTATACAATAAAGGTAAACATTATTCAAATACAGTTGAAGCAGGTTGCTGGGACATCGATTGTCCGGATACATAAGTCCCATTTCCAAATACTGACATTAGATCCATAAAAATCCAAAACATATATAATAAACCACAGTCATAAACACAGATATAGGTACAGCTTTGTTTTTCGTAATTTCCTTAAGAGATCAGTATCTTTGCCAGATTTTATTTACTCGTCTGTATGTTTCCTTTAATAATAAAAAAAATAAAATATAGTTATTTTTTTTAATATAAATATGAAAATCTCTTATCGATTATCTGGACTCTCTTTAGTTTAAAATTAAAATAAGGACTACTCTTTCACAGATGGAAAATATACTGTTTACAGTTTATCGTAATTTTTTACGATCATCTGTAATCATTCTGTGGAATGTAATCGTTGATTAAATAGCACTAGGTGAAATTGGGTTTGAACATTGTAAAGCTCTTAGTGGGGTTTTATTGGACATGTCTATAACATTGTTGGAGTTGTTAATATTTGTTGCTACTGCTATACATATATGTATAAGGTACTAGCTTCTGCCCGCGGCTTCGCCCGCGTAAAAGGTGACTTTCTTAAAGTTTTTCATCCCCTATTTTTATTTTACCCCTTTAGGGTAAATTTTTACGAAATTTTAATGTGATATTTATTTATATCTAATCAATAGCTTAAAAATAACTTTTTCAAGCTTCTGGCTTTAAAAATGACGTTAATTACTTATAACTTTTCATCCCCCTTTCCAACCCTTTTTTGCATTAAAAAGTATCCTATGTCCTTTATCAGGCTCTAGACTATCTGTGTACCAAATTTCATTTAGATCGGTTCAGTAGTTTTGGCGTGAAAGAGCGACAAACAGACAGACAGACAGAGTTACTTTCCCATTTATAATATTAGTAAGGATTACAGAAATAAATATTCTTAGTTTTTTTTTTAAATAGACAACACTCGACACTAAGGCAATAATCTTTCGTATTGCGGGGTACTTCACAAACATATGATTTAATAAATACAAATTACATCCAGACTAAGAACAAGAATTTGTAGTTCACACAAGGTGCCAATCTAACTCAGGGCATTGGCAGTGTAAGTCGGTATCTTAATCACTACGCCATCTGTACACTTGAAGTACGTATAACATGCTTCAAATCGTAATAATTTAAATTCACCTAATTTACTATTACATGCATAGCTACAGGTAAATGAGCAAGCAGCACACCTGATGGTAAGTGTTATTGCCGCCATGGACTTATTTAATACCAAGGGTATACCTAGGTCGTTGTCTACCAATACAAACCCCAAATCCACCCAGTTGGACTTCCGGCTCTCTCAATATACATATAGAACCATATATAAAAACTAAATCGAAAAAAACTATTCTTACCCATCTTGCTATGTAATAAGTTATTTACTATTATTATAGGTACTTAACTAAAACAAATTTTTATTCAACATTTTTAAAGATCGTCGAGATTTATGTGAATATTTAGTCTATCAAACAAATTAAACTTGTATGTTTAGGTTACTTCGCATTCACAGACACAAAGCACGGTTGAAAGGAGTTCCTTCTATGCAGTAAATTATCCATATCATCGTCCAAAATACCTGAACACCTATTAATCCTTTGGAAAAAATTTAGTATGCTATAGTTAGTGACCCATAGACAGTTACTAAACAAATAATTAAACAGCAGTTACCGGTTAGTAACTGCCCATAAGGGACGGGAAACGGCCTACTCAAAGCTTTACCCATATTAACCTTTTGCACTTTGCTCCACTTTATTTTATTGGCAACACTTAACGATCTTGATCCGTTATTTATCCATTACACCCTTAAGAGCATGGACTCTGCTTACTTAAAAACAAAGATAGATTTACAAGTATTTTTTATTAGATTTAATAAGTTTAATTTAGTTTAATCTACCTTAAATTTACCGCTCATTTGAGTTCTAGCGACATAATAGTTGTACATCATTTTTTTTTTATTTTCTATATATTGCACAACTAACACTGAAAGAACTCTTCAAATCGAGCCAGTAGTTTATGAGATTAGCGTGTTCAAGTAAACAAACTCTTTAGCTTTATAATATTAATGTAGAGGTATAGATATTATAGATATTACACCAATACTAGGGTCTCTCTCTATTCTACTATATCTGGCTTCCTATCATCATCAGCCTATCAATCGATAGGCTGATGATAATATAGATATGGCAAATACTATTATAATACTAAGTTGCTTATCGTATTTATAATTAAATATCTTACATATTCTAAGTGCCTTGTGGTTGAGTTATAATGTTAATTGAATTTCCTTTCCGGTTGTAAGTCCTCATTGTAACCAGGACCGTACTAGCAGTGACTTGGCAGAACAACTACAGTTAATTAGAGTGGTAAATAATTGCAAATTGAATTTGATATAATAAGATTTAAGTACTTGTACAATATTATTTGACGTTATCGAGAAATGTTTCCAACAAGTGTAGTTTAATAGAATTTATTAAAGAGAAAGGAAACGTCTGACCAATAGTATAATAGTAGATCAATTTTCATCCCTTTGTGGAGGAGGATCGAGCCCAGTAGTGGGCGTGAGCTGAGAATTTGATAACCTTTCTCTTATGACGGGCTTTGCTGTGGATCCACCTCGTTCAATTCATACGGGGCAACGACGGCGTGTGGTCATGACTTACCGTATCACCTCCCTATTGCCATTGAGCTAATCTTCAGTTCGGATTCCTTTAGTGACCAACGCTAACACAATTTATTTCATCCCAATCCTCTAAGAATGTTCACTGTTAGACGTAACCTCCTCTAGGGCGGTTTGGAGAACCCATTAGAGTTGAAGAATTAGGTATATATTTTTTTATTATTCTACTCCTGTCCGCAATTTTGTCTGTCGCTAATAATAAATTGAAACTTACTAAACTTATGTAAAATTGCCAACTGAAAAAATACTAAACGTAACATATGATAAATTATGACTAATCGACTAACACGCGACTACGTGTCCTGAATACTAGGACGTAATATCGATTACTTATCTAGGCTAACATGTAAATACCTGATGCAATTTTCTGAACAAGTACTATTCACTTGATAGGGGCTAAGTAATAGAACGGGTCAATATGTAACCTATTACAACTGTGTTATTATTTTCTGTTCTCTCTGCCTACCCTGCAAGGGATATGGCGTGATGATATGTATGTATGTATGTTATTATTTTTCTCAATCACAAGAAAAAAATGTTTTGAGTAAACTTTTTTATCCTACCTTTTTTTAAATACACACCTCGCATTAAAGAATACTTTTTTGTATCGCGTGGACCTCATGTATACAATTAACGGACACAAATAAAATCCAGACCCAGAAAAATCATTTGTTATCATCATCTCAGCTCATATATGTCCCACTGTTGGGCTCGAGCCTCCTCCATAATGGGAGGGAAATTGACCTACTATATCATGCTGGTCAGACGTGCTGGTAGAGGGTTTTGTTTCGAGTTTTCCTTCTCTTACATATGCGCTTAGATGTTATATGCGCTTGATATCCCTTAATCGTCTCTTACGATCATCCACGGGTAAGATAGGGGGTGGTGAATTGTGTTCTTACTACGTCACCACACGGAAATCAATTGTCGATCACTCAAATAATTGACCCGTTTCTTTGAGGTTTCTATAAGATGAAAATAAAAATACAATTACGGATTTTATCATGTTTATACTTGTAAATCCTTAATAATAGTTTTATTTATAAAAATCAACAAAATGACTACGAGTAATTTTTATAAATTGCGATATTTTGCTCAACCCTCTTTCAAATGGGTTAGTAGAAGTTATTTAGTGTTTGAAACAATAATTGTACTGCGTAAATACTCAATAGTAAAATTGCGTCACTCACGATCGCTCTGTATCCAATGGTGTCAATTCAAAAACAAGATATTGACACAAGTGTATAAAGGTATGTGCGACATTGTTTCACTACTTACTTACGTTTTACATAATTATGTACATATATAGTTCAAGTGCAATAAAAGACATATTCATACAATACTTTATAAATTTAATAGTTATTAAAAAAATAATTTTATACTTTTTTTTTAATAGACAAGGCTCCGCGTCGAGGAATAAATCCCTGTGTCCACGGGACACAAACATGCAATTTACGAACACAAATCACATCATATCACATCTAGACTCAGAAAAATAATTTGTGGGATCTTACAAATTATTGACCCATGTTTCTTTGTATTGTTTTGTTTACGTTTCATTTTTGTTCCAAAATAATTCCATTTTATGCAGAAAATTACTTATATTATTTTAGAAAAAAGATACTGATATTTTTTTTATTATTATACTATTTTGGCGTCGGGGGTTTAAAACAAAGAATATCGTTGTCATACTGATTTTATTTAAATTTCTGTCGGTTTGTTATAAACTTATAACACGTCTTCTTCTTGAAGTACATGTGGACGAAGAGCAGCACTTATTGCATAGGGCTTTAGCTACATTTTACCGCCGGTGGCCAGTTTAAGTGCCTACCTTGCACTCTTAACGGACTCGTTACTAGTTGAAATTGGCTCCGGTCAGCGTCTGAGAAGTCTTAGTCAGTTTATGATACTCATCGAGCTAGACAGAGACGCTGATTGAATATGCGACTCAAAATCTTTCTATGATATTTCTGAATTGCTCTATGACACAGAGCAATTCTAATTCAAAGCTGTTGGTCTCGTGCCGCTTTCATTATAGCTGGGCAATTGACCTGCTATTTCACATAGGTCAGACAGGTTAAAATAGTAATGTTTTTTTTTTTGATATTTACGCGAGTGACATTTGAAATAAAACCATTTTTACGGATTTTATTGCGTTTGTATTTGATTTTTAATTTCTCGACATTACGAATATTTTATGAGTATCACGTTAGCTGCCATGTCGGGCTATATGTCCGACAAATGAGTATATCATTCAGGTCTTGTCGGACTATATGACCGACAAAAAATACCTAAATTCAACGTATCTGTGTAGCCGGTCGGGCGTATTTTCAAGCCTAAAACATGATATTGAGTAAAGATTTGCAAAGTATTTTTTTACGAATTATTTATAATAGACTATGGCAAATTACTGAAATTTTTAGCATTTAATATGCTTAATTATTTATAAATACCCGATTACGAAACGAAAAATGATGACCCCGCTTGTGACATTAGTTTTTCGTTTCGTAATAGACTATGGCAGTTAAAGTGTTATGGTCACAGGTTTTTATCTCGAATTATCCTTTTCTCTTGTGTGAATTTGTTTATTATATTCATTAGTCGTCTTTAACGGTACCCACTAGCGAAAGAATATAGGGGGGTATTAAATTATATACTTACATCATCAACAAACGCAAGGAATCACATTACATTGAGTAAAAAAATCACTTCCTAGAAAATGGAGCAACCCTAAGTACATTAGGTGCGTTAACGTATTAATCGTTAACAACTATTAACGTAATGAAGACTTGAAGAAGTGCTTAATTATACCGATACGCTTTTACTCATATTTAATTGGAATTTTAATACTTACATATTTTTGCTTAGTTTTGTTTGTTTGACAGTTTGGTCCTAATTGAGGCTACTAGAACCAGTGCGGCCTAACTACAAGAACCATATTTTACAATATGGAGGGAATTAAAATTACATTAAATTCAATTTAATCGATTTGAACATAAGCCGATAATGTACTTGTACTTATAAACAATTTTAGGTCGCACTGGTTTTGTAGATTAATATTTATGATTACGAAATTGCATTTAGGTTAAAAGTTGCAAAAATGCAGTTAGGGCACTCTGGTTCCAGCAGCTTCAATTTTACTCTGCTATCGCCGCGTCGAACAACGGCGGCCCTAAACTTTAGGCCCTAAAAAAATATTGGAAGCATGTACTATAAGTATAAGGTAATTTTTTAATGATCACTAATTACTTTTTTAATGATCACTAATTACTAAAACTAATGGACTTACATTAAATTCAAAATTAAAACAATAATTTGTTATTCACCCAAACATTAGCTGTCAAGTCGTTTTAGATGTTCAAATCACATATCAAGTCAATCAAAATCGATGTTTCTTTTAACGAGTTTCTTCGTAAAATGGCTAGGTAGGTACTATCGATGCTCTTGCCAGGTTTCCTCTTGTCCAGCTCATCGGTAGTTCGATATATATCTCCGCTGCCCTCATCATCATCTTAGCTCATGGACGTTCCATCGCTGGGCTCAAGATTCCTCCATAATGTAAGGGAATTTGACCTACTATACAACTTTGATCTGACGGGCCGGTACAAGGTTTTATTTCGAGTATTGATTATTTTACATTGATAGTATCTGCATATTATATCCCTTAGTCGCAACACCCATGGATATGAAAAGGGTTTTTGAATTGTATTTTTACTCCATCACAAAGAGGATGTTTAATCCCTTACTAGATGTATTACATATATCGCAGTGGTGCAGTTATTATTTAATTATGACCTTAAAATATATATACTGTATTTAATTAAGAAAGACGTTACTAGCATTTATTGGGCACATTCTCAGTCAGCCAGATCGAGATGTACGCAAAATGCAACATTCGCGTGTGAAAGGCAGTACGGGCACGGCAACCGTGATGTCGTTTGCATTCCTCTCACCGGCAAGCTGGCAACAGTGTTGCCATATATAAATTTCTCCACACGACTTTGTAATAGGGAAATTTTTTTGTACAAGCTTTAGTCTGACTACTTTCTTACCTCAATTTATGGGAGAAATGGAAGTCGGCCTTATAAAACATGCTTGATTAGTAAATCTCACTATAAATGTAACTTAATAAATTAAAGTTAATTACTATAAGACAAAGTAAAGGTTTTCGTAAGGATTGTTCTTTTCATCATCATCATTTTGCTCTTATTCCAATTCATCTATAATACATATTCCCTAAGTTTATGAATGGTCACTTGTCTGACCAGTCATAAACTTAGGAATCAACTCTCCTTGGAAATGTAATTGTTGACCAGGTTATGTTGAATGAATTTGGCACAGATCCATATAAAACTCTTAGTTATTTTTTACGATATCTACGAGCAATGTAAGGGGTTGGCAGTATTCGTAGCCGTTGCCACACAGCTTATATATATGTGTATGAAAGATTACGATAAAAATATTTGGAAAGGTCCATTTTTACCCGTTTTTTACTGTTGACAGCATATAAAGCACGGATGTAGCATAAGTATGGCAACACTGTTAGGCGCAGGCGCATCACGAATTTAGAGAGTGGCACTGAAACAATTGTCATTCTTCATTAGCATCGTCTAGCGGCACATTTTACACAAACGACACGGTTATTGACTCCACTCATGAATATACATATGTTTAAATAAAAATCCGGTCAAGTGCGAGTCGCAATCACTCGTAAAGGGTTTCGTGCCATTGTACATTATTAATTGTATAAGTATATTTTTAAAATAATTTCCTAAAAGAAATTGGATACCTATATAAAATGCGTTTCTTATGTGGTAACTCTTTTACAACTAATTTTAATTTTATTATTTTTTATTATACTAAGAGTTAATTAAATAAAATTGAAATTGTATACAGCCATTACGTTTCAGAGTTTATTTACATTTTGTTGGCCGTTCAGAATTTCATATAATGATTTATATTAAATTCTAGTAGCTAGGATGTCGTAATATCGTACCATATAGCTCTAACAGTTTATTATAGTGTCAATAAAAATGCACATTCATATGAAAATTTTAGAGAAATTTTCTACTAGTTATTAATTTATTCTAATTTATGAGATACAGTCCGCCGACAGATAGACGGAAGAAATAGCGAAGTTTAATAATATAGTTCCATTAGCACACATTAGGTACTCAACCCCAAAAAGCACTTTCAAACTTTGATCATTTTATAAATGGACATGAGAATTATTAAGAAAATAACGCGATATACAATCTGAACTTTAATGTATGAAATGTATTGGATGTGCTAATATTTAGTCAAATATTGACGTATCTTTATTGAGTAGGTACATTTCACCGCCTATTACATTATTTAGCAGATTTTACTATTAACTGTCACATTTTTAAACGCATTTTTTATTATTATTGAAAATTTGATACTTGAAGTACACACGCAGTATGATGTTTTAATTCTTACGACGTTTATTATTCTTAGGATGACCAAAATTTATATATCGATCCGGTGGTACCTGAATAGTTTTGTTAGTTTTTCTAAAATTTTAAATCGTCATAATAATAATCATCATGAATGAAATGCTTTAATAATAACAAATCATAAACAATATAAAATTTTATATATGTATAGAGTCATTTTCTTTTTGTACTGGCAATGAATCTGTATTAATTTGTATTAAAAATGTGGGTCAAAATTTAATATCTTATAGGGTAGATATAAAATTTCTGTAATAACAATGACATATTGGACCTAAGACACCTTAGTCCTCCCGTGACCATGATCACTGTAAAGTGTTCGAAACGTCGGGAAATTAAAAATGAAATACAAACGCGATAGAATCCATAAAAGTATTTTTATTTCAAATGTATATATATATTCTGATTTTGAATGCAATTTTTGTTTAAGGAGATGGTATAATATTAAAAAAAAATATATAAAAAAAGAAAGGACAATTCATCACTACAGTAAGCAAAATTAATGACAGCACTCACTTGCGTAACGCAAACGGAACCGCGTTAGGTAAGTACCTGTTCTAATTAGTGATTATTTATGCAAATAATCTAATTAGTGGGGTGATATCAATATTGAAAGTCATAATAGCTGCCACATAACTACACAAAATATCTAATAAAGCTGAATTTGCCGTTTTCATTTCGCTAATTTGCGTACCAGCAAATTGAAATTTTCGCAGGTTAAGCTCATTTAGATCAACGCCTTAGAGGGCGTCCATTAATTACGTGAGGCATTTTGAGTACTTATTGGACCTCTCCTCCACTCTTTATGAGATGTCGTAAGATTTTTCTCGATCATCTCCCCCTCTCCCCCAATCTCACGTGAGATTTTTCAAAACTTGTACTTGGGTATAAAGGTTTAGATTTAATTTCATTTAACTTTAATTTAACTTAACTTTCACGCAGTTTTACACTATTTTCTGCTAAAAAAAATTACGTGATATTTGCCAAGACCACTCCTCTCTCCTAAGTGAGATTTAGTAAGATTCGGCTCGATCACCTCCCTCCCCTGAATATCTCACGTAATTAATGGACGTCCCCTTAACTACGAGCTCGGTGTCATTTCTAAAGCGTTTCTAAGCAAATTACATATTACCACACACTAGTAAATATTAAACGCTAGATTGGTATTGCGACAGATAGCAACAGATCTAAATTAAATTATCATTTATTTATCATGTTTACAATTCTTATTACATGTTATAATTACGAAATTAACAGTTTCAATGATAAAAGTAGTGGCATAACCACACTGTTGACAGTTCTCTGTTTACAACCGCGGGCTTGTTCGTTCGAGGTAGTACAGCACTCTAGTAGAAAATCGACGTTTGAGTAATGGCAGCGTGCTGTTGCGCTGCGTGCGATGAGCGAGAGAGCCGGGAGCCCAACTTTTTGGATTGATTTCCCTCCTTGATCTGTGACAATCTATCCAGATTGTATCCCAGAGAGTGCACCACCCCATTTTCCTGTAAGCGGTGGTGAGATATTGTATTCTTATATCGTCACCACACGCAAAGCATATACAATATACGAGGTAAACTTCTTGTATATTTTATGTTTTTGTGTGTGTGTGTGATTGTATTACGTAAATGTATTGTGTCAATCGGACTGTGACCTCAGATACAGCGTTCACGTTCCTGATAACATTTACCTTACTGACCTACCGATATGACCTTGTTATTATTGTCAATAACTTCACTTATTAAATTTCGCTTTTATTCTATACAAGTGACCGTTCTCACTTGGCTTCGGGTCCCTCTGATTACTTCTAAGATAGGTAACTATTTTTTTTTATAATATGTTGTAAAACGTGATTTTGATTTAAATTAAATGCACCACGTCCCTTATTTATATATTTGGATAAGAAATAATACCGTATTTAAAATAGCTTCATATATAACCCATTAGTTTTTAGTAATGTATAATAAAAGATAAACTGTTACTGCAGATTATTTTTAGGAGATAGACATATCATAACGGACTTTTTTGTAGAGGTTTTTAAGTAATTCTTTCATACTTTTTTTTTGCGGCGGGCTATGGAATGGTAACGCCTCGCTAAGCCACCTGGGGCGACGGAAGAAGCGGCGCGCGACCCCATAGACCCGCCTTACATGTACCTCTCTACGCCGAGCGAGCGGGCCACCGGAACCCGGTCTATGTTTTCGGTGGCCCGCCCAGCGGTTTAACCTCGCGGGTATCTTCCCGAGTCGATGCCCCGGCAGCTTTCACCGTCGCCGTCGAGGCATAAATAATTCTTTCATACTAGATTATTTTTATATATGTACATAAATATATTGTAGGTTTTCAAAAAATGTTTTTTACGTCATCACATTAGAAATATTTAAAACTCTCGACTTTTCATTAATATAATATGCATGCATGTATTATAACTTCCTCTTAAATCACTCTGTTTATTGACGAAAACCGTTTTAAAATCAGTTGCATAGTTTAAAAGATGCAAGAATACAGACGGGGCAAGCAACTTTGTTTTATATCATTTAAAAATATAACGCATACATATTAAGTTTAGGATCAGAACGAATTTTCTTATTAAACCCTGTACAGGTTCTATGAATAGATTAAATTACCATTTAAAAAATTTAAAGATTTAACTACAATATGATTTATAAAGTAATTCGCTTTATGTTGATGATTTTAGTAGGAAGCGCCTTTTAATGTAATATTAGAAGGGGTTTTTTTGGCGGGACTATAGAAATGTCATGTCACTCTTTTAATAAATATTTATTTCTTTAGTATTTTGTAGTGTTATACTAAATAGATTTGCTGGTATTTTATGATCTAGTTAAAGAGCTGAAGTATAATGAATATAATAGCGGTTTACGTGTATTTTTATATTTTGCCAAAATTCCTAAAGAAATCAAATAATGTGATTATCAGCGCTCAATTAATGATAACTACATGATTTAGTCGGTGACCATTAATGGGCTACTCAATATGAAGAGGTGTTAAATAATATAAGAACAAAATTAAATAAAATTTAACTGTACGGGCTATGTTCCCTTTGCCTGTCCGAATGGATTAACAGAACAAAAGGACTTTTGGCGGGAATCTAAAACGTCATGTGGTGCTCTTATATTATATTCGATATCTTAGTGTTTTAACGTGTTATATTAGATAATTTTTATGGTATTTTATGTAATATGATGTGACAGAACAGCTGGGATGTAGTGAATATCATATAAAAGTGCTTTACAACGTTTTCGTTTTCCATCAAAATTCCTACAACATACCATTAACAGTGTCACCATAGCACTGTTGATGGCGACAATTCGACTGACTGACAGACAATGACTAACCTGAAGAGATTAATAACGTGAAGATAATTATAACTCGACACTGGCAAAAATGGCTCGTATAAGTAGCTGATTGCCAATACATAAAAAAAAAAAAAAAAAAACAGAACAAAAAAAGGAAAATTACGAAATGGTCACGTGGTACACTTATCTGCAAAACAGAACTTCACAATACAGTCATATATATGTATTATCAAAAATCGTGAATGAATTCAAAACATAAAGTAATATATAACCATGTTTTCATAATGAAAAGATAAGCAGATATTGAAATTATATTGAAATCTGATAAAGTATATCAACATAACATTTGAAATACATATAAAGTGTTAAACAACGAAGAATACCTGATAAGGTTCATCTAACTACTTTTATAGACAAAATACTTCTGTCTAAATAATATACTTTTAATAAAAATTGAAATATATACTTGGTATTAAACATACATTGCTGTGAAAGGCAGTGACCCGTCTTAGATGAAAATCAAATATTCGTTTTGTTCTATCCATCCCAATAGAACTTCATTATATGATTATTTATAAAATTATTTTCTAGTTAAATAATTAAATAATAAAACGCGAATGGATATTAATGTACAGTTTTCAATTCGGGCAAATTTCTTCAGTAAAATAAAGTATGTATGTTTTTATATTTCACCTTTGCTGTGCCTTGATAAATAATTGTTTTTATTTGTAGCGTTAAATGGGATAACCGAATAATAAAAAAATGGCAATTACGGGTAGGTAATGCCAGTCATTTGACTATTTTACATTCTGTAGAATCAAGGAAAAAGTATTGTATGTATTACCCATTGAATCATTAATAAACGCGAACTTTTATCTGAGATCTATCACGTAATATAAAACTTGTTACTGCTTCTAAACAACTTTACCGTGTGAAATAGTCATAAATCACTAATTATTCGTTCAACAAACGTAGTTCCAGTTCATGTGAGAAAATCAAAAAGCATGCAAGTAGAACGCTTGGCGCGTTACAGACCGAATTATTCATGAGTTTTTAAGCATAATGGGCACGCGCCATACGTAAAAGTGTAGTTTCATTGACACACTTGTTTATGAATTTTTGAAACTTATGTTATTTCTAATCGATTGTGTGCATAATCTGCGTGATTCGGTCACGAATGTAGTTAAAGAAAGTGGTTTTAAAATCTGAGCAATGGTCACAGATATTGAAACTAAATAAAAAAAAACGATTTAATTATAACACTTTAATACAAAATTGTTATATCAGGCGAAGTGACTTAATTAAATAAATTTGTAAAGCAAAACGCATTAGCAGTAATACAGATAAATAATCACCTTAGAAAACGACGCGAAGGCCTTATATTTTTTTAATGTTATTGTGCAGCAAACACGTCTGATTAGATATGAAATCTAAGCCCTTAGAGTCTTATAAAAGTTTCGCTATATACCTACCTACTATACATATTTAACAAGAATTTCTCCTTAAGGTGCATATATTTAAAACATATCTAACTATAACTTTAAATAAAAATGTAGCTAATACTAATTAGTGCATTTTAAAACCAGAATATTCTTAACCTTTAAGCATGTTTGAAACATTTTAAATTTTATTTTTAATATACACATTATCGCCGCTTTTGTAATATATTTTTATGTCTTAGTTGCGTACTATTACAATAATTTAAAACAATGTATGAAACAACTATAGTTGGTGCGTTCCAGTGTAATAATATTTCGTTATCACCACGCTATAAGTCGATTATTCGACCGTGAGCGAATAAAATTTATCGCTTGATAACACTTAACTAAGCGAACGGTTTTTGTATTGGACAGTGTTTTTGTTACATAAGATGCTTTCGCCATTGGGTGAAACTGACTGGATCGAATCCGGTTGCAGTTTTGAAACTTGCACTGTTTCTGTCACAGCACATGTTTAGTTTTAAATGTTGAGGTCGTTCGGTTGTCCTCAAAAGGTCTCCCCAAGTACGCGGTCAGAGAATTGCCGGTAGCTTTAATACCAACATGCTCGTGCTTAATATTTCAACAGTTATATTTCGGACTTATATTAAATTTAACTCGATGATTGAAATAAATCTAGCTTAGTTGCGTTTTTGATTTGAAATATAAAAGAACTTGCCAACACTTAGCAATGTAGAACTTATGGTGGAACGATATTGCCTTTCCGTCTGAAGGTAAATTTGTGAGGCATTCAGTCGAGTTCTGAAAGTTGGGCGCAGTCAAGTTGGAGTTTCCGGACATGTACAAAGTTTTACAGTTAAAGTACGAGCAAAGAAATAATGGATTTATATTAATATTATAAAGAGAAAGCAGATTTTGTTTGTTTATATGTGAAAAGCAAAACTACTACTGATTAAAATTATTTCACTATTTAAAAGCTATGTACATTATGCCCAATGGACGTAGTTTATATATTGTTGTATAAGTTTGTATATCATACGACAAAACCGTATCAATGAATTGATGATTATAATGAAATCTATTAAAAAGTTATTCACAGCGTTATACAGGGTGGAAGTGGACCGCTCCCGAAAACAAAGACAGGTGACCCTACTAGTCTTACTTGTAATGATAGGCTAGAAAAAAAATCAATTCGGATGAAAATTTTTTTTTTTTCACAACTGTTTTTAAGTTTTTTTCACATTCCTTCGTATTAGGACAGTGGCGTGTAACGCTAATTCGATAAAAAAATACGTAACTATACTCAGATGAGAAAAGACGCAATCTATTCAAAAGTCACGATCATATGTTCAAGAGTTCAACGACCTCGCGTGGTGAAAAAAAATTTTTTTTTCTTCGGAATCGATTTTTTTTCTAGCCTATCATTACAAGTAGAACTAGTAGGGTTACCTGTCTTTGTTTTCGGGAGCGGTCCCCTTACAGCCTGTATAGTGGCGTTGCCTGTTATAACTAGTAGAAATTAAAATCGTACTTATTTTTGCTTCATAATCTTGTATTAGACATGAATATCTATACATATTTGGTGTGCGTTAGGTCTGCATATGATTGAAGTATAATTTTAAATTCGAAAAAATCAAATAAAATGAAAATTAGCTAGTTGTTCTGTTCGCTTCATCAACATCCTGTTCTTAAAACACCTTCTTGGGCTCAACACAATATGTACTCTTCTTTCATCAGGCATATAGCAAAAGTAGGTTTTCTTGATGATGGAAAATTTATGCAAGAATCTACACATACGACTAATAACATTTAAATTATGATCTATATCTACTCGTATAAAAGAAGATGTTTGTTTATATGATATCGCTAAACTCGGAAACTATTTGACCAATCGTTATAAAAGTTGGTATGTAGGTAGGTATATGTATTTTTTCCAGGGAAGGTTTATATGCTATCCTTATTGATGTAACTTGCCACCAGACGGCGCTGCGATATATCGTCTTCTACAAACAAACCAACGTGCTGGTTTTGCTAGTTTATAATATAAAGTCTACTTGCATTAGTCAGTCATGACTAAATAAAACGGCAGACTAACCAATTACAAGGAAAATGCCACATACTATTAATTTACAAATAGATATAAGTAAAATATATCTTAGTTCGCAAAATAAATCTATAAGGATTTGTATACTGTCGATGTAAATGAAATGCCAGCATAGAGGTTTGGCGGTCGAATCCCAAATCACGCTGTTAAGAGTTACAGTCTTATCAGTTTTCACTCGAAGTGAATTTAGGACATGCCTGTGGGAATTGCCTTGTAAGTTTTCGACCCCTATTAATCTAAATATGAAAATGATAACAGTCTTCAATCTCTTTCATATAAAAAGGTGGGTTAACAAATGAATAAATATGTATATTAAAAAAATACTTTGTAGGCAAATTAGAATGCTTTTGCTTTGCAATAAATAGTTAACCTTTTTTTTTTTTGGGGGTGGGCTACGGTCGGCGCACTCCTCGCACCACTCCATCCGGGGTGACAGAGGGGCGTAAGCACGCACACCCGTAACCCACCCGTGACGTCGCCTTCGTCGTTGGGCCGACCACCGGCGCAGAGTGACTTGACGTCAGTGGTCGGCCCGACGGAATACCCCTGAGGAGTACCCTCTCCTCGACCGACGTCCCGCCCTCGGGTAGGATGTCGGTCTTTCCTCACGCGGTCGGCCTCTCGGCGGGTGATGGATTAATTCCACGATCCAGTCACCCGCGGCCTCGGCTAGGGCGGCATCAGGCGCAGGTAATCGCACCTGCGCCGCCCCAGTCGCCGGCGGCGGCTAGCGCCGTCGAGGAGACGCTCCTCGCGCACGCGCTCCGCCGCCTCCTTCCGCGAGACTACTGCCTCGCAGAAGGTTGCGACCGCGTCCCAGTTCCTGACGCTGTCGAGTAGTGTCGAGCATCGCCCTGGCGATGGTCGGCAGCGTCAGGTCGGTACCGATGATTACTACGAGTTCACGACGCTGCTCTGCCCAAGCGACACAAACCTCGAGTGTATGCTGCGCCGTGTCTTCGTCGTAATCGCAGTGGTGGCAGGACGGTGTACTCTTCCTCCTGACGACCGTGTGCAGGTATTTGGCGAAGCATCCATGCCCCGTCAAAACCTGCACCAGTTGGAAGGAGAGCATCCCCTGCCGTCGTTCCAACCACTGCATCAGCACCGGCCGGAAGGCCTCCACGGTCCGCACACCGAACCGAGGCCTCTCCAGCCGGACTGCCCAACGGGCAATGACCTCTAGGCGGGCGTCGACGCGCCAGGCGGTGAGCTCCCTCAATGAGACCACACCGCCCTAGTTGCCCTAAAATACTTTTATTATTCTTTTTCTTTCCTTTGACACAGGTTCAACTGAGAATGCCTCTCTAAGTGCACAGGTCTGTGTTCAAAAATCCCCAAAAACGCCTTGCGTAATTAATGGACGACCTAAGTACAATGTAACACTAAATACTTATTTATAAATTTAACAATGTTTCTACAACGTGTTCAGATCATTACAATATCATTATGAATGAAGGTGACCCCATCATCATTGTATTCGCTGTACTAGCCACCCGCTGTCACTTCGGTTTAGCGAGTTTGCATCTAGCAAAATTAGCGCCCAAATTAATGTTTTTTGAACAATTTTCTTTCTATATTTTTTTAAATATAACCCGTAATCCACCTGGAAATTCGTTCTTTTTTTAATCGTAATTTGTACGTATAGTATAAAAGATTTAGCACAGACAAACGGCGGGCAGAGACTTTATTTTTATTATGTAAAGATGAATACAGTTAATATATTTGAAAAAGATTGTACATGGTATGTATATTTTGGCGCTGGCATTTAGGCAACGATTTTAGACAAGGTTCCGACATTCATAAATTCTTTCTTTTTTCAAGACTTCTGCTTACCTTACCTTGTTCCAAGGCATAATCCATGTATTACGGGGGACTTCACAAACATATAATTAAAGGAAACAAATTACGTAACTCGGAACAATTAGGAGATTGCACAAAGTATTTTCCTGCCTGCCCACAACTGGCACAGCAAGTCTTGTATTTTAACTGCTACTTGATCTGTGCACTCATTATATAGAGTAATGTTCATATTTTTAATCTTGTATTCTAATATTTATTGCGTTAGCTGGGGTACACATCCGCTAGATTATTTGATGTAAAACATCATATTGCTTCATCGTGCCCGTTCATATATATATATATATATATATATATATATATATATGTATCCTACTTCTGGACTCCAATCTTCTCTATGATAGGAGGGAAATTGACCTATTGGTAGTGTCAAGGCCACACTTTCTCTGTCTACAGCCACGGGTCGATAGCAATGTGCTGTTGCGCTTCGTTTGGTGAGTGACAGATCTGGAAGTCCAACTTTTTGGATTTTAGTTGGTAGACAATGGCCTAGCTGTATCTCTACTATTGCAAAGGTCCATTAGCGACAGTACTTACCTTCAGGTGTGCTGCTTGCTTGTTTCCCACCATAAGCAATTACTTCGTCAGCTCACGGATTTATTTTCGTTTAAATTAGAGATATATTAGAACTTCAATTCAGAATTTACATCATTTTGAATAAAAATTAGTAGGTAATGCGATTCCACTGCTTGCAAGATTTTTGAGGTTCGTTTGCTTAACCTGTATATTATGGTATCTGTGCATAGCCTCGTATCTTTATTACTCAACGATTTATGAGCTTTATATTTCTAGTTGGCGGCTTTATTTTCTTAATTCTCTGATATATATATATATATATATATATATATATATATGCATTTCAGTATGGTGACGGAATAAGAAAACAGTTCACCACCCGTTCTTTCCTCCCTCCTCCTGCCCGTAGACATCGTATAAGACGACTAAGAGATATAATATGCTTATAATATTTATATAAGAAGAGAATAAAAAGAAGACAGTGAGGGAAATCTTGGAATAAAAGCCTATATGAATCCGTATGACCAGCGTGGAATGGTAAATCGATTCCTCTTCTATTGTGGAGGAAGCTCTACCTCAGCAGTAAGACGTATATGAGCTGAGATGATGATTACATAAAAAAGATTGATCGAAATACACAAAGGGTTTTCTATAATGATAAAGATTCATCATCATCATTTTCCTACTCTTATCCCAATTGCTTGGGGTCGATACAATATGTACTCTTTTTTCATAGTACATATTGTAAAAGTTATTGACAATAATTTTATGACCGTCCGCCTGCCAGACGTTAACCTTCCTTGGGAATGTAATTGTTGACCAAACGGCATCAAATGGAGTTGGCCCAGGTTATAAGGCTGTTAGTCGTCTTTTATAATATCCACGAGCAAGGGTTGGTAGTATTCGTAGCCGCTACCACACAACTTCTATATAGATGATAAAGATTATGAATAAAAATATCTATAGAAGCCTTGAGCGATAGAATTATAGAACCTTGAGATCTTTGCAATTATATTCAATATAATTGGATTCAAGCCAAAACGATTAATAATGATTCCTGATACGTAAGGTTATCCTGTCCTCAATCATATTCTAATAATAATATTATGTCAATAATTATATTTTTTATGCCAATACTATTATCATCATTATTTATATCATATTAGGGGGGCATAGTCCGGAGCGTGCTCGTTCGCGTCCCCTGCCAGTCTAATTAGACTGCTAATCCGGCTCGATATGCGTACCGCAATGCGGGTTAGGGCGTCCCCCGGAGGCGACGCGTACCGACCCGCCCCCGTCGGTACGAACATCGGCAGTTGCGGCGATGGGGACCGCCACCCATCACGCCTTGCCCAGTTAGGCGAGTCGAGGAGAACGGAGTGCCGGGTGGGCACGTGGAATGTAAGAGGTCGTGTGAAAGGTAAGTTGCACGAGCTGATATCCGTCATGGCGGACAAACAGCTAGACGTGCTCTGTGTAACAGAGACCAAGCGAAGGGGCAGCGACGCCTGCGATCTTCCTGGTGGCGGGATGGCTCTGTGGTCTGGTGTACCACAGAGCGATCGAGCCAGCATGGGGGTAGGAGTGCTGTTGTCCTCTCGCTTGGCCTCAGGTGTGAAGGATTACGGAATGTATGATCCCAGACTTCTCTGGGTCCGTATAAAACTAGGTGTCACCATTCATGGTTGTAGCATATGCTCCCGTAGGATCCTCGGTGGCATCAGACCTAGAGAAGTTTTGGGACAATGTTAGGCAAGTTCTGGATATGGCAGAAACCAGTAGTGAACACCAGCAGTGAACGCGTGATTGTATGCGGAGATTTGAACGGATGGGTGGGGACCAAGCGTCCCGACTATGAGGACGTACTTGGTCCATTTGGTGATAAGAGAGTGAACGATGCAGGTAGGCTCATAGCGGATGTATGCATGGAGAGAAACCTTATTGTGTCAAACACATTTTTCCAACATAAGGACATCCATATGTATACATGGAGAAGGAATGAACAGAAAAGCATAATAGATTTAATTTTGGTAGACAGTCGCCTCCGAAGTAAAATATTGGACGCAAGAGCCTACAGGGGCCCCACAGTCGACACGGACCACTATCTCGTTATTGCGAGATTTAGTGGTCTGTTCAGAAAGTGGAGGCACTGGCGAGAGCGTGTCCACTTTGGAGGGCTTGAAAGAATAAAGGTTGAAAGGTTGCAAGAAGAGTGTGTAAGAGAAAAGTATGCAGAGGGTGTCCGAGAACGGCTGACGATGGCAAGCCAGCCGCAATCGGACATTGAAGAATGCTGAGAGTATTGAAAGAGAGTATGGCAGATACAGCGAAAGAAGTATGTGGAAGTTCAAAGAAGCATAGAAAAACAAATGGTGATGCATGGTGGGATGCGGAAGTGGCAGCTTCCGTAGAGCAAAAGAAGAAAGCGTGGCTGGACTATGTCTCTTCTTTGAATCTGAATGACAGTATGACTGAACAGAAGAAAGAAATATATCGACAATGTAAGAATGACACCAAGGCCTTAATGAAAGAGAAACGTGATAGAGCAAGTATGAGTGCGGAAGATAGGCTGACTAAAAACTTCGAGGGTAACATGAAACTCTTTTGGAGGGAGGTGAAGAAGTCTCGGGGTGGTTGGTCAGCCTTCAGAATGAATAAAATAAGGTCTAAAGGTGGAGACATTCTTACACAAACACAAGACGTGTTAAGCCGATGGAGTGAATATTTTGGCGATATGTATGCGGATGCTGCGGTTGGCGCCGGTGTTGAATGTGGTTTAGTAGATCAACATTCGACAACGGCGTCCTCCGATGGCATCAGTATGGATGAAGTTGTGTTTGTGGATCTGGAGAGAGCATTTGACACGGTTGTACGAAAGGAACTTTGGGACATTTTACCGAAGTATGGTATTAGCGGTAAACTGCTACAGGCTGTGCAGTCCAGTTACATGGGCTGTAGAGCCTGTGTGCGGCTGGATGATGGAATGTCGCCTTGGTTTGACGTCAATATCGGCGTTAAGCAGGGTTGCGTTCTGTCAGCCAGGCTGTTTATCATATATCTGGATAAATGTCTCCAAAGGTTGAACGATATGAATGTGGGAGTCCAGATGGGTGACTCAGTGGTCACTGCTCTGCTTTATGCAGATGATGCAGTCCTGCTGGCACAGTCAGCGACCGACCTGCAGACCCTAGTCGATACAATGACAGAAGATTGTAAGAAAAGGGGTCTACGCGTGAATGTGAGCAAAACCAAAATAATGGTCTTTGAAAGAGATAAAACCAGAACAGATGTAAGAGTAACAATAGGTAATGATGTACTAGAGCAAGTGGATGAATTTGTATATCTTGGATGTGGATTTAGCCGAGATGGAAGGTACACCACTGATATAGAGCGAAGAGTGAATGCGGGAAATAGAGTGAACGGAGCGTTGGGGCAACTTCTCGGCAGCCACCACCTCAGCCAGAAGGCACGTGTAGCAATACATAACGCAGTGCTTGTCCCAACATTACTGTATGGAAGCGAGAGTTGGGTATGCAGAAAAGAGTATGATAGTAAAATTAATGCGGTCGAAATGCGATCTCTGCGGAAAATCTGTGGAGTTAGGCTGACCGACCGCATTCGTAATGACGACGTAAGAGAGCGAGTAGGTATGAAAGAGAGTATTGGTGTAAAGATGCGAAAGGGAATGCTCCGATGGTTCGGACATGTGGAAAGAATGTCGAACGAACGTCTGGTTAAGAAGATATACAATGCGAAAGTGGAAGGATGTAGGTACCGAGGGAGACCGAGACTAACCTACCTAGACCAGATCGGTCATGTACTGAAGGAAGGTGGAGTCAAGAGTCTCCGAAACCGGCGAGCGTGTATGATGAGAATTATGAATGTTGAGGAAGCCAGTGAAGTATGCAGAGATAGAGTTCTCTGGCACTCTGTTCTCTCTGCCTACCCTGCAAGGGATATGGCGTGATGATATGTATGTATGTATTATCATCATATCAGCTTATATACGTCTTACTGCTGAGATCGAACCTCCACAATGTGCGGCAATTGACCAACATACCACGTTGGTCCGACGTTAGTACAGGATCCTGGCAGGCAGGATTTTATTTGTGGTAGGACCACGCTGTTGACCGTCTCTGTCTATAAACGCGGGCCGGTCTGTCCGGGGCAGTAACCACACTCGCAGAAGATCGACGTCTGAGTAATGGCAATGTGCTATTAAGCTTCGTTCGGTGAGTGAGAGAGCCGGAGGTCCAACTGGGTGGGTTTGGGGTTTGTATTGGTAGGCACCAGTTGTTCGTCTGCCACCACAAGCAAAAATAAAAGTACCTTTGAAAAATAATAATCCTTACTAACATTATAAATGCAAGTAACTCTGTCTGTCTGTCGCTCTTTCACGCCAAAACTACTGAACCGATCTAAATGAAATTTGGTACACATATAGTCTAGAGCCTGATAAAGGATATAGGCTACTTTTTAATGCAAAAAAGGGTTGTAAAGGAGGATGAAAAGTTGTAAGGAAGTAGGTACCGTCATTTTTAAAGCCATAGCTTGAAATTTATTTTTAGGCTATTGATTAGTTATAAATAAATATGAGATTAACATGTTGTAAAAATTTACCCTTAAGGGGTAAAATAAAAATGGGGGATGAAAAACTTTAGGAAAGTAATATTTTACGAATATATATGTATATTTTAGATGTCACTTAGCAACTAAAGTTACCGAATATAATTATCATAAATTATCTATTAAGACATTTAATTAGTTAAAGGCAAAGTTATATAATAGCCATTGCCTAATAGCCAATACAAGAATGTTATGCTTATAAATAGATCAATTAATTCAAAGAATAATTCGGATATCTTTAGAGGTAAGGTATTTCTTCGTTTAGTATATAAATACACTTATCTTTTGGCGTGTTTTAAATTTAAACTAAGTCGGTATTTAAGTTCAATTAGATCAAGTGATTGATATAAAAAAAAAAGATAGCCATCTTGATTGTCGTGATAATGTATTGTTCCGAGAAACTGTAACATTACAGTGAATAAGTGGTAATTCAAAGAATTGACGTCGAAGTTTTAATTTATTTATAGAAAAAATATTCCATTTACCATTCTAAACTTTTATTGTATACATTAGGGAACATACACATATTATGTCACTAATTTTAAATCCCTTGCCTTCGTTTGTGACTAATCGTAGTATAAGAAAAATTTCTAATTTAGTAGAAGTATACTATTTTTTTTCGTGTGGTGACGGAGTAAGAATACAATTCACCACCCTATCTTACCCGTGGGTGATCGTAAGAGACGACTAAGGGATATAAAATGCATATAACATCTATGCAAAAGAAGGAGAACTCGAAACAAAACCCTATACCAACACGTCTGACCAGCGTGATCGATTTCCCTCCCGTTATGGAGGAGGCTCGAGTCCAGCAGTGGGACGTATATCAGCTGAGATGATATTATTTTTGGAAACCCTTAACTCCCCTGAAATGGTCACGTAATTAGTCTACTTTTCTTTTGGATATACCTTCCAACGAAGAGACGATGGGGGAAAAATCAAAAGGTTGGTTTAGGTTAGTTACCAAAAAAAAAAAAAAAAGGTTAGTTATCACACGCGTTACTTTAAAACCATACCTCACAACTATACAAATTATGCTCGTAACTGGGTAATCCTCGAAATACTTTGCACAAAATTTTAAAGTATTGATATAATCAAGTTATCCAAAGCCAGTTTTAAAAATCTAATTTGCCGGGACCTACCATCTGGTGGCATCAGTCCAGTTATTGAGTTTCTTAGTTATTATTTTTTTCTTAATTTTTATTATTTTTATTCTTAGTTTCTTTCTTTCTTTTTGTTTATTTACTTTATTTAGCGGAGTGTGACCAATTAGTAGCCCGCTGCCTAAAATAAAAGTTATTGAGTTTCTTACCGCTGTTTTGAGTAATTTAATACTTATACTATCACCTCAAATTGTTCTGTCGTGGAACTCTGCAATTGGCTCTGCTTATTGTAAATGCAAATAAACTCACTATTTACACATGTTCTGTAAACTGTGTGTGTGTTAAAAAAGTTGTTATTTCATTAAATAAATAGATTAATTAAAAAAGAAATAAAAAGTCCTGGCCAGTACAATAAATAGGTCTTGTTCAATTAATCTTTGTTGTATTCAACAATAGTCTAAAGGTGAATAGCGTAGTTAAAAAAATTAAAAAAACATACCTCTTATTCTTACGTCTTTAGTAAGAGATACGCATATTTTATTTCAATAAAGAATATTAAGAAAAATTAATATGGTGAAATATTAAGCAGATCATATCGTTATCTGACAACCTGTTAGAGGAATAAGGCGAACCAGATGGTGCAGTATAGGATAGTCCAAATTAGATAGACGAAAGAACTAGTAGAAATCGTAGGGAATCGTGAGAAATTGGAAATTCAGATTTTTTGACGTGGCGTTCACTAGGGGAAATGTATTCTCGGCGGTAGATTATAGAAGCATAGAACGACAAGTATTTCAAATAAATTGAAAACTCTCAAGTTATCAATTAATGTATCTCGTATTATTCATTCTAAATTCTTATATATCTATATATATAAGTATAATAAAAATGTAACGGGTCGCTGTCTGTTCATGGAAGATATATGTGTGTTTGTGCACGCTAATCTCAGAAACGGCTTATCCGATTTAGACGATGTTTTCACTAATATATTGTGGTAAGCTTCACTTAACATTGAGGCTTTATTTTATGTCAATTGGTTTATAAAAAAAAAAGTTATGTCAATTTAAAAAATGTTCAGAGAAAAAAATCTTTATGGAGTTTTTCAAATTACGTACAAATTATCTTCAGTAAAAATAAATAAACACGTATTTCAGCATCTGTTGATTTTCACCCTCTAGGGGTGTAAATTAGGCCTGTAAGGCGGGTTGGACGACTCATTAAATCATTAGCGCCAAGCCGATATTATTGAAGCTGGCAACTTGAAATGTTGACTGTGGTTTCTTTATATGACGTAGAGATTCACTAAGAAAGGATTTTTCGAAATTATACCCCTAAGGGGGTGGAGCAGAGTGGCAAAGTTTGTATGAAGAGAAAAAAATCTTTATTGATTCTTTTTAAATTACGAGTTGAATCAAATATTCTAGGGTAATATCCGGCATCTGTCAATTTTCACCCTCTGGTTGTGTAAATTAGGCCTGTGAAGCGGGTTGAACGACTCATGGCAATGAGTGTTCAAACGTTTGGCGGTAGCCAAGCCGAAACTATTAAAGCTAGAAACATTAAATTTTGAAGCTCGTTTTTATTTATGGCATAGAGATTCAATATGAAAGGATTTTATGAATTCCGCCCCTAAGGAGGTGTAACAAAGCGGAAAAGTGTGTATGGGGAGAAAATTTCTTTATCGATTCTTTTCAAATTACGTACAAATATTCTTCGGTCAAAATAAATAAACACGTGTTTCTCTCTCCCTCTCCATCAACCCCGCACCAGTGCCGTTGTGGCGACCAGTTCCGGTGTGAGAGCTCACACGATACACATAGTAGACGAAAATAGGTTCTTGCCTAATAGTTTAAGATACAGGTTAAGTTTAGCTTCAAAAATGTTAACTCTATAACTCAAATAATAAATCATATCTAACGAGGCCGCAGCTCTGCTGGTGAAACAAAACAGTCAAATAAAGGGTGGCGATAATTATATTTTTATCCCATGGTCATACCGTAAATAGTATATTAATGGCAATATAATTTGTAGAATGAATAGAACTTTGAACCACCTTTTTCTTTAGTGACCGGCTATGGTATATAGACACGCGCGCGCCGTACACGTACATCTACGTTGTGCGGGCGGGCCACCGCAACCGGGTATCATCTCGAGTCAAAGCCCTCATGCACTGAACCTAAATACAGGTACTCACGCTTGCGCCGCCCAAAGCACCGACGGTAGAGCGTGTCAACGTAAAGTATTTTCTCTCGGACCCACCCTATTGCCTAATTCCGTTAGATAACTAACTCGCAGAATCAACACCTCAACGCATGCCAGTTTCTGACGCTATTGATTATTATCCTAGCGATAAACCTTCAACACCTTGCATTGCTTTTTCTATTTAACTCTGTCAGAGATGACTTCTGCGTGGACGAAGTCGCGGGCAAAAGCTAGTTATATTATATATTCTTATATTGATATTTTGAAAAAGAAAATATATTACCAACCGATATCAATTGCGCCCGTGACGAATTATTGGTATGCAATTTGTAAAATTGTATTCATGATTTTTACTTAAGAGCATGGCTATCAATTGCCATGTGGATTTTATCAGAGCCATGTGAGCATTTAGTTACGTCGCCATAATAAATCCACATAAAACCCGTTGTGAATTTACGGAATAATAAAACAAGTACATTCCATAATGGCAAGTCACTGAAATGGGAATGTAGTTATTTGGTGCAATAAAAGATATTTAACAGATTCACCAATTGTTTCCTTCCTCCTCGATGTTGATCGTTTATAAGAACTGACGTTAACCATAAAAAACAAATGGCGCAGTGGTCATAGCGCCGAAATCCTGTGTCGAACATCTTAAGACCGATACTTTTGTATGATCCTTTGTCCACACGTGATGTTTGTTCAGAATTTTTTATTAATGAAGATTAGCGTACACAAACGCACAGACAAACAGAAAAACAGATAAACTGACAAACAGATAAACAGACAAAAATTTTAACAATCTTTGTTTTGGGTTCTATTTGTATATTTTTTCTCATATATCTTCCATGTACAGACAACGATCCGTTACATTTTTATTATATGTATAGATAGATAATGTGTTTTTAACAAGTAGAAAATGTGTAGTGTTGGAAACAAATACAAATGCGATAGAATCCGTAAAAATAGTTTTATTTCAAAAATATAAGCAGTTTGCATACCTCATTGATCTAATCTAATTTGTTCAAGTATTAAGTTTATTCCTCGTATTAAAAAGAGTTCGAATGCAGGTAAAAAGTTAATCAATTTGCCTGTATTTTGGGCAATCTATATGGTACAAACGTCATGGCAGTATATTATTGTCATTTATTGCTTACATCCGCAGATACAGATTTACAGAATAATAAAAAGTTTTAAATTGGCGGGCGGTTGACTGCGGTTATGTTCATCGAATTGGAATTTGAGGCGTAATTATTTTGAATATAGAATAGTCGAAATGAAGTCCCCGTGTTTATGCCCGATGAGAATACAATAATCGCTAGTTAATCTTTAGTTGCGCGTGGGAGTCGTAAAAATCGACTAAGCGGCTCCAGGAGACTTGGCAGCTCTTTATTAGGAAATTTATAACACCTCACTGCATTGCCAATCATCCTGCCTCGTCAATCAAGCGTTTCGATTACAGCACTATCCCCTCATTATTTTCTACATTTAACAGTGGATGGCGAAAGGTTAAATGATTATGATGATGATGAGAATGAAGTCAGATTTAATAAGAATAATGCAACAATGTTCTAGTGACGTAGTTAGATACATATATATCTTGTTTTATATTTTAGTATTATTTTATATCTAACATATGAATTGTTATAATTAATTTCATTCATGATAATCGTCTTAACAGCTCAGGTATCTAGTTGAATATTACAAATAACGAATATTAAACACTCTCACGTAATTCCACGTGAGAGATTTTTGCGTTACTAAAGTCAGAAAATATTTTCAACAACATTGATCCTTGATAAATTTCTTTGAAATATATCTATTTCTTTTTTGTGAGTATTGATGTTATTTATTTAACTACAACGGTTCGTAATTGATTCCCCAGTAAAATATCTTTTTTAATGACTCTATTTCTTTAATTTATTATTATTAATAACCTTTAAATAATAGACAATAAGAATGGTATTTATAAATATAATAAAAAGTGAATCTTGCATTGGCTCGTAGGTATTTTTAAAGCATCAAACATTTAAGGCGTCAGTGTTTCTGATATAATGATCTAGGAAGTAATTTAGACATTTTTATTATAAGCGAATTATTAATAGATATCTAAGGAACTTGCAAATCAATCGGATTTCGGTTAAGTTTAATATAAAAACATCTGTAGCTAAAATGTAGGCTAATTGTTTTGTCGATATTATTTTATCATAATTGTAGAATAAATAAAGAATTGAAATGAAATAATTTCAGGTATAAGAACTGATTGTTTCGTTGATTAATATAATTTTTAATTCATGCTTTCGATTTTGTGACAAAGTAATATGTAGATACATAGTCACTTTAGTATATATATACAGATAGATTGTATACCTTCATTTGTAAAATGAATATTGAAAAAAAGTAAGTTTAGGTTTACTCTAGAAATAAAAATAGGTTTATATCTTTATGAGTATATTTACGGCATTCAAATTTTTTTTAAAAAGAGCAGTATATTACCTATTCGTTTCTTCCCACGTATATGTCATCTTGCTTAGTGTAGATTGTTTATAAACCGCTATTGCAGCCATGGCTTTCGCTACTAATTGCACCTTTTATTTTAAATAATGTATTTTTAACAAGCAGAAAATTATCGTACTAGTACTCCGTATTAAAACTATGCAAAGTGACATGTCGTGCCGTAACCAGTTTGAAATATTTTTTGCTTTTTACACGTTAGTGAGTGCTGTTATTTAGTGAGTTTGACCTGAAATTATTTAAAAGCAGCCATGCCTTCGACTATGCCTTCATTAATATGATTTTGACGAAAAATTTTCTTACCTTTTTAAAACATTATGAATATTTGTTTGAATCTTACGCATAATACTTTTTATATTCTGTATACGATATGTAAAAACGAATGGTTGTGTATTTGAGTGTAAAAAACACACATTCGCGTTTATAATATTAGTTATATAGGATATACTAGTTGCTCTATATAGTGGTTACGGACTCGCCAAATCTATCCTATCTTTTACCATATATCTATAGTCACTGAACTTACCTTACTATAAATTTAACGCAGACCATAAGGCTATATGCCATAAGCTCAGCAATTCTCTATCAATGATATTGTTTGCCTGTCTCGTAGTTATCTCTTACGATATTGAAGGAAAAGGAATTGATGTCGTGGGAAAAGAATGATGTGACGTCGTCGTCACGAAACGGAGAAAATTAATATTTATATTCTAAAGAGTTTGGAAGGGGTATAAACAACCGGATGGGCCATGCAGGTCAAAAGATTTGTACCAGTAGTTAACCTCATGTTGATAGTAAGATGATATGGTAGATAAGGGGTGGCACGCTACCCTTCCGGATGGGGTATGTCTAAAGCATAGCTTGCCACAGGAAAAAAATATTATTTTGAAGATACAATTTGTCGCCAATTGTATAAAATCTCACGACTGTGTCTCGAATTCTCACCACAATTAACACTCTCCTGACATGTAATACAAAACGTGACTTAGCGGATGAACGAAAATATTTTTCATTTTGATTTCAAGGTGCTTTCATATTTGGGGTAATGCTACCAAATGGATTCATTGTAGAAACGTTTTTAAGATTAACTCAAAATCCTTGTTTGATTTAAACACTAATCGCAGACGCGGGGCAGAGACATTAACTTTTTTGGTATTCCAGATTGGTTTGGATGTTATCCGCTTAATATATCACTTAGTCATATTTTACGAAACCGAGTGATAAAAAAAAAGGAATCGTAAATTGTATTTTTCACCGTCACCATACGGGAACAATAAAGAGGTTTTTGAAATAAAACTATTTTTAAGGATTCTACCGTGTTTGTATTTGATTTTTAATTTGCCAACATTTAGAATACTTTACAGCGTTCATGGTCATGGGAGGATCTCTCACCAGATGTCTAATAATCGCGTAAACGTCAGTGGAGGAGATATCAAATATTGCATTGTCTGCTACCTACATATATTAGAAGCAAGTACATTCATCATCATCATCATCACAGCTCATAAATGTCCCACTGATGGGCTCTGGCCTACTCCGTAATGGGAGGAAAATTAATCTAGTATACCGCACTGGTCAGACGTGTTGGTATAGGGTTTTGTTTCGAGTTTTCCTTCTCTCGCATATATGTTATATGCGTTTTATATCCCTTAGTCGTCTCGTACAATCACCCAAAAGCAAGATATGGGGTGGTGAATAGTATTCTTACTCCATCACCATACGGAAAGGTAAGTACATTGTCCTTTAGTAATCGGTTTCGTTGGCCCACACAAATGGCTAATAGGGTAAATACAATGGGTCATGGGGCCCCACGCCACCATTCTGTCGCCACGTGCGATTGGACTGAACGCGGCCAGACCATAACATGTCAAAACAATGATATTGTATCATGATAAACGACTTGTTTCTTCGCTACAAAAGTTATTTCAAAACACAATTTAATGGAAAGCTTTGTACTCATTTGAAAACAACACTTTTGAAGCTTCCAAGAGTTTTCAATGCTGGTAATTTAAGGAAACCTTATTGAAAAGTGTATACATATTAGACCTCTAAATTGCCTCTAAATGTCCTAAGAAATTTATTAAACACTAGCTTCTGCCCGCGGCTTCGCCCGCGTAAAAGGTTACTTTCCTAAAGTTTTTCATCCCCTATTTTTATTTTTGACCGTCGGTAATACAGTGCAACGGTATTACAATACTCAGGGTTGGAACTTCATTACTGGACTGCTAGATGGCGTTGAAGAAGCTAGATTTTGAGATTTTTTGACAAACATTTTTTTTATTTTTCACATAAAAATTTTGATTTTTTTTAATAAAAAGTATCCTATGTTACTTTTAATACCTCCAAGAATATGTGTACAATGTTTCATGATGATCGGTTGAGTAGTTTTAGCGTGAAAGCGTAACAAACAAACTTACATTCACATTTCTATATTAGTAGGGATTGTTTGAGAAATGGTAACTAAATTACCCTATTACTCTACGGTTGCCAGACGTGTTGATATAGGGGCTATTTATTGAGGTTTCTTTGCCTTTTGTCATACTAGTTGCTGGATTCCACTCGTCGCCTTTTACAGTATGCACAAGTAGGCATAAGAGGCAATTATTAATTCATGGATTAAAATCTCTCACAGCTACGTTCAATTGGTATAAAAGGAAAAGGCCACTAATTTGTTACGTGAAAAAAAAAACTAATATTGAATTGCAACAAAACATTAGAAGTGTTCTACTAACTGACCTTTAATCCTACACAATTGCCGGATACATCTCTGGAACTGCCCACACGGGCTCAAACGCAGCGTAACAAGATAAATGGGTCACAGACATCGTGTGTACAATATTCCAACATGATGTCACAATGTTTGCGTCTGGAAAAATACTTTTAGCCATCCATCCATATTGATAAATAGATGGATTGATGGGTAAAAGTGGCATACATTCCACTGTTAGACTTCGAGCCTCCTCTATAATGGGCGTGAATTAATTTAGAATATCGCGCTGATCAGACGGATTTGAATAAGGTTTTATTTGATGTTTTTCTTTTCTTGCAGTGATGTTATCTGCATATCCTATCGTTAGTCAGCTATCATAATCATATTTGACGACACGGGCACGGGAGTATAGGTGGTGAATTGTATCCTTACTCCGCCACTGGAAAATAGAACATATCTTTCCGTATTTGGCTTAGTTGACACGGCAGTGATTACCGGTTACTGGGTGCTAGAGAATTATTTTATATCTAGTTAATACATTTGTATCAGTTAAGAGAAAGCTTATCAAATTGATACGTCCTAATGGTAATTTGGACATGAAATTGTCTATTAATAAATGTCAATGTCCTTTCCTATATCATTTTCGGATAGAACTGATTATTTTAACAATGATTACATTCAAACTAAGTTTTTATTAAATAATAGATACTAGTCTTGAGCGCTGTTTCTAGATTCTCCTAGAATGTATGATTAGAAATCAAATTATATCATTTATAAGACTCATAATTTTACTTACATATTCTTTGAAATTAATCTAATAATCTGCCACCAAGTTGGAATGCGACAAAAGCTAAGATCCGGCAAGAAACTTGACGGATTCGTCATTTAAGGTACTTCATTTAAATGAAATTATACAGAGTGGAAGTGGACCGCTCCCGAAAACAAAGACAGGTGACCCTACTAGTCCTACTTGTAATGATAGGCTAGTAAAAAATCGATTCGGATGAAGAAAAAAATTTTTTTACTAACAAAGAATTTTAAGTTTTTTCACATTCCATCGTATTAGGACAGTGCCATGTAACGATAATTCCATAAAAAATACATAACTTTACTCAGATGAGAAAAGACGCAATCTATTCAAAACTCACGATCATATGTTCAAGAGTTCAACGGATAGTATATATAATATATTTTTCTCAAAATATAATAAAAACATTTGGCTGAAACAAACCTCAAAACAAAACTCCATTAAAATTTTAACTACTAGAGCAGCTATCACATCATTGCCTACTGTATAAGAGATCACATAGCTTTGCATCATATTGCATATACCAGTTCTTACTGAAGATATTATTTGTGCAAGCGCTCCTCAGTCGTAAATGTGCTTTGTATGTTAATAAAGCGAATAGGTCATGCGAACGAATGTGTAATACCGCTCGGCGTGACGTCACGGGTGCGTCTGTTCAACTACTTGTTGATTAAATTGCTCCTTGAACAGATTACAGGGAAGCTGCCAAATGGCAATTGTGTGGTTTGGTTAAAAGTTGGCATTCATCAATACTGTGATCGCTCTTGTAAGGAAAATTCATTATATTTTTTTACTAGGTGAATTCATTTTTGAAATTTTTCATTTTTGACGGTAGTTTTATCGGAAATTTTATACATACATACATACATATCATCACGCCATATCCCTTGCAGGGTAGGCAGAGAGAACAGAGTGCCAGAGAACTCTATCTCTGCATACTTCACTCGCTTCCTCAACATTCATAATTCTCTTCATACACGCTCGCCGGTTTCGGAGACTCTTGACTCCACCTTCCTTCAGTACATGACCGATCCGAAATTTTATCTTTTTAAACATCACGCTCTGGACGTTAACTGTTCGACCTAAGGAGGTATAATGCCATTATCACCTCGTTAAGCAGGTGTTTTAGTGATAGCCATTAGACTATGAGAAAATTAATATACCCAAATATTTTATCGCCATCACCTTGTTTTTCGTGGGAGTCCTATTTACCGGTCGACTGATTACCAGAAGAATAGCCACTACTTATTGGGATCGTCCACCTGTCTGCGAAATTTAATAATTCTTCCTTATTGGCAGATAACTATGGTGCAACTACATGTATAGGCTAATACTAGGTAGGCTACCGAAGGCTATAGCTTTGGGTCGAACACCCCTGCCTAATACTAAGAGGTGTGATTGGTGGAATAATCACTTAGTAGAGCTCCGCAAACGCTTCCGAAAGGCGCGCAGGAAACATAATAAACTCAAAAAGACATGCAGGATGGGAGCGGCCTTTGATGAATCTCTATCTTTACTGAAGGCTGCCCGGTCTTGCTACCGAACTGCGGTGGAAAAGTCGAAAGACGCTTTATTAAATAGGATTGTTGAAAAATTAGAAAGTGAAGGTCCGTGGTCTCCACTATATCATGAGTTTAAAGCAAATCGCTCAATCGACCTAGCTTACGTACAAAATATCAAAGTAAATGATAAACACACTACGGGTATTGAGGAGACCACGGAAGTTTTATTAAATACGTTAATTCCAGACGATAACATATCAGTCGACAGCGAACACCATAAACAAATACGCGCGTGGGCCGCTGACCCACCTCTCTCGCCTATGTCTGACCTTCCGTCTTTTGCCGAGTTTATGAATACCGTTAGAGCTCTTCCCCTCAACAAAGCTGCTGGTGAAGACAAAATATCAAATAAAATGATCAAAGAAGCTAGTCGAGCATCGGGCAGCTCAATGTTAATGGTTTTTAATCGTTGTATATCTGAAGGTATTTTTCCTCGGTCATGGCGTCGCGGATATATACGGATAATTCCTAAAGGCGGTGATAAGCCACCAGATGACCCGAAATCATATCGACCAATCACCTTATTGCCCTCACTAGGCAAACTCTTAGAACGGCTAATTGTTCCTCGTTTATTGCCGGGTGGACCACCATTCAACCATAAGCAATTCGGCTTCACTCGCGGTAAATCAACTATCGACGCAGCCATTGCGGTGAGAAAAGTTATTAATACATCCGCTTTTAAATACGTGCTAGGCGTTTTCCTGGATATCTCAGGTGCCTTCGACAACGCCTGGTGGCCAATGCTACTTCTTAAATTAAAGACTCGTGGGTGCTATAGGAACATCTACTTAATTATACAGTCATACTTTTCACAAGGCTCGACTAAACTGAAACTTGGTCACCATGCTGTGTCGAAGCCACTGACGATGGGCTGCCCCCAAGGTTCGGTGCTAAGTCCATATCTATGGAATTTAGGTTTTGACGATTTCCTCGAATTACCTCTGCCGAAACACTGTCAATTGATCGGCTATGCCGACGACGGTCTTCTACTCGTAGAATCCAACACTAGAGACGGTTTAGAGAAATTAGCAGAAATTTGTCTCAATAATATTTATATATAATAAATTGTGTAGCTTAAGAAAACGAAAAATGTTATGGCAATATAGAAAAACACCAACAATCAATAATAAATATATATATAAAGACTATTCTCGACGACTAAAAAAAATAATAAAATTGACGCAAAAATCAAAAAATGACTTTTACATATCTTCATCGGTGAATAAAAACAAAGCGATGTGGACTGTAATAAATGGAACTAAGTATAAGATGCCTAAAAGAGGAATAACAAAAATAAAAATAGGAGATAAATTAATTACAAACCCAGACATTATATGTAATATTTTTAATGATTATTATATTGATATGGTAACTGATAAAACTGCTAATAAATATAACTATGAAAAAATAAATACTAGTAGCAATTCCATATTTCTAACACCGGTAACACCAGAAATAGTAAACAATATAATAAAACAATTGAAAAATACGTATAGCACAGGTTATGATGATATCATAACGGCGGTAGTAAAAGATGTTGCAGAAATTATATCGCCTATATTGTGTCACATAATTAATTTATGCATTGAGCAAGGCCAGTTTCCCTCAAAATTAAAAAAGACTATCATAAAACCAATGTATAAAAAGGGTGATAGACTGAATGTTGGAAATTATAGACCAGTAGCATTAATACCAGTGTTTGCGAAAATAATTGAAAGAGTAATTTTCAATAGACTCTATGATTTCTTCGAAAAAGAAAATGTTCTTGTGACACAGCAGTATGGGTTTAGAAAAAACAAAAATATTAATTTGGCTATTTACAATTTTCTTCAATTTGTTATGATTGGCATGGACAAAGGTCAATCAGTCATAGGTTTGTTTATGGACATGACAAAAGCTTTTGACCAAGTAAAACATGATATGCTCTTAGACAAGTTATACCGTTATGGCGTAAGAGGTAATGTTTACCAACTTATAAAATCATATTTATCTGCAAGAGAGCAAATTACAGAAATAAAGAGTCTATGCCTTCGAACAAATCATGAGAAACTTTATCACTCAAATACCAAAATAGTAAAATTTGGAGTTCCACAAGGAAGTGTTCTCGGACCCTTACTCTTCATTTTATACATAAATGACTTACCTACAACGACAAACTTTAATATGACCCTATTTGCAGATGATAGCACTATCCTCTATGTTGGACAAAATATGGAAACACTCGAGTTAGGTATAAATAATTCTTTAAAATCTGTAATCGAATGGCTAGAATTAAATAATCTACAAATTAATTATAAAAAAACTACATTTCTGAATTTTAGGCAAAGGAAACAAGATGAACTCTGTAACTTAAACATAAATTACATGGGACAGAAAATAGAAGAAAATAAAGTCACTCGTTTCCTTGGTTTAGAGTTAGACACAGGTATGACTTGGAAAGGACATGTAGGACATGTTTGTACAAAACTGAGCCAAGCAGCATATGCCTTGTATAATCTTAGAGATAAAGCAAATATTGATACAGTAATTACTTCATATCATGGTTCTGTAGTCTCTGTGTTACGTTATGGTATTATATTTTGGGGCAATTCAACGAATTGGCTAGCAGTGTTTAAAGCACAGAAACGTTGCATTAGAGCGATTTTTAAATTGAAGCAAAATGACTCCTGTAAGCCTTTCTTCAAAAAATTCGGTTTAATGCCTTTTCCATGCATTTATATTTATGAAAGCGCAGTATTTGTCAAGCAAAATATAAATTTATTTAAGAAACGACAAATGATTCGTCACGCTGACAAGCTAGCTGTAGTCAAAAGTAAGACAACTTTAATGAGTAAAAGTATATTCTGTGTAGCCATTAGTATTTATAATAAAATTCCAAAACAAATTAGAGAAATTGAAAACATCAACCGCTTCAAAAAGTGCGTTCAGGAAATATTATGTTTAAAATATTATTATTCTTTAAATGATTTTTTAAATGATCCTTTATTGTAATTTAGAATAATGTTATTGATAATTAATAATCCATTTGACAATTTCTTCAAAATAATTTAATTCTTGACGTAATGAATTCCTAATTTCACTGACAGTTATATATTTAATCAATAGAACTTCATTAAATTTAATTCACAATATTTTGACATGTCTAATGGACTATATAATTTGCACACCGATGACGGTTAGATATGGCATTGAACTTATTGTATTATTGACTTATTATCTTTATTGTTAACCCATATTCTGCAAATAAATTATCAATCAATCAATCAAAAAAAAAAAAATATATTCGAATGGGGCACACGAAATCGGCTTACATTTGCCCCACAAAAAACGTACCACCTTTTATTAAAAGGAAATTTACAATCGTTGCCGCGTATAAAATTCAATAATATGACAGTCAAAAAGAAAGATTCAGTTTGCTATCTTGGACTACTCTTAGAAAAAAATTTTTCATTTGTCGAGCATATTAAAACTGTGGGTGAAAAAGCGAAACGAAATTTCTATGCGCTTACTAGAATATCAACGTCTACCTGGGGCCTTCGTTTTAATACACTGAAAACTATATATATGGCCACATATTTGGGGTGTATTTGTTACGCTGCACCCGTTTGGGCTGATAGGGCTACCATAGGGGCAGCTCGCCTTAAATTATTACAAAGCCAACGATTGGCCTTAATATTCTTGTGTAAAGCCTACAGGACGGTCAGTACCGAGGCTTTACCGGTACTCGCGGGTGTACTTCCGGTTGACTTGGAGATTCAGAGACGGGCATCAATGTATTACACGACAAGGGAAAATATGAACACAGATTTCCTTCTACCGCGCGACCGTAATAAAATCGCTCGATTGTTTGCACCGCAGTCCGTTGTCTATGAAAAACTTTTAATTGAATGGCAAGAAAGATGGGATTCATCATCGAAGGGCCGTCACCTCTATCTATTTTTCCCATGCGTCCGCGAGCGCCTAGAGAGAGTGTGGCTGGAGGTTGACCATTTTGTAGCTCAATTTCCAACTGGACATGGCAACTTTAAAAGTAAATTATTTTCTTTTAAACTCGTACCTCCACCACTATGTCAATGTTCTACAAATAACCGCGAGTATGAACAATCAGCACATCACATTCTCTGGGAGTGCGATCTCTGGCGTAACGAGCGCGACCTTATGTTAGACAGTTTGCAAGTAACATCTGGAGTAGTATACTACACGGATCTTGTAGCAACTCGAGAAAATTTCCGTGCGTTTAGGCGTTTCTGCCATACCTACTACTGCAACCAATCTTAAGGCTCACATATAGGCCCCGTTAAGTTATCCCGTATCCGTGGTGCCGTACTGCTGCGCTTATCGTAGCTGTACAACCCTTTACTTATTGGCTGACTAGTCAATATTGCTTTCTGTCTCCCGCTTTGCCTGGGAGGGAAGTGGAATCACTCTTTTCCAACTCCTCCTCTTTAACTTTTCTAATTAAATTTGTTGCGGGTTCCAAGACAATTAAAATCATTTCCCGGGACTGCCTGAGGGTCAAACCTCGGTGTCATTTATAGTGACCATTGTGGATCCTGGCTTACAGGAGTTACAATGGTGGGAATGTGTGGTGGGATTAGTCCCAACTAAAAAAAAAAAAAAAAAAAAAAGGCTACCGAAGACAAAGACCGGGTTCCGGTGGCCCCCTCGCTTGGCGAAGAGAGGTACATTGCAGGGTGGGTCTATGTATCTGTCACCCCGGATGAAAATAGCGGAGTGTGATCAGTCCATAGCCCGCCGCAAAACAAAAAAAAAAGCTATTACTAGGTCTAATTATCAATAAAGCAAATCCATATTTGTGTGTAAAATAAACGCAAATTCATCATCATTCTGCTCTTATCTTAATTACTTAGAGTCAAGACAATATTTACTGTACTTCCATCGTACATATTGTAATTTTTTTTTAGCAATAGTGTTATATCAAGCCGCCTACTTGTGGTCAACCCTCTTAAGAATATAATTGTTGACCAAACGGCATTATATAATACTAGCAATTCGCCCTCGCTTCGCTTCGGTTACATCCGTTCACTTGTGTATTTTACTTTCGCGACATAGAATTCCTGTCGGAGAAGAAATTTCTTAAAATCCTACTTTATCTGACCTTTACAGGGCAGAAAGAAAGTCCAAGCCAAACTCGCAGTACTTATTAGAAAATGTGGCTTTTGGGTTAATACATACGCAATCCCTTTTTAGGGGTGGCATTTTTAAAAATCCGTTCGTTTTTACTTCTGTATCGTAACACAAATATGTCTACCGAAATTTAAGGTAAGAGGTTCTGTAGGAGATACCTATATTTAAAAAATGTGATATTTGCACCCCAGCAACCCCACTTGCGGGTGGAATTTCGTAAAATCCGTTCTTAGCTGACCTTTACTCGGCAAAAGGAATATGCCTACCAAATTTAAAGTCTGTAGGCCTTATGGTTCCAGAGATATCGTGATGAGTCAATACATAGGTGGAAATCTCTTATATTTTATACTCACTAGTATTGTAAGGGTTGGTTAGTATTCATAGCAACCACTACATAGCTATAAAACAAAAGTATATTCCAGTTAGTAAATAAACAAACGTCGGATAATGAAATTGAGTTGCTTTCAAATACAGTTATTGTCAAGGTTGGTTGCGCATAACAATTTCTTATAGCATACTTAAATATACATAACTTATTAAAGCTGTATTTATTATTAATGCCAAGTTGTCTGACCAAAGTATTGTAGTAGGCCAATATCACTTTAATAGTGAAGGCAGCGCCCAATATTGGGATAATTATTAATAAAACTATTTTTACGTATTCTATCGCGTTTATATTTGATTTTTTATTTAGCGCCAATTACGAAAGCGATAGAATCCGTAAAATAGTTTTATAAATGTATAATACTTGCGTAAACATCAGAAATCATTATTGGGTGGATTAGTTCTCATGGACTGCTTATGGAAAAGCCGATAAAGATATAATTTATCATTAGGTAACTCAGAGTTGCTGTTTTGGTGGCTGCTACGAATTACCAGCATTCGTTATACTACTTGTGACGGTCACATATTGCCCTGCTGTCATCTCAAAGGAGAGGTTTAGTAACAAAATATCCCGCCAAAAAGATCACCCACTATATTAAAGTAGAGTCAAACCGGAGAACCGTCGAGAAAGTGTTAAGTAAATAAATGAATTAAAACTAATAATTAATATAATTATTGCTTATTTATATTACACATTAATTTCCGTTAATAGTAATAAAATATCTAGCAACATATTTAGCGGGTTTATTTTACGTATATGTTGTAAAACGGCGGCTATATAAGGTCGTACACTCGTTTGGTATGTTGTTTTATAATTCAGTTATTAGAAAATGTCGGTGTTGCCATATGCAACTAATTGTACTCGATTTTCTACTGAGTGAGTTATTGCGTTAATCGATGAATAATTCTCACATATTTTATAGACGTACAAACTATATGGAAACACATCTCTTTGATGATGGTTTTAAAATATAATACATATATTACCAATTATTTCTTTCACGCGTGTGTTGTAAAAGTTATAGTCATAAAATACGACGTTATTTAAAATCTGTAACCGGCTTTGTGTGATATATTAGACCAATTTAACTCCCATAGCGATGTCCAATAGTGAGGCCACCAATCTGCTAAATAAGAAGACATATAAGCACAGGTGATTATTTTCTTTTTAGTTTAAAAAGATAAATCTTTTAAAGAGCCCATTTTTATTCTGACTTCATGTGGGATACAGATAACATTCTATTTTCTTCAATAAACCGCTTAATACTACATTCTTGTCAATGGTCGTGACGTTTTTCATAAGTTTCAATTTACTGTAACATGTCCTCTATTATATTCGACAATTCATTCTCTTTACAGTACTATGATATATCTGCAGCCGAGTGGCGTTATTTTGTGAAGAAAGAGCACTTTTTAAATCGTAACAAATCATCAGTTGATTCCCGCCAAATCCTTTTTCTTCAATGTACTTGTTTACTTAAAAAAAAATAGATTTAAAATTCGAACAGCAGAGTGCAAATCTTTCAATATGCGCTGTATTTTAATCTTGTACGTAAAGTCTAAGAATTTAAATAGTTTATTTTATTGTTTCTAATCGTAAACGGGGAAGCGGCAATACTGAGAGCATAGTTATAAAACGAACATATAGAGACCGTTAATAATTATAAAATCTCGTAAACATACCGGAACTTTTATGAATTTAAATAAGTTTGTAGTCATATGATTTTTTTAACGTAAACACTTTTCATTAAATAATATTTTCTTATGTCGACGGGGACTTACAGCTGTTCCTTGCTATCATTGATTGCTTTTTAATTTTAACTATGGAACTGCTGCTTATAGGGTACTTGGCAAATATATAATTAACTTTGAATGCAAAGATTGCATTGTAGTCTTTGTAGAAACCTTCGGTACCAAATATAGTGAGCTCAGTCGTTACGCTTGGCAAACAGGTTGGAGATCAGTTGATATTACAAGTTTCCAGGTGAGCACTGCTGCCTAAATTACTTGTTCCGATGTCAGTTTTTATAACTACCATAGGAAAGTAAGAGTAGTAAAAAATTGGTGATGTGAAACTATGATGGTGACATATTGTATTCTTAAACGGTCACTATACATATATGTCTTTATTATATCGTGATATTTTATCAAATCCATACATAAAATCCAGTTAAAAACAGCCATTTTTATACTTCAATGTATACCTACATACTTTATTTTCTTTAGATCATACATTTGCCAACATTTGGGTATGGTATCCTTTTCCATAAGGAAGAAAATTAGCCTAGTTAATCAAATTGTACTATGTCTTCTTCAAGTTTTCCTATCTATAACCTAATAATAATAATTATTACTTTCTTTGTATTCATGGCTATTGATGTCGTGTATTTTATTTTCCATCGTTTCTTCGACAGTATATATAATTTTATTAATCACCGGACATCGTCCCTTCACAAGATAATTGATGACCTAGTCAAGGTGACGGCATGGCCTCGAATGGACGTGACGTATCGATCGTGGAGAATAGTTTGTCTACTTGAATTCTATGTTTATACTTGTATGTCAAGATAGATAATATCAAGTTCAAGATTACTTATAAAATATAGATTATTTTTTTTATGGATTTTATTGTGTGATTGTTTTAACTATCCCGATGTTTTGAATATTTTTCAATATTCATGATCGCACATTTCTTTCTGTAATCATGAATAGTTAATAATTGCTGTATGGTGGCGGCTACGAGTGTCAACCCTCACATTTTTCGTGGATGTCGTAAAAGACGACTAAGCTCTACATTGATCTGGGTTAATAATAATCAGAATAATCAGAATAATCAATTTATTGGTAAATATAGGATTTACAAGTCAAATAATGTACATAAAATATCGTCAAACGCATACAATAAATTATTTCATTGTCTTGCAATAGATTGTCATAGTATAAAATAGATAAAATATAATAGTATAAAATAGATTAAATTAGGCAAAAATTATAATAAAGCATTAATTCATCCTTATAAATACACATACACACACAATCGATAAGGATCGTTAAAATTAGAAATATTTAGTTAAAATCAATAGCTATAATACTTTAGGGATAAATTCTTCTGATTTAATTAAATGCCATTTGGTAAACTATTATGAGCTCTTGTCTCCCCCATTAGCATGTACAGTAATAATAATAGAATTAGTAAATTGAGTTCAGTAAAAGTAATATGGTAAATAAATAATGTATTTAAAAAAAAAAAATAATGTATTTTCCGATTACGAAATGAAAAATTGATGTCGCAAGCGGGATTCGAACCCGCGCCTATTGGGATTCCGGCCCAATCGTGCTGCCACTACACTACCGCGACCAATTGTAGGACATGCAAATTTTCATCTCGTATTGTATTTACGTCTTGAGGTGACGGTGTGCTATCTACCCGACAATGTTTACACAATGTTATAGGTTTAATACTTCAAACTTTACAGTTAGAATTGTATTAAACGATGACACAACCTTGTTATTTAAATTTACTGAAATTTTAGCATTTAATATGCTTAATTTATAAAATCCGATTACGAAATGAAAAATTGATGTCGCAAGCGGGATTCGAACCCGCGCCTATTGGGATTCCGGCCCAATCGTGCTGCCACTACACTACCGCGACCAATTGTAGGACATGCAAATTTTCATCTCGTATTGTATTTACGTCTTGAGGTGACGGTGTGCTATCTACCCGACAATGTTTACACAATGTTATAGGTTTAATACTTCAAACTTTACAGTTAGAATTGTATTAAACGATGACACAACCTTGTTATTTAAATTTACTGACATTTTAGCATTTAATATGCTTAATTTATAAAATCCGATTACGAAATGAAAAATTGATGTCGCAAGCGGGATTCGAACCCGCGCCTATTGGGATTCCGGCCCAATCGTGCTGCCACTACACTACCGCGACCAATTGTAGGACATGCAAATTTTCATCTCGTATTGTATTTACGTCTTGAGGTGACGGTGTGCTATCTACCCGACAATGTTTACACAATGTTATAGGTTTAATACTTCAAACTTTACAGTTAGAATTGTATTAAACGATGACACAACCTTGTTATTTAAATTTACTGAAATTTTAGCATTTAATATGCTTAATTTATAAAATCCGATTACGAAATGAAAAATTGATGTCGCAAGCGGGATTCGAACCCGCGCCTATTGGGATTCCGGCCCAATCGTGCTGCCACTACACTACCGCGACCAATTGTAGGACATGCAAATTTTCATCTCGTATTGTATTTACGTCTTGAGGTGACGGTGTGCTATCTACCCGACAATGTTTACACAATGTTATAGGTTTAATACTTCAAACTTTACAGTTAGAATTGTATTAAACGATGACACAACCTTGTTATTTAAATTTACTGAAATTTTAGCATTTAATATGCTTAATTTATAAAATCCGATTACGAAATGAAAAATTGATGTCGCAAGCGGGATTCGAACCCGCGCCTATTGGGATTCCGGCCCAATCGTGCTGCCACTACACTACCGCGACCAATTGTCGACCGCGACCAATAATGTATTTTAATAAATTTTACACGATTAGGCGGATTATATACAATATAGAGAGATAGCGCCATCTATATATGAACCTACTAGCCTAGCCTATCCTAACGTAGTGTAATGGGTAATTGGTAATCATGTTAATAATGAGCTAATTGGTTTGATGTGATATCCCAAGGAGGGTTAACGTTAGGCTGGTCTTAAAACTATGGGCAAAGCTTTTGTAATATATATGGAATATTGCTTTGATCTCAAGTAATTGCGATAAGAAGAGATTGGTGATTCATCATCATCATATCAGCTCATATATGCTCCACTGTTGGGCTCGAACCTCCTCCATAATGAAAGCGAAATTGACCCACTGTACCATGCTGGTCAGACGTGTTGGTATAGGGTTTTATTTCGAATTTTCTTCTCTTGGATAGATGTTATATGCCTTTTATATCCCTTAGTCGTCTCTTACGATCACCCACGGGTAAGATAGAGGGTGGTGAATTGTATTCTTACTCCGTCACCACATGGATAAATTGTCACCACACGGATTGGTGATTAACAAACGTTGATGACGAAAAACTTAAGAACATTATTTTAATTTTATACGTATAAAAAAAGCTTTTAACTTGAATGCAGCAATCTGGAACGATATGGTTATCACAGTTACGTTATTTGCATGTTATTATCACGCCTATATTTTATCCATTCAGTTGATTTTAGGTAAGGGCAACGGTTCACAAACTACTGATAAATACAATGTTGCATTCGTTACTACATAATTGGATATTTCATTATGAAATATAAAATTATTGTTAGTATATTTTTTATAATGCATGTAAAAAGAGAAGTGTGCAATAATATTAATAACTAAATAATACAACAATAAGTTACAAACTTTTCATGGACTGTTTTAAAACAGGAGGTATAGTACGGGGACTTTTGGCGGGAATCTGAAAACGTCGTGTGGTGGTTTTGTCATCATCATCTCAGCTCATATACATCCCACTGTTGGGCTCGAGCCTCCTCCATAATGGGAGGGAAATTGACCTACTATACCACGCTAGTTAGACGTGTTGGTATAGGGTTTTGTTCGAGTTTTCCTTCTCTGGCATAGATGTTATATGCGTTTTATATTCTTTAGTTGTCTCTTACGATCACCCACGGGAAAGATAGGGGTGAATTGTATTCTTACTCCGTAACCACACGGAAGATGGTGGTTTTGTATTATATTTAATATTATATAGAAATATTATATATAATTAATATTATATATTCTAGTGTTTTATAGTGTTTTAAAGTTATCTAAACTTTGATGACATTTTATGTAATGTAACGCGAAGGAACTGCTGGGATTTAGTGAATATGATATATAAGTGCTCTACAACGTTTTCGTTTGTTACCAAAATTTTTGGGGGATACTATTAACAGTGTAGCCATGATACTGTTGATGGCGACGATTTCACTCAATCACGGACAATAACCAACATGAAAAGACTAAAGACGCGAAGAAAAACTGTAACTCGACACTGGCAAAGACGGCCCGGCCCATATAAGCTGATTGCCAAAACAAAAAAAAAAAAAGAATATTTGTATGGAAATTGCGAAAGTCACGTCGCCTTATACATATACCATATATTATTCTCTCTATCTAATTAGTAAAATTAATATGCTTGTAACTAGCTCAATATGAAAATAAATGCTGTTGTTTTTTACAAATCGATACACCAAAAAATAAAAATAATTAATCAATATCCCAATTATATGAATTTTAATAGGGCCTCGTAGATTATATGTATACCGAACAATGCGTGTTGCCATGTGACATAATTATGTTAAAAGGAACGTTAAATGCGAGCGGTCCGCTTGCGATGTAGGACGGTCGCTAGTGACCGGTCAGACGGAATGGAACGCGATTTACGACATTGTGCTGTGACTGTGATAGGGGGCTAATAGTGTTTGGTCAATCAACCTAAATTGTCTTATAAACGGGCGGGAGAACTAAATTTTACATGCGTTCTAACAACTTAACTTTATGCATGCATTTTCATCACGAAATTTTCTATGAATTTATCAATAACATCATTTTATTAATATTTATTTATATTTAGTTCCTAATTTTAATTATTAAATTTGTTTTTTTTTTTCAATGTAATATTTTATAAGAATCATAATTATGTTCTTTTCTACAAAATAGTCTATATTTTTGTACTAATTAATATTTTTTAATATTACAAAATATAGCTGTATAAAGTACTTTTATCTAATCTACAACCATTAAACCATAACTTTAACGAATGTTAATATTATCTATGTTTTATGGGGTTCACGACATGCTGTATACTATTTTGACCTAATTGTTTTGATACTGATTATTCTTTACTTTAGTCTTATTTTTATAAAGACATTCTCTTGTCTTTTTTTCTCAATTTCACCACATTATATTCTTTAGTATGGTCCTTTATTCTATGGGAAGGAAATGGCATATTGTATCCGTGAAACGAGTTTATAGTCAATGTCGATACGAGTCGACTTCAATGTTTAAATCGTGCATTGGCATTACATACTTATTTTTTTTATGTAATCTGGGTCAAAAGGACTCTTATTTTTCTATCGCTTGTTGTGGCAAACGAGCAAGCAGCACATCTGATGGTAAGTGTCAATGCCGCACATGGACCTTTGCAATACCAAGGGTATAGCTAGGCCGCTGCCTACCATTACAATCCCCAAACCTATCCACTTGGGCTACCGGCTCTCTCGCTCACCGAACGAAGCGCAATAGCACATTGCCATTACTCAGACGTCGATCTTCTTAAACTATTATCACAAAGATAGATAACATTACTTAAAACATGATAATTCATATTTTTATTCTTTATTAATCATGCAAGTTTTACGAAGAATCAATTAAGTAATAAAAAATATTTAGTGACAAACAGTTGATTCTGATTATTTGATTAATCATTAAGTGGAATTCATTGAAAATTTATCTAAAAATAAGATAAGGCACACTGAAGTCAAAAACATCTTTTTTCGGGCATCTAATGAAAGTTAAAGCACATTTTTACGTCAATTGTATATGTTATTAATGTTATTATACAAATACGATAGCATGTGTATTTCTTCATAATTATTTGTATCAGCAAGTCAATTTACCTATTTTTTTTAAATCTGAAAAATAATTTTGCTTTTAAAGTATTTATTTGGTTACAAGTTGGTGTCAAAAGGTTAAAACGATTTAGATATTAAAAGATATAAATATCCAAAAAAATATAAAAATTTCTACCTCAAAAACTTAATTAACTGTTGCAACAGAATGCATTGTATATTATTTAAATATAAAAGTAATTTATATTCTTCTTAAACACGTGTGATAAAAAAGTATAATTTGAAATGAAATTTTTTGCATGGCAACCAGAATAGATTTTATTTAATGTTTTTTTTTAATTTGCACTAAACAAAAATGCATTTTTCTTCTTTCTTTAAACTGCAAAGAAGTATATTAATCTTGTTTATTGTGTTCTGATTCTTATCGGTCACCACAGCAGTTAGTAAAAATTATTTGGATGTGTTTAAGGGAGTAAATTAATGATTTGGATTGAAAACGAATTGCGGCGGCAATGACTTTTAGTGAAAAATATCAATCATCATCGTTCATTATTATCCTGCTCTTATCCCAATTATTTGAAGTTGACGGAATATGTACTTCTGTTTCTATTGCAAAGTTATTGGCAGTGGTTTTACGCGGGTTGCCTGCCTGGTGTCCCTTCTTGGGAATGTAATTGTTGACTAGACGACATCATGTGGACTTAGCCCAGGTCGGTATAAAGCTATTAGTAGTCTTTTACGACATCCACTAGCAAAGATAGGCCTGTATCACACAGTAAAGTAATTATAAAATATTAGTGTAGAGTTGAGTACTGGCGGGAGACGTGGCGATGTATCAAAATACGTTTCGATGTTTCACTGAATGAATGTATGGGTAGACGGTAGGAACACCTAAAGCGATTTATAATAACATAATATTAATAATTGATTGATATTAAGTGTCATTCAATATATAACGTTGATGACAAAATTATCTTAGATATTGCTCTAAATTAGAGTGACAATGCTGAAAACGAGCATACTTATCTTTGGGACGATTACGTTAATTACTAATATAACTAAATTATTACTTAATACCTCTATTGAAATCATTGTGACATAAGACTCATTGCATATAAATCAAATCTCAGTTCATATCAAATATTATTGGGTATACAAGTAAATTTTATATAAATCAGAAAATCATCACTAATGGGATATTCACGGCTGGAAGCTGCATTGTAACTATAAAATAATTGATCGTCCATCTTAAGTCAGTGTTTGCCTCAATGACGACTAGACAGGTATTTTCTACCGATCAATGTCAGTCTTGCCAATTTATGATGGAAACAATGGAGCGTGTGTATTAGCGTAAACCCGCCCGGATGTTGGTTAATCGTGATTATCCGGTATTTTTAAATCGGAAATCTATGGAGTGGATTTTGTAATGTATATATTTTTATATTATTTACGGAATTTTCTGCTGTAAACGTACGGTTGTCATAAAAAATTAAGTCGTTTACAGTAAACGGATCGTTTAATTTTAAGGGCTTTGTTTAAACGTATTAATTTTTTGCTCTCTGTTTAGCACATAATATTTTATCATTGATATATTCAGTAAAAAAAAAAATTTACATTACAGTTAAACGTCCTATTCCTGAATAGACGGCCTCGTAGCTTAAATTCATGTAATACGTAATAATGTTTCATTTTAACAATTTCTTTCTTGCTTTGTTAATAGCTCCTTGAGGTAATCCTATCAATGTCCTAGGGTATTTTCGAGATAGGATATTGTAATATAATATTAATTTAATACAATAAATAAATAATGCCTATAATGAGATATTTCTGTAGGCCTTCTGTATTTACGGCTTAATGATGTTGGCTTCAAAATTCAGTTTTGTAAATTAGACAGTCCTTAAAAATTTAGTATTGATTAGGAACTTAAATATCTGTTACAATCATAGAATCCGTTATCATAAATAATTATTATTACTGCAGTAGGTTTTTATTTAAAAAATAATTGTTTGAAAATATTTATTTATCAAATAATTATATACTTGATGCTGCTTTATTTAATTAGCAAGAACGCTTAAATATTTAGCTTGTACGATTCAAATGCTTTAGTTAGTATATCGTTTGAAATTATCAGGTTTTGCGATTAGAAATATCTCGGAAGTAGCTGAGAATCTAGAATTTGATAACAATAACGTACTGTATAAGTATTTAGTACTACCTATTTGGTAGTACTAAATACTGTAAATAGTAATTATACTAAACCCCTAGAGAACTCATATTGTAATAGTTTCACAAGCATTTCAATCGTATTAGAAGTCCGTGGGATAGTGACACTCCCACGCGACCGCGAGTGTTGTACCTGTATTTTGACCGAGAACCGGTACTGAGCCAGTTCCGTTACCTAAACTGAAATATTATGTTTATTATTTAGACCCATCATCTGTACTCAATGTTCATGCTGTGATGTTTTTATGAATTCCATATTACGCACGATGCGCATCAAGGCTTATGTAAATAACATGTATATGTACTTGTAATAATAATATAGTAATTTTAATGCAGTAAATATTGTAAATTTTTTTTTATGTTCAGGCAACTCTGATTGCTGTGAAAATGAATGTCAATTTGTGTAGTTGAATGGTATGTTGGCACGTCGCAATTCTCAAGGAAATCTTTGTATTGTTTGAATTAAGTTACAGATATATTTTTGCTTTGAAAAGAATGCTTTTTTTATCGCTAATGCGAAGTTGTAAAAAAATAAACACTTTAAATTTTCATTGATGTCTTGTAGATATGTTGTGATAATTTTGGGATTTAAAACATGATGGTAATTGAATTTTAATATGAAGTTTTATTAACAAACATCGGCGTTGAGGAATATTTTTATGGGATGGACTTAAAAGAGAAAAGACCCCTGCTACAAAAATGATTAGAGACAGAATGTATGTTGATAAATTATTAAATAGAATTTAAGATTAATGATTCTATACAACTATATCTGGATGGCACAAATAAGTCTCTAGTAGGAATTTAGACTTCACAGATGGCATAATGTTATAAGTAGGTACCTCATATACCGCGTTCAACTACGCAGTACCTACACAGAATACTTCTATGTCTGATCAACAAATCATTGCTCTGATTCTGGGTGACGTTTGTATTGTGCTGGTATTCTGTTCTTCAAAAAATAGCAAAAAAGACGATATTTGACCTGGCAAATGTCATGCGAGGGAATCGAATATATCATAACTTACTGAAAGTCATCACTTTGATCGTTACTTAATACTTATGTGTATGAAATTAGATAGTTTTAAGGTCGAAAATTACAATAACAATATATTGTGCTGCTTGTGTGCTTGTGACAGAATAAGAACGCAATTGAACATTCCCTATCTTGGCCGTGGGTGTAATAAAAGACGACTCAGGGATATGATATGCATATAGCATCTGCGTAAAAGAAGGAAAACCCGTAATAATACATCACAAAAACAATTCGTTCGGACCGTCCCCAGAGAGCCCCTGTATTGCTCTGCTGTTAATCTGGATGAAGCAGCGTGTATTCATATCTTAATGTAGCAAAAAGGAATACATTTTTATTTACTTTCAATTTGGTATTGACGGTGCTTGCAAACGCCGTCTGGATGCCAAATGTATTCAGATTCTTATCTTTAGACAATATAAGATTTTACTGAGAACTCTTGTTGCTTTTACACCTTTGAGATTGGGGGTAATTGTTTCTCGCAGCGTTAAAGGCATTATAAGCAAAAGCGTAGCGGTAATATGGCCGGAAAAAAAAATTCGGGCATTCGATAGATCAAATATATTGAGTTCGTTGACTCTTGCACTCTATTAAATAAAATAAGTGTTTTGTTCAACGTGCACGTTTTAATCTTATTGTTAAACAACATTTAGCATTAATACTACAATCTAGTTCGTAAAGTTGGAATGCTACGGTTGATATTTCTGTAAACTAAAACTATCTGGCCTGGATTCGGTTGATTTCTTCAAGGAAAAGCGAGTCATCGCTGAACGCAAACGAAAAACGTTGCGCCAATGTTTCGATGAAGCTGGTTAGGTAAGTTATTTGTGAATCAGTGTTGAATTGAAGTATGCATGGCTAGACATGCTGGCATCTCAATTAGAGAAAGTGGTTAATATCCGCCGTCTTTCTAATAAATTATTTATTAGTTATTTAAGACTGTACGCACCATTTCTCATGTCATTTAATGTTATGACATAGTGTATTGATATGGTTAATAATATCAGGCATATATTTATACAAAATTTAACGCAAACAACTTTGAGACAAGCACTAGTAAATCGTCCGTCCAAGTGGGGATAGAAAGATACAGTATAGAAGGTTATGTAGTTGGATTTCGTCCTTTCCACCGCCCGGGCGGTCTGGGTCTGCGTTGCGACCGGAATATAATCTGTCCCAAAAAGTCCAAATCAAATCAGTGAAAGGAAAATTACCATTCTGTCTCTTTTTAATTATTTTATTATTTTTGTAATGATCGCTTTAAACTGTAAACGTGGGTATTATCAACAACAGCATACCTGAACCTTTAGAAGGGTTTAGAAGGGTCAGACAGGAAACTAAATTTGACCAAAGTATTGCATTTAATTTACTTTTTCTTTTACGTGTCCTTTAAAAAAGTGATACGACCACGCTACTGACAATTTTATGTTTAGCCATGTGTGGTAGCTGGATATCGACAATTTTAAAAGACGATTTTAAAAACGGTCAATTGATCGCACTTTGGTCGCTTTTCGGCTAGCTACATTTGAGCTCCTTCAACTACCCCAAAATTTTTTACGAAATTTTAATGTCATATTTATTTATATCTAATCAATAGCCTAAAAATGAATTTCAAGTTTCTGGCTTTAAAAATGACGATAATTCTTTACAACTTTTCATCCTCCTTTACAACACTTTTTTGCATTAATAAGTAGCCTATATCCTTTTTCAGATTCTAGACTATCTGTGTACCAAATTTCATTTAGATAGGTTCAGTAGTTTTGGCGTGAAAGAGCGACAGACAGAGTTACTTTCGCGTTTATAATATTAGTAAGGATTGCATGGAATAAATGAATTGAACTTAAAAGCCGATGTCGTAATGCTTACAATATGTCATTTGTTGAGACGTTAGAGCTTCCGAGTGTAACTAATCGATATACATACGCTATACGTAGACATATACGGATATGCTGAATATAATAACCTCTTTATTTCAAGGCGCGACGACTAATGGATATAATATGCATATACCATCTATACAAGAAAAAGGAAACTCGAAATAAAACTATATAAACACGTAATGGATTCTAATGTTTACGCGAGTATTCCATATTTCAATTAAAAAAACGAGAGGTGTCAAGGGACACCCAGATGGAACGAAGTTCCTTTCAATTAATTAGTGAAGGAATTGTAATAAAATTTAATTTTTTTTAAGTTATAATAATATTTTTGAAGTACTTAAAACTTCTTTAGGCGCGACTAGGGAATAACTCAGATTTTTTTTAAATAGGATCATAATCTATTACTAGATGGCGCTGTAACAAAGTTAATGGATTCTAAGAGGACATGTATTAGAGTCTAAATCGCGCTATAGAAATTTTTGCAAATTTTAACTATATATATTAAAATTTATAATAAACTACTGTACTTGCTTCGGCAGTACATATACTAAAATTGGAACGATACAGAGAAGAAAATGATACACAACCGGAGGTGTCAAGGGACACCCGGATGGATCGAAGTTGAAATATTATATAATTTTTTTCTGCCTTAAGCGATTTTTATCGTTATATTTTAGCCAATTTGCAAAATATCTTTATAAATTATAGCCTATGTGTTATTCTGATGTGCAAGCTATATTACTATAAATTTCATCAAAATCCATTCAGTAGTTTTTACGTGAAAGAGCAACAAACATGTTCACATCCATACATTATTACAAACTTTCACGTTTATAATATTAATAATAGGATATACAATTCCACTAGACTACCAAAACTTTTCGGCCCCGAGCTCGAACGCGAGCCGGCCACGCGGCCCGGTCACGGGCGAAAATAATTTCGTTGCGCATTATTTTGATTTTGCTATATCTCTTAAGGTATTGATTTAATTTGCATGGTCTGAAGGAAAAAAAATATCTTCATGAAATGCTCAAGCCAACTAATGTATTTAAAATGATAAGGATTAATACAGTATTTGTGTAAATAGCTTTTCAATTACCGTTTTATAATAGAACATTTTTTAAAGTATTAAAATGGATATAGTATGTTATCCTTAAGAGATAGATATATACCATCGCGGACTTATTTGTAGGCCTTTTTAAGCTGTATAATACTGTAGTACTTTATTTTGATCTATTTCGTAGGGTTCAGCCAGCGTTTGCAATGTAAGCGCAAAATAATGTGTTTATTTACGACATCACATTAGAAACCTCTAAAATTATCAGTGTTTCTCTAGTACATTATGCATATATTATACATATAAACCTTCCTCTTGAATCACTCTATCTATAAAAAAAATCGTCGCGACACCACACTGTTCAATGCGAAATAGAAATGAAAATATCTGGCTTGCTTTCTATAAGAGAGCCGACGAGCGACGCCGCACAGCTTACAATAGCTTACTATAGCAAAAAGTGTCGTGACAACTTTTCGTAAGAATTTTTTCCGTCTAGCCCCCTTTCACAACGCGCGATAAGGAACTTCGTTCCAACTACTTTTACGGATTCTATCGCGTTTGTATTTGATTTTTAATTTCCCGCCGTTTCGAACACTTTACAGTGTTCTACAGTACAGTCCTCCCGTGACCATGATTACTGTGATCATGATAAAAATCACGAAATATCACAAGATGGGGTGTAGTAAGATATCACGTGTATTTATTTTTTCGTCAAACACTGAGATTTCTAAACTGAAAAGTGACGTGTAGTTGTGACTTTGACTTGCTGTTGCCATAGGTGATCTGTATAAAGACCTTTTTGCAAAGTATAAAAAAGCAAAAAACCGAGAATATAATGAGCTGTGGGCTACTTCTTTGTAGGTACTAAAAATTCACGCGATGTTCACGGGGGTCATAGTCTTAAACCTCACCTCGTATCACCAAGGGGAAGGGGGGTTAAAAAAATGCTAAAAAAAGATCACGTGTTTAATGGACGTCCCCAAATTGTTCGAAACCTCGGGCAATTAAAAATCAAATACAATACGCACACGTACGCGCGATGAAAACCGTAAAAATAACAGCGCGATAGAATCCGTAAAAATAGTTTTATTTTAAACTTGTACCATATGATATGAGGTGTATAAACTTAAAATAATTAGATCAAACGAGCCAATGTTTTTAAATATCCTGTTATTGTAACGTTATCCTACTTCTGATATAAAGTTAGTGTTTATTTAAAACAAAATCGCTTCTTAACTGTACTAAGTAGATAATTTAAATAGCACTGGATGGCGTAGTGGTTGTGATACTGACCTACCGTACGGTTAGGGGGTTCGATTCCCACTAGGTAATACTTTGTACTACTTTGTAATTGTTGTTTGGAGGTTGAGTGTATTTTGTGTCTGTTAATTATATTTGTAAAGTGCTCCGCAATACAAGGATTTTCTTTTTTACACACCATCCTGGAAATCCTTAAGGAAATAAACCAGACAAATTACACCCAGACTCAGAACAACACTTTGTGGATCACACAAAGTATTGTCCTGCGTGGGAATCGAACCCACGGCACTGGCACGGAAGGTCGGTATCTTAACCACTGCGCCATCTGTGCAGTCTAATTATTTATCTAATTTATATTAATTATTTATTTCGTTTTCAGGGTTTTCAGGGCTATTTTGAATAAATATTGTAATTGGTATGAAAGCAGTATGCAGATAAATCTAATATCCTATTAATATTATTACATGCACCTACTTTTCTGCACCAAGTTGGAGATGTGTTGACGAGAGGTCTTATTAAGAGTATGCGTAATCGTAGAGCATGCATGAAGACTATTATGAGTGTGAATGAAGCGATGGAAGTATGCCAGGATCGTGGTTTGTGACAATCTGTAGTCTCTGCCTACCCCTCTGGGAAACAGGCGTGAGGCTATGTATGTATGTATTATAAATGTGAATGTTTGTGAAGATATTTGGATGTCTGTTTCTCTTTTCAATCACGCGTAAAATGTTAAACAGATTTTAATGAAAATTCGCATACAGGTAAACCATAGTTATATCGGTAATGTGTTCCCTTGGGATAATTTAGTAACAAAATTTTATATTGTAAATATCACTTTTTACGCAAACGAAGCCTCGCGCAAAATCTAGTGATAAATAATTTCCAATTGATTTACTTGTAGCACAATTATGTAACACATAATATGACGTGTGTTCGTAAATAATACGAAGAGGTTCTGTGTGACATTTTAAGCGGACAACAGGATAATTTAATTCTTTGAATATCTATTATAAGAACAAGGTATATGGCGGCCTGGTATTTAAAATTACCTATTACTTAATCTGTGATCGTAATAAGAATTTTGAATGTTGGAAAAAAAATAATTTTGCGTTATATTTGAGATTCTTTTTTGCTATTTGCCTGCTGTATGGTAGCGGCTACGAATACTACCAACCCTTATTTTGCTCGTGGATGTCGTAAAAGACGACTAAGAGCCGACGACCTGGGCCAATTCCATCTGATGCCGTTTGGCCAACAATTACCTACATGCCCAAGGAGTGTTGACGTCTAGCAGGCGGCCGGTTATAAAACTATTGCCAATAACTTTTACAATATGTACTATGAAAGAAGAGTACATATTGTATCGACCCCAAGTAATTGGGATAAGAGTAGGAGAATGATGATGATGATAATCTTAATTGGAGGTAATACTTACAAAATATGTTGTATATTATTTTATACAAAACCTCTCCATAGATCTTGCAATACTAGAGGTACAGTTAGGCCGCTACCTGTCGGTTGATAGGTAGCGGCTTTGGTTAAAGCCCACCCAGAAAGTTTGGCTGCTAGCTCTCTCATTCATCGAATGAATAGCAACGGCACATTGTCATTGCTCAAAAGTCGATTTTTCGAGAGTGTGGTATTACCGCGAACGGACAAGTCCGCGGCTCTAGACAGAAAACTCAACGTTGTGGCCTCATCACTACTAAAAACTGTGTAACTGTCTTCACTTCTTGTCTATAAGATCGCCTATTAAGTGTGATTTAAATATCTACGCATATTGCATCTCTGCACAACACTACACTACAATTTGATCGAAGCTATGAAACTCATTAATATCCTTAATGTGTGTTCTGTAAACCGTAATATAATCAAGCTATGGAATAATAATTATTTATATATTAGTTTAATCATTTTAAGATTACATAATTGATTATGAAGTTTCTATTCTATTCTTTTGTATTCTATCTGATAACTGAGAGTACAGGTTGTACTGTTGAGTGTAGGTTGTTGTGGTGGGTGTATTATAATCTGATGACGTACAAATGAAACCTACTTCTAAATTGCGGGTATGTATGACAGTGATGATATGATTACTAATATGATGGGCTGATATTGGTTTTCAAACAAAATAATAGTTTCATTTAAAAAACCTACATTTTACTAATTCAGACTACATTTAAAAGTTTGACGGACAACTACATTACAAATACTGTTTAGTTTCGATGAAATTCAGGTATTGCTATCAACATATTACGAGGTAATGGCTCAAGGGTATTTTTTTTTATAAATGTTTTGTCTAACTTAAAAACTTAAAGACTAAAACTGACATAGCAAGAATATAATGACTCCTTACATTTTTTTTTATTGCTTTTGGTGGCAAACGTGCAAGCATCACGCCCAGTTGGGCTTCTGTCTCTTTCGCTCACCAAACGAAGCGCAACTGCACATTGCGATTGCTCAGACGTCGATCTTCTGCGAGAGTGTGGTATTACCCCGGAGTCGGTGGGTCCGCCACCTGCGGCTGTAGACAGAAATCTGTCAACAGCGTAGTCCTACCACTATAACAGTATTTTTCGTTGCTGTTATTGAACGAGATGACTAAAGGACATAAGGATAAGAATCTGCTCAAAACATAGTAAAATTGGCCGAGCCATTAGACCGGCTTGTTATATATCAATTAAACTAATGTTACGAGGAGATTATTATCCAATTAAGGGAAGTACATGAGTATTTTACTCAGCTCAAATAAGTTCCACTCTTGGCCATGAGATATCTGCAGATGCAGGTTAATCCATTTAAGGGCGGTGTAGTAGATCATCTCCTATTTGTGCCTGGGTGGGAAAAATTAACTGAGGATTTTCAGAAGAATGTGTAGCAGTCAATTCTTGGGAAATATATAACATCTTACTGCGAGCTCCTTGCCAAGCGTGGCGATTAGAGTAATAACTATTCCAATAAATGACCGCATCATGTAGTATTCCATAGAGAAGATCTGCGTCCAGCAGGCAGGCAGGCAGGCAGACAGATTGGCATTGGTTTCTATTATGAGTTTTCATTTTCTTTCAATAGTGTTATCTGCTTACATTTATTAATTGATTAATGCGATATTATATTTTCCGTGTGATGACAGAGTAAGAATACAATTCACCACCCCTATCTTACGCATGGGTGGTCGTAATAGACGACTAATGGATATAAAACGCATATGTAAATGTTCTATGCGAGAGAAGGAAAACTGGAAACAAAACCCTATACCTACACGTGTGATCAGCGTGGTAAAAAATTGTAATGAAAACCTATTCTAAGCTCTTTGAGTGATGTGTATAGTAGGTCAATTTATCTCCGGACTGGTAAGGCTCGAACCCAGCAGTGCGACGTATATGAACTGAGATGTACCTACATCAAACGAAAGACATGTACCTATATGGACTATGCAAAATACTTAATACCTATCTACTAAAATATTATTGAAGAATATGTCCTAAATTTTTACAATTTAGCATTTTCACAAAAATAAAAAAGATATATTTATAAGTAGAACATGTAGCTTTAGGTAATACATTCACTATAATTCGCTTATCGAGCAGTTTACTTAATTGTTGTGTTATTTAATTTATTTCCAAGTGTTTCACTTCAGCGTTGTTTGTACATGTTTTGTCAGCTTTATTAGGTAGGTGACAACGTTGCTATTTATATAGCGTAGAAAATTATATTATTTTCATATGGATTATAAGTTAATAATTAGTTAAAACTATTTTTTGGAATGCCTACGATATGTTTTTGCCGCAACCAAACGTTCGGGGCGGTAATAGGCCAACTTAAAAATAGTAATTCACTGTGTATCTCTCCTTTATCTATTGAGTGGCCTACTGAAACTTGACTTCAGTGTACTTGACTTTAATGGCCCTTAGATCGCATCTTAATCGTCATAATCATTATTCATCCTTTTGCCGTCCACTGCCGCTCGCATCCAACGACTCCTAGTGACTTTCAACAATCATTCCTCCTGGTAGAAGGCCGCCCCATTCTGCATCATCTGATACGTGGTCAGAAATTGAGAATCTGCCTCCCTCAGCGGCTTTAGATTCATCGAGGGATGTGGCCCAGTACATTGGCACTTCAGCGTGCTGTTTGTTCGTGTGTAATATTTTCTCAGAGCTGGAAGCAAATTATAAATAAATATAGTTAATTTAATACAATATCATATGAAATGAGGTCTTCAAAGTAATATGTTTTGAGGAAATCTGTGAATACACTGCACTTATTTGGGTAACTGTAATAACTGTGGAAGAGACTACTCATGATAAAATGGACATCATAAAACATCTTAAGCAGATGATGGATTTTTAAGCATTTTCAAACATTGTATCACTTTGGGTCGTTCGTTGTGGTCAAATAACAGTCATTGTGAGGAAAAAAAAATATAATACCAAATTTGTTTGGATTAGCAACCCGACCTTAGTACGATAATGAATAAAGGTCAAGACTATCTTGATTCACTCGTAATTGTGACAGGAGAAAAACAACGCAAAATTGGGATCTTTCGTCTTCCTCTAACTTTTTGAACCTTAATAAAAGTTGGATCTTTACAGCGATTAACTAAATAAATTATCTGATCTACCATGTTTTCTAAGTAGATTTTTATCTGTTTTCTGCGAGGTTAATAAATACATAGCTTTCGCCTTATATTATACTAACAAAATTATTTTGAAAGTTAATAAACTACAAAAAAGTAATGCATGCCTTTTTGTTTATGAGTCTTTGATCATTTTGGTGCGCATGTGGATGAAAATTGGCCTTCTTTAAAAAACCATCCACTTTGACTTGTTTCAAATGCTAGTAATGTACAAAGAGTCAAGTTTAATACATTTTCTTCACAAATTATAGTCTAGTATTTCAGTTTTTCCATCTTGCGAATCTTTTTCAAAGTTATTGCCTCCAGCAAGAAAAGTCGCTGAATTTAATAGAGCGCCAACTTACTAGATAATCGCTTTGGGATCTTTAGCAGAAAATGAAAATACAGGTATACATACGTATGTGTTTATTATAACGGTTATATCATATTCAACATACTTTAGCACTTTCTCTGCATTATATTAGATAAAATCCCATCAAAATTATTCAATACTAGCTTCTGCCCGCGGCTTCGCCCGCGTAAAAGGTTACTTTCCTAAAGTTTTTGATCCCCTATTTTTATTTTTGACCGTCGGTAATACAGTGCAACGGTATTACAATACTCAGGGTTGGAACTTCATTACTGGACTGCTAGATGGCATTGAAGAAGCTAGATTTTGAGATTTTTTGACAAACAATTTTTTTATTTTTCATATAAAAATTTTGTTTTTTTTTTAATAAAAAGTATCCTATGTTACTTTTAATACCTCCAAGAATATGTGTACAATGTTTCATGATGATCGGTTGAGTAGTTTTAGCGTGAAAGCGTAACAAACAAACTTACATTCACATTTATATATTAGTAGGGATAAAACATTAATGCTACTTTCCCAATATAACTTAAGTAACCACAGATTTTATATAGTATCGTGTATAGTTTCACTTAGTAAAAATTAAAGTATGAAGAGCGAAAAATTTACTTTGTTTTATTTTTTATAAAAATATATTATCATTATCTATCTTCAAATAGAATCCATAGACACGCGGTCGCAGACAATAATTGGCCTCAAGAACGTAGGTTAGATCCACCTGTGTAGTCTGCATTCCTTTGTACCGTTATCCGGCGGCCCCGTCCCGCTCCACCGTGCGATGTTTTTATTTATTTTACAAATCTACGCGCGAGAAAATGGAAGTTTTCAAAACAAAATGGATTAATATGAATAGGGTTTTGCTTAAAGGTCCAATCTTCTTAAATAAATGAAGATATAATAAAACTTTTTAGTTATTAGTAAAAAAAACGTATCTGTGCTAGCGAATATTAATTACATACACCGAAGACAAAGATCGGGTACCGGTGGGCCGCTCGCACGGCGAAGAAAGGTGTTTGCAGTGTGGGTCCATGGGGTTGCGTGCCGTCTCTTCTGTCGCCCCGGACGATTTGTCGGGGCGCGACCACATCCATGGTCCACCTTGCGGGCAAAAAAATAAAAAAGTATTAATTACATAAAATTAACCTATTTTCGCAGTTTTTATAGCGTCTTAATTTTGTTTATTATTTTTATTTTCAACGTTGTGATGATAGTAAATATAAAATTAAGATGCAATAAAATTCACATGGTGGATTCATGCGCCGTGGGCGTATACGATATTTTATCTTAAAACAGCCTTAAAGTAACTCATAACGTAATTAGGGTCTACAGATTTGCATAGAAATTGAATAGATTTGTATTACCACTCTCGGATCTTCATCTACACCTCACTATTGCTACCAAATGTGAAGAAAATTTAACTCGCATACCAATATTTTACAGTATAGGGTTCTATTTCCGAGATTTTATTTCCTGACAGTGCTGACTTAGTAGCTAATATACTGTAATCATCTTTTATTTAGTGAATTGTATTCTTAATTTCCTATACCCTATCTAAAACGTTTCATTTCCACAATACCATCACTACATTTTGTGAGAAATCATTCCCTAACTATTACTGGTTTACACCAGTGAAACGTAGTTATATTATTGAAGAAATTTAAATTTCATAAGATATCAATTTAATCTGAATTCCGATAATTTAGCCGAATTCTGGATAGATGATCCGAATTCCGGATAGTTTATTCGAATTCCGGACAGTTTATCCGAATTCCGGACAGTTTATCCGAATTCCGGACAGTTTATCCGAATTCCGAACAGTTTATCTGAATTATAAAAGAAAGATACAAAATAACGATTTAAAATTATTTCTAGGTTAACGTTTGGTAGATACTGTAGTATCTACAAATTAACATGTTTCTTTCAGACTTCGGCTTCTATCCGCAATTATTTGTTACATTTATATCGAATTTGGAAAAACGGTTCCGGTTATATTTTCATTTACAATATCCGAAAGTTTTAGTTACGATTAGTCCTATAACATCCGTGCTATCTATGCCCGTATCCGTTCTCCTCAATATTTATTTTCAGAAATTTCAAAGTTTTGGTTGAGAAGTTAAAGCGTGAAAGCCTAACAAACAAATGCATCGATATTTCCATTTATAAATACTAGTTAATATATTTAATATTATGAAAATTATAATTGTAAATCAACAAGATTTTCCCAGAAGGTCTTAATCCAATGTAATTGCCTACGTGCTAATTATTATTTAAAGAGCAAGTTTTATAAATTCATCCATTTTCCTCAGTCTTGTCATGGTGTCTTTCCAGGATTAGAATGAAGTGATCACGTTGATCATTTAATATGTATTATTTTGGAATGCTCTTGATTGGTTTATGTTTTTTGTAGTGCTTACTGCACTTTAAAGTACTTAAATTTATGTTGCGGTTTTATGAAGCATTTAATTACTATAATATTTTGACGAATTTCATCAATAATAACAATAGCTTTTTTTTCCCTTGCGGTTGACTATGGATGTGGTCGCGCTCCGCCAAATCGGTCCGGGGCGACGGAAGAGACGGCGCGCAACCCCATAGACCCACCGTGCAAGGACTCCTCTCTTCGCCGTGCGAGCGGGCCACCGGTACTCGATCTTTGTCTTCGGTGGCCATAGTAACAATAGCTGGGTGCTAATATTAAAACACAGTGTACGTCAGTCTTAATAATAATTAAGATTTTTCTAGAAACTATTTGTAAATAACTAAACTTAACACGTGTATCCGATTCACATTCATAGTACGCTGTAAAATTTATGAGATCAATCACCCTATATTCAGCCAAGTTAATTGAATTTTCATAGTATATAAAACTACCTATGTCATAGATAGTACTAATTACTTGTTTTATTATGTTGCTTAACCTGTTATTATTTTGAATATTATTGTATTGTTAGGTTTGTCTCCGTATTTAAGTTACGCCTCACTTATTTTTCAATATAATTGTGAATTTATTCATGTTGTTAATTAGAGACGCTAGCACAGATAAGTTTTGTTATTTATGAAAACTTATTTCTCGAGTTAAAAATAATTACCATACGTGGAACTTGAAACTACATTTATTGAAAATCCGTTTGTTAAGATGGCTGAAACGGATTTCCAAGAAATGTGGTAACCAGGGTGGTTATATAACAATAATAATTCCATCTATTTCAGACTAACATAATTATGTCCATATAAAAATGTAACTATTACAGGAACAAATTAAAAAAAAAAAAATTAAATAAATTAAAAATGTTAAGTTGTTTGTTCATTAATAAAGCAGATTGCTACATGTCAATTACTAATATCAATAAGATTATAATAAAATATCAGAGTATAGAAGGAATAAATGTTAAAAAAAAAGGAAGAAAACAAACTATGACAACCAAATTATTACTCGCATTATGATCTTTTTGATAAATGTATACCACGCCACCTATTAGACAATGTTTACACATTGTTCATTAAGTTTGTTTTTAAAGATCACGCAGCACTAAGGAATTAATCCTTGTATTATAGTAGACTTTACAAACATATAATTAACGCAGACAAATTACACCCACACTCTGACGAACACTTTGTGGATCGCACAAAGTTTTGTTCGGCATAGGAATCGAACCCAGAGCACTGGCAGGGAAGGTCGATATCTTAACCATTACGCTATCTGTGCAGTCATAATTAATAATAGTTTTGCATTTGCGCTATTAAAGAGATGCTTTCAGTAATAACTGTAAATTAACCAGTTACAGAGACCTGTAGCTGTGAACAATTTAGTGGACAGTTACTAAAGTAAGAGAGTTCTAGTGGTGATGGTTTGATTATTCTGCAGTAGGTTTTAAATTACGTTTTGTGGCAAAAACGGTGGGTGCAATGTGGTTACGACATTGGGTTCGATGACTGCGCTCGAACAATAACAAAGATTTTGTCAGCGCATACCTCGGAGTTACCGCAAACTGTGCTTTTTATAAGATACTCAACAGTTAGGCTGAAATTGTATCATAATAAATACGTTTTCACTTCTGATCTATCTCTCCAGTAACAATTTTTAATATGTACATGAGAAAAATAAGTAATCTTATTTCTTCACCATTAAACCTTCTTTATTGTGGAACTCAAATTTGAACTTGATTTACTCATTATCATCATCTTTGCTCATATATGTTCCACTGTTGGGTTCGGACCTACTCCAGAATGGGAGAGAAATTCACCTATTATACTACTATCCTCAGGGGTATTCCGTCGGGTCGACCACTGATGTCAAGTCACTCTGCTCCGGTGGTCGGCCCAACGACGAAGGCGACGTGCCACGGGTAGGCTACGGGTGTGCGTGCTTACGCCCCTCTGTCGCTCCGGACGGATTGGTGCGAAGAGTGCGCCGACCGTAATCCACCAAAAAAAAGTATACTACGTTGGTCTGACGTGTTGATGTAGGATGTTGTTTCGAGTTTTCTTTCTCTTGCATAGATATTATATGCGTTTTATATCCCTTCGTCATCTCTTACGATAACCCACGGGTAGGATGGAAGGTGGTGTATTGTATTTTTACTCCGTCACCACACGGAAATTGGCTTACTGTGCAACATAATTTATTAACTAGGTCTTTCATAGCGGGAAGCCATAAGTGTTTTGATATGGAGGAAAAGAAAGGGATACTACCACTTCACAAGAGATTTTTTTATCGCTTAAAAACTCTGTGTTTATATCAGTTTCTAAGAAGTAGGGTATACGTTACAATAACAGGATATTTAAAAATGTGCGCTCGCGTGATCTAATTTTTTTAAAATACATATAGCTCACACTGTACGGCATAAATCGCCTTCATAATCATAAGGAGCTTCATAATCGCAACCCACGAGAAAGGAAGACTGAAATACGCGGTTATATAAATTCGTCTCTGCACGGTATAAGTAAATAATATGAACGGAATGACTTTTGGATTAATGATATTCATTCATTCATCTCAGCTCACATGCGTCTCGCTGCGAGGCTTCAGTCTTCTTCACAATAGAAGGGAAGAATACATTATCATTTTTTTGCGTTAAATCTATACCTATGTAATATTATAAAACTGATGAGTTTATTTGTTTATTTGAACGCGATAATCTCGGGCACTACTGGTCTGATTTGAAAAATTCTTTCAGTGTTGGATAGCTCATTTATCGAGGAAGGCTCTAGGCTATATATCATTACACTAAGTACAATAGGAGCAGAAAACCAATGATAATGTTACAAAATCGGGAGTTTTATTTTCCTTTTGAGAGCTTCCGCTGCGTGCGCTGCGCTAAAGGTCGCGGGCATAAGCTAGTAATAAGAATTTATACTATTTTTAGTAACTTTTCACTTAAATAAATTTTTATATCATATTTCAGAAAAGAATAAATGATACAATTTTCCTGATCAATTAAGAAGTTCAGGTAACCTTTAATACCACGCAGACAAGGTCGCTAATGAAACCGGTTATAGTGTAATATTAGGTATTAAATATTTAAATATATTGAGAAAAATAATATTGAATATAATTCACGTTTGCGTTATAGTTATTGGACTAATAGTCCGTGTAGTGATCAGCTAAGAATAGAATTTGTCATCGCCACTTTACTTTTATGAAGGAGTCATAAAAATCAACTAGAGAATCCTTAGGAGATTAGGCTTACTAGAAGACTTATAACTGGCAATTTTCATCGTAACAAAAAATAGTTAATATATGAGTTCCGTGAAAATTTTATTGCGTTTCAAGTAAGCTTGGATAGATGAATGTTGATTATCCAATATCGAAAGAACAAGTGACTTGGATTAAATTTAGCATTGACTTAATCTATAATAGCTCATTTTTATTCCGATAAAATTAATAAATAGTTCCTTTGGTTTGATTTGATTTGATTAATAAAATCAACATTCACACGTATAATGCTGTAAGCTAGTAAAGCATAAAAAGAGTACAATAGACGATTATTGGTTGTGCCACCCTCCTTACCAATGGGACAGCTAACACAGGATTAATTCGTTGCAAACGGATGTGGAAAACATGTGCGGCGCGTGTTTACCCCACCTACGAACAAGATGTCATATTGTACTTAATTATAGTTGAAGATCCGAAGTTAGATAAGTCTTCACCCATTTGTTTATTAGATTAAAATCTTCTCTATTTTGTTAAATAAAATTATTTTATCATATATCATTTCCTGCAAAAACATATCGTTCGCTGTTATTTAATAAAATTAAATATCTGTTTATATTATATAAAACTTTTTAAAATAAAAAGATATTGTCATAAGCAATAAGTTTTTATTTAAAATTGTTTTTTTTTTAATCTAAATATATTTTTTATTAATTATAACCGTGAACTAGCCGTCCTGGCAGACGTCGGCCCGCCCGGAAAAGCTTTAAGCGATATGCCGACTACAGCGCCACCTACTGGGTCCAATTGTGTTTTGAAATCATCCAGAGACCCATTGGAATATACATAGAAAATTTCATCCCAATCGGTGCAGCCGTTTGACATACCGAGAATGGCGCCACCTACCGGATCCAAATGTGAATTTAAACCATTCTCGAATCCCCTCGAACACACACAAAAAAAAAAAATCTAGGAAATCCGTCCAGCCGTTTAGGAGGAGGTCACTGTCTACACACGTATAAAAGAACTAGCTTTTGCCCGCGACTTCGTCCACGCAGAAGTCATCTCTGACAGAGTTAAATAGAAAAAGCAAAGCAAGGTGTTCAAGGTTTGTCGCTAGGATGATAATCAACAGCGTCAGAAACTGGGATGCGGTCGCCGCCTTCTGCGAGTTAGTTGTCTAACGGAATTAGACAGTAGGGAGGGTCTGAGAGAAAATACTTTAGGTTGTCACGCCGGTAGAGCGTGCGTGAGCGTCTTCGACTCGAGATGATACCCAGTTGCGGTGGCCCGCCCGCACAACGTAGATGTACGTGTACGGTGCGCGTGTGTCTATAAACCATAGCCGGTCACTAAAGAAAAAGATGGTTCAAAGTTCTATTCATTCTACAAATTATATTGCCATTAATATACTATTTACGGTATGACCATGGGATAAAAATATAATTATCGCCACCCTTTATTTGACTGTTTTGTTTCACCAGCAGAGTTGCGACCTCGTTAGATATGATTTATTATTTCAGTTATAGAGTCAACATTTTTGAAGCTAAACTTAACCTGTATCTTAAACTATTAGGCAAGAACCTATTGTCGTCTACTATGTGTATCGTGTGAGCTCTCACACCGGAACTGGTCGCCACAACGGCACTGGTGCAGGGTTGATGGAGAGGGAGAGAGAAACACGTGTTTATTTATTTTTACCGAAGAATATTTGTACGTAATTTGAAAAGAATTTTTCTCCCCATACACACTTTGCCGCTTTGTTACACCCCCTTAGGGGCGGAATTCATAAAATCCTTTTATATTGAATCTCTATGCCATAAATAAAAACGAGCTTCAAAATTTAATGTTTCTAGCTTTAATAGTTTCGGCTTGGCTACCGCCAAACGTTTGCACGACTCATTGCCATGAGTCGTTCAACCCGCTTCACAGGCCTAATTTACACAACCAGAGGGTGAAAATTGATAAATGCCGGATATTACCCTAGAATATTTGATTCGACAGGTAATTTGAAAAGAATCAATAAAGATTTTTTTCTCTTCATACAAACTTTGCCACTCTGCTCCACCCCCTTAGGGGTATAATTTCGTAAAATCCTTTCTTAGTGAATCTCTACGTCATATAAAGAAACCACAGTCAACATTTCAAGTTGCCAGCTTCAATAATATCGGCTTGGCGCTAATGATTTAATGAGTCGTCCAACCCGCTTTGCAGGCCTAATTTACACTCCCAGAGAGTGAAAATCAACAAATGCTGAAACACGTGTTTATTTATTTTTACTGAAGATAATTTGTACATAATTTGAAAAAAATCGATAAAGATTTTTTTCTCTGAACATTTTTTAAATTGACATAACTTTTTTTTTATTAACCAATTGACATAAAATAAAGCCTAAATGTTAAGTGAAGCTTACCACAATATATTAATGAAAACTGCGTCTAAATCGGATAAGCTGTTTCTGATATTAGCGTGCACAAACACACAGACAAACAGATAAACAGACAAAAATTTTAAAAATTATTGTTTTGTGTTCTACTAGTGTTGATAAAGGTCCCAGTAATATTTTTTTTCATATATCTTCCATGTACAGACAGCGACCCGTTACATTTTTATTATATGTATAGATAAAAATATTTTTGTTCATATATATAATTAAAACCATTAAAAAATATGAATATAAAACATATATTTATTTATATTAGATATAAGAAGATATATAGGCTGTGTGGTAGCGGCTTCGAATACTACCAACCCTTACTTTGCTCATGGATGTCGTAAAAGACGACTAAGAGCCTTATAACGACCTGGGCCAACTCCATCTGATGCCGTTTGGTCAACATTACATTCCCAAGGAGTGTTGACGTCTAGCAGGCGGCCGGTCATAAAACAATTGCCAATAACTTTTACAATATGTACTATGAAAGAAGAGTACATATTGTATCGACCCCAAGTAATTGGGATAAGAGTTGGAGAATGATGATACGAAGGTATATTTGTATTATAAAAACATTTATACGTTTTATTTTCAAATTATTTTATATAGTTATGTTTTATTATAATACACAAATTCCATTTTAAATTAATTATAGCCATGAAGGGATTTTATGTCATTCTATTAACATATGCTTAGAGAAATACATCATTGTATAAAATATGACTTTGTCAGATGGGTGATGGTCGCTCTTACTGGGGATCCTATACTATCTAGTATCAGAATACAGAGTTGTCCAAACATGTGCGTCCATCCCAGCCAACTGATACTAATTAACAAGATCAGATTACATTCGTTTGAAGTTGGCGTGTATGTGTCGTTTGCAATGTGCACGTCCTGTGTAATTTTTTTTCATGAGTACAGCTATAGTTTGCCTCCCTTGTGATGACAGTTTTACAATATAAATTTGATTATGAGCGAAAAATGAATGGGATATGACACATGGGACTCCAACTTACAACTGGACACCCATTCCAATCGTGGTGTAAGTGGCATATCGCAAATATTGATGTTATTGTGGAAATTGTTTGAAGCAAGCACTGTAAATACTGCTTGGCAAAAGTCTGGCGGTATGATGTATTCGCGCTGTTTTTCTAGAATAGTAGAAATCGTTCGGACATGTGGAAAGAATGCCGAATGATCGTCTGTTTAAGAAGATATACAATGCGAAAGTGGAAGGATGTAGGTACCGGGGGAGACCGAGACTAACCTACCTAGACCAGATTGGTCACGTACTGAAGGAAGGTGGATTCAAGAGTCTCCGAAACCGGCGAGCGTGTATGAAGAGAATTATGAATGTTGAAGAAGCGAGTGAAGTATGCAAGGTTAGAGTTCTCTGGCACTCTGTTCTCTCTGACTACCCTGCAAGGGCTATGACCATATGACGTGATGATATGTATGTATGTATGTGTGTAAATATTACACATTAGAAATAAAATTATTTTTACGGATTCTATAGCGTTTGTATTTGATTTTTAATTTCCATATTTGTGACCATGAACACTTTAAAGTGTTCGAAACAAATCAAATACAAACATTATAAAATTAGTAAAATATAGTTTTATTTCAATTTACAAATATTAGTTTAGGAATCACTAAGAGAATGGTCAGTGATAATCTACTTGATAACTCATAACACCAACTACAATCGCTAACCAGCTAACAGTGGATTTCGATAAAATAATGGATGGATAGAAGCGAAAAAATATTTATTAAATTTACTCGAATGAAAATGAAAATATAAAATTTTCTTTTGACGTCAACCGTGTAAGTACCCAGAGCACAGCGGAAACAGTTGATATCGCACCGATAACAGGTTTTATGCTAATTTTACTTACTTATTTGTTCCTATAGCATTGTAGTTTAACTTGTTTTATTTGTTTTTGTTTTCAGGTAAGTGGTGTTTCTAGGTCAACGAATAGTGTTTGGGTACGTTATTTTCTTTCTAATAACATCACTATTATTAAACTGTCATTATGGCATTGGACTCTCAGAGCGTTGAATATACAAGGCCATGCTTATAAGTATGGTAGAGGATGATTAACAGCTTACGTCGACCAGACCAACTCCATCTGATGTTGACGACATTAATAAGATCAACAATTACATTCCCAAGGAAGGTTGACAGGCAGTCGGCCGATCATAAATCTATTGCCAAAACTTTTTACAATATGTACATTGGAAAATCAATGTATTGTACTCAACTTCAAGTAATTGGGATAAGAGCAGGATACTTATGATGATGATACGCAACGCGTTGATAGAGTAAATAAATTAATTAATTTTAATCTATAATTAGACGGAAATCATCATTTTGATTGAAATTCCACTCTTTAAAACTTTGTAATTGGGTTACAGTATAAGTCCGCTCCACAATGGGAGGGAAATTGACATACTATATACCACGCTGATCATACATGTTGGTATATAGCTTTTTTCTTCTCATGCATAGATTTAATCTACATATTATATTCCTTATAAGTCTTTTACGATACAGGATAATCAGGAGCAAGAAAGTTTTTGTGTTTTAGTTATCTTGTTAGAAATCTACACGATTTGGTGAAACAGCAGTTTAATGTACAGAGTTCACATTCACCGGTACTCAAAAGATTCTCTTACACTTGTTCATCATCTTCAAAAGATAATAGATGTTATCTTTCATTCATCATCGGTTTGAATTGGTCTCATTACGTCCAAACCTTCTGAACGATTTAAGAGCGACGTGGCTTAATAAACTATCTATTGTATTTCTTTGCCTTTTGAGAGGACCGCTATATTAACTTTCATTGTTTTATATCCTTATATTATCATCATCTTTCGGCTCTATCTCAATTACCGAATGGGATCGAAGTAATATTTACAATGTTTCCATCGTACATATAGCAAAAGTTTTGGTAATAGTTTTATGACTGGCCGCCTGCCTAATGTTAATTGTACTTGGGAATGTAATCGTTGAGTAGAGGGCATCAGATGGAGTTGGTGAGGTGTATGTAACGCTCTCAGACGTTTTTTACAATACGTACGAGCAATGTAAAGGTTGATAATATTCGTAGTCGCCACCGCACAGCAACAATTACATATAGCAATAATTATAAAAAAAAATGAAGAAAGATATTTACCGGCAAGTCACTTTACACGTATCTTCAATAATAAAGTAAAATTGTTCTACTAGAATCTGTAATTATTTATGTACTGAGTATATATTACGTCACTGAGTTGGTTGTAAACAGGAAATTATATGTTCGTATACATTTACAGTGACTTCTTAACGACAATTGAGAGGCTGTAAACTGAAGCTACTGTTTTCATTGTCAATACAACATATACTTGGCACTACTAAGCTCGAACCTCTTTCAAAAATTTGAATTAAAACTATTTTTAAGAATTATATTGTGTTTGTATTTCATTTTTAATTTCTCGACGTTTCTGAATGTTGTAAAGTGTTCGAAACGATTAAAATTCAAATAGGAACGCGATAGAATCTGTTAAAATAGTTTCTACTCCTCTAAACATGTTAATAGAATTAGGTTGCTATAATGATTTCTGATGTTTACGCGAGTATTACACATATGAAATAAAACTATTTTTACGGAATTTGTCGCGTTTGTTTTTCACAGGACAGGTTTGTTTTTCCCGATGACCATGAACGCTGTAAAGTTTGTCGGGAAATTAAGAACCAAATACAAACGCGATATAATCTTTAAAATAGTTTATTTCAAAAGTTGGTTGGTAGTGTTTTATTTAGAGTTTGCCTTGTTTTATATGCATATTTGTATCTCTTAGAGGTGTTTTAAGGCGGCCATAAGCAAGATAGGATGAATTGTTTTCTTGTTCCTTCACTTCCTTCCTTCCTTTACATTCATAAATAGGTACTCTATTTATGAAAGAATACTATAGAACAAATGCGAATGAAAATTTGCAAATGGATCAATGCATGAATTAACGCACTTAACGATTAACGCCTTTTTTGCTGGTAATATGTTCCTTTGGAATAATATTGTTTAACTTTAGAAAAAAGCTTTTTATGCAAGCGAAGCCGGAGCTAGAAGCTAGTAATCAGAGTGAAAAAAAAATCATGAAAATGAATAGCTGTCAGATGGCTGAATTAATCTTGTAAATGATACTTATATCCAAATAATCATACATATATTAAAACAATTAATATAACAATTTATTTTACAAAAATATTATGATCACTTACTTATAAACACAATAATATAATGGTATAATTTTAGTAATAAATACACGCTAAATTCCTTGAGTAAATTTTATTATATAATTATATGCTGAGATAGATGTCCAGTCATGAGTAGAGGTTAACGCACTCTTAATACACACATTAACACACACTTATATTCCATTTGCAAATTATATATCTAAAGGCTTTACCGTCGCTAATTTGAATTTAGAAGTTGTATTGCTTAGAATTTGACATTTACAAAAAGAAAATGAATGGAATCTAATTTGGTATTATGCTATTGTATAGGCATAATGCCAAAGTATTGGCGAGTAAATCTATGGTGCTAGATTTTTGGCGGGCATATTGTAATGTCATGACTCGCTCTTGAATTATATTCATTTTTTTAGTGTTTCGTAGCGTTATGTTGGATATTTTTTTCTAGTATTTATTTTTTTATGTATTATCTTGTAAAGATAAGTGGAACTTGAAGTTAAAATGTTTTAAATATTTTTTTTTTGTTTTAGGGTAGGTAATTAAATTAATCAATTAAAGTTGAAAATACATAGAAATTATTTTTGTAACCAAAATTTCATATTGAGTTGAATAGTTAAGTCGTAAAAACCGCCTTGTATTTACATATTGAACATTGTAACAATTTACCTTAAATTAATTCAAAAAGCTACCATCGGATCCGAACGCGATTAAACAAACAAACTTATATTTCCTTGTTTATATTAGATATGATTGTATTATGTAATAATTTTGGTAATGGCGGCGATATTAAATTTAAGTTTTTCCAGTATTATCTCTATTAATGCGATTGATTTACTCAATTTATTTACTTTACAAATTTCCATATTATATTACTATTTATATTTTGTAACTTTCGTACCTATCATCATCATGATTGATTTCAGCTCATTAGAGTCTCATTGCTAGTGAACCTCTTTCATAATAGCAGGGAAATTGACCTACCATACGACGTTGGTCAGACGAGTATAAGTTTATTGTTCGTGTTTTTCTTGTCTTACATAGGTGTTATATGTATATTATATATCTTTTACGACACCCACGGATAGGAATACGTTATTAATATTATAATAAAATTGTAATATAAAAGTTACTTGAAAAATCTAAAGACTTTATCCCTGTAGTGATAGACCGACAAAATATTATAAATTTATAATTATCTTCAGTTCATTCATTCATATCCTATAGTTACTAAAACAATAGTTCCTGTTTTCGTATACATTCATTTGTACAATAATTTGTGGAAAATTTTATAACCGGTTAATTGATGAGTAAATTAATTACTCTGTGATATTGTGCTATAGTAGTAGGTGAAGTACTTCTTCTTCTTCTTTCTAATGAATGGCCTCTGTAAGTGATTAACTGGACTTTTGGCGGGAATCTAAAACGTCATGTTGTGCTCTTGTATTATATTCGATATCTTAGTGTTTTAACGTGCTATATTAGATAATTTTTATGGTGTTTTATGTAATATGATGTGACAGAACAGCTGGGATGTAGTGAATATCATATAAAAGTGCTTTACAACGTTTTCGTTTTCCATCAAAATTCCTACAACATACCATTAACAGTGTCACCATAGCAGTGTTGATGGCGACAATTCGACTGACTGACAGACAATGACTAACTTGAAGAGATTAAGAACGTGAAGATAATTATAACTCGACACTGGCAAAAATGGCTCGTATAAGTAGCTGATTGCCAATACATAAAAAGAAGAAGAAGAAGAAGCTGCAACTTAACTTTGACATTGGCTTAAGTATAAACAGAGCCACAACAAAAAAAAAAAAAAATTATAATTATCTTCAGTTCATTCATTCATATCCTATAGTTACTAAAACAATAGTTCCTGTTTTCGTATACATTCATTTGTACAATAATTTGTGGAAAATTTTAAAACCGGTTAATTGATGAGTAAATTAATTACTCTGTGATATTGTGCTATAGTAGTAGGTGAAGTATTTCTTCTTCTTCTTTTTAATGTATGGCCTCTGTGAGTGATTAACTACAACTTCGCCAATGTCAAGTAAAATAAGTTTAAAAAATTATAATAGATTTATATTTTAGTCGTCAGTCATGTCGGTTCATTGTCTTCGTAGGTGAAGTTATGCCGATAAATGACGCAAATCAATGTAACTTTGAGTGAAATCCAAATTTCGAAGTTAGTAGTACAATTTACCATCTAGACCAGTACCTATGATCAATAAGTTCGATGTTCAGTTAAGCTAATAAAGAATGGAATTCGCCGCGGCCATTTTGAATCAATGGGTAGCATAAGTCAGCATGACTTTACAAGTTAAATCCATTAAATTGACATTATTTATATATCTAAATATGTTTATTATTTTAGTAATAAATTATATTAAATTGATTTAATTGTTATTAATATATTATTTTAAATTATCGTTTATTTAAAAAAAAATGGTAAGTTAAAAAAGATTTCTGTTCTCCCGGTTTAAAAATCATAAATGATAATAGTTGTTTCTGTATTACCCAGTAGTTTAAGGGTCGGTTGAATTAAAGCCACACAAGTCTTTTATAGAAAATTTAATTTCCATCAAAATGGCAGCTACAATTTTGAAACGAGTTATATATTAATATACATGATATGATGTCATATTGATATAACGTTGGGTTAAAAAGTTCAAGGTCCGATTCATTTGTACAAAATAAATTTGAGAGGCATAAAATGAAGAGTCGCTTTCTTTAACTGGTTTTCTTTAAAAACGCGCTTCACTAAAATACCTATCTTCATTTGTAGTAAACTTAAACAAACTTTTTACGGTTTTTAACACATTTTAGTTTAATGATATTGATGTCTTGAATAGTTTTCAGCATTCATTGTCATGGAAATACTATTACTATTTTATGTTAATAAAATTTGTAAAAAGGTGCGCAACTTAAAAAAAAATTAGCTTTCCAAAAAGGTGCAATCATCCGTGTGATGACGGAGTAAGAATAAATTTCAGCACTCCGTATCTTACAAGTGGGTGATCATAAGAGACGACTAAGGGATATAAAACGCATATATAACATCTATGCAAGAGAATGAAAACTGGAAACCAAACAATATATTAACACGTCCGACAAGCTTTTAACATCATTTAAAATTATTGGAAATTTGGCATATTATAGAAATTCAATAAATAATCAACAATTATATTTAAAAGCGTTTACCTCGGCTCGAGATATGCACAAAATTGAAATCGACGCAATCAATCCTAAATATCATTTGATTGAAGGTTATTTAAGAAAACGTTTAATAAGAGAAATGGTGTACCTATAATTTCACGAGGATGTTGATGAAAAAAAAAATAAAACATTCGTTCATTACTTGCATTTATTATTCTGCGATTAAATAATGATTTTAATAATCTCTAAAACTTAAACCTGTTTGATGAATGTATATAAAAGTAATCGGATACTTTCCGTACCAGCTCATCTGACCAGCGTGATATTATGAGTCAAAATTCCTCCCACTGTTGAGGACGATCAAGCTTAATAGTAGGACGTATTTGAATTGGAATGAATTATGATGAATCAGGAGCTAAATATAGTTTAGTATTTATGATAATGAATCTTAAAAAACACAACAATTTTACGGTTTCTATCGCGTGTGTATTTGAATTTTGCAGCGTTCATGGTCACGGGAGAACCGTGAACGCAAGGTGTTCGAAACGTCGGGAAATTAAAATTTAAATACAAACGCAATAGAATCCGTAAAAATACCTTTATTTCAAATGTGTAATACTTGCTTAAAAATAATTAAAGTGGATATCAAAAGCGTTTTATTTTAATGGTATTTTAATTTCATATTCAACTTAAGTGTTTAATAATTCCTTATTAAGTAAAAATATTTGAATTAGAGTAAATTGTTTACTATACATTTGTAATATATAAGTGGATTTTAATTAAACATAGCTTGAGATAATAGCCTGACATGTCAACGACCATATCTTTATTTTTGTTTAAACTACTGTGACACTTACAAATAAATTACCTTCTCGGGCATTTTGTCTATAAACTTAAGTAAACAATAGTATAAAAAGAATTTTATAAATCATATTTATATAATGTTAAAAAATATTAAATGGAAATAGGACGTGTGTAAAGTATGGTACATGACAGGTGGACCAGAAAATTAACGAACTGGATACCAAGGAAAGAACAAAGAGTATATAGGTAGACCGATAAAACTATTGACAGATATATTTAAAAACAATGTAGACCAATCTGAAGATGATAAGCTAGGAACAGAGAGAACTAGAGGCAATTGATAAGTCGAAGTCGGTAGATTTGTTTTCTTGCTTGACTTGTCTATTAGTTGACTATTGATTGGGCTCCGGTTATAAGTTCTGGGCCAACCATAACTTTATATTTGAATATTATATTATATCCCATTTCGAAGTGCATCACACTAAAGATAATACTTACTAAACATGTTGCATACAATAATATAAAAAAAAATATAAAAGAGAAGCCCGCTGAGTTGTTTGGCGGCTCTTGTCAATGGCGGTCGCGTTCCGATTTATGATAGTTTATTAGTTTGAGTTAACTTAAGGTAAAATGTAAAATTGACAATATGTAAGTGCCCCTACAATGTTTATGTATAATAATATTTAAACATTTGAATTTGCTCTTGACCACCATGTATGTGACTCATGCGAATCCAAAAAATCGGAAACCGCCGTGACATGAAAAGTAAACGCTTCCTGAGTCATTAACTCAGGTAACTTCCTGTCAAAACATCTGTTTAATTTATTATCTTATCTTAATTACAATAATTTCCTGTTTGCTTGTCAACAAGTCTTAAGAGAGATTCTGTAATCGGTAAAACGAATGGGCGATATCGTTACGTGATTCGCTTTCAGTTATATCAAATTAGGCTTTCAATGCTATAAAACACTAACCAGACGCTTAGAATAGTTTAATTCGGATTTTTCTTCTCTTCTAGTGATGCTTTTTGCTAATACCCATCACGATTTTAATGGCTTTTTACGATGTCTACTTCTTACGAAAGGTAGGGGTGGCGACTATTGTGTTCTTATTACGACATTATACATAAGGCCTATTGTTATTAAGCAAATTTCTCAATTCACGAAAAAATCTTTCAGATATGAAGATATTCTTGTCCTTCATTTTACTTTTCTTCTGCCATTGTCATCAATTCATATATAATATTAGTCTTGACCAAATTTAGCATAGATATGTAATTATATCTATTGATTATTCATTGTGGTATTTAAAGATTAAATTAAAATACCGATATCTAATCTTGTAGATTCTACGCCACTTTGAAGACACGTGCTGATCATATTTACGACTTTGTTGTGGTGGGAAATATACTAATTGATTATATAACACGCTGTAGTGAGCTACACATATGCACAAACTTAATCTGTTGTATACTATATATGAAGTTCGAATTAAAACTATATTCACAGATATTATCGCATTTGTATCTGATTTTCCATATCCCGACGTTTCGAAAATTTATAGCGTAATGAACGCTGTAAATTTTGTAAATTTTGTCACGGAAGGTCATTAACGCCATATTGTATGTATTGCTCTCTTTATCTAACGATTAAAATTTAAATGTTTTTAATTAAGTCAATAAAAAATTAATTGTTGTGTTCTTTTCACAATTCGGTAGTCATCATTGTCATGCGCCTACTCTTATCCCAATTACTTGAGGTTGATACAATATGTACTCTTCTTTCATAGTACATATTGTAGAAGTTATTGGCAATAGTTTTATGACCGGCTGCCTGCCAGACGTCAACCCTGCTTGGGAATGTAATTGTTGACCAAATGGCATCAGATAGAGTTGGCCCAGGTCGTTATAAGGCTCTTAGTCGTCTTTTCGGATATCCACGAGCAAAGTAAGGGTTAGTAGAATTCGTAGCCGCTACCACTCATCTATTCGGTAGTGTTTATATTATATTTTGTAAGTATGTATATGATATTAAAAGTAATTTATCCAGTCTCAAAATAGTATAATGTAATAGTAATTGTTTCCATTTTAAACTCGAAATTCAATTGTCTGGTTCTTACAGAAAATATTTGTTCTGCAATCGAACGTGTAATACGCTAGGTAGTTATATGGCAAGGCGATCAACTCAATCATACTATTAAGACCTTCACTTAACTAACTTCTACATATATATGTATACTAGTGTAATCTACAAAACATTCAGTATTCAAACATAAAATATATACCTATCGTATATTTATTTGTTGGTTTGATTACACTAACATCAGGAACAGCCATTATAATATGTAAAATTTCTTTCACTTATCATAATGACTGTCATATTGTCATAATAACTTCTTCTTCTTCTCTTTGTGTATTGGTAACAGCTACTTATACGAGCTATTGGTGCCAGTGTCAAGTTATAATTATTTTTACGTTTATAGTCTATTCAATTTAGTCGTTGTCTAAGTGAAATCGTCACCTTCAACAGTGCTATGGCCACACTGTTAATGGTATCTTGTGGGAATTTTGATGGAAAACGAAAACGTTGTAAAGCACGTTTATATGATAATCACTACATCCCAGTACTTCTGTTACATCACATTACAAAAAATGCCATCAAAATTATCTAATATAACACGTTAAAACACTAAGATATCGAATGTAATACAAGAGCACCACATGACGTATTCAAATTCCCGTCAAAACTCCGTCATAATAACTTATCGATTCATAATGATTTCTCGTTTTCACACGTCTAGATATATTAAATGTTTTTTTTTCTTTGTAAGAAAAGATTGAGATGTGTAATCACCTCTTTCTTACTTTTGGCTCTGGCTGAGCGATGATCAGGGGAATCCACAGCAACATAAACATCTTCTGCAATCGCTAGCCAGCTTACTATGCATAGCGATTATGTCAGTATGCTCCTTTGGAGAGGTTTATGTCCAACAGTATACGTAAAATAGGTTTAGGTAAGTTATTAAATTAAACGAAACAAAACTGAGCGAAACCTTATTTTAACTCCGACGCAAAAAGAGAGAGTGTTATAAGTTTGATGTGTCTGTATAACTGTATATATATCTATCTAAATGAATGGAGCGATTATGATGCAGCTTTTTGTTTGAATACTGACGTGATCAGGACGATGTTCAGGCGTCTTAGTCATCAGCTCTTTTTGTTAGTTGCCGTACGGATCTTAGTCACATAATTAGTATTTACTTTACTTTTAAACATACATATGACTTAGCAATTGAAACATGTATGATCATACTGAGCTACTCCAAAGCTAGGATTCGAAGGTACGAGACGTTTTAATTAGCTCTGTTCATTAAAGATCTTGTTTATGACGGATAACATTAAAAAATTACATTTTTATTAATTTACGCGAGAAAAGCACGGTGTGTAAGGTAATGCTAATAAGTAGATAAACGCTATAGTTATGTATCGTGCTAACTGCTCACGCGCAGATCTCTGTTCTCAGAAATTATTGTTTATTGTTTGATGCGGATCTGGGATTTTTATATCTCAGCTGTAGTGAAGGAAAAATATGCTAAAATCATATTTTTTTAGTGGTGGATCATTTATTAATTGTTATTTATTATCATCGACTGCATTTATTATTATTTAACAGTTTATGATGATATCCTTAGGAAAGGAAGCAGCTTTGACACACATATATTTATATGTATTCTTGATTCGTTGTCATACGAATTGGCGGGCATAATTGATATTTCAAAATAAAAATGGCGTCAATGAGTTTTTATTTTACCAATTCTGAGTATAGACTAAGATATTAATGTCATTGCCTTTTCTTCTAAAAAAAATAATTATTTAAATAAAACATTCTCTTAAAATTTATTAGCTAGATATATCTATATCTCCTATTACACTTAAGAGTTTGTTTATTGCAAAAAATCTTTTTATAAGATAGCTTTTTATCCAGAAAGGTTTTAGGGTTATACACGTTACCTACCGTAGACCGCCGCCAAAAAAAAATGGGTTTTATACTTAATGCTGAGACAAACAGGAGCCGAGTGTTCATAAATGTTAGTTACATACATACATACATATCATCACGCCATATCCCTTGCAGGGTAGGCAGAGAGAACAGAGTGCCAGAGAACTCTATCTCTGCATACTTCACTCGCATCCTCAACATTCATAATTCTCTTCATACACGCTCGCCGGTTTCGGAGACTCTTGACTCCACCTTCCTTCAGTACCTGACCGATCTGGTCTAGGTAGGTTAGTCTCGGTCTCCCTCGGTACCTACATCCTTCCACTTTCGCATTGTATATCTTCTTAACCAGAAATCTTAAATCCTTCTTCTTAAATGTTAGTTAATTGGGCAAAACATCATAATCTCTCGTTCATCAAGCATTTGACGTAATCGTCGTTGCATCACAACTGCTGACATAACAAAAATGTTTATTGATATATTATAGATATTATTATTATTGATAATAGTAATAGCGCGGGTTGAATACCTAGTTCAAACAAAATAATAACATTCAATGCCTGGTTATTATAAAACGCGCAAGCTTAACCGTTGGCACAGCTAATACATATGAAGTATGTATATGAAATAAAACTATTTTTACGGATTCTGTCTCATTTGAATTTGATTACTAATTTCTCGAGTGTTTCGAACACTTTACAACGTTCATGATCACGGGTGTAATAAGGCGTCTAACGTCCAACAAGTCATTGTTTTTATAGAGATTTATATAAAACTTGCTACAGTAGCTATTTTTTTTGGGGTAGGCTATGGCCCGGACAACATGTCGCCCGTTTCAGCCGGGGCGACGGCAGGGTTATATACTTTTTGGCCAGTTATATTAAGTAATGTTTTATAAATTCCTTTTTTTTTATTATATATCATTTGCAAACATGCGTAGCTCTAGGTATCTTATATCATAAAGTAATATTGTTTTTGCAAGCACGAAATTAATATAGTTACTTTTAAAAACGTTATATAACATTTTAAAATTACCTAATTTTGATAGTATTTTTGCGAAATGACACAGGTATAATAATGAGTTACGGTAATTTCCCCAATATGGGTATCCAAATGCGGGTTCTTGTTAGTCAAATGTGAGACCGTATATTTAAAAGTTTTAAGATAGGTAAATTAACATTAATTATTTTGTTTTTAGTGTTAGAAATAAAATATGCAATTTGTAATGTTATATTGAAAATGGAAAGGTATTTTATTTGCTAATGAGCGTGAAGACCTTCGGTATTCCAACTAAGTGATATCAGTTTTAGTCAAAAAATTGACAAGGTCTTCGAATTCGTATTACCAATTGAATGTGCGATACTGTAGTCTCTCATCTGTTTCATATCGGCATCATTTTCTATTTCAAGCATTATTGTGGATTTCTGTCAATCAATTCTCAGTTTCACTACTTAATTTGCCATTTCGTCTGATACACATGTGTTCGCGCTTATTACGTAAAATTTAAGAACTGATGACCGCCCGATGATGTGATCAAGGACTCCAATGGAGGATAGTCCATTGTGCTGGTTGCCGTTTAAGTTGACGGAAACCGCTGAAATTTGGCTTCATTGATCCGTCTGACGGATTACCTTCGGACGTCCTTCGGAACGTCGCACCTACAAGGTAGACTTTATAACTTTATTAATGACGGTCTATCTTTAATTTATACACCCGCAGCCAATATAGGTTGCATTAACACTGGTACTGTCGCCTACTATTTCCACTATAACCTCCACTAACATTTTAGGGATAAAAGTATGAGTTTATGAATAAATTTTAATAAAAAAATTACAGATTCGAAAGTATGTAAGAGATTTACGTAGCACGGAAAGTATCGTGATTGCATTAGAGATTAAACGATGACTGCTATAAAAATATACGCTCGGTTCTTTCAAGATAAAACCACTTTACGCATTCTATAGCAATTTGTCAAAGTATATCTAAATTCAATATTATTAACATATTCAACGATTGCACTAAAATTCTTTTTCTAATTTCGTTACGCTTTGGTTTTATGTGCATTAGAATTTAAACTCTTCTCGTCTAAAGAATTTAAGACTTTAGGTATTTAATAAGTTATAAAATATAATAATGGTTGCACGTGAATTTGGGTTTTGCGATAAAAAAAAAGTAATATTTTAATTCTGGTATATTGATTAAAATATTTTATACATTTTTTACATACATACATATCATCACGCCATATCCCTTGCAGGGTAGGCAGAGAGAACAGAGTGCCAGAGAACTCTATCTCTGCATACTTCACTCGCTTCCTCAATATTCATAATTCTCTTCATACACGCTCGCCGGTTTCGGAGACTCTTGACTCCACCTTCCTTCAGTACATGACCGATCTGGTCTAGGTAGGTTAGTCTCGGTCTCCCTCGGTACCTACATCCTTCCACTTTCGCATTGTATATCTTCTTAACCAGACGTTCGTTCGGCATTCTTTCCACATGTCCGAACCATCGGAGCATTCCCTTTCGCATCTTTACACCAATACTCTCTTTCATATCTACTCGCTCTCTTACGTCGTCGTTACGAATGCGGTCGGTCAGCCTAACTCCACAGATTTTCCGCAGAGATCGCATTTCGACCGCATTAATTTTTTGCATTTATAAAATATACTAATATGTAGGTAAGTAGAAACAGGCTGTATGACAATTTTTTTCACTGCTGCCACTAAGTGAATGATTGCACTAATAACTTGGGCTTTTCAGCTAGTATAATAAAAACTCAAGTACCTACTTGTATTTACTTACAAGTTCGACTTCGGTACCGGTGTTTCTCGTCGGTACGAAATATCTTCCATAATATTAATATTTTATTGTGTTTTCACGGAATAAGCATACAATTATCCGTGTGGTGACGGTGTAAGAATACAATTCACCATCCCCTATCTTGCCCGTGGGTGATCAACCTTATTTTGTCTGTGGGAGTCGTGATAGACGACTAAGGGATATAATAAGCATACGATATTTATGCAATCGTAAAAAATCTAAATAAAACAAATTTCCTACCTATTATGGAGTGGGCTTGTTAGTCCAGCTGTGGACTGTATATGTATTAAAATGATACTGATGGTAATTAATATTTGAAGCGCCATTTTGAAGATTATTTTTCCCTCCAATGACTAAAATATACAAATACATATTACAAAAATCATTTTTTTCGTCATAAAATCAGTTGAATCTGTTGCGTGTATCAATTTTTAAAAACATGCTTATCAAAACGCATACTGTTACTAAGTTATAGTTACTTACGTAATAACCTAGATAATAATTGTTTAACAAGCTGATAGTAGATAAAAAAAATTAAAAAAACCATTTTTATATCGTTGCGGATTATAAAGGGATTTTCCAATTATAACAAAATAGCAATACATTCTTTTATTACATACGAAAACAAAGACTTCACGAGGAGAGGAAATCCGTGGCACTATCTGCAAATGGAAATGTCATCATCATCATCATCTCAACTCATAATATATACATCATACTGCTGGCTTTGAGTTTCCTCCACAATAGAAGGAAAATTGACTTAATACACCACGCTAGTCAGATGTTTAATTTAGGGTTATATTTCGAGTTCCTTCTTCTACACAGATGTTATATGCATAGGTATTACATGCCTTAATCGTCTTTTACGACATCTAAGGGCAAGAAATGAACTGTATTGCCCACTGTAAGTTCACAGACACCGATCTATACTTCATCATTCCGCCTTTTGCTGTCTCTCATCTCATTTCAGCTCATATATGTCCCACTGTTGTGCTCGAGCCTCCTCCATAATAGGAGGGAAATTGACCTACTATAACTCGCTGGTCAGACGTGTTGGTATAGGGTTTTGTTTCGAGTTTTCCGTCTCTTGCATAGATATTATATGCGTTTTATATCCCTTAGTCGTCTTTTACGATCACCCACAGGTAAGATAGGGGGTGGTGAATTGTATTCTTACTCCGTCACCACACAGATGATGAATGAAGCCATATAAGCCATATATAAATCGCCGCAAAACACGATACTATTTGTCACTCATACGAGGCGATATTACCGTAATCCTCACGCTTCGCAAGTGAGCTGGCGTTCGCAGTGAGCAGTTATACGTTTCCCAGGAGACAGCTCTTGCTCATTCTCATGGTCGACACTCAAGTCATTGTTACGGTTCCCATTGGCAAGTAAGGGATGGCGACAATGTTACTCCAGTTCCGACCTGGTTTATGTCACCATTCATTTTTACATTTTAAATAAGTTTTATATCTATCTAGCTGTGTGGTAGCGGCTTCGAATACTACCAACCCTTGCTTTGCTCGTGGGTGTCGTAAAAGACGACTAGGAGCCTTATAATGACCTGGGCCAAACTCCGTCTGATGCCGTTTGGTCAGCAATTACATTCCCAAGGAGGGTTGACGTCTGGCAGGCGGCCGGTCATAAAAATATTGGCAATAACTTCTACAATATGTACTATGAAAGAAGAGTACATATTGTATCGACTCCAAGTAATTGAGATAAGAGTAGGAGAATGATGATGATGATTTATCTTCTTAGCTTACGTCCCACTTTTGGGGTTGAGCCTTATAAAGTAAATTGCCGTGGTATATCATGTTAATCAGTCAAGATGTCATAAAAATTGTATTTCGATTGTTAGTTATCAGTTATAAAAAAATCAGTTGCCAGTATTACACATTTGAAATAAAATGGAATTTTTACGGATTCTATAGCGTCTGTATTCGTATTTGATTTTAAAGTTTACGATGTTTCAAAATTTAATAACTAATACTGTATAGCGGGTAGATATAAATCTCTGTAAATGATGACTTTTTATTGCATATGGTGGCAAACGAGCAAGCAGCAATCTGATGGTAAGTTTAACTGCCACCCATGGACCTTTGCAATATCAAGGGTATAAGTTAGGCCACTGCCTACCAATACAAACCCACCCAGTTGGACATCCGGCTCTTTCGCTCACCGAACGAAGCGCTATAGTACATTGCCATTTAAGGGGCTGTCCATTAATCACGTGAGGTGTGAAAAGGCGGAGGGTTTTGACAAAAATCAAGAGGGAGGGGGGTGTAGTAAGATATCACGTGTATTTATTTTTTCGTCAAACGCTGAGATTCTAAACTGAAAAGTGAAGTGTAGTGTGACTTTGGACTTGCCGTTGCCATAGGCGATCTGTATAAAGACCTTTTTGCAAAGTATAAAAAAGCAAAAAGCGAGAATATAATGAGTTGTGGGCTACTTCTTTGTAGGTACTAAATATTTACGTGAGGTTTTTGTCATAGTCTTCCTCCTCACCACGTATCACCAAAGGGCTGTTAACAAATGCCAAAATAAAGGTCACGTGATTAATGGACGTCCCCTTATGGTAAATACACAGTAATTTAATAAACGGTCCATGTACCTAATGTAACTCCTGGATAGGGTGACACTTCTTTTAAAACAGTTATATTCTTTTATACTATTATTAATTATTATAGTTACATTTATTATTAAAAATGTGGTTATTAAAAGGTGGTTAAAAATGCTAAAAAAAAAGATCACGTGATTAATGGACGTACTCTTACTCAGACGTCGATCTTCTGCGTGAGTGTGGTACTACCCCGGACGGACAGACAGGAAACTGTCAACAGCATGGTCATACCATTAATGATTTGTTAGACGTGAGGCACCATAGACCTCCCGTGACCGTGAATATAAGTAGCTTTACTATGTTAACACTTGTTCGAAACGTAGAGAAATTAAAATTCAAATACAAACGCGATAGAATCAGTAAAAAATGGTTTTATTTCAAATATATCGTAGTGGTAGGACCACGCTGTTTGCAGTACTCTGTCTTCAGCCGCGGGCCGATCCGTCTGGGGTAGTACCACACTCTCGCAGAAGATCGATGTCTAAGTAATGGTAATATGCTATTGCGCTTGTTCAGTGAGCGAGAGAGCCAGAAGCCCAACTGGGTGGGTTTGGGGATTGTAATGGTAGGCAGCGGCATAGCTATACTCTTGGTATTGCAAAGGTCCATGGGCGGCAGTAACACTTACCATCAGGTGTGCAGAATGCTCGTTTGCCACCATAAGCTATAAAAAAAATATATTGCAGTGTTTTTATCTGTATATATGTATTTTTCACTCGTTTTTTACTACAAAGATAAACTATCGTTTGTTTTAAGATTTTTAATTATGTTTTATGTTCAGTTATGTTGAAATTGACGTCATAATCGATCACAGGTTACAAATAAACAAATCCCGGTTCTGTATATGAGTCATTTTGGTATGACAACCTTCGAGGGACGACCTTTAGTGGACACGGACTGAGATAATTGCCTATCTCTTTGAATATTATTTTTTTTTTCTAATCAGATCTTTTTTATGACGAATAACTGTAGCCATTGTTATTCTAAAAGAGTTACACCGATAACTAACACCGTTGCAGAGATTGTCTGGACGAAACTGCTTATAGCGATTCATTATCCTCTCAGCCTATATATGTCCCACTGGTGGGCTCAGGCCTCCTCCATAATGGAAGGGTAATTGACCTACTATACCACGCTGGTCAGACGTGTTGGTATAGGGTTTTGTTTCGAGTTTTCCTTCTCTCGCATAGATCTTATTAGCGTTTTATATCACTTAGTCGTCTCATACGATCACCCACGAGTAAGATGATGGTGGTGAATTGTATTCTTACTCCGTCACCACACGGAAAATTATGTAGCGATTAGACCACAGCTTATTAATCCATTTTATTTTCTTTAAAGTAAATATACTATTATTATATTTCCTTATATGTATTCTAATGGAGCAATAATATTCAATGTCATTAATAAACTAATAAATATATATGTATAATAAATTTGATTTCTATATGGTGTAAACATATGTTATTAATATATTTATCTACATGGACCTTAGGGGCCGTCCATTAATCACGTGAGGTTTGAAAGGAGGGGGGGGTGGGGGTGGTGTTTGACAAAAATCACGAAATATCACAAGATTGGGGCGATGTAGTAAGATATCACATGTATTTATCTTTTCGTCAAGTGACTTTGACTTGCCGTTGCCATAGGTGATCTGTATAAAGATCTTTTTGCAAAGTATAAAAAAGCAAAAAACTGAGAATATAATGAGCTGTGGGCTACTTCTTTTTAGGTACTAAAAATCACGTGATGTTGGTGGGGGTGGGGAGTCATAGTCTTAAACCTCACCACGTATCACTAAAGGGCTGTTAACAAATGCCAAAATAAAGGTCACGTGATTAATGGACGTCCCCTTATGGTAAATACACAGTAATTTAATAAATGGTCAATGTACCTAATGTAAGTCCTGGATAGGGTGCCGCTTCTTTTAAAACAGTTATATTCTTTTATACTATTATTAATTATTATAGTTACATTTGTCCGACATGCAGACAGTATAAATAATCGTTGTTGATTTGAAATAAAATTATTTTTACAGATTCTATCGCTTGATTCTATCTATTTGATTTTTAATTGCCCGACGTTTCGAACACTTTGTAGCATTCATGGTCACAGGAGGACTGTCCTCCTGTGACCATGAATGCTAAAAATAGTTTTATTTCAAATGTGTAATATTCGCGTAAACATCAGATCTCATTATAATTATTATTGATACTTTCTGTAGACGCCTCGATTTTCAAGGAAGATTAAGGAAATAAATGGAAGATATAAAATAATAATATGGAAATAGATGAAAGATTAAGGAAATAATAACGAGACATGAAAGATTATAAATAAAATTACTAATATGTCTTAAATAATCTTGCTCCAAAGCAAAATTTATTTTAACCAAGTGTTATAAAAATAGAATAGTGGTAAATCACCGTAAAACGACTTTTCTGCCTGCAGCCATAACTGGACAGGTTCATCCGAGTTAGGACTGTAGGGGGCCGTTCATAAATTACGTAAGGGATTTTGAAGAAAGATTTGCCCCAAACCCTACCGTAAGACATCATAAGATTGCAACTATCCCCCCTGCCCCTTTATAAGATTTTTTGTAAGAAAAGGCCCTATTGATCAAATATAACCGTTTATTCTAAAAATATCTTTTATTACAATCTTCTTACTACAAGTAGGTATCATTAACTCACTGCAATAACATTAATCTTACTAATCTATCACAGTTTTGACTGAAATTAGTAATTTTCAATTTAATATCTTATTTAATCTTAGGTTACCCAATCATAAATGTCTTAAATAATTTATGTGATGCGATGAATGGGCCCCTAGTAGTACTACAGTACTCGCAAAAATCTAGCAATTAACTACTGATCTTCGCTTGGAATAAAAAAGAGTCAGTGACGGTGTTCCAACCACATCTCCTTCCGTTCTGTCTTAGCTATTACCACTTACCAGATAAGCTCCTTGCACGTCTGCCATCAAGACAAAAAATATAAAAGTGGCCAAGTGTTTTTAATTTTATAAAATGTATTTTCATATTACTTCCTAGGATTCGTATGGTCCATTATTGGGTACGAACATTCTCCATAATGGAAAGAAAGTTGGCCAATAGTATCACGCAGATCAGATGCGTTGTTATACACTGTATAGAGTATTAATTTGAGTTTGATATTTGACAATTTGTACGCGAAAATGATGTCATTTATATGTTATTCTTTCATGATTATTTATTTCCTGGCTGGCCATGGATGGCAAGGAAGTGGTACTAGTGGCCGGCCCAATGGCGATGGAGAGGGAATACCGTGTGTTATGGAGCCATGCGCTGCCCTTCCGTCGCCCCGGACGGAACGGCCGGCGCGTGTGCGGACCATAGCCTACCCAAAAAAAAAACAATGATTATTTATTTAAAAGATCACCTTAATTCTTTGTATATACTTTGTCAAGGTTAAAGAAAAGAATTCTTGAAGGAGCATTGTTACCGAGAAATAAATAAATAAGTAAATTTTAGGCGGTTCTTTCTTCGTAAAACTGGGTTATCTAACATGAATAAATTCGTATTTGTATCGCATTGACCTTAGAGCACGAAGTATAAGTTTCCCCGGATAGCTACTGCCTTCTCTACTCGTTAACACCTACTTTTTAGCTTAAAGTTAGAACTTCTTTTTTTTTATTGCTTATGGTGGCAAACGAGCAGACAGCACACCTGATGGTGTCACTGCCGCCCATGGACCTTTGCAATACCAAGAGTATAGCTAGGCCGCTGCCTACCAATACAAACCTACCTCAGTTGGGCTGCCGGCTCTCTCGCTCACCGAACGAAGCGTATTAACACATTGCCATTATTCAGACGTCGATCTTCTGCGAGAGTGTGGTACTACCCCGGGCGGACCGGCCCGCGGCTGTAGACAGGGAACTGTCAACAGCGTGGTACTACCACTATAACTTCTACGGTAATGTAAGGATAATAATTATAGCACATATGATAAACTTCTTGGGATTCCCAGCAAGCGACTGTTATTTCATAGATTATTCTATTTGCATACTAATTTGCGGTGCGATTACTGAATTAAGTATGACACATATTTATCTACATTTTTAACAATAGTAAGTGTAATCATTTTAGGTTTTTTTTTAGTGTTTAGAGGCAAATATATTTTTAGCTAACAATAATAAGTACTCGATACTAATGGTCTGAATAAATAACGATAAAGAAAGAGTGCGATACAGCACGTTAAGCAGATGTTAGCTTAACTTTAACAGAACAGCTTTCAACCCGCGCCGTAGGCTGTTAGGGCGGAATATATATATATATATATATATGTATATATATATATATATATATATATATATATATATATATATATATATATATACACCCTGCATAAAAATATATTTTCTAAATTGAATCATTTATATAAAGATCTTTAAATACCTCACAGTACGACCCTCAATTAATTCACCTCAGTTGGAACATGTAATTATTATCATTTTTGGCCTATTGACGTCAACTGTTTCAAATAACCTTATGGAGAACCATATAATATAATCTCTACGATTGGCAGACGGATTGGCGATTGCTGTTGGTATTATAAGATTTTCTGAAGATGTTGTTTCTGATTCCTCGTAATTATGCTTATTTTTACTAACCTCAAGGGAAATTAAGATTTGGTGATATTCTATTCCTAACTCGCCAGCATGAGCAAAGTTTATGAACAAATAATTTGATTTGACATATTAACATATAATTTGATTGACATGTACAATACATATTGGCATTCCAATTATTTTGAAATGGTAAATAAAAAGTCCCCATGGTCTTATAAAATCTCTCATTTCAAAACATATGGAAATACAGGATACGATCAACGTGGGTTATACCTACATATGTGTAATAAGCAGTTTTCAGAATTTAACCTTAATTGGAAGGTCGGTAAATAAAATATCGTAAAATAATTCAATATGTATTTAGCTTCTGAATATGGTATTACCGGTGCAGTCCGCCTGCTAGTTCTTTCCGTGAATTGCAAGATCGAGTCATGTTCACTCTATTAATATTTCGAGATTGTTGAAAAGTATTGGGTTTCCCTTCGTATTCTGCACTTCTACATATATTATTGTTATATAGAGCTGTTATTTTCTTTCAAAAAATTAAAAATTAGTTATACTTCTTTTGGCGCGTTAGGAAAAATGATGAGAGTAAATTAATTCGATGCGCGCGCACGCCGTCACGGAAAACCGACAGCTTGAAGTTAGCTATAGCCAGTTTTTTTGTGATATTTAAATAAACTTTATTTAACTAGATAATGCGTTATAATAAAACTTTCAATGTATTAAATACCTTTTTTCTATTGTTAGTGTCGTTTTTTTCTATAAACGTAGAATAAGGCGAAAGATAAGTTTTTGAAAAGATTTGTATCTTGTTACGCCAAAGAAGTATAATTTCTAACGCGTAAAATGTGTGTGTACATAAGTATACACACATTTTTTTTGTTACCACAACTTATTTTACGTTACTAGGCAACCCGTTCAATCAGTATATGCATCATATGCTGATTGAACATCAGTCATTGAATATCAGTCTTATTGAAAGAAGCTGATTGAACGAATCAATTCAGTTCGCATTATCGTAGAGAACTTACCAAACAGTGGCACCTATATGCATCGCCAAGAAGAATAAGAAGTTTAATAAGACTTTTCTTGTCATAGTTTTTCATTATTCAAGCTTATCTTGGAGGATTTCTAGTCTTTTGTGAAAGTTATTAATGGTACTAGTTTTTGTGATCGTTTCATTGCTCCATAACACAAGGAGGAAATTTATATGCCCGAATATTATATTCAACCTGCTTACCACGCGAGGTCGTTAAACTCTTAAACATATGATCGTACGTTTTGAATAGATTGCGTCTTTTATCATCTGAGTAAAGTTACGTATTTTTTATGAAATTATCGTTACATGGCACTGTCCAATACGATGGAATGTGAAAAAAACTTAAAATTAGTAGTGAAAAAAAAAGTTTTTTTCATCCGAATCGATTTTTTTCTAGCCTATCATTACAAGTAGGACTAGTAGGGTCACTTGTCTTTGTTTTCGGGAGCGGTCCACTTCCACCCTGTATGTTAACCATAGACAGATGGGTACACTGTATATATTTATATAATGGACTGCGAAATTGTTAATACTTACTTTAGTACCACGAGTTTAATGTTTATTTGACACAGAAGCTACAGTCCCAAAGGCAAAACGTTGTAATCGGTGTATATAATGTAATATTAAAATTACGGTTGAAATTGTAACAAAAGAAAACTGTTGTAAGGCGTATTGCATAAAATTCATTTGCACGCGATTGTCACGAATTCGTAACGTTGAATGCAGTTGTAGCAATTTTTTTATAGCGACAAATGAAAACTAACAAACCTGAGTTTAGTTTTATCGCGTATGGGTTCATTTAGATTTGTAAGTAGTGCTCGGGTTCTTATCCTCAGCGTCAATTCGGCAATAAGACCCCGTGATATCTTCCTCACGGTGTCAAAATCATTGTGGGTTGTAGACGTTTTTTTATTGTTTCATTTGCCATAGGCTTGGTATATGAAACATATTATATTGTTATTTTCTCACCATACGAATGAACTATAATAGTAGAACGGACGAACTTATTGTGTTCTATGCCAGAATCAACGGCGTCAAGATAACGCCTTACAGAGTTATTATCTGGAATGATTAGCGTCCGCATGGTAGCCTTGAACGAGGCCTTTACACCGTAGTACAACGGACAGAGAGGTGAACAACCCATTTGGCAAAACTCAACTTGTTTGAGAATGTCGCTAATAAATTTAAATTAACATTACAATAGGAAATATTGTTTAAAATGATATTATAGGTTTTAAAGCGCTTATATTTAACGCCTCATAAGTTCATATAATTATCGACTACCAATCAAAAGATAAATATTAATAATAATTAATAATTCTATACTAATTATTATTAATATTTATCTTTTAATTAATAATTCTATACGGATGCGCACGTATCTACCGGATGTCATACCATTACACCAATTTGGCTTTCGAGAGAAGCACGGAACTATCGAACAAGTCCATCGTATTACAGACACCATAAGTCGTACCTTTGAGTGCAAACAATTCTGCTCTGCGGTATTTCTAGACATCAGCCAAGCCTTCGACAGAGTGTGGCATAGTGGGCTCCTGTTCAAAATCAAACAGCTGCTTCCCCATTCCTTTCTTCCAATATTGAGATCGTACCTACAGGAGAGATGCTTTGAGGTGAAATTTAATAGCGAGACGGCTCCCTTAAAAGAGATTCTCTCAGGGGTTCCCCAAGGTAGCATTTTGGGCCCCGTTTTGTACCTCCTGTATACTGCTGACCTGCCGACACACAGTGATACTATAACTGCAACATATGCAGACGACACAGCCATACTATCGGTACATGAAAACCCAGTAATAGCTACAGAGAAACTGCAGAGGCACATTTATAAAATAGAAGAATGGCTTAAAAAATGGCGCATTAAGGTAAATCAAGGTAAATCTATCCATGTAACCTTCACCCTCAGAAAACCGACCTGCCCCAACATAAAACTCTTCAAAGAAGACGTCCCACAGGCTGAGGATGCTAGATATCTTGGAATGCATCTGGATCGACGGTTAACCTGGAGAAAACACATCTGGACCAAACGTAAGCAATTGGACACAAAAGTTAGAGCAATGTACTGGTTGATAGGGCGCAAGTCAAGTCTGTCGCCGGAGAGCAAAATTGCAATATATAAGACCATACTGAAACCGATATGGACTTACGGCATTCAACTGTGGGGAACTTCTAGCATTAGCAACATCGAGATACTTGAACGATTCCAAAGCAAAACGCTAAGAGCCATGCTAAATATACCTCATTATGTGAGTAACAAATACATACACAAGGATCTAAACATCAGCACAGTCAAACAGGAGATATCTAGGCACAGTAAGAGCTATCAAACTAGAATATCAACACATGTCAATGCGCTAGCTTCAAAACTCCAGGGTACAGGAAGTGTATCACACGACCGATTGCGGCGGCATGATGTTCCTACGCTGTTTGCCAGATTTGATTGAAGAATGGTCGAAAGACCATTCTTCTTGCTAATGATGACACCTATTTGGCAAAAAAAAAAAAAAAAAACAAATTATTGGCTTATTGTGTTCAACACAGATTGCCAAGTTGCAGTAAGCGTCACGCAAAAAAAAAAAAAAAAAAAAAAAAAAATAATTCTATACATTCATTAATTTTATTATTTATAATACATAATTACTTTTTTATTTAACCATTTTGTTTATTTATATTTTGTTTATTTTGTCTCTCTAAATGTTTAGTATTATATTATTTTTTTAAGTTTCAATTTATATATTCTTACTGTGCGTGTTATCTTACTTTTGTAGGTTAAAAAAAATCTTTAAAATACTTGCTTCAATACTCATTCAGTTATTTTTTTTAATTTACACCCTTATGGGCAGGCTATATAATAGTCAGTCGAGCTTACTGCCTAGTCGAGCTTAATTTTCTTCATATATTATTTATCACTTCTTCAAATTGTAATTAGTCCTTGATAGTCACTATCCGTCAGTAAGTCTAAATCGTTACCATTAATTCGGCGCCGATAACCAAATTAATAGTCTCGTTGGGAATTTTGGGAAAACACGAAAATACACGTAAAACACTATTATATATTCACTACACTTCAGCATTTTAATTGTAACATATTTCATAAAATACCTGCAAAATTATTCAATATAACACTAGAAAACACTAAAGAAATGAATATAATACAAGAGCGTGACATGACATTTCCATATTCGCGCCAAAACTCCTCATTCAATTAAATAATCTGTTCAACTTTTTTTTTCTCAAATCGACGATTTTATTCAAATGCAAGTTTGGCACCATGCCTTTATGGCAATATATGCGTAATATAAGTACGTAAGAAAAATTGTTACACCTGTGTTTATATGACTTGAATCATACAGACATGATATAAATATATAAAATATTTTGTGTTATTTAGGTAAACCATATAATGGTATTTAGACCAGTTAGTTTGTACGTGGGTGATGGTTTATATGGTATGGAATAGTTTCGATGGATTCTTTTAGAGTAGTTGTAGAGACCGTTAAGCTAAAATTTTGGATTGGTGCGGGCAATTGAATATGATATTAAGAAAACAGTTTTATGTTTGAAAATCTCTAGTTAATATGGCAGTTAAAACACCTGCTACGGCACTTTGATATTTTTTCATTGGATTTATCAGATACTATGCTTTAGGAAGATAAACGATATTTTTATTGCTAGTGTAAATGAAAGTGTCATATAAATACATACTCAGGCCTCACGCTTACACGCGTAATTTCGCTTATAAAATAAGTACTATATTTGCCAAGGCATGGGTTTGGATTTATTATATAATTGTAATGAATTCTTATGTGTATTAAACTTTCCGTGTGGTGACGGACGGTAAGAATACAATTCACCATTTATCTTACCTGTGGGTGATCGTAAGAGACGACTGAAAGATAAAAAACTTGAAACAAAACCCTATACTAACACGTCTGACCAGCGTGGTATAGTAAGTCAATTTCCCTCGCATTATGTTGGAGGTTTGAGCCATACAGTGGGACGTATGTGGACTGAGAAGATGATGATGATCTATTATTAATAGTAGAAATAAACACTTTTCTTGAATAATGTATTTGGTTCGTTTATGACTGCTTTCATAAATAATCACACACCTTTATTAATTTTTTGAACATTTCTTTTAATTTTTATATAATTGTATTAATGACATACTAAAAATCTTTGTTATTATTTACGATTAATCATCATCATTCTCCTACTCTTATCCCAATTACTTGGGGTCGATACAATATGTACTCTTCTTTCAAAGTACATATTGTAGAAGTTATTGCCAATAGTTTTATGACCGGCCGTCTGTCAGACGTCAACCCTCCTTGGGAATGTAATTGTTGACCATACGGCATCCGATAAAATTGGCTCAGGTCGTTATAAGGCTCTTAGTCGTCTCTTACGACATCCACAAGCAAAGTAAGGGTTGGTAGTATTCGTAGCCGTAGCGGCTTAATTATACACACAGCTTAATTATTTACGATCAATATAATTTGATTTAAATGGTAGCCAGCTTGGTGTACTACCCATATTTTGTAATTATCATATAAATTCTCTTAAGTCATGAATCCTACTTAAATTTGTTTATTTTATTCGTCAATGAAAAAATCTCTGTTATCTCAATTTGTTTCTGTCACGATTTAGAATGTTTTACTTTTTCTTCTATTCAAAGTTAAAATAAATCGATTAACGCAATACTTCCTAGTTGATCATGAATAATGTGGGAATACATTTTATTAATGAATGGATTATGTTCTTTGATAAAATCGAGCAGTATTTACTTAAATATAGCAAGCAGGCTATATTAAAGGCTTGATATGCGAGTCGGCCTAAAATTGTTATTTTTTAATTCATAGTTTTTTTTTTCACTATTTTTTTTAATATTATTACATCACTCGGCTCGGAAGTCCAATATTCGGACTACTACATAACATTGGCGATCGTTGCTTTAGTATTTATGAAACGTTTAATATCGTCTTTGCACCTTCAATTATTTCTTTTATTCCTAATACTATTATTTTATGCCGGGTACAAACCTCTTCTTTAATATAATAGGAGCGAATCTAGCCTTCCATTACAGACGCTTGATTGATTCAATAAGTGTTTTTCTTTCGAGTTTTTGCTTTTTTTATCTTACTCAGGAATATAGGCATAAACATCTCAGCTCATATATGTCAAACTTTTGGGCTCGGGCCTCCTCCGTAATGGGAGGGAATTAATCCTACTATACCACGCTAGTTAGATCTATTGTTAAAGGTTTTGTTGCGAGTTTTCCTTCTCTTGCATATATGTTATATCCGTTTTATATCCCTTAGTCGTCTCTTACGATCACCCACGGGTAAGATAGGGGGTGGTAAATTGTATTCTTACTCCATCACCACACGGATCAACAGGAATATAGGCATATAATAATATTATTAAACTTGTTACAATTTTGTTTTTTTTTTTTCGTTTACGTTTTAGTCTTTTGTGGCTGAAAAATTTAATCCATTAAGTCTAATACCTCATAAATGTTATGACCATATTTAACTAATAGTACTTATTAATGTCTGCCAGGCACAGTCCTAGATGATGATGATGACAATTTTAGCAGCACAATGATTAGAAGATTATCATATACTTCAATAAAATAGTGTTCTAACTATATAAGTTCGCTACGTAAGTTAGTGAAAGTCATTAATCATAGTTAATAGCGATTATGATTCAGTAAAATAAAATCAACAGTTAGCTAACATTTGTCAGGCTTGTTTAAGTGTTATTTATGTAGTTATGTGTTTGTTCGTTTCGATAATTATAGAGACAAGCTTTTATATGTCTTTAGGTTTATTGGTTTGTATAATCGCTTTGCCCTTTTAAAAGAAACCTGTGAAACATTGTAGCAAACTGTCAAACCAATTATCGATGATGTACTCAATTAATTAATTTTAAAAACTTTTACAGTAACATTCTGATCAATTATGCGAGTCTCAATATTAACGATTTTATTCTTTAATATATTTTAATTTATTACAATTTTATTATATTTATTATTAAAATTAATATTGTAATTAAATATAATTTATATTATAATTTAATTCTTATTCTGCTCAAGCATTAATTTATTTATTATATTAAGAACAATAAAAAAAAACAAATAATTACAATCATTTAAATAAATAAAATAAAAACACTTAAAAATAACCATTGCAAAGTGTTATCTCAGTAACAAATAAGTTTTAATTTTATATTCATATAGAAAAACACTCCGGCAATGAGTTCTAGATTATAAAAGTCGAAATGTTCTTGAGTTTATATAGTCGACTGCAGTAATTCATGCAAATATATCAGTATTCCAAACAGTTAAAGTTACAACTAAAGGCAAACTTTCTAAAATACATAGTACTATTGAGTTCAGTTTGCCTCAAATACTCAGAGATATTGTTACAAAGATTTGGAATGTTCCCATCGTCATACGATTTAGCAGAGTTTAATTTAAAAAAAAAATGTCATTCTTGTCTTAATATCAAAATTAAAACCGAAAGGGTTATTGTACTTTGAAGCCATTATAACAATATATTAAAAAAAAAAACAGAATTCAAAACTCGATATAGTAAAAATAAATTTTAATCAAACTAAAAATCAGTAAAATGAGTTTTATATGTGTATTTATGAATGTGAAGATATTACAGTAGGTGACTTGAAATTCTTGCAACCCATTTTCGTATATTTATTGGTTTTATCTGTGCTATTAATTAAGTTACAGTGGTATTCACGAGGAGTAAATTAATATTTCCTTCACCTTACTGAGGAGGGTAGTGGGTGGGAGGAGGAGATTTTCATCTGTCGAATATCTATAATCTTGTTTTTTTTTTGATAACGCATTGGTCCGAAATGCATTTACGCACTCAACGTTTTTTTTTTCTCTTTATTTATTATTAGGGACTTTTATACAAATGTACATGCCAGTCCCATCGTATATTAATAACTTACATACTACTTAAAACGTAACATAGCAAACTTAATTAACTTATAGGGTGCTTCACAATTAGGTGATGACAATATGTGATGAAACATCCCTATATCACTCACATTTACATTTAGCTGTATAGTTAAATTTTCTCTAGCAGACTGAAATCTAAAACACTCCGACAACAACTGAGTGACATCTTCTACAGTGCCACATACGTCACAATTCGGCGAAGCACTTTTTTCATTAGATAATCAAACTTGTTGAGCGGCATGTGCCCAGACCTCAGTCTGTGAGCTACCACGACATATTTCCTACTAAGTTTAGTGCTTATGAACCATGGAACATGAGGAGTTTCTGATACTATGGACTTATACCAAATCCCTTTCTCTTTAGATGCACCCAACGTTATTACATAGAAGTTAGAAGTTATTACGTACATAGCATTAAGACGTGAAAATACACCATCAATTATTGCATTTTTTGTTATCCATAACCTCCTCCGTCCTCCCGTGACCATGAACTTTGAAAATCTTCAAAATATCGAGAAAATAAGAATAGAATACAAACGATATATATATAATTCCTAAAAATAGTTTTATACCTACTCGCATACTATCCGTGTGGTGACGGAGTAAGAATACAATTCACCACCCCTATCTTACCCGTGGATGATCGTATGAGACGACTAAGGGATATAAAACACATAGAACATCTACGCAAGAGAAAAAATCTCGAAACAAAACCCTATACCAACACGTCTGACCAGCGTGGTACAGTAGGTCAATTTCCCTCCCATTGTGGAGGAGGCTCGAGCCCAACAGTGGGACATATATGAGCTGAGATGATGAATACTCGCGTAAATATTAAAAATCCTTTCGTTAAATATTTATATAAACAGTATCTATCCTAGTTGCAAAATGCAGTAATGTTTTGAACACAGCCCTACGTACTGTGAGCTTAGGAAAGCGTATCGAAACCCAGAATTTCCCTGAGAGACTTCGCCACGGTCTATCGAGTTAACACCGTGATTACTTTGTACGTCTGTTATATGATTATCATATTATAGAAATAATGTATTTACATTTCGTGACCCTGAGATAAAAAAAAAATAATAGAATTTGTTGTCTTTAATTAGCTTTCTGCTCTCACAAGATAACTGCTTGCTCGATTGCCAACTAGTAGTGAAAAGCACAGGTATTTTTACTTCTTTTCAGTGATTTTTTCTTATTACAAAAAATCTGTATATAATATTGTATGAATTATACCCTAATCGTACATAAAAATACTTAAAAAGTATAAAGATACTTCTACATTTTCGCCAATAACTACTGTGAAATTAAATTTCATCGTTTAGCTATATAGCATATTGTGCTTAAATTACAGTGACCAATATCACTACGAATGACAAAGAATTCTAGATATGTTATCAGTGACGTAGGTAAATCATCATTTTCCTACTCTTATCCCAATTACTTGGGGTCGATACAATATGTAACTCTTCTTTCATAGTACATATTGTAAAAGTTATTGGCAATAGTTTTATGACCGGCCGCCTGCCAGACGTCAACCCTCCTTGGGAATATAATTGTTGACCAAACGGCATCAGATGGAGTTGGCCCAGATCGTTATATAAGGCTCTTAGTCGTCTTTTACGACATCCACGAGCAAAGTAAGGGTTGGTAGTATTAGTACCTGCTACCACACAGTTATAAGTTATCTAGTATAGCTATCAGTGACGTACATAGTATCTAGCAAGTATCAGCTATCAGTGACGTACATATAAACTAAATACTACTAACTTCATAAATGGGCCTGGCCTTTATAAATGAGTTGGCACCTTTAATGCTTTAATCCAATCCTCTCATTATACCATTTATAAAAGAATATACTTATTCCTTTCTATTTTTAAAAAGACATCCGCCGTTAAGTAAATAATCCTTGTATTGCGGTAGACTTCACAAACATACAATTAACGCAGACAAATTAGACCCAGACTCAGAACAGCAGCTTGTAGATAGCCCAAAGTATTGTCCTGCGTGGGGATCGAACCCAGGCACGAAAGATCGGTATTTTAGCCACTACGCCATCTGTCCAGTCAAATGTACAAATAATATGTATTGAATGTTTCAATTTTGTATATGTAACATAGTATTAATAACAGACGTCGAGTTTAACCGTTCTATTGGATAATGACATTAGAGATTGTTATTAGTATATCAATATTTGATGGTATTATCGATTTTGGGTTAGTGACGTTCATTCGATATTATTCATTCGATTTATTATATGAGTTATATAACTACTAATCTAATACTAGTATTAACTAGTTATTAATAGGTCACTGATTCACTGTTAATGATTTTTAAGGACGGCAGTTACGTAATATTTTATTACTTTTTGTAGCATATGGGAAACTGCCCATCTGATAGCAAGGCGCGACTGCTATTCATGAACCGCGGCAATTCAAGTTTTTTTTTTTTAAAGATATATATAAGTTATATATATTTACAGCAACTCTTGAATTTTAGGTAACATATAATATTTAAATGATACATTGAGATTTATTAAATTTTTGATCTTAATTTGTTAAATAAAATTAAAATTTTATCTAACTCTTAAGGACATAAATCACTTATAACAATGTAAAAATTTTATTGAAGTTATACTTAAGTAAATTTTTACGATGTGCGCGCATACCGTCACGAAAATCCGACACCCTGAAGTTAGCTATGGTCAACATTTTAGTTTTTTAACTGGATAATGCGTCATAATAAAACTTTCAATGTATTAAATACCTTTTTTCTATTGTGTAGTTTTTTTGACAAACGTAGAATAAGGCGAAAGATAAAATTTTTGAAAAGATTTTCATCTTGTTACGCCAAAGAAGTATAACTTCTAACGCGTGTACATAAATAAGTACACACACATTTTTTTATATCTATTTAAGTGTTACTTAAAATTTAGAAGTCGTTGGTGAAAACGGGCGTAAGTCTATTTCATCAAATCTACAATTAATCTTGTTAATTAATATTTGCTTATAAATTATGATAATATAATTTTATTTTCCAATGAATGTGTTATCAATTTTTTTCGTTTCGATATTATCATGTTCCTGCTAATATAAATTGTCCATTATAAGTACTGATATAGATGTAACTGACGTGCCGAAGTAATCCTGATATTGATAAAAATGAAGGAAATGGCTGTAGTGTTACGCGACAGTATTTATTATTGTTAAATTTTATTGCATGCAATAAAACGTGACGATTGCTGCGTGATCGTGGTCGCTATATAGGTACTTAGTTCGTTCATGATGATTTAAAAAAAATATTCATAATTTTTTTTATGGCTTCGGAAAATTAAGCCTTTTAGTGCTTATTTTTTTACTAGCTTAGTACAAGCTATTGTTCCTAGTGTCAAATGAATCTCCAGCTGATTTTACGGTTTATTATAAAGTCATTGTGTGGGCGAATAAGTAAATTCCGTTGCCTTTCATAAATCCGTGGCACCTATTTCTTTAAATTTCAACAGAATATAAAAAAAAATTAAAGCACTGGTTATTTTATATTATCTACACTTTAGCACTTTCTCAGCATTTAATTTTTTTATGCAATTATGTATTTAATACAATATCGTAAAATATTGAATATAATTTAAGGCCACAATATGTAATTTTTATATTCCCGCCAAAAATGCGCTGCTTCTTCAAGATAATATTTAAATTTTCTGCATATACTCGTACATATAAATATAATATTACGAGCGAAGTTACGGTCCTAAACTTATTTCATCTCAGCTTATATATGTCCCACTGTTGGGCTCGGGCCTCCTCTATAATGGAAGGGTAATTGATCTACTATGCTACGCTGGTCAGACGTGTTAGTATAGGGTTTTGTTTCGAGTTTTCCTTCTCTCGCATAGATGTTATATGCGTTTTATATCCCTTAGTCGTCTCGTACGATCACCCACGGATAAGATAGGGGTGGTTAATTGTATCCTTACTCCGTTACCACACGGAAACCTCGTAATAACTAAATTTGTTTTTGTATAATTATTTTATTTGTATTATCTTTGCGACATATATTTTATTTACCAGTGCGTAAATTAAATAATAATGTAAGAAAATGAAGCTTTGAAAAGTATAATAATATCATTAATATAAATATATTTAATATGTAACTGTATATAGCGGTTACCATGGATTTTTTATTATTTTCAAACGCGTCCTTAAACAGACCTTTAACGTTATAATGATTATATTATAAAGTCACGAATAAATAATTATTATCAGTAGATAATTCTAGAAGGTTCTTGAAATATAACTGAACGTGTTAGCTAATAAATAATTAACTAATTGTTCATTGGTCCCGCGTGCGTAATTACCGATTATGAAAGGCCCGATTTCGAATTCGTAAACGAGGCGAGAAGAAATTTATATTAAAAAAAAAAACCTAACTGATTTATGTAGAAAGACAATCGAGTATTTTTTTGGTAAGACGAAGTTATTAAATTATTGTTTAGTACTCTTTCAATATTCTTTGTGCAAATTTTCAGAATACATAGTCTAACAACTTGAAATCACTAACAGTCTAATAGAATTTAATATTTATACTAGTTGACGCCGCTATTCTGTACAAATATATATATATATATATATATATATATATATATATATATATATATATATATATATATATATATGCAACTACAGAAAATAAAAAAATCAGACGCCATCTATGAGGAAAAAAATGAATTACAAAAAATTCAAATATTTTCCTACCAATAACTTGAGAACAGGTGGTTGTAAAAAATATATTAAAGGTGTTCTAGAATCCGTAGGGTGCCCACTCGAAAGTCAATCGAAAGTTAGAAGTCAAAAAAATTTTTCTCATATTATTTATGTATATAGTTTAGTGAAAAATCAAAAAATGAAATGCATTTTCTTTTGTATTAGAATGAAAGAGGATTAAAAAAATATATATTCTACAATTTTTACATATTTTTTACGATTTTGGACCGGAAAAAAAATTCCGTTGGAACTACTCCTTTTGATCGATTATTTGTTTAAAAATCGAGTGGGTCACCTCAAAATATTAAGTAATTTTTTTTTTTTAAATTTACTGAAATTTTAGCATTTAATATGCTTAATTTATAAAATCCGATTACGAAATGAAAAATTGATGTCGCAAGCGGGATTCGAACCCGCGCCTATTGGGATTCCGGCCCAATCGTGCTGCCACTACACTACCGCGACCAATTGTAGGACATGCAAATTTTCATCTCGTATTGTATTTACGTCTTAAGGTGACGGTGTGCTATCTACCCGACAATGTTTACACAATGTTATAGGCTTAATACTTCAAACTTTACAGTTAGAATTGTATTAAACGATGACACAACCTTGTTATTTAAATTTACTGAAATTTTAGCATTTAATATGCTTAATTTATAAAATCCGATTACGAAATGAAAAATTGATGTCGCAAGCGGGATTCGAACCCGCGCCTATTGGGATTCCGGCCCAATCGTGCTGCCACTACACTACCGCGACCAATTGTAGGACATGCAAATTTTCATCTCGTATTGTATTTACGTCTTAAGGTGACGGTGTGCTATCTACCCGACAATGTTTACACAATGTTATAGGCTTAATACTTCAAACTTTACAGTTAGAATTGTATTAAACGATGACACAACCTTGTTATTTAAATTTACTGAAATTTTAGCATTTAATATGCTTAATTTATAAAATCCGATTACGAAATGAAAAATTGATGTCGCAAGCGGGATTCGAACCCGCGCCTATTGGGATTCCGGCCCAATCGTGCTGCCACTACGGATTTTATAAATTAAGCATATTAAATGCTAAAATTTCAGTAAATTTAAATAACAAGGTTGTGTCATCGTTTAATACAATTCTAACTGTAAAGTTTGAAGTATTAAGCCTATAACATTGTGTAAACATTGTCGGGTAGATAGCACACCGTCACCTTAAGACGTAAATACAATACGAGATGAAAATTTGCATGTCCTACAATTGGTCGCGGTAGTGTAGTGGCAGCACGATTGGGCCGGAATCCCAATAGGCGCGGGTTCGAATCCCGCTTGCGACATCAATTTTTCATTTCGTAATCGGATTTTTTTTTTTAATTTCAAGAATTTTCTTTTTTTTATAATGAACACATCCTGCCCCCATGCTAAGAAAAAAAAATGTTTTTATTTTTCGACCCACCCTAATATATATATATATATATATATATATATATATATATATATATATATATATATATATATATATATATATATATATATATATATATATATATATATATTATACATACATAATATAAAAACTATTGCAATTATTTTTATAATATGAAATAATTACAAATAATTTACAAGATTATATATAGATGTATATTACAAGCTATAATAGTTGAAGAATAGAGAAGAAGAAGAGCTGTTTGCTAGCGGCTACTAATACTACCAACCCTAACTTTGCTCGTGGATGTCGTAAAAGACGACAAAAAGAGCCTCATAACGACCTGGGCCAATTTCCTGGGCCATTTAATGCCGTTTTTGTCAACAATTCATTCCCAAGGAGGGTTGACATCTGGCAGGCGGCCTGTCATAAAACTATTGCCAATAACTGTACTATAATTGTACTAGGAAAGAAGAGTGCATATATCGACCCCGAGTAATTAGGATAAGAGTAGGAGAATGATGAATAGTTGAAGATTAGTTACAAAAGAAGTTTGATTTAATCAGATATGTTTCACAGTTAAACAATGCAGTGATTATCGTATTTGTAATCGAATTAGCTATTTTTAGCATAAGAATAACAATTGCGAAGAAAAACTATTGAGCTGTCAATATCTTCGAGGTATTTGTAAAGCGGTAGAAATCGGAATCATCTTTGGAATCGTTATCTTGCATTATTAATATTAATAGAATAAAACTATTAATGCAATGCCCCATTGGGTTAGCTGTTGATACCAGAATTATGTTTAACATCTCGTTGGCTAAAAACAAAAGTGACATTTCAAAAAAAAAATATAAAATTGTTATTATGGTTTAAAATTGTTATAAAAAAAAATTGTTAAATTTTGTTATAGTCTGTATTTTAATAAAAAAAATATAAATCATTAAATTAAATGCCAAAAACTGTGCTTTCAGACGTGTTATTGGGGGATAAGCCACACATTTGTTTGTTCAAAAAAATCTATAAATGGGTGTACTGTAAAATTTGGTATTTTTAATTAATGGCACTTTTTATTTAACCGTTGATCTATGGAAAACAGATTCTGCAACAAATATCTTTGTATCTTTTGTTGCGAATATCTCACATTATGGAGGAGGTTCGAGCCCAGCTGTGGGATATATATGACCTGAAATGACGATAATAACGATGAAGAAAATTTCTAACATATGAGTTAAATGGAATCAAAACAGGCAATATGAAGTTTGAATGAATGTAATAATGTATAAATAAATTACACACACACACACACATATATATATATATATATATATATATATATATATATATATATATATATATATATATATATATATATATATATATATATATATATATATATATATATATATATATATATATATATATATATATATATATATAGATACTACATTCACTAAATTTTTGACATCATATAACACACTGACAACATAGAAAATATAAAATGGAGGAGAGGAAGGTGGACTCACCACTTTCCCATGGTTGATCATTAGATCAATATACCGTACAACTCAAGAAAGGAAGGAATACGGGATGGAATTAAGGTGGAATAGGATATAAGGAAATCTTACTCCTGTGTTGAGCACCGCCTCTAGATGCAAGGTGTACGGTATATTGATTAACCGTGGGAAAGCGGTGGGTCTCCCTTCCTCTCCTCCATTTTATAATAATAATGGATTTCCGCCATGTATCGCCTAATTCAATCAACATAGAAAATATTATGCAGTACAGTTAATTAATTTTTTTTATGTGATTAAATTTTTTTGTTTTTTCTATTTCCGAAACACAAGTAACATCTCATTCAATTACTATACGCAGATCCATTCTCGTACATTCACTTAACGCTTTCCAACGAGATACCGTTCATTTGTTATTTGTTGTTGTGGGAGTGACGCATCCCACAATTAATATATTTTCCCACCAACACTATCTTATCAGGTTCATCTGATATGCTCACTCGAGCGTCCCATAACATCCGCTCATAGCGTGCACAGTTCATTCAGTGTTTACCTTTATAACTACACTGCAATTTTCTACATGAATTCGTAGTTCTACATGTGTTTTTAACAATTTATTCTTTTATTTACACGAGATTTATACATACATACATGAAATAATATTAAATTTTAAGTTAACTACGTTTCGGATACTTTATTGTAAGGTCTTTTTTGACAGGCTATGTATGGTTTGAAAACGTCTCAGCCGTTACGGCCCCACAACCCACCGTGATCCCTTCCCATTGTCATTGTGTCGACCACCGAAATACTGAACCATTCTAAGGGCACAGTGACCCTACACGGCTTTGCTCGTGTTAGAAAAATTACTGGATCGTAGGCATTCTCATTTCATCTACGCCATACAATCACCGATTTAAAAAAAAATACAATTGAAGACATCAAAATTATGATCGAAAACTATTTAAGTGGTATTTGTATTTTTTTTAAAGTGAAATAGTTGTTAATAGTGTCAAAGCATGTACACATATACTATAAATATAGTGCATATAGATGCTCCTTATGCACCTGTTGCTAACTACATTATTCCCAAGATATGGTTGGACGTAGCTATTAATTAAGTTATTACTTTTGAGTTAAATAAAAAAAAGCATATATGCAATCAATATGGGCATTGCCGCGTTAAGAGACTACTCATTAATTATGTTTATTGTTTTAAACTCGTACTGACCTCGAGTAGATAAGCGGCACGTTAGCGTAAAATCCCAATATATACGGCAAACAAAACAAGACTTACACATTGTCAACTATTGTTTTTTTATTTGGTTTTGGCGGGAAAGTGAAAATGTCATACGGCCATCTTAAATTATGTTCAACATTGTAGCGTTTTAGTGTGATAAATTATTTTGGTATTTTATGTAATTTAATAAAAGTAAAGAATAGAATGAAGAATATACCGCTAAAATTTTAACAGGGTTTTATGACCCGTCGCATACCTGACGTCAACTCTACATGTTGTTTTTGGTGATAACCGCTACCTGTTTATGTTTTTACTATCAACACCATAAAGACGATTTTATTATCTTTTAAACATTATTGGTTCGATTCCTCTGATTGAATAAGCACAGGGATTAAAGCTCATACAACCATGTCTGATACAATATGCGCCATATAATATAAAACAATTTTTGAATGGAATTATGCTGCATATCTTGTTCAAATTAACAGTCCATTAGTAAGTCATTTACCCATAATTGGATGCTGTCCACGCATTTGAAGGTTTTTCTAGGAATGTTGGCAGAATATGAAAACACACATAATGCAATATTAAATCAGATTCCCTCTACTTCAGCACTTTCTATGCGTTACATTACATAAAATGCCATCAAAATAATATAGGACAACGTTATAAATCACTAAGATCAAGATTATAATTCGGGAACATGACACTTGCTCGATTACGCCAAAAATTTTACAACTTCGCCATCGACAAGAGACCAGAGAACTGTATGTATTACTACAGGGTAGTTAAATTATATTCTTGTTTTAAATTTAAACAGTAATCCTAAGTGCATACGTTTTGGTTAATCCCAACATACACGGAAAACAAAATGTAACGAATATAAGGAACGCCTATTGTTATCAATTACATTATGAAGTGGACATGGTTAGCCATAGCTATTTAATAAGTATTTGTTTTTGACATTTTAATATATAATGATAAACCGCATGTTAACGTAAAATCCCTATATACAGCAAACAAAAAATCTATTTAAACTATTTTACTGATTTTATACGTTTCATTCTCATGGGAACTCCCCAGATTGATGTACTCGAAACATTTCAAAATAAAAATGAAAAAGCCGGTAAAATCGACTAAAATTGTTTTATTTCACAATTTTTAAAACATGTATAAACATTATAAATCATTAATTGGATATTTTTTATGTTTATACCCATCATTGGGGACTTTACTTATGGATTTAGCCTATAAATGTCCATTGTTGGACACAGACCTACTCAAAAGGAAATAATGATATAATCGCTATGCATAGCAGGTTGGTTGGCGATTGTGGTTGGTGTTATATTCTCTAGTACTGCTACTATTCTCCTGGTAATCCCTGTTGAATTTATATAAATATAATTATTGCATAATTTATTTATTATTCATTATTTAACAAAAATTAATAGTCTTTTATTTGACTTATATTCGAATGTATCGAGCTCTGATGCTGTGTAATAAAAAACTTATTAAATGTTCCAAGTGAGCATACTTCAAGAATACATTCTATATTGAAACTGTCTACATGTATTTTTTTTGGTCAATATTTTCTTACAATGCTTTCAACATCATCACAGCTCGTAGATGTCCCACTGTTGGGCTCGAGCCTACTCCATAAATGGAGGGCAATTGACCTACTATACTACGCTGGTCAGACGTGTTGGTATATTTAGTTTCGAGGTTTCCTTCTCTTGCATAGATGTTATATTACGTTTTATATCTCTTAGTCGCCTCTTATGATCATCCACGGGAAAGAGAGGGTGTGGTGAATTGTTTTCTTACTCCGTAACCACACGGAAAACAATCCCTTAGTTGGTTTTTAAGACTCTCATGGGAAAGTAAGGGGTGATACCCTTGTGATGTGATAGTTAAGAATATAACATATATTCTTAATTATCACATCATGTTGTGATGTGATAGTTAAGAATATAACATATATTCTTAACTATCACATCATAAGGGTAAGTAAATATCATTGTTAACTATCAACAACTAAGACCAGATGAAGTAGTACTAAGAAATGTTTTTTATATTAAATTTTCTTTTGCCGCTAAATGATGAAAAGGTTTATGTTTAGGACGTATTTATAAGCTAGGGTACTCTCTCTCTCTGAGATAATTACAGAATAATTGAAAACATACATACAGATATATATATATATTATTTCTATAGTTATAAAAAAAATATAATCATAAAATTAATTAAAATAATAATTAAATGATATTAAACTTATGACGAATGTGATTAAAATTTGGTATGCTTATTGTGATGATATTATAGTGAGATAAATAAAAACACAACGTTTCATGAATTAAGGTATTTTGTGGTAATTTTCCGTGTGATTGCAGAGTAAGAATACAATTCACCACTCCCTATCTTATGCGTGGTCAACGTAAAATACGACTAAGGGTATAATTATACATATAACATTTATACAAGAGAAGGAAACTCAAAATAAAACCCTATACTAACCTGTTTAACCAACGGGGTACATCAATTTCCCTTTTATTTGGGGTGATGACGCTTAATTAAATGTTTATATATACCTATTTGCAAGCACTACTGGGCAGAATATGATGCACCTAAATCTAAATGTAACTGTTTATACCATATTTGAGCAAATAAAATAAATTTAATTGCATTGAATTGAATTGAATTGAATTGGGGCTCGAGCATAGCAGTAGGACGTATATGAGCTGAAATGAACACGCATTTTTGACGTGATTGTTAACGTCTTATAAATTGATGAACGGCGGTTGCACGCACGAAAAGTGTCACGTTCCGTCTGAGCCGAGCGTGCAAGTGAGACCGCGTCACAAGCGATAGAGAGGCATGATCGGCCTAAGCGTTCTTGTATTTTAAGAATTTGACGTGAAATGTTTTTAAAGTGAAGTGAAAAGTTAATGTGGTGTCCATTTTTTTTTGTTCTTTCAATTCATAAAAGTATGTAAATCTTCATCAATGTAAGAAATATGATGTTATCACGTAAAATTTTCGTCCGTAAACCGACTTTCTCTCATCTGATTATAGCCCATTCTCCTAGTGATCTCTGAACAAAGTTTTAAAATGCCCATAGAAAGGTAAGGTTTGATGCAACAATGTTTTCTTCACCTTCCACCACACCACATCTTATTTTCAATAATTTCACTGATTATTAAAATTCCTTTCATGTTTATATTTGTCTTGGCCGCGTAACTGTAAAATTACCTCAGCAAGTTTATTTTACTTATCATTCATCAGATACTAAACGATTTGCGAGAGTTTAAAACAATAAATTACCAAACACATTTTGAATCTTGTCACATCTCTACAAAAATGCATAACTTGTTTGGACGTAAAGAATTCTCTTTCATTCATTTTTATTCGCGAATCTTTTATCTGTTTACTGTTCATACCAGGGCTTTCAATTAATTTAATTACTAACGAATTTGTTACATATATATCAATTTAAGCTATACTATCAATATCTCTATTATCAAAACTCATGTTTGTTAGTGTCTAAACGTTTGGTTGAATTTAATTTAATACATGACCAGGTGCTGAAGTTTTGATGTAGACAACGAAAAATGTGTGATAATCTGAAATTTATGCTTTCTTTCCATTGTAAGTGGTTGGAACACGATAATTGAACGTTCATTACAAGATAAATAATTGTAAAATAAATAAAACCACTACACATTGTTTTCGATAGCTATGAATATTTAACTAAGTTTCTTCATTTTCTGATTTTAGCAATCAGCTGATACGAGTCTTTGTAGTTAATGTTAGGGTAACTATCCTAAAAGTCTTATGAACATAAGATTATCGAAAAACCAATTTGACAAGAAAGAGACAAGAGATAATAGAAATTCATGCCTTTCAGTTTAAATTTACATTTTACGACTTTTTATTGATACCTGTATATTTTTTTTGCAACCTTATTTGTAACAGTTTACTGAAGAAAACTTAAAGTTCTCAATCGCCGCATACAAATGTGAATACAACACTTGGAACAACACCAAAATACCTTTGCCAATTATTCGAATTTATCTGCGATCTTAAAATATACTGCAGTTTCTAAAGACTACTAAAAGGACAAATTATTTAAAACCACAATGTGTTGCGGTAAATTGCTCGTAATTATGCAAAAAGAAAGAGATGGATTAATAAGTAAAAACAAGACAGAAGAGGATAATTTGGCTAAAGCAGATAGGAGTATGTTGTACAAAGGCGATTGTGACGTTATTGTGTAAAAAATTAACACAATAATTATTAATTAGTTAACTAATACATTCATATTATCTTTCATATATAGAATTAAGTAGTAAAACACAAATTCAAAAGCTGAGCAGCATTTCCTACTAACATACCTAAGTATTTCTTTCAGTTATTTTATGTTATTTAAGGCGTGTTAAAAGGAATCTAATTATTTCGTATTACGATAACTATCATACAATTATACAACTGTATAAAAATAAAGGCCTATGCCAAATCGTCTGGGCTAGTAGCCGAAAAGAAACATATATATTGAGAAATGTTGAATGTTGTTAAATAGATACGGATTTCAGGTTCGGATAATTTATGGACTCACTGAAATTCTTTCACTGGCACGGGGACCTGGCTGCTATAGGTAAAACTATTCCTTCCATCTTCTATCATCACTAGTTATATATACTTGTGATAGGTTATTGAGTAATAAAAGTCAGGTTCGATAAGAGTCAAATAAACATTTTAAAATTTGTAGACTGTGAGTCATTTTACTAAAAACAGGGGTAAAATTTGACAAAAAAGATAATGTATATATATATATACATATAAGCAGAATCTACGCATTTCTATAATAGTATACATGTAATTAAAACAGTTAATGTGATTATATAATTTATTTTAAAATTATCACCTGTTTTATGAACTGTTTACGCAGGCTATCATATAATATTAATATTCAATAACTGCTCCAGTTATTAATTACCTAATCAGATAAACACGCCGTTCTAATTTTCAACGTTCTAACATAAATATTGATAATCGCAAGAATGTACAAGGACGTTATAATGTGAAGGCTAGTTAGTTTTAAAATTATTTTAACAATTCTATGGGGCCTACATCCGTGTGGTAACGGATTGAGGATATAATGTAATCAGTAATCTTCTAATCTTCCCTTTATTCTGTACTTGAAAGTGAAATATTATTAAACTCTAAGCTTCAAGAAATAAATAGATATACAAAAAAGTAACAGGTTTTTCAAGGATATATGTATTTCATGTGTGGTAGTGACTACGAATATTATCAACCCTTACTTTGCTCGTGGATGTCGTAAAAGACGACCAAGAGGCCAACTCCATCTCATGCCGTTTGGTTAACAATTACATTCCCAAGGAGAGTTGACGCCAGGCAAGTGACTGGTCATAAAACTATTGTCAATAATCATTTTGCTATGTATACGATGGATGAGTACACATTGCTTCGACCCCAAGCAATTGGAACAAAAGCAGGAGCATGGATGCATCATCCATCAAATGGTGACATACATCATCATGTATGTCACCATTTCTACTTTTTCGATAACTGTCTTCTCTAATCTTGTAAGACTATAAAATATAATCGGATAAAATTCTATACTATAAATTTATTTTCTGTGTGATAATAGGGTAAGAATACAATTCACCATTACTCTTTCTTAGCCATGGGTATCGTAAAAGACTAGGTATTTTTTTTCCGTTTCAGAAGTGGGATACGCTGAGATGATAATAAAAATTATTACAAGAAAATAAATAATTTGTTTTCCGTATACAATGGATCAACGTGATATTATAGTCTAAATTTTCGCCCACTGTGGCGGAGCCACGTGACAATATGCTTAGGTATAAAAACTCAAAACTGACATTCATCCTAACAACAGCCAGTTTTTGAATCTTCACATAAATGTATTATGGTAATGTAATAATTATATTTATTTTTATATTTTGATAAAAAAATCATAAATGACTGAGACAATCCGACATACATATGCACGAAATAAAAGTAATGTCATTAGACTATCCAATTTCACTATTAGATATAGGCCACATACTTGGCTATTACTATAATGGCCGTGCTTGACATGCTGGTTGGTTATCATAGCTGGCGTTATAATTTGTCCATGCAAACCTTGCTGCTGATTCCCTTGGTGGTCTTTTAGATGGGTTTTAAGACGCTCACGGGAAAGTAAGTAATGGAAAAATATTGTATATTTAATCCGTCCTTATACCGGCAATATAATTAATAAAATGCTCAAATATGATATTCAGTAATGGGACGCAGATTTAGAAAACATAATCAAAGTTTAATAAACAATTAAATAATACAGTTTTTATCGTGACAACCTTATTCCTATTACGTGTAATCCGTTATGTCTGAATCTAACTTAAATATGGAGTGTTACGACAGCTCTTTCTATTGATGGAATTTCTTGAACCGATAGTCAACCTATACTGCCTTCTAATTATTGATGCTATATCTTGATTCTATCAAATTGATCATTTCAAAGTTATATTGATAACTTTGTTCGTATTATTGACTGTTGCAATAACGAAGCATAATAACTCTAGGTTACCGGTTGCAAATTGGAATGTTTTATTACATAGTTGAAAATAAATTATCCTTTGAATATATTTCTTGATATTTTATTACACTAAATAATATATTAACAAAGGAGGTCTTAGATTCCATTGAATCGCATCATTATGCGAAATGATGGATATTATAATTCAAATATAAATTTAGCCTTTCATTACTAATTGCGATTATTGAACATTTTTTGAAGTTGACAGCAGCGTTTTAGAAATTCACGTTAATATTCGACTGATAAACGTGACTAATAAAAATAAGCTCAAATGGCAATATTAGTGTGTGACTAATATCCAAATTCAAAAGAAAGTATTTTACATAACATGCGTTTTATTGTTTTTTTTTCTCTAACTCCTAGTGGACCACTGGCACTGGATTACAATGGGTCGATTGGCGTTTTATCATTTCAAGTCTCTCCGAATGACGTTCTGGCGTATTTTATGACGTTGCACATATGCAATAAGCTTTATTGCTTGCTGGACCATGCTCCATCTGTTCATCCAATGTCAATCCAATAGTCACAACTATGCCATTAACTGTGATAGTGGCGGGTGTTAGTCATTGTAGTAGTTTTTCCACCTCACACTCCAAGGTGTCTGCTTACCTACTTACCTAGGCGATTTTGAGTTCTATTATAATGTCACGTCGTTATAATCGTCGGCAACACTCTGTTTTATAAATAATAATAAATCTATTATTCTTCTATGCCATGAAATTAACCATTTTACCAGCAATCGTCAAAACATGTTTGTTATGACGATTTCTTTCCTATTTTCGATATATACTCATTTCATTCACATAATTAGTATGCATTCTCGATTTGCCATTAAATTTAAAACTAATATCATAAATAAACATTTCGACATGTCTGTGAATGATGTCATTCAACCTTTCACTGGGAATGATTCATGTTGATAAAGTTTTATATTTTTTTCTTAAAAAGCAAATTGTTATTTCTGGTCAATACAGATCGGTGTTCCCACGCTGAACGATTTATTTGTAAGATATATAAGTACGTGTTCTGAGTCTAGGTGTAATTTACTTCTTTTAATTATCAGTTTGCGCGACATAGGTATTTATTCCCCTTTGCCAAGTGTTGTTTTCTATATAAAGAAAAATATGTGCCGCTTCGTTATTATGTGAAATTACCATGTCAAATTATGAGGTTGTTATAATTCTGTCAATCGTAATGGAGATATCCCAGTTTAAAAATAAAAATTAATACTACATACAGAAAATACGAGTATCTGAGAGTATCCATATTTTAAAACTAATGACTGACCACGTTAATACATTTTGTAGATCATTATTTTTTATTTTTCTCTTAATTTTAACAGAAGTTTAATAATAGAGGACGAGATGCGATAGCATTTATGCATCAGGACATTGGGACAGACTTAATAAGGCTCTTTACATCGACTTAGAATGTATATTATAGAATTGTCCTTATAAATAGTACCAGATACGTAATGATACTTCATTGTAAAACTGGCAAATTATTAAAGTTTTTGTTATAGGTAGTCTGTTTTGTTTTAAAAAAAGAATAATACTTTGAATGAAGCAGATTTAATTTATAAGCTGTATGCAATTGTAAAATAGATGAAGTTTTTATGTCTGGACTATGTTAAATGCCTTTTTAATTGAGTTAGTCACTATCAAAATAAACTGCTGCGACGGTTTGTATTCTAAATAAACATTTGGAATATTAATCGTCCTTGCAGTTTCGTGTAGGTATAAAAACTCGCACTGAGTATATAAAAAAATAATTACGGTACTGCTAGTAAATTTATATAATATTAAATACGCGTATCTTGCCATACACAGATACCTGTTATACAGATACCTGTACTCTTGTCTGTCACAGTATGGTGTGCACACACCTTGTTTTTATTTCTTTTTTTTTTACGGCAGCTTTATGTTATCGTATTTACACATACCATGAACAAGTATGAATATAATTTCGCTACTCAACCGTCCTTGACTGCGATGAGTTTGTCGACACTTGCTGGCAAAATCCAAAATTAGTATCGTGTTATTACATTTACAGGGTTGCCACGTTGCCAGCTTTGTTTTGAGGATATACTTTTTTTTTCAACAAAATTTAGAGCTAAAATAAGAGCTATTTTTATGGAATTCGGTGTTTTGGTGGCAACATAAAAATGTCTTATGGTACTCCTAAATTCTGTTCAATATTTTTGTGTTTTACAGTGTCAGTATGGATGTTTTTGTGGTATTTCATCATCATCATCACAGCCCATATATGTCTCATTGCTGGGCTTGCCTCCTCTGTAATAGGTGGAAAATTAATCCACTATACCACGCTGGACTCAGATATGTTGGTATAGGTTTTTGTTTCGAGTTTTCCTTCTCTTGCATAGATGGTATATGCGTTTCATATCCCTTAGTCGTCTCGTACGATCACCCACGGGTAAGATAGGGGGTGGTGAATTGTATTCTTACTCCGTCACCACACGGATTTATGGTATTTGGTTGTAATTCAATATAAAAAAGCTATAGTGTAGTGAATATGATATAATAGTAGATTACTTATCATGCTCTGCCAAAATTCCTAGAGGAATCGTTAATTTACTTGCCCAATGGATGACTAACGACTTAACTACCTGATGGACTATTAATATGAATAAGCTACTCAATCTGATGAAATAGAAAATGCTGCAATTACATTGCTACAAATTATGAAGAAATTTGTTCATTACTTGGTAATATTCAGACTGTTAAGCTGACGTTAGTTGGTTCTTTTAAAGGTCTTTCTTTGTATCCATGGTCAAAAATAATATTATTAAAATAAAATATCGATAATTCAAAAAGAGAAGTCTCAGTGTTCGAGCCTGACTTATTTTTTTTTTTTATATATTTTCACCAATTTCTAAGTTAATCGTAGTAGTGCCACGTTGTTGACTGTTTTCTCTGTCTGCAGCCAGCCAGCCTCGTAGAATAATGTGCTTCATTAGATGACCGAAAGAGCCGAAATTAGTAAACAGACATAAGTAGGTCAATTCTAAAATTGATTTCTGTACATATTTTATTTCATTGTGTGAAAATTGCAAGGATTTCTTATACTTATAGTATAAGAAATCCTCGAGAAGAGTCAAGTTTAACTGACTGAATAAATTATTCAGCCAAGTGAGTGGTGAGAAATAAGAAGAATATTGCATTGTGTTAAGGCACGTAGAATTACAATGTTTATTGACAATCCCTTTGTCAGCTGAGATGCGAAACTTATTCATACACCTATGCGAAATTATTTTTTGGAACAATGTATGCTGCGGTTATATGATGCCACATGTCCCTGGGTGGCGGAAAGAACGGCGTGTAACCCCTAAACCCACCGTACTCGTCTCACTATCGTTATTTTGGCGGGTCACCATTACCGAGTGCTTATTGTGTCCTTCTGAGTGATCTAAGATACGGTTGAAGCTACTGCTAAATCAGGAAATAGTAATTTGTATGCAGTCGTTGTTAGTTAATAATAAAATAGTTATAATATTCACGGAGTAACGGAAGCAACGCTTAGCTAAGACTAAGATTAATCACTTTGTTGACAATTAAGTCGAATAATTTTAAATATTCTAATTAATTATTATAATCTAATAATCATTAAGAAAACTAAATTTGCTTTGGCTCTAGTTAATTGTTGAAATAATCATGATTAAGTATATTTAGATTTATTATATTAATAAATTAGCGTAAACAATTCGATGGGCAGTTTTCGATTTTATTCGAAATCGCTTAATAAACGGATCTGGAATGAAAAATACTGGTAGAATCACTGCTATGTTAAGGTCATTAGGGGCACCGCCGGGCGGGCCATTGAAGTCAAAGATCGGGTACCAGTGGTCCGCTCGCACGGCGAAGAGAGGCGCTTTGCAGGGTGGGTCTATGAGGTTGCGACTACTATCCTACTAAATATGATGAATACATTCTATGAAATAATTAAATTTGTTTAGTACTAATTTAGCACTTAATTTATTCATCACCTTTTTGAAAAATAAAAATAAACCGATTATTAATTATAAAGAATCAATATCGATTTCTCAGTAAAATCGGATATTTTCGATAGCGATTATTTTGTATAAGTAACTTGTATTAATGAAATATAGTTTACGCTTGTATCACAACCCTACACGTCCGGCACAACGTACTGAACCGGTTAATGTAAAGTAATTTTAGTCATTCAAAATTGTTTGGGAATTGAAGGTTTTTGAAGTACGTTTTCATACTATAAGGAAAAATATCCTGAGTTAAATCCACTCAACATAAAAATGACATCCGTGAATTATCATAAATATTGCTATGAAGAGAGACACTTATTTAATTACTGAATATGTTGATCAATACCTTAGCTAATAACTTTATAAGTCTGAAATGGACCAAGATAATTTATTGTATATTATTATTATTCTTATCTTAATTACTTGGGGTCGATACAATATGTACTCTTCTTTCATAGTACATATTATGGTAAAAGTTGTTGGCAATAGTTTTATGACCGGTCGCCTGCCAGACGTCAACCCTCCTTGGGAATGTCGTCTTTTACGACATCCACGAGCAAAGTAAGGATTGGTAGTATTCGTAGCTGCTACCACACAGCACTGAGAAATACATTAAGAATACATTACATACACACATTGTTAATATAATAGAACATAAAGAATTAACAATCCTTACTAATATTATAAATGCGAAAGTAACTCTGCCTGTCTGTCTGTCGCTCTTTCACGCCCAAATTGCTGAACTGATCTAAATGAATATTGGTACACAGATGATCTAGACTCTAGAGCCTGACAAAGGACATAGGCTACTTTTTAATGCAAAAAAGGGTTAGTAAAGGGGTATAAAAGTTGTAAGTATTGTCATTTTTAGATATAAATAAATATGACATTCAAAATTTTCTAAAAAATTTACCCTTAAGGGGTAAATAAAAATAGGGGATGAAAAACTTTAGGAAAGTAACCTTTTACGCGGGCGAAGCCGCGGGCAGAAGCTAGTTAAAATATAAAAATTCAATACATATAGTATTTATAGAACAATATCATATGATGTGTATTACTATAGTCGGGCTTAAAAATCACTAACATATATTGTGTAAACGATGAAAGTGTAGCAATAAATCGTCGAGTTGAACAAACCCATTAATGTAATTTGTTTTGGGGTTTAAATAATTGTCTAATTATATTCAATACTTTAATTCATATAAAACGTTTATTTGTATTTATCGCACGTGGATTTTTATCACGTTTTTTTTTGGTGTGGGCTACGGTCGGCTCACTCCTCACACCACTCCATCCGGGGCGACAGAGGGGCGTAAGCACACACACCAGTAACCCACCCGTGAACCTCGCCTTCGTCGTTGGACCGGCCACCGGAGCAGCGTGAACTTGACGTCAGTGGCCGGCCCGACGGAATATCCCCTGAGGGGTACCCTCTCCTTGACCGATGTAATCGGGGAGGACGTCGGTCTTTCCTCGCGCGGTTACTATACGCTTAAGTATCTTTATGTTTGAATCATGATTATAAAAAAAATAGATAAGTATATATTTAAATACATACATACATATCATCACGACATTTCCCTTGCAGGGTAGGCAGAGAGAACAGAGTGCCAGAGAACTCTATCTTTGCATACTTCACTCGCTTCCTCAACATTCATAATTCTCTTCATACACGCTCGCCGGTTTCGGAGACCCTTGACTCCACCTTCCTTCAGTACATGACCGATCTGGTCTAGGTAGATTAATCTGGGTCTCCCTGGTGAATAGTATTCTTATTCTTACTCCGTCACCACACGGAAAAATCGAAACAAAACCCTTACAACTTTTCATCCACCTTTACAACCCTTTTTTGAATTAAAAAGTAGCCCATATCCTTTAACAGGCTCTAGATTATCTGTGTACTAGATCGGTTCAGTAGTTTAGGCGTGAAAGAGCTACAGACATACAGAGTTACTTTTGCATTTATAATATTAGTAAGGGTAATTTTTTTTTATCTTTTATTTAACTTGCAATGTTTGTATTGTAAGTACAAAAATTACATACCTATGATTCGGTCTCCCCCGGTACCTACATCCTTTCACTTTCGCATTATATATCTTCTTAACCAGACGTTCGTTCGGCATTCTTTTCACAAGTCCGAACCATCGGAGCATTCCCTTTCGCATCTTTACACCAATACTCTCTTTCATACCTACTCGCTCTCTTACGTCGTCGTTACGTATGCGGTCGGCCAGCCTAACTCCACAAATTTTCCGCATTTCGACCGCATTAATTTAAATGTTATATTTTTAAATCTTGTCTGTTAAAGAAAAACGTCACCCAGGAACCGTGTTATTATTATGAGAAGGAGGATAGTAGAAAGCGGCGAAATAGATCAGGAAAGACACCGCCGGCACTTTTAGCCTGACAGGTACATTAACCATTTCACTAGCTGAAGCTGGATGCTTGAATCGGGGTAAAGTTTGGCAATCGCACATCACCGACGTAAGTTTTATTTCAGTTTTTGTTTTTAAATTAGATCACAAACGAGCGATTAAGAATATATACAATGCGAAAGTGGAAGGATGTAGGTACCGGGGGAGACCGAGACTCACCTACCTAGACCAAATTGGTCATGTACTGAAGGAAGGTGGAGTCAAGAGTCTCCGAAACCGGCGAGCGTGTATGAAGAGAATTATGAATGTTGAGGAAGCGAGTGAAGTATGCAAGGATAGAGTTCTCTGGCACTCTTTTCTCTCTGCCTACCCTGCAAGGGATATGGCGTGATGACATGTATGTATGTATGTACAAACGAAAAAATCCGTTATCGCTGGGGACTTTAAAAACATAATTAACGGACACAAATGAGATTGGTGTGTTACACCAGTTTACATTTTTGGAATTCTGCATCTAAAGCGTGCTAACGAAACCATATAATTAAGCCTGCACAGTCTGTCTGTCCCCACGGATCGCCTACACCCAATGGCTTCCTTCCCTCCAATAACAATGTCCGACCAGTCCATCCCATGGACGAAACAGGTCAAATACCTCGGCGTCACCCTTGACAATCGTCTGTCCTTCGGTCCTCACATAAAGCGAGTTCGCGCGCGCGCAGCTTTAGTGTTAGGACGCCTTCACAGCTTGCTGCATGCCAAAGCCAAGCTATCACTTAGTAGTAAAGTTAGATTATACACCGCTTGCGTACGTCCCATCATGACGTACGCTAGTGTTGTGTTTACACAAGCGAAACCCTTCCGGTTACACCGTTTGCAAACATTACAGAATAGGTTCATGCGCCGTGCGACGGGAGCACCGTGGTATATGCGCAATGTGGATCTTCACATAGATCTCGGCCTGCCGACCATCCGGCAGTACATGAAGCAGTGCTCTCGCCGCTACTTCGACTCTGCCGCCACTCACCCTAATCCCATAGTGGTTAGGGCGTCTAGTTATACCCCTTCAAAAATTTCCGCGATCCGCCAACCGCGATTAATACTCGACGAACCCGACGACATAATCACGCTCGCCCAAACGGAGGCATACACAGCCCGCGCGGCCCTGACAAATAATTATCCACGATTCCGTCCTCGCCGTCGAGGTCGGAAGTCGTGTCGCGTTCAAATCATAAACGTGGGAGAACCCACTTTGCCAGCGACCCCCCGAGCCGAGGTCCGTACCCCACAGGGGGTGCCCTCGGGAACGGTCGCTTAACTTTTACGGGTTGAGAGCCCTCAGCGCTCACCCACAGTCCGCGTAAAGTTGTCATAGCCATCTGAGGCTAACAACTAAGACACACAAAAAAAAAAAAAAAAAAAAAAAAAATCTGTCTGTCCCCATTACGGCACATGTATTTGGCAATTTTACTCGAAGCTATTAAAATATATACCACTAGCTTCCGCCCGCGGTTTCGCCTACGTAAAAGGTTACCCTTCCTAAAGTTTTTCATCCCATATTTTTATTTTACCCCTTAAGGGTATTTTTTTTTACAAAATGTTAATGTCATATTAATTTATATCTAATCAATAGCCTAAAAATAAGTTTCAAGCTTCTGGCTTTAAAAATAACGATCATCATCATCATCACAGCCCATAAATGTCACACTGTTGGGCTCGGGCCTCCTCCGTAAAGGAAGGGAAATTAACCTACTGTACCACGCTGGTCAGACGTGTTGGTATAGGGTTTTGTTTCGAGTTTTCCTTCTCTCGCATAGATGTTATATGCATTCTGCATCCCTTAGTCGTCTCGTACGATCACCCACGGGTATGATATGGGGTGGTGAATAGTATTCTTATTCTTACTCCGTCACCACACGGAAAACTCGAAACAAAACCCTTACAACTTTTCATCCACCTTTACAACCCTTTTTTGAATTAAAAAGTAGCCCATATCCTTTAACAGGCTCTAGATTATCTGTGTACTAGATCGGTTTAGTAGTTTAGGCGTGAAAGAGCTACAGACATACAGAGTTACTTTTGCATTTATAATATTAGTAAGGGTAATTTTTTTTTATCTTTTATTTAACTTGCAATGTTTGTATTGTAAGTACAAAAATTACATACCTATGATTCGGTCTCCCCCGGTACCTACATCCTTTCACTTTCGCATTGTATGTCTTCTTAACCAGACGTTCGTTCGGCATTCTTTCCACATGTCCGAACCATCGGAGCATTTCCTTTCGCATCTTTACACCAATACTCTCTTTCATACCTACTCGCTTTCTTACGTCGTCGTTACGAATGTGATCGATCAGCCTAACTCCACAGATTTTCCGTAGAGATCGCATTTCGACCGCATTAATTTTACTTTCATACTCTTTTCTGCATACCCAACTCTCGCTTCCATACAGTAATGTTGGAACAAGCACTGCATTATGTATTGCTACACGTGCCTTCTGGGTGAGGTGGTAGCTACCGAGAAGTTGCCCCAACGCTCCGTTTACTCTATTTCCCGTCAAACAATACAGGCCATTAAACAATAGGTACCTACTCGTAATACTAGAAACTCATTATCCGGTAACGGAGTTAGTATTCTTTTCCTAATTCCTTGTATTCTCCGTACGTGTTCTAAAAAAAATAATGGTATAAGCATATAACATCATTGAAGAGAAAGAGAACTTCAAATAAAACCACAATCTAACGTAGTTGATCAGCCATGGGCCGCGATGCCATATCAAAGAAATACACACGGTTTTTTCACGGTTCTTGCCAATGAAACGAAACCATATCGCGTAATAATATATTCATATAACCAGAGAATACCCAAATTGACCTTAGCAATGCTTTAAGTCAACGTTCGTAGACCATAAGGGTTGCCCTTAGGTCAGCTTCGTCACTTATCATAGTTCACTTATCGCCTTTCGTAACCTACAGTACCAGACAAGCGATAGTATTAAAAAGTAAATTGTAAAAATAAGAATTGTAATAATATCTATTATTATTATTCTTCTTCTTCTTCACAGCCCATAAATGTCCCACTGTTGGGCTCGGGCCTCCACCGTAATGGGAGGGAAATTAACCTACTATACCGCGCTGGTCGGACGTGTTGGTATAGGGTTTTGTTTCGAGTTTTCATTCTGTCGCATAGATGTTATATGCGTTTTATATCCCTTAGTCGTCTCGTACGATCACCCACAGGTAAGCTATGGGGTGGTGAATGGTATTTTTACTCCGTCACCACACGGAAAATGTTATTATTAAAATGTAATATTAATTTTATTTAGTATTCTCTTGATACCGATTTATATAAACGTTCAGTTCTGAAAGCGTTGCAATGTCGTGAATAAAATGCAAAGTATAAAAGGCAATGTATTTTTAGAAAGTAAATGCAGTTCGCAAGAAAACGAATTTACCAATTTAAAAGCGTAATAAATATTCTGAAATCATATAATCAGAAAACTGGAAAGTTTGTTCTTATTTTTCATTCTGTTTCAAACGATTAATTTAGTAGTTTTATTAGTAGATTATATTAAAGACCGTCTGGTTATTATTTGATTTGACTGATTTAGAACATGGCGACTTTTTTATCATTAGGTATATTTATATTTGTTTTATTAACGGGGTATGTGAGACTCCAGGGCAAGTATCTAACCTATATAACCACTAAAAACCATCAGCGACTCCACTTCTATGTCTTTCATGGAATATCAGATGTATTCGACTCGGATGCTCCAAAGGTATGTACTACTGGCATCGCCCTGGTATGATGTGCGTGTAGTGATGGAACCTTATTGGAAAACCAAAGCCTGATAGATAAATTGATTAATTGACTGCACAGATGGCGTAGTGGTTAAGATACCGACCTTCCGTGCCAGTGCCGTGGGTTCGATTCCCACGCAGGACAATACTTTATGCGATCCACAAAAACTTGGTCTGAGTTTGGGTGTAATTTGTCTGCGTTAATTGCATGTTTGTAAAGTCCCCGGTATATACAAGGATTATTTCCTTAGTGCAGGGAGGTGTCTTTTAAAAAAACAAAAAAATAATAATAATATGATAAAGTGATATTAGATATTATTAGTATATATGTAATTAGCTCAACTATAATTTAGGAACCATTTTGATGTTATTTCTTTTAAAGTAAACATTACTTTTACATTAGAATATCAGATCAAGATTTTAATTATTACAATTATTCGATGTCTTATGAAATTCTTCCGCATCTGAAGAGCTATCGACCTTCGCGATTGTTAAAGAGAAATTTATCGCTTATGAAATCACAAACAAATCTAATAAAATAAATAAATAGAATAAAAAGAAAATGCTATTATTTAAAACTTATTTTAAAATAGCTGACATATTAAATATGTGTTCTGATTTCATTACATCGATTTCTACTTAGCTGTACAATAATAAATGCAATGATGAGTATTGTACTTTATTAATGAATTTGCAAAACAAACTAGGTTATAATAACATGATGGAATTATTTGTACAAACATGTTTGCGTAATCTTCTTAAAGATCTGTTGTGTTGAGCAGTTATAAAATGTATGTCGTTTTATTATTGATAAGCTAAGCAATGTCATGGCTTTGTGATAGTCTGATTAAGTCTAATATTTTTAGTGGTATATCGTAATCATCATTTCAGCTCATACATGTCCACTGTTGGACTCAAGCCTCTTCTATAATTGGAGGGAAATGGATCTACTATGCCATGCTGGTCAGATGTGTAAGTATAGGGTTTTGTTTCGAGTTTTCTTTCTCTTGCATAAATGTTATATGCGTTTTATATCACTTAGTCGTCTCTTACGAACACTCATAGGTATGATAGGTTGTTGTGGATTGTAACCATGATCGTTCGGGCTAGTTCTACACATTCGCAGAAAACCAATGTCTTATTATCATTTAGTTACTGCGCTTCAATCTAAGCGGTCTGCCCAAAAGGCTATTATTAGATAAAGGTTTAAAGAAAGATGTTCCCATTTTTATTCCATTAGGTAGTTTAGTAAGCAAATATGTTTGTAAGTGAAAAATACTAAACCGAAATACTAAAACAGAATCATTAGTTATTAAATAAAATACACACTTATTGCCACACCCGAACTTTGAGCTTATTCGGTGAAATACCACTGTAGTTTGTCAATAATAATACCCGCCGTCGTAACATTTTCCATGGCATAATTATTATAAATATAGATAGTATCTGAAGTGTAATAGTAGTTCATATAATTAAATACTATATTTTTTCTTTAACAAAGTACTCTTATTTTCTTATTACAAACGGACATTTCACTGTTCTTTCTCTGCAGATAATGAGGATATTATTTTCTTAAATATATATATGTTCAAGGTTGTTCCCATTGCCCACTATACAGAGTACAGACTCTAAAAAAGTTGGAATGTCGTTGGGGTAGCACTCTAAGTACCAAGGTCGACGACTGTCACCTGTCCCTTCATATCATTGAGAATATTATAATATATAAAATATATGCATTTTGTTATAATTTATAATAATTAATAATGATAAACATATAAAATAATTTAGTTTTTCAAGTGGTGATGCAATAAAAATGCAATTCACCACTCCCTATTTTGCTCATCCAAACTCAGAATAATAATTTGTGAATCGTACAGTGTTCTCTATTGCGTAGAAATCGAACCCATATCTTTACCACAAACTTTATCTGCTGCTAATTTTTTGAATTAAAATATTGATTGCCTTTTTTTACGGCACTTCAAAAATCACCTAAAATTCGGGCATCTAGACTAGAATACTTTTTAATAACTATGTATAATTATTAACAATGGTCGCTCTCCTTTGACCTTGAACGGTGGAAATGTCTTTCCGTGACCATGAACGCGGTAAAGTGTTCGAAACGTCGGAAAATTAAAAATCAAATACAAACGCGATAGAATCCGTAAAACTAGTTTTATTTCAAATGTATAATACTCGCGTAAACATCAGAATTCATTAGACTATAATATACATTCATAAATTTTCATTGAAAATTATTGAACGGTTTCGGTCATTAGCGTAAATGAATACGACATGTGATATTTAAAGTTTAAGATTAAATACTTTGATATATAGTTATGGTATTTATTAACTTGACAGCCCAATCTTGTTTGCTGAAAATATTACACCATATTAGTATATTATACGATTGGCATTTGAACTTTAAAATTAATATATGTATTATACAAAGTAATATAGATACTACTTCAGTGATAAAATTTAATAAGGTATACAGTTACTGCTGACATTAAGGTTTTGTTATTACACAGATACAAGTTATATTATAAAATAATTATGGCAGATATTTTAATAAATAATCCCGTAATATTCAATGTGTGAAATTTGATTAAAATTTAACAGCAATACTTTATAATAATGTTGAAATTAATACAAAATATGATCTCGAATTGCATTTTCACATCTGACGTTTAATTTCAATATTATTTAATATATTATCTATTTAATTTTCAAATAAAACTGTTGTTTATAACTTAGTAATTCATTAAAAAACTAAGTTTCATCCAACAGCACGTAGAAATCTACTATTGTACATAGGCCCCTACAGGAGCGCCCGTCAGAACGGTCTTGTGCCTCTTAGAGACTTTAAGAGTTCAGTCCACTTAGTGGAGGGTCGACCTAAGCTGCGTCGTTTGATTCGTGGTTGTTACTTGAGAACTTTACCTCTCCACTGGTTGTTGGTTTGAGTGATATGTACTACTCATTACCATTTCTACGTGCTAATTCTTCGAGCTATGTCAGTTACATCTGTTCTGCTACGGATTGCCGTATCACGTAGAGAAATCCCGAGCATAATACTTTACTTAGCATGCTGAGTGACTTTGAACCATTTTATGAGGCCGACGAGCATGTTTCAGAGTCACAGTTAATCGCCAACAATTAAGTTCACACTGTCAATTGATTATCAATTAATATTAGAGAAGGAAGTGTTGAAATAGAAGTCTATGCCAACCTATAGTATAGAAGAGAGCGCGCTATTCAAGATAGCGTTTGATTCTGCGGATTCTATCGCGATTATATCGAGTCCTCCCGTGACCATGAACGCTGTGAAGTGTTTGAAAAGTCGGGCAATTAAAAATCGAATACAGACACGATAGAATCCGTAAAAATGGTTTTATTTCAAAAAGAAGAATGAATTAATTGTAAATACATAGCATGACACTTTGCCGTGTGGTGACGAAGTAAGAATACTATTCCCTATCTTACCCTTAGGTGATCGAGATGACTAAGGTATATAAAATGTATATAACATCTATGCGAGAGAAGAAAAACTTGAAACAAAATCCTATACGAACACATCTGACCCGCGTGGTATAGAAGATCAATTTCCCTGCCATTATGGAGAAGGCTCGAGCTCAACAGTGGAATATATATGAGCTGATGATTATGATGATGAGCATAACATTAATAAATCTATTTTTACGGATGTGATGTACATGGTCGTGATGGGACGCCCATGATTATTACTTTTGCTGTACACAATGACATGTTTAAAATTATTAGGTTACCACTTATTACTACAATCATTACGAAATGTTCGTTACGATAGGCTTACAATTTATCAGATCTAATGTCAACAATGTAATTCATCGACATCTTAACAGAAGTATGAGCCCGGAGGGTGCTGGCGTGTGAAAGCAAACCGCTATTGTCCTTTTACAATGGTTCAACTTATCTATATCGAAGAGAAAGTTGCTTCGTAAAGGCTTCTTAAACATTCATTCAGTATTATTACATATAAGATATGTAAATTATCTGTGTGGTAGCGGCTACGAATACTACCAACCCTTATTTTGCTCGTGGATGTCGTAAAAGACCACTAATAGCCTTATAACGACCTGGGTCAACTCCATCTAATACTGTTTGGTCAACAATTACATTCGCAAGAGGGGTTGACGTCTAGCAGGCGGCCGGTCATAAAACTATTGCCAATAACTTTTACAGTATGTAATATGAAAGAAGAGTACATATTGTATCGAACCCAAGTAATTGGGATAAGAGTAGGAGAATGATGATAAGATATGTTAATTATGAAACAGTTAACAAGCCTTATCATCAAATTAATTGGGGTCGACGCAATATGTCCTCTGTTTTCATACAGACCTATTACATGCCATCTCTGTGTTCACGCCTTGTCTATGCATCACTGACGCAGTCTATCTATCTTTTATTTGGTTTAACGCCATTAATACTTAAAATAAGAGTATATATATATATATATATATATATATATATATATATATATATATATATATATATATATATATATACATATATCCGAAACCGGCGAGCGTGTTTGAAGGGAATTATGAATGTTGAGGAAGCGAGTGAAGTATGCAAAGATAGAGTTCTCTGGCACTCTGTTCCCTCTGCCTACCCTGCAAGGGATATGGCGTGATGATATGTATGTAATACTTAAAACTTACCTTACAAAGTTATACTTCAAGCGTTGCAATAAGTCATTTCACAGTAATTGACTAGACTAGAATTTTTAGAAGTATTTATTGTTTTTAAGCTTTATATAACGGATTTTCAATTTTGAAAACAGATAAACAATTTCCAATTACTGATCGTCGAGCAATCAAGTACCTACCATAAATACGAAAATATAAATAGATAGCCGGAAGCCCAACTGGATGGGTTTGGGGATTGTAATGGTAGGCAGCGGCCTAGCTATACCCCTAGTGTAGCAAAGGTCGGCCACCGAAGTTAAAAATCGGGTCCCGGTGACCCGCTCGCATGGCGAAGAGAGAGGAGTTTTTACGGTGGGTCTATGGGGTCACGCGCCGCCTTTTCCGTCACCCCGGACCGATTTGGCGGGGCGAGACTAATCCATAGTCCACCAAAAAAAAAAAAAAAAAAAAAAGTGTAGCAAAGGTCCATGGGAAGCCGTGACACTTACCATCGGGTGAGCTGCTTGCTCGTTTGCCACCATAAGCAATAAAAAAATACGTGAGTGACGGTCTGCCTGGACTTTAATCCAGGATCGAGTATAAAATTGTTACTGCAGCTTTCCTAGATTTTCAAAAATATTATCGGAAAACTCTTAATAGCAAACTCAAAATAAGATATTGGTACTCTATTACTGCCACCGATCTTGCCTCCTATTAACTACGACTCATAATTATATGGAGAAATCTAATTTTGTTATAAGATAACAAAGGCTTAATGTATAAGTCTATTGAATAAAATCTTTTTTAATTATAATAAAATAAATTTTATTTTATAAATGAAGTTATTAATCACTGCTTGCTTAAAATGAGCTGTAGAATTTGGAGACATGTTAGCAACAATGAAAATTAGATTAGTGGGAAGAAATCTACTATTGCCGCCACCACTTACTTGCCCGTGGTACTGGCTAAAATCGATTAAAAGTCTTATCATAGCCAGGAGCTGGCTGTTGGAGAACTTAGAATATTGACTGCATTCACCAACTCATCTACCAAGTGGGGCTATTATCTCGCTGTGTGGACCATCCTCTCATTTTGTAGGGGAGCCCTACGTGAAGCAGTGAACTGCAAATAAAATAATATGTAATTATGTAAAAATATATACATACATATCATCACGCCATATTCCTTGCAGGGTAGGCAGAGAGAACAGAGTGCCAGAGAACTCTATCTCTGCATACTTCACTCGCTTCCTCAACATTCATAATTCTCTTCATACACGCTCGCCGGTTTCGGAGACTCTTGACTCCACCTTCCTTCAGTACCTGACCGATCTGGTCTAGGTAGGTTAGTCTCGGTCTCCCTCGGTACCTACATCCTTCCACTTTCGCATTGTATATCTTCTTAACCAGACGTTCGTTCGGCATTCTTTCCACATGTCCGAACCATCGGAGCATTCCCTTTCGCATCTTTACACCAATACTCTCTTTCATACCTACTCGCTCTCTTACGTCGTAAAAATATATAATTTAAACAAACAAACAGTAGCATTTAAAATGAAAAATATTTTACTATTTTATTGATAACTATCATAGCAAACAAGTCACATGTGCAACAAACAGTGTAAACAAACAAACAAACACACATAGATAAGATTAGATGAATTACGAAGTGTGTTATATAGTGGCCCAATTTTATAAATTCTTTTTTACAACTTTATGACTGATAAATATTATAAAAGAGGTTGAGTAATAACAAGTAAATAGTCCGTATGGTTGTGCTTGTGCGATCCACAAATCATTGTCCTGCATAGGAATCGAACTCTTATCACGGAAGGATATGCGGATAACATTTCTATAGGAGAAGGAAGGACTTTCCGTGTGGTGACGTCAACCTTCCTAGGCAATGCGATTATTGACCAAACAGCATCAGTTGGAGTTGGCCTAGGTCGATATAAAAGGCTTAGTTGTCTCTTACGATATCCACGAGCAAAGTAAGGGTTGATAGTATTCGAAGCCGGTACCACAATGCTGAAGTACCTACGTAATACACTGTCTACAATAAAAAAAATCTAAAAAAAACTGATATACAGTTGGTAATTAGCAACCTGAGGCTGGAAAAAACTGCTATTTTTATATAAAAGTACTACCTATCACATTTTTTTATAAATTAACTAACGGTATGCAAAGTTCCGTTCGAATGTAGAAGTACTTATTGAAATTTTTTACATCTAATTTTGCTTTTACTTTAGTTCTCCGATTTCCTGCTTTTCTAGACTAAATTTGACATTCTGCTATCGCTGCTTATTTCCAATAAAGTAAGGTTAATATATATTACGTCACATGATAAAGAGGTCTGGCTTATATTGGTTTATTATATGCTAAATTAAATATTAAATATTAAATACATTAAAATAAAACCAAAGTTCGCAGCAGACTTGCCAAATTCCCAGTGGCCGGCCCAATGGCGATGGGGAGTAAATACGCTGGATTATGGGGTTATGGATTCACGCGTCGCCCTTCTGTCGCCCCAGACGGAATGGACGGCGTGTGTCCAGACCATAATCTGCCAAAAGAAAAAAAAAGACTTACCAAATGCAATATGGTTTGAATTTAGTACACATTATAATGCGCTATCTATATTAAAGGTCAGATAGTACCTAAGCTGACCCCATAGGCGTGTTTTGTAGAAATTAAAAAAAATTAGAACCAATTTTTTTTTTTAAATCGATCGCAAATCTACCTATCCGGTTTTAATGCATCGTTTTAGAGGTCTAAACATTATCGCATTGTTTCCTTTCTAATGAAACACATTTTGTATTTTATCAACCTTATTTGTTTTATGTATATGTAGATATTGTGTACTTATATTATTTCATTTTAAATGTATAAAAGTGTAAACATGTGCTACTAATTACAATTGTGGTCAAATTCAAATTTATAACGCATGTTCCTCGAATTAGTTAATGGCTAGTTGATTAACAGCACGTGAGCATCGAGATTTTTTTTGTGTTCTGTCCGTTCGTTCACATATGCAAGAGGATTGCAGCCCATAAAGTCGAGACTTTAATACAATTTTTTCACAAATTATAGAACATTGTTTTAGTATATTCTACTGTATAGCTTTCAAAAGCCCTGACTATAAGTAAATCAATTCGCACTAGCTATCTTATTAATAGGTACATTTAGGAATTATGACAGAACATGAAGACCGTTATAAATAACATATTTAATATAATTTGCTTGATCCCTCCAAAAAAATTCGAGCATTGACAAAATGTTTTTTTATATATTTATTTGAACAGAATTATGTTTTTTTACAGGTAAGTCGAGAGTTAACAGTAGCAGCACATGGAAAAGTGAAACAGTAAGAATTTGTACGTACTATAAAAACAGTGACGCTAAAATTGTTCAATTTATTATACATAATATATTCAATTCATTGCGTTTGAAGACGCAGACAATTTTTCACATATTTATATTGATCTCAATCAATTTTTCACATATGATCTCTATTTTTATAATAATTTACATAATTATTAATAGTTTTTTCGTCATTTAATATAATCAACGTTAAAATTATTGCGCACTTAAATGTAAAAGCGGGAAGTAACCACGTCATACGTCTGTCTGTATTTGGACATTATTAATACGTATATGTTTAAAAGCTACAGTATTCGTAAATATTGTATGAGGTGTTAACAATGTAATAAACAATTAATATACCTATTTATTATTTCATTTATTTTCACACATTTCTGGCTGAAGAATGACTAGTAGTAGAGTAACACATATTTTGCCATATAACTTTTACTTTTGTATATTACATAAGAGTAAAGATTATAAGCTCATTGCTTTACGCCTAAAATTCATGAGTTGCGGTTCTGATTTTTCTAAAGACAATAAACCTTCTTTCGAATTTCGAATCAGTGCTGTCGTCATCGGTAATTGTATGCATACAGTATTGAAAGCATCATAGTTTGTGACATTCCGCAGCAGCCCAGCAGAGATGATAGGCTGCTAGTATATGTGCCGCTGTATATAGTAATTTATGAGCACGTTTATATTTATTTAAAAATTAAAGTCTTTAAATATTTCAAAACAAACAAATTACAATAGTGTCTCCATCTACCATGGCGTGTAATTTTTGTACCTATATGCTTGTGAAGCCCGCTACTATATTCGCGCCAAATTCACTGTTATTAGTTACCCACGTTTGACAGTTATGATCAAATGGCGGTAATGTTTCTAATTGATAACAGATTTTGATTAAACAGTCTCAAATTTACTCCAAGCTAATTTTAATCTATTTGTAAAAATAGCGAAAAAATCCTGTCAGTAGTTTTGGAGATTACCCTTTTACCGCTTCATTGACCTCAGTGGCCAGCCCGGCGTGTTACCCTTTCGGGTACCAACCCTTGCAGATTACCCTGTCCATAAAAAACAAACAGAAAAGAGTTACAATCGTAACGACTATTATATTGTTAACCATTATATACATCTCTACCATTTTATAACTACAAAAATCACCATAACTTAGTTCAAATGTGAATCCTTCATTCCACGTTGAGTAATCTCGCATTCCTCACGTGATGTCGTTATTAGTCTAAATAAACAGCTTTGAGATAATCTATACGCTCAACGTTTAATATCTTTTTTATCTGTGGAATTCTTCTATATTAGTATTGCAATATTTTTCTTCGAAGCATTTGTTTTGTTTGAACTTTGTTGAGCGGTAATTCTCTGGCAATAATTATAAAAAACATATTTGAATTGGTTGTTTTATTGAAATAAAAATAGCGTAACTTAGATGTATTTAATGGATATGCTTTCTATTTTGATATAATATATATTTGATAATTAATTAGTTTTAATGAGGATTGCCATTATTGAGATTTTGAGTACAATTCTCCAGTTAAAGTAGCTGCCAACACGCACTGCCGTTTTTAAAATATTCTTCATGTTAAATATGATTTATTTATTTACTTTTCGCAGATAAATTTATATTGAATAAATCAGCGTGCCCTTTATTTTTTTCTGGAAGCTTCTATTCGGAGCGACGGGAGGTCTGCGTGTGGACCTATAACCTACCGTGTCCCCTCTTCATTGCTACTGGGCTGGTCATTGGTACTGATTCTTTGATATCCGTGGCCGCTCCGACAAATCAATATGCATGCTTTTTGCTGGTGTAAATTTATTCTCGTCTCGTTCTAAAATATTATATACAGGCCTAGCACGTAATATTTAGAGACTTAATATTTCACTATGTCGCTCCTTTCTCGTCACATTGTTTCTCGCTTTTAGGTAACTGACTATACGCCCGCGAACCACTAAACATAAGAATAATCTAAGGGGTTTCCTTATTCAAGCTTTAAATGCTATTTTTACGGGATAAAGTTGTATAACATATTTTATTCGAGCCTATCGCGCGTCATTTTGCACTACGTGCTAATTATTTGACTGTACAGATAGCTTAGTGGTGACGGGTGGTAGATGCCGACCTTCCGTGCCAGTACCGTGGGTTCGATTCCTACGCAGAGCAATACTTTGTGCGATCCACAAAGTGTTATTCTGAGTCTGAGAGTAATTTATCTGCGTTAATTATGTTTGTAAAGTTCCCCCTAATCTCTCTCTAATATAAGGATTATTTACTAACTGCAGGACATTAAAGAAATGGTACTAATATGTAATCTAAACTCTAAAAAACTAAAACTTACAGGCACAGAGAGTACGCTCTATATTTATTTATACATTGGTATTCAATATTATGTACCAGCTTCTGCCCGCGGCTTCGCCCGCGTAAAAGGATACTTTCCTAAAGTTGTTCATCCCCTATTTTTATTTAACCCCTTAATTGTTATTTTTTTTACAAAATGTAATATTTATTTACATCTAATCAATAGCCTAAAAATAAATTTCAAGTACCGGCTTTAAAAATGACGATACTTTCTTACAACTTTTCATCCCCCTTTACAAACTGTTTTTGCATTAAAAAGTTGCCTATGTCCTTACTCAAGCTCTAGACTATCTGTGTACCGAATTTCATTTAGATCGGTTCAGTTGTTTTGGCGTGAATGAGCGACAGACAGACAGAGTTACTTTCGCATTTATAATATTAATTATGTATTGCCATCTATTGAATTTATTTCATATATTAATCAAAGTAACATCCGTTCCGCATGAATCATTTACGAAATTAATATTCGATAACCACAAACTATTGTAATGTAGTTCCGTATCTTAAATAGTAACGCCTGTGTCACTCACAATGGACCGCAAGCTATACGATACCGTTACCCATTTCAAATCGATACTTTGTTGTAATCGATAAATCGATATCACGACTCTATATAATTCTTGATTTGTGGTACTATGAACTAAACGTTTTAACTGACCCAAGTTTATTTTTTTTTTTTAAATAAATTGCAGTTTTGACAATGATATTTTGTAGCTAAAATTAACTGGGCTTTTCTTGGCAATTTATAATGTCAATTGTTCACATATCTTTCCATCAACTCGTAGACGACCTCTGTTGGATAGAGGCCTCAAGAAAATGGTATTCAAAACGATCCTGTGCCACCGGCATCCAACAGTTGCCTGCGACCTTCATAAAGTCGTCAGTCCACCTACTGGGGCTCATCCTGCTGCGTCCTCCGAATCGTAGTCGCCATTCGAGAACCTATCTTCCCCAAAACTTGTCAGTCCGACGAGCGCTGTGGCCTGTTAATCGCCCCTTTCAAAATGCTAATTCTTTAGTCTATGTCGGTTACATCCGTTCTTCTACGGATTTCCGTTTAACCTGCGTTTAAAGCTGAAATTTATGCTATTATTTTACTATTATTCTCTCAAATGAAGGCCAATATGCAGTGGAAGGTGGTATTATTTTAACTTCCAACACAAACATGTGTAAACATTCGTTAATGAACATATTCAAAGGTAATCAACGCGATATTGGATAGCTATAGAATCAATGACGTAGATAATAACTGACTTTTAATAGGTTAACAGTAGTTAATAGTCTCTGTAGTCGTTTTATTAGCACAACGACACTTAGACGTGACATAAATAATGATGTTAATCTTTCATTCACTTGTACTACTACTCATCAGTATTATTTCTTAATATATATTTAATGGAAACGTAGAAATAATGAGTGAAAAGAGTTTGACGAAGTCAATATACAAAGCAAATGTAAGTGGTACGATTCCAAAGGGAAGACATTATCATACATTTTTGGATCAAATTGGAAATGTGTTAGCGAAAGGTCACAATAAGAATTCAGATAGCAGTACAGCATGTATGAAGGCTATGATAAGTGGCGAGACATATAATTTAGGGGACATAAAAATGCATACAGATATAGGGTAACAATTTGTGGATCATACAAATTATTGTCCACTATACTGGCACGATAGGGCGGTCTCTAAACCACTACGTAAACTGAGCAGTCAATTTTTTTATTTATGATAAGAAATTGTATATTTGTAAAGGCTCTTACGAGCATTGTACAGAAATTAAGTGCTTAGCACGAGGTGTTGTCTTTAAAAGATCAATAATCATATGCGAAGTCATATTTATTGCTGCGTGGTAGCGGCTAAGAATACTACCTTAATAATGAATATCCCTTACTTTGCTCGTGGGTGTCGTAAAAGACGACTAAGAGCTTAATATCGACCTGGGCCAACTACATCTGATGCCGTTTGGGCAATACTGACATTCTCAAGGAGGGTTGACTAGCAGGCGACCGGTCATAAAACTATTGCCAATAACTTTTGCAATATGTACGATGGAAGCAGAGTACATATTGTGTGTGTGCGACTCCAAGTAATTGGGATAAGAGCAGGAGAATAATGATGCGAGGTCATATTTAGATATTCAGTATAATCAAACTGTTTTTAATCGGATATATTTTTCGATTATAGAAGTAGATAAACTAAAAATTTTGCAAGAATCTTTTGCAGTAAGTATCTACCATTAGTATTCGTTACTACAACTGCTCGCATAATTTATGAACACCAAAGAAATAAAATCTTTCTTCCCAGGTACAGTGTCATCACGTTGTAGATTAAATCATGATTCATGATAACTTTATGCACTGCTCTTCATGGACTGAAATAAAACATTCAACTGAGAACGAATGAACTAGTTAGCATTCTGCATTGTCTGCATAAACGGCTTTTTACCGGAGAACAAAAATTTTATTTAAACATGTATAGATAGCATTATTATTAAAACTGCAGCAGCATCGCATGTGTAATAAAACGACGGAAATATAATAAAGTAATCTCGTTATCAACTGTTGAGCTGGACTTACTCCAATCTGATATCACCAATCAATCTTGCGTTACGTTTAATAAATTTGATACATCAAGTTTTTTCTCATTTAGAATTAAAGAATTGCTATTGAATTTATGAACTGTTAGCATTGGCCTCACGATGTTAAGAAAAGAAACTGATGATTTTATGTTTTACGTAGTAAAATAAATAATTAATATAAGCGGTCCCAGAATACATCCTTGTGGTACCACTATAGTATGTCATCATTGATTTATTGAATTTTAGTAATTAATTTATAAGTTACAGTCTTAAATGTTCCTCATCTTGTGGTGATATATTTGACTGATAAGGGCTCCACAATACTCACAATCAAATATGCAACTCGGTTTATGTAAATTGCAAAGTTACCAAGACATCGATGCAATTGTTTATAGTCTGTGAAAATATTTCTAAACAATGATATAGAGAATCAATATTATTGCGAGCATATCGATATTGATTAATCTGCAAACTTCATCTTCATCAACAACAGCCTATCAGACATCCATTGTTAGCTATAGGTCTCCCCACAAAGAGATAGTGACGTCATGCTAGGCAGATGGTTGGATGTTCGTAGTTTGTTGATATAAATTCTCCAGGAGAGTGCTGCTCCTAATTTCTCTGGTAGTCTCTTAGTCTATTTTTCCTACTCTCATAGCTGAATTGGTCACGTATTGTATTTTTAACTCGGTACCACAGAAGAGTGAAATCTTAAATGATTACCATTGTAGCTGCAACTACTTAAAATAAGTTTTTAGTTTTTGATAACAAAATTATCAATATTGTAAAATTTGACTTATTATCCCGTAATTTTAGACCGTTAGTGGACCTTAAATCTAAATACGTTTTACACATTTTTGACGCTATTAAAGATACTATTCATGACTTCAGACTAACATTTATTACCTCTTCATTTTATAGAAAAAAAAAAGAATGTAATCAAGTAATGGAAGTATTTGTAAAACATTTTCCTCTAACGCTGTTTCTGATTCTACTCTCAAGTTGAATGAATCTGTGATAGTACAAGTAACGGAACTATTAGATCTATTTAGGTGCTGTGCTCTCTTCATTTGATTCGTGATGCTGTGAAACTAGTTTAGCTTGTGCTTTTTTTTTTGCTACAAAGTAATATGCTTTCTTAAAAAATTTAAATAGGCAAAATTTGAGTGTGACACATTTGCTACGGGAATAAAAACCTGCCGAATTACGTTTGCACCCTCTTGTAAACTTGATTTACTGTATTTTCTAATGCAATTCACGAATAACATGAATAGTAGCGTCAAAAATAATAATAAAGTAAACGAAAGGACCTCCCGCGAATATAAATGCTGTAAAGCGTTCGAAACGTCGGCAAATTAAACATCAAATACAAAATGCGATAAAATCAATAAAAATAATTTTATTTCAAATGTACAATACTCGCGTAAACATCAAACAACAACAAGATATTTATGTCATTATAACACATGACATGTTATTAATATATAATGATTCTTTATTTATAAATGAATGGCAACAATATTCCCTATATGTAGTTCCGCATAGATATCATAAACTGAGTCAATAAAGCGAAACCCTTTTTTTATAAATATTATTCTTTTTTATTTTGAACCTTTAGTCTACGTGAACAATATTTTTCATTATAAAAGTGAAATATACTATTCCACGCTGATCAAAGTCGTTAATATTGTGTTTTATTTTAAGTTTTCTTTCAGTATTACTCTCTGCTGACATCCCTTAATCGTCTTTCGCGATATCTACAGGAAAGTTAAGGCTGGTAAATTATTTTCTTACAACCTTACCAGACGGAAAAAGTAAGAGAGATATTTATAAGAAGTTCAGAAAAAAGATAACTGTACTCTATGGACCGTAATGACCTAATTATTCAACATCAATTCTGCAATTATCCCATTTACTTTTGGGCGATGCAATAGACTTCTTCCATCGTACATATTGCAAACATTTTGGCAGTAGTTTTATGTCTGATGTCTAATGTAGTTGTTGACTAGACATCATCAGATAGAGTTGGCAGGTCTATGTTAGACTCTTAGTCGTCTTTTATGACACCCACAATGTAAATATTCGTAGTATACGTAGCCGCCTTAACCTTAGTTATTATGAAATTTATTACATTATTTGTTTTAGTTATCATTCGCAACTAAGTGAAAAAATATGTTTGTATTGATTTAAAAATTGTTATCGATAAACCCTTTGATTTTACGAGCCGTCATTGTGATAAATTATTATATCGTCATTTTATTTCCTTGTTCACCTTTTTTAAAATTCATTGTTAATTAATTTAGTTTTTTTATTAATTAAGATGATATATATACATATTAAGTAGGTCGTTTTCAAAATAAATGAGCACCTCAATAAACGTTTAAAAACTGGGTGTATCGGATGATTAGTTACTAACGACGTTGACATTTGAAATTAGTTTACATTAAGAGACATTAATTTACGTGTTTTAATATGGTATGTCTTTATCCGTGTGGTGACGTAATAAAAATATTGTCACCAGCCTTAGCGTGAGTGATCGTAAAAGATGACTAAGGCAAGTAAATATACAACAAGGAAAGCTCGTAATAGAATCCTACACCAACCCGTCTGCATTATAGCAGATAGATAGATAGATCAATTTACCTCTCACTGAGTAGTAGGCTCAAGCAAGCTAGCTGAGATTCAAATATGAACTGATGATAATAATGGTGGCATATAAATCTATTAAGTATTAAATAAATCATTTATTCAATTAGAATTTTTCAATCAAAGCTGTAATCATTTTAATTCTTGATATGTTTAAAAAAATCTATTCTTTCGAATCATACGAGACAGAAATACAGTTATGGTCACGCCATATTCACATTGTCGATAATGACGATCAATTAAATACAATATGACTGGAATAGTAATCAGATATATAAGCATACAATTGAATAATTGCCGAACTCCTTAGTTATGAAATGGCTGTTCATTTAATAAACTTATGGATGATTTTCCAGTTGCCTATTTAATTAAGTACTAAGAGAAAGATTTTGAAATTACTTTTCATTTTTATTTAGTTGATTTATTTAACACTAGTTTCTGCTCACGGCTTTGTCCACGTAAAAGTAATTTACCTAAAATACCAAGGGAATACGGCAATAAAAATATCAAGAGAGACAAGCATTTAATGGTATATACCCTTTTGAGCCCGTAGACATTAAGCTACGAGGACTACGGCTACTGATATTGCTTGTTGCCTGTCTGGTACCTGTAATGGCTAAAAGCATGCTACATGGCAAATATGGTATTATTCACGTGTGAATGATCTCATCATTTGGATGCTAGTAGCAATTCTTTTCTTCGAAGCTTCTTTTATGTCCAATAATATCTGAGTTTTTTTTAACTTATTATATTTTTAACAATGAAGTGCCATCTGCCTTCTGAGAGTCTGGGCGAACTAAAATGATAACTATATTTAAGCAGGCTCGAGAGGATACCCGCGAGAGTAACCTGCTAAAAAAAAGGAAAAGACATTGGCAATAACTACAGCTCACAACTTAAATTGTTTACCCCACGGCTCTGCCACAGCTTTGAGCACAATTTTATAATTCTATAATATTTATGTTTTTTTTTTCAATTTACGATTTAATAAGTACTTAGAAAAGTCAGTGGTGTGCGTTGTAGGATTAGACCTAAGGTACACTACTTTTACTCTACTTTTTAAACTATGGCTGTATACTATTTATTTATTTATTTATATTTAGGATTACCAACGAAAAATACACAAACATACAATATAGTAAAAAAAGAATCCCATGGATCATGTTTTGTGCTCTTTCATTTACAGGTAACCACAACTAACTAAATGTTGTAAACAAAAGATCCATTTCCTACTTTTTTAAAAAGGAAAACATAAAATGATAATAAAATCAATATACAGTTGGCAAACTATATATACCTACATACATATATATATATTTAAACATAGACATATATACACATATATATCATTTGTACATATAATATTCATAGATTTTAGTCTTAAAATGACGAAAATTATCACCATAAATGTCTAAATTCAAAGAAGTGGAAAGAAAGGTCGTTGTACAATTTGCACATTCTATTCAGAGGCGAAATGAGACCTATTTTCGTTTTAAATGAACGTAAACTGAACAGTTTGTAGACTCTCGAGCGAGGAAGTTTACTTGGTGCACAGATATTGATTCTAGACAGTAATTCAGAACTATCAATCATATCATTAAATAATTTATACATAAACACAAGATCAAGTAATTTGCGTCTGTCACTAAGGGAAATTAGTTTATAATGTTCAAGGCGAGGGTTATATGAGTTAAGTGAGTGATGTGTTTTCATATTATATGCTAGATGATTAAGAAATCTTCGTTGAATACGTTCTAATCTGTTTTTGTGAACATCATAAAAAGGTGACTAAACTTGCGAGCAATATTTTAATCCACTACGAACTAAACTGTTGAATAAAATAATCTTTGTCTTTGAGCATCTAATTTTTTTTCCGTTTCTTACAATGAAAAAAAAAAAAAATGAAAAAAAATAATTTTAGAAGCTTTTAATATTATTTTATTTAGATGTGGATTAAATGTTAGTTTACTGTCAATTGATACTCCCAAATCATCTACACATTCTACTTGATCAAGAGTATGAGTATAAGTATATATATATTATATATATATATATATATATTATTATAAGTCATTATATAAGTAAAGCATGATCAAGCTTGGCTCCTGTGTCTGGGAGGCGTTCCTGTTGCTCCTCAATTTATGTTGGAGCTCGGGAATGGTTCCCGGGGACTGGAATAGAGCAGTCACCGTGCCTTTGTTTAAAAACAAGGGTTCACGTTATGACTGCGCAAATTACAGAGCCATAAGCTTGACCAGTTTGGCAGCAAAAGTGTATGGTAAAATTATTGAAAGGAGAATGAGGATGGTGTCCGATGGTTTACTGTGTGAGACACAAGGAGGTTTCAGGAGTGGAAGGGGATGCATGGATCAAGTGTTCTCTCTGCGCAACATTGTGCAGAAGCATCTGGCTCTAGGTCAGAGGGTTTTCTGCAGTTTTGTGGATCTGGAGAGAGCATTTGACACGGTTGTACGAAAGGAACTTTGGCACATTTTACCGGAGTATGGTATTAACGGTAAACTGCTACAGGCTGTGCAGTCCAGTTACATGGGCTGTAGAGTCTGTGTGCGGCTGGATGATGGAATGTCGCCTTGGTTTGACGTCAATATCGGCGTTAAGCAGGGGTGCGTTCTGTCAGCCAGGCTGTTTATCATATATCTGAATAAATGTCTCCAAAGGTTGAACGATATGAATGTAGGAGTCCAGATGGGCGACTCAGTGGTCACTGCTCTGCTTTATGCAGATGATGCAGTCCTGCTGGCACAGTCAGCGATTGACCTGCAGACCCTAGTCGACACAATGACAGAAGATTGTAAGAAAAGGGGTCTACGCGTGAATGTGAGCAAAAAAACCAAAATAATGGTCTTTGAAAGAGATGAAACCAGAACAGAACAGTAACAATAGGTAATAATGTACTAGAGCAAGTGGATGAATTTGTATATCTTGGATGTGGATTTAGCCGAGATCGAAGGTACACCACTGATATAGAGCGAAGAGTGAATGCGGGAAATAGAGTGAACGGAGCGTTGGGGCAACTTCTCGGCAGCCACCAGCTCAGCCAGAAGGCACGTGTAGCAGTACATAACGCAGTGCTTGTCCCAACATTACTGTATGGAAGCGAGAGTTGGGTATGCAGAAAAGAGTATGAAAGTAAAATTAATCCGGTCGAAATGCGATCTCTGCGGAAAATCTGTGGAGTTAGGCTGACCGACCGCATTCGTAACGACGACGTAAGAGAGCGAGTCGGTATGAAAGAGAATATTGGTGTAAAGATGCGAAAGGGAATGCTCCGATGGTTCGGACATGTGGAAAGAATGCCGAACGAACATCTGGTGAAGAAGATATACAATGCGAAAGTGGAAGGATGTAGGTACCGAGGGAGACCGAGACTAACCTACCTAGACCAGATCGGTCATGTACTGAAGGAAGGTGGAGTCAAGAGTCTCCGAAACCGGTGAGCGTGTATGAAGAGAATTATGAATGTTGAAGAAGCGAGTGAAGTATGCAGAGATAGAGTTCTCTGGCACTCTGTTCTCTCTGCCTACCCTGCAAGGGATATGGCGTGATGATATGTATGTATGTATTATATAAGTAAACACATATATAGTAAAGATAATAATTTAAAAAAATATGTTATAAATAAATAATACATATACATAATATTAACAAACCCAGCCCGTTGGTTTGTTTGTAGAAGTCGATATATCACAGCGCCGGCTGGTGGCGATTTACATGAATATATAGATATAGATAATTTATTATAATATTAATAATTATATTATTATGTATAAAAAACAGCTTACTTTGTTGAACCTTATAGTTATTCCATCAAGAATTACAATCACCGATTTCAGTATCAACCATAATAGAAATCCCGAAGTTTGTGATTAGAAATAATAGCAAGGCTTACCATAACAGTACATATGAGTGTATTATGTGCTTAATGAGGCTGCAATCATAGCCTTCACGCTTGGAATATTCCGGGATTGTTGGCTAATCACGCATCGACCTCTATCTGGAATTGTACAATCCATATTACTATTATAACGAAGTTTGTTTGTTTATTTGAAAGCGTTAATCTCCGATAACACCATTAGGAGTGCAAAAAATATTATTGTATAATATATATAGTATGTGTATCGAGACAGTTTTTAGGTTACATTCATATACATATATCATTGCAACAAATAGGAGCGGAGTATTGTGTAAAAATGTTAGATGAAGCGTTGCAAATTTCACAGGCATAATTTAATAAATTAAAACCGACCAAGTGCGAGTGGGACTCGCGCTCGAAGGGTGGTTCCGTACCATTATCTAATATTCTGTGAATAGTTAAAGCGTCTACCTGTCACCGTTATTAGTATCGAACAAGAAACTGTAAAAAAATCAAGTTTGTTGTATGGCCTTAAATATTTATTTTATTTTATTTTTATGTATGTGTTTGTTGTTATAGCGGCAATGGAAATACATCATCTGTGAAAATTTCAACTATCTAGCTATCACCGTTCTTGAGATACAGCTTGGTGATAGACAGACGGACGTATGGACAGCGAAGTCTCAGTAATAGGGTCCCGTTACCCTAAAAATGAGACATCGCGCATTCTACGTTCTACGCAGTCGCCGCTGCATGACGACTGCTGAGGTAACAAAAATGATCATCGAAGAAAGTAAATGATGATTGAAAACTAAAGTTGTATTGTGGATATTATTAATGTCGATATTATTAGATATTAATACTACGTGACTACGTAAGTGTTACGGCAAAATAACAAATTCAAATATGTAGATCCTTAATCCATGAAAACAAAGCTATTTGCACAGCTAGTAAAATATATTTTCAAGAATCTTGTTTTCTTTTACTTTGAAAATCTACAGGGGTCTACGCTTGAATGGAAGCAAAACAATAATAATGGTCTTTGAAAGAGATGAAACCAGAACAGATGTAAGAGTAACAATAGGTAATAATGTACTAGAGCAAGTAGATGAATTTGTATATCTTGGATGTGGTTTTAGCCAAGATGGAAGGTACACCACTGATATAGAGCGAAGAGTGAATGCGGGAAATAGAGTGAACGGAGTATTGGGACAACTTTTCGGTAGCCACCACCTCATACATAACGCAGTGCTTGTCCCAACATTACTATATGGAAGCGAGAGTTGGGTATACAGAAAAGAGCATGAAAGCAAAATTAATGCGGTCGAAATGCGATCTCTACGGAAAATCTGTGGAGTTAGGCTGACCGACCGCATCCGCAACGACGACGTAAGAGAGCGAGTAGGTATGAAAGAGAGTATTGGTGTAAAGATGCGAAATGGAATGCTCCGATGGTTCGGACATGTGGAAAGAATGCCGAACGAACGTCTGGTTAAAAAGGATATACAATGCGAAAGTGGAAGGATGCAGGTACCGGGGTCTCCCTCGGTACCTACATCCGAGACTCACCTACCTAGACCAGATTGGTCACGTACTGAAGGAAGGTGGAGTCAAGAGTCTCCGAAACCGGCGAGCGTGTATGAAGAGAATTATGAATGTTGAGGAAGCGAGTGAAGTATGCATACTTCACTCCTTGCAAGGATAGACTTCTCTGGCACTCTGTTCTCTCTGCCTACCCTGCAAGGGATATGGCGTGATGATATGTATGTATGTAAAATCTACCTACTAAAAGAAGCTAATTAAAAAATGTATCTGTCAAATCTGTTTTTTTTATCAAAAGGGTTGACTATCAGCGATCAAAATCATTTTCTTCAGTAGAGTAATGATTACGCTACTAAGGGTTTGCTCTGAGAATTAACGGCGAACGTAAAAACACATCTAATGCAGTTTTATTTATCTATATTACTATGCAATTGAATTTTGTTAAAATTGAACTGCAATGCAGAAGACAAAATGTCGGCGTTCAAATAACGTTTCTTTTATACTAGCTTTTGCTCGCAGCTTTGTCCGTTTAGAAATCATGTGTGTTCCCCGTTAAGCATTATCTTATTAATTGTGTTGTAGGGTGAAAACAACAAAGCAATATTTCAATCTCTATTAGGAGGTAATCCTTAGATGATTAAAATTGATAAATGCTGAAACACGTATTTATTTAATTTTACTGAAGTATTAACTCTGCTTAGTTTGAAAAAAAAAAATATAAACGTTTCTTCATCTTCCCATATAATTTTTTTGCCGGGATTCCATAAAATCCTCTTTTAGAGTATCCTTATGTTTCCAAAAGAAACTAACGTCAAAATTTCATGTTTCTAGTTTTAGTACTTTTGACCCAATTGATAGTGTAATCAGTCAATCAGATTCTTTATATATTTAGATTGTAACTCCTATTTATTTTACTTAATAAAATTTTATTGTACATGCAATTACATCTTAAAATCCATATGTAATTAACATATTATTTTCTACGTGCATTACTTAATTCACATACAACTATGCTTACATACTTGGCCTATTTAGATAATGCGTTTGATAACAGCAAAACGTTTTTAAATACATAAAAGTATTTCTTAATGCATAAAAAATGAAGGAAAATTCTTCTTTAAACTCCAAGACAAATGATGTGATGACGTTTATAAATTGTTTTTTTTTTTTTAATTGCTCTTGATAGCCAAAGAGCAAGCAGCACATCTAATGCCAAGTGTTACTGCCGCCCATGAACCTATGCAATACCAGGGTATAGCTAGACCACTGCCTACCAATGAAAAGCCCAAAACCAACTCAGAAATTTAGGCTTTCGACTCGCCCACTCATCAAATGAAGCACAGCAGCATATTTCCACTGCTTAGACGTCGATATTCTGCGAGAGTGTGTGATACTACCCCGGACGGACCGGCCCACGGCTGTAGACAGAAAATTATGAACAGTATGGCTTTATCATTATTGTAATATGATTAAAAAAAATGTTTAACAGGTAACTTTTCCGTCAAACCATGCAGTTAAAGGGATTATATTTCCTTTGTCTAATATATTCTCTAAAATGCTTGTTCTTGGGTTTTACCAGGCAATTTGAAATGTTATTTATATTTGAATATTGAAACGGTTGCCATTGAGTAGGCAAGAACTACATGCTGCTGTTTTCCGAGCACTATGATATTCTTTAAACGAGGTTTAAGAAGAGCATTTTCTTTACGATAGGCAGGAGCCTAGCTGTGTTCCTGGTATTGTAAAAGTCCATGAGGAGTAATATTACTTACCACCAGGTGTCCCGCTTGCTTGTTTGTTGCCACTAGTATTAAAAAATATATATCCTTACTGAGGTTAATTACGGGTAACTTAAAAGAAAACTTGAAAAGACGAAAAGTGCTTTCAGATTAATTTAACCTCGGACTTAAAAGAAAAATCATTGGCATTAAAGGAAACATCCATGTTTATCTTAAAAGAACACAGAATATAGAAAACAGTTATCTTCTTTAAATCTAGGAATTTGTTGACGATTACGAGGAAGCGTGCATATTTCACGTATTGGATAAAAGACATGATGGAACGCGGTTTTCTCACGGCCTTTCAGTATTGTACCGATCACGTACCAACTGCTTTGCTTTGAATGTGAAATTATGCCTATAGTCGGACACGCATTATAATACAATAGCTAACATAACAATCGATTTTTAACTTTATTACAATGGATTAAAGTTGGAAGTTTCTATTGTTAAATGTAAATGACACGTTGTTTTCTGTGACACGAATACTTCATTACTAGAAGGATTACTGTGTTGCGTCATTTCCCTGTAAAAATATCTAATTCTTTTTGACAACATTTATTAAATTACTAGCTGTCCCCGACTCGCTTCCCTCCTTTCCGGATAAGTAATCACCGACATATCATATACTAAAATCTTCTCCAAAACACACTGCATCTTATGGTATAAGTATTATTTCGATCGGTTCAGTAGTTTTTGCAGTATAACCGCAAAAAAACCCGGCTCTTTATTTCTTAGTAAAGATTTTTAATGTTGATTGCACAAATCATCTAATGATTTAATATACGGTATATTATAGTCAACTGTCGACGGTTCAAATCTTAGGTAGGATATTATGCTGTTTTAATATACGGTATATTATAGTCAGCTGTCGGGATTCAAATTCCTGGCAGGATAATACTTTGTGTGATTCACAAATTAATGTTCGGAGTCTAGGTATAAGTTGTGTCCGTTATATTTCTATTTATAAAATCTCCCGTGTTTATTATTTTTTTATTTGTCTCTAAACAATATACAAAGCATACTTGCATTGTTTTGTACTTAAGATTTTTGATTTATAAAATTTATATTTTGATTGTGCTATCCATGATAAGGGATAAACCAATGCATTTAACATTCAATATGTTATCGTTATTACAATGGTTGTTATCTAACAACTATACTTTTAATTATTAATTTTAATCCACGTTTTTGTACACAATTAATCGTCAACAGATAACAAATTATTAATAGAATTATCCTTACTAATATTATAAATGCGAAAGTAACTCTGTTTGTCTGTCGCTCTGTCACGCCAAAACTACTGAACCGATCTATATGAAATATGGTACACAGATACTCTAGAGCCTGACAAGCTATGTTTAATGCAAAAAAGGGTTGTAAAGGGGGATGAAAAGTTGTAAGGAATTATTGTCATTTTTAAAGCCAGAAGCTTGAAACTTATTTTTAGGCTATTGATTAGATATAAATAAATATGTCATTAAAATTTTGTAAAAAAAATTCCTTAAGGGGTAAAATAAAAATAGGGGATGAAAAACTTTAGGAAAGTAACCTTTTACGCGGGCGAAGCTGCGGGCAGAAGCTAGTATAAATATAAATCTTTATAAAAATAAACAGCAACTTTTGACTATATTTTATTAGTATTGACGGTAAATTCAAAATGAACAGGCAATAAAATCCGTAGAAATTGTTTCATTTCATAAAACATCTATATTCAACGTTAGGAGAACAAATAATGATTTTGCCATTCACATATAATGTTGCTGGTAGATTATAACATAACGATTTTAGAACTGATGTAATTGTTTGCGCTTTACAACGATTTTAAGACCAAATTTATATAAATAATTTTTATATCATTATTAACTCGCTCAATTCTCTACCAATTAGAGGGTTCATTCTCTGCCAATTAAAAGATTTATTCTCTACCAATTATAGAGTTCATTCTCTATCAATTAAAGGGTTCATTCTCTACCAGTTAGAGGGTTCATTCTCTACCATTTAGAAGGTTAATTCTCTACCAATTAAAAGGTTTAATATTACTTTTTATTGCCATGCTTCCTATAAGAAAGAAACGGTTGAGGTTAAATCTATAGCCAATACGTTGTAGGTTTGAAAAAGATATCTATCTAAATATCGACAAAAATCTCTGATAAGGAAGAAAGAATATTACGGTAAAGATAACTGAATTTTATAAAAATACGAAATCGAATTTCGTCTTCTAACGCTACATTTTGGTGCATGTAACAAACTAAAAAAATTCTTAAATGTATTTGCACTTATTAATAAATTTATTTGTCGTTGCTAAGTTATAAAACATTATAAGTAGTTTAATATCTGTTTGAGCAATCTACGAAGTTGAAGCTGTTTTGTGTTGAAAATATTTTTCTTTCAACATTGAAGCAACCAAGACGGTAAATAATAATAAAATCAGTCAGAATCTGTCACAACCAATCCATTTTATGCTTCGAGCACAACAAAGTCGGGTGAATAATTCAAATTGGAAGGATTAAAATGTTCCTTGTCAAACAAGTAATTGAAAGAAATACAGAAATAATAAACGTAATAACAATACTGGGTTTATTTTTTACCATTAACAGACGGCAAAGGCGATTAGTTTTGTACAGCCTAATGACAAACTCATTTAATCCCTAAGGGCATTTTAAAGCATGACGGACAAACTTCACAATGAGTAGTATTTGGCACAATGTCAGCGGAATCTGGGGCATTACGTTCGAGTGTAGAGTGTACTATGTTATCGTTCAAGATAGTGTTGATTTGATAATTGAGCAATTAAAGTGCTCATAACATAGGCTTTAAAAACTGCAAATTAATTGTTTCAAAGTCTATGATTTACTTTTAAATATTTTAAAAACAGAACAGAAATTTTCAAAAACATAATTCAATATCGTAGAAATAGATAGATATATATATAAATAAAAATGTAAATAATAATTTGTATATAATCTTAAATATTAGAATATTTATCTTTCCTTGCCGTGACAACACAAGTTTGCAATTATAAAATATACATACATACATATCATCACGCCATATCCCTTGCAGGGTAGGCAGAGTGCCAGAGAACTCTATCCTTGCATACTTCACTCGCTTCCTCAACATTCATATAATTCTCTTCATACACGCTCGCCGGTTTCGGAGACTCTTGACTCCACCTTCTTTCAGTACAGTACCATAGACCAGATGGTCTAGGTAGGTGAATCTCGGTCTTCCCTGGTACCTACATCTTTCCACTTTCGCATTGTATATCTTCTTAACCAGACGTTCGTTCGCCATTCTTTCCACATGTCCGAACCATTGGAGCATTCCCTTTCGCATCTTTACACCAATACTCTCTTTTATATCTACTCGCTCTCGTACGTCGTCGTTGCGAATATATCGTCGCAACGGTAAATAATAATTTGTATATAATCTTAAATCTTAGAATATTTGTCTATCCTTGCCGTGATAACACAAGTTTTCAATTATAAAATACACTTATTTTTAAATACTTAATATACAGTTAAAGTATTAGTGCCTGTAGATATAGATAAAATCTGTATTAGAATAACATTTTCGGATAATAATTTAGGACTTATTACAAAATAAAAACAAACCAAAACTAGAGATAGATCTTGTAATTATTAGTCTAGTGGTTTGGAAAAATTTCAAGTGAGGGATTTTGTATTCAAGAATTTATCATTGTTATTTTCATAAGCGGACTTATTTCTATCTGTTTCTGTCTCTCTATCTCTCTCGAATAGTTAATAAGTACGAGTCTCCTCTGTAATAAGAAAGAATTCGTTTAATTTCCTCGCGGTGACCTCGAATTTGTTTTATGTTTGCAAAGGTATAATCCAGTTACGACCTTTAGTAGTGTTTTTACGATACCCACGGGAAGAAAAAGGATATGTACTGTATTTTTAATTTGATCACTATATACAACTTTTTTATTTTATATTGTGACTGCTTTTCCGTGTGGTGATGGTGTAAGAGTACTATTCACCACCCCATCTTACCCGTGGGTGATCGTACGAGACGACTAAAGGATATAAAACGCATATAACATCTTTGTAAGAGAAGGAAAACTCGAAACAAAGCCCTATACCAACACGTCTGACCAGCGCGGTATAGTAAGTTAATTTCCCTCCCCATTATGGAGGAGGCCCAAGTCCAACAATGGGACATTTATGGGCTGTGATGATGATGATGATGATTATGACTGCATAAATAGGTTTGTAGTTAATATTCGTACTTACCGTGCCAAGTGTTGGGATTTGATTCCTATGCAGGACAATAGTTTCTTCGATTCACAAAGTGTTGTTCAGAGTCTGTGTAATTTGTGTTCGTTAATTGTATGTTTGTAGAGTCCCAATACAAAGACTATTTCTTTAGTGTTAGGTGTTGTTTTAAAAAAAATATATCATCATTTCAGCTCGTATAAATCTCATAACTAGGCTCGAGCTGGGAAGTATTCAGATCCAATAATGTTTATACACTTTGCCGAGCTCACTCCAGTATGGTCTAATACTTTTTGTTTATTTTTTTTTTCGCTAGACTATGGATGTGGTCTCGCCCCCGCCAGAGGCGGCGCGTGACCCCATAGACCCAGCATGCAAAACTCCTCTCTTCGCCATGCGAGCGGGCTACCGGTACCCGTTAGTATGGTCTACCACCTAGGATATTTGGATTACAGGTTCAAAATTAGCAAAGGATTTTATTGATGATATTTGGAATTAGAATTACTAGGTTTGTTATCTAAGAAACTTCACTCATAAATCATAAAAATCAAATAATTATCTACAGCTGACTAATCTATTTATATATTTAGTTTTTATTACATACTATTTTGTGTAAACCTAGTACTCCCTCTGTAAAATAATCCTAGATGCGTCATTGGTAATGTTCAAGCATAAATAGCGATATTTGTGCCAGATAAAAAATCAAACGTCCTCTGTTACGGTATATAACAGAATGCGTATTGCGTAACGTCCTCACCGTTACTGATGATACCAACTGACATTCTTCAACTGTCATACTGCACTGCCATTCACCTAGATAGTGCGTGTTTGGGAAAGAGACAGATATAACTATATTACTTTCTAGTTCCCATATAAATGGTCACAGACATTTTAATCTGTGAGAACTTGTTTATTTGATAATGGTTTAAGATGAATATTATCAGACTAGATTTTGGCCCCGACTTAGATCGTATAAAAAGTTTACTTTCCCTAATTTGAACTATTATCCCAAGGTAACATATTACTTAGATCATCATCATGCTACTGCTCTTATCCCAATTACCTACTTGGGGTCGACACACTATGTACTCTTCCAACATACATATTGCAAAAGTTATTGGCAATAGTTTTATGACCAGCCGCCTGCCTAACGTCAACCCTCCTTGGGAATGTTTGAATTATTGGACAAACGGCATAAAGTGGTGTTGGCCTAGGATAGGGGTCGGCAACCTGCGGCTCGTGAGCTACATGCGGCTCTTTGGATGTGAAGTTGCGGCTCTTTAGTTCTATACGCAAAAATAAATATTTTATAAAGCAAACATTTAAAAATGGTTCAGAATTGATTAACGAGCATTTGGGACAAATTATTGTTGTCAAAAAAAATTGTGGCTCTTTAAAAACTTTAAACATTTATAAATTTTAATTTTTGGCTCTTCCGACTAAAAGGGTGGCCGACCCTTGGCCTAGGTCAATATAAAGCTCTTAGTTGTCTTTTACGGCATCCACGAGTAGAAAAGTAAGGGTTGGTAGTATTTGTAGCCGCTATCACACAGCAACATATTACTTAGATAAATACTATAAACTGCGTGTTTAGTATATACTGTGTGTTAATCCAGGAAATGGTCTATCTATGCGCCAATTTTCATCCAAATCTGCTCAACCGTTTACATGTAGATAAGAGTAACAAACATCCAAACATCTTCACAAACTTTCACGTTTGTAATATAAGTATGATTAACGATTTTTGCTTTGTCGAATTTTTTATGTAAACCATAAAAAAAAAATAGTTTTGTCGAAGTTTCATGCAACTAATTGATGCAAGTCACTATAAGACGTGATATTAGGTGATACCTAAAAATGAAATTAGTTTGCTATGTAACACAGTTTAATAATAAGAAGTGACTGTAAAACAATAACGCATTTTGAATCGTGTGAGTATATTGTTGTAATTTATATTTCATTCATTCATCCATCAGAATCGTGTTGTTCATTGTTGTACACCTCTAAGGTGAGAAAGTGCCTTACTTACCACTCTTGGTAGGCAGATTGGCGATCGTAATAACTCTCGTCGTTTAGTCTCTCGTTACTCTTAATTGATATTTAAAAATTTTCGTCCACTTATCGTCATCAGGAAAAAATTGGTTGCCTGTAAAGTCGGTATACGGGCGAAAGTTTTACGTGACAACGACTTTGAGTGGTAAAATAATTTTAATGTGAATATTCATTCGTATAGTAGGAAGAAGGATGAAATAATAGTAACAATTTAAAACATTTATTTATACAAAGAATTATATTTAAAACATTAATTTATACAAAGAATCTCGCACTGAATTTCATATTAACAAAATTTTATTTTTACCTTTACACATACATACGTATTTATATACAAATATACATACAATAACTTGCAATACATTAACAACATAACTTTTTATGTCTGTCTCTCTCGCTCTTAGGCGGGCTAACCATGCCCGAGTGGAAGGGACGCGTGCCTCTCACTCGCTCTCATTGTGAGCGCATAACGTGAGCGGAGCGTAACGCAGTTTCTTGAAGTGTCACCCGGCAAACCAATTTATAAGACGTTGTCACGTCAAAAAATGTTTTTGAAATTGATGACTTCTTTATCCGTGTGGTGACAGAGTAAGAATACAACTCACCACCATCTTTCCCATGGATAATCGTAAGAGACGACTAAGGGATATAAAACGCATATAACATCTATGCAAGAGAAGGAAACCACGAAACAAAACCCTATACCAACACGTCTGACCAGCGCGGTATAGCCCGTTACGGAGGAGGCCCAAGCCCAACAGTGTGACATATATGAGCTGTGATGATGATGATGAAATTCTTTGTTACACACAATATAAATAAACCTACATAGGTATATGGTATTTGATTTTTGTTTTATTTTTCTGTTTGACAAATTATTAAATTAATTTATTATATAATTAGATTTCTTCACACCGATATTTACTGTTAAAGACTCACGGTACGATTATGCCATTCATTATGCTTGTTAAGAATATTGGCGATTACAGATGGTGTAATGACATTCTCAGAGGAGTCCTGGTGCCTACTTTGTGCTCCACTAGTCGGTTATTAAGCCTTCGATAGGAAATTAAAAATTAGCGTACACATTTATCACCATCCGCAGGGAATATGTAGGAACTTGTAACTATACATTCATCATCGTCATTCTACTTTTGTTTCAATAACTTGGAGTCAACGCAATATGTACTCTCCTCCTTTTTTTCATATACATTTTGGTGGCAAACGAGCAAGCAGCACACCTGATGATAAGTGTTACTGCCGCCCATAGACCTTTGTTATACAAGGAGTATAGCTAAGTAGCTACCTACCAATATAAACCCTAAACCCACCCAGTTGGGCTTCCGGCTCTCTCGCTCACCGAACGAAGCGCAACATTGCCATTACTCAGACGTCCATCTTCTGCGAGAGTGTGGTACTACCCCGGACGGACCGGCCCGCGGCTGTGGACAGAAAACTGCCAACAGCGTGGTCCTACCACTATTATCTTCTATCGTATATATTGCAAATTTTTAGCAAAATTTTATAACTCGCTGACATTAACACTCCTTGGGAATGTAATTGTTGATTAGAAGGCAAATGGAATTGACCCAAGTCATTATAACCTACAAGCAATTGAATGGTTGGTATTATTCGTAGTCATTATCACGTAGTATCTTTTTCAGTAATAAAATGAATACGTACTGATTAAATTTTAAATTTTTTGATAAATTATGTCATAACTTAATTGTTTAAATTACGAGATTATATTTCCGTTGATAAATCAGCTTCCTTCCTTCGTTATCATCATTTTAAATGTTATGCTTTTATTATCAACTAATATATACACAATTATAAAAATTAAAACACCCAAAGGATTGTAAGATTATTTTTATTTATCTATTCAGTAGTTGCCTGTAAGATATCACTTATTAATTTACATTGGAGAGCAGGACATTATGAGATTCATATTCAAACTTAAAACAATCAAAACAATTTGTGAATTATAGCGATTTTGATCAAAATTTCAAAAGCCTCTCTCTTAGCCTATGTCCCAATGATGGACACATCTCCTACAATTTAAATCAAAGTACTACGCTACGCGGGTTTGATTCCGAGGTTTCATTCTTTTACTGTGTGTTTAAAACTTTAGTCGATGTTTATGATACGAACGGGAAAGAAAGGCTTACAAGTGGTAGGAACACGCTGTTGTCAGTTTTCCCTCTACAATCCCGGATCGATCCTTCCGGGATAGTACCACACTCTCGCAGAAAATCGATGTCTGAGCAGAGGCAATGTAGGTACTGTTGTGGTTCGCTCAGAGAGCGATGGAGCAGGCAACCCAACTGTCTGGTTGTGTTTGGGGTTTTTTTATTGGTAGGTAGCGGCCTAGCTGTATCCCTGGTATTGCAAAGATCGGCAGTAACATTTACTATTAGGTGTGCTGATTTACTCGTTCGCTACGAAGAGAAGAAATTCATCATTCATCATCATTCTCCTACTCTTATCCCAATTACTTGGAGTCGATACAATATGTACTCTTCTTTCATAGTACATATTGTATAAGTTATTGGCAATATTTTTTTGACCGGCCGCCTGCCAGACGTCAATCCTCCTTGGGAATATAATTGTTGACCAAATAGCATGAGATGGAGTTGGTCTATGTCGTCGCTTGTACCCGTCTTTTACGACATACACGAGCAAAGTAAGGGTTGGTAGTATTCGAAGCAGCTACCTCAAAGTACACACAAAGGAAAATACTAAATTATTCTTACTATATCACACGCGGATTTCGAAGTTCGATTTGAACTTATACTACATACATACATATCATCACGCCATATCCCTTGCAGGGTAGGCAGAGAGAACAGAGTGCCAGAGAACTCTATCTCTGCATACTTCACTCGCTTCCTCAACATTCATAATTCTCTTCATACACGCTCGCCGGTTTCGGAGACTCTTGACTCCACCTTCCTTCAGTACATGACCGATCTGGTCTAGGTAGGTTAGTCTCGGTCTCCCTCGGTACCTACATCCTTCCACTTTCGCATTGTATATCTTCTTAACCAGGCGTTCGTTCGGCATTCTTTCCACATGTCCGAACCATCGGAGCATTCCCTTTCGCATCTTTACACCAATACTCTCTTTCATACCTACTCGCTCTCTTACGTCGTCGTTACGAATGCGGTCGGTCAGCCTAACTCCACAGATTTTCCGCAGAGATCGCATTTCGACCGCATTAATTTTACTATCATACTCTTTTCTGCATACCCAACTCTCGCTTCCATACAGTAATGTTGGGACAAGCACTGCGTTATGTATTGCTACACGTGCCTTCTGGCTGAGGTGGTGGCTGCCGAAAAGTTGCCCCAACGCTCCGTTCACTCTATTTCCCGCATTCACTCTTCGCTCTATATCAGTGGTGTACCTTCCATCTCGGCTAAATCCACATCCAAGATATACAAATTCATCCACTTGCTCTAGTACATCATTACCTATTGTTACTCTTACATCTGTTCTGGTTTTATCTCTTTCAAAGACCGTTATTTTGGTTTTGCTCACATTCACGCGTAGACCCCTTTTCTTACAATCTTCTGTCATTGTGTCGACTAGGGTCTGCAGGTCAGTCGCTGACTGTGCCAGCAGGACTGCATCATCTGCATAAAGCAGAGCAGTGACCACTGAGTCGCCCATCTGGACTCCCACATTCATATCGTTCAACCTTTGGAGACATTTATCCAGATATATGATAAACAGCCTGGCTGACAGAACGCACCCCTGCTTAACGCCGATATTGACGTCAAACCAAGGCGACATTCCATCATCCAGCCGCACACAGGCTCTACAGCCCATGTAACTGGACTGCACAGCCTGTAGCAGTTTACCGTTAATACCATACTCCAGTAAAATGTCCCAAAGTTCCTTTCGTGCAACCGTGTCAAATGCTCTCTCCAGATCCACAAAACTGCAGAAAACCCTCTGACCTAGAGCCAGATGCTTCTCCACAATGTTGCGCAGAGAGAACACTTGATCCATGCATCCCCTTCCACTCCTGAAACCTCCTTGTGTCTCACACAGTAAACCATCGGACACCATCCTCATTCTCCTTTCAATAATTTTTCCATACACTTTTGCTGCCAAACTGGTCAAGCTTATGGCTCTGTAATTTGCGCAGTCATAACGTGAACCCTTGTTTTTAAACAAAGGCACGATGACTGCGCTATTCCAGTCCCTGGGAACCATTCCCGAGCTCCAACATAAATTGAGGAGCAACAGGAACGCCTCCCAGACACAAGAGCCACCGAGCTTGATCATCTCGGCAGACACCATATCAATGCCCGCTGCCTTACCATTTTTCAAATTTCTTATCGCCCATTCAACTTCATCCATACTGATGCCATCGGAGGACACCGTTGTCGACTGTTGATCTACTAAACCACATCCAACACCGGCGCCAACCGTAGCATCCGCATACATATCGCCAAAATATTCACTCCATCGGCTTAACACGTCTTGTGTTTGTGTAAGAATGTCTCCATACCTCAACCTCAACTTATACTACACTACTATTTAAATAAACAAAATATTCTAGAACAATCTGAGCACAATTTTACAAATCCTAATAATATTATTAGCAAATGTTAACAAAACTGTTATTTCAAATTCTTACATACCATTTGTATGTTTTCCATTGACAAGTGTGTGTAACCAAGATCCCATAATGGCATTACTATTTAAATCTTATTAACATAAAGTCAACAATTGGGCGAGACGCGGTTATGTGAAACTCATATGTAACAAATAATTTGAAGTTCGCTACGAAAATAATAACTTTTTTCATTTAAATTACTGAAATTTAGCATTTAATATGCTTAATTATTTATAAAATCCGATTACGAAATGAAAAATGATGTCGCAAGCGGGATTCGAACCCGCGCCTATTGGGATTCCGGCCCAATCGTGCTGCCACTACACCACCGCGACTAATTGTAGGACATGCAAATTTCACTTCGTATTTATATTTACGTCTTAAGGTGACGGTATGCTATCTACCCGACAATGTTTACACATTTTTATAGGCTTAATACTTCAAACTTTACAGTTAGAATTGTATTAAACGATGACACAACCTTTGTTATTTAATTTACTGAAATTTAGCATTTAATATGCTTAATTATTTATAAAATCCGATTACGAAATGAAAAATGATGTCGCAAGCGGGATTCGAACCTATTAAGTAGTATTAAGCCTATAACAATGTGTAAACATTGTCGGGTAGATAGCATACCGTCACCTTAAGACGTAAATATAAATACGAAGTGAAATTTGCATGTCCTACAATTAGTCGCGGTGGTGTAGTGGCAGCACGATTGGGCCGGCATCCCAATAGGCGCGGGTTCGAATCCCGCTTGCGACATCATTTTTCATTTCGTAATCGGATTTTATAAACTTTTTTCATATTTTAAATTGAAACAATAAAGCAATAATCACACTGCTTTTTTTTGTTTTTTTTTTTATCGCTGTGGAAACGCATTTGCGCTCTATCCCCCGCCGGTGACAGACGAAGGGGAGTGTGGGACTCACCGGCCAGCCCTGCTTGGTAGAAGAGTTGATGTTTAGAGTTTTAAAACATTGCTACTGTCAATTCTCGTAGTGATCCATAAGCTATTTCCATTCACAACCGTATGATTTTTTCGATTCCTATGGAAGAGTAAAGGACGTTAACACATTATATATTTTTTTTAATCCGTCCCTACAGTAATGGTTCAAATTCATATTAAGGGATTTCAAACAAAACAGAAATAGTCATATTGGAACGGCGACCATGTTGAAACTACGTATTACAATATTGAATTTTGCGTATTTTATCATTACCAAAATTAATTGGGAAGAGTGAAATTTACCCCAAGATAGTTTACTATCAAATAAACGGACACCGGGACAGGAGCTAAATAAAGGCTTATAAAAAGATGCTTTCCAAACTATTAAAAGAAACGCTCTCTTACGTATTAAATTATACATAGAATTATCGTATTTGCGCAATTCATTCCAATTGTTATCGCAATCAATATAAAACATACATATTTATTTATTTTAAAGATTGGTTTTAAAAAAAAGATCTCGATATTTCATTATTTCCTTATGAACAAACTCTGTGAAAGTGTGTGCGTTTGTTATACAAGTAAACTGAAAGTTAATCTTTGAGCTGCATTCCAATTTATGTAACATAATACGTAATAGTAATAATTCAGTGAAATTTTATGTCATTAATTCAACAGTTTTGCGTTAATTATTGTTAGTGAAAGAATGTATTTAACGTCTTTGTAATGTTTGTTTCACTTCCTATATACAAAGATGCTGACCGTGACTTATGGGATATCTTGTCCGGCTACTAAAATATACAGAAAGTTAGGTTAAATAGTAATTATCTGAATAAAAGCAAGCATCTACGCTTGTTATCCGAGTTACCAATGGTTTTTGTTCTTATAAATTCTCTGCTGTTGCTGCTGGCCAGTCTCTTAATAATTCTCAACCCAATTTTATTTCCTTCACGATCAAGTAAGGAATGGTAACGTTTTAGTCTCCATACATATATACATTTTATTCGGCTTTAATCTAAGACAAATAGTTGTACTCTCTCTCTGGCACTCTGTTCTCTCTGCCTATCCTGCATATAGGGTGACTAGACCGGGGAATAGTCCTTCACCCGCAGAGAGGCTGACCGCGTGAGGGCGACGCCCCGGCAGTTAGCTGGGGCGTTGACGGGGGATGGTACCCGAAAGGGTAACCCGCCGGGCTGGCCACGGAAGGCAAGGAAGCGGTACCAGTGGCCGGCCCAATGGCGATGGGGAGGGAATACGGTGGGTTATGGGGCCACGCGCTGCCCTTCCGTCGCCTCAGACGGTACGGGCGACGTGTGACCGGGCCATAGCCTACCAAAAAAAAAAAAAAAAAAAAATCCTGCAAGGGATATGGCGTGACGATATATATGTATGTATGTACAAATAGATGCCAAGCCACCTACAGATGAAATTGAAATTATTTTATTTGAGAATGAAGTGGAGAAAATGTAGGTAGAATTGTGTTGCGATCACGAATCGTGACGTTTTTAGCCAATTATATCTTTGCACAATATGCTAACGCCATTGTATGTCTGAAGTCTTTCAAACCCTGCCCATTTGACATGCACACATGATGTAAGTACCTACTCGTCAATATGTTTGGCAGTTTATAAATTAGTAATTTTTTTATGTGTATTCTTTTTATTTATTATATTTTAATGTTCCATCACGAATATAGTTTTTGTTTCAGTTGCTATTCTGTATGTCGTAGATTTTTTTCGATATATACAGACAAATAAGATTTGATACATACTTTTTTAAGTCCTGCAGCATACCAACAACCTTCAAAATACCTTACTGTGTTATCTTATTTACCTTATTAGATTTCTTTCTACTTATTTTTTTACTTTCAATAAGTATCTATACACTTTATATTATATAGGTTGTTACCATGATTCTTAAGCGTGTTTATTATTTTTAATCGTATTAGGTACGGTTTTTTAACGCAATCAGTGGCGGCGGAAAATTGAAAATCATTTCATATGGAACTATAGTCTTCGTTTGCCCAAAACACGGATAACTAATTTCTAAGATTCTTGTTCTCTACTTTTTAACTTCTTGTTGTCTACTTCTTAACGTATTTTCCTTTCCTTTCTTTTGACTATGATAGCGAACGGCATACAGCATACGCACTTCGTAATAGTTTCGTTTATGTAAATGAATCGAGCGTTGAAATTCGTGAATTGCTAGTTATGTTTCCTTATTTTTTTTAAAGATTCTTCTACGACCCAAGTAACAAATGCATGATGTCACAAAGGACTTTCGAAACAGACAATTAATGGACACAAATAACACAAAACACCCAAACAATAACACAAATTACGAATTTAGATTATTATTTTTACGTCGCTTAAAAGTATCCTATTGACAACCGTACCTACGATACTCGGCATGAGAGATCATTACTTAGCCACGCCATTTGTGCCATTAGGCAGTTTTTATAGAAACTTTTATTTAGCCATAAATATCTTCCATAATATAGTAGATAACAAAATATCTATAAATAGAGTGAAATTCAATTTACGCTACGCTCGCCTTATCTGAATAGGACGCAGGCGGTGTCCAAAACGCGGAAAATTAAGAGAAATGAAGTGACGCCGCGTGGGAGTTCTCATGGGTTAAAGGAAAGAAGAACGGTGAGGTGGGGCAGACGTGACAATATGGCGCCCCGTCACGTCAGCGAAACGCCTACCATGGACCGAATATTGTTAAAGTATTAATCATGCTATCAATATTAATAGGATATTTTGGTGGTTTCCGAATAAGGAAATTTGTTGAACTTGAAATTATTGTAATCAGTGTTTCATTGTTATTATTATTCATCAAATTTGCTTGCTCGAGTGAACAACGCGATCAACAAAATAATTTTCAAATGAATTTGTGTAACATTATTAATTTAGTCTCAGCGCGAGTTTTTTTTTTATTGCTTATGATGGCAAACGAGCAGCCAGCACACCTGGTGGTAAGTGGTACTGCCGCTCATGGACCTTTGCTATCGCAAGGGTATATAGGTATTGGTATTCTAAGGGTATAATAGCTAGGCCGCTGCTTACCAATACAAATCCCAAACCCACCCCAGTTGGGCTTTCAGCTCTCTCGCTCACCGAACGAAGCGCAATAGCTCATTGCCATTACTCAGACGTCGATCTTCTGCGAGAGCGTGGTACTACCCCGGACGGACCGGCCCGTGGCTGTAGACAGAGAACTTTTTTTTTTTTTTTTTTTTTCTTTTTTGTGTGTCCTAGTTGTTAGCCTCAGATGGCTATGACAACTTTACCCGGACTGTGGGTGAGCGCTGAGGGCTCTCAACCCGTAAAAGTTAAGCGACCGTTCCCGAGGGCACCCCCTGTGGGGGAACTGTCCGCAGCGTGGTCATAACACAATTTAAGGCTCGTTTATTGTTTGGGATGCCAAAAACACTATTCTATATATCAAGTTAAAAATATCCATATACATACACAAACTTCCATTAAAATCGGTTGGGTGGTTTCGGCAGTGTAAATGAACTTCATGACATGTAATTGTTGAACTATATTGTTCTTACTCTAATCATATTAAGATAAAATAATATAGTTCTATACGTATTTATTTAGATATGCTTATTTAGGTTTTTCTCAATGGATTTACGCTATGTATGTTTGCCCATATTTAATTCATACATATCCATCCACCTATCAGCTCATCGAAGTTTGTCGTTTGACGTAGGCCTATCCAAAGTGGAGTGCTACAATCGGTTCGCTTGTCAGCAATTTGGCGAGGGCATTGCTATACGTCTCCCGGAAGAGTGCTAATGCCAACTTTCCAGAGGATCTCTGAACTGATTTTTACGACTTTTGCAGGAAAGTGAGAAGTAGTGCGACAGTGTAGGTATTCATAACGGTGAGTGAGTTTCAAAAATATGTTACTTGCGTTTTTATTTAGTATTTATCAGGTAACATCATCTTCGAAAAATCTAATAAGATTTCGAAGGAATTTTCTTTGAAGTTACATATCATCATCATATCTAAGTGTAACTTTTATTTTTATTTTCTTGTGTATACATATTTCGTTTAATTAACCATGCATGTTTGGTGCCGTGAGTTTAATTGGTATTAATTACTATTTAGTATTAAGACATACACTTATTATTAATTACCTAATCGAGGCAAATAAAGATGTTAGCTTGTACGCAATAATTCCATACTTCTATGGCAAACGCTATCTAAATATAAAAATCTGATCCAAAAGTCATTTCTTTCAATACAATACACTTCAAAGAATCCTATTTGTAGCTGGCTATTACGTTGCCAATATCGGGCAATTGGGACCACAGAACTGGAAAATTGACAGGTCAAATCTGGTTTATTTTTCAATGAATCGTGGAATTGGGACAGAGTCCTTTTACTAGTTATCTGCTTGATTTAAATCCTTTTTTGTTGCAGTATTTTTAGTCACTATCACGTGGGTTGTGAAATATTGAGTTCCGTAGGATTTATGTGAAAGTCTGTTGGCATATAGATATAGATAGGTGTATATTTTATCATACTTTTATGCTTATTTTAATGTATAGAAGTAATCTTTTTCTGTATAAATAGGCGGATGAAAGCTGCTTTATAGAAGAAAATACTGCTCTATAATGCTATAGAGCAGTATTTTCTTCTATAGAGCTCATTTTAAACACATCTTTTTACATAGCTTGTATTCTTCATCTGTTACTATATGGCCAATAATCTATAAATGTCTATAATGTGTCAAACAATATTCTCTACTTACTTGACAATATTCGCAGTAGGCGGTTGATAAAGAGATACCTATCGTTAAAACAGCAATTGTGTCCTGACGTCACAGGCTGTCTAGACAAGATTATGCGAGTTCTGTGACGTCATAACGCCTACTTGTAACAGGAAAAATTCAAGCGGAAACATTGCCTACTTTGATGAAAATCATGGGTGGAAGCTGGAAATTACATCTATAAATATATTTCTTTAGTTAAGCACGTGGTTTCACTTGCACCACGTTATAACTTAGAACCTACATATATTTATATTTTCCTTCCCATATTTGTTTTTGCACGACCACAACAAAGCCAAAAGAAAAATTAATACTTATATCTTACGCGGTTGACCTTTTCTTTAGCAGTTTTTTTAAATGAGTTTATTATTATGATTCCATCTGGTTACATAAAGACACTACATCATCATAGCGAATGGTAAGTACGTGACCCAAAAAGACTCTGTTCTGAGAAATTTTATTTATGTGTAAAAAAAAAGCCCAAGATTGTGTTATAAAAATGTAACACACAAAATTTATGACTCCTTCAAATCATCATCATTCTCCTGCTATTATTCCAATTACTAGAATTCGAAATTTACTCCTCTTCCATCGCATATATCACAAAAGTTTTTGCCAATAGTTTTATGACCGACCGCTTGCCTGACATCAACCCTCCTTGGATATGTAATTGTTGACTAAACGGCATCAGATGAAGTTGTCCATGTCGATAGGCCCTTAGTTATCTTTTATGATATCCACAAGCAAGTAAGGGTTGGTAGTATTCGTAATTGCTACCACACAGCAGTAATTACTTTAAATATACACTGAATAACACTAAGAAACATTAATTTTACAGAACAAAAGTTATAGACATTTATCAAACCGCTGAAGAAATACAGGCACCGAAACACCTTGTCTATATATAAATATGATAATTGTCTTGTCTAAGGGCGGCCTTGACTGCTTACTCATTATAGCTCAAAGAGCATTACGGGAAAATTTGTTGAGTTAAACACATCGCACCAAACTTCGAAGGTTTGGTAACAAGAAGGCCCTTTGAACAATATTTTAGTAATTGAATCTTTCTTCATGTTTACGCTAGTATTACATATTTGAAATAAAACTATTCTTACGAATTCTATCGCGTTTGTATTTGATTTTTATTTTCCCGACGTTTTAAACACTTTACAACGTTCATAGTCACGGGCGGACTGAGGTCACTGCAGTCCTCCCGTAATATGTGAGAGCTTATACTATGTAAGTGCTCTCTCTCTCGCTATATAATAAGTCATCATCATTCTCCTACTCTTATCACAATTACTTGGGTTCGATACAATATATACTCTTTTTTCATAGTACATATTGTAAAAGTTATTGGCGATAGTTTTATGACGGGCCGCCTACCAGAAATCAACTCTTCTTGGGAATGTAATTGTTGACCAAACGGCATCAGATGGAGTTGGCTTAGGTCGTTATAAGGCTCTTAGTCGTCTTTTACGACATCCACGAGCAAAGTAAGGGTTGGTAGTATTCTTAGCCGCTACCACACAGCTATACATATAATAAGTCATCTGAATTAAAATTTAAATACAACAAATGGATGCTTTTGAGATATCTGTGTAATTTTAAATATTTAAACTTAATTGCTATGATTGATTTGCCTTTCGAATGTTTTACGATATTTTTATTTCTAGTACTTTTGATGATCATTAAACTTAATTATTAAATAGTATAATTTTCATTTCAATTATTGGTGAGACTTAAATAACAATAATTGCTTAACCAATTAATGGGAAGTGGAGTAGAAGATAACAACATGTAACTAGGTAGATTAATTGATTAAAGGAATTCGAATAGTTTTCAAAATGATTGCTATGATTTATGTATTATATCACGAAAATGTATGTTATATTTTAATTTATCCCGCTTAAAGCCTTTAAGGCAAATATAATTTGCACAAAAAATGTTCTATCAAGTAAATAAATTTATTCTTTATTCTACTACGATGATAAAACATAGCACATGTTTTAATAATATGAAATAATACATTGTTTGTTATTCATCATAATCTAAATTCAATATACATTTTTTGTAAACATTGAATTGTTTTAATTAATTAAAATGTAATACTTTTATTACTACAATTCTTAACATTCAGCCTTTTGCCGTTCACTGCTAGCGTAAGCCTTCCTCATATATGAAGGGATAGAATAACGGGGGGAGAGCCCTCAGCGCTCACCCACAGTCCGGGTAAAGTAGTCATGGCCATCTGAGGCTAACAACTAATACACACAAAAAAAAAATAAAAAAATGCCGCCTGCCAAGAGGCGGGTTGGCGATCGTAATGAGGTTGTTATACGTTTTCGATCGCTCTAAGGTTTTATTACAATTCCTAAAAACTATAATGATTTTTGATGTTTACACGAGTATTAAACATTTGAAATATAACCATTTTAACGGATTCTGTCGCGTTTGTATTTATTTTTTAATATCTCGACTTGTTGAACGTGAAACATCGTAGTCCTCCCGGCACCGTGAACGCTGTAAAGTGTACGAAAAGTCAGGAAATTAAAAATCAACAAACACGATAGAATCCGTAAAATAGTTTTATTCAAATTTAAAACAATATATATACTAATGTACTTTAACGTACTTATGTTAGAGTTTCAGAAATAAATTCTAGTAGAATTATAATCATTTATAGGCGGGTATTTAACAATATTCATGATATAAATAATGTGTAAGAATTTACCATCATCTCAGCTCATATATGTCCCACTGTTGGGCTCGAGCCTGCTTTATAATGGGAGGGTAATTGACTTACTATACCACGCTGGTAAGATGAGTTGTTATACTGTTTCATTCTTTATTATGTGTATTATATCCCTAAGTCGTCTTTTACAACATCCACGGGCAAGAAAGGGCGTCGAGAAATGTATTCTTACTCCGTCACCACACGGAATAATTAAAATATAAAGAATATACACGGATACACTTTAACATCGCAAATATTCATAAAAAGCTTACATATAAAAGCACAAGCATCTGTAAAGTTAATACAATTATTTCAGCGATGGTTGCTCGGTAACACAATTTGAAAGTAAGTAAATTCAACTTCATTACAAAGTCTGATGTGCACAATTATTACATTAAGCAGACTGTAATGGAGGATAATTATTCAAACATCAAAGTAATTATATTTCGTTTAATTTTAAGCAAATGACCTGTTAGGGAGAGTTTAACTATTTTAATAGTTAAACATTTACAGAATGTTAGTGACGTATTGAATATTAAAAATGCATCATTAGAAAATTTATGGACGCTGGTTGCGGGAGAGTCGACGGGGGACGGTACCCGAAATGGTAACCCGCCGGCCTGGCCACCGAGGTCAAGGAATCGTTACTAGTTAGCACAACGGCGGTTTCCAGCTCCTTTGTACCAAATTTACCAAAGAAAGTTTGTCATTGGACATTATTTTAATGTATCTATCTACACATAATATGGAGAAGCAATTCTGTGTTGCGTTATGGTACTTTTGATATGGATTTTTCTTTAACCCATTAACTTCCAATTGATGGGCGCAAAAACTTTTTTCTTTTTTTTTTTTTTTTTCATAACGAGAATAAGGTTACTGTGCTTACTACGTTAGGTACAACATAGTGCGCTATTATTTCTAATTTTCATTCTGTTTTATCTTCATTTACATTTTAATTATTCTATCAATTCTCTTTCACGACACTTCCAAGAACCTAAGGGTTAGTGAATTGTGTTTTATTGTCTTTTATTTTCTAAGTAAAAACAACTGCTGCAATTCAATATTATATTGAATAATAGCTGTCCCCCGCCCGTTTCCCTCCTTTCCAAATCAGTAATCACTAACATAATATATACTAAAATCTTCTCCACGTATAAGTATTACTTCATTCGGTTCAGTAGTTTTAACGAAGTTTAAACGAAGCGCAATAGCACATTGCCATTACTCAGACGTCAATCTTCTGCGAGAGTGTGGTACTACCGCGCACGGACCAGCCGGCGGCTGTAGACAGAGAACTGTCAACAGCGTGGTCCTGCCACTATCCGTAAAAATAGTTTTATTTCAAATTTGTAATATTCGCGTAAATATCAGAAATCATAATAATAGTAAACAATAAATATATGTATCTAGAAATTATATATTTTTTACGGATTCTATCGCATTTGTATATAATTTTTACTTTCACAAAGTTATATTTTATAAGTATAATACTTAGGTAAACATCAAATCATCATTCTCCTACTCTTATCCCAATTACTTGGGGTCGGTACAATATGTACTCTTCTTTCACAGTACATATTGTAAAAGTTATTGGTAATAGTTTTATGACCGGCCGCCTGCTAGACGTCAACCCTTCTTAGGAATGTAATTGTTGACCAAACGACATCAGATGGCAATTGGCTCAGGTCGTTATAAGGCTCTTAGTCGTATTTTACGACATCCGCGAACAAAGTAAGGGTTGGTAGTATTCGTAGCCGTTACCACACAGCATATATTATGTAAACATCAAATATCTCTATATATCTTCTTGAATTAAAAATCGGAACAATCATCATCTCAGCTCATATGTGTTCCACTGTTGGGCTCCAGCCTTCTCCCAATGTGGGTTTTTTTTTTTTTTGTATGTGTCTTAGTTGATAGCCTCAGATGGCTATGACAACTTTACCCGGACTGTGGGTGAGCGCTGAGGGCTCTCAACCCGTTAAAGATAAGCGACCGATCCCGAGGGCCTGTGGACCCCCTGTGGGGTACGGACCTCGTCTCGGGGAGTCGCTGGCAAAGTGGGTTCACCCACGTTTATGATTTGAACGCGACACGATTTCCGACCCCGACGGCGGGGACGGAATCGCGGATATTTATTTGTCAGGGCCGCGCGGGCTGTGTATGCCTCCGTCTGGGCGAGCCAATGTGAGGGTAATATACCTACTATACCACGCTGGTCAGACGTGTTGGTACAGGGTTTTGTTTCAAGTTTTCCTTCACTCATATAGATATCATATGCGTTTTATATCCTTTAGTCGTCTCGTATGATCACCCATAGGTAAGATAGAGAGAGGGTGGTGAATTGTATTCTTATCTACGGAATATCGGAACAATAATATTAACTATTAATAAGTGATTACTTGGTTATTTATGGAAAGCGATTATATGGGCACTAACACGAGGTTGACTACTGGACATTTAAAATATGCTGCCTTTAATTAAAATGTATTTAAATGCAAAAATATAATATTATATTTTCTGTTTTATTCTTTATGTTAAACATACTCATGCCTGTATTAAAATTCATGAGACAAAATCTGTTCAAACATGTTAATATTTCATACACGCTATTCTTTCATTTGAGACATTTACGTGGAATCGTGTCGGTGTTTTAAAATATAATATAGATAGAAAAAAAATATTAGTTATATCTAAAACATTGATGAGTAGATTGATTAGATGTGGATGTCATTTAAGATAAAGAAATCTATTGATAACAATATACGAACAAAATCACGTTAGCAACAGAACGCTTGAAGCCAAGTAAATTACGCTGTAGTTAAATCAATTAGGCCTATTCTATCTAATGTGTAGATAGGGGACACTTATATACAATGTTTTGTTTTAAACATTCATTAATATGTGTGGAAAAAAAATAGAAAAATAAATATAAAATTAATAAATAAATAAATATAAATAAATGCGAAAGTGGAAGGATGTAGGTACCGGTGGAGACCGAGACTAACCTACATAGACCAGATTGGTCACGTACTGAAGGTAGGTGGGGTCAAGAGTCTCCGAAACCGACGAGCGTGTATGATGAGAATAATGAATGTTGAGGAAGCGAGTGAAGTATTCAAGGATAGAGTTCTCTGGCACTCTGTTCTCTCTGCCTACCCTGCAAAGGATATGGCGTGATGATATGTATGTATGTATGAAAAAAAATTGAAAATTTAAAGGAATACTCACCGCTTTTCAACCATATACATACGTTGATGTTTTAGCATAGAAAAGCAGTAAGCTTGTTTTGCTAACTACCATCATCATTCTCCTACTCTTATCCCAATTACTTGGTGTCAATAAAATATGTACTCTTCTTTAATAATACATATTGTAGAAGTTATTGGCAATAGTTTTACGACCGGCCGCCTACCAGACGTCGACCCTCCTTGGGGATGTAATTTTTGACCCAACGACATCAGATGCAATTGGCCCAGGTCGTTATAAGTCTCTTAGTCGTCTTTTACGACATCCACGAGCAAAGTAAGGGTTAGTAGTATTCCTAGCCGCTACCACACGGCTTGATATTCTATCTATCACTATGTACTAAACTGATTCTGTATATAATTATATTGTAATTATTATGTAGTTAACTATACATGCTTTAATAAGTCTATCTGTATCCACATAGCAACATGTTTTTTATTAAGATGAATTCATTGCAGCCGCTGAGAGACTGCGTAATTAATAACCTCAATGGCCAACTAAGCCTTAAAGTTTAGGTGTTACCTAATGTAATATAATAATACGTGACGTTGTTCTTTTTTCCTTTTTTTGTGTCTGTCTTTAACTGTTAGCCGTAGATGGCTGTCACAGCTTAACCCGGACTATGGGTGTGCGCTGAGGGCTCTTAACCCGGGCGTGACATTAACATTATGTATGTTTTATATAAATTTTATAAGATACTTATGCCCGCCTTGTGGTGACGTCTCCGTATGGTGACGGAGTAAGAATACAATTCACCACCCTCAATCTTACTCGTGGTTGATCGTAAATGACGACTAAGGGATATAAAACGCGTATAACATCTATGCATGAGAAGGAAATCTCGAAACAAAACCCTATACCAACACATTGGACTAGCGTGATTATAGTAGGTCAATTTCCCTCCCATTACGGAGGAGGCTCGAGCCCAGCAATGGGACATATATGCTACTGAGATGATGATGATTATGCCTGCCTTAAGTGTCTTATATGTTACATAAAGTTTTAATGTTATTTAACATCAAAAAATTTAATTATTCTTAATGTTATATATCACATATTATGTGTTAGATGTTACCTAAAACGTAGTCGTTGGGAAGAATGGCCATAAGTGATCTATATAAAATACTTCATATAATTACTTCATTTCTCATCATCTCAGCTCATAATATGTCTCACTCTTGGCTCGAGCCTCCTCCGCAATGAGAGGGAAATTAACCTACTATACCACGCTGGTCAGACGTGTTGGTTTTGTTTCGAGTTTTCCTTCTCTTGCATATGATTTTATATGCGTTTTATATCCCTTAGTCATCTCGTACGATCACCCACGGGTAAGATAGAGCTAGTGAATTGTATTCTTAATCCGTCACCACGCGGATAATTATATATTTATTCAATATATAATTACTTAATTTCACTCAAATGTATAATTATATGTATCACAGTTACACACAGGTCAAGATTTTGATCTCAGCCCACACTATCTTAGGTTCACACACATATGTACCTACGAAATTAAACCCTACACCAATTGTCTGACCATCGTGATTGCTAGGTCAATCTCTTGTCCCTGAAATGTCCATGAGCTGATATAATGTAGTTTAAATGGTATCTTCTGTCACATAAAAACGTTATCTTGAAAATGACTTGATCGGAGAAGATACACAACTATAAATCGTGCTAGAGAAATAGAACAGTATACATACATTATTCTACACAATTTATTAAAAATACATAATGAAGTTTCTAGAAGTTGATTTGTAGCATCTATCGTTTTCTTCTGCAAGTCTAGACCATACAGAAACAAACGCACATAAAAGCGTCTTGGTGCTTACTTCGCTGGCATTGGGGTTGAGAGCCCTCAGCGCTCACCCACAGTCAATTTTTTCTACGGGCCTAATTAATGCTAACTCTTAGCAATGTTAAGCATTATAGAGAAATCAACATTCTATATAATGAGTTTATTGCTTGAATTATCCATTTTTGTATAACTAAAAGCTTCTTAATCTATTTTTACTACACCCACGGTAAGACATTATGTTCATAGTATTTGCGGCGGCGAACATACGAAAGTGTTATCGGTAATAATCATAACTGTTTCTGTATTAACGGACCAATAATATACAACAGAGTATAGAGTACTCTTTCTTTTATATTGTACTAGAAACCCGCCCTCGCTTCGCTTCGGTTAGTTAGTTCGTGAGTTCGGTTGCCTAGTTTACTTTCGCGACATAGAATTCCTTTCGGAGAAGGAATTTCTTAAAATCCTACTTTTCTGACCTTTACAGGCCAGAAAGAAAGTCCACGCCAAATTACAAGTCTGTAGGGTCAGTATTGGAAAATGTGGATTTTTTTTGGGTTAACACCTACGCAATTCCCTTTAGGGGTAGAATTTTTAAAAACTGTTCTTACTTTACCTCTGTATCGTAACACAAATATGTCTACCGAAATTCAAGTCTGTAGGAGCTATATTTAAAAAATGGGATTTTTACCAGCAACCCCTTTTGCGGGTGGAATTTCATAAAAATCCCTTCTTAGCTGACCTCTACTCATATATATATATATATATATATATATATATATATATATTTATATTTATATATATACATACATACATATCATCACGCCATATCCCTTGCAGGGTAGGCAGAGAGAACAGAGTGCCAGAGAACTCTATCTCTGCATACTTCACTCGCTTCCTCAACATTCATAATTCTCATCATACACGCTCGCCGGTTTCGGAGACTCTTGACTCCACCTTCTTTCAGTACCTGACCGATCTGGTCTAGGTAGGTTAGTCTCGGTCTCCCTCGGTACCTACATCCTTCCACTTTCGTATTGTATATCTTCTTAACCAGACGTTCGTTCGGCATTCTTTCCACATGTCCGAACCATCGGAGCATTCCCTTTCGCATCTTTACACCAATACTCTCTTTCATACCTATTCGCTCTCTTACGTCGTCGTTACGAATGCGGTCGGTCAGCCTAACTCCACAGATTTACCGAAGAGATCGCATTTCGACCGCATTAATTTTACTTTCATACTCTTTTCTGCATACCCAACTCTCGCTTCCATACAGTAATGTTGGGACAAGCACTGCGTTATGTATTGCTACACGTGCCTTCTGGCTGAGGTGGTGGCTGCCGAGAAGTTGCCCCAACGCTCCGTTCACTCTATTTCCCGCATTCACTCTTCGCTCTATATCAGTGGTGTACCGTCCATCTCGGCTAAATCCACATCCAAGATATACAAATTCATCCACTTGCTCTAGTACATCATTACCTATTGTTACTCTTACATCTTTTCTGGCTTCATCTCTTTCAAAGACCATTATTTTGGTTTTGCTCACATTCACGCGTAGACCCCTTTTCTTACAATCTTCTGTCATTGTGTCGACTAGGGTCTGCAGGTCAGTCGCTGACTGTGCCAGCAGGACTGCATCATCTGCATAAAGCAGAGCAGAGACCACTGAGTCACCCATCTGGACTCCCACATTCATATCGTTCAACCTTTGGAGACATTCATCCAGATATATGATAAACAGCCTGGCTGATAGAACGCAGCCCTGCTTAACGCCGATATTGACGTCAAACCAAGGCGACATTCCACCATCCAGCCGCACACAGGCTCTACAGCCCATGTAACTGGATTGCACAGCCTGCAGCAGTTTACCGTTAATACCATACTCCGGTATATACCACGTGAACTTTATGTATGGGAACACCTGAAAATCTCGAGAACTATTGGATATATCGGGCAATGACCTGAACAAATGTTTCATGAGAAGGAACGGGGAACTCGAATCAAAGCTCAAATTTGACCTTGGGCATGACCTTCACTCAAATTCGAAGGTCAACTTTGTTTTTTTGAATGGGAACCCCTATTTTTGACCTCGGATTCGACAAGAGCGGGAAATTCTACGTTCAAAACCATATTCATACTTTTATTTTAAGGTCGTAGGAAGGTCGCTTACAAAAAGACCTCATATCAACTGATTTTCACACTGGAACACCTGAATATCTCGGTAAATAGCGATTTTTTGAAAAAATGTGTTAGGAATTTGGAATCGAGTTCCCTGTTCCTTCCCATGAAACTTTTGCCTCAAACATTTTTTTGAAAAATCGGTATTTACCGAGATATCCTGGTGTTCCAGTGTGAAAATCAGTTGATATGAGGTCCTTTTTTATAATTTCGTTTCCAGCGACACCTTCAAAAATGAAGTATGAATATGGTTTTGAACGTAGAATTTCCCGCTCTTGCCGAATCCGAGGTCAAAAATAGGGGTTCCCATTCAAAAAAACAAAGTTGACCTTCGAATTTGGGTGAAGGTCATACCCAATGTTAAATTTGAGCTTTGATTCGAGTTCCCCGTTTCTTCTCATGAAACTTTTGTCCGGATCATTTCCCGATATATCCAATAGTTCTCGAGATTTTCAGGTGTTCCCATACATAAAGTTCACCCTGTATATATATATATATATATATATATATATATATATAGAATAATAATATTATAAAAGTATTATCATCCTTATCGTCGTTCCTATTAAATAAACAAAATCTTGAAAACAGCTGTTGTAATATAAGGACATTGAGTTTGCTGCGAAATAGGTCATTCGATATCATCGTATAGGAATTTTGAAACAATACAACTGTGCTATTCTTAGCTTAAATATATATATATATATATATATATATATATATATATATATATATATATATATATATATATATATATATATATATATATATTATTATTATTTTTAACAGCTGTTTTCAAGATTTTGTTTATTTAATAGGAACGACGATAAGGATGATAATACTTTTATAATATTATTATTCTAGTATGAACTTATGTATGTATGCATTCATATAAGCGCCTCATTGCAGTCATGCTGTATACCTAGTACTGTAGTTTTACCGTGCTGCCAATAAATATGTCTACATATAACTCATACATTTTTAGTGTTAAAGCGATTATATTTTATTGAAGTGAAAACTTCTTAAGCGACTTTATGCACTTTTTTGGGATTGATAAAAAATTTTAAACTCGCGTCAGGACACGTAACCTGATCGAAAATTCGTAAGACGACGGGAGAGTAGACCGGAGGAGGGGAAGTAATAATATAATATGTGTATAATATACTATAATATAATATATTTAATATAATATATTTAATGTGTTTTTATTGTATGGTCATACCCATACATACTCCCTGGGGCACGCTTTTTTATTTTTTTGTATTTTTTTTTATAGGTTTAAGTTTTCACTTCTGTCTGCAGTCCTCGTGACTGCTTTGTGTTTTTTCTCTGCAAAAAATTTTGATCATCAATCATTATTATACTTATATTCATTGAGATAGTGTAGTTTCGTGTTTTATTTCACTATACGTCTGTTTACTTAGTTGCTGTATTCACTTGAAAGTAAATATAAAATTCTACATTCGTTATGTTGTTACAATTATAAAATAACGTATTTGTATTAACATTAATCTCAATTTAAATCTAAATGAAATATATCTTAAATATAAATAGCGTTGATATATAGCTATATCATTAAATCTATACTGCTTAACGATATCAGTGATTTTAACGAGAGCAATTCGAAATGAAACAACACTACGTCGATAATGGTCGATCCAACAACGGTACAGAATGAGCCGGATGCGAATCCACTATCGGTCGGTGAAAGTAGATGTTACAAAAAATGCTCCCATTCCTTACGCCGGTTGATATTTCATGAGACATTCACTTGATACAAATTGTGCATGTGTGTCGGCCTGTTTTGAAACCTCATGCTTAATCAGGTATTTGGTACAATGTAGGACTTATGAAGTTATGTTGAAAGGAGGCACGGCATTGATTTGATTTCTCAAGTTATTTGTAGCTGGATATAACTAATACCCTTTTCTATACGATAAGAATAGAATTCACTACCACATTCCTGGCTCGTGGATGTCGTGAAAAGCGATGAAGGGATAATGTATAGTAGGTCAATTTATCTCCCCTTGTAGAGGATCCTCGGGTCCAGTAGCGAGGACGTAAAGGAGCTGAAGTGATGCTGATAATGAAATCTACTCTCTTAGAAATTACTTAACATAGAATAAGATCTATGGTGACGGAGTAAGAAAACAATTTACGACTCTTTCATTGCTTGTGGGTATCCTAAAGTGATGTATTTATGTAAAAAGAAGGCCCAAATGAAAGTAGATATGACAAACTCCTTTCTATTATTGATGTGAAACTTCTAATGCGATTTCCAACAAGGTTGCGTTAAACGTTCAACGCAATGGCATTCGAACGCATGTGCGTAGTATATCCACTATTCCAACGCAAGAGGGAGAGAGAAAGAAAGATACACAAAGGTATAAAGTAAGAGAGAGAAAGAGAGTGAGTCGGTAGATCCCAATCACATGCGCGTGGTATTCTTACTATGTAGCGAAGTAAACAGTGTGAGCGTCGTGAAATTAGCTGAAATACGTACTTGTTGTTCTATTTTAATTTATAATATTCATTATTTGCATAGGTTTAAGTTTTCACTTTTGTCGGCAGTGGCAAATAAATTTATACAGTTGAAAAGTGAATCAAATGATTGCTTGTTATAAGTTGTTTGAAAGCAAAATTATCCTTTACTATAAGGATGCTACTCGGCTTACGATCTTTCCGAAAATATACTTCAAATTTCAGTGCATTTGATATTGTAAAGTTTAAATATTGTACTAAAACTTAAATACTGATAAAAATGTACCTCTGAAAATTACATTTTTTGTATATTTTTGTCTTGAAGCTCAATAACTGTATCTTTAAGGTCAGAATATTGAGTAATCGGTTTCACACGCGTTAAATTACCCATTGATCAACTCATTTGTACTCCACATGATACAGGTGTCTCGAAGTTACTCTACATTTCGCCGTTGTTTTTGACATTTATGATCATTACTGCTATAGGCATTTTTTTTTTTTTGGGTGGGTTACGGTCGGCACATTCCTCGCACCGCTCCGTCCGGGGTGACAGAGGGGCGTAAGCACGCGCACCCGTAACCCACCCGTGACGTCGCCTTCGTCGTTGGGCCAACCACCGGAGCAGAGTGACTTGACGTCAGTGGTTGGCCCGACGGAATACCCCTGAGGAGTACCCTCTCCTCGACCGACGTCCCCCCCTCGGGTAGGATGTCGGTACTGCCATAGGCATGGAAGGTTATTAGGTACTTTTGTAGTTGATTATATTAGGTACTTTTGTAGTTGATATGGATTCTATTTGAGCACGAGTATGCTCTACTTACCCGTGTGGCGACGGGAATAGAATACAAAGGTCGTCACCCCTTACTTGCCCGTGGGAGTCGTAAAAATCGGCTAAGGGTCTCACCGGGAGATTGGGCAGCGGCTATCTCCCGGGAAACTTAATAACATCTACCGCGATCGCCAATCCGCTCGCCAAGCGTGGCGATTATGGCATTATTACCCCCCCAAAATAAATATGGATGCACAAAAAGTCACGGCCCCCAGTCACGGCAGTTCCGCTGTTCCACGGGCTCATTTTGGTAGCGGGCCTGTTGGTGGCGGGGCAGGGGGTGCTAGGAATCTCCGGCCGCGATCCGGGTACCAAAAAAATCGACCCTTGGCCCTGGTAACACACAACGTTCGGACGCTTAGGACCGACGAGAGGGTCATCGAACTGGAAGAGGAATTGAGCAAAATCCGATGGGACATTGTAGGATTATCAGAAGTGCGAAGAGAGGGGGAGGGCACGATAATCCTCCGGTCTGGAAATTTGCTCTTCTACCGGGAGGGAGATCACCCATCCCAAGGCGGTGTAGGGTTTATCGTTCGTAAGTCTCTCGTAGAGAACGTGGAGAGGATTGAAAGTGTGTCAACAAGGGTAGCGTACCTTATACTCAGAATTACCAAACGGTATTCGTTGAAGGTCATACAGGTTTACGCACCGACTTCGACATACTCCGACGACGTAGTGGAGGCCTTATACGAGGATATCTCGAAAGCCATCCACACGTCCAAAACCCACTTCACGGTAGTTATGGGAGACTTCAACGCAAAACTAGGCAAAAGGACAGACGATGAGTTGATAGTGGGGCAATATGGATTTGGACAGAGAAACCAAAGGGGCCAAAAACTGGCCGACTTTTTGGAGAAGGAAGGCCTCTTCATGATGAATTCCTTCTTCAAGAAACGGCCACAAAGGAAGTGGACCTGGATTAGCCCTGATGGATCCACTAAAAATGAGATAGACTTCATCTTGACGGACAAACGACAAATATTCAATGATGTCTTTGTGATCAGCAGGATTAAAACTGGGAGTGATCACCGCATGGTTCGAGGCACATTGAATCTTCGTACGAAAGTCGAGCGGTCCCGCTTGATGAAGTCTACACTCCGACCTACACCTGTCCAATACCAGAACCCCGATAGCTTTCAACTCGAATTACATAATCGCTTCCAATGCCTGGAAGAGTGCGAATCTTCGAACGATATGAACAACAGGTTCGTGGAAACTGTCCACGCGGTCGGGTCAAAATTCTTTAAGGCCCATCGCGCTACTAGAACAAAAAAACTTTCTGACCAGACTCTTCAACTCATGGAGAGGAGAAAGGAAATGACGGTACAGTCTTCAGCCGATTGGTCCGAACTCAGGCAGCTTAATAGACAAATCTCTAAATCTATGCGACGCGATATTCGCCGATTCAATACACTGCGTATTGAAGAGGCGATAGAGCGAAATCGAGGCTCCAAAGTGTTCGCACGAGATTTGTCTATTGGGCAGAGCCAAATGACTAAGCTGAAGATCGATGACGGTACTGTCATTTCATCCCAGAGTGAGATCTTGGGAGAGGTCGAAAGGTTCTATGGGCAGTTGTACAAATCATCCCTGAATCGTGTTGTCAGCTTGGTCCAAGACCCCAGATCCAAGCTAACTCGGCACTATACCGAAGAAATCCCGGACGTCAGCTTGTACGAGATCAGAATGGCTCTAAAACAATTAAAGAACGGAAAGGCACCGGGAGATGACGGAATTACCACAGAGCTCCTGAGGGCAGGCGGCAAGCCAGTTTTAAAAGCCCTACAGAAGCTGTTTAATTCTGTCATTCTCGGGGGCGACGTTCCAGAGTCGTGGACCAGGAGTGTGGTGGTGCTGTTTTTCAAGAAGGGCGATAAAACGCTCTTAAAGAATTACAGACCCATCTCACTCCTGAGCCACGTGTACAAATTGTTTTCAAGAGTCATTACGAACCGACTCGCGCGCAAGCTAGACGACTTCCAGCCGCCCGAACAAGCCGGTTTCCAAAAAGGTTATAGTACCATAGACCACATCCACACGCTACGCCAGATTATACAGAAGACCGAGGAGTATAATCGGCCTCTGTGTCTAGCGTTTGTGGACTATGAGAAAGCCTTTGATTCTGTCGAAACTTGGGCAGTGCTGCAGTCCCTTCAGAGGTGCCAAATTGACTATCGATATATCGAAGTGCTGAAGTGTTTGTATAAAGACGCTACTATGTCAGTCCGCATCCAGGATAAGAGTACGAAACCGATCCAGCTGCAGAAAGGCGTGAGACAGGGAGACGTTATCTCTCCGAAACTGTTCACCACTGCACTGGAAGATGTCTTCAAGCTCTTAGACTGGACCGGACTCGGCATCAACATCAATGGCGAATACATCACTCACCTTCGATTCGCAGATGATATCGTAGTCATGGCAGAATCCCTGGAGGACCTTAGCACCATGCTCAATGACCTCAGCAAGGTCTCCCAACTAGTAGGGCTGCAAATGAACATGGACAAGACGAAAATCATGTCTAATGCCCATGTCATTTCTGTACCGGTCCTGGTTGGGAATGCGATTCTCGAAGTTGTCGATCACTATGTTTACCTAGGACAAACAGTTCAATTAGGTAGATCCAATTTCGAGAAAGAGGTCAGCCGACGAATCCAACTCGGCTGGGCAGCGTTCGGGAAACTTAGGAGGATCTTCTCGTCTAATATTCCGCAGTGTCTGAAAACAAAGGTTTATAACCAGTGTGTGTTACCAGCGATGACTTACGGCACTGAAACGTGGTCTCTAAATGTCGGCCTCATAACAAGGCTCAAAGTCGCTCAGCGTGCTATGGAGAGGGCTATGCTCGGTATTTCTCTACGTGATAAAATCCGAAATACGGCAATCCGTAGAAGAACGGGTGTAACCGACATAGCCCTAAGGATTAGCACGTTGAAGTGGCAATGGGCAGGCCACATCGCTCGACGAACCGACAACCGTTGGGGAAAAAAGGTTCTCGAGTGGCGACCACGAATCGGACGACGCAGCGTAGGACGACCCCCCACTCGGTGGACTGATGACCTCATCAAGGTCGCAGGAAACCGCTGGATGCAGGTGGCACAGGACCGTTATAGATGGCATTCTCGTGGGGAGGCCTATGTCCAACAGTGGACGTTTACAGGCTGATGGATGGATGCTCTACTGAATGATGATCTTGACTTGACTAGCGTACGCTAAGCAATCGGTTGAAAGGTATTATTTTAATTATCTATATCTTTGACTGCACAGATGGCGTAATGGTTAATATATCAACCTTTCGTGCCACTACCGTGGATTCGATTCCTATGCAGGACATTATTTTGTGTGATCCACAAAGTGTCGTTCTGAGTCTGGGTATAAATTGTCTGCGTTAATTATATGTTTATAAAGGTCCCCACAATACAGGGATTATTTCCTTAGTGCAGGGAGGTGTTTTAAAAAAAATATCTTCTCTTATAGTTATCTGTATTCTTCTAATGTGTTAATTAATGAGGTTTAGGTTCAAACAAATATTAAATTGTTTGCTACGCAGGTATTATGATCATGTTTCTCTTAAATGTCATTTACAATTTTCAAGAAAAGGAAATATAATAAGAGTGACATTTTATAAATATAAATGATACTATGTTTTCGTCGAAGCCTTCGTTGGCCAAAGGAAGAATTGTCTTTTAATTAATACTTAAAAGGAATTCGCCCAATATATGTTCGAATACAACTAAATACTTGGTGACCTCAAGTTTGCTTTATACATTTAATGTAAACATTGATAATGTGAGGTTGAAACGATTTTAATTCGCAACATTGTAACGTAATCTTTATGTAATAACATATTTTATTTACAAAATTGTGCAGTATTACTGCAGAAAGATATGGGTTTGTTATCGTTATTTATTAATTTAAAAGCAGTTATTTGTTGCGCTAATAAAATGTGAAGAGATTCAAATTGAAATATACTCTAAGTTACTATGTGTTTATTTGTATTTATTTCACTTAAGAATTTTGTTTATAGTTGGGTATTTTTTCGTCTATCTGATGTGTAGTGACGTTTACAAATATAAACAACCCTTATAAGAATAATTAAGATGATGAAGAGCTTAACATCGTCATAGGAGGCCAGTAAAAACTCGTTTTGTCTCAATTTTGCGATCTTTTTCTATAAGTGTAAATTCATTAACTTCACCTAATGGCGTCTAGTAAACAATTATGTTCCATTACGTACAGGAATTATACTGCGACCTTGATGTTGTTTGCTTGGTTAGTCTTGCTCAGGTTTTCTAAAAAAAAATATTCGAGATATCAGATTATTATCCTTTTTTTATTCTAATGAACATGATAGAAATGCAATTTATTGTTTTAATATTGCGATTTATCACGATGAGTGAAAATTTATCTGCTATCGTTTAGGAACAGTACTATTTACTAAATTATAGTCTGTCTTTTTCTGTACACCTGACAACGTATAGGTATGTAAAAAAATGGCTATATACTAACCACTCAACTAGTTAAGGCGTGAAAGTATTAAAAACATACTAATTTTCACATGCCTAATAATATCGAATGCGATTTCTGATATTTACGCTAGTATTAAACATTTGAAATAAAACTATTTTTACCACTATATGTCGCCTCTTTGCTTCAATAATGATAATCACTGATATATAAATCTAATGGTTTTAATTATTTCATTATTCTATAATTAAATCATCTATGATTTAAATCAGATTTACGATAAAAAAATATTCGTTGCGAAACAATTATTTTTTGAAATTTGAAAAAGATTCTATAATCTCATTTTGCAAGATAAAACATTATTGAATTAAAGACGCGATGTGTTAGTGGCTAATTACCAAAATAAAAAGAAGAAGGATATATATATATATATATATATATAGTGAGTGAAGTATGCAGAGATAGAGTTCTCTGGCACTCTGTTCTCTCTGCCTACCCTGCAAGGGATATGGCATGATGATATGTATGTATGTATGTATATATATATATATATATATATATATATATCTATTTGCTAAGTAGGTATATTACGTAAATATTTCAACGACTCCCTGCTATTAAATTGATAGTTTTACATCACGGTACAAGTCTATTATAAACTAAACGATTCTCATACGTATACCGAAAATAATCAAATGTAATTACACGTAGAAATAACAATGCAATAAAAATAAAAGAAATGTCTGGGAGTGATGCTAATTGATTAATGTGTTTAATTCGATGTCTACGGTTTACTATCGTAGTATATTTGTTTCATTTTCACATATGATATGTGTATAATGTTAGAGAAAGATATAAATAATTACGACGATTGTTTTAGTTGAATCTCTCGCACGACCGTTCACAATGAATACGATGATAAATTGTTTTGATAAAGTTACGGCTTTCAAATAACAGTATATAATTTATATCTCAGGTACTAAGTTGTTAATATATTGTTGATATGTCGTTTGATTTTTTAATCTGTGATAGACATAAAGGTACAAATATTTTTCTATTACTTTTAAACGGCGAATATTTCTATTGGACAATAATTCTGATTTGCACAATGTTTTGAAGAGCCTTTTAATACAGCTGCATGCATCCCTCTCATTGCTTATTAGAATAAAATTATTATAGTGATGATGATGATGATAATTCTGTTTTGTATAAGGTTTTGATTACTTGTACTCATATTATTTCATGCAACCTTATCATTCCATATTAATATGATTTGACAAAATAAGGAATGAATATATTCAAGAATTTGTGGTAACGGAGTAAGAATGAGAGATCAGAAAGTGGCAATTGGAGAATTATTCACCATTTGTTCCTTTTTGGCCCATTGCTATCGTGTAAAATAACTAAAGTCTATGTATGATATGTATATAACAAGAGAAGGAAAACTCAAAATAAAATAAAGCCGTCTGACCAGCGTGGTATAGTAGATAATTTTCCCTTTTAACGTGGAGTAGGCAGTCCGAGTCAACGAGCTGGGTTGATGGTAATGATATTAGACTAAGCGACATTAGCGATTTTGAATGGTTGAAATGTTTTTTCTTGTATGTTCTGGTTTTTAATTTCATAAAATATCTATTGATATATCCAATAAAACATTTTTGACGGGCCTCTGATTCGAACTTAGTACAACGCGATAGGCAGTTGCATTATACAACCGGACAAACAAGTAATGTAATATGTGCTACATTAATTAAGTCCGATATCTAGATCAATTTAAAGGGTAATTCGTAGCTTGTTCAAATTGCGTCGTGCGATATTTCCATTATGTTATATTACGCAAGTCAACTTTAAGAATTGGTCCGTGAACCGGTTAGCTGGTCCACTTGCATCATTGCATATTTTTCGACTTACATGTGTACTCGACATATTATAATATGTGTGGGTGTGGCGAATCTAATAATAGCTACGATTATTGTATATAATCATTTTATTTTAATTTATTTACACCCTTTTTTTAATCCCCGATTTAAAAAAAGGGTGTTATAAGTGTAACGTGTATTATATGTGTCTGTGGCATTTTAATTCCATAACAAATGGATCTTTGTTATGAAAGCTGACATTATTCAGATGGTTCTTAACTACGATTTATAAATATTTATTCAGGTATTTCAAGGTCATCAGCTTTTTTGATGATTAAGGATCTTAGACGTATAATGAATATGTTTTTGAAATACTTATGTGTGATGGTATTAAAGTACCTCTGACGACGGAGCTAGAAGGTAGGAGACCAAATTCTGGATTGCTTATTAGTAAAAACATCAAATTCTGGATTGCTTATTAGTAAAAACATCAAATTTGGAATCGTTGATTCGCTTTAACTGGTTCTGTTCCTTTTGAGATTTTTTTTTTATTACGTAGGTTGCATATTTTTTTTTTAATTTGATAAGAAACATAGCATGATGTGTTAAAATAATCACATTTTAGTTTTAAAATTTTCATTTTATCCATCCATCCGTCGGCTTCACAATGTAGACTGTTGAACATAAGCCTTTACTATATATAGGTAATGCCACAAACCGATTGACTGGCGGGTTAGCGATAGCAGTTAAGTTTTTCCTGAGAAGGCAGCTGCCCATTCTTTGATCATCTTTTCCAGTTTTTACGAATCCCAATCTTATCTCCATCTTCCCCGTGGGGATTCAATATGCGTTTAAAATCTATGCAAGAGAGGGAGAACTCGAAATAAAATGTTATACCAACCTATCTGACTAGCGTGGCATATTAACTCAATTTCTCCTTTCCATTGTGTAGGAGGATCAAGTCCAGCAGTCCTTATAGCTGAGATGATGAATCAATTATATTCTTATTCCATCACCTTAAAGAAAATCCAATAATTATAATAATAAAATATTAATGTATATACATTGAATTTGAAAAATTCATTTAATTTGAATAAATACTTGGACGCCTGTCTAAATAAATACTTTATCGTTTCTAAAATCATAATATTTATCATACACTTAATAATCGTACGTGTTATCTGATGAAATGAGTGATATCACCTTTTTTTTTTTGTACGTTGCGGGGGATCCGCGTAGATGGATTTACTGAAAATATTATCATCGTTTATTAAATAAAAAGTAGATATATTAAGTTTGTATTTTCTCTACTATTACCAAGCTCGGGTTGAGAGCCCTCAGCGCTCACCCACGGTCCGGGTAAAGTTGTCATAGCCATCTGAAGCTAACAACTAAGACACAAAAAAGTCTACCATTACCAAGTATTTCGTTAGATTAAATGAGGCAAATTTTTATATTTGTTTGTAACTAGCGAGGCGCCCTCGCTTCGCTTCGATTTCGGTCGCTCTGAATCCGGTTAGTGGCGCTGCGATCGATTTCATGATTTTTTAATTTGTATAGAAAAGCGACTATTTACCAATATGGTGTAAGTCCGGGTTTTATTTCGAGTTTTTTTTTGTTTAGTTGTTACATATTATATTGCTTAATCGTCTTGGCCCATGGGGCAGATAGGAAATGGTGATTTGTATTCTTATTCCGTCACACATTGGCAAAGTTAAGAGTAACGCTATTCAGTGCTTAAAACGCTCAGAATTGTTTAATATAGTGTTTATCAAAACACGCAAGTATATAGATAATATTAACCTATAATATGGTCTAATATTATTCTAGTTCGACGAGCCGATTAATTTATCTGCTTAACACATTCACATACAATAAAGTCTTATAACAGTATACAATTATCGATGTAGATTGCCAAACATCTCAATGCTTCAGTCACGAATCTTTCTCAATAATAACGCGAATGCACGAAGTATAATTATATATTTTTTATTTACATTAACCTTTGACGAGACAATGAGTGATTCGCAAACATTTCGTGATGTGTGAGAATATATACATAAGTGCATAGGAATGACAATGTACAAAGTTATTAAATAGAGCCTTAAAAATGATAACGAGATTTTATATGCGCTCACGATGGTACGTGGAAGTTATGGAAGGTCTTATAAATAATGATCTGGTCTTTAACAGAGGCCAATTACTACTAATTCTGTATTTAAAAAACCTATGCTAATATATTTTAAAATAGCTATTATAATTTTCCTGCTCTTATCTTAATTACTTGGGGTCGACGCAGTATGTACATATTGCAAAAGTTATTGGCAATGGTTTTAAGACCGGTTGCTTGCCTGACGTCAGCTCTCCTTGGGAATGTAATTGTTGGTCCAATGGCATCAGGTGGAGTTGGCCCAGGTCGTTATAATAAAGAGCCTTAGCTCTGAGTCGTCTTTTATACGACATCCACGAGCAAAGTAAGGGTTGGTAGTATTCGTAGCCGCTACCACATACTATGGTAAATAACTAGACACGTGGATAGTGGCTAGATGTCCGCTTCGAAGGTGGAGAGAGCTCACAAAGTAAGTTAAGGGGCATACAACAAATTTCTATCAACTCAAATAGCCGAGCAGGGTGTGATTAAATTCACTGAGATCGGAACCAGTCGTCATCCCAATAGCGAAGGGGAGGTGCCCTACGGTAGGTTATGGGGTCACAAGCTATCCTTCCATCGCCCCGGACGGATTGGACGGGATATGTCCAGGCTATCTTTTTTTTTTTTTTTTTTTTATTGCTTATGGCGGCAAACGAGCAGACAGCACACCTGATGGCAAGTGTCACTGCCGCCCATGGACCTTTGCCAATGGTATAGCTAGGCCGCTGCCTACCAATACAACCCTGAACCCACCCCAGTTAGGCTTCCGGCTCTCTCGCTCACCGAACGAAGCGCAATAGCACATTGCTATTACTCAGACGTCGATCTTCTGCGAGAGTGTGGTACTACCCCGGACGGACCGGCCCGCGGCTGTAGACAGAGAACTGTCCACAGCGTGGACAGTTCAACAATTATATATCTGCTATAAATAAAAAGGAGTTGATGACTTGTGCTGCAAGAGTTTGAGTTAAGTTTTAACGATAATCAACCAGTAATGATTTCAAAAGAAACATTTTTATAATCTTACGTATTTTCTTCAAGTTTTTTTTCAACTGTCTTTACTTATAACGGACTGCGAGTATTCATCTTATCGATTGATAAATTTTACATTCAAAATCGCTTACATTCGATAAAAATGATTTGCAACGATTTTAAATGTTTTTGTCGGCATTATCGCTACTGATTTTCAATTCGCGTTGTTAGTATCAATATTTACAATGCTGTTGTTATTAAGAACTGTCTTAGGGGACGTCCATTAATCACGTTATCTTTTTTTTAGCATTTTAACCACCCTCCCCCTTGGTGATACGTGGTGAGATTTAAGACTATGACCCCCTCCCCCACCAACATCACGTGAATTTTAGTACCTACAAAGAAGTAGCCCACGGCTATTCTCGGTTTTTGCTTTATTATACTTCGCAAAAAGGTATATATATATACAGAATAAAAGGTTTATACACATTACCTACTTCAAACGACTTCGTTCGTTGTCTGGCAACGCCTTTTCAGTTTAGATTTCTCAGCTTTTGACGAAAAAATAAATACACGTGATATCTTACTACATCCCCCCTCCCCCTATGTGATATTTCGTGATTTCTGTCAAACCACTCCCCCCTTTCAAAACACACGTGATTAATGGACGGCCCCTTAGAAAATCCCCTAAATCAATTCTCGATATTCGATGAATTATTTCAATAAGTGTTATTGAACAATCCTAAATATACAATACGTAAAAGGTCATTCAATAATTTTAGAACCCTTTTAATTTGAATGATGACTTTTAAGAATGAGCGTTATTAACCAAGGTGAAATATTATGATGCTGTTATTTATATATGACTAATACACGAGATCATTGATGATAAACAATTTTGCGCAACCTTTAAATGTTTAGTAAGACTTTTAGAACGGAATATATTGTAAAATAAATTACTGACCATCGCAAAACGTCTGCTAACGCTAGATCTGCTGCCGTGCCTATTTATTAGGATAATATGTACCATTTTTTTTTCTTTTTTTTTGATGGCAGGCTTCGTTATGTCAAACCCCGCTAATCCGTCCGGGGCGACAGGAAAAGCGGCGCAAGACCCCGTAGACCCGCCCTACAATACACCTCTCTTCGCCGTGCGGATGGGTCACTGGTACGCGGTCTTTTTCTTCAGCGGCCCACCCGGCGGTCTTTCAGTTAAGCTATATGACAGAGCTGCAACCAATTACCCGGTTGCTGTTTCGAGCGTCGCCTTTGTAACTTTTTCTTAATTGACTATGTTGCAGTCTCTTTCCACCCAAACTGTTATGAGCGACAGAAGAGCAGCGTACGGCTCCATAATCTGTTGCTCCTTAAACCCCTTCAGGTGTTACACTGACAATTGAGCGAGTCATAGGAATCAATTCCTTGACTTAGGTGCCTGCTTGACGTATATTGGAGCTTCGAACTTCGCTGTTTTGAAATATCTAAGTTTGTTAATATACATACTCATACATATTGCCCAAAGGGTACGATAACGTTTACGATATTCCACCTGCCAAAAATCTGAGTTAGCTAGTAATTACTTTGCTAAACTGGCAACAAGAGGTCGCGTGATGATATTTTTTGGGAAACTATACCTACTTTCTGTCATTTCTAGCTATCCAAAGATGCGGTAATAAATATCTGTCAAAAACACTTGAAAGTGAACAGTAGCGAAAAAGTTAGGAAACACTAAATGCCTAAACCACCTGACAAGTATAATTATGCCATTGTCTTCCTTTGAGGAAGCCTACCTCCTACAAAGAACATGCAAAGACCAACAGTATTTTGTAATGGCTTCTGCAAAATAATTTATTAGTTAGTGTGGATTTTTTTCCTTTAAAAAAAAAAAACAAAATTCTTTAATAATAAATTGCACAGTCGAATAGGTGAAAAATATCAATACCAATTAGTTACAGAATATATTTTATTACTGACCAACCTTATTGTACATTTGTTTACCACTAAAACAGGTACATATAACAATAAAAAGTTTTTTGTAGAATTAATTACACTGCAATTTAGGTAAAAATAAATTAACCTTGATTTAAACCTGTTAATGTCTCAGAACAACTGACTTTTGTAATTTGAGGCAGTGTGTTATTTTTCGAGATTTTCCATATTGTATATTATATTTTCCGTATGTTGAAGAAATAAGAAAATGTTAATATTTTGCGGGTGTTGTAAAATACGACTAAGGGACGAAAGTAGATGATTACTGGATGACAAAGAACAAGAAAAAAAATCTCAAAATAATACACTATGCACGACGTGCTATCTCTAGACAGCGTGTCAATATTGAAGGCCAAATTCTTTACTTATTCCGGAGAAATTTCGCGTCTTCAAAAATACTACGTCTGGTCAAAGTCTTGCCCGCATACTATACAGATGGTGAGAATGAGAGAAAGGGTTAAATAACGTAGTGTGAATACTTGCCCTTATCTAAATATCATATCTCTTAGTCGTATTTTGTGACACCCACAAACAAGAGACGGGGTGGTGAATTGTGTTTTTACTCTGTCACTACACGGCAAATTTACTATCGTTTCGAATATTTTTTATAAGTCATTTTGCCTTATTGTTATAACGTAAAATTATTATACTATTATATTAATTTATAAATAACATTTTATTTCATATGTGAAGTATAAATTTGCGCCCGCTATTTTACTTTCTTTGAATATATATGTATATAACCTCGTAAAATTTAACATACATCATCATTCTTCTGCTCTTATCCCAATTACTTGGCGTTTACGCAATGTATAAACATACTTATTGCAAAAGTTATTGGCAATAGTTTTATGCCTGGCCGCCTGCCTGACCTAAAACCTCCTTGGAAATGATATTATTGACCAAACGACATCAGGTGGAATTAGCAGAAGTCGATATAAAGCTCTTAGTTATCTTTTACGACATCCACGAGCGAAGGATTGATAGTATTCGTAGCCGCTACTACACAGCATTACTGATTTTAACATACATAAATACATAAAGAACATGTATTTTATTTACATGTATTTTATATATTGATCATAAATTTATTACTTTTATATTAAACACGTGTTGATCATCCTCCTATATAATACTATGTGTTAAAGAACTTGTAAGGCAAACAGAATTAAAATGTTTATCACGGTGTCTGATCGGGTTTTCCCAATAGAGGACCAATCGATTATTTATTAAGTTCATTACCCCGTTTCTTATAAGAATATCCTAACTAAATGTTATATTCATGTTTTAACTATTCAAATGATTGTTATAATATTTTTCTTATAGGATCAGGAGTATAGAGAAGAACATAGAGTACCTACTCATCGGCCAGAAAAAAAAGACTGCTCCGAATAATATCAATGCTATCTTTACCATAAGGGCACGTGAAATTCATGTCAGTCTTCAACTTACTGAGGTCTCTTAAAGTTTGTGGTGATAGCTAATCTATTAAACCTTTTTTTTTATTGCCTATGGTGGCAAACGAGCCGACAACACACCTGATGGTAAGTGTCACTGCCGCCCTTAGATCTTTGCAATACTAAGGGTATAAGCTAGGCCGCTGCCTACCAATACAAACCCAAACCCACCCCAGTTAGGCTTCAGGCTCTCTCGCTCACCGAACGAAGCGCAATAGCACATTGCCATTACTCAGACGTCGATCTTTTGCGAGAGTGTTGCACTACCCCGGACGGACCGGCCCGCGGCTTACAGATTACTGTGGACAGTTCTCTGTCAGCCGCGCTGTGGACAGCGTGGTCCTACCACGTGTTAAACACACACCTATAGAAATTGTGAATATTACACCCATAATTTCTATAGATTTAATAGAAAGAATGAATCATTACCAATTCAAATTTAAGCGGTTCTTATTTATAACATATGTGTGATTTGACGATGACGCTAAGATCGAAATTTCTTTGTAACCTTCATCGTGGTCTGGTTGAGTCTGGAAAAGCTATAATTTTAAAGTATTATTTTTTAAGCGATTGTACTTAGATAGTTTTGTTTAAAACGGTATAATGGATACGAATATTAGCTTAAATAACGATCTCTCGAAGTATTTTGATTCTCAGTCAATTATTTTTTGTGCGATCTCTAAATATGTGTTTCTAAGTCTATGTGTAATTTGTAATCAATAATTATGTGTGTAAAACTTACCACGTTTTATTAATTAATTTTTTACATCTGTGATATTTCTTAGATGTGTATATATTTCATTGATATGAGCACAGTGTGTTATGATGTTTTTCCTCGTCTTTAATTTCGATATATTTAAATTTTGAAATCAGATTAGAGATATAATATTATTCTTTCATAATTTATAGAGATTTTTCAGTACATGACCGATCTGGTCTAGGTAGGTGAGTCTCGGTCTCCCCCGGTACCTACTTCCTTCCCCTTTCGCATTGTATATCTTCTTAACCAGACGTTCGTTCGGCATTCTTTCCACATGTCCGAACCATCGGAGTATTCCCTTTCGCATCTTTACACCAATACTCTCTTTCATACGTACTCGCTCTCTTTCGTCGTCGTTACGAATGCGGTCGATCAGCCTAACTCCACAGATTTGCCGTAGAGATCGCATTTCGACCGCATTAATTTTACTTTCATACTCTTTTCTGCATACCCAACTCTCGCTTCCATACAGCAATGTTGGGACAAGCACTGCGTTATGTATTGCTACACGTGCCTTCTGGCTGAGGTGGTGATTCAAGGATAGAGTTCTCTGGCACTCTGTTCTCTCTGCCTACCCTGCAAGGTATATGGCGTGATGATATGTATGTATGTATCGAGATTTTTCATAAATACTCTATAGTTATAATCAAAGTATAGTATACATTATTTTAATAATAGTCTACGCTAGGCAATGTTACCTTGCCGGGCGGGCCACCGAAGACAAAGATCGGGTACCGGTGGTCCGCTCGCACGGCGAAGAGAGGTGTTTGCAGGGTGGGTCCATGGGGTTGCGCGCCGCCTCTTCCGTCGCCCCGGGCCGATTTGCCGGGGCGCGACCACATCCATGGTCCCACCTTGCGAAAAAAAAAAAGGCAATGTTGCCTTTTCGTTAATATATTAATATTACATAGTGCAATTTTAATTATTTCAACTGCAATAATAATAACTTTGTGAATTTGTTTATTTCGCTTTATTTTTCCTCCTATTACCTTTCTATTGGACATAAACTTCTCATAGAGTGCTATATGGTAAGTCCATTCATTGGAGAGCTTTCCAATCGCGAGCTCTCAAATTGCTTACCAATCTCTCTTGCCAATTTTTACGATTCACGTGGACGAGTAAAAGATCACAACTGTATTTTTGGCCTTTGCCACGCGGAGTGTTTTACCTTAACTGTCCTTAATCACTCAACATGAAATTTTGCATACTTTCTTTCTCATATAAATTAAAGTACATAGCGAATTATTCGTCCAGTGAAATTCTTGTTCACAAAGTTTATAAAATCAACTTTTAAACGTTTTTCTGATGTACTAGAAGGAAACTGCGAATATGGCATATTTAATATTTAGTTATAAAATAAAATAAAAAATTAAAATATACATTAATTAAATTCTTCTACTTAAAGTTGTAACAGCTAACATTTACGCACGAACAAGAACTACTTTTTTTGCGTGATTAATTAGTAATAGGCAATGTTTGGACGTTGGAAGCTCATCAGGCAGTCGGAAGGCGTTCGACACTCTGTAGAGACTGAGGTCGGCGACCGAGTTCGACTCCACGGCCGTTCGTTAGCCTCTACTATTCGTAAACTTCTATTTACACTCATTGCCAAGGTGAGGGACGTTATCTAAACGCACATATTGATACGAACATTACAATAACGTAATTTTTATATTTATAAATAGAAATTATGGCAATTTTTAATCAAAATATTATTAAAAATGTTATGCATAAAATTATTATTTATTTGAAGATAATATTTATTTATTTGAAACAAAACACAATTATATAGTGTATATCTTCACAAGCGTAAATTCATAACTTACATATTTTGGGTTGAGAGCCCTTCACGCTTAAAATTATTCCGCGATGTAAAAGTCATCCGAAGTTAACATCCAAGGTCCAAATAATAAAAAAAATATATACAAAAAAATAATGGTGAAGATGATAAAGTTTGGACTAGTTTTTCATGTACACTTTACAGCCTATGCTATTGTAGCCAAATATCTAAAACTGACCATGCATAGCTTACTACCAGGCCGTTCTTGCAGTTATAAGTGGTAATAAACTATGGTTACTGCGTACGAGTTTTCGTATGCAAGCCATTATGATAAGTATCGTTTTTATAGTCACGTTCCACCGTGTTTCCTAGTAACAGTAGCGAAAGTAGCATCAAAACTATAACAGAATTTTGAATTTGGTATAATTATTCATTTGCATGGTTCGTGTTTAAAATTCGAATACCCGTTTATAATTTAATCATTTTATAATGATTCGAATTTTTATTTAAATTCTCAACGATTCCTTTTTTTTCTTCTCTAATTTTGACAACCAGTAACGAGCTATTGTTGCCAGTGTCTTGTGAATTTGTCTTTTAAATAGATTTTACTTTTATCTTAGCCATTATCTGTCAGTAAGTAAAGTCAAGGTAGTTGCTTGCCAGTGTTTTCTTGAATATAAAAAAGCACGTGAAACACAGTTTCAGAAGGTAAAACACCTTCTTAATACTAGCACTTCTTCGGCATTATATGCAAAATACAATAAAATTTAATGAACACGCCTTAAATGCTAAAATATTGAATATATTATGATATAAGACATTCCATTTGATATTAAAACATGACATTTCATTTTGCCATTCTCGCTATAATAGAATAAATGATTAGTCATTATTACCATCATCTTCATATGCGTTCCACTACTAGGCTCGTACCCCCATTCGAAGGAAAGTTATTCTATTAGGCTGGTCAAACGGTTTGCTATAGAGTAATATCTCGAGTTCTTTTTTCACAGTTTTTATCTGTATATAATATAGGTACCTTAATCGTCTTTTACGACACTCATGGACAAGAAGGGAAGTGGTGAATTGTATTTTTTACTTAGTCAGTAGAACAAATATTACTATTACAAGAAATATTAACAATAAAAAATATAAATACAAAATATTTCAAATGTCAGTTATTCGTATATAAAGTGGTGTGAATTTTAAAATTCTAATATATTTTTTAAATCTCTAATTACGCAATATTATTTCGAATAACATTCCGTGAACTAAACAGACCAGCAAGATCCTCAATTTCATTTCCTTTGTGTTCATATTATAAGTGGGTAGCTATCCATTTAATTATTACAACGTAAGCCTATCGGAACTAGTTACCTACCTAGTTCAATCATCGTTTTGTTTGAATATATTATTTTAACTATTATGCTATATGTGTCGAATCCTTAACAATTTTTACAATCTAGAACCATTTTTTTATAGAGGATTTACTTGCCCCCGTGACTTTGTCCGAGTGAAAATCATGACAGATGTTCAATAAGAAATTAAGTAAAATTATCACCGCAAAATTATTTACATCCATGGAGGATGAAAATTAACATAACGTATTTTTTTTAATTTCTAAGTGTTTGTTCTTTCTTGACTGATAATAAGTTACTTCTTATTTCCCGCACTCCATAACTTTACCTGTTCTCAACTCTATCAGTTTCTAATTAGATTTTATGGTCCTAAACAATATGTCTTAAAAAGTTTTTCGTGGGACTGCTGGAAGATCGAACCCTGGTATCAGCTATAAAAATCATAGTATATATTGACTTAGAAGAGTTACACAACAGTGGAAATGTCTGCTGGAAATAACGGGATTATTATTATTAAAAAATATGTGACTATTTGTAGTTTTCATTCAACATATGATTTGTGACCTTCATTCAGCACTCTGCTCGACGCAGTTCAAATTTGGAAAAAGAAAAATGATGCCATAATTCGTCCAATCGCCACAATGTTTGGCGATTGGACGAATTCCTTCACATTGTTTTTACTATTTTATTTTAAGTATTTCATTCCTACCCTGTGATCCATAGATTATCCAGGTTAAAATATCTGACATACAACATTTTTCTTGCAGGAGATGCACGGAGATGTGCTGGACGAGGACACAGAGATGACAGATTGGCTTATAGAGCGCGACTCTAAGTCAGGCGTAGTACTCCACGACAGATTGATGACAGACGCCGCGTTAGGAGCCGTTCCTATCAAGACAGAGCACTCGTACAGTCTACATTCAGACGTCGAGTCCGCCCCCTCCTCGCCACATCATACCAAAGTTGACGGTGAGACATATTTTTAAATTATTCCTGACGTAATGTTTTCTGGTGCTTAGGTTCTGCATATTCAAAACGTTAAGCGCTTAAAAATTCAAATACAAGAACAGTAAAAACAAAATTTATGTAAAATCTCATAAATTATTAATTATTACCCATTTAAAATGAGCTAATGAAATAATAAAATGTTTTTATTGCTACTATATATCGAAGTGATCTTGCCAAAAGGGGATGATACTATAATCGCCACAATCCTTAGACGGGTTGGCGATCGCAGTTATTTTTTTAAAGTGGTATTCCAGGAGAGTGCTGCCTTAGATCCTCAGCTAGAAGTGATAACACTTCTTAACTCAATCATATTACTAGCATTGCATATTTTAAAATAGCATTAACCTTTTGAACAAAGGATAGATAATTTCTAATGGTTTTGCGGGTATTACACATTTCAAATATATTCAGTCCTCTCGAACCTGCGAACGTTATAAAGTATGCGAAAAATCGGAAAATTAAAAAAAAAATCAAATGCAAACGCGATAGAATCCGTAAAAATAATTTTATTTCAAATGATAAATGATTAGTTTAACCTCATAAATTAAATTATAATTATCACATCTATAATAGTTGTAGGGAAGTAGTTACAGTCAGGATATCCGACAACTCTCTCCACTCTGTTATAGACAGCATAATCTTGACGACTCAATAAGTTGTTAATGGATATATTTTAGCATAATATCTGTCGATATAACATGTAGTCTATTCAATAGTGTCAACAGCCGCTTTTCATTTTAAGTCACATTCGTAAATTCTTGTACGTCTTTTTTTTTACCACTAAAATATTATGCTCTCGCAACAGTTTGTAACTAGCGTAGGAGCCAGAGATTTCTATCCTATATATTTTTGTAATGTTCATATGGTAATAAATAAATTATTATTATTAAGATACGAATATATACAGATTTTTAAAGTCTCTCCGGTGAAAAACAAATTGACAATGTTAATATCTAAAGAAATAAATTAATTTACATACATACATACATATCATCTCGCCATGTCCCTTGCAGGGTAGGCAAAGAGAACAGAGTGCCAGAGAACTCTATCCTTGCATACTTCACTCGCTTCCTCAACATTCATAATTCTCTTCATACACGCTCGCCGGTTTCGGAGACTCTTGACTCCACCTTCCTTCAGTACGTGACCAATCTGGTCTAGGTAAGTTAGTCTCGGTCTCCCCCGGTACCTACATCCTTCCACTTTCGCATTGTATATCTTCTTAACCAGACGTTCGTTCGGCATTCTTTCCACATGTTCAAACCATCGGAGCATGCCCTTTCGCATCTTTACACCAATACTCTCTTTCATACCTACTCGCTCTCTTACGTCGTCGTTATAAGTCGTTGCCTAAGATAACTCCATCTTATATCATCTAGTTCTCCTAAAGATGGTTGACATCGGGCAGGCGGTCGTTCGTAAAACTATTACCAAAAATTTTAACAATATATACGATGAAAAAAGATTACATATTGCATCGACCCCAAGTAATTGGGTAAGAGTAAAATGATGATTAAAACTGGGAGCCTTGAAGATTCCAATTATATCAGATGATTTTTTATAAATTTATTGTATTAATACAATAAATATATAAATGCATTTATATCGTTTTAAAATGGATGTTAGACACTCGTAGTTTTGAAAGGAATCTTATATCAAATCAGAGTCAAGTAATTGCCTCGTTTTTCATCTCCCTAACTATTGCTATATCAATTTCAAAATATCATTAAAAATAAATCCACTACATACATACATACATATCATCACGCCATATCCCTTGCAGGGTAGGCAAAGAGAACAGAGTGCCAGAGAACTCTATCCTTGCATACTTCACTCGCTTCCTCAACATTCATAATTCTCTTCATACACGCTCGCCGGTTTCGGAGACTCTTGACTCCACCTTCCTTCAGTACGTGACCAACTGTATTGTATAAATCCACTACTTTATGATAAAATAAAAAAGAATAATAACACCATTTTTTTTTATTTACTAACTATTTCAAGTTTCAACCACATCATTATGTCACGATGAAATGTGACAATGAAATATAAGCTTATTCTATTTAAACATTATGGCGATCATTTTATTATGCTGTAATTTATTTACAAATTACTAGACATGTGACGAAATTTCACATATTATGTATTTATATAAATTACGAATCTGCTTAGTATATTTGAATGCGTACTGTAATATTACTACTATCATTAAAAATAGCATTGAAATTGTAAAAAAAAAATTATTTCAAATATAATAATAAGTTTAAAGTTTGTTTATATCGTACGGCATGACAGAGAAACGTTATTGCGTAGAAATTGTAATTTTAAAAACTATTAAAATATTATCATCATCATCACAGCTCATATATGTCCCACTGTTGGGCTCGGGCCTCCTCCGTAATGGGAGGGATATTAACCTACAATACCACGCCGGTCAGACGTGTTGGTATAAGGTTTTGTTTTAAGTTTCCCATCTCTTGCATAGATGTTATATGCGTTTTATATCCCTTAGTCGTCTCTTACGATCACATACGGGTAAGATAGGTGGCGCTGAATTGTATTCTTACTCCGTCACCACACGGAAATAATGGAATATAATGCTGAATAAATATTACAATGAATAAATATTGGAATATAATGCATCTATAAGTACGTTGTTAACCTACTCTAGTTTTGTTTTATATACAGAAATAACCTTCAGTTTGTAAACAGTAAAAGTGTAATTAATGCATCCAGTAACTAATAGGTATATTAGTTGAATAATATTTACGTGAATGATAGATGCATACATACATATCATCACGCCATATCCCTTGCAGGGTAGGCAGAGAGAACAGAGTGCCAGAGAACTCTATCTTTGCATACTTCACTCGCTTCCTCAACATTCATAATTCTCTTCATACACGCTCGCCGGTTTCGGAGATAGATGATATGTATATATATATATATATATATATATATATATATATATATATATATATATATATATATATATATATATATATATATATATATATATATATATATGATATTCATAGATGAAAATATAAATATATAATCGTTATTTTTTTTTACTCTTTGATTTACAGATTTATATGGTAGTATAAATACACTGTTAAAAATATTGCATTTTTTTTTTACAAAATAACGTTGTAAGTTTTTACGCACAACAAGAAAATAATATTATAATTCCGTTTTGTAAATTTACTATACAATACGTGTAAGGGTTATAACAAAAAGATTCTAAAATTACAACTCGCTATAGTCAGTTTCTTTCATTCCTTCACATGTCTTGTAATTTTACTCGAATTCTATTGTTTTGTATTATTAGTATACGTTGATTTGGAATTCTGCTCTTATTTGTTTTGTAAAACAATTTTAACAGTGTATGTCATCATTCTCCTACTCTTATCTCAATTACTTGGGGTCGATACAATATGTACTCTTCTTTTATAGTGCATATTGAAGAAGTTATTGGCAATAGGTAGGTAGGATAGGTCTTTGAAAGAAATGAAGCCAGAACAGATGCAAGAGTAACAATAGGTAATGATGTACTAGAGCAAGTGGATGAATTTGTATATCTTGGATGTGGATTTAACCGAGATGGAAGGTACACCACTGATATAGAGCGAAGCGTGAATGCGGGAAATAGAGTGAAGGGAGCGTTAGGGCAACTTCTCGGCAGCCACCACCTCAGCCAGAAGGCACGTGTAGCAATACATAACGCAGTGCTTGTCCCAACATTACTGTATGGAAGCGAGAGTTGGGTATGCCGAAAAGAGTATGAAAGTAAAATTAATGCGGTCGAAATGCGATCTCTGCGGAGAATCTGTGGAGTTAGGCTGAGCGACCGCATTCGTAACGACGACGTAAGAGAGCGAGTAGGTATGAAAGAGAGTATTGGTGTAAAGATGCGAAAGGGAATGCTCCGATGGTTCGGACATGTGGAAAGAATGCCGAACGAACGTCTGGGATGTAGGTACCGGGGGAGACCGAGACTAACCTACCTAGACCAGATCGGTCATGTACTCAAGGAAGGTGGAGTCAAGAGTCTCCGAAACCGGCGAGCGTGTATGAAGAGAATTATGAATGTTGAGGAAGCGAGTGAAGTATGCAAAGATAGAGTTCTCTGGCACTCTGTTGTCTCTGCCTACCCTGCAAGGGATATGGCGTGATGATATGTATGTATGTATTGGCAATAGTTTTATGACCAGCCGCATACCAGACGTCAACCCTCCTTGGGAATGTAATTGTTGACCAAATGGCATCAGATGGAATTGGCCTAGGTCGTGATAAGGCTCTTAGTCGTCTTTTACGACATCTACTAGCAAAGTAAGGGTTGGTAGTATTCTTTGCTGCTACCACACAGCTTATATAGGTGGTATAAATATGTATAGTAGATTTAATAATTTTATATTTTCTAGATCCGTACAGGATAAGATATCACATAGAAATAAATCCAAATACATTTTCAAATGTATATATATTTTATTATTAGGAGACATCCATTTGCGTGAAACTACAATAGGTTTTTAAATTTTTAGATTGTTTTAAAAAAGTTTGTGATAAAAAATTAGTAACGATTTACCTAACGAAATTTGTGTATTTTCTTTTTCTATAAATTTAAAATATATAACAAAAAATATTTGTAGCGTCGTCCGTTTGTCTGTGTATTTCTGGGCTATCGACGATACGTCATCACCGTCATCACATAACAATCAATTCACTAAAATATTTTCAGATAATTTTTCTCCAGTTATCTGAATTCGTTTATTGTTTTTATTTTTAGTTAAAATCGATGATTTTCTGTAAATGGAAACGCATTGAATTTATATTTATTCGATGAAAACATATTTATAAAAAAAATATGCGTGTGATTTGGAATTTTTTTTGAATTTTTGTTTTTTTTAATTTTTTTCTTTGTGTGACTTAGTTGTTAACCTCAGATGGCTATGACAACTTTACCCGGACTGTGGATGAGCGTTGAGGGCTCTCAACTCGATTTTCTTTTAATTAGCTCATAGAGTTTTTAATGGCATAGCCTTAGTAAACGAATGGTGACTATTCGCATCTTTTAACAGTCATTTACAACACTTATGAGAAAAGAAGGTGGCAAATTGTATTCTTACACTGCATAGAACATTATAAAGTAAAGTAAAAAGTAGTAAAGTATAAAGTGGAAGGATGTAGGTACCGAGGGAGACCGAGACTAACCTACCTAGATCAGATCGGTCATGTACTGAAGGAAGGTGGAGTCAAGAGTCTCCGAAACCGGCGAGCGTGTATGAAGAGAATTATGAATGTTGAGGAAGCGAGTGAAGTATGCCGAGATAGAGTTCTCTGGCACTCTGTTCTCTCTGCCTACCCTGCAAGGGATATGGCGTGATGATATGTATGTATGTATAGAACATTATAGATTTCTCGTTATAGATGCTATAATAATCATAAATTGCTTATTTTTTTTTCAAACCTTTTAATAAATTTACTCTAATAAAACTGGGAGCATAAAAACTGTTTACATTCAAAATCCAAACCATAAGCTAATAAAGACAATCTTTGGAATAAAATATCTAATAATTTAAAAGTCCAAAGAGATAGATATTACGAAATGATGGTACCTACATATGTACACATTTGTTGACCTTGTCTTTGTCAACAACCTATGACCTTGGTCCTAACGTTAACCGACCACAGTTGTTATGTAAACTACTTCATATGTATTGTATTTATATTGTTTTATAATACATATGTAATATTATGTTATGACAGTGGTTGTAATGCATACATTACCATAGATAAAGAATATATCACAAGTGTTTAGATTTTTCTATACTTGTTTAAATGTTGAAGAATACTATTTCATCAATGTATTATCCTCGTCCTAGTTTCTATTATTATATTTTGGACGTAAATTGCAATTATTTATTTATTTGCCACGGATTTCGTGAAAGACGACTAAGGGGTAATATGAAGATAGCATCTACGTAGGAGAGGGAGAATATATTCGTGTGGTGACGGAGTAAGAATATAATTCACCATCACCTATCATACCTGTGGGTGATGGTAAGAGACGACTAAGGGATATAGGGACATAAAACGCATATAACATCTATACAAGAGAAGGAAAACTTAAAACAAAATCCTATAGCAACACGTCCACCAGCGTGGTATATTATGTCAATTTCCCTCCTATTACGGAGGAGAATCGATCCTAACAGTGGGACATATATGAGCTGTGATAATGAAGAGAATGAAAATTAGAAAAAAAATGCTAACACGTCTGACCAGCGTGGTATAGTAGGTCATTTTCCTTCGAACGTAAATTGGCTAAGATTCTACATAAGTTACATTAGTTATATTGTATTTTATTATATTTCATTATATAATAATAATAATTTATTGCCTTTTCAGAACTTAAACTAAAAACTAACAATTATAATAAACAAAATTAAATCTAGTAGACAAAAGGAATTGGCTCAGCTTCTGCTGTCACAAGAACAGCGCTGATTTTCAGCCATCCCCGTGAATCTAATGCATTGTGTATGTTTATGTGTGTGTGTGCGCCTGCGTGTGTGTGTCTGTATTTGTTTATTTGTGTGTGTGTGTGTGTGTGTGTTTGTGTGTGTGTGTGCATGAGCGTGTGTGCGGGTGTGCGCGTAGGTATTAATATAACTATATAATTAATAATTAAATTAAAAATATATATAAAATATTATATTATTTAAAATATTTAAATTATATATTATATAACACATTTAATCAAGAATTATACACACAGATATACGAGATTGTACTAGATTCAAAGTCAATAGGTTAACACGTGTCTTACTGTGGTATTATTCTGATTAAATATTTATTTTAAATCATATATGTTCCACTATCTATTGAGCACAAGTCTCCACGATGATAGAATTGAAATTTACCTACTATACCACGCTAATGAGACAGGTTTTTTTTTTAAATTACTGAAATTTAGCATTTAATATGCTTAATTATTTATAAAACCCGATTACGAAGTGAAAAAGGAGAGAGAGTGGAGAAGGTTTTTTTTTATTTTTTGTTTTGTTTTCGGTGACAGGCGAGCAAGCAATACACCTGATGGTGAATGTCACTGCCGCCCATGGACCTTTACAATACCAAGGGTATAGCGTAGGCCGCTGCCTATCAATAACATCCCCAAATCCACCCAATTTTCGGCTCTCTCGCTCACCGAACGAAGCGCAATAGCACATTGCCATTACTCAGACGTCGATCTTCAGCGAGTGTGGTACTACACCGGATGGACCGGCCCGCGGCTGTAGACAGAAAATTCTCAATAGCGTGGTCCTACCACTATTAAAGGTTGCAATGATGTTACCAGCTATCACTAATTTGTGTACGACCCTACGGTAAATGAAAGGATGACGAATTGTATTATCAGTCACGACACGGGAAGATATGTATCAATATCCAACTGATTTGGATATTATTCAGAGTGATCATTAAATTGGCACTCTGTTCTCTCTGCCTACCCTGCAAGGGATATGGCGTGATGATATGTATGTATGTATGTATGTATCATTAAATTTCACAACTGTTCGATTACAAAATAAAAATATAATTTACTTAAATAAACGAAATATTATTATGTAATCATTAGAAACGTGTAATTCGCAATACAAATTAAACCCTAATTGGTATATAAATTAATTTTAATTTAAAATTTAAAAAGACCAGATGAGTTTCGTTTAAAATTAATTACTAGAGAGCTATCCCCGTCCCGTTTCCCTCCTTTCCGGATAAGTAATCACCAACATATATACTAAAACCTTCGCCAAAACACGCTGAATCTGAATACTTAACTCTATAGTATAAGTATTATTCCGATCGGTTCAGTAGTTTTTGCTGTATATATAACCGAACAAAAATCGGCTCTCCATTTATTCATCATCATCATCATCATCACAGCCCATAAGTGTCCCACTGATGGGCTCGGGCCTTCTCCATAATGGGAGGAAAATTGACCTACTATACCACGCTGGTTAGACGTGTTGGTATTTTATTTGGTATATTTATTTGTTTCGAGTTTTCCGTTTTCAGTTTGTCGTTTTATATCCCTTAGTCATCTCGTACGATCAGCCACGGGTAAGATATAGGGGATGATGAATAGTATTCTTATTCCGTCACCACACGGAAGATTTATTATAAATCCATTTATTATAAATTATTAATTATTTCTGACTCTCTGTTATTATAATCAATGCATCTTATAAATAAAAGTGATAATAGTGTGATTATAATTATTATTGTGTATCAGCAATGTATACTAAAAAGAAAAACGAGTTACGCATGCCACTATGATAACTTCTGACACTAAAACACTTGATTACTGAAGACAATGTTGATAATTACACAGGTGGTTTTTATCTTTTGCCTTTTTATATTATTGAATGTATGTTTAAAATGAAAGCTTAAATAATAATAATAATAAATAACCTTGTGACCGTATTTTGTTCAAAATAGATTTAATGACGCAGTTATAATTTAGCCCTTCGTTAGCTTAAAAATTATTCGCCGGACTGGCCACGAAGGTCATGTAACCGCTTATTACGACATACTAGTGGCCAGCCCAATAACGATGGGAAGAGAATATGGTGGGTTATCCACACGCCGCCTTTTCGTCACCCCGGACGTAATCGCTGGCGTGTGTCGACCATAGGCTAAAAATTACTAAGTGGTTAACATATAGAATCATTTGTAGAGAAGGAAAACTCGTAATCAAACTTTATACCAAGCACACGTCGTATAGCAAGCTAATTTCCGTCTTGCCTGGAGTTGTGATTTGTATTTGATTTGAACATAAAGTACTACATAAGAAGAAAGCAGCTATTTGTATAGATATCTACATTCTTACTCAAATCTATTTTTAAGTTCTCAGTCAAACTTTTTCAACGACGACCCGGGCCAACTCCATCTGATGCCATTTGGTTAACAATTACATTCCCAAGGAGGGTTGACATCTGGCAGGCGGCCGGTCATAAAACTATTGCCAGTAACTTTTACAATATGTAGGTACTATGAAAGAATAGTACAGATTGTATCGACTCCAAGTAATTGGGATATGAATAGTCGAATGATGAGTCAAACTTTTTCAAAAAGGGTTGACCGGTCATAAAACTACTGCAAATATTTTTTTGTAATTTTAGAAGAAGAGTACATATTGCGTCGACCTTAAAATAATTGGGATAAGAGCAGGAGAATGATGAATTATGAAGCTATCATCATCATCACAGCCCATATATGTCCCACTGCTGGGCCCGGGCCTGCTCCGTAATGGGAGGGAAACTAACCTACTATACCACGCTGGACAGACGTGTTGGTATAGGGTTTTGTTTCGAGTTTTCCTTCTCTTGCATAGATGTTATATGTATTTTATATCCCTTAGTCGTCTCATACGATCACCCACGGGTAATACAGGGGGTGGTGATTTGTATTCTTACTCCGTCACCACACGGAGAATTATGAAGCTATAGACATGAAAAATATTTCTTATCGATAAGAATATTAATAAGGCAACTAACGTAATCAATTAGTTTGTTAGATTTCACATTATAAATATCAAGAGCATAGTCTTCTTTTGTTTATAAGATTTCTTGGTAAGCTACGGCCTGACCGCATTCTACACGGCCGTCCGATTGACAGTAAGTCGTGATGCCTTAGAATATGCCGTGCGACCTCTCCGCCTTTTTTTTTTTTTTTTTGAGTAGATCTATCGGTACATTGCAGGCTTTCGTGTCTGCTCTGTGAAGTTGGAGCATGATATCCTTGATATATAATGTTTACTTTTGCTGTTCAAAAATAAGTCGTTATTTAAGAGTAATTAACGCTTATGATGTCTCAGGCTGATTCACTATGGGACACCGAAGTTAAAAATCGGGTCCCGGTGGCCCGCTCGCACGGCGAAGAGAGAGGATTTTACGGTGGGTCTATGGGGTCACGCGCCGCCTTCTCCGTCACCCCGGACCGATTTGGCGGGGCGAGACGCATCCATAGGCCACCAAAAAAAAAAAGGCTGATTCACTATTATCCTGTCCTGTCCTGATTCCAATTACTTGGGCTTGATGCAATATGTACCATCGCACACATTGTAAAAGTTAGGCAATAGTTTCATGACCGGTTGCCTGCTTGACGTCAACCATTAGAAATATTTTTGTTGACCAGACGGCATCAAATGGAGTTAGCCCAGTTCTGAGTCGTCTTTATTTATAGTAAATCTTTAATTATAATAAGTAGTAAGTAATGTACGTGTTGGTAGTTTTCGTCTCAAAAGTTGATTATACAATAGTAATGAAAATTCAGATGTTTAAGTAGTACTTCTGTCGAATGCAATAGTTGACTAAAACATATATGTATATTATAAGCCGACATAACAAAGCAACCGGAAAACTGCATAGAGGGCGTAGTGGTTAAGATACCTACCTTACGTGCCAGTGCCGTAGGTTCGATTCCTACGTAGGACCATACTTTGAAGTGTGGTTCTGAGTCTGGGTGTAATTTGTCTACGTTAATTGCATGTTTGTAAAGTCCCCAGTAATACAAGGATTATTGCCTTAGTGCAGGGTGGTTTTATAATAAAAAAAAATGTCTTGGTTGATATTATTTCAAGTTACACACAGCCCAAAATAAATGAGTTGAGTTAAATGATATATATATATACGCTTTAATTTTTTCCAAATTTTAAAATACAGTTATGCTTAGACAAAGTTCATATTATATGCGTATACAATTATATATGTCAATATAAATAAAAGACCCTTAATTTCAGCAGGAGTAAATTTTGTTTGCAGAATAGCAAGTGACGATATGTTTACTTTAGTAAATAATTCGTTTTATTTATTATTTAGTAAAACTTTTTACTTATTTTTAGTACGTAACGTAGTGGTTAATATTTCTTTAAGTTTTAAATAACAAATTTTTTATAATGTGATAAAGTGAAACGTGGTTACATATACGTTCTATTAATTTTACAACCGTACTTCAAGACTTCCCAAATCCTTTCAAGTGTTTTTACTGGGGGCATTAGCCTAAAAGTGAACAGAAATAAACTTAGTATAAAGTGTACTACGGCTATAAAACAAACTGCTTATAGCCGTAAAGCAACTGCTGTTATCTTTATTTCTTATTTGAACAACGTGAACTCTCAAGTACTTATACCTAAATAATCAATTAATATAAACGAATATATATTGTTTACTAACTTATCATATGATGATGCAAAAAGAATATAATTATTTATATCGTCCTTACCCACGAATGTCGTATAAGACGACTGTGGAATATAAACAGAGACATCACTTCTAGATAAGGCAAGCTCGAAACATAATCCTTATAGTCTCACAATATTATGGTAGGACCACATTGTTGGCAGTTATCTGTCTGCAGCCGCGGGCCGGTCCGTCCGGGGTAGTACCACACTCTCGCAGAAGATCGAGGTTTGAGTAATGGCAATGTGCTTTTGCGCTTCGTTCGGTGAGCGAGAGAGCCGGAAGCCCAACTGGGTGGGTTTGAGGATTGTAATGGTAGGCAACGGCCTAGCTATAACCTTGGTATAGCAAAGGTCCATGGGCAGCAGTCACACTTACCATCAGGTGTGCTGCTTGCTCGTCCGCCACCATAAGCAATAAAAAAAAAGCTAGGTATAGCAGGTTTAAAAAACTGTCTCACAAGCTAGCTATAGCAAGGTTAATCTACCCACTATCTTATAGGAGTTTCTATCGGATAGTGGATATTATGTAGATTGAAAAAGAGGAAGATATATCAGGATATTTGGAAGTGGAAATCCTTAAGATTTGCCGGCAACGTGCGTATTTTATAATTGTTTTTTTTTTTTTTTCTTTTTTTTTTGTGTGTCTTAGTTGTTAGCCTCAGATGGCTATGACAACTTTACCCGGACTGTGAGTGAGCGCTGAGGGCTCTCAACCGGTAATTTTTTATAATTGTTATTTTAAATTATCATAATAAACTAGCCGGGTGGGCCACCGAAGACTAAGACTGGGTTCTGGTGGCCCACTCGTACGGCGTCGATAGGTACGTTGATGGGCGGGTCTACAGGGTCGCGCGCCGCTTCCTCGTCACCCCGGGCGGATTAGCGGGGTGTAACCACACCGTAGACCGCCGCCAAAAAAAAAATGAACTAAATAGTAAACGATTTTTTTTTCATATATTGTAAGTATTATATCACTGCTCTTATTCAACTTAAAGTCGATAGAAATACTTACATGTTTCCCTTCCATGCATCGATGGAAGAACAGCTTATCTACCAAGATTTTGTTGACGTAATAACAATAGAATACGTGCCCTAATACGACCTTCATAATTATTAATCAGACGGAATTAAGTGAAATTAGTCTAGGTCGGTGTTTAGCTCTTAATCGGCTTTCGTCATACCTGCAAGCAGTATTTGAGACTATGATATTGGTATGCTACACTTTTGAAATATTATCGTCATTATTTCTTTTGTTACCTACAGAGCTGTGGTTTAATAAATAAAATATTTGTACGGTAAGAATACGATATGTAGTCACACCTTAATTTCTCTTAGGATTCGTAAAAAAATGGGTATAAAAGCATAAATTCTACTTGTCCGCTCATTAGATATAAAGTCACCAATGATATTATTTTATCAATATTTTTAAAGTTTCCCTAGGCAGCAATTTTGTAGTATTTTCATAAAATAATAGCTCATCAAATAGGAATATATGTATTTTTTTTTAATTGCTAACCAATTGTTGTTCCTATTATTTTTTCTTTTTGTAGACGCGTCTGGTGCTTTTTTATCCGTGTGGTGACGGAGTAAGAATACAATTCACCACCCCCTATCTTACCCGTGGGTGATCGTAAGAGACGACTAAGGGATATAAAAAAAATGCATATAATTCTCCCGTGACCATGATCACTGTAAAGTGTTCCAAACGTCGGGAAATTAAAAATCAAATGCAAATGCGATAGAATCAGTAAAAGTAGTTTTATTTCAAACCTATACCAACACATCCGACCGGCATGGTATAGTAGCTCTATTTCCCCTCCTATTGTGGAGGAGGCTCTAGCCTGACAGTGGGACATATATGAGCTGGGATGATGATGATCATGTCTGGCGTTTTTGCCTATATACCCTTCAAAAATCTATTGAGAGATCACCATGATAATAAGTAGTAACACTGTCCTGAAAAATTTACAACTGATTTAATTTTTAAAGGTCATTTCGTTGGTGAGCCATTAGACAAAGCCCTCTCCGGTCGTCTGGTATAACAGGCAGCATAACTGCTTCTACATTTTAAGTATACGATTAACACGTTGTAATTTTAACAGCCGGCTTATTTCATCCATCCTTTTTCAATTCTTAACCTTAAAGAATTTACTTCTACATCGTATTATATATGTACCCCTATGTTTTATACTTACAGTTTTGTTAGTATTACTTACTACGTTTTTCCTACCACCACCATCTCAGATCTAATATGTACCACTGTTGGGCTCGAGCCTTGCATATAGGGTTTTGTTTCAAGTTTACCTTCTTTTTAATAGATGTTATATTCGTTTTATATCCCTTAGTCGTCGATTTTACGATCGCTCATGGGTAAAATAGAGGGTGGTGAAGTTTATTCTTACTCCGTCACCACATGGAAAATGTTTTTTTTTTCAGCTATATTTAAAGTATAATTAAAGCTTTCATACCTAGTTTGTATTTTATGTAATACTAGCAAACCCAGACTGTTGATTTGTTTTTGCTCGTGTTTTAGAAGTTGATATATCGCAGAGTCATCTAGTGGCGAGTTACATCAATGGGGATAGCATATAAACCTTCTCTGTGAGAAAGTACATAACAATTTTCATAATGGTCAGTCAAATAGTTTCTGAGTTTAACGATGTTATATATACAAACGTCGTCTTTTATAGATATTTAAATACATTTTTATTTTTCAATTAACCCACACTCGGGTAATTGCGATACTCTAAGTGAAACTAAATATCTTTAATATAGAAAGAAAGAAAAGAAAGAAAATCAGTTATTACGGTTTCCAAAACTTAGAGAGTAAACAAACTAAAGACCGCGTACCGCCGAAAAAAAAAGTAAACAAACTAGGTAATGGTTACAAACACATACGCGTAGGATACCGCAAAAAGTCTTACCTCAGCATGAGCTTCCTCACAAACGTGGCACAGCGCTGATTTTCAGGAGAAACCTTAAATATCAAGTATTTTGTAAAATATATGCTTATTATATATATACTAAGATTTTAAAAATAAAATGGTGTCAAGAGTCTCCGAAACCGGCGAGCGTGTATGAAGAGAATTATGAATGTTGAGGATGCGAGTGAAGTATGCAAAGATAGAGATAGAGATCTCTGGCACTCTGTTCTCTCTGCCTACCCTGCAAGGGATATGGCGTGATGATATGTATGTATGTAAAAATAAAATGACGTTATAATTCAATAATTTTTGATTGATTTTCTAAAAATATCTGCTAACCTTTGAACATTTAACAGTTACACGCAAGAGTAATATATGTCTGACATTTACCAAATTCATTGATATTTAGAATTTATAAAATGAACGTCTTCATTTTCTATTTTAATAACGTAATATATTAAAAAAAAAATACTTACATAATCAGTAAGGAATTCGACGTTTACTTCATTTTAAATTATGAATATACGTAAAAGTTGTAAGGGTAAAAGTAGTTTTATTTTTTGTTTTTAAGATTCATCATCGTCATCACAGCCCATAAACGTCCCACTGTTGGGCTCGGGCTTCCTCCGTAATGGGAGGGAAATTAACCTACTATACCGCGCTGGTCAGACGTGTTGGTATAGGGTTTGGTTTTGAGTTTGCCTTCTCTCACATAGATGTTATATGCGTTTTATATCCCTTAGTCGTCTCGTACGATCACAGTATTCTTACTCCGTCACAACACGGAAATGAAAATTTTATGATTTACGAACATCGATCACTAATTAGTGATGATGTTTACGAAGCATTTTTATTGCTTATGATAGCAAAGGAACAAGCAGCACACCTGATGTGTTACTGCCGCCCAAAGACTATTGCAATACCAGGTATAGCTAGGCCACTGCCTGCCAACCAAAACCAACCGAAATTGTATATCGGCTGTTTCTGTGTTTTCTCACTGCTCGCCGAATGAAGCGTAAAAGTACATTGCCACTGTTCAAACGTCGATTTCCTGCGAGAGTGTGGTACTGCCACGAACCGACCACACGGCTGTAGACAGAAAACTGTCAAAATTGTGGCCAACCACTATTTCATCAGGTCTCGAAGAATTCTTATCAAGTCATATAACGTGATACGAAGCCGCTTAATGACAGTGTATGTGAAAAAAATATATTTACGTAATAAATATTATCCGTGTTGTGATCCGTGTACGGAGTAAGAATACAATTCATTACCCCTACGTTACTTGTGGTTGATCGTAAGAGACAACTAAGAGATATAAAATGCATATAACATCTATGCAAATAAAAGATAACCCTATACCAACACGTCTGACCAGCGGGTATAGTAGGTCAACCTCTCTCCCATTATGGAGGAAGCTCGAACCCAACAGTGGGGTGTACATTAAAATTCTCATGAAATAAATAATTGTAGTTTATAGAAGTCTAGCTGACTTCTTTCTATAGGTAACCGTCCGTCGAAAAGCAAAGATGAGCAGTGCTGATATCAATTATCATCCCTGATTCCCTTAAGTATATACTTACTGGCCCATAGCCTATCAACAAGAAAATAAATAAATGTCTGTGCCATTTGTTTTCGCTACTAATTTTTATGTAAGGCGCATTTCAAAGTCAATGATAAAAAAAAACACCTCAAGGAATTTGTTTGAAGATGTTTTCATCAATTTTCGTTCATTAGTCAGGCGTTTTAGTCTACTAACCTTTCCAAAAGAACCTTGAAAATTAAGTAGTGTTACATGTTAAAAATGCTTAAATTAATAATTATGGCAGTCCTGTTGAGGCAGGACGCATTTTTATTTCCAATCGCTTGGCTTGTCATTTAAAGACATTTGAACTTTAAAAAAAAACGAATTCAAGGCCATATCACCTGATAGCTATCAACTTGATAGCCAACAAGTTATAGATAGTATATCTATATTATTCTTCTATTCTATTCTTTTAAAAATTAACATTGATTGTTTGAAATTCTATGAAATATTTGCCCATTCAAACAGATGTGATCACAAAAGTTATAATGCACACAAACCTATTAGAAACCAGATGCTGTTTTATATGGAAAACCTGACTTTCAATCTCTTTGATTTGGTGTATTCAGTCCTTGTGGAATATCATTATTTATTTATTCATAAATAGTTTTACGGAGAGGATTAAATTTTAAGGAATTTAAAATAGCTTTTCTTTTCGTGTAGAGATGAAATAAAAATATTCAACCCCTTTCTTGCACGCCGATACGTAAAAGACGATTAAGAGATATGTCAAGCACATAACATCATTGAAAGAGTAGAAAAACACGATATGGAATCCTACACCAACAATGTGTAGTGGGTCAATTTTCCTCCCATTGTGGAGAAGGCTCAAGCTGAATAGTTGGACATATATGCTCTGATATAAAGATGATGAATCATTGTGAAGATAGTTTTATAACCACCGTCTGATTAGCGCGTCTAGTAGGTATAACGTTTATGAGACGAGACGACTGAATACCAAAGTACTTACTAGTAACGCCATCTGTTTACGTATTTTGAAAAACAGCAGCACAAAAAATTGGCTATGAATGCTTTTAAAATTTTTAATTTATCTCTATAGATTATCATTTATCGTATTACCTACTTATCCAAAATTAATTATGTTCAACAACATACTTGATTAGATAATAACGGAAATGAAATATTGGGTTTATACACAATATAAGATCTATTTTTATTTATAATTATGTACTAATTTACCGTTTTATGATATTTTGCCGTTGTGTTGCCCAAATGCAACTCTGGCTGTTAGAATAACACAGAATCACTTGTTTTGACAGAAATGATAAATACACATAGAAATGAAAAATCCAATTATTTCGTGAAATTTCTGGAATTACCATTCCATTCATCTAGTGACACTAACTATATATCTATCAATAAATAATTTGGTACAGACTATTTAACTACTTTTGCCGTGTGTTTATGAGTTAGAATAAATTGATGAGTTAAGAATTTTCTTAATGTATAATAACAAATTGAGACATCAGCATGGGAATGAGAAGCAACAATATACTATGAAAATTAAAAGTCTTATATTATGCCACCAATGATTTCCCACCCAGGCGTTGCGATTCTAGCGTTATCTTCATCATAGTGAGACTGCTACCAGGGACGGCTTTACCTATAGTGCAAAGGTTGCGGTGCACCCGGGCGCCGGCTGTTAGAGGGCGCCGAGAGCCGCTTGGGACTCATAGAGCCTCCACTGTAACACTCCGCAAGGAGCGAACGCACCGCACGCAGCGAGTTCCTAATCATTTATAAATGTAGGTGGGTGCGTTATTTGACAGGTTTGGTTAAGTTGTTTTGGAGCCATGCTCAATTTAACTTTATAATCCGATCGCGTTTACCTGGTTTCGTATCAAAACAACGAGACTAATCATAGAACAACGCATTCTAGCGAGGTTCGGTGTTTACTCGAACGTGTTGTAATCATCATATATATCGTATCAACCTAGTCCTATTCTGTTCACGCATTTTGATACAAGAGGGTGCCAGGTTATTGATTGCACCCGGGCGCTACATGTGCTAGAGACGCCCCTGACTGCTACCATAACAGTATATATCGACAGTTCTATCTATGGATGGCTGGTAATTAAAAAATAATTAATTTAAAACTTGAAGTTAGATATTTTAAAATATTGACGAAATCTTTAATCACCGCAGCAATCAAGAGCAATATTCGATACGATTAATTTATGTCGATCATTTAATGAAAATTTGAACTTAAGTGTATTCATAACTCCGGCTAATTAACATACCATCTATTTTAATCATCAATAAAAACTTTAATTATAAATATCAAAACATTTTTCTCATTGGACATCAACAAAAGTAATAATTTCTTTTATAACTATGAATGAAAAATCAAAATAAAACGTTCACGATCGTTTCATACTACAATTTATTTATTTTCAAGTTTTTATAACTATCGACAAAAACCGTTATCCGTTATGGCAACCGATCATTAAATTTAATCATGGCCAGTCGGACTCTTCAATTTGCAACTGATTTTGGTGAAAGGAACTACAGGTTAATGTACTGCGACCAACACGGATAGTGATTTAAGACAAAATGTCATGTCTCTTAAAAACTATGAAGTCATGGTCAAACGTGATGTATGAAAACTACTAATATTTATTATATACTTAATTTTCTTTTGTAAAATATTGAAGCTACATCATAAAAATATCTATTTTATAGGAAACTCTATCAGAATAATTTCTGATGTCTACTCGAGTATTATACATCCCTACTAATATATAAATGTGAATGTAAGTTTGTTTGTTACGCTTTCACGCTAAAACTACTCAACCGATCATCGTGAAACATTGTACACATATTCTTGGAGGTATTAAAAGTAACATAGGATACTTTTTATTAAAAATAATCAAAATTTTTATATGAAAAATAAAAAAATTGTTTGTCAAAAAATCTCAAAATCTAGCGCCTTCAACGCCATCTAGCAGTCCAGTAATGAAGTTCCAACCCTGAGTATTGTAATACCGTTGCACTGTATTACCGATGGTCAAAAATAAAAATAGGGGATCAAAAACTTTAGGAAAGTAACCTTTTACGCGGGCGAAGCTGCGGGCAGAAGCTAGTTTGAAATAAAACTACTTTTACGAATTCTATTGCGTTTATATTTGATTTTTAATAGAATTATTTTCTTTTAGCAATGAATTTCTATTAAAATTCATTCATTCTCATACTCTTATCCCAATTACTTGGGGTCGTTACAATATGTACTCTTCTTTCATAGTACATATTGTGAAAGTTATTGGCAATCGTTTTATGACCGGCCGCCTGCCAGACGTCACCCCTCCTTGGGAATGTAATTGTTGACCAAACGGCATCAGTTGGAGTTGGCTTAGGTCGTTATAAAGCTCTTAGTCGTTTTTTTACGACAGCCACGAGTAAGGGTTGGTAGTATTCGTAGCCGCTACCATATAGCAATGAATTTCTATTATAATGTGGTTCAAAATTTAATAACTGATACTGCAGCGGGTAGAATATAAATCTCTGTAATAACAATGACTTATTGGACGTGTGACACTTTAGTGCTCCCGTGATCATGAACACTGTAAAGTGTTCGAAACGTCGAGAAATTAAAAATCAAATACTAACGCGATAGAATCTGTAAAAATAGTTTTATTTTAAACTCTCAAGTCATAAATATATTTGACATACCTACCATAAATAAAAATTATACATTTATCAAATAAATCTTGCTATTAAAGCAATAATATGCAATGGTGCATTTATACATATATCAAAATGTATAAGTGGAAAACGATAATTGAATTTTGATTAACCAAAAGATATATGGTTCTATTGAATTTTATTGAATTCACTACCGGTTCTGTGTCAATAAAATACATTTTAAACATTCAAAACTAACCAGTACACTAAAAGAAATTGCCAATTTCTAATCTGCGATAAAACCTCATCTTAATTATTTGTGAGTCGAGTACCTTTAATTGAAATAAAATTCATACATATTCTTTTTGAAATGAAATATTAAAACCGGTTTAAATATTTTAGTGGTCAAATTTCTAATGTTTAATAGTTAATACTGATATTAAAAATCGTTGATACCACGCATATTTATGTGGGGTACTTTGCAAGAATATAATTCGCCACACCTTTCGTTCCTGCGGATGTTGTAAAAAAACAACTAAAATATTTTATTGCATAACATCACTTCCAGAGAAGAAAACCACGAAATAAAACTGTATGCCAACGAGCGAGATACATTAAGTCCATTTCCGTACCATTACGGAAGAGGCTCGAACCCAATAGTGAGATATAGGTATGTGCTCCGAGAAGAAAAGAGATTAAATGAGATAATATAATTAATTGTCATATTAAAACATGTACTGAAACAATAAATTTATATGTTCGATTATGTATAATCTAGAAGTGTGGAATTAAATTTAGTAGGTGTGTTATATGTTTCTTATATAAATAATCTCTTCAATGCTGGTAGTTCTATTATTTTAAACTACTTGTCTTAAGATATTCCTTGTCGCAAAGTTAAAATATTAGGCATTAATGATCTCAATACTTTTTAGATATTACGTGAATATAAAACAACATGAAAAGAAACTTTTGGAGACAAAATACCTTTAAATTGGTGGACGATCTGAGATACATAAAATGACGTCCCAAAAGTGACAGACAAAGTGTCTGGTGGATCAAAGTGCTATATCGCGAGGTGATCTAATATTACTTGCTAACCCTATAAGCCTTAATATCTTTACATAAAGGCAAATGAGATAAATGGCAGATGATACCGTTCACAAAAGCTTACTCTATTATCACGATAATGCATGCGTGCAGAACAATCGAATTATTTATTACCGAAGAAATGGTGTTACAATAGTCTCTGTTTAAAGATAATTATCTTAATGGTCAGACGACCGTGCTAGACATAAACTAAAATGGTCGTCGACTTGTAGAGTTTTATCTTTAAGCCTTTTATTAGCGATTTTTTCATTAGAAAAAAATATTATTATTATAAAATTTGTAGACGGTATAGGTATACGGATTTTCCGTGTGGTGACGGAGTAAGAATACAATTCATCACCCTTCTATCTTACCTGTGTACGAAAAATAAATAAACCTTATACACTTTTTATGCAGATTAGTCATTACATATTTTGTCTAATAAGGCCTCATCATTTAATTGAATATTTAATCATTAATTTTGTTACTATATTGGTTATTTATACATATTCAATACTAATAAAAAATAGTAGAACTACTAATCGTGTTAATCATGCGTGCATGTTTTATATTCATTTATGTATTTGTAACTACTAAAACGTTAAAAACTCGACGGTAAAGAATTGTTTTTTTTTTTTTTTTGGCGTCGGGCTACGGTACGTCAAACCCCGCTAATCCGTCCGGGGCGACAGGAAAAGCGGCGCAAGACCCCGTAGACCCGCCCTACAATAATGAAAATACTGTAACATTTAGATAGTAATAAAAAGAAACATATATTCTATAGAGTTCTTAATTAATATTTTAAATTCAAATATTTCATAATCATCATCATCATCATCATCACAGCCCATATATGGTTCACTGTTGGGCTCTGGCCTCCTCCGTAATGGGGGGGAAATTAACCTACTATAACACACTGGTCAAACATGTTGGTATAGAGTTTTGTTTCGAGTTTTACTTCTGTTGCATAGATGTTATATGCGTTTTATATCCCTTAGTCGTCTCTTACGAACACCCACGGGTAAGATATGGTGTGGTGAATTGTATTCTTACTCCGTCACCACACGGATAATATTTCATAATGCATCTATGTATTTTTTTGGTTATTTAATGTTTAAAAAAAAACACTTCATTTCTTTTTATTAAAAAACAAAACTTTATACTAAGGAAATCCTTATTGTTTTGCGCGAGATTTTACAAACATACAATTAATGGACACGAATTACATTCAAATTCAAAACCACAATACCTGGATCGCACGAAATATATTTTTGCATGGAGATCTACCCCACGAAACTAATAGTGTAGGTCGGTACTTTAACCACTACGCCATCTGTGCAATCATTTACTTGAGGCCGATGAATGATGGATGAAGAGTATGTAAGTTTTGACAATAGTTTAATGACTGGCTGCCTGCCCGACGTTAACGCTCATTTTGAATGTAATTGTTGATCAGATGATAGTAAAAAATTGATAGTATTCCCAACCCACCACCACACAGTAATTCCATTCTATTTATTGTACTCTGTCTACGATGATGTATTAATTGTGTAAAAAGCGCTTCTAATTTTTATCGTCTCAATGCATTAAAGTTCTATTGGCCTTCTCGCTCATCAAAAGATGAAAGTAATAACATAGTTTCAAAGTCATTGCCGCTGTGAAATAACTTTCTTCATTTATGAAGTTAAATAACTCGTATAGGATGGCTTGCATGCGACGTGACATTTATCGGCTATTCCCTCCTCATCATGTGGGGTTTATATTACAAGTTATTTTTAGTTGAAAGGACATCTATATTTAGTTTCTGCGTAAATAAAATATAACCTATTTCCTATTTTCTTAACAAAAAATACAATTTGGCGTATGTTACGCTTACAACATCAATCAATCAATCATCATCATCATCATCTCAGCTCATATATGTCCCACTGTTTGGCTCGAGTCTCCTCCATAATTGGAGTGAAATTGACCTACTACACCACGCTGGTCAGACGTGTTGGTATAGGGTTTTGTTTCGAGTTTTCTTTCTCTTGCATAGATGTTATATGCGTTTAATATCCCTTAGTCGTCTCGTATGATCACCCACCGGTAAGATATGGGGTGGTGAATTGTATTCTTACTCCGTCACCACACGTAAACAATACAATCAATCAAATGACCTTTAATTAATAGATTTATATTGAAAAGTAGATAGATTCCGAACATTATAATTTTCACCTAGAATTTTAGGTCATACACAACTTTTCAACTGCAATTAAAAACGAATAAGCAGACTGTCAAAATCATGGTGGCATAATAAATCTGTCGCTTTTTCAAAATCAGGCAACTTCAAAACTTAACTATTACCTACGCATTTTATAGTGTTGCCATTCAGAATAAGAAAAACATCACAATTACCTCCTAAATTTTAAATTAGATCGTTTTAGTTATTTACATTCTGATGTTCTTCCCCATTCCATCCATCAGCCTATCGACGTTCAAAATTGGAGACCTGACTAAGCAGGACACTGCCACTTTCGCTACGCTTAGCAGACAGATTACGATTCTAGATAGTCCTAAATAATAGGCCCGCTACTGAAAAAAAAATCATGTTACCAGTACAGTGCTAACTTTGGCTTGTTCAAATAATATTTGTTTATAATCTTAAAGATTCTTTTTATATTGCTCTACAAATCATGATAATCGTTCATTACATCTTTTCATATTCGGTCAGTTCTGCTTTGGAAATTAAAATTATTACTATACACAATTAAGAAGAAAGTTTATCTAGATTTCTCAAATGAATTAACACAATCATTGTGACTATAAAATTAATTTAACAATGTTGTTTTAGTCTTGTTCAAACGTATTGTATCAATTAAATTTTATTATTCTTCTCTTATGCAGGAATTAAAATACATTTGCAGAATTGAATAACTATTAAAGATGAGGCACCCGCCTATTGCCAACTCAGCATCACCTATGGTGACTTGTAGAAACTTCCTCAGGCGCACTTACTGCCATCTTAAATATTGCATGAATTTTAATAAATAAATTAAAAATTAATAAATATTAATATACAGACTACTATAAGTTCATTGACCTCACTCTCTGTCTGTTGCTATGCTCAAACAGTAGATTTTGGTACGTATAACGGAATAGAATATCGCAATCTATACGAATAGAATAAGAATATTACATATCCTACAAGAATGTTTAAATCATAGCATAAATTTCTAATAAGAGACAGTCTTATAACATATTTTTATTTGATTAACATATTAATCTAACAGTTTATGAAAATAAACAATATTTTTTGTTTAAGCTGTATTAAAATAAAGCATCTTCGTATAAATAATCGGTTCTACCTTTTCTTATAAATATATATATATATATATTAGATGAAATCAAAGGCGATGTAAAATCTGACTTTAATTGTTCAGAAGGGTAAACCTGTGACGTTGAACGCTAAAAGGTTTGAAACGTTGTGAGGGTAAAAATCAAATACACACACGATGAAAACCATATTTTTTTTATTTCATGTTCAGGAGAGGATCTTTAAAATGTAGTCAATCTAATCTGAATTATACTCGGCATTATTAGCGTTGGTTTTTATAATACTTGTGGATAATAAAGATCTTACCATTTTTCTCTTGCTCTTATCTTAATTTTTGTGGGGTCAATCTCAATGAATTCTTCCTGTAGGATAGATGCAAGAAGAGAAAAAAATGCTGTATAGGTTTTCAATTAAGTTTTACTACCGATCGATTATCTGACTTGAAACCCGGTATGTCATCAATGACCTATTATCGTAGATTGTTACACGGCTCTTAATAAAATCGGTTCAGGTCGATGTAAAACTTTCAGTTGGTTTTTACGACATGCATTTACAATTTTAGGAAGGATAATACATATTTTAATATTTAATAAGACTATTTAAATACAATTTTAAATACAGGTGTTTCTTAAGATGAAATTTCGTAAAAGTAAATTTACATTGACATATCATGAGACAAAAAACAGCAACTAAAAAGTCCGTTTATTTTTTTGTTATGTTAATTGGATACTAAATTATTTATTTAAAAACTATTAATATGCTTGTTGTAAATAGTATTCGGCAATGGTCAGGCTAACTGTTAAGATACCGGTGGCCCGCTCGCACGGCGAAGAGAGGTGTTTGCAGGGTGGGGCTATGGGGTTGCGCGCCGCCTATTCCGTCGCCAGACCGATTTGGCGGGGCGTGACCACCTCAATAGTCCATCACAAAAAAAAGGCTAACTGTTAAGAACTTCTTTACCGGCTTTGTTGAAATTTATGATCACCACATTATTCTTATGGATCATGGTATTATATTTAAAATCTATAGCGGTAACTGTAAAGCACGCATATAGATTGTGATGAATGTGAATGAAGCGAGCGAATTATGCTAATTTGTAGCTTATGTAAATCCGTAGTCTCTAGCTACTCCTTTCAGAAACGGGTGAGCAGAGACAATGGATCTCGGTATCTTCTGGAGGAAAAGGATTTAGCGTTCTTATTTTTCGGTCGATTGTTTCTTTCACCCTCCCCTAGAATTTTCAGAGGAGGCGGAATGGCGGCGTAGACCCTTAGCTCATAACCTATGGTATAATCTCCAAATAAAAAAAAAATTTAAAAAAATATTATTTCTTTTTCAATCGTACTTATAGTATGTTATAAGAAATAAACAAAATCACACAGAAAACTTTAGGCATAATACATTTTATTGTAAATTTGTCATTATAAAACTCGTGCTCTGCTGGGAGCTTATTGAGGTCCACTGTTGGACAAAGATCTCTTCATGTAGAGGACAATGCCCATTATCGCCACGCCTGGGAAGGTGTTATAAATTGTCCAAGAGAACGCTACTACCCAGTTCGCTACTAACTCCTTACCTAGGTTTTTTTTTCTATTGCTGATGGTAGCGAACGAGCTAACCTGACGGTAAGTGATACTGTCGCTTATGGACCTTTGAAATACCAAGGCACAGCTAAGCCTGCTGCTTACTGTCAAGAAAATGTCATTTACGGCTTCTACAGGGAAGTAAGAAGAACTTATTGTATTTTTAATTCGTCACTACACAGAAAGCACTTACCCAAATTAACCAGTATATTTAATAATTTTGTATCCTTTCCAGATATGGAAGATGAGTGTTACCCCGCAATGCCAGCGAGCGCATGGAGTAGCCGGCGGCGTTCAAGCGACACACCACCACGGGAGGTGAAGGCCGAGCCTAAATCTGAGCCTGAGTCACCCGCTTCCTCCTGCCCACCCTCACCTACACCAGGCACACCTGTGACACATCTCGATTATGTTATTGACCATACGGTAAGAAAATCATATTTATCTATATTGAAATAATTGCCCTCCCATTCTGCAAGAGGCCCGAATCCAATCATCATTCTCCTACTCTTATCCCAATTACTTGGAGTCGATACAATATATACTCTTCTTTCATAGTACATATTGTAAAAGTTATTGGCGATCGTTTTATGACCGGCCGCCTGCCAGACGTCAACCCTCCTTGGGAATGTTATTGTTGACCAAACGGCATCTGATGGAGTTGGCTTAGGTCGTTATAAGGCTCTTAGTCGTTTTTTACGACATCCACGAGCAAAGTAAGGGTTGGTAGTATTCGTAGCCGCTACACACAGAGGCCCGATTCCAATATTAGCCAAAAAAGGATAATAAAATAAATTATATTGTTATTTCTTTATTATAACCATCTCATCATCAGCCTATGGATATCCGTTTTTTAATATAATCCTCCCTACGGAAACGCCACTGAGAATGGTTTTATGTCAAATGCATGCAATGGTTCCCAATGGTTCTGTACAAAAAAAAAATTGATTGCCTTGAAATCGATACTCCATATCGATCGCAGCGTCATCTAAAACGATAGGGTAACCCGCCGGGCTGGCCACGAATGTCAAGAATTCGGTTCGGGAAGGATTACGGCGAGTTATGGGGCCACGCGCCGCTCTTCTGTCGCCCCGAACGGAATGGACAACGTGTGTCAAGATCAAGTCAAGCCTTTTTTTTTTGCGGTGGACTATGGACGTGATCGCGCCCCACCAAATCGGTCCGGGGCGACGGAAGAGGCGGTGCGCAATCCCATAGACCCACCCTGCAAAAACCTCTCTTCGCCGTGCGAGCGGGCCACCGGTACCCGATCTTTGTTATCGGTGACCCGCCCGGCGGTTGTCAAGATCATAGCCTGCTAAAAAAAAGCTTCATCTACCAATTATTAATTTAAACCGTTCTAAAATCTATAATAAATTTAATCCATATTAAATATTTCATATTTCAATCATAGTAAAAGCTATAAATCCAGCCATTGACATCTTAGTAGATATTTAAACATTCGTTTTCATATGTTACTTTAGAATTCGTGTTACCTGTAGAATTTAATCGCAATTCTCTTCGAATAAAATGGCCATGTTTTTTTTTTATTTTATTTATTTATTTCCACAGTGTACACTTTTTCTATATTATATACATCCTCTGCCAAACTGGAATACAGTTTGTCGGCAGCATAAACCAGTTTCTCTTCAACCTCTCAATCACGATCACTTACGTTAATCAAAGTGTACTTATCGAAATGGACCTCAATGCGGTTATACAAACCTCGTGTATCTTTGGCACCAACGTGTCTAAAGCTGCCATGATAACTCGATAAAAACGAAAGGTCGATCGAGTTCAAACATTTCGTTTTATATCTCGCTTTGCAGCTTTCACCTGTACGGACGTCTTCGAACTGTCAACGTTAGGATTCCGTAATGATGATGCTAAAATATTTATAGAATACCGCATCTTTTTTCTTAAATATACAAATATGTTATTTGCCGTGTAGTAATGGATTTAAAATACATTTCACCACCCGTTTGCTTGCCTGTGCGTGTCTTAAAAGTCGACTATGGCATGTAATATCCATATAACATATATGCAAGATAAGGAAAACTCAAAATAAAACATTATACCAGCCTCTCGGACCAACGTGGTAGGTCAATTTCACTCCTTACCTATTTACTTTTAGAATTTTTAACAAAAAATAACTTTAAATTCCCGTCTCTTCGAAGTTTAAGATTCAAATATTATTAATATTAAAACGGGATATCCTTTAGTACGGCCTTATATTCCCAACAAAAAAGAAATTGGTTCATAAACAAAGTATTTATGACCGAATATACATATAATTGATATTGTAAGTGCGAATGTGAGTGTGTCTGTTCGTTACGCTTTCACGCAACTTAACTACAACATATATTAAGTGTAATAAATATTTATTTGTTGTCTACAACCATTTTAAGTTTATTACAGATCGACCATTAGTTGGTATTATGTATTTTAATAAATTGTCAAAAGCATATTTTTCATAATAGTGGTAGGACCACGCTGTCTGCAGTTCTCTGTCTACAACCGCGGGCCGGTTCGTCCGGGGTAGTACCACACTGTCGCAGAAGATTGATGTCTGAGTAATGGCAATGTACTATTGCGCTTTGTCCGGTGAGCGAGAGAGCCGGAAGGAGATTGGGGATTGTAATGGTAGGCAGCAGCCTAGCTATACCCTTGGTATTGCTAAGGTCCATGGGCACCAGTGACACTTATCATCAGGTGACTTGCTCGTTTGCCACCATAAGCAATAAAAAAAGTCCATACTTCATATATTGTATTATGATTTACTACATATGCAGACCAAATTTCAAGAAAAATTCTACGATCTTTTAATAATTATTCTGACTCTGGGTATAATTAGTGTCCCTTAGTTGTGTATGTATGTTTTGTAAAGTCTTCCTTCATTAGTGCCGGTTGCTGTCTTTACGAAACAAAAAATACTGCATATATTGGTTATATATAATATAGCGGTTAACATATCACATCTGATATAAAAGGATTCAGGCGATATCAAATGTATGGTTGTAAAACCTCTATTGAATGGAATAGAAAAACAATATGGCGTGTCTATTAAACTTCAATGCTAGTATACAAGTTGTTTCTTTTAAATCATGATCGCAGTCATAACTTATAACGTTAACTCACCATATATAATTAGTTTATAGTAACTTTTCATTCAAATACGTGTTACCTTTTCCGTGTGGTGACGGAGTAAGAATACTATTTACCACCCCATATCTTACTCGTGGGTGATCGTACGAGACGACTAAGGGATATAAAACGCATATAACATCTATGCGAGAGAAGGAAAACTCGAAACAAAACCCTATACCAACACGCCTGACCAGTGCGGTATAGTAGGTTAGTTTCCCGCCCATTACGGAGGAGGCCCGAGCCCAACAGTGGGAAATTTATGGGCTGTGATGATGATGATGACTTTTTTTTTTTTTTTTTTAAGTGTCTTAGTTGTTAGCCTCAGATGGCTATGACAACTTTACCCGGACTGTGGGTGAGCGCTGAGGGCTCTCAACCTTTTAATGCCACATTTCGATTTTATACAAATAAAGCAATATTTATATCGACTTGGGCCAACACCACCTGATGCTGTTTAGTCAACAATTACATTCCCAAGGAGGGCTGACGTCAGGCACGACTGATGATTAAAAAGGCTAAGCTTTATAGAAAGTAGACCGGCTAGTAGAACAGCTGGTAGAGCTCCTAGAGAGTACAAAATTACGCGGTGCTTTGTGATCGGTAGTCAACTGCTCCCTGTTACATTAGTCATAGATTTCAATAGCGTCACCTAAATTCTAGTTAAAACCTAAGTCAAAGGATATGACACATGACATCATTGATAGATTTATTTGATATTATTGTTTCATTTGCCTTAGGTCTTAACAAACATTTAGATATTGTTAGGGAAAACAGGCAGTAATCAGTCAACCTAATGGGAGGTCGATCTACGGTTATGCAGCGTCAAAAAACTCGCTAATCGTTTATACAAAGATAATCTTTTTAACAGCTGTACAAAATACTATTATACCGTTGTATTGATCAATTCCTCTGTACCATTAATTAAGAGTACAGCTGTGAAACTATTAACTTTTTAAATTATAGAAAGTATTCAATTTATCTAAGAGATATAATATGCAAGAGATGAAAACTTGGAATAAAACTAGTCTAACCAGCGTGGTATAGTATGTCAATTTCCTACTTATTGTGGATAAGGCCAGCCTTATAACTTATAACGACCTGGGCCAACTCTATCTGATGCCGTTTGGTCAACAATCACATTTCCAAGGACGGTTGACGTCTGGCAGGCGGCCGGTCATAAAACTATTGTCAATAACTTTTACAATATGTATTATGAAAGAAGGGTACATATTGTATCGACTCCAAGTAATTGGGATAAGAGTAGGAGAATGATGATGTGGATAGCAGTGCGAAGTATAGAAGCTAATAATGAATGATGGAGTAAGAATACATTTCACCACCTCCTTTGGGTATCGTTAAAGACGAATTTATCGCAAAGATGACTAAGGGTCATTATATGCATATAACATACATATATGCAGATCGCAGACAGAGAGGGATAACTAAACAAATGGTATACTACCTCGTCTGACCAGCGTCGTATAATAAGTCAAGTGTGGAGAAGTCTTGAGTCCAACAGGAGACTTTATTTTGAAAAGTAATCATATATTTCTATTTAGTTCGACGGCCATAAATACTAGAATTAACGCTTACTGAAAATGTAGTATATAATTTTATTTTATTTAAAAGAAAATCTTGAAAAATGACATGCCTACTGCTTCTTAACAGAAAATTTTCAGCTTGCGGTCGCTTACTGAACTGTTGGTAGATTATTGGATTGAGTTTAGAAGAAATTTAAAATTGATAATACGGAAGTACCTTTACTTACAGTAAATGATTTCATTTGGACTTTAAAAATCTAAATACAATTCCAAATAAAGTTATTATTACGAGTTGTATAGTTATAGATCCAATATGTTATAAGACATCATCATTCTCTTCTTCTTATCCCAATTATATGTGGTAGGTATATGTATATGTAGTAGAACCACGCTGTTGACAGTTTCTGTCTGCAGCCGCGGGCCGGTCCGTCCGGAGTAGTATCACACTCTCGCAGAAGATCGACGTCTGAGTAATGGTAATGTGCTATTGCACTTCGTTCGCTGAGCGAGAGAGCCGGCAGTCTAACTAGGTGGGATTGGGGTTTGTATTGGTAGGCAGCGGCCTAGCTATACCCTTGGTATTGCATAGGTCCATGGACGGCAGTGACACTTACCATCAGGTGTACTGCTTGATAGTTTGCCACCATTAACAATAAAAAAAAATTACTTGGGATCAAGCAAAATGTACTCTTCTTCCATCCTATTGCGAAAGTTATTGGTAATAGTTTTATCACCGGTTGCCTGTCTGACGTCACGTCCTTGGAAATTTAATTGTTGACCAAATGGCATCAGGTGGATTGAGCCAGGTCGATATTAAGCATTAAGCTTAGTCGTCTTTTACGACATCCACAAGCAAAGTATTAGTAGCGGCTAACGCATAGCAAAGATATTATAAGACATATTATTTAATATTGTATTTTATTCTATGAAATGATTGCATTGTGTGAATTTGTGCGCTCTTTTTAATGCCATTTTATGCAACAATTTCTCCAGTAAGCACTTTAACCAGTTTATAAGCGGATTTTTGAAAGCGCTTGGTATTTAATTTTGTGATGATTATTCGAATAAAGTTTATTTTTAATCGTTCAATGGAAGATCATGAGGATTATTGAAATCTTTAACGATTATTATGTCTAACAGTATTGCGTATTTTTTTCTGTATTTCTTAGCGTACCGACTTTGAGAAAACTGTTTGTTAATTTAAATTTTTAAGAGTTAATGATTTCTTTACAACATTAAATGAATACGACAAATAACTCGTTGCATCATTGTACTCAGAAACTTAAATCCTAAAAAAATAACTGTACTGAGTCTTCTATTATGTGGAATTAAAAAGTTATACGACGAAATATGCTTTTATAATAATCCTATGCCCGTGAATATAAAATACTTGAGATTACAAAAGAAAACCAATAAAACAGAGTGCCATTAATATAAATGATTTCGGTATTTCAATGGGTATGCAATTGTGTATTAAATAGAATAAAAAAAAATTGTAATAAGTTATTAAAAATATATATAAAACACAATTTTAAGGATAGGCAGACAGGGAAGGCTTGATAGGATAAAAAGTTCCAATTTCGCTAGGTAATTTTTGTTCCATTGTATCGACTACTGAAACCAGTCGAAAACATCGTTTACTATTGCGGATATCTTCAAACAAACTGACAATAAACTCAAAAAAGGTTAACCTAAAAATCATAGGGTTATTTCATCAAATCAAAAATTTCTAAAACAATGCTGGCCTAGCATCTGACAATCCTCCTGTTGGTTCTTAGGACTCCCAGGGAAAAGAAAAGACAGAAATAAAGAAAGATATTTACTTTTTACAATTTACTCATTTGTATGTATAAATGTTAATTAAAAACGAACATAAATAAACAAAATAACTGCCGATATAAAATAATCTTATAAACGAGAGATAAAAATTACATTGGCATAGTAAAGAAATGGCGCTGTTATTTTCTGCCCATAGTTGATAGTTGTGATATATTATTTTTAAATCGTCACTACACGGGCAGATTACTTACAATACATAAATTAAAAAACACACATTTATCTTTCAGACTGGAACAATTCACATGCCACAAGCAGTTTTACAAAAGGTAGCTGGTATGCCACAGTTATTCCTGAGTGCAGCGCCCCGCTTGGCTACATCGCTCAACTCCAATAAACTATCTATCAAGGTTACCTCCAGCTCAGGCGCTTCGGGTAAGTAAGCAACAATTGTTACCGTACACAATTTGATCTTATTTTCTTTAAAAAATACACACCGTATTTAATATAATCTTAGTGATCCCTATATAATTTCTTACTAATGTTAACTTCAACAAAAAAAAAAAACTATTATAAAATAACTGTAATACTATTTTTTTTTCTAATATAGATTTATTATAGAATTCACTGTATACAGTAAAAATATATTTCTTTTTTGTGAAAATTATAAAGTAATTGTGACGTCCATTTTTTTGGGTATTAACTCTTACATTGTTGAAAATATTTTTTTCTGTTTTCGCAGTCACTGTAATTCACATTAATTGTTGGTAACTTTAAATTTTGTTTAGTATGTAATATCTCTGTATGGTAGTAGAGTAAGAAATAACGCAAAATTTCATTAGATTTTTTTAACTAACTGTGGTGAGATTACCGAGTAGCTCATGCGATGATAAATTTGTAATTATTGTTCAATACAAAGTATCACCATCCAGTCCTTTCACCCACACACTTTGTGCGATCCACAAAATTGTTTATTCTGAGTTTGGATGTAATTTATACCTATTAATTATATGTTTGTAAAGTCCCCCGCAATACAAGGATTAGTTTCTTAGCGCAAGGTGTTATCTTGATGATTATTTAACCACTATTTTTATCACACAGGCTTCAATCTCCCACCAACACCTCCTTCATCTCTATCGTCGTCGGACAGCGAAGGCGCCTTGTCTCCAGCGCATGAAGCTTCAGCAGCACCACTGGCACCCCCTGCGGTTCCTTCCCGCCGCTCTCACCTATACGTGTCGCACCACACAAGGCAGCCAATCAACACACCGCTTATCAGCAGTCAACCGGTAAGGATATCAACTTTTTAAATTCGGTATTCTGTTTTCTTGCTTTTGTTCATTGGATCAGAAGTTATCCAGGTCTTGGTAACTGCAAGGAGTGTGTATCTTTACACGATAAAGGGCAATAGGCTTGTTTCGTTCTTACCTTCTTGTGGTGAGTTTGCGTACAGTGGATATGGCAACAGAGTTGCTGCATATGTGAAAATAGTCTTGTGATTTCGCCTGTAACCGAGGGGTAGAAATAGCAAACAACAGAGTTTTAGCAGGTGACCGTATTAAGCTAAGGCCTCTTCTTTTCACCTTTTGGTGGATATGCGTAAAGAGCATTTTCGCACGAGAAATAAAAATGGTTTATGTCAAGTATTTCAACATCATTCAGGCACATTTTCATCCGCTGTGCGGTTTGGTATAGTTTTGAGTTCGGTATAATTTCGAGTTTTTATTCTCTGGCAATGGATGTTATCTGCTTGCGTTCCTTAATCATCTTTTACAATCAACCAAGGCGAAAAAAGGGGGTATTATATTATATTCCTAACCCTTCACAACACGGGTAACATTAAGTGATACTTTAAAAACAGCTATATGAATTATTTATCTGTCAATAATGCAGGCAATAAATAATCATTGTACTCGCATACCATGACTTCAATTTCACCGAACAAATACTATGTTGGATGAAATGAATGTAGCATAAACGAAGACATTAATAGTCTCGTGATTATACGGAGGCAATAAAAGTGCCTCAATTCTTTTACGATTATGGAATATTAAGTGCAGTCGCCGTTTTTGGAACTATCCGTGCACTTGATGAAATATTCATTAATTATAATTAGCTTGTACTGTTAGTTTCGAGAGCTCCTGTTTTGAATACGATCCCGGTGCTTGCCGTGAATTTTCTTAATTGATTTTCGTTTTATTTTTGTCGTACTTCTAAACTTATAAAAAAGGGTCTTGACAGACAGACAGACGGACAGACGGACAGACGGACGGACGGACCACAAAGTGATCCTATAAGGGTTCCGTTTTTTCTTTTTGAGGTACGGAACCCTAAAAAGGGCCTCTATTTGTTTTTTTTTCTTATTAAAAAGTACTTGTAATCTGTGTGTTAAGGTTCTATAGTTTTAAATTATAATACGATAAGCGTTATTTGACTGCAGGGCTTACTAGTTGGATAATAGACACGGGACGTTATTACGGCCGATGACCCTATCTTGAGGACCATTACCTATTTCCTTAGTACTTTTATACGACATCCGTAAGAACATTATGTTGATATGCCAGAATTTAATGATATAAATAATACAAATAAGTACATCGTAGTGGCTATATATTTGTCTTGTGAACCCAAACTTTCACCGCCGATGGGTCAGCTAAAGTATTGTAAAGAAAATTCACATTTTGCATAGATAAGTTTGAAATTTAGTAGACATATCACCGTTTATTGATAAGAAGTCCAGCTACTTCTTTGATATTAACAATTTCTTGATGGTAAAATAGCAGCAGCGGTCTAAACCATAATTACCTATCGTGTTAAGCTCTTATTCCTAGGGACTCCTGGTTATCAGCAGCAATAGAATAAAAATACTGATAATAATTTGTATTATTAGTATATTGCTTTGTAACTCACGCTATAATCGTTCTTAAGTGATAATTTTTGTTCTTAAATTACAGAAAGGCTCAACTGGAACGCTAGTATTGACAGAAGAAGAGAAACGCACGCTACTCGCTGAAGGATATCCCGTACCCACCCGTCTACCCCTCACCAAGGCCGAAGAGAAATCTCTCAAAAAAATCAGAAGGAAAATAAAAAATAAGGTAACTTTATTATTATTATGAATTAATAGTAACAATACTGAGTCCAGTATTCTTTGTTTTAATATTTCCAAAAACACCTTCCACTGTACATTCGTGGCGTGATTGATTAAGAATATGGAGGAGTCACTATACTTTCCTTGTCCCTCGTGTAAGGTGATTAAATAAAGTGGATGATATTATTGACGAAGAAGAAAATCTCCAGCCTTGGATAATAGACTGACCTTCTTCCTTATTAAGGAGGCGTCTAGTTCCTAACGATGGGACGTATATAAGAATTCGTTTGTCTATTAACGATTGCCTTAGGTATTTTACTAGATTGTTTTCGGATTTCACCTGGTTTTAACACATAAGGTTTCAAAGTATCGTAAACTGTTGCAAATAAAATTGATCGCGATTACCCTTATATCGATCGCGATTACCCTTATATCGATCGCGATCACCCTTATATCGATCGCGATTACCCTTATGTCGATCGCGATTACGCTTATATCGATCGCGATTACCCTTATATCGATCGCGATTACCCTTATATCGACCGCGATTACCCTTATATCGATCGTGATTACCCTTATATCGATCGCGATTGCCCTTATATCAATCGCGATTACCCTTATATCGATCGCGATTACCCTTATATCGATCGCGATTACCCTTATATCGATCGCGATTACGCGGTCGACGCAATATGTCCTCTTCTTCCATTCAGCCCTATTAAAGGTCATCTTTGTAGTCAATCCCTGCCTATCAATGTCATACTTCACACAGTCTTATCTTTCTTAAAGAAAATAGTAATCAAAATCATTTTCATCTTTCAGATATCAGCACAAGAAAGCAGACGCAAAAAGAAAGAATACATGGACCAATTGGAAAGGAAGGTTGAGGTGCTTATATCCGAGAATACAGACTATAGAAAAAGGGTAGAGACCCTTGAGCAAAAGAACGCAAGCCTGCTGAGCCAAGTGGCATCGCTGCAGGCTATAGTGACGCGCGGCGTCAGAAAGTGACGTCACAAGCGGAGCTTTCGTGACGTCACACTTCGCTGTACCATGCCGAGGTTATACTCGAGCACATAACCCACTCGACGTCACCAGATATCACGATTCAATTGCTCGCCGTCCGGTTTAACCACAAGTTGTATTATATTCAGCAAGTGCTGGAACTGGCGCAATCCCGATCAGGCTGTGAGACCAGCTCGCAAGCCCAGATATCGTTTGTCGAAACAACGCTATCCCACAACGGAGTCAAAATAATTTTGGATGTATTTTTTTTACATTTAAGTCCGCGGGAAGAACTGTCAGCGTTTGAATGGTTGCTCACTGTATTTGTTAGTAAATGGGTATTCTGTGGTGCTGGATTCTATACCCACTGCATATATATGCAAACTGTCAAGTGCCACAATAGATATTTATTTTATACAACTCTAAAACAGTTTTCGTTCAGCGAATGTGCGAGGAGCGAGGACTAAACAGGGAATAATGTACTGGGCTCTTAGATAAGTATCGATAGCTATTTACGCGTGTTGTTTGAAATCTCGTAATATATGTAAACGCTATAATGGCGATAATTAGTTTTTAAGTTTATTTTATGCATGTTTTCATTGAAAATATGAGTAATTAATTTAAGGATTTTATTGTTACCCAAATCATACATTGTACTGTCATCGCGCGGTTTGGCCTGCTTCTTGTAGTTGGAGCATGCCTGCTATGAACCGAATCGCCTGTCTGTATATGGCCTAATAATTTTAATGATTTTTGACTTTTTAATTAAACTATAATATCATAGGGCTATTCTTCACATCAGAGATCTATATATACGATCAACCAATCACTGACAACAAATACGCCGAATACGCCGATACTGAGTCGGTTAAGGGATAGACGACTACTTACCTAAAAACGTGTACTATAAAAAAATAGTCGCCTACAATTAGTTGCATAGCCTCGTACAAGTAATGGCAACTAATCGCTTGTAAATTGGTATCTACAACCAAATTGATCCAAATAAACAGTCGCACGAATTAAAATTTCATTTAAAATATAAATGGATAGTCAACTTTGTTGGCAACTTGTTGGTTGATTGTGCATTTAGATCAACATTTTAAATGGCTATGTTAAATATAACAAGTTTTGACAGACTTCTTAATCTTTTTAAAAATTATGACACAGACTCGAAGTTTTCAAAAACTGATTGAATTATAAACCTCATTTATACACTTTCTTTTTTTATGACCTACTTATATCTGCTGTGTTGAAATATTTAATTTTCTTTTATTATTAATTTCACTTTTTTTTTATCTATGTATATAATCATTCATATTCAATCAAACACATTATTTTAGTACTCCCGCGCCATTTTGAGCTTTTTATTATAATGTTGACAACTTGAAAATAATTTAAAATTTGAACACCTATTAACTGTCATTGTTTCATAAACTGTCAAATTTATTCTTCATTAATATAAAGGCTTGGCATTTTTTAAATAAATATAGTTATTATTTCTCAACAGACATTATTACTCAAGAGAAGTCTTTTAAGATTTACTTGTACGGTCTGGTAGTAAGTGTTAGAAGATCTTGGTAACATAAATGATTATAGCTTGTTATATTTGTCATGGTGGTCAGAGGATACGCCCTAAACTACTTAAATATAGTTTCTATACATGCCGTGTTCATACACGGCATGTATAGAAACTATGCATGCCGCATTCTTTATATGCAACTGTCATCAGTTAAAGAAAATAGCGGCATTGTTTTCGAAATCTTAGTAGCATAATAATGTAAGACACACAATGTACCAACGTGGGTCTTACAGTTTTATATTGAATTCCATGAATTTGCATTTATAGCGAAATGTGTATTGTCCTAGAGATTTTACCTTGTATTTAAGATAAAGTTAGATTGTATTGTATCTAATGGACCTGTTTAAAGACCGATTTGTATGACAAGTTTTTTCGGTTAAGTCTAGTCTCTGAAACCGTGGGCCTCATTGTTGGAGGTTTATATTAGCTGAAATACATTAGCTGTGTACGTTTCAGTTCATACTGCGCTCTAAATCGACAAGTACAAATTTGGCATGCCTTCAACGGAAATAATTGATGAAACTAACTAAACAACTCCTTTTTATATGCAGTATTTTAATTTAAAACGAATGTCTGCCTTTAATTATAAAGAAAATGAATATATCTTGAACATAAATCTGGAAACAAAATAATTTAAAATAACATATCAATTAATAATAAATAGTGGCAGTGAAAAAAAATATGATCTCTCAATATACACATGCCCAATAACATATAAAAGAAAATGTTCATATAATTTTAAATACTTCTCGGGAAATATAAGTAGCACTCAATAAAAGAGATCCTGTGTCTCTTCAACTCGCCACTAACCGAGTTTACTGGCTTAAGTCAACTGGTTCATATTACAAACAGCTGACTAAACGGAGAGCATAATTGGTGTCACTCTTTCAAGTTAATTGTAAAAAATATCTACACTACGAGTCTTTCTGAGAGGGCTATTATATGTATCGAGTTTATCACTGATATCAATATATTTGTTCATCATTTGAATGTATCAAAAAAAAATTAAAGGCGATATATGCGTTGTTAATTTTGATCTTGTTAAATGCTATTTAATAAATCTATTATTGATGTTAATGATTGATTTTTGTTGGCAAACATCTTAGTGCTTACTTTTTATCTATAGGCTAGATAAATTCCATAGAATCTCCACGAGTAATTTTTCGCTGAGTATGTATTCGTGATGGTCTTGCCAATTCTGATTTTAATATGATAGTTACATATTAAATCCTATTGCATACCTCATATACCGAGGATAAAAAACATTTAAAATTATGTCAGCAATTAATTATCACCAGATAATTTTAATAAATTTAAGGTAGAAATGCACTTTATAATTCAATAATAAACATCGGTTTAAGCGATTACCAAACTTTTTTAAAAAAAGAACGGCTTATTTTTATAGGCTTATTATTATATTTTATATATTTTTGGTATATGACGTAGACAGGAGGTAATTTCTGCTAGTGATCTAACTAACATTCTTTATATACTAAACATTCCATTTCTTAACAATGTTATGAGTGACTTAAAGTGAGCTCAAGTACTTATTTACACACTAATTGTAGCCTATATTTAGTCTAACAAAATCATATTTAAATAGATAAATGTGTGCTATTATAAATTTATCTTAGAATAATTTAGAATTCCAGCCAGGATGTACATAAAATGACAATTTGTTTGACATTAAATTAAAAAAAGTGGCGTTAAAGTATTTGAATATCGAATGGTTGCTAAGATTTATAGTTTTACTACTTCAGTTATTTTTTAACTTTGTTGTCATTGTTGGAAATTCATTCGAAATTGAATGATTTAGATGATTTTTTTTTAAACTGGCTGGGAGCAAGTTGTAAATATCTCACACATATTGTTAGAAAATATTCAAATACTTATCATAATATCAAAAGTTTTATCATTGTTTTGTATATTTCACTGTTTGTGCAATTAATTTGTTCTCTTATACACTCGTAAATGTTCTTCCTATTTAGTAATATAAGAAAATATTCTATTTATATAGCGCTGAATTAATATATCGACATTATTATTATCCTGATTAATCAGGGAATGTTTTAAAAAAGAATTGAGATATATTTTAAGAGATTTTTTGTAAGGAAATTTTAGATATACATATATAAAACACTGTTTTACGTGTCTTTATCACTATACAAGTTAGGTCTCTAGTATCGTTAGAAACAACATACAAGTTTGTTATTGAAACTGCAATGTGTGCCTGCCTTGTCAGCTGTTGATCATAAGGTAATAAAATACAAATAAGATAAAATAATATCGAAAGAATATCCTTTAGTGGAAATATTATTATTTAAATATACAAAATGTTCAATTCCTAATATGGCATTTAACGTTTGCGAAAGTGATTTTATAGAGGAATTTAGATTATATTTAACTTATAATGAAATTTTAATATATGTATATGAGGAAACGTATGTGCCGGGCTTTTTATGACATAATAACTTGTAATGTAAACTAAATGCCAAACATATTTACCTTTATATGTTAGTATGCAACACGCATATTTGGGTGACAAAGTTACGGTTCGTCCAAGCGATTGGATATCATCAGATTTGTAATATACATTTCTATATAGATGATATCTTAATCCCAAATGAATCGTTAAATGTACGTAGATGGGATGTGTTACGTGCAATCGACCATACTTGTTATTTCATTAAAATGTAATTTTATAAATAGTTTTATTTGTTAAAACTATGTGTTACCTTGAGTCAATTTGTTGAATCGTTTGTTTTATTATTATTTTTCAATGACATTACGGATTTACTGTCACCTTCTAATAAAACGTCAAATATTGTGTAATAATCCATGGTTTTTATTTATTTGACCCTTTAGTCCTTATTGTTGTTACAATTATTTTCTGGTCACCAATTTACGAAATTTGATGATTTAAAAATGAATCCAAATTCATTTATTATGTATGAACCCTGAGATGGGACTTACATATCGTCAACTCTAACATTTTAAATCAATCCTACCATCGGATTGGAGGGTAATCGCCACTGAAAAGATCCAGCAAGAAACTGGGTTTGTCTGTTATTACTATTTATTTATTGACTTTTTTGCTATAAATAGTACAACCATATTTAGTAAGAATTAGGCCTAGTGTGACGAAAAGATCGGGTTCCGGTGGCCCGCTCGCACGGCGGAGAGAGAAATTTGCATGGTGGGTCTATGGAGTCACGCGCCGCCTCTTCCTTCACCTCGGACCGATTTGGCGGGGCGAGACGCATCCATAGCCCATCGCAAAAAAAAAGAAAGTGTGACGATTCAAATTTTCAAATGCAATGTAAAAGATTATGACTTGACCAGTTTCCACAATTGGCACTCGATCGCGAGTTTACTACTATATCATCATTCTCCTACTATTATCCCCAATTACTTGGGGTCGATACAGTATGTACTCTTATTTCATAGTACATATTGTAAAAGTTATTGACAATAGTTTTACGACCGGCCGCCTGCCAGACGTCAACCCTCTTTGGAAATGTATTTGTTGACCAGACGGCATCAGATGGAGTTGGCCCAGGTAGTTAAAGTTAAAGGGTAAAGTTAAAGGCGACTAAGAGTTAGATAAGTCTCTTAGTCGCCTTTACGACATCCACGAGCAAAGTAAGGGTTGGTAGTATTCTGAGCCGCTACTACACAGCAGAGTAGCTACTACAGAGCAGTTTTTATGTATGTATTCATGATGTAACAAAACATAACTGACAGCTTACGCAATGGTTTTTTTTTTGGAAAATACCGCGAAAAGTTGCAATTAAATTTGACCGGTCAGTGTTCGTTTTGTGCGAGTGTTACGATTTGTTACGAATATTGTTATAATAAATCATATTGTGTCTATATTGTCATCAGCAATGCCGCGACCAATAAGATCAAATCTTTCCCGACAAAGTCGTAACGCAATTAGAATTCATAACATCACGAATGTAACCACGGCAGAAGAACAAGATATTGCAAGGGAAGACCGCTCCGTTAATATGGCCCGACTTCGTGCTTCTCAATCACAAGAACAAAGCGAAGCAGCCCGTGAAACGGCTCGGTTGACAATGCGATATCGTCGAGCAAATCTCAGAGATCAACAATTATATAATTTTCGATGCGCATGAAGAAAAATGTTGTATAACACAAAGTACTTCTTTGTCTTGCGGGCACGTTATTAATAAAATTGTTTTTTTTTTTTTAAATTATATATTATTCATATTTATTATCACAATAATAAAAAAAAATTGAATTAATCGTACTCTGCTCATTCATTAACTGTTAGGCAGAATGAAGTGTGCCGGCAGCTAGTAAAAGTATATATATATATATATACAAGGTGGAGACGACCATACGACAATAATTTTAATCTAGTGTATCTGATGACTTGCCCAGCCTGTATACAAACTTTGAATACAATATGTCGTATAGTTTAGCCGCAGCACATTACTTTGTATTATTAACAATTTCCACACTCTGTATAAAAATTAAAATTATTCGCCTATCAATGAGCTCCCGCGCCGCATCGGTATAAACTAATACGAAACTAGTACCTACATATCGCCATGTTTACCAGTTCAAGTCTTCCCCAAACGTAATACAAATCAATGCATATTATACCTTATTCCTAAATCTTAAGATCCATACATATAAACCGTGTCATCAGACTTAGATGAGAAATTTAAAACTACCTAATGCGGCTTAATGAAAGAAGACCTCGGTCTCATGTTCAATACTATTATAATAGGTCTGTAGGTCAGTGTGCCATCATGATCCTGTGACGTGAATGTGCGTAATTAGACGCTTACTTTGTGTTAGAATAGTATTTCTTTCTCTTTTACAATGCCTCGTTATAATTACACAGCTTCGGGTATACAGATATGATTTTAATTTATGGAGAATATCACGGAAATGCAGCTTACTTAAAAAAAGGAATTGTACGATCTTTCGACAAGTTAAAATACATCGCCGTCCATTTGTATTTACCTACGTTTCGAAGTTGTAACATATGATACCACAAGGTCACTCGCGTGCCGACCACAGGTTAGTGAACTAATATTTACAAACGGTGTTCTATTTTGTTTCAATATTTATGATAAAAAGTTTGTTTGAAAAAATTGTTTTTTAAATATGCATGCGAGGACTTTTTTAATAGTTTCAAAATACTCCTATACACTAGTATTGACGGTGTTTTCATTTATTGTCGTATTGACGTCTCCACTCTGTATATATATATATATATATACATATATATATATATATATATATACATGCATACATATATATATATATATATATATATATATATATATATATATATATATATATATATATATACATGCATATATATATATATATATATATATAGTGTTACCCTTCAGAGGGTGACACCCAGTGCGGACCGCCCCCCCTTAGCTATGCCACTGTGTATGTATGTATAAATAGCAGTAAATTAATATGATATATTACTACGCCATTTCATTTCACTTTTCAAGTTTATAACGGATAAATAAAATAATTCTATGAAAACAAATTCATACAATTTTTATACAAAGAAAAATAATTAAAAATATTCTATATTGACTGCACAGATGGCGTAGTGGCTAAGATACCGACTTGCCGTGCCAGTGCCGTGGGTTCGATTCCCACGCAGGACAATACCTTGTGCGATCTACAAAGTGTTGTGTTGAGTCTGAGTGTAATTTGTATGTATGTTAAGTCCCCCGCAATACAAGGATTATTTCCTTAGTGCAGGGTCTTTAAAAAAGATATAACAAAATATGGGCAGTTAATTAATAACACCATATAATTATATTATTTTTATTCAATTTCACATATAAAGCTTAATATTAATTGAATAAACAAATACTCTAAACATATGCAGTTAAGACTAGATTTATATACAATTACCATATAATTGAAAAAAGTTTGCAAATTGTTACACCAATATTTGACCGTTGTTAATTTTTTTTTCAAAATTAATTAATTTGAGAAAATGATTTACAAGTTGCCAACAAACCGCCCAGTAAAACGGTCACACGACAGACTGCTGACACCCTTATGATGCGATTGAGATTTAGACGTGGGTTCAAAAAATTCATGTCTAATAATCTGTATAAACCAAATAAGTTGTGATAGAAAGCGGAGCATAAGATATTCTTAATAAATAAAAATTTTAAATATTCAGACAGTATTTATAAACAGAATATGAATTCCTGTAAAGTTATTAATGCCATTTATTACATCGCTATACCAAAAGTCTAGTAGTTAACTTTTTTCAAGTCATTTTAAATTTTAGCATTAATGCCACATTTAATTAAGCATTAATGCCACATTACATTAAGCATTAATGCCACATTACACTAAGCATTAATGCCACATTACACTAAGCATTAATGTCTTGACCTAGCGGCAAAAAAATGCGAACAGATGACCGTTGAGTTTGAATTCAAATCTAGTACATAGGTCACTTTACATATCGTACAAATTGCTTCGTCCATGTCTTAAGCGACCCTTATACACAGGGTGGAGACGACCATACGACAATAATTTTAATTTAGTGTATCTGATGACTTGCTGAGTCTGTATACAAACTTTGAATATAATATGTTGTAGAGTTTAGCCACAGCACCTTACTTTGTATTATTAATATTTTCTACACTCTGTATTAAAAATTAAAATATTAGGCTATCACTAAGAGATCAAAGACCTCCCGCGTCGCATCAGTATAAACTAATATGAAGGTAGGTACCTACATATCGCCAGTTTACCACTTAAAGTATTCGCCAAACGCAATACAAATTAATGCATATTATACCTTATTCCTGACCAATAAGATCCGTAATCGGGTTTTATAAACAATAAGATCCATATAAACGATGTCATCAGACTTAGATAAGACGATTAAAAGTACCTAATGCATGCGGCGTATTGAAAGAATATACTCGGTCGTATGACAGGTCAGTGAACTAATATTTACAAACGGTGTTCTATTTTGTTTCAATATTGATGATAAAAAGTTTGTTTGAAAATATTTTTTTTTAAATTTGCATGCGTGGACTTTTTAGATAGTTTCAAAATACACTAGTATTGACGGTGTTTTCATTTATTGTCGCATTGTCATTTCCACCTTGTATATATGGAGACAAATGTAATCCATGGACTGTGATGGCCGTATCAATATTTTTTTTAAATCTAAAAATAACTAAAATACTTTTATATCTGTAACTTAAATAACTATGCAACTTTTCACATACATTATTTAAAGGACCCTGAAGATAGTGATCAAAATAATTTTAGGATATAATTTATGATGGTTGCTGTAATATTACTACTAATAATTTATAACGCTGTTTCATGAGATATTTTTCAGTGTCTGCTGATAATTAGAACTGTATCAAAATATAAATCAAAATTTAATAGCTTTATTGTTAAATAATTTATTTGAAATATTACAGATGTGTTCAATATCAAAGATTCTAGTCTCGTGTGACCATGGATGCTAAAAATGCTACCAAACATCGATATAGTGAAAACAAAACTCACATCTGATAAAATCCATAAAAATAGTTTCAATCCATATGAGGAGATTATTACAAATGAAAATGATTTAATGAAACTGGGTACAGGATCCCCTCACAATAGCGATGTGAATATATTAAAATCTTATATAAAAATCAATGAATATTTACAAGTTCTTCAAAGAAGAGAAATTCGTTCAAAGTGTGATGAAGACCTTCTTCTTTGCCATAACATGAGCGATGATGACCCATAAAGCAGTTCCCCAAACGGCTTCAACTAATCGTAAACTATGAGTGGCCATATATGGCATTCTCCAATGGAAAGGGAAGAGATGAGCGCAGATGCTGTGTCCTATGTAAAGTGCGATGGCGTTTAGACCTGGAGCTCTGAAGGGACCACCGCCCCAGATCCTCCACGCATCAGTTAGAGTGTAGCAGAAGCATAACAGGATGAGGCAACACGCTGATGTTACTAGTACAAATGATATTGACCTGGAAACAAAAAGATCTTTTATTGTTTTTCATTGTTTGTAATAGTAGATATAAGGTTAGATATAGAGTCATCATTCTCCTACTCTTATCCCAATTACTTGGGGGTCGATACAATATGTACTCTTTTTTCATAGTACATACTGTAAAAGTTATTGACAATAGTTTTATGACCAGCCGCCTGCCTGACTTCAACCCTCCTTGGGACTGTAATTGTTGACCAAACGGCATCAGATGGAGTTGGCCCATATCGTTATAAGCTCTTAGTCATCTTTTACTACATCCACGAGCAAAGTAAGGGTTGGTAGTATACGTAGCCGCTACCACACAGCAGGAAATTATGTTATGTGAACCCGTGTGTTTCCCTTGAAATTATGTTATGTGCTTATATTAAAATGCACCATATAGGACAAAACAATACATACCATAAGTTTTTATTGATGGGAATTACACCGTGTTCTCTTGAGAAGCCAGCGAGCAGTGCTCCAGCCAATGCAAAGACCAATGCCCACGCAAGCCATCGAGAAATTCGAGCTTTATGAGATCGTTGCAGCAATACTGTTGCTCCGGCCTGCACACCAAGTAGAGCCTGGACCGCTGATGTTAAACAACCTGAAAAATAAATAAGTATTTTTTATAACATTAACATAAAAAAAAAACAGAAAAATTACTCCACCTATTTAGAAGGAGTTCCATAACGTACACATGTATTATTAAAAATATATATATATATATATATATACTTTTTGATTAATTCCAAAGTAAGATATCTTATGGTTTTTTTTTATTGCTTATGTTGGCAAACGAGCCAGAAGCACACTTGATGGTAAGTGTCACTGCCGCCCATAGACTTTTGCAACACCAAGGTTATAGCTAGCCCGTTGCCTACCAATATAAACTCCAAACCCACCTAGTTGGGCTTCCGGCTCTCTCGCTCACTGAACGAAGCACAACTGCACATTGCCATTGCTCAGACGTCGATCTTCTGCGAGAGTGTGGTACTACCCCGGACGGACCGGCCCGCGGCTGTAGACAGAGAACTGTCAACAGCGTGGTACTACCCATACTACATGTTACATATCACTTAAGATAACAAAATACATAGTGTGATGTCAACGAATATAACCAATCCCTGCTTTGCCCGTAGGTGTCCCAAAAACGACTAAGAGTTTTATATCGATCAGGGCGAACTTCACCTGATACCGTTTGGTCAACAATTACATTCCCAAGGAGGGTTGACGTCTGGCAGGTGGCTCGTCATAAAACTATTGCCAATAACTTTTTACAATATGTATGATGGAGGAGTATATATTGTATCGACCGACCTCAAGTAATAGAGTATAGCTAATAATAGTAAGAGCTGGAGAATGATGATGAGTAGTGGAGTAGATATTGCGTCGACGCCAAGTATTTGGGTTAAGAGCAGAATGACGATGATGATGTCCACTTTCAAATGCTTATCTTATTCATGTAATTTATCGAAATAAAAATATATTAATTATTGGGTCTTTGAAATTTCATATACACAATATCTGTATTCGATAACCCACCTAATAATCCTTCTGGATCTGTAGCAGGTCCTCCGTAAACACGTCTGGCGTCACTATGCTGAAATAGATGCGACTCTCCTAGCAGCAACCTGTCGATATAGCCAGCTGCGCCTCCGCTGCATTCTGGAGCTAACCAATCATCATGTCTACCACCAGGTCCCAGATAACCGCTGAAAACATTACAATATTATAATTAAGATATTTTTTTACACATTTTAAGAAGGAACACTACATCTGCTTGCGGTAGCTGAGTAATGGGTGCTCTATTAGTTAACTCGCGATCGGGTGCCGCTTGTGGTATCTGGTCCAGCCATAATCTTATACATTATATAAGAATTTTAAATTATATCGGGGTTCAAAGGGCATCACTACTGGAGCTAATTCTTATTAAACATGTACTATTTTTTATAAAAGTCAGTACAGAAATGAGAATAATAGACAAACATGCTGAGTTTCTTGCTGGATCTTCTCAGTAGTGGTTACGTTCTGACAATAGTTTATTTAATAATGTTAAAATCGCCAATATGTAAGTGCGGTTGGTAAAGGCGGTAAGGGTTTATGAATAAATATGAATTACGCAAAACATATTTTCCTTCCATTCATCTACCAGCTCTTCCATGTCCATTGTTAGAGTTAGGTCTCCCTGTGATGCGTGATAAAGGTTCACGAGAACATTTCATGCCTCATTTTGTACTAGAAATTAGCTCTGCAGGTGTATCTTCTAGTCGATGTGTAGAGAGGCAGTTGAAATTTAAAAACACCGTAATATAATTTGTTTGGTGGTTTGTTCTATATGATAATAAACTACTTAATGGTATATATATATATATATATATATATATATATATACTATTAATTAGTTTATATATATATATATATATATATACTATTAATTAGTTTATATATATATATATAATAATTAAATTAATGGTATATATTTACGCTGGGCAGTTTGGATGATGGACTATGAAGGTGATGACAGTATGGGCTGCGACTAGAAATCCAGCGAGGGCCCAACACCAAACACAGGAGAGCACATCTTTCAAAGCCTGACCACAAGCTCCCTGAAAATATTAATCAAATTTTACATCTTCATTATAGTATACCCAATAAGCATATCCCTGAGCATCGTGGCACGCGAGGAATGCTAAAATATGCACATAAATAATTGTAAATTATAACCGGAAATTAAAAGGAAGCTGTGAAGCCGGCTTTTGACTATGACTATAATACTATATAATATATATTACATCTTGAGATATAATATTTTATCGCTCGTCATACATTTTGTACGAGACCGTTCACACTGTGCTATAATATATATTACATCCCGAACTATAAATATTTGTTCGACCAAATAAGCGATATTTTCAAGAAGTATATTTTACCTTACGTACCCGGACACCGCGCCTCTCCCTGCCTCGCCTTCAGTTTGAATGGTAACCGAAACTGAACTGTTGCAAAATATATATCTTAAAATGTGAACAGCAATCGCGGGATGTAATATACAGCTCAAGATGTGATATATATTACATCCCATAGTCAAAAGCCGGCTTGACCGTGTATTAATTGACAATCACTCAAAGAAATTGTCATCCATTCTGAGAAAAACTATTGGTTCCACTGTGTAACACAGTTTCAGAAGAGCATCAGAAAGCAGTACCATCACACCAATTGTGTTACCATCAGTAAGTAGCATTTTGAAGTACGATTGCCAATTTTAAATTAGTATCTAGTGCTCTTTAGCTTGGTATCGAATTCCATTTATCCGAAATACATACAGGGTGCCGATTTTATTATTGGATAGTGTATCATGGTCTGATACACCCCTTTCAAGGATTCTACTAATTAAATCGGCAACCTGTGTAATATGTCTATATTATATCCTTATACAACACCTACGGCCAACATGGGGGTGGTGAATTGTATTCTTACTCCGTCAACACACGAAAGAATCTTGCGTCTCTATTTTATCATAATAGTGTTTAACAGTATTAATTTAGAATATATATAGTCAATCATATTTGCAACTCACCCGTGGCGGTGTGTAGTATTTAGGCGCAGTTAATGCATAGAAACCAGCTGAAACTAAATATGCGACCGCTAAACGTTGCAAAACACCGAAGATACGTAGCTCATACAGCATATTAGATCCGTAGATTGTGTTCAAAGACATGCCCAATATGAACATCAGGACGGAGCGCTGAAATTTAAAAATATTTTTTTTTAGAGCCTTCACTCTGCACTAAGGAAATAAAGTAGTATTCCAAGCCACTACCATACAGCAATTATTTAATTAAAACGCAATTATTATGTAGTCGTAGGACCACGCTGTTGACAGTTTTCTATCTGGAGCCGCGGGTTGGTTCGTCTGGGGTAGTATCACACTCTCGCAGAAGATCGACATCTAAGCAATGGCAATTATGCTATTGCTCTACGTTCGGTGAGCGAGAGAACCGGAAGTCCAGCTGGGTGGATTTAGGGTTTATATTGGTAGGCAGCAGTCTATCTATATCCTTGGTATTGTAAAAGTCCACGGACGGCAGCAAAACTTATCATTAGGTGTGCTTGCTCGTTTGCCACTATAAGTAATAAAAGAAATAAAAAACAAATGTTTATTCTGTACTTATAACGATAGCTTGCAAATAATCAATAAATCGCTATGATTAATAATAATATTCGACTATCACCTTAAAAGACAATAGAATTAAAACTCAATAACATTAATATCTTGCAACAGTTGCGTAAACCTTTTGAGAAATTGAATTCACAATAAGATAACACTATATTGTTGGTAATAGATAGATATAATCTGTAGCCGCGTTTTTTTTTAAATGCTAAGTGCGTTGTCCATCAACTTAGAACATCTTTTACATAATAACTTTTCAATATTTTTAGGGTTCCGTACCTCAAAAGGAAAAAACGGAACCCTTATAGGATCACTTTGTTTTATTATTATTTAAATATTAAATAGATGAGGTATTAGGCTTTCTATTGAACTAATTTCATCGTCATCATCGTGTTTTTTTTTTCTAATTACTTATGGTCGATGTAATAGGTATGTAGTCTTTATCCAGCGTACATATTGTAATAGCTTTTTGACAGGCTGCTTGGCCAACGAAAATCTATATTTCTTCTTCTATTTAACTAACTTATAAATAAAAAAATATGTAAGCGTTACTAAGCTTCCTAAAAGACGAAGCGTAATAGTAAAATTCGGTGCTATAAATGGATACTCAGTTTAGGAGGAATAGGAAATAACTGATTTGACAATATTTCGGACGTCATTACGTGGTCCACAAAAGTAAGAGAGTGTTCAGTTATTTTAAGGTTTATTTCTTTTGTATTATCTGTTTACATCTTCTAGATGTATATACGATACTGGTAGATTTTGTGGCAAATTTATATTCTTACTTTATTCATTATCAGTGCTGTCTGGTAACGACTACGAATACTACCATTGCTCGTGGGTGTCGTAAAAGACGACAACGAGCTTTACATTGATCAGGGACGACTCCATTCGAAGCTGCTTCGCAATTACATTCCCAAGAAGGGTTGACGTAAGTCAGACGTCCGATTACGAAATTATTGCCAATAACTTTTGCAACATCTGGAGTAGTATACTATACGGATCTTGTAGCAACTCGAGAAAATTTCCGTGCGTTTAGGCGTTTCTGCCATACCTACTACTGCAACCAATCTTAAGGCTCACATATAGGCCCCGTTAAGTTATCCCGTTTCCGTGGTGCCGTACTGCTGCGCTTATCGTAGCTGTACAACCCTTTACTTATTGGCTGACTAGTCAATATTGCTTTCTGTCTCCCGCTTTGCCTGGGAGGGTAGTGGAATCACTCTTTTCCAACTCCTCCTCTTTAACTTTTCTAATTAAATTTGTTGCGGGTTGCGGGACAATTAAAATCATTTCCCGGGACTGCCTGAGGGTCATTTATAGTGACCATTGTGGATCATGGCTTACAGGAGTTACAATGGTGGGAATGTGTGGTGGGATTAGTCCCAAAAAAAAATAACTTTTGCAAATGTACGATGGAAGAGGAGTACATATTGCATCAACTTCCTATTGGCTAGTACATTGTATTTTTACTCCGTCACAACATGTAAAATAATTATGATTAATTTAAGTTAATTATTATCACAGTTTGAATTATTTTAATTAAGTTAGTACTGACTCATTTCTAAATATCAAAAACAGGATGTAGGTACGAATGCTAAGTTATCAAAACAATATAGTTACCACGCTTATAAGTGTGAGCGATTTAATAATTTATTAACATAGAAGACAAGAATATAACGGTCATAGCTTTTGCTATACATCAATTCTATTGGGGTCGGCTTTCTAGTCTAACCCTATTCGACATGCGATACAATACATTACATTAGTGCATGTATCAATATAAACCCAAATTGTTTTCTATTGTATCTGTATAAGTCTAATGAAATGTATTTCTCGCCACAATAAAATTATAACTATTGTCAAAATATTCTTTTTTTGTCACTATCAAAGATCTTTTTAATGACCGAGAGGTTGGTTTATAGATTACATACATCTTCAAGAATGATCATGTTGCTTTTATCCTAATTGCTTGCGTCTACGCATTCTTCTTCCATCGTATACATAGCAAAAGTTATTGACAATATAATTATTAAGACCAGGTGGTCAGGGTTGACGTCAGGCAGGTGCCTGACGTCAACCCTTCTTGGAAATGTAATTATTGATTAGACATCGTCAAATAGAGTTGGCTTAGGTCGAAGTAAAGCTCTTAGTCGTCTTTTACGATACCAATGAGCAATGTAAGGGGACGTCCATTAATCACGTGAGGTTGAGGTGAGGGAGAGGGGGGGGGAAATGGTTTGAAGGGGGGGGGAGTTGTTTGACATAAATCACGAAGTCCCTCTAAACCTTCATAGTCTTAAACCTCACCACGTATCACCAAGGGGAGGGGGGTTAAAAAATGCTAAAAAAAAGATCACGTGATTAATGGACATCCCCTAAGGGTTGATAATAATATATATTATTGTATTTAGCCGCCACTACGCATAGGCTCGAATATTATTTTTTATAAACACGAAAATCAACTTAAGATGTTTCTTCTTCTCTTATTTATTCCTAAAACAAGCAATTAAGCCTGAAATTTAGCAAAAAACTATTGTTTTAAGTTATTGTTTATAAAAATGTATTTTTATAAACCATAACTTAAAACAATTTTTTGGATCGCACAAAGTATCGTTCTGTATGGAAATCGTACCCACAACACTGGCACGGTAGATACGATCTTATTTATTTTTATTTATTTAAGGAAACTCAACAACTTTTATGAAACACAGTTTTGTTCACAGAAACCGACTCAATTGTTTGCATTTACAATAAGCAGAGCCAATAAAATGTAAGGGTAAATAAAAACAGTTTCCGTGTGGTAACGGAGTAAGAATACTATTCACCACTCCATATCTTAACCGTGGGCGATCGTACGAGACGACTAAGGGATATAAAACGTATATAACATCTATGCGAGAAAAGAATAACTGGAAAATAAAACCCTATACCAACACGTCTGACCAACGCGGTATAGTAGATTAATTTCCCTCCCATTACGGAGGAGGCCCGAGCCCAACAGTGGGACGTTTATGGGCTGTGATGATGATGAAATAAAAAGAGCAATTAGTAAGGAGTAATATTAACCAATATGCAATTTGTGCTCATGTCTGACATCTGTGCTGTCATGTCTGTCAAATCGAAGTCATACCTGGTACCGCCCGTATCTTCATCCATCTATTAGGGGACTTGTTACATAATTACCATGCTTAGTCTGGTGATCGTAATTGGTATTAAAAATTCCAAAGTGAAGAGGAAAGTATTGCAATCTATTTTCCTGGCCGGCTTTTACAACTCCCACGGAATAGTGTAATAATGTTTTTTTAACCTATGGTTTTTTTAACATGGAGAACCATTGTCACTAGATTTAAATTTGAACTAATAAAATTCCTGTGTGTTAATTGTTGATGGATTAAAATAATTTCACTACACCTTTTCTTACCCATGGGTACAACGTGTAAACAATGTCGGGTAGATGGCACACGTGTGGCAGCACGATTGGAACGGATTTCCAATAGGTGTGGCTTCGAATCCAATATGTGAGAATCATTTTTTGTTCGTAATAAAGTTTTTATAAATTACTCATGGGTATCATAAAAGCCCACTAAAAGATATGATATGTAGTAACATTACAGCAAGAGAAGGAATACCTCGATATAAGACCCTATATCAACACGGCTAACCGACTTGGTGTAGTAAGTCAATTTCTTTTCCATTGTAGAGGGACTGAGCTAAGTTAAAGTATAATCACATATCATACTCCAATTATATTTGCTTAAATAATTGCTTTTATTTCAAGAGAACGTATAGATCATACTAAAATATTATCACCAGAGCGTTTAACTAGGTCATATCCGTTACTGGGTTAGTATATCGATGACCATTGTATGACATACTTGTTTAACCACACGCAAACCATTTAATCACCGATATCATCAGCGTTTATTGAAAAGTAATCTATCTATACGAATAAAGAAGCTATTTGACTAACTCAACAACGTCTAGCTAAAACTATTGAAACCAGAAATGTGAAATTTTGACAGTAGTTTCTTTTTGTGACGTAGCGACGTACTTTTAAACGATTTTATGAAATTTAAATCCAAAGGAGGTGAAACGCAGAGGTAAAATTTATATCATCATCTCAGCTTATATATGTCCCACTGTTGGGCTCGAACCTCCTCCATAATGGAAGGGAAATTGATGTACTATGCTAGGCTATTTTCTTTTTTTTTTGCGACGAGCTATAGTCTGGTCCCAACCCGCTAAATCCGTCCGGCGCGACAGAAGAAGCAGCGCGCTACCTCATAGACCCGTCCTGCAATATACCTCTATTCACCGAGCAAGCGGAGCAGTGAACCCGGTCTTTGTCTTCGGACTATACAATGCTGGTCAGACGTGTTGGTATAGGGTTTTGTTTTGAGTTTAAGTTCTCTTGTATAAATGTTATTTGCGTTTTATATCCCTTAGCCGTCTCTTACGATCACCTACGAGTAAGATAGGTGGTGAATTATATTCTTACTCGGCCACCACACGGAAAGTTTTATATGGAATATAAATCTTTATCCATTGTCTTTAAATTAAGCGGAAAAAGGTGCACTTTAAAAAAAAATGTTTCAGAATTTATTAATTTTCATCCCGTAATGATCTAAAATAGGGGATTAAATGTTACGGTAATACTTTTGCTTGATTTTGTAAATTTAATTATAAATAAATACTATACAGCGGTGTTTTTTGGTATAGTAGTAGTAGTATATTTATACTCTATAAATGAATATTCTAAAATCCAGTTCTTCGGAAAATTCCTCCATGTAAAATAGAAGGGGAATTTCGCCTTAATATTTTTCACCTTACAAAACAAATAATGAAAAAAAAAATTAAATATAACATACGTTTTATACGCGAGCGAAGTCGCGGAAAACAGCTAAGTAACACAGCTATGTATTATGTACAACGATCTTTAAGTTATATATGGAGAGAGCAATCTGGATTTCATCACGCGATCAGAATTTCCAATGAAAAATGTAGCAAAAAGTTGTTATCTAGTCATGTATAAACGAACATATGGCTCGATTAACTGTTATATCTGTTTAGGATGCTCCTGGTAATTTTAGAGTACACGGAAGCTTAAGTGATGTAACAAAAGTGAACGGGATTGCGTGTATTAAATACCTATGTCTATTTTGATAGTACATTAATCACTTATTGCGAATCTGCGTGAGATTTAATTTCTTATATCTGTTATTGTTAACCTGTGATAGTGAAATCGTGTTATGACTCGAACGGTTGCATTAATTTTGTTTATTGAATATTATGTTAACTTCACAGTCTCGTGACCTCAATACGTATTACTGACTATTTTGTTTATATTGAAGGATTTATACAAATATAATAAAGAGGTAAAGTTTCAGAGGTAAAATTTCGTTCATCCGTGTGGTGACGGAATAAGAATTCACCACCCCTTATCTTACCCGTGGGTGATCGTAAAAGACGATTAAGGGATACAAAATGCTTATAACATCTATGCAAGAGAAGGAAACAAAATTCTATACCAACACATCTGACCAGCGTGGTATAGTAGGTCAATTTCCCTCCCATTGTGGAAGAGGCTCAAGCCCAACAGTGGGACATACATGAGCTGAGACGATGATGATGAAAGTTTCGTTATTATTAAATAAATTTTAACATTTAAAATAAATCATTTTTTTTACGGATACTCTCGCGTGTGTATTTGATTTTCGATACGTTGTCGAGAACTTTACAATGTCCATGGTCACGGGAGGACGTTTTATCGAGGTTGTATTTGATTTTTAATTGGTAAATAATCCACCCGTGGCCATGGGATTATTCTCGAAATCAAGATGAAAATTCTATTTCGAATTTTGCACAAGCGGGGTTGGTCCGTTTTCAAAGACGAAGCGAACCAATTCCACTTGAGAAAAATATGAATTACAAATTTGATATAAAATTCGAATGAAGAGTATGGTCCCACGTCGTCAAAATTTTAAAACGACGGGATATTAAAAACTAAAGACAACCATGATAAAATCCATAAAATTGTATTATTTCAAATAAATAAAAAGTTTCAATATTATTTATAAACCTCTGTATTATTTGTTGCGCTAGTTTTCAATTGATATTGATTGCATTTAAGAAACTTTTTGCAATATTTATATGTTGAAAGTATACGTTTACGACAGAATCAATATAACTAATCGTTTTGCAAATATTATCTCCCATTAAACAATTGTATTTTTTTTGCCTTTCCCTTTATTTTTTTTATTTCCCTGACGTGCACTGCTGGGGGCTCGCAGACGCAGCTGCGTACTCGCCCTGATGATGAGCATCGGATATGCTCGAAACCCGGATCGACATAATCGACTATAACGCGTGAGTATTGCCAAAAAATAAAATCGTTTAATATGTGTCAAACTCACGAATAATTTCAACACTAAAATTATCTTCTATTTAATTAACTACACAAGTAATATGCCCACAATACTTTGTATAAGGTAAATTATTGATTAGGCGATAGTGGGTGCGCAAAATTTTAATAGTAGCCCACAATCTGGGATCTTAAGTCTGAAAATATTTAAAATATTTCTTTTACATCTCAGCTCATATATGTCACACTGTTGGGCTCCACTAGGTGGATTGACGACATTAAGAAAGTCGCAGGAAGCCGTTGGACGCAGGTGGCACAGGACCGTTCTTATTGGCATTGTCGTGGGGAGGCCTATGTCCAATAGCGGGCGTTTTTTTTTTATTTCTTATGATGACAAACAAGCATGTAACACATCTGATGGTAAGTGTTGCTGCCGCCCACAGACCTATGCAATACCAAAGATAGGCTTGGCTAGGCCGCTGCCTACTAATACAAACCCAAATACCCAGCTGGACTTCCGGCTCTCTCGCTCACCGAACGAAGTGCAATAGCACATGGCCATTACTCAGATGTCGATCTTCTGCGAAAGTGTGACAGAAAATTGTCAACAGCCTGGTCCTACTACTAAAAGGACGTCTATATCTATAGGCTGATGGATGTTAAGCTCAATCTTCCTCCGCAATAAGAGGATAATTGACCTAATATACCTCGGTCGTCAGCCAAGTTTATTTCAAGTTTAATTATCGTTTAAACGTTATAAGCAATATATGTCTCAGTCGTCTTTTACGACATCTACGTGTACGATATGGAGTAATGAATTGTGTTCTTACTCCTTCCCCACACGGAAAGTATTATATCAATATTAAATGCAAATAAAGTACTGTATGAAGCGTAAAATAAAAAAAGAACTTATACTCTATGTATCACATAAAAATTTAAACTTTTCTCTGATGATATTTTAATTACATTCGATAAACAATCATTGTTTCATTGTATACTCAAACAGCATTATTTGTAAACTACAGAATAAATCTTTGCAGATTTATTTGTTGTTGTACGCGTTAAGAACGCTTGGCACGTTGAATCTCGTAACGTTTACATAACAACAGGTTCTGAAGATTAACCTTAAGCACCCCTTTCACAGTTACCCAGACCAATGACGCCAATTGCGTAACCACAGTTTTATGATGCTCTAATAGTATGAATATTTATAACCACTATCACAAACACAATAAAAGCATAAATACAAACTTTTCTCGCATTTTAAACAGCCAAAACATAAGTAATTTTATTTATGTCTTCAATAAAAAATAAATAAAAAGAATAAATCGGGCAATATTTTGTTTTATTTGTAATAAATCAATTTTTTTACAGCTGGTTTAGGTTTTTTTTGTTTAAACCAGCCGGGGCATAGCTACTATATGATGAAATAATGAAATTACAATAGTTATAGGTATATAGAATTTTAACTGTTATAAAATGTTACATTCAATCGAAAGAATCAAATCGAAAGAAATTGTGTCAACGCATTTGGCAGTAAGCATAAATGGTAAAAATCAGAGAGTGAAATAATAAATTTAATTTTCTAAAACCCAGCACTTTTTAAAACCAGCTGTAATCAATTTAAAAAATGAACCATTTCATTTGGATTTTTTTTTTATTGTCAAACATTCTTGCGATAAGTTATTTTACACAAATTATTGTGAAAATAGTATTTTATTTTATAATAGATTTTAAAATAAATAAGTCACTACTTATTTAATATACTTGTTGATTTGAAAACTAATTTTTTATTGAATTTGTTTGCTAATGTAATTTTCACGAGATGGTTTTCACTAATAAATCGCCCAATTTATTGCTCAAAATTCAATGTTGATTATTTACTAGATTAATATTTCTGCAGTGCACAGTTACACTTGTCTTTATAATTTCATTTGTAGTATTATGTCTATATTTATAATAAGAAACTACCTACCTATAACTAGTTAGTACGAAGACCTGTGAAGGTCTCCGTAGTCCAATTAATATTTTGATTGCGTATAAAACATATTTACAGAAACTTAATAAACGTAGAAATATCTTCTGAAAATATGAGCCTCTCACCTTGGAAATTTATTACCAATTACCAGAAATAACCATAAACAAAACTGTGATATTTACGTAAAATTTATGTAAATAATTTAGTTTTTTTTTTCTTAGTAGGGGATAACTCTATAAATTGCCCCACTCTTATTAATAGTGCTATGGAATGGGACTCTGCCATAAAAGTAGAGGGACCTGGTACAATACTCATAGACGTGTTTTTATGCCCTGCCTAAAATTGAAAGACGTAATGGTAATAACCGGTCACCGCTCTATTAATCTCACCAGATCAAGGTTACTTATCCTTACTATCGCTTACAGATCAATAAACAAGATATAAAAATGTACTTGTATAATAATCTATATCAGAATTAATATTTACATTTGTACGTATATTTTTCGGGATCTAAAATTCTTAAAAATCAATTATTGTTAAATTTTTTTTTGTTTATATTATACTTAATTAAATTATAATTAGCTATTGAAATATTTTTTTCGAAACTACTGCCGTCACCTATTAGGTACATCAAATGCAGCTGTAAATCATAAATTGAAGTTACTGGTCGTTATGTTAATAATACACCACTAAATAATTAATAATAATAACCGAATACCTTCATAAATCTTCAAGATCTTCTCTTCTTGATGACAGTAATAAAACTTTAATATTTTATTTTTTTTATTTTTTTGCTAGTTATAATAACTAATATTTTTAAGTGTAACTTCGAATAGTTTATTCAATTCGTTAACTTTTTAATTGCTTATGCTGGCAAATAAGCAAGCAACACACCTGGTCGTAAGTGTTACTACCGATCATGGACCTTTACAGTACCCGGAGTACAGCTAGGCTTGCTGCCTACCAACCAAAACCCACCCAGAAATATAAACTTCTAGTTTACTCGCTCACTGAACGAAGTGCAACAGCACATTGTCATTGCTAAGACGTCGATTTTCTATGAGTTTGTGATACCACCGCGGACGGACCGGGCCGCGGCTGTAGCCAGAAAACTGTTAGGATTGTGGCCCTACTAGAAGCTCCCTACCACTAAACCTCTTGCAATGCATAATAATGAGGCTTACATCGCTTACAAAGCACAGAAATTTATAAAAAAAAGGCGTTATTATGATAGCAAATAGGATATTTAAGTTGATATTATGCTTGAAATAAGGATTAACGTATATGAAATTTATATTATATACTTACTCTAACAATATGCATAAAAATTTTCCATCTTGGTATGCCTTTAGCGAATGCGCTCTTCACTGAGAGTGGTATACAAACGCCCATGATCCAAAGAAAGGCAGGGAATACCAGATCTCCTGCCACCAGGCCATTCCACGTCGCATGTTCCAGCCACCAGTAACCTCCAGCGCCGTCGTTTACGAAGATCATGAATACAATTGCCATCCTAAAAAATATACATATCTAAGCTTTATTTTTTTCATGCAGTCACGAAGAAAGAATACGATATCCTTTCTATTTCCACAGTTATGGTAAGACATATTAGTTTTAAAAAATAAATATAAAAATATAAAGAAAATATAAATAAAATGTAATATATTTTATTTTCGCAGGCTATATTTTGGACAAAGCCCGGCCGTTGCTCGTATAGGCAAAAAAAAAAAACAAAATACTCACCCTCTAAAAGTATCCAGTGCCCTTAATCGTTGCTGTATCGCCAGTTCTTTATCACCGTAACGAAGCTTGCCTGTTCGTCTGACGCGTGACATGATCAGCTTACCGATACCATACACCACCCATATCGCTAGCAGGAGGCCGAGGATTATCAGAAGAGCTAGGGAAAGAGAACAAAAATCTATCATCTCCTTTTCTATAGTAGATAATATTATAAGGTACCCTACTAGATATTGTCCGTAGTTCCACACGCGTTTCATCTTCTTTACCGTAACGACAAAATATTTTCTCAAGGTAAAAGTACTCTCACCCACGGTCGGTAGTAGTTGTACTAGAAATCAATCGATCACTCGTGGGAAGGCTGATAGAATGTGGACAACTTGTTGACGGGATACGTCACCGAAAGCATAACCCGTTAGACGACTCGTCTAAGTCAATGAATCAGTCCCGTTGCTCTGATTATTTGGTTATAAAGGAAAATATGGCAAGTAATGTCGCATCTCGGCCTAGCGTCACCTCGAACGATCTGGGCTGGGTTACTAGGTAACAACCAGTAAAAAAAAATCATCTCAGCTCATATTCGTCTCACTACCGGGTTCGAGAGTGATTTTTCTTTCTCTTGCCTAGATGTTATATGCAAATGGTATACTTTAAACGTTTTTAAGTTACCCAAAGGTAAGATAGGGGATGGTGAATTGTACTCGCACTTCGTCACCACACTGATATTACTCAAGGATAATTTGTTTAATCCTATTAATCATCATTCTCCTACTCTTATCCCAATTACTTGGGTCTATATAATATGTACGCTTTTTTCATAGTACATATTGTAAGTTATTGGCAATAGTTTTATGACCGGCTGTCTGCCAGACGTCAACCCTCTTTGGGCATGTACCTAATTGTTGACCAAACGGCATCAGATGGAGTTGGCCCAGGTCGTCATAAGTCTCTTAGACGTCTTTTACGACATTCACGAGCAAAGTAAGGGTTGGTAGTATTCGTAGCCGCTACCACACAGCAATTTGTTTAATCCTATTAATCATAGATTTAATTCTAAAAATGTCTTCAAAACTATAAACTTTAACCTTATAATCTTAGGAGTTTTTATTATTTCCAATTCGTATCATGGTTTGCTTTCTAATTTTAACTTAGGCAGAATATTACATCTCTACATTCTTATGTTCTGTTTGATATTACATATCACATATTATGCAAAACAAAATCAAGATATATATCAAACAGTTACAAAGGTTGCATTTAAAATTCTATAAGCATTGTATTTTTTATTTTATTATTCACTGGTTACAATTCATCCTGAGGGCCTTGATCGTCCACGCCTTTGGCATTCAACTGTGTTTGATTGAAATGAATGTTAAATTGAAAAGAATTGCTGGTGAATTCTACCTGATCATTATGTTTTATTCATTATTGTGTTATTATACCTACATTAATCCATGCATATGCGATTGTAGTTCCTGGAGTCGAAGTCTAGGTTAGTTATAAAATCTGTTCAATGACTGACGAGTGTGAATGGCAGTCACAATTCTAAACTCAAACTCAGAATTTGGAATTATGACTGGCAAAAATGGGTTAGCTCTCATAACTTGATTGTAAGGCGAGATTTAGGAGTATGCATACAGATCTAGGGAATGTATAAAGTAAATATTTTTATATCCCAATCATATTAGACTAATATATACATTCATCATCATCATCATCACCTCAGCTCATATATGTCCCACTGTTGAGCTCGAGCCTCCTCCATATTGGGAGGGTAATTGACCTACTATACCGCGCTAGTCAGACGTGACAGTTTTTGTTCGAGTTTTCCTTCTCTCACATAGATATTAATGCGTTTTATATCCCTTAGTCGTCTCGTACGATTACGCATGGCTAAGATAGGGGGTGGTGAATTGTATTCTTACTCCGTGACCACATGGAAAATATATAACACCGGAATATATATACATTATTAAAAAGATATATTATAATAGTCAGAAAAAATAAAACTAAGGATCCAGTTTTTCCTAACAGTATAAAATATATTAACATACGGTGTGTTAGCTGACTATAACCTACGACTGTCATATTCATCGATCAGTTAGAACTTGATGGTGAAATTAGAGAGTTGACTTCAGTACAATTAACGATAAAAAAGAGAATTAAGATCTGTCTATAAACCATTATCCCTTATCTAGGGATAGGTTTAAAATATATGGTGGCACCCCCTCATTAATAGTAAACAGACCCGCTGAGTTTCGTTCCGGATTCTCTCAGCAGCGGTTAAGTTCTGATCCAATAGATTAGATTAATTTAAAATGTTAAAATTGACATTACGTAAGTGTCCTCGCAAGATATATACATCAAAAATACATCCGAATTTGACACTTGGTTTGCTGTATGTGTCACAAATCGCTGCTTCTGAATTAGGTGACTGGTCAGCTCTTTCCTGTTCATCTCTTAACACGTACCGCAAACGCTAACCCGCCTGCCAAGTATGGCGATTATACCCAGCCCACTTTATAGCGGATTTTATTCAGCAGTGGATATCGAATGGCTTAACGGAAAACCAATATATAAAGACATAAAAATAATCTAGATATTCTTATTTATATCTCGTGCAGAGCATCGTCAATTATAGCAACGGTTCATTTAAAACTGGTCGTTATTATGTCACGGTCGAGTGAAGATTTTCTGAACAAGTTTTATTACAATAAAATGGAAGAGTTATTAAGGTTACATAAACTGATATGTAAATATTGCATATATTTCCATTTAAAATTCTTTACGTAATATTCTGATAGAGATAAAATATGAGCATGTCTTGATATATTAAGATATAGAAACATTAATGCTACATTTTCTCATTTTTCATTATCGAGTTATTCATCATCATTATCATCATCACAGCTCATAAATATCCCACTGTTGGGCTCGGGCCTCCTCCGTAATGGGAGGGAAATTAACCTACTATACCACGCTGGTCAGACGTGTTGCTATAGGGTTTTGTTTCGAGTATTCCTTCTCTCGCATAGATGTTATATGCGCTTTATATCCCTTAGTCGTCTCGTACGATCACCCACGGGTAAGATATGGGGTGGTGAACAGTATTCTTACTCCGTCACCACACGGAAAATCGAATTATTAAATATATGTAAAATATGGATTTTCGTAACGCATATTGTATATGAAGCTATCATCAATATAATCTCAGATCATATACCTACTTCTATTTGCTGGAGGAGACATAAATAGGAGGGAAATCGGTCTAATATACTGCATGGATGAAATGGTTTGGTAAAGAGTTTTATTTTGAGTTTTCTTTCTTTTGCATAGTTGATATGTACATATTATGGCCCTTAGTCGTCGTTTACAACATGGGGTCATCATCTTCCCCATGAGAGCCGTAAAAATCAACTGTGGGATTTTCTGGTAAATGGGCAAAATGCGGGGAATTTCGGAACGTCCACCCACCTGCTAATCATGGCGATTAGAGTAGTATCACTCATTTGAGTGTAAAAGTAAATGTTGAAACGTGGGCTGATCACTGAATGGATAAATTATTGCTGAGATCACGGTAGCTCATAATCATCATCATCATCATCATTTCAAGTCGTATATATCTCACTTCAACAGTGGCCCAGGCTTTAGCCTATTCCAAAATAGAAGGGGAAATTACCCACAATACCACGCTGATTAGGCGGATTAATATATGGTTTTATCTCGAGTTTACCGTCTCTTGCATATATGTACTCATCATTACCATTTTAGCTTATAAAAGTCCCACTACTGAACTCAAGCCTCCTTCCTATACAATTGGAAGGAAATTGACCTACTTTGTCAAGCTGGTCAGACGAAGGCAATCTTGAAATAAAATGCAATATCATCAGGTAAAGGATTTCTTCAAGGTTACCTTCTCTTGCATAGATGTATATTATATTCCTTAATCTTTTTACCACTGCTACGGGCAAGAAAGGCGATTGTGAATTGTATTCTTACTCCGTCGCTGCACAGAAAGAGAACGGGAATTTGTATATAATGTAAAACAGAAAAGAATATTTTTAAATTAAAATAGAAAGTGTTATTGATGAATACAAGAGAAAAAATGTAATGTACCAATAATATCTTCAACGTATCTTTAGTTTATCGTGACGTAAACACTTCATCTCGCTGATAAACAACAGCGGATTTCGTCCTATTGAAAATGCCCAGATAAAATAACTATATAACTACACATCTATTTCTATATCGTCTTTAGTTTAAAAAAATCGTTTTGGCAAACCAAAACGATAATGAATATCGTAAATATGGAAAAAATTTTATTGTGCGTTTTATTTTTTATAACAAACGTGTATTGTGACGTAAGGGTTGATCCCCTTGTATTAGTTAGTGGCCAAGGCTTAGTGAGAGGTCGTAAGGCAACTGATGGAGAATACTCTTTATTTTTGGGCATTCCTTATGCACAGGTTGACCCAGAGGACCCGTTCGGAGTAAGTAAATAACTATAATAATATTGATTGCGGAATGGTTCTTGTTGCATGATCAGTAATCGCCTATCGGTGTCACGGGCAATTCCTTTTAAAGAACATTTATAAAATATATTTGCATGATTCTGAGCTTACAGATTAAAATATTATGGCAATGATTTTAGATTACCGATGCAGAAGTCTGCTGTCAGGCAGAAAAATTACGAGACAGCAGGCCTTACATATAAAGAATGCTGTCTGGTAATTTTTCTTCAGGTCTTCTTCAGATGGCTTTCTTTGGGTTTGAGAATTATAAGTTTCATTGATCATAACTTTTATAATAGTGTCAAGTTTTCTTATACCAGTTAACTATCACCCCGTGATGCTATACTGGTGAACTTATGATACCTGTACATCCTCTTATTTATTGGCTGATTAACCAACACTAGGCATAGAAAAAAAGTAGTTCGAACTCCTACTTCTTTGCCAATTCAATTTGTTGTAAGTTCCACGATAATTTAAAATAGGTAAATCTGGCACATCCTGAGAGTGAAACCTAAGCGTGATTTGAAATAACTTTTACGGATTTTATCGCGTTTATATTTGATCTTTGATTTCTCCGACGTTTTGAACACCTTACAGTGATCTTGATTACGGGTGGTCTGCTCACTATCCACAGTCCATCCCTGACTATGAACGCCAATTTCAAATGTGTAATACACACGTAAATATTTAAAATAATTATGTTAAATATCGTGGACCCTGACTTATAAGAGTGTGAAAATATGTATACCAACGCACCAATAGAGTAATAGCAATTCAACCAAATAGCTAAATTGATCTGCCTATAATATCTAATAACATACCAATAAAATAAAAGGTGATCGCGCTAGTTACTTGACTGACCGCTTAAACTGACGCGCCCTGTTTAATCGTCAATACTATTTTTATATTGTCTATTAATTTAATGATAACATAACCATAATAATATGAGTTTATCGAACTTGGTAATAAAGGATAAAGTGAGAAAGTGCTAAATAGATAATAACATGTTTTCTTTGACTTATTACTTGAATAGACGATAAAATTATAAAGTGCTTATGGATATAGTTTCTCCGTGTGTTGACGGAGTAAGAATAAAATTCACCACTCCCTATCTTACCCGTAGGTGATTGTACGAGACGACCAAGGGATATAAAACGCATATAACATCTATGCGAGAGAAGGAAAACTCGAAACCAAACTCTATACCAACACGTCTGACCAGCGTGGTATAGCAACTGCCCTCCCATTATGGAGGAGGCTTGAGCCTAACAGTGGCACATGTATGAGCTGAGATGAAATGAGATGAATATAGATTCAAGTTAAGATTTTATATCCCAGATAGAATAAGTTAAACGAAAGCCGTATTGATCTAAATACTGACCCGTTGCGATTTCCATTCAGGCAAATTTAGCCAGAATTGCTACTCTGAGTCTAATTGTAATTTGGGTGCATTCGCTGTATCTTTGTGCAGTCGCCCGTAATATATTAGAAGTATTTTGGTCCTTAAGCCTCAGACAAAACAGTTTTTACGATATGGGTTTCATTCATTACCTGAGGATCAAAAAAGAGGGAGGGAGTACGAATAAAATCACGAAATATCACAAGAAGGGACAAGGGCTATAGTGAGAAAGCACGTATTTTTAATTGGTCTATGAACGTGCGATTTCTACCATCAGCAACACCTCAAGCCGCGTTTTCCCCTATACCGCTTAAAGTTTCGCTAGTTTAAGAGCCCTGAGCACTCACTCATAGTTCGAATAAAGCTGTTAAAGCAATCTGCGTTTAACAGCAGAAACACAGGGAAAAGAACAGGATTTCGAAACAACTTAAAAGTGGAACGTGACCTTAACTCGCCGTTTCCAGGCGACGATTCTCCCGCCCAATACGGCAATCACCTCTTTCAATCTGCCAGTCGCTAGTTATATTAAGCATAGTGCCAAAAGCTGACTTCCAGGTGCTTATCAACTTATAAATAGTGAAGAGTCTTGCTAAACCATGTTACAAGGACAATGTGCATTAAATATATTCACGTACCATTACAATTATATATATATATATATATATATATATTTGATAAATTACACCTTGCCTTTGTTATTTTTATAGCTGTCAGAAACAAACAACCTGTAAGCTTAAAGACTATTAGGACATTTTTATCACATTCCTTAATATTCCAGAATTCAATTAAATTATACTTATTACATATTCAAAGATAATATTGTGATTTTCATCAAGTACTTTTTGCTAAACAATACTCATGATTCTTAAACCTCATCATCTATCATCAGATAGAAAGGAGGGTTAAAAAATGGTAACAAATCATCAAATGATTAATGGACGACCTCATCTCCATTTAGCATTGTACAGTTATTATACAGTTCCTAAGAACTATTTAAGAAGCCATATAGTTTAAGTGTCATTACTTAAAGAAGACCATTTTTAAATTAATCCATATCATAAGTAGGTATTTGTCAATAGATAAATACGTGGATAAAATATATCTCTAGTATCTTCTATTTAGTTAAGATAAAAATGAGATAATAAATGATATTGATGTATTGTTTCAGCCTGCACAGAGTCCATCCGCTTTCAAAGAAATAATTCACAGTGCTGACGATGGATCCATCAAGTGTCCACAAATGACTAATACGCATATTAACGATAATGAAGATATTGACTGTCTTCGTTTAAACATTTTTGTACCTTTTACAGCTAGTTACTCCAATCCACTGCCAGTATTAGTCTGGATTCATGGGGGAGAATTTGCTCGTGGAAGTAGTGGCGTCTATGGTGTTACAGATTTAGTCAGACATGACGTTGTAGTTGTTACTATCAACTATCGTCTTGGACCTTATGGATTTATGTGTCTTGATGTTCCCGGTGTTCCAGGTAATCAAGGACTTAAAGATCAATATACAGCATTAAATTGGATTAAATCTCATATTGGATCGTTTGGTGGAAACCCCTATAATGTTACATTAGCTGGACAAGACGCTGGGGCAACATCAGTTTTATTACATTTATACTCTGATAAAGACAGATTATTCCAAAAAGCTATCATTGAAAGCGGTACACCGCAAAGCGAAAACATGTTCGTACAGGCAGATACTACTGCTGCTATTAAAATAGCTAGTTATTTGGGCGTAAATACAAACGATACACAAGAAGCACTAGAGTTCCTTTCCGGTACCTCTCATGAATTAATTACAGCTGCTGCATATGATTTAGACTTAGAACTAAAACCTTGCAAAGAAAGATCTTTTAGTGGGATCGAAAACTTTGTAGAAAGTGATCCTTTCTCTCTTTCTAATGAAAAGAAAGTCAGCAAAACAGCAGTATTGATTGGTTATAATAGTTTAGAACGTGATTCTCTAAGCAGTAAATACTTTGAAACTGATCCGTTTTATAACAAGCTTAAAGAGAATTTTAATCTGGCTGATCAAGATTTAGAGGATGCCGCTAGAGTTGTTAGGCGCTTCTACATCGGCGATAGTTCTGTATCCGAAACTCTTACAAATGAAATGGAAATGTTTGAATCAGATTTTGGACACAATCATCCTTCAGAAAGACAAGTTAACAAATTATTGGAAGAAAATGTCATTGCTGTTTATAAATATGTATTTGATTACGTCAGTAATACAGATGCTAAGGGCGCAGGTCACTCTGCGGAATTAAACTATCTATTTAATAATGGCAACTTAAGGAGAAGCGAAGATGATCAATTGATTGTTGATCGAATAACTACTTTATGGACTAATTTTACAAAATATGGGTGAGTATTTAATCCAGTAGAAACTTTTATATATGTAGATAGTTTATTTTTTTTATCTTACCTAAATCAGATAACATTTGTTAAAGTTAAGTAAGAGTCTTAAAGTATCTTTTAAAGAAACGAAAACATAAAATTTTGTTAGTCTTCTCTGATGAATTATCCATTCGGAGAGTGAAAGTGAATAAGTCGACAATGGCCGATTGCTTATGGTAAAAGTATTGTGTATACTGTGTCTAGTTACTTTAGGAATAAATGCAAAAAAAATAATTACACAAATGGCGTTCCGAATCTATGAATCTCCTTTACCAAGTGTTATGGGTTCAATCATGCTTGAGAATTATTTTTTGTGATTTAAACATTATTGTTCAGAGTTCTTCGTGTGGTTAATGGACGAAGAATACAAAATGTTACGAATACTTACCCATGAGAGGCGTGAAAACTCTTCGTCGGAAGGTATATTTTTAATAAAGTAATCTTCTAAGCCTATTTGTAATTTGTATTCGTTATTCTAAGTCCTCGGGTTACAAGGATGTATTCCTTAGTACAGGGAGAGTTCCTCTTTAAAATATGTAAAGAATATATTGGACAACAACAACGCATCTCTTAGTAAAATTATTTATATAGTTTAATAAATAAATATACACTAAAACCCACATAATATTTGCTTTATGTTTCAGTAATCCTACACCAAACAGACCAACAGAATTTCTTCCCGTAACGTGGACTCCAGTTACAAAAGATGAGAGATCAAGCCTAATTATCGACACTAATCTTCGGATAGACGACGGAATCTTTAAAGAAAGAATGGCCTTTTGGGATTTGTTTTACACGATGTACGGAAGCCTCAGCAAACTATCAAGGGACTGTTCTGATTCTCCTTATATGTGCTGCTAAGTTTTATTCTCTTTGATCTAACAACAAAATGTTTCGTAATGAATATATGTAAAAAGTCATTATATTTTTGGTTATGTAAATAAAAAATAAACATTTATATACATATGTTATAGATTTCAATGATATAATTACATTTCTAATAAGAAATACATATTCATGAAATTTAACATAATAATTTGTAAATTGTAAACGCAATATGAGTCTTGTTTATCATGAGTCTGTTTATTCTAGAATAAACCTAGGTATTCGAGTTAATAGAATCAATAGATTCATTTAATTCATTTATTCACATTTTATGCCAATGATGGAATATATTAGTATAATTTATTTGTTTTTCTTCCTGTGTGTCTTAAAAAAAGAGATGGCTATCTGTAAAGTCGATTTACGAATGATAATTTTTCGTGATAACGTCATAAGAAAATATTCATGAGAAATTGCATACTTTTATGAATTGAACAAACAAACAATGGAAACCATATTAACTTTTCACTTCAATTTATAAACAGTAAAAAGACAAATATTTGAAATGTAAGAACGCTTAGGCCGATGGACCTCTCTATCGCTTGTTCCGCGCTCTCGCTTGCACGCTCGGCTCAGGCGAAACGTGTCACTTTTTCGTGCGTGCAGCCGGCGTTTATTGATTTATAAGACGTTATCACGTCAAAACGACTAAGAGTTTTAAATAGACTTGGGTCAACTATCTATTTGATGCTGTCTGGTCAACAATAACATTCCCAAGGGGGTTGACGTTAAGTAGGCGGCTATAAAACTATTGCCAAAACCTGCAATATATACTATAGAAGTGGAGTACATATTGCGTAGACCCTAACTGGGATAAGAGCAGGGTGATGATAATAAAAATATACTTATTTTTCCATACCATGATGAGCAATAAAAATTAAATGTTATTACATCACACTTCTCCGCGAATATTGCAGAGAAATTAGTTAGGAACATAAGCAGAATAGTGTAATATCACTGTAAGAAAAAATCAACTGAAAACATTCGACGATTTTTAATGGTAGGACCACGCTATTGACAGTTTCCTGTCTACAGCCGCGGGCCAGTTCGTCCGGGGTAGTACCATACTCTCGCAGAAGATCGACGTCTGAGTAATGGCAATGTGCTATTGCGAGAGAGCCAGCAGCCCAACTGGGTGAGTTTGGGGTTTGTATTGATAGGCAGCAGCCTAGCAATACAAACCCTTGGTATTATATGGTCAATGATCGGCAGTAACACTCACCGTCAGGTGTACTGCTTGCTCGTTTGCCTCCATAAGCAATAAAAAAAATACGACTCATTTTACACCACTCTGAGGAAATTGGCCCACAATGGTCTCTTATGATCTGAAAAGATTTTTTTTTATATATCTCCTGGGACCTTTATAGCTGGTGTCTAAGATATAAATGAGTTAAATTCAAAATGATACAGTCATATTTTGCTTAATACTTATTTAATTTCGACTCCAATTGTTTTAAAACTAGTCGACTAATGTTTTTTTTTTTATTTGAGTTTCGTTCAAATTCCATTCAGTAAATGAAATACATTCAACCAAAAATCAAACTTTACAAAAATAGTAACACAAAGCTTCGAAGTATAGGAGACAATTTTATTCATTTATATATTCTATTATACATATATACATACATACATATCATCACGCCATATCCCTTGCAGGGTAGGCAGAGAGAACAGAGTGCCAGAGAACTCTATCTTTGCATACTTCACTCGCTTCCTCAACATTCATAATTCTCTTCGTTCGTAACGACGACGTAAGAGAGCGAGTAGGTATGAAAGAGAGAATTGGTGTAAAGATGCGAAAGGGAATGCTCCGATGGTTCGGACATGTGAAAAGAATGCCGAACGAACGTCTGGTTAAGAAGATATACAATGCGAAAGTGGAAGGATGTAGGTACCGTGGGAGACCGAGACTAACCTACCTAGACCAGATCGGTCATGTACTGAAGGAAGGTGGATTCTAGAGTCTGTATGAAGAGAATTACTCTTTTATAATATGATAATTTCACGAGAATTGGCTTTGTAAGCTTATAAATTCCAATAAGTAATAAATTCTATAAGGAAATCAGCACAAAGAACAAATGAAGGGGTAAGACCAAGCTAATGGCCGTTTACAGCGATAAACGGTCGAGCTCGTCCGTGATAGTACAACAATCTTACAATAAATCTATCTAAGTTGTAGCAATTTGCTACAACATTTCGTTCGTTAATATCTCAGCATAAGGCTGTCCTGGTATTATAGAGATCACAAGCAGCACTAGCCTCTTACCAAAATTATTGAGACTTAGCATACTATATATTTGGTTATTTATAAAAAAAAACCGGAGGTGTCAAGGGACACCCGGATGGAACGAAGTTCTATTTTAATTATATAATTTTTTTCTGCCTTAAGCGATTTTTATCGTTATATTTTAGCCAATTTGCAAAATATCTTTATAAATTATAGCCTATGTGTTATTCTGATGTGCAAGCTATATTACTATAAACATCAAAATCCATTCAGTAGTTTTTACGTGAAAGAGCAACAAACATGTTCACATCCATACATTATTACAAACTTTCACGTTTATATAATTAATAATAGGATATACAATTCCACTAGACTACCAAAACTTTTCGGCCCCGAGCTCGAACGCGAGCCGGCCACGCGGCCCGGTCACGGGCGAAAATAATTTCGTTGCGCATTATTTTGATTTTGCTATATCTCTTAAGGTATTGATTTAATTTGCATGGTCTGAAGGAAAAAAAATATCTTCATGAAATGCTCAAGCCAACTAATGTATTTAAAATGATAAGGATTAATACAGTATTTGTGTAAATAGCTTTTCAATTACCGTTTTATAATAGAACATTTTTTAAAGTATTAAAATAGATATAGTATGTTATCCTTAAGAGATAGATATATACCATCGCGGACTTTTTTGTAGGCCTTTTTAAGCTGTACAATACTGTAGTACTTTATTTTGATCTATTTCGTAGGGTTCAGCCAGCGTTTGCAATGTAAGCGCAAAATAAAGTGTTTATTTACGACATCACATTAGAAACCTCTAAAATTATCAGTGTTTCTCTAGTACATTATGCATATATTATACATATAAACCTTCCTCTTGAATCACTCTATCTATAAAAAAAATCGTCGCGACACCACACTGTTCAATGCGAAATAGAAATGAAAATATCTGGCTTGCTTTCTATAAGAGAGCCGACGAGCGACGCCGCACAGCTTACAATAGCTTACTATAGCAAAAAGTGTCGTGACAACTTTTCGTAAGAATTTTTTCCGTCTAGCCCCCTTTCACAACGCGCGATAAGGAACTTCGTTCCAAAAATATTTATGAACGAAAAATATCTAAGTGGCAAGACGATTGGAACGGATTTCTAATTAGTTTGGGTTATTTTTCCAAATTCGACAATCATGTTTCGTTCCTAAACATTTTTTTATAATAACTCTTACATGTTAAATGCTTAGTAATTTGGATAATAGGATCGTGTCATAGGGGAAATAATTTCGGGTGACTGGATCGGGGAATTAGTCCGTCCGTCCGAGGGGGGGATGTCGGTCGAGGAGAGGGTACTCCTCAGGGGTATTCCGTCGGGCCGACCACTGACGTCAAGTCACTCTGCTCCAGTGGTCGGCCCAACGACGAAGGCGACGTCACGGGTGGGTTACGGGTGTGCGCGTTTACGCCCCTCTGTCACCCCGGATGGAGTGGTGCGAGGAGTGCGCCGATCGTAGCCCACCCCAAAAAAAAAAAAAGGGGGAAATAATTTGGTGATTTTTTTAAACAGCCTCATCATTTATTTATTTATTTATTGATGATAGATAGGTTTGATTATAGCCCCACTCCCGTTAAGTGGTATGTACCTAACTATTGATATTTGTATAGTTAGTGCCACTAGATGAATGGAATTTCATTTCTATAGTAGTTTTTATTTATATAAAATCAAGTAACTCTTTCCATAAATAATCAAGCATGTTAAATGCTAAATTTCAGTAATTTGAAATTATATATATATATATATATATATATATATATATATATATATATATATATATATATATATATATATATATATATATATATATATGTATATATATATATATATATTATTCTAACAGCGATAGTTGCAAGACTTGCGAGACTCGCAAGAGTCTTGTATTTGGGCAACACTAAACTGATTAATATTAAATGCCAAAAGTTAATATAGGAACGGAATAGATTGTGTATGAATAAAAAAAATTGCTTATATCAAAAGCGTTATACACAGTTACATGCATTTCAATTGTTGTTAGTGCAATGACATTTAAAACGCCTCAGTAACGGGCTCTAAGGATACCGATACGATTAACTTGTGAACGTCAGTACAATGGAAAGTCAGTGTCTTCTATCTAGGTCGTCCCTCATCTCCGGATGATGCTCATCAAGACAACTCGAATGTACAAAGGAGTTGGCTGACTCGTCTCGCCCACGACTTATTTAACTCATTCACTTGTATACTGTGATTGTATCTGTGTTTTTCTTTATGGGCTACATCCTATAATAATGACGCGGGTTAAAATTTAAAAAAAAAATCACTTAATTTTTGTATTTTGTGCTTTATCTACCTTTTATCCTCCCTTTATTTTGTGGCGACGGCACAAGAACATAAATCGCCACCCCTTACTTGCCTGTGGGAGTCGTAAAAATTGGCTAAGGGTTCGCTAGGAGAACGAGCAGCAACTCTCTTCTGGGAAACGTATAACATCTAACTGCGTTTTCCAACCCACCTGCTAAGCGTGGCCATGTCACGTCACTATTCCCTCACATAAATAAAAGACACTTACATCCAGTAGTAGACGGATAATGGCTAAATGATAATGATGAGTGTTTTATCCTTAGTAGATCGAGAAAAGGCAATGATATAGTATGTTTTTTATTGCTTACCGTAGGTAACGACCAAGCAGCACATCTGATAGTTAGTGGTGCCACTCGTGTATACCAACGGGCTAGAAGAATGCCTAACGTGCAGAAAGTGCTCTTCTTAAAATTTGTTTTAGGAAGAAACCGTCGTGTATCTATTTGGATAGTGCAAAAATTCGTACTAAGAAATATACATATATATTTGTATTACAGGACACCATAAATATGCTTTAAGGGACACTAATAATGAAATCTTCTCTAGAATGAGAGAAATATTGACTTATCATACGTTAATTGGGAACATAGTTTCGAAATATTCTTCTATATCAACAATGCTAACTACCCACTTATTCTTTTATCGCTTAAAAATTAAAATCATACCAGATCCGCGCGCAAATAAGAGCTAATGTATTAACGCTGCAATCCCATTTCTTCGTCAATGGAAACGTTTTAACAGATACATTTTCACAAAGCCAATAGGATTATGGAGTAAAACTACAATTCACTAGCCTCCGTTTTAGGCGTAAACGACGACGAAAGGTATGTATGTGCCTTACAGGTAACGTCAATTCAAGAGAAGGAAAATTCGAAATAAATTAAATTTAACAAGTCTGACAAGCATAAAATACTAGGTCAATCTCTCTTCCATTGCGGAAGATAGTATAGCCCAAATGCAAGACTCTTGCGAGTCTTATTTCCACGTGTACTGGTATTAAGAATACAAAATGTTTACAATCCTTTCTTTGACAAAGGAATCGTAAAATTCTGTCTTAGGCAGCACTACGAGTCTCTTGTACCGAGTCTTGGTCTTCCATTTGGGAGCTTAACAGTGGATTATATGGGCTGAGATGATGATGATTATGATTAAAATGACTTTTTAAATCTTTTTTTTTTTCACAACAATTTTGTCTTTTATTTAAAACACATATTACGACTGCCATTAAAAAACTGTGTTTAAAATGTTAGCAATTCTTTTGTAAATTTAACTATGTAACTATTTTATAGACATAATCGTTCAAACAATTCAATATTTTAAATTGATAACTTTCACTAAACCCATAGTAGCAACACCGATATTAGTTGCGCCAGATTTTCACAATTTTCACCGCCTTTCAGTGCGTGACTTAATCGTATTATCTTATAAAATTACTTAATCAATTTCTAGTATAATTTACTCTTTTTTTAATTAATACTTTCAGTTAGTTTTAAATTGTCACACTGCAATTCTTCATTTCGCCATAATCATGGTTCCTATACTGAACTCGAATCTCCCCCAAATTAGGAGGGCAATTGATTTACCTACTTACCACGTTGATTAGACAAATTGGCATAGGGTTTTGTCCAGAGTTTTCCTTTTCTTGAACATTTAGGTGATACCTTACACAGTAGAAACATCAATAACATATGACATCAAGCACTGATGTTATGTATCATACGGCAATCCAACCGTCTGGGTTTGCTAGTAGGTATTTGATAAATGAGAAATCTTTTTTAAATGAAAGAAATATAATATATGTAATCTATAGATATTTCTCAATCCAAAAGGATTTACAATCTGATAATACTATTGCTGTAAGGAATGTCTCAAAATTGTGAAATTTCGCTATTTTAGAGCTAATAAAAATATTAATAAGGCGTATATATAACTAATAAATACATTTCCTTTGATAAACATAATAAACTCTTCAATTATTTATCAATTTTCGAATCAAAAAGGACAACGATATTCATTTATCTGTGTCAAGGATATAACGATACGTTGCAATCTTGTATAACTGATCTTGATATAGTTTTGCATGGAGTAAAATTGATATTATTCAAGGCATCGTTAATCTTCAATTTAATGGCTAATAATAAATTAATTAATTCATTTTTATGTCTCAAAATGGCAATCCGTTATTATTTTGCAATGGATTTGATGTACTCGTAAAAGAATTTTTGTGTTAAAAATGGCGGTACATATTGTCTTCTATTTTTAAAATATCATATTGAAAATAGAACGAATTCAAAAATAAAAAAGTATAAATAGTAGTACATGTTGGATTGGAAATAAGAACAAAATTAAGAACTTGACACTGGCAAATGAGACGATGCCAATTCCAATCCCTATGTGGGGTGGAGAAAAGAAAAAAAAAAAAAAAGAACACAATTATCTTTATGGTAAGCAGTCTCGATAACTATAATTTACTAACTGCCCCAAAAAGCCTATTAGTTCGATATCAGTTTCGCCTCAACATATTCTAGCAATTAGTGCTAATCCGTTATATACTGTGAGAAATAATTAAATTCTTTTTAGTACATGGTTTTTCGATTATTATTGAGTAGCAAAGTTTTTTCGTACGCCTATAACTTTATCAATTTGTAAGGATAATACTTACGCATATAGATATCCACAGGCTCCCTCAAGGTATGTACATCGCAACCATCCATCGTCGCGTTCAGCTTATACACGCCAAACTGACCCATATCCGGTCGAAGCTGACACAATAAACCACTGCAAAAAAAAAACATATTCTCATTAAAATTTATGGTCCAAGAAATGACGAACTAAAATATGTCACCATCACTTTCTTTACCCACAGATATCATAGGAGAAGATTCATCATTATCACCATCATCTCAGCTCATATATGTCCCTCTGTCGGGTTCGAGCCTCCTCCGTAATGGGAGGGTAATTGACCAACACGTCTGACCAGCGTGTGATAGTAATCATCCAAATGTGGTCAACTGTTTACACGTGATTGAGTAACAAACATCCAAAAATCTTTACAAACTTTCACATATATAAAACTAGCTTCTGCCCACGGCTTCGCCCGCTTAAGAGGTTATTATCTTAAAGTTTTTCATCCCCTATGTTAATTTCACCCCTTAAGGGTAAATTTTTACAACATGTTAATGTCATATTTATTTATATCTAATCAATAGCCTAAAAATAAGTTTCAAGCTTCTGGCTTTAAAATGACAGTACTACCTTACAACTTTTCATCCCCTTTTACAACCTTTTTTTTAGCATTAAAAAGTAGCCTATGTCCTTTATCAGGCTCTAGACTATCTGTGTACCAAATTTAATTTAGATCAGTTCAGTAGTTTTGGTGTGAAACAGCGATAGATAGACAGACAGAGTTACTTTCGCATTTATGATATTAGTAAGGAAGTAAGGATTAGTAGGTAACTAGGTAGTAGAATTCCAAGTAATAAATAAGTTAGTGACATCATAATGCATCTTATCGTAAAGTATAGCTATTACATATTTCAACAATTTTATGTTATTTTTTTTTTAATATTCAAATAACAAATCTTTATTTAATTTTATACTTTAAAAAAACACCCCTCCGTACTAAAGAAATAATCATTGTATTGCTGGGGACTTTACAAACATATAATTACCGCAGACAAATTACACCCAGACTCAAAACAACAATCATTTATTATTGCTCTTAATGGCAAACAAGTAAGCAGCACATTTGATGGTATGTTTTACTGCCACCTGCACCTTTGCAATACCAGAGAATAGTTACGCCGCTGCTCCAAACCAATCAAAACATTGGGCTTCCATCTCTCATGCTCACCAAACGAAGCACAACACACATTATCACTGCTCAGACGTTGATTTTCTGCGAGAGCGTACAAGTAATACCCCGGATGGACCGGCCCGCAACTGTAGACAGTAAACTGTCAACAATGTGGCCCTAATACTATTAAATTTAAAGATCGCACAAAGTATTGTTCTGCGTAGGTATCAGACCCACGGCAGTGGCACGGAAGGTCGGCAATCTTAACCACTAGGTACGCCATCTGTGCAGTCAAAAATCAAAGCAATCCTTTAAATGTTATACTTAAAAAATACAAACATTATCATCACAGCTCATATTTGTCCCCACTGTTGGGCTCGGGCTTCCTCCGTAATGGGAGGGAATTTAACCTACTATACCGCGCTGGTCAGACGTGTTGGTATAGGGTATTGTTTCAAGTTTTTCTTCTCTCGCATAGATGTTATATGCGTCTTATATCCTTTAGTCGTCTCGTACGATCACCCACGGGTAAAATATGGGATGGTGAATAGTATTCTTACTCCGTCACCACACGGAAGGTGTGTGAAGGTACGATGGACTTATATATGATAATACCATTGCTACACTATAACCTAATATTAGCTTTGACAATATAACTGTTACCAAATTCGACGTTATTAACGTCTCAAAAATAACGTGTTAAAAGATTAGCGTCACTAATATAGTCCTACTCTACATTTATCAGGTGTTGTTTTTAGACTAAGTTAAGAGCGTTGCATATATAGATGATGTTTGTTGTTATGAACTTTCATCTAGGCTCATATACTCACTGCTGGGTTCTAGCTTCATTCACACGCTAGTTAGATGCAGTTAGTAGCATAAGATTTTATTTAGAGTTTTTCAAATCTTGCATAGTGCACTTCACGGGCCTGGCGATTCTAACGCCAGCGCCGCCTTCCTCGGCGAACAGGCCCTTAGCTTGGCCGCAATACTATTGGCTGTCCTGGCGCCCTCGGCCCCAGGGAACTCCGACTACACGAGCCTTGCGGTTCCTGGCTTCGACGCCACCGATATTGGTGACGTCTAGCTGCCACCAGGCTTTTCTCAGAGTGTTACGTGCATATTGTGTACACTTTTTATATGTGTAAATATATGTCATTTTTATATATTTTGAGTTTTTTATACTTAAGTCTTAAGCTTTAGTCACACGAAAGGGAAAATATCACCATTACTTCACCATGATAATACTGTGGTAATATAATTAGGAGAGTTTTAAGTGTGAACGTGGAAAGCATAATTTAATATTATGTAAACAATACTGTTTGAGCCGTACGTTCTTTTAAAAAGATATTTTAAAAACAGGTCTCGCTTTCTCAACAATGAATGCTGTGAATAAGTGATTATATCCGTAAAAGGCGCCTAAATACATGTTTAGTTGAAATGTTGCCTAACTATGGACAATACAATAATGTATTTACATATTATTACATAATTTTACTACAATCTTATAAATAATTATACGCGGTAAACATATAATTATAAGATCTTTTTAATGCTTCGACGTTAACGTGTGTTTTAACAGTTTTCATGGTCACAGAATAAAAAATATCGAATTAAATACAATTCAATCTGTGGAAAAGGAAATTCCTTTTATTTTATTACAGTAGTTGTTCTTAAGGAAGCTTCCTTTTTATTTAATTTGAATGTTTTTAAATTATTACTTATTTTCTTTGTTTCTTTTTTTTTTATAAAAACCTTTTTATGAGTTCGCTTTGTCCTTAAATACTGTAATATAATTTAAAATTATTCGTCCGCATTAAGCTAATATATATTAAATATTTTGGATTGTAGCATGTATATAACAAAATACTTTTTTAAATAATTTTATTATAAGTATGTAAGTCATTGAACTCCTAGGAGAGGGCAAATGGTTTAAAAGCTTCTAATGAGCACATTTTTTTTAATAGAACTCTGTATAAAATTTTACTGTTTGTATATAGGTATGCTTTATATACCCAAACTTAAACCTCTTAAATTTCCCCTTCTAAACGTTTAGACAGATTTTGATGAAAATTTTGTCTATAATTAGATATACCCCGTATTGTCAATTGAATCAGGTGGTTATTACGACTGTTACGATTTGTTTACCCATGGCACTGGTACGAAAGGTATCTCTAAACATCTGAGCAGCCAAAATTGATTTGTTTAGATTGATGCAGAACAATGCAGAACATAACTGTGTATGCTTGTTGCCGTATGTTTGATTAGATTTATCTTATAAAGTTCAATTACATAGAACATTTATCGTACACTGGATATCTCTGTAAAAGCTCAAAATAAAAAGCAAAAATAATTTGTGTGCGCTTAAGAAAACCATACAATAAAATGAAAACTCCATCAAGGCGAAATACAATATTTTTTTTTTTCTATATTCGAATTTAAATAATACGAAATACATTTTTTTTTGTTCTATCTTCAAATTGAAATAAAACATAATGCAACATTTTTTTATTCTATATTCATAAAGTAATAACATTTACAATGAGTTTTTAGCGGGAAAGGAAAAGTGTAATGTGGTGCTCTTGTATAATATTCAATATCTTGGTGTGTTTTTAACGTGTCACATTAAATAATTTTGATGGCATTTTATGTAATCTGATGCGCAGGAAGTAGTGAGGTGTAGTGAATATGGTATAACAGTGCTTTACATACGTTTTTCTTTTCCATTAAAATGCCCAAAAGATACCTTTAACAGTGTGGCCATAGCAGTGTTGAAGGCGATAATCTGACTTGACGGATGATGACTTTATATAAGTCAACTTATAAGCAAAAATTTGGCTTAAAGGTCTTAGTAACCAAGCCATAAACTTCAAGTAAAAAAAAAACATTTCCAATATCATCATCACGGCTTTATGTACGTTCTATTGTTGGGTTTGAAACTCCTTCACATTAGGAGGGAAATTGACCTACTATGTCATCTTGGTCAGCGTAGTTTTATTTTCCTTTTCTTGCTGTTATATATATTATATCCCTTAGTCATCTTTTATCATACGAATGTAATTCTAAACCTTCTATGTAAAATAACCTTTCAACCATTATAGACGTTGACAAAATTACCCATTCTTATATTCGAAAGTTAATGATCGCGAGAAATTGCCGCCGATTTTAGGCGTTCTCACTTTTTAAAGTTATAATCTCAACGAAAAGTTTTACCGAAAGCAAATATACTAATATCATTTTAAATGACAGCTTTTTTTCTATAATTGTTTATTGATCGTTAAGTCATAGATTATATAATCGTGTAGTGATGGGATAAGAATACAATGGTCATCACCCTTATATTTTCCTGTGTTTATTGCTACTTGCTTAGTGTTGGGACTTAATTTTAGGATTAATATATTGTACCTTATATTGGCACCTTAATATATTGGAATAATCAATGTTAATAATTACTTTAGCCAATCACAGCTATGAAGTTCACGTGGACTACTATTCCAAAGCGTACCTACGCCTAGATAGTACCTACACAGTACGTAGGTTATGTTGCGTAGGTAGCCTACCGCTCGCTACATGCTATTCTCTTACTATTTTAATTAGTAATTGTTTATAATTATTTTTAGTAAAAATATTCCACTAAATATTTTTTTTAATCTTTTAATTGTACTAATGAATAGTAGATACTCGATACGTTAACTGAACTGCTTTTGTAAAACGATATTATTATAAATGTCACCGTGTATTTAAAAATATAAAAAGCGTGTTGACCGGCAGCGAATACAGGGACCAAGCCGCCAGTGGTTAGGGCTCTAAAGAGAGGAACTTTCTCACGATGCGTGTCGTGTCAAGCAACACCGCTTTCTGCATCAGACCCCAATCCAACTACCTAACGCGAGCCTCGTAAGGTATTATTATTATTATTATTATATATCTCCTTTATATTCACAGGATCCTCCGTAAGGAAGATGCATGGTCCTTTGATAGGATTACATGGGGATATGGGACAACACGCAGGGGGCTTTGAAAAAATTTAATGTAAAAACGGGATGGGACATCTATCGATGACACTCCACGTCTGCTATATGCAGTGTCATCGGTAGATGTCCCACATCCGTGGACGGCCAACGGTAGGTGTAAAACTATTGTGTTATAATGGTATTTAATATCTGAATATGGGGGTGGATGTTTAGTGGACTGGTTTATTTAGTGGACTGATGGGTTGTTTTTTTTTTTATTTATTATTTTTATTATGTTTATTTGTAAAAGATAATTAAGCAACGCAACGATAACATCACAGCAAAGTAAGTAAAAACCTAAATGAAATTCTATAGCAACGCCTCTCAAATCCCCTCATCATCATCATCTCAGCCTATCGCCGTCCACTGTTGGAGGTAGGCCTCCCTCATGGTACGCCACTGAGTGATACTGTGCCGCCTGCATCCATCGATTTCAATCAAATTCCCTCCACCCAAGATAAATTCCCTCCCACTGTGATAAACGTTTAGGTTTTGCAGTGGAATATATACGAGCTGTATGACGATAAAGCCGTAATAAGGCTGTTTAGATAAATAGTGTAATCTTGAGACAGTTTTAGATTTCTAGCCGACAATGACATACTTAATAAAAGGAAAAGATGCTACATACTACTACACTACATAACATACTAACTTTATATGAAGTTAATCTTAACGACAAATAATATACATATATTTAAGTTGTAACTGTTGTAAGGATCCGAATAACTTGATATGTGGTAGTGGCTACGAATACTACCAACCCTTACTTGGCTCGTAGATGTCATAAATGACGTCTTAGATGACTAAGGGTAACTTAAACAAGAACTAAATTAAAAATTGCGCTCTTAAAGCTTTCACCAACTGTTATAAAGCCACTTCTAGAAAATTAATTTTGTAAACAAACCACCATGACAATTATATTAAACATAAATGAGCACGGACAAAAAGTCTGTGGAATACTCAAATTACTGAAATTTTTAGCATTTAATATGCTTAATTATTTATAAATACCCGATACGAAACGAAAAATGATTTCACAAGCGGGGTCTGTGGAATAGCTTAAAATAAAAAAATAAAAAAAAAATAACCCCAATAGTCATGCATATCCTGAAGTGTCATACACAAACCCTTAGAAGTATATAAGGAATTAAAAAAATATACTAGCCACTGAGACTAATTAGTAATGGAAGTGATCACTCAACCGGTTATAACAATTTAACGGGAAAGTGAAGTATTTTTATATATGATTTTTTTATTATTGTATACTTAACGATTCATTACAGTAATACTAAATATGAATGCAACTTTGTTTAAAAGAAGTAACTTTAAAAATTATATAAACCGTTGAGTTTCTTGCAAGATATTCGCAGCTTGCGGCCGTGTTCCTTATATCATAATTAGATTAATTTAAAGTTAACGCTACATATTGTAACTGCCCTTATGGGAGCTTATATAAGTAATGCGGTTTGCTTTAATTTGAAATGTTGATGACAGTGAACCAAAGTACAATATACATAACAACACAAATCTATTAAAATCATTTTTCAAACTGTGATTTGAGATTATAAAATCAAAAATCTCTTGAACTTACGATGTATTTCCAGCACTGATGTACTGGTCTGCGACGTCAGTATACACCCGCCATGTTGATCGTCGAGCTGTATTCACCGTCCAGGACTTCTCTCCCCCACTTAGTGTCTTTTGCATTTCGAAGGGACACTGAAAAGATATGAAAGGACGCTAAAATATAATTACGAATTCTATTGGTATAAGGCTTTAGTTTAGTCTTAAGCAAACCTTCTCACTTTGAATAAGACACCATAGAGAAGAGACTAACGTTGGAACGCACATATGCCTTTTTAGGTGAGATGGTATATAGTTTTGTCTGGGTATTCTGAAATAAAACTAATTTTACGGATTCTATCGCATTTGTATTTAATTTTTAATTTCCCGACGTTTCGACACTTACCAGTGTGATCATAGTTCTCCATGCTCCAAAAACCAACGCGATAGAATCCGTAAAAGTAGTTTTATTTCAAATAGTTTTATCTCCTTCTCTTGTGAATTCCACATCTTCTTCTTCAGATTACACTAGTTATCTTTAGGGACAACGCGCAGGCGCGAATATCTGCACCTGATGCCGCCCTAGCCGAGGCATCGGGTGATCGGACCGGGGAATAGTACGGCCACCCGAAGTGAGGCCACCGCGTGAGTACGACGCTTCAACGGTGAAAGCTGTCGGGGCGTCGACTTGAAAGGAACCCGCGAGTGTAAACCGCCGGGCGGGCCACCGAAGACAAAGATTGGGTACCGGTGACCCGCTCGTACGACGAATAGAGGTGTTGCAGGCTGGGTGTATGGGGTTTCGCGCTGCCTCTTCTGTCGCCCCGGACCGATTTGGCGGGGCGCGACCATATCCATTGTCCACCGCAAAAAAAAAATGTAAGCAGTTAATACATTGTAAGTGTCGGAATACTTAAAACCTCAAGCCTATTCAAAACGTCTAACTAGGGTGGAATAGTTCAAATCTCTATCCCACTCCCGACTAGAAAAAAAGTATGGTTCAACCAGATCATGTATCTGGACCCGATCAGGATAGAATGAGGCATGCCGGATCCGGCTTGATTGATTTGGTTCCGATCAGTAAAATTTCATCCGGACCCGATCAGGAACGCCTGATCTGGACCCGATCAGGAACGCCTGATCTGGACCCGATCAGGAATGCCTGATCTGGACCCGATAAGGTTTTCCTGATCGGGTCCAGATATATCTTCTGCGTCTGGTCCAGATCGGGCATGCCCGGTCCGGTCCCGCTAAGGAAGACGAAAAAATTTCTAGTCGGGCTATAGAATAGTTTTGGATCAAACTGAAATGTATGTTACCATACCAGTAAAGAAATAATATGTAGCTCGCGAAGATTTTTCAATAGGCTGTAAGCTTAACTATATGATATTGTACTCATAGTGAACTAGTCTAAGTAATGAATTCTCATGCCGAATGCTATGGGATCAATTCAAAACTCACATTTGTGTGGTCTAAATTTTCTGTGTGGCTATGAATATTACCAACCTTTACTTTACTCGTGGATGTCGTAAAAGACGACTAAGAGCCTTATGACGACCTGGGCCAACTGCATCTGATGCCGTTTGATCAACAATTACATTGCCAAGGAGGGTTGAAGTCTGGCAGGCGGCCGGTCATAAAATTATTGTCAATATCTTTTACAATATGTACTATATTATATCGACCCCAAGTAATTGGGATAAGAGTAGGAGAATCATGATTTGTATGGTCTAAAATATTATTACAAGTCTGTATGTTATTTGTGTTTATATTCACGCGGAAAAAGGATTTATCCCTCAGACGAAAGTAGAGTCCTTAAAAAAGAGGATTATTTCGTAGTTATACAAAAAAATATACACGAAATATATGGATGTAGTAAAAAAATAAACATGGTGTCGTTTGAAAAAAAAAGATACATTCAAAGCTAAATATTATTAAGGAGCAAAGCATACATAATATATGAAATTCAAGAAACCTCAATATTAATCATTCGTACAGTTCTTTTTAAATTAGTAAGAATTACTCAATGAGGAAATATGTATTGCAACCTTCTTGAAAATAGCGTAATACGGTCTCGGCATTAACTAATTAACGTGTGAACATTTTTATTATAAAGCACATAACGTAACAATGATAATTTATAAAATAAAAAAATTGTCTATGTTCATCTATTTTTTTTTTATTTTTGCTAATGGTGGCAAACGACTAAGCAGCCGCCCATGTACCTTTGCAATATCAAGGCCTAGGCCGATGTCTACCAACAGAAACTCCAAACCCACCCAGTCGGACTACATCTATATCGAACATTTCACCTTTTTCAGACCAAAAGTATCTTACTTAACGCCACGGGAATCTTTTAAATACATTTTTACTAATTATTCGTGTATATTTTTTAAAACAGACAATAGCCTGCAGTAAGCAAATAATCCTTATATTACAGGGGACCTAACAAGCGTATAATTAACAACACAAATTACACCCAAAACGTGCGTGCGTCAGAAAACGTGCGTGCGTCAGCGGGGCGGGTCGATAGTGGACTTGTCGTTCGCTAGCCCCATTGTCGCCGCACGCGTGAGGAGCTGGCGCGTCGCTGAGGAGGTTGAGACCCTATCGGACCACCGATATATCCGGATTGAGGTCTCCCAGACCCTCCCGACGCCCAGCAGGGGTCACGGGGCGGACGGACGCTCCGCGTTCCCGCGATGGGCTGTGGGTCGTTTGGACCGGGACCTGCTGGCGGAGGCAGCCATCGTTCACTCGTGGCTGTCCTCTGGCCACCAGTTGGACGGGGTGGACGCCGAGGCTGGCCGCATCCGCAATGCCTTGACGCAGATTTGCGATGCGGCCATGCCCCGTGTGCGGTGTCTGCCCCCGAAGAGGGCTGTCCACTGGTGGTCCCGGGAGCTGGCGGATCTTCGGGTCGCGTGTATACGCGCCCGAAGGGCCTACACCCGCAGCCGGCGGCACCATCGCGATGAGGAGCGGGAGAGCCGGCTTTACGAGGGCTACCGCAATGCGCGGTCGGCCTTCAGGCTGGCCGTCCGTACCGCCAAGGACGTCAGTCGGCAGGAGATGTTGGATGGTCTCAATCGTGACCCCTGGGGTCGCCCCTATCGCGCAGCGCTGAGTAAGCTCCGCGCGCGAGGCCCTCCCCTCACCGAGACTCTCCAGCCCGGCCTCCTCACCAGGGTCGTCGAGGATCTGTTCCCGCGACGGGCGGAACACACGCCCCCGGTCATGGCTCCGCCAGACACCGACCGGGAGGCCGACGATAACAGTGTTCCGCCCATCACGGAACCCGAGATGGGAGCGGCGGTGGCGCGCATGCGCGGAAAATCCACCGCCCCCGGGCCCGACGGTGTTCCCAACCACGTGCTGGCCCTGGTCCTCGACCACCTGGGTCTCCGCCTCAGGGGGCTGTTCGACGCGTGCTTAGCGTCCGGGCGGTTCCCTGGGTGTTGGAACTAGGGGAGGCTGGTGCTCCTGCCGAAGCCGGGACGGTCTCCAGAGTCGGCCTCGGCCTACAGGCCCATCGTGCTGCTCGACGATGCGGGCAAGCTATTGGAGAGGGTGCTGGCTGCCCGCATCGAGCGGCACCTCGTCGGCACGGGGCCCGATCTGTCGGATGCCCAGTTTGGGTTTAGGAGGGGTCGTTCGACGATCGCGGCTCTGTTGCGCCTGAGGGCCGTGGCGACTGAGGCCGTCACCGGCGGGGGAGTGCTGTTGGTGGTGTCCCTGGACATCGCCAACGCATTCAATAGTCTGCCATTTAGCTGCGTCAGGGAGGCGCTCCGATATCACGGAGTGCCAGTTTACCTGAGGCGGCTAGTGGCAGACTATTTGGAAGGGCGCAGCGTTCTCTACACCAACCGAGTAGGGGACGTTGTGCGAACGCCCATGACGTGCGGTGTTCCGCAGGGGTCGGTCCTCGGACCCACCCTGTGGAGCATCGGCTACGACTGGGCGTTGAGGGGGAGCCTCCCGCCCGGGCTGGGCGTGATATGTTACGCCGACGACACGCTCGTCACAGCCCGTGGTGGGACGCTGGAGGAGGCGGCAAGCCTGGCGACTCTCGGCACCGAGGAGATCGTCAGGCGGATCGAGGCGCTGGGGTTGAGGGTGGCCCTGGACAAGACGGAGGCCCTCTTGTTCCATGGGCCCCGCATGGGCCCTCCCATCGGCGTCTCGATCACCGTCAATTCGGTTGATATCAGCATCCGGGCCCATATGAGGTATTTGGGCCTGGTGCTCGACGGGCGATGGTGGTTTCGGGAGCATTTCCGCAGACTCGCTCCACGGCTCGTCGGCGCGGCGTCCGCCCTATCATGGCTTATGCCGAATGTGGGCGGACCGAGCGCTACCTGCCGACAGCTGTACGCAGGGGTCATCCGGTCGATGGCCCTGTACGGCGCACCGGTGTGGGCGGGATCCCTGACCGTCCGACTCAGGGCTCTTCTGTGGCGACCACAGAGGGCCATGGCGGTCAGGGCCATACGCGGGTACCGCACGGTGTCGACGGAAGCAGCGTGTCTGTTGGCCGGGACCCCTCCATGGGACCTGGAAGCGGAAATGCTCGCCGGTTTGTATCGGCGGATGTTGGGGGTGCGAGCGGAGGGCGGTGTGGTCTCGTTGAGGGAGCACACCGCCTGGCGCGTCGACGCCCGCCGCGACGTCATTGCCCGTTGGGCAGTCCGGCTGGAGAGGCCTCGGTTCGGTGTGCGGACCGTGGAGGCCTTCCGGCCGGTGCTGATGCAGTGGCTAAAACGGCGGCACGGGGTGCTCTCCTTCCGACTGGTGCAGGTTTTGACGGGGCATGGATGCTTCGCCAAATACCTGCACACGGTCGTAAGAAGGGAGAGTACACCGTCCTGCCACCACTGCGATTGCGACGAGGACACGGCGCAGCATACGCTCGAGGTTTGTGCCGCTTGGGCAGAGCAGCGTCGTGAACTCGTCGCAATCATCGGTGCTGACCTGACGCTGCCGACCATCGCCAGGGCGATGCTCAACAGCGTCAGGAACTGGGACGCGGTCGCATCCTTCTGCGAGGCAGTAGTCTCGCGGAAGGAGGTGGCGGAGCGCGTGCGCGAGGAGCGTCTCCTCGACGACGCGAGCCGCCGCCGGCGACTGGGGCGGCGCAGGCGCGATTACTTGCGCCTGATGCCGCCCTAGCCGAGGCCGCGGGTGACTGGATCGGGGAATTAGTCCGTCACCCGCCGAGAGGCCGACCGCGTGAGGAAAGACCGACATCCTACCCGAGGGGGGGACGTCGGTCGAGGAGAGGGTACTCCTCAGGGGTATTCCGTCGGGCCAACCACTGACGTCAAGTCACTCTGCTCCGGTGGTTGGCCCAACGACGAAGGCGACGTCACGGGTGGGTTACGGGTGTGCGCGCTTACGCCCCTCTGTCACCCCGGACGGAGTGGTGCGAGGAGTGTGCCGACCGTAACCCACCCTCCCAAAAAAAAAAAAAAAAAAACCCCATCAAATTACTGAAATTTAGGATTTAACATGCTTGATTATTTGTAAAATGCGTAATCGAAATGCGGGTTAGGGCGTCCCCCGGAGGCGACGCGTATCGTCCCGCCCCCGTCGGTACGAACTTCGGCAGTTGCGGCGATGGGGGCTGCCCCCCATCACGCCTTGCCCAGTCAGGCGAGTCGAGGAGAGCAGAGTGCCGGGTGGGCACGTGGAATGTAAGAGGTTGTGTGGAAGGTAAGTTGCACGAGCTGATATCCGTCATGGCGGACAAACAGCTAGACGTGCTCTGTGTAACAGAGACCAAGCGAAGGGGCAGCGACGCCTGCGATCTTCCTGGTGGCGGGATGGCTCTGTGGTCTGGTGTACCACAGAGTGATCGAGCCAGCATGGGAGTAGGAGTACTGCTGTCCTCTCGCTTGGCCTCAGGTGTGAAGGATTACGGAATGTATGATCCCAGACTTCTTTGGGTCCGTATAAAACTTGGTGTCACCAAGGTATTCATGGTTGTAGCATATGCTCCCGTAGGATCCTCGGTGGCATCAGACCTAGAGAAGTTTTGGGATATTGTTAGGGAAGTTCTGGATATGGCAGAAACCAGTGAACGCGTGATTGTATGCGGAGATTTGAACGGATGGGTGGGGACCAAGCGTCCTGACTATGAGGACGTACTTGGTCCATTTGGTGATAAGAGAGTGAACGACGCAGGTTGGCTCATAGCGGATGTATGCATGGAGAGAAACCTTATTGTGTCAAACACATTTTTCCAACATAAGGACATCCATATGTATACATGGAGAAGGAATGAACAGAAAAGTATAATAGATTTAATTTTGGTAGACAGTCGCCTCCGAAGCAAAATATTGGACGCAAGAGCCTACAGGGGCCCCACAGTCGATACGGACCACTATCTCGTTATTGCGAGATTTAGTGGTCTGTTCAGAAAGTGGAGGCACTGGCGAGAGCGTGTCCACTTCGGAGGGCTTGAAAGAATAAAGGTTGAAAGGTTGCAAGAAGAGTGTGTAAGAGAAAAGTATGCAGAGGGTGTCCGAGAACGGCTGACGATGGCAAGCCAGCCGCAATTGGACATTGAAGAATGCTGGAGAGTATTGAAAGAGAGTATGGTAGATACAGCGAAAGAAGTATGTGGAAGTTCAAAGAAGCATAGAAACACAAATGGTGATGCATGGTGGGATGCGGAAGTGGCAGCTTCCGTAGAGCAAAAGAAGAAAGCGTGGCTGGACTATGTCTCTTCTTTGAATCTGAATGACAGTATGACTAAACAGAAGAAAGAAATATATCGGCAATGTAAGAATGACACCAAGGCCTTAGTGAAAGAGAAACGTGATAGAGCAAGTATGAGTGCAGAAGATAGGCTGACCAAAAACTTCGAGGGTAACACCAAACTCTTTTGGAGGGAGGTGAAGAAGTCTCGGGGTGGTTGGTCAGCCTTCAAAATGAATAAAATAAGGTCTAAAGGTGGAGACATTCTTACACAAACACAAGACGTGTTAAGCCGATGGAGTGAATATTTTGGCGATATGTATGCGGATGCTACGGTTGGCGCCGGTGTCGCATGTGGTCTAGTAGATCAACATTCGGCGACGGCGTCCTCCGATGGCATCAGTATGGATGAAGTTGAATGGGCGATAAGAAGTTTGAGAAATGGTAAGGCAGCGGGCAGTGATATGGTGTCTGCCGAGATGATCAAGCTTGGTGGCTCCTGTGTCCGGGAGGCGTTCCTGTTGCTCCTCAATTTATGTTGGAGCTCGGGAATGGTTCCCGGGGACTGGAATAGCGCAGTCATCGTGCCTTTGTTTAAAAACAAGGGTTCACGTTATGACTGCGCAAATTACAGAGCCATAAGCTTGACCAGTTTGGCAGCAAAAGTGTATGGTAAAATTATTGAAAGGAGAATGAGGATGGTGTCCGATGGTTTACTGTGTCAGACACAAGGAGGTTTCAGGAGTGGAAGGGGATGCATGGATCAAGTGTTCTCTCTCTGCGCAACATTGTGGAGAAGCATCTGGCCCTAGGTCAGAGGGTTTTCTGCAGTTTTGTGGATCTGGAGAGAGCATTTGACATGGTTGTACGAAAGGAACTTTGGGACATTTTACCGGAGTATGGTATTAACGGTAAACTGCTGCAGGCTGTGCAATCCAGTTACATGGGCTGTAGAGCCTGTGTGCGGCTGGATGATGGAATGTCGCCTTGGTTTGACGTCAATATCGGCGTTAAGCAGGGCTGCGTTCTATCAGCCAGGCTGTTTATCATATATCTGGATAAATGTCTCCAAAGGTTGAACGATATGAATGTGGGAGTCCAGATGGGTGACTCAGTGGTCTCTGCTCTGCTTTATGCAGATGATGCAGTCCTGTTGGCATAGTCAGCGACTGATCTGCAGACCCTAGTCGACACAATGACAGAAGATTGTAAGAAAAGGGGTCTACGCGTGAATGTGAGCAAAACCAAAATAATGGTCTTTGAAAGAGATGAAGCCAGAACAGATGTAAGAGTAACAATAGGTAATGATGTACTAGAGCAAGTGGATGAATTTGTATATCTTGGATGTGGATTTAGCCGAGATGGACGGTACACCACTGATATAGAGCGAAGAGTGAATGCGGGAAATAGAGTGAACGGAGCGTTGGGGCAACTTCTCGGCAGCCACCACCTCAGCGAGAAGGCACGTGTAGCAATACATAACGCAGTGCTTGTCCCAACATTACTGTATGGAAGCGAGAGTTGGGTATGCAGAAAAGAGTATGAAAGTAAAATTAATGCGGTCGAAATGCGATCTCTTCGGAAAATCTGTGGAGTTAGGCTGACCGACCGCATTCGTAACGACGACGTAAGAGAGCGAGTAGGTATGAAAGAGAGTATTGATGTAAAGATGCGAAAGGGAATGCTCCGATGGTTCGGACATGTGGAAAGAATGCCGAACGAACGTCTGGTTAAGAAGATATACAATGCGAAAGTGGAAAGATGTAGGTACCGAGGGAGACCGAGACTAACCTACCTAGACCAGATCGGTCAGGTACTGAAGGAAGGTGGAGTCAAGAGTCTCCGAAACCAGCGAGCGTGTATGAAGAGAATTATGAATGTTGAGGAAGCGAGTGAAGTATGCAGAGATAGAGTTCTCTGGCACTCTGTTCTCTCTGGCACTCTGTTCTCTCTGCCTACCCTGCAAGGGATATGGCATATATGTATGTATGTATGTATTATTTGTAAAAACTAGATTACGAGCGAAAAATGATTGTCACACATGGGATCTCATATGTGACAATCATTTCTCGCTCGTAATCAAGTTTTTATAAACAGAAGGGGATCTGTAAAGTTGAACGTAAAATTTACAATAAATTCGCGTGCATTATTACTTATATCCTTACTAATATTATCCTTACTAAACTTAGGATTGGTTATTGGCTCAAATCTCAGCTGGGATTCGCAACTACAGGAAGTGAGTCGAAAACTGTTTGCTTCTGTAGGATCTCTTAGAAGATTGCGTAATTTTCTACCTACTGCTACTAAGATTACGCTTGCTAGTTCTTTACTCCTTCCTATCCTTGATTACGCCGATGTCAGCTATCTAGATCTCACCGAAAACCAATTAGATAAACTTGAGCGCCTTCAAAATGTCTGTATAAGATTCATATTTGGTCTTCGCAAATATGATCATGTCTCAGAATTTCGATCTGAACTCAAGTGGTTACCAATACGCCTTCGCCGGAATACTCACATTCTGTCCACATTTTACAATATCTTGTTCAATCCTTCAGCTCCTTCGTATCTCAAAGAACGTTTCGTGTATCTACACGAAACCCATGAAAGATGTTTGAGATCATCAGAAAATTTAAAACTAAAAATACCTCTGCATTCCACAACTTTTTATGCCAACTCTTTCACTGTCACAGCAGTACGTTTGTGGAACGTACTGCCGCTGGAAATACGTCAGGCTAAAACTTTGTCTGCATTTAAGCTGTTACTAAAAACGCATTATTCAAAAATGTAGGACTTTTTGTATATGAAATTATAATTTACGCATTTCACATGTTACTTATTTATATATTAGTTTATATTGTTATATTTAGAGTTATGTTTGTACTACTGTTTAAATATATGTACCTCTGTGATTATATATATTATGTATGTGTATGTATATGTATATATAAATGCATGTTATTATTATTACACCATAATCTACCACTTTCTCTCTGTATGCTAGTTTTTCTTTTTTCCATACAAAGGTTGCCTGGAAGAGATCGCTGTTAGCGATAAGGCCGCCCATTGTACTTACTTTAGTCATAATAATTCTCTACTTTGTATATAATATGGTGTACAATAAAGTGTAAATAAATAAATAAATAAATAATATTATAAATGCGAAAGTAACTCTGTCTGTCTGTCACTCTTTCACGCCAAAACTACTGAACCGATCTAAATGAATTTTGGTACACAGATAGTCTAGAGCTTGATAAAGGACATAGACTACTTTTTAATACAAAAAATAGTTGTAAAGGGGGGTGAAAAGTTGTAAGGAATTATCGTCATTTTTAAAACCAGAAGCTTCAAACTTATTTTTAGGCTATTGATTACATATAAATAAATCATCATCATCTTGCTCTTATCCCAATTATTTGGGGTCGACGCAATATGTCATCCTTTTCCATACGATCCTATCAGACGTCATCTCTGCCGTTACTCCTAGCCTATCCATGTCATGCCTCACGCAGTCCATCCATCTTTTCTTTGGTACTATAATAAAACTTATATCCTTCACTAATTTCTCTAGCTCTAGTACTCTTCCATTTCGTTTCTTGCAGGAATGCAACATTTATTTTTCTCCTTTTCAACACATCTGCTTACTCCCTTCCCCTTCCAGTCATCGTACCAACATTCCAACTTGCATACCTCATTCTTACCTCTTTTACACTAAGGGCTTGCTTCTTACGTCGCACCCGCCCGTGATGCAACAACCCTTGTCCATTGTTCACAGAGACCGGGTGCTGCCCCTGCGCGTCGCCTGCGGGGTACGCCCTAGCCCTGTTCTCATTCATTTCATTCTTTGACATATTGCAATAGTTTCGGCACGAGTTTTACGACCGGCCGCCTGCCTGACGTCAACCCTCCTTGGAAATGCAATTGTTGACCAAACGGCACCCGATGGAGTTGGTCCAGGTCGTTGTAGGGCTCTTAGTCGTCTTTTATGACACCCACGAGCAAAGAAAGGGTTGGTAGTATTCTCAGCCGCTACCACACAGCTTTTACATATATTACATATAAATAAATATGACATTAAAATTTCGTAAAGAAAATTACCCTTAAGGCGTAAAATAAAAACAGGGAATGAAAATCTTTAGAAAAGTAACCTTTCAGGCGGGCAAAGCTGCGGGCAGAAGCTAGTGTAGGAATAAATTACAAAACATAAATACTCTAAGAACTGAATACAAATAAAAATACATCAATATCAACAAAATAAGGTTCTTGACCTTTTATTAATGTAGGTTATAATCAGCGCCTAGTTTGTACGATTATTATAAATCTGCTAAGGTGTCTAAAATTTGTGAGGTTTCATTTCGTCATGATAATCTTTTACGCTAATCTATGAAACCGGTCAACCGATTTCAAAGAAATTTTGTGAATGTGTACGGTAAATTACACTTTATAAGTTAGGATAGAAGATTTTAGGCAATGTGAGAAGTTATTAATAATATTTCTAACGTTGACGATATATTGCATAATGCATTTTTTCATTTATATTACACATTCAACTTACACAATATTTGTCGAGTGCCATTGTTTTAACATCAAAATAAAGATGACACATCACCCATTCTTACAATAATAGTGTGACTAACTATGATTTTAAATAATACTAGCGGTGTTAGCAGTTTTGGTTAACCTACTTAGCAAAATTATTTGAAAAAACTTGATTACGAGCGAAAAATTAAATGAGGGTGAACATGGGACATTGTGTGTGGATAATATGTAAACATTGTCGAGTAGATGGCATACGTCTCCTTTGAAGACAAATTGAATGTCATACGAGAGCTCACGCTGGTGTAACTGACGGCACATTTGGAACGGATTTCCAATAGGTGTAGGTTCGGGTCACATATATAACCTTCATTTTTCGCTCGTAATGAAGTCTTTATAAATAAATTAAGCATGTTAAATGCTAAATATTAACACCAATAATATTTATTAATACATCAATTCAATTATAATTAATTTTTGTTATCTCAGCAGTTATTATGCAACGACGACTGCATACGAATTTTTTTATTGCTTTTGGTGGCAAACGAGCAAGTAGCATACCTGATGGTAAGTGTTACTGCCGCCCATGGACACTCTTTTCGGACACTCAGGACCGATGAGAAGGTCATCGAGCTGGAAGAGGAATTGAGCAAAATCCGCTGGGACATTGTAGGATTATCAGAAGTGCGAAGAGAGGGCGAGGGCACGATAATCTTACGTTCTGGAAACTTGCTCTTCTACCGGGAGGGAGATCACCCGTCCCAAGGTGGTATAGGGTTTATCGTTCGCAGGTCTCTCGTAGGCAAGGTGGAGAGGATCGAGAGTGTGTCGGCAAGGGTAGCATACCTTATACTCAGAATTACCAAACGGTATTCGTTGAAGGTCATACAGGTATACGCACCGACCTCGGCATACTCCGACGACGAGGTGGAGGTCTTTTACGAGGATATCTCGAAAGCCATACACGCGTCCAAAACCCACTTCACGGTGGTTATGGGAGACTTTAACGCGAAACTAGGCAAAGGGAGTGATGATGAGTTGAGAGTGGGGAAACATGGATATGGACAGAGAAACCAGAGGGGCCAGAAACTGGCTGAATTTCTGGAGAAGGAAAGCCTCTTTATGATGAATTCCTTCTTCAGAAAGCAGCCACAAAGGAAATGGACCTGGATTAGCCCCGATGGTTCAACAAAAAACGAGATAGACTTCATCTTGTCGGACAAACGATATATATTTAATGATGTCTCAGTGATCAGCCGGATTAAAACTGGGAGCGATCACCGAATAGTACGAGGCACATTAAATATCCACACAAAAGTCTAACGGTCACGCTTGATGAAGTCTACCCTCCGACCTACACCTGTCCAATACCAGAACCTCGAAAACTTTCAACTCGAACTACACAATCGCTTTGAATGTCTAGACGAGTGCGAATATCCGAACGATATAAACAACAGGTTCGTGGAAACTGTCCACGCGGTTGGGTCGAAATTTTTCAAGGCTCACCGCGCTAATAGACCAAAAAAACTTTCTGACCAGACTCTCAAGCTCATGGAGCGGAGAAAAGAAATGACAGTACAGTCTTCAGCCGATTGGTCCGAACACAGGCAGCTAAATAGGCAGATCTCCAGGTCTGTGCGTCGCGATATTCGCCAATTTAATACGCTCCGTATTAAAGAAGCGATAGAGCGGTATCGTGGCTCAAAAGTGTTCGCACAAGATCTGCCTATCGGGCAAAGCCAATTGACTAAGCTGAAGACCGATGACGGCACTGTCATTTCATCCCAAAGTGAGATCTTGGGAGAGGTCGAAAGGTTCTATGGACAGTTATATAAAACATCCCGAAATCCTGTTGTCGGCTTGGTCCAAGATCCCAGATCCAAGCTAACTCGGCACTATACCGAAGAAATCCCGGACATTAGCTTGTGCGAGATCAGAATGGCTCTCGAACAACTAAGAAACGGTAAGGCACCGGGAGATGACGGAATTACGGCAGAGCTCCTGAAGGCAGGCGGCAAGCCGGACTTAAAAGACCTTCAGAAGGTATTTAATTCCGTTATCCTCGGGGGCGACGTTCCAGAGTCGTAGACCAGGAGTGTGGTGGTGCTGTTCTTCAGGAAGGGCGACAAAGCTCTTCTAAAGAACTACAGACCCATCTCACTCTTGAGCCTCGTCTACAAGTTGTTTTCGAGAGTCATTACCAATCGACTCACGTGCAAGCTTGATGACTTCCAGCCGCCCGAACAAGCTGGCTTCCGAAAAGGCTATAGCACCATAGACCATATCCTCACGCTTCGGCAGATTATCCAGAAGACCGAGGAGTACAATCGGCCTCTGTGTATAGCGTTTGTGGACTATGAGAAAGCCTTTGATTCAGTCGAAACTTGGGCGGTGCTGCAGTCCCTTCAGCGGTGCCAAATCGACCATCGTTATATCGAAGTGCTGAAGTGTTTGTATAGGAACGCCACAATGTCAGTCCGTATTCGGGATAAGAGTACGAAACCGATTCAGTTGCAGAAAGGCGTGAGACAGGGAGACGTCATCTCTCCGAAACTGTTCACCACTGCACTGGAAGATGTCTTCAAGCTTTTAGACTGGACCGGACTCGGCATCAACATCAATGGCAAATACATCACTCACCTTCGATTCGCAGACGATATTGTCGTCATGGCAGAATCCATGGAGGACCTGGGCACCATGCTCAACGATCTCAGCAGGGTATCCCAACTAGTGGGTTTACGAATGAACATGGACAAGATGAAAGTCATGTCAAATGCCCATGTCATTCCTGTACCGGTCCTAGTTGGCAATGCGATTCTCGAAATTGTCGATCATTATGTTTACCTTGGACAAACAGTACAGTTAGGTAGATCCAATTTCAAGAAAGAGGTCAGCCGACGAATCCAACTCGGTTGGGCAGCGTTCGGGAAACTTAAGAAGATCTTCTCATCCAACATACCTCAGTGTTTGAAAACACAGGTCTATGACCAGTGTGTGTTACCAGTGATGACTTACGGCACGGAAACGTGGTCCCTAAATGTAGGCCTCATAACCAGGCTCAAAGTCGCTCAGCGTGCTATGGAGCGGACTATGCTCGGGATTTCTCTGCGAGATAGAATCCGAAATACGGAAATCCGCAGACGAACGGGTGTAACCGACATAGCACGAAGAATTAGCACGCTGAAGTGGCAATGGGCAGGCCACATCGCTCGAAGAACCGACAACCACTGGGGCAGAAAGGTTCTAGAGTGGCGACCACGTACCGGACGACGCAGTGTGGGACGCCCCCCCACTAGGTGGACAGACGACCTAGTGAAGGTTGCTGGGCGTCGTTGGATACAGGCGGCACAGGACCGCACTCTGTGGCGTAAAATGAGGGAGGCCTACTTTCAGCAGTGGACGGCAATAGGCTGAAATGATGATGATGATGATGATTCAACTTACACAATATTTGTCGAGTGCCATTGTTATAACATCAAAATAAAGATGACACATCACCCATTCTTACAATAATAGTGTGACTAACTATGATTTTAAATAATACTAGCGGTGTAAGCAGTTTTGGTTAACCTACTTAGCAAAATTATTTGAGAAAACTTGATTACGAGCGAAAAATTAAATGAGGGTGAACATGGGACATTGTGTGTGGATAATATGTAAACATTGTCGAGTAGATGGCATACGTCTCCTTTGAAGACAAATTGAATGTCATACGAGAGCTCACGCTGGTGTAACTGACGGCACAGTTGGAACGGATTTCCAATAGGTGTAGGTTCGGGTCACATATATAACCTTCATTTTTCGCTCGTAATGAAGTCTTTATAAATAAATCAAGCATGTTAAATGCTAAATATTAACACCAATAATATTTATTAATACATCAATTCAATTATAATTAATTTTTGTTATCTCAGCAGTTATTATGCAACGACGACTGCATACGAATTTTTTTTATTGCTTTTGGTGGCAAACGAGCAAGTAGCATACCTGATGGTAAGTGTTACTGCCGCCCATGGACCTTTGCTATACCAGGAGTACAGCTAGGCCGTTGCCTACCAATCTAAGCGCCAAACCCACCCAGTTGGGCTTCCGGCTCTCTCACTTACCGAAAGAAGTGCAACAGCATATTGCCATTGCTCAGACGTCGATCTTCTGCGAGAGCGTGGTACTACCCCGGGCGGACCGGCCCGCGGCTGTAGACAGAGAACTGTCAACAGCGTGGTCCTACCACTATTGGTGCGCGATCTATTAGTCCAATTTGCTTATATCCCTTTAACCATAACTTCACGAGTTAGTAATCGTGATAGTTTGAATTCCAATATTAGGCAGTTCTACTTGTATAATATTCTGGTCTGTCTGAAAACAAATGTGTGGCGCCGATCTGTATTATCAACTACAAGTTATGATTGATAACAAAAACCTGAAATTTTGGTCTGGTATAGAAAATTCAAAACACTTTAGGGTGTTATTTTTAAAATTGCTATCTAAAGTAAAATGAATGCCCAAAGCATTAATACAGTAAAGAATGGTTCGATGTAAATGCCACAGAATCGATCTTCGAAGCATACTAATAGGAAGTCCTTTCTATTGATGAAAAAAAATACCTATTACAATCCAGAGACACAAACACGCGGGTAGTTTTTTTTTACTCAGTTAAAATATAACACGTGCAAACTCAGTGCGTGTTAATTTAAAATGAATTTTAAATGCAACAACATGAGATGTCAAATGCAACGAAAGAGAATTTAACTAACCAGCAAGCATCAGACACTTGCTTTTTTCACGCATTAAACCACACATGTTTCTTTTTAATGTCTGCGTTTTTATAAAGGGTGAAACTCTTTTTAGTCGTTATTTATTATGCCCTATATCAGACTAATGAATATATTAATATATTATCCGTGTGTTGACGGAGTAAGAATACTATTCACCACCCCATATCTTACCCGTGGGTGATCGTACGAGACGACTAAGGGATATAAAATGCATATAACATCTATGCGGGAGAAGTAAAACTCGAAACAAAACCCTATACTAACACGTCTAACCAACGCGGTATAGTAGGTTAATTTCCCTCTCATTACGGAGGAGGCCCGAGCCCAACAGTGGGACATTTATGGGCTGTGATGATAATGATAATGATGAATATATTACTTTGAGCTTTAAGACTAGGCCAATGCTTATTTGTAATCTTAACCGACAGCACGAGCATTCCCTTGTTATGAAAAAAATACCTTACAAATCCACGATGATCAAATAGATGGGTATTATTACGATTTTTTCTATTCATGCAGTGATAAACAATATCCTTTTATCATATTCTTATTACGTTATTTTAGTATTTGAATTCAATTCTTATAAGCATCAATTGACTGCACAGATGACGTAGTGGTTAAGATACCGACTTTCCGTACCAGTTCCGTGAGTCCGATTCCACGCAGGACAATGTGTAATGTTCAGACTGGGTGTAATTTGTCTGCGTTAATTGCATTTTTATAAAATCCCCCGCAATAAAAGGATTATTTATATAGATCAGAGTGGTGTCTTTTTAAAAAAAAACTCAATTATCTCTTCTTTAGAATTTTTTTTTATTTGACTTTATTTATCTGACGAACTTCCATGCAGATTAAAATGACACAAAACAAATTCAAGTAATAAAACAAACCTTTATTGCGCGACATATGAAGTACGCACAGCTATGTATTTCAGCATAGTTTAGTTATAACTAAATAAAAATTATTGAAATTTAGCATTTAATATGCTTGATTATTTATAAAAACCCGATTATGAGAGAAAAATGATTGGATAATGATTGGACGAACAATCCAATTGTTGACGAACGTCTGGTTAAGAAGATATACAATGCGAAAGTGGAAGGATGTAGGTACCGAGCGAGACCGAGACTAATCTACCTAGATCAGATCGGTCATGTACTGAAGGAAGGTGGAGTCAAGAGTCTCCGAAACCGGCGAGCGTGTATGAAGAGAATTATGAATGTTGAGGAAGCGAGTGAAGTATGCAGAGATAGAGTTCTCTGGCACTCTGTTCTCTCTGCCTACCCTGCAAGGGATATGGCGTGATGATATGTATGTATGTATGTATCAAGCATATTAAATGCTTAATTTCAGTAATTTGAATAACAGGGTTGTATCATCGTTTAATTAATACAATTCTAACTGCAAAGTATTAAGCCTATATAATGTGTTAACATTGTAGGGTAGATGGCAAACCCGGATTCGCCGTCGGCCTACAGGCCCATTGTGCTTCTGGACGATGTGGGTAAGCTGCTGGAGCGTGTCCTCGCTGCCCGCATCGTCCGGCACCTGGAGGAGGTGGGGCCCGATCTGTCGGACGCTCAATTTGGGTTTCGGAGGGGGCGTTCGACCATCGGGGCCCTGCTACGCCTGAGGCAGACGGCCGCGGAGGCTGTCGCCGGCAAAGGAGTGCTGTTGGCGGTGTCGTTGGACATCGCCAATGCCTTCAATAGTCTGCCATTCAGCTGCATCAGGGAGGCGCTCCGGTTCCATGGAGTGCCCCTGTACCTCAGGCGGCTGGTGGCAGACTATTTGGAGGGGCGCAGTGTTCTCTACGCGAGCCCCGCAGGGGACATTGTGCGGACGCCCATGTCGTGCGGTGTTCCGCAGGGGTCGGTTCTGGGGCCGACTCTGTGGGACATCGGTTACGACTGGGCGTTGAGAGGGAGTCTCCCCCCCGGGCTGAGCGTTATTTGCTATGCTGACGACACGCTCGTCACAGCCCGGGGCAGGACACTCGAAGAGGCGGCGAGCCTGGCCACTCTCGGCACCGAGGAGATGGTCAGGCGAATCGAGGCGCTGGGGCTCAGGGTGGCCCTAAACAAGACGGAGGCCCTTTTATTCCATGGGCCCCGTGTGAGGCTGCCCATCGGCGCCTCGTTAGTCGTCAACTCCATCCACATCAGTATCCAGGCCCATATGAGGTACTTGGGTCTGGTGCTCGACGGGCGATGGTGGTTCCGGGAGCATTTTCGTCAAATTGCTCCCCGGCTGGTCGGCGCGGCGTCCGCCCTTTCTCGGCTCATGCCGAACGTGGGCGGACCCAGTTTTCAGGGCCGACGGCTGTATGCGGGGGTGATCCGTTCAATGGCCATGTACGGTGCACCCGTGTGGGCGAGGGCTCTGAACGCCCAACTCAGGGCGGTTCTGTGGAGGCCACAGAGAGTCATGGCGGTCAGAGCCATTCGTGGGTACCGCACGGTGTCGACAGAGGCGGCGTGCCTGTTGGCCGGGACACCCCCGTGGGACCTAGAGGCGGAGATGCTCTCCGACCTCTACCGGCGGGTTACCTCAATGCGCGAAGAGGGTGGCTCCCCATCGTTCAACGAGATAGCCACCTGGCGCGAGGACGCCCGCCGAGAAGTCATCGCCCGTTGGGCTACGCGGCTGGAGAGGCCTAGATACGGTGTTATTACCGTTGAGGCCCTCCGGCCCGTACTGATGGAGTGGATGGAGCGGCGGCACGGAGTCCTCTCTTTCCGGTTGGTGCAGGTCTTGTCGGGGCATGGTTGCTTCGGCAAGTACCTGCACACGGTCGTGCGGAGGGAGTGGACTTCGTCCTGCCACCATTGCAGTAGCGACGAGGACACGGCGCAACATACGCTCGAGGTATGTTCGGGCTGGGACGGGCAGCGCCGTGACCTCGTCGCTGTCATCGGTGCCGACCTGACGCTGCCGGCTGTTGCGCGAGCGATGGTCGACAGCGTCAGGAATTGGGATGCGGTCGCCGCCTTCTGCGAGGCTGTCATCTCGCAGAAGGAGGCGGCGGAACGGGCCCGGGAGGATTCCCGTGACCCGGGCCGCCGCCCGCGGCCGGGGCGGCGCAGGCGCGAGTACCTGCGCCTGATGCCGCCCTAACCGAGGCTTCGGGTGATCGGACCGGGGAATTGTCCGGTCACCCGACGTGAGGCCACCGCGTGAGGACGACGCCTCGACGGCGAAAGCTGTCGGGGCGTCGACAGGAGAGGAGCCCAAGAGGGCATACCGCCGAGCGGGCCACCGAAGACAAAGATCGGGTACCGGTGGCCCGCTCGTACGGCGAAGAAGAGGTGCTTGCAGGGTGGGTCAATGGGGTTGCGCGCCGCCTCTTCCGTCACCCCGGACCGACTTGGCGGGGTGCGACGTCCATAGCCCACCGTAAAAAAAAAATAAAAAAAAATAAAAAAAAAAAAAAAAAAAAAAAAAAAAAAAAAAAAAAGGGTAGATGGCAAACGTCTCCTTAAAGATAAAAATATAATACGATGCGAGAATTGAATGTCCTACAATAGTTCACGGTGGTGAAAATGGCAGCACGATTGGAATGGATTACCAATAGGTGTGGGTTCGAATCCCACTTGTGACAATCATTTTTCGCTTGTAATTGGTTTTTTATATATAAATAATCTACTGAAAGTGTGTAGTGCAGATTTTTTGATGAAGTTGTCATATATTCTACTTTAATGCAAGATACTAAGAATATAGGTATTGACTGTAAATTTATCTGCGACACTTGTACGTTTTTTTTTATAAGATACTAACCTTTTCTTTTTTTTTTTTTTGGACTATGGATGCGTCTCGCCCCGTCAAGTCGGTCCGGGGTGACGGAAAGGCGGCGCGTGACCCCATAGATCCACCGTGAAACTCCTCTCTTCGCCGTGCGAGCGGGCCACCGGTACCCGATCTTTGACTTCGGTGGCCATAAGACACTACCCTGCGTTAATCCTTGTATTGCGGGGGACTTTACAAACATATAATTAACATTATTAACACGTGGTTTTATCCTTGTAGTGACGGAGTAAGAATATAATAATGAAATAATGCACCACTCCCTATAAAATGGGCATATAACATCTATGTAAGAGAAGGAAACCTCGAAATAAAACTCTATACCAACACGTCTGACCAGAGTAATGCAGCAGATCAATTTCCCTCCCAATGTGGAGAAAGCTTGAGACCAGCAGTAGGACATATATAAGCTGAGATAATGAATTAACGCAATTAAATTACACCCCGACACATAATAACAATTTGCGGATCGCACAGTGTCATCATTCCTATGTAGAAATCGAACACACTCTACTAGAATGGGAGGTCGGTATTTTACCCACTACGCCATCCGTACAGTCAAAGCCATTTGTGTATTCAAACATTAAAAAGATTAAGACTTGACAAATTCGATAAAAAACTAGAATAACGACAAGAACATCAATATAATATTTAGCGCAACTATAAAATTTCACAAATTAAAACTCTTAATGTGGTAGGACATTTTATATTTCACAAATAGGCAGTTATTATTAAATAATGAAACAATTAACATTATGAAATTATATATTAACCTACTATAATTTTATTATTATTGTAATTATATTTATGAACTTCCACGTTGCTTTAGTACCTGTGACAAACTTTTCCGTGTGATAACAGAATAACGTCCTTGCCTTAAATATCTCATGTCATAAAAGGCAATCAGAGAATGAAAGTAGATATAACCGTATAGAAAGAGAAGTAAAAATCTAATGCTCCAATCATCTCATTCGAATAAGATAGTAGGTAAATTTCCCTTGTATTATGGAGAAATTCCCTTGTATTTTAGAGGAATTTCATTGCTAATACTAGGTTGTAATATGAACTAGATTTTAGTGACGATTGTTATATCACGAATTTGAATCCTAAGCGGAGCAAAATATTGTATTACAACACTTTATTATATATAAGAGTTCAACAAACAAATGACATAGATATATACTTAAACATTTATTACTACATATAACCTATTAACAGACTTCTACCACAGAATAGATATCACAACAGAATCCCGTCTACGCGTCTGTAACCGCTATTTATACCAGTTTTCGCCACGAAACCACTCAACCGTAACGCTAATTTTGCCAGAGCATACTCCTTGAATCGCCTCCTTCCAATGAGCGATAACATATATAATTTTAATATGTTAGGAAAACAAAAAATACATAGCGATTTATCTTACACGTCTACCTACACTATCAACCATAAATGGCGACATTATAAAGAAAATATATTTTTGAAGTTATACTTCTTTGGGCACGTTAGGGAAAAATGATGGGAGTAAATTTTTACTATGCGCGCACACCACCACGAATAACTGACACCCTGAAGTTAGCTATAGTCAACATTTTAGTTTTTTAACTAGATAATGCGTTATAATAAAACTTACAATGTATTATTATTATTACTGAAGGAAGGTGGAGTCAAGAGTCTCCGAAACCGGCGAGCGTGTATGAAGAGAATTATGAATGTTGAGGAAGCGAGTGAAGTATGCAGAGATAGAGTTCTCTGGCACTCTGTTCTCTCTGCCTACCCTGCAAGGGATATGGCGTGATGATATGTATGTATGTATGTATGTACAATGTATTAAATACCTTTTTTCTATTGTTAGTATCGTTTTTTCTACAACCATAGAATAAGGCGAAAGATAATTTTTTTTAAAGATTTTATCTTGTTACGCCAAAGAAGTATAACTTATAACGCGTGTACATAAGTATACACACACTTTTTTTTATTTCTTAACTCAACATGAACGAAAAGTAGAACAAATAAACTATTAGTTCCTTGCATTCCGTCAATAATAACGAACGCATCATTGATATAACAATAGGAGTCTAATCATGTCTATTATGACGTCCCTTACCCAGTTAATGGAGTATCTTTTATGTGGAACATGACGTCGATCGAGACGTAGTAATGGCCTTGGCTAGGCGTCAATCAAACTTGTTGTTCTCCGCCTATATACACAGTAGGACATTATTATATTGAGCATAAACCTATTGTTCAGACGGGCATAGAGTTCTAGATTCTTTCGTAGTGTTGTCATCCACTTCTATACACATACATATCATCACGCCATATCCCTTGCAGGGTAGACAGAGAGAACAGAGGGCCAGAGAACTCTATCTTTGCATACTTTACTCGCTTCCTCAACATTCATAATTCTTTTCATACACGCTCGCCGGTTTCGGAGACTCTTGACTCCACCTTCCTTCAGTACGTGACCAATCTGGTCTAGGTAGGTTAGTTTCGGTCTGCCCCGGTACCTACATCCTTCCGCTTTCGCATTATATATCTTTTTAATCAGAAGTTCATTCGGCATTCTTTCCACATGTCCGAAGCATCGGAGCATTCCCTTTCGCATCCACCTCCATAAACTATTTAATTTTTTTATTCTACGATACTTGGAGGATGGTGCCATGGCCTCTTTAAATAATAATACAATGGTGAATTGTATTATTATTTAAAGAGAATATCAATATAAATTATCACAATTTTTCTCGTTCCTAACACTTTCATCAGAACATGATAACATCGTCGATAGTTAGATATTTATTCCAATTTCGAAATAGTATTTCGTTTGTCAAAATTGCTGTGTGGTAGCTATGAATATTACTAATATCTACTTTGCTCTCGAATATCGTAAAAGATGACTAAGGCTTTAAGGCCAGTTCTATCTGATACCGTTTGGGCAACGATAACATTCCCAAGGTTGACGTGAGGCAGGCGGCCGGACATAAAACTATTGCCAATGACTTTTGCAATATGTACGATGGAAGAGGAGTATATATTGCGTTGACCCCAAGTATTAATTGACGAAGTGGTAGCGGCTACGAATACTACCAACCCTTACTTTGCTCGTGGATGTTGTAAAAGATGACTGAGAGCCTTATAACTACCTGGGCGAACTCCATCTGATACCGTTTCGTCAACAATTACATTCCCAAGGAGGATTGACGTCTGGCAGGCGGCCGGTCATTAAACTATTGCCAATAACTTTTACAATATATACTATGAAAGAAAAGTATATATTGTATCGAACCCAAGTATTTGGGATAAAAATAGGAGAATGATGATGATAAAATAATAATTGTTGAACGAAAAAGATAATAAGTACGTATAAAAAAATAAACCCTTATGTCAAGAGAAATTTTAGAAAGTAACATTAAATAAACACGATTCGTATGAAAAATTTTATAAATAAGTTTTGAGCCTGAATTTGACACCGAAAATTAATTAGACCACAATACCGAATTTACAAAGCAATCAATATATATACTATAACATTTTAATTACTGTAAGTTAATTTACGACCCGTATATTTAAATACAAACAGATACATATATTATAAGCCTCTATAATAATTATCGACATGCGGGTTCGTTTCCCTTGGAAATCCCAATAGCTTGGCGCCATACTTTGGTCGATATTGACAATTTCAAACACGACAGGTTCACTTACTATAAACTGATTATTAGGTAACATGAATGGTTATAGAAAATTATCAATTATCATGCTTGCAAAAGAATGAAGATTAATGGCTAAAATTATATTATATGCATAAAATATAAAGGATAATGTGCACACAGCATGTTATGTAAAATTTCCTTATTTTAATTCTAAATAAAACCAATATCAATAGTCTGGGTTTTTTTTTTCATATTTATTATAAGGCTTTGTCGCAAAATAGCAGGTTCAGCGGTAGGGTATGCTAAAATGGAGTTCCAGAACTCGATATCAAATATATATTTTCGTCTAAAAAACTTAGTCTACTATGTATTCAAATTATTTTCTATTAAAGAGAAGACTCAAACTCAGCAGAGAGGACGTACATAAGTAGAAATAATAACATATAAGGTGAGCCTTTTGCTGTTCAAGAGGCACAACTTCAGAATTATGCCCGTATTCTATCTATCTATGTTGTCACCTCGAAATTGCCTCGATTCGACTCATCCTTAGTTAAGACGTTTCGTATTTGTCATTTCTGTCCTCGCATTTAAACATTTTCTCTAGTGAGGTAAGCTTGAGTTGAGTTAGTTTTAGGAACAACTGTTAAACTTAAGAAGCATCTCGATATGCCTTGAGAATAACTAATGGAGGTTTTCACATAGCACATTAAGTATTTATATGATAATACTATTTAACTCGACGCTATTTGCTTGTTGTACAAAATCCAATGAAGGCCAAAATGAAGAACGAAAACTATTGTAGCATGTTGTTTATTAATGCTACTTTTCCAAAATACTGGGATACCAATACCAGACGTACAACCAACGAGGCTTATCAATATAAAATGCCAGCTGCTTTACGATTTTACACAATAGGGAACTTTCAAGTGTGTAGCTAATATTGTAATGAAAGAGTATGAAACACCACGTGATTGTAATTGAGTACATAACGATTACGATAATCGATATTTAAATTTAATTTGTTTTTTTTTTAATTTGGCAAGCAGAGAACACATAATGTTATCACAGATTCTTAAGGAAGTAAATATTATTATAACAATAATAATTCACTTAGAATTGCTCAAACCATGACGGCATTCGTGACATTTTATCTACACTCTTCCTTACTACATAAATCTCATAGTTTCCTTAAATTTAGGATTATGAATAGCGATGTTATGAATGGTTCGAGGCGGTCCTCGAAGCTTCCTTAGCTGAATGTGAGTGGAAGTAATTGTGAGGTTACGATTTATAATATGGGCATCTGAATTTACTATTAAAAAATTCTTACAAAGAGCGTTCAGAATCTAGCAACCTAACTCTTTTATTTTGTCATACACAAGTTTAAAGATGGCATTGTGATGATGACGGTGTCATATATTTTTTGAAATTAATATCAACTCTTTTGAGAGAGTCAAATACATACCATTATACAACACGTTTAAGTTTTTCATTTCTTTAATGGATATTATCTATTTACATCACTTAATCGATTTTTATGAAACATACAAGTAGTAAGAAATGAGGATCATTGTACTCTTACTCTAATACTTCGCGGATATTATTGATATGCTTTTCTAGCTCTCAAAATTTTATTTCTATAAATTTATAATATTTTTATAATTTTCCGTGTGGTGACAAAGCAAGAATACTATTCACCACCCTATATCTTACCTGTGGGTGATCGTGAGAGACGACTAAGGGATATAAAACGCATATAACATCATAGATGTTATATGCGTTTTATATCTCTTAGTTGTCGCATAGGCGAGAGAAGGAAAACTTGAAACAAAATCCAACACGGCTAATCAGCGCAGTATAGTAGGTTAATTTTCCTCCCATTACGGAGGGGGCCCGAGCCCAAAAGTGGGACGTTATGGGCTGTGATAATGATGATGAAATTTATAATAAGAGGCCATTCAAAAATTATGTAAGGCGTTTATTGGGTGTTGACTGAATCTTACAACTTCTTACTATGGACAGGGGGAGGGGGGTAGTGAACCTGACATTAAGGAAGATATTAATCTTTAAATTTGATCAATAGGGTCTTTTCTTACAAAAATTCTTATTAAGGGGCAGGAGGGAATAGTTGCAATCTTATGATGTCTTATGGTAGGGAGGAGGATGCCAAATCATTCTTCAAAATCCCTTACGTAATTTATGAATGGCCCCTAAATGGTGACGGAGAGGACGAGCGAGCGATCCCATAAGCTACCGTGCACGTACCTCTGCGTCGCGCGGACGGTCCACCGGTACCCAGTACTTATTTTAAAATACACCCTATCCAGTTTTTATTAAATTAATTGTGTTTTTTTCTATTTTATAAATCACAAGATTCATCAAGCATGAAATTACGATATTATTATAATTACATAATTAGGTAACGAGTGAAAGATATATATATATAGAATAATTATTAGTGAATTATTTACGTTTTACAAAAAGTCTCAATAATAAACTTGTATTATATGACGAGTCCGACACAAAAAATCTTATTTCTTTCTTTTGATTGATAGTTTTGAACCAGTAAAATGAACAATCAACAAAATAAAGCAATCGAAATGAAGGCCAATTATAAGTTTATTTTAAACGGTTATTAGAAAAAACAAAAAAATATATATATTGCGCAAAGATATAATCATGAAATTTTGTTAGCTCTTTATAATGTTGACTTTTGTTACAAAATTGTTCTACATTCTATTTACAATAAGCGTTAGAACATTTTGTTAAAAATTTGTATTAACAAAATTCTGTAATGGTGTTAACATTTCAGAATAATTATTATATAAATTTGACAACATACAATAATCTGTATGTTTTTGTGACCTGCTTATATTATAAATATACCAATTTTCTGTTAAAATAAACGTTATTACGTCATGTGTCATTGCTGGCCTCGCCTCCTTTACTAAGAGGAAAATTTACTTACTATAACCACGTTCCTCAGACGTGTTGGTATAATTGTTTAGAGAACTTTATTTCTCATACAAATATCATCATCATCTAAGCTCATATATGTCCCATTGCTCGGCTGGAGCCTCCTCCATAATGGGAGGGAAATTGACCTAGTTTACCACGCTGGTCAGATGTGTTGGTATAGGGTTTTGTTTCAAGTTTTTCCTATTATTGTATAGATGTTATATGCGTATTATATTCCTTATTACGTGTCTTACGATCATCCACAGTAACATAGGTGGTGGTGAATTGTATTCTTACTTCCACCACACAAAAATACCACACTTATACAAATAAATATTTCATATATAATGAGATGTAGTATTACTATTTAAAATTAAATTAACAGTATAATATTAACCTCTAATTCATTTTTTTTTGTTTTTTATTAATTCCTTATTTTTTTTTCATACATGTACAATATGTAGGTACATACTATTAAACTTTTTAATATTGCTAGACAATTGCTTGAATGACTACGCTTCCTGTAGTTTTATTTCATACTTGCGTTATTTTTCATATATGTTATAAGTAGGTATATAATATTCCTTAGTTGCCTTTTACAACATCTACAGTCAAGATAAGGCGTGCCGGGCGGGCCACCGAAGTCAAAAATCGAGTACCGGTGGTCCGCTCGCACGGCGAAGAGAGAGGAGTTTTACGGTGGGTCTATGGGGTCACGCGCCGCCTTTCCGTCACCCCGGACTGATTCGGCGGGGAGAGACGCATCCATAGTCCACCAAAAAAAAAAGTCAAGATAAGACGTGATGAATTTTAAAGTTACTCCATCACCACTAATAAATTAAATATGCCTTATAAAATTACGTATAAATAATTTCATAAATTCACCGTTTTAAAAGATTACTATACTTTTCTTTTTAGTGTTATAGGAAATGGTTTGATTTAAAATGGTTTGTTGTTTCTTGATAGAGTGCGATAAAGCACTCGCAGGATTTCATATGTTTATTGTGGCTTTATATTTAATATATACTTTGACAGCATTATTTTAAAAATTTGGCGGCATTATAATATTTAAAGGATTTTTTAAATATCGTATGAATGTTTCATACATAAAACTATTTTTACGGATTCTATGGCTTTTATATTTGATTTGCCCAATGTTCCAAGTACTTTAGAATCAGTAAAATAGTTTTGTTTCTAATCCTGAAATTGTTATTTAAAAATTTGAGAATTTTCCAGAATTAAAGGTTCTATATATAATATGGATGAATTATATTCAAATATTATATTCAAACTATGGGTAATATAAATAAATAATCTATTTGTATAATCCAATAAACAATATTAAAATCATATCTTCGGCTTTGTTAAAATTCTTATAAAGGATTGTTATTTCAAACTCTACTTATTTTCATAATAGCTTCTATAATATAGGAATATATATGTATGAAAAGTATACCTTCACTGAGCTGATAATAGAATGAAACATATTTTATAATAAATTCAGTATATTAGAAAATATATAATACAAAAAATGGGTTGGCTGAAAAAATTCTGGACAAATGTTTTAAAAAGAAAATATTTTAATTAAATTTTGCAAAGAAAATTTTTACATTGACTAAAAGTATAAAACGTATTGAATATTCGGCCGTTGGGTTGCATGTTATTTACCTGGACGAATTACTGGGTTGCCAGGTATAAACAGGTATGTTGATAGCAGTTACTTTCACTTGATCGGATAACAGCAAAAAAAAAAATAACAACATAAGCGCTGTCTTATTGCGAACATGTCTATTTAGGGTTGTCTGCAAAAATTTTGGTCTTTATAGGGGTTTGCGAATTAAATTTTAAGGCTAGTGGAACTGTGTATTGCAAAATTCAATAATTTTTTTTTTTTTAAAAATCATTAAAAATAGTCTGGTCTGGTCCAGAATTTTTTTAGGCAACCCATTTTTAGTAAGTATATTTTCTATTATACTAAATTTATTATAAAATATTTTTCATTCTATTATCAGCTCGGTGAATGTCGATATAGGTTCAGATCTTAGACTAATCGATAATGTAACTAAATCTAACCTAACCTAACCCAACAGTGTGACATCACTATCTCGGATATTGTAGAGATTTATGTAATAAATGCCCGCGCATTTGGACTAACTGTCCACGTAAATAGTTGTTCCGAGTTTGAATATGAATATTGTATACAACATTGATTTAAGAATGGTTATATAATTATTTTACTGATCACTATCTAGTAGAAGTTTAAAAGGACATAAGATATAAATCGTACCTTCAACCTAAAACTACGGTTACTATTGATTCTGATGAAAATATGTTCTGACAAATTCGTCCATATAAACAATCGAGTGTTGTCCCGTGAGATTGTTTACACTAGCAATGATAAATTATGACATGGACGAGGTTGTCAGAATAAGGTGTGCATTCGAAAACATCTATTTTTGTCTTTATAATCCGACTGTTGTATTTTTTCTAATATTTATGCAAGTATTACATTATTACATTACATTTTGAATAAAACTAATTTTACATATTTTATTACGTTTGTATTTGATCTATCCGTGTGGTGACGGAGTAAGAATACTATTCACCACCCCATATCTTACTCGTGGGTGATCGTACGAGACGACTAAGGGATATAAAATGCATATAACATCTATGCGAGAGAAGGAAAACTCGAAACAAAACACTATACCAACACGTCTGACCAGCGCGGTATAGTAGGTTAATTTCCCTCCCATTACGGAGGAGGCCAGAGCCCAACAGTAGGGCATTTATATTTTTTTTGGGCTATGATGATGATGATTTGATTTTTATTTTCTTGAAGTTTCAAATGCGTCGCAGCGTTCAGTATAAACATCTCGTGACCATACACACTGTAAAAATACAAATGCCTTATTCTGACGAGAATTTCGAATATACTCGTCAGAACACATTATCATCAGAACTCGCATCTACAATAGTCTAAGGTCGAATGTCAGACCATACACATCATTCAAGTAACCTTTATTCAACAGGTCGTAAACACAACAAATTGATGATTCATTTATAAAATGTACTTGGTTTTACCCAGAAAAATATCAACGTCATAAAAGTTTCTATTCTTTTTTTATCAAAATGCTTTTTTATTTTTAAATTTGCATATATTAATCCAATTCATTTGACTGCATAGATGGCGTAGTGGTTAAGATACCGACCTACCGTGCCAGTGGCGTGGGTTCGATTCCCACGCAGGACATTACTTTGTGCGATCCACAAAGTGTTGTTCTGAGTCTGGGTGTAATTTGTCTGCGTTAATTGCATGTTTGTAAAGTCGCCCGCAATACAAGGATTATTTCCTTAGAGCAGGAAGGAGTCTTTTTAAAAAATAACTTTTTTAATCATAATAAAACCGGTTTCATTGACATCTAAGTACATTTCGATAACATTTTATCTGATAGGGTAGATCACCTTCTTTTCGGCTCACCATGTTCAGGACATACCCCAGCTGGCTACCATATGTTCTGTACACACCCCGCCCATTCTGTCTGTGACGATAGAAGGACGATGAACGAATGGACCGATCACTGATACCTCTTATTTAATATCCAGGCTGGCTCAGCACTATATGATCACAGTCTAAATATTGTATCATTTCGAAATATATGCGCACTTATAAAGAAAATAATTATCCTCTTAATCTTATTTCTCAATCATATCCCTTATGTTACATACCAACATATTAAGTGGTGTAACGATATGTCGTAATCGTAATACGACTAATGCTAAAATAAAACTTAAAAATGTCAATCTAAAGTTATGTAATAGCTATAACGAGTACGTAAACATTTAATTATAAATTCGCTCGGTTTTTTTTTTATAAAAACGAGGCCGCATATGATTTAATATGTGTAGATAGAATTATTAAATATATATTTTAATATACTTTAAAGGCCTTGGCATACATCTTTATCGTATTGACATTTTTAATTAATTGTCTTTGATTTGTTTACTATCTTTCGTTCTGTGATATACAATTTCAATTTTGGAATCACTTGTATTAAAAATATGTAGGTACACTTGTTTTTTTTTACTTAATGAGTTTTATGGCATCGTTACAAAGATTAATTGTCCATCAGTAAACCAAATTTTTGCCTTGGCCATGATGTGTATTGCTATGGCCACTCTTACTGGTACCTTTAGGAATTTTTGATGGACACGAATATGTAAAGCACTAATATATGACATATTTAGCACTACTTCTGCATTTAATTGCATAAAAACTAAATTATTTATACCGCTATTTAACACCCACTAGCGTTTCTAAACTAGCTGTTGTGTAATAAGGGTAGAACTTAGTAAATATATAAGTAGAGTCGTAAAGCCGGTCGTAAATGGCACTTACTGTAAATATTATTCTTACGCCTACAATACGTTTACACTTTCACTCGCATCATATTAAATGTCGTCGAAATGACTTGAATTCACAAAATTGCAGTTATTTAAATAAACTCTTTGTAGAATCGTGTGAACCTAATTTACTGTTAATGGTACTTTAGTTTTGCGTGAATGGTGTATTCGTTTAAGTATTTCTACTATCCATAAATTCGATTCTCGCACTTGACTATGATTTTATCGCAAATAGTAATTTAATTTATTCTATCTTGTTTGTACTCTTTTTCTACTTAAAAGTAGTAAGTAATAATCAAGAATAAACAATATATAAAAGTAAATCCCCACATCATTTACTTTTAAAATTTTTCCATTAATATTATAATACAAAAATCTTATTTTATAAAAGTCACATTAATATGGTGTGATGATTTCAAAGAAGTCATTGTTTTTGTGACTTAAAATCTAAGACTTATTCGCGCGCACTTCGCATTGGAATTAGTATAATAATATATATTACCAGATATAATAAAAAAACTTCCTGTTTTCAAACAGTCCTAAGCCACCGGCATAATGACGCAAAAGAAGCAAAAAAACAAGTAAAACTTGCACTTATATTTAATTTAAATTCTAAGGTTATATCTTCACAATAATAAAGAAGGATTCGATTATTAAATAATTGAAATTCGAATTCAATTTAAAATAATATATCTCTATTCTAAATTTAAACTTACCCGAAAACAATCATCTGAGACACTGTAAACACCAACGTTAAGATCTGAAACTCCCACCATATACGCTTGGTCCATCTGCAGGGCTGTCATATTCAACCCATCAAGATCTACAACCCCAGGCATCTCGAGCAAGGACATGATCACTTCCTTATACCACTGCCAAGTATTATTAGACACAGAATCCGCCATTATCACTATTTAAATTTCAAACTGTTTTAAACTAGAACAAAAAAAAGCTAGAACTTTATAATGTTCACTATCACAAAAGGAAAACACATTTTATTGTTAATTTTCTTATATTTTCACGGACGCGTCTGTTCGTATAACTGAGTTAAATGTGACTGACTGACTGATTCACAATCACCGGTCGTCACTTCATAAGGAGTCTTAAACCGGTGCGTTGGCTGCCTGCACGCGAGCCCGTACGAGTATAAATAATAAGCTTTCTGCTTCAATATCTCGCAATCTTTGGAACAATCAGATGAAAGCGCATCGTTGGGTCGTTTACCTTAGTTATGGTATCCCAAGAATTGATCAATAACTGGAGATATCGAGTAATCCATTAATACATTGGCGATTAATTATTATATAAATATTTAGACCAAAGACTTAGATTACTTGTATGTATGAATTATCTAAACATATTGTTTATTATAATTGTTTGTTACTCGTCAGCAGGTATATTTTTCAACTAAAACGTATTTAATGAATTAGTGATTAAAAGATAATTAATATCAGATTATTTTTTTAGGCTTTTGTGACGAGATAGTATGACAGTAAAGTACTTCTTCGTTATTCATCATCATCATCATCATCATTACAGCCCATATATGTCCCACTGTTGGGCTCGGGCCTCCTCCGTAATGGGAGGGAAATTAACCTACTATACCGCACTGGTCAGACGTGTTGGTATAGGGTTTTGTTTCGAGTTTTCCTTCCCTATCCTATGCAAAATATCTATATGTTATATGCGTTTTATAGCCTTAGTCGCCCCTACGCTCGTAGGGGCGACTACCACCACGTGTAACATAGGGGGTGGTGAATTGTATTCTTACTCCGTCACCACACGGATAATACATTCATTCATTCATTCTTCATTAATACTTATTTTTGTATTTTAGAATGCTTTCTATGTAATTATAAGCTGAGGAGTTTTCTAAGTACCGAGATCTCGTGCAGAGTGTATGCCGTTGCTAGAGGTTTTTGTGGGTTGTAAATTAAAAAAAATATAAGCGAACATAAGTGTAGTGAGCGTATAATCAAACCAATCTAATTTTTAGCTTATGAATGAATAAAAAATGTAGAATAGAATTGAAATATTAATTAATAAATAATGGAAACGCCATTTAATTTGATATCAATGATCTAGAACTAGTGTTGCCCAAATGCAAGAACAAGACGAGACTTAGCCAGTCTTGGTCTTGGTCTTGCGCCAATACACCTGGTCTTGGTCTTGGTCTTGGTCTTGCGCTCCCAGTCTTGGTCTTGGTCTTGGTCTTGCAGCAAGAGTCTTGCAAGTCTTGCAATTACCTATTAGTCTATTACTATTTATTAAAGTTTACTTTAAATCTTAGAAAAACGTATTAGAATTGAAACATTGTGAGCTTGAATTAACATAGCCATAGTAAAGATCAAGCAGATTAATAAATAACTGAGGATTTGATAAGAAATTCGAAAAATCAACTGACCTATATGTCGTTTTCCATGGAAGTAACTGTTTCTTAATAAACATTTATGATTTATAAGCTTACATTTGCTAAAACATGTAAAAAACAAATTAATTACAATAACTTGACTATATTTTAAAGAACAATATCTGTCTAGAAAGAGATTGAACCCTCAACTTATATGAAATTTAATAAAAGAGTTTTACGATTTATCATTTATTTCAATAAAAAATAAAATACAACACAAATCAAACATAACAGTACACAACAGCTTTATCATTAGGTTATGTTACTTTATATCAATTCTTTTGACCAAGAATTAATACAAAGTAACCATCTGGCTGACTCATCACTTAACCTATTTCTATGTTTTCTAATTACTAATGATGCTTTAGAAAATAATCTCTCAGCAGGTACTGAAGTTGCAGGTATTGAGAGAAAACCACGGGCCATCTTCGATAAAGTCGGATACTCTGTCTCATGCGTCCTCCACCAATCTAAAATGTCTTCCGAGCTGACAGTTCTTGGTTTTCTCAGGTACTCCTCCAACTCGTCTATCACTAAGCCTTGAAGATAAGATCCAGATGACGTCGAGGGACATTCATAGAGTTTATCAAAGTCTATTACGTCTTCATCTTCATCACATACTTTATTTTCTTTTTTTGGTAATTCCAGAGATTTGTTCAGTGAGTGTAGACTTTTATATTCTTCATAAAGTTCATTGAACTTGCGCAGACTTTCTGTTTTAAGTTGCTTCCCCCACATTGTCTGGTCAAAAGTCTGAGCCTTATGCCTTGGGTCTAAAATTAAAGAAGTACAATAAATCCAGTTGCTCTTCTTATAATGTTTAAGCATTTTGTCTCGAGCTGCTTAGAAAGCTAGAATGAGCCTTTCATCTACTTCAGATCGATTAGGTTTCTCATCTAACTGTTTTACCATGGATTCAATTTTATCTAGCAAGAGATTGAATGATACAATGACTAGCGGTAATGTAACATATTTGTCTCCACCAAGTTTTGTACTTAAAAGTTTAAAGTTTATTAGAAATTTATGTAATTTTTCGAGTACCTGCCATTCACTAGCTGTGATTTGAAAATCATTCAATTCGGTGACAGAACTGCACAATATGTTAATGCCCGCTCTCACTTTTAAACCAAATCCAATCATATGTACAAAACTCAAACAATACAAAACTCTTATCGCAGGCTTTTTATTTTATTAGTAGGTAAGTACCTACGCTTTTTATATTATTTTATTAGTTTTGTAGAATTTTTTTACACGTTTCAAGTATATTTAAAAGCGGCTACAATATTTATCAAACGGGTGATATTTGAACACTTTTTTGCTATTTTTTCTTGTAAAAACTTAAGAAATATAATGACTAAATGTACAATAATAGTACCTAAGTAATTAGTTTAAAACCATATAATCAATATTATAATATATACTTACTAGAATAAATTATTATGACATCTACTACCTATCCTTAACATTTTTTCCTATCATAATACTACTTGCGTGATCAGTATAATGTATTCATTTTCATTCTAAGCACTCTGAAACTTATTTATTCTTTGGAACACCTGTAGGTACTCTTAAAATTCGAAATTATTTTGCATGAGTATACCTACGCCCTGTGGCGGCAATCAAATAGTGGCAAATGTTGTGATTTCGGCGCGGCGGCAACGATTGTTGTATATGATTTCAAAAGAAGCCGCCGGCGCGTGTATCATAACCATGTACTTCCGAAAAGCGGCAAATTTCTTTGAGAAGTAAGTACAAAACCTTTAATGCCGCATTATCAAAGTGCCGATGGTTAAAACATAACTATGCATGCACTCAGTTTGATTTTAATGGATATTTTTTTATTCGCTATGTAGGTATGTTTATGGTATTAGTCGTAATGCGCATAGGTCCAGTTTTTCATATTCTTTGATACAGTTTTTTGCGTCTCATAGAATTCCTAAGCGTACCTATACACCGAACTGTTACACCTAACTACTCCGTGAAATAGCGCTAAGTCCTAGCTGCAAGACGCAAGAGTCTTGCAGGCTTAGTCTTGTTCTTGCTCAAGTCTTGCACGGTCAGTCTTGGTCTTGGTCTTGCTAAAAATACGCGGTCTTGTTCTTGGTCTTGGTCTTGCAAAAACGCAAGAACAAGACCAAGACTGCAAGACCAAGACTGAATTTGGGCAACACTATCTAGAACATATAAAGCCATATTTAGACCACGAATACATAACAATTAATGACGAAATAACTTAGCTTTATAACTTAGTATTTTTAAAATATATTAATGATATATTCGTATAAAACTTGTCGTTAAGATATAAACATATTTTATAAACATGTTAATAAATAAACATGTTTGAGATAAAACGTGTTTTTCTTTACACAAATTGATTTTATTCATATTATTCTTGAATCTTAAGTTCAAGTGAATTACTATCAGGTGCGCTGCTTTGTCTTTCACTGATGTCAATTAAAATATAAAGATTCTCACTTTGGAGTTTTCTTTAACAATGAATAAGTACGATTTGCGTCATTCAAAAGTCTGGACGTAAAAAAAGAAACAATAATTGTTATGAATCTTTGAATTAAAAATATGAACGTATTAATATCACAGGTGTAATCAAATTGGCCACCGAAGACAAAGATCGGGTACCGGTGGCCCGTTCGCACGGCGAAGAGAGGCGCTTTGCAGGGTGGGTTTATGGAGTCGCACGCCGCCTCTTCCGTCGCTACGGACCGATTTGGCGGGGCGTGACCACCTCCTATGGAGCATCCACCACCCACCGCAAAAAAAAATCAAATTAACATTAAAATATTGTGTAAATACTAAACCATCACATGACGCTTCTTCTTCTACTTCTTTTATGTATTGGCAATCAGCTACTTAAACGAGCCATTGTGGCCAGTGTCAAATTATAATTCTCTTCACATATTTAGTCTCTTTAAGATAGACATTGTCCGACAGTAAGTCAAATCGTTGCCATCAACAGTGCTATGGCTGCACTGTTAATGGTATCTTCTGAGATTTTTAATGGAAAATGTAAATGTTTTTGTTTTCTACACATAATATATCCTATTCCTTACATTCCAAAAGTTCCATCGCATCACATTACATAAAGTGATCAACAAAATGATTTAATACACACATATCATCACGCCATATCCCTTGCAGGTTAGGCAGAGAGAACAAAGTGCCAGAGAACTCTATCTTCGCATACTTCACTCGCTTCCTCAACATTCATAATTCTCTTCATACACGCTCGCCGATTTCGGAGACTCTTGACTCCACCTTCCTTCAGTACATGACCGATCTGGTCTAGGTAGGTTAGTCTCGGTCTCCCCCGGTACCTACATCCTTCCACTTTCGCATTGTATATCTTCTTAACCAGACGTAATATAAAACATTAAAACAATAAGATATCGAATATAATACAAGAGCACATAATGTTTTCAGATTCCCGCCAAATGTCAGATGCCGTTTTAATATTTCCCGCCAAAACACCACCTGTCACTCGCATAACGCCATTAAACCAATGAGGTAATTAATTAATAGATAGCTATATTATAATATAAGGAAGGATATATGAATGCGCAATTGGAACAATATAAGCCTTGACACTATAATGATACCTTGAGATAGTAATAACAAATTTTACTTTCATTTTGCCTTTATATATATTGTTAACGTAAATATCTATAATTATATTAGTATGCTAAAAACACAAGAAGAGCCTTTATCCTTTTGTTCAAGAGAATACCCTCCCTTACAGAAAGTATTTTTATATAGCGAGGGACTACAAATATACGATTACCAGACACAAATTGATACCCAGCAAATTATGGATCGCAAAGTATAGTGGGAATAGTCGATGCATAACAACTTCTGAGATAACAAAAATTGTGATTGATGAATTGAATATTATTAATGTTGATATTAGATCAATGTTACTGAATGAAGTAATGTGTTCAAACATTATAAAATAAATTAAATAGCTAGATAATTAACCACACAAGTAAAGTTGTTCGTTCAGCTAGTTCGTTATAAACACTAATTGTCAGTAGCTCTATCTTTTATTCCCACCCGGTTGTCCACGGATGTCAAGAATGCAGTACCAGTGGCAGCTCAATGACGATGGGGAGACAATACTGTGAGTAATGGACCGCCCGCCGACCTTTCGTCGCCCCGAACGGAACGAACTACGCGTGTACCATCAGGTGTACTGCTTACTCGTCTGCAACCATAAACAAAAAACAAAAACGATTACAAGGGAATTTTTACAGCAAAAAGTTACAAAACCAATATTTTTTTGTCTGTATTCTTGTAAATGAATCAAACAAAAATTACGGCATAGAATTCAATAAAGTTTTCTCCGATGTATAGCTAGAAGGCTTAACCTGAAAAATTGTGATATACATACATACATAGGTACATATCATCACGCCATATTCCTTGCAGGGTGTCAGAGAGAAGTGCCAGAGAACTCTATCCTTGCATACTTCACTCGCTTCCTCAACATTCATAATTCTCTTCATACACGCTCGCCGATTTCGGAGACTCTTGACTCCACCTTCCTTCAGTACGTGACCAATCTGGTCTAGGTAGGTTAGTCTCGATCTCACCCGGTTCCTACATCCTTCCACTTTTGCATTGTATATCTTCTTGACCAGACGTTCGTTCGGCATTCTTTCCACATGTCCTAACCATCGGAGCATTCACTTTCGCATCTTTACACCAATACTCCCTTATATACCTACTCGCTCTCTTACGTCGTCGTTGAGAATGCGGTCGGTCAGCCTAACTCCACAGATTTTCCGTAGAGATCGCATTTCGACCATATTTATTTGACTTTCATGCTCTTTTCTGCATACCCAAATCTCGATATAAGATGGGATAAAAAATAATAATAAACCTCAAAATAATAAATATCTCTGTGATCAATGAATTTTCTCTCCCATAGCGGAGGAGACCCGAGCTGACAGTGGGCTGAGATGATGATGACGAATGTTTAATGTAATCAACAAAAACAAAGCAGCTGGCTTCTTTATATAAACTTTCCTCGCCAGGGCCAAGGTCATAAAATTTAGTAAATCTAGTGGCAAGGTTAACGCTACTGACAGTTTTGTGCTTACAATTATAAATGCCATAATTACGCTATGTGGTGGCTACAAATACTACCATCATTTACATTGCTCGTGGGTGTAAAAGATGATTAAGATCTTTTAGATCGACATTGATCATGACGTCATCTAGTTAACAATTGCATTCCCAAGGAAACTTGATATCAGGTCCACGACCATTCATAAATTTACTGTCGATACTTTTACAATATATACTCTATATATTGCATGGATTCCTATTAATTAGTATAAGAGCAGAATTATGATAATTTATAAATAAGGCAGCTCGTCCGGTGTACCACATATTCACAATAAAACGATGTCTGAGCAGTGAAAAAGTGCTTATTCTCTTTATTTGCTTAACAAGAGAGCCATAAAAACTGTCCCCACCTTAAAGTATGCACCTGGATGTACTCCTGATATTGTAGAGATTTGTTAGCAACAGTTACGACTTACTATCAAGTAGGCTGCTTAATCTTTCACCAATTTCAATAACAAGATTAAGATTCTTACATTTTAAGCTTTCTTTAACAATGAACAATACTATACGAATACGATTTGCGTCATTCAGAAGTTTGGATGTAAAAAAGAAACAATGATCGCTATATTTCACCTATGTGAGAGTTTTCCTCTTACACGAGTGAAAGACAGGCATGCTGTGTCGAGTCTATACCAATTCAGATACGAGCAAGAGAATAATGACAGTCAAAATTGACATTCGATAATCTTAAAAACTAAAACTAATACTGTAGCGGGTAAATAAAAACCTTTGTAACGATGACTCGTTGGACGTAAACCACAATAGTATTTGCGTAATCATGAACGCTAATAAGTGTTCAAAATATCGGGAAAGTAAAAATAAAATGCAAATGCGATTAAATCCGTAAAAATAGTTTTATTTCAAACGACAAATATTTATTTTAACTCTATTTATTGACTTTTGCCACGACTTATCGCTATTATAGTATTCTAAAATATTTAAAATTGAGTTGATAAACATTTTGTAACTGATGCATATTGTTTGAACACCGTTATACCTGTCAAACAACCATTCAACCAAAGCCACGAAAACGGTATACAGAGGGAATTAACGTTTAAGCTGTACGAGCTCTCACCAACACACAAATATTGTAAATGCTTAGCACCGGTTATAGTACTGTCTATTTAACAATTACGGGAAACGTACTCTCACCATTTAGCTAACAATTTAATACCGACGCCATTGTGAATAAGTTACTAGTATGATTTACAAATTTATTTGACTTCATTCCTTTAATAAATAAATTATGCGTAACAAAGTACACATGTCAGAAGTGAAACTTTGGCAAACTGTTTTTTAAATCTCGTTTACATACATCAACCAATAGCGTGTACTCTCTCTCTCTCTCTCTCTCTCTCTCTCTCGTGGCCCGTTCCTCATGCCATGTTTCATCTGTACAAATGTTACCCTCATGCGCGCAAAAAAGTTTCCCTTCAAAAAAGATGGCGCGTAACGAAAAAATGTGACGCGTAACCGAAAAATGTGACGGTAAATTTTTTTCCAACGCCGATAAAGAAGTTTCACTTCAAAACATATTCCAAGTTAAACTGTATCATCAATATGACTATTATAGCTGGCAATCTGAAACAGAAATATTTTCCATGCTGAAAATCTAAGCAATCTTTCTTGTTTCTCGCTCTTTTTTTTAAATATAGTGATTTTTTTTTTGGGTGGGCTACGGTCTGCGCACTCCTCGCACCACTCCGTCCGGGGCGACAGAGGGGCGTTAAAGCACGCACACCCATAACCCACCAGTGACACCTCGCCTTCGTCGTTGGACCGACCACCGGAGCATCGTGAACTTGACGTCAGTGGCCGGCCTGACGGAATACCCCCTGAGGGGGTATCCTCTCCTTGACCGACGTCCCACCCCTCGGGCAGGACGTCTAATTCCCCGGTACAGTCACCCGCGGCCTCAGCTAGGGCGGCATTAGGCGCAGAAAATCGCGCCTGGGCCGCCCCAGTCGCCGGCGGCGGCTCGCGTCGCCGAGGAGACGTTCCTCGCGCACGCCCTTCGCCGCCTCCTTCCGAGAGACTACTGCCTCGCAGAAGGTTGCGACCGCGTCCCAGTTCCTGACGCTGTCGAGCATCGCCCTGGCGATGGTCGGCAGCGTCAGCTACTGTGCGGTACGCGCGTATGGCCATGACCCTCTGTGGTCGCCACAGAAGAGCCCTGAGTCAAACGGTCAGGGACCCCGCCCACACCGGTGCGCCGTACAGGGCCATCGACCGGACGACCCCCGCGTACAGCTGTCGGTACGTAGCGCTCAGTCCGCCCACATTCGACATATGCCATGATAGGGCGGCCGCCGCGCTGACGAGCCGCGGAGCGAGCCTAGGGAAATGCTCCCGAAACCACCAACGCCCGTCGAGCACCAGTCCCAAATATTTCATCTGGGCCTGGGTGCTGATGTCAACTGAATTGACGGTGATCGAGACACCGATGGGAGGGCCCGTGCGGGGCACATGGAACAAGAGGGCCTCCGTCTTATCCAGGGCCACCCTCTACCCTAGCGCCTCGATCCGTCTGACGATCTCCTCGGTGCCAAGAATCACCAGGCTTGCCGCCTCCTCCAGCGTCCCACCCCGGGCTGTGACGAGCGAGTCGTCGGCGTAACAGATTTAGCCCGGGAGGGAGGCTCCCTCTCAACGCCCAGTCGTAGCCGATGTTCCACAGGGTGGCTCCGAGGACGGACCATGATCACCGTCATGGGTGTTCGCACAACGTCCCCTACTCTGTTGGTGTAGAGGACATTGCGCCCCTCCAAATAGTCTGCCACCAGCCGCCTCAGGTAGGTTGGCACCCCGTGGTATCGGAGCGCCTCCCTGGCGCAGCTAAATGGCAGACTATTGAATACGTTGGCGATGTCCAGGGACACCACCAACAGCACTCCCTCGCCAGTGACGGCCTCAGTCGCCACGGCACTCAGACGCAACAGAGCCGCGATCGTCGAACGACCCCTCCTAAACCCAAACTGGGCGTCCGACAGATCGGGCCCCATGCCGACGAGGTGCCGCTCGATGCGGGCAGCCAGCACCCTCTCCAATAGCTTGCCCGCATCGTCGAGCAGCACGATAGGCCTGTAGGCCGAGGCCGACTCTGGAGACCATCCCGGCTTCGCCAGGAGCACCAGCCTCCCCTCCTTCCAACACTCAAGGAACCGCCCGGACGCTAAGCACGCGTCGAACAGCCCCCTGAGGCGGGGACCCAGGTGGTCGAGAACCAGGACCAGCACGCGGTTGGGAACACCGTCAGGCCCGGGGGCGGTAGATTTTCCGCGCATGCGTACCACTGCCACCCCCATTTCGGGTTCCGTGATGGGTGGAACACTGTCTTCGTCGGCTTCCCAGTCGGTGTCTGGCGGAGCCATGACCTGGGGCGTGTGTTCCGCCCGTTGTGGGAACAGATTCTCGATGACCCTGAAGGCCGGGCTGGAGAGTCTCGGTGAGGGGAGGGCCCCGCGCACGGAGCTTACTCAGTGCCGCGCGATAGGGGCGACCCCAGGGGTCACGATCGAGACCGTCCAGCATCTCCTGCCGACTGAAGTCCTTGGCGGTACGGACGGGCGCGTATATACGCGGCTCGGAGATCCGCCAGCTCCCGGGACCACCAGTGGACAGCCCTCTTCGGGGCAGACACCGCACACGGGGCATGGCCGCATCGCAAATCTGCGTCAACGCATTGCGTATGCGGCCAGCCTCGACGTCCACCCCGTCCAACTGATGGGCAGAGGACAGCCACGAGTGAACGATGGCTGCCTCCGCCAGTAGATCCCGGTCCAAACGACCCACAGCCCATCGCGGAAATATAGTACATACATACATACATATCATCACGCCATATCCCTTGCAGGGTAGGCAAAGAAAACAGAGTGCCAGAGAACTCTATCTCTGCATACTTCACTCGCTTCCTCAACATTCATAATTCTCTTCATACACGCTCGCCGGTTTCGGAGACTCTTGACTCCACCTTCCTTCAGTACCTGACCGATCTGGTCTAGGTAGGTTAGTCTCGGTCTCCCTCGGTACCTACATCCTTCCACTTTCGCATTGTATATCTTCTTAACCAGACGTTCGTTCGGCATTCTTTCCACATGCCCGAACCATCGGCGCATTCCCTTTCGCATCTTTACACCAATACTCTCTTTCATACCTACTCGCTCTCTTACGTCGTCGTTACGAATGCGGTCGGTCAGTCTAACTCCACAGATTTTCCGCAGAGATCGCATTTCGACCGCATTAATTTTACTTTCATACTCTTTTCTGCATAACCAACTCTCGCTTCCATACAGTAATGTTGGGACAAGCACTGCGTTATGTATTGCTACACGTGCCTTCTGGCTGAGGTAGTGGCTGCCGAGAAGTCGCCCCAACGCTCCGTTCACTCTATTTCCCGCATTCACTCTTCGCTCTATATCAGTGGTGTACCTTCCATCTCGGCTAAATCCACATCCAAGATATACAAATTCATCCACTTGTCATCATCAATTCATCTCTTTCAAAGACCATTATTTTGGTTTTGCTCACATTCATGCGTAGACCCCTTTTCTTACAATCTTCTGTCATTGTGCCGACTAGGGTCTGCAGGTCAGTCGCAGACTGTGCCAGCAGGACTGCATCATCTGCATAAAGCAGAGCAGTAACCACTGAGTCGCCCATCTAGACTCCCACATTCATATCGTTCAACCTTTGGAGACATTTATCCAGATATATGATAAACAGCCTGGCTGACAGAACGCACCCCTGCTTAACGCCGATATTGACGTCAAACCAAGGCGACATTCCATCATCCAGCCGCACACAGGCTCTATAGCCCATGTAACTGGACTGCACAGCCCGTAGCAGTTTACCGTTAATACCATACTCCGGTAAAATGTCCCAAAGTTCCTTTCATACAACCGTGTCAAATGCTCTCTCCAGATCCACAAAACTGCAGAAAACCCTCTGACCTAGAGCCAGATGCTTCTCCACAATGTTGCGCAGAGAGAACACTTGATCCATGCATCCCCTTCCACTCCTGAAACCTCCTTGTGTCTCACACAGTAAACCATCGGACACCATCCTCATTCTCCTTTCAATAATTTTACCATACAGTTTTGCTGCCAAACTGGTCAAGCTTATGGCTCTGTAATTTGCGCAGTCATAGCGTGAACCCTTGTTTTTAAACAAAGGCACGGAATATATCGGGGACACATATCGGAAATATAGTGATGGGAAAATTTCGATTAACTCGAATCATACTATGTAGCCTGAAGAGAAGTTGAGGTCACATATATATTTACTGTCTTTAAATATCACATAAAGAATATATTCAAATATATTATATTCTTTTTAATAATTTTAATTATTTTGTTTAATAACATTAAATAAAATAAAATAAAATAAAAATGCTGAAAATTATTAGAAATAGATTTTTTTTTTAATATTGCTTATGGTGACAAACGAACAAGCAGCACACCTGATGGTAAGTGTCACTGCTGCCCATGGACCTTTGCAATACCAAGGGTATAGCTAAGCCGCTGCCTACCATTACAATCCCCAAACCCACTCAGTTGGGCTTCCGGCTCTCTCGCTCACCGAACAAAGCGCAATAGCACATTGCCATTACTTACGTCGATCTTTTGCGAGAGTGTGGTACTACCCTGGACGGACCGGCTCGCGGCTGTAGACAGAGAACTATCAGCAGCGTGGTCCTACCACTATATATTAAAATACAAATACTAACCGAATAAAGTTCGTACAAATATTTAAATTTCAAATGTGTAATATGATTGCGTAAACATCAAAATTTATCACATAATTACATCTCCATAAATACATTTAACTTATTAACTTAACCTTACTATACACTAAATACATAACACCTTTTACCAACGATGATGTCATCTCATCATCTCATCTCAGTTTATATAAGCTCCACTGTTGGGCTCAAGCCTTCTCCACAATGAGAGAGAAATTGACCTACTATACCATGCTGGTCAGACGTGTTGGCAGAGGGTTTTGTTTCGAGTTTTCCTTCTCTCGCATAGATGTTATATGCGTTTCATATCCCTTAGTCGTCTCTTACGATTAATCACGGGTAAGATAGAAGGTGGTGAATTGTATTCTTACTCCGTCACCATACGGATTTATATATTATAACCGAATTATTTATTACGAGTAAAGGACCACGCTGTTGACAGTTCTCTGTTTACAGCCGCGGGCCGGTCCGTCGGGGGTATTACCACACTGTCGCAGAAGATCGACGTCTGAGTAATGGCAATGTGCTATTGCGCTTCGTTCGGTGAGCGAGAGAGCCGGAAGCCCAACTGGGGTGGATTTGGGGTTTGTATTGGTAGGCAGCGGCCTAGGTATGCCCTCGGTATTGCAAAGATCCATGGGCGATAGTAATACTTGCCATCAGGTGTTGTCTGCTCGTTTGCCACCACAAGAAATAAAAAAAAAAATAAAGGATTTCATCAACATCTTTGAGTTCGCTATTTAGGTATACCCTTTTTACGTCATTAAGAAATATAGTCGCTTAGAAGCCACAATGTTGCTAGAGTACCATCTCAGTATCGTCACCTTTCGATTGGCGATAACAGTCCATCTACAGAGAGCGAAAATTCATCACATAAGAAAAAAAATCATCAAATTATCTACTCTCAGACGTGTTCGTTATTCATACCCTTATTACGCCGCTAAGCTGTAACGCTCAACAGCCACAAGTTGCCAGATCACAATCTTAGCAGCTCTACCTTTCGTTGGCCGATCACAGTCCCTGCTGACCACAAACATTCTCCACAAAGGAAAAGAAATTAATCTACTTATGAACCCTCAGATGATTTGGTTTTTATATAGATATTTGTTATCGAAGTTTCCTTGTCTTGTGGTGTTAAAAAGACGGAAAGAAAGGAGTGTTGAATTATATTTATACTTCACTATGTATAGATGTAGAACCACCTGCTACATCTATTACGTGAATCATAATTAAATGGAAAGGTTAGGTAAACAAGTATTTAAAATTCTAACAACATAACGTAACGTCAGAACATACGTAGAATTCCAATAATGTTGCATTCGATTTCTTCACGTTAATGTTGACAGTCAATAGAACTTTTTATAGTCTCACTACTTTATTTTTTAGAGCATCGACAAGTGTTTTTTTTTTAAAAGACCATAACCTGCACTAAAGAAATAATTCTTGAATCCTGGTAGTCTATAAGCTCACTATTAACGAACACAAATTACACTCAGAGCAACAATTTGTGAATCGCACAAAGTATTGTCCTGCTTGGAATTCGAACCCACAAGGCTGGCGCGGTAGATCGGTATTATAACCAATACGCTTTCTGTCAGTCAGTGCTGTTATTGGATCTAGGATTAATCCGTTAGTACTTTACTGTAGTCCGGGGTGACGGAAGAGGCGGCGCGCAACCCCATTGACCCACCCTGCAAGCACCTCTTCTTCGCCGTACGAGCGGGCCACCGGTACCCGATCTTTGTCTTCGGTGGCCCGCTCGGCGGTATGCCCTCTTGGGCTCCTCTCCTGTCGACGCCTCGACAGCTTTCGCCGTCGAGGCGTCGTCCTCACGCGGTGGCCTCACGTCGGGTGACCGGACAATTCCCCGGTCCGATCACCCGAAGCCTCGGTTAGGGCGGCGTCAGGCGCAGGTACTCGCGCCTGCGCCGCCCCGGCCGCGGGCGGCGGCCCGGGTCACGGGAATCCTCCCGGGCCCGTTCCGCCGCCTCCTTCTGCGAGATGACAGCCTCGCAGAAGGCGGCGACCGCGTCCGAATTCCTGACGCTGTCGACCATCGCTCGCGCAACAGCCGGCAGCGTCAGGTCGGCATCGATGACAGCGACGAGGTCACGGCGCTGCCCGTCCCAGCCCGAACATACCTCGAGCGTATGTTGCGCCGTGTCCTCGTCGCTACTGCAATGGTGGCAGGACGGAGTCCACTCCCTCCGCACGACCGTGTGCAGGTACTTGCCGAAGCAACCATGCCCCGACAAGACCTGCACCAACCGGAAAGAGAGGACTCCGTGCCGCCGCTCCATCCACTCCATCAGTACGGGCCGGAGGGCCTCAACGGTAATAACACCGTATCTAGGTCTCTCCAGCCGCGTAGCCCAACGGGCGATGACTTCTCGGCGGGCGTCCTCGCGCCAGGTGGCTATCTCGTTGAACGATGGGGAGCCACCCTCTTCGCGCATTGAGGTAACCCGCCGGTAGAGGTCGGAGAGCATCTCCGCCTCTAGGTCCCACGGGGGTGTCCCGGCCAATAGGCACGCCGCCTCTGTCGACACCGTGCGGTACCCGCGAATGGCTCTGACCGCCATGACTCTCTGTGGCCTCCACAGAACCGCCCTGAGTTGGGCGTTCAGAGCTCTCGCCCACACGGGTGCGCCGTACATGGCCATTGAGCGGATCACCCCCGCATACAGCCGTCGGCCCTGAAAACTGGGTCCGCCCACGTTCGGCATGAGCCGAGAAAGGGCGGACGCCGCGCCGACCAGCCGGGGAGCAATTTGACGAAAATGCTCCCGGAAGCAGCATCGCCCGTCGAGCACCAGACCCAAGTACCTCATATGGGCCTGGATACGGATGTGGATGGAGTTGACGACTAACGAGGCGCCGATGGGCAGCCTCACACGGGGCCCATGGAATAGTAGAGCCTCCGTCTTGTTTAGGGCCACCCTGAGCCCCAGCGCCTCGATTCGCCTGACCATCTCCTCGGTGCCGAGAGTGGCCAGGCTCGCCACCTCTTCGAATGTCCTGCCCCGGGCTGTGACGAGCGTGTCGTCAGCATAGCAAATAACGCTCAGCCCGGGGGGGAGACTCCCTCTCAACGCCCAGTCGTAACCGATGTCCCACAGAGTCGGCCCCAGAACCGACCCCTGCGGAACACCGCACGACATGGGCGTCCGCACAATGTCCCCTGCGGGGCTCGCGTAGAGAACACTGCGCCCCTCCAAATAGTCTGCCACCAGCCGCCTGAGGTACAGAGGCACTCCGTGGAACCGGAGCTCCTCCCTGATGCAGCTGAATGGCAGACTATTGAAGGCGTTGGCGATGTCCAACGACACCGCCAACAGCACTCCTTTGCCGGCGACAGCTTCCGCGGCCGTCTGCCTCAGGCGTAGCAGGGCCCCGATGGTCGAACGCCCCCTTCGAAACCCAAATTGAGCGTCCGACAGATCGGGCCCCACCTCTTCCAGGTGCCGGACGATGCGGGTAGCGAGGACACGCTCCAGCAGCTTACCCACATCGTCCAGAAGCACAATGGGCCTGTAGGCCGACGGCGAATCCGGGGGCCGTCCCGGCTTTGGCAGGAGAACCAACCTCCCTTCCTTCCAGCACTCAGGGAACTGTCCAGACGTCAGACAGGCGTTGAACAGTCGCCTGAGGCGAGGTTCGAGATGCTCGAGGAGCAACGTCAACACCCGGACTGGGATTCCGTCCGGGCCGGGGGCCGTGGTGGCGGAACGAATCTTCGCCACGGCTGCCCCCACTTCCGACTCCGTCACGGGCGGAACACTCTCGACGGCCTCCCGGTCGTGATCTGGCGAAGCCATGACCGGGGGCGTGTGCTCCGACTGCCGCGGGAACAGCTCCTCGACCACTCTACGAAGGAGGTCGGGCTGGAGGGTCTCGGTGAGGGGGGGGCCCTGCGCGCGAAGCTTATTCAGCGACGCGCGATACGGGCGACCCCAGGGGTCACGGTCAAGACCGTCCAGCATCTCCTGCCAACTCGCGTCCTTGGCGGACCGGATGGCCAGCCGAAAGGCGGTACGCGCACTGCGGTACGCCTCGTACAGCTGGCCCTCCCGCTCAACATCGCGGCGACGCCGCCGACTGCGGGTGTAGGACCTTCGGGCACTAATGCACGCCGCACGAAGGTCCGCCAGTCTTGGGGACCACCAGTAGACCCCTTGCCTCGGAGGTAGACGCCGCACCCTGGGCATGGCCGCATCGCAGACCTGCGTTAACGCACTGCGGATGCGGACAGCCTCAACGTCCACTCCGTCCGCTGGGGGTGGTGAGGACAGCCACGTGTTCACGATGGCCGCCTCCGCCAGTAGGTCCCTATCCAGCCGCCCCACAGCCCACCGCGGAAATGCGGGAGCTCGGTCCGCCCTGTGACCCCTGCTGGGGTCCCGGAGAGGGGAGACCTCCATCCGGATGTAACGGTGATCCGACAGGGTCTCCGCCTCCTCCAGGACATGCCAGTGCCTCACTCGTGGTGCGACAGCGGGGCTAGCGAATGACAAGTCCACTATCGACCCACCCTGCTGTCGCACACACGTGTTCACTGAGCCTCTGTTTAGGACACAGAGGCCCAGTGACGCCGCCCACTCCACGATCGCCCGCCCGCGATCGTCCGTCATCGGGGACCCCCACGCCGTGGATTTGGCGTTGAAGTCCCCCAGGACCAGGACGAGGCCCGGTGCCAGTCGCCGTATCGAAGCCTCCAAGGTGGTGAGGGAGGCCCCGAAATCGTCCATCCTCCTATTAGGGGAGAGGTATAAACTGTAGAGCGTGACCCCTCCCCAATCCGCCGCGACAAATTCCTCGCCCCTATCCAAGAGGGATAAGGACGGGAAGTGCCGCTGCGTGGAGGTGACGATTGCCGCGGTTCCGTTCCGGCTGACCACCCAATTGGGGCGATCAGGCACGACGTACGGTTCCGCGACTACGGCTGCACCGATCGACCACTCCGCCATGGATTGCAGGAGGAGGTCCTGCGCACCGGCGGAGTGGTTGGTGTTGGCCTGCAGGAGGTGAGTGGACTGGGCAGCCATTAATGGGCTGTGTCCATCATCACCTCCTGGCTTGCGGTGGGCGATCGGGCCGCGCTAGGAGCGGGAGCGGCCGGGGTCGAAGGGCCGCCCCGCCCCTTTGGAGCCGAAGCCGGAGGTCTGCACGCCCCAGAGCCCATGCGGTGCTTGGCAGGCTTATTGCCCGCCGCACACGCGGGGCAGTGGGGCGGGGCGGCGCAAGATGCCGCCATATGCCCAGTCTGACCGCAGCGGAAACAGAGTCCGCCGCAGTCAAAGCAATTAGTGCATGTTGGCCGGGTGTGCCCGACCGCCATGCACTTGAAACATCTCGCAGGCCGGTGCTCCAGCACGGTGACTCGCGCTGAGCTCCAGCCCACGAGGAGCCTGCCTGAGCCGGCCAGTTGCCTGACCGACTCCACTGGGCACTGCACCCAGGCGGCACCTACGCCGCCCGGACCGGGCCGGATGGCGCCAACCCGGACGGTGTCTATGGGACACCCGGTTTTCGAGGCAATGGCCTCCCGGATGTCTTCCACCGTCACAGAGTCGTCCAAACCCGCGATGCGCATTTCGGCGCACTTTACGGGTCTGGCGATTTTGACGCCACCCTCCTCGGCGAACAGACCTCGCAGCTTCGACGCCACGCTATCGGCCGTCCTGGTGCCCTCGGCCCCAGGGAACTCTAAGATCCGAGCCCCTGTCCGGGCCTTGCGAGTCCTGGCTTCGACGCCTCCTATGTCGGAGACGTCGAGCTCATAGCTGAGGCCCCTTTCTGCCGCCTCAGGCAGCACAGTGATCACCACTGCAGCTGTTTTCGGCGGCCGGAGCCTCTTGCGCGGCCTCTTCCTTTTCTTCTCGCCTCCGGCTCCTGCCTGGGGAGCGGCGACCTCAGCGGCGCGCTTCGCCGCCGCTCTCCTTCTCTGGCCACGACTCTTCCTGCCGCGCTCGGCCACCTGCCAACCCTGTTCGCGGGCAGCGGGCGTGCCAGGCGCGGCAGGCGCAGTCGCGGGTGCGCTAGTCGTCGCCGGCGGTGTCGGTGCGGGCGATAACTGCGGTCCGGCAGAAGCCGGTGCCGTCTTCCTCTTCCGTCTTGGGCTTGGGCCCTGCCGCGGCTGCCGCGTAGCTCCCCCCCACGCGGCCACCCTAACAGGGTAGCGGGGCGGGGGCTGGTGCCGCATATGGCCGCTCGTCCGCGGCAAGAGGCGGCCGAACACGTGGTTCTGGAGGCAGCCTTGCCTCCAGAACGGCCAAGCGCGCATCGACCAGATTGCCGATGGTGTCAATAATGGCGCGCAAGGCCTCGTCCGGCACGCCCTCCACCGCGGGCAGCGGGGTTGGTGTCGCCGGCTGGACCTCTACCAGGGCCCGCTCCGTGACGTTTGACGGCTTCCTTGCCGCGGCGGCCCGGCTAGCGGTGGCTGGCGGCGCACGCTCTGAAGTCGGCGGCGTCTTCTTCTTGGGGGCGGCGACCTCGACTCCATCGCGGCTAGCGCTGGTCGGCGGCGCGGTTGGCGCAGGCTGCATGAGCCGCGCCATTTGGGCCTTCAGATCAGTCACGTCCTTGGTTAGGAGGCGGTTGGCCCTCCGTACCGCGGCCAGCTCCGACTCCAGCCGGCGGTTCTGGGCCCGCAGGCCTGATACCTCGCCACCAAGGCGGGCGTTTTCGGCCTGCAGGGCCTCCATATTCGTGGCTGAGGCGCTCGCGCGGGCACCAGCGGCCGCCACTTCGGTGGGAGGGATGCCGGACAACACCCCCAGCACCCTCGCGGCGGCCGCCTCATTATCGGCCCGCCTGCCAGCCTCCACCCCTCCACGCACTCCGCCGGCCGGGAAGTGGGTCGTCCTTCCCGACGCCGCGGCCCCTCGCCCTCTGCGAGAGGCCGGAACTTTGGGAGGAGGCATGATGACCACGCTCCCCTCTGAATCTGCGCCTGAGCTGCCCTCCTTATTTAGGGGGCGCTTCCGCACCTTCGAGGGGAGGGCCTCCTCCCTTACCGTCAGGGCCGCGGTCAAGGCCACCACCGCAGGGCGCGGTGACGACCTGGCGGCGGCGGCTTCCTCAGCCGATCCGCTGAACTCCTTGGACGGCTCTGCGGAACTACCGCCCTCGTCCATCACATCGGCAGATCCACTGCCCTCGTCTCTGGACGGCTCTGCGACAGAATTGTCGCCTTCGTCCGTTGACGGCTCTGCAGTGGATCTGCCGCCGTCCTTATCCCGCTCGCGCGCATAACGCTCGCGGTTTTCAGCATTCCGCTTCTTCTCGCGAGCGTTCGCTTTCGCGGCTTTCCCCCATGTGAACCGCGCCTGTCGACGCTTCTTCGTCTTCAAGAGGGGGGGAGGGGCTCCTTGGTCGGTGCCGGGCCCTTGGCAGACGCCTCTAGTCCTAAGGACGAGGCGTCGTTTTGGTTACTGTATACCCTGGAAATACATTCTGGAATAACATCCCAATGTTACCACTGAGGTCAAGAAATCTGTATCATTGCTCAGGTCAATAGCAACAAGAAAATAGGATGAGGAGATACCGTAGAATGTGAGACCTTGTGCCGCCTTTCCATCGCCCCGGATCGGGACATAGCCTGCAACAAAATAGCGTTTAAAAGCGATCACACTCGCATAACACATATGATTTTTATTCTCAGTAATTTCTCCCTTCCAACTGCCTCACCTGTTCCGTATCATTCAACAGATGCCGAGTATAATTTCCGCTAGATAATCGTCTTGATTTATATTTTATAAAACATTAATAAGATTAAAATTAATATTACTATTTTATAAGAATTAATAAAATAGTATCATTAATTTTTACGATTGATACTGTAATCAGCAGGTGGATTTCATACTGTATAACTCAACTGTTATTAACGCAAATGAAAACTAGTTATAATAACTAGTTATAAGTTACATCTCAGACGTGTCACTGCTGGGCACATAATAGGAAGACCTAGCATACCATACTTTTTTGGCGGCGGGCTACGGTACGTCACGTCCCGCTAATCCATCCAGAGCGGCAGGAAAAGCGGCGCACGACCCCGTAGACCCGCCCATATATACATCTCGACGCAGTGTGGGTCACAGGTACGCGATCTTTTTCTTCAGTGGCCCACCCGGCGGTCTACCCTCACGGGTATCCTCTCATGTCGACGCCCAGTCATCTCGACCCGATTGGATCTCGAAGGCAGGGCGTCGTCCTCACGCGGTGGCCTCGCTCCAAGGGCGACCAGACTATTCCCCGGTCCGGTCACCCGCTGCCTCGGCTAGGGTGGCATGAGGTGCAAATACTTGCACCTACGCCACCCCAGTCGCCGGCGGCGGCGCGAATCCTCGTAGAGGAGATCCTCCCGGATTCGCTCCGTCGCTTCCTTCTACGAGATGACGTACTCACAGAAGGAGGCGACCGCGTCCCAATTCCTCTCGCTGTCGACCATCGTTTTCACGACGGCCGGCAGCGAGAGGTCGGCACTGATAGCAGCGACAAGGTCACGGCGCTGCTGAGACCAGGTCACGCAGACCTCGAGCATATGCTGCACCGTGTCCCGGTCGCTGCCACACTGTTGGCAGGACGGAGTCGTCTCCCTCCTTGCGACTGAGTACAGGTACTTGCCGAAGCAACCATGTAGTATGAAGTAACCAAGTATACCACACTGGTCACACGTAGGCTTTAATTTCAAGTTTTCCTCGTCTTTGCGTTGTGTTGCATAGATGTTATACGCTGTTATATTTCTTAGTCTAATTTTATGATTTCCACGTACAAGATATGGGGTAATGAATTGTATTCTTCCTCCATTATCACACGAAAATATTTATAAGGTAAGTTGAACTACAATATGTCAGATTAATCAAATAGGCATTAAAATTTATAAAATGTGTAATACAGACGGGCGACAAAACATTATCTTTAATAAACTAGATGCGTAATTTAACTTTAATCAACTTTTTTGACATACTATATGATAAGTTGAGACATACACAACACAAACCTACAGCCTAAACCATATAGGACAACGGAAAGGTGACCCTACCTATACGTCCGTTTAATAAAAGAATAAATAATATAATTCACCGACCCATTCTTGTCCGTAGATGTCGTAAGAAACTAAGTACTAAGAGATGCAAACAGATAACATACTTCAAGGAAAAGAAATCTAGAAGAAAAATTATAGACCGCCTCGTCTAATTAGCGTATGTCGCTCATATTTTGAAGGAGAAAAAGATAATAATAGCGTGTTAGTAAAATTCTAATCGTATTCTGTAGGTATAATTCGTTGCGTGTTGTCTTCTACGTCATTTGTACTGGAAGACTATTCTGTAATAAATAAACTCGATATCGAGGGTTATACGGACGGTCAAGCGCAAACGAACAGGGCTGCCAAATGCTATAGAATTGGTATAATACTTAATCTTATGTATGCTATATGTGAAATAGGATATATATAAAAGGCTATATGCCGATAGGCTTATATATAAAATTAAAAGAAAACGTAAGTGCAAAGTTTCAATCTATCGAAAATCATCGCTTTTACCTTGTACACGATTAATTAAGAAGGTCACCGTTTTTTTTCCTAATAAAGAATAAGTTTGTCACATGTTGAATTATAAATTATACATGCACTAATTATATCCCTGTCCCTTATAACTATATAATATTTGAGCCTACTTTTACATACATACATACATATCATCACGTCATATCCCTTGCGGGGTAGGCAGAGAGCACAGAGTGCCAGAGAACTCTATCCTTGCATACTTCACTCGCTTCCTCAACATTCATAATTCTCTTCATACACGCTCGCCGGTTTCGAAGACTCTTGACTCCACCTTCTTTCAGTACGTGACCAATCTGGTCTAGGTAGGTTAGTCTCGGTCTCCCTCGGTACCTACATTCTTCCACTTTCGCATTGTATATCTTCTTAACCAGACGTTCGTTCGGCACTACTTTCACATCCTACTTTTCTTATTTGTTAAGACTGAGCAGACGCTTGATTTCGTAACACAACATATTTCCAGGATAAAAACATCCAAACACCTTCACAAATTTTCGCATTTGTAATATTAGTAGGATTTATTTTAAATTCATTTGATGTTAGTGTACTAAATTATCAAAGTAAAAGGCACTGTGGATTATTATTATATTTTTATATACGTTAGATTTTGTATTATATAAAAATCTAGTGGTATAAATTATATGTATTAGCGCTACTGGCAGCCCTACAAGCGCATTTGATAACTCACCTCGGATTCAACTATCGAAACACGCAATTGTTCTAACAGAATAAGCTCTACTATAAATAATCAGTTTGTAATCAGTTCAAGACCACCTATGCAATTGAAATCTTCATTACAATACAATACTGTTTAAATATCAGGTCTTTTTGTATAAGAATTTAATCTTGAAACTGTGTCTGGTAAAGGCTATTATTGCATTATATGATATATCGCCAATAAACAGAGTAGCAAACTTGTAATTCTTTTTTCATGACGAACAAAGTAAGAATACAATTCACCAATCTTTTCTTGCCGCAGTTTACCGTAAAAGGCTACTAAGAGAAATCAAATTAAATGACAAAGATGTTGTCATAGAATCTACGGGAAAGAATGCTCAAAAGGGTAACCGCCGGGGCGAAAAAGGCAAGGAATCAATTCAAGTAGCATACTCAATGGGTGGTGAATAAAAAGAAATGGTAGGACATGGCGCCATGGACATAGCATAAAAGAGAAAGTGATGACGCATTGTCTATTTAACTCGTAGGACACTAATTCTCCTCTTAAATAGACTAACAAACATGCTCGAGCCTCTTTCACAATAGAAGAGGAATTTACGTAGGTACTATAAGTATAGCACGCAAAAGGGTTGATATAAAGATGGATTTTTTTTATTGGTGATGGTGACAAACGAGCAAGCCTGATGGTAAGTGATACTACCCCCATGAACCTTTGCAATAGCAGGACTAACTACTTTGAAGACAGTGCTCTTCTTAAACTTTATTAAAAGAAGGACATTTCATAGCGCTCAGGAAATACAGCAGCAGGTAGTTTATTCCAGATCCTATGTGTACGTGAGAGAAATGACGACCATAAAGTTTTCAGGTGAAATGGATGAATCGTGATGATCTCGAGTGATACGGTGATAAAACAGTGATGGTGGTACTAATTCAAATAATTCCTTAGAGCACTTCCCGTAAAAGAGCCGGTAGAGTACACAGAGTGATCCAGCCTCTCCTCCGCTTCAGCGACTTCAGTCTGTCCATGAGATTAGGATTACTGATGATTCGTACAGTACGTGTTTGTGGAGAGTCAAGTGGGTCTAGCTGATATTTGGGCACGCTTGCCCAGAGATGTGTGCAGTACTCTACATGAGGACAGACTTGTGCTTTATATAGCACAAGACGCTGTTCAAGTTCAGTTATTTGGAGATTTCCTTCCTTTGCATAGATGTTACGAGTATATGCGCATTATATCCCTTTGTCCGTCTCTTATGATCACCTACGGGTAAGATAGGGCTAGTGAATTGTACTCTTACTCCGTAAACACACGTAAATTATGTTATTAAAATTTATGTAAACCATTCCTGACTTTCGAACTGACGAATAAGTTTATATTTTAAATCTAAGTCAATGTCATTATTAATTATTCGTTTATTTACCTGCCACTATAATTATTCTTACATGACTTAACTGAGAACATACCGAACGTGCTAATAATATATTAAACAACAAATTAGCCTTAGAAAACGCAACTTAATACCAATCCAGTTCAATAAGTTACTTTATATCGGTTAGTCGTTGTAAAAATAATGTAGATTAGTTTATTCAAAATGAATAGGTTTGTTATGATTGCAATTTGGATTTGGATGTGTGAATTTAGTTTGCAAGCTATGGATACTGGATATCCAGCTGGATTAATGGCTGATTGTAAGTTATTATATAGCAATTTCTTAAATTATGACATAAAACCAATTAGGTTATAGGTTATTTAATGAATTTTACATCTTAAGAATTCAAATTACTGAGATTTAGCATTTAACTTGTTAAATTATCTGGTTTACGAAGCAAAAAATATTGTTCCAATTGTGACAATCATTTTTCCGTAGTAAAAAAGTCTTAAAGGATTCTGACGCTTTATAACATCGTCGACCATAAGTATCTTTTACGTTGTATATGTTTTCTCTGTCGTTAGAATTGAAAGTTATATGCGTGTATGCATATAAACTTTCAACAGTTTTTCAAATAATTTGATTCATGACTATGGATACGAAGTCCTTCAGTCATTGTTAACAAAAGTGTTATACAATATCCTTAACAGTAGTTATTGTAATTTCTTCATATACAGTTGCTTGTTAACAATCATAAATCGTTACCTTTAAATTAAGTACTTGCTACCCAATTAAATGCCTATGGGATTTTTGTCAAAAAACGAAAATATGCCTAAAGCCCAAGTTATATCTTGCTCACTGCGCTATAGCACTATCTCTACATTACAAAATTATTTAATTCGTTCTATATTAAATAATTATAATTTATAAAACGTTAAATAACATAATTGTAAATATTAATTTTAAGTATTATTTTAAAAGCTCTACATGATTCTTTATAAAATTTAATTTAATTACGGAGCTTCTAACTAACATCTACCAACTATAGTTTCAAGTTTTTTTTTAATTTTCATATATCTTTTCATTTAATTGTGGTAGGACCACGCTGTTGACAGTTTTCTGTCTACAACCGCGGGCCGGTCCGTCCGGGGTAGTACCACACTCTCGCAGAAGATCGACATCTGAGTAGTGGTTACGTGCTATTGCGCTTCGTTCGGTGAGCGAGAGAGCCGGAAGCCCAACTTGGGTGGGCTTGAAGATTTTATTGGTAGGCAGCGGCCCAAGCTATACCCTTGGTATTGCAAAGGTTCATGGGCGGCAGTGACACTTACCATCAGGTGTGCTGCTTGCTCGTTTGCCACCATAAGCAATAAAATAAAAAATCTATCTAAGTACATTTTGATATACTGGATACTAATTACATTATTTTTAACTGATGACATGTTTTTTTTTTACTTCAAACACAATATAACCCTCGCTTCTCCATGGCTTCTATAAAGTGTCTGTATATTTATAACCAAATTGAGAAATCTCTGAAATCTGTTTCATATTGAATATTCGTATTAACATAAAACGCATTACTAGTTAAAGTTTTATATATGAACCTATATTATGTGTAAAATTATTTACCGCAACACCTTAAAATTGCTGTGTGGTAGCGGCTACAAATACTACCAACCCTTACTTTGCGTGGATGTCGTAAAAGACAACTAAGAGCCGACCTGAGCCAACTCCATCTGATGCCGTTTGGTCAACAGTTACATTCCCAAAGAGGGTTGACGTCTGGCAGGTGGCTGGTCATAAAACTATTGCCAATAACTTTTACAATATGTAATATGAAAAAAGAGTACATATTGTGTCGACTCCGAGTGATTGGGATAAGAGTAGGGGAATGAATGACCTTTAAATATTATAAAAATTTGTTAATAACATAAAAAAATATGAAAATAATGACGTCAAATTGATCTAAGATATTTGTGCATTGCCTATTTTAATGATCCCATTTATTTTTTAATGAAAGATACGACAATAAAAATATTATATAACTATAAAAAATTGTGAAGATAATTACTGGATTGTCTCCAAAATATCTATATTTTTTTCTACACGGGCAAATACAATAAAAGAAAATTCCTTTATAAAACCCGATTACGAAGTGAAAAATGATGTCACAAGCGGGATTCGAACCCGCGCCTATTGGGATTGCGGCCCAATCGTGCTGCCACTACACCACCGTGACTAATTGTAGGACATGCAAATTTCACTTCGTATCATATTTACGTCTTAAGGTGACGGTATGCTATCTACCCGACAATGTTTACACATTGTTATAGGCTTAATACTTAAAACTTTACAGTTAGAATTGTATTACACGATTACACAAACTTGTTATATAAATTACTGAAATTTAGCATTTAATATGCTTAATTATTTGGCAGCACGATTGGGCCGGAATCCCAATAGGCGCGGGTTCGAATCCCGCTTGTGACATTATTTTTCACTTCGTAATCGGGTTTTATAAATAATTAAGCATATTAAATGCTAAATTTCAGTAATTTAATAATAATATAATAATAAATTTTATTGGATTAAGTAACAATGACTCATTATGTGTTAGTACGACTTACAACTAGGTTAGTATACATACAAAAACATTCGAACACATAAAAGGAATACACACACAGAAAATAAATAAATAATATCTAACTACATTTTACATTTGTCACCGCTGCGACATCCCATGGGAGACGGCACTACAGCGACTTAAATAAATGCAGTCAAGCCTGCTCGCAATCATATTCAGGATACTGTACAGAGAACCGCATCTCTTTCGCATTGTAGTGCACGCCTGTGGCAGCACGATTGGGCCGGAATCCCAATAGGCGCGGGTTCGAATCCCGCTTGTGACATCATTTTTCACTTCGTAATCGGGTTTTATAAATAATTAAGCATATTAAATGCTAAATTTCAGTAATTTAAAGAAAATTCCTTCTTTACATATATGTAACGTACGCTTATTATAATAAGCGTTAATGCCTCTTATATTTTGTCCATGTAATTACGAATTAATAATATAGGATATTACTATGTTTAGCGTAAGATTCTCAGGAATGGGCAGCAGTGCTATTCTATCCCCTATATCCATCAGTGGCCGTAGATTAAGCTTAACATGAATGGATGAATTATTTATTATCTCTCTATTTATTAAAATATTTGTTCCTTTTTCGACCAGGTCCTGGCATGAATCGCACTACAATAATATCTCAAAAAACAAAGCACTCCTTGTCCGTCGTAGTTATATATCCAACCACAGGGTTTTTGTTGCATCATCAAGAAGTGAGGTGCAGGTTGGATGATTCTGCATGCGTAACCAAACACATTAATCTTCGAAAGATGAAAACTCAGGTGATTTTCAGTTCATTTGTAATATACGTATGCCCCAATAGTGGTCACGGATATAGGTAATAAGCTTTTGTTCATGAGTGTTTTAAAACCCAAGGGAAGTTTCATCGCCTAGTGTGCTCAGTTGGCCTCCTGATGTCCCAGAACATAACTAGGATGTCGACGGGAAGGATGATATCCAGAAGATTAACGGGCTAACATGAAGAACGTATCAAGAGTTTCATACATATTTATATCAACCCATTATGATAAATTATAATTTATTAAAGTTCTGTCCTTTTTTCTTATGTTCAAACTCTTCCTTTGGAGTACCTATTTACGTCCTAATCTTGGGGGTGGAGGGCTTTCCAATAAGAGCAATTAGGTTACTATGCCTCGCTAGCCATCCATCTTTACCATAAGGGTACACGGGGCTCTTGTTCTAGACCCCTACTCCGCTGAGAGCTCCGAAAGATCGACGTTCACTGATTATACCTACAATACCATTTCGAATTAATGATGATAATTAAAATTTGAAACATTTCAGACGTATATCATAACTAATTAATTAACAACTTTTAATTTGTACTCTGTCAACATAATTAATATAATTAAAGCAAAAGTCTTTTTGTTATTATTCAACTTGTTAATTTGGCACATGACCCTAAATTCTTATGCTGAATACACTGGCATGACTGAAGACAGCTTTAAGCCAGTGATATGTCTTATGAATTATGTTTTATCTTTTTAATCCGCAGGTGATCATAAGCGGCTACATGGACTCATCGTATTCCCCAATTGTTCGATCGTTAGTCTCTCAGTATCTCAAGTTGAAAAGAAACATTTTGGTATTGGAGATCTTTCCCATTTTGGTTAAAGCATATCCTTTGTAAGTATATCTATTGCCATATATTCCCCTCCTCATAATATCTTTATATTGGCACAATATGCCACTCTAGCTTAAGATCCTTGACCGCATGTGCCGTGGTAAATAAAGATGGGTTAAATTAAGAATATTTCGACATTTTGAATACTTTATAGCGTTCATAGTCACGGCAGGATAGACACGGAACAGACTTCCATAATCGTAAACGCTAAAAAAATATTTTATTTCAAAATATAAATCTATATATGACCGAATTCCTCCTAAAAGGCTGGCTGGAATTTTGTAGGAATTTTTGTGTGTCCAGGTGGATTTAAGTATAACTTATATTCACAATCAAACCCGATTTGTGGCGCTACGATCGATTACAAAAACTCCATTTTATGTATTGTACAGAGCAGTGTCTTTTAAAGATACATAAATTTAATATAGTTTTTTTATTATTTTAACACATGTTTGTTTTAGGGCAGCACGTATTACAAAACCGTTAGGCGAGCTACTCGGACAGCTGCTCGCGTCGCTAACAGATGAAGGTCTTTCGGCGAATCGGCTAGAACTGCTGGGCGCCAGTTTAGGCGCACACATTGCATCTCATGCAGCTGTCGAATTCCATCGCCTCACCGGTCAACGACCCGCTAGGCTTACTGGTTGGTACTTAAAAAAAACATTAACATATATTAATATAAAAACAACCATACATTAATTGATGATGATAAAATAATAGTTTCTTCCACTTGGTTAAAGTCAAAATCGTATAAAGGATGTAAGCAGCCATTGAGGATGAATTTAGTATCGGTGGTCAGATCAATGGCAATCGCTTAGTTTACCTTTATCGGGTAGAGAGCCATCAGCGCTCACCCATTGACCGCGCAAAGTTGTCAAAGCCATCTGCCGCTAACAACTAATCACAAACAAAAAAAAACCACCTATCTTACTTATGGGGGGGTCGGAAGAGAATTTTAAATCGATGTGATAAATATCTATACATTGCTGATTGGTGACACCCGTTCACCTTGTGATTACTCAGCCGGCTTTTACGATTCCTACGAGAGGCTGTCTTAAATCATCAACATTCATCCATTTAAGGTATGAATTTAATTAAGATTTATCTGACTCGAAAATTGAACCCAAGACAGGAATCACGGGCAACGTATTAAGTGCAATAATAATTCACAGGTAAATACGTAGTACAGGGGCGGCTTTACCTATAGTGCAGAGGGTGCGATGTAGACATGTGTAAGTAATGAGAGTGATGTATCACACGTAATATTACCCAACCGTGTACTGTCCCATTACACATTACGCGACTAAACATCACATCACATTAAACATGACGCGAACACCCGTGTACTGTTCTGCATTACTGCAATGTTCGATGTGTGGCAATTCAATATTTATTTTGAGCTTTATTTTTAGAACGTTAAGGCTTATATTTCTTGACGTCGCCCGCTGTATATACAGGGTGGAAGTGGACCGCTCGCGAAAACAAAGACAGGTGACCCTACTAGTCCTACTTGTAATGATAGACTAGAAAAAAATCGATCAGGATGAAAAAAAATTTTTTGTTTCACAAATATTTTTAAGTTTTTTTAACATTCCATCGTATTAGGACAGTGCCATGTAACGATAACTCGATAAAAAATACGTAACTATACTCAGATGAGAAAAGACGCAATCTATTCAAAGCCCACGATCATATGTTCAAGAGTTCAACGACCTCGCGTGGTGAAAAGAAATTTTTTTTTCATCCGAATCGATTTTTTTTCTAGCCTATCATTACAAGTAGGACTAGTAGGGTTACCTGTCTTTGTTATCGGGAGCGGTCCCCTTACACCCTGTATAGAGCGCTATCGCATTACGCATTACCATTACTTCAAATATGATGTTTGAAGTGATGGTAAAATGTAATATTATTCGGCACGAAATGTAATGCCATATCACATCACTTCGCGAAGTACTGTTTCGCGCATGTCTAGTGCGATGCACCCGGACGCCGTGTGTTAGGGGGCGCTGAGAACTGCTTGGGACCCATAGAGCCTCCACTGTAACGCTCCGCACGGAGGTACGCACCTTACGCAGCGAGTGCCTAACCATTTATAAACGTAGTGGGTGCATTATTTGGCGAGTTTGGGTAGGTTGCTTTATCGCCATGTTCACTGTAACTTCATGATCCGAGTGCGTTTACTTGGTTTCGTGTCAAAACAACAAGACTAAGCATACGACAACGCATTCCAGCGAGGTTCGGAGTTTAGTCGAACGTCTTGTTAGTATCAACCTATTCCATTATGTTCACACTTTGTGATACAAGAGGGCGCCACGTTATTGATTGCACCCGGGCGCTACATATGCTAAAGCCGCTTCTAACGTAGTATATATAATTTACTTAGGGAAAGCAGTTCTTTTTTAGTTTTTTTAAAGCAGTTTTTGTTATTCTATATTTCCGGATTACCAATGGAGGATTTTATAAACATACTATTAACCGACAAAAATTACAGCCAGGCACAGAACAATTTGTAGATAACACGAAGTAATGTCCTGCGTGGGAAGAAAACCCATGACATTTCACACTATCGCTCGGCATGTTAACTATTATACCATCTGTGATATCATTCAGTTAAAGATAAATTATATTCATTTCAGGGTTAGACCCGGCAGGTCCTTGCTTTCGCAACCTGCCTCCTGAGGAGAAATTACATGCTGCCGTCGCTAAGAAAGTGGATGTATTGCATACAAATATAGACGGATTCGGCATTGCCGAACCGCTTGGTCATGTTGACTTTTACGCAAATGGAGGTGAGATAAAACTAACACATATATATACCAAGAAAATTCGTGATAACTGAAATAATCTCAAATCGATAATTCAATCTGTCTTCGGTGTACCTAGTGACGGAGTAAGAATACTGTTCACCAACACTTGTCTTACCTATGGGTGTCGTAGAAAATGGCTAAGGGATTAAGATATGCAGATAACATCTATATAAATAAATTTCTATATCAACACATCTGCCCAGCGTGGTATAGCAGATCTTCTCTTGCCATTATGGAGGCTCGAGCCCAGCGGTGGGACGTATATGTGAGGGGGGCTGAGATAATGATAATGGATAATGAAAGAAATTTATTTCTTTAATCTTAGTCATCTCATGACCACAACTAGTGCGATCTAGTCAAAACGGTGAGAGCAGAGGTAATTTTCCTAGTTACCTTCCAGTATAAGCATCATTCTTATTTTGTTTATTTAATTAATTTATATCTTGAATGCTTGTGATAAAAATAACATAAAAAACAAACGCAAACACGTCAACGTTCACTGTTGAACTTAGAAATCCCTAATGAAAGAAAAATAATGCCATAATCGTCGGTTGTCGGTGGGTCGTCGACGGTCTTAAGTCCATGAAAAGTAAAAGATGGTGACACAGTATTTTAAACGGTCATCACAAGCGGCAAATAATATGCTATAAGCATATATATTACTTTCGCCTGTGATGACGGTTTGGACAGACCAATAAATTATTTTATCTCAAACATGCTTGGAAATTTGAGCATTATTTTGACAACCTACTTCGCGATAAATCGAAAATGCTGTACTGACCAAATGCTTGCGAGCAGCGGCTGGCAAAAATGTATGAAAATTCATATCTGTCATGTTTTAGCGGCCAAATAAATATTTATGTAAATTCATATCTATCGTGTATTTTAAAAATGGAACGATTTGTTACTTCAGATCATAGTAATCAAATATGCAACTTATCAGAGTTTTATTCAAATTTCGAACTGGCTTGAAAAAGAAACTTATTTAATAATGAAAAAAAATACAAATGAACCCTTTAGCACGTGAAAAATGTTGTTCGTCATGTATACAGTTCTACTTAATACTACTTAGTTTTAATTTCCGCACATTATTTGAGAAAACCTCTATACAAGCCTTGGCCACAACTAGATATTGATGGACTTACGTATGTGTGCCTCGGCTACGCCTCGACCCGTCAATGCCTCTTTTGCTGGCCGCTGCAGTAATGTACTATAGTCTAAGGTGAATATATTTATCCGTGTATTGACGGAGTGAGTACAGGGCCGAGCCGCCCCTATTTGTGAAGTGTGTGGCGCACACAGGCACCAAGACAATAGGGGCGCCGCCTTCAAAATAATTTTTGTTATAACATATTCTTTCTAGTAGAGTATCGATATGTAAGTAGGTGCAATAGGCGCAACATATGCATTGTATATAATAAAAACTAAAAATTAGTTAAAAATTAAAATTCGAGAAAAAAAAAAGAGGTGCTTCATAGATTTCGCACACAGGCGCTGTGGGGGGTCGGCACGATCCTGAGTGAGTATACAGCTCATCATCCCCTTTCAGGCCTGTGGTTGTCATAAAAAATATAATATGCAGATTACATTTATGCAGGGGAAGGTAAACTCGAAATAAGTAGTAGAGTAAGTCTATATCAACCCGTCTGAAAAGCGTGGTATAGTAAGTCAATTTCTATCCTATTTTGAAGAATCTTGAGCCCAACAATACGACGTATATGAGCTGAGATGATGATGGTCTCATAATCATCATCATTCTCGTACTCTTATCCCAATTGCTTGGGTTCGAAACAATATGTACTCTTTTTTTAATAGTACATATTGTAAAAGTTATTGGTAATAGGCCAGACGTCAACCCTCCTTGGGAATGTAATTGTTGACCAAACGGCATCAGACGGAGTTGGCCCAGGTCGTTATAAGGCTCTTAGTCGTCTTTTACGACATCCACGAGCAAAGTAAGGGTTGGTAGTATTTGTAGCCGCTACCACACAACTAGATGTTCTCATAATATATTTAGATAATAATGATGAATGTTGATATAATAGCTAATAATTCTTTTGCAGGTGAATTTCAAACAAAGATAATAGGTAATTTCATCATGCCATGTTTCGAATTGTGCAGCCACGTACGATCGGGCTTTTACTATCTATTAGCTATTATAAACCCGGACAAGTTTATTGGAGTTCGCTGTAAATCAGTCGCAGATGCCCGCCACGGTAACTGCTATGAAGAAAAAATAAACACCAATACACTAGGACCAAAAACTAATTTTAACAAAACAGGAATATATTATCTACCAACTAATGCTGAATGGCCTTATTATTTAGGATTAAATGGTTTAAATAAGCGAAGATATGGTGTTAATGACTACTTATTACGGCCGGCACCTGATGAAGATATAGTTTTTAAATAGCATTGTATTTTTATTACAAAACCTAGATATATTTCTATTTATTACGCATTTTATATACTTAGTAGGTATATAAGATGCGACTGCCTACAAAACTAATTTGTAAATTAAAAAAAAAACAGTATTAAGGCGTGAATAACTACTTAATGTACATGATTCGGATCTTGATTGAACATCGCAAAGAATTGACTTTTAATAGATAATTTTAAAATGTAGTTCTCATCATATGGATAAGGTGGCGTCCATTATATTACATAATTTGTTTCTAGCAGAATACGGTGTGAAAGTTAAATTAAAGAAAAAAAGTGTTTCCAATAAAATTAAACAAAATCTAACATAATTGTGTTTATCGTATTTGTCCAAATTTAAATTTAATAAATATTTTGAGTAATATATACGGATATACTCAAATCCAAATTTTAAAAAAAAACTAGAAATCTCTATATCAACCCGTCTGTCGAGCTTGGTATAGTAGGTCAATTGCCCTCCTATTGTTGAGGAGATATGAATCCAATACTTCGATGTTGAAGCTATTGATGTTCACTGTGATATAGACATGTGTAAATAATGCGAGTGATGTATCACACGTAATATTACCCGACCGTGTACTGACCCATTACATATTACGCGACTAAACATCACATCACATTAATGTCATGTGTGATGTTTGAAGTGATGGTAAAATGTAATATTACTCGGCACGAAATGTAATGCCATATCACATCACTTCGCGAAGTACTGTTTCGCGCATATCTACTGTGATATGCTTACAAATAATAAGTATACGAGGAACGAAAAAACAATTACAAATTGTAAATGAAACAAATAAAAAATACAAGAGCAATTTAATTGTAAATTTCATCACATTACGCGTTAACAACAAATTATTATGATTCAGTTAGGCCGAATGGCTGGTACGGTACAAAATCTACCTAAAGTATTATGTACATATGTTATTTTCAGTCGAAATTAAGCTCAGCAAACTACAATCGATCTAATAAACAACACTTTGGAAGCCTACCATGTTAAATGTTATAATATAAAACACTACACAGAAATTCGTACATTACTTTTGATATTAACGTAACTTTAGCCTTCGAGAATAACTATGTTCTAAGAATATAAAACTCTTATTGCGGTTTTCACCAACGACTCCTAAAATACACATTTATGATATTGAAAAATCCCTAAGACGACATACTAGATGCGTAATATTGATTTTGCGACATTTATATTTCTTTAAGTGGTGCCTAAAATTTAGGAATCTTTGGTGAAAACGGTTAATAGAAAAGTTTTATTTTACTTATTACGCCCCTAGTTTCATTAAGGACTAAAGTCTAGCTACAACTACAATATTATACAACCACTTATATCTATCTACCAAAGTAATAATTTGCAGATATGTTTGCCCAAAAATCGATATATAAGAATAACATTATTAGCTTTATATAGATTATCGAATACATTGTTATAATGTCCAATAAATAATTAAATCTACGAGTAAAAACTACTATGAATAACAAACAAATAACACAGATAATTAAATCATATTAAAAACATATTATATTTTATAGAAATTAAAAGTTATTTGGAACATGCCAAAAAATCCATTCAGATCTTTAAGTAATTGTATAAAAAAAATATGTATTTCAAAGTTCATATGTGTGCATTTTATGTGCGTATAGTATAAGACCAAACATCATCGATCTGAAGTTTCAAAGCGTACCGTACCCAGCGATAAATATTGCATGCATGAACGAAGCCGAAATTAGTCGATTGTCTCTTTCCAAAAGTTGATCTTAGAAAGAGACAATCGACTAATTTCGGCTTCGTAGAGCGCTGTCCCTGTCGCACACTATGTAACGTTGCACGAAGCACTAACATTCTGTTATCTGATAGGAGCTGTTAAATCAATGATGTTTAGTTAATATAATACAACTATTCTACAAGATTTTTTTTATAAATTGTTTTAACAACTCCATACCTACATACATTGGAATGGATGCAATTACACTCTCGCACTTTTGCAACGACTGCTTAACGTCGTACAGGTTGTGTGCGACAGAGATAACACACTACGAAGCCGAAATTAACCGATTGCTTGTTTCTAATGAACGATGTGCAATATTTATTGGTAGGCATTGTACGCGACTGTGTTAACAAATATCGCTTCTGGCAGAAACTTCACATCAAAAAGTTTATAAATACTATACTTGAAAATTCTTAATACGGTCAAGCAGCAAAACTCCATCGCAATTACAATTCACTAATTTATAAGCTATATAAAAAAAAAATCGAAAAATATAATTTATATTGGAATGTGAATAATGAATAACTGCCAACTGTCCCAAATGTGAAAAAATATTAAATAAAACTATTGTTACCGATTTCATTGCGTTTGTATTTGATTTTTACTTGCACGTCGTTTCAAAGATTTTCATCATCATCACAAGAGGTCAGTGATCCATAATAACAGCTTTATTTCATATGTATAATACCCAAGTAAACATCAGAGTTCATTATTTAAAATTAAATAGTTCGATTTATCAAGGGTTTAAAATCAAAACACGCGATCTTCATTGATTTTAAAGCCTTATTGTAATGTTAACTTTAGCTCATACACGAAACACTACTGGCCACAGGTGTCTTCAATCAATTTTCAATCAAAGTTTTAAAAATAATTACATAGAATAACATTAAAAAAAATAGACTAATTGTATAAATAATATGTTAATTGCGTTTAATTATTCCAATGTATTTAAAATTGATTAAATATATCGTTAATACGATTTTGATAAATTGATATATCATATGTGTAAACCGTGAGCACAGTGGATTAGAAATACAATTTACGACCATTAAACATTAAGTTATAAAATTGTATGAAAAATATTTAAAAAACATTAAATTACAATGAACTGAATGCCATTTTTATTACAAACCTTATTCTCAATAGGATTTTTTAATAACTTAGTTAATACGTAAACATAAATAACCACGTATAATGATATCGTAGGTTTTCAGCGGAAATTCAAATTAAATTTGATTAAAATCAGAATTATTTTATTTTTAGTAATTTTATAATATTTTTTGTAATACGATTCCTATTTTTGAGCACAACGTTGAGTTTCAAGGGCGTGAACTCTTCGAATCGTGAACGTCTTAGCGTGTTGTCCAACCTGACTATCTCTACTGTTAATTACTATAAAATTGGCATACTGTAATTTATGAAAATATAGTATACGAGGTTTGTATATATTAATAATTTAGTCTCAAATGGTTCATATAATTACTACTATGTAATAGTAAGACGAATTTGCTCCAAATTGAATCCATGTACAATCAAGTCATAAAAGAACAATATATCACCAGCGCTTACTTTCCAGCTGAAGGTTCACTAGAATATGCAGCAGCACTTTAGAACACCAATAGCAATCGCCACCAACCGTGGCCATTACTATTGCAGAGGCTTTTTGGTAGAGACTTATAAGAAAATAATTAAAATCTGGCTAATTTGCCAAATATTTAAATGCATTTAAATGAACTATAAGAGAAAAAAAACTATTGTTAACATTTAGTGTGTAACAAGAAATAAAATGCGACTATTCTCGATATTACATATTATAATAAGAATTTCGAACGAAAACGGATTCGATGTTTAAACACCTAACATCATGATCTTTCGGATTCGACGATCGATCCAATGCTTCTAATTTGACACAGTTTACGGCGCTCATTCGAACGATTAACTGTGTTCACGAAAACGATAGACGGTCTTTGTAACTGAAATAGTTTGTTTATAATTTTTACGTTCCATAAGGGTTTAAGCATACAATTCACTATTTTTTATCCTGCTAGTGGGTGTAATAAAAGGCGACTAAAGGATATAATATGCCTAATATATGTTGTACGTTAAAGCAACTTTAACATATAATTCTATACCTATTTGATATATTCTGTATAATAGGTCAACTACCCTTCTATTGCGCAAGAGATTTGAGCCCAGCAGTGGCACATATATGAGCTGAAATATTGATACTGAATTTTTATGACCACTGATTTTTGAGTGTTTATTTAGTTTCGAAACTTTCGAATTTGAATTTTATGGTAAGCGATAACCTACTACGAAATTCGAAGATGAATCATTTGTAAGCATTGTCACTGAAATATTTTCGTGATAGATTTTTAAAATGGCGATCGTAGTGTTATTTTCAATTCGAAATGTTCACTTTAGAATTTGATAGTGGAGCCAACTCCAAAGCGGCGGTGGTCCTTCCATTTTGGTTATTATACAACGGAATTTATATTTATATGAGTTCATGTTTTTTTTTTTAATTTCAAAGATTCAGCTTTACTCTTAGTTTAAAATATTTTCATATTAATATACATGTTTATTTAATTAAATATAAAATAATACTAGTTAATAAGCTGTTAATCTCCATATTTAACAGTTTAAAAAAGTTTATTGACGCGAGCTGCAAACTATTTGATAACAATTAAAATTATTCAAGTAAATAATTCATGTTATCTATAAAATTTCTTTGCTGTGTGGTAGCGGCTACGAATACTAACAATCCTTAATTTGCTCGTGGTTGTCGTAAAAGACAACTAAGAGTTTTACATCGACCTGTGCCAACTCCACCTGATGCCGTTTGATCAACAATTACATTCCCAAGGAGGGTTGACGTCTGACAGGCGGCCGGTCATAAAACTAGGCAATAACTTTTGCAATATGTACGATGGAAAAGGCGTAACATATTGCGTCAACCCCAAGTAATTGGAACAAGAGCAATATCGAAACGTAAATATATATAAGGAATATAAGATTTATTAGAACTATATACACCAACGAAAAAAATATATCACACAGCAATTACAAAATAAAGAGCATTGTGTGAAAAGAAAAATACATTGTTTCTAAATATCCTAAAATAGATGGCGTTAAAATCAATTATTTTATTTTAATGGCTGATTTTGTTATGCGTCTAGTATAAAGATTGACGCTACAATGTACTGCTGTGAGTACCTAACACCTGTTTAGAATTTTATTATTCACCCTTCCAGGCGTAGAACTTTTGATAGAAACTTCCCAAATATTCTCAATTCATTAAGTCTTCTTGTAAACTCTATAGTTTACCTCACAGTGCCAAGTAGAAATGATCCAAATCGGTGTAGAGACTTTAATTAGCATCCAGAAGCAATATTATAGTTGTTATTACCCATAGCCGTTACCACAGATCACACAAATAAAATCCATGATGTAAAAACAAATCCGCAAATTTACAAAAGCCAGAAGACATACATACAAAAAAAAAATCATTCCTGTATAGTTTCTACGAGTAAATAAGTTGCCGAGTATATTTAGACATTAAATATACAAAATTTTAAGATTCGTTTATATCGTTATATTCCATTTCAATTGACCTAATAAAATAATGTTGGTAACTCCGTGCTCCACATAGCGGAGCGGGAGAGTACTAGTTACCGAGGTATATACTCTAATGGATACCATGCAACGGTCTCCTCCCTCAACGGCAAAGAATTTAACGGTATCATAACACCACCTAAGAATTGATTCTCTTGTAACGAATCATAGTTCCATACTGTCGCTTGTAAACTTCTCTGTTTTATCACATCTATTGGTAAACGGTACTCCAACATCTCCATGAATGACGGGTGTGAGTTACGTTTGAGTACGCGTGTCTTTCGTTTGGTTTCCTTCGTTGGATCAGGTACAAGATACACCTGTGAAGTTAAAATAATTTTTAGTTTACAAAATACTTCAGAATTAATTGCATTAATAGCTAAATAACAGACTTTACCGTGTGGTAATAAAGAAAGATTACAACTGTTATAACTTCTACTCAAGTGTTCTAAAAGACGGCCACCTACGACAAAGACTGACACTACGACAAAGACTGCTACATTGGAGGGCGAATTTATGGGTTGCGCGCCACCTCATTTGTCGGCCCTGACGGATTTTGCGGGGTGGTGACCAGACTATAGCCCGTCGCAAAGAAAGATGTTGTAAAAGGCGCATAAATGGACGATGTAATCAAGAAAATACACTCCAAGAGATGGAAAACTCATAACAAAATGCTAGGGCAACTTGTTATCAGTAATATTTCATATATTACAAAACTACATGGATATTATAATAACATGTTTAGTAATCAGTACGACAACTTGACTAGGGATATTGCGGATAGTAACTTTCGGATCTGGATACGGATATTGAAATATCATTATACAGGTTAAAATTTTAAATAATTACACTATTGTTCTGAGTTTGGGTGTAATTTGTCTGCGTTAAGTCCCCCGCAATACAATGATTACTTCCTTAGAACAGGTGTTAAAAAATATTAAGACATGTTTAAGACTTCACCTACACATATTTTAACAAATAAAAGTATCTTATCTTAATATGTATATAAATATTTGATATTCATTACCTTGACGTATGGGTTAGGTGGTAAGCCCTGTGGTGTGAGAGCTAACGATTGAGCATGCAGTATTAAAACTGAGAGCACGCCACTCGCGTACTGCACCGACAACTTTAATGATCCGGAACCACTTGTCTCGGGTTCTGTTGATTCACCTGCAAGAAATAACTTTATTATAAAACGCCACGCTTTCCCCACAGAGGAATACATCTTAATTGTTGTGTAATGGCAGCTACAAATACTGCCAACCCTAACATTGCTCGATGTTTTAAGGCAACTAAGGCGGCGTCTATTAATTACGTGAGGCATTTTTGAGGATTTTTTGAACACCCCCATCCTCCTCTTGGAGAAATTAAGATTTTTCTCGATCACCTCCCCCCTTACCCAATCTCACGTGAGATTTGTCAAAACTTGTACTTGGATATAAAGGTTTTTTTACTTTCATTTAACTTTTTTTTTTAACTTAACTTTCACGCAGTTTTACATTTTCTACCAAAAAAAATATGTGATATTTGCCAAGACTCACTCTCCCCAAAGTGAGATTTAGTAAGATTCGGCTCAACCCTCCTTACTATTTACCTTTACGATTCCTTTGATCAACGTCTTGCTGATCTCGTAACAGCGGATGGAAGAAAGTGTACACGAGGTCCGAGTGTGCAATCTCATCTGCCAAACTGAACAACGACGTTAGGAATGCTTGTACGTCGCCGAAACGCCTCTCTGCTACTTGACGAGTATTCGATCTGCCCACGTGTAGGCCCGATGGTAAACTGGAAATAAATAATACTTGTAAAATATAACTAAATCTGTTTACCTATATACGTGGTGACAATATGTCACCATCCTTTAGTTTCCTTTAGATATTGTAATAGGCATAGATACAGAGATTAAGTCGACAGAATGAGGACTACGTCTTAGCAACGCCGTTGTTTATAGCCGGAGAGTCGACTGGAGATGATACCCGAAAAGTTAAACCGCCGGTTGGGCAATAGAGGTAAAGGAATAGATACGGGTGATCAGTCCAGCAAGTGACGGATAGATGAAACGGTAGATTATAAGACCGCACGGATGGAATGGAACACAATGGCATGGTTGTGATACTGTAATAATGTGTACCACCACAAAGTATTCGTTCTTAGAACTTCAAACTACGTCTGAATATATTTTGATTCTGTTGGGAAATAATTTATAGATAGTTTGAATCTTTAAGGCTTCCAAATTCCGACATGCATATCGCAATTCGGCAATCCTTATATCAATAACCACCATTCGGGCCACCGAAGATAAACACCAGGTTCCGGTAGCCCGCTCGCTCGACGAAGAGAGGTACATGTAGGGCGGGTCTACGCGCGCCGCTTCTTCTGCGGGGTTCCATTCCATAGCCCGCGGCCAAAGAAAAGGGTGGACTGACCGTGTCGACTAGTCTGCCATTGGGCGTAGACAAAAATTTCATTTGATTATTGCAGGATTACTATAATATTTTGATAATTCACATATTTTATTTGTCTTAGTAACATAACAATAGCTTTAAAATATATTTATCAACGGATAACCATGCTTTAAATCCATACTCAATTATTTATTCCAGGAAAGTTGATAACAATTAAAAAAATATTAATTACATAACTTAAGCGAAGTTTATAAATTCGATTTGCAAACTGGGTCTGGTTTTATATACATACATACATATCATCACGCCATATCCCTTGCAGGGTAGGCAGAGAGAACAGAGTGCCAGAGATCTCTATCCTTGCATACTTCACTCGCTTCCTCAACATTCATAATTCTCTTCATACACGCTCGCCGGTTTCGGAGACTCTTGACTCCACCTTCCTACAGTACGTGACCAATCTGGTCTAGGTAAGTGAGTGTCGGTCTCCCCCGATACGTACATCCTTCCACATTATATACTATCCTCCTACATCACTCCATAATTTTTGGGTTACATAATTCAAATTAGAAAACGGATTTATCTCTAATGAACATTATTTGAGTTTAAAAATTAATAAATATTTTATTCAATGATCGTTACGTATCAATTATACCATATGTTATGTTTTAATGAATAATAAATATTAATTAATTATATGCATATTATGTAAACTCGTTAAGTTCCTGTCCATAACAACACATTTCACAAAACAATCGGATTTAAATTGTACAGACGTAGTGATTAGAATAATTTCAATTTGATAAGATTACAATGATTATACGTACCGTGTCAGAATCGAGACATTTACATTATCTTATCGTAACGCACCAACATTATTGATTTAAGCAGTAATGAACGAACACCTAATGTCAAAGCTTACATCATTTGCTTGCATTTTATTTTAGTTTTTTTAATTATTTAATTGCATTATTTATACGAGGTGCCAAAACTGGTAAGTAAAACTTAAGAGTTTTAATCAAATTTGTATATTAATAAATCATTGGAGAAATATTTAGACCAATATATTTTTTTTTAATAATTTTATAAATATGAAATAATACATTGAATTAAATGCTAGACGATTTTGGTTAATATAGCAATGCAAATATTCCGACCGTTGCAGAAAGGACTTGTACCTAAAAGTGAAACGTTTATGGGATGATAAAAAAACTTAAGATGAGGTAATGGTACAAATTTCCGTGTAGTAACGAAATAAGAATACAATTTACTACATCCTTTCTTGATTATGGGTGTCGTAAAAGACGACTAAGGGATTTAATATGCCAATAACTTTTGCAAAAATAAAAAGGCAACTCGACACATAAGCCTATAGGAATCCATCTTATCGGCGTAGAATATTGATTCGATATACCTCCAAGTTTTTTTAGAGGAGGTTCACTCAGCAGTGCGACGCATATGCGTTGACATGAGAATAATACAAGTGTGAAGTAACGTTATACTCCTACCACCCCATACCAATACGTCTGACCAGCGTGGTATAGTAGATCAATTTCCTTTCTAGTACGGAGGAGGCACCAGCCCAGCAGTGGGACATATATGAGCTGAGATGATGAAGTCAAGTTAAAGGTCTTTCGGTGGCTTGAATATTTCTGACGGCACGTGAATGACTAACAAAAGAGATTGATAATAAAGTTTATTATGTCTATAAACACAAAATACATACAAACATTTAAAACTCTGCGTTATCTATTAGATGAATCATTTGCTAAGTATTTGTATGATAAAAATGTATTTTATTTTTTCAGGTGATAATAACACTTAATACAATCAATAGCAGTGTTGTTCTGTTTCGTGCATAACTGAGTCATGCTCAAGTTTGGAAGATTCAAGACTTCGTTCAACGTGTATAGCGGAAAAAAGAAAGACAAAGATAAGGAGCACGATGGCATTGCCACGGTTATGTCTATAAACGGTGCTTACAGAGTTAATAGAGATGATTTCTTTGGTAAGTAAAATTTTCATCATTTAGCCAGTCTGATTTAGTACAATGCATATAAATGTATTTTTTTTATTGCTTATGTTGGCAAACGATCAAGCAGCACACCTGATGGTGTCACTGGCACCCATAGACCTTTGCAATACCAAGGGTATAGCTTAGACCGCTGCCTACCAATAAAATCCCCAAACCCACCCAGTTGGGCTTCAGGCTCTCTCGCTCACCGAACGAAGCGCAATAGCACATTGCCATTACTCAGACGTTGCGCGTCGATCTTCTGCGTGAGTGTGGTACTATCCCGGACGGACCGGCCCGCGGCTGTAGGCAGATAACTGTCAACAGCATGGTCCTACCACTATTAAAATATAGCGTATGGCTTGAACCTTAACTTTTAAGGGAAAAAGAGTAGTGTCATTTTTAAATCTAATGGATTTGTCCGTGATATATATATACATTGAACCGTGACGGATTAAGAATGCCTACATTACGCTAACGCTAAGCGCCCTATTTCTTTATGGTAGACGTAAAAATCGGTTTAACGAAACTTTAAACAAATATGATCGCCAATCGCTTTCCAAGCGCAGAGATTGTGGAGTTATCCTCCTTTATAGAGACTACTGCTGTAAGCATAGCAATGCTGCTAAATTATGCTCAGCAGTAGGTTGCTACCTACCTACCTACCTACCTTCCTATGCCAAAAAAAAACGAAACAATACAACGAACTCCTACAGATTGAAATAAACTCGGGAGAATGTTCAAGATAATTAATAAATCCTTGTGCATTCCAATACATTCCACAGCTATCGGTATCATATCAATAGTGGCCCTACACAATATGTATTTAACTGGATTTCCTTGAAACCTTGATACGAATATACTATATATAAATATGACTCGTGGTGATTTGCCAAAAACAGATTACCGAATTGTCTTGATAGCATTCTGAAAGAACTGGATTGATTAAGTATGTTTAATACATCTTATCATATATTATCATAACAAAGCAATATAAATACCCAGTTAATGATAACAATATTTTATTATTCTTTGTTACATAGTCATTTTTTATAATGTAGGTCATGTTAAATCCATTATTTTATTTTCAGTATACACCAACCATGCCGAGGTGCAGAGAAAACCAACACCAATACCACCTCAAATGCTTCCCGAACAAAAACCCGCACCAATACGACAAGCTAAAAGCACCAGCGACTTGGTAAAAGATAAAAATCTTCCACAACAATTGCGTCAAGCAAACTCAGGAATATCACTAGATCCACGAGGAGCTGAAAATGAATACGACAAAAGCAGAAATCAAGTCACAGACGTAAAAAAAGTGAAGCAGCTAGATGCAGAGAGAAGAGTAGGAAAACAAAAGCTTGAAGAGCAAAAGAAATTGGAAAGGAAACGACTGGAAGAACAGAAAAGGCTAGAAAAACAAAGGATAGAAGAAGAAAAGAAAAGGGAAAAGCTAGCATCACAAGAGCGTGCTAAACAAGAAAAATTAACGAAGGAAAAAGAGAAAAGAGAATCGAAAAAAGGAAAGAGCACTAAAAAAGCTGCACCACAGAGACCTCTTGCTAATCCTTTAGCACAATCGAGCTCTCAAGCAACGAACCCAATAGAAAAACAGAGTGCATCAAAATATTCAACAAATACTCTAGATAGTTCTATAAGTAAAACGAGCGGGCCTCCACCATACACGGAAAATTTAAACACAAATAGAACAGAAAATGAAAATAATAGCAATGTATCTTTCAGTAAACCTATAGATACGGATAGTTGGGATATGATATCACAGCACAGAGATAATATAGTAAGCAGAAAGCCTTTGAATACAGATCCCCCAACAACCAAAGGAAAAGTTACTACCTTGGATTTGAACTTTACATTACATGGTCAGAACAATGATGAGAACAGTGAGGTTTGAGTGAATGACAGGGTTATCACCACTGTGAATTAAAATGACGTTTAAAAACCCAAGAAAAACTAAGTAACGAATATTGTAAATGTAAATAGTCTGTTGATGTTACTATAAATTATGTATATACTACTATAAATGTCGAGGGAAATTTAACTAAACACGATAAAATAAGCTAAAATAGTTATGGTTCATTAATTAGGTGTATTAATTTAATTAAACTATAGATTAAGTTTATCTTAGAATAAATGTACTGAAAAAAAATGTCATGTGGAAATTGATAACAAGTTATCAAGCATCAATTAACTAGGAGCTAGGAGTGGTATAGGACAGATAAAAAAAGACATTTCCATTTTATTTCTAGACTAGAATATTGTTCTATTTGATTTAATTGATAAATAAAATTACGTTAATGCTTTCTTAATCTTCTTTTTTTTTTGTTTTTTATTCTCATTACCTATAGTGGTAGACATCAAGCGTGATTGCAGTATCAAGTTCAAACAAATTGTTTCCTACCGTGAAAGTTGTTTCTTCTACAGGTTTTCAGTTGCGTTTATTACAAAAATAACATTAATTTTACTATGTTATATGATTAAAAAAAAAAGAATTTATATCATCATCATTATCTCAGCTCATGTATGTGGGAACAGAGGGAACTGTTGGGGTCAAGTCTCCTCCGTAATGAGAGGGCAATTGACCTACAATACCACGCTGGTCAGACGTGTTGGTATGGGGTTTAATTTCGAGTTTTCCTTCTCTTGCATAGATGTAATATGCTTTTTATATCCGTTAGTCGTCTTTTACGATCACCCACGGGTGGGAGGTGGTGAACTGTATTGTTACTCCGTCATCATACGTACAAGAATTTCTAAATACCTATATAAATAACTAGCGGCCCGACCCGGCTTCGCACGGGTGAACATATATTTATTAAACATTTTGGCATAAACGTACAGTAAATGCAGGACATACCTAAATAATAATGTATTTAGCAATAGTGTATCGCTGGCTTCCCTTGGGTTGATGTTTGAAAACAAAATGAGTAAACCAAATAAATGACATCAACTGGTAATTTTTAAAAACATTTCACTGAGGTTTAGAGTATAGGTATACTAATAATAATTAGATACATTATATACCTACTATTACTGTATAAGTACTGATTATCACATATTTCATAGAATAAAAAATATAGAACCGCGACGTATTTATTTTTCCTTTACATTAATTATACATTTATTTTTCCTTTTTGATTTATATTTTTTATTTATTTTAATGTAGTTTTTTTTTTATTTGTGTATCATTTCTTTATTCAAGTACATCTTTTATTTTAAAGACTTAAATTTTATTAGATTTTTATTTTAATTTTCCATTTTTACCTTAGTGCTTCACTATACACTATATTAGCAGTGGTATTTGTAGATGGCAATAAAACATATTGATTTTCAGGAGACCCTACTCGAGAAAGTGCAACATATAATTGGCCATGAGAAAAGCACTCTTTTCTTAGATCGATGCCAACCATAGAAAAAGTTTGTCCCTGGGATTTATTTATTGTAAGGGCAAACGATATCTTTACAGGAAACTGTAATCTTTTAAAAGATATAGGACAATCCGTCGGTATCATCGGGATCCGCGGAAAGTGAGCAAGCTGTCCGGCCGCGGGGCCGGTGATGATAGTAGGTACAATCACATTGTCTCGCAATTCCATAACCAAAAGTCTTGTTCCATTACACATATTGAGAGGGCTTAAATTTCTCAGAGCGAGCCGCGCGGCTACCTATTTCATAGATGTGCCCCTCTCCTGCACTGCGCCCCCGCCGCACCGGCGCGTCACGGCGGCGAATTAATTTTATTTCAATTTTATTAAACTCGTAATATCTTTCGAATGGAGTGTCCGATTTTAATAAAATAAGTTATTTACAGGTATTTAAACAGCCTTGCTTGAGAAATCATTTATTTAGGTAAGGATTAAGGCAAAGGTATAAATAACTTGGTCTGATTATGGTCGAAATTTCTATTAAATTTTAAAATGTTAAAAAGTAGTTAGAGTGACATAACTACAATAGTTAGACACACGCTATCGCGACATTTTTTGTAGATATTGATATGTTCTTTAATATTGTGGAACATTTTTGGTTCTATTATCAATAGTTTTCGCAGCACATGCGATGAAATATATTTTATGGGCGTTTTTTTACACCTTGGGTAACATTATTGTAATTTTAGTAGGAATCCTTATATTTTTCTTACAATTAATATAGCCTATAATAATCAGTGATAATGTTGCATTCAAATGGTGAAAGAATTATTTAAATCGGTCCAGTACTTTTGAGCCAATTCATTACAAACATACTTACATACAAACCTTTCCTCTTTATAATATTAGTATAGATTATTTATACTACCTCGCCTGACTAAGATGGTATAGTAAATCAACTACGTTACCAATATAGAAGAAATCCGTATCGAAAATTGGACAATATATAAGATTATAAAGTAACTAGAATAAATTTAGGAAAACAAGGAATACAAATGGGAAGTATAGATAACTAGGAACTTATGATATTTAATAATAGCTTTTTTTTTCAATTTTTCAATACTAGGTTAAGTAATTCCATTACATGCTACAAACCACTAATGAAAGTACCAAGCGTATTCTTTTTTCAATCTGGTCTTAAATTTCTTACAAATTAAAAAACTTTATTTAAGAAATCCACTTGAATACGATGATTTATTCAATGTACTATTATAATAGTCTATTATTATTAGTATACTAGCATGTTAAGTGATTTATTTCAGACTTTTCTTGTTTACAGCTGGACATGGGTCTCCCTAGGCATTAGGAGACAGCATCGTAATTTTCACACTTGGCAAGCGGATACGATTTCGCAGTTATGTGTTATTTATTTCCTAGAAGATCTGCAAACTCCTAGTGAGATTCTTAGCCTATTTTCACGAAGCCGACGAGCAAGGGCTATGGCTACAATTGTATTCTTATCTCGTTGCCACATGGCAAGTGAAGTTACTATTAATTTTTAATGAATATCATATTTATAATATTCTGGGTTTCTTAACGTTTTCACATTTTATACACTTAACCGATCTTAATGAATTTCTGTATACACGTTGTCGAAAATTATTTGTTTTGATTTTTAGAAAAAGGCAACATCCTGCACTGTGGAAATAATTCTTGTATTGTGGGGGCACTTTACAAATATAATGCCCGTACACACGTTATACCTCGCTCGACTCAGAACAATTTGTGAATTCTACAAAGTATTGTCCTGCGTGGGTATCGAATGCACGACAGTGGCATGGCAGGTACTTTAATCATTACGTCATCAGTCATCTGATGACTGAATGTCATCAGTCAAGATGATAAGCATGATTAAGCAATACATTTAATCCTGCCGAGTGGGCCACGAATGTCAATGAATCTGTACCAGTGGTCGGCCTAATGGCAATAGAGCCCTCACCATTGCGGTGGGTTATGGGGCCGCACGTCGCCCTTCCGTTACCCCAGACGAAAGGGAGCAGGTTATTTCAATACCATGGATTCCAAAAAAAAAGGGAATACATACAATGCAATTCACTTACCTATGTACCTTCGCTAATGGAAAGTGTAGACAAATCTTCTGATAAAGCTCAGTGAAGTGTTTGTATGAGCGGTATAGTACTATCGGCGTCGTCTGCCCCTGTCTGTAGATACGTAGGGAATACACGTAGTGCTTTTCTGGATCGTAACGTTTTTCGTAACCAAGACATTCTACGCTCAATAAACGTCCTTCTTGAGCCATCCTGAAAATACATTTACCATGATTATTTTTCTTATCACACTCCAAAAGTGTCGGTAAATCGATCGATATCTGATGCCTTATCGATTCAATGAATCAATATTTCATTCTAAAATATGAAAATGAAATATTTGACCTTTTTATTTGAGACCTGCGTTGAGGCAGACATTGGGTTACCGGCTTTCTCGTTAAATTACTAACAGTCAATTAGCGAGTATGCTACTGCCCATGATGAGGCCGCCTATTTAAGTCTGCAGACAGAAAATTTTCAACAGCATAGCCCTACTACCACTAGTAAAAATCGAGATTAGAAAAAATACATGACTGCTTACGTGTATGTTCGCGGCATGAATGAAAGTAATTCTGAACTGCTGCTGTTCTGATCGCCGCTTGCGCGTAATTGTGCCAAGTTGTGGAAGAAGAAGTTGATTGGTGTAAACCTGTGAATAAATGGACGACATATTAGTTTGAAATTTCATTAATAGTGACCAAGTGCAATACGCACTCGCTCCAAAACCATATATTTTTCAATTATGTACCATCATTCAGGATATACTAATGCCAAAAAAATATGTATCTTTTATAAAGTTAAAATTATTCTTTTCTTTTTTATTTAACGTTACAAGGGCAATAGAACGACGATACGGACTCTGTGAAAATTTCATTGGACTAGCTATTACGGTATATAAAATTTGGTGGCATATGAACGGAAAAGACAAACTTAGTAATAATTACGAGTAATAAGTTCTAAAAAGTATATTTTGCATCCTTTTTTAACTGCCTTAGTGGTGCAGTGCGGTTGCAACTGCGATTGTCAAGTCCCAAATTTCAATTTTATGTCTACCAGTCCACTAAACACTTTTCGACACGTACACATCCCAATGTTGTGTACAAACCTCCTTCAGATTAGGGAAAATGGCCGAAAACATTACGCTGACTAGAGTGGTTGATAGGATTTTTTTTTGTGACTTCTGCTTCTGGAGAAATGATATCTGCTTATGTTTTAGTTCTCTTAAATTATATCAAACAAAACATAATCACATGAAAAAATACGGAACCTTAAATGCCCCCAATAGAGAACCAAGGGATTCTATAGCTTTAAATGTGTCTTATAAAAATATAGGTGAAATATCTGTATATTATACAATTATTTTTATTAGCATGCTATGATCTGAATCCAACCCGCATGAATCGTCTGTGGTGGTCGGTGACAGAAGTGTGTGGTGATAACCTGCCGTATATAGATAATATGCCGTATTACCTCCCCATCGCAATTTGGACTGACCACCGGTACAGATTGCTTGACTACGGCGTCACGCCCGACACATTGTTCTTTAGATTAATGAGTCTTAGTGCTCAATTTTAACTGTCTCCCCCTATATGATATTTATGATATTTTTACCATATGTAGTGACACTTAAGGCAATACAAATGACCATTGATGTGTTTTTTGCTGTGTGGTGATAGAGTAAGAACACATTTCACCATCTCCTATCTTACCCATGGGTGATCGTAAAAGACAATTTAGGGATATATAAAACACATATAACATATATCTATGCAAGAGAAGGAAAGCTCGCAACAAAACCCTATACCGACAAGTCTGACCAGCGTGATATAGTCATTTTCCCTCACATTATGCAGGAGGCTCGAGTGGCAGTGTTAAATAAAATTAAATTATTCCCCCATAAAACAATATACTCGACATAATATTTCTATTATCGTATGGTGTTAGGTATCTAAAATTTAAGGGTAATGAAAACAACCTTAGGTATATTAAAATACTAACTTGCTCTTAAGCGATGAGTGTATGAGCCGAGCGAATGCGGCAGCCGCCTCTGCTTTGGTGACAGCTGGTAGCAATGCGTTACGTACGTAGCTCACAGCCGAACTGGTAACACCGGTCACGCCAGACATTGCCATCTGTGTAAAAATTATTGCAACTATAATATGGAATATCTATAATAGGCACGGGACTCCCTATAATGGTTTGACCTACTATACCAAGCAGATACCAACCAAAAGCCTAGTATACCAACCCATCTAGGGTTCGTATATTAGGCTATAAGCCTAACAACAGTCCTACATTAAGGTGTAAAGTGTGTGTAAAGTGTAACAGTATATTTGAAATAAAGCTGGTTTTACGGATTCTATCGCGTTTGTATTTGATATTTAATTTGCCAACATTTCGAACACTTTACAGCGTATATTGACGCTGTAAAGTGTTCGAAATATCGGGTAATTAAATATCAAACACAAACACTTAGCTTTATTTATTAGAACAACAAATATGTATTCTATGTAAGAATAAAATTAATTAATAATTTAATTTCATCGTTGGTAATATAAGGTGTACGACAAAGTGAATACATTTTTAAAAAGATTCTCATAGTCATACATGATATGTTGATGATTATAAGTATATTGTTTACTTTAAATAGTTTATTACGCCTTGTTGATTTAACATTCGACACGTTAGGATAGGATAAATCCGTGTGGTGGCGGAGTAAGACTACAATTCAGTGGGCCATGGTAAGAGACGACTAAGGGATATAAAACGCATATATACAAGGAAAGGATAACTCGAAACAAAACCCTATACCAATTTGTCCCATTACGGAGGAGGCTCGAACCCAACTGTGAGACATATACGAGCTGAGATGATGATGACGCTATAATATTTATAAAATCGTATTTGCCAACAGAAAAATGATTATCCCATGCTGAAATGATACCCACATCTATTAGAAATGTACTCTAAGCACTTTATTAATTAAGTTATTCAGGATAGGTGCGTGCAGTAACCAATTTATCGTTCGCATTCTCAAGTAGTTCTGTGTGGTGACGGAATAAGAATACTATTCACCACCCCATATCTTACCCGTGGGTGATCGTACGAGACGTCTAAAGGATATAAAACGCATATAACATCTATGCGAGAGAAGGAAAACTCGAAACAAAACCCTATACCAACACGTCTGACCAGCGCGGTAGGTTAATTTCCCTCGCACTACGGAGGAGGCCCGAGCCCAACAGTGGGACATTTATGGGCTGTGATGATGATGATGATTCTCATGTATATGGGTGATGTTTTATTTCGCCGTCTATCAAAGAATATTTACACATTGTTGCGATTGTTTAAGGTTTTAGAGATTTATTTTTATTGCAATGACAGTATTTGCTCATATCGTATACTAATGACACTTACGGGAAAAGTGGGAAAGAGACTTTCGAGATAGAAGATAGGGATATATGATACACTAACCAGAGCAAACAAATCCAATATATGGTCGTGGTGCGATCGTACAATATTGAATGCCATACAACACAGCTCCACAAAGTGCTGGAACCGCTGCGTGGGACGCTCACCACCGTTAATCACGTACACCATATCGTTAGTCAATACGAACGGAGCACGGTCTCTGTGAAACAAAAACATCAATATACAATTATAACAGATAAGCAAACAGCCTGCTGCTTTGCTTAAGCTGTCAAAGACCTCTTGGCTAACAGCGATCGCAGAGGATACGTTTAGTAGGTATTCTAGCCCCGAGGCTAACGAGTCCCACACTCCCCGTTCCGGGAGGTGGTGCGTAAATGCATTCGGATCACTGCGTTAACAAAAAAAAAAAACAATTTGGTTCATTAACACTTCAAACGTGGAACAAGCAATAATACCGCGAACTTATCAGCCGCCCCTCGTATCTATACTTCATGGTTTTGGCAATAGTTTTATAACCGGTCGCTTGTCTGAATTATTAATCAGATAGCATCTGATAGAGTTAGCCCAGGTGTATGTTATGTTCTTAGTTGTAATTTAGGACACCCACGAGCAATAGAGGGGATCGTAGTTATCGTAGCCGCCACCCTACATCATAACCTCACCTGACGAATCGCTTTAGTAAATTGATACCTTAGCTTTATTTGTGACTATAGTTGTTAGCTGTAGTTATAACAACTTTGTCCGGACTGGTGGGTAGGAACTCTAAGAGGTTTTAATTGAAGGTACTACACTGATAAACGATTTATAGTTACAAGCATAATCTGTCGGCAGAGTAACCCAACCGCTATCAAGGAATCGATACTGGGGTCAACCAGGTCAGGCACTAGTATATCCTACTGTACGCCACTCTGGACAGTTTGGGGGGACGAAATGTGACCAAACCATAACGTGTTAACTATCTCTTTTTGGGACGAGCTATGTTATGGTCACACCTCACTCTCGATCCGTCCAGAGCGATGGCAAGAACGGCGTGTAACTTCATAAACTGCTGTACACGTACCTCACTATCACCATGTTGGCCGGCCATAGGTACCCCAGTCCTTCTCATTAATAGAGTCTTTTAACTACCCTACTTTTAGTTTTTAAACAGATAAAAAACGGTTTAAATTAATTCAATATTTTAATGCGCATCTACACATACCTTTTAAAATTACCAAACATCTGTGCGTCTCCCAAGAATTTGCCGAAATCGATGTGGAACAGGTGTCCCGAGGTCTTCAACATGATATTGTCGTTGTGACGATCACAAATGCCCAACAAATATGTTGCTACACTATAGCCAGCACATGAAGCTATAATACAAAAAATATATAAATTTTAACAACATTATAGACATACTAATTTAGATGAATTACTCTATCTTCTTTTCTGTGTAGTGATGGAGTAAAAATACAATTCCCCATCCGCTATTATACCCGTGGGTTAACGTAAGAGACGACTACGAGATATAAGACGCATATAACATCTATGCAAAAGAACGAAAACTCGAAACTAAATCCTATACCAATACGCCTGACGAGCGTGGTATACTTGGTTAATATCCCTCGCGTTGGAGACTCGAATCCAATAGTGGGACGTGTATGAGCTAAGTCGATGTGGCTTGTATGTATTTATCTTTATACATTTAATTTTTTTTGACGCCAGTGTAGGAACGTAGTGAGTATACAATTCACCATCGCTTTTCTTGCCCATGTGTGTCACAAAACACGTCTACCGGATCCATGCAATTGAGGGCAAACTCAATATAAACCCTATATCAACCTATATGACCAGCTTGGTACTCTAGGTTAATTTTCCAACTAGTGTGGAGTTGACTCGAGCCCAGGTGACGTCATCTTAGTTCATAGAATGAGATGATGATAAAAATAAATGAAATATTGTTATATCAAAATAAAAAAGACAAAGCTTACCAGTAAAGTTATCTCTCGCTCGTTGATACTCTAGTTCAGAAGGGTTATGCTTCGCCAACCATTCGGCTATAGGTTTGTCTTTAAATGATCCTGTCAAACCCCATTCTGTCTGTATAGCTCTTAATGTTTCCGCTTCTGATACTATTTCGATCATACCTGTAGTAATGAATATGAGTTATTATTATGCGCGGGTTAGTTTTGAAAAAAAAATAACCATAACATCAACTTACCTCTCTTATCGCTTGTGGGTAACGCTTGAAAGGTGACTATTCGCAGATCAAGTCCCGCCTTCAGCCATAGACTATCCATAACTTTGATCACTTGTAATACTAAAGAATCTTGACGCAAATCATCACCAACCTTATTGACAAAACAGTAATAAAAAAATTAGAAAAAAAAAACTTTTAAAGAAAGACCCTGCCCTTAGGAAATAATCCTTGTATTTTCGGGGGATTTTACAAAAACATTTATTAACACAGAAAAATTACATCCAGACCTAGAACAACAGTTTGTGGTCCACGTAAAGTATTGTTCTGTGTAGGAATCGAACCCACTGTACTGGCACGGAAGGACTTTTTTAAAAAAAAATATTTGAGATGATAGTACGAGTGTGATTTAAATAGAGACTGCAATGCGGACTGCTATGGGTCAATTCAGTATAATGAATGTATGTCTCAAACGGCTGTTCTACGTTTGGGTTTAATTTATATCTATTAATTTCATATTTATAGAATCCCTACTGATACCAGAATTTATTCCTTAGTGCTTTTTGTTGTAATTAATAGAAATATATATGTCTAATATTCTGATATATAAAATAAAATTACCAATAAAAGAGTTAATTATTAACTCACAAACATTAATTCACAAATATTCAAGACTAATTATTTTTTTAAACTTATTTCAGGATATCTTAATTTTCTGTATTCCAACACAACAAAATATGAGTACAATTTATTCCTGTCAGCAATCGTGACAAGGCGCAACCCAAAACTTATTTTCTATCACTCGGTAAAAGTACTTTTTCTGGATAGAAAGTATCTCATATCCTTTTCTGTAAATTTCATGATAAAAGCTGGAATAGTATGGCAAGTCGTAAAAAAAATATAATATTAATTAGTATTACAACCCCAAAGCCAACTAAGGAACGCAATATGTTACCAAAACTTTCATCTCCCGTGGATCATAAGTCATAAGGAAATATTCTCGTACTCATTTTTTTTTATATATTCTTGTACTCTAGGATACTTAAAGGACATCGGGTCTCTGGTCGGCCCCCATTTAAGTATTATAAGTGAAAAATTTTGTATACCTTAAACATAGCCGGGACGACTGCATTATCACTTCCAATGAAGTTAATCTTGAGAGGTAGTGTGTTAGAAGCGAAGTACATGCATGATCTAAAAAAACAGACAGACAGATATATTGAATTATCAATTCTGAAGCATTTAGGAAATAATTTCTAGAACCAAGTGACGTCACAACAGTATATTAGTATTTATAAAATCCGATTAAGCATTAATTAAGCATATTAATTGCTAAATTTCAGTAATTTAAATATATTAATTAGTATTTTAATACCAATAATTGTACTCTTACAATTTATGCATATCTGCATAGATATAGATTGGGAAAGATAGTATATTAAAACATTGATTGACATTGGCCCTAGAAATTGTGGAGTCCACTACATTCTTAGGTATTACTATTGATGCTAAACTCCATTGGGGCCCTCATATTGAGAAATTATCAAGTAGGCTAAGCTCAGCGGCTTATGCGGTAAAAAAAATTCGAATGTTAACCGATATTGAAACGGCTAGAATTGTTTATTTCGCTTACTTCCACAGTCTTATGTCTTATGGCATACTACTTTGGGGATGCTCTGTAGATTTGAATAATATCTTTGTTCTCCAAAAACGGGCTGTCCGCGCGATTTATAATTTAGGCCCAAGAGCATCACTGCGCGAAAAATTTAGGGAAATAAACATTCTAACTGTTGTATCACAATTTATATTTGAAAACATATTATATGTAAAAAAAAATATTGATAAATTTGATAAATATAGTGACATTCATCACGTGAATACTAGGAATAAGGATAATCTAGTTATACATCATACTCGCCTACAAAAAATTAGTAGGTCTTTCATGGGGCAATGTATACGCTTTTACAATAAACTACCTAAAGATATCCGAGATATGCCCATAAATAAGTTTAAAAAGGCTATCAAAACTAGACTTTGTAAGAAAGGATATTACAACATTTCGGATTATCTAAATGATAATACGGAATGGTTATGAGTTGCTCCTCTCTCAGCAATTACTTTATATAATTTTAACTTTTACGTTGTTTTAGTGCTGATCCTCACTGTTGTCTGAACTATGTATATTTATCATTGTCACAAATTGTACAGTGTAGCGTGTTTTGCCTAACGAGTTATTTATTGATTTAATTGAGCGATTTGATTGTAATTTATAGATCTTGGTGTGGTCATGCTTACTAAAAAGGTCTCTGCCTGCGGTAGCTACGTGAGCGGGTCTCTCCCTTCCCTCGAATGTGGTTGAGGGGCGTGATGGCTGCTTTAGTAGTTAACTCGTGATCGAGTGCCGCTTGTGGAATCTGGTCCAACCATTTCTGTTCTTTTTTGTGTTTTTTGTTAATGGTGTATTTAACTTTTAAAAAATAAATCTTTACTCGAAGGGCATCTCACTGGAGCTAATGGGGATTAAATATAAATATGTATCCAATAATATTAGAAAACATACAATTTAAAAAAAAATGACGAGCCCACTGAGTTTCTTGCCGGATCTTCTCAGTTTGTGGCGGCTTTCCGATCCGGTGGTAGATTAATTTAAAAAAAAAAATGTAATATTGACAATATGTAAGTGCCCTTTTAGGGCTTATGCATAATAAATGATTTGATTTGATTTGATTTGATTGAAACTGAAGATAACGATAATAATAAAGATGACTTATCAGACGAATTTGATGTGAATCAGCGTATTCCGTTAGGTAATAAAACCAACATCTCATTTCTCGGATTCGTCATCGCAATATGCAATGATAAAATGTATATTTTTCAGGTAGTAATAAAATAAAAAACCAGCCAAGTGCAAGTCGGAGTCGAGCCCGAACGGTACCGTACCATTACTGATACAAACCCCACTTTTTTGAACTCTGTTATCAATATCGAGCAAAACACGCAAAAACATCACTGTTGTATGAGAGCACCCTTAAATATTTATTTCATTCAGAAATATATCATCTGTGAAAATTTCAGCTATCTTACTACCACGCTTCATGATGTACAGTGTGGTGATAAACAGACGGACGGATAGCGGAGTCTTAGTAATAGAGTACCGTTTTACCCAATGGGTACGGACCGTAAATTATTGACATATTGTATACTTGTCCCTTCACCACCACGTAGTATAAGGCACACACAAAATGATACGTACTTGATATCAACATCGTGTACATATTTGTGTAACGCAAGCGGCAAAGCGGCCGACTCCTGTCGAAGTAACGCTGCCAGTTTAGTACTGCCGGCGTTTAGCGCACGTTGTCTACCTGCTTCTTTCGCATCTTTCACTGCTTGAGCCACTTCAGATAATGTCTGTGGAAATAAGAGCAAAAACATTATGATCCATCAACTTACAAACGCGTTAAATATATCATCATCGTCATCATTCCAGCTCATAAATGTCCCACTGTTGGGCTCGAGCCTCCTCCGCAATGGAAGGGACATTGACCTACTATACAACGCTGGTCAGAAGTGTTGGTGTAGGGTTTTGTTTTGAGTTTTCCTTTTTTTGCATAGATGTTATATTCGTTTTATATCCCTTAGTCGTCTCTTACGATCACGCACGGATAAGATAGGGGTGGTGAATTGTAGATTAACTATAGTCTTTAACGAATTGTATTCTTACTCCGTCACCACACGTATAATATAATATAAATAAATATAGTGCGATTTACAAATTATTGTTTTGAGTCTGCATGTCTGTATATCTCCAGTCCCGTTTACATATACACAAACATCCATCTTCCGCTTTGCAGTGCTTCTGCTGATGACTTATTTCTTCGGCAGACATTTAGAAGATCAATCCTTTATTTTTCTTCCGCCATTCTAAATTGCAGTACCTACCATTAAAGGAGAATGAATACGGTCTAACTTCTCTATGTCACAAGTAGTCTAATTTTTGTTGACATTATCTGCTGTGACCGAGTTCCGGTTTTACATAGTTGTTTACCTTAACCAGCCGCTGCTGCCGCAGTAGAGTGTGTTGTAGATTATCGCCCGCAACAGCTAGAAGCGCACGTAGCAGAAGACGGTATCTACCAGAACTGCTTATGCTGGCGTCTGCTGAAGAAGCTTCTGCGCCGCCCTCTTCTAAGCTTATTCCCAGGAACTCTTGATTAGGAGCCTAGTAAAGTATATAAATATTAGTGACAGGCTATTCTAACAACTCCGTTTGCGTTGTATGCTTATTTAATGCCATTATTTTGATGTGTTAATGACATCTCAGCTCATGTACGCCCCACTGCTGGGCTCGACTCCCCTCTATAATGGGAAATAAATTCACCAACTAAACTGGTCATACAGATTGATATAGTTTAATTTCGAGTTTTCCTTTTCTTGGATAAACGTTACTTGCATTCCCTAGTCGCCTTTTACGACACCCATGGACAAGAGAGGGGAGTGATGAACTGTATTTTTAATCCGGCAGCACACAAAAAAAATCTAATATCTGTAACGATATCCTTTTATTTTCTTGATTATCTTCTTGATTTCTTTTATTTCCTTGATTATTTTTTTATTATGTATTTACTAACCTGAGGAACATTAGGTAATTGATGAACTAGCAGCCAGAACAATCGGTGTGCTACTGCGGGGGCAGCCAGAGCGCGAGACAATAGTAATTCTGCAATAAAATATGTATTTTATGTTACAAAATCAAAGCCAACCTTCGACTGCCGCAAAATACTCAATATTAAACTACTAATAAAATATAATTTTGTTAATAAATTAATTATGACAAATATTGATATATTAGAATTTAAGATGAAATGTTTAAGAAAAATACACAAAAACGTTTTATAGATTATTAGGGAAGCATATGAATATTCTATTTCCTTTCTTTCACAACAATAATTGTTTGGGACAGACGCAGATGAATATAGAGAACACAAACTTGACGTCACGATGTTTGTATGGTTTTCTCTGTCTAATTATTAAAATTAAATTTATTATAACTAGATCAATATATTAAAATATGGCTGTGTGGTAGCAGCTACGAATACTTATTTTGCTGATGCCGTTTGGTCAATAATTACATTCCCAAGGAGGGTTGGCGTCTGGCAGGTCATAAAACTATAGCCAATAACTTTTACAATATGTACTATGAAAAAAGAGTACATATTGTATCGACACCAAGCAATTGGGATAAGAGTAGGAGAATGCTGATCAATATATTATAAAAAGAAATGTTATGCTGTTTTCACCTGTCGTTACAGCTTTTAGTTGATTTTACACATACGTAAGCTATAAAAATACAGTCAACATCCCCTTTCTAAATATTTCATTAGAAAATTCTTCCGCAATATACAAACAAAATAGCGTTACGTCATTATTAAGCAGTCAATTACATGATCTCCAAATTTATATTACAAATCTATGTTATAAAGCTATAGAGTTTGTTTGTTTGAACGCGCTAATCTCAAGAACTTTAATATTTCACAGCCCATTTATCGAGCAAGGCTATATGACATTACGATATGACTAATAGAACTTGAATATCAATGAAAAATGTTGTAATAATGAGAGAAATTATTCCTTTTGTTAGTTTCCGCTACATATGCTGAGCGTTGTAGTCCTACGACCCATACTCTCTCTAAAGCTTGTTCTCTTATGTGACACACGAAAGAAGAAACGAAGTTGCGCGTATCAGCTGGAATGTAATAAGTACTTAGATTAACAGCGTCAAGCAAATCGTTATTTTACACTATTTGATCCACTTGGAACAATTAGTCCGGTTAAATGAGTCTGAACATCAAATCTTTTGCCTGATCAAGGTTTCTAACTAAAAAGAGTTGCAGTGGCCTGCTCACACCAAGAGATCAACCAGTTTTATACTTTTATCTGAAGTCTTTCGAGATTTTTGGTACAAAGCTAATTAAAGTTTTATGTTTTCAATGTAAAGCATGAATCGTGTTTTTTTTTCTTTTGAGGTCTTTTGAAGCTTTCGAGTAGACTATCCCAAGTTTAGTCACATAATATTAAACGATTAAGGTATTATCCGCCTGCCACGGCAAAGCCCATGTCCAATAATTAGACATCGATGGGATGATGAATTGATGGATGGACATTAAAATACCTACCGGCAATTGGATTAGCTTCATATGTCTCATGCCGCAGGGCCTGTGTTAGTTGCGGCATCACCCGGCACAGCTCATCATCCGACATTTTGTTGATGAGTTTCGTCGCTGTTTCACGAACTACGTTATCAGGAAAACTAGAAAATAAATATCATCATTTAATTATAAATACCCTCACAATATGTGTAATAGTCACATAATACTATTGGTAAATTCTACAAATACAAATGAAAAATTGAAATGACAATTTGCGCGATAGGAGGTTGTAATTAGAAGTCGGACTGCCCCACCATCCGTATAATATAAAATATATCGTGTATTGCTATTGGTGGCAAATGAGCAAGCAACATAGGTGTGCTACGGTGCGGTGACACCATCAGGTGATGGCAAGTGTTACCGCCACCCATGGTCCTTTGCAATACCAAGGGTATAACTAGGCCGCTAGACAAACTCCCAAATCTACCCAGTTGAACTTTCGGCTCTCACCGAACAAAGCGCAATAGTGCATTGCCATTACTCAGACATCGATCTTCTGCGAGAGAGCGGTGCTACTCCCGATGGACCGGCCCGCGGCTGTAGACAGAAAACTGTCAACAGCGTGGTCCTACCACTAATAATACTACTTAATTTTATTATAAGGTTATTACAGTTGAACTTCAAATAAAGGTGAAATGATATCCAACAGAATACTTACCAAGGCAACAGGAGGTGCATAGCGTTTAAAGGCGATGGCTTTTCCCAAAGCTTTAACAAAGCTAATAACTGATCCCGATGTTCTCCGTGCCAGTTTGTAGCCGCCATTAGAATTAAGGGCAAAGCACCTGACAGTTCTACCAAGTATTGACGTTTCTCCCACATTATCTGTGGAAAATGAAACAGGTTTTGTTTAGTTTTATTCTATGTAGTGATGAAGAATTGCTCGAGGAAAATTCAGCATGTGGCGACAAGATGAGAATACAATTTTTGCCATCTCTTACTCGTGAGAGTCGTAAGAATCGCCTAAGGGTCTCGCCAGAAGAATAGACACAAAAATGAAGAATAGGAAAAGAGACGACCCATTTCCCACGGTTAATCAATATACAAGCATTCTGAGATCGTCTGAACGGTCAGTGATTCGAGTTCTCATTCAGAGGCGAAACACGTGTCGAATCAATACTCGAAGTTTTACAGAAAATTACCAGTTGAAGTTCTGGAGACTCATCACATAAGAGTAAGAAGTTTTCTATTCCTACCTATATATTACTAGCTTGATGAAGTGCGCGGTTATTAACCGTGGAAACAAAAACTGTCTGTTTTTGTAACCGCTTTCAAACTCACCAGGTGACTAAATCTCAAAATCAAGACTATAACATATTGCTTTAAAATTTTATATGACAGTGCATATATTTGTATAGGCCATTGAACCTAAATTATAAGTAGACTTTTTAGGATTTTCAGACATTTATCCATAAGCAGTTAAAATGAACAACAAGCTGGGTTCACAAGTGACAATTACTCACTTCTCTACAATCACTAGGCATTCTCTGATAGGCGCCTTGCTCAATAAGATGTAACAGTTGTGATTGTGTGTGACCATCCAGACTGTCGAATTTCGGCAGATCCTCCTGTCTTAATTTTCTCTGCTTGCTTTCATCGTTACCGGTCCACTTCACACCATTATGTGCGTAAAGGGGTATTTCTAAAAACAAACCATGAACAACGGATAGATTATTATTTATCTAAAAGTATTATCTAAAAATAGTAGGACCACTCTGTTGACAGTCTCTGTCTACAGCCGCGGGCTGGTCCGTCCAGGGTAGTACCGTAATCTGGCATAAGATCGACGTCTGAATAATGGCAATCTGCTATTGCGCTTCGTTCGGTGAGCGAGAGAGTCGGAAGCCCTATTGGGTGGGTTAGGGGTTTAAGCTTATACCCTTGGTATTGCAAAGGTCCATGGGAGGCAGTGACACTTAACATCAAGTGTGCTGCTTGCTCGTTTGCCACCAGCGATAAAAATAAATTTACAGTCTATGGTTCGGACTCGTCGTATTATCTCATATGGTCAATCGGTGACCCACTATCACCGATCGAGAACGATTTCGTGACTACAGTGGCCCGCCCAGTATAACATTACCTCATTCGCAAACGTGGTGATTTAAATAATTATCATTCCTAGTAATTATTTTAGCATTCAAATGCTATATTTATCGTTTGTATATTTTGTAAATACTATCTTTTGCATAAATATGAAAGGGGACTAAATTCTGGTAAGTTTAAATTCAAGATATTTGAGTTGTAACGTCCACAAGCTCCACTGCAATTTATTTAAATTACAGCAAGGTAACACTCATATCTTAATATCATCGCCTCAGCTCATTGTTGGACACGAGTCTCCTAGGCAATAGAAGAGAAATTAACCTACGATCGAATTGACCTACGATACGACTTACCATGACTGTCAGATGTATCGGTATAGAGTTTTATTTAGAGTTTTCCTTCTCTTACATAGATATTATCTGCATATTATATGCCTTAGCCGTTTTTACGAAACCCACAGACAAAATAAGGGGTGCGTGAGAACGTCATTATTATGATATTCCACCTGGCTTAGAGTATTGTTAGATGTAAATCTATTGGACACGGGCTGGTGTAATAGCATTCTAGCTTTACCTACCTCTTCGGAGGCCAAATTACTGCATAAAATTACTAAGATGAGAATGAGAAACCGCACATTCCCGACAAACTGATTGTAATGCTATATTAATCTTAGAATAGTTGTTTTATTTGTTGTTCTTATGGGGACTACATGTTCAAATATGAACCGTTCCCCAGAGAGAAAAAAAAATGATATCCAAAGAGAAAAAAAAAATGATATTCCACCTTATGATGAGGCCAACATCCAACAGTGACTGCCAATGGACTGATGAATGGATAAAATGATTAATTATTTTAATTTGTATTCAAGAGTACTTAAAATTACATATTAACTTGTAAACCATTTCCGAACTGAACCCTTTTTATCATCATCATCTAAGTTTGACACTGGTCACACAGATTGGTATAGTGTTTACTTCAAGTTGTTTTCCTCTTACATAGATGTTAAACGCATATTATATCTCTTAGACATCTTTTTACGACAGCAATGGGAAAGATAGGGAGTGGTAAATTGTATTTTTAACCCATCACCATACAATTTTTTTATTATTATAAAACTGTAAAGCATTGATTAAGTTTAAAAATATGCATTGTTCAAGTTAAGAATACTTACCAATATTAACTACAGGATGTGCCGTTGGTGGCGCATGCATCGGATGTGGAGCGGGTCCAATACGTCGATCACAGAAAGGTGGCCATAATGGTAACACATAATTACCGGACGCGAGAATTCTGAAAATAAAAAAAAAACATGTTTTATAATTCAGTAGCGGCAAAGTGAGATATTTATGCATACACAAGAATATGTATATAATGTCGAATACACAAGAGCGCTATGTATTCTTGTCCCATTCTCTCCCAGACTAAACTCCATACATCTAAATGTTTATCTCTCTTTAGCGTCAATTTTTCGTTACAAATTTCAAATGACCATAGTATGTAGTTTTAACTTCAAACATATATGTATACATTCCCTGTTAAATTACTCTAGATAGAACTATAGTATTTATATACTACTAATGACCAGCCCTCGCTTTGGCCACTCTGAAACCGCATTATAAATCTCTGATAAATCCTATGATATATACATCTCGCAAAAATTAAAGGAACAAAAAAAATTTTCGAATTTTTTGGCAATTTTCAACAGGCTGTATTTCAATGAAAAATGGTCGTACAGAAAATAAAAAAACATAGCTTTTCAAGCTTGAAGACTCTAGTTTGCGAATTTTTTGGTTAAACATTTTTTAGAGCACCCGGTAATCATGCGATTCTTGAATAAAGCACAAAGAAAAAATTTTCTAAATTTTTTTTTCGCTCTACGGACATGGAAACATTTTTTCGACCTAGACTAATGCGTAGGTCGTATAGCCTGTTTATTCAGCTTCAATTTGCTTTTTGCAAGAGTCAGATACAACCATTTGTCTTCGAGATATCGAATTTTGAATGCAAAAGGATCTTTTTTCACTCAACTGCCGATATCTCTGAAACTACTGGTCGCCCAGCGAGCGGACAGGGGGTTTCGTTTTCTCCAGAAAATTTCCGATAAAAAAGTCTGTCATGGTTGGTTGGAAAAAAATGTTTTCCACCTGAAACGTTAACGTGAAAAAAGAGCAATAAAATGCCATTTTCCCTTTTTTTGGTTAATCGACTGTATTTTCGACAATATTAGGAGAAATGCGTAGGTTAGAAGAAATTTTTACTGTCTAATGTACCCCAAAGGCCCCCCTAAATCGGTAGATCGATTGGTTCAGCGGTTTCCCTGGACCGACCCCCTGTCCGCTCGCTGGTCGACCAGTAGTTTCAGAGATATCGGCAGTTGAGTGAAAAAGGATCCTTTTGCATTCAAAATTCGATATCTCGAAGACAAATGGTCGTATCTGACTCTTGCAAAAAGCAAATTGAAGCTGAATAAACAGGCTATACGACCTATACATTAGTCTAGGTCGAAAAAAAATGTCCATGTCCGTAGAGCGAAAAAAAATTTAAAAATATTTAGATTTTTTTTTCTTTGTGTTTTATTCAAGAATCGCATGATTACCGGTGCTCTAAAAAATTTTTAACCAAAAAATTCGCAAACTAGAGTCTTGAAGCTTGAAAATTTATGTTTTTTATTTTCTGTACGACCATTTTTCATTGAAATACAGCCTGTTGAAAATTGCCAAAAAATTTCGAATTTTTTTTTGTTCCTATAATTTTTGCGCGAAGTGTATATTTTAACGATATGCTAATTTACAATTCAATATTTAAAATAATATTTTCTATTTAATTACAATAAAACTAAATACAATATGTCTACTAACCCGTCATAATCAAAGAGCTGTATCGCCGCCCATCCCAATTCAACAAGCTCGTACAGAACATCTTTATTGTCTTCGTCTTCTTCTCCACTTTGTTGATTGTTATCGTTAGGATGTTGGTTATCCACTGTCTTCTGTGTACGTCCGAATAAAGTGAGGACCAGACGAGACTCTCGAGGTAATGTATTTACAGGTAAATCCTCCAAATTCAACCTGAAAACAAAATATATTTAGTAAATTCTATACGAAATTGATAAACTTAGCAACATATTTTCTTATAAACTTCAGCATTACCAGGGGTACAGCAGTTGCCTGCTTCAGCTGCGGCACTAGAGCTAAAGGAATGAGGACAAGTAGAGATGAGAGGAGGTTTGAACCTCTGGCTCTCTCGCTCCCTGAACAAAGCTCATAGAAAACTGGCAATCATGAATTCAATACATCGATTTTCTGCGAATATGGTACTAATCCAGGCGAGTTTTTTTTATGGCTGCAGGTAGAATACCATCAGCATAGAGTGGACCGAACAATAGTAGACTATTTACCACTCTATACAAACCACTCGGTGCGGCAGAAAGGACAGCGTGCAGCCCCATAGCTTAAATATCGTCGTATAATACCTATAATGTATAAACGATATCATAATGCCATAATTGGGCAGGTTATAATCGCAATTGGTAAGTTAATTTGTTAGAAGAGTGCTGCTCAGTGTCCTGATGATCCCTAATCGGATTATTACGATTTCTATGTGAAATTAAGAGTTGGTATCTTAACCCACCACTACTGTGATAAATTACACTTTCATTTTATCATCTCAGCTCATGTACCTCCCACTGCTGCGCTTGAGGCTACCTCAATAGGAAGAAAATTGGCCTACTATACCATGCTCGTGAGATGATTGGTTGGATGGTTGACCTAATCCTCTTTTGTTTCGAGGTTGCCTTCTCTTTTATAGATCTTATATACAGAATATATCCTTTAGTCTCTCATTATCACACAATCGGCAACGCATCATAGGACAATCACCCACTAGGTACACATGACGTTCTAAAAGCCGCAGGAAGCCATTGGTTGCAAGTGGCGCAGGACTGTTCTAAGTGGCATTCTCCTTAGTCCATCAATTGACATCCACATAATGGATGGATATTCCTTAGTCGTCTTTTTTTATTGGTAAGACCACGCTGTTGACAGTTATGTATTGGTAGGCAGTGGCCTTGGTGTTGCAAAGATCCATAGGCGGCAGTTGCACTTCCCATCAAATGTGTTACTCGCTCGTTTGCCACCATAAGCAATAAAAAAACCCACGAGAAAGAAGGGAAGCAATCGCTCGCCCAGACGGAGGCATACACAGCCCGCGCGGCCCTGACAAATAAATATCCACGATTCCGTCCCCGCCGTCGAGGTCGGAAATCGTGTCGCGTTCAAATCATAAACGTGGGTGAACCCACTTTGCCAGCGACTCCCCGAGCCGAGGTCCGTACCCCACAGGGGGTGCCCTCGGGATCGGTCGCTTAACTTTAACGGGTTGAGAGCCCTCAGCGCTCACCCACAGTCCGGGTAAAGTTGTCATAGCCATCTGAGGCTAACAACTAAGACACACAAAAAAAAAAAGAAAAAAAAGGAAGGGAAACAATGAAATGTATTCTTACTTTTTCATCACACAGGAATTTACTTACCAAGTATCAAATATAATCCTGGGATAGAAGCCTGCAGATTCTATATTGGATGGATGTGTGACGCGTAATGTGTTCAAGTGTCGTGTTCCGTGATACACCTGGGCGTGGAATAGGTAGTCGTCATGACTCCAACATAGCGGGAGACAGTGGACCGCCTCGATGCAGAACAGGGTCGTTTCAGATATAGTGGACGCTGGTATTGCTTCTGTAATCATATAATGGAACATTTTTTTTTAAAGACACCACGCTGCACTAGGGAAATAATCTTTGTATTGCGAGGGACTTTACAAATATACAATTAACGCAAATTACAGCCATACTCAGAATAACACTTTGCGGATCGCAATGTATTGTCCTGCATGGGCATTACTATACAACGATATACTATTCAAAGACATACAAGGGTAGCGGGCGAAACTTTTTATATTACAGGTCAACTTTTGTATTAGAAGGAAACCTTTTAATCATTAATCATTTTTGAATACCATGCCATTGTATTAATCATTCATATATTTATTTTTTTGGTAGGCTATGGGTCTGGACACACGCCGTCCGTTCCGTCCGGGGGCGACGGAAGGGCGGCGCGTCGCCCCATAACCCACCATGTTCCCTCCCAACGTCATTGGACTGGCCACTGGTACTGCTTCCAAGACATCCATGGCAACATATCTCAAGTTTGCGCGAAAGACTGCTATATATCACGCACTTCTGCGTATTCTTTACACTTGGTAGTGAGAAGTCACTTAAGCTCTTTTTATCGCGTACTCTTTCTTCGTCACAAAAAAATATTTATGGATTAGACTTTCAATAAAGTATCATTTTAAAACTTTCAATGATTTTTATCATTGTAATACTATGTTTTTCGGTTTTAAAAAATATTTATCTATGAAGGAATGTAATGTAAGGTGAAGGAGAAAGGAGGCTATGTGAGAAAGAGAAGAAAATATGTAAGAGGAAAGTATAGATATCTCCTATGTATATGGACGAGGAAAGCTATACTGGAAAATGGCAATTAGGTATGGAGCAAGAATACACTGCATTTCAAGATGTTATTCATTGTAGTGGCCTTTAAATTCCTCTTTTGCCTACACTCCTATTAGTTTTGAGCGAAAACTGTGTTATGAAGTGATAGGTAACATTTACCGCTGATGATTTAAAGTCATCATCATTCTCCTACTCTTATCCCAATTACTAGTGGTCCATACAATATGTACTCTTCTTTCATAGTACAAACTGTAAAAGTTATTGGCAATAGTACATGACCGGCCGCCTGCCAGACGTCAACCCTCCTTGGGAATGTAATTGTTGACCAAACGGCATCAGATGGAGATGGCGCAAGTCGTTATAAGGCTCTAGTCATCTTTTACGACATCCACGAGGAAAGTAAGGGTTGGTAGTATTCGTAGCCGCTACCACACAGCTCATGACATACCTCTAAAAAACAAAACTCTAAAATAAGATCAATACTAACTTGCTAAGTTATTAGGTGTTAGATAGTGCGTATCGGCGAGTACGAAGTCCAGTAGTCGAGTACGCGCATATAAGGCGAGTAGCGCTCGCACGGCGTCCCGTACTCGTGCGCACTGAGCCGATACCGCTTCGCGTCGGGTCGCACCGCGCAGTGCAACTCCGCAATACGCTCCGGACTCACCAACTATCTCTGGCGTTACTCCTGCTCCACCCTGAATGAACATAAAATATATTATTAAATAATCACCATCATCAATCATCATCTTAAGCCGATGAAGACTATATTCGCCTGGTGGTGGTGTTATCGTTAAAATACCCACTGAGCTACCGAACAAGTGTAATGAGTTTGGTTCCAATGCAGAACATTACTTTGTATGACCCACAAATTGTTGTTATGAGTCCGGGTGCAATTTGTGTGTCTGTACAATTATAAATTATATGTTTGCACAGTTCCCCGCGATACAAGAATTATTGTCTTAGTGTTCATTAAAAATATGGTCGGGATACATTATTTTAGGATGGTGGTTATCAAACTCGGCTGAGATATAATCACGAGAATGGACCCCACCAATATCTTGGGCAATTTATAACACCAACTGTAATAGCGTACTCGCCTGTCGAAGGTGGTGATTATGGAAGTATCCTATTTTTAAAAGGGCCATATACCCATCAGTGGACATGGATAGGCTGATAAGGATCGATGGACTGGACAATATACATAAAAAAATGTATTTTGACCATTATTTCAATCTAAGAATATACATAAAAAAAGATCTATTTTGACCAATACTTCAATTTTGACAGAAAACCCCGTAAAAATACTCCTTTCATAATGAAGAATAGGATAGTTCATCCTCTTCAAAATTATTTTGTTTAAAGTGACTGTCACTAATTGACATTAGTGTCATTAAACTAAGGAAACAATATATAAAGATAATAGCTATTTGCAGCACAGCACACCGAATTGCAGTACGAACACTTATCAGCAATAGTTTTATAGCCGGCCTGACGTCAACCCTCCTTGGGAATGTAATTGTTGACCAAACGGCATCAGATGACCTTGGCCCAGGTCGTTATAATACTCTTAGTACTCATTTATGACATCCACGAGCAAAGTATCCGTTGTTAACATTCGTAACCGCTACCACACAGCGATATTACTATAACACCACGAAACTATAAAATATTGAATATAGGACTAAAGATATTTTAACGATATCAACAAAATAAATTTATTAGCTTTAGTTAGATTTTTTAAATGTGAATGTTATAAGGAAGTTAGACCATAAAAAGAAATTCACAATATTGCAATGGATCCCCGCGCACATCGGTTTGAGGGGTAATACTGTAGTAGATCAGTTGGCAAAACAGGCTATTTCAACGGGTATTCCACTATCACGCGCGCCTTATTTTACAGATGTACTGTATTCAGTCAAAAAGAAGTGTGTTCAAATGTGGAGTGAATACTTCGATGAAAGATCTCGCACTGTAGGCATATGGTATAAAACTTTACAACCACATCCTTCCAATTATCTATGGTTTGCAGACTCCAATCTATCCAGACAGGATATAGTAACTGCCCTTAGACTTCGTTCCGGACACATACCTTTGAACAGCTTTATCCGTATGATGAATAGGGGTTCTTCACCTGACTGTACTATGTGCGCAGTTAGGGAAGACGTCTACCACATCCTGGTGGAGTGTGTACGGAACGAAGTTGAAAGAAAACAGTTTGAGCATCAGACAAATATTTGTCTAAGAACGATTGGAGCCTGTAACAGTATTCTAGCTTCGCCTTTATCTGAAGAAGCAATATGGTTATATAATATAGTAAACATAGAGTTAAAACGTAGAAATAACTAGATTTTAATTTTTAATTTGTAATTCTAGATTTTAATTATTAATTTGTAATTCTCAACAAGGGTGACATGATCGCTTTGTGATCAAACCCTACCTTTTGGTAAATGAAAAAAAAAAAATGTGAATGTATTTCGTTACTCACGTGCGTAGTACAAGCTTGCGCAAACGCATTCAGCGTATGTGTAACGTGTAATGTCTCCACACCGCCGGCTAGCGCGCATATAGCTTTCACTGCCTGAAACACTGCCTTAGGGGAGCATGTACCCTCCGCACCAGTCACACCAATGGCGCGGGACAATTCACCTTCTAACGTTTCTAGAAATTACAATAGATGAAAGTTTAAAAGGAATGTCATTCCTATCATATGTATAGCACATATACTTTTTTTTATAACTATACAGGTATACAAGCCACTTACCAAGTAATATGGAGAGATTATCAAACGACAAAAGCGGTGTCGCTCCATGACACGGTATCAGATCATCTAGAGTTAAATGCGCGTCCCTGGCGTCGTCCCTCTCAGTCCTCGCAAGCACTCTGTCTCTACCGTCCGTGAGACATAACCTAACGTCTTTCTCTAAGCGAACACATTCACGTATATAATCGTATTCGCTCAGAGAACTGCCAGGATTTAGGTATTCTTTCGCTCCCCACACCTAAAAAATATTAATACAATTTATAAGAATGTAATTTGGAATGTTAACTATATCTTAATGTTATCTAAATCATCCATCAGTCCGCAGACATCCACTGTTGCGCCTCTCCACAAGAATTCCAAACAAAGTGTAGGTCTGACTCTGGGTGTAATTTCTCTGCGTTAATTGCATGTTTTTTCCGTGTGGTGACGGAGTAAGAATACTATTCACCACCCCATATCTTACCCGTGGGTGATTGTACGAGACGACTAAGGGATATAAAACGCATATAAAATCTATGCGAGAGAAGGAAAACTCGAAACTAAACCCTATAATACCAATAACACGTCTGACCAGCGCAGTATAGTAGGTTAATTTGCCTCCCATTACGGAGTAGGCCCGAGCCCAACAGTCGGACATTTATGGGCTGTGATGATGATGATGAATTGCATGTTTGTAAATTCTTCCGCAATACAAAGTTTATTTTCTTAGTGCAGGGTGGTGCTTTTAAAAAACAAAAAAAAAGAACTTAAAGAATACTCAATCGCATACATACTAATACCACTGACCACTCATATATTATGCGTATAATACAAAGTCTTACCCGTAACATATATTCAGACATATCCTCTCTAATATCCTCATCCAGAGAACAAACTACAGTTAATATCACATGTTCCGCAGTCGATTCCACTAGAAAAAAAACATAAAATTAAAAAATCAGCATTAATACCCAAGTTTTCAATCGTTTTATAAAAGGTTATTCAAACGATAAAGTACAAAAATATATAATATACAAACACATATACCACATACAAAGTACTCGTATGTATAAATGGTTTCAAATCAAACAATTTATTATGCATAAGCCCCATAAAGGGCACTTACGATTTTTGCGTTTAAATTTAGTTTGAAATTAATCTAATAACCGCTACCGCTTCTGGTACTGATCAGATATTAAGTACGTTAAGGTACTAGGTTTCAAATAAATAAGACTCATCAAAATCGGATCACCAAAAAGAAATCTCTAGGTACGCATAAAATAAATACAGACGAATTGAGAATCTTCTTTTAAAGTCAGTTTAGATTGGGTGTGCTATAAACCTTCACGGTGAGGGTTGGTACCCGAAGGGTTGTGCCCACCGTGCTAGCCACGGATGTCAAGTACGTAATCGGCCTAATGGCAATGGGAAGGGATTACGGTGGGTTATGGGACCACGCGCCGCCTGGCCGTCGCCTCGGACGGAATGGACGGCGTGTGTCCTGACCATATCCTGCCAATAAAAAAACTTTCATGATAGACGTGGAAACTTTTGTATTGCAGGACAGCATTTTACAGTACTCAACATTATGGTTGCTATATTTATATATAGCACATCGAAGTTTGGAAAGAGACAATGGATTAATATTATCTTCCTCGAGCTTTGTCTCTGTCCAACGCTACCTACATGATGTGTGTCAATCGTACAAGGGTGAGAGAGAGAAAAGCTTGTAAAATATGTGCATTTTATATAATAATAATAATAGCCTTTTATTCGGACTAAATGATTACAGTGAATATTAGTATACAGATTAATTATAACTATGTTAGAATATTACTTAAACTGTACTTATATAATGTATTTCTATTTTATTTTCTTTGTTTTAATTATGATCATATATCATCCTTTTTTTTCATTTTTGTATGTCCGTTTGCCATGTGGCAAAGGCCTCCTCCAATCTTCTCCATTCTACCCTTTCTGCAGCCACTCTACTCCAAGTTGTTCCTTTCACCTAACTGATATCATCCTCCCATCCTTGTATTGGCCTGCCTTGTTTTCTTTTACCGTCTCTCGGATACCACTCTGTTACTATTTTACTCCATTTATCTTTACCTCTTATGATGTGCCCAGCCCATTTCAACTTTTGTCTTTTAATTTTAAGAGTTATGTCCTGCACCTTTGTTTTTTGTCTGTTCCTTGCATTACTTTCTCTCTTTGTTTAATTACTAACATGCTTCTTTCCAAAGCATATTGGCATGTTGAAAGTTTACTTAATGTGCTTTGAGTCAAAGCCCATGTTTCACTCCCATATGCTAAGACTGGTAAGATACAGGTATTAAATAATTTAGTTTTTGTTGCTATGTGAAGTTTATCGTCTTTCATAACTTCCTTTAAGCCCCAGAATCTATGCCAGCCATTTGCTATCCTTCTTTGTATTTCTTTATTTATGTTGTGTTTTGGCGCCATCAATTGCCCAAGATATATGTACTCATCCATATAGTTAATTTGTGTCTTTCCTACTTTTATTATGTTTTTCTCACAATTGGTCATTATCTTTGTTTTTTCTGGATTTAGGTTTAGTCCAGCCTTTTCGCTTTCTGATGCTAATTCATTTATCATCCTGTTTAGGTTTTGCGACTTTGCTGCAAATAGTACAATATCATCAGCGAATCGTAAATGTGTCAGTACCTGACCATCTATAGATGAGCCTAAATTTTCCCATTTAAGTTTTCTGAATATCATTTGTAGGACAGCTATAAAAAGTTTAGGAGAGAGAGGATCTCCTTGTCTTACGCCTTTTTGTATCTTAAATGGATTCCCTTTCTTTTCCAGCTGAATACATGCTGTACTATGCTTGTAAATATTTCTTAGTATCCTTATATATTTGTGTGCTATCCCCCTGTTCTTTTAAGGCTTCCCAGATCTTTATATGTATTAGAGAATCGAAGGCTTTACGATAATCAATAAACGCCAAATAATATGTGAGCCGGTATTCCTCATATTTTTGTAATATTTGCCTCACAGTATGAATATGATCTAGAACGGAATAGTTTTTGCGGAAACCCGCTTGTTCTATTGGTTGCTGTTCATCCAATTTTCTTTCTAGTCGTTTTAATATAATCTTTGCGAATATTTTATATATCTTAGACATTAGGTTGATGGGCTGGTAGTTGTCAATATCCCAGAGACCCCCTTTTTTAAAAAGAATTGTTATATGAGATTGGGTCCACTGTGTAGGGATAATTTCTGTGACGATGATGTCATTAAATATTTCAGTTAAAATAGGCAGTATTGTTGGCATAGCTAGTTTTAATATTTCATTACTTATGTTATTTGTTTTCATACAATTTAGTGTATATTTATATATATGTGTATATTTATGTATATTTATTTTCATACAATTTAGTGTAAAATGCTGTAGCGATTTTTAGTAATTCTTGTCTACTGCTTTTCTTTTTTCCACTTCTATTTTTCAGCATAACTATCCAATCCTTTTTATTATTTAGCTCTTTATATGCCTTCTTCATTCCACCTGTCTGATGTATATACTTCTCTATTATTGTCATTCTGTACTGTCTCTTATCTTTTCTTATACTCTCTTTTATTTCTTTACTGAGCCTTGCTATCTCTTTTCTTCTGTTGGTTGCGGTTTTTGTGTTAATTAGGGTTGATCTTTGCTTTAAAAGGTCAGTAGTTTGTGTTGATATCCAGTGTTTATTACCGCGGTTTAAGTTTCTCATCCATAGCAATAGATATATTTTCAGTGACATTTTCGGTAATTCTGGCTGTTTGTTTTTCGAATTGGTCTTCCATTTTTTCCATTAGAATTTTTAGATCCATTTTTAACTTCAAGTTTAAGCAATCAAGTGGTAGATTTGCACTAGCAACCCTGTGACAACTGTAGCAACTCAGAGGAGTCTATGCTTCCATTTTTTCTCGTGACAACACTAGCTGTCAAACGTCAATGTCAGCAAAGTAGTTCTATTTTTATTGTTATATTCAAAATGAGTATTTATTTCACTGTTTTTTCTTAATAATCACTTGTATTTTACACTAAAATGTCTTGAATACGTTATTTTGTAAGTCAATATTTACTTGGAACACTGTTTTAAAGGGTATTTTTGAGATTTAACTACACTTTTCTATAAATATTGCGGAGAATCGATAGCACGCGTTAATTTATTGACAGGTCACAACCGGAAGGCATTTTATATAATAATAAATAAATATAATTGCTTTAACAGCTCGTTATAGATATTAGATTGTTAGTAGTATGTGCGACATCACACAAATAGTGTGTGACAGCGACAATGTACTCTTCGAAGTCAAAATTAATCGATTGTCTTTTTTCAAAAGTTTAGCAAAGTGCGGCAGTTACTGCAATTATTCATCAATCACTTTTGAATAATATAGATTAATATTAAGATCTACAGTTGTTTAAAAGTGCTCGTCAGCTCTTTTTCTCGCGAACTTTTACATACATACATATCATCACGCCATATCCCTTGCAGGGTAGGCAGAGAGAACAGAGTGCCAGAGAACACTATCTCTGCATACTTCACTCGCTTCCTCAACATTCATAATTCTCTTCATACACGTTCGCCTGTTTCGGAGACTCTTGACTCCACCTTCCTTCAGTACCTGACCGATCTGGTCTAGGTAGGTTAGTCTTGGTCTCACTCGGTACCTACATCCTTCCACTTTCGCATTGTATATCTTCTTAACCAGACGTTCGTTCGGCATTCTTTCCACATGTCCGAACCATCGGAGCATTCCCTTTCGCATCTTTACACCAATACTCTCTTTCATACCTACTCGCTCTATCTACGAACTTTTCGTCACAATAAAAATGTTTCGCCACAAAATTACAGTTTAACTTTAAATATGGTGACATTATATTTTCATTCCACCTATTACGAATTGCAGTACTACGAGTATCAGTACAAAAATAACTGCATAAATCATTTTGAGGAAACAATAATACCAGGTACTTTATTTCGTATTTCATTGGAGATAATAATGCCTTAATAGAATATGAATTAATAACATGCTCATACATACACTACCGTCCAAAAGTTTGGAAGCACACCTGTTTTCAAACAAAACAAATAAATGCCGACTAATAGCGGTAAAAATTAGCAATAATCTTAAGTTTTACAACCTTTTACGACTGTCTACACAAACACAAAAGGATTATTATCCTACATTCATCAAGTTTTATGGAATTCCTTAATATTGACGAAACACGTGTTTTATGACTTAATCCGTCGGCTACTTTATCCTATGCAATGGTGTAGTTTTATTGATAATGTTTGCTGGTTTTAACTTTTTTAGACCTTATTCAGTCGCACTTGAGCATTGGCACGTGAAAGTTGTGATATTAACATTGTCTGTATTCGAAAGATATCGGCTACTACTTTGACCGTATTTTTTCTTCTGAAAATGGCAAAACGCAAGCAAATCACGCTTGAACAGCGAAGCGCTATTTGCACTCTACGCGAGGAAGGATACAGTGAACGTCAAATCGCAGAAAGGCTCGGAATTTCTTGTAAAGGTGTCCACTATACCCTTGCTAGAAAACAAGAAACGGGGAAAAATGAAGATAGAAAGAGATCTGGTAGGCCCAAATCCACAACAAATCAAGAGGACAACTTCATTAGAGTTCTTTCTAAACGGAATCGACGCTTAACTGCACCACAGATCACTGCAGCTCTGAATGATACGCGAGAAACACCCATTCCAACAACTACTGTTAAAAGACGCTTACTGTCTGCGGGATTAAGAGGATGTGTTGCTGCTAAAAAACCCAAACTAACAAATCGACATAAGAAAAATAGACTAGAATGGGCAAAAGCGCATAAAAACTGGACTATAGAACAATGGGAAAATGTCCTTTGGAGTGACGAATCAAAATTTCAGATTTTCGGATCCAATAGACGTGTCTTTGTACGCCGGTCAAAAGAAGAGAGGGCTTCAGAGGCATGTACAGTGCCTACCATCAAACATGGTGGTGGTAATGTCATGGTTTGGGGGTGTTTTGGCAACAGTAAACCCGGCAATCTTGTGAGGATAACCGGAAAATTAAACAAGGAAGGCTATTTAAAAATTCTCCAAGATTCTGCCATACCCAGTGGACTAAGTCTCATTGGTTCTGGATTCATTTTTCAACAGGATAATGATCCTAAGCATTCGTCTAAATTGTGCCAGAACTTTTTAAACAAGAAAAAAGCTGAAAACATTTTAAACATCATGCAATGGCCATCTCAATCCCCTGATCTTTCTCCCATTGAACTTGTTTGGGATGAACTTGACAGGAGGGTGAAAAGTCGTTGTCCTACGAGCTCAGAACATTTGTGGCAGCTATTAGAGAACGAATGGAACAAATTAGATAAAGATTATTTTAAAAAATTGATTAATAGAATGCCCAGAATATGTGAGAAGATTATAAAGGAGAAAGGTGGACACTTTGATGAAGCTAAAATTTAATCTAATTTACCATTGTATATTATTTTTTTATTTTGTTTAAGTTAGTTTCTGTTTGTTCTTTATTTTTTTATCAATACATTTAAATTTAAATGACTTAGTTTGGTTTTATTCGATTTTACCTTGCTGCTTCCAAACTTTTGGACGGTAGTGTAACTCTAAAGAAAAACAATTTGCCAAAATTTTATGTGGTCCTGTCATGATATGACCGATACTTTTCATACCATTTCCTCGGAGTTATACTAATATAACCGCGTTTGCTTTGTAAAGTTGATAGTAGACCAATAAACCTTAGACAAACAATAAATCAAAATAAAAGCAAATGTATAGTAATATATGTAAATTGTTACAAACATACCATCAGAAGTGAAAGTGAATGGTTCATCGGAGTGCGCATGATGGACTAGAATCTTGATGCTGGTGTTTGGTGGGTATCTGCCACCCGAGCGAGCCGCTATCACGTGACCAGGGTTCGTCTTCTCGTCTGAGTACAAGAACCTTTCTGCAAATATAAAATATTAACAATTAGACTCGGCGCAAACGGTCCGCCAACCAGAGCCGCTAGTAGTCACAGAAGACACTCGCCACTGTTATACTGCTCCACCCTTCTCAGTTAACCTTTAGGCGTTCTACGTATCTATTGATACTTCGTGCTCCATAAGCACATGAACGAAGTGTCCATGAATATTGATATTCACATCCCAAATACTTTCCTACTCTTATACTGATATTATCTGTTTACAAACTAATGAATTGTATTCTTACTCCTTAAAGAACTTTAAGCCAAATCTTTATTTCTTATTATACACTGAATTGAAAGTAAGACTGTAAGTCAAGCCATGGCGTCGTGCTTTAATAGCATTTTGGTAACACAAAGCACTGTTATTTCAGTTTTACATTGTAGCACTTACTCGCTATTACATAAAATGCTATTCAATTTAATAGTTAAATTTGGATAACATAGCTAAACCATTAGAAGAAAATTAATGTTGAGATATGAGAGCGAGAGATGTCGGTGATTGAAGCGGGGTATGTCATTATTAGTTAGAGCCTTTGTACATCATGTTTTTTTTTTCATACGCCTTGCTCACGACGAGCGCTTTAGATTAGCGCTCCACTGCACGATACCAACTCGTTTTAGTCGATTTTACACGTTTCGATACAAATGTAAATGATACTCGGGTTTCTATCGATTCAAAAAGCGCTTATAACACCTTTGTACCATTGGTGGTGCAGGGAAGGTGTGGCGGGGAAGAACAACTTACCTTTGGTATTGTACTTTTGCAAGCGTAATTAAAATTGTCTCGAGTGACGCCATCATAATACTCTGCACGATTCACCGCTACAAGCGCGTTTACAGCGCCTATGGCGATACTTCTTGTATCGCCATAGGCGTCATCATGTGTAAATGTAACAACTTGACTTCAGCCTTTCCGTTGCTGAGCGTCCTTATTGGGTTCTACGCGGGTCTTGAGTGTATAAAAAAACCATGGTATATAAAAGCTCTTAGGGCATAACCCTTCTGAGGTAAATCAAGTGATATGCAAGGACATATATGCAATTAAATTATGACCATAATTTACACAGATAATTAAAGTATGATAACATTATTAATTATAATTATTACCTTGACTATATTTTGGTCAATATTAGAATTAAGGAGAAATATATTTTATTAATTACATCATTAATTACAATTATAATTTTTCCTTAATTGTATTATTAATATCCTCTTGAGTATATTTTCATCACTGTCGTTGCCTCGCGCATGAGATGGTAATACAACAATAGATATAAGATATCAGATACAAGGCAGTGGGCTTCCAGCTCTTAAAGAGCTAAACGATCAATTATCTCCTTTATTGGCGATTATTAAATCTAAGCCCTGTCATCACCATCATCACAGCCCATATATGTTCCACTGTTGGGCTCGGGCCTCCTCCGTAATGGGAGGGAAACCTACTATACCACGCTGGTCAGACGTGTTAGTATAGGCTTTTGTTTCAAATTTTCCTACTCTTGCATAGATGTATATGCGTTTTATATCCCTTCGTCGTCTCTCACCATGGGTAAAATAGGGGGTGGTGAATTGTATTCTTACTCCATCACCACACGGAACAAGCCCCTATATGTTCTACTTATCCTTGTGGTGAGGGGATTAAGAATACAATTCACTATCCGCTATCTTGCCTTTAAGTGTAATAAAAGACCAGTAGTCATTGAGGAATATAATATGCATAAAACTTCATCGTAAGAGAAGAAAAACTCGATATAAAACTCTATAGCAAACCTGACCATCTGACCAGTATGGTATGGTCAATTACCCTCCTATTGTGGAGGAGATTCGTGATGAAATCAGGATGATAATATATTTTACACCACTAAATACAGTAAAAGGCTAAAATTGTATCACCAAAACAGGTGAAGGGCTTAAATTTTGTCCGTTTTTAATTTGAACTAATATATTTGAATTATTAAATTGAATTATAGTTATATAAATGCTAAATTTTAGAATTAGTGAATGTGAGCAAAACCAAAATAATGGTCTTTGAAAGAGACGAAGCCAGAACAGATGTAAGAGTAACAATAGGTAATGATGTACTAGAGCAAGTGGATGAATTTGTATATCTTGGATGTGGATTTAGCCGCGATGGAAGGTACACCACTGATATAGAGCGAAGAGTGAATGCGGGAAATAGAGTGAACGGAGCGTTGGGGCAACTTCTCAGCAGCCACCACCTCAGCCAGAAGGCACGTGTAGCAATACATAAAGCAGTGCTTGTCCCAACATTACTGTATGGAAGCGAGAGTTGGGTATGCAGAAAAGAGTATGAAAGTAAAATTAATGCGGTCGAAATGCGATCTCTTCGGAAAATCTGTGGAGTTAGGCTGACCGACCGCATTCGTAACGACGACGTAAGAGAGCGAATAGGTATGAAAGAGAGTATTGGTGTAAAGATGCGAAAGGGAATGCTCCGATGGTTCGGACATGTGGAAAGAATGCAGAAAGAACGTCTGGTTAAGAAGATATACAATGCGAAAGTGGAAGGATGTAGGTACCGAGGGAGACCGAGACTAACCTACCTAGACCAGATCGGTCATGTACTGAAGGAAGGTGGAGTCAAGAGTCTCCGAAACCGGCGAGCGTGTATGAAGAGAATTATGAATATTGAGGAAGCGAGTGAAGTGTGCAGAGATAGAGTTCTCTGGCACTCTGTTCTCTCTGCCTACCCTGCAAGGGATATTGCGTGATGATATGTATGTATGTATGTATGTATGTATGTAAATGCTAAAAATCGTTACAGAATCCGTTATATAACTTATTTTCGTAAACATAAGGCAATCATTCATCATCATCTCAGCACATATATGTCGCACCGTTGAGCTCGGACTTCGTCCATAATGGAAGTGCCCTCTCATCCATCGATCTACTATACCACGTTGGTCAGACGTGTTCGTATAGAGTTTTATTTCGAGTTTTCTTTCTCTTACAAAGATGCCATATGCATATTATATCCCTTAATCGTCTTTTATGATACCCACGGGCAAGAGAAGGGGTGTTGAGCTTTATTCTTACTCCGTCACCACACAATAGTGGTAGGACCACGTTGTTGACAGTTCTCTGTCTACATCCGCGGGCCGGTCCGTCCGGGGTAGTATCACACTCTCGCAGAAGATCGACGTCTGAGTAATGGTTACGTGCTATTGCGCTTCGTTCGGTGAGCGAGAGAGCCGGCGGCCCAACTGAGGTAGGTTTGTATTGGTAGGCAACGGCCTAGCTATACCCTTGGTATAGCAAAGGTCCATGGTCAGCAGTGACACTTAATATCAGGTGTGCTGCTTGCTCGTTTGCCACCAAAAGAAGGCAATCATTCAATCAAGTTAATTTGGTGTTATTTTTTTTTTAATTTGTATTTGTAGTTAACGGGATTATTAATTAAAGTCGAAAAAACCGCACAAAACGTACACTATACAAAATAAAAGATACATTGCGTACTTACTTCTAACGTCTAGAACCATTTTCAAAAACGCGTTATGTTCACTATCGTAATTTCTCGTTCTTGATTTCTCTATACAATCGTAGAGTTTGTTCTGAAAATATAAATTATTAAAAATATAATATATACATATTCTATAGACATGTTTAGAGAGATACGACATATTGTACCATCATCTCAGCTCATATATGTCCCACTCCTGGACATCAAGCCTTCTTCATAATTATCGTTCTCCTACTCTTATCCCAATTACTTGTGGTCGATACAATATGTACTCTTCTTTCATAGTACATATTGTAAAAAATTTTGACAATAGTTATATGACCGGCGCCTGCCAGACGTCAACCCTCCTTGGGAATGTAATTGTTGACCAAACGGTATCAGATACAGTTGGCATAGGTCGTGATAAGGCTCTTAGTCGCCTTTTACGACATCCACGAGCAAAGTAAAAGTTAGTAGTATTGGAAGCCGCTATTACACAGCTAAGTAGTTATAAAATCAGATCAAAATAAAGAAACGAAGCAAGACCTATATAGATTCGAATTCGACTACTAATTTTAATAAGATTCTTATATTATCATGAGTAAGAACTAGGCATGGCAATTGTTAAAAATAAAATTAATGTAGTACTCGCTACTCACAGTTGTAGATCTCAAGACGACGGCCGGTACGCTAGGTATAGATTTAGGTGGCGGGGAAGGTAATGTGTCCTTCTTATTGATCGTTGCGTATCTGTATTCTTATATTATCATGAGTAAGAACTAGGCATGGAAATTGTTAAAAATAAAATTAATGTAGTACTCGCTACTCACAGTTGTAGATCTCAAGACGACGGCCGGTACGCTAGGTATAGATTTAGGTGGCGGGGAAGGTAATGTGTCCTTCTTATTGATCGTTGCGTATACAGCCTCTCGCATCTCCGTCTCGCCGTACAGAAAGTCTAACGGATCGTAATCTTCGTAAACACTACTAGAGCATTCGCTTGACGCGCCTGCATTGTCTGCCAAATATTTATTTTATATTGATATTACTACAAAAACCACTACAAAAAAAATTAAAAGCTATGAGAAAAAAGACATATTAAAGGAGGAAGAGACAGAAGAATGAAGAAAAGAAACCGTTTAGTCCTCAATGACGATTTCCCTATTTTATTTCATTCCCTCTAATCTCGTACGCCAGGCTTGGCTATACCGCTGGTATTGTTGATGTTCATGATCGGCAATCACCACTTACCACCGGGTTAGCTGTTTGCACGTCTCATCAGACCGTGACATCCATCCCGAATCGGGCGTTATTAAATTTTTTCCTCATAAAATTGTAGTATCAAGTACGAAACTGTGTTATTAAATATATACATTTCGTTCAGTTTTACGTGTATAATATAATTTAAGCTAAACTTAGTTGAGCTGTAATTCTACATACCTACGTATTCAGAAATAGAAATGCAAAATTCATACATTTTGTATGTAATTTCACAAAGAAAAATTCGTAATAGTAAGTGTACAAATTTTTGCATTTAATAAATTTAATTGATGCGAGCACAGTTGTTTAAAAAAATCTTCAAAAGTCTATCATATCTAAAACCATAAAAAAAGATATTATTTTCAAATTGTTACAAAAACCACAGTGAAAATTTCAAACCAAAATTATGAGTCGTTAGTGTACAAAAAGCACAATTTTTAATTGTTGCCTATTAACGCAATGTCAAAAATAAATTATGTTACGATTTAAAACACGAAAACATTATGGAGTATTTTGAAACGGTTATAGTCACAAAATAAGTAATCACATAATAGTAAAAATAAAGAATAAAATATTTCATTGGCAAAATTCAGCACCATAATATGTACATAGATTATTGCACGCCTCATAATAGAAGCATAGAGGTGATGCTCTACTCTCGATAAATGAAAATCAAGGACTACAAAACTAAAAATTACTATATTTTTCTCACACTGCACTTATATGATAATATTTATTATACATACACTACCGTCCAAAAGTTTGGAAGCACACCTGTTTTCAAACAAAACAAATAAATGCCGACTAATAGCGGTAAAAATTAGCAATAATCTTAAGTTTTACAACCTTTTACGACTGTCTACACAAACACAAAAGGATTATTATCCTACATTCATCAAGTTTTATGGAATTCCTTAATATTGACGAAACACGTGTTTTATGACTTAATCCGTCGGCTACTTTATCCTATGCAATGGTGTAGTTTTATTGATAATGTTTGCTGGTTTTAACTTTTTTAGACCTTATTCAGTCGCACTTGAGCATTGGCACGTGAAAGTTGTGATATTAACATTGTCTGTATTCGAAAGATATCGGCTACTACTTTGACCGTATTTTTTCTTCTGAAAATGGCAAAACGCAAGCAAATCACGCTTGAACAGCGAAGCGCTATTTGCATTCTACGCGAGGAAGGATACAGTGAACGTCAAATCGCAGAAAGGCTCGGAATTTCTTGTAAAGGTGTCCACTATACCCTTGCTAGAAAACAAGAAACGGGGAAAAATGAAGATAGAAAGAGATCTGGTAGGCCCAAATCCACAACAAATCAAGAGGACAACTTCATTAGAGTTCTTTCTAAACGGAATCGACGCTTAACTGCACCACAGATCACTGCAGCTCTGAATGATACGCGAGAAACACCCATTTCAACAACTACTGTTAAAAGACGCTTACTGTCTGCGGGATTAAGAGGATGTGTTGCTGCTAAAAAACCCAAACTAACAAATCGACATAAGAAAAATAGACTAGAATGGGCAAAAGCGCATAAAAACTGGACTATAGAACAATGGGAAAATGTCCTTTGGAGTGACGAATCAAAATTTCAGATTTTCGGATCCAATAGACGTGTCTTTGTACGCCGGTCAAAAGAAGAGAGGGCTTCAGAGGCATGTACAGTGCCTACCATCAAACATGGTGGTGGTAATGTCATGGTTTGGGGGTGTTTTGGCAACAGTAAACCCGGCAATCTTGTGAGGATAACCGGAAAATTAAACAAGGAAGGCTATTTAAAAATTCTCCAAGATTCTGCCATACCCAGTGGACTAAGTCTCATTGGTTCTGGATTCATTTTTCAACAGGATAATGATCCTAAGCATTCGTCTAAATTGTGCCAGAACTTTTTAAACAAGAAAAAAGCTGAAAACATTTTAAACATCATGCAATGGCCATCTCAATCCCCTGATCTTTCTCCCATTGAACTTGTTTGGGATGAACTTGACAGGAGGGTGAAAAGTCGTTGTCCTACGAGCTCAGAACATTTGTGGCAGCTATTAGAGAACGAATGGAACAAATTAGATAAAGATTATTTTAAAAAATTGATTAATAGAATGCCCAGAATATGTGAGAAGATTATAAAGGAGAAAGGTGGACACTTTGATGAAGCTAAAATTTAATCTAATTTACCATTGTATATTATTTTTTTATTTTGTTTAAGTTAGTTTCTGTTTGTTCTTTATTTTTTTATCAATACATTTAAATTTAAATGACTTAGTTTAGTTTTATTCGATTTTACCTTGCTGCTTCCAAACTTTTGGACGGTAGTGTATGTCAAGAAAAAACATTAGTTTAAACGTATTTGATATTTTTAAAAAGCAATTTATTTTATTTAAAGTAAGAAAAATGTTGATTTAAAAAATATAGGAGGACGTCCGGATGTCTGCCGTATAGATCTGGCACTCTCACGACCGTAAAATAAATGTATCGAAGTATTTATTTTTTTAAAAGCGTCATAATCACAATGCGTTGTTTCCTTTCGAAAATGGCTTGGTAATTCTTTGTCGTTTAATTGCAATTATAATAATAAAAAGCTAAACTGCTTAGTTTTTAGTGTATGTATACCTTATGAAAATTGGGTTCGTTTAGATTTTTTGGTTGTCCATTGAGACAGGCAAAGGGAACAAATCCCATACAGCCATGGGTTCGTTTACAATTCTTGCAAGCTGTTTTACGCTACATCGAGAATGGCACGAAATTTCAAAAGTATTTTTTCTTTCATTTATGGCATTAACTATAGTAATATAAATACATACATACATATCATCACGCCATATCCCTTGCAGGGTCGGCAGAGAGAACAGAGTGCCAGAGAACTCTATCCTTGCACACTTCACTTGCTTCTTCAACATTCATAATTCTCTTCATACACGCTCGCCGGTTTCGGAGACTCTTGACTCCACCTTCTTTCAGCACGTGATCAATCTGGTCTAGGTAGGTGAGTCTCAGTCTCCCCCGGTGCCTACATCCTTCCACTTTCGCATTGTATATCTTCTTAACCAGACGTTCGTTCGGCATTTTTTCCACATGTCCAAACCATCGGAGCATTCCCTTTCGCATCTTTACACCAATACTCTATTTCATACCTACACGCTCTCTTACGTCGTTGTTGCAAATGCGGTCGGTCAGCCTAACTCCACAGATTTGCCGTAGAGATCGCATTTCGACCGCATTAATTTTGCTTTCATGCTCTTTTCTGCATACCCAACTCTCGCTTCCATATAGTAATGTTGGAACAAGCACTGCGTTATGTATTGCTACCCGTGCCTTCTGGCTGAGGTGGTGGCTACCAAGAAGTTGTCCCAACGCTCCGTTCACTCTATTTCCCGCGTTCACTCTATTTCCCGCATTCACTCTTCGCTCTATATCAGTGGTGTACCTTCCATCTCGGCTAAAACCACATCCAAGATATACAAATTCATCCACTTACTCTAGTACATCATTACCTATTTTTACTCTTACATCTGTTCTGGCTTCATCTCTAAATGATAGAAAATATGAAAATTATGAGGCGTGCACTCTTGGATTTTCCAAACTAGTATTTAATATAATCGAGTAGGAATATCATTATATTCCAGCATATTTTACAATATGAATAATGTTATAGAAGCGTGCATGAGCACAATCTGTGCATAGGATAATTATTGTTCTGTGCATGAATCAAACCCCAAATACAAAGATCTTACAAGGGTACATTCACCATTCCAATGGACCATGAAACCATATGCAAGAATGATCAAAAGTCATTTTGAATAATGAGGTGAATTTACACAATATTTTACCTTTAGTGCCTTTAATAAATAAAAATTTGAAAAATAATGAATTCCTTCATACATGAAAAATAAACTATTTTATGATAAAAATAATAAAAAATGAAAAATTAATAAAATCGGACTTTGAAATGAGAATATTCAACTCGAACACTAATTGTTTCTCTTCTATTATACAAGAACCATTAAGAGAAGAGAAACTCGAAACAAAACACTATACCAACACGTCTGACCAGCATGGTATAATAAGTTTTCCTTCCACTGCGGAGGAGGCTCGAGCCCAGCAGTGGTACATATATGAGCTGAGATGATACAAAGATCATTTAATTGTTAAGAATATTTTATTATGAACGTTAAAGGAATAGGACAAAATTATAAATAAAAAAATCATCATCATTTCAGCTCACATATGTCGCACTGTTGGGCTCGAGCCTCCTCCGCATAGGGAGGGAAATCTATCAATTAAGCTGCGCTGGTCAGACGTGTTGGTAAAGCTTTCGAGATTGCCTTCCCTTGTACAGATGTTATATGCGGTTTATATCCCTTGCACAGATAACATCTGTATGCGTTTTATACCCCTTAGTCGTCTCCTACGATCACCCACGGGTAAGATAGGAGATGATAAATCGTATTGTTACTCATCACCACACAAAGGTAAATACTAGTATAAAATACTAGAATTCCCTAATTTAGTTAAATTACTACTATATAAATTAATACTTGTTACTAAATGATCTTTTAAATAAAGAGTTATCTATATATCTAAATAAATGCTAGAATATTACAAATAATTGGAACAAAATTTCATAGCATTGCGATCACAGCTTAACCCGGACTATGGGTAAGCGCTGAGGGCTCTCAACCCAGATTGAAAACCATTAGAAGTATACTCCTACTTTATACCAAAACGTAAGATATGGCATAGTTATATTCTCATTTAAAGTCCTCAATGAAACACAAACCACTCACCGGTATTATTTTGCTCAGTTAATAGTGGATCAAATGCTTCAAGTACACTAACTCTTACGCTACCTTGAGCGACGGTGTTGCGACCGAAGTCGATCAGATTCATCGACTTTGGCAGACTACCTACGGTGTCGTTGGACTCGTTGGACTGTAAAAAAAAATGATTAGAATTATTATGGATACGCTTATTGTCTTACATGATTTATAACAGATCATGGTCTCTTATGGTCAATGTTTATCGTAATTTAAGAGCGCCACACGCCTCCCACAATCACGCCAAAACTCGGAATTAGTTCTATTAAAAATCCTGCTAACTTGTCGATCACTATGTTTAGCTCGAAGGCTGTAATGAATAACTGCCTAGTATTAATGTAGAAATATCTAATAATAGTAAAAAATAATGTAGGTTTTATGTATTTATTACACTTTAATGCTTAAGCACTATCATATATTATAAATTACCGCTACCGGATCCGGTGCTAGTAATTTTTAGCGAAATAATAGAATTGCTACATGAGTTTGAGTAGGTACTTTGAAAAACAAGGAAAAGGAACTATAGTTACAAATCCAGCAAAAAAACCACGAGTAATTAGACGAGATAGCATAATTACATACCAAAAAAAGTTTTTAATAAAGTACTAAAAAAGGAAAGGCCTACATTTGAAAGTGACGGTGTTCGAGGAGAATACTTGTTGCTATTCATGATTATTTGCTGACAATTAGGTCGAAAATTGTAAAAGCTGAAAGAAGCTTTTCGGCCGCAGGTTATATTTGCAGCTCCATTAAAAGTCGACTTGCAGATAACACGATTAAAACTATTTATTTTCTACGACCCCTTTTTCAAAATCAAAATTGATTTTCTTACAATATGTATACTAAGACAATTATCAGTTAAAATGCTACTTAAAATAATTATTTATCATAAGTTGATTAAATTAAAGTAATTGTAAGACAAACTGATTATTGTGATAATTGTGCTATTCATTAGGCAGATTTATCAAATCATAAGGATGTCTGTCATAAATATAAGACTTGTTTGTTAGCAATAGTTAACATTCTCAAATACTTTAATAATTACTGTAATCTCATCTCGGTAAATTATGTAAAGTTCCTAACTGAAATAATTGATTTATCTGTGAAAGTGAAATTTAGGAAGACTGAACTGAGACACATCGTTAAAATTTTACTAGTTACCTACACTATTAGATTTTATTTGTTTGCTCGTTTTCTAAGTAGTTAAACTACCTATATTAAGTACAATGACACTTGGTTAACTTGCTAACAGTTCATTTTGACCCGAAAAGCGAAAATTATCATGATTTCATCAATCCAGCCGGATCCGCTCTGATGATGATGATGATGGGCTTTAGGCCTGGCCTTAGTCACCTTGTACGACACCTTCGAGCAATGTAGGAGTTAGTAAAATTCGTACCACAGAGCATAATAGATACCAATTCATTTAAAAATCTTCATGCGGTGATAGGTTAAGGATAGTATGTCACCATTCTCTACTTTCCAGTATGAGAACCGCCTAGAGCACTGTCCTAAAAACTTATAACACCAGCTGCGATTGCCAAATCGCTGCCAAGATTGACGATCGTTTAATGTATGTGTAATAATTTTTTATAAATAAATAACTCACCGCATTACTGGCCTCTGACAACTTCCTAGAGCTACCTTCAACGGAATCTCTTGGCTCAGTTTTAACGATATGGCTACCTTCATTATTGTTGACACTCGAAGCCGGCTTGGATGGATATGAATGAGCTTGATTCAATTGTGGATAAAGTGAAGGTCTAGTGGGTCTCGTTATCATATTTGTAGTATTATAATTATACGCTGGCGGTACACTATAAGGTGGATACGAGGGTGGTGTTGCCATTCTGGTCTGACCATACTGTACATGAGGTCCATACATCGGCTGGTTTATTGGCACGTACGTTGGTGGCATTTCACCCATATTTGGTGGGTAGTATCCATAATTAGTCATTGGTGCTGGCATACCATAGGGTGTTGTAGGATAAGGGGGTACAGGTGCGTATGGTGGTTGGTAGTTATAGGCATATGGAGGTCCATAATACCCCGGCCGTTGATTGTACGGTGGTTGACTCATTGTGATCGCTGTTTTATCTGATTGCGTTACGTTTAGTACTATCTCTTCGGTTTGCTGACTTAATCTGGAATATAAGAGATTTTTTTTAATTATTATCCTGCGCTGAAGTTAAGAAATATATATAGATGGCAATAAAGCCACCTGCTAAGACCAACTATGTCTACCCGGGTTTCTAGCATATCCGATACTCATCATCGCGGTGCACAGCAGCATCAGCAAGCCCACGAGGTGTAGATGCCACGGATCGGCACTAAACTTGAACTACACTAAACGTGAGTTTATTACTTTTAATATACCGGGTGTAACAGAGAATGGAGCAGCTGGTCAGAATAGTGGTAGGTAATGATGGTAGGAACCCATAACAAAAATTTGAAGTGAAAATATCAAGGTCATTGACTCATCAGCTGTCTGTAAAGGCGACGTTTGTCATATTGTAGCAAACGTAATCATTGATTTATTTAGGTTCTAATGAATATTTAAGAAAGTATGAGTATGTAGCAGACTATTTATCATTTACTTGGTACATTTCATTCAGTTTCAAAGAAAAAGCGGTGGCAAAATTTAAAACTTTAAATGCTTCTAATTCATTAACGAATCGGCATTTTCTCTTCAAATTTTTATTATGGGTTGCTACCATCATTACCTACCACCCTTCTGATCAGCTGCTCCATTCTATGTTACACCCGGTATATTTCTAATATGTTCACGGTCACGGGAGAACACTGTAGTGTTCGAAGCGTCGGGCAATTAAAAATCAAATACAAACTCTATAGAATCCGTAAAAATAGTTTATTTTGAAATGTGTAATACTCGCATAAATATTAGATATCATTTCTAATGTAATGTAAACTTACGATAATTTCAATACTAATATTTACAATTTAATGGACACAAATTATACTCAGACCTAGGATTATCATTTATGGATAGCACAAAATATTGTTCTGTGTATCGCATAATCTTAGTCGTGGCTATAGCTTGGCACCGTAGACAAAGATCAGGTTCCGGTGGCCCACTCGCATGGCGTGGAGAGATAGATGGCAGGACAGGTCTATGGGATCGCGCGCGGCTATATATAACCTGCCAGAAAAAAAAGGCTTGGCTTCTTCTACGCCATATGTAAAGTAATTGTAATTATTTTTTATGAGTGTAGTGAAGGAAACGGAATACAATTTCACCATCCTCATTTTTTTTTCCCGCGAAAGTGGTTTTTTTATTGCTTATATATTATTACCAATAAAATCCCCCAAACCCACCCAGTTTGGCTTCCGGCCCTCTCGCTCACCGAACGAAGCGCAATAACACATTGCCATTACTCAGACGTCGATCTTCTGCGAGAGTGTGGTACTACCCCGGACGGACCGGCCCGCGGCTGTAGACAGAGAACTGTCAAGAGCGTGGTCCTATCACTATTGAAATTACATGTAATAACTACTAGATCATTGACCATTGAAAACATTCAGTTTTAGCAACAATTTAATGACCGGCCTCCTGTCAACCCTTTCTTACGAAATATAATTGTTGATCAGACAACATCAGATATAGTTGATCCACGTCGACGTAAAAACTCTTAGTAGTCTTTTACGACATCCGACAACCAATGTAAGCGTTGATAATATTCGTTGCCACTACACAGTTAAAATAAAATTAAAAAGTATAACATACTTGTTTATTTGGTCGATGCACTCCTTGAGTTTGAGATGCGACTCTGTAGGCGCATGTTTTGAGGTGGGACTTGTGAATGATATCAGGTCGCTGGTTTCGTCTCTACTTGGACTCGTTCCAGTTGATCTGTCAGAATATAAATATAATTATTGAATCTGGCTTAGTGTTGCCATATATTGTTACAGTAACTTTAGTGTGAAAACTAGTTTCCCACTTTGCGTGGCGTATCGTATAGTATGCAGAAATATGAAAATAATTTAAGAATATTCATTACTATCTAATTCAATTTAATAACGTCTAAATAATAATGATTATATTTATAATGAAATAAAAAATTAAAACAAAAAATATTAATTCGATCGCTATTAAACTTCACAGGATAACTCTTTGGAGTAATCGAAAAGGTTTTCCTGAAAATTTTATCAAAATCAGTGCAGCCGTTTCGGAGTACATAGTGAACATATATATACACATTGATTTTTATGTATACAGATTAAGGTTGTAAGTCTTATTGTAATTATATCCTCCATACATCATCCTAACGACGTCTTCTATTTTCTATTTCACACTGGATAAATGTCATAATGGCCACGCTAGACAAGCTGGAATAGTAATCGCAGTTGACGTTATGAGAGAGAGCGCTACTAATGACCTCGATAGTGATGCCTTAAAAAATTGTGACACAGTAATACTTTCCCCATCATCATCCTCAATAACCTTCTTATAAATTATGTTCAGATCAAGTCTCTAGTCCAACCAGATTCCAAATATATTTAATAGTGGTAGGATCACGCTGTGGACAGTTCTCTGTGTACAACCGCGAGCCGGTCCGTCCGGGGTAGAACGACACTCTCGCAGAAGATCAACGTCTGAGTAATGGCAATGTGCTATTACGCTTCGTTCAGTGAGTGAGAGAGCCGGAAGCCCAACTGGGGTGGGTTTTGGGGTTTGTATTGGTAGGCAGTGGCCTAGCTATACCATTGATATTGCAAAGGTCCATGGCCGGCAGTGACACTTACCATCAGGAAACCCGTGTTGAATCCATATTCGATGTTCTGTAGAAAATTGCAAATTGAATTTCTGGAGGTTGCTCATCACATAGAAGGTTTTCTTATACCTTATCCTAAATTCCACAAGCACCTAATAAATAATAACTAATATAGAAAAAAAAATAGCTGTGTGGTAGCGGCTATGAATACTACCAACAGTTACTTTGCTCGTGGATGACAAGACGACTAAGAGAACAGTTACTTTGCTCGTGGATGAAAAGACGACTAAGAGATTATATTGACCTAGGTCAACAACACCTGATGATGTTTGGTCAATAATTAGATTCCCAAGGAGCGTTAACTAATACTGCACTCTTAAATAATACTACTATTGCCAATAACTTTTACAATATGTATGATGGAAGAAGAGTACATATTGCGTCGACCCCAAGTAATTGGGATAAGAAAGAAGAGAATTATGATGGTAGAAAAAAAGATTTTTTTTGAGAAATTTTTTTTTGCTTAAAGAATGTGAAGCCGTTTGGTCAATAATTAGATTCCAAAGGAGCGTTAACTAATACTGCACTTTTAAATAATTGCGTCGACCCCAAGTAATTGGGATAAGAAAGAAGAGAATTATGATGGTAGAAAAAAAAATTTTTTTGAGACATTTTTTTTTTGCTTAAAGAATATGATGCCGTTCGGTCAATAATTAGATTCCCAAGGAGGGTTAACTAATACTGCTCTTTTAAATAATACTATTATTGCCAATAACTTTTACAATATGTATGATGGAAGAAGAGTACATATTGCGTCGACCCCAAGTAATTGGGATAAGAAAGAAGAGAATTATGATGGTAGAAAAAAAGATTTTTTTGAGACATTTTTTTTTGCTTAAAGAATGTGGTACCCCGGACGGAGCGATCCGCGGCTGTAGACAGAAAACTGGTAACAGTGTGGCTCTACCACTACTGATCAGAAAGAACTATTTTTACAGAATCTATCGCGTGTGTATTTGATTTTTAATTTCCCGAACACTACATCGTTCTTGGTCAGGCGAAGACGTCATCTCGGCAATCAAAAATCAAATACAAATGTGATAGAATCCGACTGGCTTCACGCACATATGACGATATGAGCCAAGTTTAAAAGTAAAGTCACTTATATATATTAGTTATAAATAAGTATGACCACGTCGAAGTCAAAACACGCACTTTGAACATATTTTACAAGTTAACGATGCTCGACTTATAAATAATGCCGTCTGAATACTTACTTACCCCGTCTGGGGTTTATTTATAAAGTAGACAAACTATAAATAACGTAGGCAATTGTAATTCTTGTAAAGAACGACTCAACGTCTGGGATTTATATAAAGCTTAATGCTTGTATAATTATTTATACCATTGAATTAAGAGATAAGTTAACTAACCCATCATCTCTATTTTCTGTCAGTTCCATCCTAAGGTTGCCTTGAAAAAAATCGCTTACTGCGATAAGGCCGTCTTTTACACATTATGTATTACTCTGGCGTTTAAATAAAGTTCTATTGTAACTAGTGTACAAATAAATTATCTATCCATCTATCTATAATCTGTATAGTAAAGGGTAAAGAACAGAAAGTGTCGTTAATCCTTACTTGCTCAGGAAAGCCAGCTATGGGAGGAGAAATGGCAGCGCTACGTTCACTTGAGAAAATTTAAATCCAACTAGGATAGCCAACCGATTTGCCAAGCGTGACTATTATGACATTATACTACCTACGCGGAAGCCTGCATCCAAAAGTGAAAACCATTAGACTGATGAATGTAAGGAGTAAACACAACTTAACTGCGGTAGTGCTGTTAATTTTTTTTATTGTTTATGGTGGCAAACTAGTAAACGAGCAAGTGTTATTGCCACTCATGGACCTATGCAATACCGAGGATACAGCTAGGCCCCACTCACTGCCTACCAACCAAAACCCACACAGAAAATTGGGCTTCTTTCTCTCTCGCTAACCGAACGAAGTAGTATAGAACGAAGTAGTATAGTATAGACTAATAAATTAAATTTAATAATAAGTTTAAAGCCAAGACTTTCAAATACGGTCTAGAATATTCTATCAAAGGAGAATTCTAGAATGACTGTCCAAAAACAATTCCAAATTAGGTCTGAAAAGATTCTGGTCAAACAAAGAGAGCACTATATCAAAAAAAATCTGCGATTACCTTTATTTGAATATAGTTTATCAGGCAATTCATCATCAATCCATCATTCAATTTCATTTATTTCACTCGCATACATAAAATATATTTTTTAATTACACTTTTAACACAACATATAATACAATATTAGCAATTTCTTGCAATATAGTGCAACATAATACTTCAACAATAAAATTTTTATATCTTATCATTTATCGATGAGATAAACACTAGTTACAAAAATTATAACAGTTATACAGTAGAATTACCTTGCACCCTCAGATATGGATGATCTGCCTCGTGGATTCCTCGGCGGTGGCGGCAGGGCTGGTGGTGGCCCGTCAGTCTCCTCCCGTCTTCGCACACTAACATTAGCCACATCGTGAACATTATCTAAAAATAATAATCAGATAAGAAGGGATAACCAATCAACGGAGCTAACATAGTAGGTAAATAGTTTTTTTTATTGATACAAAATATTTTTAATAGTACTATACAGATAAATCAATTGAAAACAAAGGTTTATAACCAGTTTGTGTTACCAGCGATGACGTATGGCACTGAAACGTGGTATCTAAAGATCTGCCTCATAAAAAGGATAAAAATTATTCGGATTGCGAAGAGATTGTTATGCTCATTATTTCTCTACGTAATAAAATCTGTAATACGACACTGAGTAGAACGGGTGTAACCGACATAGGCTGTGGGCAAATTAGCACGTTGAAGTTGGCAATAGGCAAGCTACATGCCTCGTCGAATCAAAAACCGTTGGGGTAAAATAAGTTCTCAAGTGGTGACCACGAATTAGACGACGCAGCCTAAGACGACCCTCCATTAGGTGGACAGACAACATCTCAAAATTCGCAGAGCTAATAGATACAAATGGTACAGGACCTTTCCGTGTGCCATTCTCGTGGAAAGGCATTTGTTCGACAGTGGATGTCTTTGGACTGATGAATGAAAATAAATTCTACTCCTTTTATATAGATTATTATAGTCTATGGGTAACTACCACCCATGGTCTTTATCAATACCAGGTACACAGCCTTATCGTACCCTGCCTACCGTAGATGCAGGATTGGAGGTAATGGAATGAAAATTGAAAGAGAAGGTTCGGGTTTGAACCTTCGGTTAGAGGCGTCTTAAGCGATCTCGGAGCTCTTGGAAACACAACAGTTTGGGACCTAGTGGGAAAATAAAGTAATAAAAAATATTTTAAAAGATATTCTGCTATCAATGTATAATTAACTAGCTTCTGCCCACGGCTTCGCCCGCGTAAAAAGTTCCTTTCCTAAAGTTTTTGATCCCCTATTTTTCTTTTTGACCGTCGGTAATACAGTGCAACGGTATTACAATACTCAGGGTTGGAACTTCATTACTAGACTGCTAGATGGCGTTGAAGAAGCTAGATTTTGAGATTTTTTGACAAACAATTTTTTTATTTTTCATATAAAAATTTTGATTTTTTTTTAATAAAAAGTATCCTATGTTACTTTTAATACCTCCAAGAATATGTGTACAATATTTCATGATGATCGGTTGAGTAGTTTTAGCGTGTAAGCGTAACAAACAAACTTACATTCACATTTATATATTAAGTAGGGATAAGCTTGATTAATATGCAACAATAATATATTGTTACGATTAATCTCTTATCTACCTAAAATAGAAATAACGCTGTAGACATAGTGTAAGCTAAAACCACGGAATTTTGTGAAAGTAGGATCCCTGAGTGCACGCCCCGTGTAATCTTATAGTAAAGGCTGTATTACTTCCGGCTCTCTCGTTCACTGATAGAGACTCAGTAGCATTTGCTACTACTCACGACGCTGATTTTCTACGAGCGTTTAATACTATTCAAAACGACCCGATCCATTTGTGCTTCTAGGCATCATATTGTGGTCACAAAGCAAGAATACAATGTCTGGACACAGGCACCATTCCTATAGGTATCGTAAGAAACGAGTAATTTCCATCGTAACTAGGTCTTAGGAGCCGTTCATAAATTACGTAAGGAATTTTGAAGAATCCCTTCTCCCCTACCGTAAGACATCATAAGATTGCAACTACTTCCCCCTGCCCCTTAATAAGATTTTTTGTAAGAAAAGGCCACTTGATCATCTTATTAATCTATCACAGTTTTGACCAAAAATAGTAATTTTCAATTTAATATCTTACGTAATAGCTCATTATCCCCGCCTTGTCTATAGTAAGAAGTTATAATATTCAGTCAACACCCCTCCCCCTAAACGCCTTACATAATTTATGAATGGCCCCTTACGTAAAATTTAGGTATCTTAGAAGAAAACGGACTTAAGTAATGTAAGACTACAAAAACATTGCAAGAGAAGTAAAACTCGTAATAACTCCTACGCTAGCATATTATGTAGCCAGCTGGATATCTACAATAGGCCAGTTGTTACTCCTATGATGAAATAATTCCAACGGACACACCAGTCTAAGGCGGAAAGGAGATAAAGTTACATGTTAACGTAAAATAGCTCTGTGGTAAATCTATGTTGGTCCTGATTCGTTATGCCAACGGAGATAAGGCGGCACTATCTAATGGGTGATGTTAATGTAGTCATAACAATCGTCACAAATGAAAAAGGACTTTGACAAAATGTTGTTATATCGAATACATTGTATATATTAATAAGATCTAGACATTGCATTGTGCCGGGCGGGCTACCGAAGACAAAGATCGGGTACCGGAGGCCCGCTCGCACGGCGAAGAGACGCGCCGCCTTCGTCGCCCCGGACCTATTTGGCAGGGCGTGACCATCTCCATAGTCCACCGCAAAAAAAAAAAGATATCGCTTCATGGTTTATAATTGTTTGCTTGTGTCGCACCAGAGAACACGTGTTTGCAAGCAGACAAAAACTGCACCGCGTTAATCGAGAATCACCATATTCTTTTCTTTTGTTTGTGTGATTTGTTAGCCGCAAATGGATATGACAACTTTACCCAGTTGGGTGATCGCTGATGGTACTCAATCCGAGTCACTCGAGAACAAGATAGCGCACAACTACGGCCACTTATATAAAAATATAAACATCTTTGCTGGAATAAAAGTTATACATACATACATATCATCACGCCATGTCCCTTGCAGGGTAGGCAGAGAGAACAGAGTGCCAGAGAACTCTATCTCTGCATACTTCACTCGCTTCCTCAACATTCATAATTCTCTTCATACACGCTCGCCGGTTTCGGAGACTCTTGACTCCACCTTCCTTCAGTACATGACCGATCTGGTCTAGGTAGGTTAGTCTCGGTCTCCCTCGGTACCTACATCCTTCCACTTTCGCATTGTATATCTTCTTAACCAGACGTTCGTTCGGCATTCTTTCCACATGTCCGAACCATCGGAGCATTCCCTTTCGCATCTTTACACCAATACTCTCTTTCATACCTACTCGCTCTCTTACGTCGTCGTTACGAATGAGGTCGGTCAGCCTAACTCCACAGATTTTCCGCAGAGATCGCATTTCGCAATAAAAGTTATAATGGAGTATTTCATCAAAGACGTTTCGTTAGGCCCTAAGCAGTTTAGTTATAACGAATACGACGAACGGATTAAAAAAATAATATTTCCAAACTACAAGAGAACTACAAAATAACATATTTTAACTCATATACGTCCCACTACTGGACTCGAGCCTCCTTCATAATAGGCGGTAAATTGACCTACGATACCATGCTGTTCAGAAGGTTTAGTATAAAGTTTTATTGCCAGTTATTCTTCACTTATACATATACCTATATATACACAGAGATTCATGAATAGTGAATTTTTATATTTAGTTATACTAAATCAATAATTTTCATTATTAGTTTGTGACATCTCTTAGTTCTGGCTGAAATATTATTGCCGATACGAAAACAATGTGTAAACATTTTCAGATGAATAGCAAGCTAAACTGTCTTCCTAAAGGGACATACATTAATCACGTGATCTTTTTTTTTAGCATTTTTTAACCTTCTCCTCTTGGTGATACGTGATGAGGTTTAAGACTATGACCCCCACCCTCACCAACATCACGTGAATTTTTAGTACCTACAAAGAAGTAGCCCATCGCTTATTATATTCTCGGTCTTTTGCTTTTTCATATTTTGCGAAAAGTTCTTTATATAGATCATCTATGGCAACGGCAAGTCAAAGTCACTACACGCCACTTTTCCGTTGAGAAATCTTAGCGTTTGAAGAAAAAACAAATACACGTGATATCTTACTACACCCCCCTCTCTCTTGTGATATTTCGTGACTTTTGTCAAAGTCACAGCCAACCCAATTTCAAACCTTCTTGGGTTGCTCTTGAGTCTTGTAACACAAGAAACATGATTGATAGTACTTATTGCAATTAGTATATAGTAATACTATGGATTAGAATAACTTCTTTGATCATTATTTTCTTTATTATTATCTTCTTGTTAGTTATCTATATAAAAGTTTATTCATTCAGTCTGTTATCTATAATATATAGCTAATAATCAGTTCCCCCTATTTACTTATATGTCAGTAACCTTTTATTTCCCTTGTGATTGACGTACGCAGACAATTTTGATGAACTAACTTATTTATATGTCTTGTTTACGCAGCTTCAATTGATCTCATTGTGCCAATAAAAATTCTCTTAGTCATTCCTGTTTATATTATATATACAATAGAATTAAAAAAAAAAAACATTTTGTAAATATTCGCATTTAATAAATAAAATTGTTACTTTTAATTACATGGCATTTACCATGACTATAGGATAGAGGGAAATTTGAAATATATTATTAATATACTAATTTGCTTCAAGGATGTCTTATTTCCTCTCTGTGTGCACATAGAAATATATTAAATAATTAATTATTAATATAAAACTGACCTTTCAAATTTAATTCATTATCCTGCTCTTATCAGAATTACTTGGGGTTAATGCAATATGCACTCGTCTTTGATCATGCATAATACAAAAGTTATTACAAAAGTTAAGTCGGCAGTAGTTGTATGACTGGCCTATCTGATGTCAACTCTTTATGGTGATGTAATAGTTGGCAGGAGAGCATCAGATGGAGTTGGCCCAGGACTTATTTATAATTAAGCAACATTGTCAATGGTTATATATATTAGCGTGGGCCAAAAAAACCTTAAATTCTTTTTATTAGTTACCATGATAATATCATCAGAGATGACAAAAAAAAAATTCTGGTAAAGTTTCAGCCCTTAATATTAATATTAAGAGGTGACTCATTGTGATTTTTGATTTCCCATTTAAGTAACATAGGAATTTCTTTTTTTGTTTGGATTTTGCAATGCACTCATACAAATAAATGTCTAGTGAAAATCAAAACATATTCTTGTAGAAAATTTAACGATCTACAAAAAGGTATAAAATGATTTTTTGTTAAGTTGACTCGTTTAAAAGTTATTCGAGGTTAAAGTCCAACATCAAATAGTTAATGATAACTTTTACATTATCTTACAATCTCTACAGTACTGCCAACGACGTTATTACAAAATGTTGTTTTAACGCTTTTTATTTGAATAGTGCTGAATCACAAAAAATTTTCTCTATGAAATTATCAAAAAATACTTATTAAGATTTATGAAAACTATGATATTTTATGCTTTTGAGTCATTATTTTGTGATAGAGTATAAGAAATTGTAAAAATTATTCTAACTATTTGATGTTAACATAGTATACCTCACAAATGGAAGATTAGATTGCTTATGGATATCATATAAGATGACAAAGAGCTAAACATAGACCTGGCCCAACTTCATCTGATGCTGTCTGGTCAACAATTACATTCCCAAGGATGGTTGACATTAGTCAGCCGGCCAGAGATAAAACTATTGCCAAAACATTTGCAATATTTACTCTTCATATTGCATTGACCAAGTAATTGGGATAAGACTGAGATGATTATAATGAATAATATTTTAACATACATACATATCATCACGCCATATCCCTTGCAGGGTAGGCAGAGAGAACAGAGTGCCAGAGAATTCTATCCTTGCATACTTCACTTGCTTCGTCAACATTCATAATTCTCTTCATACACGCTCGTGGGTTTCGGAGACTCTTTACTCCACCTTCCTTCAGTACGTGACCAATCTGGTCTAGGTAGGTGAGTCTCGGTCTCTTCCGGTAACTACATCTTTCCACTTTTGCATTGTATATCTTCTTAACCAGACGTTCGTCAGCATAATATTTTAATGTTATTATATTTTAAGTACACAAAATGTTGTAACACGCACCTTGCCTGTGAGTGTTTTAAAAGATTTAAACACTTATGAAGATAACACTACAACTAAATAAATAAACTTTGAATTAAAACACTATGATATCATGTGGGCATTCTAATATAAAAGAAAAATAAAAATGGTATTTATACTAAAATATTCTGTAAATGGTTAGTTTAACTAACCATGTTTTAACCAGGTTTAAGTTAATTTATTTATAATAATATTAATTTATACTTATTAGGTCAAGTATATTTATATTTAGATTCATTAAATTTAAAATTGTAGTTGTTTACTTTGTCTCAATATATATTTAATATAGTTTTAAATTTTATTAGCAGTGAGGTAATGAAAGTGTCATAATGGAATCAAAATTGGGAAAGGATGCAAAAATGGAAATATCAATACAATGAAAAAAGTATTTAAATGTATTTTTTTTATGAAATTAATATTCAAAAATAAGTAGTAGTAATGATTTTTGACTCTAACATGTTTGTATTTGATCATTAATTGCCTCAACCCCTTACAGTGTTCATGGTAACAGAAGAACGATCATGGAGGTCAGGGGGGTGTCTTGGTGTGACCATGAATGCTGTAAAGTGTTCAAACCATTGGGAAATTTAAAATCAAATACACATGCGATAATCTGTAAAAATAGTTTTATTTCATAAACAGTTAGTTACACCTATGTATATAAAGAAGTTTGATCAGATTTTCATATAATAATTTAGGTGATGGATTCTAACACTTTTTTAATGATGAATTCATTCAATGATGATGATGTGGACTTCATTATTCCTCAAACATTGTAAAGCCTCATCAAAATTTATATTGTAAAAGATGGAGAAAGAGAGAAGAAAGGTGGATGACATTGAATGTGCACAATATTCTTATTGCTAAAGCACAAGCAGAAATCTTTTGCATTAGTAGTTATTCATAGTAATAGGTAATTTTCTTGAAGGTATAATATATATCTACGTAATAGCTTAAATAGTAATGTCATATAAAATTATGAAAATCACCTACAAAGATCAATAAAGCACATTCTTCCCGGTTGATAAGGAAATGAGAACACATTATTTACGTAGGCGGTTAAGAAATATCTATAGCACGAATTCCAAATTACGTTATCATTAATAAAACATGCGATACAGAGGTTGTTATGTGAATTGTTTGTTTAAGAGACCTTGGATCGTAACTAATCTGACGGAGTAAACAAAGTTACGTCAGTTACCTGCATTCAGAAGCTTCTGCCTACGAAATTGTTCTAGTGCAAGACTTTCTAAACTCAAAGCCTGCGCCTTTTCCAAATCCGCTTCAAACTGCAGGTCGTAGTCAGACATTATCGGTATTCCTTCAACATGTATCTATAACATTCACAAAACGTGCGTGGGAATTTTAACAATAACACTGTTAGCGATGAGCACTCATAGCATTACACAAAAACTTCGAATCATAACAGTTAGGAATTAACAAGAAACAAGGCTCTGCCAATGCACACTGCTTTGTCTTACCAAAGGATATATCCCGATAACGCTTTATGTATTCTAATATTTACTACATTACAACAAAGAATTAATCTCAGCTCGGTTTTATTTTATTAGGTATTTTTCACTAGGTCAATTAAATTTGTAATATTTGTGTGCATCATTCACAGATTAAAGGATACTACGTATCAGATGGACATCTGGCGAACAAATTTACTAGACTTAAATTCTTGCTTGCTATTGGTTGAAACAAAAAGATGTATGACAGTTCTTTTTTTTATTTATAACATCTTTGAGCAAAGGAAACGTTTGATGATTATGCCAATATATATATATATATATATATATATATATAATTTATATAGGTTATTTACTATTGAAACTATTTGTTTCAATTTTTTTGAGCAAAGTTGCGGTCAACTACCGACAGGAACCTCAGGATCAAAATTTATATAAATTACAAATAAAACAAAATTTCAAATGTCATTTTTTTATTTTTAACTTTTTCTTATATTTATCCAATGCCTTTTTTTGCATTGGCGGGAGATTGGAGTTTTGCTGCAATCGAAAAATGTCCGTGCCTTTTAAAATTCTGTTAACACTGTTGCACCAATTGTGAATACATAATTTTATAGTTATAGTTAGCAAAGCGTGAACAACTTCATCACGGTGTCTTTGGCATGAAATTTGATTGAGCACATATTTACTTTCGATTACACTTTTTATATTTTCAGCGATATTAGAACTATGAGCATTTGCCTCCAAGTAAGTTTTCGCTTCCTCAAATATCATGCCAAAGTAACGTACTATTATCTCAGCTGGGTAGGTTAGCCTATTTTTCGATTTTTTGTCATATTCTCTGAAATTTATCCAGTCGTGAACTTCTGTGCCCTTTTCGACTGTAAGGCATTTTTTACATTCCATACATTTGACATTAGAAATAATTTTTCTTACAACCCACCCAGCAGTATAAGCACGAGTTTGAATAGACAATCGTTCACGCCTTGCTATTTGAGAAACTGGATAATTCCCTACACAGGATTTATAAGTTTCACCACAGTCCTTATCATTGTCACCAATATTATTTAAAAGTAATGATTTTATGTTTAAGAGTTGGTTGCTACTATCCATTTCACAATTGAACGATGAATGGTGAAACTTTATAAATCCTGTAATCAACAAAGATTTAAATGTTGAAATAAAATTTTGGCAAGTTGGATTGTTGTCTCTAAAGTTATACGCGCGAACACGACCAAAGAAATTTTCTATAGCGTCCGAATTTAAATATCTAGGTCTTAGTACTTTAATATTATTGTCCTTAAGGACTTGCCATATTCTCTGCATACTATGCAGAGTAGTTATCCAGTTTCTTATGCTGGGCACAGTAACTTCGTTACCATTTTGATTAATATATTTGAGCCGGAGTAATTTTTCGATAGCCTCCCGCCAGAAAACATGGTGAATACTGTTTGCAGTAACTGTAGAACGCAATAATTTTCCGGTCCTTTTTTTATTAATTTTTGTGGTACCATTTACACTGTCGAATAGATCGTCAAAAAATGACACAATATCAGCAGTATTTTTGATTGTGTCACTTACTGGTCGTCCATCAGCATAGTGTGCTGCAAAAAACAAAAAATATACGATATGAGTAAAATTTCTAATAAATACTTCACCATATTTTAACATACTAGCAGACAAATTTAAAATAAAGTCCTGTCCTAATATTTTTCTCACATTTCGTCCAAATACATAATAGGGATCAATTACATTTTTATTATGTATATGATTGACTAAAGAGCACCAATACATCTATTACCAAGTATGGTGAAGGCCTACAAACTGTGAGTAACTACATCACTAGAGTCTTACTTAAATATAGAAGCTATTTACAGAAAATTTATTTATTAAGTGATTCAAAAACTTTGTATCCATTTTTTAAAAAATAATGATGGATATAAAATTTGATACACTTTAAAGTTTTGTATCGAGAATGAACAAAAAATCTAATATGTTTATATATATGAATATATATTGAAAATCCATTCATAGCTGCTGCACAAATTTTTATCATTGGCGTGTGTGTTGTGATTAAACATAAAAATGTAGTTGTTTTGCAAGAATGATTCTATCAACAATGTTTCAGTATTATTGAGATTTACTTATACTTACTATAAATAATTTTGTAACCCTAACAATGTACATTATATGAAGGAACGTACGCCACGTGCATACACATAATCTATTCATACACACGTATATAATATGTAAGTAGTAATATCTAATATTCAATAATAAGTAATATCTACGTAATATATTTATTTATAACACATTCCACATTAAGTAAAGATCTTTATATCAGAGCGGCCTTTGCAGGCATACAAACAACCAACACAAATACACCCAGACATAACAATAATTTGTGAATTACACAAAGAATTATCCTGTTTGGATATTGAACCTATGACACTCGGCATGAAACATTATTAATTAAACCACTACATACACTATTAGTGTATTCACTTGTTAATATATATTAACTTTAAAAATGTAAACTTACAGAATGCTGCTGTAAAATTTAGGGCTCCCGCCATTGTTTTACTGAATACACGAACGCAATTCTTCACCTGTAATATAATAAGATTTCAGTTATAAAAATAATACTCTCATCCCAATTTTCATGTAATTTTCTTTTTAGCTCGGTTTTACATAATTATAAAACCTAATTTGTGGTCAATCACTGATGTCATTAACCACAAATCACTAAGTAAAATTGAGGCAGGTATTGCTTTCAGTTGACTTTTATTGCACTCAAGAATCCTACTAATATTATTAACGCGAAAGTTTGTAAGAATGTATGGATGTATGTTTGTTACTCTTCGATTTTGATGAAACTTTACAATAATATAGCTTACAGATCAGAATAACATATAAGCTATAATTTCTAAAGATATTTTATAACGATAACGACAGAAAAAAATCTGCCATCTGCGAGCTATTCTTGCATACGCTGTAAATATCTTAATATTTAGATGAATATTATGTATGGTGGAATTGTGCCTCTTAAATAGTTCAACAAAAAAGTCTGTGACAGCATTATAGTTAAATCTATGATCGCCGATTGTGCAACCCGAACACAAGTAGACGTGTGAGGCAGTCGTCGTTGATGATTGTTGTAATTTTCAAAAGCATGAAAAAAAACTCACTATACCTGTATACATAATAGATAGGTACTGGAAGTTTGTGATGTGAAACATCTTTTTGCGCGCCTTGGCAACAAAATTTTGTCGACTACCTACTGGAAATGATAGATTGGGTACTAAGGCAAATAATGTGACGCTGTCGTGCCATGATAACCCTACTACGTCGCTATTCTCTACTCATGTGTGTGTGTGTGCGTGTGTGACAGGGAGTGACTGTCTAATATAAGTTACATTTAATCGTTAAATATTAAACATAAATTAAATTGTTTATTAATATTCACTCTTTTTTATTTATAAAAAGTCAATTATAATAATAAACAGAAATAACAAGTTACTTTAGAGGCGCGATTTACTTTTCTTTTTAGTTTATAATTATAACTATTTACAATAATATCTAACATGATAAATATGGTCATTTTATAAATTTTGTTTTCTATATTATAAAAATATTTTAATGCATTTACCTTCATCTTTTTTATTTTCTCTGGTAATACATGTTCATCGTTTAGCTTGTGTAGCAATCGAGTTTCTGCATGTTGACAATCCGTTTTATATACATCTACAATATCCATCCATTTTGCAATTTTATTATTGTGAGATATATTTTTTGTAATAAAATTATTTCTTAATCCTTTAATTAGATGAGGTGGATCATATATGACACTCAAATTAAAATTTGCAATACATATAGTATCATCTGAAATATAATTAATACATTTACTTAAAAAATATCCAATTGTTTATTATAACGTGTATAACCAGCTATGCATAGTTTAACCAACATGTCACCTTTATATGGAAGTTACTGTTATATGACAGGAACAAGAGGTATAGTTTGCCTTGCATTGCCTTGAACATACTGCTATAGTATTCTATAGCAAAATTCATTATGTTCTCGTACATTTATGTAGATACATTAAATTAATAATTTTTTACCTGTAGTTTTGTTTTCTAATATTTGAGCTCTACGGGTTTCTTCTTGAAAACTTCGGAAAGCTGCTTGAAATGCAGCTCCTTGGTCTGCTACTAGAGCCAAAGGTTTGAGGCCAGTTTCACCAACTGCAGTTACCACATCTCGCAATATTTGCTTTAATTTCAATGAGGTAGTTGCCCCTTCACAAAAATAATACGCAATTGGTTGCTGCCACTTTTGTACTATTCCTTTTATCATAAATACTAGAACATGGTCAGCAAATTGGTTTATTCTTTCAGGCAGTTCCACAAATCCACATATAGCATCTTTATGGGTATAATTTAAGCCTGCCTGAAGTGCCATTTCATCAAATATGATAGAACAATATTTTTTTTCACTGCACCAATTCTTGTCCTAAAAGAAATAAAATACAATGTAATACTATTTAAATTGTATAGGTTAAGGAAAGGTACGATTCAAATAATTAAGTGTGAACTTACTACCGAATCTTTGATGGCTTTAAAAATTTGAACATTAATTCCAGAATCAATTTTTAAATGAGATACCATTTTTTTTAAAGTTGTTTCAGAAGGTAAGATAAAAATCTTCTGAAGAAATCTATAGCATTTAGGGCCTTGTTTTAATATACATAAAGCAATCAATTTTTCATCTAAAGTAAAACGCCTTCCCTTATCCTTCTTTGTACAAAGTTTAATTTGCATCCACAACATTTTCTGTGCTAGAGGGTTCATTCCCATTGAAAGCTTTTTAAATGAATCCTTCTTAGATAGTTTTAGAGCTTCTTTAGCTCTGCGCACAAAGCTGAGCTGTTTTCTTGATTTTCTGTACATAGTATAAAGCTTCTTGCACCTAGGTGTTAAATCATTAAAATTTGTAAACCTTTTGCAACTTCTTGAGTTATTGCTTATCAAGTTGGTATCTGAAATCATAATATTATTTTTTATAAGAATATGTTGTTTGAAAGGATCCATTAATAATAATTTTATTAAAATAACTTTGTGATTGCTTTAATAGCTACATGTCACTATATAGATGTAAAAGCTCATAAAGTAAAAGATATTAGCTCCCTATTATAGTTTGGTTGTCAATCCATTATGTATATTATTTTATATTAAGTTTTTCTTTTCTTGAAGGGATATTAATTTTAACATTGTTTAACGTCATGTGTTGTCAGCGCATACTACCAACTACCAAATAGCCATTATCAGAAGTTTTGTGGTGTTGTTTTTTTAAAGACAACACCCTGCACTAAGGAAATAATCTTTGTTTTGCGGGGGACTTAGCAAATATGCAATTTACGCCAACAAATTACACCCAGGCTCAGAACAATCTCACAAAGTATTGTCCTGCGTGGAAATCGCACCCACGACACGGGCACGGAAAGTCGGCATATAACCACTACGCCATCTCTGTTTGTCTGTGTGTTTGTATAGAGCTACCAACAAACGAGTTATTAAATAATTAATAAATCATTTATTAAAGCAATGCCTTTTATTTATAACTGAGTAACACGTGACACACACTGACACAAAATAAAGGGTTATGTAATTTACTAGAGCAAGTGGATGAATTTGTATATCTTGGATGTGGATTTAGCTGAGATGGAAGGTTCACCGCTGATATAGAGTGAAGAGTGAATGCGGGAAATAGAGTGGACGAAGTGTTGGGGCAACTTCTCAGTAGCCACCACCTCAGCCAGAAGGCACGTGTAACAATATATAACGCAGTGCTTGTCCGAACATTACTGTATGGAAGCGAGAGTTGGATATGCAGAAAAGAGTATGAAAGTAAAATTAATGTGTATATCGTATAGAGTATGAAAGTAAAATTAATATATGGCGTACTTTACTCTAAAAATGAATTCGATGTTATTGTAATAAAAAAAAATGATCCCATATTTTTAAATAATATTTCCATTTCTCATAAATAATAATCCTTTGTGTTAAATATTTGAAAATAAATTGCACACAATAAATCTATTTAAAGAAGGCAGCTGCTTTGTAGCACTTTTATTGTTTTCATAGTTGTAAATCTTATTGTATGTATTTAAAAACGACTTTATCGTTTTATGATACTACTGCCATTGTTACACAAAACAATGGAGGCAACTAAATTTTAAAACAAAATGAAATATTTCATAAAATTTTATTTTTAAAACTCATGTTTACGTATTCACTTTTACTGATTCTCTCGATAACCTTTATATTATTATTATTGATAAAATCATTTTCACCTATCAATTTTTATTTTCAATTGAAACACTTTCATCTCCTATCTTTCAGTATAGTTTATAGTGTGGCGTAAATACTATTGGTGTCTCACAGTGCGATAGTCATAACCGGCAAACGAATGTATTTTTTTAAAAGACGCCACTCTGCACTCAAAAAATAATCCTTATATGGCAGGGGGCTTTACAAACATAAATAATGCAGACAAATTTTAACCAGATTCAGAATTACACTTTGTCGATCGCATAAATTATTGTCTTGCGTAGGAACCATGCCATTTGCACGGAAGGTCTCGGAAGATCTTATTAACCACTACTCCATCTGTGTGGTCAAATTACAAAATAATTGGTTTGTTGGGAACTCTATAGAAACATAACAATACCAAACCCCTAGTTATGGTGATCCGTTAGTACGCGCTGACAAAACATGAAGCTAAACACCAATAAAGTCTGTAAACCCCGCTAGTGTGCGCTATCGTGTGCCGATCCACCATATCGTAAAATAGGCACAGTGAGTGTTAATTACTTTTTTAAGGTATTCAAAGAAATGGACATATTTTTCATGTTATATTCGTAATCTGATACCACTCCAACATTTAGAGATTAACAATTTAAAAATATTTTCATTGCTTATGGTGGTAAATCAACAAGCAGTACACCTGATGGTAAGTGTTATTGCCAGTCATGGGCTTATGTAATACCAGAGGTACAGCTAAGGCACCACCTGCTAACTAACATTTACCCAGAAACTTGAGCTTCTTACTCTCTCACTCACCATATGAACAACAGCATACACACACACGCCGACGCAGCATACTCACACGCTATGAGAGTGTATTAACCTTAGACAGGCCAATCTGTGGCTGTAGGCAGAAAACTGTCAACAGTACGGCCCTATCACTACAACCTAAATACATATTAACAAAGTTTGTCCACTGAGAGATCAGAACTGAATAAAAATGAGTACTCAATAAGTTTATAATAAATAATTCTTAATAAATAAGTTACTAATTAATTAAATAAAGTAACAAATTTACCTAAATGTGCTGGTTCCTGTTGCCCCTCAGTGTAGGAGGTAGATGTAGAAGCAAAACTGGCTAAAAAGTAATAATATAATTAAATATACATTAGAAAAGTCACCAAGAGATTAAATTTAAATATAAAAACAAATCAAGTAAACCAATTGAAACTAATTTTAACTATTATGAATATAGTTTGAATTACATTTTAAAAATTTCGCAATACCTTAAATTGTTTTGAGCATAGTTGTGAATATATTTTTAATTCTTATAATTTATATTAACTTCCACCCATCAATAGTTAAGCTCTTAAAGACGGTAATATACAAAGTCATTAATAAATGTTAGTTGAGACTAGTGAGATGGAAATCAACCCTCACTGCGTCACCTATTTAGAAGTGGAAAGGGTCTTCTAACATCATCTGAACTCATACATGTTTCACTACTGGGCTCGAGCCTTCTCTATTATTTGGAGGGAAGTTGACCTACTATATCACGCTGGTTAGACGTGTTGGTATAGGGTTTTGTTTCAAGTTTTCCTTCTCTTACATAGATGTTATATGCGTTTTATAGTCCCTTAGTGGTCTCTTGTGATCACCCATGGATAAGATAGAGGATGGTGAATTGTATTCTTACTCCATTATTTGTGTGGTGATCACACAAATAATGATCTTTATAATAATATAAACCAAATAATCCACAAAATAAATTGGCATGTCTTTAGAAATGAAATTACTAAAATATTACCTGATGCTGCCGACATATTTTGAGAAATAAAATCTTGAGTAACTTGCTTACAATAATTGTGATCGTAATGCACTTTCATAGCATAATTATGCTCATCAAGTGGGTTCTCAACATCTGCAAAAGGTAAAAAAAGTAAATAATGACCAATTTGGTTATTACGATTGATGGATTCTCTATGAAACAGAAAGAACTACAGGTGATATTTGGAGTGCATGCTTTAGACATACAATGATATAAGTTAGGTAACTAGCATAAGAGGAATAACTCGAATAATATGCAACCATTCTAGTCAGCCTGGAGTTTACCATTACCATTGTGAAGGCAATTTATGTCTTATAACAACAGCTGAGGATATATTACGCCGTAACTCATAGATCCATCCTACTAATATAGTAAATGTATGTGAAAGTGTTTGGATGGTTGTTACGATTGAGTAACGTTAAACCTTTGAACACATTCGAAAAAAAATAGGTACGTAAATAGAACATTACCTGTATTAACATATAGGATAATATCTAGGACTATGGGAAAGTTACAAGTTATATTTCATTTTAATTTTAACTTACCTGTGTTTGAAGAAGGATTAAGTGGTATTCCACTATCAATTTCTGATTGTAGAAACAAACTGGGATAAGCAATGCTTAAAAGACGCGATTTATCAGTTATAAAACGAGCTTCAAAATGTTTGTGACAGACTTGTAGCGTCATAAGTTCTTCTACATCTTTAATTCGCAGAGAATCACAATTAATTGAGTCCAGCCATTTTTTAAGTCTTCGCTCGCACTTTGGAAATTTGTGCAAAAAAGCGTCCTGTCGCGAACTTACACAAGCCGGCACACAACATTTAAGATACATGTTAAAGAATATAACGGTCACTATCAAAATGGAACAGAAATGTACGGAAATAAATCAACGCAAACGATTCGCTCAACACTTCAAAAGTAACTGAAACAGATATTCTGACATCACAAATATGGCGACTGTCATTCATTTAAGGGGAAAGAAGGGGTAGGGTGGAGGGCAATAAATGTCCTACATCGTTTTGAACTGACATTTCTAGTGTCTAGTATTGCTAGTGGGAAGATTATGGCCCGCGGCATCATTCAAAAAACAATACGACTAAATTGTAAAGATTATTCTCAATTTAATTTGACAGTTCGAATATTCGGATCTTTCACATGAAAAAACAAGAAGGAGTCAGATATGTCAAAACTAAATGTTCTTTTAAAAATAATTGTATAATAATGGTGACGTACTACAATTTGAGTGCTGCATATCGATTTATTAGAATCGATTTTATAAACTCGTCTAAATTTATTAAGTTTCGTTTTTTCTTCAATACACAAATAGAATTAGCCATAGAGTAAAGTAATGCACTGAGATTGGCACTGGATAGACGATCAAATCCTCTTCGAGTCCTACTTTTGCGAAATTAGATAATTTGTTAATCAATTAATTTGTGGTTGCGAAATTGATAAGTGCTGTAGAGCGACGGCTACGAACACTACCAGCCCTTACATTACTTGTGGGTGTCGTAAGAAAAGACTAAGAGGCTTACCTCGACTTTTTTTTTTTGGTGGTGAGCTACGGAGTGGTCATACCCCACGAAATCCATGGGGGCGACAAAAGAAGCGGTCCGCGACCTCATAGAGCTGGCCTACATGTACCTATCGACGCCGTGCGATTGGGCCACAGACACCCGGTCTTTGTCTTCGGTGCCCAGATTTACCTCGACCTTTTTTTCTGTTCAGGCTGTGGAAATGCATTTACGCACTAGCCCCCGCCGGTGATAGACGCGGGGGTGTGTTGGACTCGCCGGCTGGCTAATTCGACCGGAATACCTACTAAAACCACAGCGATCCCTTCCGCGCTTTTACAGGGTGTCAGAGAGACCGTTTATTGACATTCTATCACCGACACCCCAACGCTAGGCCATCTGGCCACGTCCAGTCGACAGTCAACTCTCCCCTTCTCCCCACTCCCTTCCTGGCCGTCGCCTGCGGAGCGAATCTGCAAAAGCAAATACCTCGGGTACCCACTCCACGGCCTCCTTTAAAGAGATGAGCACCTCGCAGAAAGAGACCATCGATGACCAGCACCTGTTGCTGTCAAGATTCTTAGAAATGATGGTTGACAACGACAGGTGTATTTCTATGACCACCAACAGAGCACGGCGCTATGCCCCCCAGGCGGGATATTCCTCTAGGGTGTGACGCGCATCATCAGTTACGGCGCCACACTCATGGCATCCAGGAACCTCTTCCCGTCCGATCCTGTGCAGGTACTTACCGAAGACCCCGTCTCCGGTCATCCTGAAGGACAAGTTGCCATGCCTTCTCTTTATCCAGCGGTGGAGGTGGAGCGCAATCGTCTCAACGGTACCCCGCTCTGCTACAGGGGACTCTAAGCTTTACCTCGACCTGCACCAACTTCATCTAATAGGCTGGTGGATAGTAACATTCTCAAACCTTCTTGACAACAGGCAGGCGGCCGGTTATTAAACCATTGTCCATAACTTTTGCAATATATAGAATGAAATAAGGGTAAATATTACGTCGACCTGAAGTTATTGGGATAAATAAGAGCATGATGATCAAGCGTTTGAGAAAGAAGTGTTGAATTTTCCAAATAGTTGCAATTTTTGTAATGGAACCCTATTTTGATTTAATTAATAATCATAATAAAAGCAATTTATGAATCGAGTGTGGCTGGTTTGTAATTATTAAACACAGAGATGTACAAAATACCCTGTACAAAGTATCTGGAATACAAAATGCAAGATACTTTAAAATTAAGTATTTGAGATACCAGATACATAATACTTTTGAAAATAGTATCTGAAATACTAGATACAAGATAGGTATCTTCTAAATATTTCTTAAGATGAAAATACTTTTGTAAGAAAATAAAGATTTTATTTTAATGAATTTAGGTTTATTTTTGATAATTGACATTAATATTATTTACGAATAAATCATGTTAATTGCTGAAATTAAAGATATAGTTTCGAAACCCCCTGAAGTGATTTTTCATACATTTTTTTACCAAAGGAAATATTTTTAAATTTTATTTGCTATACGTCAGTGCTTATTAATGTAACCATAAATTCAATCTAAAAAATAATGTTAGTTAAATAACGCTAAAATAACTATAATTATTTTCAAAGTCCCCTAAAATAAAATTGACCAATAACAACACTGCATTTGAAACACGTACCTCGTAAAATTGTATGGTGATAATATTTGTTTTTAGTTGCTCGCGGATTTTAAAAGATAGACATCAAAAACTATGAAAGACCTAGCAGTTTGTTAAAAAATATGACATCAATGAGATGTTGGACTAATAATTTTATAAATGTCTGTTAACATATTACTAAAAGTATTTTGTCAGATAAAAGTATTTATAAAATACTAAGATACCAAACAAAAGGTATCTAAATACAAGATACAAAATGAATTTTTAAAAAGTATCTTAGATACAAGATGGAAATACGTATTTTGTATCTTGTATCTGTATTTCAGATACTTGTATCTTAGATAAGTCACATCTCTGATTAAACATTAAAAATAGTTCGCGGCATTCTCTTTCTGACACACCATTATACTTTCACTGCTTTTTTGTTTTATTTTTTTCTCATAGTATGGACATCTATTTATAATGTATTATTATCTATTTATGGTGTTAGACGTACTCAAAGAGTAAATTATATTAACTGAAAAAGAGTGGCAACTCGATAGAATGGTGAGATGAACTAAAGTTCAAGTAATATACATATACTAGCGATGGGCTGTAGCGGGTTATTTGGTTAACGAAACGAAACTATCTATCGAATGCCAATAGCGGTTTTTGAAACACGCTATTTCAATAGCGGGTTTTTTTTGCTACTATACTAACGTGCACACGAACGGGCGAGCGTCGCGGTCAATATTTCGGTAACATATTCGGACTACTTATGTGTATTGAATCGTATCTACTATCTATATAAGCGAAATATTCATTGCATAGGTATATCGTTAATGTATCTGAACTTTTCAATTAAAATAGTGTGACAGGAACATAATGTAAAAATTAAGATCGCAGCGAGCCGCTGGATGCAGGTGGCGCAGGACCGAGCGCTGTGGCGTTCTTTGGGGGAGACTTATGTCCACCAGTGGACGGAGAAAGGCTGATGGATAGATAGATAGATAAAAAACACCCAGACGCAATACAAATAACTGTGTACATCATACAAATAATTGTACTGTGTGAGTATACTCTGGGACTATCAAATTTAATATTTATACTCAAAAGTAAGCGACACGTCTATAATACACAATGTCGCTAAACACGTGAATTAGATAATGATTAGTTCAAGGCCACATAATTAGGCATCAACCTGCAACTAACAATTATTTAAGTACCTAATGACGAATAACAAAAATAATCTTCCAAAAAATGCATCTTATTTCAAAGGCTCTAAGGGCTAAAGTCAAAGGACAAACGCAGCTTTGGCGTGTGTGTGTATGAAAGAGACAAAATGATCATTGATGAAAGAACCGATGTCCCAGCCATGTCGCGATCGCGATAGCTGTTAGCCACAGAGTTGTTGTTAGCTATAACTAGCTACAATAGCGAGTAGCGATTGTTAGCTGCCGATAGCGATCGAGTATTACCGAACATGATTGAGTTAATAGCTGTTAGCAGGTTATTGTAGTACGACAAAACTATCTAACCGCTATTGTGCCGATAGATAGTTTCAATAACCAGCTAAGTTGCGCAACGACCATCTCTAACATATACACCTACGTATCTTCATGTGTGTATGTAATTATATAGGTTTTTTTATACTATGAGACATACCCTGAAATATAAAAAAAACATATCAGCCGTTAACGAAACAGCAATAATATAAACTTAACAATGAAAATTAAGATAATTGCCAGAAAGAACATCAATAATCGCTACATGTGGAAAGAATGCCGAACGAACGTCTGGTTAAGAAGATGTACAATGCGAAAGTGGAAGGATGTAGGTACCGAGGGAGACCGAGACTAACCTACCAAGACCAGATCGGTCATGTACTGAAGGAAGGTGGAGTCAAGAGTCTTCGAAACCGGCGAGCGTGTATGAAGAGAATTATGAATGTTGAGGAAGCGAGTGAAGTATGCAGAGATAGAGTTCTCTGGCACTCTGTTCTCTCTGCCTACCCTGCAAGGGATATGGCGTGATGATATGTATGTATGTACATCAATAACCGAAAATAGATTATTGACAATAAGTACATACGCTAGGAACAAAAAATAACAATCCTCAGTTGTCAAACTTTTGACAATCAGCACAAAATGGCAGTTATGTTTGTACAATCAATCTGTAGGCGGCGCGACGATCAGTAAAAATATGTAATGTTTTAACTGTGTCCCCCCCCAGGACGTACTATAACACTGTCTGTCAGTAAGTTGCAACTGTTCGATGTCTTTTAAACGGTTTATGGATCATTACGAAAGACATTTTATGATGATTTTTTAATATCAATATACGAAAACTTAATATAAGACCACCCTATGATATTTACACGTTCTGTCAAAAACTTCTGTCCGCACTTGATGACGAGATTTTATGTTATAACCATATATATTTCAGTTAAAATAGTTTTACTCTTTGGTTATAACCTAGAGTCTGTACTCGAGGTTATAATATACGAAATGGAAAAATCACTGTAATCACGTGAAAAATATTGAAAACGAATACAGAAAAAGGGATACCTATTTAGATGAGCCTTTCATTATCACTTTAGACAGTGACAGTGAGCCTGAAAGTGATGATTCATATGATAAAATGACTGACGAGTCAAATCACTTGGGCATACCTGGAATATGTCTATTATAAAAATTTTGCCCTACATTTGTAGATCATAATTATTGTGTTAAAATATAAGTATTTTTAAAAACTACATTTTTGTTTCTTCTCTATTAAGCATAATAAAATGTACCCTGATAGCCACAGCTTACTCTACAACCACTTAGATTGCAGTGATTTCAGTATAGTTAGCATCAACTTGACGAAAAGCGCTGCTGTCCTAAAATTACCTATAATATACGTTCAAAATACACAGTAAATTATTATAAATCTACGGCCGTCATCTGAAAACAAATCATTGGTAAGTCTTGCTCTGCAACATATTGTAGTAAATTTGTTAACAATTTTCTACAGAAAATTATGATATACTTAACTACAATCCTTTTTTTTTTTTTGGGACTAATCCCACCACACATTCCCACCATTGTAACTCCTGTAAGCCAGGATCCACAATGATCACTATAAATGACACCAAGGTTTGACCCTCAGGCAGTCCCGGGATATGATTTTAATTGTCTTGGAACCCGCAACAAATTTAATTAGAAAAGGTTAAAGAGGAGGAGTTGGAAAGAGTGATTCCACTTCCCTCCTAGGCAAAGCGGTAGACAGGAAAACAAAATGACTAGTCAGCCAATAATTAAAGAGGTGTACGGCTACGATAAGCACCACGGATACGGAAGAGCTTAACGGGGCCTATATGTGAGCGTTAAGATTGATTGCTACAGTAGGTATGGCAGAAACGCATGAACGCACGGAAATTTTCTCGAGTTGCCACAAGGTCCGTATAGTATACTACTCCACAGGTAACTTGCAAACTGTTTAACATAAGGTTACGCTCGTTTCGCCAGAGATCGCACTCCCAGAGAATGTGATGTGCTGATTGTTCATACTCATGGTCAGCTGTGGAACATTGACATAGTGGTGAAGGTACGAGTTTAAAAGAAAATAATTTACTTTTAAAGTTGCCATGTCCAGTTAAAAATTGGGCCACAAAATGGTCAACCTCTAGCCACACTTTCTCCAGGCGCTTTCGGATGCATGGAAAAAATTGATAAAGATGACGGCCTTTCGATGATGAATCCCATCTTTCTTGCCATTCAGTTAAAAGCTCTTCATAGAGATTGGATTGTGGCGCAAACAATCTAGCAATTTTAATTCGGTCGCGCGGTAGAAGGAAATCGGTATTTATAGTTTCCCTTGTGGTGTAATACATTGACGCTCGTCTCTGAATCTCCAAATCAACCGGAAGCACACCCGCTAGCACTGGTAAGGCCTCGGTACTAACCGTTCTATAGGCTTTACATAAGAATATTAGGGCCAATCGTTGGCTCTGTAGTAATTTAAGGCGAGCCGCCCCTATGGTGGCCCTATCGGCCCATACAGGTGCAGCGTAACAAATACACCCCAAATATGTGGCCATATATATGGTATTAAGTGTATTAAAGCGAAGGCCCCAAGCAGATGTGGATATTCTAGTAAGCGCGTAGAAATTGCGTTTCGCTTTTTCACCTACAGTTTTAATATGCTGAATGAATGAAAAATTTTTTTCTAAGACTAGGCCGAGATAGCAAACTGATTCTTTCTTTTTGACAGTCATATTATTGAATTTTATACGCGGCGCCGATTGTAAATTTCCTTTTAATAAAAGATGATATGTTTTTTGTGGTGCGAAAGCAAGCCGGTTTCTTGTACCCCAATCGAATATATCATTGAGACATGTTTCCGCTAATTTCTCTAAGCCATCCCTAGTGTTTGATTGTATAAGTAAAAGACCGTCGTCTGCATAGCCGATCAGTAGACAATTCTTCGGTAGAGGTAACTCGAGAAAATCGTCAAAACCTAAATTCCATAGATAAGGACTTAGCACCGAACCCTGACGGCAGCCCATCGATAGTGGCTTCGACACAGCATGGTGACCAAGTTTCAATTTAGACGAGCCATTTAAAAAGTACGACTGTATGATTTGGTAGATATTTCTATAGCACCCATGAGCCTTTAATTTAAGAAGTAGCATTGGCCACCATGCGTTATCGAAAGCACCTGAGATGTCCAGGAAGACGCCTAGTACGTATTTAAAAACTGATGCGCTAATGACTTTTCTTACCGCAATGGCCGCGTCGATAGTGGATTTACCGTGAGTGAAGGCGAATTGTTTATGATTGAATGTTGGTCCACCCGGCAATAAACGAGGAACAATGAGACGTTCTAAGAGCTTGCCTAATGAAGGCAGTAAGGTGATTGGTCGATATGACTTCGGGTCGTCTGGTGGCTTATCACCGCCTTTAGGAATTATACGTATATAGCCGCGACGCCATATACGAGGAAATATGCCTTCAGTTATGCAACGATTAAAAACTATCAACATTGAGTTGCCCGAGGCTCGACTAGCTTCTTTGATCATTTTATTTGATATTTTATCTTCACCAGCAGCCTTGTTGAGGGGAAGAGCTATAATGGTATTCATGAATTCGGTAAGAGATGGAAGATCAGACATAGGCGAGAGAGGTGCCTCGGCGGCCCATGCACGTATTTGTTTATGATGTTCGCTGTCGACTGAGATGTTATCGTCTGGGATTAACGTATTTAATAAAACTTCCGTGGTCTCCTCAATACCCATAGTGTGTTTATTGTTTACTTTAATATTCTGTACGTATGCTAAATCGACTGATCGATTCGCTTTAAACTCGTGATAAAGTGGAGACCACGGACCTTCACTTTCTAATCTTTCCACAATCCTATTTAACAAAGCGTCTTTCGATTTTTTTACTGCAATCCGGTAGTGAGACCTGGCAGCTTTCAGTACAGATAGAGATTCATCAAAGGCCCTTCCCATGTTAGGTGACTTTTTAAGTTTATTATGCTTCCTACGCGCCCTTCGAAAGCGCTTGCGGAGTTGTACTAGGTGATTGTTCCACCAGTCACACCTCTTAGTATTAGGCAGGGATGTTCGGACTAAGGCTACATCAGCACAGTATATTAGCGAATGTGACATTAATTCAGCGCTTTCTTCCGCGGTTAATTGTCTACGAGTGAAATCTCTGGTACACGAGGAAAAGAGAGAGCTGAAAAAGTCCCAATTTGCGCCTTTAGATTTGTATCTAAAATTATAACTCTGTCTGGGAGGAGCCTGCGACAGTCTCGATCCAAATTCATACACGATCAGGCGATGATCACTACATGACGCGTCAGGAAGAACGCGCCACCTATTCAAGCGGACGTCTGCACTTGAAAGTGTGACGTCAATAGAAGATTCGCCCAAAGGGCTGCAAAAAGATGGACAGATTCATCTCAGCGATGAAATCTTCTATAGCACACCGTCGGTCCGTATCGGTGTATCTAAATTTGCCATACCAGAGCGTAGATGACGCATTCACGTCAGCTCCTATTATTCTTTTACGGCCCGTAAGAGACCGCAAGACATGACGAAGATGGTGTAAGTGTGGACTAACGGGGTCTGAATATTGAAAATAACAGCTCACAATATATACCCTACAGGATGGGGATGTGACCTCTGCGACAGCACAGTGTGACGTCATGAGATTTTGTAGTGACGTTACCGTAAATTTGGAACTTGCAACATAGATGCCGGCTCGTGCTTTGTTGTCAAATTGTACAACCCTATTACGTAAGCGACTACTCTGGTATTGTTCTTGTGCAAGTACTATATCTAGATTATATTCCAAACCTATACGATCTAACTCTGAAGTCGCAACCCTATCATTATGAAGGTTTAATTGCCCAATATTCAAACTATCCATTTCTAATAGTTAGTATTGAGCACCAGTTGTTCTAGCTTCAGTTTGTAAGTGGGGCAATCTGACGCACCACAAGAATGATCATACAATTTTTTAAATCGTTTACAAGACGCACATTTAGGTTTAAAATCTAGTTTGTCCTTATTTGGGCAAGACTCCGTAATATGTCCTTCTGTGCAGTGACCACACGTAGGTGTTTTTTCCGTACAATATTTAGTGACATGTCTGTGTACCTGACAGTTTGAGCAGCGTACTACTTCCAAAGCATCGTAGAAGCGGCAGCTGGCCCAGTCTATAAATAATTTTTCCTTGGTGGCTAGCAGATGAACGCGCACTTCGGGATCGAGTTCGATACCGATCCATTTACGTCCGTTTTGTAATTTTCGGTTGCGAATAATTTTCGTGGCTTTCATAAAATCGTCTTCGTTGAGTGACATTTCGTCTTTGATATTTTGACGGTAAAGTGCGACAAGGAACGCGTTGTATTCCATAGAAATGGGAACATCCTTGATTAGTAAGCGCGGTCGTCTGCCTTTCGGTTTTTCTAAGCGCAAGCCAGCGGCTTTAATGGCATCAACAGATTCTAATTTTTTAATTTGTCTCTCATTTGTGACGCGAAGCACGACACCCGATTTCGTGGCTTTTTTAACGCCTACAATTTGAAAACCATCGTCTATAGGTTTAATTGCCTTCAGTAGCGCCTGTTTGGTAGCTGAAGACGACGCGTAATCAGCTGAACGCTCGACCGTAGGATATGCGATAACATAGGGAGCGCGTGACGAACGAACCTCACACTATGATCAGATGTATGATAACATCACTATTATCTAGGCATGAGATATACCTGCAATATTCCATACCCGGTCTGGAAGGTACGGGTATGCCCAAATACCCGGTGCAGAAACCCGGGCTCTGAATACCTATAGGTATGTTAAAGGCTAAAAAAAACAGGTCGTTAAGATAAGACATCTTACGGTCCTTTTTTTGGGCTGAAATCTACGGTCATGTAGTGCTCTTGTCTCAATGTTTCAACGTGTTATATTAGATAATTTTGATGGCATTTTATGTAATGTGATGCGATGGAAGTGCTGGGATGTAGTGAATATCATATAAAAGTGCTTTACAACATTTTCGTTAACAATGTCTCATATAACTAGCCGATTGCCAATACATAAAAAAAGAAGAAACGACCTTTTTTGCGTGTGGAAAACTATGTAATATAATAACTTTGGTATATCTCTATTTTCTACATCGCAACCATAGATATTATTATAACCATAGATATAGGTACTGGAAATCGCTACCACATAAGCAAAATCGATAATTTCTGAGTATTGAACTAAAAATTTAATAATATTAGTAAAACAAACTAAAAGCAAGCTTTAATAGATAAACAAACTAAAAAATTAAAAATAGATTTCATTAAATTTAAATTAAGTCTAAATTGATTAACAAAGAATTATATTTTCTTGTATAAAACGAAGGATACTTTTAAGATATCTGTAAAATAATTCTACATCTAACAATAGTTACCGATAAAAGTTTTATAATAACTGATAATAAACATTTACACTTTTTTACAATAAAATATATTTTATATAAGAATATTTTTATCTTGGTATATATTATATTTTCACTCAAAATATAATTTGAAAACGTATTGAAAATTTACAGATGGCGTTACATTTCTATGAAAGATGAATTAGTAAATGATGTATCCTAGCTTCGCTAGATGTTACTTATATAAAAAAAATCATTTTAGTAAAATAAAAATAATGTAAATGCTATTTATTGATTTAAAATTGATTGTAATATATTTTTGAATTTGTATAGTTATTTGTATGATTCGTTGTGTTAGGTATGATAATAATAAACCAGTAATTATATGAAATAAATACGGATATTTACCAAAGCGTCATCTATATGAGTAAAAGGTAATCATATAATGTCTTAAAATATTTACTTAATGCTTAATTATATCAAAATTTAATTATTTATTGACTATATATATTCTATAAATATCTATATAAAATTACCTTCATCTTCATAATCAATCGTAAATAACACATTTTCTTGAAATAAGATACTCAAAATATATATATCCTTTCTATTTTTAAGCAATTAACGTCCTTAACCTTAAAAATATAAAAAACAAATTCGTTTAGAAAGCCTAAATCATACGTTTCAATACGGGCACGATAGAAGGACGTCGTAAGTCGTAACCGTTCGGGTAATTTCGTTAGCTGTACAGTGCGCGGTCGAACAAGTCTCTACGTCATACCTACTAGATCAAACAGGTATGACGACAGACCGTCGCGTATTGGGTGCGTATCATAGATAATATACTGGTGCGTATACCCATACGGCCAGTAAATACCTGTAGGTTTTTTACAGGTATGATACTGGTCGTATTTCGTACCGGGTGTCATACCTTTATTATCAGTTACGGGTCTTTATCAGTACGTACCTAGATGTTTAAGTATGGGTATTTACGGGTATGGGTATTTACGGGTATATACGTTCAGGTATGGATAATAAAAGTATTATTAATTAAAATTTTCTAACTTCCATTTTTGTATAGTTTTTTAAGTAAAAATTATTTAGTCGTTTTTAAAAGATAATAGAATTTTGATAGAGCAGAGATGCACTATAGTAAAAAGAAAATTCCAGCAATTAAATGTGGTATGCTTGCATGCGAGAGTTGACCTTTATATGATTACTTGGATGACAATGCATTTCTTAATACGAGACCATGAGCTGATTCGATAAAGAGGGGGGAAGGGGGAATATATTGTTTGACATGATCGTAGTAACAGGAATTAATGACTGCTTCAAGATGTCCTCGTCGTGCTTTTACTCTATGAAATGAGTAATATACCGCTACGTAATATTCCATACCTGATGATGGAGTGGGAACGTAGTTATAAATGTTACCCATTTAAATTATTGTTTTTTACTTGGGTGTAATTCGTCTGCCTTAATTATATTTGAAAAGGCCCCCGCAATACAAGGATTATTTCCTCAGTGCAGGGAGTGTCTTCTTAAAAACAAAAACAAACAAAAAGTATTTTCCTACTTAGGAATCGAACCCACGACCCACTCACCGGCACGTAGATCGGTACCTTACACCACCACGCTATCGTATGTTACAATGGATGCACGATCGGGTAGTCTCGCTAAAATTCGAGGAACTTCGTAGTTCGTTCGTATACTATATGGCCCGTGGCTATTGTAGGACACGGCACCCGCGGCGCGCGGGGACAGCTTCGCACGGGGAGGCAGCGCGCGGGGAGGTGCGTTGGCACGTGATTCTAACAGGTGCGATCGGGGACCATACCCGCAATACCTATCGGGTATCTGCCCTACATACCGGGTGCGCATACTGCCAACTTCATACCGGGTCTCTAGACCTGTACCAGTATATACTCCTCACCCCTACTATTATCTGTCACACGTTGTTGTGTGATATTCTGATCGATAGTACATTTTTGGTAGTTGATATTAATATCGATAACATTTATTACATACAGGGTGGAAGTGTACCACTCCCGAAAACAAAGACAGGTGACCCTACTAGTCCTACTTGTAATAAGACAGTGCCATGTAACGATAATTCGATAAAAAATGCGTCACTATACTCATATGAGAAAAGACGCAATCTATTCAAAACTCATGATCATATGTTCAAGAGTTCAACGACCTCGCGTGGTGAAAAAAAAATTTTTTTCATCTGAATCGATTTTTTTTCTAGCCTATCATTACAAGTAGGACTAGTAGGGTTACCTGTCTTTGTTTTCGGGAGCGGTCCCCTTACACCCTGTATATACTTATTAAGAGAACAACATTATAATTGGTTGTACTTTAGTGGCGCCAAGTAGCAGCATAATAAGTAACTAAACTAGACAAATCCGCGTCTAATTCATGCATCCATCAGTGTTTAGACGTCTAGTAGCGGATGTCTTAAGAAACAAGAATACCATAACAATTGTAATATGTACCTATTAGTGACTTGCTCCAGAGCCTATATAGTGACCTATATGTATAGTGACTTACTTCAGAGTGCAAATAGAAAAATAACCAACCACCAACCCTAAACTAATATATATACTATAATGGAATCTCGATAACTCGAAATTCAGAAATAAGAAGCTTTAATATGAACTAAAGTATACCAAATAAATAAATTTAAATAATCCTTGATATTGTATTAGCAGTAAAGCTTATTTATTTGCTACTTAAAGATGTAGAATTTGTAGGAGATTTGGGAAAACATATTGTAACTTTGTTCGTAGTTAGCAGTTCCTTAACGCGCTTTAAAACAGCACGACCTCGGACTTCAGTATTCATAGAATCCCAGGTTCCTGAAAATCCAAAATGTTTTTATAATTACGAAATTGGTATTCAGCTTCGTCAGTTATAACAAAATATCCAGCAATAAATACTGCACGCCAATCCCTCAAAAAAGACAATCGACTAATTTCGGCTTCGTAGAGCATTGTCTTTATCGCACGCTACCTCTGTAACTTGGCACAAAATACAGAGTATTTTCTATTAGAAGCTGTTAAATCAATTTCGACTTTTATTATAGTGCCACAAACTTATCTGAGCCGGTGACAGCATCGCTGTTATCGCATTTAGTGTTGCCAGTAGATTCTATTTGCTATAAAATCGGTAAATACTTTCCCATGTGGTAACGGGTTTAGAAAACAATATTTAACACTCCTTTACAGAATTTTCTGTGGAAGCCATAAAAAATGGAATTATAGCATTTTGATCTGTGGGCTTATGGATGGGAAGTAGGTAAGTGTGATACAAGCATCAATGCTTATTTACACATTTTATTATGCTTAATAGAAAAGAAACAAAATGTAGTTTTTATAAATACTTATATTTTAACACAATGATTATGATCTACAAATGAAGGGCATTTTTTTATAATGGACATATTCTAGGTATGCCCAAGACATTGACTTTGCTTTGGATTGAATCATTACTTTCAGTCTAACTGTCTAAAGTGATAATGAAAGGCTCATCTAAATATGTATCTATTTTTCTGTATTCGTTTTGAATTTTTTTCATGTGATTACAGTGATTTTCCATTCGCCTATAGTTATTCTATTAATCGTCTCTGCAATTAATTTAGGCATTTTGGAGTTAGAGCTTGCAATATTCTGCTCTGCTATGTTTCGTTTCATTGAGCTACAAATCATTTGAATGGAATTTAAACCGCAATGGTATGGTGGTAATCTTAACACACTATGCCAATTGTGTTTAAGGATTTCGTCAATTTCATAAATTGGCTTAGACTTATGTCTTTTAATTATTTTATAAAGCTGCGGCTTTGTAAGTAGGGATGTTAAAAAATAATCGATTTTTATTTTAATCGATTATTTTTTTCTAATAATCGATTTTTTATAATCGATTTTTATATTAATAATAATCGATTTTTAAAAAATCGATTATATAAATTACGCGTTTTAATCGATTTTTATGAAAAGCGCCATCTATGGAACGGATGAATAAAACTCGAAGTAAATCCATTATTATTTACAAGTTTAGAGTGCCATAATATTATTTAGTTGTTGATAAACAATAAAAATGTCTTCCAATAGTAAAACATCTAAAAGCGGTTGGCGAAAATATTTTACCATTAATGCTAGGGCCGCACCTGCGTGTATCGTCACGAAGCTTCGTGCAATGAGACGATACACGCAGATGTGACCGGTCATTATCGGCTATCGTCGTGAACATTCGGATTTCGTGTGCGTTATCGCTTGGTTGCCGATAAGTCAAAGGGTTTTAGAGCGCTAATATATCGCGCTCTCTGGTTACACTAGCGTTGTTCATTTCGGCAGAAATTTTCGATGTGTTTAGACGCGTTCGAGGGTCTCCAGTTAATCAATAAATATGGAATGGAACGATAATATGGTGCTGCAATTTTCACACCATTATATAGCTGAATCCATGATGAAATCCAAAAAAATCATTATGAAATTATTAGCATATTATAACTGTAAAAGTAAAGCAACTCGTCATCCATAGTTGAACATCGAAAGGATTTCGGTCATCTTTAATTATTGCACGATACTTCGTGTAAAATACTGAAGTCGCTAGTATGACCACAGTATTATCGCGATAACTTTCTAGTGTACAAAACGTACGAAGCATTAATGCTAGGGCCGCACCTGCGTGTATCGTCCCGAAGTAATCTGTGGCGTAGCTTCGTACGTTTTCTACACTAAAAAGTTATCGCGATAATACTGTGGTCACATTAGCGACTTCGGTATTTTACACGAAGTATCGTGCAATAATTAAAAATGGCCGAAATCATTTTCATGCGTCTAACTATGGATGACGAATTGCTTTACTATTACAGCTATATTCTAATAATTACATAATGATTTTTTTATCCCTTCATGGGTTCCGCTTCATAATGGTGTAAAAATTCTAACACCATTTCATCACTCCACTCCATATTAATTGATTAACTGAAATCCTCGAACGCGTCTAAACACATCGAAAATTGCCGCCGAAATGAAAAACGCTAGTCTAACACCACAGAGCGCGATATATTAGCGCGCTAAAACCCTTTGACTTATCGCCACCCAAGCGATAAGGGACAACTTCTCGGTACCCACCACCTCAGCCAGAAGGCACGTGTAGCAATACATAACGCTGTGCTTGTCCCAACATTACTATATGGAAGCGAGAGTTGGGTATGCAGAAAAGAGCATGAAAGCAAAATTAATGCGGTCGAAATGCGATCTCTATGGAAAATCTGTGGAGTTAGGCTGACCGACCGCATACGCAACGACGACGTAAGAGAGCAAGTAGGTATGAAAGAGAGTATTGGTGTAAAGATGCGAAAGGGAATGCTCCGATGGTTCGGACATGTGGAAAGAATGCCGAACGAACGTCTGGTTAAGAAGATATACAATGCGAAAGTGGAAGGATGTAGGTACCCCGGGAGACCGAGACTCACCTACCTAGATCAGATTGGTCACGTACTGAAGGAAGGTGGAGTCAAGAGTTGCCGAAACCGGCGAGCGTATGAAGAGAATTATGAATGTCGAGGAAGCGAGTGAAGTATGCAAGGATAAAGTTCTTTGGTACTCTGTTCTCTCTGCCTACCCTGCAAGGGATATGGCGTGATGATATGTATGTAGAAAAATCGATTTTTTCGTAAAAATCGATTATTTATTTTGATTAAAATCGATTTTTGAAAAATCGATTAATATTAAGTTTAAAAAAAAACGATTTTTATTTAATCGATTTTTTTCCAGTAACCTCACATCCCTATTTGTAAGCTGTTCATTAAATGTAATGTGATTATTTGTCAACCAATTTTGTAATTCTGCTATTTTGTGATTTGAATTAGGTGTTTTATTTACACAAATATTGTGATAAGGGGCATTATCCATTATAATTAATGTTGGATGATGCAGATTTATTTTACGTTTCATCCTCTTTTCCGTATTTTTCCTGGTGTACAAATTTTTACTCCGCTCTCATCAGGCGGCTCTTTATCCTTTACAAGTCTTCTTATAAATCCTTCTCCAATCCCTGCAAAAATATTTTTTTACATTAAATACAATATTTATTTTCTGTTCATCAACAAATAGATACACAGTATGTATCTACATATATACTACTCACTATAGTCTGTCTAATCTAAGAAGTGCACTTTGACAGCTGTCTAAGTAAGTTGTCTAGGTATGTGAACCAAATAATCGCTATAGAAAACATCCGATTTTACTGAGAAATCGATATTGATTCTTTATAATTAATAATCGATTTATTTTTTATTTTTCAAAAAGGTGATGAATTAATTAAGTGCTAAATTAGTACTAAACAAATTTAATTATTTCAGCATAGAATCTATTCATCATATTTAGTAGGATTAGGTTAATTAAAAACAAAAACTGGATTTGAAAATGGCTATTTATTAAGAATTACTTGAATTATCAGTGTCGCGAACATTAATAATTATTTCCTCATCAAACAAAGTGTCGAAATATACATCTCTGTCAAAATCTCTATTCGATTAATTGTATTATTCTAATATTTTTATCGATTATTTGGATAATCGTGAATTGGAAGTTGTCAAGCACTACTGTATAGAACGTGATGACGTGACATTGTTAGGTCGTCACTAACAATTACTATTTACCATGTTATTTCTATTTTAAATTAGTTTTACGAGTTTCAACATTAGATTATTGTACAAGAAAGTCACCCGCAATGTTAATTATATAAACAACATAATAGTTGTTTAAAATTTAGTGTTTACAATCATGTGGGGGGCATAGTTCGGAGCGTGCTCGTTCGCGTCCCCTGCCAGTCTAATTAGACTGCTAATCCGGCTCGATATGCGTACCGCAATGCGGGTTAGGGCGTCCCCCGGAGGCGACGCGTACCGACCCGCCCCCGTCGGTACGAACATCGGCAGTTGCGGCGATGGGGGCCGCCACCCATCACGCCTTGCCCAGTTAGGCGAGTCGAGGAGAACGGAGTGCCGGGTGGGCACGTGGAATGTAAGAGGTTGTGTGGAAGGTAAGTTGCACGAGCTGATAACCGTCATGGCGGACAAACAGCTAGACGTGCTCTGTGTAACAGAGACCAAGCGAAGGGGCAGCGACGCCTGCGATCTTCCTGGTGGCGGGATGGCTCTGTGGTCTGGTGTACCACAGAGCGATCGAGCCAGCATGGGGGTAGGAGTGCTGTTGTCCTCTCGCTTGGCCTCAGGTGTGAAGGATTACGGAATGTATGATCCCAGACTTCTCTGGGTCCGTATAAAACTAGGTGTCACCAAGGTATTCATGGTTGTAGCATATGCTCCCGTAGGATCCTCGGTGGCATCAGACCTAGAGAAGTTTTGGGACGATGTTAGGCAAGTTCTGGATATGTCAGAAACCAGTGAACGCGTGATTGTATGCGGAGATTTGAACGGATGGGTGGGGACCAAGCGTCCCGACTATGAGGACGTACTTGGTCCATTTGATGATAAGAGAGTGAACGACGCAGGTAGGCTCATAGCGGATGTATGCATGGAGAGAAACCTTATTGTGTCAAACATATTTTTCCAACATAAGGACATCCATATGTATACATGGAGAAGGAATGAACAGAAAAGCATAATAGATTTAATTTTGGTAGACAGTCGCCTCCGAAGCAAAATATTGGACGCAAGAGCCTACAGGGGCCCCACAGTCGATACGGACCACTATCTCGTTATTGCGAGATTTAGTGGTCTGTTCAGAAAGTGGAGGCACTGGCGAGAGCGTGTCCACTTCGGAGGGCTTGAAAGAATAAAGGTTGAAAGGTTGCAAGAAGAGTGTGTAAGAGAAAAGTATGCAGAGGGTGTCCGAGAACGGCTGACGATGGCAAGCCAGCCGCAATCGGACATTGAAGAATGCTGGAGAGTATTGAAAGAGAGTATGGTAGATACAGCGAAAGAAGTATGTGGAAGTTCAAAGAAGCATAGAAAAAAAACAAATGGTGATGCATGGTGGGATGCGGAAGTGGCAGCTTCCGTAGAGCAAAAGAAGAAAGCGTGGCTGGAATATGTCTCTTCTTTGAATGACAGTATGACTGAATAGAAGAAAGAAATATATCGGCAATGTAAGAATGACACCAAGGCCTTAGTGAAAGAGAAACGTGATAGAGCAAGTATGAGTGCAGAAGATAGGCTGATTAAAAACTTCGAGGGTAACACCAAACTCTTTTGGAGGGAGGTGAAGAAGTCTCGGGGTGGTTGGTCAGCCTTCAGAATGAAGAAAATAAGGTCTAAAGGTGGAGACATTCTTACACAAACACAAGACGTGTTAAGCCGATGGAGTGAATATTTTGGCGATATGTATGCGGATGCTACGGTTGGCGCCGGTGTTGGATGTGGTTTAGTAAATCAACATTCGACAACGGCGTCCTCCGATGGCATCAGTATGGATGAAGTTGAATGGGCGATAAGAAGTTTGAAAAATGGTAAGGCAGCGGGCATTGATATGGTGTCTGCCGAGATGATCAAGCTTGGTGGCTCTTGTGTCTGGGAGGCGCTCCTGTTGCTCCTCAATTTATCTTGGAGCTCGGGAATGGTTCCCAGGGACTGGAATAGCGCATTCATCGTGCCTTTGTTTAAAAACAAGGGTTCACGTTATGACTGCGCAAATTACAGAGCCATAAGCTTGACCAGTTTGGCAGCAAAAGTGTATGGAAAAATTATTGAAAGGAGAATGAGGATGGTGTCCGATGGTTTACTGAATGAGACACAAGGAGGTTTCAGGAGTGGAAGGGGATGCATGGATCAAGTGTTCTCTCTGCGCAACATTGTGGAGAAGCATCTGGCTCTAGGTCAGAGGGTTTTCTGCTAGAGATGGGCGTTTTCAGATTTTTACGCAAACCGATACAAATTCGATTTCTGATATTTAAATCGATTTTAAAAACCGATTTCAGAAATCGATTTCCAGAGCGGTTGACGGAGCGGGTTTACTTTAGTTTCGATCGATATTCGATGTTTTTAGTTATTTTAGCGTAGCAAACAAAAAACGCAATCGAACGAACGCATTCAAATAATTTTTCTATAATTTCTTTGTTGATTGGATTTAGGTGTACGATTTTCCTTCATGCTTTATCTAGGCTTAACTAGAGTACTAGACTAGCAAAAATGTTTTGTTTTGGATACGATACAAAACTTTCTTGCGTATTTAAAAATCGTCATATTTACAATGATTTCATGATTATATTATATAATGTACATTTTTTTTGTATGGTTTTTTTTTATTAATCCCGATTACGAAGCGAAAATCTTACCTTTTTACATTAAATAGTTATTTCTTATTTATCATCAAATCGTATGTATGATACTAACATACGTTAGTATAGTATTGAATCGTAAAATACCTATCTAATTATATAGTTCACGAGATCACAAAAATAACATTACGCGCACACCGCACGTATTACCAAGGTCAAGTGTGCAAAAACTCTCCCATAATTCAAAAATCTATTTAACAAACACAAAACTTAAACTACTATCATTAAGTATTGTGTAATATTATCATGGAAGTAGTTGCATTCTAATATAGATCTTATTCCCTGACTCTTGTAATTCTGTTTCGTTTCCATCTGCCATTCTGAGTTTCTTAGAAACCGCCAAATTCCAAAACAGATGACAATTCGCTTCATCTCTTTCAATGCACTAAACGATCGCTTAGTTAGAATGAAAGGAGGCGAATTTTAATGAAATTCGCTTTCTCTCATTCTGACTAAGCGATCGCTTAGCGGAGTGAAAGAGATAGTTAGTAAGTTTTCAAATATTGGTTTGGTTTACAAAACTAGCAATAGAAAACGATTGCGCGATGATTAGATTTATTATTAGTTTGCGTTTTCGTCGTTTTGTTTTGATATGTGTTGATTTAGTTTCTGCTGAAATACGTTTTCTAAAATCAGTTTGTATAGTGTTGAATATCGATACGATACGATTTCTGACTGAAATCCGATTTCAGATTCGTTTTGATATATCGGACGCATACCTATTTTCTGCAGTTTTGTGGATCTGGAGAGAGCATTTGACACGGTTGTACGAAAGGAACTTTGGGACATTTTACCGGAGTATGGTATTAGCGGTAAACTGCTACAGGCTGTGCAGTCCAGTTACATGGGCTGTAGAGCCTGTGTGCGGCTGGATGATGGAATGTCGCCTTGGTTTGACGTCAATATCGGCGTTAAGCAGGGGTGCGTTCTGTCAGCCAGGCTGTTTATCATATATCTGGATAAATGTCTCCAAAGTTTGAACGATATGAATGTGGGAGTCCAGATGGGCGACTTAGTGGTCACTGCTCTGCTTTATGCAGATGATGCAGTCCTGCTGGCACAGTCAGCGACTGACCTGCAGTACCCAGTCGACACAATGACAGAAGATTGTAAGACAAGGGGTCTACGCGTGAATGTGAGCAAAACCAAAATAATGGTCTTTGAAAGAGATAAAACCAGAACAGATGTAAGAGTAACAATAGGTAATGATGTACTAGAGCAAGTGGACGAATTTGTATATCTTGGATGTGGATTTAGCCGAGATGGAAGGTACACCACTGATATAGAGCGAAGAGTGAATGCGGGAAATAGAGTGAACGGAGCGTTGGGGCAACTTCTCGGCAGCCACCACCTCAGCCAGAAGGCACGTGTAGCAATACATAACGCAGTGCTTGTCCCAACATTACTGTATGGAAGCGAGAGTTGGGTATGCAGAAAAGAGTATGATAGTAAAATTAATGCGGTCGAAATGCGATCTCTGCGGAAAATCTGTGGAGTTAGGCTGACCGACCGCATTCGTAACGACGACGTAAGAGAGCGAGTAGGTATGAAAGAGAGTATTGGTGTAAAGATGCGAAAGGGAATGCTCCGATGGTTCGGACATGTGGAAAGAATGCCGAACGAACGCCTGGTTAAGAAGATATACAATGCGAAAGTGGAAGGATGTAGGTACCGAGGGAGACCGAGACTAACCTACCTAGACCAGATTGGTCATGTACTGAAGGAAGGTGGAGTCAAGAGTCTCCGAAACCGGCGAGCGTGTATGAAGAGAATTATGAATGTTGAGGAAGCGAGTGAAGTATGCAGAGATAGAGTTCTCTGGCACTCTGTTCTCTCTGCCTACCCTGCAAGGGATATGGCGTGATGATATGTATGTATGTATGTACAATCATGTGTAGACGTTTGTCCGAGGTATTGTGTATTAAAAAATGCAAAACGTCAAAATGCACTTCTTAGATTAGATCATAGATTATAATATTATACTAGATTAGATGAACTATAGGTACTAACAAGAAAAGTATTTTGCAGTTAATAACAATAAAACACATTCATTACAATTAAATTTACATAAATAGAATATTATTGTAGGGGAACCTGTTGTACCTTGATCACGTTTTCATTCACCGATTTTTTAAAAAAAAAACGGTCATCATTATTGTGTTAAATTGAATTCTACTTTACAGAAGAACTAATAAGTTTCGTATATAAATTATAAAAAGAATAGACAATAAACTTTGAAAGATCTACACAGACTAAAAAAAAAGATGGAATGTTGATCAAGGTACAACAGTGGTGATGTACCTTGATCCGCTTATGTTGTACCTTGGTCACAGTTTGAACTCTGTCAAATAAAATCCATATTTCTTTGGCAAATAGTATTTTTATTATTATTTTAACGTTCATTATATATTTAAGCTATTAAATAATATTTATGATATCTCAATCAACAACAATTTAAATTAACAAAACTAATATTTCTAGTAATACCTAACTTAGGAACATTTTAATCACATTGAGAAGTCTATAATCTCTTGATACAAACTAATTTTTATACTCAATAATATAAATTATTTTATGCGTATAAATTAATCAATAAACTCTGAATATTTAATCATTTCAGGAACAAAGTAAAATTCCCTCTTAGAATTAGGTATTTAGTTTTTACACATGAAGAAGAGCTCCTGCTTGTAGATACAAGCAAGACCTCTTCCTTCATATGTAAAAACTTTTTTAACTGAGAAGTTATCGTGAAGTAGGCTCACATCTTGACCAGTCTTTAAGCAGTGTTCATAATGCCTCTTTAAAGTACATCTTGACAATTTCAAATGCTTCGCGGCTCCTCTTATTGACATTTTTTATCTTTGACTAGTTTATAGCAGTAAAAAGTGTTGTTTTATCAATGGGTATTCGTTTGGTGTTGCTTTTGCTACGAGGCATTTTACCTGAACCAAAGAAACAAAGTATAAGTACAAAATCTTAAAATAATTTTTAACGCCAAACAAAATTAAATAGAATAATATTGGATGTACCTTGACCATATGACCAAGGTACAAAGATTTTGGTGTGATCAAGGTACAACAGCCCTACCCTGTCGTATTCAAACGCACGTAGAAATGTTGAGATTATGTATAGCTAAAATCAGCTAACTATATTCTTAACTTCACAAAAAGGCTTATCTGAAACAATTAGGTAAATAAGTTCATGTAGTAAGTAAGAAAAGTAATCGTAAAAATGAAAAATATAAAATAACTTATTTTTTTGTGGCATAAACTTTATCGCGACGTAGTTCACTAAACACTAACAATAATCGCTTGCAATTAATTTCATGTTGATTAGCCTTGTTCATAGTTCCTCAAACCCTAAATAAAGATACGAAAAAAGGGCGATAACATTTAAAAATTAAAAGTGGCTCTAGGTACATAGGGTGTCAAGGTACAACAGGTTCCCCTACCTATTATTTGTATAAATATATAATAATTCTATTCAAAATATAATGACACTCTAAGAACAAATCAATTCATTATATTTAACACACAAACTATATTTAATGTTTATTAATAGTGTTCTTTTTCTTTTAAAAACTAACAATACTAACCTGCGACCCCTCAAACGATTTTTCAAAAGGTATTAATGACGCCTGAAGATGTTTTTCTTCCTTCATATTACTTAAAACTTGTAATATGTATAACATTTATTGCATCGCTTTTCGCATTTTAAAACCACAAAAAATTAACCAAGGAGTAAACAACCAAGAACTGAAATATCGGCTTATTGGAAGGACGATTGACGTTGGGGACTATATTTTTTGTCACCAAAATTTATATTTGTCATCAAGTTGTATCCCCTAATAAATAGATCTATCGCCACGAAATATTTTCGTTCTCAGATAAAAAAAAGTATCTCCAGGTATGAATTATCGACGTTTCGGGAAATACCTGCACACGGTCGTGTACAGGGAATGGACTCCGGGCTGCCATCATTGCAGTAGTGACGAGGACACGGCGCAACATACGCTCGAGGAATGCTCGGGCTGGGACGGGCAGCGCCGCGACCTCGTCGCTATTATCGGTGCCGACCTGACGCTGCCGGCTGTCGCGAGGGCGATGGTCGACAGCGTCAGGAATTGGGACGCGGTCGCCGCCTTCTGCGAGGCTGTCATCTCGCAGAAGGAGGCGGCGGAACGGGCCCGGGAGGATTCCCGTGACCCGGGCCGCCGTCCGCGGCCGGGGCGGCGCAGGCGCGAATACCTGCGCCTGATGCCGCCCTAACCGAGGCTTCGGGTGATCGGACCGGGGAATTGTCCGGTCACCCGACGCGAGGCCACCGCGTGAGGACGACGCCTCGACGGCGAAATCTGTCGGGGCGTCGACAGGAGAGGAGCCCAAGAGGGCATACCGCCGAGCGGGCCACCGAAGACAAAGATCGGGTACCGGTGGCCCGCTCGCACGGCGAAGAAGAGGTGCTTGCAGGGTGGGTCAATAGGGTTGCGCGCCGCCTCTTCCGTCACCCCGGACCGATTTGGCGGGGTGCGACGTCCATGGCCCACCACAAAAAAAAAAAAAAAAAAAAAAAAGGTATGAATTATCGAATTAATGTTAATATATGTGTAAAATAAGAGATGGATTACCTATAAAATTGTAGTGCATTATTGTAGATGAATGTAAACTTCGTTCTTATATAATAGTTTTCAGCGATGCGATTTATTTGAAATACTTCTATTTCAAATGCAAATACGAAATGCAAAATACCTATTTTGTATTTTGCATTTAAATGCCTTTTAGTAAAAAACATTTTGTATTTTATTTGAAATACCTTTCGAGATGTATTTTGCATTTTTAATATTCATTTCAAAATGCAAAATTCTTTGTTTGAGTTTAGCCAACATTCCCAGTCAAACAAAATGAAATGAACGAATGACACTTGTATTGCCGAATTTGACCGATAGAGGCGCCTGCTGGCCATGCGCGCCCTTTTTTAACCGACTGCGCGACGCAAAGGAGTGGTATTGTGTTTAACAGTTTATGTATGTATGTATGTTCCTTTGAAGCACTATATAGACCAAACGCCTGGACCGATTTTTATGATTCACACTTCACTCGATTCCTCTTAGTTCGGCGAGTGTCACTAAAAATATGACGTTAGTGAAAATTCAATATGGCGACTACTGGACGCCATATTGTGAAAATGAAAAAAATGAAAGTCTACAAAGTATATCAAGTGGGTTATCATTGAATAGGTATTTAAAAATCATTTTTAGTTTTCTCTCAACATTTTTCGATTGGCCTGACCGTTTAGGATCTATATCGATTTAAAGTTTCGTAACAACCTTTCTCACATACAGGTTTTTAGACAGTAGAAATTTACGTAAGAGAGCGAGTAGGTATGAAAGAGAGTATTGGTGTAAAGATGCGAAAGGGAATGCTCCGATGGTTCGGACATGTGGAAAGAATGCCGAACGAACGTCTGGTTAAGAAGATATACAATGCGAAAGTGGAAGGATGTAGGTACCGAGGGAGACCGAGACTAACCTACCTAGACCAGATCGGTCATGTACTGAAGGAGGGTGGAGTCAAGAGTCTCCGAAACCGGCGAGCGTGTATGAAGAGAATTATGAATGTTGAGGAAGCGAGTGAAGTATGCAAAGATAGAGTTCTCTGGCACTCTGTTCTCTCTGCCTACCCTGCAAGCGATATGGCGTGATGATATGTATGTATGTATTTATGTAAATTTACGATGAAAAGATAAAAAATTCGTATGACTGTGCGTGTGAATGTGGATGGACATATACTAACGTATCTATTAGGTATATTGTCAAATATACCATAGGTAGTCCCAGGGCCGGCTTTACCTATAGTGCAGAGGGTGCGGTGGAGAGCGCCGCATCGGGTGCCTAACCATCTATAGTCGTAGTGGGTGCGTTATTTGACAGGTTTGGGTAGGTTGCTTTGTCGCCATGCTCACTGTTACTTCATAATGCGATCGCGTTTACCTGATTTTGTGTCAAAAACTTTCAACCTATTCCTTTTTTTACACGAATTTTGATACAAGAGGGCGCCAGGTAATTGATTGCACCCGGGCGCTGCATGTGCTACAGCCGCTCCTGGGTAGTCCTACCTAAAGTATTTAATGTCTGACGCGGTCGCCCATCTCCAACTTCTAACGATTTAGTACTCAACTTCAGACGAAAACGATAGTTAGTTACCTACTTTGAATAAATAAAATAACTTTAGCCACCTAGGTATTTATAACTAAAAAATATAAAATAAAAAAATAATTAAACAAATCAAAAAACCCGACTGCGTAAAAAGCGAACTAAACTATGTACATAATAAAATACTGAAAAGAAAAAAACAAGCACTTAGATGTCCGGTGGTCTAGAATTCTATAATATATTATGGAATGAATACTATTGCAGAAATTAAAATATATTTTAATAATGAAGCATAACAACTGAACAGTCGGGATCCATTAAAAAATTAGAATTGCTGTCGAATAATGGATCTTCTAGTTCGCTTTTTACGCAGTCGTGTTTTTTTATTTGCTTAATTATTTATAAAACCCGATTACGAAATGAAAAATGATGTCACAAGCGGGATTCGAACCCGCACCTATTGGGATTCCGGCCCAATCGTGCTGCCACTACACCACCGTGACTAATTGTAGGACATGCAAATTTCACTTTGTATCATATTTACGTCTTAAGGTGACGGTATGCTATCTACCCGACAATGTTTACACATTGTTATAGGCTTAATACTTAAAACTTTTACAGTTAGAATTGTATTAAACGATAACACAACCTTGTTATTTAAATTACTGAAATTTAGCATTTAATATGCTTAATTATTTATAAAACCCGATTACGAAATGAAAAATGATGTCACAAGCGGGATTCTTAATTTTGCTTAATTATTTTTTTATTTGATTTGATTATCTACTTTTATGATATTGAAGTGTTGTTGTTATCCTTACAATACTGGAACGGCTATGTACTGTACTACAACAAGATAAGAGAAAAGGAAAGTGTATATATATATATATTATATAAAAGAAAGTTGTGTTAGTTACAACACTTAAAACTCGAGAACGGCTGCACCCATTTTTATGATTTTTATGTTTTTGAGTTTGTTGTCGTCGGGAATAGGATATAGGATATTAAAATATGATATTAATAAACAAAAAAAAAGAAAATTAAAAACACATCAATTCTAAGCGTCTATTTGTTGATGATGTAACCATGGCAACTGACAGCTCACGTCATTACGTGGTCTAATGGTTTGTTGGGCAAATACCGTGTTAAAATTATAATTTGAAAAATCCAATAGTGCACGCCTCATAATTTTTATATTATATAGCATTTACTATTAGTCAATGCTATAATATGCACGATAAATAAAGCGCCTTAATTATTTCATTGAGCAAGATCTGGTAGTAATATTAAAAAAATTAAAATTTCACTTTAAAAAAAACTAAAAATTATGCGTGCGTATAAAGTACGTACACATAACAGAAGTGACACTTTGGCTAACAACTCTCTCTCTCTCCCTGTTCCTCCCTATCTTCCTCTCTCTCTCCCTCTCTCCTTCTCTCTCCCGCTCTCCCTCCTTCTCCCTCTCTCTCCCCCTCTTCCTCTCTCCTTCTCTCTTTCCCGCTCTCTCTCCCTCTGCCTCTCTCTCCCTCCCTCTCTCTCTTCCTCTCTGTCTCCCTCTCTCTCTCTCCCTCTCTTTCTCCCTCCCTGCCTTTTTTTATTGCTTATGGTGGCAAGCAAGCAAGCAGCACACCTGATGGTAAGTGTCACAGCTGCCCATGGACCTTTGCTATATCAAGGGTATAACTAGGCGGCTGCCTACCATTACAATCCCTAAACCCACCCAATGGGCTTCCGGCTCTCTCGCTCACCGAACGAAGCGCAATAGCACATTGCCTTTACTCAGACGTCGATCTTCTGCGATAGTGTGTTACTACCCCAGACGGACCGTCCCGTGGCTGTAGACAGAGAACTGTCAACAGTATGGTCCTGTCACTATTAAAATCCTCTCTGTTTCTCTCCCCTCGCTCTGTCTCTCTGCCTCTCTCCTTCTCTCCCTCCCTCCCTCTCTCTCTCTCTCTCTTCTCTCCACCTTCGTGCACTTATAATCGCGTTTTATATCCCTTACCTTAGTCGTCCCTTACGATCACCCAAGAGATGGATGGGAAGACCGCCGTGTTAATATGGCCCAACTCCGTGCTTCTTAATAACAAGAGTAAAGCGAGGCAGGCCGTGCTGTTGACAATGCGAAATTTGTAGCCGCTACCACACAGCTAAAAATAACTTAATAATTTTAAATGATTCGAAATCTGCTTATCTCATTCATTAACTGTTAGGCGGAACGAAGTGTGCCGGATCTGCTAGTTAATAATAAAATAGGAACTAGATGTACAATCAACCGAAATAAATGGCCACACAATTCACAAAATGGAGCCATGGCTCTCTTTTCGTTAGTCTAGTTTTTTACATTATTTTAAGTGAGTATTATTATTATTAATAACATAACAGAATTTATTGATACGCGTACTGATAAATATGACCAAAATGTCATGTATAAGGTGCCATGTTATTAGACGTTTTTATTTGGCTCGGCATTGTGTCCCTATTTCTAATGATAAATATCTACCTAAAATAAATAAAAATATCTAAGATTTGGTCAAAAGGTATTTTATTTTGAAAAAGTATTTTGAAAATGCCTATTTTGCTATTTTGGCATTTGAAATACAAAACGCAAAACTATTTTGTATTTTGCATTTGAAATAGTAAATCTGAAAAGTATTTTGCATTTTGTATTTAAATGCTTTTTTAAAACCATTTTGTACATCTCTGATAGTTTTATTACTTAAATAATAGCTTTGTGCTCAGAACGGTAGATCTGTCACCAAATAAATCGATTATCGATCCCTGACTGCGACTCCTTTTTATTTGTTATTTTTTCACCAATGCAGTAGTTACATTTTATTTCGTTCAGTTATTAAAATAATAGTATTCGTTACCAATTTAATAGATCAATTTATGATTTTAATGAAAATATGTTCAAAGAGGCGGAGACAAATTGACGCGCTTTCCGGCCTGAACGATGGGTCATAGGTAACAAGGTACGATACGTGACGAGGGTGGCTCCCTATCGCTCAGCGAGATAGCCACCTGGCGCGAGAACGCACGCCAGGATGTCATTGCCCGTTGGGTTACGCGGCTGGAGAGGCCTAGACACGATATTGTTACCCTCTCTATCTCGCAGAAGGAGGCGGCGGGACGAGTCCGGGAGGATTCCCTCGACTCGGGCCGCCGCCGGCGTCCTGGGCGGTGCAGGCGCGAATACCTGCGCCTGATGCTGCGCTAGCAGGAATCGGGTGATCGAACTGGGGACTAGTCCGGTCACCCAAAGTGAGGCCAGCGCGTGAGGACAGCTTTCGCCGTCGGAGCATTGACTCGAGAGGAACCCGCGAGGGTAAACCGCCGGGCGGGCCACCGAAGACAAAGATCGGGTACCGGTGGCCTGCTTGCACGGCCAAGAGAGACGCTTTGCAGGGTGAGTCTATGGAGTCACACATCGCTTCTTCCGTCGGCCCCAACCCATTTGGCGGGGCGTGACAACCTCCATAGTCCATCGCAAAAAAAAAGGTAAATAGGCACGATCATACTGTAGAAATTAAGATCCTTTGAGGAGGCATATGTCCAGTTAAGTAGTAGACACTTTTGATTGAAACGATGATGACGACCACCCTAAATTCTTTTAGAACTTTATGAAATTTTCTAGTGACATTATATGTGATTTATTGGTGATAACTATAAATTAGTTTGCTTAAATACTTATCAGGACAAACCTATTATAATACATATATACAAAAACATTTATTTGGCACTAGACCCTATACATCTCCATTATTTTAGGTGATTTGTTGTGAAATTGATTTCATATTGTTTGGTGACTACATTTTGGTGACAAATCTACTATTTTGCAGTCAAAGTCTATTATTTAAGAAACACAAAACCATGGCAGTAATAAGTACTCTGTACAACAGGAATGAGCTCTATCTGTGCATCTTGCAGCAAACATAAAGAAAATAAAACCTTATGCTAAGGTAGTAAGAGTCTTGTTGGGCGCAAAATAAAAATGAAGCCGAGTGAGAGGGCAACCAGTGTATCCTGTGTCCCGTTCTAACAGTGGACTTAGAATTGCCAGAGTTAAGTTGATTTCAATCCTTTCCTTGTTGATAGAAAAATATGCGATTGATGTAATGTAATGAAGTAAAAACATTTACTTCTAAAATGTTTTTAAATATAAATAATAATTTATTACCGACATATTAAAGCAATATTATTTGTTGCTAAGTGTAAAACCTTATTAACGCAAACATTTTGCGACTGGGGTATAGGTTGAAACATGAAATCGTAAATAATAATAATAACATAATTTGTTAGTGAAGAATTACGGTGACCATGCATGACTATTCAATCCTAGTTCAAGAACAAATAACTTAAATACCTATGTATTTTTTATTTTTTTTATGAAAATAACTTTGTTTAGATTTACAATTTCCCAAAGATCTTAATGTCCCTAACATTAAGTTCTTTAGAAAATTTAGGAACAAAAAGAAAGCTATTGTGGAAGAATGTAATAAAGATCAGTCGACATGATCGACTTCAATGGATGATTTGTTAGATCTCGTAGATAACGCTTGTGTTCCAGATTTTAAACTGAACATTATTTTTTATATTGCTGGATGAATGGGATGATTCACAAAATTTCTTGTTCAAATTGTGTGGTGTTATTGGATCACAACACCATAGAACACTGTTTATTACATTATTAAATCAATCGTTAAAAAACGTAAACAAAAATAAAATTATCATGTAGGTATGTCGTCCGAGAATTTTATAGCAAACTACATACATCGTTAGAATCAGCACATCCTCCGCAATCTATATTTGAAGATCCACATGATATTCTATTGATGAAGGCGTTAGCGAATTCATATCTCAATTTACGTTTAACTCAATGCAAAATTAGAATCAATGAAACATATAAGGAATATGCTGGGTTTGCGGCAGAAACTTCACAAGACTGTCTTATTTAGCAATGTCTGATTTAGAATTAAACTTAAATGTAAACTTAACTGTTTTTTCTTAATTAAATATACCACACACCACCTTATCGTAATTTTATCTCAGTCCAGCTGCATGTCGTGTCCCACAAGGACCAGTAGATAAGTACCCACCTATATGACGCGAGTGTGAAAAGCAAGCAAAAACAGGAAATGTATAGTGCCACAAGGGGCAAGTTTATAATTAGCATCTTCGATTAAAATCCATCTGAAGCAATGATCTGCTGACGTCAGATCACAAATATTTTTTATAATTATTGTCTTTAAATCATATTTCAATATGGTCACCATCGCCAGAGAGGGATAAAAGGTACAGTTCTGAGCTCTCGCTCGACTTCAATTTTGCGACAACAGCTCATTCCTGTTGTACAGAGTACTTATTACTTCCATGCACAAAACTAATTAAATTAGCGATAGCTTAAATGATACCCATTGACGTTTGATGACATTTCAAAATGGCGTCATTAGTTTATCAATTTGCCACCGGGTCAGATAAGTTTGTGGCACTATAGTTGTTAACTAAAATACACCTCTTATACAAGCTTTTTCTAAATTGTTGCGATTTTAGCAACTCTATATTCATATATCTTTGCCTAGACGTAACTACGCTTTTTCACATTTGCATAACAACTGTCAAATGTCACACAGTGCGATAGAAACAATGCCGAAATGAACCGATTACCGCTTCTTTTTTTTGCGACAGACTATGGTCTGGTCAAACCCCGCTAGATCCGTCCGGGGCAACAGATGAAGCGGTGCACAACCCCATAGACCCGCCCCACAAAGTACCCGTCACCAGAACCCGGTCTTCGATGGCCCACCCCTATCGTAGATTACCGCTATCCGAGGATCGATATCTAATATTTATTAACGGGTACTGCAATATACCTACCTGTCAGAGAAGTACTATTGCTCTCTATATCCGAAGACGGCTTCCTTTTTAGACGTTTTTGTCTAACAATTTTACGTCTAACCGCATTTGTTTTAGCCTTGGACATAGGATAATAATTTGAGGCTAAAGTTCTCTTTCTATTTAAAACTTCGCTGAATCTTGGGGATGAAATCTGTTTTTTAGAATTTTGCGCGTCATTTCTTTTTTCTGATGTAGTGGGCTTGGCTTTAGGTACACTTTTGTCAGCTTTGGTGGGAACGAATAAGCTTTTAGTCCTTCTGATTTTTTGCTTTCTTTTGTACAACTTTGTTCTTACAGATTTGGAGACATCTATTATTTGTGATAGTTTCCTTTCATCAGCCATCTGATAAAGGTAAAAATATATTAATTGATTTATGACAACTCTATTAGTTCAATAATATTTTAATATGAATGTGAATGTGAGCAAAACCAAAATAATGGTCTTTGAAAGAGATGAAGCCAGAACAAATGTAAGAGTAACAATAGGTAATGGTGTATTCAGTTCTTCCTTCCTTCCTTCAGTACATGACCGATCTGGTCTAGGTAGTTTAGTCTCGATCTCCCCCGGTACCTACATCCTTCCACTTTCGCATTGTATATCTTCTTAACCAGACGTTCGTTCGGCATTCTTTCCACATGTCCGAACCATCGGAGCATTCCCTTTCGCATCTTTACACCAATACTCTCTTTCATACCTACTCGCTCTCTTACGTCGTCGTTACGAATGCGGTCGGTCAGCCTAACTCCACAGATTTTCCGCAGAGATCGCATTTCGACCGCATTAATTTTACTTTCATACTCTTTTCTGCATACCCAACTCTCGCTTCCATACAGTAATGTTGGGACAAGCACTGCGTTATGTATTGCTATACGTGCCTTCTGGCTGAGCCGCTGAGGTGGTGGCTGCCGAGAAGTTGCCCCAACGCTCCGTTCACTCAATTTCCCGCATTCACTCTTCGTTCTATATCAGTGGTGTACCTTCCATCTCGGCTAAAACCACATCCAAGATATACAAATTCATCCACTTACTCTAGTACATCATTACCTATTATGTACTAGAGCAAGTGGATGCATTTGTATATCTTTGTTGTACGAACTACATTGTTATTGAAAAAAAAACATGCAAAAAATATTAGACTTACTTGTCTTGCCCTTCTTCAAGGCCCTTCTTGCCTTTCTCAATCATTATCTATTGTTACTCTTACATCTGTTCTGGCTTCATCTCTTTCAAAGACCATTATTTTGGTTTTGCTCACATTCACGCGTAGATTATTTTTATTACGTACCGTATTTTGTCAACTAGGGTCTGCAGGTCAGTCGCTAACTGTGCCAGCAGGACTGCATCATCTGCATAGAGCAGAGCAGTGACCACTGAGTCGCCCATCTGGACTCCCACATTTATATCGTTCAACCTTTGGAGACATTTGTCCAGATATATTATAAACAGTCTGGCTGATAGAACGCACCCCTTCTTAACGCCGATATTGACGTCAAACCAAGGCGACATTCCATCATCCAGCCGCACACAAGCTCTACAGCCCATGTAACTGGACTGCACAGCCTGCAGCAGTTTACCGTTAATACCATACTCCGGTAAAATGTGCCAAAGTTCCTTTCGTACAACCGTGTCAAATGCTCTCTCCAGATCCACAAAACTGCAGAAAACCCTCTGACCTAGAGTCAGATGCTTTTCCACAATGTTGCGCAGAGAGAACACTTGATCCATGCATTCCCTTCCACTCCTGAAACATCCTTGTGCATCACACAGTAAACCCTCGGACACTATCCTCATTCTCCTTTCAATAATTTCACCGTACAGTTTTGCTGCCAAACTGGTCAAGCTTATGGCCCTGTAATTTGCGCAGTCATAACATGAACCCCTGTCTTTAAAGAAAGGCACGATGACTGCGCTATGCCAGTCCTTGGGAATCATTCCCGAGCTCCAACATAAATTGAGGAGCAACAGGAACGCCTTCCAGACACAGGAGTAGCCAAGCTTGATTATCTCGGCAGACACCATATCAATGCCCGCAATTAATATATTAATATCCTATAACCTATTCCCGAAGACAACAAACTCAAAAACAATATAAAAATCATAAAAATTGGTCCAGCCATTTTTGAGTTATAAGTAGTGTAACTAACACAACTTTCTTTTATATATGTATATAGAATTGTTACGAGTCTTTTATGATAGCCACGGGAAAAGAGGAGAGTTGTTAATTATATTCTTACTACACATCACACTAAAAAACTTTAAACTGTTAAGAATTTAAGAAATAAAACTGGAGTCCACTACAACTTACCTGATCAAACATAAAATCGTCATCGTTACGATCACAATATTCCAATATCTTATTACAAACAATTCTTAAATTCCTAATGCGTTCTTTTTTACTTTTGCCTATTACAAGTTTGTCCATTTCATCTAATCTCAAGGTTCTAAAAAGGTCACACAGCAAATTAACGTCTGAAAGTAGCAAGCATTCCTAAAAGAATTACCAAAGCTGATGATAATTTCTTCAGATATTAACAGCACAAGTGGTTAAGATGACGATCTTCCGTGCCAGTTCCGTGGGTTCGATACCCTCGCAGGACTATACTTTGTGCGATCCACAAAGTGTTATTCTGAGTCTGGGTGTAATTGCATGTTTGTAAAGTCCCCCGAAATACAAGGATTATTTCCTTAGCGCAGAGTGGTGTCTAAAAAAAAGATATTAAATAATAATATCCACCAGTTGATGGAGTAAGAATACAATTCACTATCCCTTATCATGCTCTATATCAGTGGTGGGCAATCTTTTGGCAGACAAGGGCCTCAAGGTGGAGAAATAAACCAAATGCGGGCCACACTAGTAATATTAACACTAGAATATACCGTATATGGTCCATCGCGGTTCGTTCATGCATTTACTTTGATATTTATGACTTATTTACATAACATTCACGGGCCGCAAAGAAGACGTTCGCGGGCCGCATGCGGCTTTAAAACCGGTCAATAGAAGAAAAGATAAATTCATAAGCTTGCATAATGGGCAGTATCCAGACCTTGACCTTAGAATATAACATTGAATTTGCAATATAATTTCAATATGTGTTCCATCTTGAACTAAACATCACCTGATCGCGAAGGCTACAAGTGTGCGGCCATAGAGAAAAAAAAAACATTACGTTTTATGTATGGCATTCGAAATTCTTTTTAAAAATTTGACGGACTTATGACAAAGGTTTTAAATTGAATTTTCCTTCTCTTGCATATATGTAATATGCATATTATATCCCATAGTTGTCTGTCACTTTCACAACACCCATATGCAAGAAAGGAATTAGTGAATTGTATTCTTATTCCGTCACCACACGGAAGAGGATGCCGTTACAAAAATATCATCATCATCATCTTATTCTTATCTCAATTTATACTCTTCCATTGTACATATTGCAAAATCCCAATAGTTGCCAATAGTTTTATGATTAACCGTCTGCTTGTCGTCAAACCTTAAGATTGCCATTATTAACCAAACAGCATCAGGTTGAATAGGTCGATATAAAGCCTTTTGTCGTGTTTTACGATATCCTTGAGCAAAATAAGAGCTGGTAATATTCATAGCCGCTACTATACAGCAATCCATTGCAAAGATATCATCATTTTCCTATTCTTATCTCAATGAATCCTGTGTCTGGGAGGCGTTCCTGTTGCTGCTCAATTTATGTTGGAGCTCGGGAATGGTTCCCGGGGACTGGAATAGCGCAGTCATCGTGCCTTTGTTTAAAAACAAGGGTTCACGTTATGACTGCGCAAATTACAGAACCATAAGCTTGACCAGTTTGGCAGCAAAAGTGTATGTGTAAAATTATTGAAAGGAGAATGAGGATGGTGTCCGATGGTTTACTGTGTGAGACACAAGATGGTTTCAGGAGTGGAAGGGGATGCATGGATCAAGTGTTCTCTCTGCGCAATATTGTGGAGAAGCATTTGGCTCTAGGTCAGAGGGTTTTCTGCAGTTTTGTGGATCTGGAGAGAGCATTTAACATGGTTGTACGAAAGGAACTTTGGGACATTTTACCGGAGTATGGTATTAACGGTAAACTGCTGCAGGCTGTGCAGTCCAGTTACATGTGCTGTAGAGCCTGTGTGCAGCTGGATGATGGAATGTCGCCTTGGTTTGACGTAAATATCGGCGTTAAGCAGGGTTGCGTTCTGTCAGCCAGACTATTTATCATATATCTGGATAAATGTCTCCAAAGGTTGAAAGATATGAATGTGGGAGTCCAGATGGGCGACTCAGTGGTCACTGCTCTGCTATATGCAGATGATGCAGTCTTGCTGGCACAGTCAGCGACTGACCTGCAGATCCTAGTCGAGTCAATGGCAGAAGATTGTAAGAAAAGGGGCCTACGCGTGAATGTGAGCAAAACCAAAATAATGGTCTTTGAAAGAGATGAAGCCAGAACAGATGTAAGAGTAACAATAGGTAATGATGTACTAGAGCAAGTGGATGAATTTGTATATCTTGGATGTGAATTTAGCCGAGATGGAAGGTACACCACTGATATAGAGCGAAGAGTGAATGCGGGAAATAGAGTGAACGGAGCGTTAGGACAACTTCTCGGTAGCCACCACCTCAGCCAGAAGGCACGTGTAGCAATACATAACGCTGTGCTTATCCCAACATTACTATATGGAAGCGAGAGTTGGATATGCAGAAAAGAGCATGAAAGCAAAATTAATGCGGTCGAAATGCGATCTCTACGGAAAATCTTTGGAGTTAGGCTGACCGACCGCATTCGCAACGACGACGTAAGAGAGCAAGTAGGTATGAATGAGAGTATTGGTGTAAAGGTGCGAAAAGGAATGCTCCCATGGTTCGGACATGTGGAAAGAATGCCGAACGAACGTCTGGTTAAGAAGATTGTAGAGACATTGTATATGCGAAAATGAAAGGATGTAGGTACCGGGGGAGACCGAGACTCACCTACCTAGACCAGATTGGTCACGTGCTGAAAGAAGGTGGAGTCAAGAGTCTCCGAAACCGGCGAGCGTGTATGAAGAGGATTATGAATGTTGAAGAAGCGAGTGAAGTATGCAAGGATAGAGTTCTCTGGCACTCTGTTCTCTCTGCCTACCCTACAAGGAATATGGCGTGATGATATGTATGTATGTATAAATTGGGGTATATATTATTATTATTAAATTATTATTGGCAATAGTTTTATGACTGGCCGAGTTTTATGACCGGCCGCCTGCTAGACGTCAATCCTTCTTGGGAAATGTAATTGTCGACCAAGCGGCACCAGATGGAGTTGGCCTAGGTCGTTATAAGCCTCTTAATCGTCTCTTACGACATCCACAGGCAAAATAAGGGTTGGGGTACTATCCCAGAAACCTCCACGCGGTGTACCCTGGGTGCGGGCGGTGGTCCCCAGTTCTTCTGTTGTACTGTCGTCCGTAGCGAATATCTGCGCGATTTCGCTCCTTACTCTACTACAGTCGTAGTAGAGGGTATAGGACGCGAAATATTGGGACGGGCTCAGTCACTCATTCATTTGAGGGCTGGGCAGGCACATGCCACCGCCCACACATCGTAAACCTGGTATATTGCTTCAAGACACGTTGTCTTGAGGCGTAGTATCAGGAGCGAGGGTCTTGGCTTAACCGCCCGGACTGCGAGGAAGACAACCTCTATAAAGAGTTCGAAGTAACTTTCGGACTCGGAAATCACCCAGAATCTTAAGTTCTGGCGTGCGGCGAGAAGATGCATGGCAGATGGGTTGTTCTGTCGTTAGTACGCTCCAGCCAGGGCACCGGCTGACCCCCTGGTTGGTAAATGTAGGCTTGCCCGGGTATAGGGATCTCTGCCCGGGTCGACGAAATGTATCTCCCATTCTCGTGGGAATCTAATGGATACTGCAAATTTAAAACAAAAAACCGACGGGAATCCTAGCGATTCTCACCCCAAGGCCCAGTCATGCCAACGCAAAACTGACCAAGACGACGCCTCGTCCTCAGGACTTGAGGCGTCCGCCGAGGGCCCGGCACAAATCGTGGAGGCCCAGAAGAAGAAGAGGAGGTCGCCTCGAAAGTCTCGGGGCAACGGCCTGAGCCACAAAAGGCGGCTGGAGGAGCGGCGAGCGCGCAGGGAGGCTGCCGCCGCTGAAGAGAAGAAGGACGGTAGACTCGCAGCAGAGCCGTCGACGGACGAGGGCGACAGCGATGTCGCAGAGCCGTCCGAAGACGAGGGCGGCGGATCTACCGTCAGAATGGACGAGGGCGGTGATATTCCCGCAGGGCCGTCCAGAAAAGACAGTGGGTCGGCTGGTGAAGGCCCCACTAGGTCGTCGGCGCGTCTAGCAGCAAAGACGCCGCCGGCGACCGCGACTAAGAAGGAGGAGGCCCTCCCCTCGCAGGTGCGAAAGCGCCCCCTGAGTAAGGGAGGCAGCTCGAGCGCTGAAACCGAGGGGAGCGCGGCCAACATGCCTCCACCAAAAATCCAGGCCTCCCGAAGAGGTCGAGGGACCTCGGCTATAGAAAGGGCGGCGGCGGTCGCTGTCCGCGCCGGTGACGCCACGGATCTGCAGGCCGAAAATGTCCGCCTTAGAGGCGAGATGTCAGGCCTGCGGACCGGAAACAGGAACCTGGGCGACATGCTGGCGGAGATGCGTCGGGCAAACCGCCAGTTGCTGATCGACGTGGCCGACCTCAAGGCGCAGGTGGCGCTGTTCGTGTCGCCTGCGCCAGCCGCGCCACCGGCCAAGACTGGCTACTCAGCGGCCGCTGCGGCGCCAAAGCCGCCTCGCGCTGCGGCGCCGACGACGTTCGGTGATGGCGTCACCGTCACACCCGTCCCCGCGGCGAGGAAGACGCCTGCCGCCGCGAAGCGCGCGCCGCCGGCTGACGCTGGCGCAGTCGCCGCGGCGAAGCTCCCTGTCCCGGTGGTGAGGTTGACGCCTCTCCCCGCGGACCGCTTGCCGCCGGCTAGCGCCCCTGCGGCGCCAAAGCCGCCAGGCGCCGTAGAACGGGCCCCTGAGGAGGCTCAGCCGACCCCGTTTGAGGTGGGAGGCATATCGGACGAGGCCCTCGCCAAAATCATCGGCGCAGTGGGCAAGCTCGTCGATGCGCGCTTCGCCGTTCTGGAGGCGAGGTTGCCTCCAGAACCACGCGTCCGACCACCTCTCGCCGCGGACAAGCGGCCGCATGTGGCACCAGCCCCCGCCCCGCTGCCTTGTCAGGGTGGCCGCGTGGGGAGCTACGCCGCGGCCGCGGCCGGGCCTAAGCCCAAAGGGCCCGGCCCAGCTCCGAAGGGACCCGCCCTGAGGAGGAAGACGGCTCCGGCTCCTGCCGGACCGCTGAAGTCGCCCGCAACAACACCGCCGGCGACGACCAGCGAGGCCGCGACGAGGCCTTCCGCGTCCGGCACAGCTGCCGTACCCGAACAGGGTTGGCAGGTGGCCGAACGCGACAGAAGGAGTCGCGGCCAAAGGAGGAGAGCGGAGGCCAAGCGCGCCGCTGAGGTCCCCGCTCCTCAGGCAGGAGCCGGACGGAAGAAGAGACCGCGCAAGGGGCTCAAGTCGCCGAAGACGGCCGCAGTGGTGATCACTGTGCTGCCCGAGGCGGCCGAGAAGGGCCTCAGCTACGAGGCCGTCTTGAGGAAGGCCCGGCGGGAGCTAGACGTCTCCGATATTGGAGGCGTCGAAGCCAGGACCCGCAAGGCCCGGACGGGGGCTCGAATTCTCGAGTTCCCAGGGGCCGAGGGCGCCAAGACGGCCGACAGCGTGGCCGAGAAGCTGAGAGGTTTGTTCGCCGAGGAGGGTGGCATCAAGATCGCCAGGCCCGTCAAGTGCGCCGAAATGCGCATTTCGGGTTTGGACGATTCAGTGACGGTGGAAGACATCCGGGAGGCTATTGCCTCGAAAACCGGGTGTCCCATAGACACCGTCCGGGTCGGTGCCATTCGTCCCGGTCCGGGTGGCGTAGGTGCTGCCTGGGCGCAGTGCCCGGTGGAGTCGGTCAGGCAACTGGCCGGCTCAGGCAGGCTCCTCGTGGGCTGGAGCTCGGCGCGGGTAACCGTGCTTGAGCACCGGCCTGCGAGGTGCTACAAGTGCATGGCGGTCGGACACACTCGACCGACGTGCACTAATTGCTTCGACTGCGGCGGATTGTGTTTCCGCTGCGGTCAGACCGGGCACGTGGCGGCATCTTGCGCCGCCCCGCCCCACTGCCCCGCGTGTGCGGCGGGCAATAAGCCCGCCAAGCACCGCATGGGCTCTGGGGCGTGCAAACCTCCAGCTTCGGCCCCAAAGGCGCGGGGCGGCCCTACGACCACGGCCGCTCCCGCTCCTAGCGCGGTCCGATCGCCCGCTGGCGAGGAGGTCATGGATACAACCCGATAATGGGTACACCATCCATGCACCTCCTCCTGCAGGCCAACACCAACCACTCCGCCGGAGCGCAGGATCTCCTCCTGCAATCCATGGCAGAGTGGTCGATTGGTGCAGCCGTAGTCGCGGAACCGTACGCCGTGCCTGATCGCCCCAATTGGGTGGTCAGTCGAAACGGTACCGCGGCAATCGTCGTCTCAACGCAGCGGCACTTCCCGTCCTTGTCCCTTTTGGATAGGGGCGAGGAATTTGTCGCGGCGGAGTGGGGAGGGGTCACGCTCTACAGCGTATACCTCTCCCCCACTAGGAGGATGGACGATTTCGGGGCCTCACTCACCACCTTGGAGGCCTCGATACGGCGACTGGCACCGGGCCTCGTCCTGGTTCTAGGGGACTTTAACGCCAAATCCACGGCGTGGGGGTCCCCTACGACGGACGACCGCGGGCGGGCGGTCAACGAGTGGGCGGCTTCACTGGGCCTCTGTGTTCTGAACAGAGGCTCGGTGAACACGTGCGTGCGGCGGCAGGGCGGGTCGATAGTGGACTTATCGTTCGCTAGCCCCGCTGTCGCGCCACGGGTGAGGAACTGGAGTGTCCTGGAGGAGGCGGAGACCCTGTCGGACCACCGGTACATCCGTATGGAGGTCTCCCCCCGGGAACCCGGTAGGGGTCACAGGGCGGACGGAGCTCCCGCGTTTCCGCGGTGGGCTGTGGGTCGTCTTGATAGGGATCTACTGGCGGAGGCGGCCATTGTCAGCACGTGGCTGTCCTCACCACCCCCAGCGGACGGAGTGGACGCTGAGGCTGTCCGCATTCGCAGTGCGTTAACGCAGATCTGCGATGCGGCCATGCCCAGAGTGCGGCGGCGTCCACCTCCGAGGCAGGGGGTCTACTGGTGGTCCCCAAGACTGGCGGACCTTCGTGCGGCGTGTATCAGTGCCCGAAGGTCCTACACCCGCAGCCGGCGGCGTCACCGCGACGTCGAGCGGGAGGGCCAGCTGTACGAGGCGTACCGCGGTGCGCGGACTGCCTTTCGGCTGGCCATCCGTGCCGCCAAGGGCGCGAGTTGGCAGGAGATGCTGGACGGTCTCGACCGTGACCCCTGGGGTCGCCCATATCGCGCGGCGCTGAACAAGCTTCGCGCGCGGCCCCCCCCCCCCTCACCGAGACCCTCCAGCCCGACTTCCTTCGTAGGGTAGTCGAGGAGCTGTTTCCACGGCAGTCGGAACACACGCCCCCGGTCATGGCTCCGCCAGATCAGGACCGGGCGGCCGACGACGACGAGAGTGTTCCGCCCGTGACGGAGTCGGAAGTGGGGGCGGCCGTGGCGAAGATTCATTCCGCCACCACGGCCCCCGGCCCGGACGGAATTCCAGTCCGGGTGCTGACATCGCTCCTCGAGCACTTCGAGCCTCGCCTCAGGCAGCTGTTCAACGCCTGTCTGACGTCTGGACGGTTCCCTGAGTGCTGGAAGGAAGGGAGGTTGGTTCTCCTGCCAAAGCCGGGACGGTCCCCGGATTTGCCGTCGGCCTACAGGCCCATCGTGCTCCTCGACGATGTGGGTAAGCTGCTGGAGCGTGTGCTCGCTGCCCGCATCGTCCGACATCTGGAGGAGGTGGGGCCCGATCTGTCGGACGCTCAGTATGGGTTTCGGAGGGGGCGTTCGACCATCGGGGCCCTACTACGCCTGAGGCAGGCGGCCGCGGAGGCCGTCGCCGGGAAGGGAGTGCTGTTGGCGGTGTCGTTGGACATCGCCAACGCATTCAATAGTCTGCCATTCGGCTGCATCAGGGAGGCGCTCCGGTTCCATGGAGTGCCCCTGTACCTCAGGCGGCTGGTGGCAGACTATTTGGAGGGCCGCAGCATCCTCTGCGCGGGTCCTGCAGGGGACATTGTGCGGACGCCCATGTCGTGCGGCGTTCCACAGGGGTCGGTTCTGGGGCCGACCCTGTGGGACATCGGGTACGACTGGGCGTTGAGAGGGAGTCTCCCCCCCGGGCTGAGCTTGGTGTGCTACGCTGACGACACGCTCGTCACAGCCCGGGGCAGGACACTCGAAGAGGCGGCGAGCCTGGCCACTCTCGGCACCGAGGAGATGGTCAGGCGGATCGAGGCGCTGGGGCTCAGGGTGGCCCTAAACAAGACGGAGGCCCTACTTTTCCACGGGCCCCGTGTGAGGCTACCCATCGGCGCCTCGATAGTGGTAAACTCCATCCACATCAGCATCCAGGCCCATATGAGGTACTTGGGTCTGGTGCTCGACGGGCGATGGTGGTTCCGGGAGCATTTCCGACAGATTGCTCCCCGGCTTGTCGGCGCGGCGTCCGCCCTTTCTCGACTCATGCCGAACGTGGGCGGACCCAGTTTCGAGGGCCGACGGCTGTATGCGGGGGTCATCCGCTCGATGGCCATGTACGGCGCACCCGTGTGGGCGAGGGCTCTGAACGCCCAGCTCAGGGCGGTTCTGTGGAGGCCACAGAGAGCCATGGCGGTCAGAGCCATTCGCGGGTACCGCACGGTGTCGACAGAGGCGGCGTGCCTGTTGGCCGGGACACCCCCGTGGGACCTAGAGGCGGAGATGCTCTCCGACCTCTACCGGTGGGTTATCACAGCGCGCGAGGAAGGTGGCTCCCCATCGTTGAGCGAGATAGCCACCTGGCGCGTGGATGCCCGCCGAGACGTCATCGCCCGTCGGGCTACGCGGCTGGAGAGGCCTAGGCACGGTGTGGAGACCGTTGAGGCCCTCCGGCCCGTATTGATAGAGTGGATGGAGCGGCGGCACGGAGTCCTCACCTTTCGGCTGGTGCAGGTATTGACGGGGCACGGGTGTTTCGGGTTGTACCTGCACAGGGTCGTGTATAGGGAGTGGACTCCGGCCTGCCACCACTGCAGGAGTGGCGAGGACACGGCGCAACACACGCTGGAGGTGTGTCCGGGATGGGAGCGGCAGCGCCGTGACCTAGTCGCTGTCATCGGTGCCGACCTGACGCTGCCGGCCGTCGCGAGGGCGATGGTCGACAGCATCAGGAACTGGGACGCGGTCGCCGCCTTCTGCGAGGCTGTCATCTCGCAGAAGGAAGCGGCGGAACGGGCAAGGGAGGATTCCCGCGCCCCGGGCCGCCGCCAGCGGCCGGGGCGGCGCAGGCGCGAATACCTGCGCCTGATGCCGCCCTAACCGAGGCTTCGGGTGATCGGACCGGGGAATTGTCCGGTCACCCGACGTGAGGCCACCGCGTGAGGGCGACGCCCCAACGGCGAAATCTGTTGGGGCGTCGACGAGAGGAACCCGCGAGGGTGAACCGCCGGGCGGGTCACCGAAGTTAAAAATCGGGTCCCGGTGACCCGCTCGCACGGCGAAGAGAGAGGAGTTTTTACGGTGGGTCTATGGGGTCACGCGCCGCCTTCTCCGTCACCCCGGACCGATTTGGCGGGGCGAGACTAACCCATAGTCCACCAAAAAAAAAAAAAAAAAAAAAAAAAAAAGGCAAAATAAGGGTTGGTATCTAGTATTCGTAGCCGCTACCACACAGCCATTACAAAGATATATTTAGACTAAATACAGAGTACCTAATACATATAGGATTATTAGATTAGTTGAAATTAATAGCAGAAGTTATAAAATGTATGAACTAGCAAAAGTGTGCGAAAAGACTTAAGCATACATACTTGATGACCTTAGGTTTTCTTATGGTATCTTCCTTTTCATCGACCAGCATCGTATCATGCCAAATATTTTTAAAGAGTTCTCGCCTTTCGGCGTAGCTCTCTTCTTTATTTAATGACTGCATGGTTAATATTCGTGTTACTAATTAGGCATTGTGATAATAAGTAGCACGGTTTACCGCTAATAATTATTATAATTTGGTTATTTCATTTTAGGCCCTACATTTTTTTTTATATAAATGGCGTTCACAAGATTTCGCCAATAACTCAATTTAGATTCTTCTTCTTCTTCTTCTTATATATTGGCAATCAGCTACATATACGAGCTATTGGTGCCAGTGTCAAGTTATAAATATTATTACGTTTGTAGTCTTGTCAGGTTAGTCATTGTCTAAGTCAAATTGTCGCCATTAACAGTGCAATGGCCACACTGTTAATAGTATCTTGTAGGAATTTTGACGGAAAACAAAAATGTTGTAAAGCACTTTTATATGATATTCACTATATCCCAGTGTTCTGTCCCATCACATTACATAAAATGCCATAAAAATTATCTAATATAACACGTTAAAACACTAAGATATCGAATATAATACAAGAGCACCACATGACGTTTTCAAATTCCCGTCAAAAGTCCAATTTAGATTCTATATTTTATTTTCGTGATTGGATTGGATGTAAATAATGACGTAAGTCATCTTTACGTCATAGGTTAAAATAGTACATATTATACTCTTTGTTACGAAAATACTCTTTTATGTTCGGTAAATAAGGAAGTTCTATTTCGGGAGATTTTGTTTATACATAATAGTATATTTAATAAAATGGTCGCCACCCTTACCTTATCTGTGGTTGATCGTAAAATACGACTACAAATGTAAGCACTTATTTACTAGTAAAAATAAAAATTACTACTCTGCCATGACACACCTCAACCCACTAGGGCGGCTTCCTACACGCCCCCTCGTAATTCAAAATCCGACGTCCACGGCACGTCATCGACGATGACGACGACGATATCACACTCGCTCAATTAAGAGCTTACACGGCCCGCGAGGCCATTACACATAAATATCCGCGGTTTCGTCCTCGCCGTCGAGGTGCGAAATCGCGACGCGCAAAAATCATAAATCCAAACGTGGGCACGCCCACTTTGCCACCAGCGACGCCCCAAGCCGAGGTCCGTTCCCCACAGGGGGAGCCCTTGGACAATGTCGCTTAGCTTACCTCAATCGGGTTGAGAGCCCTCAGCGCTCACCCATGGTCCGCGTAAAGCTGTCAAAGGCATCTGCGGCTAACAGCTAAAAAACACACAAAAAAAAAATAAAAAAATTACTACTACACGCGATCTTTGATCCCACATCTATTAGAAATCTATCGTTAAAAGATGTAAACTTCAAATAAAATTATATACCAATCTGTCCGACCACCGCGGTATATTAAATCAATTTCCTTTCCGCTGTATTAGATGAGGCTTGTGACCAATAGCCAATACATATACGAGCTGAAATCATTACTCTGTCAGGTGATGAAAATAAAAAAAAAATACAGAATTAATTTCTGAGATGAGATTTTAGTATATAGTTACAGTTTTCTGTCTACAGCTGCGGGTTGGGGAAGTATCGCACTCCCGCAGAAAATGTGCTGTTACACTTCGTTCACTGAGAGAAAGAGCCGGCAGCTCAACTTTCTGGTTGGTTTTGGGTATTAGTTTGGCATTCACACACACCATAACCACCTGTCTACCATGAAATACCAGGGGTAGAACTAGCTCTAGCCCTAGTATTACAAAGATCCATGACCGTCAGTAACACTTACCATCAGGTGTGTTGTTTACTCGTTTATCATCACAAACAATAAAAAAGAGCCACAACATTCACATTTTGTTCCAAACAATATTCTTTACAACACTGTATTGAGTTCTAAAACAAAGTATCTACCTAAGTATGTGAACTAGCAACTCATCCTATGCAACAAGTGGTTTTAAAGTTGTCGAGCGCTTCAGTCATTCAGTAGGCGGGAAGCTCTTGGCAAAGGCTTTCCTCAAACTTATTATTACGTGACGAGACGTTTCGCAAACATAATCTTATTTCGTAAATATCTATATTTGCTTTATATTTAGATACAAATCTATAGTGTAAGAGAACAGTGATAAATAAATGTAGGTACGCCACTGTGCCAACATAATTTGAAAAATAGAAATATAACGTTCAAACCATATAATTATTTCTCACAGTCTCAGTATTTACCAAAAACTTCTAAGTTTATTTTTCATCAAATGGATCTAAATCAATTATAAAACTAATAAAAAAATTGATTAAATAAAAAGTTTAATAAATTGTACTTAATAATGACGTGAATTTAACTGTAAAATGTTTTTGTAAATCATGTATTACAATAAATAATATAGAGAAATATTAATAAACATTGATATTAAGTTATGTCGCAAACATGCCGGTTAAATACGACCCGAACACTTTGTGGTTGGCGCTCACTGATTACGGCGATGGGAATATCTTCCAAGTATATCCAAAATTGTTGGCTGAACTGCTTCTTCAAGAGGAAGCCGCGAGACAAGAAGGTGATCACAGCGAAGCGGAGAAATTAGTACTGCCGAGTGATAAAGAATATAGATTGACACAGTACTTTAGCCTTGTCGCTTTACAAAAGGATATAGATCGGCAAGTATTATTCATTTATATGAGTGCTATATATTTCACAGTATGTCGTAAATAGGTCTGTACGAAACTGGATTATAGCCGGTCAAAGCAAAAGGCCAGTCATAGTAATTCGTACCGGAAAGGTAAAAGACTGGTTTGTTTTCTTACTCCGTTACGACGCGGAAATAAATATTCTCTCTCGTCAATGCCCAATTGCAAGTACTAAGTTTTGTCTGGCAGTGGTATCCTGAGTATGGCTCTTGACATACTTTGCTGCGTGATATTTAAAGATGATATTGCTGTGCCATGAATTATCTGTCATCAGCGTAACACCCTGGTCAATAGAACTTTGATACTGCGGAACAGCGTTTAAGAAAATTTACCCCAAATTTACGTCATACTTAAATACAGCAGATATGAGAACATTTAGAAATATATCTATTATACCTTTTTAACACACCTTTAATTTTTTCCCATAAAACTCGGCACATAATTACGCAACGAGTAAATATATCTACAAGAATTTCACTTGAAGAGCCTAACTTCAAAACTTTCGCAACAAATTTTTAGTTAAGGTCAAAATAATAAAGAAAACTTTATTATATATTTCGACATAACTTCACTGTGATGTACTTATTCATTAAATATTTTTAACTTCAATAGATTAACATTACTTTCAATTATAACAAGTATTCACGCTAACTATATCTAGTAATCATATAGCAGAGTTCTTTCAACATCCTGTTTAAAAAAATTACTTTTCGCTTTATACAACAGTTCTATTACCGTGTGAAAATGGCTTGACTAACTTGTTAGGAGTTTAAATTGGGTGTTTACGTACGTAAAACGTAACAGAAACAACACTGATGGCTTCGTCCCCTTCGAACATGTGACTTTAACCTTGGCCTGAACACATAATAGCCCTATAGCTCGCTATTGTTTGCCAGATATCTAGTACTGAATGTCACGCCATTAATTGGATTCCATGTACATAGGATGGACAAGTTAAGGACAGGTAGCTAATTTGCCTCAATAGTAAAATAGCAAATAATTACTAATTTGGTTTGGAACCTATACTTTTTGGAGTTTACTCCTTAAGAATCAATTTTCATATAAGATGCCCGGTATGAGAAAAATTTGGGGAGTAAAATCTAGTGATCGAATGACCTCGTTGCGTTTTTGATGCGCAACCTATTCTGCGCACCTTTCACTTTCTGACGTGAGATAATACTTCACTGAAGTTTTAATAAATGTAAATAAAAATATATATATTATTTTTATTCAAGTGAGCTTTATTTGCGCCTGTTTTGATAATCGTACTTAAGGAGGAAACTCCAGACGTGCGTCGCAGCTGACACACACACTTTTTTTTAGAAATACAGACAACCCAGCTTATCAAGCAGCATATCAAGTATTTAAAGATACAATTAGGTCATAGAAAACTGATTTTTTTATGCGAAGTGTGACCTAATCTCACTTTCGAGGTCAATCGGTTGTAATAGCTGGGCTGTAAGCAATTCCATATAAGCCGTTTGCCCGTTACTGTCTTCTGAACGGATTACTCGAACATGTTTTGTGACTTTCATAGCCTACCCATTGAATTAATTATTAAATTAAACGGCTAAAGTTAACTCGACTGTCAACTGCATACGTGGTCTGATTAGTTGGCGAAAACATGCATTATGTAATTGGCAAAAGGAATGGTTAAATCCACGAAGGAGATTTTATAACGAACCACTTTTTTTAGGTAAAGTAATCATAGGATTACATATCGCTTGCCCAGAATAATAGTGTCGCAACTCTAAAAATTACAATTTTCATTATATTTCAATTTTTGATGGTGGAAGGGTGAAGTTCACCTAACTATCAACTCTTCATCGTCATTCTTAAGGATATTATGCTGACGTTCGTGCATTTGGAATCGCTGCTGAACCGAGCTGAAAAAAAGGAAATACTTATTTTGACCCTCCTGAAAAATTTTGCTATTTTGAATTGTGACACTATTCTTCTGAGCTAGTGATATGTACGGTTGACGTGTAATTTGTTGCCCGAATATTACGAAAGATTTAATAATATAGTGGGACTTTTGACGGAAATTTGAAAACGTCATGTGGTGCTCTTGTATGATATTCAATACCTTAGTGTTTTAACGTGTTATATTAGATAATTTTGATGGCATTTTATGTAATATGAAGCGGCGGAACTATTGGGATGTAGTGAATATCATATAAAAGTGCTTTACAACGTTTTCGTTTTCCATCAAAATTCCCACAAGATACCATTAACAGTGTGGCCATTGCACTGTTAATGGCGACAATTTGACTTAGACAATGACTAACTTATTGAAAGACTAAAAACGTGAAAATATTTATAACTTGACACTAGCACCAATAGCACGTATATGTAGCTGATTGCCAATATATAAGAAGAAGAATAATATAGCATAGGTTAAAGAGGGGTCAAATAGCATAAGTACGGTTTTATCGACAATGAAGTTTAGGGTTTATATGCTGGCTTGAGAAAAACCTGCCAAAAAGAGAGCGTTTTTTTGTTTGTGGTAAGTATCCTCTTAGATATCATTGCTCTTTTTTAAGATTTTCTCGAGAAATCAGGCAATCTAATGATGATATCCAATAAAAGGCTCGCATTAGAACTAGCCCAGACCAGAAAATGTGGATACTTTCTATGATTTTTATAAAAATCATAAACAAGTATGGTCGCATTTATTTCTGGTTATGCCTCTTCAGGGATAAAAATATGAAATTATGTATATATAACCTAAATAACTGCGAGGAAAATAATAAATGGGTAATAAAGTTAGTCGTACCCACGGAGCAAATACAAACTTTGTATCTGCTCCGTGGTCGTACCATAAAGACTAGCTGTTTTTTTTAAGTTATAAAATATTGTGTTAGTTCTGATAAATTTGATGGGTAAGCTGTATACAAAGTGACAAATGTTTCTAGACTGTTCCAAAGACCTCGCGAAAATAAAATACTATCTACTTTAGACATATTTATACTATAGACAAATTGGTTAATCATAACACTCAGACCTGACGACTATATCCTTGAAGGTAGTTTTTTTATTCCTTACTGTGACGGTGTACATTTAAATCGATTTGTGAAAAACCTTTACCTAGGCTGGGATTCAGCCTACACAATTCTCACTATTCGGCTTGAGACTTCTCTACAATGGTAACTGACCCACCACACTGGTTTTCTTTCTCTTGTATTATATATATCCACCATTCATCATTTGCCTGCCCTCGTCCCACGCTAAGTGGGGTCGGCACAACACGTTCTTGCCTTCCACAATCTTCTATCAGCCGTCATATCTGCACTCACAACTTTTATACACATATCCTCGTTTACACAATCCATCCATCTTTTTTTGGGTCTCCCACAACTCTTACGCCCATCCACAAGCATATTGGTAACCCTCCTTGTCACATGCCTTTCATCCCTCCTCATCTCATTATATATCCACCATTATCCTACTCTTATCCCAATTACTTGGCTTCGAGCTGTATGTATTCGTACTCCTCTTCTATTATAAATTTTGCAAAAGCTATTCACACTAGTTTTATGAACAGCCGCTTGCCCGAAGTCAACCCTCCTTGAGAATCAAATAACAATTATATAGCTGACTAGACGGCATCAAGTGAAGTTGGCTTTTATCTATATAGAGCTCTTAGTCGTATTTTATGATATCAACAAGCAAAGTAAGGATTGGTAGTATTCGTAGCCGTTGTCACACATTTAGATATTTAAGTACATAACTCCTTAGTCCTCTCCTGCGACACCCAGAACAAGAAACTTACTCCATCGCCACAGGGATTATAAAACTCTTTTTTTGTGACATTTTATATCTTTTATCTGTCCTCCTATGGATATTGCCGCCATCTCTGGTTTCATCATCAAGCAACCAGACGAAAAGTGATCTATTAATTTCATCCTTGCATAATAGATGTTTTATTTATCCAAACTAAATTTTTAATTATTTATTGATCGGTACGCACCTCGTTCATTTCACCATCAAAGACTTCATTATTATATTACTTCACATTAGAATAATCAAGCAATGACTTGTTTTATCTAAAACAAAAACAAATCAATTTATGTAAGCCATTTTGTAATGGACACCTCCATTACAAAATATATTAACTAATTTATGTAATTGAATGTATTAGCTATTTTATTAACCTTTCGAATACACCGTACGACAAAAATAACTTCAAAAGAGTCATTATATTGATTTTGAATTCAAAGAAATGTTATAACTTTGATTGTGGTAATCGTATAACATTAGTAAAAATGTACCTTTATATTGAACAATTAACCGCGCTATTTAGATTGTCATGCGTGCAACTTATCTTTTTTTTAGTACAACATCTTGCACAAAAGAAATAATTATTTTATTGCGGGTAATTTTATATAACTATACTATATATAACTAATGGACATGAATTACCCCCAACCTCGGCAAATTTGTGGATTCAAAATAATTGTTATGCGTGGCATCAAATCTGTGATAGTTGGAAATGGTATATCTCAAGCTTTAATCCATAAATTGAATAGCGTCAAGATGTTCCTTTCCTGCAACAATGCCAAATATAGCCATTATGTATAATTCGTTGATGCCCGTGTGGTGATTAATAATACGATTTTCACTCCCCCTTCCTTTCCTCTGGGTGAACGTAAAAGAGGATTGTGAGAGCCAAGCGGATAACATCACTGGCAGTGACAGATAAAATTCTGTTAATCCGTCCAATTATAGTAGTATAACAGGCTAATTTCACTCTCACTGTGGAAGAGGCTTGAACTGACCAGTGGCCCTTACATCTAAGAGGTAAGATGATATTAGTGAGTTGATATTTTCGGCGCTTTAGTCGCTCATACACTATATTATGTTTAAGCTTTTTTCTTGGGTAGGTTGTGGTTTGGACACACTTCGCGCATGCCGTCCGAGGCGACGGAAGGGCGTCGTGCGGTCATATTAATTATGTTTAAGCCTAAGAAAGGCTATCGGAATGCTTTTATTATGAATATCAAGTACTCAACGTCTCGGAGGACTTTTTAAATTATTATGTCCAAATTCTTCCACGCTAAAAGAACCCATGACAATCGGAATAGCATTCCGATATATAAAACCACTATGATATTTGTTCCATCAATGATGATGAAATGTAAATTGTGGTATTGTTCATAATATCCATAGATAATCAAAATACATAATGTTTTCCATGTAATGCGTGATGACTTCGTGAAAATACAATTCACCACATATTTCTTACCTGTGAGGATTAGATATAAAAGTCGTCCAAATTTATATATATGCATATAATAAGTGAAATAAATATATAGGTAAGCGAAAGATATACCAAAACGAAAACTTTTATCAAACGGTTCTTGTAATAACTCGTACCAATGAGGTACAGCAAGTATATGGGCTAGAGAAAAAAATCTTTAAAGACTCAGCACTCACAGGATCCAGGTCCAAGTCTCTCTCTTTTTGCCACATTCCGCCGAACCGTCTAGGTCAGCAATTTTTTTTATTACTTACGGTGGTAAGTGTTACATCCGATAAAGGAATTTTGCAATACCAGAGGTATAGCTAGCCCACTGCCTACTAACCAGAATCCACCTAGAAATTTGGAATACCGGCTCTTTCACTCACTAATGCCTGCTTAAACGTCGATTTTCAACGAGAGTGTGGTACTATCCCAGATGGACTGGTCCACGGCTGTAGACAGAAAACTACAAACAGTTTAGCCTTACCACTACAAATGCAGCGTATAGGGCAGAACCTAACATATTGCTTTCCTATCACCAATTAGGCTGAACACACACAAGTCTGTAGATAAAATAACAAAGGAAAAGGTGAGCTTTCGTTAAACGTAGCCATTTACGAATTCTACACCTAAATCGTTGTGCATAATGGCATTGAAAGTTTGCATGTAAAGCATTTGCATGTTTATGTATTATTAGAAATCATCGATGATCTAACGGTGAATATAAAACAGAATATTTGCACGTTCTGAAACCCGATTTTATATTTTACTAGGAGTGCTTACGTCAATAGAAATAGAGCACGAGTATATATATATATATATATATATATATATTTATATCATCGTCTCAGCTAGTATATGTGGGACATGCATGAATATGATGCCACCAGTGCCGGATTAACCCAGCGCGGGGCCTGTAGCAAATTCTGTCAAGGGACCCTTGACTTGTTTTTGGTTCTCAATTTAAGGTTATAAAACAAAACAAAACTGTTACCTACAAATGAACTTTTCTAGATTTAATTTGGTCAAATTTAGAGATAACACTTTCAATGTTGATTTCTTTAAGCAAATCATGTTCTACTTATATATTCATCAAAGTGAGATTAAGACGTTCTTGGCCCATGGTGTTCCTTAACTTATTTTTACCAGTTAGTGATCATCAGGGACAAGTAAATGCGCAAGGTAATTTCTACGTTTGGGAAACACAATTCTAAAGAATTATTTAATAAAAGTTTACAAAATTGCAGTTCCAGAGGCCTGGAGGCGAAGATGCTCTCCGATCTCTACCGCCGGGTTTTTTTAGTACGCGACAAGGGTGGCTTCCAATCATTCAGCGAGTTAGCCACCTGTCGCGAGGACGCCCGCTGGGACGTCAATGCCCGTTGGGTTACGCGGCTAGAATGGCCTCGATACGGTGTTCGTACCGTTGAGGTCCCCCGGCCCGTACTGATCGAGTGGATAGACCGGCGGCGCGGAATCCTCTCTTACTGACTGGTGCAGGTCTTGTCGGGGCACGGTTACTACGTCAAGTACTTGCACACGGACGCAAGTGGACTCCGCCTTGCTAACAGTGGCAGTGACGAGGACACGGCGCGAGCGAGCATACGCTCGAGTTTTGTACGAGCTGGTCTCAGCAGCGCTGTGACATCGTCACTGTCATCGGTGCCGTCTTGACGCTACCGGCTGTTGTGAAAGCGATAGTCGACAGCGTCAGGAACTGGGACGCCTCCTCCTTCTGCGAGGCTGTCATCTCGCAGAAGGTGGCGGCGGAATGCGTCCAGGAGGATTCCCTTCATGCGGACTCGGGCCGTCTCAGGCGGCACAGGCGCGAATATTTGCGCCTGATGCCGCCTTAGCCAAAACATCGGGTGATTGAACTGGGGACTAGTTCGGTCACCCGAAGTGAAGCCGCCGCGTGAGGACGACGAAAGGAACCCGTAAGGGTAAACGGCCGGGCGGGCCACCGAAGACAAAAATCGGGTACCGGTGGCAAGCTCACACGGCGAAGAAAGGCGCTTTGCAGGGTGTTTATGGGGTTGAGCGCCGCCTCTTCCGTCACCCCAGACCGATTTGGCAGGGCGTGACCACTCCATAGCCCACCGCAAAAAAAGGCGCCCCTTCGAGTATCCTGCCCCGGGCTGTGACGAGCGTGTCGTCAGTACAGCATATCAAGCCCAGTCCAGGGGGAAAACTCCCTCTTAACGCCCAGTCGTAACCGATGTCCCACGGAGTCGGCCCCAGAACTGACTTCTGTCGAACACCGCATGTCATGGGCGTCCGCACAATGTCCCCTGCGGGACTCGCGCAGAGTACGCTGCGCCCCTCTAAATAATCTGCCACCAGTCGCCTCAGGTACAAGGGCACCCCGTGACAGCGAAGTGCCTATCTGATACAGCTGAATGGCAGACTATTGAATGCGTTGGCGATGTCCAAAGACACCGCAAACAGCAATCCTCCGCGGGCAACAGCCACCGCAGCCGTCTGCCTCGGGCGCAGCAGATCCCCGATGGTCGAACGCCCCCTTCAAAAGTCGAGAGCCAGTCCAATCGCCAAACAGGCATTGTACAGTCGCCTGAGGCATGGTTCTAAGTGCTCGAGGTGCAACGTCAACACTCGGACGGGTATTCCGTCCGGGCCGGGAGCCATGGTGGCGAAATGAATCCTCGCCACAGCCGCCCCCATTTTCGACTCCGTCACGGACGGAACACTGTCGTCTACCTAGCGAAACTATGACCGGGGACGTGTGTTCCGGCTGCCACGGAAAAAGCTCCTCGACCACTCTGCGGAGGAGGTCGGGCTGGAGGGTCTCAGTGAGGGAGAGGCCCTACGTGCGAAGCTTGTTCAGCGATGCGCGATACGAGCGACCCCAGGAGTCATTGACCATACTTGAGGTTTTTCCAAAATCTCTTCAGTTGTAAGAGTTTTAAGCTGTCGTAATATGTTCTCTAAAAACAATAATAATTTTACGTTATGCTTTCATACATTTAGTTAATTGATAGGCTTACAAATTTATCAAATATGTTAATTAATTAATCTCCTATCTAAAGATATAGGTATTTTTATACCATATTAATGTATGATGATCCACATGATTAATTAGAGCTAAAATTTAACGTGACGAAATCTACATACATACATACATACATATCATCACGCCATATCCCTTGCAGGGTAGGCAGAGAGAACAGAGTGCCAGAGAACTCTATCTCTGCATACTTCACTCGCTTCCTCAACATTCATAATTCTCTTCATACACGCTCGCCGGTTTCGGAGACTCTTGACTCCACCTTCCTTCAGTACCTGACCGATCTGGTCTAGGTAGGTTAGTCTCGGTCTCCCTCGGTACCTACATCCTTCCACTTTCGCATTGTATATCTTCTTAACCAGACGTTCGTTCGGCATTCTTTCCACATGTCCGAACCATCGGAGCATTCCCTTTCGCATCTTTACACCAATACTCTCTTTCATACCTACTCGCTCTCTTACGTCGTCGTTACGAATACGGTCGGTCAGCCTAACTCCACAGATTTTCCGAAGAGATCGCATTTCGACCGCATTAATTTTACTTTCATACTCTTTTCTGCATACCCAACTCTCGCTTCCATACAGTAATGTTGGGACAAGCACTGCGTTATGTATTGCTACACGTGCCTTCTGGCTGAGGTGGTGGCTGCCGAGAAGTTGCCCCAACGCTCCGTTCACTCTATTTCCCGCATTCACTCTTCGCTCTATATCAGTGGTGTACCGTCCATCTCGGCTAAATCCACATCCAAGATATACAAATTCATCCACTTGCTCTAGTACATCATTACCTATTGTTACTCTTACATCTGTTCTGGCTTCATCTCTTCCAAAGACCATTATTTTGGTTTTGCTCACATTCACGCGTAGACCCCTTTTCTTACAATCTTCTGTCATTGTGTCGACTAGGGTCTGCAGGTCAGTCGCTGACTGTGCCAGCAGGACTGCATCATCTGCATAAAGCAGAGCAGAGACCACTGAGTCACCCATCTGGACTCCCACATTCATATCGTTCAACCTTTGGAGACATTTATCCAGATATATGATAAACAGCCTGGCTGATAGAACGCAGCCCTGCTTAACGCCGATATTGACGTCAAACCAAAGCGACATTCCACCATCCAGCCGCACACAGGCTCTACAGCCCATGTAACTGGATTGCACAGCCTGCAGCAGTTTACCGTTAATACCATACTCCGGTAAAATGTCCCAAAGTTCCTTTCGTACAACCATGTCAAATGCTCTCTCCAGATCCACAAAACTGCAGAAAACCCTAATCTAAATTTAGATATTCAGTTGAAAGGGAAGCATATGGCGCTTAAGGAATGCAAATATTTTTACACTTTTAAATTGGAGGTTTTTTTTTATGGTCAGACAGCCGCAGTTGGAGTGCGGGGCCCCCCACTTCGCGGGGCCTGTAGCCTTTGCTACTCTTGCTACGTAGCTAATCCGGCACTGGATGCCACCCTAGCCCAGGCAGCAGATAACTGGACCTGGGAGTAGTTGGTCAACCGAAGAAAGGTCAACCGCGTGAGGCGCCCCGAGAAAGAGTTCTATCTGACAAGCGAGTTGCACAAGTTTTATACGTATATCATCTATTAATTCATTTAATTTATTTAATATTTTATTTTGTATTTTTCTACCTAACACGTTCCATTTATTGTTGTATATTTTGAAAATACTGTCTGTGAATATTACACGGGATTGTATTAGTGTTAGACTGTATAGCGAACCAATTCCCATATGTAGGTACCAACTGCTGGGGTACTATCCCAGAAACCTCCACGCGGTGTACCCTGGGTGCGGGCGGCGGTCCCCAGTTCTTCTGTTGTACTGTCGTCCGTAGCGAATATCTGCGCGATTTCGCTCCTTACTCTACTACAGTCGTAGTAGAGGTTATAGGACGCGAAATATTGGGACGGGCTCAGTCACTCATTCATTTGAGGGCTGGGCAGGCACATGCCACCTCCCACACATCGTAAACCTGATATCTTGCTTCAAGACACGTTGTCTTGAGGCGTAATATCAGGAGCGAGGGTCTTGGCTTAACCGCCCGGACCGCGAGGAAGACAACCTCTATAAAGAGTTCGAAGTAACATTCGAACTCGGAAATCACCCAGAATCTTAAGTTCTGGCGTGCGGCGAGAAGATGCATGGCAGATGGGTTGTTCTGTCGTTAGCACGCTCCAGCCAGGGCACCGGCTGCCCCCCTGGTTGGTAAATGTAGGCTTGCCCGGGTAAAGGGATCTCTGCCCGGGTCGACGTTGTGTATCTCCCCTACTCGTGGGAATCATATGGATACCTTAAATTTAAAAACATTTTTAAAAACCGACGGGAATCCCTGTGATTCTCACACCACGGCCTTGTCAAGCCAAAGAAAAACTGACAACGACGCCTCGTCCTCAGGACTTGAGGCGTCCGCCGAGGGCCCGGCACAAATCGTGGAGGCCCAAAAGAAGAAGAGGAAGTCGCCTCGAAAGACTCGGGGCAACGGCCTGAGCCACAAAAGGCGGATGGAGGAGCGGCGAGCGCGCAGAGAGGCTGCCGCTGCTGAAAAGGAGGACGGTGGCAGAATTGCTGCAGAGCCGTGTACGGACGAGGGCGACAGTGACGTCGCAGAGCCGTCCGTAGGCGAGGGCAGCGGATCTGCCGCTAAGATGGACGAGGGCGGTGTATCCGCAGGGCCGTCCAGAGAAGAAGACAGCGGGTCGGAAGCCGCTAGGTCATTGCTGCGTCCTGCGGCGGCGGCTGTGACGACCAGGGAGGAGGCCCTCCCCTCGCAGGTGCGAAAGCGCCCCCTGAGCAAGGGAGGCAGCTCGGGCACCGACTCCGAGGGGAGCGTGACCATCATGCCTCCACCGAAGGTGCCGGCCTCTCGCAGAGGGCGAGGGGCCGCAGTAGCAGGAGGACGGTCGACGACTCCTCGGCGTGAGGCGGCGCCTGCTGCTCGCGTGAGCGATGACCCCCTGGACCTGCGGGCCGAAAATGCTCGCCTTAGTGGCGAGGTCTCAGGCCTGCGGGACCTGAACCGCCAGTTGGCGTCCGAGCTGGAGGAGGTGCGGCGGGTGAACAGCTTGTTGGCCAAGGATATGGCCGACCTGCGGGCCCAAGTGGACCACTGCCTGCCGCCTGCGCCACAGCCGACGATCAGGGCGCGCACGGAAAAGGCTGCTGCGGCGAAACCCGTCCCTGCGGCGAGAAGGACGCCTCCCGCTGCGGAGGGCACGCCGCCGACTGAAGTCGTCGCGGCCACCGAACCGACACCCGTCCCTGTGGCGAGGAGGACGCCTCCCGCCGCGGCGACGAAGTCGCCAAGCGTCTCGGAGCGGGCCCTGGTGGAGACTCAACCGGAGGCGCCGACCCCGCTGCCTGCGGTGGGGGGATTGCCGGACGAGTCCCTGCACGCAATAATCGACGCAGTGGGCAAAATCGTCGATGCGCGCTTCGCCGTTCTGGAGGCAAGGCTGCCTCCAGAACCACGTATCCGGCCACCTCTTGCCGCAGATAAGCGGCCACATACGGCACCAGCCCCCGCCCCGCTGCCTTGTCAGGGTGGCCGCGTGGGGAGCTACGCCGCGGCCGCGGCTGGGCCTAAGCCCAAAGGCCCCGGCCCTGCTCCGAAGGGACCTGCCCTGAGGAGGAAGACGGCGCCGGCTCCTGCCGGACTGCTGAAGTCGCCCGCACCAACACCGCCGGCGACGACCAGCGAGGCTGCGACGAGGCCTTCCGCGTCTGGCATGACTGCCGCACCCGAACAGGGTTGGCAGGTAGCCGAGCGTGACAGAAGGAGTCGCGGCCAAAGAAGGAGAGCGGAGGCCAAGCGCGCCGCTGAGGTCTCCGCTCCCAAGGCAGGAGCTGGCGACAAGAAGAAGAGGCCGCGCAAGGGGCTCAAGTCGCCGAAGACAGCCGCAGTGGTGATCACTGTGCTGCCTGAGGCGGCCGAGAAGGGCCTCAGCTACGAGGCCGTCTTGAGGAAGGCCCGGCGGGAGCTAGACGTCTCCGATATTGGAGGCGTTGAAGCCAGGACCCGCAAGGCCCGGACGGGGGCTCGAATCCTCGAGTTCCCAGGGGCCGAGGGCATCAAGACGGCTGACAGCGTAGCTGAGAAGCTGCGAGGTTTGTTCGCCGGGGAGGGTGGCATCAGGATCGCCAGGCCCGTTAAGTGCGCCGAAATGCGCATTTCGGGTCTGGACGACTCTGTGACGGTGGAAGACATCCGGGAGGCTATTTCCTCGAAAACCGGGTGTCCCATAGACACCGTCCGGGTTGGTGCCATTCGTCCCGGTCCGGGTGGCGTAGGTGCTGCCTGGGCGCAGTGCCCGGTGGAGTCGGTCAGGCAACTGGCCGGCTCAGGCAGGCTCCTCGTGGGCTAGAGCTCGGCGCGGGTAATCCTGCTTGAGCACCGGCCTGCGAGGTGCTATAAGTGCATGGCGGTCGGACATACTCGACCAACGTGCACTAATTGCTTCGACTGCGGCGGATTGTGTTTCCGCTGCGGTCAGACCGGGCATGTGGCGGCATCTTGCGCCGCCCCGCCCCACTGCCCCGCGTGTGCGGCGGGCAATAAGCCCGCCAAGCATCGCATGGGCTCTGGGGCGTGCAGACCTCCAGCTTCGGCTCCAAAGGGGCGGGGCGGCCTTTCGACCACGGCCGCTCCCGCTTCTAGCGCGGCCCAATCGCCCACTGGCGAGGCGGAGGTGATGGATACGGCCCACTAATGGCTGCAGAATCCATTCACCTCCTGCAGGCCAACACCAACCACTCCGCCGGTGCGCAGGATCTCCTCCTGCAATCCATGGCGGAGAGGTCGATTGGTGCAGCCGTAGTCGCGGAACCGTACGTCGTGCCTGATCGCCCCAATTGGGTGGTCAGCCGAAACGGAACTGCGGCAATCGTCGTCTCAACGCAGCGGCACTTCCCGTCCTTATCCCTTTTGGATAGGGGCGAAGATTTTGTCGCTGCGAAATGGGGAGGGGTCACACTGTACAGCGTTTACCTCTCCCCTAACAGGAGAATGGACGATTTCAGGGCCTCCCTCACCACCTTGGAGGCTTCGATACGGCGACTGGCACCGGGCCTCGTCCTGGTCCTGGGGGACTTCAACGCCAAATCCACGGCGTGGGGGTCCCCTATGACGGACGACCGCGGGCGGGCGGTCGTTGAGTGGGCGGCTTCACTGGGCCTCTGTGTTGTTAACAGGGGCTCAGTGAACACGTGTGTGCGGCAGCAGGGCGGGTCGATAGTGGACTTGGGGTACGATGCCAGAAACCTCCGCGTGGTGTACCCTGGGTGCGGGCGACAGTCCCCCAGATCCTTCTTTCGAATTGTCGCCCGTAGCGAATCTCTGGCGCGAGGGGGGGTTCCCCAGCAATGGGTTGAGCCCCAATTCGCTCCTGACCCTCTAGCTGTAGAGGGTACAGGAGGCGAAATTTCGGACGGGCCCGGTCACTCATTAATTTGAGGGCTGGGCAGGCTTATGCCACCGCCGACATATCGTAAACCTGATATCTTGCTTCAAGACAAGTTGTCGTGAGGCGTAGTATCAGGAACGAGGGTCTTGGCTTAACCGCCCGGACCGCGAGGAAGACAACCTCTATAAAGAATTCGACCTTCGAATTCGGAAATTACCCAGAATCCTAAGTTCTGGCGTGCGGCGAGAGGATGCATGGCAGATGGGCTGTTCTGTTCCTAGCACGCTCCAGCCAGGGTACCGGCTGACCCCCTGGTTGGTAAATGTAGGCTTGCCCGGGTACAGGGATCTCTGCCCGGGTCGACGGTTTTTCTCCCATACTCGTGGGAATCAACATGGATTTTTCTTTACCTACACCAACACAAGACGGGAATCCAGAGGATTCCCACATCACGGCCTTGTCAAGCCAACGTAAAACTGACAACGACGCCTCGTCCTCAGGACTTGAGGCGTCCGCCGAGGGCCCGGCACAGACGAAAGAGGCCCACAAAAAGAAGACGAAGAAGCGGCGGAAGGCGCATAACTGGTCAGGCAAGGGTGCCTCACGGGACCGGCAGCGTTTGGCGGAGCGGAAGGCGAAGGAGGAGGCCGCTACCGCCAAACTGGAGGAAAACGGCGGCAGATCCACTGCAGAGCCGTCAATGGACGAGGGCGACAGTAGTGTCGCAGAGCCGTCCAGAGACGAGGGCAATGGATCTGCCGATATAATGGACGAGGGCGGTAGTTCCGCAGAGCCGTCCAAGGAGGCTAGCGGGTCGGCGGAGAAAACCGCCGCCGCCAGGTCGTCGCCGCGTCTTGCGGCTGCGGCCCCGACGACAAGGGAGGAGGCCCTCCCCTCGGAGGTGCGGAAGCGCCCCCTGAACAGGGATGGCAGCTCGGGCGCTGACTCCGAGGGGAGTGCTATCATCATGCCTCCTCCCAAAGTTCCGGCCTCTCGCAGAGGGCGAGGGGCCGCGGCGTCAGGTCGGAGGACCCATTCCCCAGCCGGCGGAGTATGCAGAGGGGCGGAGACTCGCAAGCGGACCGACGACGAGGCGGCCGCCGCGAGGGTGCTGGAGGTGTTGTCCGGCATCCCTCCCACCGAAGTGGCGGCCGCTGGTGCCCGCGCGAGCGGTAGCGCCCCGGACGCGAAGGCCCTGCAGGCCGAAAACACCCGCCTTGGTGGCGAGGTGTCAGGCCTGCGGGCCCAGAACCGCCGCCTAGAGTCGGAGCTGGCCGAGGTGAGGAGGGAAAACCGCCTCCTCGCCAAGGACATGGCCGAGTTAAAGGCGCAGATGGCGCGACTTATGCCGACTGCGCCACCCGCGTTACCGGCCAGCGCTGGCCGCCGAGGAGCTGGCCGCCCAACGGTTGCCGCTGCGCCGAAGACGGCTCCGACTGCGGAGCGCGCGCCGCCGACATTCGCCAGCCCACCAAACGTCGTGGAGCAGGCCCCGATAGCGGCCCAGCCGTTAACACCGACCCCGCTGTCCGCGGTGGGAGGCGTGCCGGACGAGGCCTTGCGCGCCATCATCGACTCGGTGGTCAAACTGGTCGATGCGCGCTTGGCCGTTCTGGAGGCAAGGCTGCCTCCGGAACCACGAGTCCGGCCGCCTCTGGCCGCGGACAAACGGCCATATGCGGCACCAGCCCCCGCTCCGCTGCCTTGTCAGGGTGGCCGCGTGGGGGGTAGCTACGCCGCGGCCGCGGCTGGGCCCAAGTCCAAGGGGCCCGCTCCCGCGACGAAGAAGAAGAAGGTGGCACCGGCTCCTGCCGGACTGCAGTCGTCGTTGGCATCAACACCGCCAGCGACGACCAGCGCGCCCGCGACTGCGCCTTCCGCGCCTGGCACGCCCGCTGCGCCCGAACAGGGTTGGCAGGTGGCCGAGCGCGGCAGGAAAAGTCGCGGTCAGAGGAGGAGAGCGGCGACCAAGCGCGCCGTTGAGGTCGCCGCTCCCCAGGCAGGAGTCGGAGGAGGCGGCACAACGAAGAAGAGGAAAAGGCCGCGCAAGGGGCTCCGGCCGCCGAAGACAGCCGCAGTGGTGATCACTGTGCTGCCTGAGGCGGCAGAAAGGGGCCTCAGCTATGAGGCCGTTCTGCGGAAAGCCCGGCGGGAGCTCGACGTCTCCGACATAGGAGGCGTCGAAGCCAGGACCCGCAAGGCCCGGACAGGGGCTCGGATTCTAGAGTTCCCTGGGGCCGAGGGCACCAGGACGGCCGATAGCGTGGCGTCGAAGTTGAGAGGTCTGTTCGCCGAGGAGGGTGGCGTTAAAATCGCCAGACCCGTGAAGTGCGCCGAAATGCGCATTGCGGGTCTGGACGACTCCGTGACGGTGGAAGACATCCGGGAGGCCATTGCCTCGAAAACCGGGTGTCCCATGGACACCGTCCGGGTTGGTGCCATCCGGCCCGGTCCGGGCGGCGTAGGTGCTGCCTGGGTGCAGTGCCCAGTGGAGTCGGTCAGGCAACTGGCCGACTCAGGCAGGCTCCTCGTGGGCTGGAGCTCAGCGCGAGTCACCGTGCTGGAGCACCGGCCTGCGAGGTGTTTCAAGTGCATGGCGGTCGGGTACACCCGGCCAACATGCACTAATTGCTTTGACTGCGGCGGACTCTGTTTCCGCTGCGGTCAGACTGGGCATATGGCGGCATCTTGCGCCGCCCCGCCCCACTGCCCCGCGTGTGCGGCGGGCAATAAGCCCGCCAAGCACCGCATGGGCTCTGGGGCGTGCAGACCTCCGGCTTCGGCTCCAAAGGGGCGGAGCGGCCCTTCGACTCCGGCCGCTTCCGCTCCTAGCGCGGCCCGATCGCCCGCAGCAAGCCAGGAGGTGATGATGGACACGGCCCATTAATGGCTGCCCAGTCCACTCACCTCCTGCAGGCCAACATCAACCACTCCGCCGGTGCGCAGGATCTCCTCCTGCAATCCATGGCGGAGTGGTCGATCGGTGCAGCCGTAGTCGCGGAACCGTACGTCGTGCCTGATCGCCCCAATTGGGTGGTCAGCCGAAACGGAACCGCGGCAATCGTCACCTCCACGCAGCGGCACTTCCCGTCCTTATCCCTCTTGGATAGGGGCGAGGAATTTGTCGCGGCGGATTGGGGAGGGGTCACGCTCTACAGTGTATACCTCTCCCCTAACAGGAGAATGGACGATTTCGGGGCCTCCCTCACCACCTTGGAGGCTTCGATACGGCGACTGGCACCGGGCCTCGTCCTGGTCCTGGGGGACTTCAACGCCAAATCCACGGCGTGGGGGTCCCCGATGACGGACGATCGTGGGCGGGCGATCGTGGAGTGGGCGGCGTCACTGGGCCTCTGTGTCCTAAACAGAGGCTCAGTGAACACGTGTGTGCGACAGCAGGGTGGGTCGATAGTGGACTTGTCGTTCGCTAGCCCCGCTGTCGCACCACGAGTGAGGAACTGGCGTGTCCTGGAGGAGGCGGAGACCCTGTCGGATCACCGATACATCCGGATGGAGGTCTCCCCTCTCCGGGACCCCAGCAGGGGTCACAGGGCGGACCGGGCTCCCGCATTTCCGCGGTGGGCTGTGGGGCGTCTAGATAGGGACCTACTGGCGGAGGCGGCCATCGTGAACACGTGGCTGTCCTCACCACCCCCAGCGGACGGAGTGGACGTTGAGGCTGTCCGCATCCGCAGTGCGTTAACGCAGGTCTGCGATGCGGCCATGCCCAGGGTGCGGCGTCTACCTCCGAGGCAGGGGGTCTACTGGTGGTCCCCAAGACTGGCGGACCTTCGTGCGGCGTGCATTAGTGCCCGAAGGTCCTACACCCGCAGTCGGCGGCGTCGCCGCGATGTTGAGCGGGAGGGCCAGCTGTACGAGGCGTACCGCAGTGCGCGTACCGCCTTTCGGCTGGCCATCCGGTCCGCCAAGGACGCAAGTTGGCAGGAGATGCTGGACGGTCTCGACCGTGACCTCTGGGGTCGCCCGTATCGCGCGTCGCTGAATAAGCTTCGCGCGCAGGGCCCCCCCCTCACCGAGACCCTCCAGCCCGACCTCCTTCGTAGAGTGGTCGAGGAGCTGTTCCCGCGGCAGTCGGAGCACACGCCCCCGGTCATGGCTTCGCCAGATCACGACCGGGAGGCCGTCGAGAGTGTTCCGCCCGTGACGGAGTCGGAAGTGGGGGCAGCCGTGGCGAAGATTCGATCCGCCACCACGGCCCCCGGCCCGGACGGAGTCCCAGTCCGGGTGTTGACGTTGCTCCTCGAGCATCTCGAACCTCGCCTCAGGCGACTGTTTAACGCCTGTCTGACGTCTGGACAGTTCCCTGAGTGCTGGAAGGAAGGGAGGTTGGTTCTCCTGCCAAAGCCGGGACGGCCCCCGGATTCGCCGTCGGCCTACAGGCCCATTGTGCTTCTGGATGATGTGGGTAAGCTGCTGGAGCGTGTCCTCGCTGCCCGCATCGTCCAGCACCTGGAGGAGGTGGGGCCCGATCTGTCGGACGCTCAATTTGGGTTTCGGAAGGGGCGTTCGACCATCGGGGCCCTACTACGCCTGAGGCAGACGGCCGCGGAGGCTGTCGCCGGCAAAGGAGTGTTGTTGGCGGTGTCGTTGGACATCGCCAACGCCTTCAATAGTCTGCCATTCAGCTGCATCAGGGAGGCGCTCCGGTTCCATGGAGTGCCCCTGTACCTCAGGCGGCTGGTGGCAGACTATCTGGAGGGGCGCAGTGTTCTCTACGCGAGCCCCGCAGGGGACATTGTGCGGACGCCCATGTCGTGCGGCGTTCCGCAGGGGTCGGTTCTGGGGCCGACTCTGTGGGACATCGGGTACGACTGGGCGTTGAGAGGGAGTCTCCCCCCCGGGCTGAGCGTTATTTGCTATGCTGACGACACGCTCGTCACAGCCCGAGGCAGGACACTCGAAGAGGCGGCGAGCCTGGCCACTCTCGGCACCGAGGAGATGGTCAGGCGAATCGAGGCGCTGGGGCTCAGGGTGGCCCTAAACAAGACGGAGGCCCTACTATTCCATGGGCCCCGTGTGAGGCTGCCTATCGGTGCCTCGTTAGTCGTCAACTCCATCCACATCAGTATCCAGGCCCATATGAGGTACTTGGGTCTGGTGCTCGACGGGCGATGGTGGTTCCGGGAGCATTTTCGCCAAATTGCTCCCCGGCTGGTCGGCGCGGCGTCCGCCCTTTCTCGGCTCATGCCGAATGTGGGCGGACCCAGTTTCGAGGGCCGACGGCTGTATGCGGGGGTGATCCGCTCAATGGCCATGTACGGCGCACCCGTGTGGGCGAGGGCTCTGAACGCCCAGCTCAGGGCGGTGCTGTGGAGGCCACAGCGAGCCATGGCGGTCAGAGCCATTCGCGGGTACCGCACGGTGTCGACAGAGGCGGCGTGCCTATTGGCCGGGACACCCCCGTGGGACCTAGAGGCGGAGATGCTCTCCGACCTCTACCGGCGGGTTACCTCAATGCGCGAAGAGGGTGGCTCCCCATCGTTTAACGAGATAGCCACCTGGCGCGAGGACGCCCGCCGAGAAGTCATCGCCCGTTGGGCTACGCGGTTGGAGAGGCCTAGACACGGTGTCATTACCGTTGAGGCCCTCCGGCCCGTACTGATGGAATGGATGGAGCGGCGGCACGGGGTCCTCACCTTCCGACTGGTGCAGGTGTTAACGGGGCACGGGTGTTTCGGGAAATACCTGCACACGGTCGTGCACAGGGAATGGACTCCGGGCTGCCATCATTGCAGTAGTGACGAGGACACGGCGCAACATACGCTCGAGGAATGCTCGGGCTGGGACGGGCAGCGCTGCGACCTCGTCGCTATTATCGGTGCCGACCTGACGCTGCCGGCTGTCGCGAGGGCGATGGTCGACAGCGTCAGGAATTGGGACGCGGTCGCCGCCTTCTGCGAGGCTGTCATCTCGCAGAAGGAGGCGGCGGAACGGGACCGGGAGGATTCCCGTGACCCGGGCCGCCGCCCGCGGCCGGGGCGGCGCAGGCGCGAATACCTGCGCCTGATGCCGCCCTAACCGAGGCTTCGGGTGATCGGACCGGGGAATTGTCCGGTCACCCGACGCGAGGCCACCGCGTGAGGACGACGCCTCGACGGCGAAATCTGTCGGGGCGTCAACAGGAGAGGAGCCCGAGAGGGCATACCGCCGAGCGGGTCACCGAAGACAAAGATCGGGTACCGGTGGCCCGCTCGCATGGCGAAGAAGAGGTGCTTGCAGGGTGGGTCAATGGGGTTGCGCGCCGCCTCTTCCGTCACCCCGGACCGATTTGGCGGGGTGCGACGTCCATGGCCCACCACAAAAAAAAAAAAAAAAAAAAAAAAGGGTCGATAGTGGACTTGTGGTTCGCTAGCCCCGCTGTCGCGCCACGGGTGAGGAACTGGAGTGTCCTGGAGGAGACGGAGACCCTGTCGGACCACCGGTACATCCGGATGGAGGTCTCCCCCCGGGAACCCGGTAGGGGTCACAGGGCGGACGGAGCTCCCGCGTTTCCGCGGTGGGCTGTGGGTCGTCTTGATAGGGACCTACTGGCGGAGGCGGCCATTGTCAGCACGTGGCTGTCCTCACCACCCCCAGCGGACGGAGTGGACGCTGAAGCTGTCCGCATCCGCAGTGCGTTAACGCAGATCTGCGATGCGGCCATGCCCAGAGTGCGGCGTCTACCTCCGAGGCAGGGGGTCTACTGGTGGTCCCCAAGACTGGCGGACCTTCGCGCGGCGTGTATCAGTGCCCAAAGGTCCTACACCCGCAGCCGGCGGCGTCACCGCGACGCTGAGCGGGAGGGCCAGCTGTACGAGGCGTACCGCAGTGCGCGGACTGCCTTTCGGCTGGCCATCCGAGCCGCCAAGGATGCGAGTTGGCAGGAGATGTTGGACGGTCTCGACCGTGACCCCTGGGGTCGCCCGTATCGCGCGTCGCTGAATAAGCTTCGCGCGTAGGGCCCCCCCTCACTGAGACCCTCCAGCCCGACTTCCTCTGTAGGGTGATCGAGGAGCTATTTCCACGGCAGTCGGGACACACGCCCCCGGTCATGGCTTCGCCAGATCAAGACCGGGAGGCCGACGACGAGAGTGTTCCACCCGTGACGGAGTCGGAAGTGGGGGCGGCAGTGGCGCGGATTCGCTCCGCCACCACGGCCCCCGGCCCGGACGGAATACCAGTCCGGGTGTTGACGTCGCTCCTCGAGCACTTCGAGCCTCGCCTCAGGCAACTGTTCAACGCCTGTCTGACGTCTGGACGGTTCCCTGAGTGCTGGTAGGAGGGGAGGTTGGTTCTCCTGCCAAAGCCGGGACGGCCCCTGGATTTGCCGTCGGCCTACAGGCCCATCGTGCTTCTCGACGATGTGGGTAAGCTGTTGGAGCGTGTCCTCGCTGCCCGCATCGTCCGACACTTGGAGGAGGTGGGGCCCGATCTGTCGGACGCTCAATATGGGTTTAGGAGGGGGCGTTCGACCATCGGGGCCCTGCTACGCCTGAGGCAGACGGCCGCGGAGGCTGTCGCCGGCAAGGGAGTGCTGTTGGCGGTGTCGCTGGACATCGCCAACGCATTTAATAGTCTGCCATTCAGCTGCATCAGGGAGGCGCTCCGGTTCCATGGAGTGCCCCTGTACCTCAGGCGGCTGGTGGCGGACTATTAGGAGGGGCGCAGTATCCTCTGCGCGGGTCCCGCAGGGGACATTGTGCGGACGCCCATGTCGTGCGGTGTTCCACAGGGGTCGGTTCTGGGGCCGACTCTGTGGGACATCGGGTACGACTGGGCGTTGAGAGGGAGTCTCCCCCCTGGGCTGAGCTTGGTGTGCTATGCTGACGATACGCTCGTCACAGCCCGGGGCAGGACACTCGAAGAGGCGGCGAGCCTGGCCACTCTCGGCACCGAGGAGATGGTTAGGCGAATCGAGGCGCTGGGGCTCAGGGTGGCCTTAAATAAGACGGAGGCCCTATTATTCCATGGGCCACGCGTAAGGCTGCCAACCGGCGCATCGTTAGTCGTCAACTCCATCCAGATCAACATCCAGGCCCATATGAAGTACTTGGGTCTGGTGCTCGACGGGCGATGGTGGTTCCGGGAGCATTTCCGACAGATTGCTCCCCGGCTGGTCGGCGCGGCGTCCGCCCTTTCTCGGCTCATGCCGAATGTGGGCGGACCCAGTTTCGAGGGCCGACGGCTGTATGCGGGGGTCATCCGCTCGATGGCCATGTACGGCGCACCCGTGTGGGCGAGGGCTCTGAACGCCCAGCTCAGGGCGGTTCTGTGGAGGCCACAGAGAGCCATGGCGGTCAGAGCCATTCGCGGGTACCGCACGGTGTCGACAGAGGCGGCGTGCCTATTGGCCGGGACACCCCCGTGGGACCTAGAGGCGGAGATGCTCTCCGACCTCTACCGGCGGGTTACCTCAGTGCGCGAGGAGGGTGGCTCCCCATCGTTGAGCGAGATAGCCACCTGGCGCGAGGACGCCCGCCGAGACGTCATCGCCCGTTGGGTTACGCGGCTGGAGAGGCCTAGACACGGTGTCGTGACCGTCGAGGCCTTCCGGCCCGTATTGATGAAATGGATGGAGCGGCGGCACGGGGTCCTCACCTTCCGACTGGTGCAGGTGTTAACGGGGCATGGGTGCTTCGGGAAATACCTGCACACGGTCGTGTACAGGGAGTGGACTCCGGGCTGCCATCATTGCAGTAGTGACGAGGACACGGCGCAACATACGCTCGAGGGATGCTCGGGCTGGGACGGGCAACCTCGTCGCTATTATCGGTGCCGACCTGACGCTGCCGGCTGTCGCGAGGGCGATGGTCGACAGCGTCAGGAATTGGGACGCGGTCGCCGCCTTCTGCGAGGCTGTCATCTCGCGGAAGGAGGCGGCGGAACGAGTCAGGGAGGACTCCCGCGACCCGGGCCGCCGCCAGCGGCCGGGGCGGCGCAGGCGCGAATACCTGCGCCTGATGCCGCCCTAACCCAGGCCTCGGGTGATCGGACCGGGGAATTGTCCGGTCACCCGACGCGAGGCCATCGCGTGAGGGCGACGCCCCGACGGCGAAATCTGTCGGGGCGTCGACGAGAGGAACCCGCGAGGGTAAACCGCCGAGCGGACCACCGAAGACAAAGATCGGGTACCGGTGGTCCGCTCGCACGGCGAAGAGAGAGGATTTTACGGTGGGTCTATGGGGTCACGCGCCGCCTTCTCCGTCACCCCGGACCGATTTGGCGGGGCGAGACGCACCCATAGCCCACCAATAAAAAAAAAAAAAAAAAAAAGGTACCAACTGCTCAGAAATAAATGCATTAATCTAAGATAACGATAAAAATAGCCGATATTGCAATATTGCGTAAGGTTATCGTTAAAATTTTGAAAAATGTTATGTATTGTGATACAATACCTATGTACACATACATACATACATATCATCACGGCATATCCCTTGCAGGGTAGGCAGAGAGAACAGAGTGCCAGAGAACTCTATCTTTGCATACTTCACTCGCTTCCTCAACATTTATAATTCTCTTCATACACGCTCGCCGGTTTCGGAGACTCTTGACTCCACCTTCCTTCAGTACATGACCGATCTGGTCTGGTTAGTCTCGGTCTCCGGTGCCTACATCCTTCCACTTTCGCATTGTATATCTTCTTAACCAGACGTTCATTCGGCATTCTTTCCACATGTCCGAACCATCGGAGCATTCCCTTTCGCATCTTTACACCAATACTCTCTTTCATACCTACTCGCTCTCTTACGTCGTCGTTACGAATGCGGTCGGTCAGCCTAACTCCACAGATTTTCCGCAGAGTTCGCATTTCGACCGCATTAATTTTACTTTCATACTCTTTTCTGCATATCCAACTCTCGCTTCCATACAGTAATGTTGGGACAAGCACTGCATTATGTATTGCTACACGTGCCTTCTGGCTGAGGTGGTGGCTACCGAGAAGTTGCCCCAACGCGCGTTCACTCTATTTCCCGCATTTACTCTTCGCTCTATATCAGTGGTGTTCCTTCCATCTCGGCTAAATCCACATCCAAGATATACAAATTCATCCACTTGCTCTAGTACATCATTACCTATTTTTACTCTTACATCTGTTCTGGCTTCATCTCTTTCAAAGACCATTATTTTGGTTTTGCTCACATTCACGCGTAGACCCCTTTTCTTACAATCTTCTGTCATTGTGTCGACTAGGATCTGCAGGTCAGTCGCTGACTGTCCCAGCAGCACTGCATCATCTGCATAAAGCAGAGCAGTGACCACTGAGTCGCCCATCTGGACTCCCACATTCATATCGTTCGACATTTGGAGACATTTATCCAGATATATGATAAACAGCCTGGCTGACTGAACGCACACCTTCTTAACGCCGATATTGTTGTCAAACCAAGGCGACATTCCATCACCCAGCCGCACACAGGCTCTACAGCCCATGTAACTGGACTGCACAGCCTGTAGCAATTTATCGTTAATACTATATTCCGGTAAAATGTCCCAAAGTTCCTTTCGTACAACCGTGTCAAATGCTCTCTCCAGATCCACAAAACTGCAGAAAACCCTCTGACATAGAGCCAGATGCTTCTCCACAATGTTGCGCAGAGAGAACACTTGATCCATGCATCCCCTTCCACTCCTGAAACCTCCTTGTGTCTCACACAGTAAACCATCGGACACCATCCTCATTCTCTTTTCAATAATTTTACCGTACACTTTTGCTGCCAAACTGGTCAAGCTTATGGCTCTGTAATTTGTGCAGTCATAACGTGAACCCTTGTTTTTAAACAAAGGCACGATGACTGCGCTATTCCAGTCCCCGGGAACCATTCCTGAGCTCCAACATAAATTGAGGAGCAACAGGAACGCCTCCCAGACACAGGCGCCACCAAGCTTGATCATCTCGGCAGACACCATATCAATGCCCGCTGCCTTACCATTTTTCAAACTTCTTATCGCCCATTCAACTTCATCTATACTGATGCCATCGGAGGATGCCGTTGTCGAATGTTGATCTACTAAACCACATGCGACACCGGCGCCAACCGTAGCATCCGCATACATATCGCCAAAATATTCACTCCATCGGCTTAACACGTCTTGTGTTTGTGTAAGAATGTCTCCACCTTTAGACCTTATTTTATTCATTCTGAAGGCTGACCAACCACACCGAGAGTTCTTCACCTCCCTCCAAAAGAGTTTGGTGTTACCCTCGAAGTTTTTAGTCAGCCGATCTTCTGCACTCATATTTGCTCTATCACGTTTCTCTTTCACTAAGGCCTTGGTGTCATTTTTACATTGCCGATATATTTCTTTCTTCTGTTCAGTCATACTGTCATTCAGATTCAAAGAAGAGACATAGTCAAGCCACGCTTTCTTCTTTTGCTCTACGGAAGCTGCCACTTCTGCATCCCACCATGCATCACCATTTGTTTTTCTATGCTTCTTTGAACTTCCACATACTTCTTTCGCTGTATCTACCATACTCGCTTTCAATACTCTCCAGCATTCTTCAATGTCCTATTGCGGCTGGTTTGCCATCGTCAGCCGTTCTCGGACACCCTCTGCATACTTTTCTCTTATACACTCTTCTTGCAACCTTTCAACCTTTATTCTTTCAAGCCCTCCGAAGTGGACACGCTCTCGCCAGTGCCTCTACTTTCGGAACAGACCACTAAATCTCGCAATAACGATGTTGGGCCCCTGTAGGCTCTTGCGTCCCATATTTTGCTTCGGAGGCGACTGTCTACCAAAATTAAATCTATTATACTAATCTGTTCATTCCTTCTCCATGTATACATATGGATGTCCTTATGTTGGAAAAATGTGTTTTACACAATAAGGTTTCTCTCCATACATACATCCGCTATGAGCTTACCTGCGTCGTTCACTCTCTTATCACCAAATGGACCAAGTACGTCCTCATAGTCGGAACGCTTGGTCGGAACCCATCCGTTCAAATCTCCGCATACAATTACGCGTTCACTGGTTTCTGTCATATCCAGAACTTCCCTAACATTATCCCAAAACTTCTCTAGGTCTCATACCACCGAGGATCCTACGGGAGCATATGCTACAACCATGAATACCTTGGTGACACCTAGTTTTATACGGACCCAAAGAAGTCTGGGATCATACATTCCGTAATCCTTCACACCTGAGGCCAAGCGAGAGGACAACAGCACTCCTACCCCCGTGCTGGCTCGATCGCTCTGTGGTACACCAGACCACAGAGCCATCCCGCCACCAGAAAGATCGCAGGCGTCGCTGCCCCTTCGCTTGGTCTCTGTTACACAGAGCACGTCTAGCTGTTTGTCCGCCATGACGGATATCAGCTCGTGCAACTTACCTTCCACACAACCTTACATTCCACGTGCCCACCCGGCACTCTGCTCTCCTCGACTCGCCTGACTGGGCAAGGCGTGATGGGTGGCGGCCCCCATCGCCGCAAAATACCTATGTGTACCATACCTATGTGTACCATACCTATGTGTACCATACCTATGTGTACCACCATACCAATACCTATGTGTTTTTATTAATTTTCTTTAAAGAATATATTTAACGTGCAGTAAATTGACACTTATTGACTCCACAAACGCGTGGTGATTAAGACCGACTTACTGTACTAAATGTTAAAGTTTCGATTTTCACATAGGACATATTTGTGCAATTCACAAATTAGGTTGATGATAGGGTTTGAATTGGCCATAATTTTCAGAATATAAGTCATAAGTAGGTACTGGCCTTACACAATGCCATTTTAACAATAGTATCCGATGAAACAGTTGCGAGATTGCTATATGTCAAACATTATATACAAATTTTAAAAACGAAAACACAGAAGCGATTAAATATTTATTTTTTTAAATTATTCCTAGATTCATCTTTAATTACCTAATATATTGCAACCAAAAAAAAAATCTCTAATAATGATGGGCACTTAAATATGGCAATTCTATTGTGTTGTAATCTATTTTTATTTATTTAAACATCAAAAAATGCTAGATATCGATAACCTTGAAGAAGAGCAAGACAAGTAAGTCTAATATTTTTATGCATTATTTTTTTCAAAAACAATGTAGTTCGTACAACAAAGATATAGAAATTCATCCACATGATAGGTAATGATGTACTAGAGCAAGTGGATGAATTTGTATATCTTGGATGTGGATTTTATAGAGATGTAAGGTACACCACTGATATAGAGCGAAGAGTTAATGTGGGAAATAGAGAGAACGGAGCGTTGGGACAACTTCTCGGTAGCCACCACCTCAGCCAGAAGGCACGTGTAGTAATACATAACACAGTGCTTGTCCCAACATTACTATATGGAAGCGAGAGTTGGATATGCAGAAAAGAGCCTGAAAGTAAAATTAATGCGGTCGAAATGCGATCTCTACGGAAAATCTGTGGAGTTAGGTTCTATAGGTTAGGCTGACCGATCGAATTCGTAACGACGACGTAAGAGAGCGAGTAGGTATGTAAGAGAGTATTGGTGTAAAGATGCGAAAGGGAATGCTCCGATGGTTTGGACATGTGGAAAGAATTTCGAACGAACGTCTGTTTAAGAAGATATACAATGTGATAGTGGAAGGATGTAGGTACCGGGGTAGACCAAGACTAACCTACCTAGACCAGATTGGTCACGTACTGAAGGAAGGTGGACTCAAGAGTCTCCAAAACTGGCGAGCGTGTATGAAAAGAATTATGAATGTTGAGGAGGCGAGTGAAGTATGCACAGATAAAGTTCTCTGGTACTCTGTTCTCTCTGCCTACCCTGCAAGGGATGATATGTATGTGTATGTAGTTCGTTATTTTTATTCTAGGCTGTGATTTTATGTAGGTATACAATCATATACAAAACTTCATCAACATCATCACCAACTAAGTCCAGCTACGTTCCACAGTTGGGCTCGAATCTTATCCATAACAGGAGGTAAATCAATCTACTATAGCACCAAACAGATTGGAATAGGTTTTTAAATAAAGTTTTCCTTCTCTTCCATAGATCTGAATATCATATCTCTTAAGATTCATTTCCATGCATCGCGTTTAAACGCGGCCGCGCGATACTTGTGGCCGGTGGTTGACACTTGCCGTTGGTGGCTGCTACTTTTTTTAACACATGCGCCCTGTACTTTTTCGCCCTTATTACTATAACTATCACTTTTTGAATCCCAAATCGCAGAACGGGATTGAACCTCTGATATAAATAATTCTATATCCATATTTATTTCAATCAACAACAGACTACGTACGTGCGGCAGCGTTTTGTATCAGTGAATCAGTAGCCGGTGCGGGCCACAAGCCGCGAGCAACGACGATTTGTAGTGTGTGGCGGCCACCAGCGTCAACTGTGTGCGGCGAGTCCATATAAAATGTATGAAAACTACAAGAAATATGCCGGTGGCGGCGTTTTGTGGTTGTGGACAGTGGCCCGTGTGTGGCGGCCTTTACCACAGTCGCGCGCGGCCGATACGACCATAGTCAAAGTATGAAAATGTATGACGCCGTTTCTGAGGTCCGCGACATTCGTAAGTGACGAGTGACTTAAGCTGCTTCATACATCTTCATACATTGGCTATAGTCGCATGAACTGCACGCGACAGTCGTAAGCGTTTAAATGCGCGCAGCCGCGCTTAAACGCGATTAATGGCAATGTACCTTTAGGCACCTTTTACGACAGTTACGGGCAAGACAGAGAGTGATAAATGGTATTCTTACTCCATCGCCGCAGGGACCATACAAAAGTTACTGCCTGGTTATTTCTCGTGTTGTAACAGATAAAGAATATAATACCTCACCGTTTCTTTTACGTTGAAATAAAAATCGCCTAAGGGTGATCCCTTTTGCTGATGCAAAAGAGAATTTATAGTCGCAATCTCCAATGAAATTTAAAATACCAACTATAATCAAAAAATATTCTACCAGAGGTGGCGATTATGGTGTTGTATCCGCTCTTAAAGTGACCCATATCCAACAATAGAATCTCAGCTGATTGTTATATACGAGTCCAGAAAATAAGGGGAGGCGTAGCGAAATATATCTAAGTGAGATATAGGTTTTGTAAATTTAATTAGTTAAAAAGTTATGTAGTTAATATAAAGCTTATATTTGGAGTTCCAAAAATTCTCAAAAAAAAAATCAGTATTCTTGTTAGATAATTAAAATAATGCACTTATAAATTTTCATTATAATTTTTAATATTCTTCGTTGACTTGGGAGCCAGTATTCTTTTCTGCTTACCAATGTCCTGAAATGTCCTGAAACAATGAATAGTCAAGACAAACATTAATGAAAATGAATTGCCGTAAACCATATGTAGGCGCATCTTGTGCGAAATATTAAGTTCTTCTTAATACGGCAGCAGCTTGGAATGAGTTTCTACCACACGCATTTATTAGATTTAGATTGAATGAGCTTGGCTTGGAAGCCAAGTTCTCGAAATAACATTTCTCGCTGCAGCAATCTAAAGGGGACAAGGTTAATTAAGAGTTTTATGAATATCCACGTACTATGTAAAAAAAGATTTATAAGTTACTCGTGTTTTTAGAGAGGATGAGGTTGCAAAATCACGACATCCAACTGAAGATTCAGCAGAGGAATGGGCGCCTTGGTTTTTGGTGTTGCCAACCAAGAGCCCACACGCACCGCCCCCTGTCGCTGTCAAAACTACATCAGGACCTGCTTGGGACATAGGACAGGTACGGTTTTTGTACACATCAATCAATCCTACATGGGAGATTTTAACGTTCATTTACGTATATTGCGTTGGCGCACGATTGATTGCGTAGAACTGAGGCTTACTGAGTATGAAAATATATGGAGCAATTTACGTCAGTAGTCGTTTGCGACTGTCGTTGATATTGGAAATAGCGCCATATATATTATGTGTACAACTTTGCTTCCGCCGTTTTTTTTCGAAATTTGAGGCTTTATTGTAAAGAAACTGGTTTTACATTTATGATTCAAAGTATTGTCCATCGCTGGCCACTGCTTTCTGCCATCTTTAGGGCATCTACGAATCCCGCGTCGAAAAATCTCGATCGAATCGATCCAATTTTTACTTTTTCATAAGACCGGCAGTGCTGGTCAGCCAGGCCGTGTGCCATTGATCGAAACAAGTGATAGTCCGAAGGAGCAACGTCTGGAGAATACGGCGGGTGGGGTAGGACTTCCCATTTCAACGTTTCCAAGTATGTCTTGACCACTTTCGCAATGTGGGGTCGAGCATTGTCATGCTGTAAAATCACTTTATCATGTCTCTCGTTGTATTGCAGCCTTCAATGTTCGGTTCAAATGCATTAATTGCGTTCGATAACGATCGTCTGTGATTGTTTCAGTCGGTTTTAACAACTCAATACAATACGCCGAGCTGGTCCTACCAAATACTGAGCATAACCTTGAACCCGTGAATATTCGGTTTGGCCGTCGACGTGGAAGCATGGCCGGGATATCCCCACGATTTTCTGCGCTTGGGATTATCGTAATGAACCCATTTTTCGTCCCCAGTCACAATGCGATGCAGAAATCCCTACCGTATTTGCCTTGCAAGCACCTGTTCACAAGCAAACAAACGCCGTTCAACATCTCTCGGCTTCAACTCCTACGGCACCCAATTTCCTTGTTTCTGAATCATTCCCATGACTTTCAGGCGTTTTGAAATGGCTTATTGCGTCACTCCCAATAATCCTGCCATTTCTTGTTGCGTTTGATATGAGCCTTGATCAAGTAATGCCTCCGATTCTGCATCTTCAAAAACCTTCTCTCTTCCACCGCCATGCTGGTCTTCGACATCAAAATCTCCGTTCTTGAAGCGTTAAAACCACTCTCGGCACGTTCTTTTACTAATAGCGGCCTTACCATAGGTATTGAAGAGCATTCGATGACACTCAGCCGCAGATTTCTTCATATTAAAGCAGAAAATTAAAACCTTCCGCAAATGACGAGAATTTGGCTCGTAAGCTGACATGTTTAATTGAAAATAACTTTATGGTGCCAACACAAAGGGACTAATATTTCGATGGCATTATGTTTACAAATACCTAAGCTTATTGTATGATATGTACTATAAGATCTATTTATTTCGACTACCACTTACCGCTACAGCCATCTATTGCAAAACGGCGGAAGCAAAGTTGTACACCTAATATTAGTACTTGTATATATTGGTACTGGGATATAAAACGCATAAAATATCTATGCAACAGAAGGAAAACTCGAAACAAAATCCTATACCAATACGTCTGACCAGTGTGGTGTAGTAGGTCAATTTCCCTCCTGCTATAGAGGAGGCTCGAGCCCAACAGTGGGACATATGTGAGCTGAGATGATGATGATGATACTTTGGCTATTGTCGCACCAGCCACGCGCGTCAGTTGTATGCGATCAATCGATGTGAAGTACGAAGATGCCTTTGCCTAGAACCTTTACAAATATACCGTTAACATATACAAATAACACATACACTGACACACACGTGGGTGATCGTACGAGACGACTAAGGGATATAAAACGCATATAACATCAATGCGAGAAAAGGAAAACTCGAAACAAAACCCTATACCAACACGTCTGACCAGCGCGGTATAAATAGGTTAATTTCCCTTCCATTACGGAGTAGGCCCGAGCTCAACAGTACATTTATGGGCTGTGATGATGATAATGATTATTACACCCATTTTCTTTTTTTTTTGTTTGTTGGCCATTCCACCGGAATACCCTCTAAAACCACAGCCGCCCCCTTCCGCGCTTTTACAGGACGCAGGAGAGATCGTTTACTGACATTCGATCCCCGACGCCCCAACGTAATATTACACCCAAAATATTATGATTTCCAACTAGATAATATTAACAGTCAAAGTTTGAAAGTTTAATTTAGTGTTGCCATTAAATTGAACAGTTTAAATGATACTATCATAGTGATTATGTGTTACGCGGCAAACTGTAGTGTGACGTTTATAGGTAGCGGTGCTTAGGTCAATGTTCATTGTTTGTTAACACGCTTCACTCTGCGTTGATATTTCATTGGATATCCATTATAAATTCAATCTATTTTCATATAAATAATATATATTTGTATTTTTCTATTGATATATTTTCCGTATAAGTATTATAGACTATTCAAGTATTATCTATACTTGAATAATCTATAATATCTTACTTTTCAAACAACGAGAGAAAAATATTTATACAATACTAGCAGACCCGACCACGCATTGCTGTGGCTAAGGTAGCCTCAGTAACCCGTGGTGGTTATGCTAATAAATTGTAGCTTGTATGAAACGTTTGTACGTTTAACAAAGCGCCATGTATTAAATACTTACTCAATCCAGTCAACAAATACCGCCATCTGTTAGAATCTTATGGAGATAACAGATAATTGTGACTGTCAAATGATAGACAAATAATTTGCAATAAAATAATATTGCGCCTCTAAATTGAGATGAAAGCTATCATAAGGCAAGGGTTAATAAAAAAAAACAACGACAACAAACAAGCAAGGGTTAAATAACAGTGGTTCGCCTAAATGGCGATAGAGCTTATGGAGTCCGTCCGCCCCTTTCGACCCCATGGGTAGTTTTTCCGACCGGAGTATAGCCTATCCTATTAAACAGAGCAATTCTCATTTCTTAAAAAAAGATCAGGATCTATTTTTCTACTAGAATAATTCCAGAAAATGGACAATGATGCGAATCGGTAAGAGGATAATAGGCCAAAGAATTCCTCAATAATACATCATCATTCTGCTGCTCTTGTTCCAACCACTTGGCGTCAACGCAATATGTATTCGTACATATTGCGAAAGTTATTGGCAATAGTTTTATGACTGGCCATTTGCTTGACATCAATCCTCCTTGGGAATGTAATTGTTTTCTAATATTTATGGGAGTATTACACATTTGAAATAAACCTAATTTTATTTCAAAAATGGAATTGTTGACCAATCATGGCAACATGTGGAGTTGGCCTAGGTTTATAAAAACGTCTTAATAGTCTTTTACGACTTCCACGAGCAAAGTGTGGGTTGGTAGTATTCGTAGCCGCTACTAGACAGCAAATTCCTCGATAATACATATGTACCTACGTTAGTAATCAATAGGCATATCTTTTGCAGGTCCTAAAAGCGGCTCGTTTACTTTGCAAACCACCGATGCCTGTAGATTTCATCGACGAACAAGAAATGCGTTGTGTTTACTCTCTCATCTACGACGTGTTTAGATGTGAGTTTAATTAGTTAAATTTATATTTTTTAATAAGTAGTGATTATTAAAATTATCCTTATTTTAATATCATCATCATCATAGCTCATAAATATCCCACTCTTAGGCTCGAGCCTCCACAATCGGAGGGAAACTGAACTCCTACACCACGCTGGTCAGACGTGTTGTTATAGAGTTTTGTTTCGAGTTCTCCTTCTTTTGTATATAGATGTTATATGCGTTTGATATCTTTTAGTCGTTTCTTACAATCACCCACGGGTAGGATAGGGTGTGGTGAATTGTATTCTTATTCCGTCACCACACGGATTTTAATATCATTTTATGCAAATATATATTAGGCTTTAGGATAAGAATTTTAGTCTAAAAACTATACAATATTAAACATTTTTTAGCTTGCGGTATAAAATAATGAATAAAAAAATAAATAAGACTTTTGTTGCACAATATTATAGAATTTTGTTAGGTGGTATAAATCAAAATACGTAACGTTATCACAGCAATATAAGCCAATTTCTGTGTCAGGCTATAGGCTCAACTTAATGACATTAGAAACAATGAGGCTAGCTTTTATAAGATACATTTCGAATGTATTCAGACTGATAGCGCATAAAATCTTGTATATACTAATAAAACTTCTAACAACACGAAAATAAGTTCCCCTTGCGTGGATCCAGTTGTAAATGCCTAACAAAAAAAAACATATAAATACCATAAAGAAGCCATTTAACGTTCCAAAAGCCCTCGTGAAAGGAAAGTCGTTTAAAACTTAAGGGTCACGAAGTGTCGTATTAGGCAGTTGTTTATACGAACCTCGTAAATTAACACACGCCACGTTCTCAAAGGCGGTTGGTTACAAAACGATATATTTATATAAGTTATACGAGTATATAATATATGCACGCCTCAAGCGTCCATTGTTTTCGAAGTTGCTAAATTATTTAGATAAAATTGTCATCGAAATTTCTCTAGTAATTCCAAAAATTTTAGCGCATATACAGTATCATCATTAATTATTTATTAGCCTGCCTTCATCGCACGCTAGATGGGGTCGGCTCCCACCGAAGATAAAGGTCGGGTACCGGTGGCCCGCTCGCACGGCGAAGAGAGAAGTTTGCATGGTGGGTCTAAGGGGTCACACGCCGTCTCTCTCGTCACCCCGGACCGATTTGCCGGAGCGAGCCGCATCCATAGTCCACCGCAAAAAAAAAAACGAGGGGGCGGCTCAACAGGCTCTACCATAGATTCCTCAGTCTCTGCACTGACATCTTTCATACCCATACCATCATTTACACAATCCATCCATCTGTTTTTGAGTCTCCCACGATTTTTACATCCATCTAAAATCAAATTGATAACCCGTGTGTAACGTGTCACATGTCTTTCATCGGTCCCCAGTACATGTCCATACCAAGACAATCTTGCACTCCTAATCTTCTCTAACACTGGCGGCACTTTCAGGCTTCTGCTAATTCAGTATTATATACATATGCAATGCATAAATATTATACTGTTGTTGAAAATAAACGAACCCCATATTGAGTACACTTATCTTCTTATAATTATATTATTATCTACTTATGATCTTACAAGATCAGCGGCATTTTTCATGTTCATCTTTTAGGTTTTGAAAAGAATTCTGCATTGAAATCTGCCGCAGGAGCATAAAAGTCTAAAAGTTGGTGAAACTCTTATTAAATTCGATCATTATTAACATTATGCTACATATTAGGGGTGTACCCGAGACGAGACTATTGTCTAAATAGTAAGTGTTACAAATAGTAAGAATTCCCAAAGCCAATTACACGAGACAGGAGTCAAGCTGGAATCTCATAGGGATTTGTTGCATACCTATCATTGCTTTTTAATCTAGGGTTTCAAAAAAATATCCTGACGTTAGGATTCCTAATAAATACTTAGCATCTCATTTTATACAAATCGATCTAAGTCGAAATAAAAATGGCATGTTTTTGTGTTGCTATTCGCCTTTTTATTATTCAGTACTGTAGATGTCTTGTCATATACAAGTTTCTGTCACGCAACATATTTATTTTGTTGGTTTATTTGTATTACATATTCAAGGGTTTATTATTATCTGAATTATGATGAATTGTTTTCAGATAAATCAATATTGGATCAGGCAATCGAAGACACCGAATTCATGCAAAACCATCCCAAAGTAAGCCTCGTTATATATTAAAATGTATTTAGATGTTTATTCCGTATAATAATGAAGTAAGAATACAATTTTCTAATTTCTTTTTCTCATGGGTGAAGTAAAATACCATTAAGGGATATGTAGATAACGTCGATTTAAGAGAAGGAAAACTCGATATAAAACCCTATGTGAAATCATTTGAATGGCATGGTACTGTAAGTCAATGTACCTCCAATTGCAGAAGAGGCCCGAACCCAACAGTGAGACGAATATAGGCTGAAAAGATATTTATATAGACTGTTAGTTATTCTTTAGGCGATTTTATTAAATAATTAATATTTTATAATATTTCCGTGTGGTGACGGAATAAGAATACAATTCACCACCCCCTATCTTACCCGTGGGTGATCGTAAGAGACGACTAAGGGATATAAAACTGATATAACGTCGTGAATAACTCATAAACGTGTGAGAGAAGGCAAACTCGAAACAAAACCCTATACCAACACGTTTGACCAGCGTGGTATAGTAGGTCAATTTCCCTCCCATTGTGAAGGGAGGCTCTAGCCCAACAGTGGGACATATATGAGCTGAGATGATAATGATGATGAATATTTATTTGCGAGTCGGCACATGAGATGTCACCCTAGATCCATCCATCAGATTGAAAAACACACTGAATAAAAAACAAAAGTGTAACATTCTCTTAGCCAAATATTTGAATCAACGCAGCACATTTTTTAGTCCACAAAAATTTTATTTTCACAAAAGTCTATTTATTCTGTATTCCATAATTTCCTTGGAAAATGAAGGAATATTTCAACAAGACGTGACGCGCGTGTAGTAACGTGTACAGTCGAACATTCGAAATTCTTTTTTTCCAAATTTGCATTTTTATTTCGTTCATGAACTTGTTAAAAGATTGATGAAGGTCTTTTTACATTTGTGGTTATCAAGGCTATGGCCTATATATACCTCATTATCGAACTGTAAGTAATAACTTTCAGTTAAGGTAGGTTCGACAAGATGTTACAATAAAAAGTATGGCCCATTAAACTCGCATTATGGCTTTCTCGTGACCAAAGCTATTTCTTTCTGAACGTTGATAATGTTCACGAAGACGGGCACCATATTTACGATCATTTTTCGTGTACCGACAAAAAGAATTGACGTTTCAAGATTTTTGAGCCTGACAAATGGGTTCTATTAAAATAAACACGAAATTTGGCGCTAAGGTCATTCATAAGGCACTTTATATTTGGCGATGCAGCAATTAATCTTTACAGTAAACTTGATAATTATACTTTAGTATAAAATTGATTTTACGAATTAAAGAATCTCTTATAAACTTTTAATAAATTACATCAAGTAGGTTTCATTGTCTTCAACGAAAACTAGTGTTTGATTACCTGATTATTATAATTATCACTAACACATATAATTTATTTTAATTGTAAATTGAATATTGAAGATTTTAAGTGGTTTACAAAAAACACGTAGAAGACACATGGAATTTGTAGAGCATAGCATGGGCTCGACATTTTCTCGTGTGGTAACGGATTAATGATATAATATGTCACCACCTATTACTATACTGTGGCAGTTGTAAAAACCGGCCGAGAAAGAGAGAGAGAAAGAGAGAGAGAGTGAGAGGAGAATGAGCAGCACTGTCCTGGAAAACCTTTAAAGACCAACGCCAATAGCTAATCTTCATACCGAGGGTATATTATACGCCTGAGCCTATATATATAGTAGTGGACGTAAGCTGGTGAATGAAGATCATTAATATTTTTACGGCTATTTTGGTCTCAGGTCGTTCTGTTTTAAACCAAACTTCATTAAAATTCATTGCGAATTTTCAACAGTATGGCCACTACTAATAGATATGTGCCTTCATGTTAATGAGAGTGAACTGTACCTACCCTAATAGTTTTCATTCAATTGCATTAGTGATGTTATCTATTTATATGCCTTAGTCATGTTTTACAATATTCATAAGAAGAGAATTTAAACGAATGGTGAACTGTGACATATTTGTATATGTAGGTAGTAGGTTTAAATAATTTGGCAAATCCAAAAGTACAAATTTAAAAAGTTAAAAGTTTAAAAATATCAAATACGTTTAAACGAATGTTTTTCTTGACACATGTATGCTAATATTAGTCTATAAGTGCAATGTGACAAAAATACAGTTAATTAATTTTGAAAAAGCCTTGATTTTCATATATCGATAGTAGAGCATCACCTCAACGTTCCGCTTATGATGTGTGCAATAATTAGATTTTAAAATATAACACACACTAGGTACGTGACTCTAGTGTTGAATGTCATGTGTTCGTTCCCCGCTTCTTTGCGCTATTTGCTTGTAATTTGTGTGAGTTTGCGTATAATTTTTGTCTATTAATTGTATTAATGTCAAGTCCTTCTCTGCACAAGTTATTCTTGATGGTTTCTTTGTATAACTTTATAGTATATGGAGCACCGTCATTCTCTGTGGTTATTTCTGATGGAGCTTGCGAGACGAGGTTGGGGTGCTAGAGCACGAGGTGAGATGGAAAGAGCTGCTAAACTGCTAAAGGAAGCCGGCTACCCCTTCAATGACGTTGAGAAAATAGTTTGGGATCAAAGAGTACATTTTGCTGCTGCTATTGCCAGAATACGCATCAAGAATAGAGCCTTCACGTACGTATTTAAATTTTAATTACTATTATTATCATCATCATCAGCAGCTGATATAAGTTCCACTGCTCATATAAGCTCAGCAGCTGCTCAGCTGATGTAAGTCCCACTGCTGAAGTCGAGCCTCCTTCATAATAAGAAAGAAATTGATCAACTGGTGAGATGGGCTGGTATAGAGTTTTGTTTCGAGTCTGCCTTCTCTTGCACAGATGTTATATACTCGTACATATTATATCCTTCCGTCTTTTACAACACCCACGGGTAAGATAGGGTGTGATAAACCTTACTCCGTCACCACACGGAAAAAAAATATTAACAAGATTCTCCACGTGCGGTGACTGGTAAAGAAAATATTGTGTGACTACCCCTTAATTTATTGGGGAAATCGTAAAAACTGGCTTACAGATCACTAAGAGAAAGGCTAGTAGCACTCTCATAGCAGACTAACAGCATTGCCAACCTAACATTATTACGCCTTGGTTCTTTCGCTTCGCTGGCTTTACTTCCATATCACATCCTGCGAGTTCCCAATCTATTTGCGTCATTGTATCGTTGTCTCAACTTGTAAAGTCCCACTGCTAGGCTCAAGCTTCTATTGCTAGGTTCGAGCCTACTCCTCATTAAGAGAAAAAATTACTTATTATACCACGCACATCAGACTGGTAGGATTTATTTCGAGGTTTTAATTTTTTGTATATATAGATATGGTCACTAGGTTTCTTTTTTTTTTTGGGGGTGGGCTACGGTCGGCGCACTCCTCGCACCACTCCATCCGGGGAGACAGAGGGGCGTAAGCGCGCACACCCGTAACCCACCCGTGACGTCGCCTTCGTCGTTGGGCCGACCACCGGAGCAGAGTGACTTGACGTCAGTGGTCGGCCCGACGGAATACCCCTGAGGAGTACCCTCTCCTCGACCGACATCCCCCCCTCGGGTAGGATGTCGGTCTTTCCTCACGCGGTCGGCCTCTCGGCGGGTGACGGACTTATTCCCCGATCCAGTCACCCGCGGCCTTGGCTAGGGCGGCATCAGGCGCAGGTAATCGCGCCTGCGCCGCCCCAGTCGCCGGCGGCGGCTCGCGCCGTCGAGGAGACGCTCCTCGCGCACGCGTTCCGCCGCCTCCTTCCGCGAGACTACTGCCTCGCAGAAGGTTGCGACCGCGTCCCAGTTCCTGACGCTGTCGAGCATCGCCCTGGCGATGGTCGGCAGCGTCAGGTCGGCACCGATATGGTCACTAGGTGAAATAATCTGTTAAAACCAATCCCTTTAATCTTAATTCATTTAACAAATATCCTTGAGTAAGAAATAAGTACCACCGAACCATTGCTTACTTCCTTCGAGAGGTCAGCTTGAGTTAGAGAACTTTGGGTAAGTAATAATTGTCCTATCATAGCCCTATAGCTATACTATGGTGGGATAAGGAGCTATCCCCTTAGGTATCCCACGGTGGTAGAATTTAACAATGTCTATGAAAAAGGAAAGACCTAGTCTCGTCGTTATCCTATTCAGTTACTATATTAATAGAACATAAAACTTTTTTAGACTGACAGAACTATTACCGGCTCATCTTCGCGAAGAACGTATGTCTGCGTGCGTCAATAAAGATACTGTTACAGGATGGGTCAACACTTTTAAAGCTAAGTAAGTAAAAGGAGTATTTTTTATACTTGATACTAACTCTGTGTGGTGACGGAGTAAGAATACAATTTTAGTGTTGAAATTGTCGTAAGTTTGGCACATATTAGACAGATATAGTTTACGGCAACACTCATGCGTTAGAGTCGATTATGTCGACTCGGGTTTCATATGGGTGCATCGGATATGCTCGAAACCCGGGTCGACATAATGGACTATTATAACGTATTGCCATAAAATACTTTTGTTTAATAATACAATTCAACATAACCTTTCCTTATCCGTGGGAGTCGTAAAAGACGACCGAAGGACATGATATGCATATAACATCTATTCAAGAGAAGGAAATCTCCAAATAAAGGCTAAGCCGCCTGAGCTGCTTCGTATTGTAGGAAAATTTCCAGCTTATTTGGAAGGAGCCCCGAGCCTGGTAGTGGAACGTATATGAGTTTAAATGATGAAAATTATTTTTGAATGAAATGGTGACGCTTTACCGTTGATTAAGGAAGAACATACTTGAACTATCCAACTGCACTTAAGTCTCCATACACTCCTGAACCCCATTAGTACAATTTTATATCTCGCTTACCTTCTTGCTCATATTTTTAGCTGTTTAAAGTGGGCTTGGTGTTTGGGAACTTTATTGTTCGCTATCGTAAAATTCAATTTTAAATACAATATACAGTTATATTATATCTCAATCCGCAAAGGTGTCTTAAGGACCTTAATCGTCACATTCTCATCGTTAAAATGATACCTCAACAAAGACTCTGTGGGTCGTGTAGCAAATAAGTAATTTGCTTGTTTTGCTGATGTGGCTAACAATTCTAACAAAGCATTTCTTCAAGCGAATTTGAAACATTTTAATAAAAACTTACGTGAACAATATGTCATTCAAGGAAAGTGGCCGAATTAGTGAAAAGGTTGCACGAGTTGGGCTATTCCTACAGCAACTCTCGACAACTCTGTGCTGGAGAATACAGATTTGATCGTGTCTGTCCCAGGTTTGTGGCTCGCTCTAGTTTTTAAAGATTTCTTACCTCCGAAATTGTTTCTCAATGAATTGCAATCAGGAGAAAGGGACGCGATGATTGTTTTTTTTTCTAAATCACCAAACACACACCATCAACTTTTTATTCTTATTCAATTAAATAGCAATGAATTCTTCATTGTTAGTTTTATCGATATTTTTTTTAGTTTTCTTTAACTTTATTTATTGTTTCTCTTTTTTATTCATGGGTAATAAGTAGTAAAATAGTAGATAAAGATTAATAATAGATTGAAATTAATATTACTGTAAAAACTAATATTTTCAGCTATGTTTTCAGATTCATAACATTGCGACCGCCTCATAATGTGAGCATTGGGCAATTAGAGCTTGTTAAAGATGGCATCATAGTGCTTCAGGTAAGAGGTCTTAATAAATGATAATAAATTGTATAGTTTAAAAAAAATGAAAAACACTTTACTAATCATATAAGAACTAACTCAAAAGGTTTAAATTACTCTTAGACATTGAAGAGTGTCTATGTTCCAAGTCCTGTCTACATCATCAGATCAGCTCGATGGTGATATTTTTACTGTCATCTAGATTACACTTATTTGCAAAGTTTCATGTGTATATTTTATTCATCGATCACTAATTATTAATTAATATTATTAGTGATCGATGGTTTTATTACATTAATAGTGCCTATTGAAGCATAAAATACCTAATTTTATAGCAAAACAGTCGTGAAGACTGCCGACAGAAGTGAAAACTTGAAACTATCAAAAAAAATATTGATTTTTATAATACCTATTTAATGTTATTTTCACTATATATAATATTAGCACGACAAACCACTAACTATATACACTAACCTCACAATGTAAACCAAAAAATGATTGTTAAAATAATTATTATTACGTATATTGAATTATTGATATTAATTACTAATAATAATTATTACCTATAAATAACACAGTGACACAGCAGTGAAGAGCAGCTGACTGTATCTTTCTCGGTCGGGTACACTCGGCGGTCCCGATTTCACCCGATCGAGCCTTTCACCTCAGAGCGTGACGGATCAGCTTTACTTACAACCAAAAGAAGTTTTCACATCAAAAATACCTAATAATGTCACGAAATGCCTAATTTTACGTCATTCTTGCGTTAGCCGATACATTTTCCACATACCTACATATGAAAACAGTCTCCAAATATCCATTATATTATTACCTATCATGATAACTCGTGAGCGCAAGAAGCATTTCTTATATTACTGTGATAAATTTCGTCGTCGTTCGTTTATTTCACTAGGAGCGAGAATTCTGCGAGGGTGCCTCAACTCTATGTAGAGCACTTCGTGCGAATGCTCTTCAGGGCGTGGTCGCGCAAACACATGCCTCGTCCCCACGCTGCTCAGCCTATCTAGCGGCGCAGCTCAAGGAGCTAGCAGCAGTACTGAAGGCGAAGATGCCGCCGTTGCCTGCCACTCCTGAACTCGGCAAACTCGTTGTCTTTGGTGCTGGGGACAAGTATGTTAATTTAGTTGTTCAATATAATTACTAATCCAGTTTGATCTAAGATTTGTTACATATTCTGTAGGCCCTTATGTTATATGAATCGTAAAAAGTTTAAGACATAAAAACGGCAATTTATAATGATAGGCCTTCCTTCTTTCAGAATTCAGTTAATGCCTTCATTAATAGAATAAGATTTTTCACTAGCAATTCAGGATTTTCGTCGTAAGTGAAACTAAATTCATAGCAATAGCAATGACAGTTAGTAGACTCATAGTACATTTTAGACGCTGTCTCAGATACAATGATTAATATAGGTACACAAATTGAAAAACTGGCTAATGAAGCTCCAGGAGAGTGGGCAACAGCGCTCTACCAGGGAACTCATGACTCTAACTACAATTGACAACTCGCCTGCCAAGTGTGCCAATTATGGTATGATTCTACAGTTGTGTGGAGGCTTATGTCCCACAGTAACTGATGTAGGAATATATGGTAGATTTTGAGCACTTTATCGTATGCTAACTTAGTAAATATTTAATTAGTAAAATTGTCATGTCGTAAAACTTGATTACGAGATATAATATACAAATAAAATCTATGCAAGAGAAAAAAAATTAAAAATAACCCTGTATCTACCGACCAGCATGGTACAGTAGATCTATTTCTCTCCTATTTTGGAGGTGACTTGAGCCCAGTAATGTGACATAGATATATGAGCTGAAACGAATGAATGATGAAAAATTAATATTAGAGTACACATTTAGTAATTTCTTAAGCTAATTATATCTCTGTATTGAGTGCATGACTTCTCCACGTTGATTCTACAGCAAAAATAAATTGAGACATTCTAATTCTCAACCAGCAAACTGTCATCATCAAATTAGATAAAAAATAAAACAGTATATTGTCATTTCAGAGTATCTAGTTATGTGTGCGCACTACAAGAGCTAGGTATTGAGGCTTCCGAAGGGCCCCAGTCCGGAGCTCCAGTTGTTATTCTTAGTGAACCAGTCTATTGTGATACTCCGTCAGTCATCAGCGCATTGGACGGTGTTGTAGCTGCGTTAGCAACTCCACCTAACTCGTATTCTGCTGTTACGGATCCTATTGATCTCGTTTGTGGTAGAGGAGGAGATCTTGCTATGTTAGAGGTAATTCAATATTTATAGGTTAATTTTGTGTAACTTTTAAGTTAGTATTACCACAAATGCAACACCAAATCTTGTTCTTGCATTTGGGTGCTGTAGTATTTTAAATACTTTGGTAGTCTCTATTTATAAAAGAAGATGTTTGTATATATGACATCGCTAAACTCAGAAACTATTTGACCGATCATTTTGAAAATTGGTATATGTATTTTTTTTCAAAGAGAAGGATATCCTATCCCCATTCTCCATTGCCGTAACTCGCCACCAGGCGGCGCCGCGATATATCGACTTCTACAACCAAACCAACGGGGTTTGCTAGTTTAATATAAATATATACATTGTATCAGACACAATTGGCCATATTTACAAAGCTAATTATAATTAAAGAACGAAATAAAACTGTTTTTACAGATTTTATTGCTTTGTATTTGATTTTTGCTCTCAATGTTTCAATCAGTCGGGGAGATAGGCCTCGTTAGCATTGGTCTGCAACCTATCTAGGAGAAGGAAAACTCCGAAATATAACCCGAGGAGATAGGCCTCGTTAGCATTGGGCTGCAACCTATCTAGGAGAACGAAAACTCCGAAATATAACCCGAGGAGATAGGCCTCGTTAGCATTGTGCTGCAACCTATCTAGGAGAAGGAAAACTCCGAAATATAACCTGGGGAGATGAGCCTCGTAAGCATTGCGCTGCAACTTATCTAGGAGAAGGAAAACTCCGAAATATAACCCCCGATCCAAGGTGTAAACCGACCCGTGCTGAGGGATTCGCGGCCAGAGGGTAAGCTGGTCAAAAACGGAGGGTGCATGTGTTGGTGGTCACAGGGCACAGCGGTGATTCCACCTTGCCTCTACACAAGGGCTCTGTGGGGGTGGATCGTTTAATACCCTACTACTCGTGGGAACGCTATGGATTGTATGAAAAATTTTAAAAGTCCAAATGATGGCGATGCGGTTCGCAACCCTTCACGTCTCGATCCCAATGAGGGCGAAAAGCGGTCTACGGAGTGCCGTTTTGCCACGTTGAATGTAGGAGGAGGAATGAAAGAGAAATTAAACGAGGTATGTCAAATGATGGATGATAAAAAGATTGATATTCTTTGTGTGAATGAAACGAAGCGAAAGGGATGTGAGATAACTAGTCATGGACCTTATACGGCATACTGGTCCGGGGTACCAATGACTACTAGAGCCTGCCAGGGAGTTGGTCTCCTTCTTTCTGCTCGAATGGTTCAATGTGTGAAAGAGTATGATTGTGTGAATGCTAGATTAGTATGGTTAAGAATGAAAGTGGGTCTGACCCGTATTTTTGTTGTAGGAGTATATGCTCCTGTAAACACGGGTTTGACTAAAAATAAATGTGAGCAGGATGGAAGAGAAAAGTTTTGGGAGGAACTAAGAGATGTTTTAAGATTATGCCAGTTAAATGAAAGGTTGATTTTGCTAGGTGATTTTAATGGATGGGTGGGAGTAGGCCGAAAAGGATTCGAAAACGTTTTAGGAAGGTTTGGTGATGAAAGTGTGAATGAAAATGGTCAAAGTCTGTTAGAGGTGTGTTTGGAATGGAACCTTTGTGTTACAAACACTATGTTTGAACACAAAAAGATCCTTATGTATACACGCGAAGCAAAGAATGTAAGAAAGAGTATGATTGATTTTATAATAGTAGACGAAAGACTCAGAAACAAAGTTCTAGACACCAGGGTGTATCGCGGTATTGGTATCCATACAGACCACTTTCTAGTAATGACTAGAATAAGTGGTCTCATAAAAACGTGGCGAAACCGGATGCATAACCCGACAAGTGTACTAGAAAGGATAAAAGTAGAGAATTTGCAAGATGAGATTGTTAGAGAGAAGTATAAAAGTAAACTGACAGAAAATTTGTATGATTCAGTTGATATTAGTGATATGGATGAATTATGGAAGACTTTTAAAGAAAATGTGGTAAATGTTGCTACAGAAACATGTGGCGTGACCAGAAGAAGGAAAGTGAATAAGATGAAGAATATATGGTGGGACAAAGATGTGCAGAGTGCAGTTTGTGAGAAGAAGAAAGCCTGGATAGATTGGCTTGCTATCAGAGCCAGTGAGAGAATAGAGAAGGCAACGATTCATGATATAGACATAGCCAAAGAAGAGTACAAGAGAAGAAAAAGAGAAGTGAAAGAAATTGTCAGAAAAAAGAAAGAGGATCAGAAAGACGAGTATGATAGAAGATTATCGCAGGATTACCAATCTAACTTAAAGGTTTTCTGGAAATCCATAAGATCAGCTCGAGGTAAAGATCAAAGTACAGAGCTTGCCTCGATCAGGGATAAGTATGGAAGGATAGTGAATAGAGAAGAATGTGTACTAGAGAGATGGAAGGAGTATTTTGAAAGCTTATTTGAAAGAGAAGAGCCGTAAGATCTATCATTTGAGAGTGAAAGAGATCTTGAGGATGGAGAATGTGTTACTATGGTGGAAATTATGAACGCACTGAAAGGTATGAAAGCGGGTAAATCTGCAGGATACGACAGGATTACAGTTGAGATGCTGACAGCTGGACAGGATATCATAGCTAAAATGCTATACCAGCTCTTCAATCTCTGCTGGACTAATGGCCAAGTACCTGACGACTGGTGTAAGGCTGTAATTGTACCTTTGTACAAAGGGAAAGGTTCGCAGCAAGATTGTAGGAACTACAGGGGCATAAGCCTCCTTAGCATAGTCGGCAAACTGTATGCGAAAGTATTGATTGAAAGAGTAGTGAAAGTAACCGACAAGAAAATATGGGATGCACAAGCAGGTTTCCGAAAAGGTATGGGTTGTACGGATCAAGTCTTCTCCTTACAATGCATGACGCAGAAATTTTTGGCTAAAGGTCAGAAAATCTTTTGTGCATTCATTGATTTGGAGAAAGCTTATGACAAAGTGAGGAGGAATGAACTGTGGTCGGTACTGTCTATGTATGGGGTGGACAGCCATCTTATTCACGCGCTGAAATCCATCTATAAGGATTCCAGGGCGTGCGTAAGAATAAACGGAGCCTACATGGAGTGGTTTAATATCGATAAAGGTGTTAGACAGGGATGTGTAGCGTCCCCGTGGCTGTTTAACCTATTCATGGATAGCTGTTTGAAAGATCTGAAAAATAATGATTGTGGTTTACGAATGAATGAGTTACTTATCAAATGTCTTCTTTATGCCGATGATCAGGTATTACTTGCATCATCGGCAGAAGATTTGCAGGCGATGGTAACTACTATGCATGAAGCTTTTGAAAGAAAAGGTATGAAAGTAAATGTAAGTAAGACGAAAATTATGGTTTTTGAAAAGGATAAATGTATGACGGAATGTAACATTTTTATAAATGGTGAGGAACTGGAACAGGTGAAAGAATTTTTATATTTGGGTGTTTTGTTTACTGGAGATGGTAAAAATGATAATAATGTTGAAAGAAGAGTAAATGCTGGTAATAGAGTGAATGGGGCACTATACACCTTTATGAAAAGCAGAAACGTGTCCAAAAAGGCACGTTTAGCTGTACATAAGGGAGTATTAGTACCTACTCTCATGTATGGTAGTGAAAGTTGGATTTGGCAGGGAAGACATGAAAGTAGAATAAATGCTGTAGAGATGAGAGCTCTTCGTAGTATGTGTGATGTAAGTATGAAAGATAAGATTAGGAATAGTGTTATAAGAGATCGCTGTGGTGTGAATGAAGAAGTAGTGACAAAGATCAAAAAGAGTATGCTGAGGTGGTTTGGACATTTAGAAAGAATGAGTGACGAGAGGTTGACGAAGCAAATATATAAAGCAAGCGTGAATGGGACGAATACAAGGGGAAGACCTCGTCATACTTTTCTGCACCAAGTTGGAGATGTGTTGACGAGAGGTCTTATTAAGAGTATGCGTAATCGTAGAGCATGCATGAAGACTATTATGAGTGTGAATGAAGCGATGGAAGTATGCCAGGATCGTGGTTTGTGGCAATCCGTAGTCTCTGCCTACCCCTCTGGGAAACAGGCGTGAGGCTATGTATGTATGTATGTATGTATGTTTCAATCACTTCTCCAAGCATGTCACGGAGGAACTAAGATGTTCCATATAACAACTTAATCCTCCAATAATCTGTAAATATAGTTTTATTTCATAAGTATAATACTCGTGTAAACATTAGAAGTAGCTGAAGTAGGAATGATTGATTAATAAAATGAATGAACTGAATCAGGAAATGAGAATTTCATTTCCATAAAGATTTTAATATTTTTATTTGTGACCCAGCGGCTTAAAATAGATTTAAAATTATGAAAGTATGGATATATTTTATTTTAAAGTATTAATATTTTCAATGATTTGAGATGAAATAAAGACATTTCATCATCATCATCATCACAGCCCATAAACGTCCCACTGTTGAGCTCGGGCCTCCTCCGTAATGGGAGGGAAATTAACCTACTATACCGCGCTGGTCAGACGTGTTGGTATAGGGTTTTGTTTCGAGTTTTCCTTCTCTCGCATAGATGTTATATGCATTTTATATCACTTAGTCGTCTCGTACGATCACCCATGGGTAAGATATTTGGTGGTGAATAGTATTCTTACTCCGCCACCACACGGATAAATAAAGACATTTATCATGTAACTATTTAATCACAAGATTAAAGAAATTATGCTACTACTATATACAAAGGTCTGTATCTGTTATCGGAGATATCTGTCACAATCGGCAAACGCATGTAACTAGACTTATGACAGTCACATTTTTATTAACAAATAAATAAATTAACTAACGTTATATTTATTCATAGGTTCTTACAGAGTCTGAAATGGATGTGAAGAGCAAAGCACGAGTACAATCAGTATTGGAAGAACAAAAGAAAACGTTAAAAACTCTTATGTCAAAACCACAGGTAAAGCAATTTCCACACAAGGCTAGAAGTAAAACCAGCAATGTTAGAAATAATTTTACAAAGACTTCACCCTATAAAGATACCACAAAGTTTTATCATGTTATTATCATTAATGTATGACCATAGTTGGGCACAAAAATATTGCCACTATTTGGGGGCAATGTTACTTATCCCATTCAGCTGCGTCTAATGCATTAATTAAAAATTTTGCTCTACCTATATTGATATTATTTGCTTACGTACATACATACATACATATCATCACGCCATATCCCTTGCAGGGTAGGCAGAGAGAACAGAGTGCCAGAGAACTCTATGTTTGCATACTTCACTCCCTTCCTCAACATTCATAATTCTTTTCATACACGCTCGCCGGTTTTGGAGACTCTTGACTCTACCTTCCTTCAGTACGTGACCAATCTGGTCTAGGTAGGTGAGTCTCAGTCTCCCCCGGTGCCTACATCCTTCTACTTTCGCATTGTATATCTTCTTAACCAGACGTTCGTTCGGCATCCATATTTACTTTATTACTTGAATATTTGCAATAAAAGAAAATGGACTTATTATCGACCTATTTTGGAGAACACTACACTGACAGCAGCTGTTATCTGTGTAGTTCAGCCTTCGCCTAAGTCCATGAATATACTAGTTAAATAAAATAAGTGACTATAAAAATGTCTGTACAGTAAAATTCCGCCCCATCTATTTACATTGACATCTGACATGTTTGTAGACGAACTTGTGGTAGTACTGCGGATAGCTGACAGCGTCGCCCTCTCTAGGAAATGATCAATATAGATTTGATGTATTTTAAAAATGTTATCACACTAACATCTTAATACAGGCTAACCTCTGTTATCAAGTACTTTCATCATCAATGCTCATGATGATCTTCTGATTGATCAGATTCAATTGATACTGTACGAAACGCATTCGGCTCTGGAGGCGGAGAACCAGGCGCAAATTACTCGTGCAGTAGCGGAGGCGAACAGGCTAGCTCGAGAGCGTCACATGATTTTAAAGAAGAAACACCGAACACCAGTAAGCATATTAAAGTGATCTCATTTTCTTCGCAGTTCGCACTGTTGAACACTGATGTCCTAAAGATGAGTTTATATATAGCCTTTTATATCACGCTGGCCAGATACGGTTCATTTCGAGTTTTCCTTTTCTTACTTTTATCTGCCAACATGGCTTAATCCACTTTTACGATAATTACGGCAATGAAAAAGGAAGGTATGGTGACTATTGTATTCTTACTACATTACGACGTAATTTCATGAACATTGTTACGCTTATGCCTATATAGTAAACCTTTTTATTGTTATAGATATTTTATTTTGTCAATTACTTTTATAATTGACACCTCTGTGTAATATCATAGTAAAAATGTCATAGTAGTGATAGGACCACGCTGTTGACAGTTTTTTGTCTACAGCAGCGGGTCGGTCCGTTCGGGGTAGTACCACACTCTCGTAGAAGATCGACGTCTGAGCAATGGCAACGTGCTGTTGTGCTTCGTTCGGTGAGCGAGAAGCCGACAGCCCAACTGGTTGGGTTTGGGGTTTATATTGGTAGGCAGCGGCCTAGCTATATGTATTGGTATTGCAAAGGTCTATGGGCAACAGTGACACTTACCATTAGGTGTGCTGCTTGCTAGTTTGGCACCAAAAGCAATAAAAAAAAAGAAAATATAGTAACGTGTGTAAAGTACAAATTGAAGGTAAATTTTACAAGTTGAAATAAACACCTGATTTTTCTCAGAGTCCTCAAAAACAAGCAACAGCAGCAGCAACAGAAGTAGCAGCAACCGACTCTTCAACTTCTCTTGAGAATACAGCTCGGTCTGAAATCGATAACTATGAACAGCAAGATGATAATACTATCAACGAGTCTCCAGTTAAAACAGATTCTAGACCGATGTCAAGTACTAGACGTATTTCTAATACCAGACCTATGTCAAGTCCGAGACCCTTGGATAGTTCTAGACCAAGCACGGGTGCCACTCGTCCGAGTACTGCGAAATCTAAACCTTCCAGTGCAAATGTATTGAGAAAGCAAACTGATAGTATGGATATTCAGTCTCGTCCGGGTACGACTAAGGCAAGACCTATTCCTAAAATGCCTGGTACTGTAATGCTTCGTGATCCTGATAAAGATAATCCCAATATTTTTGTAAGTATATTTAAGTAATACATTTATTAATGTCAATCAAAACAGGGCAATTACCTTTGTTGCGTTTGAACTTACACGCGCTTATACGCCTCTGAATTATCGAAATAGTTTGTGTATCAAATTATCGCATTGCTTTAATGACAAAGGAGACCATCTTGAAATCGCATAAGGTTTCTGTAAATATGATTTTCTTAATGTCTGCCTACCAATCAGTCACCGTCGGTCTCGTGAACATTTTAAACTATTGTAAACGGGACGTCATATACTAACATCTTTCCATATCCTAAAGTATCTTTATACTTTTGGCTTGCACGCAATTATTTTATGAAAAAATAATAATCTGTAGAAATAGTTTAATCTAGAAAGCTAACCTCAAAACACTTCGGAACAATAAAGGTTGAAAAAAGATTCTAATCGTAATTTGGAACAATTAAAACTATTTTGCTGGCAAAATAAAGTGATAACAATTGATTTGAATTCCGCTGCCTGAATCACAATTTAGTCCTTGATGGTGTAACACATGCTGTATTCAGGTTTCACCGGTATCAGTATCGGGCCAATACACACATTGCATAATTTCGCTTGTTTGGACTAGTTGAATAGCAAAACCCGACTCTTGGCAGGGTGATATCTCTTCTTTCAGAAAAAAACCAATATCCAAAACGTTCTTCTAATTAAAAATCGTCATCATCAAATCTGAGATCTGTAGATCATAGAATAAAATAAAGTTTTGTAAGTGGATTAGATCTGACCATCCGGTACAAGAGTAAGACAACTTACGGTCTTATAGACCCTAATTTACCTACATTCTGTCTATGTGGGTAATGCTGGTATTAAAAAGCTCTATTATCAAATGTTTCCAGGTGCCAAATTGTGATTTGTTTGAAGTTAGGATGTTGCCAAATCTAGGAAATGGCTTAGATATTAACTACATACTGGACAGAGACGGGTGTTATCTTGGCCTTATTCAGAGAAAGGTTCGTATTATCAATTTAATGTAAAATTTATAACTTATAATCAAGGCCAACTCCATCTGATGCCGTCCGGTCAATAATTACATATTCAAGGAGGTTTGTCGTCAGGCAGGCGGTGGCGGTTGGGTACAAAACTAAAGCAGTAGGTACTTTGGCATCATCATTCTCCTACTCTTATCCTAATTACTGGGGGTCGATACAATATGTTTTCTTCTTTCATAGTACATAGGTACCTATTTATATAGATATTGGCAATCGTTTTATGACCGGCCGCCTGCCAGACGTCAACGCTTTTTTTTTTTTTTTTTATTGGTGGGCTATGGATGCGTCTCGCCCCGCCGAATCGGTCCGGGGTGACGGAAAGGCGGCGCGTGAACCCATAGACCCACCGTAAAATCCTCTCTCTTCGCCGTGCGAGCGGGCCACCGGTACCCGATTTTTGACTTCGGTGAGCCAGACGTCAACCCTCCCGTCAACCCTCCTTGGGAAATGTAATAAACTAATAATAATAGGAATATGTAGATACTATGGCAGTAGAGTATATATTGTGTCGAGTAATGGGGATACCACCAAGTAATGGGATAAGATAAGGATGATGAAGATGACAACATAATTGCATAATTTTTAATAGAAGGAGGCATATGCCTACTTTAGAATTACTCTTATACAATGTGTTATTACATGTGATGGTATCACAATCATAGAGGTGATTACACAACGTTAGGTTGACTGCAGGAGATCACCCGACTGGACGCCAAGTATATGATCCGTGTGGCCGAGGAGCGCGGCCTGTTTGGGCATGGGGCTGCCGCCCCTCAACCTCAGAGACGCAAACGGGAAACTTCGCCCAAACGACGTAAAAGGAAGCCCAGTTTTGAGGTAAACGATTTTTGTTTACTTGCCATTTATTCTTTTAATAATGTAAGAATTTTATTTAGGTAGGTAGACCTTCGTTCTATGCTATTCATTATTCCGTGTGATAATGGAATAAAAATGGTCATGAGTATCGTAAAGAAAACGACTGAGGTATATTATATACATATAAAATATATGCAAGAGAAGGAAAACTCGAAATAAAACCCTATAACAACCTGTCTGACTGCACTATGTAGTTAATCAATTTTTCTCCAATAGTGGAGGAGGGACAAGTGAGACGTATGAGCTGAAATGATGATGAATATCTGCGAAGAACTAGTGCTACTTGGTATTCTTTTTTTTTTTGGGACTATTCCCACCATTGTAACTCCTGTAAGCCAGGATCCACAATGGTCACTATAAATGACACCGAGGTTTGACCCTCAGGCAGTCCCGGGAAATGATTTTAATTGTCTTGGAACCCGCAATAAATTTAATTAGAAAAGTTAAAGAGGAGGAGTTGGAAAAGAGTGATTCCACTTCCCTCCCAGGCAAAGCGGGAGACAGAAAGCAATAGACTAGTCAAGTCAGCCAATAAGTAAAGGGTTGTACAGCTACGATAAGCGCAGCAGTACGGCACCACGGATACGGGATAACTTAACGGGGCCTATATGTGAGACTTAAGATTGGTTGCAGTAGTAGGTATGGCAGAAACGCCTAAACGCACGGAAATTTTCTCGAGTTGCTACAAGATCCGTATAGTATACTACTCCAGATGTTACTTGCAAACTGTCTAACATAAGGTCGCGCTCGTTACGCCAGAGATCGCACTCCCAGAGAATGTGATGTGCTGATTGGTATGTAAAATGTTACGGCGATGGCTTTATGTGTGGTTATTCCTGGACATGTGTGTTGAAAGTGAAGGAATACATAATGGAATATAAGCACGAAAATTTTAACTCATAATCTTTATCATATAAGAGATTTCCACCTATGTATTGACTCATCACGATATCTCTCGAACCATAAGGCCTACAAACCTCAAATTTGGTAGGAATATTTCTTTCCCCGAGTAGAGGTCAGCTAAGAAAGAACGGATTTTACGAAATTATATCCCTAAGTGGGTGAAAAAGCAGGGCAAAGTTTGTATGGGACAACGTGATTCCTTGGTCCAATCTATTTCAAATTTTGCATAAACATTTTATAACAGAATTGATGAAAGATGTGATTCATATTTTATTGAGATTTATCTCCTAACTGGGTTGAAAGGGGTGAAAAGTTATTTTAGGGGTGATTTGCTTTAAAGTTGATATCAATACTTCTTAGTGATTTTGATTTAAAAGACATTTTATTTTGACACATGTTTGAAAACTCAATTCGATTATATTCAAAAAAACGGCCAAGAGCGACTCGGACTCGCACACGAAGGGTTCCGTACCATTATCTACAAACGGCAAAATAATCATGTTTGTTGTACGGGAGCCCCTCTTAAATTCTCTATTTGTTTTATTTTAATTTAATTATTTATTTCTAAAGTGAATATATTACTAAATATTTTGAGATTATTTCAAACGTCTACCTATTTTTTTGTTATCAATATCGAGCAAAAATGAGCAAAAAGATTACCTTTGTTCTGCCCCCTTAAATATTTATTTTATTGTTTTTTAGTATTTGTCGTTGTAGCGCCAAAAGAAATTCATTATCTGTGAAAATTTCAACTCTCCAACTATCACGGTTCATGAGAGCAACCTGGTGACAGACAGGTGAAGCAACGGACGGACAGCGGAGTCTTAGTAATAGGGTCCTGTTTTATCTTTTGGGTATGGAACTCTAAAAAGGTTGATGTCACATAAACGTTTGGTACAATGCAATTACTTTTTAAAATTGAAATGTCTCGAATGTCACCGCACTATATTAGTACGGTGTTTATAGGTTTCTAAACATCACGGTCATGTACTTTTAGGACACGGCCTCATATGAACGTAGACTTTGAAATTTGAAATGATTGGACGGTAATTTTCTAAGCAGAATATTGTAATTCCTTGGCATGGTAATACCTTGCATCGAATAACTGAAATCCATCGCTCACACGATGCATTACAGTTTGTGTGACAATGTCCGTTTGCGTCATGCTACGGCGATGGTCGATACTCTATTTCAACAGTTGTTTGGTCTTTGAATTGTGCTAGGATATAGCTATGGCGATACTAAAACCACAAACACCGCTTTATAAAATTTTTTGCAAATTTTTATTTTACAGAATTTCACCCGCAAGGGGGTTGCTGGGGTGTAAAAATCACATTTTTTAAATATATCTACCACAGACTTGAATTTCGGTAGGCATATTTTTGGCTACAATACACAGGTTAACTAAGAACGGCTTTTTAAAAATTCCACCCCTAAAGCGAATTGCGTAGGTGTTAACCCAAAATCTACATTTTCCAATACTGCACCTACAGACGAGAATTATGAATTTTGAGGAAGCGAGTGAAGTATGCAAAGATAGAGTTCTCTGGCACTCTGTTCTCTCTGCCTACCCGGCAAGGGATATGGCGTGATGATATGCAGGGGCGGCTCTAGCACATGCAGCGCCCGGGTGCAATCAATTACCTGGCGCCCTCTTGTATCAAAATTCGTGAAAAAAATGGAATAGGTTGAATGCTTTTGACACAAAATCAGGTAAACGCGGTCGCATTATGAAGTAACAGTGAGCATGGCGACAAAGCAACCTACCCAAACCTGTCAAATAACGCTCCCACTACGACTATAGATGGTTAGGCACCCGATGCGGCGCCCCCTAACACCCGGCGCCCGGGTGCACCGCACCCGCGTATGTAGCGAAAGTAGACGTAACCGAACCGAAGCGAGGGCGAGTCGCTAGTATAAGTATATAATTCTTCTGTAGGTATGTGTGTTGACAGTGAACTCCTCCTAAAAGGCTGGACCGATAGGGATGAAAATTGTTGTATGTGTTCAAGGGGATTCGATAATGGTTTAGATTTAAAATTGGACCCGGTAGGTGGCGCCGTTGTCGGTATGTCAAACGCCTTGACCGATTAGAATGATGGACCGATGAGAATTTTCTATGTATATTCAAATGGGTCCCTCGATGATTTCAAAACACAATTGGACCCGGTAGGTGGTGCTGCTGTCGGCATGCTTAAAGTTTTTCTGGGCAGGACGACGTATGTCGGGACAGCTAGTATGTTTCTTTATAACCAATACTTTGCACTGTTTCACGAGAGGCTCATTCTAATAAACTAACAACAACTATGTTTATGTTAACCTGACCAATAAGCGTATTAATTATGGTCTTCTCCGACCTAGAGAAGAGCTAGTTTCACCCCCGAGAAAGAGGACAAGAAGAGGGATGTTATAACTTTGACGCCAATGTCTATATGTCTATCTGTGGCATCTTAGCTCTCGAACAGATGGACCTATTCCAATGTAATTTTGATGTGAAACATCTATAGGCGAGCGGTAAACTGATTATTGGCGTGGCGATACAGGCCGTGGCGACGCATCGCCACGCTATATGATGCAATATATGCAATATACGTAGTTGTTTGTTAAACGTGGCACGCGATGTCATGCGCAAGCCACTGTGCGCAATCTCTCTCGCCGCACTGAGCTCACGTAATGATATAAATTAATTAATAATTAAAATGTTTTACGTATTTTTTTTAAATTAAATATATTATTTTTTCTATATTAAGAACATTATTTTAATTTATTTAAAATATTTTTATAATGATAAAGTTGTATAAATACATATTTCTAATTTACAGGTATTATTGATAATTATTTATTTATATTATATTATTAAATTATATATTTATATATGTATTACAATAATGTTATTATTTATTAATTGTCTTAATATTAATAATTAAGATTTATTTTATCTTAATGATTTCATTTATATTAATTTTAATTAATTTGTTATCTAAAACTTTTGTAACATACTTCAGTTATCATCGAGACCAATTGTCACAGTAATACCGTCACAGACAACATCGAATATACCCATTACCGAAGTCACTAAAGAAAATAATTGAGCTGTCGCGATTTTAAAGAAACTTTTGAATTTAATGTTTGTACATGAAGAAAATAAATGTTTATTAAATAAACCGTCATCATTTCCTGGAGAAAATTCATAATATTGTATTTTTTCATCATGCTATATTTAGTGCCTGTCATAATCTATACTGTATACTTATTACTTGTACAACAACACTGTATACCTATTACTTGTACAAAATAATTTCGATGTTTCAAATTTGCCAACAGTCACGTGACTGCTCTTGTTTTTTTTACTTAAAGGCGAGTTTCCTTGCGATAGTCCTTAGCTATGATTAGTAAAAATCGTTCCAGCAGTTTGAAGAGTACCAGTTGTTTTCCAAAATATTGTTAACCACTTTCGGAATAAAATGTAATTATTAACTAACAGTGGATATCAATAGACTGAGGAATTAATATGCTGAAGGTGGAGCGTGTGGCGGCTCCAACATACGCGTCTCTATGTCGTGCTATGCGACGCGGCAGTGCACCAGCGTGGCTGGACGCAGAGCGGCGCGACTCTTCCGAACTACAGCCGGTATGCGAGAAGCACATGCGACGACAGGCAGCCGCCGCTGCAGTTACTGCAGCAGCGTGTACTTGTGACGCGAGACATAGATATTCGTACAGGTAAAAAACTGAAAGCTTCGGTAAAAAATATCACTATTTAATTACTGACATGATCATTACTCAAGGGATTTCAATCTGCGTCTAATTGAAAGCATAGAATGCTTTATAAGTTGGTTACATCGGATTTCTAATAAATATGGATCCAAGGACAAGTCCCACGAAAGATGATTTATACTACAATCATCTTTCGTTTGCAAATAAGTTTATGTAAATGGCCTCGCCAGATTTAATTCAGAGAAGCTTAGCTTTGAGAACTGTTATAGTAACAGTATTCGTGTCTCCACAGGTTGAGATGATGATGAAAGGTTTAGAGAAGGAATTAACTAGGTAGGTCATAAGTAATGTGTGGCACACACATTACTTATGAGTGAATGATGGAACTGAATAAGAATAAAACCTTTCCGGCAAAAAAAATGGTAATAGTTTCCTAAGGTTTATTTACGATAGTATTTATACTTATGATATAAATCGAATTTCGCATATTTTATCGCCTTTTAGTTATGATTTTACATTGATAACCTTTTTTTTTAAGTACAATCGTTTATTTTTCTTCTATCAATTACTATTGCATCAAATTCTGGACCTTTGAACCAAGTATTTATAGCGACGATCAGACTAAAATATAATTAACACCACAAAGCGTAAGGTGTCTTTGAATAAAACAAATAGGTATTTATAATATAAACACTAATGCACCGAAGTAAGTAGAACTGCCTTAGAATAATACCATATATTCTAAGGTACCTACATACTATAAGTAAGCATTTTCACATTCTCATATTTCCTACTGAATTTGATCAACTTCTTAACAGACACAAAAAATCTAATTAGTCTGTAGTTCTCGGTTATTATTGTAACATTGAATATGCTTCATTGTTTAATACAAACTAAATTACAGTGGTTTTATTAAGAAACATTTGCAGATATCGTCGTGTATCAGTGACATCGGGTACGTCGCCTCGACAATCCGATCCACAGCCGCCACCGTGTCGCCAACCATTCCCGCTTGTTGTACAAGATCTGCGTCTCAAGACCATTGTCAATCATCAGAAAATAGGCGCTTTGTAACATATAGGTACAGGCAAACAATAAGACTGTATAGTGAAATTGTTAGTGATAAATATCTATATGAGAACGGCAAAAATATTTAATAAAATTATAAGTGAATAAACATGATAATGATGATAAGGTATACGAATTATAAAATATTTTGTTTTATAAGTAATTTAGCTAGTTTCTCAGAGAGCTAGCCGCCAAAATTAGGCGTGAATTCCCGCTTGCCAAGACTATGACTGCGATCACAATCCCTATGTGTATAAGCGATACAATAGTTTATAATACATATTTATTTAATTAAGTTATTAAATTATGACTTGAAGTGATATTTGGATGGATACCTACTATATGAAATTTATTATAAAGGAAAATTTGACTATAAATGATTTTAACGTCAAATCATTTTTCATTGTCGCTGTTCCACTTAATATATTCAAACTATGAATTGTGAACTAGTTCTTTTAAATATAAAAAATATGTGGTGTATTGTAACTATTACAAACCAGTGATAGGAGCAATCGAACATTTATGTAATAGTTTTAAAGAGCCTTGTGTTAAGAAAAACAAAAGGAAATGACGTCACCATAAATGATGGAGTCTTAAACACGCGCTACACGGTTTCAAACAGTGGTTTGAAGCAACGGCTTCAAACAGTGTAGACAGATGTTTGATGCCAAATTTCGCATGACCTCTAAACGCCCTTGGTAGCGAGGCTTGCGCTACAAACCACTGGCCAAACGTTCGTCTAAATCTTGTTTGAAACCATCTAGCCGCTTGCTTCAAACCAAATGTACGACAGTCACGCTGTAGCGGTGAGCGTAGACGCACGTGACGACGTTCTGCGCGTGAACAGACAGAATGCAATCGCGATGTTATTACTCAACTTCTCAAGTTATACAAAGACTTGCCCTGCCTTTGGGAGTTAAATTGTAAAGCTTATAAAACTATTACACAAAAAAGAAATGCGTGGGATGTTTTAGCAAAAAAATTTTTCCTTAGTAAAAATTGTCAAGCCTTTTTCTTCAATAAATTGTGTAAAACCCAACTTTCCAATACAACTATAGCATCTATATTTTATTTATAAATAATAAATAAAAATGAAAAATATAAAATAATAAAAATAATTTATAAATAATATTTATAAATATTTTATAAAATGACGTCTCCGTGAATGTCGTACCATCAGACTGGCTCCCATTTGAGCCTTTGAACAAAAATTTTGAGTAACCATTTTTTTGTTCTTTTGATAGGTAAGGCACCATGACATCATTGTAGTAAATATACGGTACGCGAGCGTAAAGACGTCCTATCCGCGCCACGTTCTCTGAAAACTGTTGGTTTCAAACTAGCTTTGAACCATGTAGCCAGCAAAGCGCATTTCTGCTTTTTCTGCTTCAAACCACTGTTTGAAACCGTGTAGCGCGTGTTTTAACTAAGAAAAGAACGCTGAAAGATTTAAAGATTAATTTAAAATGATAATAATGGATTTATCGCTCTAAAAAGTAGCAAAATTTTAAAACGCCAGACATCATATCCGTGTATTAACTAACTACGGTTACTCATGTAATACCCTCCTATAACATTTCAGGGGTATTCTAATTAAAGAAAATATGAGTAAATGAAACAGATAATGTCAGTGTAAGAGAAGGAAATTTGACAACTAAGTATGTGATGTGGCAAGCGTGATATTAATAAGTAATTGACAGATCAAAAATCAATAGGACTAGTCTTCATCAGAAGGCAGGCGTTTTGATAAAAGCTTGGTTCTACTGATTTCTATTATCTTAGCGTTATCCCTACATGGCAAAAAGAAATAATACTTTAAATAAAAAATATTAAATATCGACGTAAAATAAATATCGAAATTTGTCAAAATAAGCGTATTTTCTTTTTCTTTTCAAAATATTACTAATAATACATAGCTTCTGCCCGCGGCTTTGCTGGCATAAAAAGTGACTTTCCCAAAGTTAAACTATCATCCCAAGGTATTTTACTATTGGAATTGAAAGTATCCTAAATGTTAATCCAAGAAAACGTCTTTACATTCAAATATGTTAATGGTTTATGCTTGATTGAGTAATAATCATTCAAACTTATTCATAAACTTTTCTTTCTTTCACATTTATATTACTGATATACTTTATATTATTTATATTATTGACTGCATAGATAGCGTCGTAGTTAGGATACCTACCTTCCGTGCCAGTTCCGTGGTTTCGATTTTTTTACGCAGGGCAATATTCTGATCCACAAAGTGTTGTTCTAAGTCTGGGTGTAGTTTGTCTCCGTTAATTCATCGCCATCATCACAGCTCATATATGTCCCACTGTTGGGCTCGAGCCTCCTCCACAATGGGAGAGAAATTGACCTACTATACCACGCTGGTCAGACGTGTTGGTGGTTGGGGGGTTTTGTTTCGAGTTTTCCTTCTCTCCATCTTATGTTATATGCGTTTTATATCCCTTAGTCGTCTCATACGATCACCCACGGATGAGATAGGGTGGTGGTGAATTGTATTCCTACTCCGTCACCACGCCGTTAATTGCATGTTTGTAAAGTCTCCCGCAATACAAGGATTATTTCCTTAGTGCAGGTTGGTATCTCTAAAAAGAAAAAGAAACTCTGTAAAAGAATGTTAAATATAAAAATTAAGGCAGTAAACCTTGTCAATGTGATGTTTTATCTATCACCATATCTTGTAAAATGTGAGGATTTATCTACTAAATCCTCGCATTTTACGTAATACGATGCACATTGCTGTACTAACTATATATAAATTTAAAAACCCAAGTTACTGAAATTTAGAATTTAATATGCCTAATCACGATATCTCTGGAACCATAAGGCCTACAGACTTTAAATTTGGTAGGAATACTCCTTTCGCCGAGTAGAGGTCAGCTAAGAACGAATTTTACGAATTTCCACCCGCAATGGGGGTTTTTGGGGTGCAAAAATCACATTTTCAAAATATAGCTCCTACAGACTTGGAATTTGGTGTGAACTTTCTTCCGTAACCGAAGCGCAGCGAGGGCGGGTCGCTAGTTATTTATAAAAATCCGATTACGAAGCGAAAAATGATGTCACAAGTGGGATTTGAACCCACACCTATTGGAAATCCGTCCCAATCGTGCTGCCAGTTACACCACCGTGTACTATTGTAGGACACTCAAATCTCGCTTCGTGTTATATTTACGTCTTTAAGGAGACGTATGCCATCTACCCGACAATGTTTACACATTGTATGGGCTTAATACTTCAAACTTTGCATTTAGAATTTGTATTAAACGATGACACAAACTTGTTATTCAAATTACTGAAATTTGCCATTTAATATGCTTAATTAAATAAATTAAATATAAAACCCAAACTCAATTCATCTTTAAACACTGATCAACTCGGTACGCTGTAGCTAGTAATTTGCCCTCCTATTATAGAAGAGGCTTCTACTTATTAGTGCATCGTATGTGGCCCGATGAAGAGGGCGTTATCTGCTAATCTAAAATAAACTGTGACGATACACCATGTAAAGGAGAGTTAAATTGTATTAATCATGTTATAATCACTTCATTATTTTTATACAAGTTTAATTATCAATTGAATTGTGTGCATTACACAAAATAAAATTATATAGTAGTGGCGTTAGTGAACTGCATTAAAAAAAGTTTTAATTTACTTTTGTATTTATGTCTAGGCCTGTAGAATAGTGTAGGACTTTAATAGATATTAACTAATACGTCAAAGGAAGAGGCCTAACTTAATTTTTAAAAATTGAGTGTCAACTATAATTAATGCGTTATTTTATTACAGAATCATTGAGTTTTATTTGGTGTTATTCATTTTTAATTAATTTAATTAATGTAATTTTTAACTTTTAGATTTAAATTTATTTCTTTAAATATATCATTTAATGTTTGAGTTTTCATTTCCTATAATTAAAACTTGCACCAGAATCTGCCTGTAGTGCTACAGAAGCTAACAAAATCTGTCAAATATGATTAAATGCACTCCAGTTTTGTAAATTGTCCCAGAGTGTATTTTTTATTAATCGATGCTACATGGGAAGTCGTAAGAACCAACTTGGGCATCAGCAGCAATTTACTGCTAAACTTATAACACCAACCACAATCACCAAGCCGTTTGCCAAGTATGACGTTGTCCCCTCTTGGGCAGATCTGTGTTCAATAAATGTAATCGAATATTAATAACTGGATAATATTATATTAATGGGTATTTTTGCATATTCTATAAAAAGTCTGCCGCCGCAAATTGTTCGTTCATCGGGTAAATTAACGGTCAACTGCCAGGAGGAAAACTATTCTGGGCTATCGCCACAGTACGTACGGTAAAACGGCACATACGACGCAACTCCGATTTGCCATGTGATTGTTGCAATTATTGGTGTTAGCATTACAAGTCATTGTTAATACTATAGTCAAATACGAAACATTTGAGAGTTCGTCATGGCACAGAAAGCCGCGAGAAAATAACAAATGATGAACTCTAAGGCTAAGAACTCACGGACTGATTTTCACCTGCGTCTGCCGTAGTTTAAAGTCCGTAGCTTCTGTGTGTGTCGTGAGTTTTGAAATAAAGCACCTGTTATTCCACCGCGCGAGGCACGGGTAAAAACCACTTCGTGAGTTCTTAGCCTAAGTTGACGTGACTCCTCGTCGGTGACAGATATTTGTACATACATACATATCATCACGCCGATATTTGTACCTAGACCTAATGCCATTGTAGTTGAGGACGCTGGTGGAATAACCGGTAAATACATGCTATTCAAATTGGACATATAACAAAAGTACAAAGTGCTGAGTGCCCAAAGCATTAAGCCACGTTCACAGGGAGTCAGCTTTCAAAACAGAGCATGCCTACACTAGATTTATCGGTACAAAAGAGATGGTGCTCTATTAAAGAATGAGACATAAGAATCACGTCCCTGATGTCATCTTAAAAAAAAATTTTGACAATTTAATCCATTATGTTACTCTATGATTTGACCATAATATTTCTTACTCTGTGTATTTGATAAAACTGTTTGGATTTGCGTTCGGCGTTATTTCTATTTTAATATCTATTACTTGTTAGTTTGGTAAGATAATTGTGATTTTACAGTGTTTTCAATCATCAGTGACGAAATTGACGCTTTTAGTGTTGTGTTACAGCAACTTATGAGATAAAAACTCCATTGTGAAATTTTGACGCTTTTGTGTTATAAGCCCCGCGCGTTGATATTGCGATGGAACCTTGTCACAATAACAGCTGCGTGACGTCATCCATAGCAAAAAAATACAGATAGCAAAAAAAAATTTCATGAAAAGTAAATGCTATAAATACCTACATAATAATTATACTTATTGTTGATGTGTAAATATGAAAATATTTTTTAATTAATGTCTGGGTTATGTGATTATAAATTATAAATAAAACCAGGCTGGTATGTTAAAAATTTATGTTTATTTAAAATCTTAACCTATTTCTTCAATCTATACCTATTCGGTGTCAGTTGTTTCAAATTCACTGTCGTCTGCCGTATTTATTATAAATAACTCGTCAGTCATTCTATCTTTCTGCCAATATTCCTCTTCAAGCCTTTTCACGTGGTTTACTTCTTTTCTCCAGTCATCTGGAGTTATTGATGCCAACGCCTCCAACGTCAGAGATTCAATTCGACTCTCTAACTGCTCCACATTCTTTTCTGACACCCTCATTTTTACTAGGTTCCAGATGTACTCAATAGGGTTGAGGTCGCAGTTGTACGGTGGCAATCTAACGACCTCATGGCCATTGTCAGCTAATAACTTGTCGATTTTATAATTTTTCGGCGGTTTGTGCTGTTTAATTAATAAATATAATTCTGGTTTTGTACTCTCGCTGGGAAATTCGATGTGGTGAGCTTGTAGCCACTCAACCATTACCTGTTTTCTATTATTCATGTTTGGTGGCTTATTCTCTTCCTTACTGTGATAAGGGGCGTTGTCCATCACAATTATGGAGTTGCGTGGTATATTAGGCAGTAATTTTTCTGTAAGCCACTTTGTAAAATTTTCGGCATTCATTTGGTCGTGATAATCCCCCGTTTTGGTGTCCGCCTTAAACATTAAAAGGGCATTGTTAACAAAGCCAGTTTCGCTTCCCGCGTGAACTATTATCCATCGGTGGCCGGGGCAGTCGTTCCGTCTCACTCCTACATCGGTTGCTGTTTGCCAACGTTTTTTCACTGTGTAGTGCGCGTGTATCCACGTTTCGTCGAGATAAATAACAGGTCTTTTGTTAGCACCAAGCGAGTCATTCTCTTTCATACGGCGTAAATATTTAGCCCTCCACGCTTGTGGGTGTGGGGTCTTTCAATTAGAGCCAGTCTTTTTTGGTAACAACGTTTAAATTGGTAGCCTAAATCAGTTTTAATTATTTTTCTTAGTGTAGTTTCACTACCAGTATAATTAAGGTCTACTTTTGCAGCCGCCAAGATTTTGCGCATTGTAGGAATTTCTTTTCTCACCGTATACATTGAATGAATGATATTTCTTAATGCTGTTAGTGAAAATCCGTCGAAATATTCCTTCCTTTGCCTTTTTGCTTTGGTAGGAGTTCTCATTATGCTGCCACTTGCTGTTGCTGACTCATGCTCTTGTCGTAATTTCGTCACAGTATTTTTTGCAACGCCTGTGGCACAAGCCACACGTTCCGTGACTTTGGTAGAATTTTGTAAAATATTTAAAATGTCTTTTACCAGTTGCTTCGACATTAAAATGTCCTCGGTAGTGTCCGAAGCACTTTTTAAGGCACGGTTTATATTTTGAATAACTAACTTAGAGTCCTCTCTCTCTTTTACAAAATAATTGTCCACTTTAATAATCATTTCACGAGCACGACTGTTAATTAATTTCTTACTCATTTTAACGGGTAACAGGTAACAAAACTCAACAGTAAAACAGGATAACAAAAACAAAAAGCTATAGTTAACAAGTACTCGACAACTTCCAGCCGCCCGAACAAGCCGGTTTCCGAAAAGGTTATAGTACCATAGACCACATCCACACGCTACGCCAGATTATACAGAAGACCGAGGAGTATAATCGGCCTCTGTGTCTAGCGTTTGTGGACTATGAGAAAGCCTTTGATTCTGTCGAAACTTGGGCAGTGCTGCAGTCCCTTCAGAGGTGCCAAATTGACTATCGATATATCGAAGTGCTGAAGTGTTTGTATAAAGACGCTACTATGTCAGTCCGCCTCCAGGATAAGAGTACGAAACCGATCCAGCTGCAGAAAGGCGTGAGACAGGGAGACGTTATCTCTCCGAAACTGTTCACCACTGCGCTGGAAGATGTCTTCAAGCTCTTAGACTGGACCGGACTCGGCATCAACATCAATGGCGAATACATCACTCACCTTCGATTCGCAGATGATATCGCAGTCATGGCAGAATCCCTGGAGGACCTTAGCACCATGCTCAATGACCTCAGCAAGGTCTCCTAACTAGTAGGGCTGCAAATGAACATGGACAAGACGAAAATCATGTCTAATGCCCATGTCATTTCTGTACCGGTCCTGGTTGGGAATGCGATTCTCGAAGTTGTCGATCCCTATGTTTACCTAGGACAAACAGTTCAATGAGGTAGATCCAATTTCGAGAAAGAGGTCAGCCGACGAATCCAACTCGGCTGGGCAGCGTTCGGGAAACTTAGGAGGATCTTCTCGTCTAATATTCCGCAGTGTCTGAAAACAAAGGTTTATAACCAGTGTGTGTTACCAGCGATGACTTACGGCACTGAAACGTGGTCTCTAAATGTCGGCCTCATAACAAGGCTCAAAGTCGCTCAGCGTGCTATGGATAGGGCTATGCTCGGTATTTCTCTACGTGATAAAATCCGAAATACGGAAATCCGTAGAAGAACGGGTGTAACCGACATAGCCCTAAGGATTAGCACGTTGAAATGGCAATGGGCAGGCCACATCGCTCGACGAACCGACAACCGTTGGGGAAAAAAGGTTCTCGAGTGGCGACCACGAATCGGACGACGCAGCGTAGGACGACCCCCCACTCGGTGGACTGATGACCTCATCAAGGTCGCAGGAAACCGCTGGATGCAGGTGGCACAGGACTGTTATAGATGGCATTCTCGTGGGGAGGCCTATGTCCAACAGTGGACGTTTACAGGCTGATGCATGGATGGATGGAACAAGTACTCGATGCGCGTAAGCACGTAAGCGTGGGCTGACCTTGCGAACGGTACTGACGGTGCGACTTCGACTACGTCACCAAGATGGCCGCCAATCGCAATATCAACGCGCGGGGCTAGTATCTATTAAGGTGTTAAGAGATAGAGACTCATTATATTTGTGAAATACTGACACTTTTTGTTATTTTCTACAAAGGCTGGCAAGTAAAGTGTGTAAAATTGTGGTATGACTTCAAGTAAATATCGTACAGAGAATGTCTGACATCTTGTTTTATTTAACTATTGTAAATCCCTTTACAAAGTATTTTCGTTTGTTGTTTTTGCATAATATTTATATATTCAAATATAGATATATACCTCAATTGTATTGTGCAAAAACAGCAATCGGAACTTCGATAGCTGATATTCAGCTGTATTGAAATGAGCGGGATATTTAAAAATATAATTACATTTTTAAATATCCCGCTTTACGAATGTTTTCAATGGATTAAACTGGAGCGCTAGTGTGCACCGTGTAAGCAATTCTAAAGTATGAAGTTGCAGTTCTCTCTGAGACCTGAGTATATTGTTCTGTGGCCGCGATAAACCATACTAGTGTTGCGCTTAAAGGTAGTCGCTTATTATTAGGTAGTAGGTAAAGTTTATATTTAAAATGTTTTTAAGGTAAAAAAAAAGTAGCAATTTCATGCTAAAAAGTTGTAGCAAATCACTGAGCAATTCATGCAGATTCGATATTCATCGTAAAGCATATTAAGTACTAACAAACACGCAATTTGCAATTTTCACAAATTTCTAGAAAAGCATCCATCTAAATTCTTTACTTATTTAATGCTTAGTAAAAAAATCGATACTCATATTATGCGTAAACAACAAGTCCAATAAAGTCATAATTTAGTTCGTTTGATACCGATACGAATTTAAAAACAACGAGTGAGCGGTGAACGTTAGCTAAACAAATTTTTATGTTATAGTTTAATGATTTTAGAAAAATATCTAATAAGAACAGATATAAAATTACTAATTATATATATTTCAATTTCTTTAGGTGAAATGTTTTATAAATACCTAATTTTCAGCAACTTGGACTAAGTACGGATTATTATGGTAAAATACTACCTGTGAAAGTTAACCAATTCATTTCCTAAGTATCACTACACTATTACTTCCTAACCTTACTTTGTGCTTCAAAATAATTTTATTAAAACGAAAACATATGCACGTGGGTGGGAATTATTGGATAATTTATTGAAAATGTAAAAGAGTATTGTTTATGTTTGAATATTAGAGATAATGATTTTATTCTAAATTGTGCTATTACATTAGTGGTAAGCATTGTTTGACATTTTGCTAGTTTGTTTTAGTGATCATTTGTTTTTGTTTTAATTAACTACAGAACTAATAACTTGGACAAGGAGTATGGAGAGACGCGTAGATTATCAGTTGTCCACGGACCAGTGATGCCAATTTTTTTAATTTTTTTCAATTTAGCATATTTTTCAATTTAGCATATTTTCATGTTGTTTAGCACACTTTTTTGCTGTTTAGCATATAGCATATTTTTCAGCATATTCAAAAATTATATAAATGCGTACAACGTAAATTCTGTAGGTTTTTATATAAAAAGCTATACAGTTATTATATACATTTATATCCTTTTCTCTTTGTAATTCGTACGGTAGGTCTCGATATCCTTCCGTTACGACGTATGTGTGCCGTATGCTTACATCCATTTATTACTCATTATTGAATAATACATACATACATATCATCACGCCATATCCCTTGCAGGGTAGGCAGAGAGAACAGATTTGTTTATTATTGAATAATATAATCGAAAATTCAAATGCACTATCTCGTTGTTCATTATTACCACCGAATCAATACACAGGGCTTCATTCGCACTGCCTGCTTGCTGCCCACAGGTGCGAACGTGTATTGCACAATATGCACCTACCAATCAAATTATTGCACTGCTCAACTCATTGATTGCTCAGTATCCGGCGGTTGATATATTTTTCACCAAAATCGATGTTTTTTAAAATTGTGTTTGTTTTTCTTTCTTTTTGGGGGGTGGGCCACGGTCGGCCCACTCCTCGCACAACTCCGTCCGGGGCGACAAAGTGGTGTAAGCATGCACACCCGTAACCCACCCGTGACACGTCGCCTTCGTCGTTGGGTCGACCACCGGAGCAAAGTGACTTGACGTCAGTGGCCGGCCCGACGGAATACCCTCTGAGGAGTACCCTCTCCTTGACCGACGTCTCCCCCTCGGAAGACGTCGGTCTTTCCTCACGCGGTCAGCCTCTTGGGTGGTTACGGACTAATTCCCCGATCCAGTCACCCGCGTTTAAAATTGTGTTAGGAGAAAACAGGAAAAGAAAAATCTTAGCACAATTTTTAGCATATTACTGAAGCACTTGGCATATTTTTGGCATAATTTTAACACCATTTTAGCATGTTCTTCATTGGTCTTATTGGCAACACTACCACGGACTGAAGAGTCAGTGGGTTCCGATATGGCGGTTGTAACTCTTTCACTTAAAGAAATGCAACACGATAGCCTCCTATAAATTCTTCATAAATAAAATAAATATAGTGGTAACATAGTAATATGCTATATCCTTGCTCATGAGACTTGCTGTGTGGTAGCGGCTACGAATACTACCAACCCTTACATTGCTCGTGGATGTCGTAAAAAACGACTATGAGCCTTATAACGACCTGGGCCAACTCCATCTGGTGCCGTTTGGTCAACAATTACTTTCCCAAGGAGGGTTGACGTCTGGCAGGCAGCCGGTCATAAAACTATTGCCAATAACTTTACAATATGTATTATGCAAGAAGAGTACATATTGTATCGACCCCAAGTAATTGGGATAAGAGTAGGAGAATGATGATGACATAGTACATATATAGTTTCTTTATTATTTGACACATGATTTTTATATAATTATTTGAGATGGTGGAAAAGTATTTAATTCTCTATCACTTCCACAGGTGAAAACTAAATAGATGTTATCAGTTACCCCTAGTTTCCCAGGCCTACCTATGCCTAACACAGGCTGTCAATGGGCTGATGAAATGGAATAACAGTAACTTGTAAATATGTAGCTGTAGAAGTTTAAAGAAAAATGTACTTATGTATATTATTACTGTACTTAGATTTTTTTTTGTTTCAGTATATCAAAATTCATGATTAAAACTATCTATATTTATTATTGTACCTATGTTTATTATTACTGTACTCATTTTTTTTTGTTTCAGTATATCAAAACTCATGATTAAAACTATTTATATTTATTATTAAAAAAATAATTAAAAATATGCCTCAATTTCACATAGATGAAGTTTGTCCTAAAGGTGAAGTATATCCAATGTTAGTTCACTTTCAAAATGGTGATATTACAGATAAATTTAAACCAGTGGAATGTTTATTACTTCATAATGAAAATAAAGGAACTAAATGCATTGCAACTGATGTCAATGATATGCTTTACACAGGAGAAGAAGAACAAGAAGATTTAGGTAAAACTTTTATATTAACCCGCAATAAAATTACTGGCAAAGTTAGACTAATTGAAGTTGGAAATGTTGAACTTAAACCTGTTTTAAAATCTAATTTGGATACAACAGATGTGACCGACACTAGTTATTTAGAGCTCAGCAGAAAGTTTGGATCAAAAAAACATAAACAGATTATGGAACATCGTGAAAAATTAAAAGTTAATGTTAATACTATCACAGAACAAATGCAAAATGTAACAGACAGCATTACGGAAGATCAACTAGACTTATCTTCATATAGCACAGAGAATTCTGAAGATTTTTACATACCACCTATCAATAGAGACGCCACTCAAGTCAATGAGGTATACGATATTAATGCAATATTAACCGAGGAACAATTTGATAAAATATATAGTGAAATTGAAACTTCAGATTATGAAAATTCATTGAATCCATTCTTGAAATCGTTAGGAACACAGTCATTACCACAAAAACATAGTGTACTATTAATATATGCTAATACATTAATACAATTGTATGGAACATTAATGAAAGAGATAACAAAAAAGAACTTTATTGCATGCCATCAATCTGTTACACTAAATGAAATTGTTATGAAGAACTTTCTTAGTAATATTAATGGCAAATTGGGTAGATCACCTCAATATAAAGATAAAGCTCTTTGCCATGCTTTAGTGTTTATTCTATTGATAAATAATTATAAGTTTAATTTTGATGATCTTTGTCAGCAATTGAAGTTGACTTCAAAGACAGTTATGTCAAAGGTTAGCTTAACGGGTGCTACATTAGTACCGTCTGGTAATAAAAAGATAGCTCAGTTAAAGTTGCCTTTGAAGAAACCAGCACTGAGAAGAAAAAGTACAAAATTCTGAATATTTATATGTTTAATGAAATAAATGAATTATACCGATTGATATGTAGGGTATTCCTGAATATAGTGTGTAATCTAAATTACAAGTGGTCTTTATGAAACCGTAAGGCTAATGAGTTATAGTTTTGACTAGAGACAGAATGAGGTAATTTTCTTTATAAGTCTAGGTTTTGAGTTACAGAATGCATTATGCATTTTCGTTTGACGTTTGGGCTGTGACTTGCAGTTATAACTTCCATCGATCCTACCATTGTCCTATAGCCATCCATTTTTAGATATAAGCTTGCTCATGAGACTGCCAGTCAGAAAGATCCTGTGTCACTTGCATCTAACGTTTCCCTGTGATTTTTAAAATGATGTACAGTTATGTCTTAATATGTACCAATGTTACTACTTATCAAATGAAGTACAGGGATGTACAGTGATAATAGGCTGCTATTAACATGTAACTGTAAATAACTTATAAAATGTAATGCTCAATTATTACTAAATTAACATCCTCTTAGTTTAAAAAGCTTTAATATGCTATTTCATTTAATTAAATATCCATTTTAGCATGTAGAGTCAACACTCCTGGGCTCGAATCTCTTAGGGGCCGTCCATTAATCACGTGATCTTTTTTTATTAGCATTTTTAACCCTCTCTCCCCTTGGTGATACATGGTGACGTTTAAGACTGGCCCCCTCCCCCTTGGTGATACGTGGTGGGGATTAAGACTATGTCCCCTCCCCCTTGGTGATATGTGGTGAGGTTTAAGACTATGACCCCCCTCCCCCACCAACAGCACGTGAATTTTTAGTACCTACAAAGAATTAGCCCACAACTCATTATATTCTAGGGTTTTTCCTTTTTTATACTTAGGCAAAAAGTCTTTATACAGATCACCTACTTTAAACATTATTTTAATGCAAAACGTACGAGGTAACGGATTACGCATATGTATTCGGCGCCAAAACAACAGAATAACTGGCGTGCAAAGCGTCGTTGGTGGCGCGTGAGGACTTCGTTCGTTGCCTGGCAACGGCAAGTCAAAGTCACACTTCACGCCGCTTTTCAGTTTAGAAATCGCGCGTTTGACGAAAAAAAATTACACCTGATATCTTACTACACCTCCCTCCCCCTTGCGATATTTCATGATTTTTGTCAAACAACTAATCAAGCCTCACGTGATTAATGGATGGCCTCTTATAGGAAGAGGTTAATTGCCTATTATACTACTCTGGCTTAGCTGCTTTTTATTTCAAAGTCTTATTTACTCTTTGTTATTTTAATTATTCATCTGATTGCCTCATTCCAAAGATTGCTGTACAATGTAATATGTATATTGTCAGGACAAACTTTTTATATTCTCTTATCTATCAAAAAGGGTCAATGTTGTTAGCCTAATTTGAATTTCAGTCTACCCTCATTTTGTTTAACTGGCCTTGAGCTGACTACAGCCATGGGGTGATAGAAGGATGGTATGGGCACATGAGTAAATAAACGTACAGAGACCAAGCTTCTAAGGAGCGAGCAAAATTGTTACCTATTCTGATAGGGTTGGCACATGAGGATGAAAATAAATACATAAAAAAGCTGACAAACACAAAACGTTTGTCAGATTTTTTATGTATGGATATTTTTTTACAAATTGCTTACTCTAAATAGTTTTATTTTTGTAATTATTGATTTTTAATAATTTGTCTTTCTAATTAATTCAAATTTAAACAAACACGCACGATGCGATGCACAGCGAGCGGTGAGTGAGCCCTTTGTTTGAGCACTGGCTGAACCAGCCTAAACAGGTTTCGTTCCGTACGTGACGAGCCGCCAGTGCTCACGCACACGCGCATCATATTTGTAGTGATGTACCTACCGTCGCGCGGTTATTTGAATGTTTGTCTCTGTACGTTTATTTACTCATGTGGTATGGGTCCTATAACTTGCGTACTCTAGGTATTTCACTTCAGTAGCTCACCTGATACTTAGGGCACAGATTAATAAATAACAGATACTTCACTCGGTAGAAAATTACCAATACCTACTGCTATAATAGCCTACTCGGTCGCGTCAGCAACTGCTGCATGCTAAAATGTGCCTAAATGCTCAAGCGTACAATTGTAATTGCTTCGCACCTCGCGATCTCACAGCAATCACAGGGCTGCCTCTTCGATAAAATTCATGAGTTCTTCCGGGTTGAGAGCCCTCAGCGCACACCCACAGTCCAGCTAAAGTTGTCATAGCCATCTGAGGCTAACAACTAAGTCACAAAAAAACAAGCATATTTCAAAGGAATAATTTTGAGAATGCCCTCATGAACTGTATCGGTGTAGGGTCTCGACAATTACCACCCAGTTGAGGGCGGTGCCAAAAATTTTTTCTAGGCAATCCTGATGTAAGCGTTTCGTAAACATAAAATGAATGCCTTCTTTCTTCAAATCCTTGCATAGCCTGATTAGTTAGATTAGTTCCCCAGATATTTTTTCTTCATCGTGTACAAAATTATTTATCAGTATTTATTCCTAATACATTGAATTAAATGTGGGACTTCGAATATGTAGTAATTTTTTTTTAATTGATTTGCACCCATTTACTGCACTTAAGGCACCAGACGCCATCGTAGGTACACGTACAAACGAATGGAACGAATAAAATGTAACAACGTGCATACGATTCGCTTGCGAAAACCGCACTGTATTTGGTCCGCAAACGGCCCGCTACCGCTTGGCCGAGCGGTAGGCAATTATAGCGCGTAAGTACATGGAGTGACGTAGGCCTGCTTAGGGCCGGTAACTGCCATTGTTGGTAGGTACCCATTGCGCGACGTTCCAGTTGCTTCTAAACAAATGTTAATTCCAGAGGGGTAACAATACCAGCAGGTTGGCCAACTCTCGTCGTTAGAATTTTATATCGACTTAATAATTCAAACTTCTCTAATGGATTGGTCCGTTTTCGATGAGTCTTCGAGAATGGGTCAATCCGATTATCCATAATTCGAATTCAAGTTCTTAATTTCATAATCTATTTCTGAGTGAGAATTGTGCTCCTGGGGGGAATTCTCACTCACAGGAATAGATAGAGTGCGCAAAGATACAATTATCGTCATTCAAATTTTATATTCAGTTCATAATTGGAACTTTTCACAATCGGGATTGATCCGTTCTCGATAAGTCTTCGAGAACGTACCAGCACCGCTAGTACGAAGTTCGAATTCGTGGCTCTAATAAAATTCGATCGATGAAGATTGTTACATATTATAGTTCAAAATTCTATTCAGTCGCTTATGTATTGACAAATGATATATCATCAAATGTACATTATGGACCTAGATAAATCTTTCACCATAAATGACCAATAGTGGTCACGATAATATATAATGCATTAGCATTGTAATGGCTATGTTGTAATTATGTAAATAAATAAAATTGTTATATTTTCAATTACTAAGCATTTCATTTCATATTAGTCTAAGGTCATGTTCTGCAAAGGATAAATATAGGGTCAAACCACAGTTTTCCGTGTGGTGACGGAGTAACATCATGCGAGAGAGGGAAAACTCTGAAACAAAACCCTATATCAACACGTCTGACCAGCGCGGTATAGTAGGTTAATTTCCCTGCCATTACGGAGGAGGCCCGAGCCCAACAGTAGGACATATTTTATGGGCTGTGATGATGATGTGAAACCACAGAAATATTAATTTCTGTTGGGCAAACATTAATTGGTCACAGTTGCAAACTGGGCTTGCTATTGACGATTGCCTGGAAAGATCTACAACTCCATAACACTTGCTCGAACAATGCTTTTCATTCTGGTTCAACAAATCAAATGAATTTTATTACTAACTAGCTTTTGCCCGCGACTTCGTCTTCTGCGAGTTAGTTGTCTAACGGAATTAGGCAATAGGGTGGGTTCGAGAGAAAATACTCTAGGTTGACACCGACGATAGAGCTATCGTCGGTGCTTTGGGCGCCGTAAGCGTAAGTATCTGTATTGAGGTTCACTGCATGAGGGCTTCGACTCGAGATGATACCCGGTTGCGGTGGCCCGCCCGCACAACGTAGATGTACGTGTACGGCGCGCATGTGTCTGGTATATATGGTAAACATATACCATAGCCGGTCACTAAAGAAAAAGGTGGTTCAAAAATCTATTCATCTACAAATTATATTGCCATTTATATACTATTTACGGTATGACCATGGGATAAAAATATAATTATCGCCACCATTTATTTGACTGTTTTGTTTCACCAGCAGAGTTGCGACCTCGTTAGATATGATTTATTATTTGAGTTATAGAGTGAACATTTTTGAAGCTAAACTTAAGATATTTTTCTCCCCATACAAACTTTGCCACTCTGCTCGACCCCCTTAGGGGTATAATTTCGTAAAATCCTACAAACAGATAGACAGACAAAAATTTTAAAAATCATTGTTTTGGGTTCTATTAGTGTTGATAAAGGTCCCAGTAATATTTTCTCATATATCTTCCATGTACAGACAGCGATCCGTTACATTTTTATTATATGTATAGATAATTTTTGAAAGCTCACTTACAAATACCACAATGTGGTAAATACCTTATGGATTGAAGGTCTTCGAGATTGTGATGTGTTGAGTATACTAAAGTTATCATTACGTTAAGGACGAACATTCGTTACCAGTTAAATTATAATTAACATCTACACACTTTTTGGCGACGGGCTATGGTGTGGGCATACTCCGTTAACTCCGTCCGGGGCGACAGAAAGAACGGCGCGCGACCCCAGACCCGCTCTTTATGTACTTTTTGACGCCGTGCGAGTGGACCACTGGAACCCGGTCGAAACACTAACGGTTTTTTGTAAGACAGACTTGTAGTGCTGTTGCCAAGATCTAAATAAAACTATAATTTTGAGACCGCTTGGGAAATTGGATAATATTTGGCACTTTTCTTTGTATACTTGTTACTTCTCTGTAATATTTAGTACGATCAAATAAAAAAAATCGCCGACATAGTATCCTCCATTTTATTCGATCGATAACACTACTCGAGTTGCTTATCATCAGAATATTTACACTAAAAATAGGAACTCGTTTACTCAGAATCTACCACCGGAACCTTGTTGTTTTTCCTTTTGCATTCCAGTTCGTTAGCACATCAAATAAATTTCTATATATGGTAGTTGTGGTTACATTGTTTGCCTTTATTTTTTAAAAATGGTATTTTATTTATTCTGGTGTCAGAAGTTCCCACTTTTAAGGATGAAAAAGCTAGTGGTCGGCGTTATAATTTATGTATTGAAATGCAGCTACGCTAGTACATTACAAAAATAACATGCCGTTACACAAAAAATATGGTTATTTTTTATTGTATTTAGTGGCACCGAACAAGCTGCTCACCTAATAGCCCGTAGTAACCGTCACATACGACCACAGCCATACCCGGGACATCAATGAGTCTATTGTCTACTGTGAGAAAATTGTTCTTCCTCAATATCGTACGAAAATTAGGTACGACCGAAAGACGTTTAGTAAAAAATACGAGCTGAATTGAAAGACCCTCATTCCTGATTTAGTACGACAGTCTCGGCGGAAACGTAAATCAAAAAAAGGTTCCTTTCATTATTTTTAAAGTGAAACTGCGCGCACGAACTTTAACATATGAAAAGTAATATTCGTGACACTAAAATGTGGGACGTTTTTGCCCAAGAGGGAGAGAGCGATTGAAAGAGAGTGAGAAAGGGCGAACGTAGCATGGAGCGCGAGTAGGGAGTAAGCGAGTGAGAAAGATCGAGAGAGCGAGAGTGAGATAGAGCGAACGTCGCATCACGCACAGTGCCATAAAAGGTGGGAGAGAGCTAACGAGAAAGTGTAAGATAGGGCGAACGTCGCATAACGTACATAGCCAAAGAGTAGGAGGCGGGAGAGAGCGAGAGAAAGGGAGATCGAGAAAATTCCCGCTATTGGTTGATGTATGTAAACGAGATTTAAAATTAGTTTACCAAAGAAGTTTCACTTCTGACATGTGTGCTTTGTACGCACGCACTTTTATTTTTTTTTAATTGAATCATCAGTCTTCATGAATGTATAATGGTTCCACGCACTATATTTTTTAATTAGGACGTAACATTAGAATTGTTTAATAAAACACTAATACTGTATAAATAAACAAACTTTATTCTTTAATGTTACAAAGAGCATAGGGCACATTTACAACAACAATTGTTTGTTCAACATATACAGTTAAAGCATACCAAAGCCTTTAGAATAGCTTATAGCTTTCATCAGTCTGTCTTGTAATTTGTCCTTAGTTTCATATTCTGGTAATAAAAGAACATTGAAGCATGTATGCGCTGTAGGTAATCTATCACAATCTGGTCCATTTCTAGCAATCACTAGTTTGAGGTGACTTAAACCACCAACTGGCACTCGGTCAGAGCCAGTGGTGAACTGTAGTAGTTTCCTTTTGTCGTCGAGTGGTAAACTATGTACAATACTCCAAAAGTCTTTGATTGTTTTGCAATCTGATGTGTATCCGCCGTCGTATTCTGTTGATTTTTCTAATTCGTTGAAGTCGAAGTTCTGTAAATAAAATAATATGAACACAGATATGTTTTATAATTTTCAATTAAAATAGTTTACTATTTTCAAAATGGTCCTTCGTGCCGGACTTCGGTCATTTCTAATAACTTATTATTCAACATTGTTCGAGTTATTAAAAATAGAGTAATCGAAGCGTCACGTTCAAAATTACAAATACTTGGATAGATGCGAATAAAGAAAGCTTATAATTTCGACGACTAAGCAATGATATTTTTATCCATCGAGGATTGTGATCACCTATTATCTCAGATATGATGTAAGCAACTTCTTGCTCCGACTAGACACCGGGACAAGCAAGCTTTTGGATTTTAATTATTTATAGTAAAACGCTTTTGTCTTCAGTTTGTTTGTTGTCTTTATTTCACTTATGTATATATTTTATTTCTGAATACTGACTGAGGGGACGAAATTTAAAGCGGTGACTAGTTTCATAGGGATTTACACAAAGAAATGTAGAACTTAAATAGTTATATATATTATCCGTTTGGTGACGGAGTAAGAATACAATTCACCCAAGGGGGATCTTAAGAGACGACCAAGGGATATAAAACGCATGTAACATCTATGCAAGAGAAGGAAAACCCTGTCGAAGCAAAACCCTATACCAATACGTCTGACCAGCGTGGTATAGTAGGTTAATTTCCCTCCCATTACGGAGGAGGCTCGAGCCCGAGAGAGTAGGACATATATGGGCTGTGATGATGATGAAATAGTTATACATGTTTTATAATTGTACTACTAGCTCTTAGGAGACAAAGCCTATAAGATTTTTTTTTTATTTTTTATTGCTAATGGTGGCAAACGAGCAAGCAGCACACCTGATGGTAAGTGTCACTGCTGCCCATGGACCTTTACGATACTAAGGGTATGACTATGCCGCTGCCTACCAATATAAACCCTAAACCCACCCAATTGTGCTTCCGGCTCTCTCGCTCACCGAACGAAGCGCAATAGCACATTACTATTACTCATACTTCGATCTTCTGCGAGAGTGTGGTACTACCCCGGAAGGACCGGCCCGCGGCTGCAGACAGAACTATCAACAGCATGTTCCTACCACTATTGAATTAGTTGATTAGTTACTTCAATACTTATTAACTAAAACTATATTCACAGGCAACATCCTCTTCTATTCTGCGGATCTCGTATAAGAGTGCTTAAACTGTGTACGCAACATCATTACAAAAGAAGAAAAACGTTGTACCAATCCGTCAGACTATCGTGGAATATATCCTCCATATGGGTATTAATAGATAGATGTGAACGAACCTTGCTACCACATACAAGCATTTCCACCTCCTCGGGTCTAAACAATGCAGCTAAAGGACTCTCATCAGTGACCATCAGGAAGCCACGTCGAAACGCTCTGAATTGCGTGTCCACAGACTCGTTGAGCAAGAAATTGGCGTATAATTCCACGAACTCCTGAAATTGTATAATTTTTATTAATTTTCTTATATGTTCCTCTTGTAATTAGCAATATAATGTGTCATCGCTCCCCGGAGTTTGCCGTTGATTGTCGTTCAAACTGGATGAAATATACAGTAAAGTGAGCAGCATTATTCTGGGAATTCATTCTTATAACACCAACTACGATCGTTAAAGGTGGTAATTATCCATCCATCCACCGATTCGTTCAGTGAGCGAGAGAGCCGGCAGCCCAACTGGGTGGCTTTGTGTTTTGTATTGGGAGGCAGCGGCCTAACTATACCCTTGGTATTGCAAAAGTCCAAGGGCGGCAGTGACACTTACCATCAGGTATGCTGCATGCTCGTTTGCCTCCATAAGGAATAAAAAATAAATAATAGTAACTACTCGTCCAGGCAAGCAACGAGGCCACCAGCTGTCTCCGCGTTTAAAGCTAGCAATCGCTTAGCACTTTCCGCAACAAACACAGTTTATGATCAGTCTCCATTGAAATAACTCCTATTAAGGAAAAATCTTCCTATATTTTCATATAGGTCAGACATCACTTATTTGATTACACATTATCATTAACTCAGAATGACTTAACTAAGCAAAATACAGAATATCAGTAACGTACAAGCTAGTAAACTGCTTCAAGCGAACAGTCTCCATGCATACTACCCATGGGTCGTCTGCTTGAACACCGTGACAAGCATGCGGTAAAGGAGACATTAACTATCATTTACAGCAGAATGTCTGCTAATTTGTATTTTTATATAAAGTATTTCTACAGGCGATGACCTTGTTTTGCGGTTTGCTATGGTCTGGTCACACCCCACTAAATCCATCCGATACGACAAATGAAGTGGTGCGCGAAACCATAGACCTGCCCCGCAATGTACCTCTCCACGCCATGGGAGTGGGCCATCAGAACCCGGTCTTTGTTGTGGTTGTACATAGGATGCCCTGATCACATTAGAATGAACGTTATTTTATCGTGTGAGAGCGAGGTACTTGCCCGTACGATATATAAAGCCCAACATTGGGATGTGTGTGGGCTGAGATGATGCAGTTGCGAGTTATAAGAATTACATCATATATTTAAATTAAGTTATATTAAACCTTTTTATTGTCTTGCGTTACAAATATGCTGTCACCGTCTTCCTTCAGATCGTGAAATATTGCGTTCCCGAATACATCCTGGTAACATATCCTAAAAGTTTGGTAATATATTTCTTCTAAATCACTGCCTTCGTATTCTAACATATCTTTTAAACCATTGTATAATGTCTGAAACCAATAATATAATTGTGAATTTTAAATAGCAATGTGCAAAAGCTACTTTATATTTGTACACCTGGTCAATTTTATCCTTAGTAGCGTAGTCATCACAAAACAGTAAGGCTGTGACAGACTTAAAAAATTCGTGATAAAGGAAGGACGATGAGCAGTAGACATGTGTAAGTAATGCGAGTGATGTATCACACGTAATATTACCCGACCGCGTACTGTCATATTACACATTACGCGACTAAACCTCACATCACATTAAACATCACATTAAACATGACGCGAACACCCGTGTACTGTTCTGCATTTCTGTAATGTTCGGCGTCTGGCAATTCAATATTTATTTTGAGCTTTATTTTCAGAAAGTTAAGGCTTATATTTCTTGACGCCGCCCGCCGTATATATAGAGCGCTATCGCATTACGCATCAAATATCAAGTATTCAAATATCACACATGACATGAAATGTCATGTGTGATATTTGAAGTGATGGTAAAATATAATATTACTCGGCATGAAATGTAATGCCATATCACATCACTTCGCGAAGTACTGTTTTGCGCATGTCTAATGAGCAGTCCCACAACCCCCGGTACTATATATAGTCGTTAACATGACGCGTTCTACCGCGAGCGCGTAAGCATGTCATTTGTATGAATAAATGTAGTTTCAAAAACGCGCCGCTAGTGGCGCTGTACATTTCTTTTCAAAAACGCGCCGCTAGTGGCGCTTTACATTTCTTCATACAAATGACATGCTTACGCGCTTGCTGTAGAACGCGTCATGTTAACGACAAAACTCACACTCAGCACACTGAGCGCGGTACCAATACAGATTTTTCTACTTCGGTGCCTAGCGCGGCGTTTTATACTTTGTTGTCGAGACATTATAGAAGCTTTACTCGACACTTGCAACAGTCAGGCTTTGTACTAATCACCACGATTAGCAAACGGTTTAGCGATCGCAAGGCATGTTATTTTTCCCAGAAAAGGGCTGATAATCATTCTCTTGATGTTCCTTCAGCCAGTTGACTCTCACAGAAGAATAAAGAATGTTGACATTGTATTTTTACCCTGTGACCTGAAAGAGATTTTATTTAGTTACTCTGTATAAATACTTACGGGATTCCAATCAGCCAAGTCTTCAAACGATCCCTTTTTCCCCATTAGCTTAGTGTACACAACCATAGGGAAGTTAACTGCGAGTATAACGTTGTTGTATATCGCGAGACCTAACACTATACCGATCAACGTAAATTGTGCTTCTGTCTCGAACGATGTTGTATTGAACCTATGGACATAAGGTAATTCTATTCAATATAGGGTGGGAACATTTATAGCCACGCCTTTAAATTAAAATGGGCGGTGATAAAAAATATTTTTGACGACTGAGATATACACTACCGTCCAAAAGTTTGGAAGCAGCAAGGTAAAATCGAATAAAACCAAACTAAGTCATTTAAATTTAAATGTATTAATAAAAAAATAAAGAACAAACAGAAACTAACTTAAACAAAATAAAAAAATAATATACAATGGTAAATTAGATTAAATTTTAGCTTCATCAAAGTGTCCACCTTTCTCCTTTATAATCTTCTCACATATTCTGGGCATTCTATTAATCAATTTTTTAAAATAATCTTTATCTAATTTGTTCCATTCGTTCTCTAATAGCTGCCACAAATGTTCTGAGCTCGTAGGACAACGACTTTTCACCCTCCTGTCAAGTTCATCCCAAACAAGTTCAATGGGAGAAAGATCAGGGGATTGAGATGGCCATTGCATGATGTTTAAAATGTTTTCAGCTTTTTTCTTGTTTAAAAAGTTCTGGCACAATTTAGACGAATGCTTAGGATCATTATCCTGTTGAAAAATGAATCCAGAACCAATGAGACTTAGTCCACTGGGTATGGCAGAATCTTGGAGAATTTTTAAATAGCCTTCCTTGTTTAATTTTCCGGTTATCCTCACAAGATTGCCGGGTTTACTGTTGCCAAAACACCCCCAAACCATGACATTACCACCACCATGTTTGATGGTAGGCACTGTACATGCCTCTGAAGCCCTCTCTTCTTTTGACCGGCGTACAAAGACACGTCTATTGGATCCGAAAATCTGAAATTTTGATTCGTCACTCCAAAGGACATTTTCCCATTGTTCTATAGTCCAGTTTTTATGCGCTTTTGCCCATTCTAGTCTATTTTTCTTATGTCGATTTGTTAGTTTGGGTTTTTTAGCAGCAACACATCCTCTTAATCCCGCAGACAGTAAGCGTCTTTTAACAGTAGTTGTTGAAATGGGTGTTTCTCGCGTATCATTCAGAGCTGCAGTGATCTGTGGTGCAGTTAAGCGTCGATTCCGTTTAGAAAGAACTCTAATGAAGTTGTCCTCTTGATTTGTTGTGGATTTGGGCCTACCAGATCTCTTTCTATCTTCATTTTTCCCCGTTTCTTGTTTTCTAGCAAGGGTATAGTGGACACCTTTACAAGAAATTCCGAGCCTTTCTGCGATTTGACGTTCACTGTATCCTTCCTCGCGTAGAGTGCAAATAGCGCTTCGCTGTTCAAGCGTGATTTGCTTGCGTTTTGCCATTTTCAGAAGAAAAAATACGGTCAAAGTAGTAGCCGATATCTTTCGAATACAGACAATGTTAATATCACAACTTTCACGTGCCAATGCTCAAGTGCGACTGAATAAGGTCTAAAAAAGTTAAAACCAGCAAACATTATCAATAAAACTACACCATTGCATAGGATAAAGTAGCCGACGGATTAAGTCATAAAACACGTGTTTCGTCAATATTAAGGAATTCCATAAAACTTGATGAATGTAGGATAATAATCCTTTTGTGTTTGTGTAGACAGTCGTAAAAGGTTGTAAAACTTAAGATTATTGCTAATTTTTACCGCTATTAGTCGGCATTTATTTGTTTTGTTTGAAAACAGGTGTGCTTCCAAACTTTTGGACGGTAGTGTATGTATATACTGAGATTAGGTATGCGTCCGATATATCAAAACGAATCTGAAATCGGATTTCAGTCAGAAATCGTATCGTATCGATATTCAACACTATACAAACTGATTTTAGAAAACGTATTTCGGCAGAAACTAAACCAACACATATCAAAACAAAACGACGAAAACGCAAACTAATAATAAATCTGATCATCGCGCAATCGTTTTCTATTGCTAGTTTTGCAAACCAAACCAATATTTGAAAACTTACTAACTATCTCTTTCACTCCGCTAAGCGATCGCTTAGTCAGAATGAGAGAAAGCGAATTTCATTAAAATTCGCCTCCTTTCATTCTAACTAAGCGATCGTTTAGTGCATTGAAAGAGATGAAGCGAATTGTCATCTGTTTTGGAATTTGGCGGTTTCTAAGAAACTCAGAATGGCAGATGGAAACGAAACAGAATTACAAGAGTCAGGGAATAAGATCTATATTAGAATGCAACTACTTCCATGATAATATTACACAATACTTAATGATAGTAGTTTAAGTTTTGTGTTTGTTAAATAGATTTTTGAATTATGGGAGAGTTTTTGCACACTTGACCTTGGTGACACGTGCGGTGTGCGCGTAATGTTATTTTTGTGATCTCGTGAACTATATAATTAGATAGGTATTTTACGATTCAATACTATACTAACGTATGTTAGTATCATACATACGATTTGATGATAAATAAGAAATAACTATTTAATGTAAAAAGGTAAGATTTTCGCTTCGTAATCGGGATTAATAAAAAAAAACCATACAAAAAAAATGTACATTATATAATATAATCATGAAATCATTGTAAATATGACGATTTTTAAATACGCAAGAAAGTTTTGTATCATATCCAAAACAAAACATTTTTGCTAGTCTAGTACTCTAGTTAAGCCTAGATAAAGCATGAAGGAAAATCGTACACCTAAATCCAATCAACAAAGAAATTATAGAAAAATATTTTGAATGCGTTCGTTCGATTGCGTTTTTCGTTTGCTACGCTAAAATAACTAAAAACATCGAATATCGATCGAAACTAAAGTAAACCCGCTCCGTCAACCGCTCTGGAAATCGATTTCTGAAATCGGTTTTTAAAATCGATTTAAATATCAGAAATCGAATTTGTATCGGTTTGCGTAAAAATCTGAAAACGCCCATCTCTAACTGAGATACATTATAATTAATGATTTTAATGGCGTCCACCACAAACAATCATCTATATGGTAACAGAGTAAGTAATATACTTTCAGCATCATCTTTCTTGGCTGTAGATGTCATAAAAACAACTAAAGGATATATCTTGCAGTAAATAGTCTGAGTAATGGCAAGGCTGTTACGTTTCGTTCGGTGGGTGAGAGAGCCGAAAGCCCAAATTTTAAGGTAGGTTTGGAGTTTTTATTGGTACTCACTGGCCTAGCTATATGGATGTGAGGTTAATGTAAAAGAATCGATTAAATAATCAAATAATCGATTTTCTTTATTCAATATTAATCGATTTGTCAAAAATCGATTTTAATAAAAATAAAAGATTTTTAAGAAAAAATCGATTTTCAATTATTTAAAAATCTATATGCTTTTTCTATTCCAATAATAAACCTAAGAGATTCATATAAACAATTTATCACATTAAAATTCAAATAAAATGCTATATATAAAAAAATAACCAATTCATAACTAAAAATCAAACCGAAGGTTCCTTTAAATTTTTAAAGTAAGGCATAAGGAAACCAAATGTCATTATTGATACAAATTTTCAGTACCATTAAACATTTTATTATAAAAAAAAAAAAATGATGAGCATCCTTTTATTTTGTTATCGCTGTGGAAGCGCATTTACGCGCTATCCCCCGTCGGTAACAGACGCGGGGGAGTGTGGGGCTCACCGGCCAGCTGAAACCCGACTGAAATACCCACTAAAACCACAGCGGCCCCTTCCACGCTTTTACGAGGCGCCGGAGAGATCGATTGATATTCGATCCCCGGCACCCCACGCTTGGCCTTCTGGCCACGTCCTGTCGTCCTTCAAGGCGGTGGGAGGAGGTGCGCATAACGGCGCCTCCTCCCCGGTCACCGGCGGCGGAGCGAGTCGGCGGACGCAAGCGCCTCGCCAATTTAAATATAAATCAGAACAAAAGAAAATTGCCATAAATGTCAAATACTATTTTACATTTAGACCTAGGTTCAGCTGTGGACGGCAATAGGCTGATATTTTTTGCACTTAAGAAATAATAATTTTTGTGTTGCTAGGGACTTTAAAAACATTCAATTAACGCAGACAAATTACACACAGACACAGAATAACACTTTGTGGGTCGCACAAAGTATTGTCCTACGTGGGAATCGAACCAACTGACACGGAAGGTCAGTATCTTAACCAGTACGCCATTTGTGCAGTCAAATAATGATGATGATTTTAGATTTGACTAGTTTTAAAATAAAATATTAGTTTGTAAAAACTTATTGATGACGAGTTTTACCATAACACAATTTTTATTGAAAATGTTGAGGTTATAAAACGTATGATTCGCATAACAGACGTTTTTAGTTTTTGAACGGATAGTACAAAGACCAGTATTTTGCTGTCATAAGGAACACAATAATCATTATAAAATATAGTAATTCATGTTACTTGTATGACAATGAGATGTTTTCGTTCTATGTGCTATTTTAAATTTGTAGTACTACAAATTTATAATTCTCTCGAAAAGTACGTGCATATTGCTGTGGTATTATCCTTCTTCGTTATAAAATATTTTCGCCAGCTGATTTTAGCAGTTTTACGGTTAGTAGACATTTTTATTTTACCAACAACTCTATTATCTCACTCCTAACTTGTAAATAATAATGAATTTACTTCGAGTTTTATTCATCCGTCACATAGATAGCGCTGTTTATATAAATCCATTTTGACGCGTAATTTATATGATCGATTTTTAAAAATCGATTAATACATACATATCATCACGCCATATCCCTTGCAGGGTAGGCAGAGAGAACAGAGTGCCAGAGAACTCTATCTCTGCATACTTCACTCGCTTCCTCAACATTCATAATTCTCTTCATACACGCTCGCCGGTTTCGGAGACTCTTGACTCCACCTTCCTTCAGTACATGACCGATCTGGTCTAGGTAGGTTAGTCTATAATATAATATTACTATAAAAATCGATTATAAGAAAATAATCGATTTAAATAAAAATCGATTACCCCTAGCCTTGCAAAGGTACATGGACTGCTGTCCATGAAGTTATTAACAGGTTTGTTGCTTGCCCGTTTGTCACAACTAAATATAAAAAGAAATGCAAAGTTTCATATATTCGCAGCATCTCTAATACATACCACACAGTATGAGAGTCAGGTTGTTGCGTGAACATGCCGTAATCTGGATTAAATATCTCTTCTACAATGAGCTGAAAAAACTCTTTACTGACACCGCCTTCGTCGACGCCCTGTTCACCTTCAAATTCAACTACTAACTGTTTCTTTAGATCTAATGCTCGTTCCATTGCTACCATTTCCAGCTGAAACAATATTTATATTTTTAAAAAGTTTACGTATATGTAAATCCTACTTCCCATAAGTGTGAAAATTTGTGAATATGTTTGGATGTTTGATACTCAAACAGGCATACAGTGCTACAGATTTGGTTAAAAATTTATATTAAGAATATGAATAGACACAAAAACAATTTGTGGATCGCACATAGTATTGTCCGGTGTTGGAATCAAACCCACTTCACAGGCATGGTAGATCGATATCTTAATTACTACGCCATCTGTGCAATCATCAACAATAACAAAAAAAAAGTGACAATATGGTCTCTGAATACGTTTTCCGTCGAATTTCGTCCTCAAAAATGACTATACAATTAGAATAATTTTTACAACAGGACATTTTTAGTTGATAGAGGTATAATTTAATACTATTAAGGCATATACTCACCCCGACCAGCGCATCATCGATGATGTGTGTCCTTCTAACTTTGAGCCTAAGGAAAGGCATTGGTGGTGAAGCGCCTACGACAGCATGGAGCAATGAAACCCGACGTTCAGAATACATCCTTATGCGATTCTCATAGTACAAACCTAGAGACTTCGTTGCTACCGTCAGTATAAATGGGTATTTTAGGAACGCGAATTTTTTACCTGTAAACCGTTATACATATGTATTATAATTATCACCTCAGCTCGTATACATCCCACAACTGGACTCAAACCTCTTACTAATAGGAGGAAAACCAACTATAGCGATCGGGCAGTATTTTTTAATCTATTTTTTCAATAATCATCATCTCAGCTCATACACGTCCCACTACTGGGCACAAGCCTCTTTCATAATGGGAGTACAATTGACCTAGTATACCACGCTGGTTAGACGTATTGGTATAGAGTTTAGTTTCGAGTTTTCCTTCTCTCGCATAGATATTATATGCGTTTTGTATCCCTCAGTCGTCTCTTACAATCACCCACCTGTAAGATATTTATAATATTCACGGGAAAACAAAGAATGATACGCGATCATTGTATTTATCCTCTATCACTGGATGGATAAAAATGTAACATGAAGAATATGCCTATATCATTCCTGCTTTTATCCCTAATACTTGGGTTCGACGCAATATGTAATCGAAAATATTGCTAAAGTTATTTTATGACCAGTCGCCTGCCTGACGTCAACCCTTCTTGCTTGTGAATGTAATTGTTGACCACACGGCATCAGATGGGAGTTGGCCCAGGTCGAATAAAACTCTTAGTCGTTTTTACGACATCGACAATCAAAGTAAGCATTCGTAGTACTCGTAGCCGCTACCAAACAGCATATGAGGTCAAATCTTACGTAAGTCAAATAATCCAAGTGGGTTATTTTAGCGTCTCCCTTAAACTTCGACTTATAGAGGTAATACATAATGTTTTATTTAATGGCATATATTCTTACCTTTACTTATTTCCATCTTATAATTACCAAAGTCTATATCCATTTCAATTGTATCACTAAGAGGTTCGTTGTAAAATTCCTCAAATGGCAGGTATGGTTTTCTAGCATCTAACACATTTACATCTAATTCAATGGCTGAAATAAAACAACAAATTAGCCTTATAATATATATAGTAATGCTCTAGGAAGCATGTTTTAACGTAAATGATGGCAAGTTATTACATCATCGAGTTAGCTTGCTCTTATACCAATTGCTTGGCATCAATGCAAATATACTGCTTCGTCGTACATATAGCAAAAGTTATTGGCAATAGTTTTATGATCCGCCGCCTGTCTGACTTCAACCATCTTTAGGAATATAATTGTTGACCAAAGGCATCAGGTGGAATTGGCCAGAATTAGAATATAAAGCTCTTAGTGGCCTTTTACGACATCCACGAGCAAAGTAAGGGTTGGTAGTATTCGTAGCCAGCTACCGTACAGCTATTACCACACAATTAAGTCATCTCTGTTATTAAATTACTGTTACAGTCAAAAAAGCCTATTTTTATTATATTTCATTTCTGGACAATAAAATTCTGGTAAATCTAGAACACCAATTGCGATACCACTGCAAAGCATGGTATTGTCATTCCCACCCTTGGGAAGGTCCATGTCCAACAGTGGACTTCTAAAAGCTGAAAGATTGCTGGAAACCGAGTCAACTTGATATTATTTACCTAAAGGATCATCAGGCTGCGAATATTTCGAGCCTTTCATAGAGGTGGGTGGGTACAAGTGTCCTAATACATTCTCAAGTGGGTCCTGTTGATTGTTGATCACTATTGGCGCCTCGCGTAGACTGTTCGGCTCCATCGTACCAGCTAACATATTTGCATAGTAAACTATCTGTAACAAACAAATAAGTGTCATTACTATACTATTTCTGTTTGAATATAGGATATATAAACAGATGTCTGTTGTCTGTAAAGTTGGTTTACTAACGATAATTTTATAAGTAATAACGTAATAGGAAAACATTGTTGAAAAATTGCATACTTTTATGAATTGAACATACATAAACAATGGAAACCACATTAACTTTTCACTTCATTTTATATACAATTCACGTCAAATTTTTAAAATGCAAAAATTAATTACCTAGACGAACGCTTAGGACAATCGTACCCCTCTATCGCTTGTTCCGCAGTGTCGCTTGCACGCTCGGATCAGGCGAAACGTGAACCTTTTTTGTGCATGCAGCCGGTGATCGTCGATTTATAAGACGTTATCACGTCAAAACATTTAAAATTTTACACCAGTGCATAATGAAAAATTAGTAAATTAATTATTACAGTACTATGTGAATCAAAACTACGTAAGTTATCTCAAAGCCCGCAACAGTCAACGAAGTGAAATAATTAGGTTCAGATAGCTCACTCAATATGTAGAGAGAAGTGGTAGTGGTGGTAATTTCATTATATAAGGTAGTTTATACACACATGTCCAACTCACTTTCATAAACTTGGTGACACACGTGACGACCTCGTCATCCTGTAGTTGGAACTGGCGCGTGTAGTTTGTGGAGATGACCCGCAGTGTGATAAGCTGCTGTAATGTTTCTAAGATATGGCGTAAGCTGTCCTTACAGTGTTGTGCCCAAATTCGTGCTAGCTTCGCTTGACCTGATCAATTACAAATTTTAATCATAAACATTACATAACAATATTACATTAGGGATCAGAGGCGTATGCAAAAGGGTAACCTGCGAGTCACCGAAGTCAAGTCTTCAATTGCTCGGACCTACTTAATTAGTGCAGCAGTGAAAATCAGACAAGTCTCCATACCATCTTTTGGGCGGTGCGGGCACGGATCTTTTTGTAGGATCTATTCCTACAAAAAGTCTCAAAAAGACAATAAATGCCCCCCATAAAAAAACATAAATAATTTACGATGGCTAACTACATTCAAATAATCAAATTTGAATCGAGATCGAAGACAGTTTAATTCTACGCCTGATCGGATGCGGTATTTAAAAATCACTATTTAAGCTCGAGCCTCCCCTAAATTAAATGGGAATATGACCTACTATACTACGCAGGGCAGAGTCACAATATTCACACTCATCACAATATTCACACATGCTCTATAATTGCGCATACATATGTACATAACTGACTGAGCCTACCTTTAACAGGTAAATATTCGGCCGCATGACACAATGCAGGTAACGCTATCTCCAGATAATCACTACAGCCAAGGTCAGGCACTTCGAAAGCTATTACGAAGCAGTTCACGGCATCGTCCACCATTAACTTCTTTGTTATCCGCAGGTCTATGAGCATATTGTCTGCTAGCGTTTTGAGGGCTGTTACCAATGCTGAACTATAATTTTCGGATGGCACCTGTAATATGTCAACGATAAAAGGCTGAATGATAATGACAGTGTAACTATACAATTTAATTTTTAAAAAGATAACCGCCTGTTTGACTTTTGGCGGGAACGTAAAAGAGTCATGTGGTGGTCTTGTATGATATTCAATATCCTAGTGTAGCATATTATATTAAATAATTTTGATTATGTAGAGTGATGCGGAGAAACTCCTGCCGTGTAGTCAATATAATATAAGAGTGCTTCATATATTTGCATTTACCAATAAAATTCTCAGAAAATATCATTAACTGCGTGGCCATGGCACCGTTGAAGACAGCGATTTGACCTACTGATAAAAATGACTAATTGTAAGTGAAACGATAATTTAAAAATAAAGATTAAAAACCATCACTGACTGGCTCGTATTAGTAGCCGATTGCCTATACAAAAAAAAAATAAGAAAAACAAGACAGATATTTTTTTCAAGATCGTGAGACGTCAATATTGTACAGTTTTATTAACTAGGCTACAATTTGACGGATTTGTTAACATAATTATGTGATTCGTAACCCATTACGCTCCATTACTGTAGGATGAATCTTTATGATTTAAATGTTTCTCAATAAACGGTTTGTGTAATTTTTCAAACTAGACTAATAAGACCAAGTGCATACAAAAAGTCAAAACTAACGCAAAGATTAGTGAGAACGCAAATTCTTCAGCTATATAATGGTAAAATTATTTTAAAATAAAACTATTTTTGTTCATGGTCATAGTCACGTTCATGGTTCTCCCGTGACCATGAACGCTGTAAAGTGCTCAAAACATCGGGGAAATTCAAAATCAAATACAAACGCGATAGAATCCGTAATAATCCTTACTAATATTATAAATGCGAAAGTACACTCTGTCTGTCGGTCGCTCTTTCACGCCAAAACTACTGAACCGATCTAAATGAAATTTGGTACACAGATAGTCTAGAGCCTGATAAAGTACATAGGCTACTTTTTAATGCAAAAATGGGGTTGTAAAGAGGGATGAAAAGATGTAAGGAAGTATCGTTATTTATAAAGCCGTTATTTATAAATAAATAAATATGACATTAACATGTGGTAAAAATTTAGAAGAGAAGCTAGTAGTTTTATAAATTTATTTATTTATTCATTTTTAGGATAGCTAGTAATTGATACATTGCAGATATTAAAATATAACACAAAATTAAACTAAATGCTCAATTCTTAAGCTATCACAGCATGCACAAAAATGGCAACAAATTACGGAAACACCAAATCAAATCATTTATTACGCAAAGGCCCCATAAGGGCACTTACATATTGTCAATTTTACACATTTTTTTAAATTAATCTACCATGATGGACTTCATTTTAAATATTTGATATTAGTTTCCTAAATCACCTCCAGAAAGTTTACCACAATCGTGTGAAAAGAAAGTTTGATGACATTATGACTTTGGTTCATCACTATAAAAATTTACAAAAGCATTTCCTTCAAAATCATTAGTCATTAGATTTATATGCTCAAGCAAACTACTCTATAATATAAATATATTATTATATAGTATTAACAAAATAATAGGTTAATTGTTCCATTACTCACTTTAGCAAGGTATTGAAATGCTCTACGACACGAGGCGACATCTAACTCAGGTCCTGTTACACTATCCACGTCTTTGTCAGGATCACTCGATAGGCACATAGCTTTTGACTCTTTATCTGTAATACACCAATTCAATCATCAGCATTTCACCGGCCATTTAGCCTTACCTACAAGTAGTGCCATAATTGCCACGTTTGTCAAAGCGTTGGTAGATGCAGTGAGATTAAGGTTTGCCAGGAGAGCTACTGTCCATTCTCCCTCAGTTGCCAGGTGGGCCATGTAAGAAAAAGACCGCGTTCCAGTGACCCACGCGCACGGCGTCGAGACGTATGTTGTAGGGCGGGTCTATGGGGTCGTGCGCTGCTTCTCCTGTCGCCCCGGACGGGTTAGCGGTGTGTGACATACCGTTGGCCACCGCCAAAAAAAAGGTAAGACCCTCAGCTGATTCTTACCACACCCACAGGCAAAGGGCGGCGACAATTGCATTCTTATCCCGTCGCAACACAGGATAATATTCAAATTAATATTTTGTTTTACTTACTTACTTTTTGAACTATAATTATACTATGCCATATGTAATCACACATAACTGTGTACGATTACACATGGCATAGTGGTTTAAGCAACCACTTGCCACACTGAGTGTCGTGTTAACAAACGTTACGATAATACAAATAAGGGACCATTCATAAATTATATAAGGCGTTTTTTGTTGACTGAATATTATAACTTCTTACTATAGGCAGGGAGAGGATAGTGAACTTGACATTAAGTAAGATATCAAATTGAAAATTACTAATTTTAGTCAGAACTGTGATAGATTAATAAGATTAATATTATTGCAGTGACTTGATGATACCTACTTGTAGCAAGGGCGTAGCGAGGTACGGGCAGGGAGCGGCAGCTGCAATCTCTAGAAGAACGGTCTACGTAACGGTAACGGTCGATCGCTAATGCTCACGAGCTTCATACCTCGCGATAGTAGCGGAGGGAGATACGGGGCTCACCCCGTATCCAGGGGAGGCGACTGATTCAGCTGCGCACGTCATTCATCATCGCAAGATTTCTGCCAGTAATATGATCTTCCTTTTTTTGAGCATGAAGCGGAATTATGGCATAAAGTTTGGAAGGATAAAGGTATGGAAAAAGAAGGTTTAGAAAAATTGGACTTTACTGATGAATGAAAGGAGGCGGACACTTTCTTCTCGGCAAGCAAAAAAGCCATACTTTATTTCGTTGGCATAACCGTGTACAACAAGTAATAATATAAAAAGGTCTTTTTCTACCCTGCGACGTGTCAAAACGTGGCTGAGGTCTACGATGACCGAAAACCGTTTAAACGTATGTGTCTGCGTACACCGGAAAATTATTCAAGAAAAAAATAGATTTTGTGAAGAACCGCGCATTTTACTCGTCAAGTAATGAAGTTGTTTCTAGTTATATTTTGTTTTTAATTTTTACCTCACCTCTACTACTAATGTGAGATACTCATATGTTAAAAACCACGATTAAAACAATATAGTCTAGGATTTTCTTAATCTGCCCCTCTCTATACAAAATCCTGGCTACGCCTTTGACTTGTAGTATGAAGATTGTCATAAAAGATATTTTCAGAATAAACGGAGTTATATTTGAACAATAGGGCCTTTTTTTACAAAAAATCTTATTAATGGGCTTTGAGGACTTTAGTTGCAACCTTATGATGTCTTTACGGTAGGAGGGAGGGGGCCAAATCATTCTTCAAAATCCCTTACGTAATTTATGAACGGCCCCTAAATACATTACTATAGTAAAATTTAATATGTATCGTATCCAGTAAGTAATAAAACTCACCATTACTTTTACCTGGAATAACCTCACTGTTATTCACAGGTTTACCGGCGAAACTTCTTGCTAGCGTCGTGGGCGTCGTGAAAGCCTCCCCTAATGCTCTGATTAACGGCTGCCTCACTTTATTTTGTAAACATTCATCACACAACTGATACATTTTTTCCTCCGTCAACGGAGCTCCATCTAATAATACAATAATGAAATCATCATCATCTTAGCACTCCTAGGGTCGAACCTTCGCTAGACTAGGAGAGAAATTAACCTATGTACCATATATATAGCCTAGTCAGACAGGTTTTATTTCGATTTGCCTTTTCCTTTTTTTTATTGCTTATGGTGGCATACGAGCATACAGCACACCTGATGGTAAGTGTTACTGCCGCCCATGGACCTATGCAATACCAAGGGTATAGCTAGGTTCGTCGGCCTTCTGGCTCTCTCGGTCACCGAACGAAGCGTATCAGTACATTGCCATTGCTCATACGTCGATCTTCTGCGAGAGAGTGGTACTACGCCGGTCGGACTGGCCAGCGGCTGTAGATAGAACTGTCAACAGCATGGTCCTGCCACTAAAATTTTTTTGCATAGATGTTTTCTGCAATTATATCTATTATGACAGCCACGGACAAGAAAGTGGTAGGTGAATTATGTTCTGTCGCCTAAAGGAAAGATGATAATGAATCATCTTAATTACGTTATTTTCATTTTGAATCATTTTAATTGGAATTGTATGTCTAAATAAGGTCACACCATAAGAATTTTAATGTTTTGAAAAAATACTACTTTTGAAATAAAATTACATTTACGGATTCTATCGCGTTTGTGTTTGATTTTTTAATTATAAACGTGATAGAACCCATAAAGGATCACACCAACTAATTGTTTCTATATTTTAAAGACGTTTACTTTTTAATAATTTAAAAATAACATACCAATATAAACCATAACTAAATTAAAATTATGTAGCGTGATGTAAATGAAAACACAGTAGCAGTTAATTCGCTTTAAACAAAGCAGCCTTGTTAAATACTTTTTGACTTGAGTCATTAATGAGTATTAGATGCAACTAATTCAACTACAAAATCAACCCAAGTAATCCAAATAAACTTAATTTCTATTATTTTATATATACTAAATCTACGTCTATCCTAACTCAACTTATAGAAATTAAAAAACATGTTTATCCCAAAAAAACCTGTGGTTTAGTTTATACTTTTAGAGCAATCTTTAATACGATAAACCTTTAAAATACAGTGTTAACATAATGATTTCTGATATTTACGCGAATATTGAACATTTGAAATGGAACTATTTTTACGAATTCTATAGCGTTTGTATTTGATTTTTAATTTCCCGACGTGCTTAAAGTAACGCTGTAAACTGTTCGAAAAATCGTGAGATTAAAAATCAAATACAAACCCGATAGAATCCGTAAAATAGTTTTATTTCAAACACAGTATTAATTTCTATGGGAGAATTATACTATGTACAAATTTTATAATGAGTTTTGAATTCTTGGTTCCAAATTAAAATCATAAGTAAACAATTTCTTTTAATAGGTATTTTAACATGTAGGTAACTTCAGCAAAACATATTGATAATGTTATCTTCGCATATATTATTGCATTGATAACGAATTTTGATAATAACAATGCCTTATTGACCATAATTTCTCCTCGTCGATTGTAAACAGATAGTATATCTGCATGACAAAAAAAAACACCATTTCCAAGCACCGTCTAACTCTAAACCTTGACTGCACAGACGGTATAACGGTTAACCTACCATGCCATGGGTTCGATTCCCACGCTGGAGAATGCTTTGGGCTATACACAAATTGTTCTGAGTTTGGGTGTAATTTGTGTCCGTAAATTGCATGTTTGTAAAGTCACCCGAAATGCGAGGATTGTCTTCTTACTTAATATATGCAGTTGTCTTAAAATAAAAAAGTTTGGGAAAAGATTTTTATTGTCCTTGTATGTATATCCAGCAGAGTACCTATCGACGTCATCTGTTAAACATGGAACTAATGGAGAAAATAATGCCACAATTGACATGAAGTTTTGTAATCACCGTTAACATTATAAGTTTTTTAGGAAAGTGCAGCTCACCATGCATTTCACTGGTCATCATGCTAGGAGTGGAGAACTGTAGACTAGAGGCCCTCATCTATGAAGTTACGGTGCTGTCGTAGATGCATTCTCTATTCCCGCATTCATATAATGGATCAAAAAGAAATATATAGGAATGTTGCTGAGAATTAAATTTTTGGTCTGGATGGTTTACGGATATGGATATTAAAATAAAATTATACCAGTTTCGAATACGATTACGTTGCGAATATGAAATTATTTCGGCTTAACAGAGGTTCGGATAGTTTCAGGATAGTTTAAGGAATTATAAAAGGGAAATATTAAGTTTAGTGATTATCGTATCATTCCCTTTTGGAGAGGCTTACGTTTAGGCTTGCTTTCAGTTCGGGCGATTGACAGGAAACCTTTTAAAATACGTCTCATACAGATATCGACATTATCCGAAATTATTCGAAACTTTTATAGCGGTTTCGGATATATTTTTATTTTGGATATCTGATAATTTCGATTTCAAATATGTTTGCATTTTGGATATGTTATAATTTCGGATTCAGCTCAACTTACGGAACATGCCTGAGATAATGTATAAAAATGGCTTTACATACGTTTATGTAGCTAAATTATATGGCCTTTTCGTGTAAAAGAGCTGATTTTGATTTATATTTTGAGACTAATCCCATCAGACATTCACCAGGATCCACAACGATCTCCATAAATGACACCGAGGCTTGACTCTCAGGCAGTCCTGGGATATGATTTTAATTTTCTTGGAATCCGCAACAAATGTAATTAGAAAAGGTTAAAGTGGAGGAGTTGGAAAGAATGATTCCACGGCACAGCTGATTTTGATATACATAACATATTAAAAAAACTGTATTTTTTATATTAACAAGTAATCGCCGGACTCCCCAGTATACGATCATTCGATCATTGAAAATTTCGTGATTCATTCTATGTAGGAAAAATGCTTAGGGATTAACCCTAAGTGCTGTTTTTGTTCTGTTCACTCATTTATCGTAGGTATCTAGGTATATATTGGTTAAAATTTTCCTGTTACTTTCTAGAAAATAATTCATTTTGATGAATATAGCGGCACAATAATAATTTAGTTATCTATGAACATGTTTCTTTAAACCATCAGATTCAACATTTGGTTTAAAATAAAAAAGATTTTTTATAAATCCAATGATGTTGTTTTAGTTTACATCAATCTTTTTGCTTTTTGATTGAAAATTGTTTTTTTTTAACATTTTTCTGATGCATTTATTTACTTGGTGAAATGCAAAGATATACACTATTTGACCATACCCCACCGTAATAAGGGAAAGACTTTTTATGAAGAGATTTTTCGTGAACCTTGGCCAGACGCTAAACCAAACCCTGTCTGACAGCCGGATGTGGTATGATGTCTGATATAACCCAAGCCACGAAAATCGATTTGGCTTTGATGTCTACATCTGGTCTAGTAGGAAAAACAGAGCGATGTCATTCATCGCGACATAACTGCTTCTAGCTATTAAAGGCCTCTTGATTTTAGGTAGCACATGCACAACACACACATCGAAGATAAGGTTTAGGTTTATGATGCCCACGCCGAGACTAAATCTAGACACGCTCTCGCAGTTAACACTTTACATGCTAAGAAAATAAGATTTGTATCAATTGGCGTGTGCTTACTATGTAGATAAAATGGAAATAAAATGGATGAAAGGCTTGCCCTTTCACCGATTACAATATAGACAATGTTTACCATAGTCTAACTCATATACTGACTGAATTAAGAAGTACATTAGTATCAATAAATAAATTCATGAACTAACAATTATTTTACATAATGTTTTTAAATTAGTTGTAGTAGAAATTATAAAATTAAATCAATTTAATGTAGAACTCAGCATCAATTCTAAAGTCAACTTAAATGTTTGATGAATTTAATTTGGAACAAAGTATAGGTTCTAATATATAAAATAAAAATAAATGTTTACTTACAGTTGTTGTTAATTAAACGCAAGAGCATCTGATTCTTACTGTTATAACTACGAGTTTTGGTGTCCTCTTGGTGAGATACATTATGACTAGTTTGTGGTTCGTCTTTAGATGTGCTCTCTTTGGACGAAGTTGGGTTTGACTCTGATACTTCTTTCTTTTCTTTATTATCATCTTTATCTTTAACATTAGATGTATTACATGTTGTACTGAAACAGTTATTAATATCAACCACTATCAAATTTCAATACACATAAATGTAATTAGTGTAGTGGCAGCTATGATTATGCTAAACTTTACATTGCATCTTTCCCTTAAGACGTCTTAGAGGAAAATTAAGAGAGTTAGATAGCCCTGGGTCAGCTCCATCTAATGTCTGGTCAACAATTACATTCACAAGGAAGGTTAACATCATGCAGCAGTCAGCTTAAAGGTAAGCGGCCGGTTATAAATCTATTGTCAAAACTTTTACAATATATGCAATGGAGAATGAGTACATATTGCATCGACCCCAAGTGATTGGGATGAGAGCATGGTGGTGAAAAGGATGATATTTCTAATATCTTGAATTTGATCATATATAGCAAAACCATGGCTTACTATAACAATCACTATATTTTAAGATATCTCCTAACTGTAGTGATGGGTGAAATGGAGATTCCAAATATTAATAATAATTACTGAATATATACCATAAATAATGTATTAAAATATTGAAACAATAGACATACTATTGTTTCAATATTTTAATACATTATTTAAATTTCTTAAAGTTCTTGAATTTGTATGAAATTTAGTTACTATAATTTCAACAATATATTATATATTATTTAGTTACTGTAATTTGAAAGTAAAGGATACTTTCATATGCTAGTGCGTATGAAAGTACGTGCGTATCTTCTATATGCATCATTTTATACAGGCTAGAAGTGGACCGCTCGAAAAAATTTTTTTTTCTCATCCGAATCGATTTTTTTCTAGCCTATCATCACAAGTAGGACTAGTAGGGTGCCCTGTCTTTGTTTTCGGGAGCGGTCCACTTCCACCCTGTATATTTTCATATATTTCATAAACAGAGATTAATAAACCTTTACATTTCATAATTATTTGTAGATACTTACCTAGCACTAGATTCACACGTACTGGCCTCTGTACGAGGTACTTTATTAGGCAATGTGTCACAGAGGCGAGCTTCTTTGTAGAACAATTTTATGGCTTCAGCAGCTGCCTCATTCGGTGACAAATTTCTTGCCTAAAATACATTATAAATCGCAACATAAGTAAACAGAATTTTTCAGCATTGGCAATGGTAAAACAAATAGTTATTGCCTACCATGAGAAAGCGCTTTCTTATATATTATTTAAATAAAGAGAATAGGCAATAGAATTCACCAACTGCAATAAGGAACAATGAGGAATTTAGTATGAGGCACATGTTATTAATATGTCTGTCTATAATCATGACATTGATATATTAATTTAAAGTTAACCTTACAAGCAATATTCCCAGAGATTCCCAATTATTTTTGTATTGTTCATATGGTAATAAATAAATTATTATTATTATTAAAAACTAATAATATATTAATGCATTGGTGTGCTAAATAATGAGCATAAAGGCAAAAACATATTAAACCCCACTGATTCCAATAATGTTTCAATTGTTTTGTTTTCCACAAACTATATATATTTAGTACATTTGCTACACTCAGAATATTAAATTTGATTGCTCTCAACACTAAATTAATATTTTTAGGAAGTATTTTAAGGAAAATTTTAACTTAATAATAGTGGAATTCATTATTAGAAAGAGATGATTATAAATTCTAATCAAGGAATTTTACTATAGAAGAATCAATAATTTATTTATTTCTTATTCATTCAAATAATTAATTTACTCTAAGATTTATTTTTTTTATATATAACAGGATTATCAGTTTCATATTGATAAGGCCGACATGGAATTAAGAAAATCAACTACATTGTAACTGTTCTTCATGTGGTTTAGGAATACAATATAATGTTATGAACCCTTACTTTCCTGGTTATCATAAAAATAGAAAAGGGATATCTCTGATTTATACTCATAATACTCAATGGATTTGGAACCGGTCTATCAAACATGGGAATTAGGATATTTTTCAAAGGGATGCCCAGCATCAGATGTTGCTAGAGTGTCCAGATGAATGGACTCAATGTCCTAGATGATCCTAGATCATCAGGGTTTGTCAAATTAGTTCACATTCATTACAACCATAATACACAAATTGCAATACAAACATTGCAATTAAATAAATATAATTAATGAAACAGAATCATATTTAGAGAATGAAATGCATATATAATAAAAGAAAATTAGAACTAAAAAAATAAATTAATTTTAAGATTAATTCATAAAATTTTATATTTTCAGTACAATAGAAAATCTCGAAAAAAAAACTCTTGTTATTATATTATTTGGTTTTGTGAGTCGTGTAACAAAGGTTTTGTTTTAGAGGCAATGCTTATAACATTAATAATAACCCCAGCATTTTAATACTAATATTTTTTAAAACATATAATAGCATAGCTGTGTTGTAGCAGCTACGAATACTACCAACACTTACATTGCTTGTGGATGTCGTAAAAGACGACTAAGAGCCTTATAATGACCTGGGTCAACTTCATCTGATGCCGTTTGGTCAATAATTACATTCCCAAGCAGAGTTAAAGTCTGGCAGGCGGCCGGTTATTAAACTATTGCCAATATCTTTTACAATATGTACTATGAAAGAAGAGTACATATTGTATTGACCCCAAGTAATTGGGATAAGAGTAGGAGAATGATGATAATAATTTTTAAACATATCTATTTAAATATCATTCAATACCTAGTATGATGAAGATTGATAAATAAAAATTTGCATAGATTACCTCTCCACTAGATGCACAGTATTGGTTGTCACAGTTCGGCTTGCCACAACCATCAAGGAGCTGGTAAAAATACCTCTCAATCAGCTGTTTTGCAGCAGCACGCTTCATAATGTCTTGTTTATGATTGGTTACTGTCTCTGAACATAAACCCGATGTAGATTCCTCTGCAGTATTACTTGGGGCTGGATTTTTTGACGAAGATGCTTCGTTCCCCCTGAGAAAGTAACACTTCATAATTTTTACCTTAAAATTACGATAGGAAACAAAGAACAAAATTGGCAAGTAATGATAACTAACCTAACTAATGTTTTTATTACGCATTAAATAAACATCTCTAACACTGAATAAATTTATATAACATTATTGTAAATAATCTTTACTAATTGTCAATGAAAATGATAATGATGAAAAATTTTAATGAATAATTTTACCTTGAAGCTTCGTCAGTCTCGCTTTTAGAGTTCATAGAAATTTAATGCTCCCTGGAACAAACAATTCCTAACCGAAACGTTACATAAATGCGAAGGGCTAAATCTGTGCATGTGCTGGTTAATTATATCTTTATAGTTTTTTTATGAACACTGTGGGTATATATACAAAAATACTAATATTTGTACTGCTCTCATTCATTCTATTCTTTATTCTGCTTCTGTCAATTTAAATCAACCATTTTGGATTTTTGTTTTACATTATACGCAAAATTATTTCGCCGGCTATATACTTATTTTGAACATTAAAAGAAAAGTATCCACGATATCATTTAAAGGAAAATCATTAGACTTAAGTCATTTTACATAAATAATTGAACTTTATATAAAATTTCATATTAAAGATAATATCTACAAATTATTGTAATTTTAAAGGCGTATAATGAAACATAGAATAAAAATAACTTAAGTAGCAATTCATTGAGTTCAGTGTGGATTTAGATTACATCAGAAGAGTTCAGTAGAGGTCCCTCTGTGGCGACGAGACAAGAATACAATTTTTGCCACCCTTCTTTGCCCATGGGACTCTTAAATATCAGCTAAAGATACCTCAGAGAGCAGGCCGCTGGCTCTGTCCTGGGAAAGTACTACTACTTCTACTAACGGAAATATAGAGAAACAGCTATTAGTCACACAGAATGGAAATGTTGATTTCATTAAGCCATTTTGTATTTGGCCAACGAATTGGTACTGACTGGTTTCTCTAATTACAGTACCTACCAATCTCTACCCCCACCATGTCAGTAAAATAATTTGCCGCTTAGTAGAATATAAAAACCTAGCCAAAGATGTAGGAGCAGTAGGTACTACATGAAGTTGTGGTGCACTTTTTTCACATATAGTTTTATATGAATATTTTTATGTAAATATGCAAGATTTTTTTATTATCATCTTCATCTCAGCTCATATATGTCCCAAAGTTGAACTCGAGGCTCCTCCATAATGGGAGAAAAGTTAACCTACTATACGACGCTGGTCAGCAGACCTGTTTGGTAAAGGGTTTTCTTTAGAGTTTTATTTCTCTTGCAAAGATGTTATATGCATTTTATATCCTTTAGTTGTGATGCACTTTTTTAACATATAGTTTTATATGAATATTTTTATATAAATACTAGCTTCCGCCCGCGACTTCGTCCGCGTGGAATGGTTACTTTGGGCTAACGTTAACTTCAACTCGCGAATTCGTTTACGTAAAAGGTGGAAATATTTTTAAATAATACATACGTTAAAGCTGTTTTAGGTACCTACATGACCCTTTTATTAGTAAGAGTAGAACATTAAACCATAAGTAAAAGTATTGGGTCTTATCTATACTTTCTATAGATATACCATATACAATGTATGTATATTATACATATATACATACATACACTTACGCCTATTTACGATTACACACACTTTTAATGTGTATGACATCGCTGTGTGGTAGCGGCTACGAATACTACCAATCCTCACTTTGCTTGTGGATGTCGTAAAAGACGACTAAGAGCCTTATAACGACTTGGGCCAACTCCATCTGATGCCGTTTGGTCAACAATTACATTCCCAATGAGGGTTGACGTCTGGCAGGCGGCCGGTAATAAAACTATTGCCAATAACTTTTATAATATGTACTATGAATGAAGAGTACTTATTGTATCGACCCCAAGTAATTGGGATAAGAGTAGGAGAATGATGATGATGATGACCTCTCGTGAACAAATCTCCAATTTGGTCCAGAAAAGTATAACGTGGTCTTCCACTTGTATTCGTCCCATTCACGATTGCTTTATATGTTTGCTTCGTCAACCTCTGCCCACTCATTATTTCTTCCACTTCGTGTCCAACCCACCTCAGCATACCAGCGCTCTTTTATAACATTATACCTAATTTTATCTTTCAGACTTACATCACACACGTTACGAAGAGCTGTCAGCTCTACAGCATTTATTCTATTTTCATGTCTTCTCCGCCAAATCTAACTTTCACTGCCATACATGAGGGCAGGCACTAATACTTCCTATACTTATTATTATTATTTAGGATGTGTAAAGCCGACGGAAGGTCATCAGAAGAAAACAAAACTAAAAATGTAGTGTGTGCTAACTTTTTAAAAAAGCGAAAATGACTATATTCAACAAATCATAAAGACATTGGAACATTATATTTTATTTTTGGTATTTGATCTGGTATAGTAGGAACTTCTCTTAGTTTGTTAATTCGAGCTGAATTAGGAAATCCGGGAATACTTTGAAATAACATTAGTTTGAGTTTTTTTTTAATATAAGATTATAAGACTCAGTATTTTTATCGTAAATGCGCGCCCAGTACTTGATCATTATTTTGCTGCGATGTTATTTTTAAACTGCGATATTTCCTAAGATATTCATTGAAATCAAATAATGTAAAGAGCAATTTTGTTTTAAATTAAATATTTGTGATGAATAACTCATTTATTTGGATAAGGATTAATATTATGTTTATAAAAACACCTTCGAAAATATCATATTATTTTAAAACAAATTTGATTAGCATAAAAAAGGTTATAGTGAGCCAATCTTAAAAGATAGACATATGCTGTCGCGGACTTTTATTTAAAACTTTGAAAGGGGAACAATTATATAGTACATAATTTTTGCGCAACTTTAACCGTTTACGCAGCGGAAGCTCTCAAAAGGAAACAAAAACCAGATTTTTACACATTCATCATTGTTGCTCTGCTCCTATTGGTCACAGCGTAATGTTGTATAGCCTAAAGCCTTGCTCTATAAATGGACTATCCAACAAAAAAAGAATTTTTCAAATCGGACTAGTAGTTCCTGAGATTAGCGCGTTTAAACAAACAAACAAACAAACAAACTCTTCCGCTTTATAATATTAGTATAGATGCAAGATTACCTGTTAAGACTTTTTGCTCAACTGTATACGCATATTTAAATTTGAAACACCTAAATCGGCAGTGACATATTTAAATCACTAGAATATTATGGCAGTTTAGTTATCAACGTTCAAATGTACACTAAAGTTCTATATAATTTAATCTCAAAGATTATCTTTTCAACGCTCAGTTTTTTAACTATGATTATCATGTTGGAGATGCTGAAATTAGGTATTAGTCTAATAAAAATAATTTGGAGCCCTAGATATACATTATCATCTTCATCTCAGCTCATATATGTCCCAAAGTTGAACTCAAGGCTCCTCCATAATGGGAGAGTTAACCTACTATACGACGCTGGTTAGCAAACGTGTTTGGTAAAGGGTTTTCTTTAGAGTCTTATTTCTCTTGCAAAGATGTTATATGCATTTTATATCCTTTAGTCGTCTCTTACGATCATCCATGGGTAAGATGTGAGTGGAAGGGGGTGGTGGATTGTATTCTTACTCCGTCACCACATTATGTAAAATGCATAATATTATAATATTGTAGTAAGGTCCATTTCCATGTACACCATCGATCACAGTCATGCACGATTTATTGTCTACGATTGACGCGTATGGCTGATGCGAGAATAGTCAAAGTGAGAAAATATATAGCCCATCCCGAAGGTTTTCCATCACAGGTGACGGACTGGGGTAAGCTGCACCCTACATCAGCGTATTATCCTATGCGATCAATTACTCTCGGTTACGGTTAGACACGATGCACGGATATTAATCTTTAAATTACATGTGTGAGTAGAATAAACAATGAATTAGAGTATACATATACTAATCAAAGGTAATTAAACAGTGAATAAGAGGTAGTGACACAATAGGTATATTCTTAACCCGTCACCACAAAAGGAGATTAGAAATTACTCTTAAGGAAAAAAACCAGTCATAGACCACTACAATAAGCATCATGCTTACTGTCAATAGTCGGGAGAAACGTTGGCGGGAATATGGAAATTTCATGTCACGCACTTTAATTATATTCATTTGTTAGTTTTGTAGAATTATAGAATAATTTTGCTGGTATTTTATGTAATTATACATTTTATACATTTAAAGTGCTGAAGTGTGTAGCTATACATAACGCAGTGCTTGTCCCAATATTACTGTATGGAAGCGAGAGTTGGGTATGCAGAAAAGAATATGAAAGTAAAATTAATGCGGTGAAATGCGATCTCTACGGAAAATCTGTGGAGTTAGGCTGATAAAACGCATTCGTAACGACGACGTAAGAGAGCGAGTAGGTATGAAAGAGAGTATCGATGTATAGATGCGAAAGGGAATGCTCCGATGGTTCGGACATGTGGAAAGAATGCCGAACGAACGTCTGGTTAAGAAGATATACAATGTGAAAGTGGAAGGATGTAGGTACCGGGGGAGACCGAGACTAACCTACTTAGACCAGATCGGTCATGTACTGAAGGAAGGTGGAGTCAAGAGTCTCCGAAACCGGCGAGCGTGTATGAAGAGAATTATGAATGTTGAGGAAGTGAGTGAAGTATGCGAGGATAGAGTTCTGTGGCACTCTGTTCACTCTGCCTACCCGGCAAGGGATATGGCGTGATGATATGTATGTATGTAATTGCTGAAGTGTAGTGAATCGATATAGTACCTAGTGGTTTCATCTATTGCCAAAATGCCCAGACAAATAACTAATTTGGTTTCCAGCGCCGAATTAAGGTTAATAACTTGGCTTAGTGACTAATAGTGACTATGAATAAGCTATTCAAGATGAAAAAGTGTAAATAATTTGTGAAAAAGCAAATCTATAAGAATAGGCTGAATGAGTTTTACATTCTTTGCCTGTCCGAATGAGCAGAACTAAAAAATAGTCAGTGACTGTCGTAAATGTAACTGTCAGTGTCAATTTGTGTTGCGACTGGTTTTGGTCGCTTCGGTTTTTGTACCATTAAAAACTAGACTTATATATCTAAATTAAAGTATTAGTGTCTGTCTTCTAAAAAAAGAACATCCATCAATATGACAGAAGTTATGGCTACAGAAGAATCACGAGACCATGACCGCGTGGATGATATCCTGAGAGGCTTTCAAGTGTATCCTTTTCTGTTTTTTTTTTACCAATAATTGCTTTTCATCAATGATGTAAGAGGTATTTTTCGGTTAACGTAAGGGTGTTTTATTGTTGAGATTTCACTCTCTGAGTACCTACATCCCTTAGTCGTTACCTACGACACCCATGGTGGCAAAGGGGTGCTGGTACTAAGTATTGTTATTCAATCACCATATGGAGATTTTTATATTTGAGTGTTAATTACTAGTTCTTAATAGATGTGAAAATATTAATATTATTATAATTATTGCTAACATGAGTTTTATATTAGTATATATATGTGCCACTATTGGGCTCATTCCTTCTCCTCCAATGTGAGAGGGAGATTAGCCGACAATACCACACTTGTCAGATGTGTTAGCATAGTTTTGCGTTGACAATATTTTTTTAAAGTGGAATAATCTCACCCTAATAAATATGTCACAGTTGGCTTTACATACATATAATTAACAGATAAAAAAAATAATCATTAATTTACTTAGAATTTACTTTCCTAATTCCTATAACTGTTAATCGAAATTGACTTATTGTTGAAATCTTGTGAACACCATTTATATAAAAAAAAAAAACAGATAAAAATAAAACCTAGTCTCAGAACAATAATGTTAGCACCGCACAAAGTATTGTCCTATGTGAATAATGCTCACTACATAGCATGGTATGACTTATGTGCAGTCAACACCTATTGGAAAGTCTCATTGGATTTTGCTATGACTTTCAGTGGAAAGTCCGTGAAAATTCACTTTAATAATAAATTCATTTTAATATCACAATCTTACATATAACATAATAATAAATGGTTGTCTTTTGTACACATTGGTGCCTTAACATGAAGATGTGCCTAGTAGTTTGATAATCCCCTCATTTTATATTCATAAAAAACCATAATTGGTTCTGCACTTATTACTGAATCTGAAAATTAAATAACAAAATATGGTTATATTACACCTAGACTACAGGCCCGTGTTGAAAAAATTATGGGTCATTTGAACCACCAGGTGACCTATCTAGAACGATATAAGAGCATAAAACAATAAGATTCAGCACTATGCCGTCACTTGTAAGCTGTCCAACTGAGTGCAGGTGAGAATTCAAAAGTCCAGGTAGAGTGAGTACATTTTGGTCATATATTTTTGTACGGCATTCTTACCATCGATAGATCCATAAAAAATTATAAGAAAACGAGTAGTGCCGCAAAAAATGGTGCACCACAAAGTCGGATTTTTTTTTTTATTTTCGGACAATTTCCAGGGTAAATTTGGTCATTTCATTTTGTACGGCATCAGTTTCATACTATTTCAATACTGCTTCTAATCCATTATTCCGCAACGCCATACAAAAATCATGCGACAAGGGGAAAAATTGAGGGTTGCAACCCCCTCTCTTTCCGTGGTCCAGGGGGTTCATTCTGCACTCAGTTGGACAGCTTACAAGTGACGGCATAGTGCTGAATCTTATTTTATGCTCTTATATAGTTCTAGATAGGTCACCTAGTGGTTCAAATGACCCATAATTTTTTCAACACGGGCCTGTAGTCTAACCCTTACTTATTCCCTTTAGAGATAAAAGTATTAGACTATAAATATTAAAAATATACTTTATATTATATACAGTATTATTTTGTGGATGAATGTGCCTTAACTCTATAATTTAAAATAGGAACTGGATGAATTTGCGTGATGCCGACTCAGGTAAGACGATGGAAAATAATTTGGTTAATAATTTTTACATTATAGTTATTTCAATGTGATATATAAATATTAAGTGGGAATATGAGCTGATTTTGATATGGTTATAGAGTAAGAATGCAGTTGACCTTTTGTCCATGGGCATCATAAAAGACGAATAATAACATAATAATCAGAAAACTTCTATGCCAGTGAAGGAAAACTCATAATGAAACCCTATACCAAACATCTGACCAGCATAGAATAGGTTAATTGCTCTATGAAGGTGGAGGATGCTTGAGGCCTCCAGTAAGTATATGAGCTGAGATGATGATGAGGGAAGTCAAGCTGTGTGGTAGCGGCTACGAATACTACTAACCCTTACTTTGCTCGTGGATGTCGTAAAAGACGACTAAGAGCTTCATGGACCTGAGCCAACTCCACCTGATGCCGTTTGGTCAACAATTGCATTCCCAAGGAGGGTTGACGTCTAGCAGGCGGTCGGTCATAAAACTATTGCCAATAACTTTTACAATATGTACTATGAACGAACAGTATTGAAGTATTGTATCGACCCCAAGCAATTGGGATAAGAGTAGGAGAATGATGATGATGATGATGATGGAAGTGTGAAATACTCTAAGGATGTAATTGTAATTCTAACTACATATCTAATTCTTTATTATCTAAAGACTGGTAAAATTGATTGTTGAATAGAAACAGTATCTTGGATAATACATAAAAAAAAATATTATTGTATTTGTAAAAAATATTATTTTTTCTAGACTAGCAATTAAAAAACAAATTATATATAAAATGTGAACTTACCTTGGTGTACTGCTTCATTGGTAAATGAAAGCAAGGCTAAAGAAAGGAATCCTTTGTTCCAAGTTAAAATAATATTATACTTAACTGTTGTTTTATTTTTATTTTAAAACAGCAAACACTCTTGGCATCAGATAATATCTTCTATTATGCAATCAGATAATATCTTAGGGTCCTTGAAGTTTAAATTTTGCTGGAACGCATATTGCATTATTTATCGGAATGCATGTGTAAATGAGTAATTTGATCATGATAGAATATCTTAATAGGTACCGTACTGATTAGGACATATACTAAGGCCCTATAATAAAATATAATTATTTCTATTGTGACTGAAAAAAAAAGACTATTTTGAATATTAAATTATTAAATAGTACTATATAATACTAATATTATTAAAATAGTACTTTTACCCATATGATAATGAATTCAAAATAGAATTGGTCATGAAAGTAAGTGTTACTTGTTCATTATTATAAAAATCAGAGAATGGAAGACAGTATTCTTCTGGAAAACTCAACACCAACTGTTAATCGTCCACCCATATACCATGAGTAGCGATTATAACATTATCCCTCTCTGTGACTGTGAGTAAGCCTACATCCAAAAGTGGATGCAGATAGGCTGATTAATGAAATAGTAAGTAACTTTATGTATTAATTTTATATGGTATGACTCAGTACTAGTGTTTTTGCAGGCAAGATCCTCTGGCAAAATAATGAGGATATGTCAAGCCCTGATGTGGAACATGAGGCTCGTGTACCAAAGCGTATTCTCAAGTGCCGCTGTGTGTCACGTGAAATGAACTTTAGCTCTACAGAAGCCATGGAGAAATTCCGTTTAGAACAGGTATATTAATCATGTGTCTGATGATAAGAATGTTTATATTTTTAAAAGGTTTCTTTCTCTCATTCTCCTACTCTTATCCCAACTACTTGGGGTCGATACGATATGTACTCTTCTTTCATAGTATGTACATATTGTATAAGTTATTGGCAAAAGTTTTATGACCGACCGCCTGCCAGACGTCAACTCTCCTTGGGAATGTATTGTTTACCTAACGGCATCAGATGGAGTTGGCCCAGGTCGTTATAAGGCTCTTAGTCGTCTTTTACATCCCCGTGCAAAGTAAGGGTTGGTACTGTTGGTAGTATTCGTAGCCGCTACCACACAGCACAAAGATAAAATGTTTCTTTCTTTATGATGGACTAAAAAGACGGGGTGACGTCGAGTCGTGACACGGTCGAAAATGGTATCATACATTTAGTATACTAATTTTCATATTAGCAATGCGCAATCTGCTGTGATCGCTTCTGATGTGAGGAAACCATGATTTATATCAGAGCTGAGGGGACATTATAACTTCTTTTACCCGTGTACATACGCCCAGCGCTGTTTTGACCTGTCCTTAGAATGATCCAGCGTCGTTACAAGGCGTCAAAACTGGGACAAGATATGGGTGTGACGTCAGAAAAATATAAATCAGCCTCAATCCTATTCTCTACCGTTAGGTCTTTAATGTATGTATTTATTATTTGCTTTTTATTTACTCATCAGTCTCCTACTCTTATCTCAATTACTTGAGGTCGATACAGTATGTAGGTGCTCTTGTTTCATAGTACATATTGTAAAAGCTATTGGCAATAGTTTTATGACCGGCCACCTGCCAGACGTCAACCCTCCTTGGGAATGTAATTGTTGACCAAACGGCATCAGATGGAGTTGGCCCAGGTCGTTATAAGGCTCTTAGTCGTCTTTTACGACATCCACGAGCAAAGTAAGGGTTGGTAGTATTCTTAGCCGCTACCACACAGCTAATTGCTTTTTATTTACTATTTGACTTTAATAACATGCAATTAATGGCTATGAAATTGTAATCAGATTCAGACAATCAAATTATGGATCGCTCCAAATATTTTTCTGCAAGAAAATTGAAACATTGCATATGAGTCTGATTCTTACATTATCATCATCGTCATCTTCCTGCTCTTGACCCTATTACATGGGATCGACGCAATATTTGTTCTTCCATCGTATATATTGTAAAAGTTTTAGCATTAGTTTTATGATCGTATATCTGTCTGACGTCATCATTCCTTGACAATGTAATTATTAACCAGACGTCATTAGTTATAATGGGCCCAGGTCGATGTGGGAAGCTCTTAGTCGTCTTTTACGATACTCACCACTACAATAGGGTGGTAATATTCCTAGCTGCTACCACACAGCAAAGGTTAATACATATGTCACTACACCATTTTAGAAAATGATATAATAAAACTTTTTCCATTGATTGTTTAGATTGCAAATAAAAACTGATCTTATTTCATTAGAGATTGAGTTTAATTTGCCATTTAATGTACCGAGTTATATAGCAGAACGCATATATTAGACATAAAATAAAAGGCCCGCAGTATTTTATACATAAAGGCGATAATATACTTATGTATATCGTACACGTAGGACCCATCGAAATATGCTGTATTTTATATAATATGTACATATATTAACTTAAAGGGTATTTTTAAAACTTAGGCGCTGATGATTAAAAAAATGTGTGGCGGCGGCTCCGAATGCTACCAAGCTCAAATCTCAACAAAATCCTAATCAAAAAGAATAATTCGAATTATTATAACCTATTATTGATTTTAGACGATAATTGATAAATCTCGAACTAACCTTAGCGTGCTTTGAAATGGGTTATGCTTGGAATTTCTTTTTTGCTGCGGAATATTTGATTTAAAATCCCGAAATACGTATATCTTTAGAAAAACTGGTGTAGCGATTAGCACTCTGAAGTGAGAATCGGTAGGATGCATCGCCGAACCGATAATTGCTGGAGAAGGAAGTTCTTAAGTGGCGGTGACGTATCGGATGATGTTGTGTGGCACTGAGAGACACCCTGTGACGTTATATGGGAAGGGACCGGCAGTGGATGGCAGAAGAATGAACGATGATGATGATGATGACGGCTATGATCGATAGCTGTCTAATATTTGATTCCGTGGAATCCTGGAATGAACTATCAGGCAAATGATGTCTCGAACGAAATGCTGGTTTTATGCATTTTTTTTATTTAATATTAATAAATATAATGTGCTACATTTTCAGAAAGTACTATTCAAAGGAAGATGCTTGGAAGAATGGTTCTTTGAGTTCGGTTATGTCATTCCAAACTCTACTAACACGTGGCAGTCTGTTATTGAGTCTGCCCCGGAGTCGCAGATGATGCCCGCGAATGTCCTCAAGTTAGTATTACTATTTAGTAACAGAATGAGAATACAAATCATCAATCCCTCTTGCTAGAGGGTGTCGTAGAAGACGACTAAGAGATATAATATGCATATAACATCTTTGTAAAAAGAGGGAAAACTTGAAATATAACCCTATGCCAACCCGTCTGACCAATTTGGTATAGTGGGATAATTTTCCCTCTTCTTGTAGAGGAGACTCAAAGCCAGCAAGAGGACTTATATAAGCTGAAATGATACCTTCATCTGTCCATAAACTTATCGACGTTCTATGTTGAATATGCACCTCCTCAAGGAAGAATAGGCGCCTCACCGAAGACAAAGATCGGGTACCGGTGGCCCGCTCGCACGGCGAAGAGAGGTGTTTGCAGGGTGGGTCCATGGGGTTGCGCGCCGCCTCTTCCGTCGCCCCGGGCCGATTTGCTGGGGCGCGACCACATCCATGGTCCCACCTTGCGAAAAAAAAAAGAAAGGAAGAATAGCGCCATAATCACTATGATACAGGTTGGCAAGTAGTTTGGCGATTACAGTTTAATATCAATTTTAGTCCAAAAATATTTTGCTGTCTATCCATACCTGGAATAATCCTCCATTATCATCACGTCAGCCGATATGCGCCCCACTGGTAAGCTCGGGCCTCCTCTAAAGCCATTGTTGACATTATTACAATTGTCATAATGTCAGTTACTTCCATTAATATAGATGAAAGAGGACCAAATACTGCTGAATAGAGTTCGAGCTAAATTTTACCACTTGGGATTTAAATCCCTGACCGCATAACTTGTCGCAATTATCACATATCGGTGTAAACTCTTTCGTTGCATTTTATAGGTGGTAAAAATGTACATTTCCTAGATGATGAAGTAAATAATATTATTGGGCATTTCTTCAATATTGAATTATTTAGTTGATCACTCTGGACTTTTCAAATACTGATATTTAATGACATTCACATATTTTTTATTCAAAAGAAATGCCTAAAACTTATTCAGGCCTCTCTTTTGAATAAAAAGTCCAGAGCGATCAACTAAATAACTAAATATTGAAGAAATGCCCTATGCTGTAATTTTTTTGTCGTTAGCTGTAAAGTTTTCGTATGGTGACAGAATAAATATATAAATCATCACTTCCTCGTCACACTCACAGGCATCTTACCCGTGGGTGTCGAGAAATACGAGAAAAGCATATAAAATACAGATGACATATATGCAAGTGATGGAAAACTCGAAGTAAAACCACTATATTAACCTGTCTTACCAGTAGGGTATAGTAGGTCAATTTTCCTCCCATTGTGGAGGAGGCCCGTCCCAGCAGTGGGACATATATGAGCTGAAACGATGACCCTTAAAACTATTTTAATAATTTTATTTTACAGCGGCAACGTAGTCATTGAGACGAAGTTCTTCGACGGCGATACCCTCATCACAACATCTCGCGTCAGATTGTTTTATGTTTAAATATTTTGCACACAAAAAAAAGAATGTTTACTAGTCAAAACTTTTCAAATGCATTTCTTCTAAATATATTTCATATTTCTAAATACACTTTTATATTTTTGTTACTAAAAAGTTGTTATTCCGTGCCCCAATTAATTAATTAACAAGTGACCTTACAATGAGGTTATAAAATTGGCACTTTATGTATACTATTTAGAAATAATATATACACACGAAGTAATGTTTGAGAATAATAATAATAAAAAAATCTTAATCATTAAGTAGAGCAGCTTAGATATGGAATAGTAAATAATTTGTATGTCCACTTATTCCAGTCCAGTGGTTTACTATTAAGGAAATAAATCTTGAATGAACTCTCAAAATGCTTGTTAAAATGCTTTAGTTTGCCAAATGGCATCATTCTATATGAAAAAAGTATTAATTGATGCCATCTAAATTCATATAAACATGTTTATCTAAATAATGATACCATATGATAGATGAATGCCCATTTCACCAGTAACATCTACATTTTAGGTAACTCTTAAAGTAATGTATTTTGACACATAATATCACTGATTTATTGCCCTGTCTCATTCAAAATGTAACATTAATATTTAAATAAGTTAAGTAAGCATTAAGTATTACCTAAAATTTGGGTGTAGCTAGTGGAAAGGGCATAAATCATCTTCGTAGGTCTTCCGAATTTAATTTGCTGACATGGTTAGGTGGCAAGTGGTGTGTGCAACATTCCAGTCGTATGAATACGGCAATTCTCTGGCTATTCATACTCTGCCTAATTCTATATTATTAATTTAAAATTGTACAGTTTTTGTTTTAAATATTTGTTTAAAAATATTTAACTGGTTTTTAAAATAATTTACATTTGTATTTTTATATTCGTAATTAAAATGGTATTAAAAAAATTGAAATTTTTCGTTCATTAAATTTATTGTTAGTATTATGTACAGCCAAACCAAATTTAATAATATAATATTAAACTTATGGATTTTGGAATATGTAGTCTTATTACTTAAATAAAGATCTATGAAAAATAATAATATAAAATTTAAAATAGTCAATTTTAACATTAAATCTCAATAAAAATTTAAGTGCATAGCATTTATAAATATATTTGTATGAAGAATCTTTGTTCTATTAACTCTAATAACTACTTTTGTATTATTAATTGAAGTACATTTAATTTTTTTAAATTTAGAAATCAAGAAAGCAAGAAAAGATATTTTGCTGATTTAATTGAATAGCAACACAATTCCAAATCATTAGTTTTTTTAGTGTTATGAAAACTAAATTGTAAATGTTACTTTTTTATTTCCTTCAATTATTTTTATATTGAAACATACTTATTCATATGGATCTCTAAAACTCATGTATTTGATTCATTAATTGAATTAAGCGATACATGGCGGAAATCCATTATTATTTTGAAATGGAGGAAAGGAAGGAATACCTACCACTTTCCCACGGTTAATCAATATACCGCACACCTCAAGACAGGAAGGAATACGGGATAGGATCAATGTGGAATGGGATATAAGTAAAACTTACTCCTGTGATGAGCACCTCTGGAACTTTACATGTAATTTTCCCCAGAAATACGAATAATGATTTGACACGTGTTTCGCCTCTAAACGAGGCATCCTCAGGATGGTTCGGCTTCAAATGCAATTACAAAATATTACATCTCTTATCTTTTTACGATACCTAAAGGCAAGATGTTGATGATGAGGGTGATGAATTGTATTCTTATTATGTCACCACATATTTAATTAGCCGCATAGAAGGTTCTAAAGTCACAATCGCTATGCTCACCAAATATTGTAAGTTTCCCAGCAGAGTGCTCCTGTCCACTTGCCTCGAGCTCCTTTGGCTGATTTTTAAGATTTCCATAGGAAAGTAAAGGGGTGACACATTGTATTCTTATCCAATCGCCCACAAGAAATGCTAAAACTTGCCATGATTTAAATTCACCCTCTTGTTCCATCCATCAGTCAGTAGATGTCCATTGTTGGGCGTAGACCTTCTGACTACATTGCCGTTTAGAACGGTCCTGTCACTTGAATCCAACATCTCCAGGCAACTTTTGAGGATCATTCAACGTCGTATCGTTGGATTCGTGGTCACCACTCGAGTCGCCAATCTCTTTATAAATATATCGGTATACCTAATAATGTGAAAAACATTTATTCAGATTTTAATCTCTTATTTGTTTTTCATTAAATAAACTTGTAAGGAAAAGAGTAGGTTAAACGGACCTACTATTCTATGGTTTAGAGACAGGTTAGCATGGTAAGATTTTAATACTACTTTGTACTTAACGAGAATTTGAAATAGAACACGTGTATGCAATTTGTGTTTTTTTTTATTTTTTTTACCAATAATTTTGCTTGTGAGTATATTATATACTTTATTAGCTGTGAATAAAAATGTTGACTTTTGTATCACTTTTAAAAGTAATAAACTATTGTAGCTACTGCATCTTAATTAGAATTAACACACACATAATCATATGTAACAATACAGGAAGTATGTAATTTAAATAATATTATATAATAGTATTATTAGTTCAATAAGTTATAAACAAAATCAATTATACAGGGTGTCCCAAAATTCAACGATAAGCTGGCACCAGCAGGTGGACCTACATATGACTACTCGAGAACAGAAAAGAAAAAAATTCTACCTTGATTTTTTTTTTCATTACGACAAAAAAACCAAAATCTTTAAAAATGGACATCCTTTATTATATTATTAAGTGCTATTGCTACAGTTTTACAAGTAATTCTGTGATTTTTTTTGTATTGGCAAGGTAAGTAGCACTACTATCGATCACAACCATTAAAAATTCCAGAATATCTATAGTTTTTACACAAAAATCAATCAAAACTATGTTTTTTTCATAAATTATGTAAGATTTTGACTTTCAGCTCACTTTCACTCATCATAGTGAAAAAAAAAAGTATGGACACTACTGTGGCAAATAGTATTAAAAATTGGCGCAACTAACTACAATTCTAAAATGGTATAACATTCAAGGCAAACTAGCCACAAAAATATACTTAGGTGTACTATTTCAAAATAACAACCATATTTCGAAAATTGTTAGTGTTGATAGTAATCACTTTTACTAAGTACCCAAAATGTTTTTGTAGCAAGTTCCCAGAATTTGAATGAGACATGTGCGTAGTCCGTAGATCCACAGTCTGAATTATTTTATGGCGAAGCTCGCCAAGGTTGCAATCGGTTTTGTGCAGACTCTGTCCTTTAGACAACCCCAATAGAAAAAGTCCAGGGGATTTAGATCGGGTGAACGGGGTGGCCACAAGATAGGACCAAGTCGCCCGATCCAATGCCCTGGGTACTCTTGGTCTAAGTACTCTCGCACAGGACGGGCATAGTGAGCTGGGCAACCATCGTTTTGAAACCACATGGTTTGCAAATCACTTAAGGGCACATCTTCTAATAATCCTGGCAACTCATTTTGTAAGAAGTTTAAATAACTATTGCCATCTATGTTTCCTTATAACTCAAAGGGCCCTATCACTTTGCCATTTATTATGCCAGTCCATAGGTTAACCTTAAATTGGTATTGAGATTGTCTTCTCTCACCAGGTGCAGATTTTCATTGTTCCAGCTATGAAGATTGTGAAGATTTAAATATCCATCTTTCTTGCAGGTTGTTTCATCACGACGACGTGACGTTTTAAAATTCTATGTGCAGTACTTTTTGGGATTCCCGTTGCTGCTTGTACAGCACGTACAGAGGTAGTTGAATCGTTTTCTATTTCATTGAGAACTTCTTCATCGTGTTCCGATCTAGGTTTTCCAGCGTTTCGCCTGTCAGATGGTATACAACCCTCCGAAAAAGCTTGATACACGTTAATAAATACGCGATAATCCGGATACCTTTGAAGATTAGGGTACCTTGCTCGATATAATCTGCTAGCAGCGTTGGCATTGCATCGGCATTCTCCATAAATTAGGTGCATATTAGCGTATTCTAACGCTGTGTATGGTAGCGGCATGATGAATGCTAAACACTTGAAAATAAGTCAAAACTTCTTTAAAAAAAACACAAAATCACAGTCTAAAATAATGCCAAGTCAGGTCAATTTCCAGGTCACTTAATTCAATCCAAAAGTCATCAGTACCAGAGCCACTTTAATTAAAACAGAACGGTGTGCAGTAAACAAAGAAGTAGAGCATACTGACTTGCTGTGCTGCTGAGGACATTAATTACTTATCCACCTGCATTAATGTTACTAAACAATTAGCATCTATCTATCTCCCTCTAACGTATAATCTCTCTATCTCTGTCCAACTTATTTTATGGACTTATGGACTACGCACATGTCTCATTAAAATTCTGAGAACTTGCTACAAAAACATTTTGGCTACATAGTAAAAGTGATTACTATCAACACTAACAATTTTCGAAATATGGTTGTTATTTTGAAATAGTACACCTAAGTATATTTTTGTGGCTAATTTGACTAGAATGTTATACCATTTTAGAATTGTAGTTAGATGCGCCAATTTTTAATACTATTTGCCACAGTAGCGTCCATACTTTTTTTTTTCACTATGATGAGTGAAAGTGAGCTGAAAGTCAAAATCTTACATAATTTATGAAAAAAACATAGTTTTGATTGATTTTTGTGTAAAAACTATAGATATTCTGGAATTTTTAATGGTTGTGATCGATAGTAGTGCTACTTACCTTGCCAATACAAAAAAAATCACAGAATTACTTGTAAAACTGTAGCAATAGCACTTAATAATATAATAAAGGATGTCCATTTTTAAAGATTTTGGTTTTTTTTGTCGTAATGAAAAAAAAAATCAAGGTAGAATTTTTTTCTTTTCTGTTCTCGAGTAGTCATATGTAGGTCCACCTGCTGGTGCCAGCTTATCGTTGAATTTTGGGACACCCTGTATATGTAAGTGCATTTATTTTGATGTTTTATTTTAATTTAACATACATACCCAAATTACGTGGCTTGTCCAGAGAAAGGGTCTGCATAGACTACGGATGGTCTGCTACTGAATGTCACGGACGGAGAGGATCTTGTCGTATACTAGGTATGGGTAATACACTGCTGGATAAAAAGAAAGCACGGCAACTTGTTCTTTAGGACGACGCAGGTACTTACCAGACACGGATCGTCGATAAATTCCTGCACAGAATCATAAGGGAAGAGCCGCTGGATGCCATGAGTGTAGCATGGCAATTGATGATGCGCGTCACACTCTGGAGGTATGCCGGCCTCAGCGCCGCGGCCTGTCGGCGGTCATAGGAATAGACCTGTCGTTGAGCATGATTTCTAAGATGCTTGACAGCGACAGGTGAAGGTCGAAGGTCACCTCTTCAAAGGAGTCCACGGAGCAGGAATGCGAGTCATTTGCTTCTGCAGACTCGCTCCGCAGGCGGCGAAAAGGAGGGGGAGGCGTTTTTTTTTTTTCTTTTTTTTTTGTGTTTTTTTTTAGCTGTTAGCCGCAGATGGCTTTGACAGCTTTACGCGGACCATGGGTAAGCGCTGAGGGCTCTCAACCCGATTGAGGTAAGCTAAGTGACATCGCCCAAGGGCTCCCCCTGTAGGGACGGACCTTGGCTTGGGGCGTCGCTGGTGGCAAAGTGGGCGTGCCCACGTTTGGATTTATGATTTTTTCGCGTCGCGATTTCGCACCTCGACGGCTAGGACGAAACCGCGGATATTTATGTGTAATGGCCTCGCGGGCCGTGTAAGCTCTTAATTGAGCGAGTGTGATATCGTCGTCGTCATCGTCGATGACGTGCCGCGGACGTCGTATTTTTGAATTGCAAGAGGGCGTGTAGGAAGCCGGCCCAACCACTAGTGGGTTGAGGTGTGTCATGGCAGAGTCAAAGTAGCTCTAGGAGCACAGTTTCATAAATTGCCTGATGGTCGGTAGTTCGAGGTCGACATGAAGATCGACGTTTCGTATGAACCACGGTGCTCCCGTAGCTTGGCGCATGAACCTATTTTGAAGTGTCTGTAGTCTGTGGATCCTGTATGCCTTAACATGCGCGAACACTACGCTAGCATAGGTCATGATTGGCCGTATGCAAGCGGTGTATAATCGGACCTTGCTGCTCAAGGTTAATTTAGACCTAGCATTTATTAAACTATGTAGGCGTCCCATCACGAAAGCCGCACGCGCGTGGACTTGCGTTATGTGAGGGGTGAAGCTGAATCGGTCGTCAAGGGTTACACCTAGATATTTGGCTTGCCTGCTCCAAGTAACAGGCTTGTTAAACATTTTAAGGGGCGGAATGCTATCGATAGAGTAGGTACGGGCATTTCGACGTGTGAACATGACCGCCTGACTCCTATCGGGGTTGATTTCTATTCTCCACTTCCTAAACCAATTGACTAGGGCGGTAACCACTGTTTGGAGAGTCTTTGCTACTGTTGTGGGCGGTAACCGCTGTTTGGAGAGTTTGCTACTGTTGTCGGGATCTTACCTGCACAGAAATGTGCGGTGTCGTCAGCGTAAAGCGCTTTATAAATTTGGGCATATCGCTAGCGTATAGCGTAAATAGAAAAGGGGAGAGGACCGAGCCCTGTGGAACACCGCCCTTGATAGGGTGGGAGGTAGACAACGACCCTTCCACCCTGTAGCGAAAGCTGCGATGACTTAAGTAGTCATGTATGATTAAAATTAGATAGTCGGAGATCTTAAGACGATAGAGTTTGTAAATCAGGACCTCGTGCCACATTTTATCGAATGCCTTCGCTACATCTAGGCAAATTACAGCCGTGGATCTGTTCATAATGGACTGACCACTTATGTATTCTACTACTCTGTGAACTTGCTGCACACAACTGTGCCCAGCACGAAAGCCAAATTGCGCGTCTGGGATGAGGTTGTTAGCCTCGGCGAATGTTCTTAGTCTACTGAGGACTATACGTTCGTAAATTTTGCCTAACCGTCTCAGTCTCCGATAAGTCTTATCGGGCGGTAACTACTTGGTTCGGTACGTCGCTTGCCGGGTTTGATTCCGATTACCACGGCCTCTTTCCATTGCGAGGGAAAGATGTTATTGATGAGTGCTGCATTGTAAATGCAGCACAATATAGTAATGAGGTGCGCGGGGAACAATTTAATAACTCTATTAGAGATACCGTCCGAACCAGGGGCTTTCCTAGCGTGTAGAACCTTGACTAGCGATACGACCTCATCGGTGGTCACTGTTGGGATAGGCTCGTCTGGGTTGTCGTTTACTTTAGATCGCGAAATAGTGGTACGACGTTTCACTTCGTCTTTGATAAATCGGTGATTGACGTCATCGGGGCATAGTGTACTCGGCGTACACTGAAGCTCTAGGCAGTCGGCTAGGCATTCGGACTTTTCGTCATCCATGAACGCCTGTGACTGGTTTGGTCGGTTTAGGGGAGGGAGAATGAACACAATGTCCTTTTTGAGAGAGCGGGAAAGCTCCCAGAAGGCTGTGTGAGAAGGCTCAAGCTCTTTTATCATGGCGTCCCATTTGCTCTGTCTCAAATCTTTGATGGCTTTTTTGACCTCCCTTTGTAGGGACCGCAGTCGAGTGCGGTTGTCCTCCGTGGGATAGCGGTCATAAGCACGGGTGGTGGCGTTCTTACATCTCAACAAGTCACGGACGTCGTCCGGCAGGTGCCATCTACGATCACTCGTATCGGGCACCGGCCGCAAGCAGCCGTCGTCTATCGACTGCACGTGACTTGTGAAAGAATCGATTGCCAGAGAGGTGTCTTCCTTGGACCTAATGTGAAAGGAATCAGATCAAGGTTGGCCGAAGAGGTCGATTGCAGGTCTTTCTGCAGTCAAACCCAGTTGATGGTCAGCCTTGTCGTTCGTTGTTTTGGTCTGAAGGGCCGGGAGAGTGGGAGGCAAGTTTCAGAGTCACCGGGCGGTGATCTGAGTCTAACTCGTGTTGGACTTCTATTGAACATAAACGTAGGTTTATATTCTTGAGAAGAACAATATCGAGTATGTCCGGTCTATGCGAAACTGTATATGGGAAGTGCGTGGGCTCTAGTGGGGCTATGACGTCAAATCCTAGTCGGCCAGCGTAAATCTCTAAAGCCCTGCCCCTCTTATTGGAACTATGACAGTTCCATGAGGTAATCTTGGCATTTAGGTCACCGCCAATAATGACGGCACCACCCAAGTCAAGCAAGGCTTTGAGATCACTTTCGATTAAGTGTTTCGAATCCCTTTGGGAGACAAGTATGCGGATATTATTGTTATTGACTGATGGCCAGTGAGAGCTAGCCGACATATAGAGGCTTCAATGTACGCCAGAGGGGGCGGATCCACAGGTGTGCAATGCAACGACCTTTTGTAGTAGATGAGCGTTCCTCCCATAGGTGAGGTTGTCCTATCGTTACGAACTATATTGTAGTTCGCAATTCTAGGGTCCTTGTTAAATGGTTTAAGGAATGTCTCTTGTATTAGCAAAATGTCGAGCTGGTGTTCCCGAAGGAATGTGCCTACTTCATCCCTCTGTTGGGAGAGGCTATTGGCGTTGTATGTCCTTAACTTGAGGTGTCTGGGTTTGACTCGGCCGGGAGTGTGCCTATCCATTTTATTTGAATTTTAACGAACCTAATCGCGCCAGAGTGGGAGCGAATCTGATTGCTCTGTTAAGTAGGGCGAGGTTATTACCTTCGTTCCTCCTTAACTCAGCTGCAATTTCGCGGATTGCCGCGAAATTAATGAGGGCCGCGAAGTTTGCCACCAGGGCTAGATCCGGGTCTAGGCCCTGGGGGGGTTTGGGAAGCGCGTTGCTCGTGACAACAACCGGTTTCGCGGTTTTACTATTGATTATGCCTTGAGGAGGCTTAGGATGGCCTTCGGTGGGCTGTTTATGCCCAACGATTGTCGGTTTGGTTTTTGGAGGGGGAGGCGTCGTTACGCGCATCTTCTCCCGCCGCCTTGACTGTCGACTGGACGTGGCCAGGTGGCCTAGCGTTAGTGTGTCGGAGACAGAATGTCAAAAAACGATATCCGGCACCCTGTAAAAGCACGGGTGGGACTGCTGCGGTTTTAGTGGGTTTTCGGTCGAGCAATTGGCCGTCGAGTACAACCACACAGAGCCTGACAGAGCTTATGGTGCCTATATGTGAGCTCTAATCAAGTTTGATTACAATAGTAGGTATGGCAGGAGCGGAACGCTCTGAAATTTTCTCAAGCTACAAGGTCTGTATATTATACTACCACAGACGTGACTTGTAGACTGTCTGACATGAGATCGTGCTCATTACTCCAGACTAATCGCATAGTGGTTAAGATATCGACCTACTGTGCAAATGACGTGGGTTTGATCCCTACGAAGGGCAATCCACATACAATTATTCTAAGTCTGGGTGTACTTTTATCCGTTAAATTGAATGTTTGTAAAGTCTCCTGCAATAAAACAACTATTTCCTTAAGTGCCGAGTGTTGTCTTTAAAAAAAATACAATAAGATCAGTAGTGGTTTTACTGATTGATTCGATGCTTCATCAGTCTGTGTATTAAATTACTATATTATGTCGTGGAATTAATATATATAGCACAGTATTGCCATCTATGAGTAGAAACTCATCACTACTGTTAGCGAAACCATTCAGCTTCATATATAGTAACGCCATCTATATTCTAGTACTATTAAATAGTAAGTGATTAGTGAAGAACTGTTAATAAGCATTCTAATATTTAGGTACTTTTCTACTAGATGGCAGAGGCAGATAAAATTGAGATTGAATGTTATGTATATTGTATTACTACCCACACAGTCACTAATTTCAATGAAATAAGTTATATGTATTGCTATCACGCAGATTCTCTTGTTGGGAATGTTGCGCTCATAATTTTCTAGAACCTTCTACGTACTTGCTATTTTCAAAACACTACGGGACAAATGAATAGCAATTATAGCTACCTCCAATGTGCTCCGTATGCTCAGTATTATACAAATAGAATACGTACCTATATTACGACATGACACTTAGGTATGTATATATTGCTTGTTTATTTTTATAATATGTAGTTACCTACCTTCTTTCTGTTGAATTCAATACCATACACAGTTTGCCAATCTTTGATTTCATAGATAAGTATGTTTATAACTTCAATTACTCAGGTACACAATAGTAGGCGTCTCCCTATTGCACGTGAATGTTCGACTATACAAAATTCTCACATCCTCTAATAAATATGAATAATGCTATTCATACAAGCTACAACAATCGTTCGTGTTGTGTAAACATGTATCGGTATATGTATGTATGGGTATCGATAAATCGTGACTCGATCCCGTATCTCATTAGTACGCTGACACGTTTATTAACATTATCATAGAGGAAATGAAAAGCGTTTTACGTCGCGTCACTCACAGGAAAAGCTAAGAAACACTCACGACAGGAACTTTTAGTAAATGAAATCATTGCTGCCGATGCGTACATCCTCTTTAACAAGAAGTGAACGACGGGTTTCTTCGTACAACACCGTTCGCGAAGGAAGCAGTTTTGTTCAAATGCTCGTCACACGCGACACCATGCATATAAATAATAGAAATTATCTAATTATGTGCCGGCGAGTACTAGCGTTGTACTTGTTGAGAATTGTAATATTTGTCGTGGCCATCGAACAATAATAATTATTACGATGACATTATGATAAAAATGGAACGCTTTTTTCGATAGGAAGGTCGATGTTATCGGTTACAGCTATTACACATTGTAATGCGATGATAAGCTACCTAAGTATGTAGGTACATAGATTTAGTTAGTTACATAGCTCTTGATACTTTACGCTTATATTTATTTAGGTGATTTCTTAAAATTACAACAGCCATAGTAGAATTTATATCTTTTTTGTTTGTGGTAGACGCTGATATCTGTTAAATAATAAAGTAAAGAATAATAATTGATAAATAGTTTGGTTCTAAATTTAACAATTAATAATATTAACGATTGATAAGGTGACGACGAAATGTAAGTCGTTTATTATGTAATTTTTCCAACTTTGTGAATAGGCATATGACTCCTGCTTTCACCTTAGGTAGGTTGCTTTTTAAAACTAATCCAATCAGCAGAGGTGGGAAATGAGAATAATTAATTATACAAAAATTTAGTTTCAAGAAATGTGCTATTTGGAAAAGGAAAAAGAATATTCTTGAAACCAAATTTTTGAAGCAAAATGAAGAATAATGATATAATCGCAGGCGGATTGGTGTTGATTGGTGATGTTTCCCAGGACAGTGCAGCAGCCCATTTCCTTGGTGATCCCTCAGCTATTACTTACTTCCACGGGCAAGCAAGGATGGGTAATAAAACGTGCAAAAAGAAGTTGTCTAAAATCTGTTTATTTCTAAAACCAAGATCTTATATTTTTCGATCATAAACATCTATAACTATATACTTATCTCTACTCTATTTAAACATATATCTACAAAAAAAAAGTACTATGAAATATCATCACAGCATGATTGTAAGAAATGAGCCCACATGGAGTTCAAAAGTAGTAGAGACGCCTATTCGTCGCGCCAGTTTGTTCGCCGGATGAACACCAAATGTGTGATATTTTTAGGAATGTTGATTGCGCTCTTCCTGTTTCCGGCATAACGTTGGTACCGCTGTGATCTGCCGACCGGCTCCCATACAAAACTGCTAATTAGTGATGAATAATTAATAACGTTCGGAATGAAATGTAAATATCTTGATATCATTTTGATTTGATTCGCTTTTATAATCACGTTTATGATATAAACTGTAACGATTGTCGCTTCTTGCACTTTAATAGCTATCGTATCTATTTCTCACGTTTGTAATCTTGTTTTTTTTTTTCATATTATTAATTACTTCGATTACGATATAAACAGTTATAAATAAAAAGTCACAATATTGGGACGAATTTGTCGTAATAATATTTTACAGTTTATAAACGGCAGATTACCTATTTAATTTCCTTGATTTATCTGCATAAGGGTGGGGAGATAGTTTATGACGAAATTCAACTTTGGGTTCGATCAGACCATGTAAATGTTAGCTTGCTATCCCTAAATTCTCTATAACAACTCCAAATCTACAGCTGTGTCCATGGCCCTCGTTTGCTTGCAGTTGTTATAGAGTCACAATAAAATCTTATACCAAGCTATTTAGCCCTCGTTGTATAGTATAACCGTGCTCTTTGCATTGTGAACTCATGCGCAGAGGTGAAATTTGTGAAGATTCGGAATAAAAAAATTGCCACGAATTATTATACCTTAAGAATTAAAACATAAAAAACTAAATAAAGAAACGCATAACACCTAAAATTCATTCTCATAATAACAGATTAAAATAAATAAAAGTACAATGGCACCTCGATTAACCGGACTAATAGTTGTCGTTAGACATTCAGATAATAGAATATACGAACCAATACTGTTTTTGTTTGTACATTTTACATAATGCTGTGCTTTAGTTAGGTTTTATAAAAAATAACAAGTATTGCTATCAAAATATACATATGAAAAATCAATGTTTATGAAGAAATTGAGAGATTCATTCTCCAACGTACAACGTATGCAATTTATGTACTAACATACATATTTTCTCACATTAAAATAATTATGAAATCTAATATGTGTACGTAAAATGTGTACGTAATATAGTTTAATTTGATTTAAAATATTTGATAATTGCCATTTGACTTAAGCCATTTTGTCTCTGCATTGCTGCTTCATCACGAATTCGTTTAAGCTGTAGTAAACTCAAAATATCACTCTGTTGGACATAGTAGAGTAACAGAAGCTAACTAAATAAAATGATAACGAAACTCGTGATGCATAGATCACGCGTAGCACGGGCGGGCAATACCAGTTCTGATACGTTCGCTTGCATTGATTTTACTTGTATAGCGATTAGTGGTCCGGATAATCGCGAATCCGTATAATTGAGGGCCGGATAATAGAGTTTGCACTGTATTGATATATTTTCCTTCTCACGTCCTCCCGTAACCATGAAAGTATTCTAAACGTCGGGCAAGTAAAAGCAAAACGCGATAAAACCTGTAAAAATAGTTTTATTTTATCATCATCATCTCAGCACATTTATGTCCCACTGCTGAGTTCGATCCTCCTTGACAATAAGAGTAAAATTGACCTAGAATGGTATTCTACACTGATCAGACAGGTTGAACAAATTTGTACTCAGTCAATTTGTAGTCATATCCTCTAATTATATGATATTTAAATCTGATATTTAACCGTTGTTTTGAGTCTAGGTATAATTTATCCGGGCCACCGAAGACAAAGATCGGGTACCGGTGGCCCGCTCGCACGGTGAAGCGAGGTGTTTGCAGGGTAGGTCCATGGGGTTGCGCGCCGCCTCTTCTGTCGCCCCGGGCCGATTTGCCGGGGCGCGACCACATCCATGGTCCACCTTGCGAGGAAAAAAAAAGGTATAATTTATCCGAGTTAATTATGTTTGTAAAGTTCCGCACAATACAAGATTTATTTCCTTAATAAAAATGGTGTTGTTTAAAAAAAGTATTTATTCCTTAAGTGCCAATTGTTGTCTTAAAAGAATCCCTTTATCGTCATTTTTGACCATCAAATAAAAGTAAGGAGGCGATGACACTACATTTTCAGTAATCAGATTAAAAGCAGCGTAAATTGACTTAATATGACAGTTTTTATTTTCAGCGTCCATTCGTTGTCAAGTCTGTGACACTCCCAATTCTTAAGTAATGATATCATCAGGGACCGGAAATTTCATGAAGATCCTATTACTGCTACAAAATATATTCTTTTAACTCGTTAGTTGACGTGCAAAGTTACGTTGTGTTTATAAGTGACGTATAACGTAGTGACTACCTAGTAATTAGAGACACATTAAATATATAATTACAGATAAATTTAAATATTACAACTATTCAATTACAAAGTCGGCAACTTATAACTGCACAGTTGGCGTAGTGATTAACATATTGACCTGCAGTGTCAATTGTTACGGGTTTGATTCCCAATCAGTACAATATTCTGTGCGATCTATGATTGTTTGTCCTCAGTCTGGGTCTAATTTGTATTCGTTAATTATATGTTTGCCAAGTTCCACGCAATTGTAAATAGATTTTCATTCAAACATTCAGTGCTAGAGAGGATAGCAACGTAATGGACACGCTTTGCAAGCAGGTTAGTGATTGCAGTGAGGTATTATACGTTCCCTAGGAGAAAGCTACTGCCCACTCTTCTGGTGAGACTTTTAGTCGATTTATACGACTCCTACGACCAAATAAGTGGTAGCAACAATTGTATGTGTGCTACCACGCTTTTACACTCTCGTGGGAGCCGTAAAAAGCGGCTGAGTGAGTACCAGGCGAATGAGCAGCAACACCGCTGTCATCTCTGAACCTCCTGCCAAACATGGCGAGTACGGTACTGTGTCCTTATTCATGGAAAGCGTTTTTTCAAGAGTTGTCGCCGATAGTTAGATGGTCGTCTGGCCTCAACCTTTCATAAAATAGTCTGATGTATGTTGTATATCGTCTTCATCAGTATCTCAGCTCATAGCACCAGTAATGGGGCGTACCATTACTGGTCTGTAGCCTTCTCCATAATAATCGGAAAACTGATTACTATATCCACGCTGACAAAGACGGGTGAGCATTGGTACTTTTTTTTTTGAGTTGTATCTTTTACTACTCGCATGTAAAGTTTGATTCTCCGTGTGGTGATAGAGTAAGAATACAATTCCCTTATCTTATCCGTGAGTGATCGTAGGAGACGACTAAGGGATATAAAATACATATAACATAAAGAAGGAAATTTTGAAACGAAATCCTATAACAACATGTATAACCAGCGTGGTGTAGTAGGTTAGTTTCCCTCCAGTTTGGAGGAGGCTCGAGCCTAGGAGTGGGACGTGTATGAGTTGAGATGATGATGATGATGATGATGATGATGTAAAGTTTTACATACCTCATCATCATAATTTCAGCTTATAGATATCCCACTGCTGAGTTTGAGTCTCTTTCACAATGAGAGGGAAATATTGTTACGTTGGCCAGATGGTTGGTATAAGGCTTTATTTCGATCTTTCCTTCTCTTGCAGTGATGCTATCTACATTTTATACCCCTTAGCCGTCTTATTCGATATCTACGGTTATGAAAGACGGTATGAATTGTACTGTTACTACATGACCACATGGATAAAAACCTATTTTTTTTTCATTTGATTACCAAAGTGGATTTATTTCTCGATTAATATAAAGATACTGTCGATTTTCATTATCAAGTATAGTAAGAAGCAGAATAAATAATATGTCTTGGTCAGGATACCGGGCGACGATGGGTGCGCGGGCTCGCGGCCTCGCGGGTCAGCGTCCTCACGCCACTGTCCCCCTTCTCCCCTCGCACTACGTCACGATCTCTACGTCACTACGCCCCACCTTAGACAATGTGACAGTTTTCAACTTTGATACTAGGATTTATGTCACGCAGTTCGTTTTGTAATTGTGGTCTGGAGGAAAATTCGGGTGAAAAAAAGGGAAAAAGGTGAACATTTTTATAGAAGGTCTTTTTTTTTTTAAGTCACTACCCTGCATTACGGCAGTAATTCTTGTATTGCGGGGGACTTTACAAACATGCAATTAACGCAAACAAATGACACCCAGAGTTAGAACAACATTTGTGGATCGCACAAAGTATTGTCCTGCGTGGGAATCGAAACCATAGAACTGGCACGAAAGGTCGGTCTTATCTTAACCACTACACCATACGTGTGACGAGAACGAGAGCAAAGAGCTTAAACGATTGCTGTTTCCTACATAGGCATTGCTATGTTTGGAGTTTAAGGGGCTGCTATATTTCATATTTGGGAATATGCATTCCTCACAGACTGTAGTTCAAAGTTGATTACGAATACGGGTATTTACATACATATATCGTGTACTTATACGATGTAGCACTCGCTTAGCTTTTTTTTTTTTTGGGAATCAAAGAAGAATTAGACACGCGCTTCTCACTTCCAGAATTTTGTGTGAATAATTAAATGATAACCATAATTAAGGCTATTGCAATATGATTGATTAATAATTAATTTTACCCTGTAATAAAAAAGTATCATATTTCATTAACCAACAACTTTCGTGAAAATATATAGTTTAAAAAAAAATGACGGGCGCACTGAGTTTCTTGCCTGATCTTTCCAGTTTGTGGCTGCTTTCCGATCCGGTGGTAGATTAATTAAAATTAATTTTACATAATAATATAAAATTGACAATATGTAAGTGTCCCTATGGGGTTTATGCATAATAAATGATTTGATTTGAACATTAATACTGATATTATTATTAATGAACTACATGAAGTTGGTTCTTATATAAAAAAATAGCTTTAAATACATAAGAAATTCATGGAAGCAAAGTCGGTGGCACGGTTACTTTTATATAAATGTTGCCCAAATGCAAGACTTTTGCGAGTCTCGCAAGTCTTGCAACTCTCGCTCTTAGAATAACATAGAGGCACTTATTTTGATAGAAATGAAAAATCCACATAGATATTAATGAAAGTCCATTCATGTAGTGGCACTATCTTTATAACTATCAATAATTAGGTACATACTACTTAACGGGAGTGGGACTATAATCATACCTATCTATCATGAGACTGTATAAATAACATCAAATTGTTTCCCAGTGTGCTGGTTTTAAGAATACAAAATGTTGCCGACCCTTTCTTTGCCAAAGGAATCGTAAAATGCAGTCTAAGGGAGCATTGCGAGATTCTTGTAGCGAGTATTGATCTTATATTTGGGCAACACTAAGTCCAACTATACGGTAAAATTTAATTAAATGGAAAACCACACTATTATCTAATTTTTTTTTTATTGCTTATGGTGGCAAACGAACAAACAGCACACCTGATAGTAAGTGTCTCTGCCGCCCATGGACCTTTGCAATACCAAGGGTATAGCTTAGGCCGCTGCTTACCATTATGGAGGAGGCATAAAATCCCCAAACCCACCCAGTTGGGCTGCCGGCTCTCTCGCTCACCGAACGAAGCGCAATAGCATATTGCCATCACTCAGACGTCGATATTCTGCGAGAGTGTGGTACTACTTCGGCCGGACCGGCACGTGGCTGTAGACAAAAAACTGTCAACAGCGTGGCCCTACCACTTTTTATATCTTATCCGTGTTGTAACGGAGTAAAATAAAATTCACCACCCTTTCACCATGGGTGACGAAAAAGACTATTAACAGATATAAACAGATCATAATTCAAGTCCAATTTCTGTACATTGTTCGTCCGAGTCTTCATACAGGGCAATATGGAATTTTTACTAATCTTATAGATGTAGTTGAAAAAAAAAAAAATGGGCCACCGAAGTTAAAAATCGAGTATCGGTGGTCCGCTCGCACGGCGAAGAGAGAGGAATTTTACGGTGGGTCTATGGGGTCATGCGCCGCCGCCTTTCCGTCACTCCGGACCGATTCGGCGGGGCAAAACACATCCATAGTCGACCAAAAAAAAAAAGATGTAGTTGAAAAATACTGTTAATTGTTGAAAATTCGAAATTACGTTCGAAAATATCACTTCGAGAAGAAATAATACATGATTCAAGTTACTACATAAATAAAATAATCATAATTTAAATGCTTACGAATGCTTTTTATTTCATCCCTATCATAATTAAAAGAAAACTTCGTCACAGTTATATTAAGTTTATTTATATTAAGCTGAAGCACAGTCTCAACAGAATTCTTTGAACAAAATTACTAAAAATATATATTAATAAAATAAAACAAATATTGAAATGAAATCTACACTTTGATGTCCCATCTGATATATTTATGGAACGTAGAATATGAAAAATGTAGCATGTTCTTGTATTTTTATATTCCGTATATAACATAATAGTTATTAGATCTTTAACAGTATTTGCGTATGGTAGTTTGTAACCTGAAATGGATTCTAGAATAACTTTAGGTGTTGCAGGTTAAAGGCCCTTCATAAATTACGTAAGGGATTTTGAAGAATGAAATGTCCCCCTACAGTAAGTAAGACATCATAAGATTGCAACTACTCCCCCCCTGCCTATTAATAAGATTTTTTGTAAGAAAAGGCCCTATTGATCAAAAATATTTATTTATTCTGAAAATATCTTTTATTCCAATCTTTTTACTACAAGTAGATATAATTCATCATCATCATCATCACAGCCCATAAATGTCCCACTATTGGGCTCGGGCCTCCTCCGCAGTGGGAGGGAAATTAAATTAAAGTATCATTAACTCACTACAATAACATTAATCTTATTAATCTGCCACAGTTTTGATCAAAATTAGTAATTTTCATTTTAATATATTACATAATGTCAGGTTCACTACCCCTTTCCTGCCTTATAGTAAGAAGTTATAATATTCAGTCAACACAACTTAAATGCCTTTCATAATTTATGAATAGCCCCTTAGAGGACAGACGCCCTATGCATGAGATCAAAAACTTGTGAATCATATAAAGAATATTTATGGATATCGAATCTATGGTATTCGGCAAGCCGACGATTAAACACATCTGTGTAATCCAATCAAAAGATTCGGTGCTATATTTCCTTTCTCTAAAAACAGAGGAAAAAAGCCGACGCCATGACAAAGTTTTTGGGGAAGTTTAACAATCGATGAACATTCATCCTTGCATGAACATATAGATCAGCTTATATATGTACGTCTCACGGCTCAAGTCTCCTCCACTGTAGGAGGCATAAAAATAAAAATAATATGCATATAACAATGCATATTATTTTTATATGAATATTAAAACATTATTATATCCACTTTAATCTTGATTTTACGTCAACCGTGAGCATTTTGAGGGTGGTGAATTGTATTCTTACTTCATCCACACGGACAATATTTTTTAATCATTTTTGATTAGTATAAATATATTATTAAATATTTTTTATTGTCTATATTCTAATATAAAGCTGCAGAGATGGTTTGAACACGTTTATCTCAGTGACAACAACTTGTTTCCTAAATAAAAAAATATTGTGTATAACAGTCTGTTTATTGAGAAAGGATTTAAGCTATAACAAATAAAGCTGCGACAAATACAACGGCAATCACCGTTGTATTGCAACTGCTGAAATTACAAAAATGGTGATTGTTATATTGTGAATATTATTAATAATCATCATTATCATCTCAGCTCATATATGTGCCACTGATGTGCTCGAGCTTCCTCCATAATGGTAGGGAAATTGACCTACTCGTACCATACCACGCTGGTCATACGTGTTGGTATATAGGGTTTTCTTTCGAGTTTTCTTTCTCTCGCATAGATGTTACATGCGTTTTTTATCGCTTAGTCGTCTCGTACGATCACCCACGGGTAAGATAGGGGGTAGTGAATTGTTTTTTTACTCCGTCACCACGCGGAAAATAATATAAAATATAAAAATATTATTATTAACAGAACGACGTTGATCTTCAAACGAAATAACTTTAAATGCCTAGGCAAACACTAACGCAAGCGAAGCTGCTGGTAGAGATAGTCATGAATAACACGTTCACGGCAAAGCACGGTGTCTATAATTTTAAGCAGATATTTTGGGATAAATGTACACACCTATATTTGTTGAAACATGTTTTATAGTTGGAGACAGCGTTGCGTGGCAGACGCATTTGCGGTTGTCGTGACAGCACCGGGAGCGCGCCCACTGGACCGTTACCGAGGGGTAGCTGTAAAAAACTATGCGCATTCGTCTATGACAGTGTCCAATCTGTGACTTTCTTTCACCGCTGTTTCTATTTCGATCGAGACGTCGTGGTTATAATTTGACACGGCATTTTATGAACATTGACATCCTCTATATATTATTTTAATCTTTTAAATATAATTTAATATTAAAAATGGTATTGGTATAAAGATGCGAAAGGGCATGCTCCGATGGTTCGGACATGTGGAAAGAATGCCGAACGAACGTCTGGTTAAGAAGATATACAATGCGAAAGTGGAAGGATGTAGGTACCGAGGGAGACCGAGACTAACCTACCTAGACCAGATCGGTCATGTACTGAAGGAAGGTGAAGTCAAGAGTCTCCGAAACCGGCGAGCGTGTATGAAGAGAATTATGAATGTTGAGGAAGCGAGTGAAGTATGCAGAGATAGAGTTCTCTGGCACTCTGTTCACTCTGCCTACCCTGCAAGGGATATGGCGTGATGATATGTATGTATTATTAAAAATAGTAAATTTCTTTATAGTTACTTCGTGTAAGAATACAATTCACCCCTCCATTACCCGGTCTCGTACAGAACGACTAAGGGATACGATATTCAAATGCCATCTATGCAAGAGGAGGAAATTTAAAACCTTATGCCAATTCGTCAGACCAGTGGGTCATAGCAGGTCAGTTTCACTCTTATTGCCTGGAGGAGACACGAGCAGTGGGACGTTTTGAGTTGAGATAATGATATTATTACATATAATGAAGCACCTGATATGTTTTATTTTTGATGACAGGCTGTGGTGGAATGACGATAAGACATGGCTTCACAGACAACATCGAAGGTTGTGAGGATTAAACACCCTCCGACGATCTCTTCAGCATTAGGGATAATAGTCGAGGGTCTCCATAGTTTTTAATGAGTTTTCCCATCGCTAGATATAGTGATTGAAGTTGCGACCGGCAATCCACGTATGCACCACTATCTGTTAATAGTGCGGCTTATCCTTAAATGCATTTCCTCAGCGAGAAAAATAAAAACCTCATTACAGCATTTATGGAATGGTAGAAGAGATAACGTGCCCTGTCGAACCAATATACATTAAGATTAAGACAATAATATAAAATTAATGAATGAATCTATCAAGGTGGTGACGGAGTAGGAATACAAATCACCAATCCCAATCGTATCTATGAGTGATCATAAGAGTCGACTAAGAGATTCAAAAGGCATATAACATCTTTGCAAGAAAACTCGAAACCAAACCCTATACCAACATGTCTGACCAGCATGGTATAGTAGGTCAATTTCCCTCTCATTACGGAGGAGGCTCGAGCCCAACAGTGGGACATATTATGAGCTGAGATGATGAATGAATGAATAAGAAATTATCAATTACATAGGTGTCATCTTAGCTCATATATATATATGGCACTGCTAGGCTGCTGATGCACTATCAGACCGTATTTTTAGTTTTCAATTTCTTTTGCATAGATGTTATATGCATATAATATGCTTAGTCGTATTTTAAGACGCTCACGGTCAATATTAATGTAATGTATCCTTACTCCGTCTTATATTCGTGTGGTGAAGGAGTAAGAATACAATTTGGCACACCTGTCTTACCCGTGGGTGATCGTAAGATACGACTAAATAAAATGACGAAATAAAAGCCTATACCAACACGTCTGCTCAGTGTGGTATAGTAAGTCAATTCTCCTCCTATTATGGAGGAGGCTCGAGGCCCTAACAATATAACATATATTAGGTGATACTCCTTGCTCCGCAACTACACAGAAAATTAGGTAATTAGGTATATGCTTAATTTTAATAATAGATGTTTTTATACGGATGTCATATCCCGTAAAGGTGACGGGAGCGTCGGCTGTATATCTAAAAACTGAGACAATCAAACGATAAAAACGTCCACGTGTTCTTCAAACGACCTCACATAAAACACAAAACTGTTTTAATGATTCGAATGATCAATATCGTGGGATCGATTTGGTTGGTTCAGAGTTTCTCAAAGCATTCGCATCTTAAGATATAGCGAGAACCACCCACGTAAACTTTTTGGTATTATTAAATTGACTGACTTGATACTGATATTGTGAGCTACCTTACCAAGTGCCGTGGGTTCGATTCCCGTATAAAATAATACTTTGAACGATCCACAAACTGTTGAAGAAATTATATCCAAATTCAGAAGGATTTGAGTATAATTTATTAATTCATTACAGCTCATATATCCCTCATATGTTCCACTACTAGGCTCGAGCATCCTCCACAATGAGAAGAAAATTGACCCATTATATCAAGCTAGTCAGACGTGATGGTTGGTTGGTTGGATGGCCAGTATTGCACTGGGGCACAACCAGGTTGCTAGTAAGGCGAGATTTGAGTTTCTAGCTCTATCGCTTACCGAATGAAGCTCAGTACTAAATTGCTCCAACTCGAATGATGATTTAGCAACTAGCCTACTTATGACTGCAGACAGAGAATCGTCAGCAGCACGGCCCTGCTTTTTTGGGGATAGACTATGGTCACACAAAGCATTGGGTGCTTTTGAGCATGGACTGCGGAAAAAACGGCGTGAACGCCATAGCCTGATGTACGAATCTTCGCCCGTCCGGAGCAGCATAACCTTCTCCTTATTAAAAAAGTTTAAAATAAAGTTCCTTAAATGAATGAGCATTTACTGATGTTCTAACAGCACAATGTTTTATCAGCCCCCGACCAAATCTTTGTTGTCAATGGAATATACATATGCGCCTTATGTTGCTACTTTTTTTTATTGCTTATGGTGGCAAACGAGCAAGCAGCCACCTGGCTGTTGGTAAGTGACACTGCCGCCCATGGACATTTGCTATAACCAAGGCTATACCTAGGCCGCTGCCTACCCTTACAATCCCCAAACCCACCCAGTCGGACTTCCGGCTCTCTCGCTCACCGAACGCAGCGTAATAGCAAATTGCCATTACTCAGACGTCGATCTTCTGCGAAAGTGTGGTATTACTCCGGACGGACCGGCCCGCAGCTGTAGACAGAGAACTGTCCACAACGTGGTCCTGCCGCTATTAAAAACTAAAAAACTTACATTAGAACAGTAGTATCTACGATAAATAATAACAAGTCTCGAAATATGCGATTCACAAACTATTGTGAATTGTTAGGCTGACCGACCGTATTCGTAACGACGACGTAAGAGAGCGAGTAGGTATGAAAGAGAGTATTGGTGTAAAGATGCGAAAGGGAATGCTCCGATGGTTCGGACATGTGGAAAGAATGCCGAACGAACGTCTGGTTAAGAAGATATACAATGCGAAAGTGGAAGAATGTAGGTACCGAGGGAGACCGAGACTAACCCACCTAGACCAGATCGGTCAGGTACTGAAGGAAGGTGGAGTCAAGAGTCTCCGAAACCAGCGAGCGTGTATGAAAAGAATTATGAATGTTGAGGAAGCGAGTGAAGTATGCAGAGATAGAGTTCTCTGGCCCTCTGTTCTCTCTGCCTACCCTGCAAGGGATATGGCGTGATGATATGTGTGTATGTATGTAACTATTGTTCTGAATTTGGGTGTAACTACTCTCCTTTAATTATAAAGTCCCTCGCAATACAAGGACTATTTCTGTAGTGCAGGCTCTTATCTTGAAAGAAAAGACTTCGTGCGGCATCCTAACCTGCTGCATTATCCTTCACAATGAAATAAGCAAGCCACTAGCAGCGATACCTGGACTTTAACAGCCCGCCTAGTAGGTTACCCGTTCGAGGGCTGAGCGCCTTCACGCGATTGATCTACGGATGCCACACTAATAAGTTGGGAAACCCTGGACCGATTCAAGGACCTCGATACGCATTCTGATCGTGACATCGTCTTCCTGCCATAGAATCTAGTTACATCACACTTGTTTAAAAAGGTGCGATGGATATGAAATATGAAGTCGGTTATCGATTAATTATCGATTCATCGAAGGTGTACGGCCATCTTGGATGTAAGCGCGCGGTGGTTCCCGCGCGCGGGCTTCCGGCGCGGGCGTGTTCTTGCATGCTAATGTTCGCGCATACATCGCGTCCTGTTCGATGAGCGTTTCACTTTGACGTGGCTTAATGTAGCTCAATTACTCAGTATTTCGTAATTTTATTAATTTTACTATAAAATATGATATTCATCCATCAGTCCGTAAAATATTTACTGTTGGACGTAGGCCGGCCTTCTTACGAGAATGCCATTCCAAACGTTCCTGTGCCACCTGCGTCCAACGGTTTCCTGCGACCTTTGTAATGTCGTCAGTCCACCTAGAGGGGGGTCCACCTAGAGGGGAGTCCACCTAATTCTTCGGGCTATGTCGGTTACACTCGTTCTTCTACGGATTGCCGTATTCTGGATTTTATCACGTAGAGAAATACCGAGCATAGCCCTCTACATAGCACGCTGAGCGACTTTGAGCCTTTTTATGAGGCCGACATTTAGACACTTATGAGAGACACTAGATAAGAGAAAATATGATACATTTATGCATGAAAATTATCCCGGTTGCAACTGTCTAGTACCCATTACTGAGGGTATACGAGGATAAAATATAGTCTATGTTACTTGCTGATAATATAGCTTTCCATTAGTGATAGAATTTTTAAAATCGGTTTAGTGGTTTGGTAGTGAAAGCGTAGTAAACAAACAAACATACTCGTATTCACATTTATAATATTAATTAGGATATACTTAGGCAATACACAAAAAAAAAATCTATGCCCCTTATAGACCGAAATTGATAGCTGTACACGGGGTGTGGGCGGGTCCCTGACCGTCTATTACAAAGCCCTCTTATGGCGACCACCAACTGCCATGATGGCCAGGGTCATACGCGGATACCGTACGGTGGCGAATTTGCGATGGAGGCAGCTTTTGACCGATGGTCGGAACTCCTTAAATGGGAGCAATGGCATAATAGCCACGATGAACAACCGAATCGTTGATGGTGACGCTATGAGTTGCCGCGTACTGCTGACTATTATGATGGCGTGTCACCTCTTTTATAGTGTTACCTACTCCTTTGTTAATATGTACTTTTTCTTCAAGAAGTAAGGTTATCCATGATTGTTTTTGACCATATAAACTTTGAGTTACTACTTTTTTTTGCTTTGATCTGGACACACCGCGTCCCATAACTCACGGTATTCCCTCTCCATCCACTACTGGTAATGATTCCTTGATATCTGTGGCCGGCCCGACGAGTTGCCTTTTTAGGATCATCTCCATCGACACCCAGGCAACATACAATGTTGCTGGGGCATCGCCTGCAGGCGATCGGCCTCTCAGAATTTTCTCACACATTGACACAGTGAAACTTTTTATTCAAACTGGATTACAAACCTAGAACTTCATGAATATGGCATTAAACTTAGAATCTATTCATTTTCTAACATCGAAATATAAAACTTCACGTCAGCAGCGCTATGCAAATATATATGTTGGGGTTTTTTGGCGGGCATCTAAAACGTCATGTGGCGCTCTTGTATTATATTCGATATCTTAGTGTTTTAACGTGTTATATTAGATAATTTTGATGGCATTTTATGTAATGTGATCTGACGGAACTGCTGAGATGTAGTGAATATCATATAAAAGTGCTTTACAACGTTTTCGTTTTTCATCAAAATTCTCAAAAGATACCATCAACAGTGTGGCCATAGCACTGTTGATGGCGACAATTTGACTTACTGACGGACAATGACTAATCTGAAGACACTAAAAACTTGAATATAATTATAACTCGACACTGGCAACAATGGCTCATTTAAGTAGCTGATTGCCAATACATAAAAATAAGAAGAAGAAATATATATGTTACCTTTGCAATACCAGTGGTATAGCTGGGCCGCTGTCTACCAATGAAAACCCCAAACCCACCGAGAAAGATGGGTGTGCCGACTCTTTTGCTCACCGAACGAAGCGCAACAATACATTGCCACTGCTGAGATGTTGATTTTCTGCGAGACTGTGGTACTACCCCGGACGGGCCGGCCTGCGGCTACAGTCTGAACTGTCAACAGTTTGGTATAACTATTGATTCGCCCCCTATTTATTTAGCATAGATTGTGTATCAATTACAAGGAAACGTTTTATTTATTTAATGAATTTATTTTGAATCGTCTAAATTTTGTTTATCATTTATATATTTACATAAAATTGTAAAAGTAAAGGATCATAAGTCTCAAATCCTCACAATTTCGCGATAAAAATAGTTAAAAGCGTTTCCTATGTATCGTATTTATGAGTATTTTACACACTTACATACTTTTCACTTAATAGGTACTTTGTGATGAATACTTACGCGATATAGAAGTCGCTATTTCTTTTTTCATGAACTTGATAAGAATTATACAAACGCTGCTTTCCCATTAGAATTTTATGTAAATAAATAAATGATAAACAAAATTTAGACAATTCAAAATAAATTCATTAATAACTAAAGCGTTCCATTGTAATACAAAAGTGTCTTTTCAATTGGGTGTATTTATGACATAACCTGTCTATAAAATCCGATTACGAAATGAAAAATGATGTCGCAAGCGGGATTCGAACCCGCGCCTATTGGGATTCCGGCCCAATCGTGCTGCCACTACACCACCGCGACTAATTGTAGGACATGCAAATTTCATTTCGTATTGTATTTACGTCTTAAGGTGACGGTATGCTATCTACCCGACAATGTTTACACATTGTTATAGGCTTAATACTTCAAACTTTACAGTTAGAAATGTATTAAACGATGACACAACCTTGTTATTTAAATTACTGAAATTTAGCATTTAATATGCTTAATTATTTATAAAATCCGATTACGAAATGAAAAATGATGTCGCAAGCGGGATTCGAACCCGCGCCTATTGGGATTCCGGCCCAATCGTGCTGCCACTACACCACCGCGACTAATTGTAGGACATGCAAATTTCATTTCGTATTGTATTTACGTCTTAAGGTGACGGTATGCTATCTACCCGACAATGTTTACACATTGTTATAGGCTTAATACTTCAAACTTTACAGTTAGAAATGTATTAAACGATGACACAACCTTGTTATTTAAATTACTGAAATTTAGCATTTAATATGCTTAATTATTTATAAAATCCGATTACGAAATGAAAAATGATGTCGCAAGCGGGATTCGAACCCGCGCCTATTGGGATGCCGGCCCAATCGTGCTGCCACTACACCACCGCGACTAATTGTAGGACATGCAAATTTCATTTCGTATTGTATTTACGTCTTAAGGTGACGGTATGCTATCTACCCGACAATGTTTACACATTGTTATAGGCTTAATACTTCAAACTTTACAGTTAGAAATGTATTAAACGATGACACAACCTTGTTATTTAAATTACTGAAATTTAGCATTTAATATGCTTAATTATTTATAAAATCCGATTATATAAATAATTAAGCATTTTATAAATAATTAAGCATATTAAATGCTAAATTTCAGTAATTTAAATAACAAGGTTGTGTCATCGTTTAATACATTTCTAACTGTAAAGTTTGAAGTATTAAGCCTATAACAATGTGTAAACATTGTCGGGTAGATAGCATACCGTCACCTTAAGACGTAAATACAATACGAAATGAAATTTGCATGTCCTACAATTAGTCGCGGTGGTGTAGTGGCAGCACGATTGGGCCGGAATCCCAATAGGCGCGGGTTCGAATCCCGCTTGCAACATCATTTTTCATTTCGTAATCGGCTTTTATAAATAATTAAGCATATTAAATGCTAAATTTCAGTAATTTAAATAACAAGGTTGTGTCATCGTTTAATACATTTCTAACTGTAAAGTTTGAAGTATTAAGCCTATAACAATGTGTAAACATTGTCGGGTAGATAGCATACCGTCACCTTAAGACGTAAATACAATACGAAATGAAATTTGCATGTCCTACAATTAGTAGCGGTGGTGTAGTGGCAGCACGATTGGGCCGGAATCCCAATAGGCGCGGGTTCGAATCCCGCTTGCGACATCATTTTTCATTTCGTAATCGGATTTTATAAATAATTAAGCATATTAAATGCTAAATTTCAGTAATTTAAATAACAAGGTTGTGTCATCGTTTAATACATTTCTAACTGTAAAGTTTGAAGTATTAAGCCTATAACAATGTGTAAACATTGTCGGGTAGATAGCATACCGTCACCTTAAGACGTAAATACAATACGAAATGAAATTTGCATGTCCTACAATTAGTCGCGGTGGTGTAGTGGCAGCACGATTGGGCCGGCATCCCAATAGGCGCGGGTTCGAATCCCGCTTGCGACATCATTTTTCATTTCGTAATCGGATTTTATAAATAATTAAGCATATTAAATGCTAAATTTCAGTAATTTAAATAACAAGGTTGTGTCATCGTTTAATACATTTCTAACTGTAAAGTTTGAAGTATTAAGCCTATAACAATGTGTAAACATTGTCGGGTAGATAGCATACCGTCACCTTAAGACGTAAATACAATACGAAATGAAATTTGCATGTCCTACAATTAGTCGCGGTGGTGTAGTGGCAGCACGATTGGGCCGGAATCCCAATAGGCGCGGGTTCGAATCCCGCTTGCGACATCATTTTTCATTTCGTAATCGGATTTTATAAATAATTAAGCATATTAAATGCTAAATTTCAGTAATTTAAATAACCTGTCTAGTGTATTTATATATATAAAGATTATTTTCCTTTGCAGTTCTTAGAATTGTAATTTCTTTGTAAGTCGCATAAGCTTTTTTCATTACTAACTTCTCGTCATACAAAAAGATCCCACAAAAAGTATCACGTCATCATCATTTCACCCTATCGCCGTCCACTGCTGGACGTAGGCCTCCTTCCTGTTACGCCACAGAGTGCGTTCCTGTGCCGCTTGCATCCAACCACACCCAGCAACCTTCACCAAGTCGTCTGTCCACCTAGTGGGGGAGCGTCCTACACTGCGTCGTCCGGTACGTGGTCGCCACTTTAGAACCTTTCTTCCACAACGGTTTTCGGTTCTTCGAGTGATGTGGCCTGCCCATTGCCACTTCAAAAACAAAGTATCACTTCAAAAACTGTTTATTCCCTAATGTAAATATTAGAGGAATCTATTAAGCAATAATGGCGAAGTCTGAATTATGAAAGTCACGTCACACGGCAGAATATGCCATACCAATGGTATTTAATCGTTTATATGCGGATGTCCAATCGAACGTACAAATGTTTCTTCGTAAAAAAAATTAATATGAATAATAGCATCCACAGATACTTTGCTAACTTCCTGTTAACTGTTACGCGTGTGAAATAAAAAAAGTAGCATACAAATCTATGGTACGATTTCAAAACGTGTACAGATTTGACGTATCTGTACAATTGTTTTCATTTATAACTTTTCCCTCCATCTATTCATCCATGCATCTTATCATAATTAATTTTTCCATCCATGTATTCATCCATGGATATTACTGGAGATAGGTTTCTCCACGTGGGGAAAATGCTATAATCGCCACGTTTACAATATGGATTAGCAATCGCATTTTATATTATGTGTGCACCAGGAGAGCGACACTGCCCACTTCCCTAGTGCTTCCCTAATGTGCACCAGGAGAGCGACATTGCCCACTTACCTCACTTACCTAATTTTTAATATATCCGCGGGTAAGTATGGGTTTTTCTTTGCGGTGGGCTATGGTATGGTCACGCCCCGTCAAATCAGTCCGGAGCGACGGAAGAGGCGGCGCGCGACCCCATAAACCCACCCTGCTAATTAAGGGGTAGGGATATATTGTATTCTCAGATAACAGGACAGGTGAAATTAAATAAAAATTGCTTGGAATTAAATATAATTATATGGATTTTGTAACAATAAAAATTTTAATATGTGTATCGATTTTGAAAATTAACTGATTGATTTTGAAAATAAGTAGTTTTGATTTTTAAAATGGAGTAAAAGACCCACCACTTTCCCACGGTTAATCAATATTCATGCATACCTCAAGAAAGGAGGGCAATCGGGATAGAATCAATGTGGAATAGGATATAAGGAAGTCTTACGTGATGAGTAGCCTCTAGAACGTATAGCAAAATTTTTATTTAGAAATTCGAATAATGCCCAAGTGGATGGGTTTGGCGTTTGCATTGGTTGGCAGCGGCCTAGCTATACCCTTGGTATTGCAAAGCTCCATGGGCATTTACCATCAGGTGTGCTGCTTGCTCTTATGCCACCATATGCAATAAAAAAAGGATTCAAGAAGTTTTAAAGGATGTAATATACATTCATGCTTTTCTTTGGCAGAAATATCATATGGGAAGATTAAAGGAATTTCGCTTAAATAAATATAATGTATAAGCTGTGTGGTAGCGGCTACGAATACTACCAACCCTTACTTTGCTCGTGGATGTCGTAAAAGCCGACTAAGAATCATATAACGACCTGGGTCAACTCCATCTGATGCCATTTGGTCAATAATTACATTCCCAAGGAGGGTTGACGTCTGGCAGGCGGCCGGTCATAAAATTATTGCCAATAACTTTTACAATATGTGCTATGAAAGAAGAGTACATATTGTATCGACCCCAAGCAATTGGAATAAGAGTAGGAGAATGATGATGAATGATGATGCTTAAATAAATATAATCACTGTAAGACATAGAAAATCGAATCAAATCAAACTAATCTGATTCCTTATTCAAATTTAACTTTTGAACTTTTTTTTTTTTTTTTTTTACTTCAAATTACATTTAATATTTTAATTAATATGTACAATTAAAGCTAAGTTTTAAATTAAAATATTTACAGAAAAATAGAAGAAAATAGAATAAGGAATAAAAAATAAATAAATAAAAGGAGAAACAAAAGGTGCAATCAGCCATCGAAAAATTCCTCCGCATCACTGTCCACTGGTAATGTGCCCAGAAGGCTAGCAGCATTGCCACGTTGAATGGTAATGCTAACCTTTTGTGCAAAATATAGGCCAGCCCTCTGATCACGTGAAGCAGCGATTAATTTTTTTGCGATCTCTTTAAATAAAATGCGCGCATTGGGACCCCAAGGCCCAAGAGTTTCGACCCCTTATTTGGATATCAGATACCATTTACCAGTACCATTATTATCTTACTGTTTTATAAACAATACGAATAAAGTACAAAATCCTTATATTCCGGCGACTACAAATATATAAGTAACGAATACAAATAAAACTCATACTCGGAACAATCATTTTTGGATCGCAGGAACACCTGTCCTACATGGAAGCTTTTAGTAATGGTAAGACCACGCTGTCGACACTTCTCTGTCTACAGCCGCGGGCCGGTTTCTCCGGGGTAGTACCATACTCTTGCAGAAGATCGACGTCTGAGTAATGGCAATGTGCTATTGCGCTTCGTTCGGTGAGCGAGAGAGCCGGAAGCCCAACTAGGTGGGTTTGGGGTTTATATTGGTAGGCAGCAGTATAGCTATACTTCTGGTACAGCAAAAGCCCATTGGCGGCAGTAATATTTACCATCAACTGTGCTGCTTGCTCGTTTGCCACCAAAAGCAATGAAATGGATATCGAACTCATAACCCTCGGCATAGAAGGTACCTAGACGACTACGCCACCATACAGTTGAAGCAAACTAGATATCAGTGCCTACATATATGGGCTTTAAAAATAGAAATTATCCTCTTTCACGAGTTTTAAGACTCGTATTCGACTCGCTAATATTGATTTAGTGTGGGAACAGAAGTAACATTAAGCTTCTGCATTTATTTAATTTATAGTGCTTTGTAATATTGTAATAGAAAATTAATGTAAGGTAATTAATGTTTAAAGAAATTATTCTTCCAATAAAACTTGCACGTTTTACATCCAATTTTTTTTTAAACTCATCCGTCTCGAGTACCGTATAATAAAAATATAGTTTCAATTAGAGAACGTGGAGGAAATGGACAGTCATTATCTTTTTTTTTTATATATATTAATAGTTTTTATATCTAAAAACTAACACTCCATAACGGTTGTTTCGCCAAATCATAGACAAGTTGCTTCAATATAAAATTACTCAGAATTTAATTTTACAACTATAAAAATATAATAAAAGTAAAAAAATAACAGTCAAGCTTTCATGTTTCTTTTCATTACATAGTAAGGACTTCCTTGTTCCCGGCTAATCCAAATATGGAATATACCCACATGACCATAATGTAATAAATCTTTTCGTTAAAGGCTGCCGTAGTGTACTTGTCTATGTTCTGTATAATAATATAATAATTGTATTCTTCTCACGAATGATGTCCAAGTGAGACTGCTCGGCTACGGAATCGTTGACGAACGGAAAAAATTCTTGCAATTTCATAATTTATTTAATGCATTCTATAATATTACAGGTAGAAAACTATAGGGCGTGTTGTAATTTAATTTTAGGCTAAAAAAAATAAAAGTACATAGTCATATTTTTCCTTTTTTTTGTAATGGTAATCAGCTACTAATACGAGTCTATTGTTGCTAGTGTTATTATATGTCAAGTCTTTATTTATAAATTATCACTGCATTTGAGTCATTGTCCGTCAGTAACAGAAATGGTCGCCTTCAACAGTGTCATGGCCATACTTTTAATGGTATTTTCTGGGCATATTGGTGAAAAACGAAAACATGTAAAGCACTGTTATATCATATTCTCTGCACCCCAGCACTTCCTACGCATTACATTACATAAAATGCCAGCACAATTATGTTAAAACTAACATATTGAATATAACACATAAACCATCATGATATGACGCTTTCACATGCCCGCCTAAACACCAAGCAGGTATGTACATCACTTGATCTCGACGAGAGAAAAATGTCAACGCGTATAGACAACCAATGACAACCTCCAAGTTTTAAATCAGCTGTAATTCTGGGGATGAAATTGTCCGAATAAGTAGATTAAGATCGAGACTGTACTGAGTCTATTATCAACATTTTGAGATTATTATTACAATATATGTAATAATATTCCTACTACAAAATCTCTTGACTGCAATAGTCTCACTTTATATTTAGTTAAACCTAAAAGTTATACAGACTACTTTTATGTACATACAATTCTGCCTACCTCTTTGAAAATAAAAGCATGTCACTAAAAAGTTAGGTTCCGTTTTAATGTCTAATGAATTGATCATAAGATTCATAAGTTAAATAATGTAAATTAGATACAATTGTTAGAATATGAGTATTCCTTTTTTTTTGTATAATATTGGTAGTACATATAATTTTTTTTTTTGGCTATTGATTTTTATATTTTTACGATTATGCAGTCTTTTTGTATTTTTGACATATTATGTACATTAAATTTAAACAGAAAATCAATTTACTATGACTTTAATTATGTTCTTCAATGATCATTCTGTTGAGAAAATTATTTGTGGAGTGTACTGAATGCATAAATCAGGGCGCGTATGCATTTGTTATTCTTAACTAGTGCACGATCGTCAGGTAAATAAAAGTATATATATTTGCAATAGAACCCTTTATAGTAGATGAGTATATATAGTTTTTATTATAATCGCTGCAAGCGCTCCAACCCCGCATGGGGCCATAAAGGAAATGACATGTGGTTCCCGAACTTTAATCGTTGGAAATAATATGGACATAACGTGTAAATATTTCATTTAGATTAATATACCTAATTTGTATTAGTTAAATGGTTAAGAAATAAACTTATACTCCTATTAGTGGTAGGACCACACTGTTGACAGTTTTCTGTCTGCAGCCGTAGGCCAGTCCGTCCAGGGTAGTACCCTCGCAGAAGATCAACGTCTGAGTAATGGCAATGTGCTATTGCGCTTCGTTGGGTGAGCGAAAGAGACGGAAGCCCAACTGGGTGGGTTTTGGGATTGTAATGGTAGCCAGCGGCCTAACTATACCCTTGGCATAGCAAAGGTCCATGGACAACAGTGACACTTACCATCAGGTATGCTGCTTACTCGTCTGCCACCATTAGCAGTAAAAAAAAAAGAAAAATTTGCTTGGTGATATATGGTTGTGATTGCCCGTTTTCAATTTTGGATTTAAACTTAAACATTCTTCTAATATATCAATATAAAAATGCTAATCAAAAGTTAAAATTTTTAACATTATGAAGATTAGGAACGATTCGTTTGAATATTATTATAAATTGTTACCCTAATTCTGAGTAAGTTTTTTAAGAATCGGTCCAGTCGGATGGTCACTTAGCTTATGCGATTTAATGCCCATACGAACTTTGCCACTCTGCTCGACCCCCTTAGGGGTATAATTTCGTAAAATACTTTCTTAGTAAATCTCTACGTCATATAAAGAAACCACTGTCAATATTTCAAGTTGCCAGCTTCAATAATATCGGCTTGGCGCTAATGATTTAATGAGTCGTCCAACCCGCTTTGCAGGCCTAATTTACACCCCCAGAGGGTGAAAATCAACGAATGCTGAAACACGTCTTTATTTATTTTTACTGGAGAATATTTGTACGTAATTTGAAAAGAATCGATAAAGATTTTTTTCTCCGAACATTTTTTATATTGACATAACTTTTTTATTTATAAACCAATTGAGATAAAATAAAGCCTAAATGTTAAGTGAAGCTTACCACAATATATTAGTGAAAACCGCGCCTAAATCGGATAAGCCGTTTCTGAGATTAGCATGCACAAACACACAGACAAACAGATAAACAGACAAAAATTTTAAAAATCATTGTTTTGGGTTCTATTAGTGTTGATAAAGGTCCCAGTAATATTTTTTCTCATATATCTTCCATGTACAGACAGCGATCCGTTACATATTTCTTACGGTTAAGCAACAATGTTACAGATCAAGAATAATGTCAATGTGAAATTGCGAACATTCATATTCAATATGGGTATAAGAATGACAGGAAGCTAGCTGCAGGGAATCTATTTGAATTTAGTGCATCGAGAAGTAATCTATAACCAGTGAACATTCAAGGCACCTTTAACTCACAACATTGTAATTTTAAGTGGAAATGCTGTCCAAGATGTCAAAGCACACTAATTTCGCTAACTTTTATCTAGTTTCATGTCGTTTAGTTTTTATCTACTTTCAAGCCGGCATATTCTATTGCGGATTAGAGAAACTATGTTTTTGGAAGGACATAATAGAATGCTTGTCATCCAAGCACCTGCTTTATGAGTAGAATGCTTTGAAAGAAAAACTGGGCCCTATAACCAACCAATACATGGCTATCAACCATGTGGTGACGGAGTGAAAATACAATTCACCACTCCCTATCTTACCCTTGGGTGATCATAAGAGATGACTAAGGGATATAAATTGCATATAACATCTATGCGAGGGTAGGAAAACTCGAAACAAAACCAATCAACACGTCTGACCAGCGTAGTATAGTAGATCAATTTCCCTCTAATTATGGAGCGCCCAACAGTGGGAAATATATGAACTGAGATAATGATGATGAACCTTTTGAGAACTGAGATAATGATGATGAATCTTTTAAAATCGTAATTCAAAACAATACGTTAATATTTAGTTATATAATAAGTATTGAGATATGAATAGGCAGTATATACTTATAGCTCTGTATATATTCAATTCAATCTAATGAATGCTATATTTAGATATATTAAAGTGGGTTTCGTTATAAATAATACCGTATCTTTACTGAACATATTACATACAATTTAGTCCTCGAATAGACCACTTGTTATATATAACTATTACACAATAATAGATATTTTCATTGTAACATAAGTTTATTAATATATCAAGAATAGTCACTCAACTTTATGAATGTAAGAATCAATTACTGTATTGATTAAATTACAACCGGATAAATTAACATCAATTATTCCTTAAGGTCCGTTGCTGTTTGTAATTCACTAATTGGTAAAGAGGACAGAGGTAAAGAGGGCAGCAAGATCTTGTAGATGTGCGATTTTATATCTGTAACTATCTAGAGGATCTCAACTTTTTTTTTGTAGCCCGCTACGGTGCGGTCGCAACTCGGTAAATTCTTCCGGAGCAACAGAAGAAACGGCGTGCGACGTGCCCTAAAAGTACCGATTTACGCCGTGTGAGCAGGCCACCGGAACCCGGTCTTGGCCTGCGCTGGCCCGCCCGGTGGTTTACCTTCGCAGCTATCCTCTCAAGTCGACGAACGGACCTACGTCTTGCCATGGTTTGTCATCCTCACGCAGTAGCCTCTTCCCGGGCGACCAGACTAGTCTCCAGTCCGGATGACCGGAGACTAGCACAGAAACTCAAGCTTAGTAGAAACTTTACAAATACTAGTAGCTCTTAATTGATTATCTTTAAATGCCGCACATTATATTGAACTACATAACCAAATAATCCTAAATGTAAGAATGAAAATTCTCTTTTACTATTATTTTAAACATAATTTCAACTAAGAATTAGGGGCTTCCCGAGTAAGCATTGAACTCCAGGGTAAACCTCCAAGCTAACTGCGAAATCTGTATTAATCGGTTAAATTATACCATTATATGTGAAAAATATAATATCTGTGTGGTGACGGAGTAAGAATACAATTCACCATCCCCTATCTTACCGTGGGTGATCGTACAAGACGACTAAGGGATATAAACGGCATACAACATCTATGCAAGAGAAAGAAAACTCGAAACAAAATCTTATACCAACACGTTTGACCAGCTTGGTATAGTAGGTCAATTGCCCTCCCCTTATGTGGGAGGCTCGAGCCCAACAGTGGGACGTGTATGAGCTGAGATGATGTGAAAAATAAAAATCCATTCATGCACTAATCTATACACGTCCACTTTTGAAAATAGACCATTCCACAAGAGTGTCACTTAGTACGGTTCTGTGCCTTCTATATTTATATCTATAAAAGAAGATATATGTATATATGACATAAGTTATATGACCGATCATTATGAAAATTAGTATGTATTTGTTCACGGCGAATGTTTATATGCTATCCCCATTGATGTAATTTGCCACCAGGCGGCGCTGCAGTGTATCGACTTTTACAAAAAATCAACGGGCTGGGTTTGCTAGTCTAAAATATAAATACATCGATCATATGTATTATATTTAAATACGAATTTGTATAAATAATGTTATCATTTGATAGATCTGTTATTGATAACGAGACCATATATCCCATTCTCGACGGGACAGTCCCGCTTTGAGGCTCTAGCCAGCCAAAACAGCTAGCGTTGACTCCAGCCAAAATATATGTGTCAGAGAGGCTGGCATAGGATTTCATTTTGAGTTTTTATTCTTTGGCGTACGTGTTGTGTGCGTATTATATTCTTTATTCGTCTTTTACAATACCCGCAGACAAGATATATAGTGGTCAGTTGTATTTTACTTCGTCACTATACGGAGAATAAGCATTAACAAATCTTGTGATATTTCCTGCTTGTGTTACCATTCCTACTTGAAAACTAGGCGCGATCTTAAAACTGACATACTATGTCGACAGACCCTAACAAATATTATAAATGCGAAAGTAAGTTTGTTAGTTTGTTACGCTTTCACGCCTAAATTACTTAATTGATTTAAAAAAAAAATTGAAAGCAACATCAGCGAGTAACACAAGTATATTTTATCTCCGTATTCCCATGGGAACGGGCACAATGCAAGTGAAATCACAAGAAATTGCTAATATAATAGAAAACAAAAATAAATGCGTTTGCATAAGACTAAGACTGCAATCTAATCTTAATCAATTCAAATTATATAATTATTCTTATTATTGATATATTTCTTTCTGTTTTTTTTTTATAATTATTAATATAACATATATTAATACACCGCAATTTGCATTCTATGATCTGGTCATACGGTCATACCCCGCCCTTCTGTCGCCCCGGATGGCATAGGCGGAGTATGACCAGATGATAGACTGCAAAAAAAAAACACAAATACTAAACGATAAACACGAACAGTAACTTGAACATATTCGTATATTGAAATTGAAGGGACAGCACTATAACTATCGGATCAGCTAATATCTTCTGTAAATATAATTAGATTATTTTAGTTATATATATTCCTAGAGACAAATATTAAGATTAGTAGAGAAAAATACATTTTAGGATATAGTTAACCCTCTCATGACAGTGAACGCTGTAATTCGAAACGTCGTGAAATTAAAAATCAAATACAAACGCGATATAATCCGTAAAAATAGTTTTATTTCAAATGTGTAATACCCGCATAAACATCACAAATCATAAATTATTGAGTCAATCATGAAATTATAATGCCATATCCTTACAAAACTAACGTATCAACATCCCGCACACCTGCCGATACATTCCTTGCCCAAGCCCAGACAACACCCCACCAATTTTAGTAGCCGCCACATTACCTACAAAACATAAAACAACAATGAACATTTAATTCATCAACTTAACCATACAGCTGATTCACTAAATCATAGTTAGGTGATGCTTACGGCCATTTTTGAATTGGAATTCGTTATCTGATGGACTGATGTTTTTTTTAGTCGTCATTCATTACTATTCTTTAATAATAAGAATATAATATTTGGGAAGTCTTTTATTGTGTTTGGAACTTTGAGGTAGAATGAGGACGGTGCTTTCGTATCTATTAAACCCATGGTTAACATATTTTTTGAGCATAGAGCATTAGTTTTGTATAGTATGGCTGGAATATAGATCTTTAGTTCATAATAGGTACGGCTTTCTGTGTGGTGACGGAGTAAGAATACAATTCACCACCTTACTATTTTATGTGTGGATCGTAAGAAACGACTAAGGGATATAAAACGCATGTAGGTAAAATCTATGCAAGAGAAGAAAAACTCGAAACAAAACCTTATACCAACACGCCTAACCAGCGCGGTATAGTAGGTTAAATATCCCTTCCGTTTGGAGGAGGCTCAGTACGGAAAACATAAAATTTTATGCAACCAGATATTAGCAGTATTAGAAGCAACGGATTTTTAATCGTCTTCATTGCCAAACATTATCTTTCGGTAATTGCTACCGAGTGAATTTGCGATTTTTCCCCTAGAAAGCTAATGCTAATTTTAAATGTTTTCTCTTTTTCTTATGTTAAAATAACGTTTATAAAAGTAAATAATTATAATAGGTACTTATTAACACTTTAAAACTAAAGCATAATATGAAATCATAGAAATATTTTATTTACTAAATGCAACTGTTAAAATAAAAAGAGCATTGTGTGAGGGAACAAAGTGTATTTGCTTATTATTTGTGACTGGAGGGGCTGTGCGGGGTATGCGGGTGAACGGCTCGCTTTGTTTGCGGGCACGCGCGCGCTGCACAGGATCCACTCTTGCGTATGGCCTGGTCACTCTCGAATGTTTACTTTTAACGTATACTAGTTTTTTCGTTTCGTTATGAAATCACACTAAAACTGGACAATTTTTGTATAATTTTTGGAGAGTAAATTTCTATTATATGATTTCAATTTCATTTTGAAGTGAAAATTATAAGTATTTCTTAGCGACAAATATGATTAGGACTTAGAGATCAAAGTGTTTTTTATTATTTCGTGCGCGTATTATACTATTTTTGATACAGCATTATTTTTCTTGTCCAGTTTAGTTAACAGATTTTTTTTATTTCTACTCATATCCTGTGCATTGTCCACATTTTAAAACGAATTCAAATGAAAAGAGGAGATTCCCAATTCGTCTGTTTTTTTTTATCGTTACCTCAGAATTTTTTGATAGTTGAAATAATTTTGATGATACTTTTTTTTTATTTAGAAGCTGGTACTTCCGATGTGATCTGCTTTAAATTTGATCAATATCTAACCAGTTTTTCAGTTATCCTCAATAATGTATATTTAGTTGACTTGTACTACATTGCTTTGAATAACTTCGGTTTGTTATTTCTTAAATTCTATATTACCTGTTAATCTAAGAAGTATCGAGCCCAGCAGTGGGATGTACATGAGCTAAGATGAGAGTTATAAATATTAGATTCAAGAAATTATAAAAAAAAACCGGGTTAGGTTAGTCATACTCGCCCCGGACGGATTAGCGGGGCGTGACGTACAGTAGCCAAAAAAAAAAAAAAAAAGTCAAAAATATCGTATTTACGGTAGAAGTCAGAAGTTTATGCAACCCCTCACTAGGTGGACTGACGACATTGTGAGGGTGGCAGAAAACCGTTAGATGCAAGTGGCACAGTTCTCGTGGGGAGGCCTATGTCGAACAGTTCGATGGATGGATAAATTAAATTTATAAATATATAAAACTCATATAATGCTGTAAGTTCTGTTCTTCAATTCTTAATATATAAATAATTACTGCTGTTCTATTTCAATAATCATGTAAGTACATATTTTTATTCAATGCATTCGACGCTGTTATGTTAATTTTCTGTGTTTTATTATATATCGTGGTACGAGGTTCGATGTCCGCGTCGCAACCTTTGAGGTCGAGCGAGCGATCACAAGTTCTTTATTTACACAAACGAGTACCAACACACTTAAGGCATAAATCCTTTGAGAGAAATGGACGGATATAATACAAGTACAATATACTTAGGCGGTTTACTATATGTACTGCGTTTTTTTTTAGAAAACACCACACTTTTTTTTTTTTTTTTTGTTTTTTTTTTTTTGCGGTGGGCTATGGACTTCGCACCCCGCCAAATCGGTCCGGGGTGACGGAAGAGGCGGCGCGCAACTCCATTGACCCACCCTGCAAGCACCTCTTCTTCGCCGTGCGAGCGGGCCACCGGTACCCGATCTTTGTCTTCGGTGGCCCGAGAAAACACCACCCTGCGCTAAGGAAATAATCCTTGTATTGCTGGGGACTTTACAAACATACAATTAACGCAGAAAAATTACACCCAGACTCAGAATAAGAGCTTATAGATCGCACAAAGTATTGTCCTGTGCGAGAATGGAACCCATGTCACTAGCACGAACGGTCGGTATCTTAACCACTACGCCATCTGTGCAGTGCTTTGAAAGTAAACAAGTAAAATAATTATTATATCTTCATCGTCTTAGCTCATACACGTCTAGGCTCGAGCCTCTTCCACAATAGGAAGAAAATTGTGTTACTTATACCACGCGGGTCAAATCAGTTGTTATAGAGCTTTATTACGAGTGCTCCTTCTCTTGCATATATATACCTAGACGCGGCTTAGCCCAAATGAGGAGTAACTTTTCCAAAATTGAATTATTATCCAAAGGGAACGCATTACCGGAATAAAAATACATAATACATATCATCACGCCATATCGCTTGCAGGGTAGCAGGGAGAACAGAGTGCCAGAGAACTCTATCCTTGCATATTTCACTCGCTTCCTCAACATTCATAATTCTCTTCATCCACGCTCGCCGGTTTCGGAGACTCTTGACTCCACCTTCCTTCAGTACATGACCGATCTGGTCTAGGAAGGTTAGTCTCGGTCTCCCCCATTACCTACATCCTTTCACTTTCGCATTGTATATCTTCTTAACCAGACGTTCGTTCGGCATTCTTTCCACATGTCCAAACCATCGGAGCATTCCCTTTCGCGTTTTTACACCAATACTCTCTTTCATACCTACTCGTTCTCTTACGTCGTCGTTGCGAATGCGGTCGGTCAGTCGGAATAAAAATCCTACGAGTTAATCCAGGAAATGGTCTATCTATGTACCAATTTTCATTCAAACCTGTTCAACGGTTTATGCGTGATAGAGTAACAAACATCTAAACATCTTCACAAACTTTTATATACATAGGTATATAATTTACGGGAAAGATAGGATGGTGAAATATATTCTTACGCCCCGTCACCACACGGAAAATATAATTAATAGTATACATACATATCATCACGCCATATCCCTTGCAGGGTAGGCAGAGAAAACAGAGTGCCAGAGAACTCTATCTTTGCATACTTCACTCGCTTACTCAACATTCATAATTCTTTTCATACAAGCTCACCGGTTTCGGAGACTCATGAAAATAATAATAATAATAATAGTCTGCCACCGTTCAGCTCTTAACATGGGTTTGAAGGCAGACGACAGTTATAAATTCATAGATTTAAGATGAACCAGTCCACTAAACACCCACTCCCATATTTCATATATTAGATACCATCATCATACAATAGTTTTACACTTACTGCTGGGATTCCACGTATGTTAAGTGCAGACGTGGAATGTCATCGGTAGGTGTCCCATCCCAATATTTAGATTAAATTTCTCCAAAGGCCTCTGCGTGTTGGATCCATATCCCCATGTAAGCCTCCCAAAGGACCGGGCATCTTCCCTATGGAAGATCCCGTGAATTAAAAGGAGATACAATAATAATAGTATTCTTCTTTAATATCTATATAGCTTAATACTCTTAGCCGGTTTTTAGAACTCGGTTTTTATGAGTACGTATTGGGTAGGTATATATTGAAGCAATGTGACTTGCCCATTACCATCGGGTTGAGAGCCCTCGGGCTCGCCCGCAGTCCGGTTCAGCTGTAAAAGCCCCTACGGCTAACAGCTCGCAATTGGTTTTTTAGCGGGTATTCAGTGACCCCTTCAGGGCCTGCGAGTCCCACATATCCCACACGGGCGGGTATGCGAAAAATGCATTTTTAGCCACCGCGTTACAAAAAAAAAAAAAATTGCCCATTCCACTTTATTGTCGTCGAACTATGTCGATTTCACCCGTTCTGCTAGGGATTTCCGTTTTTTCGGGTTTTATCACGTAGAGAAATACTAAGCATAGACCTCAACATACTCGTAGCATGATTAGCGGCTTTGAGCCTTGTGGACGTTTCGAGATTTCCGTTTCATAAGTCATCACTGATAACATACACTATTCCCACCCACCCAGCAGCGTCTGAAAACTTTTGTTTCGAATATTAATATTGGACAAGAGGATTCTTCTTATTATGTAAAAAATACTCGGCGATTTTATAACAGTCGTTTCGTGGGTTTAATAACTGTCGCTTCTTTTCTAAATTATCCAAATGCGCAGATATTAAATTAGAGTTCTCAGCGTGTATAAGAATGTGAAGGAAATTAATAAAACGCGTGTAATAGTGACGTCATCATCACCTTGCTCTTATCCCAATTACTTGGGGTCGACGCAATATGTCTTTTTTTTTCCATACGATTAGATCTTTTTCCATATCAGCAGACGTCATCTCTGCAGCCACTCCCTGTCGATTCATGTCATGTCTCACGCAGTCCATCCATCTTTTCTTTGGTCTTCCTTTACCGCTAAAGCCTTCAACATTCATATCTAAAACTTTCCTCACAACATTACTTTCATCCCGCCTCTTCACATGTCTGTACCATGTCAGCCGTACACTCCTTAACTTTTCCGTCACTGGCGCAACTTTAAAACTTCCTCTAAGTGCGTGTAATAGTGACGTATTCGGCATAATAGTAGCGGAGTACCAGTCAAGAAGAAAGGAAGTTTAAGGCAAAATAGTAGTTAATTAGATTTTTTTTAATCAACGAAAGATGAAACTCCATTATCACCAATAATCCCGAACGTTCTTTTTTTGTAATTTCTAAAGCAATATAAATGACAATTCATCATCATCATCATCATCATCATTCTCCTACTCTTATCATAATTGCTTGGGGTCGATACAATATGCACTCTTATTTCATAATACATATTGTAAAAGTTACTGGCAATAGTTTTATGACTGACCGCTTGCCAGACGTCAACCCTCCTTGGGAATGTATTTGTTAACCAATCGGCATCAGATGGAGTTGGCTCAGGTAGTTATAAGGCTCTTAAGTCGTCTTTTACAACATCCACGAGCAAAGTAAGGGTTGGTAGTATTCTTAGCCGCTACCACACAGATATATAAATGACAATTAATATTCATATTACATATATATTGTGTTTATATTGACTTATTAGTTATAATTTAGAAGTCTGGTGATACGGACATAAAACTAAAAGATAAACATATTTAATCTAGGCTGTGTAAAAAAGTAAATGGAAAGTAAGGTATCTCAAATACATTATGCAATTGACATTAGTGTAAGCACTTTATTTTATTTTTTTCTTCGTACCTACTTAAATACATATGAGTTATGTAAAGTGCTAGGAATAGAAATACAAAGAGATATACCTGCATTCAATACTGTATTAGGTACGATTGATGGTAATTGTTTTGATGCAAGTACATTAATCAAAGCAGTACAACAACTGTTGTTTTCAACAACTATATAGTACGATTTATCTACCAACATGCGTTGTTGGACGCAAGCTTACTTAAGTAGGAGGTAGTGCCATTATCATTACGCTTATTAGATTGGTTCTTTGAAATTGATGTTATAACTCTTGCCCGAGATTGCTGCTACCCTCTCTTAGAGATACCTAAGCCATTTTTTAAGCACACTTTTTCATTAAGGTAGCACTCTGTATTCTTGATCATTATTATACGCGATTAATAACTGTCCGTATGCAAGTTCTGATGGGATATCCAAATTTAAGATGTTATTTTTATTCATCTTGCAATCTATAATTTTATGTATAGTCAAGGAACATCTTCGAGTACTAGGTCATATGTTACTAAGCAATTATCTCTTGCACTATTACGAGTTTTACGTAGTGTAAGTTTTATGATGATGTCACCAATAGCTATTTGAATTGTTTTCACAGAATTAAACCTATACAGTAGTACAACTAAGGCAGGGTCCGGCAACCTGCGGCTCGCGAGCCACATGCGGCTCTTTGAATGTGAAATTGCGGGTCTTTAGTTCTATACGCAAAAAAAAATATTTTATAAAGAAAATATTTAAAAATGGTTCTGAATTGATTAATGAGGATTAGGCACAAATTATTGATGGTAAAAAAAATAATTTGGCTCTTTAAAAACTTTAAAGCTTTATAAATTCCAATTTTTGACTCTTCCGACTCCAAAGGTTGCCGACCCCTGAGCTAAGGTATATAATATGCATATAATATTTATGCAATAGAAGAAAATCTTGAAATGAAACCTCAAGCTAAACTATCTGACCAGAGCGGTGCAGTGAATCAATAGCCCTCGCATTGTGGTGAGCCTTGAGCCCGGCAGTGGGACGTATACAATAGGCTAAAATGATGAAAAAATCTAGCACACATTTCTTTTTCTGAAAATTTAACCATTATAGCTTCCAACAAATAGATTATTATTATTAGCATCTGAATCATACGTCAGTTCATAAGTTGCTACTGCCAAGCTCAACCCTCCTCCACAATTAGAGAGAAATTCATTTTTTTTATTGCTTATGGTGGCAAACGAGCAGACAGCACAACTGATGGTAAGTGTTACTGCCGTCCATGGACCTTTGTGAAGGGTATAGCTAGGCCGCTGCCTACCAATACAAATCCCGAACCCACCCAGTTGGGCTTCCGGCTCTCTTGCTCACCGAACGAAGTGCAATAGCACATTGCCATTACTCAGACGTCGATCTTCTGCGAGAGTGTGGAGACTACCCTGGACCGGCCCGCGGCTGTGTCCACAGCGTGGTCCTACCACAATTAAATCATCTATTATAACCACGGTTAGACGTGTTGATATAGTAATTTCTTTCTTTTGAATATATGTTATCTGAATATTATATCCCTTGACGTATTTTACAATATTCATCATCATCATCATCATCATCTCAGCTCATATACGTCCCATTGTTGAGCTCGAGCCTCCTCCTCAATGGTAGAGAAATAGACCTACTATACCACGCTGGGCAGACGTGTTGGTATAGGGTTTGGTTTCGAGTTTTCCTTCTCTTGCATAAATGTTATATGCATTTTATATCGGGTACACGGGTTCTTACTCCGTCACCACACGAAACAACATTCACGAGAAATGAATGAATGAAAGGTTCGGTGAATTGTATTCTTATTTTATTACCACATAGTAAACAGGTAAGCATTTACAATGAAATTAAACAACGAACCAAAAGAGATTATTTCTTTTGTTAGAAACAAGGACACTGTTTAACAAGTTACACTAATCATTTACTTATGTCTACTTCCTTCCGGACCTTTGCTGAACGCTCATTGTATAATTTCAACCGGCTCCACCATTCATAAGTTCTAACAATTCGCTTGATTACATCCATATGCAATCTTAATATTCGAATATGATATCTACAGCTTTGCAATTGCCTATATATAAATACGATATTAGCTTGCAACATTACACAGCCATAGACGGAAGTGTCTGGATGGTTATACGTAGTATAAAAACGGAAGGAAACGCAATACAGCTGTAAAAGGGACCGCCTGGTGTCGCTTTGTGAATAGATGTTTCGCTATTCGTGACTTCGGCATGGTTTAGCAGCTGAATATGAAGGCGGTTTTTAGTTTGGATAGGAATCGTGTGCGTGAGAGATGGATCGATTCAGAGCTTAGCAGCAGTGCGCGGGCGTCACAGGCCGGGGCCCAGGGAGCCGAAGGGGCCGTTGTGAGGTGGAGGGGTCGGGGCGACGGTTTCCGGTGGCGCGGGCGCACCGTGGGAACGCGTACACCCACCTACAACACTACTCTTTAGATTAAATGACGGGCACTAATTAATTAAAGTTTGCGCCATGTAAAAATAGAGATCCGTGATAGATATAACAGGGAGAGTGGTTGGCTACCTGTTTTTGTTCTTACATATCTACTTATTGAGTTGTACTGACGAGTTTTGTTTGCGCATAATGTATCTCTATTCTATATGTATGAACTTGATTTCAGAGCCTGATTCTCGTTTATTTCAACTTGGCTGCCTTCGTTGAACGTGTAGTTAACATTTTAATTGATTTTCCTGCATTAATTCATAAATAATATGCTTGTTTCTTGGATTTATGAACGAGTTTTAAATTGCAATTCGTTAATGTATGCAATTAAAGGGTTTTTTACAAGTTATAAACGATATGAATGTTTGTCAATAATTCTATAGATATGTATTTTGTAAAAAATAAACTTTTATGATTATTAAAGAATTCGGATGTTTTTAAGGTAAATTGAACTAACTAATAATTTAAATTACTGAAATTTAGCATTTAATATGCTTAATTATTTATAAAATCCGATTACGAAATGAAAAATGATGTCGCAAGCGGGATTCGAACCCGCGCCTATTGGGATTCCGGCCCAATCGTGCTGCCACTACACTACCGCGACTAATTGTAGGACATGCAAATTTCATTTCGTATTGTATTTACGTCTTAAGGTGACGGTGTGCTATCTACCCGACAAATGTTTATACATTGTTATAGGCTTAATACTTCAAACTTTACAGTTAGAATTGTATTAAACGATGACACAACCTTGTTATTTAAATTACTGAAATTTAGCATTTAATATGCTTAATTATTTATAAAATCCGATTACGAAATGAAAAATGATGTCGCAAGCGGGATTCGAACCCGCGCCTATTGGGATTCCGGCCCAATCGTGCTGCCACTACACTACCGCGACTAATTGTAGGACATGCAAATTTCATTTCGTATTGTATTTACGTCTTAAGGTGACGGTGTGCTATCTACCCGACAATGTTTACACATTGTTATAGGCTTAATACTTCAAACTTTACAGTTAGAATTGTATTAAACGATGACACAACCTTGTTATTTAAATTACTGAAATTTAGCATTTAATATGCTTAATTATTTATAAAATCCGATTACGAAATGAAAAAATTCTATATTTAAACTAACTAACTAACTAATAATTCTATATTTTAATTATATTGCTTTCTTACTTTCATCTATCCAAGTTTTTTCAAAACAATAACCTGTATTTAGTAACTAACATTATCATCATTCTCCTACTCTTATCCCGATTACTTGGGGTCGATACAATATGTACTCTTCTTTCATAGTAAATATTGTAAAAGTTATTGGCAATCATTTTATGACCGGCCGTCTGCCAAACGTCAACCCTCCTTGGGAATGTAATTGCTGACCAAACGGCATCAGATGGAGTTGGCGCAGGACGTTAAAAGGATCCTAGTCGTCTTTTACGACATCCTCGACCAAAGTAGGGGTTAGTAGTGTTTGTAGCCGCTACCACACATCTATTTATACTTCGTAACTAACATAACGCATAGTTAACTTTTTTATTTTATAAACCAGTTAAAGAGATTGAAAAAGCTGTTTTCTCAATTAAAAATACGAAAATTATCTTCTTTATTAAATATTTTAAAATCCCCTGCGACGTAAGAATTAATTCTTAAGTAATAGATAACAAATCTTTGAACAATCCTTGTAAATATTATAACTTATCAATATTCGCATATATTTTTAATTATAGAACATGGTAAGTATATAAGCAGAAGTGGTTCACCCTTTGTCAATGGAGTGGCAAGCTGTCAGCGCACCTGGCGAACCAGATGCTCCATTCAGGCACCGCTGAATTTTATGAATTGCGGACGTACCACTCTCGCTCGACCCATTCACTATACAATTTTTTTTATTCACAACATGTGTGCGGGCCAGTTAATGTTAGATGGATAACAGAAATGATTAAGATTCTAAGTTCGGTTTATGAATTTATTTTATCTACAACTAACATGCATAGACAATGAGCAATTAATTATCTGTATGTCTATGGCTAGATGATATTGTATTAAAGGAATACTAAAATGACTGCTCATTGTTCCAGTATACCAGTATATATACATGCTATGTAATTGATTATTTAACACCTTCGGCGCCAGTGTATCAAAAATGATACACCATGTCCATTGCGTTTAAGTCGTTATGTATCAAATGCAATGTTATGTAACAAATGCTCACGATTTTCATACATTTCTAAAGCTTTGGCTTGGGCGAATCTTTTGGTCTATTTGGATTTGGGGTACCATAAAATTAATAAAAAAAACCATAAATATGTATGATTTTGGAAATAATTCTTGGCGCCGAAGGTGTGAAGTTCCTGTCTTAGGTTGGAGAAAACTGATAATGAATTTTTGTCTGCGCCCGTTAAATTTTTTTTTTTTGCTTATGGTGGCAAACGAGCACGCAGCACACCTGATGGTAAGTGTTACTACCGGCCATGGACCTTTGCAATACCAAGGGCATAGCTAGGCCGCTGCCTACCAATACATACCCTAAACCCACCCAGTTGGGCTTCCGGCTCTCTCGCTCACCGAACGAAGCGAAATAGCACATTGTCATTCTCAAACTTTGATCTTCTGCGAGAGTATGGTATTATCCCGAACGGACCCGCCCGCAAGACCACTGCCTCGCAGAAGGTTGCGACCGCGTCCCAGTGCCTGACGCTGTCCCTGGCGATGGTCGATAGAGGGGCACCACTAACAGCACTCCCTCGCCGCTGACGGCCTCAGTCGCCACGGCCCTCAGGCGCAACAGAGCCGCGATCGTCGAATGACCCCTCCTAAACCCTAATGTAAATTTACCCCTGGCAGGTTTATATCAGTATAAGAGAAGAAAATCTCGAAAAGATCCTTAGCTAATCCTTCCAGCGTGGTATAGAAATCCATTTTTTTAGTTATTGTAGTAAGGGGCTCATGTCCATTAGTGGAATGTAGGTACAGAAACTGATGACTTACGGCACTGAAACGTGGTCTCTAAATGTCGGCCTCATAAAAAGGCTCAAAGTCGCTCAGTGTGCTATGGAGAGAGCTATGCGCGGTATTTCTCTAAGTGATAAAATCTGGAATACGGAAATCCGTAGAAGAACGGGTGTAACCGACATAGCCCGAAGAATTAGCACGTTGAAGTGGCAATGGGCAGGCCACATCGCTCGACGAACCGACAACCGTTGGGGAAGAAAGGTTCTCGATTGGCGACCACGAATCGGACGACGCAGCGTAGGACGACCCCCCACTCGGTGGACTGATGACCTCATCGAGGTTGCAGGAAACCGTTGGATGCAGGTGGCACGGGACCGTTACAGATGGCATTCTCGTGGAGAGGCCTATGTCCAACAGTGGACGTTAACGGGCTGATCGATGATGGATGGATGGACAGAAGCTAAGAATGAGAGGTATCGTAAAAGCCTTTTTTGTTATTCAATATTTATATAATAAAAATAATGACTTCCACTGCACAGATGGCGTAGTGCTTAAGATAAAGATGTACCGCTCCAGTGTTCTGAGTTCGATTTCCATAGTACAATACTTTGGGTCACCACACGGAACATTCAGAACAACTTCTAACATTGGAATGTATTTGTACTGTAAATAGTTGATTATAACAACTGCACCGGAACAAACTAACGATTAACGTTATTTATAATAATACTATTTGCGGAAGATAATGATGTCGATTCTATTGATCACTAATTAAATTTAAGTTTTCGTTCAAAATAACGCTCTTATTTTGACGAAATAAACATGAATTAATTGTAATTAGTTCTTTTTTTTTGTTTCGTGTGGTGACGGAGTAAGAATATAATTCATCACCGAAGGAAAACTCGAAACAAAATCCTATACCAACACGTCTGACCAGCGTGGTAGGTTAATTTCCCTCCCATTGCGGAGGAGGCCCGAGCCCAACAGTGGTACACATATGGGTTGTGATGATGATGATAACTTCTTTTAATTCATTATGGAGATATTTAAGACTCTTGGTGTAAGACGCGTCTATTGGCTGAAGTCTCGCGATCTTCCTTCAATTGCTAATATTCAATACTTTCTATCCTCTAGCATGTTTGTTAGCAAACACCGTTCATGGATTTTACAAGTACCATGAGCAATCTCCATATTTTATTAGAAAGAGATACATACATACATATCATCACGCCATATCCCTTGCAGGGTAGGCAGAGAGAACAGAGTGCCAGAGAACTCTATCTCTGCATACTTCACTCGCTTCCTCAACATTCATAATTCTCTTCATACACGCTCGCCGGTTTCGAAGACTCTTGACTCCACCTTCCTTCAGTACATGACCGATCTGGTCTAGGTAGGTTAGTCTCGGTCTCCCTCGGTACCTACATCCTTCCACTTTCGCATTGAAAGAGATTGTTTTTTTTTTTTTAATACTTGTTAATATTAGTTTTTTTTTGTTCTACATACACTAAGGAAATTTGCTCCGAGATTTGCGTTACCTCTATACCTCACATTAAGAAACGAGTTGCTTGATTTTATAATATAGCTTTCTTCTCTCTCTTTTTCAACATATAGATATCCTACTAATGGGTACGGATGTTCTCTATAATGAGGGATAATGGCCTATTAACGCTAACCAGACTGATTGCCAGAGACTTTTGGTTCAGATTTTTCTAGAAGTAGTTCAGAAGTGGTTTCAGAAGTCTAGGGTACAAGCTAGAAATGAAAAGGCTTAATTTCATTCTTCCTCCATTACCAGTCGCGATTGTATGGTTAAAACTTGCAATAAAATTTGAAAATAATGTTTAGTTGCTATTTTTTTATTCCTCATAGTGGCAAACGAGCAGTACACATGATGGTAAGTGTTATTGCCGCTCATGGACTATCTGTAATAACAGAGACAGAGATACAGCTATGAAACTGTCTATCAAATAAAACCCAAAACTCATCCAGAAATTTGAGCTGCCGAGTGTCTTGCTCATCGAACGAAGCGCAACAACACATTGCTATTGCTCAGACGTCGATTTTCTTATCGGCCGACAACTATAGACAGAAATATGTAAATAATATGACTCCACCACTATTAACTATACAACAGAATCAGAACCATTAATAGAACAAACAGTCAACTGGGTATTTAAACAAGTTAACGACAAATACATACTTAGCGTTATCATACCAGTTCATTCATAACTTTAGTGATAAGTTAGCAAATAAATCCATTTTGTTATCTCTTAGTGGTGATCTCGGTGTGACATGATGTCAATTGCTGTTCACGTAACATGTATAGAGAGCAATCACGTTTGAAGCTAAATAATTGGAAGTTGCTTTATAATTTTGCTAGAGAATATTAATGACTTTTAATGTTTACGCGAGTATTACACATTTGAAATAAAACTACTTTTTATTTTTTATTTTTAATTTCCCCACGTTCGAAACGTCGGGAAATTAAAAATCAAATACAAACGCGATAGAACCCGTAATAGTACATTACTGCAGCGGCCAGCAAAAGAGTTATTGATGGACGAACGTGTAGATGTGTGCCGAGGCGTAGCCGAGGCACACATACGTAAGTCCATCAATTCCTAGTTGTGGCCAAGGCTTATATAGTGCTTTTCTCAAATAATGCGCGGAAATTAAAATTAAGTAGTATTAAGTAGAACTGTATACATGACAAACAACGAACAACATTTTTCACGTGCTAAAGGGTTCATTTGTTTTTTTTTTTTCATTATCAAACAGGTTTCTTTTTCAAGCCAGTTCAAAATTTAAATAAAGCTCTGATAAGTTGCCTATATGATTACTAGAATTTGAAGTAACAAATCGTATATTTATATATTTATTGGGCCGCTAAAACACGACAGATATGGTTTTTCATACATTTTTTGCCGGCCGCTGCTCGCAAGTATTTGGTCAGTACAGCAATTTTGATTTATCTCGAAGAAGGTTGTCAAAATAATGCTCAAATTTCCAAGCATTTTTAAGAAAAAATAGTTTTATTTCAAATAGAGAATATTAACTAGAAAATTTTACATCCATTTCTTCTTAGAACTTAGACGGTAAAAGTGTACTTCATATTGGGTATATAGCCTTCTTTTTGTGGCGGGCTATGGTCTGGTCACATCCCGCTAAATCCATCCAGGGCAACAGATGAAGCGGCGCGCGACCTCATAATCCCGCCCCGCAATGTACCTCTCCAGGTCGTGCAAGTGGACCATCGGAACCCGGTCTTTGTCGTCGGTGGCGGCGTATATATAGCCTAGAATAAAACATTCGCAAAATAAGTTGAAATAGTTTTAAGTTTTCTTCCTCTTGCAACAATGTGTGACTATGCGAGAAAAGTATATTCATGGACGTTCACGATACTAATTGTACAGCTAAGCCGTTGCTACTACTAACCCAAACCTACCCAGAAAGTTGAGCTGCCGGCTCTCTCGCTCACTAAACGAAGCTCAAGCGTCGATTTTCCGTGACAGTGTGTCGGGGTAGTACCCCGAAAGGACTGGCCCGCGGCTGTAGACAGAAAATTGTCAACAGTTTATAACTTTAAAGACACTTTTTACTATCTGATTAAATACGTCCGACTAATGGGCAAAAGCCTTTTCGATAATAGCAGAAATATTTATTTACTATATCTATCAACGAAGTCCGTCAACGAAGTGTCGCCATAGATTTAAGAGTTACCTTCCTTAATCATGTATTAAGACATTTTTTTTTTTATTATTATTGCTGTTACGAGCGAGCAGCACACCTGATGGTAAGTGTTACTGCTGCCCATGGACCTTTGCAGTACCAAGGGTATAACTAGGCCGCTGCCTACCAATATAAACCCCAAACCCACCCAGTTGGACTCCCGGTTCTCTATCTCACAGAACGAAGCGCAATAGCACATTGCCATTACTCAGACGTCGATCTTCTTCCAGAGTGTGGTATTGTACTGTACTGTGCCCAAAACTGTCCTCAGCGTGGTTCTACCACTTGCCTCATTGCGGAATGTTAAAACAATATATGTATTCCTAATCATATACCATACGGTTGATTCATACGATCATTAATTATGTTGAAGTTAAAGAAGCTGCGGTATAACTGTAGATAATTAATTATAAAACGTGTTATTCCCTAACTGAACGTATACCGTTTGGGTTAGCATTGAAGTTAAAATCTCTCACGGTATTACCGCAATGCATACAGTGTGAACTTTTTCTGTCACTTGAATGATTATGTCAATGTTTCACAAACAACATTAAAAGCACGGAGAAAAGATTAGTATGCACCGTTAAATGCAGCAACCCGTCATATTTTTTTCAAAGACAATAAATCCTCTGTTATTATTAAGTACAGTAATAAGTACATCAGGCTTGTTATTTAAAAATAAAATGGATACAAATAACATCAAAAAGCAATAACAATAATTTAAGTGAAAACCTTTGTGTAATCTAAATCAAGACGTTCAATATGAAAGGTTGCTATGATATACACGGTGACATTTATGTTGTCTAACAAAAGCAGTTCAGTTAACGTATCCAATATCTACTATTCATTCGTACAATTAAAAGGTTAAACAATATATTTACTGGAATATTTTTTACTAAAAATCATTATAAATAATTACTAATTAAAATAGTAAGAGAACAGCATGTAGCGAGCGGTAGGCTACCTACTCGACATAACCTACGTACCGCGTGGGTACTACCTAGGCGTAGGTACGCTTTGGAATAGCAGTCCACGTGGACTTTTTAGCTGTGATTGGCTAACGTAATTACGTTAGCCAATCATTATCATGCGGATTCCGTATGATTTCTTTTGTTTAAAATGTAAACATTATAGCCAGGTTGTTACAAAATATTAACTGTAATTTATTTTATTTTGTTATTTTTTTATCACTACCACTATAAAATAAAATTGGGGGGCATAGTCCGGAGCGTGCTCGTTCGCGTCACCTGCCAGTCTAATTAGACTGCTAATCCGGCTCGAAATGCGTACCGCAATGCGGGTTAGGGCGTCCCCCGGAGGCGACGCGTACCGACCCGCCCCCGTCGGTACGAATTTCGGCAGTTGCGGCGATGGGGGCCGCCACCCATCACGCCTTGCCCAGTCAGGCGAGTCGAGGAGAGCAGAGTGCTGGGTGGGCACGTGGAATGTAAGAGGTTGTGTGGAAGGTAAGTTGCACGAGCTGATATCCGTCATGGCGGACAAACAGCTAGACGTGCTCTGTGTAACAGAGACCAAGCGAAGGGGCAGCGACGCCTGCGATCTTCCTGGTGGCGGGATGGCTCTGTGGTCTGGTGTACCACAGAGCAATCGAGCCAGCATGGGGGTAGGAGTACTGCTGTCCTCTCGCTTGGCCTCAGGTGTGAAGGATTACGGAATGTATGATCCCAGACTTCTTTGGGTCCGTATAAAACTTGGTGTCACCAAGATATTCATGGTTGTAGCATATGCTCCCGTAGGATCCTCGGTGGCATCAGACCTAGAGAAGTTTTGGGATAATGTTAGGGAAGTTCTGGATATGGCAGAAACCAGTGAACGCGTGATTGTATGCGGAGATTTGAACGGATGGGTGGGGACCAAGCGTCCTGACTATGAGGACGTACTTGGTCCATTTGGTGATAAGAGAGTGAACGACGCAGGTAGGCTCATAGCGGATGTATGCATGGAGAGAAACCTTATTGTGTCAAACACATTTTTCCAACATAAGGACATCCATATGTATACATGGAGAAGGAATGAACAGAAAAGTATAATAGATTTAATTTTGGTAGACAGTCGCCTCCGAAGCAAAATATTGGACGCAAGAGCCTACAGGGGCCCCACAGTCGATACGGACCACTATCTCGTTATTGCGAGATTTAGTAGTCTGTTCAGAAAGTGGAGGCACTGGCGAGAGCGTGTCCACTTCGGAGGGCTTGAAAGAATAAAGGTTGAAAGGTTGCAAGAAGAGTGTGTAAGAGAAAAGTATGCAGAGGGTGTCCGAGAACGGCTGACGATGGCAAGTCAGCCGCAATCGGACATTGAAGAATGCTGGAGAGTAATGAAAGAGAGTATGGTAGACACAGCGAAAGAAGTATGTGGAAGTTCAAAGAAGCATAGAAACACAAATGGTGATGCATGGTGGGATGCGGAAGTGGCAGCTTCCGTAGAGCAAAAGAAGAAAGCGTGGCTGGACTATGTCTCTTCTTTGAATCTGAATGACAGTATGACTGAACAGAAGAAAGAAATATATCGGCAATGTAAGAATGACACCAAGGCCTTAGTGAAAGAGAAACGTGATAGAGCAAGTATGAGTGCAGAAGATAGGCTGACCAAAAACTTCGAGGGTAACACCAAACTCTTTTGGAGGGAGGTGAAGAAGTCTCGGGGTGGTTGGTCAGCCTTCAGAATGAATAAAATAAGGTCTAAAGGTGGAGACATTCTTACACAAACACAAGACGTGTTAAGCCGATGGAGTGAATATTTTGGCGATATGTATACGGATGCTACGGTTAGCGCCGGTGTCGCATGTGGTGTAGTAGATCAACATTCGGCGACGGCGTCCTCCGATGGCATCAGTATGGATGAAGTTGAATGGGCGATAAGAAGTTTGAGAAATGGTAAGGCAGCGGGCATTGATATGGTGTCTGCCGAGATGATCAAGCTTGGTGGCTCCTGTGTCCGGGAGGCGTTCTTGTTGCTCCTCAATTTATGTTGGAGCTCGGGAATGATTCCCGGGGACTGGAATAGCGCAGTCATCGTGCCTTTGTTTAAAACCAAGGGTTCACGTTATGACTGCGCAAATTACAGAGCCATAAGCTTGACCAGTTTGGCAGCAAAAGTGTATGGTAAAATTATTGAAAGGAGAATGAGGATGGAGTCCGATGGTTTACTGTGTGAGACACAAGGAGGTTTCAGGAGTGGAAGGGGATGCATGGATCAAGTGTTCTCTCTGCGCAACATTGTGGAGAAGCATCTGGCCCTAGGTCAGAGGGTTTTCTGCAGTTTTGTGGATCTGGAGAGAGCATTTGACACGGTTGTACGAAAGGAACTTTGGGACATTTTACCGGAGTATGGTATTAACGGTAAACTGCTGCAGGCTGTGCAATCCAGTTACATGGGCTGTAGAGCCTGTGTGCGGCTGGATGATGGAATGTCGCCTTGGTTTGACGTCAATATCGGCGTTAAGCAGGGCTGCGTTCTATCAGCCAGGCTGTTTATCATATATCTGGATAAATGTCTCCAAAGGTTGAACGATATGAATGTGGGAGTCCAGATGGGTGACTCAGTGATCTCTGCTCTGCTTTATGCAGATGATGCAGTCCTGCTGGCACAGTCAGTGACTGACCTGCAGACCCTAGTCGACACAATGACAGAAGATTGTAAGAAAAGGGGTCTACGCGTGAATGTGAGCAAAACCAAAATAATGGTCTTTGAAAGAGATAAAACCAGAACAGATGTAAGAGTAACAATAGGTAATGATGTACTAGAGTAAGTGGATGAATTTGTATATCTTGGATGTGGATTTAGCCGAGATGGACGGTACACCACTGATATAGAGCGAAGAGTGAATGCGGGAAATAGAGTGAACGGAGCGTTGGGGCAACTTCTCGGCAGCCAGCACCTCAGCCAGAAGGCACGTGTAGCAATACATAACGCAGTGCTTGTCCCAACATTACTGTATGGAAGCGAGAGTTGGGTATGCAGAAAAGAGTATGAAAGTAAAATTAATGCGGTCGAAATGCGATCTCTTCGGAAAATCTGTGGAGTTAGGCTGACCGACCGCATTCGTAACGACGACGTAAGAGAGGGTATGAAAGAGAGTATTGGTGTAAAGATGCGAAAGGGAATGCCCCGATGGTTCGGACATGTGGAAAGAATGCCGAACGAACGTCTGGTTAGAAGATATACAATGCGAAAGTGGAAGGATGTAGGTACCGAGGGAGACCGAGACTAACCTACCTAGACCAGATCGGTCAGGTACTGAAGGAAGGTGGAGTCAAAAGTCTCCGAAACCGGCGAGCGTGTATGAAGAGAATTATGAATGTTGAGGAAGCGAGTGAAGTATGCAGAGATAGAGTTCTCTGGCACTCTGTTCTCTCTGCCTACCCTGCAAGGGATATGGCGTGATGATATGTATGTATGTATGTATAAAATAAAAAAAATATTTTTTTTTTTTTTTTTATCACTACCACTATGATCCTCGTAGGCGCGTAGCTCGGCGCGGGTAACCCTGCTGGAGTCCCGGCTTGCGAGGTGTTTTAGGTGCATGGCGGTCGGGCATACCCCGGCCAACGTGCACCAACTGCTTTGACTGCAGTGGACTATGCTTCCGTTGCGGTCAAACCTGGCACATGGCGGCATCGTGTGCTGCCGCACCCCACTGTCCCGCGTGTGCGGCGGGCAATAAGCCCGCCAAACATCGCAGGGGGGGTGGAGAGTGCAGACCCCCGGCTTCGCTCCAAAGGGGCGGAGCGGCCCGGCGACCCCGGCCGCTTCCGCTCCTAGCGCGACCCAATCGCCCGCCGGCGCGGAGGAGGTGATGGACACGGCCCACTAATGGCTACCGAGTCCATCCACCTCTTGCAAGCCAACCTCAATCACTCCGCCGGTGCGCAGGACCTTTTCCTGCAAGCTATGGCGGAGTGGTTGATAGGTGTAGCCGTAACCGCGGAGCCGTATTGCGTGCCCGACCGATCTAATTGGTTGGTTAGCAGTGACGGCTCTGTGGCAATCGTCGCCTCCACGTCGTGGCCTTCCCCACCTCTGTCTCTAAAGGACAGGGGTGATGGATACGTTGCGGCGGACTGGGGAGAGGTAACGCTCTACGGCGTGTACTTCTCCCCTAACAGGAGTGTGGCAGATTTCGGGGCCTCCCTCACCAACTTGGAGGCCTCGATACAGCGACTGGCACCGCGCCAAGTTTTTGTAATGGGGGACTTCAACGCCAAGTCTATGGCGTGGGGGTCCCCCAGGACGAACGATCGCGCGCGGGCGGTTGAAGAGTGGGCGGCGTCACTGGGCCTCTGTTTGCTGAACAGGGGCTCAGTGCATACGTGCGTGCGGCAGCGGGGTGGGTCGATAGTGGACTTGTCTTTCGCTAGCCCCAATGTCGCACCACGTGTGAGGAGCTGGTACGTTCAGGAGGAGGTTGAGACCCTATCCGACCATAGATATATTCGGATAGAGGTCTCCCGGAACCTCCACCAGCCCAGCTGGGGTCACACGGCAGACGGAGCTCCCGCTTTTCCGCGGTGGGCTATGGGTCGACTTGATCGGGACCTACTGGTGGAGGCAGCCATTGTGCATTCTTGGCTGCCGTCACCACCCTCGGTGGACGGGGTGGACGCCAAGGCTAGCCGCATTCGCTGTGCGTTAACGCAGATTTGCGATGCGGCCATGCCCCGTGTACGGTGTCTTCCTTCGAAGAGGGCGGTTCCCTGGTGGTCCCGGGAGTTGGCAGAGCTTCGAGCTGCGTGCATACGTGCTCGGAGATTGTATACCCGCAGTCGGCGGCGTCACCGCGACGCTGAGCGGGAGGGCCAGCTATACGAAGCTTACCAGTGCGCGGTCTGCCTTCAGGCTGGCCATCCGTCAGGCCAAGGACGTTAGTCGGCAGGAGATGCTGGACAGTCTCGAGCGTGACCCCTGGGGTCGCCCCTATCGTGCGGCGCTGAGTAAGCTCCGCGCGCGGCCCCCCCCCCCCCTCACTGAGACTCTCCAGCCCAGCCTCCTCACCAGAGTTGTCGAGGAACTATTCCCACGGCGGACGGAACACACGCCCCCGGTCATGGCACTGCAGGATAGTGACCGGGAGGCCGACTACGAAAGTGTTCCGCCCGTCACGGAGACGGAAATGGGGGCGGCGGTGGTGCGAATGCGTGCCAAGACCACCGCTCCTGGGCCAGACGGGGTACCCGACCGGGTGCTGGCCCTGGTCCTCGAGCATCTGGGTCCACGCCTCGGGGAGCTGTACAACGCGTGTTTATCGTCTGGGCAGTTCACTGGGTGTTGGAAGGAGGGGAGGCTGGTACTCCTGCCGAAGCCGGGACGGTCTGCGGACTCGGCCTCGGCCTATAGGCCGATCGTGCTGCTGGACGATACGGGTAAACTGTTGGAGAGGATCCTGGCTGCCCGTATCGGCCAGCACCTTAGCGAGGTTGGCCCCGATCTGTCGGACGCCCAATTCGGTTTCCGAAAGGGGCGTTCGACGATCGCGGCCTTACTGCGCCTGAGGGCCGTAGGCGCGGAGGCTGTCACTGGCGGTGGGGTGCTGTTGGCGGTGTCTCTAGACATCGCCAACGCATTCAATAGTCTGCCATTCAGCTGCATCAGGGAGGCACTCCGGTATCACGGGGTGCCTGTATACCTGAGGCTGCTGGTGGCAGACTATTTGGAGGGGCGCAGCGTCCTCTATAAGAACCGAGTAGGGGATGTTGTGCGAACGCCCATGTCGTGCGGTGTTCCGCAGGGGTCGGTCTTGGGGCCGACTTTGTGGAGCATCGGCTACGACTGGGCGTTGAGAGGGAGCCTCCCACCCGGGCTGGGCGTAATCTGTTACGCCGACGATACACTCGTCACAGCCCGGGGTGGGACGCTGGAGGAGGCGGCACGCCTAGCAACTCTTGGCACCGAGGAGATTGTTAGGCGGATCGAGGCGCTGGGGCTAAGGGTGGCCCTGGATAAGACGGAGGCCTTATTATTTCATGGGCCCCGCACCAGTCCACCCACCGACGCCTCGATCACCGTCAATTCGGTTCCCATCAGCATCCGGGCCCGGTGCTCGACGGGCGATGGTGGTTCCGGGAGCATTTCCGTCGGCTTGCTCCACGGCTTGTCGGCGTGGCGTCCTCCCTATCCTGGCTTATGCCGAATGTGGGCGGACCCAGCGCTACGTGCCGACTGCTGTACGCGGGGGTGGTCCGGTCGATGGCCCTGTACGGCGCACCCGTGTGGGCGGGGTCTCTGACCGTCAGACTTAGGGCTCTGCTGTGGCGGTCACAGCGGGCCATGGCGATCAGGGCCATACGCGGGTACCGCACGGTGGCGACGGAGGCAGCATGCCTGTTGGCCGGAACACCCCCGTGGGACTTGGAGGTGGAGATGCTCGCCGGACTGTACCGGCGGGTGTCAGTGACGCGGGCAGGGGGCGGCACCGTCTCGCTTAGTGAGATGGCCGCCTGGCGGGGCGACGCCCGCCGTGACGTTATTGCCCGTTGGGCAATCCGGCTGGAAAGGCCTCGGTTCAGTGTTCGGACCATCGAGGCTTTCCGGCCGGTGCTGATGGAGTGGTTGGGTCGACAGCACGGGGTCCTTTCCTTCCGACTGGTGCAGGTCTTGACGGGGCATGGTTGCTTCAGCAAGTACCTGCACACGGTCGTGAGGAGGGAGAGGACACCGTCCTGCCACTACTGCGATTGCGACGAGGACACGGCGCAGCACACGCTCGAGGTCTGTGTGGCCTGGGCAGAGCAGCGCCGTGAGCTCGTCGCGATCATCGGTGCCGACCTGGCGCTGCCGACCATCGCTAAGGCGATGCTCGACAGCGTCAGGAACTGGGATGCGGTCGCCGCCTTCTGCGAGACAGTTGTCTCGCGGAAGGAGGCGGCGGGGCGACTCCGAGAGGAAATCCTCTTCGGTGAGACGCTCCGCCGCCGGCGCCTGGGGCGGCGTAGGCGCGAGTATCTGCGCCTAATGCCGCCCTAGCCGAGGCTGCGGGTGACTGGACCGGGGAATAGTCCTTCACCCGCAGAGAGGCCGACCGCGTGAGGGCAACGCTCCGGCAGTTAGCTGGGGCGTCGACGGGGGATGGTACCCGAAAGGGTAACCCGCCGGGCTGGCCACGGAAGGCAAGGAAGCGGTACCAGTGGCCGGCCCAATGGCGATGGGGAGGGCATAAGGTGGGTCATGGGGCCACGCGCTCAAAAAAAAAAAAAAATCACTACCACTATTGAACAATTAAATGTTTCTTTGGTCGGATACTTTTATGGCACTTCTTTTGTAAGACGACATAAATGTCACGGTGTATAATACATACATACATACATACATATCATCACGCCATATCCCTTGCAGGGTAGGCAGAGAGAACAGAGTGCCAGAGAACTCTATCTCTGCATACTTCACTCGCTTCCTCAACATTCATAATTCTCTTCATACACGCTCGCCGGTTTCGGAGACTCTTGACTCCACCTTCCTTCAGTACATGACCGATCTGGTCTAGGTAGGTTAGTCTCGGTCTCCCTCGGTACCTACATCCTTCCACTTTCGCATTGTATATCTTCTTAACCAGGCGTTCGTTCGGCATTCTTTCCACATGTCCGAACCATCGGAGCATTCCCTTTCGCATCTTTACACCAATACTCTCTTTCATACCTACTCGCTCTCTTACGTCGTCGTTACGAATGCGGTCGGTCAGCCTAACTCCACAGATTTTCCGCAGAGATCGCATTTCGACCGCATTAATTTTACTATCATACTCTTTTCTGCATACCCAACTCTCGCTTCCATACAGTAATGTTGGGACAAGCACTGCGTTATGTATTGCTACACGTGCCTTCTGGCTGAGGTGGTGGCTGCCGAGAAGTTGCCCCAACGCTCCGTTCACTCTATTTCCCGCATTCACTCTTCGCTCTATATCAGTGGTGTACCTTCCATCTCGGCTAAATCCACATCCAAGATATACAAATTCATCCACTTGCTCTAGTACATCATTACCTATTGTTACTCTTACATCTGTTCTGGTTTTATCTCTTTCAAAGACCATTATTTTGGTTTTGCTCACATTCACGCGTAGACCCCTTTTCTTACAATCTTCTGTCATTGTGTCGACTAGGGTCTGCAGGTCAATCGCTGACTGTGCCAGCAGGACTGCATCATCTGCATAAAGCAGAGCAGTGACCACTGAGTCGCCCATCTGGACTCCCACATTCATATCGTTCAACCTTTGGAGACATTTATCCAGATATATGATAAACAGCCTGGCTGACAGAACGCACCCCTGCTTAACGCCGATATTGACGTCAAACCAAGGCGACATTCCATCATCCAGCCGCACACAGGCTCTACAGCCCATGTAACTGGACTGCACAGCCTGTAGCAGTTTACCGTTAATACCATACTCCGGTAAAATGTCCCAAAGTTCCTTTCGTACAACCGTGTCAAATGCTCTCTCCAGATCCACAAAACTGCAGAAAACCCTCTGACCTAGAGCCAGATGCTTCTCCACAATGTTGCGCAGAGAGAACACTTGATCCATGCATCCCCTTCCACTCCTGAAACCTCCTTGTGTCTCACACAGTAAACCATCGGACACCATCCTCATTCTCCTTTCAATAATTTTTCCATACACTTTTGCTGCCAAACTGGTCAAGCTTATGGCTCTGTAATTTGCGCAGTCATAACGTGAACCCTTGTTTTTAAACAAAGGCACGATGACTGCGCTATTCCAGTCCCTGGGAACCATTCCCGAGCTCCAACATAAATTGAGGAGCAACAGGAACGCCTCCCAGACACAAGAGCCACCAAGCTTGATCATCTCGGCAGACACCATATCAATGCCCGCTGCCTTACCATTTTTCAAACTTCTTATCGCCCATTCAACTTCATCCATACTGATGCCATCGGAGGACGCCGTTGTCGAATGTTGATCTACTAAACCACATCCAACACCGGCGCCAACCGTAGCATCCGCATAGATATCGCCAAAATATTCACTCCATCGGCTTAACACGTCTTGTGTTTGTGTAAGAATGTCTCCACCTTTAGACCTTATTTTATTCATTCTGAAGGCTGACCAACCACCCCGAGACTTCTTCACCTCCCTCCAAAAGAGTTTGGTGTTACCCTCGAAGTTTTTAGTAATATATCTATTTAATTTAATCTATCTAATAATAATACCTTTAAACGAGCAATTCTTATATATAGATATTGTATATATATTCTGAATCTCGGAACCGGCTCAAATGATTTTCATAAAATTTAGCATGCAGGAGTTTCCGAGGGTGATTAATCGATCAAGCTAGGTTTCATTTATAGAAAATATTGTTTTGTCAATATATTCGGGCAACGGAAAAAAATATTTTTAGTTGGCTGGAGACTATTAAAATATGAAGGCTAATTTTGACGCTGCCATTAAGAATAGACATAACTCAGTTGAAAATCGAGTAGTCTAATCCAGACATCGCCAGTCCGGATCCTTAGTTTCCCTATTCATTATTGCCTTTTTATTTTTTTTTCTTTATTTTATTAATTATTTTGTTGTTATATTTAAATAGGTATATCTACTAAAACTCACTAAAAAGAAAATACCGAGCAAAGCTTGGTCATCCAGATATTACAAAAATTTAACAAAAAAAAAGCCGACCTTGAAGCAATGTAGTCCAACCAAATACGCTATATTGAGGATAATTAAAAAACGACTGATCAGATATTGATTAATAATAAATGTAACCATATTGGCCACCAGCTTTAAAAAAAAATTTCAAAACCGGTTCGTCTAGAAAAAAATCTGGGCATAAGCCATTAGAATTAGCCATCGGTCGGAGGGGTAAGGACGGCCATGGCTATATTTAAAGTCATCCTCAAAGAGGACAGGGTGGACGCCGAGGGTTGCCGGAAGAGGGGAGTTTGCTGGTGGTCCCGGGAATTGGTGGACCATCGGGCTGCGTGCATACGTACCTGGAGGTTCTATATCCTCGGTCGACGGCGTCACCGTGCCCTGAGCGGGAGGGACAGCTGTACGAGGCTTACCGCAGTACGCGATTTCCCATCAGGCTGGTCATCCGGCGCGCCAAAGACGTCAGCCACCAAGAGATGCTGGAAAGTCTTGAGCGTGCTCCCTGGGCTAGCCCGTACCGTACACAGCACTCTCCAATTGCCCGCCAAACGTACTTTATTACTTTAACTCATTAGTTTAAGCTAATCTATACCAAAAATGTGAAGATTAAATTTGGTCTCTATTAAATATTACTCTATTATATTTTTTAATCAATAAGCTATTTGCATATGTATGTCCCTATATTCTATTGCACATTTGATGATATTGTTTACAAAAATAAAATAAGTAAATGACAGTGCCGAAGATATTCTAATTACAGAGTAATATTAATATTAGTGAAGTATTTTTTTTCGGTTCGTCACCTTTATTACGGAGCGGAGTTTTTGTTTCTTGTCCTGCAGTGTGATGCAAATGCAACAATGTTTTTATTATTCTCTAGTCTTGTCTATGACGCCATAGTTTTTAATAAAGCATGCCCATTGCATTAATAAGTCAGCGAATTATCATAGTTGCGTGCACACCCAACCTTCGCGTGCTATCTTCATTTTATTCACGACGAAACGAAACTAATCTACTTCGACACACTACTTGCTTTAATGAAAGCGCTTTGGAGGTGGGGCATTCTGCCTGAACGGGCCTTACATAATTATTGGTAAGCCTTACCAACTTTTATCCAGGTTAGGTAAATCGAAACAGATTATAAAACATCTTTATCTTTAAAATTATTATATTAGAGTTGAAAATGCAGCTATTTCTAGTGTGTTCTTGTACCATTTGCATTTTAAAGCTCTTTAAGCTCAATGGAGCAGCTGTCATTTGCGAGCCAGCCTACGTTACACTTTTATGGATTGTATTTCACAAAATACAATTTCATTGTCACAATGATACAATATAAAGCGTATACTTATTATTAGTTATTAATAGTGACTTTGCTTGCGTTAACTGTGCTTCAATCTACATATTAAAGTTATAGAATCATATTTGTCGATATTAAATGAGATATTTCCTTGAGAGAGTTTTCCGTGTGGTGACGGAGTAAGAATACAATTCACCACCCTCTATCTTGCCCGTGGGTATCGTAAAAGACGATTAAGGGATATAATATGCATATGGTATCTGTGCAAAAGAGGGAAACTCGAAATTAACCCTATACCAACACGTCTGACCAGCGTGGTATAGTAGGTCAATTTTCCTCCCATTGTGGAGGAGGCCCGAGCCGAACAGTGGGATATTTAAGGGCTGTGATGATGATGATGATGATTATTGATTATTTTGAAGTTGCTTGCGTGAACTATGCTTCAATAAAGTTCTATAGTTAGTTAAATTAAATCATATTTGTCGATATTGAAGGAGATATGAATTATTTAAAAAGTTATCTAAGCTATGTCAATTTTTAAACTCAAAGAGATACGCTGAATGCTAATTAATTGTATACAAAAATATATAAATTTTAAACAGATAGAATTTTATAGAAATTTATGCAATTTGTTGTTCTCAAATTTCATTTACTATGTTAATTGTCACATCACAGCTCATATAATATCCCACTGTTGGGCTAAATAGAAAAACAAACTTGTTTTCGCATTTGTAATATTAGTTACAATATATACATTATAACATTTTACGATAGCGCTAAGCGTAATATAGCTTATTTAAAATCATAACGCGTACGAGAACAAGTTTCAAGTCGATATCATTTTAAAAATTGAAGAGTTTATATTGGTTATTATTCTAAAAGTACATTGAAAAAATATTATAGGAATACATATCGTGAAAGTTTATACATATAGGTAATAAAACATACATATAGCCGCGATAAATATGAGTGAAGCTTTTGAAATAAAACTGCTAATAAGAATAACTACTCGCGTAAACATTAGAAGTCATTATGAGTGAAGCTGTAACTGTTATCAAAACGGTCGAAGTTTAGTAACAATGGGATGCCTTATGCAAACGCTGTTGTCATAATAACAGTTCAGATAACAATTCACATGAATCTGTCACTGACTTATTAACGATAGTAATTATTTTTTCTTGTAAAATTTGTTCGTGCGAAGACGTGGGAGCTCGAATCGAATTACAAGCAATAAAAATGTAAGTAATTCATGCAGGCGATGCTGGTGGCACAGCTAGTAATTTGTGATATATGTAATTGAATATTAGATTGTTCAGATTAATCACAATGCCACGAATACCAAATTAATCTGTCGGACCCATCAATTACATAGACGCATCATTTGATAACATAAATCAGTCACAATCAATACAAGCCTATTTCGATCGCCTTGATTATAAGATTTTTACTTTGTCGTATTTAAAATTAGAATGTTTTATTATCTATAATGCTGCTATTAAGTTCATTATCTAGATTACGTACTGGCCACTTTGGAATGCCTTTATATTTATAAAAAATAATAAGCATAGGTTCTTGGCGTAGGTACATGTGTATAATAATGTCATTCATCTTTTTTTTTATTTTGCTCATCTGCAAATTTATTTTTCATGGATACCAAGTCCTTCAATTAAAATATATTGTTAGCTTAATCTAAATATTTATTAATTTTCTGTGAGGTGACGGAGGAAGAATACTATTCACCACCCCATATCTTAGCCGGGGGTCATCGTACGAGACGACTAAGGGATATAAAATGCATACAACATCTATGCGAGAGAAGGAAAACTCGAAACAAAACCCTATTCCAACACGTCTGACCAGCGCAGTATAATAGGTTAATTTCCCTCCCATTACGGAGGAGGCCCGAGCGCAACAGTGGGACATGGGCTGTGATGATGAATCTAAATATAACCAATTATCTCTATTTTCTTCATGACTTATAGTATTATATTCCATTTCCTCATATGACGTAGCTCAATCATAGTAAAGACCCAAAGTCAAATAGTTACCATTAATTGGACACTGACAACCAATATAATGCTGCTTCCTCTGGGAATTTCGGCAGAATATAAAAAAAACGTAAACCACTGTTATATCATATTATTCATCATCATCATCACAGCCCATAAATGTCCCACTGTTTGGCTCGGGCCTCCTCCGTAATGGGCGAGAAATTAACCTACTATACCGCGCTGGTCTGACGTGTTGGTATAGGGTTTTGTTTCGAGTTTTCCTTTTGTCGCATAGATGTTATATGCGTTTTATATCCCTTAGTCGTCTCGTACGATCACCCACGGGCATGATATGGGGTGGCGAATAGTATTCTTACTCCGTCACCACACGGAATATCGTATTATTACACTTTAGCAATTTCTCCTTATTCAATTACACAAAGTATCATCAAAATTATTCAATATCATTATAAAACACTAAAGTATTGAACATAATTTAAGAGCGCTGTATGATATACATTTTTATTTCCCCATCATATTTTCAATCAGCTGCTGGTCCTACGATTATTGCCAGTTTGGAGTGAATTTGTTTTGAAATAATTTTTTTATCATTAATCATATGCCAGTGTGGCAGGAAATCGAATACATGGCCTGTACCGATGATCACTCCAAATGGCCATAGAAATATTTCATTTCGATAGAGCCGGAAGCCCAACTGGGTGGGTTTGGGGATTGTAATGGTAGGCAGTGGCCAAGCTCTTGGTATAGCAAAAGTCCATGGGCAACAGTGACACTTACCATCAGGTGTGCTGCTTGCTCATCTGCCACCATAAGCAATAAAAAAAATTTAAAAAAAACTTCTCGCGTAGGACCGGATCATAGCCTGTAAAAAGAAAAATCTATATTTTGTTTAAGGTTTTATATCAGTGAAATTAGATATTAAACTTAACATATATTGACACACAAAGATTGCGTAGTGGTTAAGATGCCAATCTGCCGTGTCAGTATGGGTTCGATTCCCACGCAGGACAATACTTTGTACGGTCCACACATTGTTCTGATTATTGATGTAATATGTGTCAGTTAATTATATGTTTGTAAATTCCACCGAACCTTACCTTAGTCTAGAGTGTTGTCTTTTAAAAAATCCCTACTGGACATAGGTTTTCCGAAAGGGTAATAATACCACAATCATCATATTTGATAGACAGGCGAATGCAATTGACGTTGCAATTGCAATTTCGCTGAAAACTACTGCAGCTGATTTTTAAGACTTCCATTGGAAGGTAAGGAGTCGTGATACTTTAAAACCTTGACCCGGCATTACAAGAGAATACGTACGTAAGTACGCTCTTGTTTATTCATTATTAAAAATTAAATTTTGAAAGCTTTTTTACTGGTTAAGAACTAAAATGTTATAACTCTGACTGCACAGATGACCTAGTGGTTTAGATACCGACCTTCCGTGCCAATGCCGTGGGTTTAATTCCCACGCAGGACAATACTTTGTGCGATCCACATAGCGTTGATCTGAGTCTGGGTGTAATTTGTCTACGTTAATTGCATGTTTGTAAAGTCCCCCGCAATACAAGGATTATTTCCTTAGTGCAGGTGGTGCAGTTTAAAAAAAAGAAAAAAAATGACTTTTTATTCAAATATCTAACTTGAAGTTTATTAAGTCAAGAATCTTATTGATTATTTGTTACTATAATGTGCATAGCGAACTTATATTTTTACTGATGCATTTAGATAAGGCGATGAATAAAAATAGCACCAGAAACGCTCTGTTGGTCGCTATATAAAAATACCCTCCCCTCGACTTCATTCACTCGCTCAACTATTAACCGACCAAATGTAAAAATAGTTACACACTTTATTTTATTTAAATACCCACATACCATTACAAAATGTCGTTTTATTTTCATTCAAGAATTATAATGTACGGTTAGTTCCTTTCACAAGTCTCCCACGGTCGTATGAATGAAGTGCCCTTGCACATGAATCGGGGAGCGAAAGAAAGGGGCTTGTCATTTCCGGTGTGAGGCGTATGGCGTTACTTCCGGCTGTCACCGGATACGTATGTTCCCTGTTCGTATCAATTATTATTTCCTTCTTAGTGTTTCCTTTCATAAAAGTTTAATTTTCTTTAAATAGATTCAACGTAGGTGGACTCAATTTACAGCATAACTTAATTTGTGGCTTAGCAGTGAGTGTAGTTAAGAAAACTAATGGAGATTATATGAGTAGATAATATGACCATTGAAGAGAAGTCTCTAAGCAACATCTTCTTCCAATGACCAGTGTATTTATTAAGCGAATGATTCTCTCGCATAGAGGACGAGACTGTATTATGTATAGGTAGTAGATTCATTATCATCATCACAGCCCATATATGTCCCATTGTTGGGCTCAGGCCTACTCCGTAATGGGAGTGTAATTAACCTACTATACCGCGCTGGTCAGATGTGTTGGCATAGAGTTTTGTTTCAAGTTTTCCTTCTTTAGCATAAATGTTATATGCGTTTTATATCCCTTAGTCGTCTTTTACGATCACCCACGGATAAGGGGACGTCCACGTGATTAACGTGATCTTTTTTTTTGCATTTTTGAACCCCCTCTCCCCCTTGGTGATACGTGATGAGGTTTAAGACTATGATGGTTTAGGACTTAGTGATTTTTGTCAAACTGTTCCCCGTCCCCTTTTAAACCTCACGTGATTAATGGACGTCCCCTAAGATAGGGGATGGTGAATTGTATTCTTACTCTGTCACCACACGGATAAAACGTAGATTGTAGTGACATATATCTTGGCGTTATTAGAGCTATAATTGCCCCGAGTGATTCCGAGTTCGAAGTTACATTTCCCTGTTTAACTTTTAACAATGCAATGGATCATCATCATTCTCCTACTCTTATCTCAATTCATTGGGGTCGATACAATATGTACTCTTCTTTCATAGTAGGTACATATTGTAAAAGTTATTGGCAATAGTTTTATGACCAGCCGCCTGACTGACGACAATCCACCTTGGGAATATAATTGTTGACCAAACTGCATCAGATGGAGTTGGCCCAGGTCGTTATACAGCTCTTAGTCGTCTTTTACGACATCCATGAGCAAAGTAAGGGTTGGTAGTATTCGTAGCCGCTACCACACAGCAACACACACTATGAAATGGATATGTTATAATATACTTAATTGTTAGTAATTTATGTTGTCGGTTGGACAGAGCGGGGATTAATTCGCTAACCCTAGTGAGCCTAATCTAGTGAAGGCGACGCCCTATCTTCGATAGGGATGATGCTCGAAAGGTTAATCTGCCGGGCCGGCCACGGTTGTCAAGGAATCGGTGCTAGTGGTCAGCCCAAAGGTGATGGGGAGTGGATACCGTAGGTTATGGGGCCACACGCCGCCCTTTGTTGCTCCTGCCAGAACGGTCTCGGTGAGTTCAGACTATAGATAGCTAAAGAAAAAAAATGATATTTTATGCCGTGATTGCGGGTGCATGGAGCGCGATAGGGCGGCGCTCCGGTTTTTATTGCTGCGATGCCAACAGGGGTAGGTAGAGTAATCCTAGGCGGCTTAACAAAATGAATGCATCCTGTCGATCATAAAAGTATTGCCAAAACTTTTGCAATATGTCCGATGGAAGAAAAGTACATGTTGCTTCGATTCCAAGTAATTGGGATAAAAGCAGAATAATTATTCATTGTGATTAATAATATAGTTAACAAATTTTCAATCGCTAAATTTATGTAATATATATACCAATATATTTTAGACTAACGTTATTCTTATGGTCTGCGATATAAATATCATTATTGTGGGCAGTCCATAAAAAGAACAGACGTGGGCTCCCTTACCGGTATTTACCAAAACAGTTTTATTTCGAAGCTTACTTTCGGATGGACGTAGGTTGTATTGTGAAGTTCAAACGAAGTAATATTCAAATTTAGAATAAACAGTTCTGTTTGTGAGTATAATGAGGTCATTAATTTAATTCAGTGAAGCATATTTTTATCAGTAAACTGTCGAATAAAGAATCAGTACCTTTCATCGCCAACCTTTGCCGAATGTGTCATAACAAAGGGCTAATAAAGAAAGGATTCAAATCCTATACATACCAATTATTTTACTATAAAAATCCTCTACTGACAGTTTTACAATATTATACGACTCAATTTTGGAAGAAAGTGTTTTAAATTCATCAATCCGACTTTCATACGACATCATTACGTCTAGTAGTATTAAGAAATAATATAATGACTACCTAATCTCTCCATCTTATTGCGTGGACTTCATAAAAGTTGATTGAGGGACCTAGGCAGATAAAATCACTACAAGAGAATGAGAACTCGAAACAAAATCGACGCTAAGCTCTCTAGTCTGAATGGAATATTTCCGTCACTTTTGTCTCACTATGATATCCGTGTTCTAGAGATATACGTAGATGGTGAGAAATGATAAATAAATAATAGAATCTGGATCTAATTGCCTTGGTGGCAGACAAGCAAATAGCCCAAGTTATAGTAAATGGTAATTGCGATTCTTAGATCTCAGCAATATCAAGATTATACCCAAGTATTTTAACAACACTGACATCGAACTGTCAAATGTCATACCTGTATGATAGTAGTGTGTAACAGAGATAACGGTCTACGAAACCGACATTAATCGATTGCTTCTTTCCAAGGACCGATGTGCAATATATACCCGACTAGAAAAAAAGTATGGTTCGACCAAATCATGTATCTGGACCCGATCAGGATAGAATGAGGCATGCCGGATCCGGCAAACCCGATCAGGACCAGGTCTGGTCCTGATCAGGATAGCCTGATGTGAAATAACATCAAGTATGGTAAGGCATACCGGATCAGGACTAGATCAGGACCAAATAAGGATAGCCTGATGTGAAATATCATTAAGTATGGTAAGGCATACCGAATCAAGACCGGATCAGGACCAGATCAGGACCAAATAAGGATAGCCTGATGTGAAATATCATTAAGTATGGTAAGGCATACCGGATCAGGACCAGATCAGGACCAAATAAGGATAGCCTGATGTGAAATATCATTAAGTATGGTAAGGCATACCGGATCAGGACCAGGTCAGGACCAAATAAGGATAGCCTGATGTGAAATATCATCAAGTATGGTAAGGCATACCGGATCAGGACCAGGTCAGGACCAAATAAGCATAGCCTGATGTGTAATATCATCAAGTATGGTAAGGCATACCGGATCAGGACCCGATCAGGACAGAATGAGGCATGCCGGATCCGGCAAACCCTATCAGGACCAGGTCTGGTCCTGATCAGGATAGCCTGATGTGAAATAACATCAAGTATGGTAAGGCATACCGGATCAGGACCAGATCAGGACCAAATAAGGATAGCCTGATGTGAAATATCATTAAGTATGGTAAGGCATACCGGATCAGGACCATATCAGTACCAAATAAGGATAGCCTGATGTGAAATATCATTAAGTATGGTAAGGCATACCGGATCAGGACCAGATCAGGACCAAATAAGGATAGCCTGATGTGAAATATCATTAAGTATGGTAAGGCATACCGGATCAGGACCAAATAAGGATAGCCTGATGTGTAATATTATTTGAAAACATAGATAGATAGAAATATTATATTGTAACAATTTAATGTTTTGGGTCATAATAAATAGATGGCGTTAGTAAAATGACGTCATTATTTGAATCGCGGTGTTAAGATTCTCCGAAGCGTAATGACATGGACTAATATTAAATTAGTTGTCATCGAATCAGATTAAAACAGATCGCTCAGGTCATGAATGAGAAATTCAGTCGACAGTTGCAGTTGTTAGCATCTGGTGGTTGCGCCATAATCGGAACGGCTCACTGGGACTCTATATGATAAGAATATAGCACTGCATTCGGACCCTACGTCATATATTAATTTATATTTTTACCTATTAAACATGTTCTTTAAGATGTTTTTTAAAAGGACCGGACTGGGCATATTCGTTTTGGATCAGGCGAGATATATAACGCAGATGATTGATTTGGTTCCGATCAGTAAAATTTCATCCGGACACGATCAGGAACGCCTGATCTGGACCCGATCAGGAACGCCTGATCTGGACCCGATCAGGAACGCCTGATCTGGACCCGATCAGGAATGCCTGATCTGGACCCGATAAGGTTTTCCTGATCGGGTCCAGATATATCTTCTGCGTTACATACCTTATCTGGTCCAGATCGGGCATGCCCGGTCCGGTCCTGCTAAGGAAGACGAAAAAATTTCTAGTCGGGTATTGCCGGGTACTCTATAAGAGCAAGAAAGGAGGGAATGATAGGAGCAGAGAAAGACAGGGGGAAAGGTTTGAACTGTCGCTCACAGATCGAAGCGTAGCAGTAAATTGATACTACTTCGAACTCGATTGTCTGCGAGTGTCTTTACTGCCTCTAACGAATCGGCATCATTAATGCCTGCAGGTAAAAAACAGCTGCGTGGTCCACCAATTTCGTAATCTATATCTATAAAAGAAGATGTTTGTATATATGACATCGCCAAGCTCAGAAACTATTTGACCGATCATTATGAAAATTGGTATGTATTTTTTCACGGAGAATGTTTATATGTTGTCCCTATTCATGTAATTCGCCACCAGACGGCGCTGCGATACATGTACTTCTACAAGCAATCTAGCGAGCTGGGTTTGTTAGTTATATATATATATAGGTCATCATCATCATCATCATTCTCCTACTCTTATCCCAATTAGGTACTTAGGGTCGATAGAATATGTACTCTTCTTTCATAGTACATATTCTAAATGTTATTGGCAATAGTTTTATAACCGGCCGCCTGCTAGACATCAACGCTCCTCGGGAATGGAATTGTTGACCAAACGGCATCAGATGGAGTTGGCCTAGGTCGTTATAAGGCTCTTAGTCGTCTTTTACGACATCCACGAGCAAAGTAAGGGTTGGTAGTATTCGTAGCCGCTACCACACAGCACGTTAGTTAATTGTAATGTATAGGTAGGTATACATATATTATTAGATAATTTAATGGTTTTAACTTTAAAAAAAAATAGAAAAATATATGATGTGAAGACACGCCATGCAATAAAGAACTATTACATATTGGAATTTCTTAAACAAATATCGTTATTACGGAAGTTTATCTATCAAACAATGGTCACGTTATATTCAGAGTCAATAAAATTGTTTTCATTCTACTGTAGATAAATAGCTAAGAGATAAATAGTTAGGCTAATTATGTGAGGAGCAACAAGGATAGATAGCGGAAGCTTAATAAGAGTCCGATTCATTCATATCGTCGACACGTTGTCATTAATGGTACACTTGGCTGACTATTATGTTTTGTAGTACTTTCTATTTTAGCAAATTGAAATATACGTGCTATAATTCAGATTTCCGTGTGGTGACGGAGTAAGAATACTATTCACCACCCCATATCTTACGCGTGGTGATCGTACGAGACGACTAAGGGATATAAAACGCATATAACATCTATGCGAGAGATGGCAAACTCGAAACAAAACCCTATACCAACACGTCTGACCAGCGCGGTATAGTAGGTTAATTTCCCTCCCATTACGGAGGAGGCCCGAGCCCAACAGTGGGACATTTATGGGCTGTGATGATGATGATGATGAATTCAGATTAGAGACGCCCACTGTTGGATATACATTTTACTTAAGGTAGGAGAATGTCATAAACGTCATGCTTAGGAGGCGGGTTGGTGGTCGTAGTTTTTATGAGTTCTGAGTTCGGACTAACAGTGTCGGAACATCGTCCCCCACGTAGTCGGTCTTACTGTAGCAGACTTCAGTATGACCAGCTGCTCTCTCAGTCCCCTAAATGGGATTCGGGATAAGGAAATAACGCCCAAAAACTAGCTATCTACATACATATCGCCTCTTTGCTGCAATAACGGTGTTATCTTGAAAATGACATTTTAAAGGAGACTTTTACAAATTTCTAAAAATAATTGTTTCGCATCAAATATTTTTTTATCGTAAATCTGATTTAAATCATAGATGATTTAATTATAGAATGATGAAAAAATTAAAATCAGAGATTTATATAATTATCAATTACTTTTTTGAAATTTGAAAAAGACTCCTTTAAAATGTCATTTTCAAGATAACACATTATTGCAGCAAAGAGGTGATATGTAGTTTATATTACGCCAGCTCAGCCTCGCTTTCAAGTGCTGCTATCGACTCTTTATGCCCCCTCGTCTTCTCACAAATATGTATTAGAACAAGAACGTTTGTCATATCAATAATATGTCGTTGATAAATTTCATGCAAATTTGTCATTTCTGCAGTTGTTATGACAGTCGCTATAACAAAATTTTTATGCAACCATTGCTATTAAATATTTTCCTTTTTTTTTTCCAAACATTTATGACCAGTCCTTATTGATTATAACATTAATTAATTAAGTTATTTAACACAATAGTATTTTTTATTTTATCCAAACGGATAGTTCCTATGATAGACGCGTCTAAATAAACATACAAACCATTCAGTTTTGTAACAGAAATATAGATTATTACTAAACAATTGGGGGTAATACTAACCTTATAGACACAAAATACTAGCCACGTCATTTAAAAACAACTAAATTATCTGCTTATAAAACATATAACATAGAACTTTAAGCCTTAATCCTATAACATAAGGATTACACAATGTTATCTGATTAGTTAGTGTAAGATTGTTTTCAATGATATAACGGCGCATCCCTTTGTTCATTCAGAATAAACCCCCTGCTCACCCCAGGCGTGCAATTAACCCCACTCGGTTGTGACGTCAGTGGAATGACGTCACGGTAACTAAAGTTATTTATCAACTTCGAATGTCGTGGGCAATTTGGGTTTTAGTAGCTAGTAACTTTTTTATATAGTTGCAAATATTTTCTTTGTTTTTAAATATTTCTTTGTTATCTTGTTGATAATTTCGTAATGTTGTGGTGTTATGAGGGCAACGGCTATTTCGATGAATGAAAATTAATTCGATAAGTTTATATAGACTGCCTTATTGATCTAAGCTTGCTACTGTTTTTTTGTAAGTATCCGAGTTCGAAACCAGAAAGGCAATTTGGAGCTGTTGTTGATATTATGCAGCAGTTAAAATGAAATGGCTAACTAAGACTAAACAAGTGAACGAATTGTGAATGGATCTATATTTATACCTTCACGCACAAACACACGAAATAGTAAAAACATTTTTTTTATTTAATAGACAGGTATATCTTATTCCAATTACTTGGGATCGGAACAATACGCAGTTTTTCCATTATACAATACAGGCAGTCCTCGTACTTACGGCATGTTACGTTCTCGAAATACGCGACGTAAATCGAAACGACGTAAGTTGAGAGAAAGAAAGAAAGAAAGAAAGTATTTATTTAGTGCCACATAGGAGAGACGTTAGGAACACAGTGAGACTTATTTTTTTATATGTTTACATGTAAAATTCAAGGGTTAGGTTCTACACGGACTCAAAATTGAAAAGAAAAACTGCCTTTATAACCAAGGATATAGGTTACATAGGTACTTTATTATCAAAAGTAAGTTCTTAAAATAATTATATATATATATATACTATAGTTTCGTCCACATTAAAAATTTGTTTAGGCGAATAGTCTCCACTTTCGATAATTTCCTTTAATATTCCAGGAAAACTCAAAAAAATCTAATGTATTACGTCTTGATTGTCCGTTGTCCCTAAAGTAACTAAATAAAATCAGCAGCATGTGCGGGGTAATCTCCGCACACCGACACCGCGCCCCGTCAGCCCCACGGACTTAGACCTCGTGACAAGTGAATTCTCCTATGCCGGAAATCGAAACAAGTGACGTATGCTTGAGGAATAGTGTCAAAACATTGTTCGACGTAACTTGAATCGACGTAAATCGAAACGACGTAAGTCGAGGACTGCCTGTATTGCAATTAAAGCAATAGTTTTATCATCGGTCGTCTGTCTGACGTGATACCTCCTTAGGAATGTAAATATTGCCGACGTCCACCCCCTTACGTCGTTCAAGGATAGGATACGGGTCGGGCCGGCCATTGACGACAAGTTCACGCTGTTCCGGTGGCCGCTCCAACGACGAAGGCGATGTTCACGGGTGGGTTACGGGTATGCGTGCTGCGTACGCCCCTTTGTTGCCCCGGACGGAGTGGTGCGAGGAGTGCGCCGACCATAACCCATCCCAAAAAAAAGGAATGTAATTATTAACCAGACGGCATCAAATGGAGTTGGTCCTAGTCGATATAAAGCTTTAAGTCGTCTTTTACGACATCCACGAGCTAGGTAAGGGCAGCGCCGGATTAGCCACGTAGCAAGAGTAGCAAATGCTATGGGCCCTGCGAATTGGAGGGCCCCGCACTCCAACCGCGGGCGTGTAACCGTAAAAAAACTTCAATTTAAATAGGAGTGTAAAATATTTTTATCTCACTTTGATGAATATAGAGCATGATTTGCTTAAAAAAGTCAATATTGAAAGTGTTAGCTCTAAATTTGCCTAATCTAAAAAGATTATTTGTATCAGTTTGTTTTAATGGCCCCAGATTTGCTTTAGGTAAGGTAATTACCTTACCTAAAGCAAATCTGGGGCCCCTTGACAGATTTTGCTACAGGCCCCACGCTGGGTTAATTCGGCTCTGGGTAAGGGTTAGTAATATACTTAGCCATCACCACACAGCTACACATTACCTGTTTGGTGATGACTTAAGCATAAAATATCACCACAGACCGACCACATGAGGGTGAAGCCTTGGCAACACTGTTGTTCGTTGCCGGGCCGTCGGTGGAGATGTACCCGAAAGGGTAAGCCACGGATGTCAAGGAATCGGGACCAGTGATCAGCTCATCGGCGATGGGAAGGGAACATGGTCGGTTTTGAGACCACACGTGCCCAAACTATAGTTTGCCAAAAAAATACCGACCAATTGTCGAAAGACTTGTCAAGCCTCTCTGCCTTTGGAGAAGCCTGCATCAAACAGTAGAAGTTGATAAACTGATGAATAGAATAATTATGTAGATTTTTAAATTATTTATTAATTATTCTGTGTGGTTAAGTAGTAAGAATACAATTCACCAACCAAAAAAAGACGACTAAGGGGTAATATTTATGCAATAGAAGGGTTCTGTGTGGAAGTGGCTACGAATACTACCAACCACTAGTTTAGTCGTGGATATCGTAAAAGACAACTAAGAGCTTTGTATTAATTGATCTGGGCAAACTCCACGCTATGCCGTTATATCAACAATAACATTACTTAAATTACTGAAATTTAGCATTTAATATGCTTAATTATTTATAAAACCCGATTACGAAGCGAAAAATGATCTCACAAGCGGGATTCGAACCCGCGCCTATTGGGATTACGGCCCAATCGTGCTGCCACTACACCATCATCATCATCGTTTAATACAATTCTAACTGTAAAGTTTGAAGTATAAAGCCTATAACAATGTGTAAACATTGTCGGGTAGATGGCATACCGTCACCTTAAGACGTAAATATGATATGAAGCGAAATTTGCGTGTCCTACAATAAGTCACGGTGGTGTAGTGGCAGCACGATTGGGCCGGAATCCTAATAGGCGCGGGTTCGAATCCCGCTTGTTACATCATTTTTCGCTTCATAATCGGGTTTTATAAATAACATTACTGTCAATTTTAGCAATATCTACGACTACATTTGCGTCGACATAAAGCAATTGGGATAAAGGAGAATGATGAATTATTATGTATATACCTAATAGAAGAAAAACTCTAAATTAAACCTTATGACAACACGTCTGACCATTGTGGTATAGACCAGCGCCGGATTAGCCACATAGCAAGAGTAGCAAATGCTACGGGCCCCGCGAATTGGGGGGCCCCGCACTCCAACCGCGGGAGTTTCACCGCATAAAAATTTCAATTTAAATAGGAGTGTAAAAATATTTTTATCTCACTTTGATGAATATAGAGCATGATATGCTTAAAAAAGTCAATATTGAAAGTGTTAGCTCTAAATTCGCCCATATTAAATTTAGAAAAGTTTATTTGTAACAGTTTGTTTTATTTAGGTACTAACCTTTAACTACCTTACCTAAAGAAAATCAAGGGCCCCTTGACAGATTTTGCTACAGGCCCCGGCGCTGGGTTAATGCGGCATTGGTATAGACTATAGTAATTAAATTTTCTTCCTAATGTAGAGTAGACTTGAGCCCAGCAGTGTAATAGATATGAGCTAATATGCTGATGATGATGAAAATATTAGATTCAGTTACAAATTCGGTTAGATTTTCGTTTCGTATTAAACTAAAAATATCTAATTCTCATGGAGGGTTGACGTCTGGCAGGCGGCCGGTCGTAAAGCTATTGCCAATAACTTTAACAATATGTACTATGAAAGAAGAGTACATATTGTATCGACCCCAAGTAATTGGAATAAGAGTAGGAGTATGATGATTAAACTAAAATTATCTACTAAGGAAATCCATAACATTCCTAATAGTATTATGCACCTCACATTCGTCTTTCATTACATAATACGATTGAAATTTAAGCCACATATTAATAGAAGTTATACTACTATATTCATAATCTGACTGCACAAATGGCGTAGTGGTTAAGGTATCGACCTACCGTGCTAGTGTATTGGGTTCGATTCTCACGCAGGACAATACTTTGTGCGGTCCATTTATTATATGTTTGTAAAGTCCCTCGCAAAACGAGGATTATATAATTAGTGCAGGGTGTCTTTTCAAAAAAAAAAAATGATATAAATCCCTATAGCTCAAAATTTACTGCACAAATGGTGTAGTGGCTAAAGCATCGATCTCCTGTACAAAATATCGTCGATACGGTTTCCACGCAGATTGATTCATTATATGATCCGCAATGGATAGTTTCGAAACTGGCTTTAGTTTGTGTGTTTGTAAATTTAAAAAAAAATCAAGACTTATTTGGAAGGTTGTCTTTTAAAAAGAAAAAGATTTGTTACATCATCATCCTCTTATCCCAATAACATGGGGTCAACCCCCTTCTTTGATCGTACATATTGCAATAGATTTTATGATAGTTTATGACCGGCCGCCTGTCTCATATCAATTCTCCATAGGAATGTAGGTAATTGTTGAAAGACTGAATAGATGGCATAGTGGTTAAGATGTCTGACCTTGCGTGCCAGTGTCATGGGTTCGATACCCACGCAGGACAATACTTTGTGCGATCCACAAAGTGTTGTTCTGTGTTTGCGTGCAATTTGTCTGCGTTAATTATATGTTTGTAGTATTTGTAGATAGATTGCTGTGTGGTGGGACACAGCAGTCTATCCATATCTGATTTCATCATCATCATCATCCTCACAGCCCATATATATCCAACTGTTGGGCTCGGGCCGCCTCCGTAATGGGAAGGAAATTAACCTACTATACCGCGCTGGTCAGACTTGTTGGTATAGGTTTTTGTTTCGAGTTTTCCTTCTCTTGCATAGATGTTATATGGGTTTTATATCCCTTAGTCGTCTCTTACGATCAACCCACGGGTAAGATAGGGGGTGTTGAATTGTATTCTTACTCCGTCACCACACGGATATCTGATTTAAATTGAATCTTTAAAGTTCTAGTAACAATATGTCTTTTTATGTATACAATTATTGGAAGAATAATTGATTGAATTCAATGATACATGGCGGCAATCTATTATTATTCTTTTCAATGGAGAAAAGGATGGGAGACCTACTACTTTCCTAAAATGAATCAATATGCAAACTTTAAGAAAGAAAAGTGTACGGCAAAAGATTAAGTTGGAATAGGATATATTGTTGATATAGAGAAATATTGCTCCTATATAAAGAATAGCCTCCAGAACTTCAAATTGCAATTTATCGTAGGTTTTTGAACGAGGCACCCTCAAGACTGTTCATCAAATTACTTGACGACGATTTGCTCCTCGGTTTGTCGGTGCGGCGTACGCCCTCTCTTGGCTCATGCCGAATGTAGGTAGATCCAGTGCTACGTGCCGACCGCTATACGTGAGGGTGGTCCTGTCGATGGACCTGCACGGTGCACCCGTGTGGGTGGGGTCCCTGACCGTCTGACTTAGGGTTCTCCTGTAGTCCATGCACAAAGGGCCATGACGCCCAGGACCATACATTCTACTGTGGGGTATGATCCTCGAAAGTGGTAGAGGAATTTACTTTATATAACGCACTGATGGATTCATATTGGGCTTCTTTTTTTATTGCTTATGGTGGCAAACTAGTAAACAGCACATCTGATGGCAAGTGCTATTGCCGCCCATCGACCTTTGCCATACTAAGGGTATAGCTAGGCCGCTGTACAATACTCTACCAATACAAACTCCAAACTCACCTAGTTAGGCTTCCGGCTCTCGCTCATCGAACGAGTATTACCCCAAACGGACCGGCTCGCGGCTGTAGACAGAAAACTGTTAACAGCGTGGTCCTACCACTAATGAATATTATTTCGATTATTCTTCTTTCTCATATGCAACTTAATGTTTTTTATAATAATTGATCTAACAATACTACTACGGGTAGAATCATTCAATGTAGAGAGCTAGATAAACGATCTCATAATACAGGTATGCTATCCATAGCACAGATTTCTGATACAAATAAATTGCGAACCAAACACTTAATATTAATGGAACTTTATTCTTTCTCTATGTTATTCTTTTGTCTATAGTTTTTAAGCATCACATAACTGATATAAGGTACTCGTATTGTGCTAATGATGGTATGTAGTAGGTAATATACAAGAAGGAAATCAAATATAAGTATAAAATTTGTAGTGCAAATATAAGTTTAATATTAAAAACTTTTGCGTTGAATAAGCTATGAAAATGCAAGAAAATTTGACCTTGTCGTACGTCATTTTGAGTTTGGTTCGTCTGTTATTCAAAAATCATAATATACTAGAGACTATCTAGTCTCCAGAGATAATATTAATTTGACGAAGCAAAATACAAGAGTAGTGAGTGAAAGAGTATGCGTCCGGCCAAGCAGCGAGCGACGCGAATGGGAGCGGAAGCCCGCGGTTAGTCCACTTCCTGTTTCCTGCAGGGTCGAGAGCGACGCACGCACAGCCGAGTGCGCACGACCGTTGTCGACTGCGCACGAGCTCGCCCGACCTTCTCCGACTACTACCGAACCGTCGGCACGCTACGATTTTCATTCATTTACGTCAAAGAAAATGGAAAATATGTTGCGCGTATTCACGTAACTAAATAAAACATAAGGCGACGTGTATAACTAAGTAATGTATTCCAAATGTGGTCACCTGTGTTGTAATTCATATGTATTTGACATGTATTTTACATTATAGTATGTACATTAGTGAAAACGGCGACCATATTGTTATGAATGAATAACACAGTTATTTTCGAAGAGTAATGGCCTCATAATTACGACAGCAATTTACTTAAAATACCTATTCCATTTAGTCGTTATGAATGTAAGTAAATGAATCATTCATTATAACAACGTTAAATCTATTCATTCATACATAAAATTTTAAAAACTGTTCTATTATTCTATTTCAAGCCAATAAAACCGCGTATAGTAATTTTTTTTCAATGAACTTGTAACTGCTTTTTAAAAAAAATATTATGACGTCAGTTTGTTGGGTTATCGCGACACGCACATTAATTGCCTTAATGCGAATAACATTTTAGTATTATATGTATATTTGTATGTACGTATAGCTGACGATTCGCCTACGCACCACCTACGCATCGCCCACGCCTCCCCTCGGCTCCTCTTGATCTCAGACGGACGTAGTAGCGTAGGCCCGTATTATGGGCGCCTGATTAAATATCTACAGATATGACATTTCACATCAGAAATGATCACAAATATAAAAAAAAATAAGATAAAAATTATTGTAAGGCCTTATACAGTTTAAAACAACGATTTTTGAATGATTGCCAACCTTCTGTAATGAATTTGTTGAAGAATACGAAATAGTTTTGTGAAATTTTATAGAAGAATGGAATCTTATAACGAATTGATTATTAAGCTATTATTATCTATATCAATCAGCCAGCTGTAATGAATTAGCGTAATATATTTTATTTTCGTAAGTCAACGTTTTTGATCCTAGGTACTACGTTTTACGAAATACCTGCATATTGTCAAAATTCCTTGTAATTTATATTACTGTTAATGAGTTATAAATTTCGTTCTAGGTCTGAACTGAATTAACATGGAACAATGCGTGTAACCTCAGCTATGGACTCTATTTCACTAAGGTAATCTTTAAAGAGTTATGTATTTAAATTTCTGTAGCCGAAGTAATTCTGTAGTTATGAATTATGTCCATTAATACTGCATTAAGTATATTATTTAATACGCTATTTTGAAAATTATTTCAACAGCCTCAAAGATCGCGGCCTCAATTAGTAGCTAATACAGAAATGACACGAGCATTAAACATAACTTGCACCTTCTCAATCTTCATTTGTAGACACACTATTGTTTTAAAATAATTTGATAGTGCGACGGTATTAACAGACGGTAGAAACGTGTGCGTCACGGGACGCCCGACAGAAGTGGTAACTTCTATTTAATATTGAAATTGTTTAAGAAAAGCTTAGGTTATTAATTCAATTTTGTGTATATTAATATGATAATATAAGGAAAGGTTATTTATTAATAAAATCTTATAACATCACATCTTAATACGGCTGGCGCTGTGCGTTAGAGTGAGAGTGGAGGGGCCTAACTACCATTGCCGTATGCCTGAGAGAAAGGGAAGCCCGACAGACTGGCACCGTAACGCGTTACGTAACGCGTTACGGTGCCAGTCGAAGAAGAAGCGAAGTTTACCCTTCCATAAGAAGTTATCACGTCAAAAATAGAAATTAACTGTCATATCTTCATTGTATAAATAATCTTTGAAATAATCCTTTTGTGGCGACCAAGGGGCTAGCGACAAGCCAATTCAATTGCGCCAACACGAATTGTATTTAGACTTACACGCAGAATTAATTAGTATGTATATCACAGCTATTATCACTGCCACTGTATCTGCCTTCGCTACTCGTATTATAAGACAACTTTATTAGTCATTATTCTCTAGTATTTTCAGTGAGTATTGATACATTCTTAAACGCTTATCATTACTGGTAGGTGAATGTTTAGTTCAAGAAAGGTCGTCAATATATCTGTAAATCTTTAGATGTTTTGTATTTTTGATAGTAAAAAACCGCGTGCTCTGATAAAAAATTATCGTCAGTTCTCTTTGGAAAAACAAAAACTATGAATAACAGTTTGAACCATGGCATAGGGTTGACCAAAATTAGAATTAATATTATACCTACTTAAGTTAAAAGTGAATTATAATATCCATACAATTATTGTTAACATTTGGAATTTATACTTCTTTAGGCGCGTTATGAAAAAATTATGAGAGTGAAATTTTAAAATATGCGCGCATCACTGTAACACAAAAGTAACATGTTGAAGTTCGCCACAGAACCGTTTATTAAATCTCGAAAAAAAAAAGCTACCAACAAAATACAAATATTTCTACATTCTACATTTTAACACGCGTTTAAGTTTCATACAAGTGCGAATTATATATGTGCTAATATATTATATTCAATAGTGATTTAAATTGAATATTTGATTAATATTATTTACTATTCGTTAATATTAGTGACAATAAATTATCCTTACCTGTTCCAGTCCTTTTATTATTTTATTGTAAGTATCTATTTATTTGCGTGTAATTAAAAACTATTTTTAAATGAAAAGGTGCCATAGAAGTATTACTACTCACACGCCTACATATAAATACAGGCACCCATTTCTTTTTTATTATAGTTACGATGTACTTAAGTTGATATAAATCAATACGCGATCTGCATAAATCACAGGTGTTATTACGTCACACAGTGAATCCCAGAGTACTCATGAAATTCAATATTATTCATAATGCATATGTTTAAATTATTTTTTGCACTAACATATCATCAAATATTTATCATGTTACTCCACGATTGTGAATAAAATGTATATTTATTTGTAACGTTAGTTCCAAGTCTAAAACGTGATTAGCATAGTATTGAAACGTCATTGCTTGACTAACGAGGTGAGGGTTGAACTATAACCTCATTCTACCGTTACTTGCCACCCCTCCATTCACTACGTGGGTTGAAGGGAGGTGCGATTACGATGTGTACCGAAATATTTGCATAATCATATTCTAGACGCGAAGTTCGAAATCCTCCAACAAATGATTTCGGGTATTTTTGATATTAAAAAGTTTTGCTTTGTGATTACAATATCAAGTATTTAAATACCCGAGGTCACAATGAAATATTTTGACTGCACAGATGACAGAGTGGTTAAAGTACCTACTAACCTTTCATGTCGGGTATCGTGAGTTCCATCCTCACGTAGGGTAATTCTTTGTGCGATGCAAAAATATTGATCCAAAAATCCGAATTGGATCTATCGGATTGTTTGGAATCTAGGTGTGATTTATGTCCATTTCATTTATGTTCATTTCAATTCTATATAGACCGTCCCAATTATTTGGTGGTTTGTCATATATATTCTTATGGAATGAATTGTAAATAAAAAACTTAAAACCTAAGTTTCAGTATTTTACAATTTTAGTTGATGCTGATGCCCGACCTGCCTTTACATTACTGTAACTTAGGTTAGGTTAGGCGTTATAAAATAATAATAAATAAATAAATTTAAGAACTTTGTAGGAAGTTACATACATACATACATAACATCACGCCATATCCATTGCAGGGTAGGCAGAGAGAACAGAGTGCCAGAGAACTCTATCTCTGGGTAAGCTGTTGGAGCGTGTCCTCGCTGCCCGCATCGTCCGACACTTGGAGGAGGTGGGGCCCGATCTGTCGGACGCTCAATATGGGTTTAGGAGGGGGCGTTCGACCATCGGGGTCCTGCTACGCCTGAGGCAGACGGCCGCGGAGGCTGTCGCCGGCAAGGGAGTGCTGTTGGCGGTGTCGCTGGACATCGCCAACGCATTCAATAGTCTGCCAATCAGCTGCATCAGGGAGGCGCTCCGGTTCCATGGAGTGCCCCTGTACCTCAGGCGGCTGGTGGCAGACTATTTGGAGGGGCGCAGCATCCTCTGCGCGGGTCCCGCAGGGGACATTGTGCGGACGCCCATGTCGTGCGGTGTTCCACAGGGGTCGGTTCTGGGGCCGACTCTGTGGGACATCGGGTACGACTGGGCGTTGAGAGGGAGTCTCCCCCCTGGGCTGAGCTTGGTGTGCTATGCTGACGATACGCTCGTCACAGCCCGGGGCAGGACACTCGAAGAGGCGGCGAGCCTGGCCACTCTCGGCACCGAGGAGATGGTCAGGCGAATCGAGGCGCTGGGGCTCAGGGTGGCCTTAAATAAGACGGAGGCCCTATTATTCCATGGGCCACGCGTAAGGCTGCCAACCGGCGCCTCGTTAGTCGTCAACTCCATCCAGATCAACATTCAGGCCCATATGAAGTACTTGGGTCTGGTGCTCGACGGGCGATGGTAGTTCCGGGAGCATTTCCGACAGATTGCTCCCCGGCTGGTCGGCGCGGCGTCCACCCTTTCTCGGCTCATGCCGAATGTGGGCGGAGCCAGTTTCGAGGGCCGACGGCTGTATGCGGGGGTCATCCGCTCGATGGCCATGTACGGCGCACCCGTGTGGGCGAGGGCTCTGAATGCCCAGCTCAGGGCGGTTCTGTGGAGGCCACAGAGAGCCATGGCGGTCAGAGCCATTCGCGGGTACCGCACGGTGTCGACAGAGGCGGCGTGCCTATTGGCCGGGACACCCCCATGGGACCTAGAGGCAGAGATGCTCTCCGACCTCTACCGCCGGGTTACCTCAGTGCGCGAGGAGGGTGGCTCCCTATCGTTGAGCGAGATAGCCACCTGGCGCGAGGACGCCCGCCGAGACGTCATCGCCCGTTGGGTTACGCGGCTGGAGAGGCCTAGACACGGTATCGTGACCGTCGAGGCCTTCCGGCCCGTATTGATGAAATAGATGGAGCGGCGGCACGGGGTCCTCACCTTCCGACTGGTGCAGGTGTTGACGGGGCATGGGTGCTTCGGGAAATACCTGCATACGGTCGTGTACAGGGAGTGGACTCCGGGCTGCCATCATTGCAGTAGTGACGAGGACGCGGCGCAACTTACGCTCGAGGAATGCTCGGGCTGGGACGGGCAGCGCCGCGACCTCGTCGCTATTATCGGTGCCGACCTGACGCTGCCGGCTGTCGCGAGGGCGATGGTCGACAGCGTCAGGAATTGGGACGCGGTCGCCGCCTTCTGCGAGGCTGTCATCTCGCGGAAGGATGCGGCGGAACGAGTCAGAGAGGACTCCCGCGACCCGGGCCGCCGCCAGCGGCCGGGGCGGCGCAGGCGCGAATACCTGCGCCTGATGCCGCCCTAACCCAGGCCTCGGGTGATCGGACCGGGGAATTGTCCGGTCACCCGACGCGAGGCCATCGCGTGAGGGCGACGCCCCGACGGCTAAATCTGTCGGGGCGTCGACAAGAGGAACCCGCAAGGGTAAACCGCCGAGCGGACCACCGAAGACAAAGATCGGGTACCGGTGGTCCGCTCGCACGGCGAAGAGAGAGGATTTTACGGTGGGTCTATGGGGTCACGCGCCGCCTTCTCCGTCACCCTGGACCGATTTGACGGGGCGAGACGCACCCATAGCCCATCAATAAAAAAAATAAAAAAAAAAAAAAAAAGAGAACTCTATCTCTGCATACTTCACTCGCTTCCTCAACATTCATAATTCTCTTCATACACGCTCGCCGGTTTCGGAGACTCTTGTAGGAAAAGATAACTTATCTTTTGAAATTCGGCAAACTTAGGAAGATCTTCTAATATTCTGCAGTGTCTGAAAATAAAGATTTATAACCAGTGTGTGTTACCAGCGATAACTTACGGCACTGAAACGTGGTCTCTAAATGTCGGCCTCGTAAAAAGGTTAAAAGTCGCTTAGCGTGCTATGGAGGCTATGCTCGGTATTTCTCTACGTGATAATATCCGGAATACGGAAATCCATAGAAGAACAGTTGTAACGACATAGCATAAAGAATTTTTTTTTTTTTTTTTTAAAGACACCACCCTTTTTTTTTTTTTTTTTTTTTTCGCAAGGTGGGACCATGGATGTGGTCGCGCCCCGGCAAATCGGCCCGGGGCGACGGAAGAGGTGGCACGCAACCCCATGGACCCACCCTGCAAACACCTCTCTTCGCCGTGCGAGCGGACCACCGGTACCCGATCTTTCTCTTCGGTGGCCCGCCCGGCGATATACCCTCTCGGGTTCCTCTCTCGTCGACGCCCCGACAGCTTTCGCCGTCGAGGCGTCGCCCCCACGCGGTGGCCTCACGTCGGGTGACCGGACAATTCCCCGGTCCGATCACCCGAAGCCTCGGTTAGGGCGGCATCAGGCGCAGATACTCGCGCATGCGCCGCCCTGGCCGCGGGCGGCGGCCCGGGTCACGGGAATCCTCCCGGACTCGTTCCGCCGCCTCCTTCTGCGAGATGACAGCCTCGCAGAAGGCGGCTACCGCGTCCCAATTCCTGACGCTGTCGACCATCGCTTTCACGACAGCCGGCAGCGTCAGGTCGGCACCGATGACAGCGACAAGGTCACGGCGCTGCCCGTCCCAGCCCGAACATACCTCAAGCGTATGTTGCGCCGTGTCCTCGTCGCTACTGCAATGGTGGCAGGACGGAGTCCACTCCCTCCGCACGACCGTGTGCAGGTACTTGCCGAAGCAACCGTGCCCCGACAAGACCTGCACCAACCGGAAGGAGAGCACTCCGTGCCGCCGCTCCATCCACTCCATCAGTACGGGCCGGAGGGCCTCGACGGTAACAATACCGTGTCTAGGCCTCTCCAGCCGCGTAGCCCAATGGGCGATGACTTCTCGGCGGGCGTCCTCGCGCCAGGTGGCTATCTCGTTGAACGATGGGGAGCCACCCTCGTCGCGCATTGTGGTAACCCGCCGGTAGAGGTCGGAGAGCATCTCCGCCTCTAGGTCCCACGGGGGTGTCCCGGCCAATAGCCATGCCGCCTCGGCAGACACCGTGCGGTACCCTCGAATGGCTCTGACCGCCATGGCTCGCTGTGGCCTCCACAGTATAGCCCTGAGCTGGGCGTTCAGAGCCCTCGCCCACACGGGTGCGCCGTACATGGCCATTGAGCGGATCACCCCCGCATACAGCCGTCGGCCCTCGAAACTGGGTCCGCCCACGTTCGGCATGAGCCGAGAAAGGGCGGACGCCGCGACGACCAGCCGGGGAGCAATTTGACGGAAATGCTCCCGGAACCACCATCGCCCGTCGAGCACCAGACCCAAGTACCTCATATGGGCCTGGATACTGATGTGGATGGAGTTGACGACTAACGAGGCGCCGATGGGCAGCCTCACACGGGGCCCATGGAATAAAAGGGCCTCCGTCTTGTTTAGGGCCACCCTGAGCCCCAGCGCCTCGATTCGCCTGACCATCTCCTCGGTGCCGAGAGTAGCCAGGCTCGCCGCCTCTTCGAGTGTCCTGCCCCGGGCTGTGACGAGCGTGTCGTCAGCATAGCATATAACGCTCAGCCCGGGGGGGAGACTCCCTCTCAACGCCCAGTCGTAACCGATGTCCCACAGAGTCGGCCCCAGAACCGACCCCTGCGGAACACCGCACGACATGGGCTTCCGCACAATGTCCCCTGCGGGGCACGCGTAGAGAACACTGCGCCCCTCCAAATAGTCTGCCACCAGCCGCCTGAGGTACGGGGGCACTCCATGGAATCGGAGCGCCTCCCTGATGCAGCTGAATGGCAGACTATTGAATGCGTTGGCGATGTCCAACGACACCGCCAACAGCACTCCTTTGCCGGCAATAGCCTCCGCGGCCGTCTGCCTCAGGCGTAGCAGGGCCCCGATGGTCGAACGCCCCCTCCGAAACCCAAATTGAGCGTCCGACAGATCGGGCCCCACCTCCTCCAGGTGCCGGACGATGCGGGCAGCGAGGACACGCTCCAGCAGCTTACCCACATCGTCCAGAAGCACAATGGGCCTGTAGGCCGACGGCGAATCCAGGGGCCGTCCCGGCTTTGGCAGGAGAACCAACCTCCCTTCCTTCCAGCACTCAGGGAACTGTCCAGACGTCAGACAGGCGTTGAACAGTTGCCTGAGGCGAGGCTCGAAGTGCTCGAGGAGCGACGTCAACACCCGGACTGGTATTCCGTCCGGGCCGGGGGCCGTGGTGGCGGAACGAATCTTCGCCACAGCCGCCCCCACTTCCGACTCCGTCACAGGCGGAACACTCTCGTCGGCCTCCCGGTCGTGATCTGGCGAAGCCATGACCGGGGGCGTGTGTTCCGACTGCCGCGGGAACAGCTCCTCGACCACCCTACGAAGGAGGTCGGGCTGGAGGGTCTCGGTGAGGGGGGGGCCCTGCGCGCGAAGCTTATTCAGCGATGCGCGATACGGGCGACCCCAGAGGTCACGGTTGAGACCGTCCAGCATCTCCTGCCAACTCGCGTTCTTGGCGGACCGGATGGCCGGCCGAAAGGCGGTACGCGCACTGCGGTACGCCTCATACAGCTGGCCCTCCCGCTCAGTATCGCGGCGACGCCGCCGGCTGCGGGTGTAGGACCTTCGGGCACTAATGCACGCCGCACGAAGGTCCGCCAGTCTTGGGGACCACCAGTAGACCCCCTGCCTCGGAGGTAGACGCCGCACCCTGGGCATGGCCGCATCGCAGACCTGCGTTAGCGCACTGCGGATGCGGGCAGCCTCAGCGTCCACTCCGTCCGCTGGGGGTGGTGAGGACAGCCACGTATTCACGATGGCCGCCTCCGCCAGTAGGTCCCTATCTAGACGCCCCACAGCCCACCGCGGCAACGCGGGAGCTCGGTCCGCTCTGTGACCGCTGCTGGGGTCCCGGAGAGGGGAGACCTCCATCCGGATGTAACGGTGATCCGACAGGGTCTCCGCCTCCTCCAGGACACGCCAGTTCCTCACTCGTGGTGAGAGCGGGGCTAGCGAACGACAAGTCCACTATCGACCCACCCTGCTGTCGCACACACGTGTTCACCGAGCCTCTGTTTAGGACACAGAGGCCCAGTGACGCCGCCCACTCCACGATCGCCCGCCCGCGATCGTCCGTCATCGGGGACCCCCACGCCGTGGATTTGGCGTTGAAGTCCCCCAGGACCAGGACGAGGCCTGGTGCCAGTCGCCGTATCGAAGCCTCCAAGGTGGTGAGGGAGGCCCCGAAATCGTCCATCCTCCTATTAGGGGAGAGGTATACACTGTAGAGCGTGACCCCTCCCCAATCCGCCGCGACAAATTCCTCGCCCCTATCCAAGAGGGATAAGGACGGGAAGTGCCGCAGCGTGGAGGCGACGATTGCCGCGGTTCCGTTCCGGCTAACCACCCAATTGGGGCGATCAGGCACACAGTACGGTTCCGCGACTACGGCTACACCGATCGACCACTCCGCCATGGATTGCAGGAGAAGATCCTGCGCACCGGCGGAGTGGTTGATGTTGGCCTGCAGGAGGTGAGTGGATTGGGCAGCCATTAGTGGGCCGTTTCCATCATTTCTTCGCTGGCGGGCGATCGGACCGCGCTAGGAACGGGAGCGGCCGTGGTCGAAAGGCCGCTCCGCCCCTTTGGGGCCGAAGCCGCAGGTCTGCACGCCCCAGAGCCCATGCGGTGCTTGGCAGGCTTATTGCCCGCCGCACATGCGGGGCAGTGGGGCGGGGCGGCGCAAGATGCCGCCATACGCCCAGTCTGACCGCAGCGGAAACAGAGTCCGCCGCAGTCAAAGCAATTAGTGCATGTTGGCCGGGTGTGCCCGACCGCCATGCACTTGAAACACCTCGCAGGCCGGTGCTCCAGCACGGTGACTCGCGCTGAGCTCCAGCCCACGAGGAGCCTGCCTGAGTCGGCCAGTTGCCTGACCGACTCCACTGGACACTGCACCCAGGCGGCACCTACGCCGCCCGGACCGGGCCGGATGGCGCCAACCCGGACGGTGTCTATGGGACACCCGGTTTTCGAGGCAATGGCCTCCCGGATGTCTTCCACCGTCACGGAGTCATCCAAACCCGCGATGCGCATTTCGGCGCACTTTACGGGTCTGGCGATTTTGACGCCACCCTCCTCGGCGAACAGACCTCGCAGCTTCGACGCCACGCTATCGGCCGTTCTGGTGCCCTCGGCCCCAGGGAACTCCAAAACCCGAGCCCCTGTCCGGGCCTTGCGGGTCCGGGCTTCGACGCCTCCTATGTCTGCACTGCGGCTGTCTTCGGCGGCCGGAGCCCCTTGCGCGGCCTCTTCCTCTTCGAGCTGCTGCCACCTCCGGCTCCTGCCTGGGGAGCGGCGACCTCAGCGGCGCGCTTGGTCGCCGCTCTCCTCCTCTGACCGCGACTTTTCCTGCCGCGCTCAGCCACCTGCCAACCCTGTTCGGGCGCAGCGGAGCTCTGACTGCGGAGCGGAGCTCCGCAGTCGGAGCCGTCTTCGGCGCAGCGGCAACCGTTGGGCGGCCAGCTCCTCGGCGGCCAGCGCTGGCCGGTGACGCGGGTGGCGCAGCCGGCATAAGTCGCGCCATCTGCGCCTTTAACTCGGCCACGTCCTTGGTGAGGAGGCGGTTTTCCCTCCTCACCTCGGCCAGCTCCGACTCTAGGCGGCGGTTCTGGGCCCGCAGGCCTGACACCTCGCCACCAAGGCGGGCGTTTTCGGCCTGCAGGGCCTTCGCGTCCAGGGCGCTAGCGCTCGCGCGGGCACCAGCGGCCGCCACTTCGGTGGGAGGGATGCCGTACAACACCTCCAGCACCCTCGCGGTGGCCGCCTCGTCGTCAGTCCGCTTGCAAGCCTCCGCCCCTCTGCGTACTCCGCCGGCTGGGGAGTGGGTCGTCCGACCTGACGCCGCGGCCCCTCGCCCTCTGCGAGAGGCCGGAACTTTGGGAGGAGGCATGATGATAGCACTCCCCTCGGAGTCAGCGCCCGAACTGCCATCCCTGTTCAGGGGGCGCTTCCGCACCTCCGAGGGGAGGGCCTCCTCCCTTGTCGTCGGGGCTGCAGCCGCAAGACGCGGCGACGACCTGGCGGCGGCGGTTTTCTCCGCCGACCCGCTAGCCTCCTTGGACGGCTCTGCGGAACTACCGCCCTCGTCCATTATATCGGCAGATCCATTGCCCTCGTCTCTGGACGGCTCTGCGACACTACTGTCGCCCTCGTCCATTGACGGCTCTGCAGTGGATCTGCCGCCGTCTTCCTCCAGTTTGGTGGCAGCGGCCTCCTCCTTCGCCTTCCGCTCCGCCAAACGCTGCCGGTCCCGTGAGGCACCCTTGCCTGACCAGTTATGCGGCTTCCGTCGCTTCTTCGTCTTCTTTTTTTTGGGCCTCTTTCGTCTGTGCCGGGCCCTCGGCGGACGCCTCAAGTCCTGAGGACGAGGCGTCGTTGTCAGTTTTACGTTGGCTTGACAAGGCCGTGATGTGGGAATCCTCTGGATTCCCGTCTTGTGTTGAAAAAAAGACACCACCCTGCACTAAGGAAATAAACCTTGTATTGCGGGGGACTTTACAAACATGCAATTAACGCAGACAAATTACACCCAGACTCAGAACAACACTTTGTGGATCACACAAAGTAATGTCCTGCGTGGGAATCGAACCCACGGCACTGTTACGGAAGGTCAGTATCTTAACCACTACGCCATCTGTGCAGTCATCAATCAATCAATTAGCACGTTGAAGTAGCAATGGGAAGGCCATATCGCTCGACGAACCTACAACCGTTGGAAAAGAAAGGTTCTCGAGTGGCGACCACGAAACGGACGACGTAGCCTAGGACGACCCCCTACCAAGTGGACTGATGACAATACGAAGGTGGCAGGAAGCCGTTGGATGCATGCCGTTTCGAATAGCATTCTCTTGGAAAGGACTATGTCCAACAGAGGACGTTTACGGGTTGATAGATTTATTTATTTATTAGTTAACAAATGGATGGATCCTTCTCAGAGATACGAGTATATATACATACGTTCTAAAGCATTTTCAATAGATACAGGTTCAAATCGTACACGTGTTTATCTTTTTTTCAATTAGCAATTTAGTTATACATGTATATACACACATGTATATGAATATGAAATGTTAAATCATATCTATATCAATCACATACATGTATATGAAATGTTAAATCAATTAAATGAATTCAATCATTTAGAAATATATTTACTTCAGAATTTTTCTCAGTATATTCAAAGCTGTATATATAAAATATAAAAACTATATCGACTTACGTAACATTAACAAGTTAGTGAATAGCGCAAGGGAGGGTTGGGGTGAGTGTAGGCTGGTATGAATGAACCGAACCTGCGTCAATCGCCGAGACTGCTACGCTCTGCGTGTTCCAACACGCTAGACGATCGATACAATTTTAAGACTATTTAAACGGTTAATGAAGTTCTTCGTGCTTATGACGTAGGTTGATTATAATTCAAACTATAAGGTATTTTGACGTGGGTTGTATTGAGCTGAATTTAAATAATTTAATATATCATAGTATAAATTGAAAATTCCCAAGAAGGGTTGACGTCAAGCAGACGGCTCGTCATAAACCTATTAATAACTTTTGCAATATGTACAATGGAAGTCATCTTCTATCATATCATATTGCGTCGACTCCAAGTAATTAGGATAAGAGCAAGAGAATGATGATGATGATGAGTTAGTGTAATATAAAAACAAAAAAGAAGGAAAGGAAAACAGATTTTTTTGATACATAGTCGCATTCCGGGCCTTATATTAAGTATAATTTCAGACACAAAATAATTAAGAAACATATTATAACAAATACTTAAATAATGATTCCTGACGTTTACGCGAATATTACACATTTAAAATAAAACTATATTTTGGGATTTTATTGCATTTGTATTTGGTTTTAATTTCCCGACTTTTCGAACACTTTAAAGCATTCAGCGTTCATCGTCCCGTGACTATGGATGTTGTAAAGTGTTCAAAACGTCGGGTAATTAATAATCAAATACAAACATGATAGAAACCGTAAAATAATTTTACTTTAAAATACTACATATTCTAAACTAAAAAATAGGTAAAAATATAATAAAAAGAAAAATAGTTTGAAAAATCTAAAAGTGCACGTCTCATATTTTTTTTTATTTATCATTTACCATTAGTCATAAACGAAAGAAAAAGAAACTGCAAATTTCGCGCTATTCTCGACGTAGCGCAAATTAGCTGTATGGGCTTTGTTCTCTCTGCCTGTCTATTTTCGAAAGAAAACAGCGCGTTACGATTATGAAGCTTTCAATAAAAGAAAAACTTCGATACATTAATTTTTACCGTCGTGAGAGGGCCAGATCCATTCGGACAGACATCCGGACGGCCACGAATATTGCACGTCTCATAAGCGAAGCGTTGAGGTGACGCTCTACTCTCGATATATGAAAGTCAACGACTTCAAAACCTAAAATGACTGTATTTTCCTCACACTGCACTTATAGGACAATATTATCATACATATGTCAAGGCCTTATAATGACCTGGGCCAACTCCTTCTGATGCCGTTTGGTCAACAATTACATTCCCAAGGACATGACGTCTGGCAGCCGGCCGGTCAAAAAACCAATAACTTTTACAATATGTACTATGAAAGAAAAGTACATATTGTATCTACCCCAAGTAATTGGGATAAGAGTAGGAGAATGATGATGATAATGTATGATAATATTATCCTATAAGTGCAGTGTGAGAAAAACACATTCATTTTTAGTTTTGAAAAGTCCTTGATTTTCATACACTACTGGAAAAAATTAAGGGATCAAAAAAAAGATCCTTATTTTTGGGCAATTTTAACAGGCCATAACTTCGAGAGAAATGGTCGTACAGGAAATCAAAAAAAGGAAATTGTAGCTCCAAGTCTCTAGTTTTTGGATTGGAAGTTTAAAATTTTGTAACCGCCGCGGTTTTGGGTAATCGTAGAAAAACCAGCAACAAAAAAAACTGAAAATTTTTGTTGTTTTTTTATCGGTCTACGGGCGTAGAAAAAATTTTTCCAACTTAACTACTGTATCTATCAGATAACTTGTTTATTCAGCTTGAATTTGCTTTTTCAAAAAGTTCGATATGATCATTTCTCGCTGAGATATCGAACTTTGAATGGAAATGGATCGTATTGTCTTTAACCATCAATATCTCAGCAAGCAATGATCGCATAGAAAGTTAAAGGTGGGTTTCAAGAACTTGAATGAATTCTCCTTAACGACTAGCCGTTGCATGTCCGAAAAAAAAAATTTTTCTTTTTGTCACATTAATTTGAAAATGCAACATATAGGGAGTAGAGCATCACCTCAACGCTTCGCTTTGAGGCGTGCAAAATACATCTACTTTAGTGAAATAAAGGAGAAGACAGACTATGCAGGTTCAAGATAGAACCCAAGCAAGGATTAAACATTAGGTGTGTGTTGGTTAACCATCGACTTACTTCTATGTATGTTGCTAAGATGCGATGAGGTATAGTCAGGTGCATATTTAGAAGTCTAAATGCGGTGCTAGTTGGGGAGAAATTGAAAGGTGACTTAATCATAGTATATTGTAATAAAGCGGATTTCAGAGACTGCTGCCAAATCAGTTTTAAGTATGAATGTAAAAGGTTTTAAATATGTACGAAGACTAAAGAAAGTTAAATAAATTGTGTGAAGGATGAATGACAAGAAAGGAGCGCATAAGTTTAGTCTGACGTAAATATGCGGAAGAGAAATCTGTTGCGTGGACCCTTGAATATTATAAATGAATATAATAAAATTTAATCATTCTGCAATCATCTTTTCTGCAAGCACCTTTTGCTCTTATGGTTGATTGAAATACCTATTAAATTTAAATTTTGTGCCGCAAAACCATTTTCTTTCATGTATTTTAACACAAATTAATAAAGAACATCGAGCAAGTTAGCATGTGGCCTTTGATCAAAATATATATTATCTTAATAAATTACATTCAATCTGAATCTAATCTTCGTTCCAGCCCTTGTGACCAATCGTTGTATTTAAAAAAAAAAACTCTTTCACCCTAATAAATAGGACAAAGACAGCTAAATAAAATAACTCCTAATATAATGTAACTTAGAGAGAGAAAGAGAGAGATATTGATTGAAAATTGTTTATCGTTAGATTTCACAGAAGTTGTGAAAATATCGCATTGGTTTTCACATACGCGTTTGTCTCACAATCAAATCCATCCATCCATCAGCCCGTAAACGTCCACTGTTGGACATAGGCCTCCCCACGAGAATGCCATCTATAACGGTCCTGTGCCACCTGCATCCAACGGTTTCCTGCGACCTTGATGAGGTCATCAGTCCACCGAGTGGGGGGTCGTCCTACGCTGCGTCGTCCGATTCGTGGTCGTCACTCGAGAACCTTTTTTTCCCCAACGGTTGTCGGTTCGTCGAGTGATGTGGCCTGCCCATTGCCACTTCAACGTGCTAATCCTTAGGGCTATGTTGGTTACACCCGTTCTTCTACGGATTTCCGTATTTCGGATTTTATCACGTAGAGAAATACCGAGCATAGCCCGCTCCATAGCACGCTGAGCAACTTTGAGCCTTTTTATGAGGCCGACATTTAGAGACCACAAACGAGACATGCAAACTAATAAAGTATATATACTAGTAAAACCGTTGAATCATTGTGACTTTCAAGTATTAAATACAAACTTGATGACAATTTAAACATAACACAAACAAAGGTCATTTTGTAAAACGATTAGCGGATGCGGGTGCATTGGATATCTCGACATCGGTCCGTGTCCGCCTGACCGACCGGACGGGCATCCGCTTCGTACCGCATACGATCACTATGGAATCCACACACGTATTGTTATGTAATAACTATGCTCTATACACATGTTACATTTATTCATACTGGTTAGCAAATTGTTAACTTCCTATTTTTTTTTTTATTGCATATGGTGTAAAAACGAACAAGCAGCGCACACTGATGGTAAGTGTTAGGGGTTTATAGATAGATATATATATATATATATATATATATATATATATATATATATATACATATATATATATATATATATATATATATATATATATATATATATATATATATATATATATATATATATATCGATATTTCATAAAATATCGATATCATCATCATCATAATTCTCCTACTCTTATCCCAACTACTTGGGGTCGATACAATATGTACTCTTCTTTAATAGTAGGTATGTAGGGTACATACTGTAAAAGTTATTGGCAATAGTTTTATGACCGATCGCCTGCCTGACGTCAACCCTCCTTGGGGCATTAATTGTTGATCAAACCCCATAAGATGGAGTTGGCCCAGGTCGTTATAAGGGTCTTAGTCGTCTTTTACGCCATCCACGAGTAAAGTAAGGGTTGGTAGTATTAGTAGCCGCTACCACACAGCTATAAAATCGATATATGAATACGATATATCGCTTCCAACCGATATTATCGAATAATCTAGTATCGATATAAACAATCGATACATTTCATCCGATATGCCAAATATAATTACATAGTACCTACATAATTATGTATAACCCAAACCTACAATGTATATTCGTCTCAACAGCCAAAGAGCAAACTCTGTCAAATATTTAATATAGTAATATACCATATTTTTCGAATATACCATTAGGTATATTCGAAAAATACTTTTTTATATGATATATCTAAGATATCGATACATTTCTACGATATATAGCAAAGTATCGATAGAACACTACGATATATTATATCGAAAAAAATGTCAGTCCTTGTTTTGCATGAACATCTCTATCACCTTTACAATACTAAAGATACAGCTAGGCCACAGCCTCTCAACTGATACCCACCCAGAAATTTGGGCTTTCGCTCACAGAACGAAGCGCAACAGCACATTGCTCAGTAGTAATTCTCTTCTAATCTCGCAGAAAATCGACGTTTGAGACTGCTCAGGTGGCATGGAGCTGAAAACATAAACCCACTAAGAGAAAACCATTTAGACAAATTTTCTAGATCATATTTTATGTAATATAACATCGTTTGTGTTGCTTTCCATGTATTTTTTTTAATCTCAGCAATTGTCATGACAGAAGCGACTGGGGCAGAACGATGGCCATTTATTAGTATATTCTATCTGATTTACTAACATTTGAATACATTTCTGCTCTTCTATTTTTATAGTAGCTATATATGTATAGTGCATATATAGTCTATAATAATTCTTAATAAAATATACTACCTCCTTTGTACCAATTATCAAACAAAACATGGAAACGGACATCGAGGATAAAAATATTTCTTTATCAAAATATAATATGTTGAACTTATTTGACAGAAAAAAAAACATGCCTTTTTCTTTATCTCACACGCTAAATAACGTTTCAACAAAGGGCCGAAATCGTAGTTTTAGTGGCAACGTGAAAATGTCGTATAGTTTTTCATCATCACAGCCCATAAATGTCCCACTGTTGGGCTCGGGCCTCCTCTGTAATGAGAGGGAAATTAACCTACTATACCGCGCTTGTCAGACGTGTTGGTATAGGGTTTTGTTTCGAGTTTTCCTTCTCTCGCATAGATGTAATATGCTTTTTATATCCCTTAGTCGTCTCGTACAATCACCCACGGGTAATATATGGGGTGGTGAATAGTATTCTTACTCCGTCACCACACGGATAATACATACATATAGTTTTTATAATTACATATATTGAAAAACTATAAAAATGAACATTTGAACTGAAGGGAAGCACCAATACATTTCTAACATATTCAAAATTGTTTTTCAACTAAACGTATGTCGTATTTGTATATGGGCAGTACAAACGAACAATAATATAATAGAAATATCAGCTAAAACTAGTTAATACAAGTCACATGACAACGAATATCGTATAATGGGATGACGTGGGTCTCCCACGAGTCAACCTACGTAAAAATCAAGTACTTGTTTATTTACCTTGTGGTAAAAACTTTGCATATAAGACCTTCCCATTGAAAAGATGGCTATCATGCTCCCAATGTTTCACTTTCGAAGTACTCTTCATCGATCACCTACAGGCTTACTATACTACCCCAGACTGGAGATTTGGCATGGATTTTTTTTTCGCAAATTTTTTTTTTCTTCGTCATAATCTTCCACTGCTGGGTTCAATTTTTTTCTATAATAAGAGGGGGATTGACCTATATACCACGCTGGTCAGACAATTTGGTATATAGTTGTATATAAAGTTCTTCTCTTAGAGTATGTTATTTGATTGCGTCTCTTAGTCGTCTCTTACGATCACCCACGTATAATATAGGCGGTGCGGAATTGTATTCTTTCTTCATCGCCACAAGGATAGTTTCTTTTCTAATTAATTAAATAAGAAATTGGGACACATTATATTCTCCGTTATTGACTATTTCTTCTTCTTCTTTTCAGTACATATATCTTCTCAGTGTTAGCCACGATTCATTTCGTGGTGAGTGAGAGGGAAATTAATCTACAACACCAAACTGGTTAGTTTCATTGGTTGGCAAAAGATTCATTAATTGCCAATGAGGTTTTCTGCTTATTCTTAGTCTTACTTTACAACAACCGGAGGAAATGCATTGATGGTTTGATGAATTTATATTCAATCAATACAAGGAAAACCCCCCTTCCACGCGTATTTATTAAAAAAAATATTACAAATTTGTAGCTGACGTAATTTCAACGGCGTTATAAATTAATAAACTTTCTTTTGACGTTATTATTAGCTTTCGCCCCCGGTGCTGCCCACATAAGTGACAGCGGCAGGTTCGTGACGTCATAGCGGATATTGTCTCGCACATTCTATAGCTTAACCTAGTTACTCCCACTTAGAGGCTTCATCCTTTCAAATATTGTGGGATATTGATACTATTTATAAATAGATACACTACCTTGTTGGCCGAGCGGTATAAAACTACTGCATAGATGGCGTAGTGCTTAAGATGTCAACCTATCGTGCCAGTGGCATGGGTTTAAGTCCTACGCAAGTTATTTCTGTGTGAAAAACAAACTTTTGTTCCGACTATGGGTGTTATTTGTCTCCGTTAGTTATGTTTGTTAAATAGCCAACAATACAAAGATTATTTCCTTAGTGCATATCTTAAAAAAATAACTGCTACTGCGATCTTCTTGGGTTTGAATACTGGTTACGGTGAAACAAATTTATTGAGATTTTATGCTGATTTTCAGAACAATTACAATTAAACTACTGTACAACGTCGGTCACGCGGCTTAGTATAGGGGTTTATAGGTATTTTATAGGTATAGGTTAATATTTAGGATATCCTTTCTTTTTTTATTGCTTATAGGCAAACAAATAAACAGCACACTTGATTGTAAAAGTTAATACCGCCTGTGGAGCTTTGCAATACCAGAGGTTCAGCTAAGCTTCTGCCTACCAACCATTAACCACCCAGAAAGTGGGTCTGTCATCTCTGTCGCTCACCGAACGAAGCACATTGGCACTGCTTAGACGTCGATTTTCTACGATAGTCTGGTATTAACCCGGACGGACAGGCCCGCAGCTGTATACAGAAAACTGTCAACAGCGTAGCCTTGTCACTACTGGTATTATTATTAGTGCAAAAAAAAATGCTCATCGTAGTATTAATCCAAAAAAAAAATATATATAGTATCTACTAATACAAAAAAATGCGGGTCGTTATAGATCATAAAAGATTATTACATCGAATGAACCGCTAGTTTGATTCCATCGCCCACAATAAAAAAAAAGTGCAATATAAATAGAAATTATATTTTTAAATCTCACCTTGACATTTACTGTTGTCATTGGGGGGTAATAACTCAAGTAATATGTAAACATTGATATCTACTAAAAGGGCGTTTGTGCCACAAGTACTTACGTGCTAAGTATAACAATTATGAATCACCAGAAGAACTGTGCGAATGCTTACCAAGAATAGTATAGCGCCCAGCGACGAATTTTTCACATCGATCTTTGGAGAGAGGCAATCGGTTAATTTCGACTTCGTAGAGCGTCGTCTCTTTCATACACTATTGTATGATGTTTGTCAATCGTAGTACAAGTGTGAAATAATATGGTTGTGTTTTATTTCAAATATATATATAGAGTCATTAAAACTCAAACAGTTTAGAACAAATCAAGCTAGAAAAAGATGTGTTTTAGTTAATAACAAAAAAAATATATAACTGCTTTAACAGCTCCTAATAGTTATAGACTGTTAGTGTTTCATTCGCCGTTGGTAGCACTGTTGAAAATTTTTCTGTATATAGTTATAACCTAGCCACCGTGTGTTTGTATACTTTAATAATATATGTACGTTCTTAAAAGACAAAAGACAGTATAAGGTTTTTTTTTTTTTTTTTTGTGCGACGTGCTGAAACGGCGGCGCGCGATCCCAATAGACCTGCCCCGCAAAGTACCTCTCCACGCCGTGCGAGTGGGCCACCGAAACCCGGTCTTTATCGCCGGTGGCAATAGTTAGTATACCTTAGAGAATCAATTGCCAGCAGGCGGCGCGTTAAAGTGTATCGTTAAAACTGTAATTTTTTAACGAAGTAATTAATTTTAAGTTATTTATTTATTTTTCGTCATTAGAGGAGAAAATAATATTTAAAATGGCGTATTAAATAATTGAATATACCTATAATGACTTCTAATGTTTACGCGAGTATTACACATTTGAAATAAAACTACTTTTACGAACAAAACTATTCAGCTACCAGTTAGTTTTAGTAAAACTGTTAGTTTTGTAAAATTGTAAAATTGCCACAATAATAATTATCATAAATTAAATATTTTAATAATAAGAAATCATAAACAACATACATTTTATATATAGAATCATTCTCTTTTTGTACTGTCAATGAATTTGTATTAATTTTGTATAAAAATGTGGGTCAAATTTTTAATATCTTATAGGGTAGATATAAATAAATTTCTGTAATAACAATGACATATTGGACGTAAGACACCTCAGTCCTCCGGTGACCATGATCACTGTAAAGTGTTCGAAACGTCGGGAAATTAAAAATCAGATACAAACGCGATAGAATCCGTAAAAGTAGTTTTATTTCAAATGAATATACATATACCCACTTACAAAACGCTCTCAAGAAATAATACTTATAGATAGTAACTGAGACTAGTTACTATAGACGCACAGACAGGAGTTTACGCTAACCGACGCAGCAATGAGGACGAATTTTTTATCAATAGCGTTTCGACGTGTGACCCAATGGCCATAGTGCAATGTTGTTAAATCGTCTGAGATATCAACTCGCTAAAGATAAACAAGCCTCACTATGAAAATATTTAATTCATATTATTTTATTTGATAATAGCTTAAGTCTTCCACTAGCTATTGCAAATCGCGTGGTCGTCCTTAATACATACATACATACATATCATCACGCCATATCCCTTGCAGGGTAGGCAGAGAGAACAGAGTGCCAGAGAACTTTATCTCTGCATACTTCACTCGCTTCCTCAACATTCATAATTCTCTTCATACACGCTCGCCGGTTTCGGAGACTCTTGACTCCACCTTCATTCAGTACATGACCGATCTGGTCTAGGTAGGTTAGTCTCGGTCTCCCTCGGTACCTACATCCTTCCACTTTCGCATTGTATATCTTCTTAACCAGACGTTCGTTCGGCGTCCTTAATACAACACGGATAAAAGTATTTATAAAATAAAACACAAAGCAGTCATGAGGACTACCGACAGAAGTGAAAACTTAAACCTATGTAAAAAACAAATACAAAAAATTAAAAATCGTGCCATAGGCAGTATACATATGGGTGTAACCATACCATAGCCAGCCGTCAAAAAATAACTATCAAAAACTATTGAATATTTGATATTAATTAATAATAACAATTATTGAATATACATAGTAAACACAGCGACACAGCAGTGAACAGCAGCCGACTGTATCTTTCTCGCTCGGGTACACCCGGCGGTCCGGAGTTCACCCGATCGAGCCTTTCACCTAAGAGCGTGACAGAACAGCCTCACTTACAGCCTACGAAAAAATCGTGAGTCAAAAGAAGTTTTCACTTCAAAAATAATCATTCGTAAAGTCAAAATATACGTGTGATCACGTAACAGAAATACAATATCGCATCGTGCCGTATATGCTCGTGAAGTTGGAAATGCCATCATACAAATCCGGGAGCAGCGCTCACTCGGCCAATTCAACACCAACGCGATTGCCAAACTGCTTGCGAAGCGTAATTATTAAGACATTATCCCCTCTTGGGGCCATCCAATTCCAACAGTGGACCTGGGCTGATGCATGGATAATAAAGACATAAGCATGAGATTGTAGCTCGACGGATTTAAATTCAGCATTGGACACTCGCCCTTATATTTTTTATTATTGATTATGGTGGCAAACGAGCAAATAACACACTTGATCGTAAGTGTTACCGCTCATGGACCTTTTCAATACCAGGGGTACATGTAGGTCACCTGCCTACCAACTTAAAGCGCAATAGCGCATTGCCAGTGCTCACCTCAAATCATAAACGTGGGAGAACCCACTTTGCCAGCGACCCCCCGAGCCGAGGTCCGTACCCAACAGGGAGTGCCCTCGGGAACGGTCGCTTAACTTTTACGGGTTGAGAGCCCTCAGCGCTCACCCACAGTCCGGGTAAAATTGTCATAGCCATCTGAGGCTAACAACTAAGACACAAAAAAAAAAAAAAAAAAAAAAAAAAAAGCCAGTGCTCAGACGTCGAATTTTTGCGAGAGTCCTGGTACTATCCCAAACGGACCGGCCCGTGACTGTAGAGAGAAAATCTGCCAATAATGTGGCGGTAGCGACACTACACATTGAAATATGGCAATTTTGCACTTAACCTTTATATGTTTAGTGAACAATTATCTGATGGCACACCACTCGACCTTCATAGGCTTGTGAACAGGGGAGTGAAACGTTCTGTGGAAAATGAGGATAGGTTCGCTCCCCATTATCGTAATTTAACACAAAATTAACAGTTAACGTAAATGTCGAAATAATTATTGTATTATATAAAGTTTAAAGATTAAACTATAAGAAACGTTTAATCGTTGTAAACATTAGTTAATTGATTTATGAAACCGTTTATAAAATAAAACTAAGTAGTTTACGAATTGGCGCCTCTGAATCTTAATGTTTATGTCTATCTATGTAAGAAAATATTATCTAATAATATACTTACATGTTTCGAGAATATGAAATATCGTTGATTCTGCTAATTATAGAACTACTACTTATATATCGAACAACTAAATTTGCCTGCGACTTTACTTGTTAAATATTATATTGATTATCCCTTATGTACATATGAATATCAACATCTCATCATCATAGTCTTATCTCAATTCGGCACGGACATGACTTTAAAACTCTTCGGTCTCTTTTACAATATCCACAAGCAATGTAAGGGTTAATGTATGTATGCATTAACCCTTACATAGCTGCCACCACGCAAAAGATGAAATAACATCCTATATATATATATATATATATATATATATATATATATATATATATATATATATATCATCATCATTCACCTGCTCTTATCCCAATTACTTGGGGTCGACGCAATATGTACACCTCTTTCTATATATTGCAAAAGTTTATTGGCAATAGTTTTATGACCGGCCACCTGCCTGACGTCAACCCTCCTTGGGAATGTAATTGTTGACCAAAGGGCATCAGGTGGTGTTGACCAGGTCGATATAGAGCTCTTAGTCCACGAGTAAAGTAAGGGTTGGTAGTATTCGTAGCCGCTACCACACAGCTATATATATATATATATATATATATATATGTGTGTGTGCATAGATACTTACATATATGTATACGGAGACTATAATAAAATGAATGGCGTCTCTCCGACTCGGCTGCCCACTCATTCTTATAAGTATATTAGTCGATACAACAATATATGCTATGTTCCAAAATAATATGAGCATAAATAGTCGTCATACATATGGGAAGTACATGGCGATGACGATGTCACATCAACATCCACGTACGTACATTGTTAGACATAGAGTGGACAAGTGTCATAATAGCCACGCTTGGTGGGCTAATTAGCGGTAGCAGTTGGTATATATGCTATAACTAGTCAAGAGCGCTTGCCGCCTAGTCACGGAGTAAGAATACATTTCAGAACCCTTATCTTGAACGTAGGTCTCGTAAGGGACGGCTAAGTTTGAGCAAAATAAGGAAACTCGAAATAAAATCTCATTCAAAAAGGTCATTGGTCACCGTGATATAAATAGACAAATTCCCCTGTCACGTATATGACCTGAGATGAAGAAGAGCGCTGCTGCTTCCTCACCTGGTGCTTCCTTTTCTTGGAGGGCAGCTTATATTTCAATCATACCCTGCTCATTTCTATCTGGGGCGACAAAAAGGACGGAGTGCAACTCCATAACCTGCGATACTCTAGTCCATTTCTTCCTTATCCCTAGTACTTTTCTTCGATGGCACCTGGGACATTTCACGTGAAGCGTACAGTAAAATAAATGACGAGTTTTGGATTTTGTTCATAATTGGATCAATTATACTTCCATAGGATCTGAATAAATGTACATCTTCATTTTTCATTTGCCTTTGCCTTTTTAGGAATTTTTGCGTCTTCAAAGAATCATCAAAATTTAAGAACAAATTTTTCGATAGCTTTTAATGAAGTTATATTATGTTTTTAATTGTTTTACTTAATATTAAATATTAATATCCAATATTGCATGAAATTTAAAAAAGCATTGTTTTTGCTTATAGTATATTTACTTCCGGTTTACTATATGTATCCATTTGATTACCTTCATAGCAATAGCTATCAAAAATATAAGTCCATGAATTTTGATGATTCTTTAAAGACACAAAAATAAAATAGATTTTCATTAATTTAGGTCCTAAAGGTATAATTGATCCTATTATTAGCAAAATCCAAAGCCTGACTTTTTTCTATCAGCTTTACGTGAAATACTGCACCTGGTGCTCTCTTAAGGGGGCATCGAAGAAATTACAAAAAAATTGCGTTCGTTTGATCCCCTACTATTTCGTTATTTCCAACGCTTTAGTTGTGTAATTATTATATAAGATATTTAAGGATTGACTCTATACATTCTAAGTTTTAAAAACACGATCACTTGTAATTTCCTCGATGGAAAAAAAATCTAAAGTTACCTCTAAATGAAAAAATAAAACCACAATACGGCGTAAATACTTCACAAAACTTTATAAAATTTTGAACATTAATAAAACTTCGTGTTTCCTATAACTTGTAGAGTTTACTTTTTTAAAATGTGTATTTGTTTTAATAATATGAAGGAAATACCGAAATTCGTCTGCGATTCGTCCACCTTAATTAGAGCCGCCACCCGTCCGCCCTATCCGCTTTAGTGTTGCTTCGGCTATCGGACGGTGAGGTTACGTCGCTTGCGCATACGAACAATTTTGTAAACGTATCAAGATAATTTTCATTATTTTACTTTTTTCCAAATAGGAAATAAAGTGAATAAGTCAAAAAGAGGAGATTGGTGAAAAAACAAAGCTAAACGCTTACATGAACTAATAAAACTCAAATATCTTTTTAATACGACTGCACACATGGCGTAGTGGGTATGGTACCGGTCTATCGCGTCAAGTGTCGCTTGTTCGATTTCCGTGCGGGACAATGCTTTGTGTCATCCACAAACTGTTAGGTATTCTGAGCTTGGGTGTAATTTGTGCCCGTGACCCGTCAACAAACATACATATGTTTATAAAGTTCCCCGCTATATAAGGATTATTTCCTTAGTGTAGTCTTAAAAAAAATTGTTTCAACTGGATATTTTATAAGCAATTAATTTGTCTCTCTAGAGCAAGAAACCGAAAGGCAGATAGTTTTGATGACAAAGAGTATACCTCCGTTACTTCGTAAGTATATATGTATATTCAGTCCCTATCCACTATCTCAAATTTTGAACCCCAAGAGTGGTATTTGGTACTGTGGATTCGTAGTTGACTTAACTACCTATATATTTGCAATATCTAAACTAAAAGGTGCCCATTGCAAATTTATTTACTTTTTTCTATTTATATAGGGTAGTTGTACCAGTGGTTGGCAATTAGAATTCGCCTAAGAGTTAAGTAAAATATTTACATTTCGCCACCCAATGGTTTGCATGAGCTAACATATCGTTACTAACCGAATCGGCTTTATCTTATTTAGAGCTTATAGCTATAATAAAAAGAGCTGTCACGTGACAGCTGGCAGATGTGAAACATCAAAATTAATATTAATATAAATAAAAATATAATAAATAATATTATAATGAAATAAAAATAAACATGAAATAATATTATAATATAAATAATCAAAATGTAATGATAGCATCAGTAAATCTAGAAATAATGAATTTAACATGTAACAGAATTGTATACATTGCACAAGCATTGTGAAACGGTCATAATTTCGAGAAAAGATTTTTTGGACAAAAACTTTGTATATATGTTTGTTTATGTTCAGTACCTATAGATTAAAAAAAATAGGACCAATCAAAATTGTCAAGCCAAAAAGTGTTCGACTTGTAAAATAATATCCCATATAACAATCAATTTCCGCATCACATATTTCTGAAGGGACATCTGAGCCATTCCATTGTGACTGGTAGGACATTTGACTCCGTAATTAAACTAACTGTAAGCTATGATTATTTCGTCGAAACTCATAAAATAGTAAAATGTGTTTTAAAACATAGGTGAATAATTGATGTACAATATTCCGTTAAAAAAATAACCAAAGTTCTTGAATACAAATTTTAGTTCGATCACTTAACTTTTGAATATTTTTTTTTATTGTAAAATTTATTCTATATTCTTCCGTTTTTATTAGTAAATAGAATACATGTAATCAATAACTTTTTTTAATTGTGACTGGTTGGACAGGTCTTTGTGACAAAGTACTAATTATTATTCTAATTGTTTATTTAAATCAGTCATGAGGTTTTTATAAACTATATATATAAGCATTGTAAATCATCAATTTCCCTATTATTAAAAATAAATAAGGATTTAGAGATAAAAAGAACATGAATAGAGTTTCAAAACTCTAATAACAAAAGTTAGATAAAATTTAATTGTTAATAACGAAAATAAATATAAAACTTTTGTCTTAAACTACTCTAAATGAAAACGATGATATCTAATTAAAAATATATATATAACTATTAATTTAGTTATTCATTTTCACTGGAATTATATACTTCTCAATAAATTAACTTTTGTTCCTGAATCATCAAAGCTTTTTTGAACTCAGGAGATGTTGCCGTCAAAGCATAAATGATACATTTATTTTCTTCACATTTGAAATGATGATGTTTTTGTATATGTGGAATCGTTTTAATGTTTGTCATCTTTTGTTTAGGTTTGTTTTATGTTCCTTTATTTTATCAATACCACCAAAGAGAATATTCAGATACGTAATATACAAAAACTAACATATATTTCCAATTAATTATATGTTAATTACTTTCTTTAAACACTTTCTGAAAAATGTAATCATCAGCTTGCTGACATCATTTAGATGCCTAAAAATGATATTGCGAACTTAAGTAACATTCGCCCCCTAGATAATTCAGTACGATTCAAAAGTTTCTATCGAAAAAATGTCGGAATCAAAGTTATGTTTTTCTACAAATTAATTAAATATAGACTTTTGACAATGAGTTAGTACTAAATTAAAAGCTATTAGAGGAATTTATAATTTTTTATCGTTGTCCTCTTTTCCATGGAATGCCCCATCTCTAAAATATCGTTCTAATGTAATTATAATAATCTTGTTATCATTCAACATGTATTCCACTGATTCATAATTATTTTATAATTAGAATCATTTGAATTAGAAAACTTCACTCAGACGGTTATTGGGATTTTTACCCTATTTAGCCGTTCTATTATTTACGTTACATATTGAGTTCCCTTTATTGTATTTCTTTTTGTATAATTACATTTTATTATTTTAGTAATATTAGATATTATTCAATTACAGTACCTAACTATACATACATATTTTCGTTTTGCATTGTCATGCAATATACCTGATGCCAGTAAATTACAAAATAAAATATGTGTAAAATCTGGAAACGGTTACTAACTGTTAATAACTTCAATAAAAGTATTTTAAATAATTTTTGTTATTTTATTTTGTAAATACCAGCGGCACCGTCGCTAGTCGATCGGGGCTCGGTTCACGTCGATCGCTTTTGTTTGTGTGCCTCACGCACACATACCTATACGGAGCGCACAAAATACCTAAAATCGTTTAGCGACAAAAGCTCTGTGCCCCCTTAAGGGGTTTTTATGGTTTCCAGGGTCAAGAGAATATAGATGAGGATAATTCGTTTCCTTAACCCCTCATTTTTCGGAGAAATAATCACAGTCCCTTTTCTTTTACTGGCAATTTATGTTCGTACATAATAAGACCGCACATTGCCTTACATATCCTCATAGTGAAAACTAAATCATCCATCAACAATTTACGCATTAAAATTTCGACTATTCATTTGAATTGGATTCGACAGAATATTATTTTTCACCGGAACGAATTTAATTTCATTTCCACAACCCGAAGCATTATGCATAATTTTAGGAATACAAATTAGTAGATTTGAGTTCGATCGAACCGAGAGGCTGTAACTCTCGGTTTCGATAGTTAGAGATGTTTTTGGAATTCTAATTTCTTTTTTGTATCTTATGGTGGCAAACGAGCAAGCAGCGCATCTCATCTGATATTGCTACTCGTAGACCTTTGCTATCAGCAGCATAGCGCTGGCTTCCGTAAAGAAAGTGTTTTTTGAACCTCATTTAACATCATCATTCTTAACGCTCAGGAAACAGCAATAGATAGTTCAGATACACCATTATAGCCTTAGGTAAATAGTAGCAGGCGACTTTATGTCGGCTGCAAAACATTTTATAACAGTTTTAACTCATAGCCTAACATGCTCTCCAAAGTATCTACTGATGTAATGGTTAATACTAACTATCGTACCAAGTGTCACGGCTTCGATTCCCATGCAAAAATATTTAGTGCAACCCACAAATTGTTATGGGTGTAATGTTTTTAGCCAAATAATAAACTTCAAGCACGAGATGTTGAAAAATAATGAAAAAAGAAAACGAAACTCACAGCGTTCTACAGCTCACATTAATACTAGTATTTTTGTGATGAATAAAAAAACATCTCGTTCATCTGAGCTGACGTCAGTATACGAAGTGGAAGCCGCTTCCTTCGCGACACCATCTTTTATTTATAGACGATTGATTGATGAAGCGAAACGTCGTATATGAATGAATCGATTTATGGTTGTTGAGCAGACACTGTTTATGTGCCCGCTTGACGTCAGGAATCTTAAATGAGAAAAAAAATAAAGTCCCTTTGAATTCATAAAAACGGTTAGAAATATTTTATGGGCGAAAATGCTTTGGATCGTCTGTCATGAATGACAGCATCGCTCTCGGCTTATTACCTACGCAATTCATTCTTATGAATTGATATAGATTATGAAAATACGCAATCATAATTTAAGTATAAAGGTAAATCTTGTGTAAATTTCAAAATATATCATTTATATAACAGCAAAACGACACGGTAATAAAATTGTGTGATTTTAATGTTTCAATTTGTTTGCATAAATGACGGATTGATTTAAGTCCGCCTACCCGTAATGATTGTTATACGTTCAATCCTTATTAGACATTTTTTTATTGCGATTCCTATTGATTGTTCTAAGTCTGGGTCTAATTTTTATCTTTTAATTGCATGTTTCTGAAATCCCTTATGATGCAATACATTATTTCTTAATGCAGTCTTGTCAAAAAAAAATACTTTATTTATGTTATATATATATACTTAGAGAGAACAAAAGAGATGAAGCCAGAACAGACGTAAGAGCAACAATAGGTAATGATTTACTAGAGCAAGTGTATGAATTTGTATATCTTGGATGTGGATTTAGCCGAGATGGAAGTTACACCTCTCATATAGAGCGAAGAGTGAATGCGGGAAATAGAGTGAACGGAGCGTTGGGACTTCTCGGTAGCCACCACCTCAGCCAGAAGGCACGTGTAGCAAAACAACGCAGTGCTTGCCCCAACATTACTATATGGAAGCGAGAGTTGGGTATGCAGAAAAGAGCATGAAAGTAAAATTAATGCGGTCGAAATTCGATCTCTACGGAAAATCTATGGAGTTAGGCTGACCGATCGCATTGGTAACGACGACGTAAGAGAGCGAGTAGGTATGAAAGAGAGTATTGGTGTAAAGATGCGAAAGGGAATGCTCCGATGGTTCGGACAAGTGGAAAGAATGCCGAACGAACGTCTGGTTAAGAAGATATACAATGCGAAAGTGGAAGGATGTAGGTACCGGGGAAGACCGAGACTCACCTACCTAGACCAGATTGGTCACGAACTGAAGGAAGGTAGAGTCAAGAGTCTCCGAAACCGGCGAGCGTGTATGAAGAGAATTATGAATGTTGAGGAAGTGAGTGAAGTATGCAAGGATAGAGTTCTCTGACACTCTGTTCTCTCTGCCTACCCTGCAAGGGATATGGCGTGATGATATGTATGTGTATATATACTTAGATCAGCAATTACTAGCGGTCGATGCTTGTCTGTTCATAGATATTACCAAACAGTTGTTATCTATACGTTGGCGGTGTATTGTCTGTTTCAAACGCCGCAACTTCCTGCGCGATGACCTGCCCATTTTATCAGCAGTTTATACGATGTTTACATCAATTATTTGCAATTCACTTTCTACTCTGTCATAATACTCAATCAATATCTCATTGTTATTGCAATAAAATGGCTAGCCTGCATATAATTATTCGAACAGGTACCTATTAGAAATGCAAAAGTCAGCAACTTTGTTACATTTCCACGCTGTGATTACTCGATTGATCATCATATTCACCTTCACATTATTAAGGTTATAGGGTACAGGAATCAGAACATAAGGTACATTATATGCATAAAAAAATTCCTTATTGTAACAATGGTCTGTGGTCTCTAAATGTAGGCTTCATATAAGGCTTAAAGTCGCTCAGCGTGCTAGGAATTAGGACATATGGTACATAGATTCTATGCATAAATATTACAATTTCCTTATGGTAAAATATAAAACGTGGTCCTTAAATGTTGGCCTTGTAAAAAGGCTCAAAAGTCGCTCAGCGTGCTATGGAGACGGTAATGCTCGGTATTTCTCTACGTGATAAAATCCGACTTACGAAAATCCGTAGAAGAACGGGTATAACTGACATAGTCCAAAGAGTCAATACGTTGAAGTGGTGATGGGCAGACCATACATCTCTCGTTGAACCAACAACCGTTGGGGAAGAAAGGTTCTCGAGTAGCGACCACAAAACGGATGACGCAGCGTAGGACGACCAAACTACGTGGACTGACAATATCTTGATAGTCGCAGGACGCCGATAGATTCAGGTGGCATTCTCGTGAGGAGTCCAACAATAGACGTCTACGGATTGGTGAATGCATGACATAAATAATAACTTTTTAGCGGTAGTTCGTAATACTTGGCTTTCTGATATGAATAAATTGTATCTGAATTATGTTTTGCTGGAGCACATTTTTAGAGAAAAAGTGAAATATTCCTGTGCCAAAAAGCAATATCTACGTGATATCGAAAAAATCCTCAATCTAATTATTTTTATTTATTATTTGAGGTTTTAGTCACATGCTGACTATATCACCCCTATACATAAACTCAAAAAATAAGTAACTATAATAATAAAAATGAAAATAAAAATAGACAACAAAATAAAAACAAAAATTTAATTGTGGTCCTACCACGCTGTTGACAGTTCTCTGTCTACAGCCGCGGGCCGGTCCGTCCGGGGTAGTACCACACTCTCGCAGAAGATCGACGTCTGAGTAATCGCACATTGCTATTGCGCTTCGTTCGGTGAGCGAGAGAGCCGGCAGCCCAACTGGATGGGTTTGGGGTTTGTTTTGGTAGGCAGCGGCCTAGCTATACCCTTGATATCGCTAAGGTCCATGGGGCAGTGACAATTTCCATCAGGTGTGCTGCTTGCTCGTTTGCCACCATAAGCAATAAAAAAAAAAGATAAATATTACCTCGATCTAATCTGTGGACAAAAACTAGATAATGAATCATACACTGAGTATGAAAAATATTTTCTTTTTAAGATATTGTACAATTTTTATTTAAGAACGTGAAATTATTTAACAATTATTAAAATCTTGTTATATTTTACGCATATATATATATATATATATATATATATATATATATATATATATATATATAGTCTTCATTGTTTGAATCTCACGCATCGAATATAAACATTTCAATTGTTAATTTCTAAACCTGTCGTTTAAAAGGAATATTTTAAACGTTAGAAAATACAATAGCATGTGTCACTGGATCGGAATGTTCAGCCAATGATCGAAAGCTGTCAGACTCTGTCCATTATATTCTTTATAAGGGGATATTCTGACGATACACCAGTATATTTAATAAACCTGCTCTATAAACATGTATATATATATATATATATATATATATATATATACATACATAAATATATATATATATATATATATATATATATATATATATATATATATATATATATACAAATAGTAATAACTATTGAATCTGTAGAGTAAATCGATTCTTACAATAAAATAACATTGGAATAATGTAGTTACTGGAGGATAAAATTTGGAACATCCTCAATGATGCTATACAAGCACTGAAGAAATCAAAGTGGCAGTTCATGATGCATCACAGGTCATAGGTCAAACAATGCGCTCGATAACTGACGAGATTTGACAGTGAAATAATGATAGTCTTCTTCATACTGACATCACAAATGGCAGCCGGAGTCACAAATCAACCTCACAATGGCACGGATGATCCATCGCTGTGCCAGAGGTCAAATGAACCTAATGATATTCTTACACCTTTTTTTTATAACTACAGTTGACATATATAAAATATATACGTCTATTTTAATAACTAATAATAAAATATTTTAGTAACAAAACCGGTTGATCCACACCTTATGCAAATGAAGTACATTTTATAATTTCTTTTTATTCGCTATTAGATTACAGCAAGCTGTAAAATTTTCGGTGCAATTGAAACAATCAGTATAATAAGCTGTCAACGAAAATTCGAGATACAGGGCTTTTTAGAAGCGATAAGTTTGCAAGCACACAATTTTCTAGATGACACAGAATAATTGTAGAAAGTTAATGTAATACAAGATTGATTTAACATCACTATAAAGGCACACGTGGCCGTTACTAGTTCTCCAACACCCAGGGGCTCGGCAATACTGGGGATCGGGTACCGGTGGTTCGCTCGCACGGCGAAGAGAGGTGTTTGCAGGGTGGGTCCATGGGGTTGCGCGCCGCCTCTTCCGTCGCCCCGGGCCAATTTGCCGAGGCGCGACCACATCCATGGTCCCACCTTGCGAAAAAAAAAAAAAAAAAAGGGGACTCGGCAGTACTGATATATCAAGTTTAATATACTTTTGCAAATACATATTACAATCAGAAAATTCATTTGCTTAATATTGTGTTGGAGATTTTGGTTTCAAACCTTAAAGAATATGAAAATGAATTGCTAACTAAAGCAATTGTCTAATTGCTTAACGTGAATAAAAAAGTATATACCCTTTAAATAATAATAGTACATTGATAATCTGATAATTATAACCGACTTTTTGCACAAAGACAATGATCATCATCATCATCACAGTCCATATATGTACCACTGTTGGGCGCGGAACTCCTCCGTAATGGTAGGGAAATTAACCTACTATACCGCTTTGGTCAGACGTGTTGGTATAGGGTTTTGTTTCGAGTTTACCTTCTCTTGCCTATGCAAGATGTTATATGCATTTTATATCCCTTAGTCGTCTCTAACAATCACCCACGGGTAAGACAGGTATAGGTAGTGAATTGTATTCTTACTGCGTCACCACACGGAAGACATATAATACTGAAAAATTCATTATCCTAATGCTAGCATTACCTATGCCGCACCTGCGTGTATCGTCCCGAAGTAATGTGTGACGAAGCTTCGTACGATTTGTACACTAGAATTTTCATGCGATTAACTATGGATGACGAATTGCTTTACTGCTATAGCTATATTATGCTAATAATTACATAATGATTTTTTTGGATCCCTTCATGGGTTCAGCTTCATAATGGTGTAAAAATTCTAACACCATTTCATCGCTCCACTCCATATTTATTGATTAACTGGAGACCCTCGAAGGCGGCTAAACACATCGAAAGTTTCCGCCGAAATTAACAATGCTAGTGTGACCACAGAGCGCGATGTATTAGCGCGCTAAAACCCTTGACTTATCGCCAACCAAGCGCTAACGCACACGAAGCCCGAATGTTCGCGACGATAGCCGATAATGACCGGTCACATATGCGTGTATCGTCTCATTGCACAAAGCTTCGTGACGATAAATGCAGGTGCGGCCCTAGCATACCTAATTATTATTGTTTCAAACTAGCACGTTATCTAATTAGAAATGTTTTTGATTTGTAACAATCTTTTTCTACATATGGTCTATGTCACAATTTCATAAAAATTCACCTATTTATACTAAGCTAATCAGATGGCTTCGTAATGTTATCCACTTATATTTTATTTAATAGCCCTTTATTACAATCGCAGAAATGAACGATGAATTCCATTTTTATCCCGAAACCTAATAAATTTAAAATTATAGCAGAAAAAGTTAATTATTTAATTTCTTTTCTTTTTCAACTAGTATAAAATGCCTATGCGCGTCAATAATCGCAATATATCTCAAGACGACCCTGCTTAAGCAGTATAATGACTACATCTTTAGATATGTATAAATAAACAATTATTAAACATATAGATAAATGTTGTTGGATACTGAACTTTTTAATAAATAAATTCTATAGAAACGCAGCATTTTTTTTTTAAATTATTTTTAATGTGTCTACAATCTACATATGTTAAAACATAGAGTAAGATCTTCTATTTGCAATATAACGTAAAAGCATCAAAATTCCTTTTACTGTTACACTCAATATTCAATAATGTTCTTTAATCGCATAGCCAGGCCTCATCCGGCCATCAAACGCGTTGTCGACAGCCTGTCAACATCTGTTGTTCCAATTTAAAACGATCTAACAGCTAACCAGACCAGAGTGCGCGCTAGTAGCAACTTGCATTTGTAGTGGGGAGAGTAATCCAGGCCCAATATCAGCACATGGCCGGGAAATGTTATGTATGATTTTTTTTGTACAGTGATAAATATATTCCAACACACAATGGTAAACAATTCATTACGTTCTATATATATATATATATATATATATATATATATATATATATATATATATACATACATACATACATACATATCATCACGCCATATCCCTTGCAGGGTAGGCAGAGAGAACAGAGTGCCAGAGAACTCTATCTCTGCATACTTCACTCGCTTCCTCAACATTCATAATTCTCTTCATACACGCTCGCCGGTTTCGGAGACTCTTGACTCCACCTTCCTTCAGTACCTGACCGATCTGGTCTAGGTAGGTTAGTCTCGGTCTCCCTCGGTACCTACATCCTTCCACTTTCGCATTGTATATCTTCTTAACCAGACGTTCGTTCGGCATTCTTTCCACATGTCCGAACCATCGGAGCATTCCCTTTCGCATCTTTACACCAATACTCTCTTTCATACCTACTCGCTCTCTTACGTCGTCGTTACGAATGCGGTCGGTCAGCCTAACTCCACAGATTTTACGAAGAGATCGCATTTCGACAGCATTAATTTTACTTTCATACTCTTTTCTGCATACCCAACTCTCGCTTCCATACAGTAATGTTGGGACAAGCACTGCGTTATGTATTGCTACACGTGCCTTCTGGATGAGGTGGTGGCTGCCGAGAAGTTGCCCCAACGCTCCGTTCACTCTATTTCCAGCATTCACTCTTCGCTCTATATCAGTGGTGTACCGTCCATCTCGGCTAAATCCACATCCAAGATATACAAATTCATCCACTCATTATTTTGGTTTTGCTCACATTCACGCGTAGACCCCTTTTCTTACAATCTTCTGTCATTGTGTCGACTGGGGTCTGCAGGTCAGTCGCTGACTGTGCCAGCAGGACTGCATCATCTGCATAAAGCAGAGTAGAGACCACTGAGTCACCCATCACCACATATATATATATATATATATATATATATATATATATCCCTTTCGCATCTTTACACCAATACTTTCTTTCATACCTACTCGCTCTCTCTCTCTCTCTCTCTATATATATATAGAGAGAGAGAGAGAGAGAGAGAGAGAGAGAGAGAGAGAGCGAGTAGGTATGAAAGAAAGTATTGGTGTAAAGATGCGAAAGGGAATGCTCCGATGGTTTGGACATGTGGAAAGAATGCCGGACGAACGTCTGGTTAAGAAGATATACAATGCGAAAGTGGAAGGATGTAGGTACCGGGGGAGACCGAGACTAACCTACCTAGACCAGATCGGTCATGTACTGAAGGAAGGTAGAGTCAAGAGTCTCCGAAACCGGCGAGCGTGTATGAAGAAAATTATGAATGTTGAGGAAGCGAGTGAAATATGCAAGGATAGAGTTCTTTGGCACTCTGTTCTCTCTGCCTACCCTGCAAGGGACAAGGCGTGATGGTATGTATATATATATATATTGCTTTTGTGAGAGATTAAAAATAAAATCACGATGATATTATAAAGTACCCTAAAAGAATAGGTCCTTGACCTCTATCAGCACAGTATCTGGTGGGAGGCTTTGGCTACGGATTAATTAACACCCACCTAGTATGACATGCCGCTAAATGAACCAAGTCTTACCCTAGCACGATACTTAAATGCAATCCAGCTGCAATGTTAATATTATTTACCGTGTAAAACAGCCTTGCCAGTTTAACTGCCTTTGACATTTCAAGCAGCAAACTCTAAACACATATTTAAAGATCGAGAAGGACGTTTATGTAATCACCGTTTAGTTAATAATAGCATATGCTGATTTCGGTCATCAGTCTGAACGCAGAACGAATAGGTTTGACAGTTACCTAACATATATAGTAAAAAATCCTAAAATTTTAATTATTGTTACATTAAGTCAAAGTTTCAAATATTGCTGTATTTGTATTAGGGAGAAACCGTATCCCATGAATCTTCCATGAATACATTTTTTCATTTACGCAAATATTATTTTGTTAATACAAGTTTGAAAACGAAAGGATTCATCTCTCAAAGGCATTTCATATTTTGTGTACTAGCTAGCTATTAAAAATAGTTGCGTACGTGATGGAAGAAGGAAGAGAGGCTAACAGGAGGCGTGCTCCGTGCATCCCGGATGGTGTTTGTAAAGGAAACAGGCGCGACGAGACCCACCGTTGATGACGCGTCAAGCGTCGTTCGCCCGTGCCGTCATTTCCTTTCATACGCAGGTACATACAATTGAGTAGGACTTTTAATAAAAGTATTTAAACCAATTTGTAATACCTAATTTTTTGACAAGATAACAAATTGATACAATTATCATATAGAATGCCAAACTGTTTCCTGCGTCGACCTTATAAAATGTAACCAAAAAAGCATCTTAAGCACTTATTGAAAGTTTTATATTGCAATTAAAGAAAAAATACATTTAAATTTAAACTAAAAAATAATTATAAACATGCAAGAATTATTAACAGACGCTGCCGCGCTGGTGCGTCTGTAATCCAGTAGTCGTAGAATAATCCCCAACAAGAGCAATTTCATTTAATAGTAATAATAATAAATTAATAGCTTTGTATCTATTATATATTGTAGTTACATACATAAAATATTTAATAAAACACAAAAAAAAATCATATGTAATTTGTTATTATAGTACTAAAAGAAAACATCTGTGTAAAAATTTCAATTGTGCACCTATTATGTATGTAAATATAGCGACATATAGCTGCAGAACAAACGGACGGACGGAATTGAGTTTCGTTGGCATCGTTGAGTAAGGCACTCTAAAATATAACCAAGTTCTGATTCTGCGTCCTATTCATAGTATATAATAACCAATATATACTTTTTTGGCAGGCTTTATTTTATCTTTGTGTTACAACCATCTACAGCGACGTGACGCCCTATGACGTGTAGAATTTTCACTCTCCACCTATTGGGCGACATACGGCGGTCTCGGTCTGTGGCTACCTCTGCGGAGTACCTACCACGGCCGATACATTGGTACCCAATCGGCTGACTTCACGTTCAGACGGTCGGCTTCCCTGCTGGTGGCGGAATAATTCCGTCCGGCCACCTGTTGCATACATAGCCTTGCACATTTCCGTATCACTCCACTAACCGTTGGTCAATTTTATTTTAATAAAAAATATCACTCAGCCACAAGAAATAATCCCAGTTTTATAATGATTTGTGAAATTACAAAGACTATCCATGTGTGCTGCCGTTCTTCTAAACTCATAGGTAGTTATTAATCGGAGCGAAACATCATATAAATTAGACGTATATAGGTAGTTCATGGGATGGTGTATAATAATGAATCAGATACAATAGCTTTTTATTACATTGCTAAAGTTAACCATACTAAATGTCCAAAAATTCTATTTTCGCGCTTTTTGGTTAATAGGTGGCTGACAGAACTATAATTAAGGTTTCTTGCTCTGGCAATCCTACGACTATAAACTGACAGCACTAGAAACACCAACTTTTTGTCGATTAGTTGGGAAACCAATACTGTTGAATTTTGCTAAAAAGGGATAGGTATTGAAGTAGACAGGTTCTAATTTGTATATTAATACGTAATAGTAATTACAAGGGTAGTGTGAAATATGATTTGCCAGGTATGATACTCCGGTACCGGTGGCCCGCTCGCACGGCGAAGAAGAGGTGCTTGCAGGGTGGGTCAATGGGGTTGCGCGCCGCCTCTTCCGTCACCCCGGACCGATTTGGCGGGGTGAGACGTCCATAGCCCACCGCAAAAAAAAGGTATGATACTCCTAATATAATATTGGTGAAAGTTTATAGATGCTTGGATGTTTGTTACTCAAGCACGCATATACCGTTGAACAGATTTAGATGAAAATTGGCACATAGATAGATCGTTGCCTGGATTAACACATAGGATACTTTTTATCCGGGTAATATGTTTCTTCAGGATCATAAATCAACTTTCGCAAAGTTACTATTTACTATATTTTTTCTAAATCAAATAAATCCTTGTATTGCAGGGGTTCTTTACAAACATATAATTAACAGACACAAGTTAACACCCAGACTCAGAACCATTTGTGAATCGCACTAAGTATTTATTGTACTGCGAGGGAATCCAACCCGCGACACTGGTACGATAAGCCGGTTTCTTAACCACTACGCCAGCATTGACAGGATTAAAAAATTATAGTGACGACCGACTTAATTGCAATATTTTTTTTCTGGCTAGTAGTCCATAGCATCCATGGTCGTGTAAATAGTAAAAAATAATTACATAATTAATATTCTGCAGTTGTAATAGGGTTGTAACATAAATATTATATACCATGTGCATATGCCTGAGTTTCGTAAGAAAAGCTTAATTTCTATGAAAACTTTAATAACATTTTTTTTGCTTTACCATTATTATATCTATTTTTGAATTTTATTTATTTTACATATCATCATATGATATTTTGTTTTGATTAACTGCTATCATTTTGACTTAATTCGTATCGCTTAACTCGTAATATTTTGTACTTATAGTATACGATACTGAAGGTCAAAATGAAAAAACTGATCTGCAGGTGATACTGGTAACTAGTTATAGTAAGATAGTTCAAATTGATTTCTTATAAAACGGATACTGTGCTCAAGAGTGCTTAGATCCTAATGTTTATAAGCCACAGTAAGTCCTAATGTTTATAACGCATATAAGCCTCATCATATGAACCTTAATGGTGTCCAAAATATAATAATGCTCATTGCTTATGACAAAATATTATAATGCCTATTCTTGTCATGCAATAGTTTTATTATATTTTTTGTTTTATATTGTAGATGCTAAGTTTGTACTAAGATAATATATGGTAATATACCGAATATATTTGGCACGTAGAATGTTAGTAGAAGAAATTATAGGTACTAATAGAAAAAAACAAACATAATGTAGTAAACATTCGTATTTATAATATAATGTTGTCGTTTTATTTACAAATAAATACAAATTCAGTTAATAAATAAATGGTAAATTATCTACATCTTAATAAGTATGATTTATATCTCATTTCTTAATCTTCTCTGGATTTTTGTTGAATCCAAAATACTAACGTTAACGTTTTCTTATGACACGTTACGGTCTCAAGAAAATTTGAGACTTTCGACGTTCGGGCGACACGTTCACGTACATTCACACTATACGACTATATTTACAAGGTACTCGTAGACAATTCACTCAGAGTCACCACACACTCGGCACAGCAGCAGCAGGCACAGCGATCACTGAGTTCACCGCCGCGCGGTCCGAAGCTCTCCCGCTCGCAAATAAATATTTGTACAAGGCGGGCGCCGGGCGCGCCGCTCGACTGGGCGCTTCGGAGGGCGCGGGCGGCGCGCGGCGGGACTAGATAATACTGGAGAGGCGAGGCGGTGGCTCTGGGCAGCGGCAGCCGGCGCGGCGGCAGCGCGCGTACAACGCCTGCCCCGCGGCCGCGCAACCACGCAGCGGCCAATACAGCCACAAGCAGGGCAGCGGCACCGCCAGCGCAGCCACGCACGCCAGCCGCGCGCCGCCGGCACACGGCGAGCCCGCCTCCTCCTCGCCGCTCCCGCAGTGGTAGAACAGCGCCTTCACGCAGCACATACACGACGCGTAGTCCACGCACGCCTCGGCGCTGCACAGGCACGAACCGCACAGCCAGCGCGACGGGAGCGCCCGCGGCCGCGCGCACTGCTCGCAGCGGCAGCGGCCGCACGCCTCGCACACGATCGAGTCGGCCGGGAGGGCGCCGGCGCGCCGCTTGTCGCCCGCGGCGGCCGGCTGCGTCGTCACCGGTTTGAGTGGCTGATGCGCACCGGCGTGCGCGGGCGCCGCGCGACGCGGCGCCTCCACGTAAGCGTTACGCTCACGCTCTGCTTCGGGCCGGGGCCGCAGCAACGACACGGTGGGCTGGCGCGCGCCCGTCGGTCTGTGGACGCGCGCCGCCGGCTTGGGCGGCCGGGGCGGCGCCGCCGGCCCGCCATACTCATCCATCGAGTACGGCTAACGGCTCTCCGGGCCGTCGCCTTCCTGTTCCCTCATCGTCCCCACCTGTGAAATTAACAAACACATACGTTAATCGCGATATTTTTTTGACTCACACAGTTGTTAATTAAAAAAGCCAATGTTTATTTTCAATCACATTCCATAATGGAATTCTAAATCTCATCCTTTCCATCAGACTTTACCCATGAAAGGGCAAAAGAGAAAGGCGTACACCCATATTTTCCCTGTGCCTGTATATTTTCTCTGTTAAGTCTTAAGTGTTTAAAAGCCGAACCTATTGGTTGTTATTGGAAACATTCGTAGGTACCGTGGTTGGTTGGCATTGGGAGTTTCTTAGAAAATCAATAACACGTTTTGACTAATTTAAGATTCGAACCCGGGGCGTCACGATTACCACTCTTACGCTTATGTTACTGTAATAACAAGCAGTTGTCAGTACGAATCGAATGCCATATTTTTATATTTATTTATACGTAAATTATATTGATAGATTATATTAGTATTATTTCCATTGTGTAAATCGAAAGATCGATAAAAATGGATAAAACGAAGTAGCTACTTAACAATGAAAATAATACTATGTGGATCATCCACATATAAAAGTAAAATAGCACTTCGTTATAATTATCGGTCTTAAATAGTGGACTATCTACGCGATCCAGTCAATTCAGTACACAGTTTTATATCAAACAAAGTTCTTAAAAAAAAAGGTATTATCAATAAACTAGTCTCTTCGAAAATGTATGAAACATATTTCAAGTTGAATGAAATTGTCGAGAATTGCGTATGTAGAACTTATTTATAAATTAACTAAAAAGGTACTGTTAATATATATTGCTTATAGGAAAAGATTTTTACTGCAATTGATGTGGAAATATGAAATACTTTCAAAAATATCCTGAATAAATGTCCAGTCTCGGCACTAAGTATCTTAATTTTGGACCATATTATACGTACAGATTACTGTGTCCTTATTACCTATTTGCGAAATATGTGAAGGATGTAATCATCGTCACCAATTGCAATCAAAATTAACTTGCTGATTTATAATAAACAACGACCAAAAGTATTAAAGTAATATTTTCAATTTTCGTGCTATCAAAAATATAATGTCAAGACTACATCATCTAATCATTACATTAATCTCCGCTGTTAACTTAAAGTGGAAATTTTATGAAGACGCATTTTGTTTGCTTCGTTAGTTTTAGGAAACTAACGATTAATTAATTCAGCTTGGGAATTCATTAGTAGCTAACGTCTAAATCACTTAAATTTGATTAACAGAAGCAGATAGTTTGAGGGTTTTGGAAAATTTCGTCATGAAATTTCATTCATTTCAATGAATCAACAAATAATTCTATGGATCATATATGTATTTATCAATAATATTTTAATGCTATTTTATTCTCGTTTATCGATTTCAGTCATAGGTCAATAGTCAATATAGATTTAAATATATTTAATCTCTTATTTGAGAAAATAATTGACATACCAAATATTACTGGTTAAACCGGCTTGGCTCTGAGACCTATTCAAAAACAGCGCTCCATTAATCAAACTTAAGATTTTCTATGTTATCCTAACTGCCGTATTTTGCATTTTACATTACATAAATAACATTTAAATAGGCATTTAATTATTGCTTTTTGCCGTTATATTAAAACTACCATGAGTTCAATATTAAACCTCTAATCTCGAATAAAAGATATTTCTTTCTAATTCAATCCTATTGATACGCTTTAATTTCGATTTCATAAGCATATATAGTTTGAAATCACAATTATCGATAACAAACAAGTCTTCCTTTGTGTATAATTCACATGAAAACTTCTGGCCAGATAATTTATTTCCTGAGCTAAAAATTGCAAAGCTGCGTCAATTACCGCGAAATTATTTTTGGTCGTCTATTGCTATCGACTATCTATCCATTAGCCTATCTTCACTTTTATACAGGATAATGTTGTATTATTTGCTTTGAAATTTATTAAGTTCTCGTATGTAATGACATTTGTTAGGAAAGTGTATAAATACTTAGCGCGAGTATGTTTATATCGACTGTTATTACAAATATAGTTTGATTTCGTAGCAAATGTTCATCTTCAATCGGGTTGAGAGCCGTCAGGCCTCGCCCACAATCCGGGTAAAGTTGTCATAGCCATCTGAGGCTAACAACTAAGTCACACAAAAAAAAACATCCTCAAACACGTATTTATACAAAAATCTAAATTGAAGTAAGAGTGATCTAAATTGAAGTAAGAGTTCCCACTTGCAATTCTCTAATTGTCAATAAAATAAGTAATCTATCTTTACAAATATTAGTAGTGACAAGTCAAAGATTTTTCTAACTAAGCACGTCAATAAGTACTGCCAGTTGGGCTAGAAAATGTTTAGATAAAGTAGCTAGTTTTTAAAAGAAAGATTACAATTAATTATAAAAAGTATCGTTAAGATTAATAGGATAATCGACCATTTATTTGATTACCAAGTCATGCAATGCATCACCATCCCTAATTATCGTATGAGACAATTAAGTGATATAAACAAATGATATCACTCATATCACTATATACCTATGAAGTAATTTCAATTGAAATTTTATGACAAACAGTTGAGTCTTCATAGCAGGCTAATTTTCGACCAAAGAGTACCTCGTACCTAATAGTGTTTCGTACATGGGCTGAGAAACGATAGAATATATAATAACGACATAATATCAGAATCTACTAGAGTACCTACGGAATGGCTAATCGAAATATTTAACGACTGGAAGCACTAGCACAGCTTATAATTATAAAGAGTTTGTTTGAACACGCCAATCTTATGAATCAGTCCGATTTACAAATTCTTTTTGCATTAAACAGACTGTAGAAGTGTTATTGGATATATCAATAGATGATAGATAGATACATAACGCTGTTTGGTATAAGATTAAAGCAATGGTTATAAATTAAAAAATTAGGAATATCCATAAAGTGATCAAGGGGTAAATTAACAGGTAACTGTATGAAAATTACGTCTATGATGCAGAGACATGACTCAATTTTTTTAAAAGGTTGTTATTTTAGAAATAACTATGATGATATCACGAATACAATGAATTTAATTAAGCAGAGGGTAACATAAAAACGTGTAAACAGAGTGCCCCTAATGTTAAATATCAATAATTCCTATTATCGATATATACAACCACATTAGTATACCTAGTAAGTCACATTTCTTTTTTTAATAATACACACACCTTTCTTTTTTTAATAATATACCTAGGTGAGCAATCTAGTCATTACAGAACTGTATATTTGAATCGCTTTTTAGTATTGTATTTTTACTTATTCGTGGGAATACCTATGCAACTATAAAAACTAATGGAGAAAGACGCATATAATTTCTTTTAAAAATAGAAAGGTGTTGTGCTAGTTTTACGCTTGTTAATACAATAATTGAAGTCTACAAATCAAATACGCTGAGGTTGAACTGACTTAGGTTGAAAATATTATCCACTTCTAAGTACTCCGCTACTCCTATCAATGATACTATGATATAAACATTTTAAATATTTTACTTTTACTCTATATTGCCTATTTATAGATTCTTTACTTGACTGATCTAATACTTCACCGTAGTATAACTAGAAATAGGTATATAGTAAAATTATCCATTACATTACAAATAATATTCTTATTTTGTTTTGTCTAAATATATTTCTTATCTAAAGAGTTCGTTACAAGATTATTAACAGAGTATATGGCCATTGTTTACAATTTATTTTTTATCTGTGCTCGCAGTTATCAATGCCCTGTCGAAATTCGTCTTGCTGTTGCTATATTAATGCTCTTATAATAATACATAATATATTATTACCATTTTTTTTTAAAGAATCAAGTAATTTTATTAGCTTTGCTTCTAGAATTGGTTATAGGCGTTTCGTTAGAAATAAGTACGTGCACTATTAAAATTTTTGGAACAATATGTGATACAAACGGCACATAAATAGATTCGAATCATACAATAAATGAAAGCATTATTATTAACTCGTTTGTTGAGAATGTTCTCGCTATTAGCGCTGATCATCGCTGCACGTGTGCCGGTCGCCAGGCGGCGGCGCGAGGCGTCGCCTATCGTCATTCATGTAAGCTCGTTTTCATTGCTATCCAGGTAAGTACATACTGCTACATGACTACTTGAGTAAACTGTCGAAAGCAGTTTTAAGTAGTTTACTTCCTGTTGACAATGTGAATCTTAGACGTAGAGGCAGTGACCGCTAGGCTAAAAGTCCTACGTCAGGACAGCTTATAGTACTTACGAAACAGACATTCCGCGATCACACGTCTCCTACCCACATCGCTCCACTCACAAGGGCACACAGGCCAAGCGGCCCAACACACATCACTAAGGCAATTTGGCTGGACAACCAAGTGCTTGTGCCGCACCGAAACCGCGCCGGAAGGGACACTGACACACAAAAATCGGCAGAACCACCGAATTTCAACCGCGCAAATCCACGGGAAGGCTCATGAGACCGGCGCGGTCCGGAGCGGCACCTGGCGCGGGCGGGGGGCGGCCCACGCACCGGCCTCGATTCTCGTCCGCCCGCCGCGCGGTTATCACTGCAATATGGCCGCTACTCACTTCCTCGCTGAAGTTCTACGTTGATTTCTACTCCTAATCTCGACGACGGCGTTTTTTGTAACCGTTCCGAACTCGTGCGGATTCACTGCACTTATTCTTATACACATTTTAATGATAAACCGGGAGCGCTAGGGCTACGCTCCGACGAAACGACCGTTCCGTTCGTTGGCACATTCCGTACTGGCGTCGGCCGCGGGTGCGGGTCGGCGGGAGAGGCCGCCCTCCCTTCACCGCGCAACACACCGCCCGCGCCTCGCCTTTTTATGAATGGAAGGCGGCCATACTGAATGAACCGCGTACACGAAGCGGTTGGCCGCTATTTTCGCGGGCGAGAGCGACGTTAAGGGTCCGGGGGGCGGAGGCCGGAAGTGGGCTGCGAGCGCTCGCGGTGCCAAATTTTGCGGCGCGGGCGGCGGCAGCGGATGTGCTCGTTTACCAAGCTTCCGGCGAGATCCCCCCGCGCAGCCGCATCCGGGAATTGGGTTTCCGGTCGCTGAGAGTCACACCACCGGGATACCACCCACACTTACTCTGAGTTGGCTGCATAAGAAAACTCGCGTTCCCGTTTTTAGTTTTACTATGAAATACATGAAAACAGCAGTAAATATTATATAACATTATCTATACGTGTACCTACGTCCAACACAATAATAATGTATATATTTGAGTACTCCGTAAAAAAAATCATTAGCATTCTAGATAAACGATGTTTTGTAATTCATGGGCACGTAACGCTTCCATTCACTAGGTAGGTAGGTACTTAGTATATTTTGGGCGAGAGACGTGTCGACGTCGACGACGGCATCTGTTATCGCAAGCGGTAATTTTCGCAAGGTTGCAGCGACAATAAGGCGCGTTGTGCACGCCGCGTCTCTGTGTCAAGGACAAGCGATAAGGCTACGCCACGACGCCACCAATGTCTCATTACAACCTATCACCATTAAACATTGTGTTAATTACAATTGCGCCAACACAAGATATATTCCAAGAAATAATTATACAAATCTCTATTCGTTGTTTTTTTTTAAACAAAACAAACTGCTCGTAACGTAAATATCTATCAATTTGATAAGAATAATTTCGAAAGTTAGTAATAGTTGAATAATAAGATATGAAATGAAAAATAATTAGCGTTAAAGTCGTGGCTTTACACACATTACACAGACAAGCATAATATCTTGTTACGAGACACAAATAAATATATTAGTTTATAGCTACCGCCAAATGAGACAGTATATTATAATATAATATTCCAGACATGATGCGTTGGATTTCAATTAAATACATTTTCCAATTCATTGATGCGAAACATAGTTACTGCGAATAAGAAGATAATAAAATTAATGTGCGTGTTGTAATACTTATGATATGAAACAAACGTTTGACTAACGTTTGTCTATGAAAAAAATGGTCTAACGAAATAAACACGTAAGCTAAAACTCCTATTACTTCGATACTAAATTATAAAAAAATATGTATAAAATAAAAAGATACGGCAGCTCATTAAGACAGTTCGGACAGTAAATCATTTTCTCATTCATCATTATATCAGATTGTGTTAGTCATAATGAATTGTTAGTATTTTATAAGGATTATTGTGGTGACTAAACTTTATTTAATTTAACAGCAATAAACGTGTTTTTTTTAAAGGATCCACAGAGTACCATCCGAACAGAAAGTTTTGATTGCGGAACTTGTTTTATAATTGGTGATACTTATATACAATACTTGTGAATGTACAACCACATTATATAACTATGTTAAACATTTTTACTCAATAACGTGTTATTACAATTAGAATAATAAATTAATGAAATGAAAAAAAATATATTATTAGAAATATTATTAAAAATATCCAAAATCATTAACCAAAAACTTGTATTAAATAATGTCTATGGACGGAAGAATGACAATAAATATTCATTTTTTAAAAAATCGTACAAAATTTAAGAATGATATATGTTTGAAATAAAACTACTTTTACGGATTCTATCGCGTTTGTATTTGATTTATAATTTCCCGACGTTTCGAACACTTTACAGTGATCATGGTCACGGGAGGACTGAATGACTGAATGATATATGATCAAAAACCATTCACCTCTCGAACTAACAACTGGCCTATGAATATAAATATTAATTTAAATTAGAACAAAAGCACAGTCACGGGAATACTGAATGGACGAGACTAAAGAAAAGAATAACTAAGCCTTACAAAAAAAATCTCTACCTGAGCTTGTACATTCTCTTTAAATTCTTTCGTTACATGTGTCGTTGGAACCGTGAGTCTAAAGCTATTTATTTCCTACTAGTTGACTCGACAGACTGTTTAAATTTCAATTGCATTCAGGTTTATTTAAATATAACCGTTAACTATTATTCTGATCTATTATTATAGCCTGATAATTTAGCCAGCCTATGTCTTACTCAAGTTACAGATGCAAAATTTCTAGACAATCCATTCACTATTCTTTTTTTTGCGATATTAGATAGAATACAATGAACCAAAGTTTTAATATTTATGTTTTTGGCATCGGAATCATGCCTTGGTGAGGCAAGATTTTTTTATAGTTTACGTTTTTGACCTTGTTATAATTTTATTGTATGTTTAAAGGATTATAATGTGTTAGCATATAGGTATATACTTTATTATATGTACATAGGGATATAAATAGGGGCAAAAATCTTAACCAGGGTCTGGTTGTATTACTATCGTCCACACATCGTTATGTTGAATAGGTTACTGTACAGCTTTTAGTCCTCTTCTACGACAACTACGAGTCGTTTTTGTAGTATTCATTTTGTAGTTTACTGTTTGGTAGTATTCGTGATTAAAATGTCTTTATAAGAAGGTAAAATTGTATATGAATTATTATGATTCAAATGATATACTGTATTGCAGAGCTTTAAATTTTCGTATAGTGACGGAGTAAGAATACAATTCACCACCTTATCTTACCCGTGGGTGATCGTACGAGACGACTAAGGGATATAAAATGCATATATATATATATATATATATATATATATATATATATATATATATATATATATATATATATATATATAACATCTGTGCGAGACAACGAGACGACGAGAACTTTAAATTATATTCATAGCAAATTTCAACGATTTCGGAGCAATAGTTTTTGCACGCTTTGCAGACAAATTAACAATCAAACTAAATTTCCAAAAAATCATCGGCATTTAATGTGTTTTGTGAATGTTTCTGACTTAAATATCTTCAATATACATAAAGACAAACATCCTATTGTTTTATTATAAGTATAGATAATAATATATTACAAATTCATTTGCACATTGCTTGCTGGCTTCAGTCTTTTCATGTCGTGTTACTTAGATGTATGTGGCCTATACTTATTGTTAATTCTTTGTTTGTTGTTCTATTGTTACGGACTTCAATGATTGCCTTATTGAATTTATGAGTAACGAAAACTTAAGTCCACGTTGGAAGAACAATAGCAAATGACAATGGATGACTTAAATAGGTATAGGTACATCGTTATTGAAAATGATATCGACTTCCAAGTTGTACGATGTATGGTTGTACTTCATGGAATGTAATAATCAACCTGCTATCCTGGAGACGCTTCCATACAATGAGATTAATAAGACAACAGTTCAGCGTATATGGCTCCTATTTCTCATTGTTAATCATATATACTTTATGAGTATGTTAGGCAATATTAAGTATGAGTACTTATGTATCGTAGAATACCATTGTAATTGGAAAGCCATTGTCTGTAAGTCTCGCAAGCTATACAATCAACAAAAGACATATCTTAAAAAATGTAGGTAGGTACTTCAGTTTATAATGATTTTTATTCGTGTAGAATTAATATAGAATCACTAATAGTAGTTACTTGTATCACAAATTATGGATAAAAGTGTTCTCATGGTAGAGTAGGCGGTCTAATCGTTGGCCCAGTCGATAGAAATCAGGTTCCGTTTGTTATTCTGAAGGCGGTGTGTGTCGAGTTGAAGCGGAAGCCCCCTTCGCCTATACCCGCACTTTCCATCCGCTATTGCTTGCACCTATGCAGCTAAATTGGTCCTCATCTGTTTTTATAACTATATAACGAATGTAAAAATAAATGTTTAACGAAATAATATAGCATTCAAAACATCAGCGCTTCATTTGTAATTTAATATAATTTATATAAAGTTTTAATTAAATCAACTTCATTCATTATCAAACAGTTACCATTGATGTTTATTAATATAGACGAATAAATTGTAATAACAGCATTATTATGTACGCATAAATCGTTTTTTTTTATATATATTTAAATGACCTTATGTTTTTTTATCGCTTTTGTCAATTGTTTCTCAAATATATTTATCATATTTATACTTCCTGCTATACAGTCAAACGATTTTATCAATCGTATCTTTTACATTCAAAAACTCCAGTTATTGCGAAGATAATTTTGCTGATAATAAGACGTTGAATAAAATTTATAAGCTGTCGTTATTTGTGCATTGAATATACTTATGAAATATATTGAGTAGTTACATAATAATGATAAAATGGTATTATTGTTTTGAAAATGAAAGTTATCTTTAAATGTTATTTTAGAGCTGATAAATAATACGTTTAAAAGTGTTGTAACCTATCGTTTGTATGTCTAAATATAAATATCGTAGTTGAACGCTTAGTAATATTAGAGTACTAACATCGTGGACGCGTTAGAAATAATACCGGATGTTTGTCACAGATAAAAGAAACGTGAATGAGAGCGTTTCGACTAATGGCCGATGCGATCCGCGGATATTTTGCGTTGACCCGATTCGGATTGACATTTTGGAAATCTTTCGGTTGATAACTAAATGTATTTAGGCTTATTATTTTCTTTTTGGAATTTATTTTAGTGATTAGGACTATTGTTTCTTAAATGAAACTAATATTCTTTGCCTGACATCTCGGTATCCTGTCTACGAATTCATCAATAATTGGTATTATCATATGTTGCAAAATATCCATACTTATTCATCATCAACATCATCGCAGCCCATAAATGTCCCACTGTTGGGCTCGGGCCTCCTCCGTAATGAGAGAGAAATTAACCTACTATACCGTGCTGGTCAGACGTGTTGGTATAGGGTTTTGTTTCGAGTTTTCCTTCTCTCGCATAGATGTTATATGCGTTTTATATCCCTTTTTATATTCCCCATACCCTTAGTCGTCTCTTACGATCACCCACGGGTAAGATAGGGGTAGTGAATTGTATTCTTACTCCGTCACCACACGCATAATATATATTATATATTATTGAGTTAATTTAAGATAGGTATCTACATTAGGTATGGGTATCTTAAATTAACTCAATAATCTACCATCGAATTTCAGTCAGCTCGTCTTTTTTTTTGATATAAAATTTTATACCAACACATACGAGTAGCTCCAATATGATGCCCTTCGACCTTTTTTTTAATAAAACTAAAATATTAATTAATATAATTATCATGATCAATAATATTAATTGCAATACGCAACTATACTTAAATTAAAGACGAAGTTACCAAAACAAAAAAAATGTTTAATAATTTTTGGAAATTACAGTTTAAAGATAGCCTTGTACCAACCACTATTAAAAAGCATACTGTTAAAATGTATCCCCTATATAGAAATACAAATTTACCCGACTACGGCGAAACCGAAATTAGGGTTATGTGTAGGGTTATGTACCGCGATGTATAATGAGTATGTATGTTTTTTCATCTATTCCTGTACGTAGACTACTGTAATATTGTTATGGCAATCATGGATGTGAATAATCACGATCGAATATTAATATTTAATATATTTCAGGTTACTATTCTATGCTTAACAAAGCGCCTATGTAGATATCAGTCAGTCCTTTATATAAATTGGAATATGTATAGCAAAATATTACTCGGTCAGGTAAATATTACGTTTGTGTTTTCTTAAAGACAACTGCTTCACCAAGGATAATAAATAATGATAATAATAATAATAAATAAATTATAATAATAATAAATCAATAATCTTTTTATTGCGGTGGACTTTACAAACATATAATTCATCATCATCATCAACATATAATTCAAGGACACAAATTACACCCAAACTCAAAACAATAATTTGTCGAACCTAAATACTTTGCACGGCAGGTCGGTAGTTTAACCAATACGCCATCTGTGCAGTCAAAGAATTATAACAGCGATTATAAACGGAGGTGTTGCCAACACTGTCACAAAAAGTGCTATATTATTAAAACTATAGCGTGAGCCTTCTGCTTTTTCGATGTTTAGTGCGATTTAATATTTCTTGAAAACAAGATAAAAAAAAGGAAAAAATATATCGACAAATCTGTATATCTGTTTTTTTTTTTTAATAGTCTAAGATAGCTATGAACCGGCCTTGAGTCGGTTCGGTTAGACTGTTACTTAAAATACTGTAAAGACTTCTTTAGTTATTGAAAACAGAGCAGACTTAAGTCTTAGAGAAAATCTTTACAATGGCACAAGAAGGGCTGATGATAAAAATATTAAAACATTCAAAATTTATTTTAATCTTGTTTTTACATTATGTATCTAAAGCCGTATGTAGAAATGACATTCACCCATAAAACTCGATTTAAAACCAGTTATTATAAAGTGAAACTCTATTTTAAATCGAGATTCATGACTGGGCGTATAATCCTGAATAGCCTTATATATTTATTAAATTTGAGGTCTCATATAATAACCACAAACACTAAAGCCGTGCTCTGCAAGCCATGTGAGACAGCCTTAAGACTTCATTCACTCTCTGTCTGATCGTATCGGATTCAAAACAGACTATAAGACAATTATATTTTCTTTTCTTTACACAGTACTTTGAAAATGTTATGTGCTAGTGGCTACGAATACTACCACCATTTACTTTGCTCGTGGATATCGTAAAAGACGACTAAGAGTATTATATCGACCTGGGCCGACACCTCCTGGTGCCGTTTGGTTAAATTACATTCCCAAGGACGGTTGACGTCAAGCAGGCGGCCAGTCATTAAAATATTGACAAAAACTTTTGCAATATGTAGGAAGACAAGTTCATATAGCGTTGACCCCATGTAATTGGAATAAAAGCAGAAGAATGATGACACAGCACTTTGAAAATCGTCCTCTTGTGTAGGTATATATATCAGTATATCTATATGTTATTCACATGGATTCTACATGTATTATGAATTATATTCTTACCCTACTCGAAGTAAATATAGTGGTAGGGTACACTGTTGACAGTTTTCTGTCTACAGTCGTGGGCCGGTCTAACTGGGGTAGTATTATACTCTTGTAGAAAATCGACGTCTTTGCAACGTCTATAAGTTGTTGCACTTGTTACGCTTGCGCTGTCGGTAAGCGAAAGAGCCGGCAGCCCATCTTTCTGGATGGGTTTGAAGCTTACATTGTAAGTGAGCGGCCTTGATCCCTTACATACATACATATCATCACGCCATATCCCTTGCAGGGTAGGCAGAGAGAACAGAGTGCCAGAGAACTCTATCTCTGCATACTTCACTCGCTTCCTCAACATTCATAATTCTCTTCATACACGCTCGCCGGTTTCGGAGACTCTTGACTCCACCTTCCTTTAGTACATGACCGATCTGGTCTAGGTAGGTTAGTCTCGGTCTCCCTCGGTACCTACATCCTTCCACTTTCGCATTGTATATCTTCTTAACCAGACGTTCGTTCGGCATTCTTTCCACATGTCCGAACCATCGGAGCATGCCCTTTCGCATCTTTACACCAATACTCTCTTTCATACCTACTCGCTCTCTTACGTCGTCGTTACGAATGCGGTCGGTCAGCCTAACTCCACAGATTTTCCGCAGAGATCGCATTTCGACCGCATGATCCCTTGTTATTGCAAAAGTAACTCGAAATAAAATCTTATATTAATTAGTCCTTACAGCGTGGTATAAGATCAGTCTCTCTCCCACTGTGGAGGAGACTCGAGTCCAGTAGTGAGACTTATATTAACTGAGGTGATAACGACATGGATATCGGTCACAATAGAAATGCAAGTGCGCAATAGCCGTAGCAAGAAAGGATCCATAGCGAATTACGTCGCTCAGCATGCTATGGAGAGGACTATGATCGGTATTTATCTACGTGATAAAATCCTGAATAAGGAAATCCGTCGTAAAACAGGTGTAATGGGCAGGTTACATCGCTTGCCGATACGACAGCCATTGGAGAAGAAAGGTTCTTGAGTGGCGACTACGAATCGGATAACGCAGCAAAAACGACCTCCCACTAGGTGGACTGACGATATCTCAAAAGTCACAGGGAGACTTTGAATGCAAGTGGCGTTTCCGTGGGGACATAGGCCGTCCAACATTGGACGTCTACAAGCTGATGGATAGATGCAAGGCTTTTAAGAGTTAATTCTTTCAAATCAGAGAAAAGACGTATTTGGTCAATATGTAACGCAATTAGTCATTACAAATACGAAACAGGTTATTCATACAAAGTTACCAAGGTCTATATATTTATTAGTTTAAAAGCATGCCTGTATGCAATTATTTAGCTTTAGGATCACATATTTGCGTCACAAAGGCCATTTATGTATTTGTGTAATTGGATATTCGACTCATCATTCTCTTATTCTTATCCCAATTACTAGGGGTCGATACAATTTGTACTCTTTCTTTCATAGTACATATTGTAAAAGTTATTGGCAATAGTTTCATGACCGGCCGCCTGCCAGACGTCAACCCTTCTTGGGAATGTAATTGTTGACCAAACAGCATCAGATGGAGTGAGCCCAGGTTATTATATGGCTCTTAGTCGTCTTTTACGACATCTACGAGCAAAGTAAGGGTTGGTAGTATTCGTAGCCGCTAACACACATCTGGGTATTCGACTACTATCAAATAATAAAATTATCTATTATACAGCTGAAAAGTTTGTTTGTTTTTAATCTCAGGAACTACTGGTCCGATTTGAAAAATTCTTTCCGTGTTGGATAGTCCATTTATCAAGAAATACTTTAGACTATATATACCATCCCACTAAGTTCAATGAGAGCAGAACACCAATGAAGAATGTTACAAAATTGGGAGTTTTATTTTCCCTTTAAGAGTTTCCCACTGCGTGCGCTGCGTAAACGCTTAAAATATCGGAATAATCAAGTATGACAGAATTATTCCTCTTTTAAAGTTCTAAAAACAGTCCGCGACAGCATATGTTTATTTCTAAGGGTGTACTCACTATAACCTTTTCTATGCTAATCAAATTTATTCTAAAATAATGCAATATTTACGAAGGTGTTTTTAAATACATAATATGTATCTTTATCCAAATAAATACGTCATTCATCACAAGTATTTAATTTAAAACAATATTGTCCTTTACATCATTTGATTTCAATGAACATCACAGGAGATATCGCAGTTTTTAAATAGCATCACAGCAAAATAATTATCAACTACTAGGTACTACGTGCGTATTTATGACTAGCTTCTGTTTGCGAATTTGTCCGCGTGGAATAATTACTTTGGGCTAAAACTAACTTTAACTCGCGACCATTCAACGCGGACGAAGTCACGAGCAGAAGCTAGTTATTAATATTATACATTTACGGTATTAATATTATACATTTAAGGTACAAAGAAATTTAAATCTTTTAAAGTTATTAAAGTTGAAAATTTTGTGTTTTCCTCGCACAACAATGTTTGTTTGTACAACAAGATTGATGATGACGTCACGTTGTTTGTATTGCTCTCTCTGTCTTATTAATAAAATTGAACTGCTTATAACTAGCTAAATATGTTGTTTTATATATATGATATAAATAAAAGTAGAAAGTGGAAGGATGTAGGTACCGGGGGAGACCGAGACTAACCTACCTAGCCCAGATCGGTCATGTAAGTACTGAAGGAAGGTGGAGTGAAGAGTCTCCGAAACCGGCGAGCGTGTATGAAGAGAATTATGAATGTTGAGGAAGCGAGTGAAGTATGCAAGGATAGAGTTCTCTGTTCTCTCTGCCTACCCTGCAAGGGATATGGCGTGATGATATGTATGTATGTATATAAATAAAATAGTCAACATCCCAATTATTGCGATTTTATGAATTTAAGATAGATAGATATTCATCATCATCATCCTGTCAGCCCATATATGTCCCACTGTTGGGCTTGAGTCTCCTCCACATTAGGAGGGAAATTGACCCACTATGCCACGTTAGTAAGACGTGTTGGTATAGGCTTTTTGTTTCGAGTTTACACTCTCTTGCATATATGTTATACGCGTTTTATATCTCTTAGGATAATCCACGGGTAAGATAAGTAAATATTATAATTGTGCACCTATTTCTTAACTACTAGACAAAAAAATTGTACTATTATTTATATACATAAAGAGGACAAAAAAAGATACCGCCTAAGCTGCACGAAAATACCGCCCGATAAGTCTACTAAAAGGATTAGGCAAGCTCTACGAGCGCATAGTCCTCAGTAGACTTAGAACATTCGCCGAAGCTAATAGCCTCATTCCAGACGCGCAATTCGGCTTCCGCGCGAGGCACAGCTGTGTACAACAAGTCCACAGACTGGTAGAATACACAAGTGGTAAGTTCATGATGAACAGATTCACGGGTGTATTATTCCTAGACGCAGCGAAAGCATTCGACAAAGTGTGGCACGAAGGCCTCATTTACAAGCTTTATCGTCTAAAGATCCCCGATTACTTAATTCAAATAATACATGACTACTTGAGTCACCGTAGCTTTCGCTACAGGGTGGAAGGGATGCTGTCTACCTCCCACCCTATCAAGGCTGGCATCCCTCAGGGGTCGGTCCTCTCCCCATTCCTATTTACGCTATATGCTAGCGATATGCCCAAATTGAATAGAGTCCATAAAGCGCTTTACGCTAATGACACCGCACTCTTTTGTGCAGTTAGGGCCCCGATAGCAGTAGCTAAGACTCTCCAAACAGCGGTTACCGCCCTAGCCAATTGGTTCAGGAAATGGAGAATTGAAATCAATCCCGAAAAGAGTCAGGCGGTCATGTTCACTCGTAGAACTACCCGCACCTACTCTATAGATAATATACCGCCCCTCAAGCTTTTCAACAAGCCTGTCACTTGGAGCAGGCAAGCTAAATACTTGGGTGTAACCCTTGACGACCGACTCAGCTTCGCCCCTCACGCGCGCGCAGCTTTTGTGATGGGACGCCTCTATAGCCTACTAAATACTAGGTTGAAACTAGCCTTGAGCAGCAAGGTCCGATTATACACCGCTTGCATACGGCCAATCATGACCTATGCAAGCGTAGTGTTCATGCACACTAAGGCACACAGGATCCATAGGTTACAGACCCTTCAAAATAGGTTCATGCGCCGAGCTTCGGGAGCACCGTGGTTCATACGAAACGCCGATCTTCACATCGACCACGAACTGCTGACCATCGGACAGTTTATGAAGCGTTGCTCCCAGAGCTACTTTGACTCTGCCATGACACACCCCAACCCACTAGTAGTTGGGGTGGCTCTCTACACCCCATCTCGTATATCTAAAATCCGACGTCCACGTCACGTGCTCAATGACGATGACGACCTAATCACACTCGCCCAAACAAGAGCCTACGCCGCCCGCAAGGCCATCACACTCAAATATCCGCGGTTTCGTCCTCACCGTCGAGGTGCGAAAACACGGCGCGCAAAAGTCACCAACCCAAACGTGGACACGTCCACTTTGCCTCCAGCGACGCCCCGAGCCGAGGTCCGTTCCCCACAGGGGGAGCCCTCGGGCGAGGTCGCTTAGTTTACTTTATTCGGGTTGAGAGCCCTTAAGGCTCGCCCATAGACCGGTTAAGCTGTCAAAGCCACCTCGGCTAACAGGTCGTAGTTGGTTTTTTAGTGGGTATTCAGCCCCCTTTTGGGGCTGGGAGTCCCACACTCCCCGCCCGGGCGGGAGAGCGGAAAAGCATTTATAGCCACTGCGTTACCAAAAATAAAAAGGAGGCGTGTAGTGTGACTGACTTACCGTTGCCAAGCAACGAACGAAGTCGTTTAAAGTAGGTGATCTGTATAAAGACCTTTTTGCGAAGTATAAAAAAGCAAAAACCAAGAATATAATAAGCTGTGGGCTTCTTCTAGTTTCTTGTAGGTACTAAAACTCACGTGTTTGTTGGTGAGGGAGGGGGGGTCATAGTCTTAAACCTCACCACGTATCACCAAGGGGGAGGGGGGGTTAAAAAAATACTAAAAAAAGATCACGTGATTAATGGACGTCCTCTTACTACAAGTAGTCTTATCAATAACTCACTGCAATAACATTAATCTTATTAATCTATCACAGTTTTGACCAAAATGAGTAATTTTCAATTTGATATCTTACGTAATGTCAGGTTCACTACCCCCTTCCCCGCCTTATAGTAAGAAGTTATAATATTCAGTCAAAAGGCTGCCGGCTCTCTCGCTCACCGAACAAAGCGCAATAGCACATTGCCATTACTCAGTCGTCGATCTTCTGCGAGGGTGTGGTACTACTACATGAGTAAATAAACATATAGAGACAAACATTCAAACAACCGCGCCACGGTAGGTACATCACTACAAGTATGATGCGCGTGTGTGCGTGAGCACTGGCGGCTCGTCACGTACGAAACGAATCCTGTTTAGGCTGGTTCGGCCAGTGCTCAAACAAAGGGCTCACTCACCGCTCACTGTGCATCGCGTCGTGCGTGTTTGTTTAAATTTGAAATAATTAGAAAGAGTGTAAATATGTTTTATTGTACTGTGTGCATGAACAACAATCGAAAAAATAAAATCATATCTTTTTTTGAAAATGACATTGTATGTTAATGGATCTGAACAATCTATAAATATGGGGAAAGACTCTTTTTTCAGCCATTACAAAGACTTTAACGAAAGCACTATACAATTGGGTTTTTTAATTATACCTCCTGACAACTTCATCGCATTTGTTGAATTGCTTGAGAAGAAATTTCGAGAATATTTCGATCTAGAAATAAATATTGTTAATATTGGTAGTGATATACTAAAACGTATACAAGATTGTAAATTTGATATGCCATGCAAGTGCTTTCCCATTGATTATTTCAAAAAACTTTTTATTAGATTTAGAATTTATCATTCGATTAAGAGATATAACAAATTCTTAAAATCAAAAATTACAAAAAAAAACTATTTAGAGTAAGCAATTTGTAAAAAAATATCCATACATAAAAAAGCTGACAAACGTTTTGTGTATTTATTTTCATCACATGTGCCAACCCTATCAGAATAGGTAACAATTTTGCTCGCTCCTTAGAAGCTTGGTCTCTGTACGGTTATTTACTCATGTGGTACTACCCCGGAAGAACCTGCCCGCGGCTGTAGACAGAGATCTGTGCATAGCGTGGTCCTGCCATCAGTGCCGGATTAGCCACGTAGCCAAGAGTAGCAAATGCTACGGGCCCCGCAAATTGAGGGACCCCGCACTCCAACCACGGCTGTCTAACCGTAAAAAAAAATCAATTTAAATAGGAGTGTAAAAATATTTTTTATCTCACTTTGATGAATATAGAGCATGATTTTTTTTTTTAATATAGAGCAGCTTAAAAAATTCAATATTGAAAGTGTTAGCTCTAAATTTGCCCATATTAAATTTAGAAAAGTTTATTTGTAATAGTTTGTTTTATTTAGGTACTAACCTTTAATTACCTTACCTAAAGCAAATCAAGGGCCCCTTGACAGAATTTGCTACAGACCCCGCGCTGGGTTATTTCGGCACTGCCTGCGATTATTAGTATAATTAGTGGTTCAATAAAAGATTTTCGTTTATTTCTTTCTATATAAATATTCAAAAGATATTAGAAACAAATATATAGATACTTATAACAGTTATAATAGTATAATTATACATATTTAACTGTAGTATATAATGGTTAGGTATACGATTTACTTATATAACGTACAGATAAACATGCACCCAGGCACATGATAGCAATATTTTAATTACTCGACCAATAAGAAGTGGCTGTTATGTAATAATACAAACACATGTTTGGCTTAAAGAATCTTGTTGAATGGCGGAGTATCGCGCGCAACACGACCCATTCATAAGAGCTTTATATACTGTGACCTTCGCTGTCCTTACCTATGCCACATTGATTAATAAAGCAAACGATTATATTCGCACTTTAACAGCTTATAATAACGAACCAATATAACATTATGCGATAATTATTTAAATAGTAATCGTTAAAATTAAAATTTTATCTAGATAGACAAGTTTAAGGTTAAACAGACAGACAGACAGACGGACAGACGGACGGACGGACAACAAAGTGATCCTATAAGGGTTCCGTTTTTTCCTTTTGAGGTACGGAACCCTAAAAAAAGTGAATTTCGATTTTTTTAAAGATAAGCACCACTCATTAAGTTTATAGAGATATTTTACTAACATATAATTAAAGAAAACAAATTTAACCTTAAAATAATTATTTATGGTTTGCAAAAATGATTGTCCTATATGGAAATCCGACACTGACATATAGAAATAGGAAGTAACTTTTTTTTTTTTTGTTGTTGTGGCTCTGTTTATACTTAAGCCAATGTCAAAGTTAAGTTGCAGCTTCTTCTTCTTCTTCTTTTTATGTATTGGCAATCAGCTACTTATACGAGCCATTTTTGCCAGTGTCGAGTTATAATTATCTTCACGTTCTTAATCTCTTCAAGTTAGTCATTGTCTGTCAGTCAGTCGAATTGTCGCCATCAACAGTGCTATGGTGACACTGTTAATGGTATGTTGTAGGAATTTTGATGGAAAACGAAAACGTTGTAAAGCACTTTTATATGATATTCACTACATCCCAGCTGTTCTGTCACATCATATTACATAAAACACCATAAAAATTATCTAATATAACACGTTAAAACACTAAGATATCGAATATAATACAAGAGCACAACATGACGTTTTAGATTCCCGCCAAAAGTCCAGGAAGTAACTTATTAGATCATAACACCATTTACTTATACATATAATTAATAATTTTAGGTTACAATGTCTACCTAATTAAGTAAATTAATCTTAGTTGTTAATACATTTTAAAATAACTTGATTAATGTAACGTCTATACTACAAATACTACTAATACAATGCTACTATTATATAATATAGAAATACCTTTACTATAATTATATGTATAACCTACATAGATATTTACTTTAAGTTGAAATTAAATAAAAACATAGGTACTAAGAGGACGCAGTTTTGTCCTATCATTAGAAGACCGAAAGACACCAATGTACCTATTGCCTTTATAAAAATTCTAAATTTTCTACCGACTACTTTAAAAAGTATAAATTGAACTATAACGTTAAGATGGAATCTATCTCCGTACCTGTGGCTGGTAATACATAAATTAAGTTGATTTCTAACTTTACCTATATGCCAATGCGTTTGGGTATACTAAAATTTCTTACAGAATATCCAATTCAATAAATATCTAATCACAATAATGTAAATCTTTATATCTAAATACAATATTTATAAGTTACAATTCTGTTTTAAACACTTGTTATAATATTATAACTATCTAGGTATAAGTAGATACCTAGTCTGTTGTTCAACGTAACACCAATAATAGTGCACAATTGACAGATGTTAGGCCATTACTAAAATTGTTATTGTGCGTACGCACGCCATCAGGCACTGCGGCGACGGAAGCGTACTTAAACGTAGTACAAACATTTGTCGTGTAAATTAAGTTGATGAAAAGTTATTCTTGCAATTGGTTCAGTGTTCTACTAAACGGTTATAGTAATTAAACGTGGCTACCTACATCTATATTTGTGTATCATAGATGGTATTCGGTGTATTCTTGTTTTAATTGAAGGCAATTATATAAATTCCACGTAGCGGTCGGTTGAGGTGAGGTGGGGTGGTGCGGCGCGGACGAGGCAGTCGACCTTCCGTGAGGCCGTCCGTTCGCGCCCGCCGGCCCGCTGCTTGCCATCGACCACTATAACAGCTTCGAGCGCAGGAAGCCACACCACTCCAATCGACCCGCATGCCAAATTAACAACACCATTTTGAAATCAAAGAGACCTTTCCGTTACTATACCAAGACTTACGGATATTTCTTCGCGCAATATCATGTATTAAATAACATACTTAACTAGAAAAATTAAAGTCGTATTTGGACTTACCATAACGATGAAGATAGTTACTTCATGTGTGTACCTATAGCGAAATGAACAGGTATCATTGTCTCACCTCAATATTTGTCATTAACTAACCTCATACCATAAAAATTTAATTGCAATATGCTTTAGGTAATAGGCTCAGTTTATTAATGATATAATAGATGTTTAATCTATCTATTTCTATAATAACATGCTTATATTTTTTATTCTTATATGAATAGAAATATGTATTAACATTTTACGCGCTAATATATCAGACGTAATAGGTAGAAGAAGTACCTATTTTAACGAAATTTGTAATTATTTAGATACACACATGTACTTTTAGATTTTAAAAATAAAATTACATAGAGACATAATAATTAACTTTGAGTTTATTTTGACAAATCACTAAACCTAGAGACTTATATATTGATCTTCTTTTCGTTAACCTAAAATACAATTTTAAAATCTAAAACATGTTTAGAAAATACCAAAGTAATGAGGTGCAGGGCAAGAATGAACAATGTTCACTCAAAAAGCAAAAGTAGCTGTGACAGAGAGCGAGTGGGGCGTCCATAGCACGCAGTAGGGCCAATGACATTACTTTCCACCTTCAATAGGTTTTAACTAACTTGTATGCATCTTATAATAATGAACTTTAACTATTTAATAACAAATCATAAATTTGCTTCTAATATTTTTAGTCTTGCATCTTTACTTTAATCGACTACATGTACCATTACTTCAACAGTCCTATCTGTCCAAGTTGAAAAATTAAAATACTATTATGTTACGTATAATAACTTAAAATTGTTTATGGATAGGTATTTTGAAATACAATAGAAATTATTGCTTTTATAGTTGTTTTGTAATACTAGCATAGAATGTCTGTCGCTTAAGAGAGTCCGGATTTGATCCCATGGTTTGAGGGAACAGTAGTACAGTACTACTGGGGTTTATAATTGCGTTCGTTGTACGGCAATTAGCTTGAGTTTTTTGAAGAGGGAATAAAAATGTCCAATGTGGTAAAAAGATATACCTTTTGGCTTGAGATTTACAAAAATGATTTTTTTGATTATGATGCTTACCGGTTTTTAATTGTTCAAAAAATAGTTATTATTTTCAAATTTTATATTATACTGAACCGCGCAACTTTATCTGCGGTTTTTTCAATTCATAATTTCAAATTTAATAATTAAATTTAATTTAATAATCGAATTAATAACAATAATAATAGTAGTTAACTTCGATATTGTGGCGTTTATGGGATCTGATCCAGCCATATCTTTTATATGGTATTTGAATTTTATATTATATCGTGGTTCGAAGAGCTAATTCTTACTAAACATGTACTATTTTTATAAAAAAATCCAGTAAATAAATAATAATAATAGATAAACCCATTGAGTTTCTTGCCAGTTCTTGTCAGTAGCGGTTACGTTCTGATCTGCTGATATTTTTTTTTGGGTTATTGTAAAATGTTAAAGTTGGAAATATAGGTTAGGTTATTATATCATAAGTTAATAATAAATGAATTTGAATCAAAAAATGTTTAGGTTATCAACTGCTAGCTTATTTACAGGTACGTCAATCTGTCAATGTTTAGTCAATATATTGAAAATTTCTAAGTCTCCTAACTCACTCAATCATTCTACATATTATAAGATTTGGAAAATGCTAGTTTTTTTTTAATTTTTCGTATTTACGAACCCTGTCCTGACAATAACGGAGACAAAAAAAAAAGAATTATCCGATTTGGTGCACTCGTTCAGAAGTTATACGCGTACATATATTTCAGATATTAATTTTTATTTATATAGATAAGTGTAGTTAGTTTGTTCAGCTGAACTTATATTCGTGTGGTGATTAAGTGGTGGTCTAAGGATACAAATGTTTTATCAGTCTTTCGCCACCTAATCGTTTTTAAATTGAGTACTACACGTCATGGGCAAATTGCATCACTTGTAACGAATGCAAACCCGAAACAGAACCATATTCCAGTAAGTCTAGCCAACGTGGTATAACCCAAATGCCCTGTTTTAGTAGTAGAGACTTGTGTAATAATGGCATGTACATATATGTATGAGCTTAGAAAGAAATATGTACATTAATTAATGTGCCCAGTAATCTATGCGTATGCATAATTTAGCGAAATGTGGTATGCGAGATGTACCCATCCACATCTTTTTAAGTTATACACGCGATATAGATTTATCTACCATTAAGATCGTTTTGAAATTCCCATGGATACACCTGTAATTTGGAAAATATTTTTTGATTGAGAACATTAACTGAGATCATCATTTAGAGAACTAATAATCGCTTAGAGTTAAACCCTGATTAGCAGCAACAGTTTTGCGAAAGAAGTTTTTATTGTGTTCCCACAACCAAGATATGATTCCTTATAAATAATGATAGGGTAAGTTAATTGTTGATTTTGCTTATATTTAACTTGTTTTACTTAAATATACTGTGATAAATAACATACGTTTAATAATGGCTAGTAGTTTTTCTTGATTAATTCTTTATTTTATTCATTCTAACATTTTATTCATTATTTTATCCTCATTCTTTTGGTCAAGGTAGTTTATACAGAATTAGAGACCTTAGACTGCGTTCACCGTATTGCTTATAGGTAGGTACATATTTCACGTTATTTTTTTTTTATTGCGAGGGACTTTACAAAACATGCAATTAACGCAGACAAATTACACCCAGACTCAAAACAACAATTTGTGTATCGCACGAAGTATTGTCTTGCGTAGGAATCGAACCTACGGCACTGAGACGGAAGGTCGGTATCATAACCTCTACGAAATCTGTGCCGACATATTGATGAAGTTCAATTAAAGTTGTTTCTATGTATAGATAAAAAAAAGGAGAAATAATGTTTTTTAGTCGTATCCGGTAACTAAAAAATTTAAAAAAAAAAGTTTTGTTAGTATTGATGCACTTTAATAATAAGCTTTTTAATTTTAATTTTTTCTATTTAGGTAGGTACCTGGTTTGTTATGCTGTCAATTATGATTTAAATGTTTATGAAACAGGTTTCTCTTGATTTATTAGCGAAAGTACCAGTTGTATCTCAAAGTTTACTTATTTACATACGTCTATTTCAAAACCTGCAGTTTCATTGTTTTATAAGCCTAACTAGTAGAATGCTAATTCTACTTCGTTGATATAGTGTTCGCTTGTAATCTCAACTTATTTTAAACATTTAGACGGCAATATATTACATAGTTTGATAAATTATAGTCCAATTGAAAGTTGCCCAATATAGGGAGAAGTAGCCAGTTACATTCAGTTTGATGGCTGGCAGTAACCAGTGATGCGACGCTGGTGTCGTGATTTAGAAGTTGGCGGCGACGTGGCTAGGTGCGGTGCCGTGGGCGAACAGGCAGCCGCCGCCTACGGGCCCTCGCGCCCCGCCACCGAACGTCGTTCAGCGCCGTAGCGAATTCCAAACCCACCTCTAGCAACCCACACGTGTCTTTAGAGCCTATAACGTGGACATCGATTAACTATTAATATAGTTAATAAAAATCGTCCGGAGACGATTTACGAATATAAAGTGAGCACCAATTATTTCCTATGTCAATTTTATAAACCGGGTAAGGTTTTTAACACAAGGGGCAGCAGAACTTTCTCAGTTAACTTTAAATAGAAACTGCAATCACCAACTCTCCAGCTTCTTGGTAGGTCTATGTCTAATAGTAGAAAATATTTCTTTTTTGTTTTCTTTTTTATTTATAAACGTATCACGCTGGAGTTAATACTTGCTAAACGTAATATACATTTTTTTTTTCAAATATGTTACCAAATAAATGACAACCCAGCTAAGTTTTTTTGTAGGATCTTCTCAGCTTGTTGCGTTTCAATCCGGTAGTATATCATTAGATTAATTTCAAACTAAATGTAAAATTAACAATATGCCTTTATGGGCTTACGCTTAATAAATGATTTTAGTAGATGTCGACAGCCCTGGCGGATGGATGGATGAATGTGATGAACAAATATCATCATCATCATCATCTCAGCCCACATATGTCCCACTGCTAGGCTCGGGCCTCCTCCACAATGAAAGGGATATTGACCTACTGTACCACGCTGGTCAGACGTATTGGTATACAGATTTTATTTCGAGTTTTCATTCTCTTGCACAGATGCCATATGCATATTATATCCCTTAATCGTCTATTACGATACCCACAGGTGGGATAGGGGGTGATGAATTCTTACTCCGTCACCACACGGAAGGAAAGAATATATACATATTAATAAATATACACATTTTTCTATAATATAGAGTAAGAATACAAATCATTCCGCCTATTGCACCCACAGGTTGTCCTAAGAGACGAGGGTAGGGTATATAATACGCAAATAACATCGATGCAAAAGAAGGCAAACTAGACGTAAAATCTAATGACAACCCGTCTCACCAACCTGTAGGCACAGTAGGTAAATTTCTCTCTTACTAGAGGAGACTCGAGTCCAATAGTGGTATGTATATGAGCTGAAATGACATAAAACGATAACATTCAATTTTTTCTAGTAGATTCATATGTTTCTGTTTATGGGAAAAGTAAAAGTATATTCAGTTTCTTAGGGTAGTGCTGCTGCTCCGAAGACGAAGATCGGGTACTGGTGGCACACTCGCACGGCGAAGAGAGGAGTTTGCATGGTGGGTCTATGGGGTTACGTACCGTCTCTTCCATCACTCCGGACCGATTTGGCGGGGCGAGACGCATTCATAGTCCACCGCAAAAATAGGTTAGTGCTGCTGACTACACCCTTGTTGTACTCCTAAACGATATTCGAAACTAAGGAGTGGTGACACTTCATAATACATAGTTACTATTTTTATTATCTCACCAGTTGTTATGACCACAACAACTGTGCAGGACGTTTGACGGCCATTGTTACAATATTTTAACTTATTTACTAACATTTTTAGTATTCAACTGATAACTCCTAAGGTTTTCACGTTAAAAGAAACATATTTTTCGTTGTTATAAATAGTAATATAGATTTATACCGTTATTCATTAGCAACCACCAATTTTAGGTACCACCTAAGTCAATGTAAATGACGCATTTATATCACCTTAAGTATTACCTAACATCTTTATTATAAATAAAATAAAAATAGCCTTTATTGCCTTTGACCATGATTAAACAATATTTTTTTTTGTACATAGAACGGAAACTAAAACTATTTCTTAACTAAATTTAAGAACCTAATATTTTTCTTCTCCATTTTTTGCGGTCCAGCACTATCCTTCTCCAACGTCTTTACAACGTTTATACTATTTAACAAAAATTAACATAAAAAAATTAATTAAGATCAATACAATCGATATAATTGGCTGTGTGGTAGCGGCTACGAATGCTACCAATTCTTGCTTTGCTCGTGGATGTCGTAAAAGACGACTAAGAGCCTTATAACGACCTGGGCCAACTCCATCTGATGCCGTTTGGTCGACAATTACATTCTCAAGGAGGGTTGACGTCTGGCAGGCAGCCGGTCATAAATCTATTACCAATAACTTTTACAATATGTACTAGGAAGGAAGAGCACATATTGTATCGACCCCAAGTAATTGGGACAAGAGTAGGAGAGTGATGACTATCTATATAGATTGTCTTAGTTGTTACCTAGAATTTAGGTGTCGCTAGTGATTTTTTTTTATCTTAGAGTTAATATTACCGTATATCCTCTATCGCTTTCGTTTGCGTAATGAAATGACTCATATCAGCAATCACGCTATGTGTATGCCTACCAAGAATTTCTGCCAATTTTCCGATAAAGTATTAGGTCGATTGTTATGATGCTTAGACCGAAACGCATTTCTGTTTATGCTTGAAATATGCAAAAGAAGATTCTCCTTCGTCGTTTTTTAAAAAAAAACCTCCCTGAACTAAGGAAATATAATCCTTGTATTGCGATGGTATTTACAAACATATAATTAACGCAACACAAAAAACACTCAAACTCAGAACAACACTTTGTGAATCGCACAAAGTATTGTCCTGCGTAGGAATCGAACCCACGGCACTGGCACAGAAGAAGTAGAACAAGTATCATAACCACTACGCTATCTGTGCAGTCAACGATAAAGTTTAGAGTATTTAAAATCTTATCCAGTAGGTATTGTATTACAAGTATCTTAGTGAAATGTTCATTTAATTGAAATATATCGTAAATATATCTTTTAAATACTAGGCCGGGAAACAAGTAAAATCCTAGTGTCAAAAGCTATTTTTTTTTATGAGACTAATCCCACCACACATTCCCACCATTATAACTCCTGTTTAAAGCTACTTGATTAACATAAAACTAAAAATTTTAAGTCCCCGACTTATAAAAAAACACTTTTATGCACAGAATTAATTAAGACGAATACAATTTAACCCAAAGTTGAAGAGTTTACTTGTAGATTATCTAAGATTTCCTCACCTACCTTCCAGCTCCATCATTAGAGTACTTCAGTGGAACACATATGATAAATATATGTTTTAAATGTTAAAACACATATGTATTTGAAAGTAAGATAAATAGCCATAATGCTTTTAAAACCCCTATGTCAGCTAACAAGAAGAGCTGATGACCTTGAAATTTCTCAACATATATTCATAAATTGTAGCTAAGAACTATCCCACTTACATTAGCTTTCAAACAAAAGAAACGCATCATAATCGATCCATTCCTTTAGAAGTTACGATGCCACATACAAATACACAATCACGTTAAATTTATAACATCCCTCTTTTGCATCGTGGATTAATTAAATCCATTATTATCTCATTTAGGCTCATATATGTTCCACTGTTGGGCTAGAGCTCCTCCATTGTAGTTCTAGTTAGTTATTTCCCCTCCGGGAATTGAACTAGTATAATACCACGCTGGTCACGTTAACACGTCTAGTTTCGGGTTTTGTTTCGAGTTTTCCTTCTCTTGCATAGATGTTATATGCGTTTTTTATCCCTTAGTCGTCTCTTACGATCAAGCACGGGTAAGATAGGGGGTGGTGAATTGTATTCTAACTCCGTCACCACACGGAAAAATAAATTAATGAATAAATAATTAACTTAATATACTGAACATACATACATACATACATACATATCATCACGCCATATCCCTTGCAGGGTAGGCAGAGAGAACAGAGTGCCAGAGAACTCTATCTCTGCATACTTCACTCGCTTCCTCAACATTCATAATTCTCTTCATACACGCTCGCCGGTTTCGGAGACTCTTGACTCCACCTTCCTTCAGTACATGACCGATCTGGTCTAGGTAGGTTAGTCTCGGTCTCCCTCGGTACCTACATCCTTCCACTTTCGCATTGTATATCTTCTTAACCAGGCGTTCGTTCGGCATTCTTTCCACATGTCCGAACCATCGGAGCATTCCCTTTCGCATCTTTACACCAATACTCTCTTTCATACCTACTCGCTCTCTTACGTCGTCGTTACGAATGCGGTCGGTCAGCCTAACTCCACAGATTTTCCGCAGAGATCGCATTTCGACCGCATTAATTTTACTATCATACTCTTTTCTGCATACCCAACTCTGGCTTCCATACAGTAATGTTGGGACAAGCACTGCGTTATGTATTGCTACACGTGCCTTCTGGCTGAGGTGGTGGCTGCCGAGAAGTTGCCCCAACGCTCCGTTCACTCTATTTCCCGCATTCACTCTTCGCTCTATATCAGTGGTGTACCTTCCATCTCGGCTAAATCCACATCCAAGATATACAAATTCATCCACTTGCTCTAGTACATCATTACCTATTGTTACTCTTACATCTGTTCGAAATTACACTCAAACATAGAATAATGTTTTAAAAATCGTACCAAGAATCTATGTGCACAGAATCGAACCCATAGTATTTAGTGCGTGAGATCACTTAAAACACTGCGTCATATATTATCTGAGTCATTTGATATCACGAATAAGTTTTCCTCTACGATTACTAGGTTCGCGATACTACGCACTTCTTCCAAGGACTTTGTTAGCGGATGTTTTGATTTAAGATTTTTTTTCGAATAGGTAGGTAAGTTCCCTTGAAATACATATAGTTAGGTACAATCAATTTTATAAGTAGTTGGATATATTTAACCGTACAATTTAGTTAATTGCCATATAACTTTTGGATTGTACAGATAGCGGAATGGTTTAAGTAGGTAGTGACCTCTCATTCTATATGCAATCCACAAATTGTTTTGAGTCTGGGTGTAATTTATATTCGTTTATTGCCTATTATTATTGTATATTGCCTAAGGATTTAAGGCGAATTTAATCCTGAGTATAGGGGATATAGTATATCTTTGTCCGGCTCCAAAAAAAAAGGAAAAAAATTGGCGATGGAAAGAACATAAGGTAGGTTATAAGATAGCGCTACATTGCCGTCACCCCGGACGTATAGAGCGAGGTGCAACCAGAAATGGTCTGGCCTGCACAAAAAAAGTTGTTATCTTTAAAATGTAATTATATTAACTAGGTACCTGACCTAGTTAATTTAATTACGATATGGCCAGTTTCCACCTTGTTGTGAGTGATGCAGGTGGATCTGATCGAGGTTATGGAAAAAAAACATTTTAAGTTCCAACATAATTTTCCTTTCATATATACTTTTTTCCGTGTGATGATACAGTAAGAATACAATTAACCACTCCTATCTTACCCGTGGGTGATCGTAAGAGACGACTAAGGGATATAAAACGCATATAACATCTATACGAGAGGTGAAAAACTCGAAAGAAAATCTATCTATCACCAACTCCTTTAGCCCGCGTATAATAGGTCAATTGTATTTTGGCGGAGGCTCGAAGCCCAGCTGTGGGATGTATATGAGCTGAGATGATGTCACTGTACTTTTTTAAAGCAATATATATTTCGACCGGGTCTCAGTTTAACACATGGTCAATTTTAAAAAGACAAAAAGCATAGGTGGTCATCTCTCACAAAAACTTGAATGTTTTATACATTTTCAAGTAGGTAGTAGTCTATTCTTAACAGAATTAAGTAGATACGTGTAGAAGATTTAAATGGCGTTTCTCTAACCCTTTTAATATTTTTTTTTAATCTATTTTTAAAGGACTTGATTCACAATTAATTTATACATATACTTGGCTTTATGGTATCCTATGATAGATCATTAATTCTATTTTGATTTATAGTGATTCATTTTTTAAAATGTTTTTTATCATAGCTTGTTTTTTTTCTATTGAGTTCAACTATCTACGTAGCTTAAGGTACCTAACCTAAATAGCTTATAATATTAGGTACGTAACGTAGTTAAGCTAATGTTACTAGTTTTTATTACATTAATAGCCGTTTTCATCAACGATACCTAAATTTTAGATAACACCTAATGTAATATAAATGATACATCATCACAGCCCATATATGTCCCACTATTAAGCTCGGGCCTCCTCCGTAATGGGAGGGAAATTAACCTACTATACCGCGCTGGTCAGACGTATTAGTATGGGATTTTGTTTCGAGTTTTCCATCTCTTGCATAGATGTTATATGCGTTTTATATCCCTTAGTCGTCTCTTACGATCACCCACGGGGTAGTGAATTGTATTCTTGCTCCGTCACCACACGGATATATATCTATACATATAAATGACACATTTTTGATAATTGGTGTTAAGTGAATTTAAAATTTTATGTAACTTTAAAGGCGATTGTTACATACTGCGGTAGGAATTACCCACACTTTACACTTACGAGTGGGTGAAAACGGGTATAAGGTGTACTATATTCTTACTAACTTCTTTAAAAATGAATCTCTACTTATTCAATTTTAATTTACCAAATAAGTATAAAGAAAAATGATAACACAATTTTTATTTTCCAAAAAAATTTTTTTTTTTTTACAGAGATTTGTATAATTATATATATATACCTATAGACACTGTATCTACTTACCTATATTTTGACAATTTATAAGTATTTTGATCATACTAACCAAGTTTATCACATTAATCATTGGCGGAAGCAAACACAACTGTGGCCTTAAACTATACGCAATAGTGTTCATAATCGTGTACACGTTCAGACACAAAAGAGCGTAAGTGACATAAATACAATATGGTTGTTATGAGAAAAAAAAATTGAACACTGAATACGGATAACAAAAACATCCATTTGATATAAAATATTCATCATGAATGAATAAACAATTCCACGTTCATAGCGTTAATCAATGAGTTGCATGCAGGCAAAGAGTTCGGAGTCGATGTCGAGCCCATTGATCGATCGACTCGATCGGACAACTACAGGCGCATAATACTTAATACCTACACATTGCTCACACTCAAACAAAACCGGATGGTGCACACATACAAATATTGCGTTGTGTGAGTGCGTGCGCGAAGGATTTCCTACCGCCCCGCGCCCGCGACCGCATCCACCCCCCCCCACACAGACCTGTTGTGCCGCTACCGGAGTTACGCCGCATAGTTACCAGACTTGATATGCCCGCTCCGGCTCCGCGCCCGCGCCGTATCGACTCAACGCCGAACCGCGTTGTGTCGAGCCCACGCACACCATCATACACAGTTCGAACACTTAATTATCATGGCGCAGCACTCTTGAACTCACTGTACAGTGTACACCTCGCTTGGTTCTCATCGACATCTTTTATTAATCTGATATCTTCCATTACCGGTTGCATTGAAGTAAATAACATTATAACCCGTTCGATTTATAGCTCCTCATATGGATGCAGCCGGATACGTGACATCATGTCATGCTAATTCAATCGGACGGCGCTATCGTTTAGTATTATAAATCTTTCATGGAATTGATCGTTTTAATACCTCAAAGAATAGTTGATAGAGTATTTATCAGAGCATTAAGTTTATTTCTACGAATAACACTGTTTATTGATCTTTTAATGTTCAGATTTTTTTTAAATAAAATAATAATACGTCAGCATTCTGCCTATTCAAGTTAAAGCAAACAGGTTATTGGACGTATAAATCTATGAGATTGACAATTATTCTTACGGTGTCGTACATGGTATCAATATTTTTTTTAAAAAACACCTCGCATCGCGATGGTAATTATTGTATGGCAGTGGACTTTATAAATACTCGTATATATACATAATTGATGGTCACAGATCGTCGTTCTGTGTGGGGATCGAACCTATGATACACAGAACGAGAGGTCGCTACTTAATTTCGTCATATTTGCAGTAAAATGAGTAAAATTTAAGAATATTTTTTATACGCAACGATTATATTAATGGCAAGTTTATTCATTATAAAGTATACATATACCTTTATTTATATAGCATACAGCCATACATTGGATAATGTGACTTGTTGTTAAAGCATTTCTGATACGCAAAATGTAATTCATTCCCTATCATTGACCGCAATCGTTTAAGCACATGCGCAAACGCATTTTATTTAGTGTAAAAAAATCAATAATGCCTTTTTGATTTCCGTTGTTATTATAAGAAAGTATAAAAAAAAGTTATATGTCATTGCGTAAAATTTACATAAAATTATGTATATATTTATTATATTTTTTCTGTAGTTTTATAATGTTATTTATCGTGGATGATTGTCGAATGTACACAAGAAAAGCCCAATGGCCGCAAGCTAAACAGAGTGAAAAAACAGGTAGCACCGTTCTACCGTATCGATCTTTATTTTTCTTATTTATCTTTTTTATCTGGAGCTCGGCGCTGCGTCTCGGACCCGAACGGAAGTTGTAACGATTTTTAATCGTAGCAAGTATCTCGGCCGGCCGGTTCGTATAGCCGCTTTGGACAAGAGTTTATATTATATTTTTTTTTGTAAACAAGCACCGGAAACGGGCTAGAGAACGCACTGCTCTGGAACACATATCTTCCATTACGTCTGCTTCTTGGCTCTCAGTAATAATGATAAGGGATACAGATAACGTTCTTATGTTAAAATAAAATATATGACATTTGGTTTCATTCGAAAACGAAAAGAAAAAAAATTACTACGAATAATAATTAGTGAGAACCGGTCAGCTGGTTAATATCGGCGAGATCTAGAGATACTCCTTCGTTAAAGGCAGAGAAAATCGAAGATGTATCAATGTCAATAGCTGACCCCGTATAAAACTCAATGTAAATTGCGACGATGTATTTTTGTAACATTTTTCTGCCAATAGCCGTAGCGTGGGCGCATGATAATGGTTCAAAATATCCACGTTTTAAACGCTTAAACGCCCACCTATGCCATCGAGTATATTATTTTACAAATAAAAAAAAATATAACTGATGTTATAATCAATATAACATTAGATAAAGTATTAGGCCTAGTTACGTTGCTTTTGATTTTTAGACGAAGCAATTGTATTTATTTCGAAACCTCAGAAACTGGCACAGGTAAACCAATTTTCTTACTCTGGAAGTTATTATACGTTGTAATTACTGTGGTAATTACAAATCTACCGACTTCCTTCAATTTGGTAACTAGTCATTAATGTATTAGTTTTAAATATTATGATATCCGTAGTTACAATTGAATGTAGGTAATGTTCATACATTTCCGTGTGGTGACGGGGTAAGAATACAATTCACCACCCCCTATCTTACCCGTGGGTGATCGTACGAGACGACTAAGGGATATGAAACGTATTAATATCTATGTGAGAGAAGGAAAACTCGAAACAAAACCCTATACCAACACGTCTGACCAGCGTGGTATAGTAGGTCAATTACCCTCCCAATATGGAGGAAGCTCGAGCCCAACAGTGGGACAGATATGCCTAGATGATGATGATCATCATCATAGATATAACTAGATGAATATACATAGATATAACTGGCTCCTTGGTTCATTGATTTAAATGTGCGACCGCCGATTGTGAGTCTGAATTCAAATTCACGTTATTTTTTTTTGTGTAGTGACGGAGTAAGAAAACAATTCGTTATCCTATTTCTTCCCAATGGGTGTCCTAAAATCTTTTAGTCGTCCAAAAGATATGGAGTTGCATATATTATACATATATGCAAGAGTAGAAAATCTCGAAATAAAACCTTGCCAGTAAATTAACTTCTCTGAGCAGAGTGGTATAGTAGGTTAATTTCCCTTTATTCGTGAAGGACGTTATAGCCCAGTTTTAGGATATACATGACCTGAGATATTGATGATGACGATAAAAATCTTCAGGTAAATCACAATAAGTAAAATATGAGGGAGGCCCTACGTCCAGCAGTGAATGATTGAAAGGCTGAATGATAAAATCTTAAGCCAATGTGGATTTAAAATTTTCGTATCTGTTGTAAACTTCTGCTAACTCCATCGTGGATAAAAACAGTAGTTTATTAAAAATAATAGTAATAATATTTATAAGTAAAGAAAGATCGACGTGGCACAGTTCCCTATCAGAGCACATCTGAAGGTCGCAGGCGCACAACGCGTTGATTGTTTGAAATATTGACAAAAAAAAATCTTCAAGGATAAATGATAATATAGTCAAAGTAAGCTTGCTGTTAATAATTTACTTCATAATAATATACTATGTAGTAAACGGACCCGTAGTTAACGAAATTGTGTTATAAATATTACAGGTAATAAAAGAATAGGTTTATTCTTTTATTTATTTTGATGTGATCAACAAGCAATAGGAAAGGAATAATACCTTTGCCTCGGAAGACTTTACAAAAAAAAAAACAATGTAATGTGAATTGTACAAAGAATTAACATCTAGATTGTGCTCTTCATAAGAGATCGATACTCATATAGCTACATTATGGTTGCTTTCCATTTAGTTAACACAGAGTGACTCTGCGGTACATTGTGAAACACTGCCAAACACTGTGTAAAAGTTTAAATGAAACAGCTAGTTGTCTCAAAATAACACTAGAGTGCATCAATATAGCAAAATTCTGGGCGTCGTATACCTAAATGCAAGTTCCTTGACTCACTTCAATAGTGCAATATTTACATTCTACATTTTTATTAAATTTTAATTAGCAGTAAGAGACAAGCTCAATTTAATAATCTCAAATAATACTACTAGAATATGCCGTAAATAAATTGCGAGGTTAAGTAATGATACTTAATTCAAGCAAATTAGTACCTATATATTTAAAGTACTCTATGAAAGTAGGTAAGCATCTGTCAAACACAACTTTTTCGAGTGTCGAACAGTGCACGGCTGTGTTCAACAGTGTCGTTGATGGAAAGCGCTTTATCGAACACTGCGTTACACTGCGTCACTTTTTGTATTAAATGGAAAGCACACTATATTACAATCATTATCATTCTCCTGCTCATATTCGATTCGACCCCAAGTGGTTGACTTGGGGTTGACGCAATATGTACTCCTCTTCCTACATATTGCATAATAGGTAATAGTTTTATGACCGGCCGCCTGCCTGACGTCAACCCTCCTTGGGAATGACAGTATAGTTACACTATAATACTCGTATGATCATATAATTTTACGTCTCCGATTTGATTCTTTTAACGAAATACTGAATTTAATTAACTGACGCGGACGGTTCGTTCAGTTTCAGTCAGGTTGCAGCTACATTTTAACCCGGTTGCAAAGAAAAAAGAAATACACTTAGGCTCAAAGAGACAGTGACTAAATCTATTACTTTGTCTATCTTACGTAAAGATCAGCTGTCAAGATGAGGAGTTCCGTATGTTGTCGTGGAGCCGGCGCCATAGAGTATTTATATCCCTTTGAAGCGACCGCTCTTTCTGTTTTCGCAGTTAAATTTACTTAAACTATCGTATTTTACTTGTTTTTTTTATTTATCACAAGTGATATCTACATTGATAATCGGTAATTAATTTAAATGTTTCGAAAGAAGTCGTAAATACCAGATAATAGAGGCGAAATAAACTAATAGGCAATTTAAATTGAAATTTCTATAAGGGATGACATATATGTATTTAACTTTTTAAATTAGTTGATTATATACAGAACGCTAAAATCACAGTCTCTTATAGGTATACGACTATTCTATTATTATAAAGTAAAATATTTGTTTGTTTCCATCTTAGAAACAATACTCATCATCATCTCAGCCCACATATGTCCCACTGTTGGGCTCGAGTTTCCTCCATAATTGGAGGGAAATTGACCTATTATACCACGCTGGTCAGACGTCTTGATGTTGGTATAGGGTTTTGTTCTGAGCTTTCCTTCTCTTGCATAGATGTTAATATGCGTTTTATATCTCTTAGTGATTTTTTACGATCACCCACGGGTAAGATAGGGGTGATGAATTGTATTGTTACTCCGTCACCACACAGTACCTAACAATACTGTTTGAAAAAATCGTTAAATAGGTTGTAAAATTGAAGTCATGTTTCCCAAGGGAAACGACAATGCAGTATATTTTAATTTCGTAAATTACTTATGTGCAAAGAATTAAAAGTATAGCTTATTCGCATCCGGCACATAGGCTGGACTCCATTTGTTATCAAAGATTAGATATTTTATTTAAACTAACACTTTTACAATCGCAGCAGAGGTAGCTATGTCTTTTAATCATCATTTGTACAAAAATTCCATCAGATCAATCGCCCACATGTCTTTAAAAATGGTTAAACCGAATGAAAAAATATTTAAAATGCACAAGAGACTACTTTGAAAATAATAAAGATAAAATTTCGTTATTTGTTTTAATTATTATTAAAACTTTCAGTATATCCTACATATAAACTCTATGGATAGAATTAAACGTAACTATTATGGTCTGTAAGTTGCAAACTTGTCTCGTTTAGGCAATAAATAAATATATCTAATAATTATAATAGCGAAGCATCAATTTTGCGTTAACGGATGTTGAAAGTCGCACAGGATCTGTATGCCACTTACCTAGATTCAATTTTCACTCATTTAACTACTTTTATAAGCAATATATTTTAACTATGCATTAATACTTAGCCTCATGACCTCCTCTATAAAAAAAATATAAACATAATCAAAGGAAATTAGAGTATTATTATAATTTATTATTGTTGATGTAATTTTAAATATATGTTAGCAGTTTATTTGTGATTTAATATAATAATTTCTAATGTTTACGCGAGTATTACATATTTAAAATAAAATTATTTTTACGAATTCTATAGAGTTGGTATTTGATTTTTAGTTTCCCGACGTTTCGAACACTTCACAGCGTTCATGGTCAAGGGAATCTTATTCTTCCCGTAACAATGAACGCTGTAAAATGTTCGAAACATCGGGAAATTGAAAATTATATACAAACGCTGGCAAATCTGTAAAATTGTTTTATTATAGATTTAGTATTTCATAATACATGAACGTATGGATATATAACGATTTTTATAGTCAGTTTTACAATTAAACACTAACTATTGGGTCTGGGAGAGCCACAGTCATATCCTATAACACTATCTCTTACAAATATCCCTTATAAAATTAATATAATGTTCTAAAATGTATCTTATGTATTGAGCGATAGGAACTTAGCGCGTGACTTTCAATGTTGTACTAAAGGTAAAATGTAGAATGTGTTCTCATCGACATCCCGGCAACGAAACGGTCGTCGAAGAACCAGTTTCATTTAATCATCATAATTGCGTCCTCCGTTAAGCCTATCCCGCGCTCCAATGTTGTTGCGGCAAGAATCACACATACAAACTTGAACATGTCAATATTCAACCCTATTTGAAACTAACAAACTATTATTTTTATTCGCTTGAATATATTATTCTAAAGATGTAGATAAAACTGACTGAAAATGTATATAAACCATATTGTAGACAATTTTAAGACACACACCTTTTTTTGGTGGTAGATTAAGGTCCCGTTACATCCTGTCTAAAATGCCTAAGGCGGCGTATGTACGACACGCAACCCCATAATCTACAATAATTCTCTATCACCGTTTGGGTGGACTACTGGCACCGAGACCTTGTCTTATATCCTTTTAATGATACGGTCATGTCCCGCCCGATCCGTCCACGGCGAAAGAGTACCTTTCTAGTGCCATTTTTGGAATTGGTGGCCTATTCAGCAAATGTCTTTGCAGTAAAGACCCGCAGCTACTTGTCTGTTTTTGTAAAAATGGACCAAGTTAGCTACGAAGAGGTTTTCATGGACAAGGAAATCTGGGCGATTATCGTCCAGAAGTTCGGCGATCGCGCGCCGGACCGTTTTTCCTCACGCCCGGCCTCCCCAGCCACAACTATCACCCCCAAAGACTGTGAGGAGGTAACTTCCGACATGGAGACCGAAATGGACTCCTGCCCCGTTCTCTCATCCACCACCACCTCTTCTGGAATCTAGGGTTCGCCCAATGAGGGCGAATTCCAAAAGGCCTCCACTCGCAAGCGCAAAAAGGCGCGTAAAAATAAGGCGGCTAAGGCCTCTAAAACCAGCCCCGCCACAGATAAAGCCCTCCCGACCAATTCACCTCTCCTCGCTATTCACTTCGAGGAACGAGGTATGCCGACTCCATTCCGTGTAGTGTCGCCTCTCCCTGATACTGCATGATCCCAACAAGGCCCAGCCGAGGCAACCACAGCCACGGCTCCCGCCGGACCAAGGTCACCCACTCCCCCACCCCTTTACATAAGGGACAAGGCAAAGTGGCTCGCCATCTCGTCCTGGTGCAACACCAACAGGGTGTTGTACAAATCAGCCAAATCAACCCCATAGGGCATCAGGGTAGACGTCTGTACTACGGACGATCACCGCGCCTTCTCCAAGATGTTAGGGATCAAAAAATCCCTTATCATACTTACACCATTTTTTTTTTTTTTTTTTGCGGTGGGCTATGGACGTCGCACCCCGCCAAATCGGTCCGGGGTGACGGAAGAGGCGGCGCGCAACCCCATTGACCCACCCTGCAAGCACCTCTTCTTCGCCGTACGAGCGGGCCACCGGTACCCGATCTTTGTCTTCGGTGGCCCGCTCGGCGGTATGCCCTCTTGGGCTCCTCTCCTGTCGACGCCCCGACAGCTTTCGCCGTCGAGGCGTCGTCCTCACGCGGTGGCCTCACGTCGGGTAACCGGACAATTCCCCGGTCCGATCACCCGAAGCCTCGGTTAGGGCGGCATCAGGCGCAGGTACTCGCGCCTGCGCCGCCCCGGCCGCGGGCGGCGGCCCGGGTCACGGGAATCCTCCCGGGTCCGTTCCGCCGCCTCCTTCTGCGAGATGACAGCCTCGCAGAAGGCGGCGACCGCGTCCCAATTCCTGACGCTGTCGACCATCGCTCGCGCAACAGCCGGCAGCGTCAGGTCGGCACCGATGACAGCGACGAGGTCACGGCGCTGCCCGTCCCAGCCCGAACATACCTCGAGCGTATGTTGCGCCGTGTCCTCGTCGCTACTGCAATGGTGGCAGGACGGAGTCCACTCCCTCCGCACGACCGTGTGCAGGTACTTGCCGAAGCAACCATGCCCCGACAAGACCTGCACCAACCGGAAAGAGAGGACTCCGTGCTGCCGCTCCATCCACTCCATCAGTACGGGCCGGAGGGCCTCAGCGGTAATAACACCGTATCTAGGCCTCTCCAGCCGCGTAGCCCAACGGGCGATGACTTCTCGGCGGGCGTCCTCGCGCCAGGTGGCTATCTCGTTGAACGATGGGGAGCCACCCTCTTCGCGCATTGAGGTAACCCGCCGGTAGAGGTCGGAGAGCATCTCCGCCTCTAGGTCCCACGGGGGTGTCCCGGCCAATAGGCACGCCGCCTCTGTCGACACCGTGCGGTACCCGCGAATGGCTCTGACCGCCATGACTCTCTGTGGCCTCCACAGAACCGCCCTGAGTTGGGCGTTCAGAGCCCTCGCCCACACGGGTGCGCCGTACATGGCCATTGAGCGGATCACCCCCGCATACAGCCGTCGGCCCTGAAAACTGGGTCCGCCCACGTTCGGCATGAGCCGAGAAAGGGCGGACGCCGCGCCGACCAGCCGGGGAGCAATTTGACGAAAATGCTCCCGGAACCACCATCGCCCGTCGAGCACCAGACCCAAGTACCTCATATGGGCCTGGATACTGATGTGGATGGAGTTGACGACTAACGAGGCGCCGATGGGCAGCCTCACACGGGGCCCATGGAATAAAAGGGCCTCCGTCTTGTTTAGGGCCACCCTGAGCCCCAGCGCCTCGATTCGCCTGACCATCTCCTCGGTGCCGAGAGTGGCCAGGCTCGCCGCCTCTTCGAATGTCCTGCCCCGGGCTGTGACGAGCGTGTCGTCAGCATAGCAAATAACGCTCAGCCCGGGGGGGAGACTCCCTCTCAACGCCCAGTCGTAACCGATGTCCCACAGAGTCGGCCCCAGAACCGACCCCTGCGGAACACCGCACGACATGGGCGTCCGCACAATGTCCCCTGCGGGGCTCGCGTAGAGAACACTGCGCCCCTCCAAATAGTCTGCCACGAGCCGCCTGAGGTACAGGGGCACTCCGTGGAACCGGAGCGCCTCCCTGATGCAGCTGAATGGCAGACTATTGAAGGCGTTGGCGATGTCCAACGACACCGCCAACAGCACTCCTTTGCCGGCGACAGCCTCCGCGGCCGTCTGCCTCAGGCGTAGCAGGGCCCCGATGGTCGAACGCCCCCTTCGAAACCCAAATTGAGCGTCCGACAGATCGGGCCCCACCTCTTCCAGGTGTTGGACGATGCGGGCAGCGAGGACACGCTCCAGCAACTTACCCACATCGTCCAGAAGCACAATGGGCCTGTAGGCCGACGGCGAATCCGGGGGCCGTCCCGGCTTTGGCAGGAGAACCAACCTCCCTTCCTTCCAGCACTCAGGGAACTGTCCAGACGTCAGACAGGCGTTGAACAGTCGCCTGAGGCGAGGTTCGAGATGCTCGAGGAGCAACGTCAACACCCGGACTGGGATTCCGTCCGGGCCGGGGGCCGTGGTGGCGGAACGAATCTTCGCCACGGCTGCCCCTACTTCCGACTCCGTCACGGGCGGAACACTCTCGACGGCCTCCCGGTCGTGATCTGGCGAAGCCATGACCGGGGGCGTGTGCTCCGACTGCCGCGGGAACAGCTCCTCGACCACTCTACGAAGGAGGTCGGGCTGGAGGGTTTCGGTGAGGGGGGGGCCCTGCGCGCGAAGCTTATTCAGCGACGCGCGATACGGGCGACCCCAGGGGTCACGGTCAAGACCGTCCAGCATCTCCTGCCAACTCGCGTCCTTGGCGGACCGGATGGCCAGCCGAAAGGCGGTACGCGCACTGCGGTACGCCTCGTACAGCTGGCCCTCCCGCTCAACATCGCGGCGACGCCGCCGACTGCGGGTGTAGGACCTTCGGGCACTAATGCACGCCGCACGAAGGTCCGCCAGTCTTGGGGACCACCAGTAGACCCCCTGCCTCGGAGGTAGACGGCGCACCCTGGGCATGGCCGCATCGCAGACCTGCGTTAACGCACTGCGGATGCGGACAGCCTCAACGTCCACTCCGTCCGCTAGGGGTGGTGAGGACAGCCACGTGTTCACGATGGCCGCCTCCGCCAGTAGGTCCCTATCCAGCCGCCCCACAGCCCACCGCGGAAATGCGGGCGCTCGGTCCGCCCTGTGACCCCTGCTGGGGTCCCGGAGAGGGGAGACCTCCATCCGGATGTAACGGTGATCCGACAGGGTCTCCGCCTCCTCCAGGACACGCCAGTTCCTCACTCGTGGTGCGACAGCGGGGCTAGCGAACGACAAGTCCACTATCGACCCACCCTGCTGTCGCACACACGTGTTCACTGAGCCTCTGTTTAGGACACAGAGGCCCAGTGACGCCGCCCACTCCACGATCGCCCGCCCGCGATCGTCCGTCATCGGGGACCCCCGTGGATTTGGCGTTGAAGTCCCCCAGGACCAGGACGAGGCCCGGTGCCAGTCGCCGTATCGAAGCCTCCAAGGTGGTGAGGGAGGCCCCGAAATCGTCCATTCTCCTGTTAGGGGAGAGGTAAACGCTGTACAGTGTGACCCCTCCCCAATCCGCCGCGACAAATTCCTCGCCCCTATCCAAGAGGGATAAGGACGGGAAGTGCCGCTGCGTGGAGGTGACGATTGCCGCGGTTCCGTTCCGGCTGACCACCCAATTGGGGCGATCAGGCACGACGTACGGTTCCGCGACTACGGCTGCACCGATCGACCACTCCGCCATGGATTGCAGGAGGAGATCCTGCGCACCGGCGGAGTGGTTGGTGTTGGCCTGCAGGAGGTGAGTGGACTGGGCAGCCATTAATGGGCTGTGTCCATTATCACCTCCTGGCTTGCGGCGGGCGATCGGGCCGCGCTAGGAGCGGGAGCGGCCGGAGTCGAAAGGCCGCTCCGCCCCTTTGGAGCCGAAGCCGGAGGTCTGCATGCCCCAGAGCCCATGCGGTGCTTGGCAGGCTTATTGCCCGCCGCACACGCGGGGCAGTGGGGCGGGGCGGCGCAAGATGCCGCCATATGCCCAGTCTGACCGCAGCGGAAACAGAGTCCGCCGCAGTCAAAGCAATTAGTGCATGTTGGCCGGGTGTGCCCGACCGCCATGCACTTGAAACACCTCGCAGGCCGGTGCTCCAGCACGGTGACTCGCGCTGAGCTCCAGCCCACGAGGAGCCTGCCTGAGTCGGCCAGTTGCCTGACCGACTCCACTGGACACTGCACCCAGGCGGCACCTACGCCGCCCGGACCGGGCCGGATGGCGCCAACCCGGACGGTGTCTATGGGACACCCGGTTTTCGAGGCAATGGCCTCCCGGATGTCTTCCACCGTCACGGAGTCATCCAAACCCGCGATGCGCATTTCGGCGCACTTTACGGGTCTGGCGATTTTGACGCCACCCTCCTCGGCGAACAGACCTCGCAGCTTCGACGCCACGCTATCGGCCGTTCTGGTGCCCTCGGCCCCAGGGAACTCCAAAATCCGAGCCCCTGTCCGGGCCTTGCGGGTCCGGGCTTCGACGCCTCCTATGTCGGAGACGTCGAGCTCCTGCCGGGCTTTCCTCAGAACGGCCTCATAGCTGAGGCCCCTTTCTGCCGCCTCAGGCAGCACAGTGATCACCACTGCGGCTGTCTTCGGCGGCCGGAGCCCCTTGCGCGGCCTCTTCCTCTTCGACCTGCTGCTGCCTCCTCCGGCTCCTGCCTGGGGGGCGACGACCTCAGCGACGCGCTTGGCCGCCGCTCTCCTCCTCTGCCCGCGACTCTTTCTGCCGCGCTCGGCCACCTGCCAACCCTGTTCGGGCGCAGCGGGCGTGCCAGGCGCGGAAGGCGCAGTCGCGGGTGCGCGGGTCGTCGCCGGCGGTGTCGGTGCGGGCGACGACTGCGGTCCGGCAGGAGCCGGTGCCGTCTTCCTCTTTGGAGCGGGCCCCTTGGGCTTGGGCCCAGCCGCGGCTGCGGCGTAGCTCCCCCCCACGCGGCCACCCTGACAGGGTAGCGGGGCGGGGGTTGGTGCCGCATATGGCCGCTTGTCCGCGGCGAGAGGCGGCCGAACACGTGGTTCCGGAGGCAGCCTTGCCTCCAGAACGGCCAAGCGCGCATTGACCATATTACCGACGGTGTCGATAATGGCGCGCAAGGCCTCGTCCGACACGCCCCCCATTGCAGGCAGTGGGATCGGTGTTGCCGGCTGGACCTCTGCCGGGGCCTGCTCCACGACGGCGACATTTGGCGTGCTGGCACTGGTGTTGGTCGGCGGCGCACGCTCCGCGGTCGGAGGCTTCTTCGGCGCGGTGGGAACCACTGGCCTGCCAGCTCCTCGGGGCGGCTTGGCTGCGGCGACGTCTCGGCGGCCGGCATTGGCCGACGACGCAGGTGGCGCAGGCGGCATGAGCCGCGCCATTTGCGATCATACTTACACCATGCCAGAGGCAAAACTTATCCGCGCCGTCGTGCGCAACATCCCAGTGGAGGTAGGCACTGAGGAGATCCTCATATCCCTCAGAGGACTAGACCTCCCCGTTCAGGAACTCCACCGCATGATACGTGGTAGGGGCAGACTCCCCATAAACATGGTCCTGGTATGCCTTAAAAACACCCCAGAGGGCAAAGGTATATACAAGGTCACGAAAATATGCGGGTTATCCGGTAATGACTTACCTTATTATGTAAGGGATAACCAAAACATAGTGTTGTTCGCAGATGATACCTCCTTATTGTTTAAAATTAAAAGACAAATGATTAATTATGACGATGTGAACAACGCTCTGTCAAATGTTGTTCATTGGTTCAGTACAAACAACTTGGTTCTTAATGAAAAGAAAACTAAATGTATTAAATTTACCACACCTTATGTGAGACTAGTGGAAACCAATGTTCAAATGAATGGTGTGGCCCTAGAGCTTGTGGAGTCCACGGCATTTTTCGGTATTACCATCGATATTAAACTGCATTGGGGTCCTCAGATTGAAAAATTATCAAGTAGGCTAAGCTCAGCGGCTTATGCGAATTTTCACTAACGTCATATCTTTAGTAACACTCGCCAGACTAAGAGGAAACGATTGACGTGTGAATCATAAAAATAAGGCGTTTGGTCTATATAGTGCTTTTCAAAGGAACATACAAACATACATACACACATACATACATAGACTGTTAAACACAATACCACTCCTTTGCGTTACGCAGTCGGGCAATAAACTATTGCAGAAGTATAAAAATCAGTGGGAAATCGAACATGGTGATTGGTTAATTAATGATACACGCAGCAAATATAAAGGCAAGCTGCAAAAAGCAATAAAAATATGATTTTAAGCACAATAATAAATATAAATAACTTGTACTTTATTTTGATACTGTGTACTTTTTTTTTCTTACCCATAATAACCAATGTACTCTATTTGCAAAGAAAAAAGGTGGCAACCCTAATTGCAGACTATGCTGAAGAAGAACCTTTTTGGTCCACTACAGTATTGTTAAATATGTTTTTTTTTTTTATTTCAGTTAGTATGTTTTGTTGTTTTTTTTATAATCCTTACTAATATTATAAATGCGAAAGTAACTCTGTCTGACTCTCTGTCTGTCTGTCGCTTTTCCACGCCAAAACTACTGAACCGATCTAAATGAAATTTGGTACACAAATAGTCTATAGCCTGATAAAGGACATAGGCTACTTTTTAATGCAAAAAAAGGGTTGTAAAGGGGGATGAAAAGTTGTAAGAAAGTATCGTAATTTTTAAAGCCAGAAGCTTGAAACTCATTTTTAGGCTATTTATTAGATATAAAACCCTTAAGTGGTAAAATAAAAATAAGGGATGGAAAACTTTTGGAAAGTAACCTTTTACACGGGCGAAGCCGCGGGCAAAAGCTAGTATTAGTATATAGCAAATAAGTTATTTTTAGAAAATCGTGCTGTAGAGTCGAATGTAAATTTTCTTTCTTTTTTTTTTTTTTCTTATATCACAACAGCCTCCAGTTTAATCAATTAAATACAAGTGAAACTATTAGAATTATATTATTAACATATTTATAAATAACACTATTAATATTTTCAAATATAAATCAGTCGTTATTAGGTATCGCTTTGATAAGCTGACAATGTGTTATCTCCATACCTTCTGTAAGCGTTACACGAGAATAAGAAAAAATAAATGTAAGCCAAAATATATCAAGGCCACACCTTATACGGAAATCTCGATTGTACATAATTTTTTTTTTGATATACACTATATAAATAATACGTGTCGAGTTTAAATAATGTCAAATAAGTTATTGGGGACATCTAAAGGGTATTATGCTATGTCTTCAAGTAATATAATTCTAGTAATATTATTTTGATATTGGATATTATTATTATTGGAATAGCCTGCAATGATAGCTAATACATACTAAAATATTATGGTATAGAATTAATTTTCATTTCCCGTGTGGTGACGGAGTAAGAATATAATTCACCACCCCCTTATCTTACCCGTGGGTGATCGTAAGAGACGACTAAGGGATATAAAATGCATATAACATCTATGCAAGAGAATGAAAACTCGAAATAAAACCCTATACCAACACCTCTGACCAGCGTGGTATGGTAGGTCAATTTCCCTTCCATTATGGAGGAGGCTCGAGCCCAGCAGTGGGACGTATACGAGCTGTGATGATGATGACGATAGAATTCATGTCTTTCTTTTGCGGCGGACTATTCTCTGGTCACACCCCGCCAAATCCGTCCGGAATGACAGATGAAGCGGCGCGCGACCCCGTAGTCCAGCCCCGTATATACCTCTCCACGCCGTGCGAGTGAGCCACCGGAACTCAGTTTCTGTCTTCGGTGGCCAGAATTCACTTCACTAAGTAAAATTCACTATTGCATCCACAATTCCTTACGCTGTATATAATCTATATTTATAAATATGACTAGCTTATGCCCGCGGCTTCGCCCGCGTAAAAGGTTACTTCCTAAAGTTTTTGATCCCCTATTTTTATTTTTGACCGTCGGTAATACAGTGCAACGGTATTACAATACTCAGGGTTGGAACTTCATTACTGGACTGCTAGATGGTGTTGAAGAAGCTAGATTTTGAGATTTTTTGACAAACATTTTTTTATTTTTCATATAAAAATTTTGATTGTTTTTAATAAAAGTATTCTATGTTACTTTTAATACCTCCAAGAATATGTGTACAATGTTTCATGATGATCGGTTGAGTAGTTTTAGCGTAAAAGCGTAACAAACAAATTTACATTCACATTTATATATTAGTAGGGATAGGGATATCGCAAAAATCAGAAACTATTTGACCGATCATTAGGTTTTTTTTTGTGTGTGTCTTTTAGCTGTTAGCCGCAGATGGCTGTCAGATCTTAACTCGATCTATGGGTGAGCGCTGAGGGCTCTCAACCCGAATCAATATGAAAATTGGTATGTACATATATGTATTTTTTCACGGAGAATGTTTGTATCCTATTTCCATTGATTTAACTCGCCACCAAGTGGCGCTGCGATATGTCAACTTCTACAAACAAACCAACGGGCTGAGTTTGCTAGTTTATTTATAACTGAATTGTGATTTTTGTGCTAGGACGCCTTCACAGATTGCTGCATGCCAAAGCCAAGCTATCACTCAGTAGTAAAGTTAGATTATACACCGCATGCGTACGTCCCATCATGACGTACGCTAGCGTTGTGTTCACTCAAGCGAAACCCTTCAGGTTACACCGTTTGCAAATATTACAGAATAGGTTCATGCGCCGTGCGACGGGAGCACCGTGGTACATGCGCAATGTGGATCTACACATAGATTTCGACCTGCCGACCATCAGGCAGTACATGAAGCAGTGCTCTCGCCGCTACTTCGACTCTGCCGTCATTCACCCTAATCCCATAGTGGTTAGGGCTTCTAGTTATACCCCTTCAAAAATTTCCGCGATCCGTCAACCGCGATTAATACTCGACGAACCCGACGACATTATCACGCTCGTCCAAACGGAGGCATACACAGCCCGCGCGGCCCTGACAAATAAGTATCCACGATTCCGTCCTCGCCGTCGAGGTCGGAAGTCGTGTCGCGTTCAAATCATAAACGTGGGAGAACCCACTTTACCAGTGACCCCCCGAGCCGAGGTCCGTACCCCACACGGGGTGCCCTCGGGAACGGTCGTTTAACTTTTACGGGTTGAGAGCCCTCAGCGCTCACCCACAGTCCGGGTAAAGTTGTCATAGCCATCTGAGGCTAACAACTAAGACACTCAAAAAAAAAAAATTAATGACGTATTTATTTGGATAAAGATTAATATCGTGTTTATATCTAAACACCTTCGCAAATATAGTATTATTTTAGAATAATAAGAATTTATTAAGTCAGGTTAGGCTTTCATTTGCAAGTTTATTCGAATTTTATTTAGTTCGGTGCAGTCAATTTTAAATTTAAGTGTACCTATTAGCGACTGCAGTTAGTGAAAAAGGGCTTCAATTTGAGTCAGTTTCATCCAAGAGCAAGTCACGACACAATACGCTTCGTGTTGTTTCCCGCTGCGATCTAGGTTTCTTATGCTTCGATGATGTTAAAAAAAAAGGTATTTTATTCTTTTTCATTACATTCCAATAATATCTATCTAATAATTATTTTCAATTTGATGATCGGTTGAAAATATAATGTCAAGGGCTCTCATTATAATATAAAATAATTAGTCTTTATTTTGTTATATAAATCGTGAAACCGATTGTAAGAAATTTACATCACCTACAATCGCCAATTCGCCTTAAAAGTATGGCAATTATGGCATTATACCGTCTTGGCGAGACTTATGACAATAGGCTAAAGCAATTATTATTACGAAGTGAAATATAACACAGTTGTTTTGTTTAGTTTGTCAGTAATCCTAAAATGATAACATTCCAAAGCTACGTAATAGTTATCGTAGTTTCGTCTGCGATTCGCACTTGTGACGTAAAATATCTTTTGGTGATTCCGTTAGTTTGTGCAGAAGCGAATGTACCGGGTAACAGACGGCGGCGCGGTAAACAGGAAGCGGTGTCGGGCAAGCGAGTGTTGGCAACTCTTCAACTAATCTACCACGTGGTACTGGGGACGACGCTGCGCACTTGTTTCGTATAACTTTTTTTGTTTTTTTTTTATTGGATATGGAAATTAGGCTGAGATGCCTATTACATCTTTACTAGTGGTGGGCGCAGAGGAGTCTCAACCAAGATATATAAATTATAACTTGTGCGAGGAGTTATTTTACACACTTTATGTTTTGCAACATTAAAATTGAATTTTTTTTTATAAAATTGTGCATTAAAATTTATTTTTGTCTTTATCTTTTCGTTAGTCCATGTACATCAAATGTTTAGATAAGAATCTACTCCAGAGAGGGAGATTGACCTACTTGACCCATCAAACAATGGTAGCCAGGTGGTTTAGCATAGAATTCTATTTCGAGTTTACGTATATAAATTTACATGTTATCTGTTTGCGATGATCAGGCGTTTCTTATGGCATCCGCGGTGAAGGGGGATATGATATATACTTAATTCGGACTTTTTCTTTCTAAAATGTACTCAACGATAACTGAATAAACATAAAATGGACCGGATAGTTAAAGTATATTTTAGACAGTACTTATTGCTGTATTAATATTATTAGCCTCCGGTGTCGACCGGTAGTAGTGACGGGATATTTAATAATAGCCACATGTATAATCTGGTATTTTCTTAAGAAGTGTTTTGTGTAACGAAAAAATGCGACAAAAACTAGCGCGTTCCGTCCGCAAGCCACATGGTCAGGGTTGAAACAAAATTCGAGTCAAAATATGCGCTACAGATGTGCTATTTGGTCCATATGTCACGAACAATGCTTGCCTTCATCAACCGTGAGCCATTACACACGTTAGCGAAACAGTAATCATTCCAAATAAGTCTTGATATAATATATTATATATACATACATGTAGGCATGCAGTACAAAAAGTATTACACTAACAAAACGTCTCTAGGCGTTAGCAAATTAATTTGAGCATATGAATTTGGCACATAAATTAGCATTAGTAATTCATACAGTATAATGTTTGATAAATAATTTGAATTTTTTTATAGTCTTGTGTTTTGTGCAAAGAAATACGCAGCAAAGCCGTCTAACATTGGTAGAGAGGTGAACATATTGTGGTTTACTGGATACGATTCCAGAATTAAGTTTGACTAGGTCCTACATGGTGGAAAAAAAACTAGAAAAGGAACCTTAAAGTCGATTATTTCAAATGTCACTGGGCTAAATGTCTTCTTCTTCTTCTTATATATTGGCAATCAGGTACTTATACGAGCTATTGGTGCCAGTGTCAAGTTATAAATATTTTCACGTTTTTAGTCTTTTAGGTTAGTCATTGTCTAAGTCAAATTGTCGCCATCAACAGTGCTATGACCTCACTGTTAATGGTATCTTGTGGGAATTTTAATGTAAAACGAAAACGTTGTAAAGCACTTTTATATGATATTCATTACATCCCAGTAGTTCCGCCGCTTCACATTACATAAAATGCCATCAAAATTATCTAATATAACACGTTAAAAGACTAATATATCGAATATAATACAAGAGCACCACATGACGTTTTCAAATTCCCGTCTAAAGTCCGGGCTAAATGTCAATTTTATAAATGAATATCATTCTAATGCTGATAGCCCAATTTATATGAGATCAGCACAGCATGCTTTTTTTTCTAAGCATAGGTTAGTTTTGTGATTGGTCGCCTGTCTGACCTCAATCATTTTGGGAAATGCAATTATCATGAAATGGTTAATGTAGAAGGATTTGTAATCAGCATGTACGACACCTACCATCCACGAGTATGTTAAGATTAATAGTATTCGAAGCTGTCACGGGGCATATTTATGTTAATTTTTTTTATGTAGGTATGTATATACTTAGTTATAGCAGTTATTAATAAAACCTTATACAATATTTATGAAACATGGAGTAGGCAGGCAGGTACACTTCGTGTCATAAAATAAATATTTTTCTGAAATTGATATATTTTATTCACATTTTTAATTCTAACATAGAAACCAAATCGCTGGTGCTTGAAAACTAAACAATGAATAAAAATGGTGTTACGTTCTGTATACGAGTCTACTAGTCGATGTTGTAATATTATGCTGCAAAAAATAAAGCATAGCTATGTACAATACATTGTTTATTACGGCACAATGGTACATAGATATAATGAGTGTGAGTCAAATACAATGATCACTTATGAATGAATTAGTGAATGACAGTTCGGCCATGTTTGTTTACGCGTGCGCGGCACATCGGCTCGGATCGAGTCGGGTGCGCTCGCCGCCGGTCGCCGCCTCGAAATAGCACGGCACCAACACCGAAGAGTGCGGTCGACGACCCTGCGCCCTGCCACACCGAAATATTGGAACTTTACTGCGATTCAATCCTTTCTCTGATTATGATACAGGTCACTAATGATCTTAGCTACCATGCACATAATTCCTCATAATTTATAAACTCAAATTTCTCAGCTTTATTTATTATTAATAATTAGTTTACCGACTAAAAAACTTTTTGTTTTAATTACATACAATATGTACTATTAAAGTAACATCACTAATTTGTAATTCTAAATTTAATTTTCAAAATAAAACATTCTAGAACTGAGGAATTGTACGGGATACGGAGTTTTAAATTTATAATACATAGATACATATTACATATTTTAATCATTTACTTTAAAATCAAGCGTATTCTAAAGTTTGTTATAACATTGGATTACATACATATATATATATATATATATATATATGTATAGGTAATATGTAAAAAAATATACTAGTAATATTCTTCTAGAGAAACACTCTTCTCTCACGATCAGCACTGACTTCGTTATAACCTTAGTGTTATTGAGGTCCATAGGTAACAGTTTCCAATTATCATCCGGATACTTGCTCGTCTGCCATCAAAATGCTTTAAGAATGCATCCAAAATAAGAAGCATTCTGTAATGAAATGGCACTAATAATTATATCGAACAAAATGACGATGATAATTACGGCAACTCATTTTAAACCGTGTCGGAATACAATATGCTTTTCTTCCCTTGGATGTCGTAAAATCCAGTTAAGAAATCACTAGGAAAATGTGCAGCAGTATTCTCCTGGGAACCTTATTAAATAGCCCGACCACTAAGGCTTTCGATTATGGTATTGTGTAGTGCCTTTAGGCTGTCTAACAATGGATGAGTGATGATGTCATCAGACATATGTACGACAAATCCTTTAGCCGTCCTTTATATCATCTACAGGCAAGGTAGAGGATGGTGAATTGTTTCTTATTCTATCATTACGCGTAAATTTAATAACAGAAATGATGTTTGAATACAATTTTTAAATAGACAGTTGTTTCATTGTTTAACTTGTTTACGTCTATGCCATTGCATAATTAATAAATTAAACGTTAAAGTTTATTAGGGATTAATTAACTTATTGAAGAAAATCTATTTAAAATGTTAAAGAAAGCTTGATAAAGATAAATATTATTTTTTGCTCCTAAAATTAAAATAATTCTTTAAAGGGAAAATATATTTAATTATACAAAATAAATAAAAAAAAAAAAATAAAACTCGGGCTATGAATTTAATGGAGTAGATAATTTCCTGGAAGCCTAATCTATTGATCTATAATTTAATTAGGGTGGAGTGTATTTTCTTAAAAATTTAAAAAAAAATCATTTTACCGTGAAAAGTCTCAATTACCAACAATAAATTTCTCGAAAGCGAGCTCAAAATCTATAGAGTTTTTATATGGAAGAAGCCAACGAAAGTTTTTGATGAAACCCGAATTAAAATCCGGGACCCGACGATGCGTCTATAAGTCTCTAGTCTAAAAACTAATAGAATAAAGCTAAAGTCACTTTATGGACTCGTGCCACCGGGCTCAAATCACGCCGCAATAAAGACGATAAGTCTCGCTACAGGCATGTAGTTTAGTGACACCTTATGATGTCTCTATAACCGTGGACATAGTTTACTCTTAGATAATAGTATTTTGAGAATCAGGTACCTGTCTCTCATAAGTCTGAAAGAGTTTGCCCCATGCCACCGTTGCGGAGGCTATCTTGAGAATTCAGTGCTGTAAACGCTAGTGAAGCACGAAAGGACAAAACAATGTTGGGGCCTCGCTGTGGCAATTGCGATGAGTACCTTGGCGTTATGGTACAAGCCATAGTCTGAAGAGAAAACAATTGGGACGTTGTCCTCTTTCTGCGAGTAGATAATCCATGCATAACAGGTGGCGGCGATTCACTAGTCTCTTGTCCAACAGAGAACTTAAGTGTCCAGGAAATCACAGACAAATCCAGTCCACCATCTTATACATTCATGTATTTATTTTAATACTTAGCTCAATTTCAGCTCATACACGACGCACAGATGGGCTCGAGCCTCCTCCTCAATGGGAAGGAGATTGATCTACATTGTATAGTAGGTCAATCTCCTTCCCATTGATTTTCAATACGTGTTGAACTATTTAGACATACTGCAATAACGCTATGTGATAACGAATATTTTAAACTATAAACATACAGGTTTATAAATATGTAATACATTTTCAATTTTTTTTTAATGTTTATTTATTTGCCTTCTCCTGTCTGTTAGCGGCTATGAATACTATCAACCCTTACTTTGCTCGTGGATATCGTAAATGACGACTAAGAGCCTTATAGCGACCTGAGCCAACTACATCTGATGCCGTTTGGTCAACAATTACATTCTCAAGGAGGGTTGACGTCTGGCAGGCGGCCGGTCATAAAACTATTGCCAATAACTTTTACGATATGTACCTACAATGAAAAAAGAGTACATATTTTATCGACTCCAAGTAATTGTGATTAGAGTAGTAGAATGATGATGATTGATAAGACGAATTGGTCTAAAGTTTTATTTGGAATCTTCCTTCTTTTGCATAGATGATACACATATGTACGTCAAATCCTTTAGCCGTACTTTAGTAGTTCCAGTAGATGCTACTATAGGGTAGGGGATGGTGAATTGTTTCTTATTCTATCATTACACGTAAATTTAATAACAGAAATAATGTTTGAATACAATTTTTAAACAGACAGTTGTTTCATTGTTTCAAATGCTCAAAAAAAAATTTTGTCTTACATTTTCTCAAATAAACAAAACTATTAAAAGTTAACAGTTAGATACATTCTTTTTAAAACTTTATCATTGAATTACGTTACACACATTGTAATAAAATTACATTTGCAGAAAAAAAAAGGGGGAAACAAACAAAAATAATGATGAACATTGCTGCGAATTAATATTTTCAGCGTATAAATATTAAAAAAAATGTACATACACACTTGTGTTCTCAACATATTAATCGCTCTCGGTGTTTCTGTGAAATTTACACAAAACATCATCACTTTAATAAGAATTCTCGGAACATCGCATCGGCTATCCACTTGGGCTGCTAGTTACCAAACTTATTAGTTTATCTTACGTACATAATAGTTCATAAAACATAGAAATATACGCATCGTACATATGTATGAGATTGATAGTGATTCCAATTCTAATGTATATCACACTAAATCATATTTAGACATCAAATTTCTATGTAATATAATAAATTAAATTTAGAGTATCTCCTGCTCAGTACATATAAGTATCATCCTTTTGTATGAGCTGCCTTCCATAATGAGAAGAAAATTAGTTTTTATTCGCGAAAATATCTTCTTTTTTCATAGTGTTTTAATTTGAAGTTTCTTTTTACTTCCTATATCTGCATTAGTCACCTCTTATAATATCCACGATGTAGGAAAAGATGGTGACATATTGTATCCTTAGTACTTGTCGGGTGAATATTTATGTTTAGTAATATTTTAATATATTTAAACTCAAGAAAAATACTATTTTAATCATTAATTTAATAATATAAATATGCTTAATTTAAGGTTAAAGCTACATTTTATTGTCTTTCGGGCAACTAATAACAACATGCAAAGATTTAAATTACTGAAATTTAGCATTTAATATGCTTAATTATTTATAAAACCCGATTACGAAATGAAAAATGATGTCACAAGCGGGATTCGAACCCGCGCCTATTGGGATTCCGGCCCAATCGTGCTGCCACTACACCACCGTGACTAATTGTAGATAATACAATTCTAACTGTAAAGTTTTAAGTATTAAGCCTATAACAATGTGTAAACATTGTCGGGTAGATAGCATACCGTCACCTTAAGACGTAAATATGATACGAAGTGAAATTTGCATGTCCTACAATTAGTCACGGTGGTGTAGTGGCAGCACGATTGGGCCGGCATCCCAATAGGCGCGGGTTCGAATCCCGCTTGTGACATCATTTTTCATTTCGTAATCGGGTTTTATAAATAATTAAGCATATTAAATGCTAAATTTCAGTAATTTAAATAACAAGGTTGTGTCATCGTTTAATAAAATTCTAACTGTAAAGTTTTAAGTATTAAGCCTATAACAATGTGTAAACATTGTCGGGTAGATAGCATACCGTCACCTTAAGACGTAAATATGATACGAAGTGAAATTTGCATGTCCTACAATTAGTCACGGTGGTGTAGTGGCAGCACGATTGGGCCGGAATCCCAATAGGCGCGGGTTCGAATCCCGCTTGTGACGTCATTTTTCATTTCGTAATCGGGTTTTATAAATAATTAAGCATATTAAATGCTAAATTTCAGTAATTTAAATAACAAGGATGTGTCATCGTTTAATAAAATTCTAACAGTAAAGTTTTAAGTATTAAGACTATAACAATGTGTAAACATTGTCGGGTAGATAGCATACCGTCACCTTAAGACGTAAATATGATACGAAGTGAAATTTGCATGTCCTACAATTAGTCACGGTGGTGTAGTGGCAGCACGATTGGGCCGGAATCCCAATAGGCGCGGGTTCGAATCCCGCTTGTGACATCATTTTTCATTTCGTAATCGGGTTTTATAAACATGCAAAGATGATAATATCTGGCAATAAATATTATTAATTGTAAGCGCATTCAATAGGGAATATGCACGGGCCTCCAAAATGAACAAAATATTTTTATTTGTAATCTTTATTGCTTAAAAAACATATCTATAGAATTATTTTTGAAATACATAATTATTTAATAGTGAAATTTAATTATCAAAAATCGGCGTTTTTGAAATTTGCTCGCAAATTTCTAAAATGTTACGTGATATATTATATATGAATATTATATAAATATATTACATATGAATATTCGAAGTATTAATAAGAACTACAATGATCTACTAGCGTTACTATGCTTAACTAAATCAGATTTTGACATTATCGCACTGACAGAATGTTGGTTGAGTAAAGTTTACACAGTACCAATTCTTAATGGTTATCAGTCGCACTTTACTAAAACTATATCAAATCAGAACGACGGTGTGATTATCTATACAAAAATAGGGCTAAATGTCATGATTTATGAACCAAATATAACAAATGCAAACTGCCTTATTTGCCATGTTGACAATAAATTAGCAGTTGTGACGATTTATCGTTCTCCATCTTATAACACTACTGATCACTTTGATACTTTTTTTAATGATTTAAATAATATTTTTCTTAACTCATCTGATTTTGCTAATATTGCAGTTGTAGGCGATTTTAACATAGATATCAAGCGAGGTAACAATGATTGCCACAGCATTGATTATCTTATATTAAATGCATCTCATGGCTTATTTCCTACTCATTTTATCCCAACCAGATTAGATAAATGTATCGATCATGTCATTTTAAAATCTAAATTAACCGCCACTACACTTATCCTTGAATCCTCTATCACTGATCATAAGCCCACCGTATTAGTGTTAGAGAATACTAACCTAAAATGTAATTATTATCGTTTAATTCCACGCATAAATCTCGAAGCTATTAACTTGGAATTAGAAAACACAACTTTTGATGAGATATATATGATAAAAGACACTAATATTGCTGTAAACGCTTTTATAACTAAAATAAAAAAAATAATAGATAAACACTCAACTCGCTTTATAAGTACTCCGAGGAAAGAAAGAAATATTAAACCATGGATAACCCCAGGTTTACTAAGATGCATTAAGAATCGTGACAATCTTCATTTGAAAACTAGAAAATCTCCTAATAACTTAATACTAAAACTAACCTATACGCGTTACCGAAATTTCTGTAATATGCTACTTCGTAAATTAAAAAGAACATATGAAATGAATGAAATTGAAAAAAACAAAAATAACCCTAAAGCTCTCTGGAGGACAATTCAAAATATTATTGGTACTCGTAAAGAGTGTTCTAGTCCAACTGAACTTTTAAAAATATGTGATGATCCAGTGTCCTCTATTAACAAAGTTTGTACCACTTTTAGCAGAGTTGGTCAGAATCTGGCTGCAGATATTCTATTACACCAAAACTCATTACAAAATGACCAAATTTATGTGCATAGAAATGGAAATCTTGTTGAATCTTTTGCCCTATTTGAAGTTCATGAACATGAAGTAGAAGCGATTATCTTACAATTACGTAATGACTGTGCTGTGGGTTGGGATGGTATATCTTCATCTCTGCTCAAATACTGTTATCTAACATTAGTAGCTCCGATAACTTATATCTGCAATCTTTGTATCCAATCCGGTGTTTTCCCAGCTGCATTCAAAAAAGCAATAATTCATCCAATTTTCAAAGGGGGGAACAGAGGGCACATAAATGACTACAGACTTATATCAGTCCTATCTTCCTTATCCAAAATTCTTGAAAAAATTCTTAGCAAAAGTCTTAGGTCCTACTTAGAGAAAAATAAAATTATAGCTGATAATCAATATGGATTTAAGGCTGGGGTATCAACAGAGGATGCTATAATAGACCTTACTCAATTCGTCGCCAAGAAACTAGACTGTAGAACTAAGTGTCTAGGTATATTTATGGACGTAACCAAAGCCTTTGATACCGTTTCTGTTCCTAAGCTAGTTTCTAAATTAGAGTTATTAGGTGTGCGTGGCCTAGCGCTAGAATTATTTAAAGATTACTTGACTAATCGTACTCAAAGAGTAAAAATTGACGTTCATCTTAGTGACGAAGAACAAGTGACGTACGGTGTCCCTCAAGGGAGCATATTAGGTCCAACACTTTTCCAGATCTATATTAATGACCTCTGTAATATGACACGTCCAAATTGTAAGATCTATACGTATGCTGACGATACCGCAATCCTTGTATATGGTCCGACTTGGGACGTTGTCAAGACGAAGGCAGAATTCGCACTGTCAAAAGTTATGAGCTGGTTTCATGCTAATCTTTTGACACTTAACTTCTCTAAAACCTGCTATATTCCTTTTAGTATTAGGCATAATAACAAACCACCGCAAAATTTTTCAATTACTGCACATTGGTGCCTTAGTTCATTAACACCATGCTCTTGTTCTAATCTTGTGAGAGCTAATAAAATTAAGTATCTTGGAGTTGAAATAGATGAAGAGTTAAGGTGGGATAAGCAAATAGATTCTATTGCGTGCCGGATAATGAGAATTATCTATATCTTTAAGTCCTTAAGAGAATCAGCGGACTTTGACACCTTGAGAATGGTGTTTTATGCTTTGTGCCAATCAGTTATTGGTTATTGTATAACTGTATGGGGCGGAGCTACTAAAACTCTTTTATTAAAATTAGAAAGAGCTCATAGGGCAGTTTTAAAGGTTATGACCCATAAACCATTCCGATATCCTACAGCTCAACTATACAATGACTGCAAGGTCTTAACCGTTCGACAGTTGTACGTACTCCGTTCAGTGCTTAGAATACATGGTTCTATGCCTCTTGCCGATCCCAACAAACGTAAAAATTATCCGCGAGGTCTTAAACATAAGACATGTTTTGCCAGACATCAGTATTACGTTATATCAATTCATATCTACCAAAAAATTCTCAAAGAACTGCATATACTTAATTTAAACAAACACAACCTAAAAAGTAAAGTAACTGATTGGCTTCTAAAACAGGATTACTCAAATACGGAATCATTACTCACATACACTGTGTAACATAAACATACAACCACTAATCACACAATACACACCAATACATACACACACACACACACACACGCACATACACACACACACACACGCACATACACACACACACACGCACATACACACACACACGCACATACCCCGTGCACTCACTATATCCTTATTATTAACTATATAATCTAAATATAACATTCATATTTTTCTTTTTTATTTTTATTCACTTTTCTTCAGTATACTATTGACTTTTCATTTTTAAATATATATTTATTAACCTCGTCTCGTATGATACAGGCTTGACCTAGTTTACGAGACTAAGTTATAATAGTGTTACACATACTGGAAATATCTTAAGTAAATTATTGTAAATTTGTAATGTTTTGACTAAATAAATTATTATTATTATTATTGTATCTCCATTTATTCACGGGATCTTCCGTAGGGAAGATACCCGGTCCTTTGGTAGGCTTACATGGGCATATGGATCCAACACGCAGAGGCCTTTAGAGAAATTTAATCTAAATATTGGGATGGGACACCTACCGATGACATTCCATGTCTGCACATAACATACGTGGAATGCCAGCACTAAGTGTAAAACTATTGTGTGATGATGGTATCTAATATATGAATATGGGAGTGGGTGCTTAGTGGACTGGTTCATCTTATATCTATGAAATTATAAACTGTCGTCTGCCTTCAAACCCATGTTAAGAGATGAACGGTGGCAGACGGTGACTCGCCAACTCACTGAATGGGCCCCCTAAATAGTCGCCACAGACACACTAGTCATACGGGCAACAGAGAGCAACATTGGTGTAAGTGACTAGGGGTGTCGAGCGGTGCGGCGCCGGTTTCACCATTGAGTCTGCGATAAACAGACCCTTGCTTTCCCCGTAATTATGCCCTTGAAAATGACACTTCCACCCCCGAGCATATAGCTCTGGCGACCCCTCTCTGACCAGCTGTTTAAGGCAAGCCAGAGCTGAGAGTCCTTCGGGCACTCTTCGGTTTCCACTCTAGCCAGTCAATGAAGGCCAGCTGGAGACGAGTCCCTGGTCGACTCTCTGGAGTATTCAGGACCGCAGTGTCGCCACTCACATTCAGCTCGCCACAAGCTGCCCTGCGGTTTATTGGCTTGCCTGTAAATCTTGTGATACATTTTTTTTTTTTTTTATATCAAAAGAACTTAAGGAGCCATATAATGTTCCTCCGAGTTTTGCGTTAGCCTCATGGTGAGGTAACGACTGGCCCGGAGGCTGATTATTATTTTTATTATTATTATTATTATTGTATCTCCTTTTAATTCACGGGATCTTCCATAGGGAAGATGCCCGGTCCTTTGGGAGGCTTACATGGGGATATGGATCCAACACGCAGAGGCCTTTGGAGAAATTTAATCTAAATATTGGGATGGGACACCTACCGATGACATTCCACGTCTGCACTTAACATACGTGGAATGCCAGCAGTGAGTGTAAAACTATTGTATGATGATGGTATCTAATATATGAAATATGGGAGTGGGTGTTTAGTGGACTGGTTCATCTTAAATCTATGAATTTATAACTGTCGTCTGCCTTCAAACCCATGTTAAGAGCTGAACGGTGGCAGACGGTGACTCGCCAACTCACTGAATGGGCCCCCTAAATAGTCGCCACAGACACACTATTATTATTATTATTATTGTATCTCCTTTTAATTCACGAGATCTTCCATAGGGAAGATGCCCGGTCCTTTGGGAGGCTTACATGGGGATATGGATCCAACACGCAGAGGCCTTTGGAGAAATTTAATCTAAATATTGGGATGGGACATCTACCGATGACATTCCACGTCTGCACATAACATACGTGGACTGCCAGCGGTAAGTGTAAAACTATTGTGTGATTATGGTAGTTAATATCTGATTATGGGAGTGGGTGCTTAGTGGACTGGTTCATCTTAAATCTATGAAATTCTAACTGTCGTCTGCCTTCAAACCCATATATAGAGATGAACGGTGGCAGACGGTGACTCGCCAACTCACTGAATGGGCCCCCTAAACAGTCGCCACAGGCGCACAAGCCATACGGGCAACAGGGGGCAACATTGGTGCAAGTAGCTAGGGGTGTCGAGCGGTGCGGCACCGGTTTCACCATTGAGTCTCCGAGAAACAGACCCATGGTTTCCCCGTAGTTATGCCCTTGAAAATGACACTTCCACCCCCGAGCATATAGCTCTGGCGACCCCTCTCTGACCAGCTGTTTAAGGCAAGCCAGAGCTGAGAGTCCTTCGGGTACTCTTCGGTTTCCACTCTAGCCAGCCAATGAAGGCCAGCTGGAGACGAGGCCCTGATCGACTCTCTGGAGTATTCAGGACCGCGGTGTCGCCACTCACATTCAGCTCGCCACAAGCTGCCCTGCGGTTTATTGGCTTGCCTGTAAATCTTGTAATACAAAAAAAAAAAAAAAAAAAAAAAAAAAAAAAAAACTTAAAAACTTAAACTTCACTTAAACTAGGTAGGTATGTGTACGTCGAAATTTGTAAACAAAATAAATATGTGCATGTAATTAAGGAAAAATGTTTCTTTTATGTACTTCATCACTTCTCTAACGTGTTTACTTACGTTAAAATGATCTTCACAACAGTATAAACTGCTCAAACACGACAGATTGTCTCTTCTCATCGCTTTGCACCATTTTTTCTTATTTATTACATTTCTCGGCATAAGGAAATATACTTTGTTAAGTGCAATTTTGATTATATTTTGGCACATACGAACGACACAATATTTATAATACGGTTTTCCGTTCTTTTCCATGGTAATAAGTTGACTTTACACTCACTTTTTTAATTTTCAATAACTTCGTGAACCAAACATTTCGTTGTTGACATCCAACTTGTGTGTGTATTCTGACGGAATTCACAGAAGCGCGCCTTAATAGCTGCGTTTAAATCGCCCAAAAATTATAGTGATTTTAATCAATGTTTTTTAGCTTAATGGTTTATATATTGGATGTGTTATATTTATTTTTGGTAATGTAATAACTAGCAGAAACGTTTAAAAAATAAAAAAATATCATGCATATTCCCCATTAATAGCTGTATGGAATATCTCCTTCACCATGGGATGACATTGTGCCATTTTCCTCTCATTACGAAGGAGGTTCCATGTCGGGGAATATGCCAAGATGGGTTCGCATATGCTTTCCTTTCATATTTTCTGTCTTAGTAAAAATAATATTTAGTTATTTAATCCTTTTTATACAACACTTAGTGGACTTTATCAACTCCTGTGGGAAAGAAAATCCTTTTGAATACAACTTCTTGCTCCGTAACCGTAATGAATACATTATAAATCTGTATTTCTATTTTAATCTAGTTAATAGAAAGAGACACAATGATATTAAAATAACTTTAGCGCATTACAACACAATTGATATCTCTGTCCATCCAATCTTTATCTTGTACGTATATTGACAGAAGCTACTGCGTAGAAAAACATTTGTCATATTTTTTTATGTAATATTCTAGATACTTGACGGTTGCTGTCGTGTTTATTTAAGTAGTCTTATGCCCCAAAAATTGAATTAGTTCCTTTGGTTATTTTATCGAATAGAAAATGTTTCATTTTTTTTACCCTAATCTTTTTTTTTCGCTTTTGATGACAGACAAGCAAGTAATTCACTAAGGATTAACTGTAATATATGTTCACACATGTACATCTGCAATATTAGTTTTACAGACAAGTTCCTAACGATATTGTACAGTACCAAGGTCTACGCGTGAATGTGAGCAAAACCAAAATAATGGTCTTTGAAAGAGATGAAGCCAGAACAGATGTAAGAGTAACAATAGGTAATGATGTACTAGAGCAAGTGGATGAATTTGTATATCTTGGATGTGGATTTAGCCGAGATGGAAGGTACACCACTGATATAGAGCGAAGAGTGAATGCGGGAAATAGAGTGAACGGAGCGTTGGGGCAACTTCTCGGCAGCCACCACCTCAGCCAGAAGGCACGTGTAGCAATACATAACGCAGTGCTTGTCCCAACATTACTGTATGGAAGCGAGAGTTGGGTATGTAGAAAAGAGTACGAAAGTAAAATTAATGCGGTCGAAATGCGATCTCTTCGGAAAATCTGTGGAGTTAGGCTGACCGACTGCATTCGTAACGACGACGTAAGAGAGCGAGTAGGTATGAAAGAGAGTATTGGTGTAAAGATGCGAAAGGGAATGCTCCGATGGTTCGGACATGTGGAAAGAATGCCGAACGAACGTCTGGTTAAGAAGATATACAATGTGAAAGTGGAAGGATGTAGGTACCGAGGGAGACCGAGACTAACCTACCAAGACCAGATCGGTCAGGTACTGAAGGAAGGTGGAGTCAAGAGTCTCCGAAACCGGCGAGCGTGTATGAAGAGAATTATGAATGTTGAGGAAGCGAGTGAAGTATGCAGAGATAGAGCTCTCTGGCACTCTGTTCTCTCAGCCTACCCTGCAAGGGATATGGCGTGATGATATGTATGTATGTATGTACCAAATACAATAAATATTGCACATCGATGATTGGAAAGAAACAATCGATTAATTTCGACTTCGTAGAGCGTTCTCTCTGTTGCATAATACCGATATGACGTTTGTCAGTCTTTTTACCCGACTGCAAAGGAGTGGTATTGTGTTTAACAGTCTATGTATGTATGTATGTTCCTTTGAAGCACTATATATACCAAACGCCTGGGCCGATTTTTATGATTCGCACGTCAATCGATTCCTCTTAATCCGGCGAGTGTCACTAAAGATATGACGTTATTGAAAATTCAATATGGCGACTACTGGACGCCATATTGTGAAAATTAAAAAAAATAAAGTCAACAAACCATATCGAGTGGGGTATCGTTAAATAGGTATTTAAAAATCATTTTTAGTTTTCTCACAACATTTTTCGATTTGACTGGCCGTTTAGGATCTATATCGATTTAAAGTTTCGTAACAACCTTTCTCACATATAGGTTTTTTAGACAGTAGAAATTTACGATGAAAAGACGTAAAATTCATATAACTGGATGTGGATGGACACATACTGAAATATCTAGTAGGTATATTGTCCAATATACCATAGGTAGTCCTACCTAAAGTATCTAATGTCTGACGCGGTCGCCCATCTCCAATTTCTAACGATTTAGTACTCAACTTCAGTCGAAAAACTATATATAGTTAAGTACTTACCTACTTATTAATAAATAAGATAACTATAGCTACCTAGGTATTTATAACTAAAAAGTGTAAAATAAAAAAATGATTAAAAAAATCAAAATACCCGACTGCGTAAAAAGTCACCAAAACTACGTACATAATAAAAAAACTGAAAAGAAAAAAACAAGCACTTAGATGTCCGGTGGTCTAGAATTACATAATATATTATTGAATAAATACTGTTGCAGAAAATGAAATATATTTTAATAATAGAACATGACAACTGAACAGTCGGGATCCATTGAAAAATTAGATTTGCTGTCGAATAAAGGATCCCGACTGTTCAGTTGTCATGTTCTATTATTAAAATATATTTCATTTTCTGCAATAGTATTTATTCAATAATATATTATGTAATTCTAGACCACCGGACATCTAAGTGCTTGTTTTTTTCTTTTCAGTTTTTTTATTATGTACGTAGTTTTGGTGACTTTTTACGCAGTCGGGTATTTTGATTTTTTTAATAATTTTTTTATTACAAATACGAGAGATTGCAGTTGCGTCCAGTCAAAAATTAAATATATAGAGTTGCTAAAACCTTTGTTGCGAGACTCTAATGTTAGGGCCATGGCTCTACCCTTAGAGTCTAAGGGTCTAAGTGGCCCTATTTTTTTTTTTTTGCTATTGATATTTTTTTTAAGGCTTAAAGGATATTATAAATGGAGAATACTGCAGGTCATATTCGTCTCACTATAGGGCTTACCCTGTTAGTCTTATTATGGATAGGGTCCTTAGAGCTTATCCATAATAGGACAGCAATTTAGCTACTATATGTACCGCTGGTGAGACTGAACTTGGTTTACTGAACGTAATTATTGAACTCGAAGGATGTAGGTAGAGTTTTCCGTTGCGTGCAGAGATAATATCTCCTTTCATCCCTTAGAGAACGTACCGAGTATGACGGTGTGACGGTATGAGTAATCGTAGTATTTTGCAAGACCTACTTCCCTTCATATAGTTACATAGTATTACTAAATTTCCTTAGTAATCTTAAACGATACTCGTTGGTAGTAAGGGGTATTCAATTGTAGTCTTAATTCGTTGTAAAAACGAGTAGAAGGATCACCAGGGCAATGGTCAGGAGCTCTCTTCTTAAGAATCTAATAACTGCGATAGTGAAGTTGTCTGTCAAGCATTGCAATTATGTAATTTTCTCTCCAACAACATGTGTATAAGTGTATATAATAAGTGAACAACAGTTGATATCGTTACTGCTGATATATTTACTTATTTTTTTCATTAGAAAAATTCGTGGGTATCGTAAAAGATGACTAAGAGCTATACTTCGAACTGGGCCAACTCTATCTGATACGAATTAATTAGCAATTATATTCCCAAGGAGAGTTGCTCTCGGGGAGACAGCTGATCATAAAACTATTGCTAAAACTTTCATAATGTGTACGATAGAGGAAGAAAAGAGATTGTGTAGTTCCCAATAAATTGGGATAAGACCAGAATGATGATTAGAGAAGGAAATAGTCTAAAAAATTACATATTAGTAAAAAAAATGATGCTATATTTTAGCAATTTCATAATAACAACTAAACAACTTTACAAAATAAGCGTCATTCTGTCTCATAAATGTTTCATTGCTTGGCTCCAGATTCTCTCATAATAGGAGGGAAATAGACCTACTATATCAGGCGATTTTGCTCCTTGCATAGATGTTATATTTATGTATATATGTATATTAGGGGAATGATGGCTACTCTAGTAGTTAACTCGTGATCGGGTGACGCTTGTGGGATCGGGTCTAGCCATGGTCTTTTACATTGTATTTGAACTATTGGGCTCGAAGTCGAAGGGCATCACACTCGAGCTAATTCTTACTAAGCATGTTAAATTATTTTTTTTATAAAAACTAACAATAATTGACAAACCCGTTGAGTTTCTTGTCGGATCTTCTCAGTAGCGGGTATCGTTTCCATCCAGTGGTAGTTTTTTAGATTAATTTAAAATATTAAAACTGACAATGAATGTGCCCTCGCGGGGTTTATGCATAATAAATGAATTTGAGTATAAATTTAATTAAATATACCTTAGTCTTCTATGACGTATTCACTATAAGAGAGGGGGTGGTGAATTGTATTCTTACTTCATCATCCTTCGATAAAAATAATAAAAATAAATAATAATAAATAGAAATAAAGATAAAATTACTAGTGAAGTGTTCATTCAAAAACTCGATGCGTCGAGATGAATTAGTTAGACTAAATTATAAGAATCTCGTCGACATTCCTTTTGCTTCTGACGTTAGACATTTCCCCGTATGGCACCCATTTCTTAGACGCATTTATTAATCTGTTATGAGCGCAGACATTGCTGTTTCCGGTGTTCTGTAACTACGCTATGTCTATGACTTTTGTATTTTTTTGTATTCTTAGTAGAGCAAATAAAATCTAAATAGATATTAATTGATTTCAAAATACTGTTCGCTTTAAGGAACAAATAACTTTACGTTTTATAATATCCAAAATAATGCAACATTGTATGATAGGTTAATTGTTTTTTTTCGAAAGAAAAGCCGAATGAAAATCTTTTCTTTTTTTTTGGCGGCGGACTACGGTACGTAAAACCCCGCTAATCCATCCGGGGCGATAAGAAAAGCGGTGCAAGACCCCGTAAACCCGCCCTATAACATACCTCTCGACGAAAAAATCTTTTGCCTACCTCAGGATTCATATCCTCAGAAACTTTACGCACATTGACATTCGACAATTTGGAACAAAAAGTTAAATTGCCATTTAATACGTAATAGTTGTATAATTTAGGAGTACCATTCATAATGAAATAGTAGTACCATTTTCGTTATTATAATTACAAGCGAATTGATTATTATTATATACCCACATGAGACTGTAGACGTTTTGGAATCAATAAAATGTAACATACCTCATTCTTTTACTTATGAAGCGAAATTTCTTATGGGAGATATCTGATACTTACGCATAATCGTCAGTATCACTTTGATGTGAAAAGTAAGTGGCGAATATTCATGAATACGCAATATAGCAGTTACTTAAATTATTTTTCTCGTGAGCTTAAGGAAAATGAGACATATACTTTCTCTCTTTTATAATGCTATGTAAATAAATGAATAATAAATACAATTTGTGCTATTTAAAAGTGCTTTATGAAAAATTTTAATGTTTACTTGTAATATAGAAGTTGCAGTTTTATCGCGTGTTTTTACATCTGCCTTGTCTAGTATTTCCTTATCTATGGCATATCTAACCTAAACTATATTAAAAATTAGAATATGTAACTCATTAAGAACTTATTTTATAATCAATTGCAAAGTTTCCTTTTTAAAGATCTACAAAGCAATTCATCATCATCATTCTTTTGCTCTTATCCCAATTACTTGAGATCGACGCAATATGTACTCGAAAAATATTACAAAAGTTATTCACAGTGGTTTTATGATCGGCCGCCTGTCTGACGTCAATCATCCTTGGGAAGGTAATTGTTAACCAAACAGCATTAGCTGGAGTTGTCTGGTCGATACAAAGCTCTTAATCGTCTTTTACGACATGCACGAGCAAAGTAAGGATTGGTAGTATTCGTAGCCGCTAGCACAAAGGAGAAGGCAAATAAATACACATTAAAAAAATAGAAAATGTATTATTTATAAACCTGTATGTTTATAGTTTAAAATATTCGTTATCACATAGCGTTATTGCAGTATGTCTAAATAGTTCAACACGTAACCGTACTCGTACTAGGGATTGTAATATTCGTTCAGCTCATATATGTTCCACTGTTGGGCTCGAGCCTCCTCCGTAATGGGAGGGAAATTGACCTACTATAACGCACTGATCAGACGTGTTGGTATAGGGTTTTGTTTCGAGGTTTCCTTCTCTTGCATAGATGTTATATGCGTTATATATCCCTTAGCCGTCTCGTACGATCACCCACGGTTAAGATATGGAGTGGTGAAATGTATTCTTACCACGTCACCACACGGATAATATTGTAATATTATAACTATGCAAAGATAGGATTCTATCTCCTCTGCAACTTGCACTGAAATAACTGTTTTGGATTGCGAATTAGTATCCAAACGATCTTACACTGTACACACGTCAATAACTCGACGTTCGCACGTAAAACAAAGTTTTCAATGAGTATATTAGATGTTATAAATACAGATTTATGGTATAACAATATGTATTATATATATATATAACAATATGTATTATGATTAATGTTATTGTTACAATTTTATTATAATTTATAATAATTAATTCTGATTCTTCTTCTTCTTATATATTGGCAATCAGCTACATATACGAGCTATTGGTGCCAGTGTCAAGTTATAAATATTTTCACGTTTTTAGTCTTTCAGGTTAGTCATTGTCTAAGTCGCCATTAACAGTGCAATGGCCACACTGTTAATGGTATCTTGTGGGAATTTTGATGGAAAACGAAAACGTTGTAAAGCACTTTTATATGATATTCACTACATCCCAGCAGTTCCGCCGCTTCATACTACATAAAATGCCATCAAAATGATCTAATATAACACGTTAAAACACTAAGATATCGAATATAATACAAGAGCACCACATGACGTTTTCAAATTCCCGTCAAAAGTCATTAATTCTGATGTTTACGCGAGTATTACACATTTGAAATAAAACATTTTTATTTCGGATTCTATAGCGTTTGTATTTGATTTTTAATTATCTTTAAATTTACCCGACGTTTCGAAACACTTTACAGGGTTCATGATCATGGAGGGTCTCCTGTGATGTCTATAGTCTATTTTATAATGACAAAAAAACTACCACTAATCCGATCAAAAACAAAGAGATTGAATCATTGCAACAAAGTAAAATAAATATTAAACAGGTATATGAAAAACTATTTATAAGGATCTATTTTTTTAAGAAATTTTATCGTCTTTGTATTGGATTTTTTTTTATTTGTGCAACGATTGAAACACTTTTTAGATCAAGGGGTCATTTTTAGTCATAACAATCGAAATATTTCACGTCCAACAAGTCATCATTAGTACAGAACTATCTACCCATTACAATATCTTACTATATCTTTAAACGAGCAATTCTTGTATATATATATATATATCTATACATATATATATATATATATATATATATATATATATATATATATATATATATATATACATATATATATATATATATATATATATATATATATATATATATATATATATATATATATATCTATACATATAATAAAAATGTAACGGATCGCTGTCTGTACATGGAAGATATATGAGAAAAATCTTACTGGGACCTTTATTAACACTAATAGAACCCAAAACAATGATTTTTAAAATTTTTATCTGTTTGTCTGTGTGTTTGTGCACGCTAATCTCAGAAACGGCTTATCCAATTTAGACGCGGTTTTCGCTAATATATTGTCGTAAGTTTCACATTTAGGCTTTATTTCATGTCAATTAGTTTATAAATAAAAAAGTTATGGCAATTTAAAAAAAAATCGGAGAAAAAATCTTTATCGATTGTTTTCAAATTACGTACAAATTATCTTTAGTAAAAATAAATAAACACGTCTTTCAGCATTTGTCAATTTTCACCCTGTGGTTGTATAAATTAGGCCTGTGAAGCGGGTTGAACGACTCATTACCGCCATATCGAAACTATTAAAGCTAGAAACATTAAATTTTGACGCACGTTTCTTTTTATGACATAGAGATTCAATATGATAGGATTTTATGAATTCCATCCCTAAGGAGGTATAACAAAGTGGCAAAGTGTGTATGGGGCGAAAATTTCTTCATCGATTCTTTTCAAATTACGTACAAACATTCTTCGGTAAAAATAAATAAACACGTGTTTCTCTCTCCCTCTTCATCAACCCTGCACCAGTGCCGTTGTGGCGACCAGTGCCGGCGTGAGAGCTCACACGATACACATAGTGGGCGGCAATAGGTTCTTGCCTAATGCTTTAAGATACAGGTTAAGTTTAGCTTCAAAAATGTTCGCTCTATAACTCAAATAATAAATTATATCTAACGAGGTCGCAACTCTGCTGGTGAAACAAAACAGTCAAATAAAGGGTGGCGATAATTATATTTTTATCCCATGATCATACCGTAAATAATTAATTGGCAATATAATTTGTAGAATGAATAGAACTTTGAACAACCTTTTTCTTTAGTGATCGGCTATGGTACATACACGCGCGCCGTCCACGTACATCTACGTTGTGCGGGCGGGCCACCGCAACCGGGTATCATCTCGAGTCGAAGCCCGCATGCAGTGAACCCGCAACTGCGCTCAATGTACTTAACCGCCCAAAGCACCGACGGTAGAGCGTGTCAACGTAGAGTATTTTCTCTCGGACCCACCCTATTGCCTAATTCCGTTAGACAACTAACTCGCAGAAGGCGGCGACCGCATCCCAGTTTCTGACGCTGTTGATTATCGTCCTAGCGACAAACCTTCAACACCTTGCATTTCTTTTTCTATTTAACTCCGTCAGAGATGACCTCTGCGTGGACGAAGTCGCGGGCAAAAGCTAGTATATATATATATATATATATATATATATATATATATATATATATATATATATATATATATATATATATATATATATATATATATATATATATATGTAATCTGAATCTCGGAAACGGCTCCAACGATTCTCTTTTTTCGAAATTTAGCATACAAAGGATTCCGAGGGCGATAAATCGGTCTAGCTAGGTTTCATTTATAGAAAATATAGATTTTACAGTATTTTTCGGCAACAAAAACTATAATTTTTCCATATTAAGACTATTAGAATAAGAAGGTTTTCAAATTTTGACGCTGTCATTAGGAATAGACATTTACCTCAGTTGGAAAATCGAGTAGTCTCATGCAAACAAACCGGAGCTCGGTTCGGATCCTTAATTTTTCTTATTTACTTTTTGGCCTTTTTTTTTGTTATTTTAATAATTTTTATCATTTGCCCGCATCTTTGTCTGCGTAGAAGTCGAAAATGGTTCTAATAGGATTTTTGTTTGTTTTTTACGTTATTAATTTTATTGTTATTTATAAATTATTATGTATAAATGTTTGTACGAGTATACTTATATAGTATAACAATCTGTATTATAGTGTAGGGAAGTTTAATAAACATGAAAATAAAATGAAATTCTGTTATATATTATTTTATTTATTTTATTTAGCTGTGTGGTAGCGGCTACGAATACTATCAACCCTTACTTTGCTCGTGGATGTCGTAAAAGACGACTAAGAGCCTTATAACGACCTAGGCCAACTCCATCTGATGCTGTTTGGTCAACAATTACATTCCCTCATCATACAACTGACATGGGAAAAGCAGCTTTCTCTCAAGTCTACTCCCGCCACCTTAAGAATTTGACCTCAAGTTTTGTTTATGGTTATTGCGAAGCAGACTTTAATAACAAAACTGCACTCTCCGAAATTAGAAGGAGTAATTAGATGGTATTTGGAGAATACTAGGAATAGATACAGACTCTGCTCGAGAACAACCAGTCAGTATATTTGACCCGATTACATTGCAATGCAAAGTTTTTTCTTGCAAACTGGTGGCATTGTATAATTTTGGCGCGACAGGTCTCAATTTTAAGGTATGAGTTAGAAGACCAGTAGCCTTCAGAGTATTCAGGAACTCGACGGTTTGTCGGACTCGGGGTTTATCACTTATTCAAAGGATTTATTTTGATATTCAACCCCTTCGAATGATTTAAAATATTTGCAAGTTTAATTGCAAATACCGTTTATGGTATAAAGAAATCGAAACGACCGTAGTAGCGCACATAGGTAGGTCATGGCGTTTTGAACGTATATCCTGTCTCCCTATCGTATCTTACTGGTTGTTCTTAATATAACTCAGCGTTTCCGTCTCAATTTTTACAAATATGTTGATTAAACGCTGGCTAAACAGCGAACAAAAATATAGCAAATGACTATCTCTCTTTCCTAATCATTATGCGGTAAAAATACCCTTATGAGCGATGGATTTCAGTTATTTGGTGCAATGTGTTATCACGGCTCTCTATTAAGATATTCGGCTTAGAAAATTGCTGTCCAACAATTTAAAATTTCAAACTCTACGTTCGTATGACGCCATGTCCCAAAAGTGTATGACCTCTTTATAGCTTAGAAATTTCAAATGCCGTATTAATACAGTATTGTGACTTTCGAGACATTCCAATTTTAAAGAGTATTTCCATTGCCCCAAGCTTTTATGTGAGTTCAACCTTTTCAGAGTGCCCCAAAGCATAAAACGGGACCCTATAACTAAGACTTTGCTGTCCGTCCGTCCATCTGTCTAGCACCAGGTTGTTTCTCATGAACCATGATACTTAGACAGCAGTCAGACAGAAATTTTAACAGATGCTGTATTTCTATTGCCGCTATAACGACAAATACTAAAAAACTAAATAAAATAAATATTTAAGGGGTGCCCCTTACAACGCTATCCATGGAAAATATTTTAGGTCTTTGTTTATTTCAAGAAAATTAACTCATCAAAAACATATAGGTAATATAACATAATGTTTTCTAATTTTTACACGAGTATTACAGCGCCGCCCAAAGCACCGACTGTAGAGCGTGTCAACGTAGAGTATTTTCTCTCGGACCCACCCTATTGCCTAATTCCGTTAGACAACTAACTCGCAGAATCAACACCTCAACGCATCCCAGTTTCTGACGCTGTTGATTATTATCCTAGCGATAAACCTTCAACACCTTGCATTGCTATTTCTATTTAACTCTGTCAGAGATGACTTCTGCGTGGACGAAGTCGCGGGCATAAGCTAGTTTTAAATAAAACTGTTTTTACGGACTCTATTGCGTTTGTATTTGATTTTTAATTTGCCGACATTTCGACCACTTTACAGCGTTCGTGGTCACGGAAGGACTAGGGTTAATCCTTAGTCCTTTAGTTAAAAGTTAGTCCCTTAGGCCTTCCATAACCATGAACGCTGTAAAGTGTTCGAAACGTTGAAAAATCATATACAAACGCGATGGAATCCTTAAAAATAGTTTTTTTACAAATACATATAACATAATTTACGTTCTAGATAATAACAGTCGTAATATAAAAAATGATTATATTAGCACAATCATGTTTAAGTTGAGCATTTTGTTGTTCATCATTCTTTAATAAATGTACGATCATTGTATTAACATAGCTATTCATTCTTTAGATTGTATCAGTATGTAAAACTATACAACAAATCTTGATTATAAACGTTCATACCAGACTGCGAAGCTAAAGTTTAGATTACAGTTGAATCTGGTCTAAATCAGAGTTTCTCAATGTTATTGCATGGAATTTAATAAAACCCTTAAAAAATATATCTCAGTCCACATATGTCGCACTGTTGGGCTCAGGCTTCCTCCATAATAGGGGGGGAAATTGATCTACTACACCGCGCTGGTCAGTTGTGTTGTTATAGGGTTTTGTTTCGAGTTTTCCTTCTCTTACATAGATGATATATGCATATTATATCCCTTAATCGTCTTTTACGATACCCACGAGTAAGAGAGGGGGTGGTGAGGTGTATTCTTACTCCGTCACCTCAAGGATAGAAAATATATATCTAAACAAAATATATAAGGTATTACTTCTCAAAAAAAAAAAAAAAAAAAACTTAGTTAAACTCTCTCTACTAGGTGGACTGACAATATTGTTTAAGCCACAGGAAGCCGTTGGATGTATGTAAATGGCACAGGACTGTTCGGAGCGGCATTCTCTTTGGGGGCCTTCCAACAGTGGACGTCTACGGGGTAATGGATGGCTGGATACTTAAACAATGTGTAATGTAACGGAAGTTCGAAGCTCGATCAGTAGATTTTGATGATGATTTCGTAGATTTGACTGCATGTATGGCGTAGCGTCTAAGATACAGACGTGCCAAGATTTGATTCCCACGTAGAATAATACATACTTTGTGTAATCCGCATACTATTGTTCTAAGTCTGAACATAATTTGTGTCAGTTATTTATGTTTGTAAAGTTCCCCGCAATATATGAATTAGTTCCCTAGGGAAGGGTGTTTGGCTGTAAAAAACTACACACTGTCTCGGCTTCTCTGCCAAGGGTGATGCCACCGCGTGAGGACGACGCCTCGACGGCGAAAGCTGTCGGGGCGTCGACAGGAGAGGAGCCCGAGAGGGCATACCGCCTAGCGGGCCACCGAAGACAAAGATCGGGTACCGGTGGCCCGCTCGCACGGCGAAGAAGAGGTGCTTGCAGGGTGGGTCAATGGGGTTGCGCGCCGCCTCTTCCGTCACCCCGGACCGATTTGGCGGGGTGCGACGTCCATAGCCCACCGCAAAAAAAAAGAAGGGTGATGGCTGACTACCAAGAGAAAATAAGTGATGGCGAAAAAGTTTTTTTTTTGCAGGTCTGGACACAACCCGCCTGAACCTCTGAGGACGATGATAGGGTGGCGTACTGCCTCATATAACCTGAATATAATATACTTCCCATTTAAGCTGACTACCGGTATTGATTCCTTAACTTCAGTAGCTCGGCATTTAGTTCGGCATTTAGTTCCGCATTTAGTTCATAGGTCAATATCAATCTCTTACTCGTCTCAACAATGGATTCAAAAAGGTTGATAGTATTCATAACGGCCTCCACACAACAACGATATGAATTACTTTTATTTTTATTCCAAAACTAATCAACAAGTTAATGAACACCTTGATTTGGCACTTTGAGAAACTTTGGATTAGATCGATGACTTGGCGCATATATTCGTACTGACCTTTCAGCCGTCTCTAGTCAGTCTAAACGTCCATGTATATTTTTGTATTGAAGTTCACAATACGCCTGGTTATTATTTCTGTTGTACAAATGTGTGTTAATTGCCGCTTAAGATGTTTTATTATTATATTTGCGGCGATGGAACGAGAATACACCAATGTCACCGCGTCATTCCCTGTCATAATAGGCGACTATAAAGGTAAGATAATGACGTAATAACATTATAAAGGAGAGGAAAATTGTAGGTAAATCCTTAAAGTCTTATAATTTGTTTGAAGTACGAAATTTCTGTATCCAAATTAGTTGAAAGAGTTACAAAATTATTACAATTTTCAAGTTCAAATATTCATATAATTAGCTTTCGAGTTCAAATGAACATAATATTTTCTGATGTCTACACGAGTTTTACACATTGTAACTAATATTATAAATGCGAATGTGAGTTTGTTTGTTTGTTATGTTTTCACGCCTAAATCGCTAAACCGATTTTAATAGTTTTCCCTAATGGATAGAGGAAACCGAGGGCATTTGGTAGAAATGAAATGCATGTTATTGCATTAAAAACTAGATACAATCTACAAAAATAGTTTATTTTTTACTTTTCATACGTTTCGAATTTTTTTAGCATATAGTTCTTCTGTGACTATGTATCCTGCGCATGCAGTACTTCATCTTCTTCTCAGCACATAAGCGTCCCACTATCGGTCTTGGATTGTAGATACACTACAATAGGAGGGCAATTGATCTATACTACCACGCTAATCAGACGGGTTTTTCTAGAGTTTCATTTAGAGTTTTCATTCTGTTGCATTGATTTTATTAGGATATCATATACTTTAGTCGGTTTTTAAGATACCTACTGACAATAAGGGAATTAGTGAATTATATTATTACTCTATCATCACACCGAAAATGTTCGTACTTTATAATTCTAGTGATCAGTATTAAAACTGTCATATAAGAAATACGAATGGTGTGACAATGTTTAATGCTATTTTATAATCTGACACGTCGGAGTTAAAAGATACGCTTGCTCTACGCATATGTTGCCTAACCAATGTATGTTATAATTCCATTTAATACTCGAACACAATATGTGCGTGTGTGTTAATGTGTAGATAATAAAATCGAATGATACCCACCAGTCGTGTCGGCGCACCCACGGTTTTACCCACACCTAAGAAACCGGCACAAATGTATCCCTATTGACAGAATGTGGTTCCACCTACTAAAAGTTGCACAAGAATTGATATTCAATTCACAGGTAATCCACATGATATCTGGCGTATAATATCCGGATGAAGTTATGCATTTATCAAATTGGTTACAAATGGTGATATACAATGCGAAAGTGGAAGGATGTAGGTACCGGGGGAGACCGAGACTAACCTACCTAGACCAGATCGGTCATGTACTGAAGGAAGGTGGAGTCAAGAGTCTCCGAAACCGGCGAGTGTGTATGAAGAGAATTATGAATGTTGAGGCAGCGAGTGAAGTATGCAAGGATAGAGTTCTCTGGCACTCTGTTCTCTCTGCCTACCCTGCAAGGGACATGGCGTGATGGTATATATGTATGTTACAAATGGTTTTTCTTTAAGGTATACTGGTCACCTCTTTACTTAACGAGGGAGTCGTAAAACCCGGTTGAGGGATCACCAGGGACATCGGCTACAGTGTTCTTCTGAGAAACTTTTTACAGCACCTGTGATCACTAACAAGAGGAGGTCTATTAGCTGTTATTGATAGCCTGGTGATGATAATGACAGTTCTGTCGCCTACGTATTGGATGCAGGTAGTAGAGTAGTATTTTTGTGGGGAGGAAATGTCTAGCAGATGATATATTTGGAAAGATGGGGATACGAATATCTATATCACCAGTCGTGCATAGTTCTACGTGATTTTAGCCTGATACATAATTCCACATTGATTTTAGGTATCAAAGCAAGTTGGGTTTGGGGCGGCGGTTAGGGCATAACTATTTTTATATTTTTTGTTATACAATATCATGATCATTTCATTTTTTTTTATTATGTATTATTTTAACTTATATGCAGCCCACAGCTGGGCTCAAGCCTTTTCTACAATAAAAGAGGAAATTGCTCTTTTTTTGGTAAGCTATGGTCCGTCCGGGGCAACAGAGGAAGAGCAGTGCGTGGTCCCATAACCCATCGTATCCCCTCCCCAATACCATTAGACTGGCCACTGGTACCGCTTCCTTACCATCCGTGGCCACTCCGGCGGGTTACCCTTTCGGGTACCATCCCCCGTCGCACTCACGTGGTCAGCCTCTCTGCAGGTGACGGACTATTCCCCGGTCCAGTTACTCGCGGCCTCGGCTAGGGCGGTATCAGGCGCGGCGGGGCGTGTCACCGAAGAGGATTTCCTCTCAGAGCCGCCCCGCTGCCACTTTTCGCGAGACGACTGTCTCGCAGAAGGCAGCGACCGCGTCCCAGTTCCTGACGCTGTCGAGCATCGCCTTAGGGATGGTCAGCACCGATGACTGCGACGAGTTCACGGTGCTGCTCTGCCTGGGCTACACAGATCTCGAGGGTGTGTTGCGCCGAGTCTTTGTCGCAATCGCAGTAATGGTAGGACGATGTCCTCTCCCTCCTCACGACTGTGTGCAGGTACTTGCCGAAGCAACCATGCCCCGTCAAGACCTACACATACCGGAAGGACAGGACTCCGTGCTACCGACCCAACCACTCCATCAGCATCGATCGGAAGGCCTCGACGATCCGAACACCGAACCGAGGCCTCTCCAGCCGAATTGCCCAACAGGCAATGACGTCATGTCGTGCGTCGCCCTGCCAGGCGGTCACCTCCATGGGCGAGACGGTGCCGCCCCTGCCCGCGTCGCTGACAACAGTCGGTGCAGTCCGGTGAGCATCTCCGCCTCCAAGTCTTAAGGGGGAGTTCCGGCCAATAGGCCAAGAGGTTACTCATTATATATGAACTGTTTTTTTAAAATAAAACACTAAGAAATTAATATAACCACTACGCCATCATTACTCCCTATTTTGCTCGTGGATGTCTTAAACAACTACTATATACAAATAACGCCTATACAAGAGAAGGGAATTCTAAATAAAACCCTATACCAACAGGTCTGACTAGCGTGGTACAGTGGGTCAATTTCCCTACCGTTGTGGAGGAGACTCGAGTCCCGCAGTGGGACATATATGAGCTGAGATGATGAGGATCAATAGCGTTATGAATATCGAGCAAAATGAGCAAAAATAATTACGTTTGTTGTATGGGAGCCTCCTTAACTCCTTAATTCTGTTTTTGTAGTATTTGTTGTTATAGCAGCAACATAATAGATCATTTGTAAAATTTTCAACTGTCTAACAATCACGGTTCATGAGTTAGAGCCTCATGACAGAAAGACGATCAGGCAGCGGAGTCTTAGTAATAGGGTCCTGTTTTACCTTTTGGTTTAGAAAACATTAAATGCCAATTATGTATTTGCCTTTTCTTAGAAGTTACAAATTAAGACAATAGAGATAAATTATTGTTCTAATTATTGATTGGGTGAAATATTAATTAAGTGTACATACAAATTTATTATTTGTCGGTCTAATATATCTAACAACAAAGGCGATTCCCAACGTTATCTCATCACATAATTCAGAACAGTTTTACTTGGAACGATTGCAATTCAATGAAACAGATATGGTACAAACTGTTCGCCAATCTTCCTTGAAACAATTACATAACAAATTGCAATTTATGTTTAAACAATGCCGCAAATTATGCATTACAAATTAAACATTGTTTAGTTAGAAATAATATTTAAGCAATAAATAAGTATATTCTAATTTTTTACGTTTTGCCTATCCTACATTTTCAAATAGATAAGCCGAGGATTTTCTTATATTTCTTTAATATTTATTTACCTAGATATTTTTTTCGACTCACCAGAGTCAATTCGAATTCTATTTCAGTAACACATTGAATAGCGGCAGAAGGGGAAAACGACGTTTTCTAGCGTCCCACACCGCTCTCTATTGCCTCGGATGGCTGACTCAAGGATTGGCCAAACAGAGGTATTTTTATCAATTAGATATAGATTAAATTTACATAGTATTACTATAGCAGGTACTAATATTCCTAATCTAGTCATACATATTTAAATACAACACAAAATATAAAGAGCCTATAACATAACGGATAATTATTTTAAATCAATTCCTAATTGATATGCAAAGCAGTACAATCCAATAACGTTTTTATCTATCCACGATTTGAACCCGGAACCTCACAATAGGCAGTTGTATCCTGAACCAAAGAATATATTAATGGCAATTACCCACTTAAATTGCATATAATCGCGCCACAAATTCCTGATTGTGAAACGCCTGTTAATCAGGATCCATAATAATCGCTCTGGATAACAAGGTAAAAGCCCCATTAAGTACCACGATGCTTTTTCGAATTATGATCTTTTTCGAATGATCATTTTTCGAATAATGAAACTCCCTAGAAGTAAAATTATCACCCGATGATAAAAGAATAATGAAAAGTGTATTGTATATTTATTGGTTTTGTTAAAGAGTTAGTGTGAATTGTTAAAATAATTAAACGTTGATTGTATTTGCACAAAAAATATTTTATCGACACGTATTGGCGGCTCTTATAAAATATATAGGTATATTATATTTTTTTTTAATAATGGTAGGACCACGCTGTTGACAGTTCTCTGTCTGCAGTCGCGGGCCGGTCCGTCCGGGGTAGTACCGTACTGATCGCAGAAGATCGACGCATGAGTAATGGCAATGTGCTATTGCGCTTTATTCGGCGAGCGAGAGAGCAGGCAGCCCAATTGGGTGGATTTGGGATTTAAATTGGTAGGCAGCGGCCTAGTTATACCCTTGGTATTGCAAAGATCCATGGGCGGCAGTGACACTTACCATCAGGTGTGCTGCTTGCTCGTTTGCCACCATTAGCAATAAAAAAAATGTAAAATTTTACAACTGTCAATTTGTAAGCACTAAGTACACAATACCAACTTAAGAAGGCTACATCTGAATGCTAACTTGACCATATGTTCCTATATTTAGAGACATTATTATTATAATAACTGCGCTCAATCCTCTTGTTTATCACGAGGGAACTTAATTGACCTAATATACCAAGCACGATTAGCATACGGTTTTACTTGAAGAGTCCTTTCTTGCAATGATGTTATCAGCATTTGCATCCTTTAGTCGCTTTTATAACTCTCCACGAAAGGAATCGTTCATGACACATTGTACTCAAGATCATACAGAACATATTAATATTAAAACGATAATGAATATAATGATCTCTGATGTTTACGCAAGTATTAAACATTTGAAATAAAAATATTTTTACGAATTTCATCGCGTTTATATTTGATTTTTAATTTTCGAATACTTTAAAACGTTCATGATCATGGGAGGACTGACATATAAACGTAGTAAAATCTGTAAAAATAGTTTTAATTTCAAATCATGCAGACGTTTCACGGTCGAAATAAAGTGTACCCTTACATAATTAAGTTTATAATATTCAATAGAATTTGTGTCGTTACCTAAACACTTATAGATAATGTTAATATGGATTCTCGATTATTAAAACGTGCCGTGGGAAGCGCGCTATTCAGTTCGCCTACGTATATATGTTGTGCCTCCAATTTGGTAGTGCTGTTTCGCAACGCACACAATCCATGCCTGGCTGTTAGTACCAAATTATTAACCCACAGAGTAACCCGTGGGCAGGTGGAAAGTGGACCGGCGATACTCGATTATTATGCAACACGTCCATATGGTATGCACCTTATTTGATGCGAAAGTTAACAGCGACGTCCTTCACAAGGCAATGGCATTTAGTTCTTAATACTATATAGATGTTTTAATTTCTTTGTCATAATTTATTATGTATTTTTATTATTTTCAGAAGGTAATGATATTACCTATATATGGAAAATCAATATCAATATTAACTTTGAAAGCATAAATATTTTTTTTTTGGTTCTTTTCGTCCATTCGGACAGGCGAAGGGCTCAAAGCCCATACAGCCAAGTCTTATTTAATTATTTTTCATATATTGTTCATCATTTCTTCATATTATGTAGCCTTAATAGTCATTGTCTGTCAGTAAGTCAAATCGTTACCATTAATCGGGCGCTGATAACCTAATCAATGATTTTCTTTGGGAATTTTGGGCAAATATGAAAATACACGTAAACCACTATTATACCAATTCACTACACTTCAGCACTTTAACTGTACCATATTGCATAAAATGCCAGCAAAATTATTCAATATAACACCGCAAAACACTAAAGAAATGAATATAATACAAGAGCGTGACATGACATTGCCACATTCGCGCCAAAACTCCGAAAGCATAGATAACAAAAACGCTATGTGAATGCACAGATGGCATAGAGTAAAGATGCTGACCTATCATGCCAGTGTGACCTATATGCCTTTAATGTGTGTATAAGTGGAAGACTTTTGTGCTGTGTGGTAGCGGCAACGAATACTACCAACCCTTACTTCGCTCGTAGCTGTCGTAAAAGACGACTAAGAGCTTCATGGACCTGGGCAAACTCCACCTGATGCCGTCGGGTCAACTATTTTTTTTTTTTTTTCCAAACTCTAATTGTTTGGGCATACGGTTCCTCTGACATGATCAGGGACCTTAAGTTAGCAGTGTTAAATAGTGTGGTGTGGTTAATTAGTTAGCTTAAAGTATACGATGTATGATACATAAGTATGTTATATATACATACGCACATACACAAACCTACATACATACATACATATATATATATATATATATATATATATATATATATATATATATATATATATATATACATACATATATATACATATACATACAATGTCTATGCGCATAGATACAAACATAAAGTCAGCATGTATGATCTGCATAGAAAATAGTAGTAATAACAGTTATTATATAAGTTACGGTGGCGTAAAGAAGTGCTTGACATTCTTATATAAAAATATTATTATGTACAAACTTAAAATTAAATTAATTTTAAGTTTGTACATAATAATATTTAAAATAATAAATAATAATATTAACTTAATGTTACTACAGAAGCAGAAATTTAGGTGAAGACAAGTTATACAAATTATACTACAAGAGAGTAAATAACAATAGAGATAACAAGTTAAGAAGACAGATTAAGGAAATAGTAATTAGAAAAACAATGGGGGAAATATTGCATTCCCAAGGACGGTTGACGTCAGGCAGGCGGCCGGTTATAAAACTATTACCAGTAACTTTTAATATAAAGGACTTTAAATATAATAATTATTTCCTGAATGTCCTTAAGGGTGTGTTGTCTTAAAAAAAAATGTTGCTGTATATCCTAATGTTATCCCTAATTTTCTAATATCTTAGATTATAATGAATTTATCCTATCAGCCTCCCTATAGGCCTCCTAATAAGGAATAATACTATAATGGCCACGCTTGGTAAGCGTGTTAATTGGATCGATTTTGGCGTTATGGATTTCTGAGAATAACGCTGCTGTCCACTCCCCTCGCACGAACTTCGTCTGTTTTTAAGAATTCCGCATAGAAGTGACGTCACATTAACTTCACAAGGGTATTTATAGGAATTAAAGCAGTTGAATATGAGGGATTTTCGATGCAGTTGATACCTCGTCTAGGAAGGAATGAAATTATAATTGAACCTATATATATCTTATCTTAATATATATAAATTACGCGTCACGTTGTTTGTCCGCGATAGACTCCTAAAGTACTCAACCGATTTTAATCAAATTTGCACAGTATATGTAGTTTGATCCTACTTAAAAGATAGGATAGCTTCTATCTCAATTTATAGTCGCAATATTATTTTATTGCAAATTATTTGTCTCAGATAATCTTGATTTACCGGATTTTTTTTTACAAATCTCAGCAGCGAACTGAAGGTTTAGATCCGTGCTTTTAATTACGTGGGTCTAATTTTTGTTTTCAATGTTGACACTTAAAATTTAGGGAAGACTTAAGGCAATTTATGTCACATATAAGACCAATGATCAAAGATGTTATTTGCCATTGAACATGTAATTTTCAAAGTATAAATTGCCATTTGTGTTACCCATAATAAAGGTCATCATCATTCTCCTATTCTTATCCCAATTACTTGGGGTCGATACAATAAGTACTTTTCTTTCATAGTACATATTGTAAAAGTTATTGGCAATAGTTTTATAAGGGGCCGCCTGCCAGACGTCAATCCACCTTGGGAATGTAATTATTGACCAAACGGCATCAGATGGAGTTGGCCCAGGTCGTTATAAGACTCTTAGTCGTCTTTTACGACATCCACGAGCAAAGTAAGGGTTGGTAGTATTCGTAGCCGCTACCACACAGCTGTTAATGTTACCCATAATACACATACACATACATATCATCACGCCATATCCCTTGCAGGGTAGGCAGAGAGAACAGAGTGCCCATAATAAAAGTGTCGTTAATAAAAACGGACGAAAGGTTTATTTGGTGAAATTTGGTTTTATTTACTTCTTTATTTATTCTGTACTTGTTCTGACTGTAAAATTATATTACGGCATTATTTATTTCCACCATTTCTTAATTAATCCAAGGATAAATATCTCGGTGTTAATAAATTAACAACCACATATTATTCAAATTACTGAAATTTATCATTTAATATGCTTGATTATTTATAAAAACCCGATTTAAGCGAAAAACGATTTTCACAAGTGGGATTCAAAGCCACACCTATTGGAAATTCGTTCCAATCGTGCTATAATCAAGTATATTAAATGCTAAAGTACAGTAATTTGAACATCAGGGTTGTGTCATCGTTTAATACAATTCTAACTGCAAAGATTGAGGGTTAAGCCTGCACAATGTGTACACAATGTCGGGTAGATGGCACACGTCTCCTTAAAAGACGAAAATATAATACGATGCGAGAATTGAATGTTCACGGTGGTGTAAGTGGTAGCACGATTGGAACGGATTGCCAATAAGTGTGGGTTCGAATCCCACTTGTGAAAATCGTTTTTCGCTCGTAATCGGGTTTTTAGAAACTACATATTATATTTGCCTTAGTTAGTGCTGCCCTATCCTACCATTAATACATCAAAAAGTTAATAAAAAACTGACGTAAATAGATATGTTATTTAATTCAATCTAAATTATTTCATTCCTAAGTTTCACGCTAATATTAGACATACGAAACGCAAAAACTGTTTTACGGATTTTATTGCTTTTTATTTTTGAACCGTAGTTCTATTAGGACAGTCATCATCACAGCCTATAAATGTCCCACTGTTGAGCTCGAGCCTCTTCCTTAATGAGAGGGAAATTAACCTACTATGCCGCGCTGGTCCGACGTGTTGGTATAGGGTTTTGTTTCGAGTTTTCCTTCTCTCGCATAGATGTTATATGCGTTTTATATCCCTTAGTCGTCTCGTACGATCACCCACGGGTAAGATATGGGGTGGTGAAGAGTATTCTTACTCCGTCACCACACGGAAAAACCACACCTATTTTTTTTTATTAGGACAGTAAAAACTAATAAAAAAAATAAAAAAAAAAAATAAAAAAAAAACGGACGCTCAATTTGGGTTTCGGAGGGGGCGTTCGACCATCGGGGCCCTGCTACGCCTGAAGCAGACGGCCGCGGAGGCTGTAGCCGTCAAAGGAGTGCTGGTGGCGGTGTCGTTAGACATCGCCAACGCCTTCAATAGTCTGCCATTCAGCTGCATCAGGGAGGCGCTCCGGTTTCATGGAGTGCCCCTGTACCTCAGGCGGCTGGTGGCAGACTATTTGGAGGGGCGCAGTGTTCTCTACGCGAGCTCCGCAGGGGACATTGTGCGGACGCCCATGTCGTGCGGTGTTCCGCAGGGTTCGGTTCTGGGGCCGACTCTGTGGGACATCGGTTACGACTGGGCGTTGAGAGGGAGTCTCTCCCCCGGGCTGAGCGTTATATGCTATGCTGACGACACGCTCGTCACAGCCCAGGGCAGGACACTCGAAGAGGCGGCAAGCCTGGCCACTCTCGGCACCGAGGAGATGGTCAGGCGTATTGAGACGCTGGGGCTCAGGGTGGCCCTAAACAAGACGGAGGCTCTACTATTCCATGGTCCCCGTGTGAGGCTGCCCATCGGCGCCTCGTTAGTCGTCAACGCCATCCACATCAGTATCCAGGCCCATATGAGGTACTTGGGTCTGGTGCTCGACAGGCGATGGTGGTTCCGGGAGCATTTTCGTCAAATTGCTCCCCGGCTGGTCGGCGCGGCGTCCGCCCTTTCTCGGCTCATGCCGAACGTGGGCGGACCCAGTTTCGAGGGCCGACGGCTGTATGCGGGGGTGATCCGCTCAATGGCCATGTACGGCGCACCCGTGTGGGCGAGGACTCTGAACGCCCAGCTCAGGGCGGTGCTGTGAAGGCCACAGCGAGCCATGGCGGTCAGAGCCATTCGCGGGTACCGCACGGTGTCTACCGAGGCGGCATGCCTATTGGCCGGGACACCCCCGTGGGACCTAGAGGCGGAGATGCTCTCCGACCTCTACCGGCGGGTTACCTCAATACGCGAAGAGGGTGGCTCCCCATCGTTCAACGAGATAGCCACCTGGCGCGAGGACGCCCGCCGAGAAGTCATCGCCCGTTGGGCTACGTGGCTGGAGAGGCCTAGACACGGTGTTTTTACCGTTGAGGCCCTCCGGCCCGTACTGATGGAGTGGATGGAGCGGCGGCACGGAGTCCTCTCTTTCCGGTTGGTGCAGGTCTTGTCGGGGCATGGTTGCTTCGGCAAGTACCTGCACACGGTCGTGCGGAGGGAGTGGACTCCGTCCTGCCACCATTGCAGTAGCGACGAGGACACGGCGCAACATACGCTCGAGGTATGTTCGGGCTGGGTCGGGCAGCGCCGTGACCTCGTCGCTGTCATCGGTGCCGACCTGACGCTGCCGGCTGTTGCGCGAGCGATGGTCGACAGCGTCAGGAATTGGGACGCGGTCGCCGCCTTCTGCGAGGCTGTCATCTCGCAGAAGAAGGCGGCGGAACGGGAACGGGAGGATTCCCGTGACCCGGGCCGCCGCCCGCGGCCGGGGCGGCGCAGGCGCGAATACCTGCGCCTGATGCCGCCCTAACCGAGGCTTCGGGTAATCGGACCGGGGAATTGTCCAGTCACCTGACGTGAGGCCACCGCGTGAGGACGACGCCTCGACGGCGAAAGCTGCCGGGGCGTCGACAGGAGAGGAGCCCGAGAGGGCATACCGCCGAGCGGGCCACCGAAGACAAAGATCGGGTACCGGTGGCCCGCTCGCACGGCGAAGAAGAGGTGCTTGCAGGGTGGGTCAATGGGGTTGCGCGCCGCCTCTTCCGTCGCCCCGGACCGATTTGGCGGGGTGCGACGTCCATAGCCCACCGCAAAAAAAAAAAAAAAAAAGGGACAGTAAAAACTAAATTTTAAATATATTATTTGATATCAATTTCAAACGAGATTACGAAGTAATATGATTAGATTAATAATGAATACTCTTAACTCTAATACTAAACTTATTTAAAGTCACAAAATATTATATAATTAATCCTTCAGAAGTTCAGTTATCTTTTACAACCTTACTGGTAAGGTAGAGGAGGATTAATTATATTATAACGATCTCACGGATAAATAAAAACAAATAGATATATATATATATATATATATATACGATCGAAATTGGCACAAAACTGTAAAAATTATTTACCAACCGCAAGATCGTCCATAAACCAGTTGAATTATAGTTTATGTATTAATTTTAACGAGGTCTCCGCATTTTAAAAGGCGAAGTATCCTTCAACGGTCCACTTACACGCCTACCGGCTCAATTAGCTGCGTCAAGTATACACTATATTTCACAAAATGAGAATAACGATTTGTTTACGCCTTGATATTTTCGGTTCATTTATTAAATTCCCGTGAAAAGGTGCTTCAAGAGATTACTGCCTACGGTCCTTTACTTTTTATAGCTTCGTTTAATTAATATATATGTACTAGATATATATTATCCGTGTGGTGACGGAGAAAGAATACAAATCACCACCCCCTATCTTACCCGTGGATGATCGCAAGAGACGACTTCAGGATACAAAAGGCATATAAAATCATCATCACAAGCAAGAGATGAAAAACTCGAAACAAAACCCTATACCAAGACGTCTGATCAGCGTGGTATATAGGTCAATTTCCCTCCCATTAAGGAGGGGGCTCAAGCCCAACAGTGGAACGTATTATGAGCTGAGATGATGAGATATATAAGAGACTGCACAGATGGCGTAGTGATTAAGGTACCGACGTACCGTGCCAAGAGTTATGGCTACGATTCCTACACAGAACAATACTTTGTGCGATCTACAAATGGTTCTGAGTCAGAGTGCAATTTGTGTCCGTTAAATTATTATATTTGTTAAGTAACCCGCAATACAAGGACAATTTTCTTAGTGAAATCTTCATAAAATAAAAAAAAAATATAATAATTAAAAAAAAATATATACATAAACTTAAAGGTCTCAGTACCCAAGCCATAAACTCCAAGAAAAAAAGAAAATCATCGTAAGTCAGATTTTTATTTTTCGTGCATAAATATTATATGTACTATCAGATATGTTTACGCTCTAATGCACTCGTCAAACGTACGATTTACAAATGCATTTAAGATAAATTAGTGTTCAAGCAAAATATTATATGCATTATATTCTTTAGTTGTCTTTTAGGATACCAACAAGATAGTTAGAGGGAGAGTATGATAGCTGGGGTGGTGAATTTTATTCTTAATTCGTCACCACACAAAAGATCTTTTATTTTAATCTTTTATGACAACTACGATGAAAAAAGCACTATATTCTTTCATCATCACAGCCCATATATGTTCCACTATTGGGCTCCGGCCTCCACCGTAATGGGAGGGAAATTAACCTTTTTTTTGGGTATGGGTTGTTATGGCCGGCGCATTCCCCGCTCCGTCCAGGGCGACAGAGGGGCGTACGGCGACGCACACATACCCGTAACCCACCCGTGAACCTCGCCTTCGTCGTTGGACCGGCCACCGGAGCAGCATGAACTTGTCGTCAGTGGCCGGCCCGATGGATTATCATTACCTTTAAGTGAGCAATCAGTTATAAAGAAAAAATGTATTCTTAGTATTTTTAGGTCTTGAAAAAATATAATTAGAATATGAACTGCCGCTCATAAAACTATTGCCAATAACTTTGAAATATGTACGTACGTATATATTGCATCGACCCCAAATAATTGGGATAAGAGCAGAATAATAATGAAGACTTTGTCATAATTTCATCAATTATTTTTTATTTAAATATTTAGTTATTTGACTGCACAGATGGCGTAATGGTTAAGATACCTACCGTGCCAGTGGGTTCGATTCCCACGCAGGACAATACTTTGTGCGATCCACAAAGTGTTGTTCTGAGTCTGGGTGTAATTTGTCTGTGTTAATTATGTTTGTAAAATCCCCCGCAATACAAGGATTATTTTCTTAGTGCAAGGTGGTGTTTAAAAAATATTATTATTAATGAACTTCTGCTTATTTTTATTACATCGATAGGATATAAAGACATTCATTTTCTTTTTTCTGTACCTAAAAATATTCCAAAACCTTATAGTAAGCCTTCAAAATTTAAATATATTTTACATAAATCACAATCTACAAAAATAAATAATCGTAGGTACTGAGTTATTATTAATAGTAAAACATATCAATTCAATTCCAAATAGAGAATATGATGTACGTGACATAAGTACATGCTGTCGGAATGCAATTGACTGTATTGTGAATGATATGGTGATGAGTTCAGTTCAGAGTGCAGGAGGCGAGTTGGGCACTTCCTGCGGTTGTGTGACACGCGCTCCCCTTATCGTGTTCATTGATAGATTTATCTGGACGAGGTCGCGTTGCTCGCTCCTCGATCCGCACTAGTCACGCGCGCACTCTCGCGACAATCATCGCATCAACAATCTAACTATAGTAACTAAGATAACATCTATATGATCACAAACATGGATTAACAATACGAAGAAACTTTAAGCAGAAACAATTTTTCCTAAAAGGAATTATGTTTATTTATAAACGGGAAGCCCTAAGAGAAACGACGCAGTGTTGTCATTCTGCGAAATCTGCTTCCGCGAAAAGGACCTGCCCATTTGGTCAACGTTGAACGATTCAGCATTCAGCATATAACACATATGTACTCAAATATTGCACCATAAAATAGGATCTAATTATTCAATCCATCTGCTTGTACAATCAAACCTTTGTCGCCGTTTTAATATCTAGTCTAGTCGCTTTAGTATTTTTTCTTTTTCTGTTCACCCAAAATTATCTTAGCAAAAAACAAGACTGGCGCCACGTTGATAACCAATAAGGTTTTTAAAAGTCGACGTATCGGTTTTTAAGAGAGATAGCGTTAATTCTTTAAGAGCAGCAGTTTCTTGTTGGCCCTTAAAAGAGATTGTTATCTTCAAAATTGCATCCGATTCGACCACTTATTGGCGCGTGTTTTGTGTTCATTGTTTGTTACCCAGGTGTTATTAAAATGATTCATTATAACACAATAGTATAGTATAAATACTAAGAAGCAATGAAAGATGAGAATATCTTCCTGTATACATTGAATGATAGGTGTAGGGTATCAGTATAACGTCGCCGGCGCGGCGGACACTGTCTAGCGGTCTGTAGGTACTATACTAACAACCAGTGTGCAACGGGATACTGATATTGCTAACGCAACGATTGCTGACGACTATAATTTCCTGTCGATGTATTCTTTGAAACTATTTACAAATCCACTTGATTTCATATGAGTACATGAATGTTATGCAGTTATATTAACCTTTTTGTTATTATATTTTATTTAGACCGTATAAATTCGAATGTTGGCAACAATTCTTTATTTCTTTTTTTTGTGCGTCTTAGTTGTTAGCCTCAGATGCCTATGACAACTTTACCCGGACTGTGGGTGAGCGCTGAGGGCTCTCAACCCGTGGTAACAATTCTTATTCTTAATGAGGCAAACTAGCCATATTGCTTCTCATCAATAATGTTATCCGACTTATTTTAGTTCTCTTTTACAATAACCACTAGAAATGTGGTGACATTTAGGATTCTTGATTAAAGCGGACACGTTTACTATCTATACAATTATGAGGTCCATTAAAGTAGAATCAGTTTGTTTTAATAGCTTGCAGCTAAAAGAAGTAACTAACGGAGCGCGTAGCAAACATATCATGATATGAGCACAGTAGTTAAATGAACGAAATTGATGCCAGTCACCCAATTAATATCATCATAAGAACTGTTATATATCTAATAAATTATCTCCAATTAGCGAATCGCTCGTCATGTTGAATGAGTGGTAAGCGTTTGAGATACATTTGAAAATGATAATGAATGAAACTATAGCGTATTATATTCAAGGTCGATGTTAAGGCGATCATGTTTAAGATTGATATAAATAGATGACGCACCGACAGAAGATCCGGTGTGCTGGTGGTCAGCGAAGGCAGATAGTAGTACCATGAGTGTTGGATTGTTTCGCGTTGCGCAGGGTCAGCTGCGCTGCGCTACGTGCGCACGCCCGTACGGCGGCCGACTGTTTCGTATTTCAGCGTTCGCGACACTCCCCATTCATTTCGCACGCGCATGAATGAATGACGTTTAGTACGTGCCCCAAAAAATTATATCAACTAAAACTGTCGTCGATCAGCACGCCATTAGTGAAAACTACTGTGCCGACCTTGCGTTCACCGAGACTCGTCGCATTACTATTAGTGATTTGTATGGTTTAATTTTCAAAACAAAAATATTGAATATTCTTCATATTCTTCTTTGCAACTCTTATACGTTGTTTAAGCATAAGCCTTGTCTTAAATAAGAGGGAAATTCATCAAGTGTTCCATATCAAGCGCGTCAGTATATGATTTTGTTTCAAGTTTATTTTCTTATATTATATTATTACTACTTCCTTTCCTTGGGTGTCTAATGTAATACGTGTGGAAAGGAACGTGTGATGAGTATATAGGCTAAAGCCTATATACGGTTTGCTTTTGAGCACGGGCCTCCTCCACTAAATGGCCTACGTTTGTACGCTTGCCAGCCGGTTAGGCCTAAAGTTTTGTTTCGGGTTTAAGTTTTTTTACAAAGGTATCTACTCAAATGTCTTAGTCGTCTTTCACAATACCCGCGAGAAAGGAAGAGGTAGTGAATTTTATTGTTATTTTTTACTACATGGAAAAGAGCAGTTTTAGTCTCAACCATAACTGCAAAATACAAATTAGCTGCGCGTGCGATTAGAGTAAAAAAAATTAAGGCTTGACTGTTAAGAATCTTGGAATAAGATAACCCGAAGATTTTGACAACCAGTTTCCACCACATTCATGTGACAAAAATGCCATAATAATGCTTTATCTAAAAAAAAGGACATAAAATCTTGATAATAGGTTCATCTATTTGAAATAAAACTGCTTTTACGGATTCTATAATGTTTGTATTTGATTTTTAATTGTCCGACGTTTTGAACACTTTACAGTGATCATGGTCACGGGAGGACTAAGGTGTCTTACGTCCAATATGTCATTTTTATTACAGAAATTTATATCGACCCTATAAGATATTAAATTTGAACCCACATCATAGAGATGACACCTGTGATAAAATGTCCACATTAGAACAGGTGCTAACTAATTAATAACTGTCTAAAAATATACTTAATATAATAAAGATCATCATCATTCTCCTACTCTTATCCCAATTACTTGGGGTCGATACAATATGTACTCTTATTTCATAGTACATATTGTAAAAGTTATTGGCAATAGTTTTATGACCGGCGCCTGCCATACATCAACAACTCAACCAAAGCAGAACAAGTCAACCCTCCTTGGGAATGTAATTGTTGACCAAACGGCATCAGATGAAGTTGGCTCAGGTCGTTATAAGGCTTTTAGTCATCTTTTACTACATCCACAAGCAAAGTAAGGGTTGGTAATATTCGTAGCCGCTACCACACAGCTAACTTAGTATAATAAAGATATGCCTATTAAATATACCTATATTGTAATATATATATATATATATATATATATATATATATATATATATATATATATATATATATATATATCTATTTTAAATAAATATATTACGATTATATTTTTTAGTTTTAATATGGAATGATTGGATTTTTTTTTTACCTATTAAGTTAAATCACATACTAATTTAAATGTTACTTGTTTGAAAGTGAGTCTATTACCTACTTTCAACGTTTCCATGGTTCTCATGATTAATCAAATTTGGAAACACTCTCTCACATTGATTACATCTACTACCAGCCCTTTTTCTCTTTTTTGCGGTGGGCTATGGACGCGTCTCGCCCCGTCAAACCGGTCCAGGGTGACGGAAGAGGCGGCGCGTGACCCCATAGACCCACCGTGCAACTCCTCTCTTCGTTGTGCGAGCGGGCCACCGGTACCCGATCTTTGTCTTCGATGGCTATCTACTACCAGCCCTGGGCATTAGTTTGTCTGATTCTATTGCAACGGTCTAGACATTTTTCTATGCTTTAGCTTATTGAATAGAGCGCATAAATTCATAACTACACTTGGTAGGCAGGTTCATAATCGCATATTTTGGTATATTAAGTCAATTGAGTTATAAGTGCTGTCCATCTTTAAATAATACCATGGCTTTTAAGTATCTCCCGGGATCTTTACCTCTCTCTGCTTTATACTTCATCACTCAGGATTAGTTAGTTTTATTAGTCACAAATAATAACTACTTATATATATGATAGTACAGAAAAGAAATAATATTAATAGAGAAACCTGCTAAGTTTCTTGTCGGATCTTTTCAGTAGCAGTTACGTGCCGATCCGGTGGTAGCTTATTCGATTAATTTAAAATGTTAAAACTGACAATATGTAAGTACCCTCGAAAGGTTTACATACATACATACATACCATCACGCCATGTCCTTTGCAGGGTAAGCAGAGAGAACAGAGTGCCAGAGAACTCTATCCTTGCATACTTCACTCGCTTCCTCAAAATTCATAATTCTCTTCATACACGCTCGCCGGTTTCGGAGACTCTTGACTCCACCTTCCTTCAGTACATGACCGATCTGGTCTAGGTAGGTTAGTCTCGGTCTCCCTCGGTACCTACATCCTTCCACTTTCGCATTGTATATCTTCTTAACCAGACGTTCGTTCGGCATTCTTTATTTATTATTACATAATTAATATTATTATTTATTATTATTAATAAACGAATGTTCATTTATTACATAATAAATGAATTTGAACAGTTTTTTTATAAGTTTAGTAATTTATTTTTTACCTATGTGTATACCTTACCTATTTTAATAAACAATTCAGTTTTTTATCATTATAAAAGATTAATTAACGAAATATTTGAAATTAGAAGAAAAAAAAGAACAGTTTAAAGCTCGTTTGTACACTGTTCGTAAAATAGTTATGTCAATAAACTTTTTATAACTATTGGCATTAAAAATATAATTTTGACTCTTTACAAAGGCCTCGCTAATGCTCGCAAAAAGTTTATGATTTCTGCTTGTAATCATATACAATTAAGGATGATTAATTATATTTTTTTAATCATCATTTTCGAATCATAAATTATAATAATTATTAAAAAAAATCCAATCATTCGTTGATATCTGCATTGGGTACTGATTAGAGTAGGAAGCGTCGTAACAGACGTTAGTAGACAATATAGCGAAAGCGAGAGAACTGGAAAGCGTATGTATTATTCATTTGACCAGAATGGTTATACTATTTCTTCTAGGCACTAGACTATTTCTTCTACTACTGTAGCCGAAGGACATATAACAGTGCACGTATGGAGTTATATATTAAGAAATATAATTTGCATACAAGCCGACGGCTTTAATTAACTTTATCATGGTTACAACGAAGGCTTCTTTACTATTGTTAACTTATAACTATATAACACTTATACTCCTTTGGTTAATTGAAAACATGTCTATGGTTACCAGATTAAATTAAAAAGTAATTATTGACGTTTAAGATGATGTAAATATTGTATTTAAAATTGGAATAAGTATAATTATTTTGTTTCATTAAGTAAATAAGCGACAGTTCTTAAAAATAAAATAGAAAATACTATTTTGCCACCTGTTTAGGGCGTAAATGGGATTTTATATCAAAAATCTTTAAGTTTACACAAACACATATACATATATATATATATATATATATATATATATATATATATATATATATAGTAAGATAGGTGCATAGGTACACATATATACGGACCACACTTTTTTTTTTTAATAAAATAAACACTTTAATTTTACTTACCAAAAGCAAAGTATGAAACAAATATCACTTATTCTTAAACTTTACTAATCATTACACCTTTTGACAATTTTATTATGCACACACCATAACACAAAATCAACATAAAATAACTGGTCACTCTCGGTTGATGTTTCTTTCACAAGGAAGTCTGATGCGCTTTGAACGGGGCTAGTTCCTGAACGGGAGCTGCTCGTAGCCCGCGCATGCGCTACAGAGTCCGGGGCGTGACCTAGACCCTGAAAACAACACCCCCTCGCCCACGCTTACAAAGTTACCATGGTTACAGCCTGGACTATAATCCAAGAAAAACGAAAAAGATACATGAAAATATAAACCTAAACTAACAAATGAGTCAAGTTTCACTTAGAACTGGAAACCCTTGGGTATCTTATTTAAATAAATGCGATTGTTAACTGCTCTCGTTACTAATAATGCAATATATCAGAAGGAAGCGCAGCAAAGAAAGTAGCTTGGTGTCAACTTTGGTAGCTCCACCCTATCAACGATATTACTGGCCTCGTATTGGTGCTTCCTCAAATGGTATGAGAAAAGATGACCTTCTCAGTGAATTATTGACGACAAACAAGACCTACCTAGACAATATTGCAGCCTGCTAAATGAAAATTGTTAATAAAAGCCCATGTCTCCTGAGGTTCTTGCACCTATATAAAAAATGTTACTTAAAGGCGTTACAATTATTTAAAATGTGGTGCAGACTCCACATTCATCAGTGGCAGCTTGCCTTGTCCAGAATACGTTTTGAGTTGTCATGACATGACCTTTGCAATTTATCCACCATTTCTGTCTTCACTCTGTAGGTAGGGTTTTTTTCAAAAACATTCCCATATGGACGAATTAACACATATTCAACGTTGAAATCGTTGAGGTTTTGAATTCATGTGGAAATATAATAAATAGAAAATTCTTGTTAGCATTTCAAATTTTCAAATATTTTTCATACATACATACATACATATCATCACGTCATATCCCTTGCAGAGCAGGCAGAGAGAACAGAGTGCCAGAGAACTCTATCTCTGCATACTTCACTCGCTTCCTCAACATTCATAATTCTCTTCATACACGCTCGCCGGTTTCGGAGACTCTTGACTCCACCTTCCTTCAGTACCTGACCGATCTGGTCTAGGTAAGTTAGTCTCAGGCCAAACTGGTCAAGCTTATGGCTCTGTAATTTGCGCAGTCATAACGTGAACCCTTGTTTTTAAACAAAGGCACGATGACTGCGCTATTCCAGTCCCCGGGAACCATTCCCGAGCTCCAACATAAATTGAGGAGCAACAGGAACGCCTCCCGGACACATAAGCCACCAAGCTTGATCATCTCGGCAGACACCATATCAATGCCCGCTGCCTTACCATTTTTTAAACTTCTTATCGCCCATTCAACTTCATCCATACTGATGCCATCGGAGGACGCCGTCGCCGGATGTTGATCTACTAGACCACATGGGACATCGGCGCCAACCGCAGCATCCGCATATATATCGCCAAAATATTCACTCCATCGGCTTAACACGTCTTGTGTTTGTGTAAGAATGTCTCCCCCTTTAGACCTTATTTTATTCATTCTGAAGGCTGACCAACCACCCCGAGATCTCTTCACCTCCCTCCAAAAGAGTTTGGTGTTACCCTCGAAGTTTTTAGTCAGCCTATCTTCTGCACTCATACTTGCTCTATCACGTTTCTCTTTCACTAAGGCCTTGGTGTCATTCTTAGATTGCCGATACATTTCTTTCTTCTGTTCAGTCATACTGTCATTCAGATTCAAAGAAGAGACATAGTCCAGCCACGCTTTCTTCTTTTGCTCTACGGAAGCTGCCACTTCCGCATCCCACCATGCATCACCATTTGTGTTTCTATGCTTCTTTGAACTTCCACATACTTCTTTTGCTGTGTCTACCATACTCTCTTTCAATACTCTCCAGCATTCTTCAATGTCCGATTGCGGCTGGCTTGCCATCGTCAGCCGTTTTCAGACACCCTCTGCATACTTTTCTCTTACACACTCTTCTTGCAACCTTTCAACCTTTATTCTTTCAAGCCCTCCGAAGTGGACACGCTCTCGCCAGTGCCTCCACTTTCTGAACAGACCACTAAATCTCGCAATAACGAGATAGTGGTCCGTATCGACTGTGGGGCCCCTGTAGGCTCTTGCGTCCAATATTTTGCTTCGGAGGCGACTGTCTACCACAATTAAATCTATTATACTTTTCTGTTCATTCCTTCTCCATGTATACATATGGATGTCCTTATGTTGGAAAAATGTGTTTGACACAATAAGGTTTCTCTCCATGCATACATCCGCTATGAGCCTACCTGCGTCGTTCACTCTCTTATCACCAAATGGACCAAGTACGTCCTCATAGTCGGGACGCTTGGTCCCCACCCATCCGTTCAAATCGCCGCATACAATCACGCGTTCACTGGTTTCTGCCATATCCAGAACTTCCCTAACATTATCCCAAAACTTCTCTAGGTCTGATGCCACCGAGGATCCTACGGGAGCATATGCTACAACCATGAATACCTTGGTGACACCAAGTTTTATACGGACCCAAAGAAGTCTGGGATCATACATTCCGTAATCCTTCACACCTGAGGCCAAGCGAGAGGACAGCAGTACTCCTACCCCCATGCTGGCTCGATCGCTCTGTGGTACACCAGACCACAGAGCCATCCCGCCACCAGGAAGATCGCAGGCGTCGCTGCACCTTCGCTTGGTCTCTGTTACACAGAGCACGTCTAGCTGTTTGTCCGCCATGACGGATATCAGCTCGTGCAACTTACCTTCCACACAACCTCTTACATTCCACGTGCCCACCCGGCACTCTGCTCTCCTCGACTCGCCTGACTGGGCAAGGCGTGATGGGTGGCGGCCCCCATCGCCGCAACTGCCGAAGTTCGTGCCGACGGGGGCGGGTCGGTACGCGTCGCCTCCGGGGGACGCCCTAACCCGCATTGCGGTACGCATTTCGAGCCGGATTAGCAGTCTAATTAGACTGGCAGGGGACGCGAACGAGCACGCTCCAGACTATGCCCCCCTAATATATTTTTCAACTATTCAAAAATATAAAGAAAATATCTCCTACTTTATAATATAGAGAGAAAAACATTTATAGGGTTAAATATTAAAAAACAAAGAAAATGATGAGCTTCAGGCGTTCCCAAGTAATTCGCTAAATTTTTATTTATTTAAATAGGCAGCATTTTATTTTTATTTATATAAATTTAATATGGCGTGATGATATGTAGGTATGTATGTTAAATAGGCAGTAATAAAATATTTTAGAAAATTTAAGTATCAATCTATATATAGATTTTAATTGGAATTTAATTTTAAAAAGTATTCTGTTTTTCTAAATTGTAATTATATGTCTGATGATGAATTAAGAAATATATGTCACTACCGAATCATAATAATCGCCTCAGGAATCATCAATAAAAGGGCAGTGGCCGCCCGATCACGACGCAGGGTGATCATGACATTATCCCCTCTTGGGGATAACTATAATCAACAGTTGACATCCATAATTTAATAGGTGAATTAATATCTATCGTAAATTATGTATTTATAAATATTTCATAAAGATTAGCAAGTATGTATGTATATTCACAGATATTACTTGAATCTGGTTTCATATTGAATAAAACTAAGAAGGCAGCACAATAATACTATTAAATTCTCAGGCTCTATAGTTAGATCTTCGGATTGAAAGCCAGGGCACGTTATTTAATGCATAATATCTAATGCACTTTATTGTCACCGCATATGCGAATCCCGTGCTTCACATACCAATAATCCCAGTGAATCGACGTGGAAAGAATGAAAGATTATAGAATAGAGATTATGGAACGCATAAAATTTCAACGATACAGTTTGAAACTTAAGATATTTCTAATATAATATTATAAAAAGAGGACTACCAATAATTCAAGATTTTTTCAATAATTCGACCTTTAAGCGTTTCGGGTGAAAAAGAGTCAAATGTTGTCTACATCTTTTTCTAATTTTAACTAGTCGTGTGGAATAAAGTGAGACTGGATACTGCATTTTTGACAGCTGACAAATACGTAATCGCACTGGTAATCTGCGACATATACCATAAGCCTCTCATATGCCAAAATGAACCGATTGCCTCTTTCAAGGATCGAAGTGCAATATTTATTGGCGGTTACTGTACGATCATAATACTTCTTACAGCAAAAGGTAATTCCCAATTGATTTTTCCCGCCAGTACCGATTGCTGAGAAAGGGATTCCATGGCATTGTTCTGTTTTACGAGAAGAAATAAATTATTCATATCAATCATATTTACGACGTTAAATAATGCTAAGGTAGAAGATTTTTTGATTCATAACTGCTGTACTTGGACTGTTATATGTACCTACATATCACGCTGTGGTAATAAGTCGAAGCAGGCATTTGGGTTTAGTCATATTTTAGAGAAAATAAAATGAGTAGTAGTAACCTACTGGGCCATACAGGTTATTCTAAGATCTTGTGTTAGCATCATGACAGAGTCACTTGGTGCGAAAGTAGTGCGTGTATCTAATATTTTAATATAAAAAATCTCATTTCCATTGGTTTTCTCAACCACATCAAGTGTTCAATAGACTTCATGAAACCTCTCAACATAGTGGACAAAAAGTTCATAGCAGTTTATTTTCAATAAGAAGACTTGTGTCCAAATGTGGAATAGTAAAATATTAATAATGATGGTTCAGGAAGTATCGGTTGTTAGAATTTGACGATGACACTGGTTTTTTTACATTTATTGTAACGAGTTGTAACGAACGACAGATGGTTCCGGCGGCTTTATGTGATCTTTCAAGCATGGTAATAGTTTTTGTTAACGATTACTCATTCATCTGCCAGCTTGCGAACCGCATCTTCACTTAACCTCACTGAACTATTTGATGTTCGTCATTTCGCCTTCTATGGAACTAGTTCACTGAAAAAACCATTCAGTGTAATCTTAAATGACGCACGTACGTTTTAACTTAGTACAATTGCCATTAGGCAAAGTTCAATGGGTTATACATAGTTCGTTAGACAGCAAAAGTTGTAGCGTTCAGAAATTATTAAAGTCATTTTGATAATGGAGGGGAAATCAGCTTACACCACTAATATCCGCGGAAAGAAAGTGGTTGTGGCAGAGTGTATTTTTTTAAATCTTTCACAATAAGTGTGACTAAATCATTGCAACAACTAGTTCTACGTATATTAAGACATAATTATGAACCTTTGCATGGTCTCTCAGAATCAATGAGTCAACTTCCTCGATCACAAGATCGTACACGAAAATTGTTTGCCAATGGCAGGAAGATAGGCAAATTCATAGCGAAGTTATCATCGCCACAAATTGCTCAACTCTTCATGTTGGAATTTCCTGAATCATTTATATTATATTGCTTCGAAAGCCATTAGTTTGCGGAAATCAGGTGACAGTTATAATGACAAAAACTTCAGCGAAACAGCATTAGAGTCGCCCATTGAAACCAGAAAAGGATAATCTAGGTAAAATTGAGGTTTATGCAATCATTCTGATTGCATAAAACTCAATTTTAAAGTTATTTTTTGCAGCGAAATGTTTTGTGGTAGGTTTTTCGACAGCGATTTGTCTGAAGTTAGAACTTAAGACGAAACGCTATAAAAAACCTAGGACATTAGGATACACTCTGTCTTTACTGGTTTCTTTGTAACAAGAGTACAAAGATATTATATCATTCTTCGCCTTTCTTTATGCTTTTCAGAAATTCTGTTAGTAGAGTACTATATATGACATGTTTAACATAATCCATCCATCTTTTCTTATATAAAAAAAAATAATATATCTTTTTCCGTGTGGTGACGGAGTAAGACTACAATTAACCCCCCCCCCCCCCCCCTATCGTGACTATGTCGTGTTTAGTGTCTAAAAGATATAGGTAATAGGCATATAATACTTACGCAAGAGAAGGACAAGACAAAATAAAACTCTACACCATCCCATCTGACTAGCGCGTGGCATAGTACCGAAGTCAATTTCTTCTTCAATGGACGTGGCTGAAAACCAGCGGTGAGATGTGTATAAGTCCAGATTGCTTTAATAAGAATAATCCGTGTGGTGATGGAGTAAAATTACAGTAGTCATCATTCCTTCTTTACCCGTGGTTGATCGTAAAACACGACTAAGAATCCAAGCTGATAACATCACTGCAATAGAAGGATAACTGAAAATAAAGTCCTACATATATCAATTCGTCTGCCTAGCGTAGTAATAGTTTAGTGATCAATTAATCTCCAACCGTGGAGGAGCAGTGGTAAATAAACGAGCTAAATGGTGATTTTCTTTTAAAAATACTACTTTCATTCCGTCTCATTACATGTCCATACCACTATACGATCTAATTCCATAATAGGTAATGTCTTGTAATTTCCATAACTTTTGTTTCCAATAAATTCAAAACTAGGATTGAACTTGTTCAGTTAAAAGAAAGCCTCACGGGATTTAAATACATTCATACACAGCATTGGAGCAAATTAAGATTTAATAAATACTATTTATCCTATTATACCTTACCTTACTTATCTAATTACATTATTGCTCCAAATTGGTTTTGACAGTTGATAAGACTTATATAGACTCTTATCCGTGTGGTGACACAGTAAGAATACAATTCATCACACCCTATCTTACCCGTGGGTGATCATACGAGACGACTAAGGGATATAAAACGCATTTAAATCGTAGGTTAATTTTCCTCCCATTACGGAGCAGGCCCGAGCCCAACAGTGGGACATATATGGGCTGTGATGATGATGATATTTGTTTTTTTTTTTAATTTTTTTTTTTTTAAAGACCACCCTGCACTAAGGAAATAAACCTTGTATTGAGGGGGACTTCACAAACATACAATTAACGCAGACAAATTACACCCAGACTCAGAACAACACTTTGTGGATCACACAAAGTAATGTCCTGCGTGGGAATCGAACCCACGGCACTGGCACGGAATGTCGGTATCTTAACCATTACGCCATCTGTGCAGTATAGACTCATCTTTTTTAAGATTGCTTTCATCAGCTACAATTTTGTCTCTTCATGTACGAATCTCGTTCTAATTTGCTTCAGAAATTCAGAATAATCTTTATCCTTAATTAAGTTAATAAAGGTTTTTGGTAAAATAATACGAAATAAATAATTACATGTAATTTAATAAAAGTTCTTCAATATAAGAATATGTCCGATTCCATCTATATAATACAAACCATTTCAAAAAGGGAAAAATACCTACATACAAAATACAACCTCCATTGGACATCAATCCCATTTACCGCCATATTCAGTTCTCGATTCCCGCATGTGACATACGCTAATCCCAAACGGCATTCGAATTTCAACGAAATATATAAATTCGTACATAAACGACCACGACGTTAGCAGGCAGATGATTACTCTGTAGTTTTACTCCGTCAGATTAAAAAAAAAATGAATCATTCGGTTGTTTAAAAAAGTAATTTTTACGCGCTTCAATTCATTCAAACCTTATGTCTTAATGATCATACATTTCATGAACATTCCATTCTCATAGTGCAGTTGTTATTTTTTTTTATATTTAAAACTAATTGCCAGTATTATTAGAATATCATGTCCTTTTCGAAGTGAAACTTTTTATAGGAGGGCTTTGAACATTTGATACGTAACCTTTGTGTTTAAAAAAAAATACGCAATATAGCAACCTCTTAAGCTCTTTGTCTCGTTAAACTTGAGAAAAATGACTTACCTACGCTCTTCTTGCTTTACAAACACAATATATGCTATTCAAAAGTGATTGAAATTAAAATGTTTTCGTGTATTAGAAAAGTTTCATTTCTATTAGGAGCCTTTTCGACACGTCACACACGACACTGTCTGGTTTTTCTAGTTTTAAAGTTTTTACACATGAGAAATTACCTCGCACCTCGCAAATGTATTGCCATTGTGGGCACGATTGCCCGAGATCGTATATTGCACTATTTGACATTACAACACACACGCAAGTACTTCAATTATATTATATACATAAAAAAACTACAGAAATTTATTTTGTAAATAATCCCTGTGAACATTTTATTTACAAAGGATATTATTTCACGCTAATATATTTATATATGGTTAACCATTAATATTCAAACCACAATGTTTAGAATTCAAGAATATGTCTTGTACAATGGCTTCAAATGGCGTCTACCATAATAATCGACGTTATCATCAATCTCATTGATTTAGACGGTAAAACATTTTCGACAACCCTATTTGACCGTTTGGTGGTAACAGTTTTATATAATAAATAAAATATAATACTATTTACAATGCGTCACGAAATTAGATCATTCCATTTCTGCATCGGTTAATTACATTGGCAGTTATAAAATAAAAAAAAGAACATATAGAATTAGGTATTAATTCCGTATAATATTGATAATTTTAGTATATCATAGGATAAAATACGAGTCGTAGAATGTTAGAGCATTCCGCGAGGGTTAAAATCAAATCAGTATAAAAAAATGAACTGTGAGATTCTATTATACAAGTTGCAGTTTAACGTTAGATGGAATAGACATGCTGATAGTTTAATACACGTTGGCAAATAGTAATTTTATAACGTTAGGTGTTATTCACTCGCTGTGACAGTTTAAAGTTCAAAACATCTCATCAATAACTACAACGTTCCAAAATAAAATTAGTTATACGATAAAAAAATTAATATTTTTAAGGAAAAATATAATTTTAATTAATATTAGTTAAAATTATTATTGATGGTCTTTAATATTCGTTTGCAATATCTCTAAGAATTCATTCAAAAAAAAAAATGAAACCATTGCGTATATGTACTTACTTAATATCCCCATATATTCAGCATCTTATCCTTTAATTGTATGTTAATCTCGTTCTATCAAGCTATAATGATATGGCATACGTATATTTAAGACTAGTTTAATTGGTTTATTCGTTTCTATTGCTATCAATATTTTTTCAAACTTCCTCTTAACTCGTTTATGTTTCACTGTCATCAGATGAAGGAAATCAGTATACTATACCATGCTGGCAAGGCGGATTGGTATAAGGTTGTATTTTAAAATGTTCTGTTTATTTCTCCTAGATAATCTTTTCGATACCTATTTATTCTCGCACCACACATATTTTTTCAATATGTTAACTAAAATTTAAAAAGCGAGATTATTGATTTGACATTGTACATATATTATGTAGCTGAGGAAACATGTGATTGTGGCAATACATCTGTATTATTGACATTTTATTCCATTGTTTATTACCAAAGATATTAATCAGAATTTCACAAAATTCCAAAGGGCAACTATTGGGCAATACTCTTTCCAATTAATAATACACATCGATTTACAATTGATGACAATACCACTGAAAATATATACAGAAAAATATACGATAAAATATCCATTCTTTTAAATTGCATTAAATTACTACCTACTACAAACTGTCACTAGCGTAGTCTTCGGGCAAAACTTATAAGCGAACACCTTTCGCTAATATAATACTATTGTTATATACGTTATTGGAGAGCTTCACCGTGTGCTGGGGCAATACAATTTTAGAGGATTTGGAAGAGTTTCTTAAGCTCCACCATCAATTGCCAATCGGTCTTGATGAGATCATCGCGGAAGTAATCTTTACATGCGTCGATACTGGCGCGCGATATCTGAAACAAAACATATTAATACAATCATCGAGAAAAGTTATCATGAAGCTTGATATTCAACTATCCAACAGTCATCGAAATCCACTATAGGACATAGACTTCTCTCTGGAGAATAGTACTATAATTGTCTGTCACGCATAACAGACGGGTTAAATAAAAGTCCCCATTTCCCAGGACAGTGCTGCTACGGGCGGGTCACCGAAGTTAAAAATCGAGTACCGGTGGTCCGCTCGCACGGCGAAGAGAGAGAAATTTTACGGTGGGTCTATGGGGTCACGCGCCGCCTTCTCCGTCACCCCGGACCGATTCGGCGGGGTGAGACGCATCTATAGTCCACCAAAAAAAAAAAAAAAGGACAGTGCTGCTATCCATTTTCTTGTTTATCACTCACTAAGTTTTTACTATCCGTCTTACCGTCTCCGTAAGTATACACTATCCGTGTGAAGGACGTGATGGACGTGACGGAGTAAGAATACAATTCACCACCCCCTATCTTACTCGTGGGTGATCGTAAGAGACGACTAAGGGATATAAAATGCATATAACGTCTATGAAAGAGAAGGAAATTCCAAACTAAGCCCTATACCAACACGTCTGACCAGCGTGATATAGTAGGTCTATTTCCCTCCTATTGTGGAGGAGGCTCGAGCCCAACAGTGGAACATATATGAGCTGAGATGATGGATCATGACGTTTTTACAGCCCTTACAGGCAATTAAGGTGGTCATAATACAATACAATCCATTCTTATACTCGTATATTATTCGTCGTAGTCTCCCGTCACTACGAGTTAATTAACACCCATCCAGTAAAACCATGCCACCAGATGATCCAAGCACTGTGTAAACTGTTAAAAGGTCATTACTAACAATCTTATAGCTTTATCGATACGATTATTTTATTACACTACATTCAGGTTCATAGTCTTCACACTCTATACGCAAACGTCAGAGGCGCAGTTTGTGTTCGATCTTGAAACTTCTGCTTGGCAATCCGTCGATATCCCACAAGACTCGATAATATCGAGTCAATTTAACAACTAAATTATTTAAAATACTTGAAAATTCTGCAATTATAAAACTCTCATAGGAGACTAAATAATTCTATATATAGTTGGTCAAGGTGTACATGAGAAATATTTACAGCGGCTAGTTGGTTTTGCAATCCAAAGATAAATCTTAAGCTTCTAACTAGCCTTCTACGATGACAAAATCTAATTAGCTACAAAGAAATGTCCATTGCATGCACATAATAGTGTATAAAATCATGGGCAATCTGGTCCATAAATGTCATTAATTCACAAATAATAAACGATTGGTTTTAAAATAAAATATAATGAACATGGTTCCTGTTTTGCATAATGATAGGCCTCCAAAGTAATTTACCAGGCAAAAATAATTGAAACCGCTTTATATTAAAACATCCGACGGTCACAATTAATTATAAAATTGCCGAATATAATTGCGGCCTACCAATGCATCCGTCCAAAAACTGGTTCACCCCGAGACCTGATCCGAGACAATTTCGAAGCTAAAAATAGCTATTCACGTTGAATGTACAAGTGGTTCATTCAGGTCGACCCAGTTTGGGGCGCATTGATTCAATGCTCCGGGGTGAATGAGGGGTTTTGACGTCATAGAGAAAATAGAACAGGTTGTGCAAGCGCGAAACTAGGTCACAAGTACCCCGCACCCTCGATCCCCACCGCTATGGTGCAAGCGACCAAGGGTGTGCCCCGCCTTGACGTCGTCGGTAGCGACTATGGAAGCTCCTAGTATAATAATTTCAACATCCGCTGGAAATATGATAAAAATGTTGAGTATATTTTTAGATCCAGGGTCGTGAAATAAACAAGACGTACAAGGTGAAAGATTGCTATTTATATTTATACCAGAAATGGAAACATATATTAGAGTGGGGGCTAATTTATTTCTTAAAGTAGATAGTTTATATAAAATATAATTATATGTCTTGTTTGACTAACAAGATTAAGATCTATATTAATAACAAATTAATGATTTCATATAATGTCGTATTGTTTCATAATTGTTCAATATTTCTATTATATTAAAAGCAAAGAATCCAACTGTAGATAGTTACGGCGCATGAAACAGAATCAAATTAATAAAATTCGAAAATCTAGTAATTATTAGAATGGATTAGTACTTTTTCTTCCTGAACTTTAAAGTTTTAAAAACTCAACCTTAGGTCTTATCTAAGATTTATATAAACCTCTTACAAATTTTCTACGTTTGTATAGCTTTAAAAAGAAAGAATTTCAAATTAATCACATGGCACGCTTATATTGTTTTAATAAAACGCTTTTGTTTCTTAATAATTCACCACCGAGGTGGGTGAATTATTAAATAGATTGAAATTATATTTTAGTTAATAGTTAATAAGTGAATTAATAAATAAATTATAAATTACACCAAGGGTGAATTGAACCAATTCGTCTCAACTGCGTGGTATAGTAAGTAAATTGCCCTCTTATTGTGCAGGAGGCTCGTGTGCACCAGAGGGACGTATATGTGCCGAGATGGTGATTGTTTTAATAATAATCCATATAGTGAATGAGTAAATTTAAAATGGTCACCACTCATTCTTTGCCCGTGGTAATCATAAAATACGACTAAAGAACGCAAGCAGCTAACTTCACTGCAATATAAGAAAAAACTCGTAATGAAGTCCTATATCAACTCATCTGACTATGGCGCAGCTCATATGTCACAATGTTAGGTTCGAGTCTCCTCCATAATGGGAGGGAAATTGAGCTACTATACCACGCTGGTCAGACGTGTTGATATAGGGTTTTGTTTCGAGTTTTCCTTCTCTTGCATAGATGTTATATACATATTTTATTCCTTAGTCGTCTTTTACGATCACCTAAGGGGGTGGTGAATTGTATTATTAATCCGTCACCACACGGAGACATCTGACTAGCAGTAAGTTAATTTCCCTCCCACCATGGAGACTAGAGCGCAGCAGTAGGACGTATATAAGCCAAGATGACTATAGTTATTTGTTGGAATCACGCTTAAAATTCCATTGAAAGCTGTATCATTTTATTTACAAGCAACTTTATAAACAAAGAAAACTATCGAACATTATATAAAACGTATTCAACAGTATCTAATAATAACATTCGAAGTGTGTAAGAATGTGAACAGTACAAAGTAAAGTTCCATCAATGAAACCGCATAGCAAAATATCAATGGGGGCTTCCAGTTCCACAATGGGTCTGATACCCTGACCCGGTCACTGTATCTGTGTGCAAAGTTTTGCGTCTGTGTGCACATTGCGACTTGTGAGCTAGCGAAACGTGGAGGAAACGTGTAGCCCTTCTAAAATGATATTATGAAACACTCGGTACTATTTGAATTAAGCAACGTTCGTTTGTACCTTGTTTACAAAGGCGAGAAAAAAAAAGCAATATTCGGTGTTAAGTATTAGCAAACAGTATTCATTTTTCTCGGGAGAAATAATGACTTACTTTCGACGTAATATAAAAGTATTCACTTAAATATAGTTACTTATAATTATAAATTAAAATATATTTGAAATATAACTATTTTTACGGATTATATAGTGTTTGTATTTGGTTTTTAATTTGCTAACGTTTCGAACACTACAGTGTTCATGGCTACGGGAGGACTTACATCCAAAAAGTCATCGTTATTACAGAGATTTATATCTATCCGCTACAGTATTAGTTATTAAATTGTGATTTACATTCTGATACAAATTCATTGCCAGTACAAAAAGAATATGATTCTGTATGAAAAAATATATTGTTTAAAAATATTTTCAGCACAAGTATTTCCTTCAAATGAGCATAAGTTACTTAATTACTTAATGGCAATGTGCTATTGGGCTTCGTTCGGTGAGCGAGAGAGCCGGAAGCCTAACTGGGTGGGTTTGGGGTTGATTTTATTGGTAGGCAGCGGCCTAAGCGATACCCTTTGTATTGCAAAGGTCCGTGGGCGGCAGTAACACTTACCATCAGGTGAGCTACTTTTGCTCGTTGGCCACCATAAGCAATAAAATAAATATTAAGGTGGTGTCTTTTCTGTATAAATTGTGGAAGTGCGTAGTTGAGTAGCTAATCTTTCTAAATATATTCACAATATATCTTACACCAAACATTAATAATGCTTCATCATCACATCATCATGCCATATATGTTCCACTGTTGGGCTCGGACCTCCTCCGTAATGGGAGGGTAATTAACCTACTATACTGCGCTGGTAAGACGTGTTGGTATAGGGTTTTGTTTCGAGTTTTCCTTCTCTTGCATAGATGTTATATGCTTCTATATCACTTAGTTATCTCTTACGATCACCCACGGGTAAGATGAATTGTATTCTTACTCCGTCACCACACGGATAATAATGCTTATAAGCATGAAATTCTATAATGTTCTTGTTTTCAGTCTATATAATTATGTACATCACATTTCTGGGTTCAGGCCTCCTTCATAGCGAGAGGAAAATTTATCTGCTATCCCACTATTGCCATAGGGTTTTATATCGACTGTTTCTTTTGAATCGATGTTATTAGCATGTCATAAACCCTTAACCGTCTTTTACAACTCTCATGGGCACAAAAAGGAGTGAATTGTATTTTTATTCCGTCAACGCACAGAAAGTGAAGGAAATTGACGATTTTTAATGTCCATTCGGCAAATAAAAATCAGTTGCATAAATTTTGATACTTAATTATTGAAAGTATTTCTAAATTTGGAATGAATTAATAATTACGGTCCTCGATTAAACAAAGCTGGATGCACAACATGTACACATCCTCATGACATTACTGTAAGAATACGTGTGTTGAAGTGGAATGTATAAACAATTACAAAACAGTCTTGAATTGTGATCACGTTTGTTAACTCCATTTGGTATTGGAAAGTATACCTTGACATAGAAGAAAACCATAAATAAAACAGATATGGAAGCGAGATTATTGGACAACTGTTAATGTGTGAAGCAAGATCTCATTATATGGATGGCCAGGAATATATTATTTTGTAGTTAAGGGCGTTTGCAGTGCTTCAATAATTATACGTTCTTTCTTTTTATTTTTTTTAAAGACATCATACTACACTAAGAAAATAATCCTTATATTGCCGGCGATTTTATAAACATATAACTAAACGGATGCGGATTTACATCCAGACTCAGGACAATAATTTGTGAATCGCACAAAGTATTTTCCTGCGTGGGAATCGAACTCATGCCACGGTAGCTCGGTACGTTAACCACTGCGCCATCTGTGCAGTCAAAGTCGACAATAGTATCAGTTCGGTAATGGATTTACAAGTTAACATTAAAAAAATATTTTAGTTTCAGCGATTATTTCATAAAATAAATCTAAAATGGCGGCGGGATGCCAAATAGACGCAGCATATTTTGACTTCGCGAAAGTATTTGACCTTGTAGATAACGGTGTCCTTTTAAACAAACTCTCATTGTTAGGATTTGATGGAAACCTTCTTGGTTTCGTAGCAGAATATCTCAGGAATCGCAAACAGTACGTAAGGGTAGGAAACTATGAGTCGCAAAATTATTATACGCGTTCTGGTGTAAGTCAAGGCAGCACCCTTGGACCAACCCTGTTTCTGGCCATGATAAATGACTTTCCAACCGTCCTGTCAAATGCAGAATGCCTTGTTTGCTGACGACCTGAAGCTATTTGCTACTATAAAAAATATTAGAGATTGTGAAGCGCTACAAACTGATATAGACGCAGTCGTTCAGTGGGGTAACGCAAATAAATTACCATTGAATGTATCCAAGTGTAGAATAATAACTTTCAGTCGCTCTTGTTCTCCAATCACAAATACTTATGTATCAGCTGGAGAGTCACTTCCACGCGTTACCGCAATACGCGACCTCGGGTTATTGTTCGATTCAAAATTAAATTTTCATGACCACATTGGGACTGTATGTAAAGCCGCTAATAAGTCTTTAGGATTTATAATTCGAACATCTTCACAGTTTTGTAATGTTGACATAGTAAAGCTACTATATAATGCGTTTGTCCGTAGTAAATTAGAGTACCTACAACTGTGTTATTTGGTATCCAAAAGAAAAGCTATACACATTAATGGTTGAGAAAATACAGCGCAAATTTGCTGTATAAGCGTGTATACTATCCATTTATCCTTCCATGTTTGTGTCGAGTATGGTTAGTTTGGATACTCTTGAGCTTAGACGAGTGTTTGCTCATCTAATGCACTATTATTATTTGCTCAATAATAGGGTGGATAATCCATTGGTACGAGAATGTTTATACTTTTATGTACCGGACCAATATATGCGTGCTGCCAAGCGACGGCAACATCTACTATTTAGTTATCCACCATCGTGGCGACTTCCCCAGGCTGCTAGTACGTCTACTGGAAGAGCCGTCGAACTTATAAATAATTTTCTTCAAACAAGTCTGAATGCAGACATATTTTTTGACAGGGTAGATCAAATGGAAAAAAAGGTCTCACTATATTTAAATAAACTATACAGAAATAAATAAAATGAATATAATGTAAATAAATTTCAAATAATGACTTACTCTGAATTGTTGTAAATTTATAATTACTACGCATATTTAATTTGTTAAAAATTTTGATATAATATTTATTGTTAAATTATTTTATTAAATTGTATATATAGCATGTAAGCGACTTCGTATCCACTGTAAGCGTATGTTTTTGACTTGATAAATAAATAAATAAAAATTATTCAAAATTTTATTCGTTTAGAACAAAAGTCTTATATTGTACTAAGATATTTTCGAGGCGATGAAAACTGATTCCTTTTGCGGACAAAGACTTACTTCTCATCATCACTTTTTATAGAAAATCATTTTTTTTGGAGTTTATGGCTTGGTTACTAAGACGGAAAACGTATGTTAGGCACTGGTATATCATATTAACTACAACTCAGGACCTCCTGCCCATCAAATTACATAAAATGTCATCTAAATTACTTAATATAACACGTTGAAACGCTAAGACATTAAATATAATACAAGAGCACCACATAACACTTTTCCTTTCCCGCTAAAACTTCGGAAATCAAATTGTTGTTTCAAAACCACAGAAAATAATTGAAAATATCTCATTCAAATTGTTTCGTAAACCTAATAAAAAACAGTTTTAGTTATTTTATTTTCAAGTGCCAAAATAACTCCAAAAGTTTGACATAAAAGTTATTCAGTTAATAGAAGTGTTCAGGCGATCGTATGGAAAACTATGACGTCACACAGATCCCAAAATACACCGGCCTTCGCGCCGGTGACGGAAAATCGTCGAGTTCACATTGAGTGCTTTTATATTGTGCAAAGGAAAGATTGATGTTTTCCACTAATCGAAAAGAAAACAGGAAGCTTTTTATGTAGTGTATTGAGGCTTCATATATTTGGAAGTGTTTGAAGAATTATTAGCTAGTGATTCTCGGTTATTTTATTAATATTATCTTCGGAAACTTGAAAGATTTGTGTTTGATTATTTTTAATGACAGACTCTATTATTCAATTCTCATTATCTTAAAAGAACGAACGTTAGAAAGATTATATCTTTGTATTTGCGTTGATAACATTGCTAAGTTTACATCGGCAAAGATCGCCATAAGATACCCATAAAAGAAAAACTGTCGACAAACAACCACATCACGTGATCAACTGTGCGGGTGCATATTTTAAATATGTATCGATCTTTATTAAAATATTGCTTGCCTACAGCAGATATTGATACAAAAAAAAATGACTAAAACAGTCAGGATATCGGTTATAAAATATTATAAAATATTATTCTACGTAATAATATTCTTTAGTATCGAATAATTACCGTGTTAGGTAAACAAGATGATAACTCAGCAGCAATTAATTACAATCGCTCTAGTCTATTTTTATTAGTTCACATTTGGGCTCGAATCCCAATTAAAAAGTCCCCATTTCATCCTCTCAGTAATACACAGATTATTATATTGTTTAATTCAATTTTTTATAATCTCGAACAACCTGATGATTCTGTCCAATATGGCGCAGTGTTGGTAAACAAATGACCAGTATATGTTACCAGTGATGATATATGACACTGAATTCTGGTCTCTAAATGTGGACCTCATAACTAAGTACAAAGTTCCTCCGCAAACTATGCAGGGGGCTATACTTACGATTTTCAACGATATAAAATCTGACATACGGAATTCCGTAAAAAAAAACCAATGTAACTGACATGGCCTGAAGATTTAGTGTGCTGAAATGGCAATACACAGTCCGCATTATTCGTCGAACCAACAACCGTTTCAGAAGAAATATTTCCAAGTGGCAATCATGAATCGGAGGACGCAGTGTAGGATGCCTTCCACTAGACTATTGATGACATCAGCGAAAATTGCAGAGAATCGTTGAATGTAAATGATATAGGATCATTCCAAATGGCATTCTCATAAGTAGGTCTACCAATAGTGGACGTCAACCAACCTGACTGATGTATAAAAGGAATATATGTAGTTTTAAAGCAAAACTTCGTGGCCAAAGACTGCCGACGATTAAGGCGAGACCCTACATCGCGTGTACTCGTATGCTTTAATTTTAAGAATTTATATTTCAAGGCTACAAAATAGCATAAAAATCAGGTTATGATATTATAATATATACTAAATATTTCAGAAAAAAAAGAGAGCACCATTTCCCAAAGTTATGTTTCATGTCGCAAAACATATTCTGACACGTTGTATAATTTAATTCTCGCACAAGAAAGTATAGAGGTGAGAAAAATGTAATTATAAACAAACATTGGAATATCTGGCGTGCGAGCAGACTCGCTAACGGTAAGCGCGGTGAAATAAAAACGCTATATAAAATGCAATGTTCCCCTCACCAACGACCTAGTGACCCGAGCATACCCTCTCAACGCAACCACCCGTTGCAAGCGATCAATGAATTCAAGCCCCCCCTTCACCATTGAGGTCGACCTTCTACTTGCATTGATACAAAACTTCGCTCCGTATGAATGGAAAATCCTTCAATGAAATACTTCGCAGTAGTTTTACGTGGCAACATATGAAACGCGAATGTTTTAAATTCATTCATATTAAATTAATATATCTGGGTATTAAAATTCAATCACGTTATAATATATGAATCGATATTCCTTTATTAGCTTTGTATTAGGTATTTTACCGTAATCTATTATGAAGCTGAAAACTTTAAAAGAGCCAATTGGATTTTAGAACCACTTGAATTGAAATAAATCTTATCTATATTCTATCTATCTTTATATATATAAGAGATTTCCACCTATGTATTGACTCATCACGATATCTCTGGAACCATAAGGCTTACAGACTTTAAATTTGGTAGGAATATTCTATTTGTGAAGTAGAGGTCAGCTAAGAACGGATTTCACGAAATTCCACCCGCAAGGGGGGTTGCTGGGGTGTATAAAACACATTTTTTTTTAAATATAGCTTCTAGACTTGAAATTTGGTATGAACATTTTCTCTGCCCTGTAGAGGTCAGATGATTTCAAATTTTACAAAATTCAGAAGAAAAGAAGACATTTCTTCTCCGAAAGGAATTCTATGTAGCGAAAGTAAATTACACAACTGAATTAACGTAAACGAAGCGAAGCGATAGCGGGTGGCTAGTTGTAAAATATAGTTTATCGAGACAGAATATAAGACCATAATACACGCCGCGATAAATAGAAGCAGAGCATTGTGTATAAAAGTTAGTAAATAAGAAAACGTTTAGTAACAATGGGACATCGCGCATAAACGGTTGTGCGCAAACGCCGTTGTCATAGCAACCGCTAAGATATCAAAAGTAGTTATTGATATATGTTATTATGGATGTTATAAATATTGATATTATTATTAATGCAAAGGTACGACGTGGATATTGATCCTGCTAACACAACTAGTATAATTATATTTCTCATGGTCTTGAGTTAAAAATACAACGTGTAGTCATACTACTTGCATGAGAGTGTTGTAATAACTGTCTGAGATATCACCAGGAGATTGGACAGCAGTCTACTCCTGGGAAACTTAAAACACCAATTGCGATGGCCAACCACTATGCTAAGCATGGCGGTTATAACTTTATTCCTATTCAAAAAGCTTGTATCCAAAAGTGGACATCGATACGCTGATAGATAAGGATAAAATTAGATTTTAAATTAAATTTTTGAGGAAGAACTGCAAACGGAAGAAAATAAGTATGGTGAGAGAGTATGAATGTAATGCATCCACCCATTCACACCCTCTTACTCGAGGATGTTGTAAAAGAAGACTATATAATCTATGCAAGATAAGGGAAATTTGAAACCCTATATTAACCCCTCTGACCAATATGTCATAGTATACAATTTCCATCCTCTCATGGACGTGATTCGAACCCAGCAGTGGAACATATATGGGCTGTAATAATGATAGTAAACTTAACTGCACATATAGGGTAATGGTATTGATACCGGCCAATGTCACGGGTTCTATTCTCACGTAGGATAACATTTTGTGCGATCCACAATATGTTGTTCGAAGTCCAGGTGTAATTTGTGTCCGTTAATTATATAAGTTCCCCCGCAATACAAGGATTATTTCTTTAGTGCCGGGTGTTGTCTTAATAAAGCACTAACAAACTCTACTGAGGAAACCTTGACACATTCGTTCAAATAATATTTACCTCAATATTATACATTATTTGTCAATAACTTTTGCAATATGTACGACAGAAGTACATATCAATATTAATTAATTGAGCAAAGAGCAATAATATAATAATTACACATTATTTATTTTTTTCGATTATACACGTTCCCGTGTGTGGTGATAGAGTAAAGATACAATTCACCGCCCATCTTGTCCATAGGCGATATAAAAAACGACTAAGGTATATTATATTCATATAACATTTATGTAAGAGAAGAATAATAGTGGTAGGACCACGCTCTGAATGAACAGTTCTCTGTCTACAGCCGCGGGCCGGTCCGTTCGCGGTAGCACCACACTCTCGCAGAAGATCGACATCTGAGTAATGGCAATGTGTTATTGCGCTTCGTTCGGTGAGCAAGAGAGCCGGCCGCCCAACTGGGTTGGGTTTGGGGTTTGTATCGGTAGGCAGCGGCCTAGCTATACCTTTGGTATTGCAAAAGTCCATGTGCGGCAGTGACACTTACCATCAGGTGTGCTGTCTGTTCGTTTGCCACCACTAGTAAAAAAAAAAGAGAAACTCGAAACAAAACCTTATTTATACCAATCGGTCTCATCAGCGTGGTACAGTAGATTTATTTCTTTCTCACTATGGAGGAGGCCCACGCCTACAAATGGGACGTACAAGAGCTAGGAAATGTGTAAGAGTTCCATACATAATTATTTATTTTTTACACAGATGACTTGTTGTTTATGATATACGATGCAATAACGTTAAATCCTCAAATATCGTTACATCTAATATTGTTTTAAAATATCGTTAGCAACAATCGTCAGGTGGGAGAAACTCTCCGCGAAATTGGTATTCTAGTGAATTTAGTTACACTAGAAAACTGTCCCCAATACTTATAGAATGTAAATCACAAAAGCAAGGAGAATGATATTTAAAATATTTTTTTTAATAGAACTACTAAGATACAGATATCCTACCAAGTATAAATATGGGATTATATGAATAAATATATAATTTGAGTTATTAAATTCACCCATAAATTATAAATCTTAATCATAATGGAAGTGAAATAGATAATGAGAGTGTTAAATGACTAGTTCTAGTGAAAATATAAGGGAATAATCCTAAAGAAAATATTGAATATAATAAAAGAAAATATTGAAATAAAAATCAAAGTTGATCCTTGGAAATAAATATTTTTTTAATAATGTTTTAAATTCATTATGAAGTTTTATTAAAATAAAATTTCTTTAATAAATATGACGATTTGGAACTAATCAAAATGAGTAAGGAATAAATAAAATTCCTAAAATTGTACGTGATTACGTATTAAATTGATTAATTTAAAGAGATGTTAAAGATTAGAAAGTAGAGGGATCAAAAACAAATTACTTATCATTTTCAGTTTATACGTAAGAGCGGCGCGTCGCCCCATAACTCACCATATTCCCTCACCATAGTCATTGAGCCGGCTACTGGTGCCGCATCTTTGACAAGTTATTCCATCATGAGGTTTTTACGTTAGTACTTGTGCTATGTGTTTTAATTTTTCTGTGTATTTTCAGCCCAAATGTCACTGTTGGACTCCATCCCGCATCATCGTCCTGCTCTTATCCCAATTACTTGGACGGCGACGCAATATTGTTATTTTCTTCTTTTTTTTTCATTGTTTATGGTAGCAAACGAGCAAGCAGCACACCTGATGGTAAGTGTGACTGCCGTCCTTGGACCTTTCCAATACCAGGGGTACAGCTAGGCCGCTGCCCATCAGTGATAATTCTAAACCCACCCAGAAAGTTACGAAGTGCAGCAGCATATTGACACCGCTCAGGCGTCGATTTTCTATGAGAGTGTGGTAGTTACTACCCCGGACGGACCGGTCCGCGGCTGCAGACAACGGCTGTAAACTGTCAACAGTGTGGTCCTACTACTATAACTTGTATCCTTCGGTGTCGTACATACTGCAAATATTTTCACATAATTTTATGATCGGCCGCCTGCCTAACGTCAACCCTCCTTGGGAATGTAATTGTTGATCAAATAGCATCAAATACGAGTTGGTTCAAGACGATATAAATCAGATGATATTGCACTCAAACCGACAATGGCAGGGAAATTGACCTAACGCCCCGACGGCGAAAGCTGTCGAGGCGTCGACTTGAGAGGAACCCGCAAGGGTAAACCGTCGGGCGGGCCACCGAAGACAAAGATTTGGTACCGGTGGCCCGCTCGCACGACGAAGAGAGGTTTGCACAGTGGGCTGCGCGTCGCCTCTTCCATCGCTCCGGACCGATTTGGCGGGGCGCGACCACCTCCATAGTCCACCGCAAAAAAAAAGAAAGAGGAAATTGATTTAATAACCTAAACCTATACTGACCATAAGAATTTATATGGAGCCTTCCTTTAATATTACATCAAGTCAGCTCATATAAGTCCCATATCTGGGCTCATCTTCTCTACAATATGAGTAAAACTAACTTACTATACCACGATGGTCGTTTAATTTCGTGTTATCTTTCTCTTGCATAGATGTTACATGCTTATTACATCCCTTACTCGTCTTTTATGACACACACTGGCATCGGGCACCTTTAGTATTTTTCCTTTTTACTGTATATGGTGGCAAACGAACAAGTAGATGTGCACCTGATCGATGCGAGTCACACTCTGGAGGTATGCCCTGCTTGGAGGCCCCAGCGCCATGTCCTATCGGCGGTCGTTGGGAGAGACCTGTCGTTGTTGACCATCATCTCGAAGATGCTTGACAGCGACAGGTGCTGGTCGTCGATGGCCTCCTTTTGCGAGGTTATCATAAAAATGGAGAAGGCCGCGCAGCGGAAACGCGAGGCGCTTGCGTCCGTTGTGGCCAGAAGGCCAAGCGTGGGGGTGCCGGGGATCGAATGTCAGTAGACGATCTTTCCGGCTCCCCGTAAAATCGCGGAAGGGGCCGCTGTGGTTTTAGTGGGTATTCCGGTCGGGTTTCAGATGGCCGGCGAGTCCCACATTTCCCCTCGTCTGTCACCGGCTGGGGATAGCACGTAAATGCGTTTCCACAGCGATAACAAAAAGAGTGAAAAACGAAAAAAAATGGGCACCTGACGGTAAGTGTTACTGCCGTCTATGGACCTTTGCAATACTAGGGGTATAGCTATGCTGCTGCTTACTAACCAAAGCCCACCCTAGTTGAACCTCCGGCTCTCTCGATCAACGAACGAGCGCAACAGCATATTAGCACTGCTCAGACGTCGATATTCTGCGAGAGTATGGTATTATCTCGGTCAGACAGGCCTGTGTCTGCAGGCAAGAAACAACAGTCCACAGCGTGGCCTTATCTCAATTCCTAGACTTAAGCTCCAAAACGATTTGAAATGTCCATTATTATTGCTATGCATTATTCCTAAGACTCTTTACATAAAAATCAGTTTCAAATGTTCTTGTTTAAAATATAGAATATATCAGCAACAAATGTCGTTCATAGGTACATTACGATAAAGATATATAGCTATTTTGCTAAATGAATGAACACTGATAAATTGATATTAAATGTTTGTCCCATTAAGAACTGATAAACTTTAACTAATTAAATCTTGTTGGTATATATCTTGTTGCATGTCCAATCACCACGTCACTAAAGTATCGACTGCACAGATGGCGTAGTGGTTAAGATACCATCCTGCCGTGCCAGTGGCGTGGGTTCGATTCCCACGCAGGACAATGCTTTGTGTGAACCACAAAGTGTTGTTCTGAGTCTGGGTGTAATTTGTCTGCGTTGTATGTTTATAAAGTCCCCCGCAATACAAGGATTATTTCCTTAGTGCAGCGTGATGCCTTAAAAAAAAAAAGCATTATCATGTTAGTATATATATATTTTTATGGCTTGTGGTGGCAAACGAGCGAGCAGCACCCTGATGGTAAGCGTTACTGTCGCCCGTAGACTTTAGCAATATCAGTGGTACAGTTAGGCCGTTACCTACCAACGATAACCCCAAATCCACACAGAAAGTTGGACAGTCGGGTCTCTCGCTCATCGAACGGAGAACAACAGTACATTGTCACTGCTCAGACGTTGATTTTCTGCGAGGATGTAATACTACCCCGGACAGATCGGCCTGGGGCTCTAAACAAAAGCAGTCCATAGTGGCTCTACCACTTTGATTGTTATTGCACTAGAGTAGTTAGTAGTACTGTTTGTAGTTGTACTAGGGAGCATGCAATTTGCCTAGAAAACAACTAATGAGTTCGAAAACCTTCTGCGCTTAGCATTATTTCGTATATATAATACGTCGCTTACATAAAAAAGTGATTTTTCTCGAAAATTTTGAAAATTGGTATTATTGTTTAAAAACGTTTTGTTATAGTTTGTATTTTAATAAAAAAAAAAATGATAAATCATCAAATTAAATGTCAAAAACTGTGCTGTCAGAAGTAATATGCTAGGCTACGCCGTACATTGGGTTCATTACTCGGACTTTTGACAGGAATTTGAAAACGTCATGTGGTGCTCTTGTATTATATTCGATATCTTAGTGTTTTAACGTGTTATATTAGATAATTTTGATGGCATTTTATGTAATATGAAGCGGCGGAACTACTGGGATGAAGTGAATATCATATAAAAGTGCTTTACAACGTTTTCGTTTTCCATCAAAATTCCCACAAGATACCATTAACAGTGTGGCCATTGCACTGTTAATGGCAACAATTTGACTTAGACAACGACTGACTTGAAAGACTAAAACGTGAAAATATTTATAACTTGACACTGGCACCAATAGCTCGTATATGTAGCTGATTGCCAATATATAAGAAGAAGAAGAAGGGTTCATTACTCGTGAATTTACTTAGAATTTACTTTCCTAACTCCTATAACTGTTAATCTAAATTGAGTTATTAGAGAAATCTTGTGGACGCCATTTATAAAAAACAAATAGGAAAAAAAATCTTTTAATGCGTGTACTGTAAAATTTGGTATTTTTGATTATGTCACTTTTCTATTTAAGCGAATTCGTCGCTTTTTAAAGCTAACAATCGAAAAACCGATAAAATGTTCAAGTCTATATCTAAATAGTCCATCATAAAACTTGGGATATTCGCGATCCTTAGTGTCAAAATCGGCATGAATAAAATATGATTGATATTTTTTTCTTGTATCAATGTTTTTATTTACGTCACGTGAACGCGTGATTCAATAGTTTTTTTAGATATTGCGTGGATAGGCAACGATTTATAAATACAGACGTTGCGTCTGTGTAATTCGAACAAGAACGACTTTTTATTTTTTTAAAAGATTAAATTTTGCCTGGGAACAATTTTAATACAGCATTATTCGAAAAGGGTAGGTGTCATTGTTTTGTCATATGGTGGAAGAGTAGGGCTATAATTCATCATTATCATAATCATCAGCTCATATATGTCCCATTGCTGGCCTCCTCCATAACAGGAGCGAAATTAACCTATTCCATGCTAGTCAAACACGTTGGTATAGAGCCTTATTTCGAGTTTATTCGAGTTTTGAGTTTTCCTTCTCTTGCATATATGTAGTAAGCATATTATATCCCTTAGTCGTTTTTTACGATACTCACGGGCAACGGTGGTGAATTGTATTCTTACTCAGTCACCACATGGGGATTATTTACCCCCATTTCATTTTCTGCGTGCGTTATAATATATGACTATAGATGTAAACAGATAACATCGCTCCGAGAGAACAAAAGTTTGCAATAATAAGGATTTTTTATTATATACCAATCTATCCAACCCAGTCTTTATGTCTATGCCACTGGACGTGGAGGAGCCCAGTAGCCAATTGTGGGAGTTAGTATTAAAAAAAAATAACATTTGATTTAACTCATCGACCTTTTACGGTATTATTATAGTTAATATTATAGATACGAATGTGAATCTTTATTTGCTTGTAATAAAATATGATACACAAAATTCAATAAAAAAAATTAATTGACAAAAACACGAAAGCTCGTTTTAGTATACCTAAGTAGTAAGAGTAGAAGGCTACGCATCACCGCAGGCCACAATACCAACTCATCTAATTCGCTTCGATTATATTCTTCAATAATTTTCTTTACTATATTTTCAGTCTACAGATTTCGCATTCACTTTTGCCCAAGGAGGGTTGACGTCTGGCAGGCGGTCGGTCGTAAAACTATTGCCAATAACTTTTACAATATGTACTATGAAAGGAGAGTACATATTCTATCGACCCCAAGTAATTGGGATAAGAGTAGGAAAATGATGAGATATCGCATTCACTTATATTCCCCATTATAAGTAAGAGACTTCGGGAGGGCTTCAAGAGGCTCAGTGGATAAATGCTTGTTGGTTTTACAAATAGCTACGGCAAACCTTTTCTTTTATTGCTATTTACGTTAGCAATATACCAAGTAACTCAACTCACTTGCTGGTAAAGCTTTGGCAACATCAAGAACACAGTGAAGAGATAATCCACAATCTAACTCATGTTGTATCTCTTCACCATTTTCTCATGAAAATTATCTTTTTAAAGCTCATTTAATGGACTAATAATGATTAGAATAATGATTCAGCGTTCAGATTAAGAAGTATTAAAAACGGACTGGATGGAGTGGATGGTATTAATTTCAGATGATTTAGACAAACTACGATGGGATGGAGTAGTTGCCTGATAGAAAGGCAACGATAGCACCATATACAATAATAATTATTACGTCGTTACTGATTATATTTTTGAATACTGAAAATAACTTCAAAATCTGGTGGTACAACATAAGCTGACGTTATTGGTAGCCCTGCAAACGTATTTGATATGTCATCGCGGATTCAGCAATCGTGACACGTCATAGTTGTTACGGAATAGCTCTACATGTTCGTAAAACATGTAGAGCTATTATATTATATATATATGCAATAAAAAAGAAAAAAAACGATAGAAACCACATATTTATCCGAAATCACTCCCGAAATCGTATTCTCAACCACAGCTAAAGTCTCTTAATTTTTTTAACGACGCAGACAGACATCGAGCAAGTTTAACGGGGTTAATGTAGTCCACAGGATTGAGAAACAATGTTCGAGGGAACCAATACACACATTCAATTCATATTATTTTTGTTTGGCTAACATGTAAACATGCGGGTGTTTGCATACGAATTACTTTTTGCTCGTGCTAGTTCAACAAACGAGATTGGCAGTGGGCGAATGCATCTGTTTATACATTATGCTATCAACAGTTGGTGTTACAATGTTGGCGAAATGCAACAAAACATAAACAATTACGACAAGGCGCTTCCGCTCGTGGTATAGAATACAAACGTCAACACTATAATACTAGCACATCATGGGTTAAACGTGATTTGATATAAGTTTAGCATATATTAGTTCGAGAAAAAAATCAAATTCACAGTATTTCTTACATTATAGTTTTTTTTTTTACAGATATGCTGTGTGATGGTTACGAATACTACCAGCCCTTTTATTATTTGTAGGTGTTGGAAAAAACGACTAAGAGTTTTACTTCGACCTCAGCCAACTGCATCAGATGCCGTCTGGTTAATAATTATGTTCTTAAGCAGAGTTGACGTCAGGCAGGCGGCCGATCATAAAACTTTTCTAATATCTACGATGGAGGAAGAATATATATTGCGTCGACCCATAGTAATTAAGTGCAGAATGATGACGAATCTAGTATTTTTTTACAATAATTATATTTACTGAGATTTATTGTAGCAATATTATCTGTTTACTTTTAGGAAGGGTAGGTTTTTTATAATAAAATTTAGAAGTAGATGAGCAAGCAGCAACCTGATATCATCAGGTTACTATCGCTTAGAGACTTCTGCAATACTAGGAGCACAGCTAGGCTGCCTATCGTACGTTCGTGCTCTGCCTACTACTCAGACGTCTATTTTCAGCAAGAGTTTAGCCTGCACAAACCAGTCCACTTAGTAGGTAGAAAATTCTCAGCAGTACGGCGCTACCACTAGTTAACATATTACACCACCAAACAGTAAAACAAGTCGAGTAGAACGTCTTAAATTCACATTAGGAAATAATAACTTATATTGTAAAAGCGTAAAGGGCGACATTTCCATTTTCTCAATTTATTTTTTTGTTTTAAATGAATTTAATAATGTATCAACGCATTGGAACGTGAACGTTAGAGGAAAAAAACTGACAAGAAATTCAACGTAGTTGTCTTTTTTATCTATTATTGTTTGCATGAATTCTTTTTATATAAAATTGTAAGTATTAAGTCCAGCGTGATGCCCCTTCAACCAAAATTTAAATACTATTCTCAAATATAATAAAAAAATTACGAGTAAATTACTAGAGTAGCCATCACTCCCCTCAATCATTGGCTCATTGATAATTTATTCGATGCAGCGTACGTGCACTCTCTAGCTATGTTAGTCTGAGTGGAAGGTCGAAGCAATGTATTCTATTATTAGTTGTATCACAAATCTAAAACGGTACCTATATCTTATGCAATGTGCAATCCATTCATTATATCGTCAACCGTGACTGATAGAGGTGTGAACATAACGATGCAACGACGTTATTAATCAATTAGCAACGACGTTATTAATCAATTAGCTTTGTTATCAAATTATTCAATTCTTCTCAGTAAATTAGCTAATAATTTAAAAAAATAATTGATATTTTTATGAACTGTAAATAGTTTAATAATATTTTTCTTAGAATAATCAATGACTAACCTTCCGTACTAGTGTCGTGGATACGATTCTCAAGCAGGACAATACTTTGTGCGATCCGCAAACTGTTATTCTAAGTCAAGGTGTAATTTAACTGGGCGATCTACAAACTGTTGTTCTGGGTTTGGGAGTAATTTGTGTGCGTTAATTATATGTTTGTAAAGTCCTCCGCAATACAAGGATTATTTCCTTAGTACAGGGTGGTGTCTAAAAGGCCACCGAAGACAAAGATCGGGTACCGGTGGTCCACTCGCACGACGAAGATAGGAGTCCTTGCACGGTGGGTATGTGGGGTTGCGTACCGTCTCTTCCGTGTCCCCGGACCGATTTGGCGGAGCGCGACCACATCCATAGCCCACCGCAAGGAGAAAAAAAAAGGGTGGTGTCTAAAAAAAACTTGTGTGGTGGCGGGTCTGTAGCGGGTACTTAAATTAATTAAACCCAGTATCCATGTTAAGTATTATAGTTTACAATTTTTCGATAACGAACTTAAAACAAAAACACTACAATACAAGCTTAAAATAAGAAGTTGTCCGATAAATACTCGTATAAATAATTAGTGAGGTATCCTTCGCGCGCATTTTTATTTGCTTGAACAACGTCATTGGATCACGTCGGGGTCAGCAGGTTAGGTCACTTTCCATTATACGTGGAGGAGACTTGAGCCTAGCAGTGGCACGTATATGAACTGAGATAACGATGATAATGTATAAGATAGCAATTGTTCAATAAGATTAAGACTTTTCGTGTTGATAGAAGTTTAATTTGAAGGTTCTGCGAGTCTTACAACTGTTGTTTGGCGAAATAACATGAAAATAAATACTTAACGTGAAAATAATTAATTATATTACTATGCTATATAACTAGCGGACACGGCCACGCGTTGCTGTGGCTTAGGTTGCCTCAGTAATACGTGGTGGTTATGCTAATAAATTGTAGCTTATATGAAACGTTTGTACGTTTCACATAGCGCCATGTATTAAATACTTACTCAATCCAGTCAACAGATACCGCCATCTGTGAGAATCGTTTGGAGATAACAGGTAATTATGACTGTCATATAATAGACAAATAATTTGCAATAAAATAATATTGCGCCTATAAATTGAGATAGAAGCTATCCTATCTTTTAAGTAGGATCAAACTACACATGCTGTGCTCATTTGATTAAAATCGGTTAAACACTTTAGGAGTCTATCGCGGACAAATAACGTGACGCGTAATTTATATATATTAAGATAAGATATAAAGCATCGGCAACAAGGGCTCTTATTAAGAGTAGATAGGCAAAATTATAAAAAAGAAATCATCTGTGAAGTTTAAGTTCCAGCCTTAGGCGCGAAATACGGTGGGTTATGGGGCCATGCGCTGCCCTTCCGTTGCCCCGGAAGGAACGGGCGGCCTGTGTACCATAGCCTACCCAAAAAAAAAAGTCTTAGGCGCGATAAGAATGTTTTTACGGATTTGTCCTATGACTGTGTTGTCGCTAAGTTAGTATTGTCTAAAATTAGAGGCCTTACAGTGAGTTTAATAAATCTATGCCTAATAAAAATACCTATTCGTTATCTCACGAAACATTTTTGCAACATTTCAAATGATCTGTTAATTTTGTGTTATATTTGTAATAGTTGGTTACATACTTACATACATACATTTCATCACGCCATATCCCTTGCAGGGTAGGCAGAGAGAACAGAGTGCCAGAGAACTCTATCTCTGCATACTTCACTCGCTTCCTCAACATTCATAATTCTCTTCATACACGCTCGCCGGTTTCGGAGACTCTTGACTCCACCTTCCTTCAGTACCTGACCGATCTGGTCTAGGTAGGTTAGTCTCGGTCTCCCTCGGTACCTACATCCTTCCACTTTCGCATTGTATATCTTCTTAACCAGACGTTCGTTCGGCATTCTTTCCACATGTCCGAACCATCGGAGCATTCCCTTTCGCATCTTTACACCAATACTCTCTTTCATACCTACTCGCTCTCTTACGTCGTCGTTACGAATGCGGTCGGTCAGCCTAACTCCACAGATTTTCCGAAGAGATCGCATTTCGACCGCATTAATTTTACTTTCATACTCTTTTCTGCATACCCAACTCTCGCTTCCATACAGTAATGTTGGGACAAGCACTGCGTTATGTATTGCTACACGTGCCTTCTGGCTGAGGTGGTGGCTGCCGAGAAGTTGCCGCAACGCTCCGTTCACTCTATTTCCCGCATTCATTCTTCGCTCTATATCAGTGGTGTACTGTCCATCTCGGCTAAATCCACATCCAAGATATACAAATTCATCCACTTGCTCTAGTACATCATTACCTATTGTTACTCTTACATCTGTTCTGGCTTCATCTCTTTCAAAGACCATTATTTTGGTTTTGCTCACATTCACGCATTCATAATAGTTGGTTCTAGACCTTTAACTAATCTAAAATTTACTGTTTAGTTTAATGATTTCTTAAAGTCGGAGTTGCTCAAAGTGGCATAAACTGATAGTGTTAGGCATACTGTGGTATTATTATGGTAGTAGGCTTATTGTGGTAGGACCACGCTGTTGACAGTTCTCTGTCTACAGCCGCGGGCCGGTCCGTCCGGAGTAGTACCACACTCTCGCAGAAAATCGATGTATGAGTAATGGTAATATGCTATTGCGCTTCGTTCGGTGAGCGAGAGAGCCGGAAGCCCAAATGGGGTGGGTTTGGGGTTTCTATTGGTAGGCAGCGGCCCTAAAGGTCCATTGTCGGCAGTAACACTTACCATCAGGTGTACTGCTTGATTGTTTGCCATCAAAGGCAATAAAAAAAAGTACTATTTAGGTAAAGTTAGTTGAGAAGCGTTTCTCAAAATATCATAATCATTATCAACATAACTAAGGGCCGTATATATTATCTCGCAATCATTTTATTAAAAAAAAAAAAAATTCGCAATGTAACCTATCACTCCTGGACTTTCCTTCCTAAACCTAAAAAAAAATATGGTACGTAACTAAGAAGTTAGAATAAGAATTCTCGTTAATATTAAAATAATTAATTATTGTATAGCAATCCTTGTCCAAAGTTCACAAAGGCATACATAGCCCAAACAACATTAAGTAAAAAAAAAAATGAAATAGAATAAGATTAATTGTAACGAGTAGCAAGCTATGCAAGTACATCTTATAAATAAAGACATTTACAAATCAAATCAATAACCCCCTTTTTTTTTTTTTGGTGGTCTATGGATGCGTCTCGCCCCGCCGAATCGGTCCGGGGTGACGGAAAGGCGGCACGTGACCCCATAGATCCACCGTAAAACTCCTCTCTCTTCGCCGTGCGAGCGGACCACCGGTACTCGATTTTTGACTTCGGCGGCGGTTTACCCTCGCGGGTTCCTCTCGTCGACGCCCCGAAGATTATCGGGGCGTCGCCCTCACGCGGTGGCCTCACGTCGGGTGACCGGACAATTCCCCGGTCCGATCACCCGAGGCCTCGGTTAGGGCGGCATCAGGCGCAGATATTCGCGCCTGCGCCGCCCCGGCCGCTGACGGCGGCCCGGGTCGCGGGCATCCTCCCGGACTCGTTCCGCCGCCTCCTTCCGCGAGATGACAGCCTCGCAGAGGGCGGCGACCGCGTCCCAGTATCCCCTCATATATCAATAACCCCTCCATCAAACATGATATTATAACTATGGGACACACCGTTACAAAGATATATGTAAAATTATTCAGATTCAAAATATTTACGTCAATCTTTATGCGGTTTCTTACCGAGTTAAGCAGAATTCATTTCGCAATTTGAGGAACAACAATACTATGAGTCATCAATCTATTTCAGGGATGGGCATTCGACCGATCTTAGTTTAGTACAGCGATAATACCGAGGAAGAAAATAAATGCATGATTTTGGATGGAAAATAATTACCAATGTCGGTTTTTCTTGTATATACATCGGCCATACAATCTATGATATTAACTAACATAGATTATTTTGAAACATCTAAGTATTATTATAAATAGGAAATCACTTGCCTATAGATTTCTAACGTCGAGATAATAATAAGCAAGAACTTGCCACTTAAGTTGGTGAATCCATTTTGGAATGAAACTTTTCATGCCAGGTGTTTTTTTTAATTCCTTATGGTGGCAAACGAGCAAGCAGCACACCTGTTGGTGAGTGTTACTACCACTCATGGACCTTTGCAAAACCAGGGGTTAGCTAGGTCTCTGACCACCATCTAAAACCCAACCAATTTGGCTTCTAGTTCTCTCGCTCACCAAACGAAGTGCAACAGCACGTTGTCACTGCTCATATGTGGATTTTCTGCGAGAGTGTACTACCACCCTGGACGGACCGGCCTGCGGCTGTACTACCAGTCATTCAGGTAGAAAGATTGTGTTTAGGTATTTGTTAAAGTAACCTAACCCAAAAAACATTTTCACGAATTTAAAGGAAATACTTTCCTATCAAATCCTGTACCATCGACTAGAGCGCCTCTAGGCTATGAAAACCAACTCGTAACGTCTTTAGTTATGCTGTCTATGTTGAGTTCATCCTTATCTGAATCATATTTAAAAAACTAGTAAGGAACGTAATGTAAGAGAGGGCAAATTCAAAACAATAAACACCCCATGCCCAACATTTCATTGACAAAGTGCCCACAATACTGGAAGCTAGGCGTATTAGTCGAAGTATACCTGAAATAATCAGAGCGTTGTATTATTTTGTTCTAATTATGACTTACCTTGCTGACTAGAAAATCAGTCTCATCGAAATGTCTGCCAAACATTTTGGGCGCCTCGCCGGGGATGGGCTCGATCTTGATGCACACTTCCTGTCCTTTGCGGGCAGTCTCGACTTGTTTATGATTCACCTCGATAGATGTCACTAGACCTAACTCCACAAACTGTATAAGAAAAATATTGATTGTAACCTGGTAATTCATTTGAACAATTTGAGATGGGAGATTGGATTTGTAGGTAAATTATCGGCAGTATTAAAGATAGATAGGTTTAAAAGAGACATTACTACGTAGACTAACTATTCGTGTGGTCCGCAGGATATGTGTACAATACTTCACTTTTCCTGATTTGACCGTGGGAGTCGTATAAACTAGTGATGCAACAGGTTTCTGCTTCTGTTGCCGCTTCAGGTTTCTGTTTCCGCATATTTTATAATGGCAATTTTAACGGAATTTAATCTTTGACAAGAGAATAAACATCAACCTACTTTTTATTTTGTTTATGGTGACAAACAAGCAAGCAAGTAAGACAAAGGACTTTTGCAATATCAGGGCACAGCTAGACTGACTGTCTAACGTAAATACAAGTGCTCTTCTTAAACCTCGTTTAAAGAAGAGCATAGCGCTCGGGAAACACAGCAGCAGGTAGTTCATTGCGATCCTGCATATATGAGCGAGAAATGATCGGTGAAATGGTACGGTTGAGGATTATAAACTTAGCAGGTAAAATAGATCAACCCTGCTAGCATATCGAGTACGCTGGAAAATGGTGAGGGTGGTAACAAGTCAAACAGTTACTCGAAAACTCCCCGTGAAAGAGCCCGTGGGTATAGTGTTCCAAAGTCACGTCATCATCAATGATGAGTTTCTCACTATGTTAGAATTCATCATGCAGATTCTTACGTCTGTATATGGTTAAACTAATTTTAATAAATATATAACTTACCATTACTCAATTTTTAATTTTATTAAAATGTGCCCGTGGGTTTGGGGCTGTCCATTAATCACGTGAGGTTTGAAAGGGTGGGAGGACTTTGACAAAAATCACGAAATATCACAAGGGGGAGGGGGGTGTAGTAAGATATCACGTGTATTTATTTTTCGTCAAACACTGCGATTTTTAAACTGAAAAGCGGCGTGGAATGTGACTTTGAATTGCCGTTGCCAGGCAACGAACGAAGTTTAAAGTAGATGATCTGTATAAAGACCTTTTTGCGAATTATAAAAAAGCAAAAAAAAACGAGAATATAATGAGCTGTGGGCTACTTCTTTGTAGGTACTGAAAATTCACGTGATGTCTTGGGGTCATAATCTTAAACCTCACCATGTATCACCATTTGGGGTTAAAAAATGCTAAGAAAAAGATCACGTAAGTAATGGACGTCCCCTTTCTTAAAAGCGACTAAGAATATAATATGCGATAACATTTATACAAGAGAAGGAAAACTCGAAACAAAACCTTATACCAACCCATCAGCGTGGTATAGTAGCTTATTTCACTCCTAATGTGGAGGAAGCTCGGGCCCTGCAGTGGGGCTGTTACGAACTATGATGATAATTCTGCCAGGCTTAGGATTGCGGCTTAGGAGTTCTGCAGGTTTCTGTTCCCGCATATTTTATAATGGACGTATAAGAAATGTGATGATAATAATGCTAGGTTATTTATTAACATTGATTGCACAGATGGTGTAGTGGTTAAGATACCCACCCTGTCGTGCCAGTGTCGTAGGTTCGACTTCTATATAGGACAATACTTTGTGTGGTCCACACATTTTTGTTCTAAGCATGGATGTAATTTGAATGTTTGTAAAGTTCCCCGCAATACAACTTAGACACAACACATACCTTAGTGCCGGGTGTTGATTTTTTTTAAAGTAAATTTTAAGAAAGATAGTCATTCGTTTGGAAAGAATTTCTAATAGATGTGATGTCTCGCATGTGGTAATAATTATTCGCTTCCAATCAAATTTTGATAAAAAAATATACATACTTCTTTACTAGGCACACAAATCGGGGTTCCTTCTTTCACTATACCAGCTTCAACCATTACACCACACACGATTGGATCACGGGAGTTGAACACGAACTGCGGCATAACCTGCACATAAATATAAAGGTGATAAATTAATCATCAAACACTCTATATAAGTTGCATCATTAAAAAAATACTTCAACACCCTTTAGGGCACGCACCCAAACTACGTGAACTGTTCAGGAGTTATGGAATTAGGCTTACGTTACGTAGTTGAACTAAATTCATTCGTTATCGTGCTCAAATCGCGCAGTATTGCGCTTTTTAAACTCTCAAGTAGCCACACTGATGCACATATGGCGAGACATATGTTTATTTAAAACCGATTTAATTGTAATTATAGCTATAAAGGCACTCTCCACGTTACGAGGCAAATGTCATATTGATAAAGACAAATATGAGCCTATTTTTTTAACTGTTTGTAAAAATCATTTAAAACAATATTAATAACTTACTACGTGAAAACTAGAGGGGTAGGTCTAATTACATTCATACAATAATAACACAAGCATTTGTAAAGATATTTTATATAATGACCAAAGCATGAAGATATTTTCGAAATAAGCCGTCAAACTTCTTATAATTATATTATTTGACAGTCCTAAAGCCGGTATTTGAATAAAAATATCCTTGCCCTATAGAAAAGAAAAGCAGGTAGAGATATTTAAAATAAAATCATTCGGAGGAAATACTCGTAATAAAAAAATAGTCACGTAGTATGGGTACGTAACCTTACTTATCTGTGGTAATCGTACCAACCGGCTGAGAGATCACCAAAATATTGAGTGGTATCATTATCCTGGGCAATTTATAACACCAACTGCGATCGCCCATCTGTCTGTTAAGCGTGGCGATTACGTTAGTGTTTGCCACTTGGATGGTCTTGGATAGTATACTTGGATAGTCTAGCCGGCAAAAGACGTCGACAGACTAATGGATGGAAATTGGTCATCATAATTATGCTTTTTTAAATAAAATTATTCTTATGGATTTTATCGCGTGTGAATTTGATTTTAAATTGCCCAACGCTTAGAATACTTTACAACGTTCATAGTCACAAGGACTAAAGACTGTAAAGTGTTCGAAATATCGGGCAATTAAAAATTAAATATAAAAGTGTTAAAATCCATAAAATAACTTTATTTGAAATATGTAAAGCTCGCGAAAATATCGGAGTACAATTTAATTTTATTTATTAGTTTGCATATGCACATACGAGTATATGTGAGCGTTTGTTTATGTACAGTCATCATCTTATAATTCTCATATACGCCTCTGAAGCCTAGCGGCTTGAGACTCCTTCATAATAGGAAAAAAGTTAAACTATCATACCTCGCTGGTCACATATTATATACCGTCGTCATTTAAGACTTCCACGAGCAGAAAAGGGGTGATGAATTTTATTCTTACTCAGTCTCCAAACGGATGACATGTAAAGACATGGTGGGTTGCTAAATTTTATTATAGACACATACTTTGGGTTATGTTAATAAGCGAAAAAGGATCCGCTTATTAACACATATCTCAAAGTACCTGTCTATAAATCTGGATATAAAAGAGTAACGGACCTTTTACTATTATATATTATATATACGGTATTATGGATTAGGTCTGAAAAATGTCACCTTATGGGAGCTTTTTTATTGCTTATGGTAGCAAACGAGTATGCAGCACACTCGGTGGTAAGTGATAGTACCGATTCTGAACCATAGCCATACCACGTGCTGCCTGCCGCAAAGTTGTAAAAAATTGTAAAAAAGTCAAGTAAAAAAAAAGTTGTCGCGGAATTACAAGCAGGAGATTGGACAACAGCATTCTATTAGGAGGGAAAAGTAAGGAGGATGGGGGACACATGCTATTATTAACATGTCAAATACACATGTGTTAGAAAGGAATAACGCATTTTCCCACCGTACGGCCCAATGGAGACAAATACCTCAGTGTTTAGCAGTCCATCAAAACGGCGGCACTTGCCCCTCGGGTTGTGACAACGGACGTTGTGCGGACAGGCCAATCGATAATTAAAAAATAAAATAAAAGACTCAAGGTGCATTACCTTAAGTTTACAGGGGAAGACGGCGATATGCTTGAACTCTTCACGTTTCTTTTGCTTCAGCTCCTCGCGGTAAGCCGTGAATTTGTCAAACAAATGGTAGATGATGTCCGCAGCGAAAATTTTCACACCTAAATTGTCCGCCATTTCTTGAGCGTCGCGTTCGATCTGTTGTGAAGAAAATTATGTGTTAGAGATATTAAAACGATTCGCATACTATTTTTTTTTAATAATCTTTAGTTTTGTTTTCCAGACAATTAGGAAGAGACTTTTAACTGATTACAACCCACATTCCTCATAATAGTAATTAACTCGCTTGTGGGATCTGGTCGAGTTATTTTTTTTTTACTAAAGGCGTAATATCTAATTTCGGCAATGTATTCTAGCTAGAAAGTATCACACTGTAGCTAATAATTACTAAACATATTATATACAGTCAAAAATCAGAAAAAGTTATCATTCTCTTGCTTTTATCCCAACTACTTGGCGTCGACGCAATATGTACTCTTTTTCCATAAAGCCCTATCAGATGTCATCTCTGCAGTTATTCCCTGTCTATCCACATCATGCTTCACGCAATCCATCCATCTTTTCTTTGATCTACCCTTACTCCTAAAGATTTTAACATTCATACTTAAAACCTTCCTCGCAACATTACTTTCATTCCGTCTCATCATATGTCCATACCAGGTCAAGTGTTCACTCCTTAACTTATCCGTCACTGGCGCTACTTTCAAACATTCTCTTATACGCTCATTCCTTATTTTAGCCATTCTCGTCACGCCGTACATCCATCTCAACATTCGCATCTCCGCTACATGTAATATCCGTCTCTCATCCGTCGCTTTTGTAGGCCAAAAATTAGAAAAGAATTAACTTAAATAAAAAAACGAATTTGTTGCCGGATCTCCAACTGCGGTGGCATTTCGATATAGAGGTAGATTATTCCAATAATCTTTAGTTTCATATATAATTTAAATAAAATTTAATTTAATTTATTATTTTACTAGCTAACCGTCACTAATAAGCAGATTTAGGATTTTAAAGATAATTCAAAATTATTAAGTTAATTCTTTTATTATGAAAAAAACAAATAAATATAAATATATAAAATCAATTAATTTTAGACGCGCCAGCAAGATATTTGCTTTATTATTATTGACCATGTATTTTGGTGCATTGATTGCACCACTCGCAGTGAAGCACCTTTTAATATAATATACGACCGTTTTTCCTTTTCTTATCAGACACAAGGACATTTCTTCTTGCGCGTCAAAACTTATCTGGTTGTTGATCTCTGTGGTTTGCTCCACGATTTCGCATTGCCAACCGAGCCGTTCCACGGCCTGCTTCATTTTGCTTTCATTATTGAGAACCACGAAAACAGGCTATACTAACGCGGCGCTCTTCACATGAAATATCTTGTTCTTATTCGAATCCTAATTACATTACGGCTTTGTCGGGAAATATTAGATCTTCTTGGTTGCGGCTGTGTTAATAATAATATCGGCACAATAAGACTTATTATAATATCACTCGCACGAAATAAACACATCGACCGGTCGGTCAACTTTAATCTCAAAGTTTCACGGTATTTCCAAAACAAACCATAGACAACATCACGTAAGCTGTCGGTTGTTTTGCATGTCATGAACAAATGAACGGTTGACTTGATGTTTTGATATTTTTATTGATATTTTTCTTGTTAATAAATATGATATTTTAATACTTATTATTCTATTCCCGGCAGAGACTTAAATTATACAATGTGGACGTCAATTAGAACCGACCGCACCCTGTAACCGAGCACCACTTTTTTACCCCATAGTCGATGATAGTCTTCGATTAAGTGGGGTCCTCTTGCTGTATATAAATTTGCTTCCCTCCATCAGCTCGTAGACCTTCACTATTGTACATAGGCCACCCCACGAGAATGCCATTCAAAACGGTTCTGTGTCACCTGCCATATATTTGCTCGTTATTAATTTTCTTTTACATGTTAAGATACATTTTTGTTATTTTTATTACATACATTTTTATTCTACCTTATAGCACTATTTCTTATTTCTATCAAATAAGGTCCATATAAAAGAGAGAGTACATACCTTAACATCAAATGCCAATATAGTAGCGTATTGCGAATCGTGTTCTAACATGGCGGATGCTTTCATGACGTCACGCTTCACTACCGGTCCTATCCTAATAGCCGAATACTAGAACAAAAAAAAAAATTATAAACAGGAATAAATACATTTTCCGTGTGGTGACTGAGTAATAATACAATTCACCACCCTCTATCTTACACGTGGGTATCGTAAAAGACGATTAAGGGATATAATATACATCTGATATCTGTGCAAGAGAAGGGAAACTTGAAATAAAACCCTATACCAACACGTCTTACCAGCGTGGTATAGTAGGTCAATTACCCTCCCATTGTGGAGGAGTTCCGAGCCCAACAGTGGGACGTATGTGGGCTGAGATGATGATGATGATGATGAAACAGGAATAAATAATTTGTGTGGAAACAGTTCAAAAATTATTTGGAAAATCTAAAAGTGCACGCCTCATAATTTTTATATTATTTGTAGCCGCTACCAAACAGCTATGCTATTCTTTGTCGTTTAATTGCAATTAATAAAAAACTAAACTGTTTAATCTTTAGTGTAAGTCCACCTTATGAAAATTGGGTACATTTACAATGCTTGCATGCTATGTTTGCGCTACATCGAGAATGGCGCGAAATTTCAAGTTCTTTTCTTTCATTTATGGCATTGACTAATAGTAAATGATAAATAATAAAAAAATATGAAGCGTGCACTTTTGGATGTTTCAAACTATTCAATTTGTCAATTTCAATTTGTCTTCAGTCACGTCAAGTCTTATTTTCTTAGCTTAAAGTTCTAAGTAAACAAGCCATAAACTAAAAAAAAAGGCTTCTATCCTCGCAGAAGTCGTAAGAGATCACTAATGAAGGTTTTTTTTTAATTCAAATTACATAATATATGTCTAATTAAAGCCTATTCTCACCAACTAAATTCACCTCTGACACACACATTAATGTGTGTTATTTACATTATCTAGAGGTTACCTAAAATTTAGAGCGCCGATAGACTGTTGGTAGGGTAGATAAGTAATACTTACAGGGATTTTGCTAGTCCTGAGAAACTCTAGTAGAGCTTCCAGAGATCCTAAAGTTGAGGCTTGCACATACACACCACGTTCAGTCAACTTGATAGAAGACAGTGCTGATTTTAGCTCTCTTGCTACTTCTTCTCTGTAAAATAAATTATTTATTATACTTATTTTAACACACATTAAAATGCCTGCTATTGTGGTGATGGATTCAGAGTATTAGAAACACAAATGGTGATGCATGGTGGGATGCGGAAGTGGCAGCTTCCGTAGAGCAAAAGAAGAAAGCGTGGCTGGACTATGTCTCTTCTTTGAATCTGAATGACAGTATGACTGAACAGAAGAAAGAAATATATCGGCAATGTAAGAATGACACCAAGGCCTTAGTGAAAGAGAAACGTGATAGAGCAAGTATGAGTGCAGAAGATAGGCTGACTAAAAACTTCGAGAGTAACACCAAACTCTTTTGGAGGGAGGTGACGAAGTCTCGGGGTGGTTGGTCAGCCTTCAGAATGAATAAAATAAGGTCTAAAGGTGGAGACATTCTTACACAAACACAAGATGTGTTAAGCCGATGGAGTGAATATTTTGGCGATATGTATGCGGATACTACGGTTGGCGCCGGTGTCGCATGTGGTCTAGTAGATCAACATTCGGCGATGGTGTCCTCCGATGGCATCAGTACGGATGAAGTTGAATGGGCGATAAGAAGTTTGAAAAATGGTAAGGCAGCGGGCATTGATATGGTGTCTGCCGAGATGATCAAGCTTGGTGGCTCCTGTGTCCGGGAGGCGTTCCTGTTGCTCCTCAATTTATGTTGGAGCTCGGGAATGGTTCCCGGGGACTGGAATAGCGCAGTCATCGTGCCTTTGTTTAAAAACAAGGGTTCACGTTATGACTGCGCAAATTACAGGGCCATAAGCTTGACCAGTTTGGCAGCAAAAGTGTATGGTAAAATTATTGAAAGGAGAATGAGGATGGTGTCCGATGGTTTACTGTGTGAGACACAAGGAGGTTTCAGGAGTGGAAGGGGATGCATGGATCAAGTGTTCTCTCTGCGCAACATTGTGGAGAAGAATCTGGCCCTAGGTCAGAGGGTTTTCTGCAGTTTTGTGGATCTGGAGAGAGCATTTGACACGGTTGTAAGAAAGGAACTTTGGGACATTTTACCGGAATATGGTATTAACGGTAAACTGCTGCAGGCTGTGCAATCCAGTTACATGGGCTGTAGAGCCTGTGTGCGGCTGGATGATGGAATGTCGCCTTGGTTTGACGTCAATATCGGCGTTAAGCAGGGCTGCGTTCTATCAGCCAGGCTGTTTATCATATATCTGGATAAATGTCTCCAAAGGTTGAACGATATGAATGTGGGAGTCCAGATGGGTGACTCAGTGGTCTCTGCTCTGCTTTATGCAGATGACGCAGTCCTGCTGGCACAGTCAGCGACTGACCTGCAGACCCTAGTCGACACAATGACAGAAGATTGTAAGAAAAGGGGTCTACGCGTGAATGTGAGCAAAACCAAAATAATGGTCTTTGAAAGAGATGAAGCCAGAACAGATGTAAGAGTAACAATAGGTAATGATGTACTAGAGCAAGTGGATGAATTTGTATATCTTGGATGTGGATTTAGCCGAGATGGACGGTACACCACTGATATAGAGCGAAGAGTGAATGCGGGAAATAGAGTGAACGGAGCGTTGGGGCAACTTCTCGGCAGCCACCACCTCAGCCAGAAGGCGCGTGTAGCAATACATAATGCAGTGCTTGTCCCAACATTACTGTATGGAAGCGAGAGTTGGGTATGCAGAAAAGAGTATGACAGTAAAATTAATGCGGTCGAAATGCGATCTCTTCGGAAAATCTGTGGAGTTAGGCTGACCGACCGCATTCGTAACGACGACGTAAGAGAGCGAGTAGGTATGAAAGAGAGTATTGGTGTAAAGATGCGAAAGGGAATGCTCCGATGGTTCGGACATGTGGAAAGAATGCCGAACAAACGTCTGGTTAAGAAGATATACAATGCGAAAGTGGAAGGATGTAGGTACCGAGGGAGACCGAGACTAACCTACCTAGACCAGATCGGTCAGGTACTGAAGGAAGGTGGAGTCAAGAGTCTCCGAAACCGGCGAGCGTGTATGAAGAGAATTATGAATGTTGAGGAAGCGAGTGAAGTATGCAGAGATAGAGTTCTCTGGCACTCTGTTCTCTCTGCCTACCCTGTAAGGGATATGGCGTGATGATATGTATGTATATGTATGATTCAGAGTATAATAGGTCCCCACATCACTTATTACAATTCTAAAATTTCTCTCAATATACCTCTACCTGTATACAGTTATACACCAATATTCAACACATGGGGCATGGATTGTGCAATTGCGTTATTCCTTTATTTTCGGTCTTTGGTGACATGCTATAATTCTACACTAACACGGCCGTAACCCTCATATAACTCTTCGCTACCTTTTCGATAGATCACTACAATAAATGGTATGTACGGTCATGTACTGAAGGAAGGTGGAGTCAAGAGCCTCCGAAACCGGCGAGCGTGTATGAAGAGAATTATGAATGTTGAGGAAGCGAGTGAAGTATGCAGAGATAGAGTTCTCTGGCACTCTGTTCTCTCTGCCTACCCTGTAAGGGATATGGCGTGATGATATGTATGTATATGTATGATTCAGAGTATAATAGGTCCCCACATCACTTATTACAATTCTAAAATTTCTCTCAATATACCTCTACCTGTATACAGTTATACACCAATATTCAACACATGGGGCATGGATTGTGCAATTGCGTTATTCCTTTATTTTCGGTCTTTGGTGACATGCTATAATTCTACACTAACACGGCCGTAACCCTCATATAACTCTTCGCTACCTTTTCGATGGACCACTACAATAAATCATCACTCTCAAATAACAATACAAGCACAACTTGAAATAAAATTTTATACCAATCCATCTAACCAGCTTGGTATAATAGATCAATTTCTCTGTGGTAGTATAGGAAGTTCAAGCCTCATAGTGAGACATATTATGGAATAAAAACAAAATGAAGATATATTTTATATTACCTCAATACATCAACTTCATCAGGTTTCTGTGCGATATGAAGATTCAAACCAGCTATGGCCTTCTCTAATTCTTTAGCTGCAATCTTCACACCTTGAGCGCCTATGACTTCTTTGTGTTCAATGTAGGCATTCTAGAAATACATTTTTTTTTTTATTTTATTAATGTCACACCTTCATCAAAAGAGCAGAAGTATAAAATCCAATCTGTTAGACTTAGGTCTACTTCTTAATATTACAAATATATATATCAACCTGGTGAATAGAATTTTCGCGGGCACATTAAAGTGTCATATTTGCTGTACATACATACATATCATCACGCCATATCCCTTGCAGGGTAGGCAGAGAGAACAGAGTGCCAGAGAACTCTATCTTTGCATACTTCACTCGCTTCCTCAACATTCATAATTCTCTTCATACACGCTCGCCGGTTTCGGAGACTCTTGACTCCACCTGCCTTCAGTACATGACCGATCTGGTCTAGGTAGGTTAGTCTCGGTCTCCCCCGATACCTACATCCTTCCACTTTCGCATTGTATATCTTCTTAACTAGACGTTCGTTCGGCATTCTTTCCACATGTCCGAACCATCAGAGCATTCCCTTTCGCATCTTTACACCAATACTCTCTTTCATACCTACTCGCTCTCTTACGTCGTCGCTACGAATGCGGTCGGTCAGCCTTACACCACAGATTTTCCGCAGAGATTGCATTTATATTTGCCGTCTTAAATTAAATTCAACAATTAAATGTTTGTGTTTATGAATAACTTTGGTGGTGTTTTATGTAATATTATGCGGATAAAGTGCAAAGTGTGGAGAACATTAAATAATAGTGCTTTAAATGTGTTTTCATTCATTGCCGAAATTCCCAAAGAAAGCTTTCATAGCTTATTAAAGTCGTCAACTTTTGCCGTCTAGTTATTGACAATGACTTATAATATTAATTACAAAATATACTTGACAAATTAATTCAATCAATGCTGGCAACAATAGAATTGTATTAATAGCTGATTGCTGAAACTAAAAAGGACTTGGAGACTATTTGAAATCGTATAGTAGTTAGAATTAATATCTCACCTTAACTCTAAGCTCCTTCATGGGTTGTGGCATGAGTAGTGAACGTATCTGTGTTACAATAGGCCCGTCTGTGCCGGCCAACACCATCGTGTCACCTTCATGTAACGTGCCGTTGATAAGTATGGTATCTATCGTCGTACCCAGACCTGGGATTGCCTTCACCTGTGAAAAATTAGAGGGCTTATTAGATTAGCTGTATAAAATATAGTTCATTCATAACCTCAGATTAAACAAATTTCAAACAATTTAGTTCAAAGAGATTGCGTTCATGTTCAATAAGAAATGAAATAAAATCTATATTCTATTTAGTTACATGACATCAAACCTAATTTAAAAATCCATTAACAACTTCTTCATCAACAACCTAAACTTTAGGTAATACCTAAGGCAACTTCCGTGTGGTGACGGAGTAAGAATACAATTCACTACCCCCTATCTTACCTGTGGGTGATTGTTAGATACCACTAAGGGATATAAAACGCATACAACATCTATGCAAGAGAAGGAAAAGGCAAGAGAACAAAACCCTATACCAACACGTCTGATCAGCGTGGTATAGTAGGTCAATGAGAGGGAATCTCATTATGGAGGCTCGAGCCCAACAGTGGGACACATGAGCTGAGATGATGGTGATGATGATGAAGGTAATTTAAACATCAATGCTAAATTTTAAATGACACAACATCAATCTATCATTGGTGTTTTTTGATATAGACTGCCTGTCATGTAAACGCTACAACATTATTACGTGACATCATAATCTACAGGAAATCGGTTATATAAAGTCTAAAACCATACACATAAAATCTCTTATGAAATAGTAGTGATATACTCCCTAAATTCCATGTGGTGACGGAGTAAGAATACAATTCACCATCCCTTATTATGCCTGTGGGTGTTGTAACAGGACTAAGGGATAATATGCAGATAAATCTATGCAAGAGAAACTCGAAGTATCATTTTCATATTTTAGAGGAAGATCGAGGCCAGCAGTGAGATGTGTACGAGCTGAGATGGAGTGGACTACTCTGGACGAGGTAGCCTATTTCTGGCTGCAAACACAAAGATGTTAATATGAATAAACAGTCAACAACAATATGAACAAACGGCCAACGTCCAAAACGAAGCTTCTATATCCTCGATATAGCTCGCCAAATAAACGCTAATCAGCCCGAACTAGCTACGCCTCAGCGCCAAGACGAGCAGGACGACAACGGGGAAAACACCAAAACAGAAATAAAAACACCATTCAGCACAGTAAAAGCACTATTAAACCCGCTTCTTCCCGCCATCACCAAAAAACACGGCGAAGAAAAAAGCAGTATGCGACTGGCATCTGCACTTGAGGCTTTTACTAGAAAAGAAAGCCTAATCGATAAAGAAGAAGAACCACAACTAAGCACAAACACCGACAAAGGAATAGTGAAACCACCAAACTACTGACCGGTGAACACAACGTTGGAACTATATATGAATGCCTTCCTCGAATACAAGGCCATTTTAGAAGGCACATTACTTATCAAAGCCCTGAACGCCAGCAAGATACTCGAAGCCTACCACTACCAAAGCGAAGGGTTGCTGAAAGTCAGACTCGAGGAAGAAGAGGCCAACGTGTACAACAACCAAACAGGCGAGGTCATGGCGGGTAAGCCCATCTCAACCCACATGGCCGCGTTTAGTGCCACCGGAGGCTTCATAGACATCGATGAAGAAGCCACAAAAGAAAACGGTAGAATAATATTCCACACCCCGGAACACGACCCCATTGTAGTCACTGCGAAACTCACTGAAATCTGGCTCACAGAGAAAATTTTAAAACGAGCCAGAGATCTGGAAGCGAGTACATGGGACTTACCAGACAAGATCACCCTGGTAAACGGAGTGCCCGGATGCGGCAAATCAACCTAGATTGTGGCAAAGTTCGACCCCGCACACGACGTCGTTTTAACATCACTGCTCAAAGCAAAAGACGATCTAAAGAATAGGATTACCCAACGCATGGGCTACTGCTAATCATAGATGAAGCGCTCATAAATCATTTCGGCTCCGCGGTTTTATTAATGCGAACTGTCAAGGCCAGAGAATTCCTTCTCATTGGAGATACAAACCAAATCCCATTCATAGAGAGGGATAAATTATTCGAAATGAGACATGTCAAGCCTCTAACCACACCAACGGCAACACAAGAACTGCTGTGTATGACGCATCGGTGCCCCATGGATATAGCATATGCCCTCCAGAAACAACTACAATGGCATATACTCGTCAAAAAAGATCATAAAATCCCTGAACATAAACAAATACACCGACGCCGTCATACCACCCGACCTTCTCGAGACTCTATACCTGTCACACACCCAGGCAGAGAAAGAAAGCTTCAAGGAAAAGGGATTCGGCACCGGTGATGGCTCCGAACTGCGAACCATCCACGAGGCACAGGGACTCGGCGCACCTAACGTCATCATAATTCAGACTAGAGACTCGGTGCGAAAGTTACATAGGTGTCGCGTTACATGTGGTCGCCATTTCCAGGCATACCAGATCCTGCACTTACTATACAGACACCCGTGAAGATGCCATCTGGAAACTCATGAGGAAGTCCATAGATCAGGATTCTGGTACTATACTGGAATACATCAAGAAGATGGCGGTAAAACATAGAGACGAAAGGGTAATGAAAGAGCTTGGTCTACTACCCCAATAAACTAAAGTCAACACAAGCATGGAGTCAATTACTATCAACCTAGGCATAGACTTCCAAATTAAACAAATCATAAAATAAAACGTCACAGACATCATTATCATCATCACAACATCACAGAGGACAGAAACATCTACAAGTAGAAGGGTTTCACCAACAACAAGACCACCAACGCCAAGAAGAAACCCCAAAAGATATGTTGTCGCTCAACATCTATGACTCTCTCAAGCTTTATCCAAATGTAATAAAGACACTTCAAGAACATTAATTTTATAAACAAACCACCATAACAATTAAATTAAACATAAAAAGAGCACGGACATAAAGTCTGTGGAATAACAACTCATATCTATTAAAAAAAAAAATATGAATAAACAAAATTATTTTTATACAAACCTCCAAAACGGTAGCAAGGAGTTGTTGCGAGAATATAAGGCGTTTGTGTAGTGGCCCTTCGCACGCTTGAACTATCATAGCGAGCAGGTTACCCATACCTTCACCAGTCACCGCTGATGTTGGTACCAAGGAGACGTATGAACGGGGATCCGGATTCTCGTAGAATAGCGCCGCGTTTAAACCCTGGAAAGATAAGATTTAAATTTATATACAAACTGTACGATAATAAATTTTGAAAACACATTAACATAAATTAATACCTGACTACTTATATAGTGTCAAATGACGTAATTACTAAGAGTCGTATTTTAGTTATTTTTTAGTCACGTAATGGAGGTTTTACTATTAAATTATATATTTTTCTGAATTATTATTATTTTGAAACAAAAAAGCACTATGTTATGATTTAATACCGTGGCGTTTTTGGTATATGTTTCAATTGCTTAACTACTGAGAAAAATGAAATTTTATTAAGTTGAAATAGTATCTATATAATGCTGAGTTTTTTTGCCGGATCTTCTCAGTAGTGGTCTAGTTCCGATCCGGTGGTAGTTTATTAGATTAAATTAAAATGTTAATACTGATAATATGTAAGTGCCCTCGCAGGGTTTATGCATAATAAATGAATTTGAATAAGATGAGGCAACGAAATGTCCTACTTTTTAAAGAAGTCTTTAGGAAAATATAATCGAATTTTCTCTACTTTTAGTTTAGATATATAAGTTTAGAGTATAACTATATCAGCTGCGACTTAACTATTGTGATAATAATTACGATTACAATTATTTGCGCTAATCTATTCCTGACTTCCTTTTCATTAAGTATTTTAAGACATGGTTACAAAGCATAAAGGCTTTGTAACCATGTCTTAAAATTCTATGCCAAATTATTATTTATCAATTATCACTTCATTTAAGGTCCGACCGCTATGCAGTAAACCAAATCGTAATGTAATCCACACTGGTAATGTAACGTTCCGGGAAGTTTCGTAGAACACGAAAGCATATATAAAACACTGTTATATCATCTTCACTAAACATTAGCAGTTTCATTCATCATTACATTACATAAAATGACAACAATTCTGTAATGTAACACGTTCAAATATTGAATATAATATAATTTCACGATCCCTCCAAAATTCCTTCGTTGAATTCGGTGGCTCATATAAGTTAGTTTAGGGGTCATAATAAAAAAAAATGTTATTACCTGTTCAGCGAACTGCAACATGACATCTTTACTCCTCTTCTCAAACTCCAACTGTGTATTAGACTGTTGCATTTTTAGTATATCACGGACATCTTTACGCTGAGCACTCTGCCAGTCGTATAGACGATCAATCTTGTTCAATGCTACTAGGAACGGGGTCTTCTTCTGCTTTAGTAAGTTTATTGATTCTATAGTTTGTGGTTCCAGACCGTGCATTATATCTACTACCTGAAAGGTAAAAGCGATTATATTAGTTGGTGTTAAGCGTTTATATTATTTAATTCGTTGTAGATTTTTAGTTATAGATTGAGACTAGGTTTTGGAAGATTTTGATAATCGTATATACAAACGTGTGGTATAGGACTGTTCTGAGGGCTATTCTCGTAGTGAGGCCTACGTCTCTAACAGTGAAAATCTATAGCTGATGGATGGATGAAGTACAACCGCACGAGAAGAGATATTGGCAACCGTATCTATTGTGTTATTTAACGGCAGGATTAAATGTTAAAAATCTCTGAAAATGTTTTAATTTAAAATGGAAATAAAATACAGTAGAATTTGGTTATAATGACATTGAAGGGAACTGGAATCCGTCATACTAAGCGAAAGCCATACAAAGCAGAAATTCTCAGAAAATTCAAAACTTTCTAGTTTTGTTAGGTACATATATAATTTTGCTTTAATAAACAGAAACAATGCAAAATTAACCACTGAATTACACACTTGATCAACATGTACCTACTTGCCGTAATTCTTTCAAATAACCTCTCTCAGTTTGAATCGAATTAAATGATTCTTTTAGTTCTTGTTATTGAAAATCATTGGTATTTTCAAATAGTGACTTCAAATTTGCAAAAGATGAGTTTGAATCACGATTTTCTAGTCTGAATATAATTTCTCTCTTATCTATAATCTTTCCCTTCAAGGCATAAAAATGGTAAAGTTTTACCAAAAAGCTTAATATTTTGATGCTTTTTTGTTTGCAAACCACTAAAAATCTTCAACTATCGACTCGTAATTGTCATTAAGAAACAAAATAAAAATAAGCCACGTGCAATGCGCACACCAAACGAAGGGGGGAGGCGAGGGCACCGAAAACCGTCGAATGGATTAGGAACCATATCGGTCACTATAACAGGCCTTGATTTTTTTTTAAACAGGTCATAATAAGCGACTTGTCACTATAAGCGATCAGATCAGGTCATTATATCAGTCTTTTTTTACAAAGGATTTTATATGTAAACCAAACTAACCTGTGTAATAACGTCACATTAAGCGGTTGGTCAATATAAGCGGCGTCATTGTAAACAGATTCTACTGTTTAATTTTTCTGTCAACTCACGTCATAACGTGCAAACAATTTTATGAAAATAATATTTTTTAGATCGAAGCAGTTGAAAACTACTCTACTTTTCATGGGAGAATACCTTGCTAGAAGATTTAATAACAGATTTCGTCTGACCGAGGATTTAAACCAAGAATGTATAGTAGCATACCACTGGATCTTCCCATGTGATAACTGGTTGAGAAAATAAGGTATTGCCATCCATTAATTCGACGTGGTAAACGTAAAAATCATTTCAGAAATCACTATGACAATGAGTTGCAAGTTTGACAAATTTATAACACTATCTATGATCGCCAATCGTGAATCACATGCGGCGATTATGGATTTATTCATCTTAAAAATACCTATGTTCATTAGTGGACGTCGCACAGTGTTTGATAGGACCAAAAAAAAATCCCTCTGCTGTTTATAGCTTTAATCGATCAAGGTATGCATAAATAATGCATATTAAAATATGCAAGAGTAAAACACCCACGTGTCAAATTCAAATACTTTTTTATATAAAAAATATTGAACTTTACGTGATCTTTAACTTTAAAAAAATAAAATTAATTCTGAAAATGTAACTATCCAAGTTGATTGTTTTAAATAGATATAGTCTGATAGAACATCTTTAGGCGCATGTTTTCCTATTTTTATTTTTGGAAAATCACTTCTGAATATTTAGTTATTAATTGTTTTCAGATTTTCGTAATTTTTTTTTTCTCCTTAAATACTCAAAAGTGGGACTTGTGACTAGTACAGAAAGATAGCTCTTAACTATCAATAGTATAGACTATATAGACTATCAATAGTAAAAAAAACCAAATTCCACTTCCGTGGCCTTTGGGAGAAATTGACCATTCTGTTCTAAGGTCAAATTATATGGTATAGGGTTGACGCAAAAGCTTAATCAATTTCTTTTCAGTATTTGAAATAAAATTATTTTTACGGATTCTAGCGCGTTTGTATTTGATTTCTAATTATCCGAAGTATCGAACAGTTTACAGCGATCATGGCCCCTAGAGGTCTAAGGTGTTTCACGCCCAATAAGCCATCATTATTACAGAGATTTATATCTACCCGCTACAGTGTCAGTTATAAAATTCTGATCCACATTTTAATACAAATTCATTGCCAGTATAAGAAAAACGATTCATTATATAAAAAATTATATAATTGTTTTCAGATTTTCGTAATTTTTTTTCTCCTTAAATACTCAAAAGTGGGACTTGTGACTAGTACAGAAAGATAGCTCTTAACTATCAATAGTATAGACTATATAGACTATCAATAGTAAAAAAAAACCAAATTCCACTTCCGTGGCCTTTGGGAGAAATTGACCATTCTGTTCTAAGGTCAAATTATATGGTATAGGGTTGACGCAAAAGCTTAATCAATTTCTTTTCAGTATTTGAAATAAAATTATTTTTACGGATTCTAGCGCGTTTGTATTTGATTTCTAATTATCCGAAGTTTCGAACAGTTTACAGCGATCATGGCCCCTAGAGGTCTAAGGTGTTTCACGCCCAATAAGCCATCATTATTACAGAGATTTATATCTACCCGCTACAGTGTCAGTTATAAAATTCTGATCCCCATTTTAATACAAATTCATTGCCAGTATAAGAAAAACGATTCATTATATAAAAAATTATATTGTTTGTGGTAAGTTATACACATCCTTAAAATTATATCAGTTGAAAAAATTAACTGACTATTATTGTGAAATTATTAGCTTATTTCGCGTCCGTTAATTGCATAGTTGAAAAAAAACCTCTACAGTACAAGGACTATTTCTTTAGTACAGAATGTTACTTTGTAAAAAAAACTTATATGCCGTCGTTGGAGAGAAAACAAATCTTGAAAGTAATGTCTCGAAAATGAATATTGATACAATATTTTCTGCTATAATGTAAAATTTTTGAATAATTATTATATGTATAAAGAAATTTTACATAATAGCCGATCATTGAATTAAGAATTGACTTTATACAAAAGCGATGTGTAATCGATAAAGAATCAATTAAACAGTCATATCGTTTTATCATAATAACTTACAAGAATAGCAATATCGCAGAGTGACGACCCGCGATTCCTCAAATTACTGAAGGACTCGTGGCCAGGTGTGTCGATGATGAGGAGGCCAGGCAACTTGAACGCAATCTCGTTCACCTGTAAATACAATAAAATATGTAGGTAGTTTTATTTTAGCAGAAGAATACAATATCACCACTCCACATCTTCCAGCTGAGGCGGATACCTTCACAAAAAACCGGACAGCAGTCATTTTCTGAAAATTCTACAAGAACATGATCAGATTCAGGCCGTCCCAAAACAACCTCGACTCTCCCCTCTCATCGGCCCCAAGCGTCCGAATGTTGTGTTAGCAGAGCCAAGAGGCGATTTTTTGGTAGCCGGCTAGCAGCTAGCCGGCCGTTCTTAGCAGTCTCTGCCCCGCTATCAAAATCAGTCCGTGGAAAGACGGAACTACTGTGACGTTTTGTACATCCATATAGAATCGCCACGCTTGGCAAGGAGATTGGCGATGGCAGTAGATATTATTAAGTTCCCCGAGTGATAGCCGCTGCCCACTATCCTAGTGAGAGGGTCGACCGATTTTTACGACTCCTACGGGCAAGTGACGGGTGACGACAATTGTATTTTCTTGCCATACGGGGCGCCATATTTGTATATCCATATATATTACCTTTATGCTATTTTTATTTTATAAAATCATCTACCTGACCCATCACTCGAAATGGCTTAAATTTTTGAACGCTAGTAGTTTGCTATCTACTCACCCCTTTAACATGTTTAGTCTGCTCCTTGATGTTTTCAATGGGAACGTTGGTAGCACCAATCTGCTGTGTAATACCACCAGCTTCACCGTCTTGTACATTGGTACGCCTCAACTTGTCCAAGATTTTGGTCTTGCCAGTGTCCACATGCCCCAATACACAGACAACGGCCGCTCGAAGTGGATTGTTCATTTTGTTTGCTTCATTATCTTGCTTGCGTTTCTATTGAATAAAGAGTACATAGTTAATTTTAGATTATAAGTATTTTTAACCGACTTCAAAAAGGAGGAGGTTCTATGTTTCATATTTTATATATTAATATCTGGATGACCGAGCCTTGCTCGCTATTTTCTTGTTAGTGTGTTTTGGAAGATATATTTAAATATAATAAAAATAATGAAAAAATAAATTAAAAAGGAAAATAGTAAAAATAGAAACTAAAAATATTTATCGAGCAAAAACGAGCCAAAATTACGATTGTTGTATGGGAGCACCCCTTGTTATTTTATTATATACTATTTGTCGTTAGAGCGGCTACTGCTGTCTAACTATCATGGTTCATGAGATAGATAGATAGCCTGGTGATAGATAGATGGACGGACGGACGGACGGACAGCGAAGTCTTAGTTATAGGGTCCCGTTTTACGCTTTGGGTACGGAACCCTGAAAAGGTTGAACTCACATAAAAGCTTGGAACAATGAAAATACTTTTTAAAATTGCAATGTCTCGCAAGGCACAATACTGTATTAATACGGCATTTTAAAGTTTCTAAGCTATAAAGAGGTCATATACTTTTAGGACACGGCGTCATAGGTACGTAGAGTTTTGTGAAAATTGAGACGGAAAGGCTGAGTTATGTTAAGAACAATCAATTAGATATGATAGGGAGACAGGATGTTAATGCTGATCAGATTGGTCGCAAGACGCCATGACCTACCTATGTGCGCTACTGCGGTCGTTTCGATTTCTTTATACCATTTACTTGCAAATACGTTAAATCATTCGAAAGGGTTGAATATTAAAATAAATCCTTCGAATAAATGATAAACCCCCAGTCCGACAATCGGTCGAATTCCTGAATACTCTGAAGGCTACTCATCTCCCAACGCACATCACATCTTAAAATTGAGAGCAGGCGCGCCAAAATTATACAATGTCATCAGTTTGCAAGAAAAAACATTGAATTGCAATGTAATCGGGTCAACTATACTGACCGGATGTTCTCGAGCAGAGTCTGTATTTATTCCTAGGATTCTCCAAATACTATCAAATTACTCCTTCAAATTTCAGAGAATGCAGTTACTATTAAAGTCTGCTTCGCAATAACCATAAATGAAGCTCGAGGTCAAATTCTTAAGGTAGCGGGAGTTGATTTGAGAGAAAGCTGCTTCTCCCATAGGCGTATGTGACATGCATCAGAGTAAGCTCGCAAAGTAGCTTGATAATTCTAGCGTTCGAAAATAAAAACAAAAGATATTGTTTACAAAGAAATACTGTAATAGGTGTAGTATCGCGGGTGGATGTCAAAGAAGCGGTACCAGCGGTCGGCCTAATTTCAAGGGAAAAGACGTTGGGTTATGGGGCCGCACACTACCCTTCCGTCGTCTCGGTCGGAATGACCGCGGTGTATTCAAAACATGGCCTGTTAAGAAAAAAGCCTCGTATCCATACTATATATCAGAATTTCATTTGATTTTCATGTTTATTGAACCTTTTCTCTTGCATAGATGTTATATGCATCTTATATCCCTTAGTTGTCTCTTACGATACCCACGGTTAAGATAGGGGGTGGTGAATTGTATTCTTATTCTGTCACCACATGGATAAGATTGTTATACTATATAAGTATACAAACATTTATACATAATAATTTATGAATAACAATAAAATTAATACGGTAAAAAACAAACAAAATTCCTATTAGAACCATTTCCGACTTATACGCAGACAAACATTCGGGCAAATCATCATCATCATCATCATCTTGCTCTTATCCCAATTACTTGGGGTCGACGCAATATGTCATCTTCCTCCATACAGTCCTATCAGACGTCATCTCTGCAGTCACTCCCTGTCTATCCATGTCATACCTCACGCAGTCCATCCATCTTTTCTTTGGTCTTCCTTTACCCCTAAAGCCTTCATCATTCATATTTAAAACTTTCCTCACAACATTTCTTTCATTCGGGCAAATGATAATAATGAATTAATAAAATAATAAAAAAGGCCAAAAAGTAAATAAGAAAAAGTAAGGATCGGAACCGTGCTCCGGTTTGTTTGGATTAGACTACTCGATTTTCCAACTGAACTAAATTAAATGTCTATTCTTAATGACAGCGTCAAAATTTGAAAACTTTCATATTCTAATAGTTTTAATACAACGAAAAATTATATTTTTTGTTGGCGAAAAATACTGACAAAACAATATTTTCTATAAATGAAACCTAGCTAGATCGATTTATCGCCTCCGGAACCACTTGTATGGTGAATTACAAGAAAATCGTTGGAGCCGTTTTCGAGATTCAGATTATACAGGGTGTCCCAAAATTCAACGATAAGCCGGCACCAGCAGATGGACCTACATATGACTACTCGAGAACAAAAAAGAAAAAAATTCTACCTTGATTTTTTTTTTCATTACGACAAAAAAACCGATTTCTTTAAAAATCGTCATCTTTTATTATATTATTAAGTGCCATTGCTACAATTTTACAAGTAATTCTGTGATTTTTTTTGTATTGGCAAGGTAAGTAGTACTACTATCGATCACAACCATTAAAAATTCCAGAATATCTATAGTTTTTACACAAAAATCAACCAAAACTATGTTTTTTTCATAAATTATGTAAGATTTTGACTTTCAGCTCACTTTCACTCATCACAGTGAAAAAAAAAAGTATGGACACTACTGTGGCAAATAGTATTAAAAATTGGCGCAACTAACTACAATTCTAAAATGGTATAACATTCTAGGCAAACTAGCCACAAAAATATACTTAGGTGTACTATTTCAAAATAACAACCATACTTCGAAAATTGTTAGTGTTGATAGTAATCACTTCTACTATGTAGCCAAAATGTTTTTGTTGCAAGTTCTCAGAATTTGAATGAGACATGTGCGTAGTCCATAAGATAACATAAGTTAGAAAGAGATAGATATAGAGAGATTAGAATTTACTATATTATTAAAATTACAATAAATGTTTGAATTGTTTGCCATTGGCAGTAATGCAGGCACGACATCGCCTTAAAAATGAACGTTTTATTTTTCTTGCATATCTGATTCTGTTCATGTGATCCACAGCCTGAATTATTTTTTGGCGAAGCTCGTCCAAGGTTGCAATGGGTTTTGAGTAGACTCTGTCCTTTAGACAACCCCAATAGAAAAAATCCAGGGGATTTAGATCGGGTGAACGGGGTGGCCATAAGATAGGACCAAGTCGCCCGATCCAACGCCCTGGGTACTCTTGGTCTAAGTACTCTCGCACAGGGCGGGCATAGTGAGCTGGGCAACCATCGTTTTGAAACCACATGTTTTGCAAATCACTTAAGGGCACGTCTTCTAATAATCCTGGTAACTCATTTTGTAAGAAGTTCAAATAGCTATTGCCATCTATGTTTCCTTGTAACTCAAAGGGCCCTATCACTTTTCCATTTATTATGCCCGTCCATAGGTTAACCTTAAATTGATATTGGGATTTGTCTTCTCTCACCAGGTGCGGATTTTCATTGTTCCAGCTATGAAGATTGTGAAGATTTAAATAGCCATCTTTCTTGCAGGTTGTTTCATCCGACCATAAAACTTTGTCTAAGAATTGGGGATCTTCCCTGTGTTTTTGCAGCATTACACGGCAAAATGCGACCCGCAGTGGATAGTCCCGCGGTAATAACGCCTGCACGCGCCTGTAATGATATGGATGAAACTGGTGACGTTTTAAAATTCTATGTGCAGTACTTTTTGGAATTCCCGTTGCTACTTGTATGCCACGTACAGAGGTAGTTGTATCGCTTTCTATTTCTTTGAGAACTTCTTCATCGTGTTCCGATCTAGGTCTTCCAGCGTTTCTCCTGTCAGATGGTATACGACCCTCCGAAAATGCTTGATGCACGTTAATAAATACGCGATAATCCGGATACCTTTGAAGAGTAGGGTACCTTGCTCGATATAATCTGCTAGCAGCGTTGGCATTGCATCGGCATTCTCCATAAATTAGGTGCATATTAGCGTATTCTAACGCTGTATATGGTAGCGGCATAATGAATGCTAAACACTTGAAAATAAGGCAAAACTTCTTTAAAAAAACACAAAATCACAGTCTAAAATAATGCCAAGTCAGGTCAATTTCCAGGTCACTTAATTCAATCCAAAGTCGTTAGTATCAGAGCCACTTTAATTAAAACAGAACGGTGTGCAGTAAACAAAGAAGTAGAGCGTACTGACTTGCTGTGCTGCTGAGGACATTAATTACTTCTCTACCTGCATTAATGTTACTAAACAATTAGCATCTATCTATCTCCCTCTAACGTATAATCTCTCTATCTCTGTCTAACTTATGTTATCTTATGGACTACGCACATGTCTCATTCAAATTCTGAGAACTTGCAACAAAAACATTTGGGCTACATAGTAAAAGTGATTACTATCAACACTAACAATTTTCGAAGTATGGTTGTTATTTTGAAATAGTACACCTAAGTATATTTTTGTGGCTAGTTTGCCTAGAATGTTATACCATTTTAGAATTGTAGTTAGTTGCGCCAATTTTTAATACTATTTGCCACAGTAGTGTCCATACTTTTTTTTTTCACTGTGATGAGTGAAAGTGAGCTGAAAGTCAAAATCTTACATAATTTATGAAAAAAACATAGTTTTGGTTGATTTTTGTGTAAAAACTATAGATATTCTGGAATTTTTAATGGTTGTGATCGATAGTAGTGCTACTTACCTTACCAATACAAAAAAAAACACAGAATTACTTGTAAAATTGCAGCAATGGCACTTAATAATATAATAAAAGATGTCGATTTTTAAAGAAATCGGTTTTTTTGTCGTAATGAAAAAAAAAATCAAGGTAGAATTTTTTTCTTTTTTGTTCTCGAGTAGTCATATGTAGGTCCACCTGCTGGTGCCGGCTTATCGTTGAATTTTGGGACACCCTGTATATATATATATATATAGTTGCCCGATGTATTAATGGCAAAATCCAAAAACTTCATATACAAATTCAATGTATGTATATAAAATAAAAAATAAATTTTTGAAGTTATACTTCTTTAGACGTGTTATGAAAAAATTATGAGAGTGAATTTTTAATATGCGCGCGCATCACTGTAACACAAAAGTAACAGGTTTAAGTTGGCCGCAAAACCGCTCATTAATGCTCGAATGGTATTATTTTATTGTTTTATTGCAATTAATTATTTGCATGCAATTAAAAACTATTTCTTAATGATGCCAAAGAAGTATAATTTCTCACGCGCGTACATAAGTACATGCACCCATTTCTTTTCTTTTCCTATTAATCTTCTAAGATAATCATTTTACGAATCTTACCTCTAATCTTCTCAATACAAGCTCTCGCTTCTTCTGAGCATCAGTCATTTCTTCATCAGATTCTTCATCCGAGCTGGTCTCTTCTTCCGAGCTCTCTTCCTCTTCTGAAGAACTTTCTTCTTCCTCCACCTTCTGGAGAATACAATTAAATATTAAAGTTAAATACAAGAAGACATGATGCTTTATTTCGTATATAATAATATAGTTTTAGCAATTGCGCCGATTATGAAAAATAACATTTATTTCAGGTAATCATTGACCATTTATTTAAGTAATTTCAGGCTAATTCCTCATTCATTATTCAGACTTTTGCCATCCACTGCTGAACGTAGGCCTCGCTCATTTTTCACCACAAAGTGCAGTCCTGTGCAGCCCGGATCTAACTACTTCCAGCAACCTTCACCAAGTCGTTGGTCCACCTGGCAGGGTTCGTCGACCAACACTGCATCGTCCAGTACCAGTCAAGAAACTTTCTCCCCCAGTGGTTATCGGTTCGTCGAGTGATGTAGCCTGCCCATTGCCACTTCATTGTACTAATTCTCCGTGCAATGTAGATTACACCTGTTCGGCATTTTTCCGTATTATTATCTCGCAGGGAAATCCCGAACACAACATACTCCATAGCATGCTGAGCGATTTGCGCTTGGTCATAAGGCCTACCTTTGGGGACCACATTTCCGTGCCATCATTGGTAACACACACTGGTTGTAGAACTGTGTTTTCAGACACTGAGGTATATCGGATGAGAAGATCCTCTTAAGTTTCCCGAACGCTGCCCAGCCGAGTTGGATTCATCGACTGAACTCTTTCTCGAAATTGGATCTTCCAACTGGACTGTTTGTCCAAGGTAAAGATAACGACAACTTCGAGAATCGCATTGCCAACTAGGACCGGTACTGGAATTACATGGGTATTTGACATGACTTTTGCCTTGTCCATTCGGCAATCTACTAGTGGAGATGTTGGTTTAGACTATTTACTAGTTTCATAAATTCTTTTGAAATTTTATAGATATGCAGTCAGTATTTTTTGTCAAAGAGTCATAAACATTCATACATCTCAACAAACTCCGGCTTTTATACCACTAATAAAAATTTAATAGGCATAACGTTGTGAAGGCCATTGCATAAATTTGTTCGTACTAAAGCTATATATACAATACATATACCTCCTTGGCCTTAACACTCGTCGCTCTCTTCTCCTCTTTAACTGGAGTTTTCGGTAGTTCTTCTTTAGGTGGAGGTTCCGACTCTTCCTCTGAAGACTCTGCATCCCACGCATCTTTCACTGATTCAGTGTCTGATTCCTTTTTGTCTATTGTCTTAGGTGGTTCATCCTGTGATTGAAATTATAATTTATTACTTTTGACACTATTGGTAAGCATAGAACTGAATTAATTTTAACATAATGATTAATGAACCACTAAATAACAAGTACTTTTACTGCCAGGTAATTTAGAAACATACAATTAACAAAGATAAAATAAACTTAGACTCAAAATAGTCACTTGTGTATCACTCAAAGAATTGCCAAGCTCACGAATCGAATCCATATTCGGAACAAGAGAGAGCTATAATTAATAGTATAACTATTTAGCCATCTGTGCAGTTTCCGTCACAATTTTCTTCTTTGAACAAAAGGATTAACCATATTAAAAAAATAACCATATTTTATTAAGCAAATTTCATTTTTACATCAAAGACACAGATGGCAGATTGGTCTAAATACTAACCTGAAAATAAAAACAAATAATTACAGTAAACCAAAATTTGATCTGAATCTGAAGCTTATAAACGTCATGGAAGCAATGCGTGTAGCACAGGCTCAAAAAGCCTTAAATTTCTTTCTATACATAAGACATATAAATGTGGAAACATAAAATCTATAGCAAACTAACCTTTTTATCTTCAATTTCTAGTTCTTTCTTTTCTTCAGTGGGAGTAGAGGGTACATCCTGTGACAATTGAGACTTTAACCTGCCAGGTTTCACTCTAGATCCAGGCCTTAGTGGTTTCTTTTCGGCGGATCCAATCTCTATGCCCTGAGCCTTAAGAGATTCCAATAAAGCTTGCGCCCTAGCCTTTTCAGCTTTTTGCTTAGGAGTCAATAATTTCCCTTCAGCTTTAAGTCTTTCTTTTCTCTCCTTTTCTTTTTGCTTTTTTCTTTCTTTTTTCTCTTTTTCTAATCTAATGGCTTCTAATCTTTGAAGTTCTCTCTCCTCTTCCTGCTTTATCCTTTCTTCTTCTTCTTTCTTTAATCGTTCTTCTTCTTCTTGCACTTTTTTTAACGCTTCTTGCATAGCAGCAATTGTCTTTTTAGTAGGTCCTTTTTTGCCTTTTTCTTCTTTTTCAGCTTTTTCACCCTTTTTCTTCTTCTTCTTTCCCTCGGTTGTAGGAGCCTCTTTCTCATCTCCCTCACCCTCCTTTTCTTCAGATGGAGCTTTATCATCAACTTTAAGTGTTTCTGCAGGCTTACTTTCCAAGTGTTCAGGCTCTTTTGGTTTTATATCGGCCGGCTCTTTCTTGCCCTCTTGATCCTTTTCTTTTTTTTTAGCTTCTTGTTTCTTTAACTTCTCCCTTTCTTTCTTCTCTTTCTTCTTTTGTGCTGCAGTTTTTATTGTAATGTCATTTTCATTATCACTATCTGCTTTGTCTTGAGCTTCTTCGGATTCAGGTTCTGGTTTTGATTCCCCTTTCTTGCCTTTCTTTTTAGTTTTTGATATTTCTGTTACAACTTCTTCGGTTTTCTCTGGCTCAGCAGCAGGGACAATCTCTTTTTTAACTCCAGAATATTCCATTTCTAATTCTGCTAAAACTTTTTCTATATCATCATCACTATCATCCTTCCTTTTTTTAGATTTTTTACCTTTTTTTCCCGCCGGCTCTTTTTTTTCTTGCATGGGTTTCTTTTGCTGCTTCTGTGTAGGTTTTTCCTCATCTGATGAAGGTGGTGCTTCCGGTGGAGATAGATCTGCATCTTCTATCTCTAATAGAGAAAATGCACTCTTCTTCTCTTCCTTTTTTTTACCTTTTTTGGGCTTTTCTTCTTGCTCTGAATCATCTGTTGAATAAAATGATTGATAAGAATGATACTTCAATCTTATCTTTTATAAAGGTTATAAAGGCAATTGCGGTTTATTTTTAATGTATATGAACTATTATCACTTTATATTTCTTTGTTATTGATGATCTATTATATATACATATGGAATGACAAGGAAAGATACCCCCATACTACGTGACATGTTCAGGGAAGAAGTCTTCAAAAATACTTGAACAAAATTGAACCTTTTCGGTATACAAGTGGTTACTGAGGGGAAGGAATTAAAATCGTAAAAAAAATCAGCCGCCTAGTAAGGGTACGTTTCCTAAGGTATGTGTATATTTTGGGACTAGTAATGATAGCATAGTGAGGAAACAAAATGATTGTTAAGAACTTGTAGGACGTTTGAACATGACGGCATGCATACCTTGCTTTTAGCAATAACCAAAAATACATACTAAATAAACTGTTAATTATGTCTTGCTCTAATCATTATTAGCAGCAAAGCAAAACACATCTAATGGTTATAAAAAATGTTTTTGAATCCCTAAACTCTGTGGCTCAGAGGATGTATTAAGCATTGGTTCAAACTATTACCAAGGTTCATGATTATTGATATGGGGAGTTTGTACCATCAAACATCCTGACGTTAGTTATAGGGCTAGATTACAGTTCTAATTGTAATGTTCTGATGATATTCACTGCGTAAAAAAATTACATGGATATATTTATTTTATTGTATTAATCCAATTACTATTGGGATAATAACGGTTAGAAAAATGAACAACTGAAGTCAAGGAATAGGTGTTGAAGGCTGCTTAATTGGCAAAGAGGGTTATGACAGGTTAAAGCGCCCTCGCGACACCCTTCTGTCGACCCGTACGATTAGGTCAAAATATATTCAGAAAAAAACCCATAGAAATCGAGAGCAAAACTGTGCTCACTACAAATATATTTATTACACAGCTATTATATCATCTAATTTTCCACATAGTGAATAAAACGAAATGAACTTGCACATATGGTATGATTGTCCGAAGTAGATCTATGATGGTTTTCATAAAAATATTTTATATAATCTATAAATATTAATTTCTTATTGAGTGATTAATTTGCTTAGTTTTCTGTGAACTCTGTCATATTTTCTCATTTTTAATGAAAAGATAAATATTTACGTAACTTAAAAATAGTTAAATTGTTTTTATCTGATAAAATTCTTATGTTGTAAATTTTACACTGATAAATCTAGCCAAGCATATTGGTTTTTGTAAAATCTGTTGACCAATGATGTTTCACAATAGTTAGGTATATATAATATTCATATCATATAATTTTATGTGTTCATTATTGCATAGAAAAATTAATATTGCTATAAGCACGAATAATAAAGCTTAATCTTTGTATGTTTCTTTAACAAAACTAAGGTATGGATAACTTTGCTTGAACTATCAAAGGTTATGACAGCGTGGTGTGCACCTTATAATATGCTAACGCTTCAATGCGCAATTGCGCATTGAGCGGGTCACTGAAACTAAATTTATGGTCTTTGTTAGCCACTAGGTGGATTATTTTTCAGGTATCTATGTCATCTCGCCAAAAAGACGCGCCGGGACGATGACCTCTCGTGGTCGGCCTCTGTTGATAGACTAATATCCGGTCACCATGTAAAAAGATTTAACTAAAGATATCATTGTCTTTAGTGAACTAATGAGTATTTGCATTGTACCACTGAGCTGTTTCTAACCTTTAGCAACATTAGCGGCGGCCATATCGTCTGATGTAATAATGACAACTTAAACCTAATTGTTCCCGCCTGTGATGACCATGTCCATGATTAGTCACTATAAGCAATACTATTGACTGGTAAGTAATAAATTAGAGTTTTATTAAAAAAATATTAAACAGTTCCAAACAGTGAATAACAGCCATACAGATTAGAGTGTTTTGCAATAATACACATAATACAAAACGACGATATAGTGCCATGTAGGTACAGATAAAGGGACAATACTGGTATTAAATTTATAGCTAGGTGGGTTGATATTTTTATAGATTGAGAAAGAGAATTTTTTAGCCTGACTGCACACCCAATCAAATTAGGATAGCTGGGCAGTGCAAGCCCACATCCCACACTCTCGGCTGCATACTGAGCAGGCCACTTATTATTTTTTTTGCAGTGGGCTATTGTGCAGGCCACTGTCACTGGTTCCAAGACTGCCTCAAGAAAATCTAGCAGGTAATTAAGCTGGCAGTGATTTATGTTGATTTTTTTCTTTCTAGCTGTGATAATAGTTTTTAGTAATTTCTTACAATAAAGGGAAGGAGTGTTAATACATTATATTTTTAATGTATTACTACACATATATAATTATTATTATTCTTACTAAACTAAGGCTGAATTGATTCTGGTATACTAATGAACTTTGATTTGAATTGTTTTTCTATTTATATTAGAACCATGAGTTAATTATTACTGCAAATGGAAAAGTATATAAAGTACAGTGGAAACTCAATTATCCAGCCCTCAGTTATACAGATCCGTGATTATCCGGACTACTAATCGCAATCTTGCATATACAAGTTAAATCAATGCAAGCAAAGTATCAGAACTGGCTTGGCATGATCTAAATTCCACGAGTACCATTATTGTTTTATTTAGTTAGCAACTGTTACTCTACTGTAAGCTACGGGATGTGCAACTTAAACGAATTTGTGATATTGTATGCAGAGATGTACAAAATGGTTATAAAACAGCATTTAAATACAAAATGCAAAATACTTTTCAGATTTACTATTTCAAATGCAAAATACCAAATAGTTTTGCGTTTTGTATTTCAAATGCTAAATGTAAAATAGGTATTTTCAAAATAAAATACCTTTTGACCAAATCTCAGATTTATTTATTTTTGGGTATTTATCATTAGAAATAGAGACACAATGCCGAGCCAAATAAAAACGTCTAATAACATGGCACCTTATGCATGACATTCTGTTATGTTATTAATATCATTAATACACACTTAAAATAATGTAAAAACAAGACTAACGAAAAGAGAGCCATGACTCCATTTTATGAATTGTGTGGCCATTTATTTCGGTTGATTGTGCATCTATAGCCCTTAAAATATAGCTTGATCTCTATGACAGTTAGCTACAAAACCGATGAAGTAATTTTGAATACACGTCATGTTTACAATTTTATTTTGTATCGCCTATATTTTCATTCTTTACATGCCACTTATATCTCAACTGAATTATGAATATAAAAATATAAATATTTACACCAAAATTTGTACCTCATATGTTTTAAAATACTTAGTAACCATTTTATAAAAATGTGATGCTTACGCAAGTACAAAGTCATACTGGACAGAGAATAAGATAGAGATATGGCAATCGATAAACGTAAATCGATAACATTCTTATTAATTATTTATAAAACAAGTAAAACCAATACTTTACCTATATAAACCACATGGTTACTCTGTAAAATAAGTAAATTGCGTTAATTTAATATTCAGACATCAGTTATAACATTAATAAGACCATTTATTTTATAAAATAAACATGATTATTCATGAAATAATTTGTGACCAAGAACTCATCATCAACCTACAGGAATGCTCTAGCGATGACGATAATAGTGACGATGAACTTGGATGTATTCCTTTCGAATAATAAAAATAATTAATTAACAGCTTTAGTTTAAAATAATTAAAATCCATTAATTTAAATTGAATAAGATTTTCATAGATTATTTTAAATTTATAATCAAGTCACCCATCCATTTGATTGAAATTCAATAAGATTTTCATATATTGTTTTTCAATTGCAGTAGCAAATCACTTTAAAAAATAAAGAATTATATTGACAAAAATACGGACTGCATCGTAAGCGTGCCGCACTAGTGAGAACTGTCACAGAGATCAAGCTATATTTTATAGACTACAAGTAAATTACCACAATATAATAATTATCATAAATTAGATGTTCAATAATAACTGATATAGCATAATAAGCATTATAAAATTTTATATATAAAATCACGTTCTTTTTGTGCCGGCAATGAATTTGTACTTTAATAACTGATAACTTATTGGACGTGAGACACCTTAATCCTCCCGTGATCTTGAACGCAATAAAGTGATCGAAACGTCGGGCAATGAAAAATCAAATACAAATGCGATAGAATCCGTAAAAGTAGTTTTATTTTAAACTAGCTTCTGCCCGCGGCTTCGCCCGCGTAAAAGGTTACTTTTCTAAAGTTTTTCAGTGCCTATTTTTATTTTAGCCCTTAAGGGTAAATTGTATACAAAATGTTAATTTCATATTTATTTATATCTAATCAATAGTCTAAAAATAAATTTCAAGCTTCTGGCTTTAAAAATGACAATACTGCCTTACAACTTTTCATCCCGTTTACAACCCTTTTTTTGCATTAAAGAGTAGCCTATATCCTTTATCAGGGTCTAGACTATCTGTGTACCAAATTTCATTTAGATCGGTTCAGCAGTTTTGGCGTGAAAGAGCAACAGACAGACAGAGTTACTTTCGCATTTATAATATTAGTAAGGATAGTTCTTATTTTATTATTATTACACTTTTCTTTTCTCTTATCTTGTTGTAGTACAGTCCCTACAATACTGGAATGGCTATATAGCCGTTCCAGGATTGTAGGGATAACAACAACACTTCAATATCATAAAAGTAGGTAATCAAATCAAATCAAAATAAGGGCGCGCATGGCTAGCAGGCACCTCTATCGGTCAAATTCGGCAATACAAGCGTCATTCGTTCATTTCATTTTGTTTGACTGGTAATGTTGGCTAAACTTAATCACAAAGTATTTTGCATTTTGAAATGAATATTTAAAATGCAAAATACATCTCGAAAGGTATTTCAAATAAAATACAAAATGTTTTTTACTAAAAGGCATTTAAATGCAAAATACAAAATAGGTATTTTGCATTTTGTATTTGCATTTTAAATAGAAGTATTTCAAATAAATCGCATCTCTGATTGTATGTTTACTACAGCTTAAACAAATTTGTGATGTACCAGCAAAATGGCTTATGTCAAATGGCAATTACCAAATATTTTAACTCAAATTAAGTTATATAAATATGATAAACAAATTAAACTATATCATGTACATACATATTGGATTTCATAATTATTTTCATTTGAGAAAATCTGTATGAAAATAGATAAATTGCATATTCAAATTACTGAAATTTTTAGCATTTAATATGCTTAATTATTTATAAATACCCGATTACGAAATGAAAAATGATGTCACAAGCGGGGTTCGAACCCGCACCTATTGGGAATCCGGCCCAATCGTGCTGCCACTTACACCATCGTGAACTATTGTAGGACATGCAAATTTCGCTTCATATCATATCTTACGTCTTCAAGGTGACGTATGCCATCTACCGGACAATGTTTACACATTGTATAGGTTAGAATTGTATTAAACGATGACACAACCTTGTTATTCAAATTACTGAAATTTTTAGCATTTAATATGCTTAATTATTTATAAATACCCGATTACGAAACGAAAAAAGATGTCACAAGCGGGGGTTCGAACCCGCAACTATTGGCAATCCGGCCCAATCGTGCTGCCACTTACACCATCGTGAACTATTGTAGGACATGCAAATTTAGCTTCATATCATATCTTACGTCTTCAAGGTGACGTATGCCATCTACCGGACAATGTTTACACATTGTATAGGCTTAATACTTCAAACTTTACAGTTAGAATTGTATTAAACGATGACACAACCTTGTTATTTAAATTACTGAATTTTTTAGCATTTAATATGCTTCATAATTTCAGCCTATTGCCGTCCACTGCTGAACGTAGGCCTCCCTCATTTTACGCCACAGAGTGCGGTCCTGTGCCGCCTGTATCCAACGACGCCCAGCAACCTTCACTAGGTCGTCTGTCCACCTAGTGGGGGGGCGTCCCACACTGCGTCGTCCGGTACGTGGTCGCCACTCTAGAACCTTTCTTCCCCAGCGGTTGTCGGTTCTTCGAGCGATGTGGCCTGCCCATTGCCACTTCAGCGTGCTAATTCTTCGTGCTATGTCGGTTATACCCGTTCGTCTGCGGATTTCCGTATTTCGGATTCTATCTCGCAGAGAAATCCCGAGCATAGCCCGCTCCATAGCACGCTGAGCGACTTTGAGCCTGGTTATGAGGCCTACATTTAGGGACCACGTTTCCGTGCCGTAAGTCATCACTGGTAACACACACTGGTCATAGACCTGTGTTTTCAAACACTGAGGTATGTTGGATGAGAAGATCTTCTTAAGTTTCCCGAACGCTGCCCAATCGAGTTAGATTCGTCGGCTGACCTCTTTCTCGAAATTGGATCTACCTAACTGGACTGTTTGTCCAAGGTAAACATAATGATCGACAATTTGGAGAATCGCATTGCCAACTAGGACCGGTACAGGAATGACATGGGCATTTGACATGACTTTCGTCTTGTCCATGTTCATTCGTAAACCCACCAGTTGGGATACCCTGCTGAGATCGTTGAGCATGGTGCCCAGGTCCTCCATGGATTCTGCCATGACGACAATATCGCGAATCGAAGGTGAGTGATGTATTCGCCATTGATGTTGATGCCGAGTCCGGTCCAGTCTAAAAGCTTGAAGACATCTTCCAGTGCAGTGGTGAACAGTTTCGGAGAGATGACGTCTCCCTGTCTCACGCCTTTCTGCAACTGGATCGGTTTCGTACTCTTATCCCGAATACGGACTGACATTGTGGCGTTCCTATACAAACACTTCAACACTTCGATATAACGATGGTCGATTTGGCACCGCTGAAGGGACTGCAGCACCGCCCAAGTTTCGACTGAATCAAAGGCTTTCTCATAGTCCACAAACGCTATACACAGAGGCCGATTGTACAATCGGCCTCTGTGTATAGCGTTTGTGGTCCTCGGTCTTCTAGATAATCTGCCGAAGCGTGAGGATATGGTCTATGGTGCTATAGCCTTTTCGGAAGCCAGCTTGTTCGGGCGGCTGGAAGTCATCAAGCTTGCAAGTGAGTCGATTGGTAATGACTCTCGAAAACAACTTGTAGACGTGGCTCAAGAGTGAGATGGGTCTGTAGTTCTTTAGAAGAGCTTTGTCGCCCTTCTTGAAGAACAGCACCACCACACTCTTGGTCCACGACGCTGGAACGTCGCCCCCGAGGATAACGGAATTAAATAGCTTTTGAAGGGCTTTTAAGACCGGCTTGCCACCTGCCTTCAGGAGCTCTGCCGTAATTCCGTCATCTTCCGGTGCCTTACCGTTTCTTAGTTGTTCGAGAGCCATTCTGATCTCGCACAAGCTAATGTCCGGGATTTCTTCGGTATAGTGCCGAGTTAGCTTGGATCTGGGATCTTGGACCAAGCCGACAACAGGATTTCGGGATATTTTATATAACTGTCCATAGAACCTTTCGACCTCTCCCAAGATCGCACTTTGGGATGAAATGACAGTGCCGTCATCGGTCTTCAGCTTAGTCATTTGGCTTTGCCCGATAGACAGATCTTGTGCGAACACTTTTGAGCCACGATTCCGCTCTATCGCTTCTTTAATACGGAGCGTATTAAATTGGCGAATATCGCGACGCACAGACCTGGAGATCTGTCTATTTAGCTGCCTGTGTTCGGACCAAATTAATATGCTTAATTATTCATAAATACCCCATTACGAAACGAAAAATGATGTCACAAGCGGGGTTCGAGCCCGCACGATTGGGCCGGATTGCCAATAGGTGTGGGTTCGAACCTCGCTTGTGACATCATTTTTCATTTCGTAATCGGGTAAATTGCATATGTCATACATTGGAAGATGTATCTCTCAATTTCTTCAAAAAGAACATTGTTTTTTGATAAACATATTTTAACTAACTTAACCTAACTACAGCATAACATTATGCAATATATACAAAAACAGATTTGTTTTGTATATTCTATTATCCAGATTTTCAATAAACTGAATGCCTCACGACTACAATTACTCCAGTTAATCGAGTTTCCACTGTATAACAAAGTGTGAATGTATATTCTCTTTGTATGCTTAGTGTTATAAAAGCCAGTGCTTGACAAAGCTCTAAATAAGTATATTATATTAAGAAATACCTTCATCACTACTAAAATCCTTTTTCTTTTTAGATTTATTTGAGATTGAGACATTTTTTATATTTTTTGTGACTTCTTTGACATCTTCATCAATAGATTTCTTGTGTTTAGGCTTTGGTTTTGGCTTCTCTTCTTCACTATCGGAGTTCACAGATATCCTAAAATTTTATTAATAAATATATTATTGCTAAAATATGGGACTGACCATAATTACTTAATTCCATAGATATGACATATTAACAGTTCATTAATTTGGTGTTAGCAAATATTTTACTAGTAGGTTTCTACTAATAAGTTAGGTTGATCAAATTACTTTGTTTAAGAATAACCAGAACTACAAAAATAATATTAGTTGTCATTCATAAATAGTAAAATCTACACGATGGCTAATTTTAATTACATAATTAGTAGAATGGCAATGGACCCGCATACTGATATATTCTTTAGAACACAATTAATTAAAAATAGTAACTGGCTAACCTAAAACTACTTACTTTTTACCCTTCTGTGTTGATTTAACATTATCAATGTTTGTAGTCTCCACATCACTATCACTGTAAGCAGTTGTATAATGTTATTATTCGCGTGTAAAAATTATAAAAAGTCATGAAAACATATGCTTTGGCGAAACTTACCCGTCGTCTGCTGTCGGGTTCTTCTTCCCTTTTTTAACCTTCCCCATTTGGTTAGTAGGTATGTTAGATTATGTCACAATACCAGGGATACAGTAGTCTATTGTAGAATATTTTCTAATCTCTATCATGTGAAATATGGTCAACGTACTGTACGTCTGGATAGCTACGGCAGCCGAAAATTGTTACACTTGAGACGTCGTCGTGTCCGACCTGCAGCTTAAGTCATCCACAGACTACTTAGAATTTAGTAGTCATTGGTGAGTCTCTCATATTTCAGTCAATGCCCATTGAACAAAGTTTATGAACAAAATGTCATATAATACAATCTATTTATGATAAGATCATACTCTCAGCTCCTAATCGAAAGAAGGAGAGACAAGTTCGTGTTAAAAAAAATTATGGATCTTTGTTGCACTAGTCACTACCGTGCATACTGCATACTACTTTCTTTTTTTTTACGCTGGGGAAACGCTTTTAAGCGCCATCCCCCGTCAGCGACAGACAAGGGGAGTGTGGGACTCGCCGGTCAGCTGCCTGACCGGAATACCCACTAAGACCACAGCGGCCCCTTTCGCGCTTTTACGGGGTGCCAGAACGATCGTCTACTGACATTTACCGTACATACTACTTAATTGCGAGTGATTTAAAGTAATAAGCTCAACTCTCAGAGCATAGTAAAATAATTTAGACCCACAAATATGAAGTGGAAAAGTCCAGAAGTCTTTTTGTGTATGAAAAATTGTCAAGTTGGTGCCACGGTAGCAAGTGATATAATTTTTAACGCAACTATAGCATCATAAATTATGAGATAAGGATAGTGATTTAAACAGCGAATGAAAGTCCTCCGTTTTGTTATGGTAAAATAATTACAAAAATTAAGAGATTTATTTAAATTACTGAAATTTAGCATTTAATATGCTTAATTATTTATAAAACCCGATTACGAAGCGAAAAATGATGTCACAAGCGGGATTCGAGCCCGCGCCTATTGGGATTCCGGCCCAATCGTGCTGCCACTACACCACCGTGACTTATTGTAGGACATGCAAATTTTGCTTCGTATCATGTTTACGTCTTAAGGTGACGGTATGGCATCTACCCGACAATGTTTATTACACATTGTTATAGGCTTAATACTTCAAACTTTGCAGTTAGAATTGTATTAAACGATGACACAACCTTGTTATTTAAATTACTGAAATTTAGCATTTAATATGCTTAATTATTTATAAAACCCGATCACGAAGCGAAAAATGATGTCACAAGTGGGATTCGTACCCGCGCCTATTGGGATTCCGGCCCAATCGTGCTGCCACTACAACCGTCACCTTAAGACGTAAATATGATACGAAGCGAAATTTGCATGTCCTACAATAAGTCACGGTGGTGTAGTGGCAGCACGATTGGGCCGGAATCCCAATAGGTGCGGGTTCGAATCCCGCTTGTGATATCATTTTTCGCTTCGTAATCGGGTTTTATAAACCTACATTATCTCACAAAAGATTCATTTGTTTATTTAATATGAATATAAATAAACTATTATAAATGATAACAGAACTAAATGTCGGTTTCATAAAAAGACTCAAAGTCGCTCAGCGTGTTATGGAGAGGGCTATGCTCGGTATATCCCTACGTGATAAAATCCGGAATACGGAAATTCGTAGAACAACGGGTGTAACCGACATAGCTCGAAGAATTAGCACGTTGAAGTGGCAATGGGCAGGTCACATCGCTCGACGAACCGACAGCCGTTGGGCGACCACGAATCGAACGACGCAGCGTAGGACGACACCCCACTTGGTGGACTGGTGACATTATCAAGGTCGCAGGAAACCGTTGGATGCAGGTGAACAAGGAGGGCAGCTCAGGCGCCGATTCTGAGGGGAGCGTGGTGATCATGCTTCCCCTCAAATTGCCGGTTTCGCGCAGAGGGCGAGGGGCCGCGACGACGGGCAGAACGACCCACTCCCCAGCCGGCGGAGTGCGTGGAGTAGCGGAAGGCAGGCAGGCCGATAACGAGGTGGCCCCCACGAGGGTGCTGGGGGTGTTTTCCAGGTTCCCTCCCACCGAAGTGGCGGCCGCTGGTGCCCGCGCGAGCGCCCCAGCCGTGAGTATGGAGGCCCTGCAGGCCGATAACGCCCACCTTAGTGGCGAGGTGTCGGGCCTGCGGGCCCGGAATCGGCAGTTGGGGGCCGAGCTGTCGGCGATGCGGCGAGCGAACCGCCTGCTGTCAAAGGATGTGGCCGACCTTGGCCCAAATGGCTCGGCTCATGCAGCCTGCATCTACCACGTCGCCGACCAGCGCTAGCCGTCAAGGAGTCAAGGTGGCCGACCCCAAGAAGAATACGCCGCCGACTGCAGGGCGTGCGCCGCCAGCCATCGCTAGCCGGGCCGCCGCGGCAAGGAAGCCACCAAACGTCGCGGAGCGGGCCCCGGCAGAGATCCAGCCGGCGACACCAACCCCGCTGCCCACGGTGGATGGCGTGACGGACGAGGCCTTGCGCGCTATCATTGACACTGTCGGCAATCTGGTCGATGTGCGCTTGGCCGTTCTGGAGGCAAGGCTGCCTCCAGAACTACGTGTCCGCCCGCGTCTCGCCGCGGACAAGCGGCCATATGCGGCACCAGCCCCCGCCCCGCTATCCTGTCAGGGTGGCCGCGTGGGGGGGAGCTACGCCGCAGCCGCGGCTGGGCCCAAGCCCAAGGGGCCCGCTCCGAAGAGGAAGACGCCACCGGCTCCCAGTCTGCCGGACCCCAGTCGTCGCCCGCACCGACACCGCCAGCGACGTCTAGCGCACTCGCGAATGCGCCTGCCGCGCCTGGCACGCCCGCTGCGCCCGAACAGGGCTGGCAGGTGGCCGAGTGCGGCAGGAAGAGTCGCGGCCAGAGAAGGAGAGCGGCGGCGAAGCGCGCCGCTGAGGTCGCCGCTCCCCAGGCAGGAGCCGGAGGGGGCGAGAAGAAGAGGAAGAGGCCGCGCAAGGGGCTCCGGCCACCGAAGACAGCCGCAGTGGTGATCACTGTGCTGCCTGAGGCGGCAGAAAGGGGCCTCAGCTACGAGGCCGTCCTGAGGAAAGCCCGGCGGGATCTCGACGTCTCCGACATAGGAGGCGTTGAAGCCAGGACCCGCAAGGCCCGGACAGGGGCTCGGATCCTAGAGTTCCCTGGGGCCGAGGGCACCAGGACGGCCGACAGCGTGGCGTCGAAGCTTCGAGGTCTGTTCGCCGAGGAGGGTGGTGTTAGAATCGCCAGACCCGTGAAGTGAGCCGAAATGCGCATCGCGGGTCTGGATGACTCCATGACGGTGGAAGACATCCGGGAGGCCATTGCCTCGAAAACCGTGTGTCCCTTGGACACCGTCCGGGTTGGCGCCATCCGGCCCGGTCAAGGCGGCGTAGGTGCCGCCTGGGTGCAGTGCCCAGTGGAGTCGGTCAGGCAACTGGCCGGCTCAGGCAGCGGCAGGCTCCTCGTAGGCTGGAGCTCAGCGCGACTAACCGTGCTGGAGCACCGGCCTGTGAGGTGCTTCAAGTGCACGGCGGTCGGGCATACCCGGCCAACATGCACCAACTGCTTTGACTGCGGCGGACTCTGCTTCCGCTGCGGTCAGACTGGGCACATGGCGGCATCTTGCGCCGCCTCGCCCCACTGCCCCGCGTGTGCGGCGGGCAATAAGCCTGCCAAGCACCGCATGGGCTCTGGGGCGTGTAGACCTTCGGCTTCGGCCCCAAAGGGGCGGAGCGGCCTTTCGACCACGGCCGCTCCCGCTCCTAGCGCGGCCCGATCGCCCGCCAGCGAGGAGGTGATGGAAACGGCCCACTAATGGCTGCCCAATCCACTCACCTCCTGCAGGCCAACACCAACCACTCCGCCGGTGCGCAGGATCTCCTCCTGCAATCCATGGCGGAGTGGTCGATCGGTGCAGCCGTAGTCGCGGAACCGTACTGTGTGCCTGATCGCCCCAATTGGGTGGTCAGCCGGAACGGAACCGCGGCAATCGTCGTTTCCACGCTGAGGCACTTCCCGTCCTTGTCCCTTTTGGATAGGGGCGAGGAATTTGTCGCTGCGGAATGGGGAGGGGTCACACTCTACAGCGTTTACCTCTCCCCTAACAGGAGAATGGACGATTTCGGGGCCTCCCTCACCACCTTGGAGGCTTCGATACGGTGACTGGCACCGGGCCTTGTCCTGGTACTGGGGGACTTCAACGCCAAATCCACGGCGTGGGGATCCCCGATGACGGACGATCGCGGGTGGGCGATCGTGGAGTGGGCGGCGTCACTGGGCCTCTGTGTCCTAAACAGAGGCTCAGTGAACACGTGTGTGCGACAGCAGGGTGGGTCTATAGTGGACTTGTCGTTCGCTAGCCCCGATTTCGCACCGCGAGTGGGGAACTGGCGTGTCTTGGAGGAGGCGGAGACCCTGTCGGATCACTGTTACATCCGGATGGAGGTCTCCCCTCTCCGGAACCCCAGTAGGGGTCACAGGGCGGACCGAGCTCCCGCATTGCCGCGGTGGGCTGTGGGGCGTCTGGATAGGGACCTACTGGCGGAGGCGGCCATCGTGAACACGTGGCTGTCCTAACCACCCCCAGCGGACGGAGTGGATGTTGAGGCTGTCCGCATCCGCAATGCGTTAAACCTGCGTTAGCAGGTCTGCGATGCAGCCATGCCCAGGGTGCAGCGTCTACCTCCGAGGCAGGGGGTCTACTGGTGGTCCCCAAGACTGGCGGACCTTCGTGCAGCGTGCATTAGTGCCCGAAGGTCCTACACCCGCAGTCGGCGGCGTCGCCGCGATGTTGAGCGGGAGGGCCAGCTGTACGAGGCGTACCGCAGTGCGCGTACCGCCTTTCGGCTGGCCATCCGGTCCGCCAAGGACGCGAGTTGGCAGGAGATGCTGGACGGTCTCGACCGTGACCCCTGGGGTCGCCCGTATCGCGCGTCGCTGAATAAGCTTCGCGCGCAGGGCCCCCCCTCACCGAGACCCTCCAGCCCAACCTCCTTCGTAGAGTGGTCGAGGAGCTGTTCCCGCGGCAGTCGGAGCACATACCCCCGGTCATGGCTTCGCCAGATCACGACCGGGAGGCTGTCGAGAGTATTCCGCCCGTGACGGAGTCGGAAGTGGGGGCAGCCGTGGCGAAGATTCCTTCCGCCACCACGGTCCCCGGCCCGGACGGAGTCCCAGTCCGGGTGTTGAAGTTGCTCCTTGAGCATCTCGAACCTTGCCTCAGGCGACTGTTCAACGCCTGTCTGACGTCTGGACAGTTCCCTGAGTGCTGGAAGGAAGGGAGGTTGGTTCTCCTGCCAAAGCCGGGGTGGCCCCCGGATTTGCCGTCGGCTTACAGGCCCATTGTGCTCCTGGACGATGTGGGTAAGCTGCTGGAGCGTGTCCTCGCTGCCCGCATCGTCCAGCACCTGGAGGAGGTGGGGCCCGATCTGTCGGACGCTCAATTTGGGTATTGGAGGGGGCGTTCGACCATCGGGGCCCTGCTACGCCTAAGGCAGACGGCCACGGAGGCTGTCGCCGGCAAAGGAGTGCTGTTGGCGTTAGACATCGCCAACGCCTTCAATAGTCTGTCATTCAGCTGCATCAGGGAGGCGCTCCGGTTCCATGGAGTGCCCCTGTACCTCAGGCGGCTGGTGGCAAACTATTTGGAGGGGCGCAGTGTTCTCTACGCGAGCCCCGCAGGGGACATTGTGCGGACATCCATGTCGTGCGGTGTTCCGCAGGGGTCGGTTCTGGGGCCGACTCTGTGGGACATCGGTTACGACTGGGCGTTGAGAGGGAGTCTCCCCACCGGGCTGAGCGTTATTTGCTATGCTGACGACACGCTCGTCACAGCCCGGCGCAGGACACTCGAAGAGGCGGCGAGTCTGGCCACTATCGGCACCGAGGAGATGGTCAGGCGAATTGAGGCGCTGGGGCTTAGGGTGGTCCTAAACAAGAAGGAGGCCTTACTATTCCATGGGCTCCGTGTGAGGCTGCCCATCGGCACCTCGTTAGTCGTCAACTCCATCCACATCAGTATCCAGGCCCATATGAGGTACTTGGGTCTGGTGCTCGACGGGCGATGGTGGTTCCGGGAGCATTTTCGTCAAATTGCTCCCCGGCTGGTCGGCGCGGCGTCCGCCCTTTCTCGGCTCATGCCGAACGTGAGCGGACTCAGTTTCGAAGGCCGACGGCTGTATGCGGGGGTGATCCTCTCAATGGCCATGTTCGGCGCACCCGGCGGTGCTGTGGAAGCCACAGCGAGCCATGGCGGTCAGAGCCATTCGCGGGTACCGCACGGTGTCTACCGAGGCGGCATGCCTATTGGCCGGGACACCCCCGTGGGACCTAGAGGCGGAGATGCTCTCCGACCTCTACCGGCGGGTTACCTCAATGCGAGAAGAGGGTGGTGCCCCGTCGTTCAACGAGATAGCCACCTGGCGCGAGGACGCCCGCCGAGAAGTCATCACCCGTTGGGCTACGCGACTGGAGAGGCTTAGACACGGTGTTTTTACCGTTGAGGCCCTCCGACCCGTACTGATGGAGTGGATGGAGCGGCGGCACGGAGTCCTCTCTTTCCGGTTGGTTATAGTATGGTACAGCCTTAATGTTAAGTAAGTGTGTGTAAACGCTATAGTTATAAGTCCATAGTACCTATAAATATTGTTGACACCGTAATATGTAAGCAGTAATAAACGGGATTTCGCTAGTAATATACGTCTTTAATTGCACTCCCTAACGACAACATCATATGGTGCAGGTCTTGTCGGGGCATGGTTGCTTCGGCAAATACCTGCACACGGTCGTGCGGAGGGAGTGCACTCCGTCCTGCCACCATTGCAGTAGCGACGAGGACACGGCGCAACATACGCTCGAGGTATGTTCGGGCTGGGACGGGCAGCGCCGTGACCTCGTTGCTGTCATCGGTGCCGACCTGACGCTGCCGGCTGTTGCGCTAGCGATGGTAGACAGCGTCAGGAATTGGGACGCGGTCGCCTCCTTCTGCGAGGCTGTCATCTCGCAGAAGGAGGTGGCGAAACGGGCCCGGGAGGATTCCCGTGACCCGGGCCGTCGCCCGCGGCCGGGGTGGCGCAGGCGCGAGTACCTGCGCCTGATGCCGCCCTAACAGAGGCTTCGGGTGATCGGACCGGGGAATTGTCCGGTCACCCGACGTGAGGCCACCGCGTGAGGACGACGCCTCGACGGCGAAAGCTGTCGGGGCGTCGACAGGAGAGGAGCCCGAGAGGGTATACCGTCGAGCGGGCCACCAAAGACAAAGATCGGGTACCGGTGGCCCGCTCGCACGGCGAAGAAGAGGTGTTTGCAGGGTGGGTCAATGGGGTTGCGCGCTGCCTCTTCCGGCACCCCGGACCGATTTGGCGTGGTGCGACGTCCATAGCCCACCGCTTTAAAGAAAAAAAAAGTTGGCACAGGACCGTTGCAAATGGCATTTTCGTGGGGAGGCCTATGTCCAACAGTGGACGTTTACGGGCTGATGGATGGTTGGATATTTTACCATCGAGTTGCTACTCATTAACTTTACTTTTTGGTCTAGAGTAACCAAGCCATAACACTAAAAAAAAAAATAGAGCACGAAGTATAGATACAATACAAGGAGTCCGAACGGTATAGGCTTTTCCATAGTATCCATAGACGCAATAATGAACCCCGATTGTAGTTCTCTTTTCTGCCACTGTCGTCGCTAGGTTTAAGACGATAGGACGTACCGATGCTATTATTATTATTATTACACGTAAACACGCGTTGGAATGCGTATGTTGAATTTAATTAATTTAAATATAAAATTCCAGAGCTGTCAATAGCAACAAAACATTCCAGAGCGGCTGCGCTAGATTTAGTATAGGACGTACCGATGCTATTATTATTATTACACGTAAACACGCATTGGCTCGCGAATGTTGAATTTAATTAATTTATATATAAAATTCCAGAGCTGTCAATAGCAATAAAACATTCCAGTTAATAGCAACAAAACTTCCCGTGTTATATAACGCTTTAGCAGAGAAATCATACACGTGAATGCTGAATAAGAACTGAGATGTTTATTAGAAACTACCTATATATTTAAAGTACTCTATGTTAGAAACCAATATATAAAAAAAATAAAATTATAATATATTGTATCGAGTATATAACTACATAGTATATAGATGGATATATTATGTTATAACTACTACACCCTTACAAAGGATTTAACCGAGTATTTCTTGAAAAGTGGCGCGCTCTACCGGAAAAAAATCTGTCCCTTCACACCATTCGTTCAACATTATGTTCTTACGGACTCCTTGTTTCTATACTTCGTGAACTAGAGAGACTAGAGCATATTATATTAGTCATGTGCAAACCATGTCCTGGAGCGGATCGGACATGGAACGATTTCTTTTTCTGTCGGAACTATATCCAGGAAACATGTTCGCGGACCAATCTAGTTCCGCTGACCGATAGTACATGAGTCCTATCCTATCGGTTCTAATGACATGATTATGCAATCCAATCCAACGTAACATGTGCGGACATAATTTTAATCGGCTCCAGCCATTCAAGATCCATATTTCTTAGTTTATAACTCCTTCAAATTTAGTATTTTGAAGGAGCTATAAACTACGAAATACAAGTTATTTTTAGGTTCCGTTTATTTGTCAGTAATTGTCGGAATATCAGTTGATTTACCCTCATACTTGACATGACAGGGTTAGGACTGACAACCAAGATATATATAGACGACGACGATATATAGAAGAATATTTAGGCGCTTTTTTTTTTTTTTTTTTTGTGTGTCTTAGTTGTTAGCCTCAGATGGCTATGACAACTTTACCCGGACTGTGGGTGAGCGCTGAGGGCTCTCAACCCGGTAATATTTAGGCGCATGCATGACGCACACTTTATTACTCGGTCGTCGGAACGATTCGGTCGTCGGAACTACTCGGTCGTCGGAACGACTCGGACATGGAACTATCTCAGCCGTGTGGTTGGATTAGAACTAGTACTCGTTTTTGGCGGGAATCTAAAACGTTATGTGGTGCTCTTGTATTATATTCGATATCTTAGTGTTTTAACGTGTTATATTAGATAATTTTGATGGCATTTTATGTAATGTGATGTGACGGAATTGCTGAGATGTAGTGAATATCATATAAAAGTGCTTTACAACGTTTTCGTTTTTCATAGCACTGTTGATGGCGACAATTTGACTTACTGACGGACATGACTAATCTGAAGACACTAAAAACTTGAAGATAATTATAACTCAACACTGGCAACAATGGCTCATTTAAGTAGCTGATTGCCAATACATAAAAATAAGAAGAAGAAGAAGAACTAGTACCAAAGAGTAAAGTTATTAAATTGAAAAAGAGTGGCAACTCGATGATAAAATATGCATGTATGGAAAGTGCTGCCACCCAGAGTTTAGGCGGTGAACTAAAGTTGAAGTGATATATATACATATCTACATGTGTATGTGTAATTACATAGAATTTTCTTTTACTATGAAAGCTACCCTGAAATATAAAAAAAAAACATATCAGCTGATAATTAAACAATAATAATATCAGCCTAACATTGAAACTTGAGATAATTTTCAGAAAAATATCAATAATCGAAAATAGATCGATGACAATAAGTACCTACGTAATACCAATTACCTACTACTACTACCTACGTAATAACAATTCTCAGTTGTCAAACGTTTGACAGGCAGGACAAAATGGCAGCAGTTAAGTTTGTAGAACCAATCTGTAGGCGGCGCGACGGTCAGTAAAAATAAGTAATGTTTTAAGTGTGCCCTCCCAGACTAGTACTCATCTCTATATTATATTATATTACTCTGTGTTAGTCAAGTAAAGGCAGTTGGAATGACAGCCGAAAAGAGAAAATTTTTAGTTAATTTATTTTTGTTTCATAATCAATATGTATAAAGGATTTACGAGACTGCTGGCGCTTTACTGTGGTGATAAATTACAACAATGTGTTTTTCCTATCCTCAGAAGCAACATACTCTGTTCACGTAAAGACACACTAGGCCGTTTAGGTTATATTTTGGTTAGAACTAAGAAGCACGATCGTGGAAATCCTGCAGCGCTCTTCGTTCCGGTGCCAGTAAAACCAAACCCAGACGATATAAACATTGGAGAAGAATTCACAGGTCGCTTAAAGAAACAAGATCTTCTTAAAATCCTCAATAAATTTTATCAGAAACCAGAAGTACGCGAATTGGCATCAGAAAATGGTTTGGATGATCAATTATTGCATCAGGCGTTTCTCTCCTTCAGAAAACATTGTTTAGAACATGATCTACCTCCAGATGTACATATAATTATTAGTGATATATTACAAGGTAAGATAATATATTTAAGTCAGCTGCACTTTTGTATTTGCGCATTTGGCTGCAGATGCAATTTTTATCATACATTGTCTATATAATTTGGCTAATGACAGCATAGTACCTAGATATTTTTGTACAGCGTTTCTTTTCTTTGTAATCTCTATAGTAACAATATTGTATTATTTTTAGCTTATTTTTTAATTTAAATTTAAATGATATTTTCACTAAACTGATGAATTAATTTGTCATAAAATGATGTTTTTTAGATTTTATAGCAGTTGTGTGTACATAAGTACATTTATTGCCCAACATTTGAATTTGACAGAATTTGCTATATTTTAATAAGTATTAAAACTTTCTGTAATGATAACATGTTATAAGGATGTTATAAGGATGCCAGATATAAAACTGTTGCCGACAACTTTTGGAATATATAGGAAGAGGAGTATGTATTCCATCGACCCCAATTAATTGGGATAAGAGCGAGACAATGATGACGATAGGGAATTTTAAAAAATATTTTTAAATATCATTAAAGTAATATTTTATTAAGTTATTTTACATAATACAATATTTGTATAGAAATTGGAAATAGAGTGAACGGAGCGTTGGTGCAACTTCTCGGCAGCCACCACCTCAGCCAGAAGGCACGTGTAGCAATACATAACGCAGTGCTTGTCCCAACATTACTGTATGGAAGCGAGAGTTGGGTATGCAGAAAAGAGTATGATAGTAAAATTAATGCGGTCGAAATGCGATCTCTGCGGAAAATCTGTGGAGTTAGGCTGACCGACCGCATTCGTAACGACGACGTAAGAGAGCGAGTAGGTATGAAAGAGAGTATTGGTGTAAAGATGCGAAAGGGAATGCTCCGATGGTTCGGACATGTGGAAAGAATGCCGAACGAACGCCTGGTTAAGAAGATATACAATGCGAAAGTGGAAGGATGTAGGTACCGAGGGAGACCGAGACTAACCTACCTAGACCAGATCGGTCATGTACTGAAGGAAGGTGGAGTCAAGAGTCTCCGAAACCGGCGAGCGTGTATGAAGAGAATTATGAATGTTGAGGAAGCGAGTGAAGTATGCAGAGATAGAGTTCTCTGGCACTCTGTTCTCTCTGCCTACCCTGCAAGGGATATGGCGTGATGATATGTATGTAATTAAATATCACCATAAATTCAATAAAAAATACTGATCATTATCATCATCATTCTCCTACTCTTATCCCAATTACTTGGGGTTAATACAGTATGTACTCTTATTTCATAGTACATATTGTAAGTGATTGGCAATAGTTTTATGACTGGCCGCCTGCCAGACGTCAACCCTCCTTGGGAATATAATTGTTGACCAAACAGCATCAGATGGAGTTGGCCCAGGTCGTTATAAGGCTCTTAGTCATCTTTTACAACATTCACAAGCAAAGTTAGGGTTGGTAGTATTCTTAGCCACACAGCATTTTTTTTTATTTTTGTTTTTGCTATAAAAAATTACTGATATTAGATATTAAATCATCAGCAGTTAATCTAAGTAATAGCATCTAAGTAATGAATAATTAAATTTTCAGGTGCTGGCCATGTAGATGATTTATTTCCATATTTTCTAAGACATGCAAGATTGGCATTCCCACATTTAGACTGCTTAGATGATTTGAAGAAAATATCAGACCTAAGAACGCCTGCAAATTGGTTGGTAAATTATTTACTATTTATATATATGTATATATATGTAAGAAAGAAAGTTAGCAATATAATAATTATCAAACCATTGATCTTTAAGTCTATCAACCACCACTAGACATGGACTTCCTCAAGGTGAATAATAACATACATGCTTTACTTTGCAGATAGGTTGGTGATTTCTGATTTTGCTACAATTCCCCAACAGAATTCTGCTGACCTTTGTATTGTCAATACTTCAGACACTTGGTGATTGCTTTGTTAAAGTAAAAAAATATGGTACAGATATTCTTAACCTAAATTATATGAAAAAATTAGATAGATAAGTACTAGTACTATGACCAATCTTGTTCTTTCTGATAATTGTACTTTTATCCCCATATTCCAGGTGCTGGAATAAGAATATATGACTAATATAGGACTTTTCAAATACAGATGTATACAAAGTAGGCAAATAAATTAATTATATGATAGAATAATTTTTTAATATATTTATTTTTCTGTAGGTATCCAGAAGCTAGGAGAATGAATAGAAAAATTATCTTCCATGCTGGCCCTACTAATTCTGGAAAAACTTATCATGCTATGGAAAAATTTTTGACAGCTAAATCTGGAGTTTATTGTGGCCCTTTGAAATTATTGGCAACTGAAATATACCATAAATCTAATAATTATGTAAGAATATTTTTGCAATGTAATTGGTCACATTATGAACTTATATTATTCCTATTGGGTAAGAGACTCTGTGGGAAGAAAATTCACCTATTATACCATACAGGGTTGGATGAAAGCTTTTATTATCATTTCAGGAAACATTGCTTATTTTGAAGATTATTGATCAAGATAATTCACCTAATCACAAAAGCGAGTATAAGCTTAATCTACATACATACATACATATCATCACGCCATATCCCTTGCAGGGTAGGCAGAGAGAACAGAGTGCCAGAGAACTCTATCTTTGCATACTTCACTCGCTTACTCAACATTCATAATTCTCTTCATACACGCTCGCCGGTTTCGGCGACTCTTGACTCCACCTTCCTTCAGTACATGACCGATCTGGTCTAGGTAGGTTAGTCTCGGTCTCCCCGGTACCTACATCCTTCCACTTTCGCATTGTATATCTTCTTAACCAGACGTTCGTTCGGCATTCTTTCCACATGTCCGAACCATAAGCTTAATCTAATCTAAACCATAAGCTTAATTTAATCTGCTTAATGCAGCTTTAGGCCCTTATTGCTATTCACAATTTTATTGTTTCACAGTTGCATGGTTATTGAACTGCTAGCAGTCCAACTAGACAATCAAAGAGAAAAGTAAAAAGAAATAAACATTATATGCTTATGGAATAAAAATTAAAAAAGAAATAAAAATTTAAAAACAAATAAAATTGCATACTATGGCACACACCTTGGTGTGGCATATTTTTTAATTTAATCTTTTATTTTTTTGGCAGAATAATACATACATATCATCACGCCATATCCCTTGCAGGGTAGGCAGAGAGAACAGAGTGCCAGAGAACTCTATCTCTGCATACTTCACTCGCTTCCTCAACATTCATAATTCTCTTCATACACGCTCACCGGTTTCGGAGACTCTTGACTCCACCTTCCTTCAGTACATGACCGATCTGGTCTAGGTAGGTTAGTCTCGGTCTCCCTCGGTACCTGCATCCTTCCACTTTCGCATTGTATATCTTCTTAACCAGGCGTTCGTTCGGCATTCTTTCCACATGTCCGAACCATCGGAGCATTCCCTTTCGCATCTTCACACCAATACTCTCTTTCATACCTACTCGCTCTCTTACGTCGTCGTTACGAATGCGGTCGGTCAGCCTAACTCCACAGATTTGCCGCAGAATTCGCATTTCGACCGCATTAATTTTACTATCATACTCTTTTCTGCATACCCAACTCTCGCTTCCATACAGTAATGTTGGGACAAGCACTGCGTTATGTATTGCTACACGTGCCTTCTGGCTGTGGTGGTGGCTGCCGAGAAGTTGCCCCAACGCTCCGTTCACTCTATTTCCCGCATTCACTCTTCGCTCTATATCAATGGTGTACCTTCCATCTCGGCTAAATCCACATCCAAGATATACAAATTCATCCACTTGCTCTAGTACATCATTACCTATTGTTACTCTTACATCTGTTCTGGTTTTATCTCTTTCAAAGACCATTATTTTGGTTTTGCTCACATTCACGCGTAGACCCCTTTTCTTACAATCTTCTGTCATTGTGTCGACTAGGGTCTGCAGGTCAGTCGCTGACTGTGCCAGCAGGACTGCATCATCTGCATAAAGCAGAGCAGTGACCACTGAGTCGCCCATCTGGACTCCCACATTCATATCGTTCAACCTTTGGAGACATTTATCCAGATATATGATAAACAGCCTGGCTGACAGAACGCACCCCTGCTTAACGCCGATATTGACGTCAAACCAAGGCGACATTCCATCATCCAGCCGCACACAGGCTCTACAGCCCATGTAACTGGACTGCACAGCCTGTAGCAGTTTACCGCTAATACCATACTCCGGTAAAATGTCCCAAAGTTCCTTTCGTACAACCGTGTCAAATGCTCTCTCCAGATCCACAAAACTGCAGAAAACCCTCTGACCTAGAGCCAGATGCTTCTCCACAATGTTGCGCAGAGAGAACACTTGATCCATGCATCCCCTTCCACTCCTGAAACTTCCTTGTGTCTCACACAGTAAACCATCGGACACCATCCTCATTCTCCTTTCAATAATTTTTCCATACACTTTTGCTGCCAAACTGGTCAAGCTTATGGCTCTGTAATTTGCGCAGTCATAACGTGAACCCTTGTTTTTAAACAAAGGCACGATGACTGCGCTATTCCAGTCCCTGGGAACCATTCCCGAGCTCCAACATAAATTGAGGAGCAACAGGAACGCCTCCCAGACACAAGAGCCACCAAGCTTGATCATCTCGGCAGACACCATATCAATGCCCGCTGCCTTACCATTTTTCAAACTTCTTATCGCCCATTCAACTTCATCCATACTGATGCCATCGGAGGACGCCGTTGTCGAATGTTGATCTACTAAACCACATCCAACACCGGCGCCAACCGTAGCATCCGCATACATATCGCCAAAATATTCACTCCATCGGCTTAACACGTCTTGTGTTTGTGTAAGAATGTCTCCACCTTTAGACCTTATTTTATTCATTCTGAAGGCTGACCAACCACCCCGAGACTTCTTCACCTCCCTCCAAAAGAGTTTGGTGTTACCCTCGAAGTTTTTAGTCAGCCTATCTTCTGCACTCATACTTGCTCTATCACGTTTCTCTTTCACTAAGGCCTTGGTGTCATTCTTACATTGCCGATATATTTCTTTCTTCTGTTCAGTCATACTGTCATTCAGATTCAAAGAAGAGACATAGTCCAGCCACGCTTTCTTCTTTTGCTCTACGGAAGCTGCCACTTCCGCATCCCACCATGCATCACCATTTGTTTTTCTATGCTTCTTTGAACTTCCACATACTTCTTTCGCTGTATCTACCATACTCTCTTTCAATACTCTCCAGCATTCTTCAATGTCCGATTGCGGCTAGCTTGCCATCGTCAGCCGTTCTCGGACACCCTCTGCATACTTTTCTCTTACACACTCTTCTTGCAACCTTTCAACCTTTATTCTTTCAAGCCCTCCGAAGTGGACACGCTCTCGCCAGTGCCTCCACTTTCTGAACAGACCACTAAATCTCGCAATAACGAGATAGTGGTCCGTGTCGACTGTGGGGCCCCTGTAGGCTCTTGCGTCCAATATTTTGCTTCGGAGGCGACTGTCTACCAAAATTAAATCTATTATGCTTTTCTGTTCATTCCTTCTCCATGTATACATATGGATGTCCTTATGTTGGAAAAATGTGTTTGACACAATAAGGTTTCTCTCCATGCATACATCCGCTATGAGCCTACCTGCGTCGTTCACTCTCTTATCACCAAATGGACCAAGTACGTCCTCATAGTCGGGACGCTTGGTCCCCACCCATCCGTTCAAATCTCCGCATACAATCACGCGTTCACTGGTTTCTGGTTTCTGAATAATGGCAGAATAATGGCTTTGATTATAAATTTAATTTTTGTATACAGGGCACACCGTGTGACTTAATAACAGGTGAAGAACGAAGGCATGCATCTTTATATAATGTACTAACAAATGATTTGGATGAGACTGAAAATACTTCCACAGAAGATACATTAGTTATAAATGACACCGAACTTACACCATCAGCACACACAGCTTGTACTGTAGAAATGACGTCATTGAATAACTCCTGTGAGTATTTTTGAACGATTATTGTATTTGACAGTCGGCAAATAAAAATCCATCTTTGGAAAGTCAGATTCAACACAAGTTCCTATTTTGTCTAGATTTAAGAAACAAATATGCTGTCAAAATATTTTCCTTCTATCATTGTCTGCAGTCGACAATTAATCTCTTAACCATCAAATCGTAAACAAGAAAAAATAAATTATAAACTATTTTTTTTTCAACAACCCTGCACTAAGGAAATAGTTTTGTACTGCGGGAAACTTTACAAACCACAAATGTCGACAGTTTTCTGTCTACAGCCGCGGGGCGGTCCGTCCGGGGATAGTGCCACATTCGCAGAAAATCGACGTCTAAGCAGTGGCCATGTGCTATTGTGCTTCGTTTGGTGAGTGATAGAGCTGGAAGCTCAGCTTTCTGGTAGGTTTTGGTTGGTAGGCAGCGGCCTAGCTGTACACCTAGTATTGATTAGCTCCATGAGCGGTAGCAGCACTTACCATCAGGTGTGTTGCTTGCTTAATTGGCACCATAAGCAATAAAAATAACATACATTTCAGAGATATACATTATACCTAGATTCAGAACCATAACTTGTAGATTACACGATGTATTGTCCCTTGTGGAAATTATACTCGCGACGCTTAGCATGTTAGACTGGTATCTTGATCATGGTGTACCATAACAGAGGCCTCAGGTGATCGGACCGGGGAATAGTCGGTCGCGTCGACTCGAGAGGAATCCGCGAGGGTAAACCGCCGGGCGGGCCACCGAAGACAAAGATCGGGTACCGGTGGCCCGCTCGCACGGCGAAGAGAGGTGTTTGCAGGGTGGTTGCGTGCTGCCTCTTCCGTTGCCCCGGATCGATTTGGCGGGGCACGACCACATCCATAGTCCACCGCAAAAAAAAATGGTGTACCATAACTAAAATTGAAACAAGAGTCCAATAATATTCTACTAAAAACTATTGTAAATTCTCCAGTGAATTACCACTTTCTCATTTTTTACCAGATGAAGTAGCAATTATAGATGAAATTCAAATGATTGGCGACAGAAGCAGAGGATGGGCGTGGACAAGAGCAATTTTAGGTAAAAACAATTTTAATTACTGTAAAGTATCATCATCACCATCATCACAGCCCATATATGTCCTACTATTGGGCTCGGGCCTCCTCCGTAATAGGAGGGAAATTAACCTACTATACCGCGCTGGTCAGACGTATTGGTATAGGGTTTTGTTTCGAGGTTGCCTTCTCTCGCATAGATGTTATATGCGTTTTATATCCCTTAGTCGTCTCGTACGATCACCCACGGGTAAGATAAGGTGGTGAATTGTATTGGATTGGAAAAAGTATACTTCAACTGTATTATGATAAATGCTAATATTGATTGCTTTAATTGTAGGCCTTCAAGCGGATGAAATCCATTTATGTGGTGAAGCAGGATCTATAAATCTTATAGAGGAAATATGTAATACAACTGGAGAAGAATTAGAGGTAGGTAATTTTTACATGTCATGTTTAGTGCAGTTCACAGATCACTAAAGAATGGGCAGCAGTATTTTCCTCGGATATTTATTGACATCTGCAATAAGCAGCTGCGATCGCCAACTTTCCTATCAGTAATGATGGTGCCCTTATCTCCTCCTTTTGGAAGGTTATGTCTGAAAAATATTTTGACTAGACGAACTACAGCTCACTATTCGCAATAAATCTGAATAACTTCCAGGATTATGCTTGAGGTCGATTGGTAGTAGGTAATTTTTCTCACATTATGCCCAACAGTACCGCATTTATAGTCTGCAAGAAGAAGTATTTTGATGTGTCAAAATAGAACATATCTCTGAAAGTTTTTACTGCTTACTCATTTTCAAGGACCTACCAGTGTTTTTTTTTTGTTGTGGACAGTTGCATACCTTTCTTTTTGATATTCGTGAGTCCATGCTTATGTGATTTATAGTCAGATAAGCGGTTAGCTCTTCTTTCTGATGGCGATGAGGAGGGATAGGACCGCCTATCCGCCCTTTCGTCGCCTTGTACAGAATGGGCGGGGTGTGTTCAGACTATAGCCTGCCAAAAAAAAGCTATTCTTTCCACCCACTCATCCATCAAATAATCTATCGAAATCCCCTGTTGGGTATAGGTCTTCTTGTGCTGGGAGCAGACTACTATAATCCACACCTTCGCCACTTTGTTAGGCGGAATGCCGATCACAGAATCCCACGAGAACGTAAGGGGAGACGTCATGTTGCATTTTTAACCTGTGATTATTATAAGGGTCTTCTCATCTCTAATGTCATTAAAAATTTATTCTTTCAGGTCCGAACATACAAAAGGTTGACAGAATTAAAAGTGGAGAATTCTTCACTTGGATCGTTAGATCACGTGAAGCCAGGGGATTGTATAGTATGTTTCAATAAAAACGACATTTACAGTGTAAGTCGAGCCATTGAACAGAGGTCAGTCCCATGTGAGGCAGGTATCCACTCAATATAAAGTACATTAGGAGCTATTTTAATTCTTCTTCGCAGTACAAGTCTGTTTAGTCCATATACAGTGTAACCTCAATATAACGAATCTCAATATAACGGTTTCTTTGATTTAATAATTTTCGAAATTCCTTTAGAACTATCCGTAAGTTTAAAACCTTTAAATGCAAAAAAGTTTTATCGGAAACCTCTATATAACGAATTTGCTATCACTAAAAAAATATAAATAGGAGGTACAATTTACTCCTATTTAACATAATAATTTCGTCAACTTAACCTACATAACGTATTCTACTATCAATTACATACAATAATTCTAAAATAATACCAACAATTTATGTTTCCGTCAGGCTTGCATTAAAATGTGTTTTTATTATTATTGTTATTTTTTTTATCGCTTATGGTGGCAAACGAGCAAGCAGCACACCTGATGGTAAGTGTTACTGCCGCTCATGGACCTTCGCAATACCAAGGGTAAAGCTAAGCCACTGCCTACCAATACAAACCCCAAACCTACCCAGTTGAGCTTCCGGCTCTCTCGCTCACCGACGCAATAGCACATGGCCAGTACTCAGACGTCGATCTTCTGCGAGAGTGTGGTACTACCCCTGACGGACGGGCCCGCGGTTGTAGACAGAAAACTGTCAACAGCGTGGCCCTAATATTAATTAATGGCAAATGCTAAACAAGAATAAGTAAATGAATAGATAGGTACGCAATGTTAAAGGTTCTTATCTTGTTGAAACGAATTTAATATCAGCCTAACATCTATATAATGCAACTCATTGAAAATAATTACTTGATATAGCGAATATTTTCTAATCCTCTTAAATTTCGTTATGTCGAGGTTGCATTGTAAACCATATTTTCGTGCACGAGGCTTCGTCGTAAAACGAGACTAACTAATACTTATAATGTATCGCGTTTCTCAACCCGCCTGCAGTGCTCACCCTTTTTTTTTTTTTTTTTTTTTTTTTATTGGTGGGCTATGGATGCGTCTCGCCCCGCCGAATCGGTCCGGGGTGACGGAAAAGCCGGCGCGTGACCCCATAGACCTACCGTAAAACCTTCTCTCTTCGCCGTGCGAGCGGGCCACCGGTACCCGATTTTTGACTTCGGTGGCCCTGCAGTGCTCACCCTACCAGGCTGGGTAAAGTTGTCATAGCCATTTGATGTCAGATGGCTATGACAAGTCTAGTTATACATTTAAAAAAAAAAATATCACGCTGGCGAGACCGGTTGGTATAGGTTTTTTCGAGTTCTTTTTTCTCTTTTCTATACGGTTAAATATTATATGCCGACATTACCGATGCCCATTATCAGCATTAGCGAGCGAGGGATGGGCTTGTAAAAATCTGATAGATGATAGATGTAGCCGAACAATTTGAAATATTGAATTGTTATCAATATGATACCATTAATGGCTGTTGTGGCTTCTTTCTTTTTTAGTCAATTACGTGTAGTGAAGGAGTAAGTTTACAAAGGTCGCCTTTTCAGTCGGCAAACTCCTTAATATTTAAAATGTAATCATTGAAGTAAAGTAGGTATATAATGAATTATTCCGTTCATCTTAGTTCATGTGTCCTACTATTGCGCTCGAGTCTTCTTCGTAATGGGAGAGAAATTAACCTACTATACTACGCTTTTCAGACGTGTTGGTATAAGGTTTTGATACGAGTGTATTCCTTTTCTTGCGTATATGTTATATGCGTTTTATATCCCTTGGTCATCTCTTACGATCACCTACGGATAAAATAGAGGCTGTTAAATTGTATTCTTATTCCATCACCACACGGATTCATACTAGTCGGCATTATTTATTAAGACTACTATTATAAATAGACGCCAAGTGGACTAGAAATAAACTGAAAAAAAAAAACATTAGACTCAAATTAATCCTTGCGAGTAAATATTTTTAGTCAGTTATTTGTTTGTACCTTACGCTAGTTACGTCGTGGCCTAATTGAAGTAGTTCTAGCTTTGTTGTATTGTGCGGGCCCGTCTGAATATTAGCGGTGTAGTATTTAGTACTACTAAATACTGTCCACAATATGGTAGGACCACACTGTGGACAGTTCTCTGTCTACAGCCGCGGGCCGGTCAGTCCGGGGTAGTACCACACTCTCGCAGAAGATCGACGTTTGAGTAATGGCAATGTGCTATTGCGCTTCGTTCGGTGAGCGAGAGAGCTGGCAGCCCATCTGGGTTGGGTTTGGGGTTTGTATTAGTAGGCAGCGGCCTAGCTATACCCTTGGTATTGCAAGGATCCATGGGCGGCTACCATCAGGTGCGCTGTCTGCTTGTTTGCAATAAAAAACCGGAGGTGTCAAGGGACACCCGGATGGAACGAAGTTCTATTTTAATTATATATTTTTTTTCTGCCTTAAGCGATTTTTATCGTTATATTTTAGCCAATTTGCATAATATCTTTATAAATTATAGCCTATGTGTTATTCTGATGTGCAAGCTATATTACTATAAATTTCATCAAAATTCATTCAGTAGTTTTTACGTGAAAGAGCAACAAACATGTTCACATCCATACATTATTACAAACTTTCACGTTTATAATATTAATAATAGGATATACAATTCCACTAGACTACCAAAACTTTTCGGCCCCGAACTCGAACGCGAGCCGGCCACGCGGCCCGGTCACGGGCGAAAATAATTTCATTGCGCATTATTTTGATTTTGCTATATCTCTTAAGGTATTGATTTAATTTGCATGGTCTGAAGGAAAAAAAATATCTTCATGAAATGCTCAAGCCAACTAATGTATTTAAAATGATAAGGATTAATACAGTATTTGTGTAAATAGCTTTTCAATTACCGTTTTATAATAGAACATTTTTTAAAGTATTAAAATGGATATAGTATGTTATCCTTAAGAGATAGATATATACCATCGCGGACTTTTTTGTAGGCCTTTTTAAGCTGTATAATACTGTAGTACTTTATTTTGATCTATTTCGTAGGGTTCAGCCAGCGTTTGCAATGTAAGCGCAAAATAATGTGTTTATTTACGACATCACATTAGAAACCTCTAAAATTATCAGTGTTTCTCTAGTACATTATGCATATATTATACATATAAACCTTCCTCTTGAATCACTCTATCTATAAAAAAAATCGTCGCGACACCACACTGTTCAATGCGAAATAGAAATGAAAATATCTGGCTTGCTTTCTATAAGAGAACCGACGAGCGACGCCGCACAGCTTACAATAGCTTACTATAGCAAAAAGTGTCGTGACAACTTTTCGTAAGAATTTTTTCCGTCTAGCCCCCTTCACAACGCGCGATAAGGAACTTCGTTCCAAAAAAAGTATCTTGTATACTGTAATATAAGCTCAGAGGGACACCATATTTTGGTCCCATACATATTCGACACATGTGTTTTTAATTAGTATTTATTTCTTTCGTTGGTGTCTAATATTGTGTGAGGTTTACAAAGTAAAATTTCTTTCTATCTTTGTCATTTGTCAAGCGGACGTAATGTTATTTACTGTGTAGTTTTTAATAGTCATGTTTGCGTTGCAGTACTATGGAGTGTTAAGAATGCTTCCACGTTATTCTACTTCGATGGTTGCAATACAAAAAAAAAATCTAGATAAAACTTTATACCCATTCATCTGTCCAGCGTGATATAGTAGACAATTTTATTCCTATTGTGGTGATACCTCTTATATAACAGAGAAATAAATTAGTGGTAGGACCAAGCTGTTGGCAGTTTTGTGTCTGCAGCCGTAGGCCGGTCTGTCCGGGGTAGTACCATTCTCGCAGTAGATCGACAAAGTGCTATTGCGCTTCGTTCGGTCAGCGAGAGAGCCGGCAGCCCATCTGGGTGGGTTTGGGGTTTGTGTTGGTAAGCTGCGGCCTAGCTATACCCTTGATATTGCAAAGATCCATGGGCGGCAGTAACACTTACCACCAGGTGTGCTGCTTGCTCGTTTGCCACTATTAGCAATAAAAAAAATATATGCTGAGAAGAAAACTACGTCGTTTCCTCCTCTCTCTTTTATAATATTTCAATTTAGTGAATATTTTGTGTTATTGTTTTAGGGGTAAAGAGGTAGCTGTGATATACGGTAGTCTCCCACCGGGTACGAAGCTAGCGCAGGCTAATAAATTCAACGATCCAAATAATTCCTGTAAAGTGATGGTGGCCACAGATGCTATAGGACTTGGTATTAATTTGTAAGTTATATCATTAAAAGTGACTTGAGGAGAACGCTACTTGACGGTTGTCTACAGTCAAATAGCGATTTTCGTCTGCGATAGTTCTCTTATAGAATACGTACAGTAGTACGTATTCTATAAGATTATCTTTAAGTATAAAGAAAGAGGAGGCAGAAATCGTATAAAAAAAATATAAGCATTAATATCTTAAAATCTTATTTTTTTTTATTAAATATGCATTTGCAGGCCCGAGGAAAGATTAATATCGCTAGATATAAATAATTATTACTACATTAGGAACATTGCGAACTTAAAGATATGCCACTATCTATATTTTTAGTATTAAAATTATCGTGAGTTTGACACATATTAAACAATTGTATTTTCGGCAATACTCACGCGTTAGAGTCGATTATGTCGACCCGGGTTTCGAGCATGTCCGATACGCAGCGCAGCGCACTCAGTGCGCGTCAGGGGCTCGCAGACGCAGCTGCGCACTCGCCCTGATAATGATCATCGGACATGCTCGAAACCCGGGTCGACATAATCGACTCTCACGCGTGAGTATTGCCGAAAATCCAATTGTTTAACATTATCTATATATCGAAAACATAATAGGATTAATAATAACATAGTTTTTTTAATGATATGATATTATATTTATTAATTTTGTTGTAATTATATGTAAAATGTTGATATGATGTAAATAAGCATTCTTTACCTTTATGCAAATGTATGACTCCCTAAAACATTTTGAACGTATGCTAAACCCCAAAAACTAACATACTTAACTTTTTCTGCAAGAAACTCTCCTATTTTAATTCTAACTACAACCACTAGAATAGATGAAAAGGGGGAACAAACACGCAGACATACGAGTACATATAAGAAAAAAATCTAGAAACACACAATCTATTTAAAATTTAGTTATAATAATATTTTAACAATATTTAATAAAAATAATGTTATATTATTTTCAGGAGTATACGTCGAATAATATTTTATTCTTTAATAAAGCCAGTTGTTAATGAAGATGGCGATAAAGAAATGGATGTCATTAGTATATCTCAAGCTTTACAAATAGCTGGTGAGTAGAGAATTATGTCGTTTTCTTTTTCATTGACAAAAGAAATCCTCGATGACGCCAATAGGACCCTATTTATTAAGTCTACTACGCTAGTTACTGTAGTAGGTAAACAATTGAAATTTCACTATGAATTTTGTTGTTGCCGCTATAATAGCATATAAAAAATAAAATAATTAAGTTTTTATTTAATTTCATATGGTCACAGAAGGCCATGGATTCTGAAAATAGTTCGAAACGGAAGAACTCTTTACATGATATAAAACTAAGTCTTATCCAATTAAATTTCATCCGGCACGCGGTGTATTTAGTGTAGATTAAAATGGCTCTTTATAGCATATCATTAAAATAAATATCTTAGAAGATATCAAAGATAAATAGAATATAAAAAAATAAAAGAGAATATCAAAGAACGCGGGGTTAGAACGACCGAAACTATGGGCTCGGTGTGTCGCAAGTCAAAAATAAAACAAAGTTAAATACAGAGACAACAGAGAATATACAGTACATATATTTTCTGGAGTTTTTGTTTTAATGTTTTTAGTGTTACATCTTGTACGGAACTCTACTTCAGTAAGTGCGTCTCGCACTTTGATTCGACTCGACTTTTGACGTAAAGAATTGTGTTAGTAAAATCATCTGCTAGGGTACAAGGTTATGGTTCTTAGTGCAGTGTGGTCAATAAAAATATACTAATAGTTTTTAATATAGAAAATTCCTATAAAAGAAGAAATCTTGAATAATAAATACAAATTTTTATAAAAATATAGGTAGAGCAGGTCGATATGGAAGTGCTTGGGAAACTGGTTACGTTACGTCATACAAATCTGAAGATCTTGCGACGTTGAAGCAGCTATTATCAAAGTCCCCAGATCCTGTGACTCAGGCGGGGCTTCATCCCACCGCTGAACAAATGGAATTGTACGCTTTTCATCTGCCTCATGCGAGCCTTAGCAGTCTTATGGTGAGTCTTTATAGGTTTTATTTATAGTGCTCCAGGAATATCTTGATAATTAGTTAGTACAAAATTAAACTAATTTTAACAACAAGAATTTGTTTTTAATTTCTTGTTCATGTAATGAAAATTTCATAAGATCTGATTTCAATCAGATTATGTGGGTTAAAGATGGAATGTGAGACTGATTCAATGACTAAATTTAAAAAAAAGTAGTCGTTAAGTCATTCTCAGATTCCCTCTCTAACCCACATACACACAGGTCCATCATCTTGATCATAATGATCTTACTAATATAAGTCCCACTGCGTTTGTACTTCCTCCGAAATGAGAGTGAAAATTTGACCTTATACAAATACTACTAAACGTACTTGCATAAACACTAGAAATAGTTAATATACTGTCTTACATATAAATTACCAGTTGATTCAATTCCCCAGGACATATTTGTGCATCTATGCACAGTGGACGACTCACTGTACTTTATGTGCAATACGGAGGGGTTCAAGTTTCTCGCGGAGATGATTCAGCATGTGCCGTTACCTCTACGTGCACGCTACGTGTTCTGTTGCGCACCAATCAATAATAAACTACCCTTCGTTTGTGCTACATTCCTTAAGGTACGTACTTCATTGGAACATTTATTCGGCCTAGAAACCTGTCTCTTTTTTTATTGAACTGAACTGAAAATATTATGGGAGGGTTTTTAAATTATGATTTGAAATTTTTATGCGACAAAAAGACACATAGAATTGTTTTGGATACGCGTAAGTACGCGATATAGCAGTCTCATAAGCTTCTTCTCTTGCGAACTTGAGAAGTCTGAGACATATGCTCTTCTTTCTCGCTTTCATAATTGTATGTAAATAAATGAATGATAAAAGCATTCTATGCTATTCAAAAATAGAATTTTGAATGCAAAGATGTGATTAGAATGTGGTTAGAATGCAAAGATAGGATAGTGGTTAAAATACTGACCTTCCGCAACTACGCAAAACAATACTTTGTGCGATCCACAAAGAGTCAGTATACGTTAATTATATGTTTGTAAAGTCCCTCGAGTAATACAAGGCTTATTATTATTATATATAACTTAGTTGGTAGTGGTCTTTTGTAAAAAATAAATAAATAAAAAAATGCTATCCTCTAATATAAAAGCTTTACTAATCCTTACTCTCGCATGAGAGATCGTAAAAATCAGCTAAGGGGCACGAAGAGAAAGATCAGCAGCACTTTCTGGGAACTTATAACACCAATCACGAACGCCAACACACCTGCCAAGCGTGACGTTATGGCATTAGAAATAGAGATTACAATATACAAGATTCGTACTATTTAACCTCCTTTTCGAACCAAGTCTGTTCAATCACTTTAGGCGTATTTATTTTGCATAATTTTTGTGTATTTTGTTCTTTAAATAAAACAGAACCCACATTCTTCATGGGTATCGAACCCACGACCATCGACATGGAGGACACTACGGAGACATTTGTTTCATACGTCATTCATGCGGTCCTTACTTATATTCTTATTTATTATGTTGTGTATTTTCTCAGATGGTTCGTCAATACAGTCGCAATGAGCCTTTAACGAAGAATTGGTTGTGTAACATGGTGGACTGGCCTCTGGCCGCGCCTAAGACTATCGTGGAATTGGTGCATCTGGAGTCTGTGTTCGACGTGCTGGAACTATATCTGTGGTTGAGGTGAGAATATTTCCTTATTAATAGAATATCTTTCGTAGAAAATAAATACTAATATGATATCATCACAGCTCATATATGCCCCACTTTTGGGCTCGAGTCTCCTCCGCAATGAGAGGGCAATTAACCTACTATACCACGCTAGTCAGACGTATTGGTATAGGGTTTAGTTTCGAGTTTTCCTTCTCTTGCATACATGTTATATGCGCTTTATATCCTTTAGTCGTTTCTTACGATCACCCACGGGTACGATAGGGGGTGGTGAATTGTATTCTTACTCCGTCACCGCAAGGAAATATGATACACCTCTCTTATTCATGTTTTTTAGAATAATTTTCGTACAAAATAAAATAGAAAATACTAATGTAATATACCTCTCAGTATTTATTTTTCAACTAGCCCCTTATAAAGTATATTTAACAATTAATAATTTATTGATTAAAAATGTTTACTCTGCATAGTCCATTGAACTGTTAATTTTTATTATTTTCTGCTTCGATATTTATGCTTATTCAGAATAGAAGTATGAAGGAAAGGTAATTCGTACCTCCTCTTTCTACCAATGACGTGTAGACACGATAGCGTGCTGATATTGCCGGTATAAAGTGGGCAATTGGGCATAGAGTGAGAAATTTGGAATCTCTAATTTACTTGTTATTCAACTTTTTTTTCAGCTATCGATTTCCAGACATGTTTCCAGATGTTCAATTGGTACGTGAAATGGAAACAGAACTAGATGCAATCATACAGCAAGGAATATTCCAAATAACCAGGTTAGATTTTGTATAATAGATATTACGGATACGATCGCGATCTTATGGATATTATAAAAATAGGGTTATTATGGAGCTTGGTAACCGAAAATAATCCTATACAAAAGTTTCTGATAGAAGCGGAGCTGGGACACACGTGATATTATAGTTTCAAACATTTTTCTTTATTTTTTTTTTGCGTCGGACTATGATCTGGTCACATCCCGCTCCAATTCGACCGGGGCGACAGATGAAACGGTGCGCGACCCCAAAGACCCGCCCTCCAATGCAGCACTCCACGCTATGTGAGTGGGCCACCGGAATATCTACCAAACCCATAAATAATGACAAATCATTGATTTGTATTTTTCTTTTACAATACCTCAAAATAAATATTTATGTCCTTAACTATCGGATAATCAGAAATCATTTAATATGCGTAATTATATTTGAAATCTATGAAGTGACGGCTATGAATACTACCAACCTTTAGATTGTTTGTAGATGTCGTAAAAGACAAAAAGTTTACATAGAACGGGACTACCTTTATGTGATATCATCTGATAATTATATTCCCAAGGAAGGTTGATCTCAAGCTGGCGGTAGCTCATTACATTATTGCCAAAACCTTTGCAATATGTACAATGGAAGAAGAATAGATATTGCACTAACCAAAAATAATCTACTTTTTATTCTATTATAGAATTCATGAATTGTAACCAACACTTGTAAATGTGCAAATTTATTATTATAATTATTATTTCTATTAAATGTGTGCAATATAAATGTTTTGTAATGTATAAATTTATTATTGTTATTTCTTTTAGAATATATTAGAATTATTATTATTATTTTTTAGAATATGTAACTTTGTATGCTATAATTATGCCTAAATAGGCTTGGACTAATTAATGTATTTTAACACCTCTATGTATATACCCTGTTTATGACAATAAAGAACTTGAATTTAATTGAGGTATGACCCCGATGGTGACGTGAAATCGTATCTAAAAATCTGTATGAGGCTTGCTTCTTTGTTCTGCAGTCAGTGCTTGGAAATACTTTCTGTTTTTTAAAAGGTTACTTGTGATAAATTGATAAAACTTATATATGTTTTTCAGGTTGCTAAGAAACTCGGAGCAGCTACTTTATGATGATAAAGAAGACGATGACAGAACGCCTAAACGGCTATCTAGAGTGGCGTCGCATAGGAGGGTCAAAGGCGACGAGAAAGGAAAACTCTCCGATATGCTGGTTGCCAGAGTTAGTAACGCTTAATTTGATCATCACTTTCAACATCATTTTTTTGCCGTCCACTGCTGGACTTAGTTAGACGTTAGTTAGAGTACGTTAGGTCTTCCCCTGGGGGGGCACACTTAAAACATTACTTATTTTTACTGACCGTCGCGCCGCCTACAGATTGGTTGTACAAACTTAACTGCTGCCATTTTGTCCTGCCTGTCAAACGTTTGACAACTGAGAATTGTTATTTTTTGTTCCTAGCGTAGGTACTTATTGTCATCGATTTATTTTCGGTTATTGATATTTTTCTGAAAATTATCTCAAGTTTCAATGTTAGGCTGATATTATTATTGTTTAATTATCAGCTGATATGTTTTTTTTTTATATTTCAGGGTAGCTTTCATAGTAAAAGAAAATTATATGTAATTACACATACACATGTAGATATGTATATATATTACTTCAACTTTAGTTCACCGCCTAAACTCTGGGTGGCAGCACTTTCCATACATGCATATTTTATCATCGAGTTGCCACTCTTTTTCAATTTAATAACTTTACTCTTTGGTCTTCCCTTAGAATCTCATATGGCATGGCTATTTATTGAAGAGGTTATTGTAATAATCGCCACACTTGCTTGCCAAGTTGGTGATCGCAATAAGGAGGCATACGTTTCGCAGATGAGCACTGCTGTCTAATTTACCTAATCCCTTTGCCGATTTTTATGACTCCTACGGTTACCCGTACGGGTTATAAAAGTAACGAAGCGTATCCATCCTATGCGAGTCATTTCTTACAATTCTTAACCATCTTCTAAATTCACAATACTCGCTTGTCAAGACTGCTGATTATGACATACTTCCTAACGAGGAGGCCTTTATTCAGCAATGGATAAAAGCTGACTGATGGATGAAAGTATTGTGTGGCGTGTGGCATAGGTCTGCCAACTCCTCTGGAAATAAAATTGTTAATTTTAGAATGTGAAAAAATACACAATGCCCTAGTTTCGACTACTATGTATCAATTCATCATCGTCCTAGCTCATACATGTTCTATTACTGGGCTTGAGACTTCTCTACAGCGAAATGGAAATTGACACACTATACTGCAGCAGTCCGACTGGTTCGCATTGTGTTTTATTTCGAGTTATAATTTTTCTTACCGTGATGTTTTTTTGCTTACTTTCTTTCGTATTTTCCAATCACTCACAGAAAGAGAAGGGGTGGTGACATATGCTCTTACTCCATCACCATACGGGAAAGGGACTATGCATTAGTAAGTTTAATTGGGCTGTCCGTGTCCGCTTTCGGTGTGGTGACGGAATAAGAATACAATTTACCACTCCATTTCTTGCCCGTGGTTATCGCACGATGTGCAGAAAGATCTATGCAAGAGAGGGAAAACTCGAAATAAAATCTTATACCATCCCGTCTGACCAGCGTGGTATACTTGGTCAATTTCATGCATATGGTGGAGGAGGCTCCAGCTCAGCAGTATATGAGATGATGATGAGGAACTGTGTTGTCTTCATATAGTTTAATTAACTCTTTTATTGCAGGGACTAATCACACCGCAGATGTTAAAAAAGCTTCAGCAAGAACTATCGACGGATAAAGTTACAGATAATAAAAGCAGAAATAATAGAAATAGAAGGAAATGACGTTATGTATTTGTTGTGTAAATAGTTGTTATGAAAGTATGCGTGATAAAGTATTTGTGAAAATCAGATTCAGGCGTTTTATTTAAGAAAAAAAAAAACGTTTGTCGGCTACTCCCGAGGATCACACTTCGATACATGAAGATCATTGTGGATCCTGGGTTACAGGAGTTACAGTGGCCGTAATGTGTAGTTGGAAATAAGCCTAAAACATTCCTAATTCCAACGTTACATATTATTATCATCACAGCTCACATACGTCCCATTGCTGGGCCCGAGCTTCCTCCATAATGGGAGGAATATCGACCTACTATACTACACTGATCAGACGTGTTGGTACAGGGCAGGGGTCGGCAACCTTTTGAGTCGGAACAGCCAAAAATTAGAATTTATAAAAGTTTTTAAAGAGACACATTTTTTTTGCAAACAATAATTTGTGCCTCCTAATCCTCGTTATTCAATTCAGAACCATTTTTAAATGTTTTCTTTATAAAATATTTTTTTGCGTATATGTAGAACTAAAGAGCTGCAACTTCACATCCAAAGAGTCGTATGTGGTACGCGGACCGCAGGTTGCCGACCCCTGGTATAGGGTTTTGCTTCGAGTTTCCCTTCTCTTGCATATATATTATATTATACGCGTTTATCTCTTAGTCATCTTTTACGATCACCCACGAGTATGTTAGGGGCCTAAGCTGGTGAGCTGTATTCTTATTCCGTCACCACACGTTAGAACTTGGTGTGAAGAGTTAATTAAGCTGCCCGAATAATTTAGATCTTATGACAATTTAAAAACAAACCAGAATTCATAAGCAGAGTACTGCCTACTCATAACGGCGATTTTATGTGCTTACGAATGCACGACTTTTATATAATTTTGACAATATTATATTAAACTTTAATACGCAGGCAGCTTCTTGATAAGTTAATTCACTATTAAAATGAGCGATAATTAAATTTTTTATAGCATTAACTGATTACGAAGGTTGAAAGTACACATTTTGGGTATAAACTAGACGACCTCGATTGGGTTCTCCACTAGGCTATAGAAGCAGTTTAGACAAAAAAGTTCCTTTTTTGTTGGTTGGCTATGGACATAGTGCAGCCACGCCTCGCTCGATTTGTCCAAGGGTGACGAATACGATATGTGGCCGGGCTGCCAGTACCCGGCCCTTATCTTCAGGGGCATGCAGAAGTAGGTACCTAAAGAAAATTACCTAAATATTCTCATTTTCTTCCTGGATATGGTAACAGCTTAAGAAAACAAAGCATCGCCATCTACCAAAGTCTTAAGTACTGTCGAAAGGGAGTATGTCAACAGGTAACAAGGCCCTCCTGGGCAATTTATAATATTAATAGCCAATCCCCCTGTCAAGTAAGGTATAGCACTATACCCCTTACGGAGAGTTCTGTCTCATATGGTCCATGGATAGATTGAAAGGAAGAAATGCTTTATTTGGCGATGCGCCCCACATCAAAATTTATATGAGAAATAATTATAACTACAAAATACATTCAACCATTAGATATTTGGACGCTAGTCGTAGTTGTAGGTATATTTATATATAGATTATGCATATGTTTTTGTTTACATATTAATGGATAGATTCTTTCTTATTACAGTATTTGATAATTTTATCTAGGTAGTACCATTTGCCTATTTATTTAAATAATACTATGAAATGGAAGATTAATTATAATTAACAATTAGTTATCACAAAGTAGTAATAGCGACCTTTTGACACTAATTATCACGGTTTTATGAGGGTAGGCACTCTTACGAATAGCGACGTGTTTAATAATAAAATTTCGATTACACTGGACTGTCTTGTTTTAAAACATTCGCGATATCATATTATCAAAATGTTTAAATATAATTCAGTTAACGTATATATAATATTGATTATAGTAAATCTATTTACTTGTAATATCCAAGGTACGAAAATATAAGTGTTATTTTATACATAAATGTGTTACCATAACTTTTTGATTAGCTTTTAGAACTTTTAATGAAAATGGAGTGGAAGTAATTCTGGCGCTTGAAAATGAGAACGTTACTATGGAATGCAAGGCTGATATACCTATAGCATATTGTGCTTTCTTACATCCTACTGAAAAACGATTTTCGTAAGTAAATATTTATATACCTAATAATATATTAGAACTATTATTTCAATATATTTTTCCGTTTGGTGACGGAGTCAGAATACAAATCACCACCCCTATTTTGCCTCTGGATGTCGTAAAAGACAACGAAGGGATATAACATGCATATATCAAGAGAAGAAATATTTGATATAAAATTCTATACCAACTTCACTGATCAACGTGGTATCGAAGTCCAATTTCCCTCCTATTGTGGAGGGAAATTGGACTACGAGCAGTGGGACATATATGAGCTGAGATGAGATTTAGAATTCTATTTTCCTGTAAGCCAGGATCCACAATGGTCTCCATAAATGACACCGAGGTTTGGCCCCTAAGGCAGTCCCGGGATATGATTTTATTTGTCTTGGGACCCGCAACAATTTTTTTAAAAAAGTTTAAAGAGGAGTAATTGGAAAAAGCTATTTAACTTCCTTCCTAATAATTAAAGAGGTGTACGGCTACGATAAGGATACGGAAGAGCTTAACGGGGCCTATATATGAGCGTTAAGATTGATTGCTACAGTAGATATGGCAGAAACGCATGAACGCACGGAAATTTTCTCGAGTTGCCACAAGATCCGTATAGTATACTACTCCACAGGTGACTTGCAAACTGTTTAACATATTTTTCCTTCTCTTACATAGATATTATAGGCATATTAGGCATTGGTCGTCTTTTACGACACTCACGAGCAAGATAGATAATAGTGAATGGTTTCTTACTCCGTCACCACACGAAAAATTTAGTGATTAGTAACTTTTCATTCACATCCACCTTCCTTGTAAATATTGCTTGTATTTGTTCATTCATTTCAGCTATAAAGGGCATGTCACAAACGTTGGTAGTTGTTCTATTAAGATAACAGCAAGAATGAACTACACTGGAGAATGGAGATGTCATATTGGTCAGTCTGTTGGTGTAGAAACAATGAAGATTATCGAGCTTAGAGTGGTGAGCGAAATCGCTGCTGTACAGAAGAATTTAACCGCTGTGCATGGTAAATCGAAGACTTTGTACTGCACTACAACTAAAGGATTTATACCATTGAGCTACTGCCGATTCGAACCACCAAATGGCTTACCGTTTAGTATTGATTCAAGCGTGACGGAATCAAAGTAAGTTTAACAGTTCTGTAGGATCTATTACTTATGTACAAGTTACAGGACATGGACATGTGATGAGACGGGATGAAAGTAATATTGTTAGGAAAGTTTTAAATATGAATGTTGAAGACATGATGCGTGAAGTATTCTTCTTCTTCTTGATGAATGGCTTCTGTTAGCGATTAACCGCAACTTCGCCAATGTCCCGTAAGGCTCGTTCGTAGGCCGTCAAACGAAGGAGATACGTGAAGTATGGCATGAATAGACAAAGAGTGAGGACAGAGATGACGTCTAATAGGGTTGTATGGAAAGAGAGGACATATTGCACCGAGCACAAATAATTAGGATAAGAGTAGGATGATGATGATGATGTACAACGTATAGTTAATAAATGCTTAATATAATTATTCTAATTCCGATTTTAAAATGTTGTAAAATTGCACATATCGGGCGAATTTACATTGACAACGACAGAGGGGGCAGCGAGCGACCCTATAATCACGTACACGTACCTTTCTGCGCTCTGCGGACGGGCCATCGGTAGTCGGTCCTTGTCTTTGGTGGCCAGTCCGGCGGGTTACCCTTTCAGGTATCGTCTCCAGACAACTAGAGCACTAATCGGAAAAAGAAATACATTTTCTTTATTTTGAAAACACTAACAAACAAGGAAATTGTGTTTGTAAATTTTGCTATCCGGATCTTAATGCTACGGGATTATAAAGATTATTTTAAGTTTCCTCGGTAAATGTGTGAGATATTGTCGCATGTCATGCGTGGCCATTATGGTTTCAATTCATTTTTGGGAGGCCTAGGTCCTATAGCGGAGATTGATGGGCTGTTGTAATCTTCGTGATTTAACTCTATCTTTTTAACACAGTACACACACAGTATATACCTAATAGCGAAATTTAAATACACGTTACTAGACTGTATAATAATTTCGAGGTTCGCGTCAGATTAACAGTCTCTTGTGATTTACGTACTACAGTGACAAGACGTTTAGTTATTTAAACCTGTCGCATATAATGTATTACATGTTATTGTTAATAATATAATAGATACTTTGTGCGGTCCGCAAACTCTAGTTCTGAGTCTGGGTATGATTTTTGTTCGTGAAGTATTTGTAAAGTCCCTCGTAATACAAGGATTATTTTCTTAGTGGAGGTCATTTTAATAAGAAACTAAACTAAGCTAAACCAGTATGAAACACTGTGGTTGTTCGTTTCAGACCCCTGCTTCAGAGATATTATTTCCCTGTGAACAAGAGCTTAGATCGTGGTGACTGTGCTGTGACGATCCGCATAGTTAAATATGAAGACATGGGCATGTGGAGTTGTGGAGCCGGTCTTGATGATGGCAAGGAGTATATTGACGTCATCAATGTTGAAGTGCAAGGTCTGATGCCGAGTATATTTTAATAGTTCTAATACTATATAAAGGTGCATGATTAGGGACATTTAAAATCATACCATCATCAATCAACTCGTAGACTACCACTGCTGGGCACAGGCCTCCCCAGGTTGTGGAGGGTAATGTCATAATCGTTATGCTTACCAAGCAGGTTGATAGTAGCATTTGGTGTTATAAGTCTTCCAGCAGAGTGGTGATGCTCCGTTCACTAGTGCTGCCTTAGTCAGTTTTTGTGGCTTCTACGTGAATATAAAGCAGGGTGATACATATATGGTATTCTATGCGGAAAGCTTACGTCCAATGGAGGCGATAGTGGGCGGCGAAATACTGAAAGATATATTTTTCTTCAGCCCAGATAATTACCACTTTTAGACGCCGGCTTCCGCCACAATAGGAGTGAAGAATTGGCCTTTACAACGCTGATCAGATGGGTTGACGTAGCGTTTTGTGTTTTACACTAAGAAATAAATCATATTATAATAAGAAATAAATAATAATCAAATATCACGGAGGACTTCACAAACATGCACACGAATTATACCTAGACCCAGAGCGATTATTTATGGATCGCACTATGAATTCTTTTCGGTACGAAAGGTTGGTAGTTAGATTTCCCACTATCTAAAGAAAGCTTTGCTTATATTCTTTCGACGTCTTACGAGACGGAAGAGAAAAGGTAAATGTATTCTCACTCTAGTAAGTAGTAATTGTATTCTCACTCTGTCACTACCCATAAGATTCTTAGTATTACTAGCTTATAGTCTCTTTCCATGTCATCAGATCGATTCATATAGGTACTTGTCTCTCGTTTACTTTCAGGTTTTTACACAATGTCTTCTGCATCAATCATGGGAATAACCTTTGGAGTTATTGCTATAGTAGCTATTCTTTGTATACTTGGCTACACTGTCTGGGAGAAGAGAAGATTTCTTGGCATTCATGACATACCAATGCAAGTTGGTGTGCTAGAACGAAGGCAGAGTAGTGAGCAAGAACAAGTGCCGAGTGCTGCTGTAGAAGAAGTGTCGAGTCAACCAGAAACCCCTGTATTAGAAAAATGGAAATTACCACGCATTGTTATACAGTCGCCTTCTGATAAATCTGCTGGTCCATCTTCACCTTTAACGACAACCACAGAAGAGTAAATATAGATTAAAAAGAAACTGTGTCCTCGTAAGATATAGAAATGAAATTATTTTGTTTGGACTTTGAAATTTAGCCTCGACATTTTTTTACATCTTTACTCAGGCTACTATGGAGGGTGGAAGGTTTCTCAATCCAAAACAATTGCAAAGAGGCCTAAAATTATCACTGAGGGATATTTCGTATCCCTCAGTGATATCGTATCCCCAGTTTGGGGCTAATAAAATTCGCATAACACCTAACTAATATGAAATATTAACAAAGATATTTTGGAATACTGAACAGTTATCATCATCTTAATTCATATAAGACTCACTGCTGGGCCTCGAGGCTCCATTATGTGGGCAATTGACCGGTGGGTCAATAGTATATAAAGGCATAGTGACACCATGCTAATCAGATGTATTGGTATAGGATTTTATTTCGAGTTTCCGTTTTATTGCATCGATGTTATTTGCCTATGACATCTCTTATACGTCATTCACAGGTAAGATAGGAGGGGCATGAACGGTAGATGTCATTAAATTATATATTTTTCAATCTAGAGAGAAGTTAACGACAAAATTCTACCACCAACTAGTAATGGCGTACTTCGTAGTAAAGAGCATTTACTTTTAAATTTATTATATAGCGTCTTTCGTTAGCAGATAAACATATGATAATTACGTATTTAATAAGTGCCCATGCATTTCTTTTGCCTTTTACGATAATGGTGTAAATTTTTTTTTAATACGTTAATTTTATAATTTAAAATATTATACGATATATTTGTATGATCTCGTGTGGTGACTAGTAATAATACAATGTGTCATTGTCCTTTACTTTCCCGTGGAAGTAGTAATAAATAGCTTATAAATCACCAGAAGAAACAGGCTACAACTCTCCTGGGTAATTTATAATATGTTCTAACTGAGTCCCCAAACACGCTGGCCAAGCGTGGCGATTATGGCATTTTAACTCTTCTTTGGGGCCTGCATGAATATCATAAAGATACATATAATAGAGTCTACCTTGGATCGATATTTTTCTACTTAGCCTTTTAGGAACAAGCTACCTCAGCATTGCCGAGTCAGCAATTATAGAGAAAATTGGCCTATTATACTCTGGACTTACGGTTTCATACAGGATTTTGAATTTTATTTCTTTTGTAGATTGTGATCTTATTTGCTTACACTCTTCAGGTTTTTATAACCTTGCTGGAGAGGAAAGGTTGGTGATATTTGATTTTTACTACGTCATCACACGGATATTTTTGTTTAGGCACCTTTAAATATTTCATGTTAATTTGTTTTTTGTTTTGTATTGAATCTGCAACGTTGTGGTATTACATATAATTTTTTTACGCTGCTAATATTATTTATGTGATTTATTAATATGTTTATTATAATAAAATATACATCTTATTAAATAAAAAAAAATGCATTTTGCATGTTTCTCCTCAATGTGTTCACAAAATATTCATCCAATTTCATGTAACTATAATATAGGTACGCCGGTACGCGCTCGTAATGAAAGAAATGTAGTCAAAAAAACGCTTTGAATTAAATGAGATGTATAGAAACAAAACAAGCAATCTGAACTTTGAATGCATTTTAGCAAATAATTAACTTAACAAATGATTGCTGAATTTGATACTGAACTGCTATTTTCACTGGACTTTTGACACCATATTACAGTAGTCGGCGATATATATTACACATTGAACCTTAGAAAGAGACAATCGACCAATTTCGACTTCGTAGAGCATTGTCCCTGTCACGCACTACCTGTTTGACCTCATAGGAAGCACTGACTCTATTAGGAGCTGTTAAAACAATACCTTTTGTTCAATATTTTTTTTTAATTATTATGCTTTTAACAACTCCATATATACAGGGTGGAAGGGGACCGCTCCCGAAAACAAAGACAGGTAATCCTACTAGTCCTACTTGTAATGATAGGCTAGAAAAAAAATTGATTTGGATGAAAAAAAAATATTTTCACCACGCGAAGTCGTTGAACTCTTGTACATATGATCATGAGTTTTGAATAGATCGCGTCTTTTCTCATCTGAGTAAAGTTACGTATTTTTATGGGATTATCGTTACATGGCACTGTCCTAATGCGATGGAATGTGAAAAAAATTTAAAAATCGATGTAAAAAAAAATTATTTTTCGCCCGAATAGATTTGTTTTCTAGCCTATCATTACAAGTAAGGCCAGTAGGGTCACCTGTCTTTGTTTTCGGGAGCGGTCCACTTCCACCCTGTATACCATAGTTTGGACTGGACGCAACCGCACTCTCTCGCATTTGTACACAATTGATAAACTTCAGACAAGTAGTGTTCAGTCTACAAAACCGAATGCCTCTTTGCAAGGATTGACGCGCAATATTTATTTATTTATTTAGGTTAATCAACAATTGATTTACACATTACAATTATAATTATAATACACATAAAATTGCGTTCATAAGTGTATCAATTAATTACAGATTAACACAACATGCACTGATTCCGGTTAATAAAAATTATATGTCATTAAGATACATTTTGTATACTAATTCATATACATAATTGCAAAAAATAACTTATTAAATACGGCATAATATACAGGATTAACATCTATAATAATATAAAATTAAAATTCAATTAAAGTTGAAATAAAAATTTAAATCAAAATCCAAAACAAAAGTAAGATACATTGTTAAATTTTATGACATCATAAATATCTTATACATCTATAAAAAAACAACCTTGCAGAATTAAAAGTAACGTAATATTTCTTGTAGGATGCTCTACAGATCGACACCAAAGAGTTAATGCAGTACAGTTATTTTAAATATCTTAATAGACCTGTAATCAAAATATAATTTTTGACAAATTTGACAGATTGCCATTTTTGTTTCTATACTACTCAAATATCAAGATAATTGTTGAATAATAACATAAAGGATTTTTATTAAAACCACAATTGAATCGAAAGCATAACATCTTTTATTTATATAACACCTTAAATTTGAAACATAATTTTACTATAAAAAGACAGCATCGCAAGAATAGACCCTAACATACAGAGAGACCGTCGGGCCAACCACTGACGTCAAGTCACTCTGCTCCGGTGGTTGGCCCAACAACGAAGGCGACGTCACGGGTGGGTTACGGGTGTGCGCGCTTACGCCCCTCTGTCACCCCGGACGGAGTGGTGCGAGGAGTGTGCCGACCGTAACCCACCCCCAAAAAAAAAAAAAAAAAAAAAACAATCTGAGAGACCAAAATAATACAATATTATTAATAATCATTTAACTTAATTAAAAAAATTCTAGATCTAATTTGTTCAAAATATTTCAGTAGTGTTACAACATTGTTATATGCATATAAATTAATTATGAATTACATGCAGAATATACAACTAACATCTACAGTTAAAATCAAAACTATTTATATACTAGGATGATTCAACATTACGGCTAATCTCTCCATGTTGACTGCATAAACTGAATGACATGCAATAACATTCTTATGCATCAACAATGTGTTATAGAATTCATCTATGGTAAGCTTGTCTTCATTTTTCTCTGTGGTTGGTGTGTTGAAAGGAAACATAAAAGATATTTCTTACAAGAGGCGATATGAATTGCAAATCAAGAGAATTTTTATTTTCATTTCTGATATTACCAAAAAACATATGTACATAGACAAAGTTTTAAATATTGATTCTTCTATATAATTATGGTAATATAATAATGTCAATGCTGTTATTGTACCATTATTTTCATATCACAAATGAATATTTAATTTTGTTTTTTTTTTTATTCCTTATGGTGGCAAACGAGCAAACAGCAACCTGATAGTAAGTGTTACTGCCGCCCATGAACCTTTGCAATACAAAAGGTACAGCTAGGCCGCTGCCTACCAATACAAACTCCAAACCCACCCCAGTTGGGCTTCAGCTCTCTCGCTCACCGAACGAAGCACAATAGCATATTGACATTACTCAAACGTCGATCTTCTGCGAGAATGTGGTACTACGGACGGACCGGCCCGCGGCTGTAGACACAGAACTGCCAATCAATTGTTAAATCTTTATGGATTTTTTCACAATATGGAAATTACAAAAATATTGTAATATAATGATGGAATTAGTTATATCAAATTTTCAACAAAATTAAACTAGTTAATATATTAATATTCTTTAAAATAAAATCAAGTAATTCAACTATGGCATAACTTTAGAAGTTGAAGTTTATTTTCACTTTAGAAGTTTACTAATAAGAGACCAGAATATACAATTGTTAATATACAGATGTTCATTCATTTCTTTATGTGATTAGATTTTTTTTTAGGCACACTATGCCATGATCACATCACACCCAAGCCAATTTATACAATCTCACCCTTATTATCTATGACATTACCTGCAAGCAATTTCAAAAACAGCTGAATGTTCCATCTCGTCAATTGTTGGTGGACATCTTGGCCCCAAACAGTCACTCATATCGTTTATTATATTTCAATGCTCCTTGCTTTGAAATACAAAATATAATATTATTATCCATTTTTCTTGACATAGTATAAGTTTTTACATACCTACCTGTAAATAGGTAGGCATACTATAATTTCGTAAATTGTTCTGTTATTCTTTTGAGATTAAAGTAATTAAAAGAATTATTTTCTACTTTTTAGTGTAAGTTTATTGTATATCGTTTATCGTAGTTATAGTTTTGAAATCGGTTTTTGTTTTTTTTATAAAATATTTTTTTATTTGCCGGTTTTTAGTGGAAAATAAGTGAATTCAGATTTTTTTTTTAATAGGTAGACCTAGTAAACGCACTGCTCAAATGAGACAGCACCGTTTGGAAGATACGAGTAACGAGAGAGACACTCGTTTAAAGAAAAATGGGGTTAGGAAATGGGATAAATATTACAAATGAGAGTGACGAGCAGCGGGTCCGTAGGCTTTCTCAGATGAGGGCATACACGAACTTATCTAGGCGTAATGAAACTACAGAAAGTCATTCTCAGCGACTCAGTTTGATTCGCGAACGTTATCAAACCAAATCGAGGAGCAACGATACATTTTAAGGAATTACTCTCGATTTTCCCAGGATCCCAGCATCAGATCCTGATACCCTGCATATGGGACCACCCTTAGAGTATCCTCTTTCTAACAAAGAAAGAATTATAAAAATCCATCCATAATTGTCATTGCTATCGCGTAACACACATACAAAAAAAATAGCGTTCGAAATGAGAACCTCGTCCTTTTTGGAAGTCGGTTAACAAAGTTAAATACAAAGACAACAGAGAATATACAGTACATATATTTTCTGGAGTTTTTGTTTTAAAGTTTTTAGTGTTGTATCTTGTACGGAATTCTACTTCAGTAAGTGCGTCTCGCACTTACTTTGATTCGACTCAAATTTGACGTAAAGAATTGTGTTAGTAAAATTATCCGCTAGGGTACAAGGTTATGGTTCTTAGTGGCAGTGTGGTCAATAAAAATATACTAATAGCTTTTGATAGAAAAAAATCCTATAAGAGATTAAATCTTAAATAATAAATACTAATTTTCATAAAAATATAGGTAGAGCAGGTCGATATGGCAGTGCTTGGGAAACTGGTTACGTTACGACATACAAATCTGAAGATTTTGCGACGTTGAAGCAGCTATTATCAAAGTCCCCAGATCCTGTGACTCAGGCGGGGCTTCATCCCACCGCTGAACAAATGGAATTGTACGCTTTTCATCTGCCTCATGCGAGCCTTAGCAGTCTTATGGTGAGGCTTTATAGGTTTTATTTATAGTGCTCCAGGAATATCTTGATAATTAGTTGGTATAAAAGTAAACTAATTTTAACAACAAGAATTTGGGATTAATTTCTAATTCATCATCATCTCAGCTCATATGTCCCACTGTTGGGCTCGAGCCTCCTCTATAATGGGAGGGAAATTGACCTGCTATACCACGCTGGTCAGACGTGTTGGTATAAGGTTTAGTTTCGAGTTTTCCTTTTCTTGCATAGATGTTATATGCGTATGTAGTATCCCTTAGTTGTCTCTTACGATCACCCACGGGTAAGATAGGGGGTGGTGAATTGTATTCTTACTCCCTCACCACACGGAGTATTTTCTTGTTCATGTAATGAAAATTACATAATATCTGATTTAAAAATTTACTCATTGAATCATTCTCACATTCCCTCTCTAACCTACATACCATTTCATGTCCATCATCTTGATCATAATGATCTTACTAATATAAGTCCCACTACACTTGTACTTCTTCCGAAAGGGGCCGTCCATTAATCACGTGAAATTTGAAACCCCTCTCGGGTTTGACAAACATCATGAAATATCGCAAGGGGGTTGTAGTAAGATATCACGTGTATTTTTTCGTCAAAAGTTGCGATTTCTAAACTGAAAAGCGGCGTGTAGTGTGACTTAGACTTGCTGTTGCCAGACAACGAACGAAGTTTAAAGTAGGTACATACATACATATCATCACGCCATATCCCTTGCAGGGTAGGCAGAGAGAACAGAGTGCCAGAGAACTCTATCTCTGCATACTTCACTCGCTTCCTCAACATTCATAATTCTCTTCATACACGCTCGCCGGTTTCGGAGACTCTTGACTCCACCTTCCTTCAGTACATGACCGATCTGGTCTACTGGATCTTTACGCCAATACTCTCTTTCATACCTACTCGCTCTCTTACGTCGTCGTTACGAATGCGGTCGGTCAGCCTAACTCCACAAATTTTCCTCAGAGATCGCATTTCGACCGCATTAATTTTACTTTCATACTCTTTTCTGCATACCCAACTCTCGCTTCCATACAGTAATGTTGGGACAAGCACTGCGTTATGTATTGCTACACGTGCCTTCTGGCTGAGGTGGTGGCTGCCGAGAAGTTGCCCCAACGCTCCGTTCACTCTATATCCCGCATTTACTCTTCGCTCTATATCAGTGGTGTACCTTCCATCTCGGCTAAATCCACATCCAAGATATACAAATTCATCCACTTGCTCTAGTATATCATTACCTATTGTTACTCTTACATCTTTTCTGGCTTCGTCTCTTTCAAAGACCATTATTTTGGTTTTGCTCACATTCACGCGTAGACCCCTTTTCTTACAATCTTCTGTCATTGTGTCGACAAGGGTCTGCAGGTCAGTCGCTGACTGTGCCAGCAGGACTGCATCATCTGCATAAAGTAGAGCAGTGACCACTGAGTCGCCCATCTGGACTCCCACATTCATATCGTTCAACCTTTGGAGACATTTATCCAGATATATGATAAACAGCCTGGCTGACAGAACGCACCTCTGCTTAACGCCGATATTGACGTCAAACCAAGGCGACATTCCATCATCCAGTCGCACACAGGCTCTACAGCCCATGTAACTGGACTGCACAGCCTGTAGCAGTTTACCGTTAATACCATACTCCGGTAAAATGTCCCAAAGTTCCTTTCGTACAACCGTGTCAAATGCTCTCTCCAGATCCACAAAACTGCAGAAAACCCTCTGATCTAGAGCCAGATGCTTCTCCACAATGTTGCGCAGAGAGAACACTTGATCCATGCATCCCCTTCCACTCCTGAAACCTCCTTGTGTCTCACACAGTAAACCATCGGACACCATCCTCATTCTCCTTTCAATAATTTTACCATACACTTTTGCTGCCAAACTGGTCAAGCTTATGGCTCTGTAATTTGCGCAGTCATAACGTGAACACTTGTTTTTAAACAAAGGCACGATGACTGCGCTATTCCAGTCCCCGGGAACCATTCCCGAGCTCCAACATAAATTGAGGAGCAACAGGAACGCCTCCCAGACACAGGAGCCACCAAGCTTGATCATCTCGGCAGACACCATATCAATGCCCGGTGCCTTACCATTTTTCAAACTTCTTATCGCCCATTCAACTTCATCCATACTGATGCCATCGGGGGACGCCGCTGTCGAATGTTGTTCTACTAAACCACATGCGATACCGGCGTCAACCGTAGCATCCGCATACATATCGCCAAAATATTCACTCCATCGGCTTAACACGTCTTGTGTTTGTGTAAGAATGTCTCCACCTTTAGACCTTATTTTATTCATTCTGAAGGCTGACCAACCACCCCGAGACTTCTTCACCTCCCTCCAAAAGAGTTTGGTGTTACTCTCGAAGTTTTTAGTCAGCCTATCTTCTGCACTCATACTTGCTCTATCACGTTTCTCTTTCACTAAGGCCTTGGTGTCATTCTTATATTGCCAATATATTTCTTTCTTCTGTTCAGTCATACTGTCATTCAGATTCAAAGAAGAGACATAGTCTAGCCACGCTTTCTTCTTTTGCTCTACGGAAGCTGCCACTTCCGCATCCGCATTCATAAAGTAGGTGGTCTGTATAAAGATCTTTTTGCGGAGTATAAAAAAGCAAAAAAAACTGAGAATATAATGAGCTGTGGGCTACTTCTTTGTAAGTACTAGTTCATTCACGTGATATTGGTTTTGGGGGTCATAATCTTAAACCTCACCACGTATCACTATTGGGTTAAAAAATGCTAAAAAAAAGATCACGTGATTAATGGACGTCCCCAAATGAGAGAGAAAATTTGTCCTTATACAAATGTTTAGTACTTGCGTAAACACTAGAAATAATTAATATACTGTCTTATATGTAAATTACCATTTGATTCAATTCCCCAGGACATATTTGTGCGGGGTACGATGCCAGAAACCTCCGCGTGGTGTACCCTGGGTGCGGGCGACAGTCCCCCAGATCCTTCTGTCGAATTGTCGCCCGTAGCGAATCTCTGGCGCGAGGGGGGGTTCCCCAGCGATGGGTTGAGCCCCAATTCGCTCCTGACCCTCTAGTTGTAGAGGGTTCAGGAGGCGAAATTTCGGACGGGCCCGGTCACTCATTCATTTGAGGGCTGGGCAGGCTTATGCCACCGCCGACATATCGTAAACCTGATATCTTGCTTCAAGACAAGTTGTCGTGAGGCGTAGTATCAGGAACGAGGGTCTTGGCTTAACCGCCCGGATCGCGAGGAAGAAAACCTCTATAAAGAGTTCGAATCAACATTCGAATTCGGAAATCACCCAGAATCTTAAGTTCTGGCGTGCGGCGAGAAGATGCATGGCAGATGTGTTGTTCTGTCGTTAGCACGCTCCAGCCAGGGTACCGGCCGACCCCCTGGTTGGTAAATGTAGGCTTGCCCGGGTACAGGGATCTCTGCCCGGGTCGACCGTTAGTTCTCCCATACTCGTGGGAATCAAATGGATTTACCTAATAATACTTTACCAGACGGGAATCCAGCGGATTCCCACATCACGGCCTCGTCAAGCCAATGCAAAACTGACCAAAACGACGCCTCGTCCTTAGGACTAGAGGCGTCTGCCGAGGGCCCGGCACCGACCAAGGAGGCCCCCCCCCTCTTGAAGACGAAGAAGCGTCGACAGGCGCGGTTCACATGGGGGAAAGCCGCGAAAGCGAACGCTCGCGAGAAGAAGCGGAATGCTGAAAACCGCGAGCGTTATGCGCGCGAGCGGGATAAGGACGGCGGCAGATCCACTGCAGAGCCGTCAACGGACGAGGGCGACAATTCTGTCGCAGAGCCGTCCAGAGACGAGGGCAGTGGATCTGCCGATGTGATGGACGAGGGCGGTAGTTCCGCAGAGCCGTCCAAGGAGTTCAGCGGATCGGCTGAGGAAGCCGCCGCCGCCAGGTCGTCACCGCGCCCTGCGGCGGCGGCCTTGACCGCGGCCCTGACGGTAAGGGAGGAGGCCCTCCCCTCGAAGGTGCGGAAGCGTCCCCTAAATAAGGAGGGCAGCTCAGGCGCAGATTCAGAGGGGAGCGTGGTCATCATGCCTCCTCCCAAAGTTCCGGCCTCTCGCAGAGGGCGAGGGGCCGCGGCGTCGGGAAGGACGATCCACTCCCCGGCCGGCGGAGTGCGTGGAGGGGTGGAGGCTGGCAGGCGGGCCGATAATGAGGCGGCCGCCGCGAGGGTGCTAGGGGTGTTGTCCGGCATCCCTCCCACCGAAGTGGCGGCCGCTGGTGCCCGCGCGAGCGCCCCAGCCACGAATATGGAGGCCCTGCAGGCCGAAAACGCCCGCCTTGGTGGCGAGGTGTCAGGCCTTCGGGCCCAGAACCGCCGGCTGGAGTCGGAGCTGGCCGCGGTACGGAGGGCCAACCGCCTCCTAACCAAGGACGTGACTGACCTGAAGGCCCAAATGGCGCGGCTCATGCAGCCTGCGCCAACCGCGCCACCGACCAGCGCTAGCCGCGATGGAGTCGAGGTCGCCGCCCTCAAGAAGAAGACGCCACCGACTGCAGGGCGTGCGCCGCCAGCCACCGATAGCCGGGCCGCCGCGGCAAGGAAGCCGTCAAACGTCGCGGAGCGGGCCCTGGTAGAGGTCCAGCCGGCGACACCAACCCCGCTGCCCGCGGTGGAGGGCGTGCCGGACGAGGCCTTGCGCGCCATTATTGACACCACCGGCAATCTGGTCGATGCGCGCTTGGCCGTTCTGGAGGCAAGGCTGCCTCCAGAACCACGTGTTCGGCCGCCTCTTGCCGCGGACAAGCGGCCATATGCGGCACCAGCCCCCGCCCCGCTACCCTGTCAGGGTGGCCGCGTGGGGGGGCGCTACGCCGCAGCCGCGGCAGGGCCCAAGCCCAAGGGGCCCGCTCCGAAGAAGAAGACGGCACCGGCTTCTGCCGGACCGCAGTTATCGCCCGCACCGACACCGCCGGTGACGACTAGCGCACCCGTGACTGCGCCTGCCGCGCCTGGCACGCCCGCTGCGCGCGAACAGGGTTGGCAGGTGGCCGAGCGCGGCAGGAAGAGTCGTGGCCAGAGAAGGAGAGCGGCGGCAAAGCGCGCCGCTGAGGTCGCCGCTCCCCAGGCAGGAGCCGGAGGCGAGAAGAAAAGGAAGAGGCCGCGCAAGGGGCTCCGGCCGCCGAAGACAGCTGCAGTGGTGATCACTGTGCTGCCTGAGGCGGCAGAAAGGGGCCTCAGCTATGAGGCCGTTCTGAGGAAAGCCCGGCGGGAGCTCGACGTCTCCGACATAGGAGGCGTCGAAGCCAGGACCCGCAAGGCCCGGACAGGGGCTCGGATCTTAGAGTTCCCTGGGGCCGAGGGCACCAGGACGGCCGATAGCGTGGCGTCGAAGCTGCGAGGTCTGTTCGCCGAGGAGGGTGGCGTCGAAATCGCCAGACCCGTAAAGTGCGCCGAAATGCGCATCGCGGGTTTGGACGACTCTGTGACGGTGGAAGACATCCGGGAGGCCATTGCCTCGAAAACCGGGTGTCCCATAGACACCGTCCGGGTTGGCGCCATCCGGCCCGGTCCGGGCGGCGTAGGTGCCGCCTGGGTGCAGTGCCCAGTGGAGTCGGTCAGGCAACTGGCCGGCTCAGGCAGGCTCCTCGTGGGCTGGAGCTCAGCGCGAGTCACCGTGCTGGAGCACCGGCCTGCGAGGTGTTTCAAGTGCATGGCGGTCGGGCACACCCGGCCAACATGCACTAATTGCTTTGACTGCGGCGGACTCTGTTTCCGCTGCGGTCAGACTGGGCACATGGCGGCATCTTGCGCCGCCCCGCCCCACTGCCCCGCGTGTGCGGCGGGCAATAAGCCTGCCAAGCACCGCATGGGCTCTGGGGCGTGCAGACCTCCGGCTTCGGCTCCAAAGGGGCGGGGCGGCCCTTCGACCCCGGCCGCTCCCGCTCCTAGCGCGGCCCGATCGCCCGCCGCAAGCCAGGAGGTGATGATGGACACAGCCCATTAATGGCTGCCCAGTCCACTCACCTCCTGCAGGCCAACACCAACCACTCCGCCGGTGCGCAGGACCTCCTCCTGCAATCCATGGCGGAGTGGTCGATCGGTGCAGCCGTAGTCGCGGAACCGTACGTCGTGCCTGATCGCCCCAATTGGGTGGTCAGCCGGAACGGAACCGCGGCAATCGTCACCTCCACGCAGCGGCACTTCCCGTCCTTATCCCTCTTGGATAGGGGCGAGGAATTTGTTGCGGCGGACTGGGGAGGGGTCACGCTCTACAGTGTATACCTCTCCCCTAATAGGAGGATGGACGATTTCGGGGCCTCCCTCACCACCTTGGAGGCTTCGATACGGCGACTGGCACCGGGCCTCGTCCTGGTCCTGGGGGACTTCAACGCCAAATCCACGGCGTGGGGGTCCCCGATGACGGACGATCGCGGGCGGGCGATCGTGGAGTGGGCGGCGTCACTGGGCCTCTGTGTCCTAAACAGAGGCTCAGTGAACACGTGTGTGCGACAGCAGGGTGGGTCGATAGTGGACTTGTCATTCGCTAGCCCCGCTGTCGCACCACGAGTGAGGAACTGGCGTGTCCTGGAGGAGGCGGAGACCCTGTCGGATCACCGTTACATCCGGATGGAGGTCTCCCCTCTCCGGGACCCCAGCAGGGGTCACAGGGCGGACCGAGCTCCTGCATTTCCGCGGTGGGCTGTGGGGCGGCTGGATAGGGACCTACTGGCGGAGGCGGCCATCGTGAACACGTGGCTGTCCTCACCACACCCAGCGGATGGAGTGGACGTTGAGGCTGTCCGCATCCGCAGTGCGTTAACGCAGGTCTGCGATGCGGCCATGCCCAGGGTGCGGCATCTACCTCCGAGGCAGGGGGTCTACTGGTGGTCCCCAAGACTGGCGGACCTTCGTGCGGCGTGCATTAGTGCCCGAAGGTCCTACACCCGCAGTCGGCGGCGTCGCCGCGATGTTGAGCGGGAGGGCCAGCTGTACGAGGCGTACCGCAGTGCGCGTACCGCCTTTCGGCTGGCCATCCGGTCCGCCAAGGACGCGAGTTGGCAGGAGATGCTGGACGGTCTTGACCGTGACCCCTGGGGTCGCCCGTATCGCGCGTCGCTGAATAAGCTTCGCGCGCAGGGCCCCCCCCTCACCGAGACCCTCCAGCCCGACCTCCTTCGTAGAGTGGTCGAGGAGCTGTTCCCGCGGCAGTCGGAGCACACGTCCCCGGTCATGGTTTCGCCAGATCACGACCGGGAGGCCGTCGAGAGTGTTCCGCCCGTGACGGAGTCGGAAGTGGGGGCAGCCGTGGCGAAGATTCGTTCCGCCACCACGGCCCCCGGCCCGGACGGAATCCCAGTCCGGGTGTTGACGTTGCTCCTCGAGTATCTCGAACCTCGCCTCAGGCGACTGTTCAACGCCTGTCTGACGTCTGGACAGTTCCCTGAGTGCTGGAAGGAAGGGAGGTTGGTTCTCCTGCCAAAGCCGGGACGGCCCCCGGATTCGCCGTCGGCCTACAGGCCCATTGTGCTTCTGGACGATGTGGGTAAGCTGCTGGAGCGTGTCCTCGCTGCCCGCATCGTCCAGCACCTGGAAGAGGTGGGGCCCGATCTGTCGGACGCTCAATTTGGGTTTCGAAGGGGGCGTTCGACCATCGGGGCCCTGCTACGCCTGAGGCAGGCGGCCGCGGAGGCTGTCGCCGGCAAAGGAGTGCTGTTGGCGGTGTCGTTGGACATCGCCAACGCCTTCAATAGTCTGCCATTCAGCTGCATCAGGGAGGCGCTCCGGTTCCACGGAGTGCCCCTGTACCTCAGGCGGCTGGTGGCAGACTATTTGGAGGGGCGCAGTGTTCTCTACGCGAGCCCCGCAGGGGACATTGTGCGGACGCCCATGTCGTGCGGTGTTCCGCAGGGGTCGGTTCTGGGGCCGACTCTGTGGGACATCGGTTACGACTGGGCGTTGAGAGGGAGTCTCCCCCCCGGGCTGAGCGTTATTTGCTATGCTGACGACACGCTCGTCACAGCCCGGGGCAGGACATTCGAAGAGGCGGCGAGCCTGGCCACTCTCGGCACCGAGGAGATGGTCAGGCGGATCGAGGCGCTGGGGCTCAGGGTGGCCCTAAACAAGACGGAGGCTCTACTATTCCATGGGCCCCGTGTGAGGCTGCCCATCGGCGCCTCGTTAGTCGTCAACTCCATCCACATCAGTATCCAGGCCCATATGAGGTACTTGGGTCTGGTGCTCGACGGGCGATGGTGGTTCCGGGAGCATTTTCGTCAAATTGCTCCCCGGCTGGTCGGCGCGGCGTCCGCCCTCTCTCGGCTCATGCCTAACGTGGGCGGACCCAGTTTTCAGGGCCGACGGCTGTATGCGGGGGTGATCCGCTCAATGGCCATGTACGGCGCACCCGTGTGGGCGAGGGCTCTGAACGCCCAACTCAGGGCGGTTCTGTGGAGGCCACAGAGAGTCATGGCGATCAGAGCCATTCGCGGGTACCGCACGGTGTCGACAGAGGCGGCGTGCCTATTGGCCGGGACACCCCCTTGGGACCTAGAGGCGGAGATGCTCTCCGACCTCTACCGGCGGGTTACCTCAATGCGCGAAGAGGGTGGCTCCCCATCGTTCAACGAGATAGCCACCTGGCGCGAGGACGCCCGCCGAGAAGTCATCGCCCGTTGGGCTACGCGGCTGGAGAGGCCTAGATACGGTGTTATTACCGTTGAGGCCCTCCGGCCCGTACTGATGGAGTGGATGGAGCGGCAGCACGGAGTTCTCTCTTTCCGGTTGGTGCAGGTCTTGTCGGGGCATGGTTGCTTCGGCAAGTACCTGCACACGGTCGTGCGGAGGGAGTGGACTCCGTCCTGCCACCATTGCAGTAGCGACGAGGACACGGCGCAACATACGCTCGAGGTATGTTCGGGCTGGGACGGGCAGCGCCGTGACCTCGTCGCTGTCATCGGTGCCGACCTGACGCTGCCGGCTGTTGCGCGAGCGATGGTCGACAGCGTCAGGAATTGGGACGCGGTCGCCGCCTTCTGCGAGGCTGTCATCTCGCAGAAGGAGGCGGCGGAACGGGCCCGGGAGGATTCCCGTGACCCGGGCCGCCGCCCGCGGCCGGGGCGGCGCAGGCGCGAGTACCTGCGCCTGATGCCGCCCTAACCGAGGCTTCGGGTGATCGGATCGGGGAATTGTCCGGTCACCCGACGTGAGGCCACCGCGTGAGGACGACGCCTCGACGGCGAAAGCTGTCGGGGCGTCGACAAGAGAGGAGCCCAAGAGGGCATACCGCCGAGCGGGCCACCGAAGACAAAGATCGGGTACCGGTGGTCCGCTCGTACGGCGAAGAAGAGGTGCTTGCAGGGTGGGTCAATGGGGTTGCGCGCCGCCTCTTCCGTCACCCCGGACCGATTTGGCGGGGTGCGACGTCCATAGCCCACCGCAAAAAAAAAAAAAAAAAAAAAAAAAAAAAAAAAGGACATATTTGTGCATCTATGCACAGTGGACGACTCGCTGTACTTCATGTATAATACGGAGGGGTTCAAGTTCCTCGCGGAGATGATTCAGCATGTGCCGTTACCTCTACGTGCACGCTACGTGTTCTGTTGCGCGCCAATCAATAATAAACTACTATTCGTTTGTGCTACATCCCTTAAGGCACGTACTTCACTGGAACATTTATGCGGCCTAGAAACCTGTCTCTTTTTTATTGAACGGAACTGTAAATATTATGGGAGGGTTTTTAAATTCTAATTCGGAAACTTTATGCGACGAAAAGACACATAGAACTGTTTTGGATATTTTCCGCATGCCCGCCCGTGCGGGGTATGTGGTACTCGCAGGCCCTGAAGGGGTCACTGAATACCCACTAAAAAAGACCAACTGCGAGCTGTTAGCCGTTGGGGCTTTTACAGCTGAACCGGACTATGGGTGAGCCTTATGGGCTCTCAACCCGAAAAAGATAAACTAAGCGACTTCGCCCGAGGGCTCTCCCGAAGGGGAACGGACCTCGGCTCGGGGCGTCGCTGGAGCCAAAGTGGACGTGTCCACGTTTGGGTTGGTTATTATTGCGCGCCGTGTTTTCGCACCTCGACGGCGAGGACGAAATCGCGGATATTTCAATGAGATGGCCTCGCGGGCGGCGTAGGCTCTTGTTTGGGTGAGTGTTATTTGATCGTCATCGTCATTGAGGACGTGACGCGGACGTCGAATTTTCGATATACGCGATGGGGTATAGGAAGCTGCCCCAACCACTAGAGGATTGGGGTGTGTCATGGCAGAGTCAAAATAGCTCTGGGAGCACCGCTTCATAAACTGTACGATGGTCGGCTGTTCGAGGTCGATGTGAAGATCGGCGTTTCGAATGAACCACGGTGCTCCCGTAGCTCGGCGCATGAACCTATTCTGAAGGGTCTGTAACCTATGGATCCTGTGTGCCTTAGTGTGCGCGAACACTACGCTCGCATAGGTCATGATCGGCCGTATGCAAGCGGTGTATAGTCGGAACTTGCTGCTCAAGGGTAGTTTTGACCTAGCATTAAGTAGGCTATGGAGGCGTCCCATCCATCCAGTGAAAGTTGGATTTGGCAGGGAAGACATGAAAGTAGAATAAATGCTGTAGAGATGAGAGCTCTTCGTAGTATGTGTGGTGTAAGTTTGAAAGATAAAATTAGGAATAGTGCTATAAGACAGCGCTGTGGTATGAATGAAGAAGTAGTGACAAAAATAAAAAAGGGTATGCTGAGGTGGTTTGGACACGTGGAAAGAATGAGTGAAGAAAGGTTGACGAAACAAATATACAAAGCGAGTGTAAGTGGGACGATTACAAGGGGAAGACCACGTCGTACTTTCCTGGATCAAATTGAAGATGTGTTAGTGAAAGGTCAGATTAAGAGTACGCGTAATCGTAGAGCATGCATGAAGACTGTGATGAGCGTGAATGAAGCGATGGAGGTATGTCAGGATCGTGGTTTGTGGCAATCCGTAGTCTCTGCCTACCCCTCTGGGAAACAGGCGTGAGGCTATGTATGTATGTATGTTGTGTATTTTCTCAAATGGTTCGTCAATACAGTCGCAATGAGCCTTTAACGAAGAATTGGTTGTGTAACATAGTGGACTGGCCTCTGACCTCGCCTAAAACTATCATGGAATTGGTGCATCTGGAGTCTGTGTTTGACGTGCTGGAACTATATCTGTGATTGAGGTGAGAATATTTCCTTTTTAATAGAATATCTTTCGTAGATTTTTAGTTTTTTTTTTCGTAGTTTCTACCCGTGTGGCGACGGGATAGAATACAAGTGTCGCCACCCCTTGCTTGCCCGTGGGAGTAGTAAAAATCGGCTAAGGGTCCACCAGGAGAGAGGGCAGCAGCTCTCTCCTGGGATACGTATAACACCACACTTTGATCGCCAACCCGCCTGCCAAGCGTGGCGATCATGGCTCAAAACCCTTAATGATAAGCACAAATAAAAGAACGGCCCCCAGTCACGGCAGCTCCACTATCCTACGGGCTCATTGTGGTAGCGGGCCTGGTAGCGATGGAGTAGGGGGTGCTAAGAATCCCCGGCAGCGATCCGGCTACCAATCAAAACGACCCTTGGCCCTGGTAACACACAACATTCGGACACTCAGGACTGACGAGAAGGTCATCGATCTGGAGGAGGAATTGAGCAAAATCCGCTGTGACATTGTAGGATTATCAGAAGTGCGAAGAGAGGGCGAGGGCACGATAATCCTCCGGTCTGGAAACTTGCTCTTCTACCGGGAGGGAGATCACCCGTCCCAAGGCGGTATAGGGTTTATCGTTCGCAAGTCTCTCGTAGGCAACGTGGAGAGGATCGAGAGTGTGTCGACAAGGGTAGCATACCTTATACTCAGAATTACCAAACGGTATTCGTTGAGGGTCATACAGGTATACGCACCGACCTCGGCATACTCCGACGACGAGGTGGAGGCCTTTTACGAGGATATCTTGAAAGCCATACACGTGTCCAAAACCCACTTCACGGTGGTTATGAGAGACTTTAACGCGAAACTAGGCAAAGGGAGTGATGATGAGTTGAGAGTGGAGAAACATGGATATGGACAGAGAAACCAGAGGGGCCACAAACTGGCTGAATTTCTGGAGAAGGAAAGCCTCTTTATGATGAATTCTTTCTTAAGAAAGCAGCCACAAAGGAAATGGATCTGGATTAGCCCCGATGGTTCAACAAAAAACGAGATAGACTTCATCTTGTCGGACAAACGACATATATTTAATGATGTCTCAGTGATCAGCAGGATTAAAACTGGCAGCGATCACCGAATTGTACGAGGCACATTAAATATCCATACAAAAGTCGAACGGTCACGCTTGATGAAGTCTACCCTCCGACCTACACCTGTCCAATACCAGAACCTCGAAAGCTTTCAACTCGAACTACACAATCGCTTTCAATGTCTAGACGAGTGCGAATCTCCGAACGATATGAACAACAGGTTCGTGGAAACTGTCCACGCGATTGGGTCTAAGTTTTTCAAGGCTCACCGCGCCTATAGACCTAAAAAACTTTCTGACCAGACTCTCAAGCTCATGGAGCGGAGAAAAGAAATGACAGTACAGTCTTCAGCCGATTGGTACGAACACAGGCAGCTCAATAGGCAGATCTCCAGGTCTGTGCGTCGCGATATTCGCCAATTTAATACGCTCCGTGTTAAACAAGCGATAGAGCGGAACCGTGGCTCAAAAGTGTTCGCACAAGATCTGTCTATTGGGCAAAGCCAATTGACTAAGCTGAAGACCGATGACGGCACTGTCATTTCATCCCAGAGTGAGATCTTGGGAGAGGTCGAAAGGTTCTATGGACAGTTATATAAGTCATCCCCAGGTCCTGTTGTCAGCTTGTTCCAAGATCCCAAATCCAAGCTAACTCGGCATTATACCGAAGAAATCCCGGACATTAGCTTGTGCGAGATCAGAATGGCTTTCGAACAACTACGAAAGGGTAAGGCACCGGGAGATGACGGCATTACGGCAGAGTTACTGAAGGCAGGCGGTAAGCCGGTCTTAAAAGCCCTTCAAAAGCTATTTAACGTTCCAGAGTCGTAGACCAGGGGTGTGGTGGTGCTGTTCTTCAAGAAGGGCGACAAAGCTCTTATAAAGAACTACAGACCCATCTCACTTTTGAGCCACGTCTACAAGTTGTTTTCGAGGGTCATTACCAATCGACTCACGTGCAAGCTTGATGACTTCCAGCCGCCCGAACAAGCTGGCTTCCGAAAAGGCTATAGCACCATAGACCATATTCTCACGCTTCGGCAGATTATCCAGAAGACCGAGGAGTACAAACCTTTCGGCCTCTGTATAGCGTTTGTGGACTATGAGAAAGCCTTTGATTCAGTCGAAACTTGGGCGGTGCTGCAGGCACTTCAGCGGTGTCAAATCGACCATCGTTATATCGAAGTGCTGAAGTGTTTGTATAGGAACGCTACAATGTCAGTCCGTATCCGGGATAAGAGTACGAAACCGATCCAGTTGCAGAAAGGCGTGAGACAGGGAGATATGACATCTCCCAACTGTTCACCACTGCACTGGAAGATGTCTTCAAGCTCTTAGACTGGACCGGACTTGGTATTAACATTAACGGCGAATACATCACTAACCTTCGATTTGCAGACGATATCGTCATTATGGCAGAATCCATGGAGGACCTTGGCATCATGCTCAACGATCTCAGCATGGTATCCCAACTGGTGGGATTACGAATGAACATGGACAAGATGAAAGTCATGTCAAATGCCCATGTCATTCCTGCACCGGTCCTAGTTGGCAATGCGATTCTCAAAATTGTCGATCATTATTTTTACCTTGGACAAACAGTCCAGTTAGGTAGATTCAATTTCGAGAAAGAGGTCAGCCGACGAATACAACTCGGTCGGGCAGCGTTCGGGAAACTTAAGAGGATTTTCTCGTCCAACATACCTCAGTTTCTGAAAACACAGGTCTACAACCAGTGTGTGTTACCAGTGATGACTTACGGCACGGAAACGTGGTCCCTAAATGTAGGCCTCATAACCAAGCTCAAAGTCGCTCAGCGTGCTATGGAGCGAGCTATGCTCGGGATTTCTCTGCGTGATAGAATCCGTAATACGGAAATCCGCAGTAGAACGGGTGTAACCGACATAGCACGAAGAATTAGCACGCTGAAGTGGTAATGGGCTGGCCACATCGCTCGAAGAACCGACAACCGCTGGGGAAAAAAGGTTCTAGAGTGGCGACCACGTACCAGACGATGCAGTGTAGGACGCCCCCCCCCCACTAGGTGGACAGACGATCTAGTGAAAGTCCCATATGGTCCATGGATTGATTGAAAGGAAGAAATGCTTTATTTTATGAAATGCTTTATGCTATGCATATGGTCCATGGATTGAATTAAAGGAAGAAATGCTTTATTCGGCGATGCGCCCCACATCAAAATTTATATGAGAAATAATTATAACTACAAAATACATTCAACCATTCGATATTTGGACGCTAGTCGTACTTGTAGGTATACTCGTATTTATATATAGATTATGCATATTTTTTTGTTTACATATGATTAATGGATAGATTCTTTCTTATTGTAGTATTTGATAATTTTATCTAGTACCATTTGCCTATTTATTTAAATAATACTATATAATAGAAGATTAATTATAATTAACAATTAGTTATCACAAAATAGAACTGTCGACCTTTTGACACTGTAATTATCACGGTTTTATGAGGGTAGGCACTCTTACGAATAGCGACGTGTTTAATAATAAAATTTCGATTACACTGGACTATCTTGTTTTAAAACATTCGCGATATCATATTATCAAAATGTTTAAATATAATTTAGTTAACGTATATATAATATTAATTATAGTAAATCTATTTACTTGTAATATACAAGGTACGAAAGTTAATTATAAGTGTTATTTTATACATAAATGTGTTACTATAACTTTTTGATTAGCTTTTAGAACTTTTAATGAAAATGGAGTGGAAGTAATTCTGGCGCTTGAAAATGAGAACGTTACTATGGAATGCAAGGCTGATATACCTATAGCATATTGTGCTTTCTTACATCCTACTGAAAAACGATTTTCGTAAGTAAATATTTATATAATAATATATTATAATTATTATTTCAATATATTTTTCCGTTTGGTGACGGAGTAAGAATACAAATCACCACCCCTGTTTTGCCTCTGGATGTCGTAAAAGACGACGAAAAGATATAATATGTATATAACATCTGTTTAAGAGAAGGAAAACTTGAAATAAAATCTTATGCCAACTCCTCTGACCAGCGTGGTATAGTAGTCTAATTTTCCTTCTATTGGGGAGGTGATTCGAGCCTAGCATTGCAACGTATATGAGCTGATATGAAATTAATAATTCTATTTTCTAGAATTAGATTTCTATTAAAATTCTAACGTATAGTAAATAAACCAATAATAAAATCAACGTATCGTTATGTCACTTTTAAAGATCTTTTTTGAAGAATATTTATCTACCTACTGAAAATAAAACTTGTTTTTTTAACCACAAAATTATTATAAATAAAAAAATGCGATTAGCATTTTGATTAAAAACAATTATTTAGATAGTATTAGATACCTAACTAGATAGTCTAAATATAGATCTTTAAAGTTTAAAGAAAAAAAAATAAAATTTCGTTGAAATGGTCGTTTAAAGTTTAAACGACCATTTCAACGACATTCAAAAATTACGAGCATACCCGCATGCTAATTCTAAATCATTATTATCTTCATCTCGGCTCATATACTTCTCACTACTTGACTCGAGCCACTTCCACAATAGGAGGTAAAATAAATCAATTGACTTATTTTCCACATTGGCCACGTCTACGCTGGCCAAATAGGCTTTATTTAAATTTTTCCTTCTCGTTTTTTTTATTTGTGACTAATCCCACCACACATTACCACCATTGTAATTCCTGTAAGCCAGGATCCACAATGGTCTCCATAAATGACACCGAGGTTTGGCCCCTAAGGCAGTCCCGGGATATGATTTTAATTGTCTTGGGACCCGCAACAATTTTTTTAAAAAAGTTTAAAGAGGAGGAATTGGAAAAAGTGATTCAACTTCCTTCCTAATAATTAAAGAGGTGTACGGCTACGATAAGGATACGGAAGAGCTTAACGGGGCCTATATATGAGCGTTAAGATTGATTGCTACAGTAGATATGGCAGAAACGCATGAACGCACGGAAATTTTCTCGAGTTGCCACAAGGTCCGTATAGTATACTACTCCACAGGTGACTTGCAAACTGTTTAACATAATTTTCCTTCTCTTACATAGATATTATAGGCATATTAGGCATTGGTCGTCTTTTACGACGCTCACGAGCAAGATAGATAATAGTGAATGGTTTCTTACTCCGTCACCACACGAAATATTTTGTGGTTAGTAACTTTTCATTCACATCCACCTTCCTTGTAAATATTGCTTGTATTTGTTCATTCATTTCAGCTATAAAGGGCATGTCACAAACGTTGGTAGTTGTTCTATTAAGATAACAGCAAGAATGAACTACACTGGAGAATGGAGATGTCATATTGGCCAGTCTGTTGGTGTGGAGAAAATGAAGATTATCGAGCTTAGAGTGGTGAGCGAAATCGCTGCTGTACAGAAGAATTTAACCGCTGTGCATGGTAAATCGAAGACTTTGTACTGCACTACAACTAAAGGATTTATACCATTGAGCTACTGCCGATTCGAGCCACCAAATGGCTTACCGTTTAGTATTGATTCAAGCGTGACGGAATCAAAGTAAGTTTAACAGTTCTGTAGGATCTATTACTTATGTACAAGTTACAGGACATGGACATGTGATGAGACGGGATGAAAGTAATATTGTGAGGAAAGTTTTAAATATGAATGTTGAAGACATGATGCGTGAAGTATGGCATGAATAGACAAAGAGTGATGACAGAGATGACGTCTGACAGGGTTGTATGGAAGGAGAAGACATATTGCATCGAGCCCAAATAATTAGAATAAGAGTAGGATGATGATGATGATGTACAACGTATAGATAATAAATGCTTAATATAATTATTCTAATTCCAATGTTAAAATGTTGTAAAATTGCACATATCGGGAGAATTTACATTGACAACGACAGAGGGGGCAGCGAGCGACCCTATAATCACGTAAACGTACCTTTCTGCGCCCTAGGCGGACGGGCCATCGGTAGTCGGTCCTTGTCTTTGGTGGCCCGTCCGGCGGGTTACCCTTTCAGGTATCGTCTCTAGTCAACTAGAGCACTAATCGGAAAAAGAAATACATTTTCTTTATTTTGGAAACACTAACAAACAAGGAAATTTTGTTTGTAAATTTTGCTATCCGGATCTTAATGCTACGGGATTATAAAGATTATTTTAAGTTTCTTCGGTAAGTGTGTGAGATATTGTCGCATGTCATGCGTGGCCATTATGGTTTCAATTCATTTTTAGGAGGCCTAGGTCCTATAGCGGAGATTGATGGGCTGTTGGAATCTTCATGATTTAACTCTATCTTTTTAACACAGTATACACACAGTATATAATAGCGAAATTTAAATACACGTTACTAGACTGTATAATAATTTCGAGATTCGCGTCAGATTAACAGTCTCTTATGATTTACGTGCTACAGTGACAAGACGTTTAGTTATTTAAACCTGTCGCATATAATGCATTACATGTTAACGTTAATGATATAATAGATACTTTGTGCGGTCCGCAAACTCTAGTTCTGAGCCTGGGTATGATTTTTGTTCGTGAAATATTTGTAAAGTCCCTCGTAATACAAGGATTATTTTCTTAGTGGAGGTCATTTTAATAAGAAACTAAACTAAGCTAAACCAGTATGAAACACTGTGGTTGTTCGTTTCAGACCCCTGCTTCAGAGATATTATTTCCCTGTGAACAAGAGCTTAGATCGTGGTGACTGTGCTGTGACGATCCGCATAGTTAAATATGAAGACATGGGCATGTGGAGTTGTGGAGCCGGTCTTGATGATGGCAAGGAGTATATTGACGTCATCAATGTTGAAGTGCAAGGTCTGATGCCGAGTATATTTTAATAGTTCTAATACTATATAAAGGTGCATGATTAGGGACATTTAAAATCATACCATCATAAATCAACTCGTAGACTACCACTGCTGGGCACAGGCCTCCCCAGGTTGTGGAGGGTAATGTCATAATAGTTATGCTTACCAGGCAGGTTGATAGTAGCATTTGGTGTTATAAGTCTTCCAGCAGAGTGGTGATGCTCCGTTCACTAGTGCTGCCTTAGTCAGTTTTTGTGGCTTCTACGTGAATATAAAGCAGGGTGATACATATATGGTATTCTATGCGGAAAGCTTACGTCCAATGGAGGCGATAGTGGGCGGCGAAATACTGAAAGATATATTTTTCTTCAGCCCAGATAATTACCACTTTTAGACGCCGGCTTCCGCCACAATAGGAGTGAAGAATTGGCCTTTACAACGCTGATCAGATGGGTTGACTTAGGGTTTTGTATTTTATACTAAGAAATAAATCATATTATAATAAGAAATAAATCATAATCAAATATTACGGAGGACTTCACAAACATGCACACGAATTATGCCTAGACCCAGAGCGATTATTTATGGATCGCACTGTGAATTCTTTTCGGTACGAAAGGTTGGTAGTTAGATTTCCCACTATCTAATGAAACCTTTGCTTATATTCTTTCGACGTCTTACGAGACGGAAGAGGAAAGGTAAATGTATTCTCACTCTAGTAAGTAGTAATTGTATTCTCACTCCGTCACTACCCATAAGGTTCTTAGTATTACTAGCATATAGTCTCTTTCCATTTCATCAGATCAATTCATATAGGTACTTGTCTCTCGTTTACTTTCAGGTTTTTATACAATGTCTACATTGGAAGCTGTATCAATCATTGGAGTAACCTTTGGAGTTATTGCTATAGTAGCTCTTCTTTCTATGCTTGGCTACACTGTCTGGCAGAAGAGAAGATTTCTTGGCACTCATGACATACCAATGCAAGCTGGTGTGCTAGAACAAAGGCAGAGTAGCGAGCAAGAACAAGTGCCGAGTGCTGCTGTAGAAGAAGTGTCGAGTCAACGAGAAACCCCTGTATTAGAAAAATGGAAATTACCACACATTGTTATACATTCGCCTTCCGATCAATCTGCTGGTCCATCTTCACCTTTAACGACAACCACAGAAGCGTAAATATAGATTAAAAAGAAACTGTGTCCTCGTAAGATATAGAATAGAAATTATTTTGTTTGGACTTTGAAATTTAGCCTCGACATTTTTTTACATCCTTACTCAGGCTACTATGGAGGGTGGAAGGTTTCCCAATCCAAAACAATTGCAAAGAGGCCTAAAATTATCACTGAGAGATACGAAACAGTTTGGGGCTAATAAAATTCGCATAACACCTAACTAATATGAAATATTAACAAAGATATTTTGGAATACTGAACGGTTATCGTCATCTTAATTCATATAAGTCTCACTGCTGGGCCTCGAGGCTCCATTATGTGGGCAATTGACCAGTGGGTCAATAGTATATAAAGGCATAGTGACACCATGCTAATCAGATGTATTGGTATAGGATTTTATTTCGAGTTTCCCTTTTATTGCATCGATGTTATTTGCCTATGATATCTCTTATACGTCATTCACAGGTAAGATAGGAGGGGCATGAACGGTAGATGTCATTAAATTATATATTTTTCAATCTAGAGAGAAGTTTAACGACAAAATTCTACCACCAACTAGTAGGTAATGGTATTTCGTAGTAAAGAGCATTTACTTTTAAATTTATTATATAGCGTCTTTCGTTAGCAGATAAACATATGATAATTACGTATTCAATAAGTGCCCATGCATTTTTTTTGCCTTTTACGATAATGGTGTCAATTTTTTTTTTAATACGTTCTCAGACAATTTATAATCTAAAATATTATACGATATATTTGTATGATCTCGTGTGGTGACTGGTAATAATACAATGTGTCATTGTCCTTTACTTTCCCGTGGAAGTAGTAATAAATAGCTTATAAATCACCAGAAGAAACAGGCTACAACTCTCCTGGATAATTTATAATATGTACTAACTGAGACCCCAAACACGCTGGCCAAGCGTGGCGATTATGCCATTTTAACTCTTCGTTGAGGCCTGCATGAATATCATAAAGTTACATATAATCGAGTCTACCTGCGATCGATATTTTTCTACTTAGCCTTTCAGGGATAAGCTACCTCAGTATTTCGGAGTCGGCAATTATATAGATAAAATTATATTATTGGCCCACTATACTCTGGACTTAAGGTTTCATACAGGATTTTGATTTTTTTTTTTTGTAGATTGTGATCTTATTTGCTTACATTCTTCAGGCTTTTTTTTATAACCTTGCTGGAGAGGAAAGGTTGGTGATATTTGATTTTTACTACGTCATCACACGGATATTTTTGTTTAGACACCTTTAAATATTTCATGTTAATTTGTTTTTCATTTTATATTGAATCTGAAATGTTTATGGTATTACATACATATAATTTTTGTACGCTGTTTATATTATTTATGTGATTTATTAATATGTTTATTATAATAAACATATTAATAAATCAATCAATCAAAAATAAGTTATTAATAAATCAATCAAAAATAAGATTATTAAATAAAAAAATGTATTTTGCATGTTTCTCCTCAATGTGTTCACAAAATATTCATCCAATTTCATGAAACTATAATATAGGTACGCCGGTACGCGCTCGTAACGAAAGAAATGTAGTCAAAAAACGCTTTGAATTAAATGAGATGTATAGAAACAAAACCGGCAATCTGAACTTTGAATGCATTTTAGCAAATAATTAACTTAACAAATGATTGCTGAATTTAATACTGAACTGCTATTTTCACTGGACTTTTGACACCATATTACAGTAGCCAGCGATATATATTGCACATTGAACCTTAGAAAGAGACAATCGACCAATTTCGACTTCGTAGAGCATTGTCCCTGTTACGCACTACCTGTTTGACCTCATAGGAAGCACTGACTGTCTGGTATCTATTAGGAGCTGTTGAAACAATACCTTTTGTTCAATATTTTTTTAATTATTAGGCTTTTAACAACTCTATATATACAGGGTGGAAGGGGATCGCTCCCGAAAACAAAGACAGGTAACCCTACTAGTCCTACTTGTAACGATAGGCTAGAAAAAAAATTGATTCGGATGAAAAAAAAAAATTTTATCACCACGCGAAGTCGTTGAACTCTTGTACATATGATCGTGAGTTTTGAATAGATTGCGTCTTTTCTCATCTGAGTAAAGTTACGTATTTTATGGGATTATCGTTACATGGCACTGTCCTAATACGATGGAATGTGAAAAAAACTTAAAATTCGATGTAAAAAAAAATTTTTTTTCGTCCGAATCGATTTTTTTCTAGCCTATCATTACAAGTAGGGCCAGTAGGGTCACCTTGTCTTTGTTTTCGGGAGCGGTCCACTTCCATCCTGTATACCATAGTTTGGACTGGACGCAACCGCACTCTCTCGCATTTGTACACAATTGATAAACTTCAGACAGGTAGTGTTCAGTCTACAAAACCGAATGCCTCTTTGCAAGGATTGACGCGCAAAATTTATTGTAGGATGCTCTACAGATCGACACCAAAGAGTTAATGCAGTACAGTTATTTTAAATATCTTAATAGACCTGTAATCAAAATATAATTTTTGACAAATTTGACAGATTGCCATTTTTGTTTCTATACTACTCAAATATCAAGATAATTGTTGAATAATAACATAAAGCTTTTTATGACATATATAGGAAGACCGACATGATTGACGACTAAAATATAAATCTATTAGGTATAATTATAATTTTTGAAACTTATTTTACTTGACATTGGCGAAGTTGTGGTTAATCACTCACAGAGGCCATTCATTAAGAAGAAGAAGAATAATATAAAGGATTTTTATTAAAACCACAATTGAATCGAAAGCATAACATCTTTTATTTATATAACACCTTAAATTTGAAACATAATTTTACTATAAAAAGACAGCATCGCAAGAATAGACCCTAACATACAGAGAGACCAAAATAATACAATATTATTAATAAACATTTAATTAAAAAGATTCTAGTTCTAATTTGTTCAAAATATTTCAGTAGTGTTACAACATTGTTATATGCAATTAATTATGAATTACATGCAGAATATACAACTAACATCTACAGTTAAAATCAAAATTATTTATATACTAGGATGATTCAACATTACCGCTAATCTCTCCATGTTGACTGCATAAACTGAATGACATGCAATAACATTCTTATGCATCAACAATGTGTTATAGAATTCATCTATGGTAAGCTTGTCTTCATTTTTCTCTGTGGTTGGTGTGCTGAAAGGAAAAATAAAAGATATTTCTTACAAGAGGCGATATGAATTGCAAATCAAGAGAATTTTTATTTTCATTTCTGATATTACCAAAAAACATACATAGACAAAGTTTTAAATATTGATTCTTCTATATAATTATGGTAATATAATAATGTCAATGCTGTTATTGTACCATTATTTTCATATCACAAATGAATATTTTTATTTTTTATTTTTTATTGCTTATGGTGGCAAACGAGCAAACAGCAACCTGATAGTAAGTGTTACTAGAGATGGGCGTTTTCAGATTTTTACGCAAACCGATACAAATTCGATTTCTGATATTGAAATCGATTTCAAAAACCGATTTCAGAAATCGATTTCCAGAGCGGTTGGCGGAGCGGATTTACCTTAGTTTCGATCGATATTCGATGGTTTTAGATATTTTAGCGTAGCAAACGAAAAACGCAAACGAACGAACGCATTCAGAATATTTTTCTTTAATTTCTTTGTTGATTGGATTTAGGTGTACGATTTTCCTTCATGCTTTATCTAGGCTTAACTAAAGTACTAGACTAGCAAAAATGTTTTCTTGGATATGAAACAAAACTTTCTGGCGTATTTAAAAATCGTCATATTTACAATGATTTCATGATCAAATTACAACACATTACAGTACATTTTTTTGTATGGTTTTTTCTTGCCATTTTACATTTAATAGTTATTTCTTATTTATCATCAAATCGTATGTATGATACTAACATACGTTAGTATAGTATTGAATTATAAAATACCTATCTAATTATATAGTTCACGAGAACACAAAAATAACATTACACGCACACCGTACGTGTCACCAAAGTCAAGTGTGCATTAAAAGTCTCCAATAATTGAAAAATCTATTTTCCAACACAAAACTTAAACTATCATTAAGTATTGTGTAATATTATCATGGAAGTAGTTGCATTCTGATATAGATTAGACATGTGTAAGTAATGCGCTTGATATCAAAACGTAATATTACTCGGGCGGGTAATATCACATTAAACATTACGCGACACACCGAGACATTACACATCACATCACGCAATACATTACTCGATCGTTATGCTATGCACTCTTGGCTCTAGCCCGAATTTCGCGTAATGTAATGCTTGCTTGCTTGAGTTGTTAGCTAATTCCTCAACGCATTATTGTATTGTACGAAATAAGAGATCTTAAATCTACTTCTCTCACTCACTATTGGAGAATGACTGGGTATGTATATGTACTTATACCATGATCGCGCTTATGCCCGTTAACATTATTGTATAACCTTGAACCTTACAATTTATCAAAACAAAGAAAAAATAAAAAATATAAAGTAAGTAGTATATGAAGATTGTCAGTTCTAAGCCTGGAAAAGTATGAAGGGAAGTCAATCGACTATTTTACACATTAATCATATTACGCAAATCGGGTAAAAATTTAATATTTAACACATGTAGGTAACATGTGATAAATATCATAAAATAATAAATATTAATTTACAAAATTCGGATCACAATATTATGCGAACCGAACTCGAACGTAATATTACTTTATGATATTACAAATGTAATATGTATCACATTTGTAATACATATCATAAATTAATATTACGTTCTGCGTAATGTAATACGATGTGATATGACATTTCAAAGTAATGTTTTGCGCATGTCTAATATAGATCCTATTCCCTGCCCTTTGTAATTCTGTTTCGTTTCAATCTGCCATTCATAGTTTCTTAGAAACCGTTAAAATCCAAAACTGATGACAATTCACATCATCTCTTTCACTGCACTAAACGATCGCTTAGAATGAAAGGAGGCGAATTTTAATGAAATTCGCTTTCTCTCATTCTAATTAGGCGATCGATTGGCGGAGTGAAAGAGTTAGTAAGTTTTGAAATATTGGTTTGGTTTGCAAAACTAGCAATAGAAAACGATTGCGCGTGTTGATTTAGTTTCTGTTGAGATACGTTTTCTAAAATCAGTTTGTATAGTGTTGAATATCGATACGATACGATTTCTGACTGAAAACCGATTTCAGATTCGTTTTGATATATCGGACGCATGCCTAAGTGTTACTGCCGCCCATGAACCTTTGCAATACAAAAGGTACAGCTAGGCCGCTGCCTACCAATACAAACTCCAAACCCACCCCAGTTGGGCTTCAGCTCTCTCGCTCACCGAACGAAGCACAATAGCATATTGCCATTACTCAAACGTCGATCTTCTGTGAGAGTGTGGTACTACTCCGGACGGACCGGCCCGCGGCTGTAGACACAGAACTGTCAATCAATTGTTAAACCTTTATGGATTTTTTCACAATATGTAAATTACAAAATTATTGTAATATAATGATGAAATTAGTTATATCAAATTTTCAACAAAATTAAACTAGTTAATATATTAATATTCTTTAAAATAAAATCAAGTAATTCAACTATGGCATAACTTTAGAAGTTGAAGTTTATTTTCACTTTAGAAGTTTACTAATAAGAGACCAGAATATGTAATTGTTAATATACAAATGTTCATTCATTTCTTTATGCCATTAGATTTTCTTTTAGACACACTATGCCATGATCACATCACACCCAAGCCAATTTATACAATCTCACCTTTATTTTCTATGACATTACCTGCAAGCAATTTCAAAAACAGCTGAATGTTCCATCTCGTCAATTGTTGGTGGACATCTTGGCCCCAAACAGTCACTCATATCATCATCAACATTAAGCCGGCCTTCACTTTGAGGATCATACAATTTTGTTGTATTCCGCAACCACATATTAGGCATATCGCCTCCAATGTCATACATGAGGTGTCTATTATGAATCTTGTAGCCTTTGCGTTGAGATAATACAGCTGAGATAACATTTTTAAGAAAGTTCTGCACGGCTACTACAATTATATCAGCGGCATCGTCATCTGCACCTTCAAGACCTAATTCCCATGCTGCCAACATGAATCTTCCAACTACTAATGCATGATCAGGTAAGAATATTTCCTGAAAAAGAAACAATAATTTTAAGTTAAATATATTCTTAGTCCATACAGGATAATTATGTACATCTGTATTTTTTAGGGAAATTTATTACTCTAACTTATTCAGTCTTCATTTCTAATGTGAGCGCTAAGCCTTGGAAGTAAGTAAATATGTAATAAAGTTATAACTTAGGTAATATATTACTTGGGCAGCATATTTGACACCATCACTACCCGCGCCTGGAGGTGAACTTGGAGGTAAATACTCCAGTAAATCAACAGGTTCAAAGTTGGACTTCTCCGATGTTCTGGAACTTCTCTTATGTTTTCTGCTGTTCTTGTTATGGGTTATAGCTTTTTCTTGGGCGATGCTTATCGACGTTTCTGCCAAACCTTCGACTTTATTCAACAGCGCTAATAGAAACTCATTATGAAAGTGCACTTGGTCATTATATAGCAGTGATCGGGCTTCAGCATCAAATTCTTCTTTAGTTAGTTTCATCCGAAACCATAATTTCATATGATTATAGTACTTCGTTGACTTTTCACCAAGAACTTCGTTTAGCTTTCGTCTTGCGATATTTAATGGATCCGCACTCATTTTATTTTTTGTAAATGCTATCTATCTTAAAAATTTGAAAATAGATAAAAACTTATGCAGCTTTAAACCATAGAATACTAGTATTTATTTGGTATTATAGGTGGATAATTGGAAATGCAATAAATAAACACATTTATATTTCACAGAGCAACAAAATTACTATGAAAACACAGACTATAAAAATAGTATTAAAAATACTATATAATACGTACTCATTATGTACTTATATACGTAAAGAAGCATTATTGCTCTAAAAACCGAGTATTTTGGCAGTATCCATACGATGGGTATCACTGGTATATTTGCCTAAAAACTTAGTACAATTTTTACATTTACCAGACGTACTTCGTGTAAATTTACTTACTAACACACAATGCAACAGTATATATTTAAAAACAAAATATATTCCAAAAGAATCCGCTACATTAATTCTAGTCGAGCTATTGTATTAGTGGAGCTATAGAAATGACACGTAAACAAAATAATGCATAGTGCGTATATGCGACTACCTGGGAACGACAAGATCCGTCTTGTTCATCAAAAACGTTGCTGTTGTCCAAATCAAGGTCAAACTTATATTTTTGACTACTAGCTAATTTATTTTTAAAGAATACTCATATTGTAATAGTGTATAGATGATTAAAAAAGTTTAATCATAAGATAAATGTAAAGTCATTAGAGTACCCGTGACCGTCATAAGAAGTTTTAATTTTTGTTGTTGTTTTGTGTTGCAAGTGTTGCACCCATTTCATATGTTTGCACTTTTTGGTAGTAATACTAGACATAATAAGCTACATTATATATTTTTTGTGTGATTGTACCTTTGCGGGAATTTTAAGTAAAATCAAGAATTTTATTTTTTATTTTTTTTTATTTCTAAATATGATATGAAAATTCTACAAAAAATATACAGAATTGTTTTTCTAAGGGTACCCAAAATTGCACAGGAGGTTCAGATTCGATAGTATAATTGATTATTGAAATAAAAACATATGATTTTATTTAACAAAAAAACATTTTTTTTTATTTGGTGAATTCCTATAAACACCAAATTTGATGACATATGTAAGTCATTCATTAATATAAACACACATACAAACATAAACCAAGCGCTCACGATAAAACAGAGTAGGTAACTTGATTCCTTTGTCAGTACCGATCGGCTTGTTTCATCCCCGCCACCCGCGCTGCGCGTCCGCAGCGCCAATTCATCACTTTCGTCAGTAACGATTTGATCGTGACCTAATTAGCAGCACCTGTTAATTGTTTTGTTGTTTATCTCCAACAATGGCAGATCAAACAAGATATTCGAATCGCGAGTATTATGAGATGGTACGGTGCTACATTTTAAGTTTGTGGGGTGAAATTAAGAGACGTGTTTATGTTAAAGATGCACAAAGTTATGAGGATCTTCGTAGTAAAATTATTATTCCATTTAATGAAGTGAAAAGTGCTCGAACACAAATAATATTAAAACACAATTTAAGAAGGCGTGCTCATCTTTGTATTGAAAGAAATGGACTTAATTTTGAACAATTGCTAAAATATCAGTGATAGTGTTATTTCATAGGGCTAAATGAATAGTTAAGTTTAATTGTTGTTAATAGTTGATTCCACTTTTTAAATACGCTAATAAATACGAACATTAGTATGCGATTTTAAAATAATAAACTAATATTTTAATGTTTATTATGACGGCCCTAATCCTGTTAAAACTATGAAGGAAAATTGGAATCGTAAACTTATTTACATGTTGAATGTGTGGGTAATAAACAGTATCAGTGTGTGTATTCGCTATAATTTAGATAGGTATCAATAACTTTTAACATGAACTTATGTGCGTAATGTGATAGTTTCGTTATGAATGGCCGTGCGTAATAACGATAGTTTGTCCATAAATTGCGAAAATTTTTAGATATTTTCAAATGAAAATAAATGGGTAATTACTAGTGATTTTAAATATTTGTCATTTTTTATAAAACCCTAATTATATCTAGAACATCATAAAAAAATTTGGGTACTCTTAGAAAAACAAGCCTGTATAATGTAGACTAATATTTCTTCTAATGAATAGTTTTTGTTTTATTAGTACAGCTGTAAGAGGTTTTGAAAAAAAAAAGTTTAAAAATATACCCCTTCTAGCGTCTATTTGATCAAATATCTCCAGAACGCAACGAAATAAGAGACTAAAATTGTCCCAACAGTAACTTTGTACCTCGCCAATGTTACCACAAAAGTTATTTTCGAATTATCTCTCTGGGGCCGCTGACCCTACCTTATCCAGCTAGACCTTATTATTAACTGAGGGAATATAATAGTGATATTAAACTAGTATTTTTTATTAAAAAATGTCTTGGCTTAAAGGTCCATGTAATCAAACGATTATATTATATTGACAAAGCTGTCAGCTGTCATAATCCTGTCATAAAATGTTTTCTGTGTAAATTTGAACTGATCGTAATATTCAAATTGAGCTTTTTCACAGATCACATTTCTCGTAAAATGTCCCTAAATTATCTTTTAGGAGCAAGACAATTAAATTTATCCCTTAAAGGTATTTACGGTTATTGTATTCCAAATAGATTTTGAGGTTACAAATTTCTGAGACTATAAGCAGATTCTTTTTTATTACAGAATTTGTTCGTCATGCCAGTAAGAAAACAGGTGGTAGTACACAGAATACAAGTTGCAAAGTAAAGCCTAAACACCGCGGGTGGAAGGTGCAGGATGGACATTTTGTTCAAGCTGGTCATATGTTAGCTACACAAAGAACGCTCAGGTTTCATCCCGGTCTAAATGTAAGTAACTTGTAGATGAAATTTGTGTCGAGCAATTCAAATTACAACTGATTTTGACGCCCTGTAAATTAATTATGGTTTCTATATTACTTATATTTAATATCATCATCATCATCATCTTGCTCTTATTCCAATTACTTATATTTAATAAACATTGATAATTATTTTTATAGAATGTTTGAATGGATTCTTAAACTTTATTAGTCAATAAAGTTTGTGCACATAATATCAAGATACCGTATAGTTCGTCATTAATTTTGTGCCTGCCATTTATCCCCTTTTGTTTTATAATTATATTAAACATTTCAGGTTGGGTTCGGTAGAAATGGCACATTATTTGCAATGGAGTCGGGCAAAGTTGTAGTGACTTGTGAGAAATTTGACCCCGATTGGGATCATACTTGGGTGAGAAGAGCCTATAGTGGAAGAGAGCAGCAAACCATTATGAAGAAATATTTTAATGTTATACCCCAACCACAGCATCAGAAATTTAAACTTGTGGATGAGGTGTAAATAATTAATATAGTCGAATTATTTTAGTTTTCAGTAAATATAATATTTATAGTTAATATTTTTATTTTATTGCAACACTATATCTTTTTGCAAGGCATTAATAAGTGTAATAGCTATTATGGTTCCAGTAGTCAGTTCAAAAGGCATAAAGGGTCCGTTCAAAAGGCATATATATATTACCAACTCCCCTTTGTTGTATCAGATAGCTAACATGGTTATAGCTAGATCATAATAATAAGGAAGGGTTGAAACACATTTTTTTTCATTTAATTTTTTTTTTAATAAGATGCCTGCACTAAGGAAATAATCCTTGTGTTGCGGGTGTCTTTACAAACATGCAATTAACACAGACAAATTACACCCAGACAAATTACACCCAGACTGAGAACAACACTGTGCACAAAAAATTGTCCTGCATGGGAATTGAATCTACGACAATTGCATGGAAGGTCGGTATCTTAACCACTATGCCATCTGTGCAGTCATTTATAAGCATCAGTAAAAATGCTAGATGAACATAATTTTTTTTTTCTTAAAATAACTTATTGTGTGAGTATTCAAAGTGAAATGTACGATATGAATATTATAAAAAATAAAGAGCAATATTTTTGACACTTAAAATAACCATACTATGACTTTATTGCTCAAAGCCTTGAAATATTTAGAATGATAATATTTGAGAAATTTGAGATGATTGGAAGAGTACACCAATTGAATTATGAGAACAATAAGATTGTCCTCTGTATATTAAAGTGTGGTATCTTGATATAATTGTTATGTTTGTAAATAATAGTATACATTCCAATCAATTATAAATAATCAACCAATAATATTTCGGCCACATTAGCAGTGCATAAATGTAGATCTGTTATCCATGACCTGGTGCATCTGCTTCTAAAGACTTTATAGTCGGCATTACCGGACTAAGGTGCCTGGGTGTTCTGAATTTGTTCGGGGTCGGCAACCTGCGGCTCGCGAGCCACATGGCGGCTCTTTGGATGTGAAGTCGCGGCTCTTTAGTTCTATACGCAAAAAAATATTTTATAAAGAAAACATTTAAAAATGGTTTAGAATAGATTAACGAGCATTCATCATCATAGATTACGGACCATTACGGAGGAGGCTCGAGCCCAACAGTGGGACATTTATGGGCTGTGATGATGATGATTAAAGCCATGGCAGTCAACACGGTTAGTGTCCACTTGGAAATAGTCTGCTACCCAAGTGTTGGAGTAATTTTGGGTGCCTTTTGAAAGGTCACCAACTTATGTTTGTAACCTTTCCTAGACAGCCTTAACTGCGTACGCTGAGCTGGGATCGCTACTTTCGAGGAGAACGTTTCCAGCAGTGCTGTTACTAATGTTTTAGGTGTCCAGTGCGAGATTCTATTTCTGCACTTTTTAGGTTGGCTATGATTTTTAATAAGGAAATAATTCTTGTTTTGCGGATTGGTGGGTGACTGTACGAACATATAATTAACACAGACAAAGTGCATCCAGACTCAGAAAAACAATTTGGGGATCGCACAAAGCATTGTCCTACGTAGGAATCGAACCGACGGTACAGGCACGGAAGATCGGTATCTTAACCACTACGCCATCTGTGCAGTCATATTATTTATTTTATTATTAGTATTACCACTCCCAAGGTTTTATTCTATGCTTTCAATTAAAAAAAAAGTTATGAAATACGTTGACAAGTATTAATTTCCTTTATGTTATAAAAACAAAATTAATTATTATGGTAGTAACTTAAAAATCCATACCGGTATACCTACTGCACAGGTAAATTGCCAGATTGCTCTAGAAAGTACGATTCGTGTTACACAAGGACAAACTTTATTGGCATAATAAATTTCTCTCGTCAATAAATCATAGTATATTGCCAACTCGAACAGTCTAAGGGATTTTTAGGAAATATTCCAATTACTCTCAAGTTATATCTCAGTTTTATTGCTTCTTTATTCATGGAAAACTGGTACTAATCAAAATAGATAACCAATGAAATTTAGCGTTAAAATGCTTACCTTGCGTTTAATGATTTAATGAATATAAATGCGATATTCGTATTAATATCCGAGGCGTACGTGGTTTATTCTAATATCCTGAGTAGACAAGTTTTCCGTGTGGTGACGGAGTAAGAATACAATTCACGTATCTTAGGGGACGTCCATTAATCACGTGATCTTTTTTTTAACATTTTTTAACCCCCCATCCCCCTTGGTGATACGTAGTGAGGTTTAAGACTATGTCCCCCCTCCCCCACCAATATCACGTGAGTTTTTAGTTCCTACAAAGAATTAGCCCACAGCTCATTATATTCTTGGTTTTTGCTTTTTTATACTTCGCAAAAAGGTCTTTTTGTATAAAAGATCACCTACTTTAAACTTTGTTCGTTGCCTGGCAACGGCAGGTCAAAGTCACACTACACGCCGCTTTTCACTTTAGAAATCGCAGCGTTTGATGAAAAAATAAATACACGTGATATCTTACTACACCCCCACTCCCCCTTGTGATATTTCGTGATTCCCCCCCCTTTCAAACCTCACGTGATTAATGGACGGCCTCTTACCTGTGGGTGATCATACGAGACGACTAAGGGATATAAAACGCATATAATATCTATGTGCGAGAAGGAAAAATCGAAACAAAATCAACCAACATGTCTGACCAGCGCGGTATAGTAGGTCAATTACCCTTCCATTATGGAGGAGGCTCGAGCCCAACAGTGGACATATATGAGCTGAGATGAGATATATTCATCAAAGTGAGATAAAAATATTTTTACACTCCTATTTAAATTGAAATTTTTTTACGGTTAAACTCCCCAGTTGGAGTACTGGGCCCCCCAATTCGCGGGGCCCGTAGCATTTGCTACTCTTGCTATGTGGCTAATCCGGCGCTGCCTTGGCCCAAATTAGTACAGTACATTTTTTTTTGTTGCTCTTGGTGGCAAATGAGGAAGTAGCACACCTGATGCGAAGTGTTACTGTCGCCCATTGACCTTGGTATACCAGAAATACAGATAGGCCGCAGCCTACCAATGAAAACCCCAAACCCACCCAGAAAGTTAGGTAGGTGGCTCTCTCGTTCAGCGAACGAAGCACAGCAGCACATTGCCACTGCTCAGACGTTGAGTTTTTGACGTTTTTCTGCGAGAGTGGTACCTACCACTCAGAATTGCCCGGCCCGCAGGTATAGACAGAAAACTGGCAACACTGACCACACCATACACTATTACGAAAAACATTTTTTTTTTGCTTTATAGCTATCCAAAATTACTAAAGTTCCGTTATTGAATAGATAATGTTAACGTTTGACGTTTCATAACAATTATATTTTTTTTTATTGGGGTGGGTTATAGTCGGCGCACTCCTCGCACCACTCCAGGGCGCCAGAGGGGCGTACGCACGCATACCCGTAACCCACCCGTGAACCTCGCCTTCGTCACTGGATCGGCCACCGGAGCAGCTTTAACTTGTCGTTAGTGGCCGGCCCGACGGAATACCCCCTAAGGGGTACCCTCTCCTTGAGTGACGGTCCACCCCAAAGGGGAGGACGTCGGTCCCTCATAACAATTATCATCATCATCATCATCATCACAGCCCATAATGTCCCACTGTTGGGCTCGGGCCTCCTCCGTAATGGGAGGGAAAATAACCTACTATACTGCGCTAGTCAGACGTGTTGGTATAGGGTTTTGTTTCGAGTTTTCTTTCTCTCGCATAGATGTTATATGCGTTTTATATCCCTTAGTCGTCTCGTACGATCACCCACGGGTAAGATATAGGGTGGTGAATAGTATTCTTACACCGTCACCACACGGAAAATAACAATTATACTTAGATGTAAATCGATAAAGAATATCGAATTTCTTAACAATATAAATAAAACTAATTGGCCTAATCATAGTCATTAGAGTAAAAGCATGCATATTCAGTTTTCATTAGTGTTGTATAATAGAAACGGGCCACCAATTAGACCGTCGCTTAGAATAATTATTTTGATAGGGATCATTCAACATCTTTGGCTGTTTGGTAATAATCTGTATAGAAAATAGCTATGTTGAAAAATGTTATGTTGCTCATACAAAAAATTAACAGTAGGTATAAAAAAACCAAATTATTCACATAATTGGTTTTAAAATGGAGGAAAGGAACGAAGACCACCACTTTCCCTCAGTTAATCGATATACCGCAATCCTCAAGAAAGGAAGGAATACAGGAAAGGATCAAGATGTAATAGGAAATAAGGAAATCTTGCTCCTGTGATCTTACATTTCGTCCATTTTAAAATAATAATAGATTGCCGCCATGTATCGCCTAATTCAATCAAACATACATAATTGATCTCCAATTATGTTTTAAATACAACCCTGCATTAAGGAATGAATTCTTCTGTCGCGAGAGAGACTAATGATTTGTGTATTGTACAAAGAACTATTTTACGTGGGCATCGAACTCACGCAAGTCTGTAGGAGAGGTCGCCACTTCACCTAAATACGCCTTCTGTGCAGTCAACCTGGACAAGACAATTAAGAGATGTAAGTTAATATGACTGCAGGAGCAGGCACACTCTTATAAAAGGACTATGCTAACATATTTAACTAGCTGGTATAACCAGATAATTGCCCCCTCACTATGAGCGTGAACAGTGAAATTTACATAGGTTGTAAAGAAATTTTGCTATTTTTTTCGTCGTATCCAAAACTACGTGAAAAGTGTTTTTCTAAATGTTAAAAAGTATAATTAACTGTATAAAATATATGGAAAATATTCCTATGCAGTTTTACGAGTGAATTTATAAGATATTTGGCAATTACAATCGTCTGCATGTTCTTAACCCAATAGTATATCTATTGAGACCGGCATAAAATGTATTTTTTAATGAATCAATGTGAAAGAAGACCATTACGCAATAAAAACATTTTAGCAAAGTTTTTTATTTGATCTTAGTTATCTTTGTTGTGGCAGTGCATGCTGGACACACAACATCCGATCTGTTTGGAGCGACGGCAAGGCAGCATGCGGACCCCATAACCTACTGTGTCAATTCCCCATAAGACTGACTACTGACCCCGATTCCTTGTCTTCAGTAGATATGAACCATCTTTGGGAATGTACTAGTTGATAGTAGTCACTACCAATGAGTCTGTTTTAACTAGCCCCGAAATCAATTTAGTTAAATCAAAACACATTATAAATACTAAAATAGCTTGTTAAATAAAACTTTCCAAAAATAAGTTCCAAATACACTCATGAACAAAATATTTGACGTAAGTATACTGAGCGCCAGATGTCACTAACACGAAATGTGTAAAATAAAAAATCTCAGCGAGAGGAGATTGGCGATTTTCCGGTTCTGAAATGACGTCCGGCCGGCCCGGATGTTGACCGGACCGGGCAGGTGGCGCACCTTGTCACAGACTCGAATATAAAGGTGAAAAGTGTACCTTTAAAACCGGGTTAGGAGTTAGGAAAGCAGCGTAAATTAGTAGAACAAACTTGTTACAGCTTTGTTTTGTTTGTGTAGAAGTTTTGATGCTTAACATAGGAATTGTGATTTAAGATTAGCTATTAGGTGTATTCTTTTATTGTACATACATATCATCACGCCATATCCCTTGCAGGGTAGGCAGAGAGAACAGAGTGCCAGGGAACTCTATCTTTGCATACTTCACTCGCTTCCTCAAGATTCATAATTCTCTTCATACACGCTCGCCGGTTTCGGAGACTCTTGACTTCACCTTCCTTCAGTACATGACCGATCTGGTCTAGGTAGGTTAGTCTCAGTCTCCCCTGGTACCTAAATCTTTCCACTTTCGCATTGTATATCTTCTTAACCAGACGTGCGTTCGGCATTCTTTCCACATGTCCGAACCATCGGAGCATTCCCTTTCGCATCTTTACACCAATACTCTCTTTCATACCTACTCGCTCTCTCTTACGTCGTCGTTGCGAATGCGATGCGATTCTTTCATTGTTATTTCAATAAATAACTGGCATATGTGCCAGAGTATTTATATTAAAAAGAGAGTACTTGTATATGACGAGCAAGAGTAGGAAATCTCGAAATTCCATGGCAAAGCGATCTGACCTAACTTACTAGAGTAATTTCCCTTTTTTGAAATCCAATTTTTAGTTCCTTTACGTTGGTGGCTCACCGAAATGGAAGCAGGCAATTTACTTACCATTACGAAGTGGGTCTTTATCTAATCACCATCATAATCATCTCAGCTCATACATGTCCCACCATTGCGCTCGAGCCTCCTCCAAACGGGAGGGAAATTAACCCACTACATCACGCTGCTCAGAATTGTGCTATAGAGTTTCGTTTCAAGTTTTCCTTCTCTTGCATAGATGTTATATGCATTTTATACCCCATATTCGTCTCTTATCATCCATGGATAAGATAGGGTGTGGTGAATTGTATTCTTACTTCGCTACCACACGGTGAACTGTATCTAGGTAATAGTGGGACTGAATGTATCTAATAGTGGGACTTAATGGTCTGAAGAAGAAGATAATATATGTATGAGATCATAAAGAATGCTCAGTGATGGCGGCTTCGTTATTTTTTTTGTTGCTTATTGTGGCAAACGACCAAGCAGCACACCTGATGGTAAGTGTCACTGCCGCCCATGGACCTTTGCTATAATATTTACTATATCCTTGGTATACCAAGGATATAGCTAAGCCGTTGCCTATCAATATAAACCCCAAACCCATCCAGATGAGCATCCGACATTCTCGTTCACCGAACGAAACACAATAGCACATTGCCATAACTCATACGTCGGTCTTATGCGAGAGTGTGGTACTATCCCGGACGGACCGGTCCGCGGCTGTAGACAGAACTATCAACAGCTTAGTCTTACCACTATTAAAGTATATTCGTGTATTATCTTTAACATTACCTACTCGTCCACAAGCATGTTGTAATAGCCGACTAAGAGCTCTGCATCCATCCATTACCTCATCCACTTATGCAGTTGGTATTTTAAGATTCGTAGAATAATGTTGATGCTCATTCTCCTGGTGATTTCTCAACCGGTTTTAATGACTCCCACGTGAAAATAAGACATGATGACATATTGTTTTTAACCCATTATCATGGGGAAAAGTCGAGCAACTATCTGTACCTAATGCCTTATGGTTAACGATAATTCCTAAGGGGAGTTGAAGAGAAGCAGCTGGTTGTAAAAATTAGCTAAAACTCCAAGCACCATGATATGCAATTTTCTCACTTATAATGAATAGACAGGGTGTGTCATCTCTATATACGATATCTTCTTTTCCAGATCATAAATATAAATCACGAAAACCATTCCTTATTTTCCTCTAGGTGGCGTTGCGATCTTTTTCAAGGCATTCTTTTTGATTTTAATTTATTAAGAGCAATGTCTATTGGGTAAGCTAGAAATAAGACAATTTGTACGGAGTTTGTAACATTTTTTTTGGTGGTTTTTTTTGTGTACGTCACTCCCCGCCAATCCATCCGGGGCGACAGAGAAGCGGCGCATGAACCCGTAGACCCGCCAGGGCGTCGTCCTCACGCGGTGGTCTCGCTCCAAGGGCGACCAGACTAATCCCAGGTTCCGTCACCCGCTGCCTCGGCTAGGGTACGTCTATACTTGATTATAGTTTTTCGACGTTTCGAAATTTTTCGGTGTCTTGAGAAGACCCTGATAAAATCCTTACAGTTTTATTTCATAAGAAAAGTTATGTCTCTCTTCCCCATATTTCATTTCAAAAATTCAAACGTGTGTATTAACTAAGTCATAAGATGGAGTTATAAATGTTTCATGAAACAATATTATCGCTCCCTACTCACACGTAGAACAAAATCCGCCATTTTCATTATCACAAGGCGTTTTCAGTCGTCACCTTCCTTCCCCCTCGGTGCATTTTGAAGGGTGCTCAAGATTTCCCACTTGTAATTTTTCTCTGCGCCCATATTGCAGTGTTCGCCCAATAACATCTGACATTAGGGCCGTCCGAAAGCCTTATTTTATTAACATATAAAATATGATACATGACGTTGAAAGAATTAAAGTAAAAGTATATATATTTCTTATATTTTATTGTTACATATTTTTTACAAGTGTTGTAGAGATGGTATTTTTTTTTTGTGGATTGTATGATCTCCATTGGTACACTCGCGGCCTATTTTTATAATCAGCTAACCAATAAGTAAAATCTTTTTTCTTTTACTTTAGGTCACAAAGTTCCATTATCGGGCACGGGTCGCCCAAACAATGGGCCCGGCATATAACACGTTAGTCATATAAATAGATGGGTTTTATTCTGAATATTTAACTTTTTACTGTTTGCAACCCTTAATATATTACGACGAAAAGGCCGGTGAATTATATTTTTATTCTGGCACTACACACCCAAGAACCTTAACAACCCGGACTATTTCTGGTAGTTGTCTACCTCCTAGGTAAAATGAAGCTATATCTTAATCATCATCATCATTCTTCTACTCTTATCCCAATTACTTGGGGTCGATTCATTATCTACTCTTCTTTCATAGTACATATTGTACAAGTTATTGGCAATAGTTTTATGACCGGCCGCCTGCCAGACGTCAACCCTCCTTGGGAATGTTATTGTTGACCAAACGGCATCAGATGGAGTTGGCTTAGGTCGTGATAAGGCTCTTAGTCGTCTTTTACGACATCCACGAGCAAAGTAAGGGGTGGTAGTATTCGAAGCTGTTACCACACAGCTATAGCTATAGCTTAATAAGGATAACAATAGCCTGTCATGGCACGTATATCTCTTGCTGGCTTTTCGAAGTTGTGATTGTGAAATTGTTGGCTATAGCTTGTTTTACTAGTGAACGCAGTCAGCATAATCAAAGACGTACGAAAACCTATATTCTTTATACTTATCTATCATATTTGGTATTACCAAAAATCTGTAAAATTTGTGCTTTTAAGTGCACATTGCTCTATTGATTCAACTTAACATGAATATTATTATACTATTTTATACGGAAATCTAAAATTTTTTGAAAATTAATACGCTGAGATCTTAACAATTACTATAAAATAAGAATATTTTGTTTCTATAAATCTAGAAGTCTTACCTAAATAAAATAAGGAATAATAAAAAGCTACAATGATGGTGCCTTTTTTTTGTATCTGCCATCCCTACGAAACACCCGCTGCCAGTTATAACTCAAGGGCTAAAATTAAACTTTTTGCTTCAAAACGTAAGTTGTCATGTGCGAATGGCTTTTATGGATTAGTTTGTTTCAGACGGATTATTATATTGTTCTTATTAATGGGGTGAAATTTAACTTTTGTTGAAGGGGTTATTCAGTTAAAGTTGGGACATATTATTACAGCCTTATTAACATTATTACTTTTTCAAATGACATAGTAGTAAAAAAATTACTTAGTATTGTTTTGTGTGAGTTTCGATTCCAACATAAGATTCTGAGAACATCAATTTATGGATTGTACAATGTATAAACATTGTACAATGTATAAATTGATGTTCTCAGTTTTGTGTAATTTGTCATCGTTAATTGTATGTTTGTAAAGTCCCCCGAAATACAAGGTTTTTGATTCACTTTTCTTTTTTCTTTAAAAAAAAAAAGCTTTTTTGATTCACTTTTCTTTTTGAAACTGTTAGTATTATTCATGGTTATATTCACGTTATGCCGAGAAAAGAAAGATACCTTCTATTTTTCACACCCATTCCGATCTCTAAAGTGCTTGAGCTACGCCTCTACTTCCAAGGCATTTTTAAAAGCAAGCGGTTGTGTTAGATAGTCATTGTAATATAGACTTTATTTTTTAAGCAATAAAGTGCCAGTTACATTTGTTGTGAGTCGTATTCCAATTATAGTATCTGAGACAATACTAGTACTGTTTCAGTAATGAAAGACACTGAGATTGTGACTTGGTGACATAGTATGTAGCTTGATGGATGGATGGATGGATATGTATGATGTCTAAAATATCTAGGTCTAATTAGTCATCATCTATATTAAAACCAAAATTGAAGTGTTTGTTAGTAATTATAAATTAACAGCTCTCACTAAATGCATGTGAACGTATATCCGTATATAAGTAAAAAAAATAATTTTACAATTTTTCTCTGTCTGTCTGTCTATTTGTTCCGGCTAAGCGTAGCGTTTGTAGCGGGACTTTAACTGGCAGGTAGCTGATGTCATAAGGAGTAACGTAGACTACTTTTATTTTAGCTAAAAAAGTGTCGCAAAAATAAAATTAAAGTCATTGAGAGACGCCGATTGAGACCGGTTATGCGTCTGAAACTTGGAGAAGGACATAGGCTCCTTTTTTAACAACAAAGGGCGAAGCCGCGGGCAAAAGCTAGTATGCGTATATCGCCTTCACGGGCAACGTTTTACACTCAATCCATCAGAAAATGTTTGTACATGTTCCGATTTAGTACTACTCTAACATATCATACGTATCTACCCACACTGGCCTAATTGAGTAGGTGATGGGAAAGGATTGTAAGTAGACGTGATCTCAAGTCCTAAGTTTGGTAATCATTTTTTCTTAGCAAATAAGTTTTTAATTTTAAGCCTTTTTTGTTGCAGGTTTGGTCTAGAAATACCCCGCCAATTCCGTCCGGGGAGGCAGCAGGACGACATTCGGCTCCATAATCTACCGTATTCTCTTCCCATCATCATTTGCTTGATTACTGGAATTGATATTTTGACCTTGGAGATCAGCCTGGCAGGTTAACCTTTCAGGCACAGTTGCCCATGACGCCCTGACAGCAAACAGCAGTATTGCCGAGATGATATACTACCTTTTTTTTTTTTTTTTTTTTTCGTTTTTTTTTTTTTTTTTTTCGATAGGTGGGACCATGGATGTGGTCGCGCCCCGGCAAATCGGTCCGGGGCGACGGAAGAGGCGGCGCGCAACCCCCTGGACCCACCCTGCAAACACCTCTCTTCGCCGTGCGAGCGGACCACCGGATGATATACTACCTGCTGTATATAAAAAATGATTAAGATAATTAAGTAAATTATATCAACACAAGAGAGGGAAAACTAAATTAAATAGGCTGTCAATTCATCTAGTCACAGTTAAAGGTCTACCTTTAACTAAGAAGGAGATTCTTGTCCGACAACAGACCTTATACGTCCTTACACTTTAGCTTAACGATATTTGCTGTTGGATATACACTTCCCCACGGAGGGGGTCATCATCTCATCATCTCAGCTCATATATGTCCCACTGTTGGGCTCGAGCCTCCTCCATAATGGGAGGGTAATTGACCTACTATACCACGCTGGTCAGACGTGTTGGTTTAGGGTTTTGTTTCGAGTTTTCCTTCTTTCACATAGATATTAGATGCGTTTTATATCCCTTAGTCGTCTCGTACGGTCGCCCACGGATAAGATAGGGGGGTGGTGAATTGTATTCTTACTCCGTCACCATACCTCCCCACAGAGGGGTATAATGTCACAATAGCAATCGCACTTATTATTATAAATTTCACAAAAGAACTCTGATGCCTATTCTCCTGGTTAATCCAGTTGTAGTAATCTGCGATCTCTACGATAAAGTAAAAGACTGGTCACAAATTCTATTTCTGTATGTCATCATTCGGATTATCTCTTTCATGTAATGGTTACTAATAAGTAAGTAATATTACGAGCACAATAATATCTTTCAGTGTGGGGACGGAGTAAGAATATAATTCACTAGCCTCTGTTTGATTCTCGGGTATCGTAACTTACAATTAAGGGACATAATATGCATACAACATCTATGCAAAGGAAGGATAATTCGAAATAAAATCCTGTTACAACCCATCTGACAATCGTACATACATACATACATATCATCACGCCATATCCCTTGCAGGGTAGGGAGAGAGAACAGAGTGCCAGAGAACTCTATCTTTGCATACTTCACTCGCTTCCTCAACATTCATAATTCTCTTCATACACGCTCGCCGGTTTCGGAGACTCTTGACTCCACCTTCCTTCCTTCCGACAATCGTGGTAGGTTAATTTGCCTTCCATTGTGGAGGAGGTTCGAGTTCAGTAGGGGGCCATATGAGGCTGCTAGAACCAGAGTGGCCTAACTGCATTTTTGCAACTTTTAACCTAATTGCAATTTCGTAATCTAAAAATGTTCATATACAAAATTTAGCGGCCTAAATTTTTTTACAAGCACAACAATAGATGACAATGCAAGTAAATTTTCGGCTTATTTTCAAATTGATTAAATTGAATTTAATTTAATTTTAATTCCCTCCATATTGTAAAACATGATTCTTGTAGTTAGGCCGCTCTGGTTCTAGCAGCCTCATAGATGATGATGATGAATTAGATCATTGCTTACTGCATAATCCACACCCTTATTTTCAGTAGCAGAGCGGCGAACAACTTTATTTTTACAAAGTTTAATTATGATATGAACGAGTTGCTCATTATAACTTCACTTTTGTTTTTTAAGCTGCTTTCACACACGTTACAAAAGATTAATAAGGTCAACACATGCTTTAATAGATTAAAACAATAAGTAACTTGGCAACAAGTATAAGGGGCCCTTCATTATCCTGATGTTTATTGCCATGGGTCGGAGACTTTTTATAACGAAAAAGTTGACGATCGTAAAACATGTACAGGTGGATTAAAAAGGTCCCAAGTTTTAGTAGGGAGATGTTATGGGAGAGGGATTTTACGTAACGAACTTCGTAAACTGTAAAGTTAAAAAGTGTCCTTAAAATGAATTCTACTTTTGTTCTTGTATTGTAACAGCTTGTTGAAGGTAAATTAAGACGAAAAAGGTTATAACATACAGAATAAAATTGTAGCTGTGTGAGTAGTTCTACTTGTGTGGTTTACATATCTATTAGAAGTATTATTTTCTTTATACGTGATATAAATAAATGATATAAACATTAATAACATATCTAATACATCAATCGTTAATTTTGTTATCTCTGCAGTTGATATTGACCCGGGTGGGCCACTGAAGAAAAAGACCGCGTACCAGTGACCCACCCGCACGGCGTCGAGAGATATATTGTAGGGCGAGTCTACGGGGTCTTGCGCCGCTTTTCCTGTCGCCCCGGACAGATTAGCGGGGTTTGACGCATCGTAGCCCGCCGCCAAAAAAAAAGCAGTTGATATGACAATGGCAATTACACGATCATTGCGCAAGCCTAGAATATATTTATACACAATGCTCCTATTTGTTGCATAGTCACGTAGTTATCCAGTAACCAATCTCCATAGACAGGCTATGTAACACAATAAGATTTTTTAGAATTCCAGTGGTATTTGCTTGAGATTGGTATGTTCAAATAAATAAATTCTTCAGCCTTACAATCCTGCTCTAGCCGAGGCCGCGGGTAACTGGATCGGGGAATAGTCCGTCACTGGCATAGAGGCAGACCGCGCGAGCACGCCCTGGCAGTTAGCTGAGGTGTCGACGAGGGATGGTACCCGAAAGGGTAACCCGCCGGGCTGGCCACGGATGGCAAGGAAGCGGTACCAGTGGCCGGCTCAATGGCGATGGGGAGGGAATACGGTGGGTAATGGGGCCACGCGCTGCCCTTTCGTCGCTTCGGACGGAGCGGGCGACGTGTGTCCGCGCCATAGCCTACCCAAAAAAAAAGCATTACAATCCTACTAATATTATAAATGCGAAAGTTTGTGTAGATTTTTAAGTGATTGGATGTGTGAATGCTTGTTATTCAATCACGCGTAAACCTTTGAACAGATTTGAATGAAAATAGGCACATAGATAGATCATTGATCCTAGATTAACACACAGAATATTTTTTCCCACTAATGTGTTTCCATCGGATAACAGTTTCATCTTAGTGCTATTTTAACAAAACTGTAGTACAGATTAAAAAAAAAAGCCTAACGGTTGTAAATATAGTCCTGTAGCCGCACTATAATTCTGCTAATGCGTTGTGGTATAATAGTTGAATTTTATTGTTTTTTAATTGGGTTTTAATTTGGCAAAATTATTATAATTTTGGTTTTGATTTTCTCATTATGTGGTGTCGACGTCGATTAAAAGAGTGTTACGTTTTCATTACTGTGATTTAAGAATAGTGTCATCTCAGAAAAGATACTTATTACGTGGGCGAAGCCGTGTACAGTAGCTAGTAATAAATATTTAGGTACATTTAGTATTATAAAAGATAATAAAATAAATCTTTTGGTCCAAAAATAAAAAAAAAATGTCACGTAGTTTGGGTCCGTTCCCTGATATCTATTTTCGTAGTTAGCTATCTATTAACTCGTAAATCAATATCATCGTCCTGCTTTTATGCCAATTACTTGGCGTTGATGGAATATCAGGAATATATACTCTCTTCCATCGTAAATATTGCAAAAGTTTTGGCAATAGTTTTATAACTGGCCGCTCACCAAATCAAATTGATAATCTAGTTGTTGACCAAACGGCATCAGAGTTCGTCCAGTTCAATATATAAATAACTCTTAGTTCTCTTATACGAGAATAACGCAAAAATAAAGGAATGTAGGCGTTGATAGTATTCGTATCTCAAAGGAATCTCACATATTAATAAATAGCCAATAAAAACAATCCGTGTGGTGACGGAGTAGGAATATAATTCACTAACCCTATCTTACCCGTGGTCAAACGTAAGAGATGACTAAAAGATATATTATTAAATTAATATTTATTCAACGTTTTTGCAAGAGATAGAAAACTCAAAAGAAAACCCTATACCAACGTGTACCCAGCGTGGTATAGTAGGTTAACTTCCTTTCCATTATGGAGGAGGCTCGAGCCCAATAGTGGTGCTGTGTGGTTGCAGCTACGATTTTTTTTTTATTGTTAACGCTGTGGAAATGCCTTTACGCACTATTCCTCGCCAGTGCCAGACGAGGGCCCCCCTCGTCTGGCACCCTATTGGCTGGCACGCTATTGGTTTTAGTGGGTATTAATATAAACCCCCCGGGTTTGTATTAATACCCACTAAAACCAATAGCGGTCCCTTCCGCGCTTTTACGGAATGCAGAAGAGATCGTCTAATGACATTCTGTCCCCGACACCCCTACGCTTGGCCATCTAGCCACGTCCAGTCAGCTGTCAAGGCGGTGGGAGGAGGTGCGCGCAGCGGCGCCTCCTCCCTCCCTGGTCGCCACCGGCGGAGGGAGTTCGCAGACGCGAGTGGTTCGCGTTCCCGCTCCGCGGCCTCCTTTGCAGAGATGACTTCCTCGCAAAAGGAGGCCATCGACGTCCAGTACCTGCCACTGTCAAGCATCTTGTCGATGACAGTCGACAACAACAGGTCCGCTCCAATAACCGCCGACAGGTCGTGGCACTGAGGCCCCTAGGCGGGAAATACCTCCAGGGTGTGACGCGCGTTATCGATTTGCGCGCCACACTGATGGCATCCAGGGACCTCTTCACGTCCGATTCGGTGCAGGTACTTACCGAAGACCTCGTGTCCGGTAGTTACCTGCGTCAGCCTGAAGGACAGGTTGCCGTGCCTTCGTGTCGTCCAGCGGTAATATTATATAGCCTATAATATCTGTGTTAGTGAACGAAACCTCGAAATAAAACCATGTACCAACTTATCTAACCAGCCTGGTATAGTAGCTCAATATCCCTCCCATTGGAGGAAGCTTGTCCACGGAGGGATATATATGAGCTGAGACAATAATGATGATGAAATCGATATTGGTCATTGTTTTTGTAATTAATAGATATTTTAAAAAAATACCTCGTTTGATGATAGCTAAAACTATGATTTCTCACCCCCTTGCTTTCCCGGTAAAAACCGGCGGAGGGATAACCAAGAAAATGTATAGCAACATTCTTCAAGAAGTCGTCAGGCAGGCGGTCGGTAATAAAATTTATTATTGTATCGAATGGGATAAGAGTAGGAGGATGATGATGATATGAGCCAAAATGATGATGAAAATAAAACTTCTTATAAAACTTCTAAAAGCACACAACGATATGGCATTAACGTTATCGATTCTAGTCCGACGTTAGGTGATTTACATGGTAGCCTACGTAATTCGTTGCCTGACGGACATTCAGTATAAATCAACGTTGGACCCCTGCTAACCGGACATTTATCTCAGCTCTACGATAAAAAAACTACGGCGCCGTAGGGTAAAGTGACGTATACATAGCTCTATGATTCTATGCTTTCCACGAGATTAAACTGTTACGTACATTGACAATAAAGTGGATGGATTTGTAAAAAAAAAGCATCTATTTATCATTTTAATAAATGGCTTCTCTAGTAGTACTTCGTGATCCGTCGCTTGTGGGATCTAGGACAGCCATATAATCTTATACATTATAATTGAGAAATCTTGTGCATATATAATATAGAATTATTTCGTGATTTTGCATCATCATCTCTGCTCATATATGTCCCACTGTTGGGCTCGAGCCTCCTCCATAATGGGAGGGTAATTGACCTACTATACCACGCTGGTCAGACGTGTTGGTATAGGGTTTTGTTTCGAGTTTTCCTTCTCTCGCACAGATGTTATATGCGTTTTATATCCCTTAGTCGTCTCGTACGATCATCCACGAGAAAGATAGGGGGTGGTGAATGGTATTCTTACTCCGTCACCACACGGAAAAATTGGCATTTTTGATTTGGCATCACATTAGAGCTAATACTTAATCAACATGTGCCATGTAATTTTTCCGTGTGGTGACAGAATAAGACATCTTGTCTGTGGATGTCATTAAAACAACTGTAATATTCAGATAATATTTATGTAATAGGATGAAAACACGAAATAAAATCACTACAGCGCCTCTGTGGTAGCGGCTACGAATACTATCAACACTTACTTTGCTCGTGGATGTCGTAAAAGACGACAAATAGTATTACATCGATCTAGGTCAATTCTATCTGATGCCGTCAACAATTACATTCTCAGGAAGAGTTGGCGTCAGAAACGCGGTGATCATATAATTAAAAATAATAACTTTTGCAATATGTACGACGGAAGTGGAGTCAATATTGCGTCGCTCCGAAGTAATTGGGATAAGAGCAGGAAAATTATGATGATGAGAAGGAAGGAAGACCGAAAATTTCATAGTTCCAGTACTAATCAAATCAGCATCACCATTCTTTTACTCTTGTCCCAATTGCTTGGGGTCGATACAATATGTATTCTTCTTTATAGTACGTATTGTAAAAGTTATTGCCAATAGTTATGACCGGCCGCCTGCCAGACGTGAACCCTCCTTGGGAATGTAATGGTTGACCAAACGGCATTAGATGGAGTTGACCCAGGTCGTTATAAGGCTCTAAGTCGTCTTTTACGACATCCACGAGCAAAGTAAGGATTGGTATTATTCGTAGCCGCTACCACACAGCTTCCCAGTACTACCACTACTACTATTACCAGTGCTAATCAAATATATACATTAATTATGTTACTAGTCTCAGGTCAGTTCACAGGCTTTGAGCCTAGTTTAGGTACCAGTCTTGTTCAATATGTATATTTTTTCCAATCCTGCAGACCATTGTTTTCATTTTGATTTTTGTGTGATTGCATTGTGGTGAGAAAATAAATCATTATTATTATATTATTATTATTTAAATTTATTATATAAAAAGATAGAGAAGACTTCTAAATATACTTACACTAAAAACCATAATAATAATATAAGCGAAAAAGAAAGATCCATTTTATCTGCCGTAAATCCTAAGACCTCTACACTCTAGAGGATTTCATATTATGATTCATTGAGATTTTTTCACGGTAGACTTTCTGTTAAATAACGCAAAAAGATTGCGACATCGAGTATAATATTCATAGAAAGACATAATTTAATTCCCTGCGACAGTCCGGGGCCACCCGGCTCGCCTGAGATTAGACTCTTGTCTCGAAAAACGCGTAATGAAGGAAAAATTCGCTCTCAAAATATGAAATTATGGACTTAAGAATGATATTTCTTCATTTGTTCCACAAACGTACGATTTCGTGTTTACTTTAGGCCGAAAAGAATCGCGTTATTTTTATGGAATGTTTCAGACGTCAGGAAAGAGTGTTTTAATTTCATTTTAAAAGGATATTAAGGAACGCAGCTCGCTTTCTTTAATATCAGATGGGTAAGATTTCTCCTTTTATTTTTTGGCTTATTCGAATTGTAGATCACAGAACAACAAACTGACAGATGTTTAATTTTCAGAGCTCTGTTAATATAAGGGGTGGAATATATTTTTAATTACATCAAGTAAAGTGTAACATTTTTATCGTCACAAAATTCAATCCACAATTTTGTTAACTCAAGAATTAACTTAGAAATTAATAAAATACCTTTCAACGTCCATCATAAAACAATAAACAATAAATTTTACTCGCCAAGTCTTCAGTTCGGGAAGATTGGTTGGACGTCTGAGCTCAAAGAAATTAACCGCAAGCCTGCAAACAATTTTAATTGAGTTAACCTGTAAATGTCATGTCACAGTCAACCCTTTTCTGTTGGTATTATTTTGTTCACTTGACATTTGTGCGTGTTGTTCTTTTTTTGTTTCTTTTATGATTTCAATTCTTATATATAGGATTTAGGTTTTTCATGGAAATAGTGTAAATAATGTCGCATTTGATCCATTATTACATACACTATATAAATTTCATACGAATTTTTATCCAAACAAAATATTATAATACCTACACATATATAGTTACGTTGTTGATTTTCCATTTAATAATTTTGAAGCTATTCTAGGGACAGAGTATAAATAAAATTTACCACGCTCTTTTTTGACCGTGGGTGTCGCAAAAACGTCTAAGTGATATGATTTGCAGATAAAATTAATGGAAGAGAAGGAAAACTTAAAATATTATGCTAACCCGCCTGACAAGTGTAGTATATTAGGTCAATTACTCTACCGTTGTGAAGGAGGCTTTAGTTCAACACGGGGACATATATGGACGGAGAAGTACAATTTGGGTATTATAGTTGACGGTTAAATGTAAAAAAAAAACTAGACTAATGTCGTAAATACATACAATAGAAGATATTTTTTTCTTATATTACGGGACAATATTTTAATCATTCGTCAATAATTTTTTAACGGCATAGATTGTGTTTATTATTTATTTATTTATACAAAATTATAGAAGTGTATATGTCTCACTCTTCTTAAGTTCGCGAGAAAAACAGCTTAAGCGACTGCAATATCGCGTAGTTGCGCATTCGTCGCACACTTTTATTTCAGTGCGTGATGAATACGTGTAAGTACGCGATATAGAGATTTTTATTCTTTTTAACCCTAGAACACTAAGTTTCGTCGAATCAACGACGCGAATTCGAAAAAAGTGCCGTAAATTTTGAGTGCGCGATCGCACCTATTTCAGCTCCCGTGTAATCTCAGTTGACCCTTTGCCCCCTCGACAGACAGTAGTGTTTCTTGTGCAGGAGGCCTGTGAGCGCCGGACCAGCGACCATGGCTCGTCGCATCGACGAAGGTTAGTGTTAACGTTATATTTTGTACTATTGTGTTTCTCTATATTTTGTAATATTTTAAGTTTATTTTTTAGTTTTTACAGCAAAAAGGTGATGTATATTATTTTTTTTTATTTTAGATACGATTCTGCATGCATCTCCATCAATTGAAGATCAGATACCTGGCACTTCGGCACAGGAGCGTAACGAATTGATTATTATACCATCGCGTAACATACTTCGCGGAAAAGATAAGCACAAATGGTCATCGCTAAAGCCAAGGACTGAAGAAAGAGAAGCTGCAGGTCATCCTATCGAAAAAAAAAGAAAAATTTGTGCCATATGCCCGTCAGCAAAACAAAGAATGATGAAATCTAGTTGCTACAAGTGCAATAAATCATTGTGTGGCGAACACAAACTTGATGTGTGTCACAAATGTCTTAGTTCGTAGTTTTTTTAACCAAATGTTATATTTTTTTTGTTGATTTAATATGTTAATTTTGATTATTTGAGTTTTTCAAAGTATTGTGTTCTAGTTTTTAATAGGTAAGCACTTAAAAAAACAAATATCTTTATTTGGAGCGAAAAATATGGTCTCAGTAAAAAGGCTAATTAAGTAATAAATATGATATTTAAATAAATAAAAATGTTATATTTTTCTTAATAAATGATTATAATAAAAAAATAATGTAAAAGAAATAAATATTTTATTAAATAAAACCTAATAAACCTACTTTTTTGACAGCGTAATCGAAACGACGAAGGTTAGTACCTAATAAGCGTTGAAAAATAAGGTTAGTGATCTAGGGTTAAAACAATATTACTTCAATAATATATGTAATCTTACTTATATTGTATATGTGAAAGTTTGTGAAGATGTTTGGATGCTTGTTACATACATACATACATATCGTCACGCCATATCCCTTGCAGGGTAGGCAGAGAGGACAGAGTGCCAGAGAACTCTATCCTTGCATACTTCACTCGCTTCCTCAACATTCATAATTCTCTTCATACACGCCCGCCGGTTTCGGAGACTCTTGACTCCACCTTCCTTCAGTACGTGACCAATCTGGTCTAGGTAGGTGAGTCTCGGTCTCCCCTGGTACCTACATCCTTCCTTGTTTGTTACTTGATCGCACTTAAACCGGTACGCAAATTTGTATGAATATTAGCATACAGATAGACCTTTTCCGGGATTAAAATATATATTATACTTTTATCCCGGTAATCTGTTCTTTAGGGACATTAAAGTGATAAAAATTATATATTATGAATCATTTTTTATGGGTAAAGCCGCGGATAGTTGATAGATAAATAAAGATGTCTGAGATTAAGGCTTAAAAGAAACTTTGTAACTTTAATTTATCTAAACAAAATGTTACATTCAAGATTTATAAATACAACTTTAATTAATTAATACATATTTTATGCTCATAATTTGTAGTGAAACTATATTTTAACGTAAGCAGCGTGTAATTAGAAGCGTTGCGTTGATGGAATATTTCTTGTAATTAGTTCGTTCATATTCATGCTACGTTCTTGGTAATACTTTACGTGTTGAAGCGTTATTACAACTATAACTATGTTTAATCATCTTTTATAAAAAAATATGAAGTAGAACAATTTAATAGATTTAATTATTTGTATGTGGAATTCAAGTGTACCACAAATAGCTAAAAAAAAAATCAAAATCAGTTTAAGGAAATCAAGTTACGTGATTGTCTGTGGTGACGGAGTAAGATTTACCACTCGCTTTCTTCTTTATGGATTTCGTAAAAGACGACTAAGAAGTATAACATGCATATGACATCTATATAAGAGAAAGAGAGACCATTAAATGTATTAAACATTTTTTTTTAATTTTATCGCGACCAATTTAACTAAAACCAAATATTATTTATCAATACTAGTGATGAAACAACACTGACCGACCATAGCAGAGTAGAAATTACATTACTTCTTTGTCTGGTTTTCAGGTTTAAATCTCCAAAATATTCGGTTTATTTTGTTATTTTCTGTGGTTAATTAATTGTGGTTAATTAAATAATGGTCAGTGGTTAATTAATTTTGTTTTTTTAAATGTTTAAATTTAAAACAGTCATACTATTGACTCAATAAAGTTTCTTATCAGTATTTCGCACGACGAGGCAGAACACGCTTGGCGCGTTTCTGCCTCGTCGTTATTTTAAAAATAATAAACTTCCATAGAAGGCGAAGTTACACAATATAGGTATACAATGCTAATAATTCTCATTTTCTTGCTGAAACGTTTGGGAATGCGATCGTTTCGAATAGGCATTGTATTTTATTTTCAATTTAAACGAGTTATTATTATCACAAAGCGGCTGAAAGAATTCCTCCCCGCCTTACGATCCGAGTTGTACCTACCTACTCTATAATCGAATAAGAACAATTTCTCAATAATTCAGAGAATCCCTGTCATTGATCAATTGGCTGATCCGGCCCGTGTCGGTCCCTGAGTAGGGATTATTAGATTTTCTCGCAACAATTTAAAATTATTCGGATTTCCTTATCTGTTTCATTTTATTGTATTACTGGTATTTTATTTTACAGAGTAATTTTTATTTTATTTACATACATTTGCATGTCTTTGTGAGGAAAAAGAGAGGAGAGAGATTAGCTTGAATGAAAAATATATTACTCGTATTGTTTAGTTTATGGTATGTTTTAAAAGTCAGTCAATTTGTTGCTTTATTTTGTTTTTAAGATTGTAAAATTTCGTAAAGATTGTTTTACTATCCTATTTTTTATTAGTTGAACACTGAAATGCATTTTAAAAGTTTATATCTAGAAATTTAAAGATTGTTTTGCTAGTTCAATGAAATATCTTTCTAATATTTTTCCGCCTTGACCTGTGTGTTAATAAGCGAAGACTATCATCTGTCAGCACCCCTTAATGTATAACCCCGTGGTGTTGTAAAACAGACGCCGACAGAAGACGAATACACAGATAAGCAAAGAGAACTTGTGAAATGGAATTTCAAAAAAATAAATAGTATTTAAGGTAATTCGAAGATTAATTGGTAAGAAATGTTGCTAAAAATAAATGCAATCCCTTTTATCAGTAGGCATTTGACCTTGTTTCGCACCAAATTCTAACCACAAATTAATTTATTTTCTTTTTTTAATAGCCTTAGAGGTGGAACTTATTGAATTGTCCGGTCACCCGACGTGAGGCCACCGCGTGAGGACGACACCTCGACGGCGAAAGCTGTCGGGGCGTCGACAAGAGAGGAGCCCGAGAGAGCATACCGCCGAGCGGGCCACCGAAGACAAAGATCGGGTACCGGTGGCCCGCTCGCACGGCGAAGAAGAGGTGCTTGCAGGGTGGGTCAATGGGGTTGTGCGCCGCCTCTTCCGTCACCCCGGACCGATTTGGCGGGGTGCGACGTCCATAACCCAACGTAAAAAAAAAAATAAAAAAAAAAAAAAGGGGTGGAACTTATTGCCGTCTAACGGATGTAGTTGTTATTGAGCCTTTTTCGCCGCATACGCCTAATAATAAAACTCTGCCTGATCCAGGATCCCTATTTGGAATATCAAGACATTTCATATCATAGCCCTTCGCATGCCTATTTGACTAATCCAATATAATAGTTCACAAAATATCCTATCAAATTCCTCGTCAAATATTACCATAACTGCCACATTTGATAAGCGGTTTGGTGATTGCAGGTGATGTGCTAAAATTTTCATGATAGTGCTAAACACCTAACCCTCTAAATCCCTCCCTCTGCTGCCAAGCTGTTCAATTCCTAGTAATTATTTAGGCATTTTTTATGCCTAACATGGTGCTGGAAGCGATGATGTCACAGTGTTTTCTAAACACAACGTTACAACAATAGAACTTTAGTAAATGAATGACTGAGTAATCCTGTAGGGCTACGAATAGTACCAACCGTTTACTTTGCTCGTAGGCAACGTTAAAAACGAAACGAGAGATTTAAATTGACCGGAGCCAACTTCATCTGATGCTATTTGTTGAACTATTACATTTCCAAGGTCTATTGAAGTCAGACAGGCGTAATAGTCTATTACATTTCCAAGGACGATGGGCAGGTGGGCGGTCATAAAACTTCTGCAATATATGCGATTGTAGAAGAGTACATATTGCATCGACCCTAAGTAATTGAGATAAGAGCAGGACGGTGATGTTAATGAAATTAATGATTAACAAATTTAATGATTAAAACAGGTTCCCAAAAAAAGTGTTCTGTGCTGGATGTTTGACAAAGATTTTTCGACGTAATTTTTACCGCTGAATACGAATCTGAAGTCAAAAGGGGTCAAACTACAAAAAACGGAGAAAAATAAAAATAAAAACCGATGTAAGCTACGATTCTATCAGTTTTTCTGCAAGATAGTGTTATCTAACACCCAGCATAGACCAATTTTTTTTTCGTGGACATACATACATACATATCATCACGCCATATCCCTTGCAGGGTAGGCAGAGAGAACAGAGTGCCAGAGAACTCTTTTTCGTGGACCTGTGTAATTATTATAAACTATTTATCCATGTGGTTTCATAATAATAATACAATGCTCACTAACTCTTTTTATCTTGTTTTGATCTAAAAAGATGGCTAATTGACACATGTCGTTCACACACATGGAAAATACGAAATAAAACATTATACAACCAGTCTGATCAGCTTGGTATAGTAATCAATTTCGCTTCTATTGTAGAAGAGGCCAAACCTCTTCTACAGTAGAAGCGAGTAGAGCGAGAGAGAATTCAGTAGATGATAAAACTAATGACAAACATAATTTCATTTACGAAAATGAAAAAAAAAATAAGTCACTATATTTAAAAGCCAATATTGTTTGCCATAAATTTAATTGTCTTCGTACCATATTTCAGACAAAATATTGTGTTTTATATTTATTTGTTAGATTGTATTTTGTATAGCATTATTTCAGCCGCACTGCGGGTGTCGTTTTAATTTGCCGCTACGTTTTAAATTTATATGTTTCGTCCAATGAAACATACAGGTGTTGGAGTTTATGCTCTTTGTCTTTCACATTTTTTTTTAATACGTATTACATTGTTTTTTTAGGTGGCAATTTAATTTTTATCATTAGAGAGAGAATATTCGTTTTTATACTCTTTATTTTTTTGCATTAGTAATAAGTGGCCGTATTTAAAATTTTATTCTTTTGTGAGGATATATAAAATTCTTAGCGTATAATAGCAACATTATTGAGCTGCGGTTATTCTATTGTTTTTTTTTTGTATTGACAATCATTTATTAATGTCATGATACTTTTACCAGTGCCGAGTTACGTTTTTTTCAAAAATGATAAGTTTCTTCATATTAGTCATTGTCCATTAGTAAGTCAAAATGTCAAAATTACCAATATTAACTGGGAATTTTGGTGCAGAATGAAAACATGTGTAAAGCACTTTTATATCATATTCACTACACCCTAATAGTTCCTTCGCATCACATTATATAAAATGTCATCAAAATTATTTAATATAACACGTTAAAACACTAAGATACTGAAAATAACACAAGACCACCACATGACGTTTTGAGATTCCCGCCAAAATTTCTGAGCTATGGTTACCCCATATTAGCGGTGTTAGAGCTGTCTACTAGGGTCTAGGGCTATTTTTCTGGGCACATTGTTTATTTTATTAGATGAAGGACATGCTTCAACTAAAAATCTTTAACTAAAAAATGTGTTTTAATTAAGGTACATAACATTTTATACAAGAAAGTCAATTTCTGCGATATTGCAGTATAGTTTTTCAGCAGTAACTTAAAAATTAAAATCATTAGCAACATTAAGCTTTTTGCTGTCCACTGCTGGTCGTAGATTTCACTCATAAATATCTAACAGTATCCGATGTAGCTCAAAACTACTCAATGCTTATGGATATACAAACAAATAGCATTGTTATAGAATTTAGTAGGCAAATAAATATTTTTGAATTTGGAACAATATGGCGGACATCGGGTTGCCATAAATTTCAAAATGGAGTAATGCGAGATAGCACGCTTAGAATTATTTAATAAGGGATTCAAATTTCAGTTTGGATTTCATCGCGGTAAGTGGTTAAACGGAATGTTTATTGGGAATACAATATAAGACAATTTTTATTTTACAGAATTTATTGTCTTATACCCATTAAGATGCGTCTATTGTAAAAGAATTGTGTTTATTATTATTATTATATACATTGCCATACCATAGTAGCCCAGAGTTCTCTCTGCCTACCCTGCAAGGGATATGGCGTGATGATATGTATGTATAGTAGCCCAGATTAGGTTGTAACTACATAAATAATATTATCCACTTAGAAACATTTCTTATAAGTCTAATGTAGTAAAAATATTAAGGATAATTAAGAACATTGCTACGTAATAGTCAATATTAATCGAATAGTGTTAATGAACGGTCACTGTGGTGGGGCTGTAATGGCAACAGTGCAAACGCATTAGTGCATCGTTAACAAAACGATTCTACGTATCGGATTAGAAGAAATGGTACATTAACTGTAGTACCTGATCAGTGTAATGTAAATGTAAGTTTATAACAATTTAATTAAAATATGATAGTTGTATTATTTCAACCTTGAATATAGTTCTTCTTTTTCTTTTTAAATTGGCAAACTGCTACTTGTACAAATCATTCTGGCCAGTGTTGAATTATAATCTTCACGTCTTTAGTCTCTTCATGTTAGTCATTGTCCGCTAGTAAGTCAAATCGTGGTCATCAAGAGTGCTATGGCTAGGCCACACTCTTAAGGGTATTTTCTGCGAATTTTGGTGGAATACGAAAACGATGTAAAGCACTTTTTTATCATATACACTATTATCCAGCAGTTTCTTCGCATCACGTTACACAAAATGTCATCAAAATTATTTAATATAACACGTTAAAACATTAAGATATTGAATATTATACTTAGATTCACGCCAAAAGTTCTTAAATATAGCTGTTGATATCTAAAACACAATGTATCTAGTTTTTCAAAGTAACATGATCATTATTCTCCTGCTCTTATCTCAATTACTTGAGGTAGACCCAATATATACTCTTCTTTCATCGTACATGTTGCAAAAGTTATTGGCAATCGTTTTATAACCAGCCGCCTCCCCGTCGTCGCCCTCCTTGGCAATGCAATTGTTAATCAAACGGCATCACGAACGGACTCTTAAACATCTTTTACGCCATCCGCGAGCAAAATAAGGTGTGGAAGTATTCGCAGACACAACCACACAGCTAATTAAAAGTAACAATGAAAATAATTAAGTATCGTGTAACATAGTCTAGTATTTTATGTGCTGGTCCTCTTAAAATACCAAGTAATATATACATACGAGTATATTGTCATTAGCTAGTACGTTAAATTAAAGTGACTTGTTACTTCGCTACAAAAGAGAGACATACCTACGCCGTTTTTAGGTACCGAGTAGTATAATTTTGATGAACTGTATTACAGTATTTTAGTAAGTAAAGAATTCATAAATTAATCAATAAAGTTATTAATATGCCATCAAAATTGTATTCAAAGTACTTACTATAAATAAACGACATATGGATAGATTTTGTCTTTTCTGCTTGGCTTTCTATAGATAAGTTTCTGTTTGTTTGTCGCTTATCAAGTTGTTTTATGCTACATTCTTGGCACTTAACAGGACTTGGCATTCACAGGATTCACAATAACGTGCGACAAGTTTGATTAAATAATGAAACAAAATGGCGTATATTTGTCTCTTTACGTATACCATACATAAGAGGCTGTAAATCTCTGACTAGTAATTTTATTCCATGTCACTATGTTATGTGGTGGGACGACGTAGAAGGAAATAAAATTGTATTTTTTTTAAAATTTATTTTATCTAGCCAAAGGAGCTAATTCACACATATACATTTACTTTTAGTTTTTTGTCGTATTCGTATTGAAATTATAAACAACAGGCTCTAAGAAAGCTCAATTAAATAAAGCCAGGATACGATCAACGGATCGGGATTGCTCTTGGTCTCCGACGTCATCATCAATTAATTTTATAAAAGGCCTTTGACAAAGAAACGTCTGCTGGGATTTTAAATCAAAAAGACTGATGCTGTGTAAAGTAATGAGAGATTGGTTGATTATTCCCGGTTCGACGCCGTGCCAAACGACACTCGCCGGCGCCCGCCCCAGCGCCTCGGGAACCTTTTTAATTTTCCGCTAGCCTTCAGATTTATATGTTTTCAGTGCGCCCGTCAATTTTCGCGATTTTTAATTTAAGCGCCGCTATACCTCCGAAAAAGGCGGTCGTTTTCATTATTTTAACACTTTTTATGATTTATTTTTATAATGATTCATAGACGGTGTTTTTAAAATAATTGTTTCTGGAGTGCCGTGTCGTCTGTTTGTTCCTTTTCACTTTTTCAGCATTTTCGTTTTGGAATATTCACAATAAGTTAAAGATAATAAGGCCTTTTTTATTTTTTTTAAATTGTAGAATCACATTTCTATCCACGAAGGCGTAAGCAGAGAAGTAATATACATGGCACCATTTTTTAGTTCCACGTAATAAAGGATCATTTACTGCCACTAAAGGGACACCATTCCTAACATTGGATTTAAAATTAAGAATTTTCAATAAAAAAAAATACGAAGTTCGAGGAATTTATTTTTGTCAAACCTAGAATTTTGTAAATCAGGTCAGGTCAGGGTGGGCCTTGACACGAGAGGAACCCGCGAGGGTAAACCGCCGGGCGGTCCACCGAAGACAAAGATCGGGTACCGGTGGTCCGCTCGCACGGCGAAGAGAGGTGTTTGCAGGGTGGGTTTATGGAGTTGCGCGTCGCCTCTTTCGTCGCCCCGGACCGATTTGGCGGGGCGCGACCACGTCCATAACCCACCGCAAAAAAGAAAGAAAAAAAGGTTGGGCCTTCGCATATTTATGCCAATAAGTAACGACGCGTGGTTTATAGCTAACAGAGTAAGATCCCAGAGCCACCATATGTCACGTATTTTCTGACGAACGAAATGTGGGCGATCGAGTAGTGTTAGTACATACTATCATCGCATGACTACTTGTTAGCTTGCTCAGATGGTCAATTTTCAGGTAATAGGTAATCAAGGTACATAAAAACATTACTTGCCTCACGTAAATTCTCCAAGCTGATTTTCACGTATAAATTACATAATAGTGTTAAAAATAAGTCGCCAATACTCCCAGATACGTTCTGTCGACCGTATTGCTTTGCAGACACTTTAAAGATCCCAAAATAATTACTTAACTTCATGTACATTCTGATTCTCCATTTTTATATATGTGTGTAAATTATACGTCGAAATCAGCTTTACGTGAGGTAAGTAATGTTTTTATGTATTTTGATAACCTGATACCTGAAAATTGGCCGTCTGAGCAAACTAGCAGGTGGGTATGCCATCGTAGTATATACTAAGACTACTTAATCACCCACATTTCGTTTGTCAGAAAATACGTGACGTCTGGTGGCTCTGAGATCTTGGACTATAAAGTACAAATACAATTAATATTGGCTTTTGGAATTTGGCCAATATTTACGCGAATACAATAGCCATGTTAAAGAAAGTCAGTAACCATAGTATTCTTCATCATCAGTCTACTAATGTCCACTATTTGACAGAGGCCTTCCCAAGTGGGTGATAATATACTAATTGCAACGCTTGGCTCCTGCCACAATATAATCCTTTGGCTATTGTAGTCTGCGTTATAATTTTTACAGGAAGTTACTGCCTATTCTCCTGGTGATGCCGCTGTCGGCTTTTACGCCTCCCACGGGAAAGAAAGGGTGGTGAGGAACACGCGCATTATACAGAAGGCACACTGTGTCATTACAAGGAAGGTCTAATAGTGGTTTAATAGTTGCAGGACCACGGTGTCGACAGTTTTCTGTCTACATTTTTTTTTTGCTGGCTGTTATGGAGTAGCCACGCTCCGCCAAATCCGGGCTACGGATACAAAGCGGGCTACCGGTACATCTTTGTCTTCGGTGGCCCGCCCGGTGATTCACCCTCACGGGTTCCTCTTGAGTCGATGCCCCAACAGCTTTCGCCGTCGGAGCATCATCCTCACGCGGTGGCCTCACTTCGGGTGAACAGACTAGTCCCCGGTTCGATCATCCGATGCCTCGGTTAGGGCGGTATCACGCGCAGATATTCGCGCCTGCGCCGGCCCGATTCAAGGGAATCCTCCCGGACTCGTTCCGCCGCTTCCTTCTGCGAGATGATTTCTGTCTACACCCGCGGACCGGTTCGTTCGGGGTAGTACTGACGTCTGAGCAACGGCTATGTGCTGTTGCGCTTTATTCGGTGAGCGAGAGAAACGAAAGCTCAACTGGTTGGGTTTGGGGTATGTATTGGTAGTCCACAATCTTGCTATAACCCTGATATTGAAAAGGTCCATGGACGGCAATAACATTTACCGTCAGGAGTGCTGCTCCTTTGCCACCAAGAACATTAAAAAAAAAGGTCTTTGTGTCAACTTATTAAAAACTTACTTCGTCTTAATTATATATAGAAGTAAGCCTATTATATAAATATTATCAAAGGCTTCACAGTAATTACGCATATATGTACATTATTATATATACGAGGGCAGTAATCCTTAGTTATGTGAATTTAGTTCCCTTTGATGTATTTGATAGATGTCTTGATTAACACCGGTGTTCAATATACCGGTAACATTAATTTTGGTAAGGATTTACTATGCCTATCTTCTTCTTCTTCTTATGTATTGGCAATCAGCTACATATACGAGCTATTGGTGCCAGTGTCAAGTTATAAATATTTTCACGTTTTTAGTCTTTCAAGTCAGTCGTTGTCTAAGTCAAATTGTCACCATTAACAGTGCAATGGCCACACTGTTAATGGTATCTCGTGGGAATTTTGATGGAAAACGAAAACGTTGTAAAGCACTTTTATATGATATTCACTACATTCCAGTATTTCCGCATATCACATTACATAAAACGCCATCAAAATTATCTAATATAACACGTTAAAACACTTAGATATTGAATATAATACAAGAGCACCACATGACGTTTTCAAATTCTCGTCAAAAGTCTATGCCTATCTTATATACAAGCTTATCTTCTTCTTCTTCTTATGTATTGGCAATCAGCTACATATACGAGCTATTGGTGCCAGTGTCAAGTTATAAATATTTTCACGTTTTTAGTCTTTCAAGTCAGTCGTTGTCTAAGTCAAATTGTCACCATTAACAGTGCAATGGCCACACTGTTAATGGTATCTTGTGGGAATTTTGATGGAAAACGAAAACGTTGTAAAGCACTTTTATATGATATTCACTACATCCCAGTATTTCCGCACATCACATTACATAAAACGCCAACAAAATTATCTAATATAACACGTTAAAACACTTAGATATCGAATATAATACAAGAGCACCACATGACGTTTTCAAATTCCCGTCAAATGTCTTCTCCGTCAAAAGTCTATGCCTATCTTCTTCTTCTTCTTCTATATTGGCAATCAGCTACATATACGAGCTATTGGTGCCAGTGTCAAGTTATAAATATTTTCACGTTTTTAGTCTTTCAAGTTAGTCATTGTCTAAGTCAAACTGTCGCCATTAACAGTGCAATGGCCACTGTTAATGGTATCTTGTGGGCATTTTGTCGGAAAACGAAAACGTTGTAAAGCACTTTTATATGATATTCACTACATCCCAATAGTTCCGCCGCTTCATATTACATAAAATGCCATCAAAGTTATTTAATATAACACGTTAAAACACTAAGATATTGAATATAATACAAGAGCACCACATGACGTTTTCAAAGTCCCGTCAAAAGTCCGTCTATGCCTATCTTATATACAAGCTTATCTGTATGAAGTTAAGATGACGGCTCTACTTTTTTAAGAATCTATGAAGTATTTTTTTTTAATTATAGTATTCAGCTTAATCTATGATGAGAAGAAGAGAAGACGTGTTAGCATAAAGTTTGGTTTAAAAATTACCTTATCTCGTAGAGGTATCTCTTTGTTGCTTCATACATCATTCATAAGCTAGTAAAGGATGGCTTTCTTTTCTACATTCGATGGAGTTTGACTCATTTATTATGTGATCAGAGAAATGGCTTTTAATTGTTTGGAGTTTAACATGGTACACGGCACATTGTAGGAAGGTTCAATTTCTAACTTTTCTTGTACATATATATCTCTGCGATGTATACAATTCAAATGTGTTTTTAAAAATAAAAAATAACAAATAAGTAAGATGGCCTGATTTTCTTAGATCTGTAAGATAGTTTAAAATAAAATAATAATGTTAATTATAAAATCGTTTTGTTTGAAGTTCTGTTTTAGTCTATGAATCCTTTCATCATCACAATACTTTATAAAAAAAAAAAAACTTAATACACTCCCATTTTAATCGGTACCGATGGATTTCGGCTACTTATAGATATGATAGTTTCTACTCGCGGCTTCGCTTGCGTAATATAGAATAAAAATAATTTCACCATCCCATATTATTCCACCCAAAAAGTCATTTACCGTCATCAAGGTCCTATCTATTGCTGTACTAAAATTCATATATGTTGATTTGATTTAGGCGTGAAAACGCAACAAATAAACACTCACTATCAAATTTGTAATATTAGTAAGAATAAGGATTATTATTTTATTTTTATTCAAATATTATTATAATTAAAAAGTAGCCATACCAAAGTGCTAAACTTTGGTATAATCTTCCTTCTGATGCTTGTTTTCACGAACTATATCTAAATTTTAGGTAACTCCAACTTAAATATTATCTCAGGTGTTACCTTAAATTTAGGTGTCGCCGGTGAATACCGCCATTAATTAAATATCGGCCCCGCCGGTTTTGTGTGCATGAAATTTTTATTTTCGTTTAACTATTTATTTCACCGTGTGGTCACGGAGTAAGAATACTATTCACCATCCCGTCTTACCCGTGGGTGATCGTACGAGACGACTAAGGGATATAAAACGCATATACCATTTATGCGAGAGAAAGAAAACTCGAAACAAAACCCTATACCAACACGTCTGACCAGTAAGTATAGTAGGTTAATTTTCCTTCCATTACGGAGGAGGCCCGAGCCCAACAGTGGGACATTTAAGGGCTTTGATGATGATGATGATTTGTTTTTAACTGAATTCATAGAGTAGATATATTATTTGAAAATTGAACCCAAACTTCATATTGTATTTTTTTTATTTTTAACGTAAAAATTGTATATGTAGTTGAAATATTTAAGTTAGAGGTACAGTAGAGGTGTAGTAGACTTTTTGTAAAAATAAAATAGTCTAATATTTTTGTAGTACATTTTGTTTCTGTATTTTTTAAACCGTTTAGGTAGCGTACACCGATTATTAACCAGATGGGTACTTTTTTCTGATTTCAATTAGTTTTATTGTGATATACAATTGAAAAATGTCTATATCAAAATAAAAAAAAAATAGGCTATAACAATCAGAGATAATGTAGGCTTCTAATAGTGAAATAATTTTCGAAATCAAACCAGTACTTTTAGAGCTTACTCTTTACATCCAAACTTACTAACTCGCAAATTTTGCCTCACTATAATGTTAGTTTACACAAGCACCGTCGAATTAAAATTTGTATAGCAATTATTTTACGATTATTAAGGTTAACTGTAAATAGAACTAAAACATAAAATTGTTGAAAGTAGCGATTTTATTTTCAATATTTGAGTATATTTATGTACACATTGAATAAATATAAAAAAAAATGTGTAATCTAATACTCAGAAAGTGCTAAAGTGTAGTGAAGATAAAATAACAGTGCCTTACTTGGGCGGCGACTTGATTTAGTGACAGACAATAACTGACTTAAGAGAGTATTCAAGTAGAAAGATAAATTCATTCCACACTGGCGACTATAGCTCTTCCTAGTAGCTGATAGCTGAAACCTAAAAAGAAGATGCTTAGATAATAATCATATAGAAAGTAATGCTTAGAGAACTTGGTGAATAATAATAAAGATTTTCGATTATATTGATACGTATTAAAAGAATCAGAGACCACTAGAATGGAATCAATACGATAGTAAGATCCTACTGCGCTTTCGTAATACTTAGAAGTACATACATTTTCAAGGTTCGCAACCTCTTGGGGGGAATACGGTAAATTGCAAACATAAAGTTTCTAATCGACGGATCTTTTATTCGCTAGCTTTCGAGATACAGCCCATTAGCTTTGTAATGGGGGATGTTCAAAATTTATTTTATCATCTCTTGGCACGTGATGTCTTTGTTTTAGTGGGCAGACGTTCGCTGTGCAGACGGTTGATTTATTAAACTCATAATTTAAAAAAAATGGGGATATGATTCTTATACTATAATTATATTGTAATTACTAAATACAGTATTTTTAATACAGATTTTTTTTAATAGCCATTATACTGTTTATTTATTTTTGTTTCGATTTATTACTAGTTTTGTTTAGACTAAAATTTATTGTAAAAATCTGACAAGAAATTATTGGCTGTTTGTAAAAAAGTCCCTTTTTTATTAAATTTTTACTTATACAATTATGGCATTGCAGACAGTCTATAGAAATTCTGTTTATAGTAGATATATGTATACATAACATTGAAAACACTTTCTGTTTGGCAAACAAAAAGATTTCGTTTGCATCTTGACGATTTCTATTCGACGTGCTCAAAATAGAACCTTGCTGCAATTTATATGTCTCTCACAGCGGGTGTTAGCCATACATTATAGGCATTAGGGCTAGAATATCGCTGCCGTCTGAGCTAATATACACCTTCAAGTATGTGTTCCGTTTTCAAATAAAGTCATAGATTTTAAAAAGTCTATTCTATTTCTTTAAACAATGGCTTAATACATTATGAGAGGGAAAATGGCTGATTAAATGGTTTCATGTAAACATATTCTTAAGCCCATTTGACATCTTTTCCGATAACCGCGTGGAAGAAATAGATGGTGAATAGTATTCCTAATTAACTGTAATTTTAATTAGTTTTTGACTAATTATTTCATCTTTGGGAAATATCAATTTAGTTCATTAGAATGACGAACAAGCTCGTCTTTTTAGTTTGCTTTTTTGCAGGGTGACTTGACGTCAGTGGTTGGCCCGACGGAATACCCCCTGAGGAGTACCCTCTCCTCGACCGACGCCCCACGGGAAGGACGCCGATCTTTCCTCACGCGATCGGCCTCTCGGCGGGTGACGGACTAATTCCCCGATCCAGTCACCAGTCTTTTTAGTTTGCAAGTTCGTTTTTTCAAAATGAAATAAATAACTGGCCAAGTACAAGTTGGACTCGCGTCTGCAGGGTTCCGTACTATTATCTATAAAAACGGCAAAAAAATCATGTCTGTTGTATGGGAGCTCCACTTAAATAGGTTTTTTATTTTATTTAATTATATTTTAAAGTGAATATATAACTAAATATTCTGTAAATATTTCAAGCCTCTGTTGCCTATATCAATATCGAGCAAAAAATCACGTTTTTTTACATAAATACATACATCACGCCATGTCCCTTGCAGGGTAGGCAAAGAGAACAGAATGCCAGAGAACTCTATTCTTGCATACTTCACTCGCTTCCTCAACATTCATAATTCTCTTCATACACACTCGCCGGTATCGGAGACTCTTGACTCCACCTTCCTTCAGTACATGAACGATCTGGTCTAGGTAGGTTAGTCTCGGTCTCCCCCGGTACCTACATCCTTTCACTTTCGCATTGTATATCTTCTTAACCAAACGTTCGTTCGGCATCCTTTCCACATGTCTGAACCATCGGAGCATTTCCTTTCGCATCTTTACACCAATACTCTCTTTCATACATACTCGCTCTCTTACGTCGTCGTTACGAATGCGATCGATCAGCCTAACTCCACAGATTTTCCGTAGAGATCGCATTTCGACCGCATTAATTTTACTGTCATACTCTTTTCTGCATACCCAACTCTCGCTTCCATACAGTAATGTTGGGACAAGCATTGCGTTATGTATTGCTATACGTGCCTTCTGGCTGAGGTGGTGGCTACCGAGAAGTTGCCCCAACGCTCCATTCACTCTATTTCCCGCATTCACTCTTCGCTCTATATCAGTGGTGTTCCTTCCATCTCGGCTAAATCCACATCCAAGATATACAAATTCATCCACTTGCTCCAGTACATCATTACCTATTGTTACTCTTACATCTGTTCTGTCTTCATCTCTTTCCACCACCATTATTTTGGTTTTGCTCACATTCACCGTAGACCCTTTTTCATACAATCTTCTGTCATTGTGTCGACTAGGGGATGCAGGTCAGTCGCTGACTGTGCCAGCAGGACTGCATCATCTGCATAGAGTAGAACAGTGACCAATGAGTCGCCCATTTGGACTCTCACATTTATATCGTTCAACCTTTGGAGACATTTATCCAGATATATGATAAACAGCCTGGCTGACAGAACGCGCCCCTGCTTAACGCCAATATTGACGTCAAACCAAGGTGGCATTCCATCATCCAGCCGCACACAGGCTCTACAGCCCATGTAACTGGACTGCACAGCCTGTAGCAGTTTACCGTAATACCATACTCCGGTAAAATGTCCCAAAGTTCCTTTCGTACAACTGTGTCAAATGCTCTCTCCAGATCCACAAAACTGCAGAAAACCCTCTGACCTAGAGCCAGATGCTTCTCCACAATGTTACGCAGAGAGAACACTTGATCCATGCATTCCTTTCCACTCCTGAAACCTCCTTGTGTCTCACACAGTAAACCATCGGCTACTATCCTCATTCTCGTTTCAATAATTTTACTGTACACTTTTGCTGCCACTGGTCAAGCTTATGGCTCTGTAATTTGCGCAGTCATAACGTGAACCCTTGTTTTTAAACAAAGGGACGATGACTGCGGTATTCCAGTCCCTGGAAACCATTCTCGAGCTCCAACATAAATTGAGGAGCAACAGGAATGCCTCCCAGACACATGAGCCACCAAGCTTGATCATCTCGGCAGACACTATTTCAATGCCTTAGCATTTTTCAAACTTCTTATCGCCCATTCAACTTCATCCAAACTGATGTCATCGGAGGACGCCGGTGCCGAATGTTGATCTACTAGACCACATGCAACACCGGCGCCAACCCGCGTATCCGCGTACATATCGCCAAAATATTCACTCCATCGACTTAACACGTCTTGTGTTTGTGTAAGAATGTCTCCACCTTTAGACCTTATTTTATTCATTCTGAAGGCTGACCAACCACCCCGAGACATCTTCACCTCCCTCCAAAAGAGTTTGGTGTTACCTTCGAAGTTTTTAGTCAGCCTATCTTCTGCACTCATATTTGCTCTATCTCGTTTCTCTTTCACTAAGGCCTTGGTGTCATTCTTACATTGCCAATATATTTCTTTCTTCTGTTCAGTCATACTGTCATTCAGATTCAAAGAAGATACATAGTCCAGCCACGCTTTCTTCTTTTGCTCTACGGAAGCTGCCACTTCCGCATCCCACCATGTATCACCATTTGTTTTCCTATGCTTCTTTGAACTTCTACATATTTCTTTCGCTGTATCTACCATACTCTCTTTCAATATTCTCCAGCATTCTTCAATGTCCGATTGCGCCTAGCTTGCCATCGTCACCCGTTCTCGTACACCCTCTGCATACTTTTCTCTTACACACTCTTCTTGCAACCTTTCAACCTTTATTCTTTCAAGCCCTCCGAAGTGGACACGCTCTCGCTAGTGCCTCCACTTTCTGAATAGACCACTAAATCTCGCAATAACGAGATAGAGGTCCGTATCGACTGTGGGGCCCCTGTAGGCTCTTGCATCCAATATTTTGCTTCGGAGGCGACTGTCTACCACAATTAAATCTATTATCCTTTTCTGTTCATTCCTTCTCCATGTATACATATGGATGTCCTTATGTTGGAAAAATGTGTTTGACACAATAAGGTTTCTCTCCATGTATACATCCGCTATGAGCCTACCTGCGTCGTTCACTCTCTTATCACCAAATGGACCAAGTACGTCCTCATAGTCGAGACGCTTGGTCCCCACCCATCCGTTCAAATCTCCGCATACAATAACGCGTTCACTGGTTTCTGCCATATCCAGAACTTCCCTAACATTATCCCAAAACTTCTCTAGGTCTGATGCCACCGAGGATTCTACGGGAGCATATGCTACAACCATGAATACCTTGGTGACACCTAGTTTTATACGGACCCAAAGAAGTCTGGGATCATACATTCCCAAATCATTCACACCTGAGGCCAAGCGAGAGGACACAGCACTCCTACCCCCATGCTGGTTCTATCGCTCTGTGGTACACCAGACCACAGAGCCATCCCGCCACCAGGAAGATCACAGGCGTCGCTGCCCCTTCGCTTGGTCTCTGTTACATAGAGCACGTTTAGCTGTTTGTTCGCCATGACGGATATCAGCTCGTGCAACTTACCTTCCACACAACCTCTTACATTTCACATGCCCACCCGGCGGTGGCGGCCCCCAACGCCGCATCTGCCGATGTTTGTACCGACGGGGACGGGTCGGTACACGTCGCCTCCGGGGGACGCCCCTGGGGGATTAGCAGTTTAACTAGACTGGCAGGCGACGCGACGAGCACGCTCCGGACTATGCCCCCAAACGTTTTTTATGGGAATAATATTTATTTTATACCTTAAATATTTTTTTTTTCTGTTTTTAGTATTTGTTGCTATAGCGGCAACAGAAATATAATTGTTCTTCTTTATGTAAAGTGTTTATTTAAATAATTTTTAATATTTTCAGTAATTCATCATGATTATTACTGAGATAACAAAACAGATTTATTTCATGTACCTATTATTAATATTGATATTAATTTTAACGTTTTGGGCGACTTGGATTTTTAAGACAAAATATTAGTATAATGCAAGTAATTCATACAATCTAAGCTGGCTGTCTGTAATAAAAAAAAACAACAACCAAGTCTCGATCGTATAAATGGCTGGTATACAATAAAAACAGGAGGATTTTCATTTGATGGACGTGAAACGATTATAAAGATTACGCCCCTTGTTTATTTGTAAATCGCTCGGTAAAATATTTAAAAAAATAAATTGTTTCTTTAAAAAAATCTTGATTTGTTTTGTATATTTAAAGAGCTATGTGTATTATAGAAAGACCAAAAAACTTCTATTACCTAAATCATCATCATTCTCCTGGTCTTATTCTAGTTATTTAGGGTCGACGCAACATGTACTTCTCTTTCATCGCACATATTGCAGAAGTTATTGGCAATAGTTTACCACTTACCTGATGTCAACTGTACCCTCCTTAGGAACGTAATTGTTGATCAAACGCTATCAAATGGAGTTGGTTTGGGACGATAGTAAAGCTATTCGTCGTCTTTTTCGACATCCATGTGCAAATTAAGGGTTGGTAGTATTCGTAATCGCTACCACACAGCTAATTTAAATTACCTAAATATTGGTGTTATATATTTTCCATGTGGTGACGGAGAAAGAATACAATTCACTACCCTATGTTACCCGTGGGTGATAATAGGAGACGACTAAGGGATATAAAACGCATATAACATCTATGCAAGACAAGGAAAACTCGAAATAAAACCCTATACCATCACGTCTGACCAGCGTGGTATATGGTATGTCAATGTCCCCCTCATGGAGGAGACTCGAGCCCAACAGTGCGACATATAGATGAAATATTGATATATAAAAAATATGTCAAATTGTGAGAAGATCCGTAAAATTAGTTTTATTTCATACTAATTTCTGCCGACGTGCCCGTGTAAAAAGTGACTTTTACAATATAAAATTTTATCATTAAGAAACAATATTAGCAGGATAAAAAGAATTCAATGTGTAGATCCAGGAAATGATCTATCTATCTGCCAACTTTCATCTAAATATCTTTAACGGTTTACGGATAATTGAGTAACAAACATTCAAAGATCCAAAAATCTTAACAAACTTTCACATTTATAATATTAGTAGGATTCACGTTTCCACATCGGTAGTAGTAATCACGATTATCCTTGAAAACTACGAAAATTTTAAATGAATGGATATATATTAATAAATTTTACGTGTGGTGACGGAGAAAGAATACAATTCACCATACCCTATCTTACCCGTGGGTGATCGTACGAGACGACTAAGGGATATAAAATGCATATACGAAAGAAGAAAACCTCGAAACAAAACCCTATACCAATACGACTGACCAGCGTGGTATTATAGGTCAATTACCCTCCCATCTGGAGGAGGCTCGAGCTCAGCCGTGAGACATATGTGAGCTGTGATGATAAAAATAAATATTATGAGGATTCGTAATATTAATCTGTTCAAAGTTTCAGTTGGCAATCAGCTGTGAATACGAAACATAGTTTCTAGTGTTACTTAATTAGACATCGAAGTTCATTTTGTATTTAGGATTGAAGTTATTGCTCGTTATATCACAAAATAAAAGGCCCGTTTTGACAGTTCACACCCAAGAAGTTCTCTATTTTTTAGCGATCGAAATGTTTAAGGTAATTACATCTTTCATTGATGGGTACCGCCCACTCGGCTAAGTGCCGTTCATAACGATTTTTTCATATTCTCCACAGACTATTAATAATCGGTTAAAGAAAAAATAAATCGATCAAAATATTTTCTTTTAAGGTGAACTCGCAGTTGTCCGGTTTTATTAATTTTAATACTAGTGTTTAGAATAACTGAATTTAACCAGCTGTGTATTGATCTTTACTGAAAGTTATGAGTTTGGAGCTAACAAAGTCACAAATTGGGTCAATGTCATATTTGTCGAAGAGATTTGGCTAAACTCGAATCATACCGTGCCACAGTCGTGGACAGACGATACCAAGGCATCTTGCTCAAAAGTGCCAATGGGAAAAGGTGGACGCTTAATAATCTGCCACGCTGAATCAGCTGGGGAATTTTTTTTTTAATGATGCCTTGTTTGCAATGGAGTCTAAAAGTACAAAAAAATATCACGAAGAAAAGGACGCAAATAAATTCACAGAGTGGTTCAGCATGGACACAAAATAATAAGAGCGCCACCATACCATTGTCAGTACAATACTTTGATCTGGGCTCAAATGAAAGGATACGCAGCACGCCACAATACAAAGCTGCCATTCTCCACTAAGAAAATTATGTCATTGTTGAATGAAGCTTGTGCCAAAATTACTAAAGAAGACTGGACAAAAGTGGTAGAAAACTCGAAAAATAATTAAGGAAGACTATGATAGAGACATCAATATTGACAATATAATTGAAAATGAAATAATTATAGATGCGGGTGACGATAGCTCAACCGACAATTTTGGCTCATCATTTGAAGAAAATGAAGAAATTAAATGAAGAAATTGAAGATTCACTTTTTCTCGATTTTTCATTTTGTGATTGAGTGAATGTTATTGTAGCACAAATATATAATGATAGAAAATTGACCTTTCATAACATTGTGTCATTTCAAAATACCCATAATATCAAAATTTTAACTTAAATTTTCAAATCAGAACTTTAATCCAATGCACTTTACAATACATATTCAAATCGATTAAATACTCACGCAAACTTGAATCGATATATCGTGAGTATCGAGTACCAAGTCGTATGGTTATATCACTATATCCATCAATAAGACAAATGTCAAAACGGGCCTTTTATTTTGTGACAACTATAGTAAGCCAAAGTTTTAACGCATTTATTCGTATAAAACATTTAAATATAAAACTCAATATATCGAATAGGTCATTTTCAAGATCGCCATAGATCCATTTTTAAGAAAATTCTATATAATTAAGTTTTTTGTTGATCCAAGATTCGACTTTAAGACGTTATGATTATTATTGGTATATATTTATAAGTATTTTTTGTTATAAAAGATAGCACTTTGCGCTAAGAAAATAATCCTACAGGGATTATTGCGAGGTCTTTGCAAACATGTTTTAATGGCATGAATAGAATATTATGGCGTGATGATATGTATGTATGTATGTGTAACAGAATTTACACCCAAATTCAGAACAAAAATTTGCAGATCGTACAAAGTATCAGATCGTACAAATATCCAACGTGGACATCGAACCCAGAAATCTTGCTACGAAAATTCTGCAGTTCAACCATTACGTCATTTCATCATCTCAGCCCACATATGTCCCACTGTTGGGCTTCGTAATGTGAGGGAAATTGACCTACTATACCGCACTGGTCTGACGTGTTGGTATAGGGTTTCATTTCGAGCTTTCCTTCTCTTACACAGATGATATATGCATATTATATCCCTTAATCGTCTTTTATGATACCCACGGGTAAGAGAAGGGGTGGTGAACTGTATTCTTACTCCGTCACCACATAGAAATTACGTCATTTGTACAGTCAATATATTAGAACAAAAACAGTTGATAAATATTAAAACGATCTTTAATATAAATTCCATACAATTCTTCTGTCTACTAATTTACTAGAAGACAAATTCATTAGCAGAGAATACGATACGATGAGCCTTTTAATCAGGGGACGAGTATTGATCTTGAAATTCTCCAAAAACTTCGATTATTACCCATTGAAAATTAAAACCCCCTCATGTTTTAGTCAGAGATCAAGCTTAGTTGCCGTCTGGTAATCCGATTTCATTCACCAAGTAATGAGCACCATTAAACATACAACAATATAATTCCAAAAAGGATTAAAGTCATCAAACCTTCCTTGTAAAATGAATTTTATTATATAACCAATATAGTACGTAATCGGTTAGCAGCATTGATTCAGATGTCTTACTTTAATGTAACATAGGAATTATCCTCCAAGTAAATTAGAATTTTGACTTTAAGTAATAAAGTCTAGTTTTGCTTAAGTAAATAAACTCATGTTCAATTCATTTTAGACCTGAAAAGATATGCCGAAGCGGGTGCAGACGAAATATGAGGATTAAATTCCTGTACTGCACTTAACAAGACTAATTTATGCACGGATGCCTGCAACGCGTATAGTCGACTTAACTAAACTAATTGAGAGGTAATGGCTGAAATTCCACAACAATACGTTGTGTTTGGTAGTAATTTATTATATGAAAATTGAAAGTTTAAAATGGAACATGTAAAGATTAATGTGTAAAGATGCGAAAGGGAATGCTCCGATGGTTCGGACATGTGGAAAGAATGCCGAACGAACGTCTGGTTAAGAAGATATACAATGCGAAAGTGAAAGGATGTAGGTACCGGGGGAGACCGAGATTAACCTGCCTAGACCAGATTCGTCATGTACTGAAGGAAGGTGGAGTCAAGAGTCTCCGAAACCGACGAGCGTTTATGAAGAGAATTATGAATGTTGAGGAAGCGTGTGAAGTATGCAAGGATAGAGTTCTCTGGCACTCTGTTCTCCCTGCCTACCCCGCAAGGGACATGGCATGATGGTACGTATGTATATATGTAAAATGGAACATTACCGATGAACAGGTTGTACGTCCGTGTGATGACGGAGTAAGAAGGCCATGGTCATCATCTCTTCTCTTCCATGGGTTTCTCATCCTCTCTCAGAGTGATGTTATCTACTTACATTCCTCAATCGATGTGCTTCATATTTAACAAACTTTGAATTTGCTCAAAGTTGAATTATTATTCCAAGAGAACACATCACCGCCGCGTGAGGAAGACGCCCCGACGGTGAAAGCTGTCGGGGCTTCGACTCGAGAGGAACCCGTAAGGGTAAACCACCAGGCGGGCCACCGATGACAAAGTTCGGGAACCGGTGGCCCGCTCGCACGGCAAAGAGAGGCGCTTTGCAGGATGTGTTTATGGGGATGCGCTCAGTCTTTTCCGTCGCCCCGGACCGATTTGGCGAGGCCTTTGATCATCCATGACCCACCGCAAAAAAAACGGGAACACATTCCCGGAATAAAAAGTATCTTATGTGTTAATCCACGAAATGATTTTTATATATATCACTATGGAGAAGGTTTATATTTAACAATGGAGAGCTGATGAATCATCAGATCATATGTGTTCCACTGCTAGATTTGAACTGCCTAAATAAAAGCGATATTGACCTACTATATCACGCTGGTGAGACGGATTGGTGTAGGGTTTTATTTCGAGTTTTCCTTCTTTTATATTAATATCATCATTCTCTTACTCTTATTCCAATTACTTGGGGTCGATACAATATTTATTCTTCTTTCATAGTACATATTGTAGAAGTTATTGGCAATAGTTTAATAACCAACTGAATAGTCAACCCTCCTTGGGAATGTAATTGTTGACCAAACGGCATCAAATGGAGTTAGCCCAGGTCGTTATAAGGCTCTTAGTCGTCTTTTACGACATCCAAGAGCAAAGTAAGGGTTGGTAGTATTCGTAACCGCTACCACACAGCTATTCTATATTCTTTTATTATTAATACATATATCATACAATTACATTGTCTGTCTGTCTATCTTCCTGGACTTCGAATATCTTTTAATAATTATATAGATACCCGTAAAAGATAGTCACCAGACAGGCCACTGACAGTACTATTGGACTGTGTACTATGAAATAATCTTTTTTGTTTTCCATATATTCAATGACCAAACATAATAATTTCTTATTAAACTAAATAAAAATATATATTAGTTATTATCTTAAAGCGTTAAATTAAAGCTACCTATAAAGTACGGACTAAAAGCCATGTAACTAATTTCAAATAATTTCAAAAGTATATCGTGGGATTTCTGCTGCCTAAAAAAAAAAAAAGCAAAAACGGAAATGAAAGCTCGCGAGTATTTTTGTAACGTAACATCAATGTCAAACAGCAAATATAAACCGGAAACTCGGCATTATTACATAAACACGCGTGTTCCTATTTATGTAAATCTATTTTTATTTCTAAACCCGATTTCCTGTGTTTTATAAGGAAATTACGCCTAATAACATGCATATATTGTTTCAATAAAATAAATTCTATGAAAATCCTAAATGTAACTCTAAAGATGCCGTAGTGGTTAAGATACCGACTTACCGTGCCAGTGGGTTCGATTCCCGCGCAGGACAATACTTTGAGCGATACACAAATTGTTGCTTTTTTAATCTGGGTGTAATTAGTGTCGTTTAATTATATGTTTGTAGAGTCCCCCGCAATGCAAGGATTATCCCATTAGTGTGTTGAATTTAAAAACAAAAATAAATAAGATGCATTCGAAATAAATATCACGAGTGGAGTGTAATTTAGATAATATTCAATCAGCTGAATAATCATTCCACACAAAACCGATCGGCCCAGCGCATTGCTGGGCAAACCACTGAAGTCAAGATATCAGTGCTGGTGGCCTGCTGATATTAAAGGCTAATCGGTAGGTTGATGGGACCACACGCCAGCTATTTATTATAAGATTAGGTGCATAATAACACATAGTGAAAGGCTCCATAATAAACCTATAGAAACCAGCTGTTGGAAATAGACCAAAAGGGAGAGAAATCCATAAGCACTAAGTTTAACAGGCGCGTTGATAATCGCAGTTGCGAAATAGGTACTTTGAAGAGTACTACTGCTTATTCTCTTAGTGATTCTTGAAACGGTCTCTACGACTCCTACGACTGTTCGACAACCGTTAATTGTATAGTCATAGACTGCGTCATACAATTGCACACCATGGTAAGTTTTTATCATCATGATCATCTCCGCTCAATACTGCCCATTAGAGGGTTCAAGTCTCTTTTATAATGGGAGTAAAATTGACCTAATTATCACGCCAGACAGTCATTTTATATCAAATTTTCATTTTATTTTCATATATTATATATAGTATTAAGTTATTATTTTTTTAAGATAGTGGATGCAGCTATGTGGTAGCGGCTACGAATACTACCAATCTTTACTTTGCTCGTGGATGTCGTAAAAGACGACTACGAGCCTTATAAAGACCTGGGCCAACTCTATCTGATGCCGTTTGGTTAACAATTACATTACCAAGGAGGGTTGGTATCTAGCAGGCGGCCGGTCATAAAACTATTGCCAATAACTTTTACAATATGTACTATGAAAGAAGAGTACATATTGTATCGACCCCAAGTAATTGATTTATTATATTGAACATATACGATATAAAACTATTTGTATGGTCTTTATCGCGATTATTTGCGCGGCAGGATCCCCGTGATCATGAACGTTAGAAAGTGTTCTAAACGTCGAGCAATTAACATCAAATACAAATGCGATAAAATACGTATACTTATTATAAGAAGGATTATAATGGATGTATATTTACATTGTAGCGTTAAGCATATTTACATGTAGAATGAATTACGTGGAGGGCTTGCTACGACGTAGCGTTAAATTGCCTTCAGATTGGATTGGAACGTGTTGCACCCGTCATTATTATTTTAAACTACCCATTTTCTTTTTCTTATGTCGTTTTCGTGACAGTTTTCAAATTTCATTCCAAACGGTACGTCAGTTAATATAAATTTTCAACATGTATCAATATAGAACGACGACGCGGAATTAGAAAACGTCATGTGGTGCTCTTGTATTATATTCGATATATTAGTGTTTTAACGTGTTATATTAGATAATTTTGATGACATTTTGTGTAATGTGATGCGCGGACTGCTACTGGGATGTCGTGAATATCATATAAAAGTGTTTTACAACGTTTTCATTTTGCATCAAAATTCCAACAAGATACCATTAACAGTGTGGCCATAGCACTGTTGATGGTGACAATTTGACTTAGACAATGACTAACCTGAAAGACTAAAAACGTGAAGATATTTATAACTAGTTATTGGCGAAATCTTGTAAACGCCATTAAAAAAAAAATCCATAAAATACGTTTTTGTTTTGTTTTTAAAAGAGTTTGTTTGTCAAGTTGTTTTTATAGTTTCTTTTTTGATAAAATAGTTGTAAATGTATTGCAACAAATAAATAAATTTAGAAGGTACAATGTATATTAAGGAAGGATAAAAATACAATAGAGATTGCTTTAGGATAGCGTTTCTTATTAATTCTAAATTTGTGACTTATACAAGTAAAATTGTTGTCAGCGTAATATAAAAGTAATTGTGAAATAGTTTAAGATCTAATAAAAAAAAATGCTTTGTGTAAAATACAAATATAAATAAAAAAAATGTTTCCTAGTAATTTATTGCTTTTTTTGAGTATTTACCATTTAATTTTAAATTATTTATTTTTAAGTAATAACAGTACATAATATTTCAAAAACAGCTATTACAATCGATGTATTGGCAGCATTGTTTACCTAACCACTGACGATGTTGCCAATACATCGATTGTAATAGAATAAGTGTATGCCTACGAATGTGCAAGAGATATTAAGGGACCCATTATTTTTCAAAACTTTATTTAATTTTATAAATAATACAATAGGTGAAATATAATTCTGTAAAGTAAAATGTAAATAAGATAGGCTTAAAGGACTTGTATCCATAGCCGTTAATAAATTAAAAAAAAAAAACCACGGACGTCAAGTCACTCTGCTCTGGTGGTCGGCCCAACGACGAAGGCGGCGTGCCACGCTACCCGTCGCACGTCGTGGTACGTTACGGGTGTGCGTGCTTACGCCCCTCTATCGCACGGACGGAGTGGTGCGAGGAGAGCGCCGACCGTAAACCACCCAAAAAATAAAGAAAATATTTTGCCTACCAACGCATTAAATGTCTCGTAATTACAATCTTTTTTAGATTTTCTAACATTTATAATTACAGCTACGTATCAATGTTGACAACTATGTACCACAATTTCTCATAGGTCATGGGCATTTTAAAAGTAAATGATTTTAATTTAAACTAGCAGCTTCACCATTTTGTCAATATTCCACAACAACCTGCGATTTTGAACAAACAGCTCATCTCTGGGAGTGCAATGTCTGGCAAAACGAGCGCGATCTTATGTTAGACAGTCTGCAAGTCGTGTCTGGGATTATATATTATACGGACCTTGTAGCAATTCGAGAAAATTTCCATGTGTTCAGACGAGTCTGTCATACCTTCTATTGTAATCAAACTTAAGGCTCACATATAGGTCCCATAAGCTCTGTCTGGTCTGCTACGCTTCATGTATCAGTACATCGTCATATCTATTGGCCTATTAGCCAATTTTGCTTCATGTCTCCCGTTTTGCATAGAAAGGAAGGGGAATTTCTACAACTCCTACGTTTATCTTTTCTAATTAAATTTGTTGCGGGTCCCAACACAATTAAAATCATTTCCTAGAACTATCTGAGGGTCAAACCTCAGTATCTTTTATGGAGACCATTGTGGATCCTGGCTTACAGGAGTTACAGTGGGAGGAACGTGTGGTGGGATTAAAAAAAAAAGATACGTTTCTACGCTTAATAGCGTTATTTTTTATAACCCAAAATTTATCTTAATAATTAAGTTAATTAAGTAAAAAATAAAAAAAAAAATATCCAATTATCATATGCAACTTAGAAGTTGGAACTAGAGTTCCTAGGATTAGCGCGTTCAAAAAGGCAAACTTTTCATTTTTTTTTTATAATAATATAGATAATAACTTTAGACTAGGTATTTTATTGCTGTGTGATAGCGATCAGATCGGTCATGTACTGAAGGAAGGTGGAGTCAAGAGTCTCCGAAACCGGCGAGCGTGTATGAAGAGAATTATGAATGTTGAGGAAGCGAGTGAAGTATGCAGAGATAGAGTTCTCTGGCACTCTGTTCTCTCTGCCTACCCTGCAAGGGATATGGCGTGATGATATGTATGTATGTATGTGATAGCGATTATGAATACTACTAATATTTGCATTGCTCGTGGGTGTTGCAAAAGGCGACTAAGTGCTTTGCATGACCTAGGCCAACTCTACTGATGTCGTCTAGTCAACAATTACATTTCCAAGGAGGTCTGACATTAGGCGGGCAATAAAACTATTGCCAAAACTTTTCTAATAAATGTACTCTATATATTGCGTCGTCCTCAAGTAATTCAAATAAGAGCAGATGTTAATGACGATAATATTAAATAGCCATAAAGTAAGAAATTTCCAATCATATACATACGTAATAGGATATTGTAAGTTAGCTATTTTGAAATACATAATACACACGAATATCGAAAATGAGAACAATAAATAATTTGAATATTGCGGTTTTTTGTTATAAAGTCCGCTTGAAAAGGTCGTGAAAGCTTTCACCGCAGCAATAAGTCTTAGTACAAAAGGCGATTATGTCTGTTCGCACGCTTTTAACCGTTAAATAATAATAGGCTAAAATTTTAAGCTTTGTAAGTAGCCTTTAAATAGAATCGAAAAAAAAAACAAGTAGGTACATTAATTTAACATTTACTTTTAATAACTTTAGTAATAAGAGACCATTTAAGGTACAGGTAAAATGTCAGATAAGCTGCGTAGTTGTTTTATTTTGTATCATATATCTTGTATTATTTATTATCTGTGTAGATTACATATGTATATCTACATAAATATATAGTGAAATGAAAGTATATTTTATTGTGTATCGCGATTTAAAAATATACAACTAAAATGAATCCATTTTTTGCTCGATACGTTCTGACAGTATTCGAATTTCAAATATTATTGCTGTTTTATTTATTAATTTGTATTTTATGTAGCGGTTTATTTTTTTACCTACCGAAATTATGGTTAACTCTTCACCGAGTAGTCGAAGGGCTTCTGGAGTTCTGCTGGAATCCTAGTACAGGTTACTGTATACTTGCTAAAATCTTGTGGTATTCAATTCCATTTATTTATGGCCTGGATTGAGGTTAGCATTTAATATATTTTTGCTTCTATCACTGACAAGTTTTGTCCGCTTTCGGCGACCCTATCTCTTTAAAGATGACGCCATTTGTGCAGTCACGCGAGTGCTCTGCTATGATAATGCCAACAATTTACAAAAATTAAATATAGACAAATGAAAATTTACCTCGTTAATATAATGTAAGCAACTCCATGACAATGTTAATACCATTCGAAGCCATTTTGAAGGGGGCCCCGCTTTAAGACGTTTACTTTCATACGAACGAGCACAAGATCCCGCCATTGTTTGCTCGGATGAATTTTCATTTATTTGCGTAAACCGTGTTCCCTTCATATTGTTTCATTTTATTTCCTCCTCTTGTTTGACGATACTGCCATTTTCTTGAATTATTGACGATTCCAAGGAATGATATAACCATTTGTAATGTATTTTGTACAGCATAGTATGTATACATTATCATAATTTATGTATATTCGACGTCCATATTGTTAACAATGAAAGGCAATAAAAACAATGGTACTCGTATTTTGTCACCAAAATTTTTATCCTGTGACAATTTGTTATAACGAGAATTTATCTCGTGTTCATAATTCATACGGTATTATTATTTTGAAGCTCGTGATTTGTTTTGTAAATTATTATTTAAAATATAATAGTAAAGAGGGTTTATGAAAGTGTCATGTGGTGGTCTTGTATTATATTCAATATCTTAATGTTTAGCGTTTGAATAAGCTGCGTGGTAGCTGCTACGAATACTACCAACCCATACTTTGCTTGTGGATGTCTTAAAAGACGACTAAGAGCCTTATAATGATCTGGACTATCTCCATCTGATGCCGTTTGGTCAATAATTACATGCCCAAGTAGTATTGACGTCTGGCAAGCGGCCGGTCATAAAACTATTGCCAATAACTTTTACAATATGTACTATGAATAAGAGTACATATTGTATCGACTCCAAGTAATTGGGATAAGAATAGAAGAATGATGATCTTAGTGTTTTAAACGTTTACATTAAATCATTTTGATGGTATTTAATGTAATGTAATGAGAAGGAACTATTGGAATGTAATGAATATGATATTGAAGTGCTTTACGTTTTCGTTTTCCATCAAAAACAGTGTTATATATGCCATAGCACTGTTAATAGCGGCGACCTAACTCACTGACGGATAATGACTAATTAGAAGAGACTAAAGACGTGTGAATATCGGACTTTTGACGGGAATTTGAAAACGTCATGTGGTGCTCTTGTATTATCTTCGATATCTTAGTGTTTTAACGTGTTATATTAGATAATTTTGATGGCATTTTATGTAATATGAAGCGGCAGAATTACTGGGATGTAGTGAATATCATATAAAAGTGCTTTACAACGTTTTCGTTTTCCATCAAAATTCCAACAAGATACCATTAACAGTGTGGCCATAGCACTGTTGATGGTGACAATTTGACTTAGACAACGACTAACTTGAAAGACTAAAAACGTGAAAATATTTATAACTTGACACTGGCACCAATTGCTCGTATATGTAGCTGATTGCCAATATATAAGAAGAAGAAGACTAAAGACGTGAAGAAAATTGTATCTAAACAACTTGACACTGGCAAGAATGACACGTATAAAGTAGCTGATTGCTAATACACAAAAGAAGAGAACAACAAAGAATTTGTTTAAACACATCAAACCTCAGTAACTATTAGTCTGATGTTAAAACTTACAGTCTGATTTTAAAGTTTTTTATAATGGACTATCAATCTCCGTCGTTTTTGATTTTGACGAGTCTCTACGAGCAATTATTGTCAGTATATTTGTCTTTTAAATTAGCAGAATTAACTCTAGTGATGGATGTAATAAAAAAAAAATAAAAAAAAAAATTGGCCTGAAAATTTCTTCAAATGTTGCTTTTTTATTTCATGTTTTTCCTCAATTTATTATACTTTAGTTATTATTTGTTGTATCACATTATATTGCAATAAATTTATTGGAATAATGTAAAATATATCTATACATATAATAAAAATGTAACGGGTCGCTGTCTGTACATGGAAGATATATGAAAAAAAATATTACTGGGACCTTTATCAACACTAATAGAACACAAAACAATAATTTTTAAAATTTTTGTCTGTTTATCTGTTTGTCTGTGTGTTTGTGCACGCTTATCTCAGAAACGGCTTATCCGATTTAGACACATTTAGGCTTTATTTTATGTCAATTGGTTTATAAAAAAAAAGTTATGTCAATTTACAAAATGTTCGGAGAAGAAAATCTTTATCGATTTTTTTCAAATTACGTATAAATATTCTTCAGTAAAAATAATTAAACACGTGTTCCAGCATTTGTTGATTTTCACCCTCCGGGGGTGTAAATTAGGCCTGCAAACCGGGTTGGACGACTCATCAAATTATTAGCGTCAAGCCGATATTATTGAAGCTGGCAACTTGAAATGTTGACAGTGGTTTCCTTATATGACGTAGAGATTTACTAAGAAAGGATTTTACAAAATTATACCCCTAAGGGGGTGGAGCAGAGTGGCAAAGTTTGTGTGAAGAGAAAAAATCTTTACTGATTCTTTTCAAATTACGAGTCGAATCAAATATTCTAGGGTAATATCCGGCATATATCAGTTTTCACCCTCTGTCTTGTGTAAATTAAGCCTGTGAAGCGGGTTGAACGACTTATTACCGCCAAGCCGAAATTATTAAAGCTAGAAACATTAAATTTTGAAGCACGTCTTTATTTATGACATAGCGATTCAATATGAAAGGATTTTATGAATGCCGCCCCTAAGGGGGTGTAACAAAGCGGCAAAGTGTGTATGGGGAGAAAATTTCTTTATCGATTCTTTTCAAATTACGTACAAATATTCTTCGGTAACAATAAATAAACACGTGTTTCTCTCTCCCTCTCCATCAAGCCCGCACCAGCGCCGTTGTGGCGACCAGTTCCGGCGTGAAAGCTCACACGATACACATAGTAGACGACAGTAGGTTCTTGCCTAATAGTTTAAGATTCAGGTTAAGTTTAGCTTCAAAAATGTTCACTCTATAACTGAAATAATAAATCATATCTAACGAGGTCGCAACTCTGCTGGTGAAATAAAACAGTCAAATAAAGGGTGGCGATAATTATATTTTTATCCCGTGGTCATACCGTAAATAGTATATTAATGGCAATATAATTTGAAGAATGAATAGAACTTTGAACCACCTTTTTCTTTAATGACAGCTGGCTATGGTATATAGATACACGCGCGCCGTACACGTACATCTACGTTGTGCGGGCGGGCCACCGCAACCGGGTTTCATCTCGAGTTGAAGCCCTAAATACAGGTACTCACGCTTGCGCCGCCCAAAGCACCGATGCACGGTAGTTCCATAGTAGGACATTTGACTTCAAACACGATGTTTAAATTATGCCGTGATAACTCACCCAGTTACTTATTGTAAGTGATACTACTTAGGGGTATAAAAGGAATTGAAATTAATTATCAATTACATTTCTTTTTGTGCATCGGAAGTGAACGCATCCCACGCGTTCTCTGATAGCGTTATTACGAAGTGCTAATTAGTCATTACGTAACTCGTGATTTCTAAGAATTTGTTGTTTGTGAGTTATTTTTTTGTGATGGATATTCAAGTTGAAGGTATGTATGATTTAAAAACACATATTTTTCCGTTTTCATAATTGTGTATATCTAAAAATATAGTGCTACGAGAATGCATTTAAACTGATGTTTTATTTTATGTATGTTCCTTTATTGCAGATTTTAAAATTTTTGCATAAAGTTTCATGCATAATTTTTTTCAGGAATGTGATTTAATGTCTCTTTAGTCAAATGAAAGAGGATTTAGCTGCGTTGAGCTGCAGCTGTGAGTACTGGCACGCTCGTAGCAAGATGGTTGATGATAAAGTCTGCAGCGCTCTTAGTGACACATCCTGTAGTAGGTGCTATATTTGTGGTGCAACACCAAAAGAGATGAATTATATTGACAAGTTATTAAGTAAACCAGCAGATAGTAGTAAATATCAGTTTGGCTTATCCCCACTTCATTCATGGATTCGTTTCTTCGAATATTTTATTCATATTTCTTATAGATTAGATTTTAATAAATGGCAGGCGCGTTCAGTAGAAGACAAAGCCCTTCTTGCACAGAAAAAAATCATTTGTACAACAGACATTTAGAGAACGATTAGGTCTTATTATTGATAAACCCCGAAGTGGAGGAAGTGGCACATCCAACGACGGAAACACTGCAAGAACTTTTTTTTCTAATTCAGCTATTTCAGCGGCAATAACCGGATTGGACAAAACACTTCTTGACCGATGTCATCATCTGCTGCTGTGTGTTTCGTCGGGTTATAAAATTAACAGCCTAGAGTTTAAAAACTATTTTTTAGAAACCGCGCGTAAGCTTGTGGAGGCATATCCGTGGTACAACTTACCTTCTTCTGTCCATAAAGTGTTGATTCATGGTTCGGAAGTGATTGATCATGCTTTAGTGTTTGATCATGCTTATATGTATCGGTGAACTCTCAGAAGAGGCCGCCGAATCTTGTAATAAATTAGTTAGGCAATTTAGACGTGACAACACGAGAAAAATATCTCGAGTTGTCACAAACACTGATCTTATGAACAGACTCCTTCTTAATTCTGATCCATACATTTCCAGTTTAAGAAAATTACCACGGAAGAAGAAGTCCGTTCTACCAATCGAGGTTCTAAATTTATTAATGATTTAATTATAGGAATGTTTTGTGATAAGTGATAAGTTTTGAGATAAATAAGAGTAGCGTAATTTAGATTATATTTGTATTTAGTTATAATAATAGAAAGTAATGTATTTAAATGTAAAAGAAATAAGTTTTCGTTGTATTTTTGTGTTTGTTATTAAATATTTTAGTTAATGGGTATTATCTCAACAGTTGTTTATGCTAATTAAATAAAATGATAATCCAATTGGTTTGTTAATCGCTATCATTACTTGTAATTACCAAACACGTATTTTATCTTAATAAATTATTAATATTTTAATGGAATTGAGTTATTATGTTATTGTTTACCATAATTAAGCATAAAATAGTTTAATTACATGCATTAGCATACAATGAAATGGTTATTAACCTCGCGCATTCCCTAAGACCGCCCTTCCTTGAAACCTGAACCACCGTGCGACGGTAGAGCGTGTCAACGTAGAGTATTTTCTCTCGGACCACCACGTCCCCGTCCACCCTATTGCCTAATTCCGTTAGACAACTAACTCGCAGAATCAACACCTCAACGCATCCCAGTTTCTGACGCTGTTGATTATCATCCTAGCGACAAACTTTCAACACCTTGCATTGCTTTTTCTATTTAACTCTGTCAGAGATGACTTCTACGTGGACGAAGTAGCGGGCAAAAGCTAGTATATATATATATTATCCGTGTGGTGACGGAGTAAGAATACAATTCACCGCTCCCTTTTTTACCCTTGGGTGATCGTTAGAGAGACTAAGCAATATAATATCTATATAAAATCTATGCAAGAGCACGAAAACCTGAAATAAAATCGTATACCAACGCCTCTGACCAATGTGATATATAGATCAAGTACCTTCCTATTTTGGAGTAGGCTTGATCCCAGTAGTGGGACGTATACAAGCCAAAATGACGATGATGATGGACCTAAAACACTGAAATCTTGAACACGAGACCGTCAGATGTTGTGTGAAGGGGCATATGTAACAATAGATGTAGATAGACTAATCGATCAATAAAATAGGCTAGGCATAAAATTCGCATTAACTTTCACTTTTCCTTCGTAGAAAAGTTAAAGAACTTTTATAAAGTATAAAAAAAATACTACACTAATATACCAACAATGTTAAAAACTGAGAAAATCGAAAACTTATAACCTCTTTTATTGCCTGTTTCAAAAGAATTGGAATAATAGTCATGTACGTTTTAATAGTCGCAAAACATCTATGTATTTTCTTTTTGATGATACGATAGCTAATATAAAGGCAATTGCATTCACCATACATACTACACTGTGCTTGTAATAATTAAAAAAAAACCTTATTCAGTTTTGATACTTTTAAATATAACAACGTTTTTATAGAAACCTGTTGTCTGTTCTGTCTGCCTACCCTGCAAGGGATATCTCGTGATGATATGTATGTATATATGTATGTTGTATGGTAGCGGCTACGAATACTACCAACCCTTACTTTGCTTGTGGATGTCGTAAAAGGCGAACAAGAACTTTATATAGGTCTTTTTTTTGCGTGGGAAAATGCCTTTACGCATGCCCACCTCTCAGGAGAGTGATGGGGTATGCCGGGCTCGGCACTAACTGTAGCGCCACTACCTGCTAAAAACCACAAGCTATTCCTTCCTCACGGTTATGGCGAAGTCATGGGGCCGTTTACACATGCACCGCAACTTCGCCGGGACGACACATCCACAGTACGCGGACTCATCTCGGCAAAGTACCACTCTCTCCCCTTAGCAGCTCCAGTAAAGCCTAGAAACACAGGCGCTGACCCCTCCTTAGGGCCTTATGCTTGAGGTGGGATGCTGGCCGAAGCCCTTACAACCGGTGCTCTAGATCTCATTCGCAAAGTAGAGGTACGTGGCAGGCTGGCTCGATTTATTCTCTGCGCTCTCTGAAGCGGTAAGGGGAGATTATTTGCCTCTCTCTTCCGTTCCAACCAACCAACTCAACCTGATGTCGTTTGGTCAACAATTACATTACTTAGAAAGATTGATGTCAAGCAGGCGGCCGCTCATAAAACTATTGCTAATAACTTATGTAATATGTGCCCGTACATATTGCGTCGACGCCAAGTAATTGGGACAAGAGCAGGAGAATAATAATAACATGTTTTATAGAAGGAAAGTTTTTACAAGTACCTATATATTAATTGATATAAATCACATACAAATAAATCACAGACTCAGAACAATAATTTGTCCAGGTTATAAATAGTTACATGAATTGCGAGCCGCGTAATGAATCCTCGTCACCAGAGGTGGCAAGTATGTGCAGTTGCAAATATTCATAAAGTCTTAATTTTTCCAAAAACAAAAATGTTAATTATCAGGCATTATTTGCGTTTTGGAGAAGTCTATGTTCAACATCATGGACGTCATTAGGCTGATGGATGGATGAATGCGTAAATATCGCTCCGGGATGTATTATTTATTTGGTTATGGCGAAAATGAACCTTGATCGTATCAGCCAGTGACCTGTATCAAGTAAATTAAAATCAATTGAAAATTAATGTATGGTTACCAAATAACAATTTGATTTTATATTCTATAGTTAAATGTTCAAAATATATAAGGAACAGAATAATTTAGAGAGATTATGGTTTTAATTACTGTAATCGTTTATCTTTTGAAAGTTATAAACTGTTGATAATGTTTGGAAATGAATTCGAATACTACCAACCCTTACTTTGCTCGTGGATGTCGTAAAAGACGACTCAGAGCCTTATAATGACCTGAGCCAACTCTATCTGATACCGTTTGGTCAATAATTACATTCCCAATGAGGGTTGACGTCTGGCAGGCGGCCGGTCATGCCACCGAAGACAAGGGTACCGGTGGCCTGCTCGCACGGCGAAGAGAGGAGTTGCACGGTGGGTCTATGGGGTCACGCGCCGCCTCTTCCGTCACCCCGGACCGATTTAGCGTGGCGAGATGCATCCTTAGCGCTACTACTACTACGCTATCCCTATGAAGAGAATTATAAATGTTGAGGAAGCGAGTGAAGTATGCAAGGATAGAGTTCTCTGGCACTCTGTTCTCTCTGCCTACCCTGCAAGGGATATGGTGTAATGATATGTATGTATGTAGATTTAAGTTTGTCGAATATAGTCAGTCAAAAAGAAGGGTTCGAACCTGAGAAATTTATCTGATAGGTTGATGGCATTCTTACTAAGGTATCACTGGTAAGCTTTTAATGATTGACATTTACCATCGAGTTAAATATTGTCAAGTAATCTTCTTATGACTTCCATCTTCCATCTTTTTATGAGTCGATCGACTGCCGCTGCTGTAACTAGCTGTAATTTGAACAATGTTGTAACACTGCTCTGATAGATGGCGTAAGGAATGTCTCCATAACAACAAAGATACAGTGGAATATAATGGGTGTTTCATGAAAGACCACGCTCGTCTAAATTGGAAAGATGATAGAAAATTTCCAGTAAATGTAGGTTCACATCTCATTCGTGGCAATTATTTTTCGCATGTAAAATAAGTTTTTATAAATAATCTTAATATATATGATTCTTTTGTACGTGTGTTTGACATACAACTCCTCAAATACCTCAACTAATTTGAATGAAATTTTATGTGCATAAATCGATGGATTCCTTTGTAGTATGATAATAGAAATGGACTCGGTAGGTCGTGCTGCTGTCGAAATATATATTTGATTTGTTGTACAATTAAAAATAAATTAAAATATCATATTTAAAATGGCGCAATTTTTTTCGGATAGGCCGTCTTTTTACTGATGACAAGAAGGTTCACACACATGGCATTCAGCGGTATGTGTATCGCAGACTATAGGATCACGCGCTATCCCTTCTGCCACCCCGGACGGGTCAGGCGAGGCGTGACCATACCATAACATGTCCCAAAAAAAACTATGAAGTCTATCGGGTACGATAGTAATAATATACAACCTTATGCTAAATCCTTCGATAAGCGAGGTATAGTAGGTCCATTTCTCTCTAACTACAGGTGAATCCAGGAGATTTGACCTCAGTAGTGGGACATGTGCTGAAATGATGACAACATTAAGAAAACAAATAGTTCATTGAGATAATAAAATACATACATACATATCATAACGCCATATCCCTTGCAGGGTAGGCAGAGAGAACAGAGTGCCAGAAAACTCTATCTTTGCATACTTCACTTGCTTCCTCAACATTCATAATTCTCTTCATACACGCTCGCCGGTTTCGGAGACTCTTGACTCCACCTAATAATAGCTTCGTTAAAATAGCTTCATTTCAAAAAATAATACAAGTTTTCAAGAGTATGCTCTGATAGTTTTCAACAATAGAATATTGGACTCAAATATGGGTCATGTACTGTCATTGTGGAAAAAGTACAATGGCTAAATGGAACTGTTGTCAGTGGTCTCATTTTCCAATGTCTACTAGATGCAAATCTATAGTTCCATTGGAAATACAATATTTACTTCGATTTAATATAAAATAGAAATTTCAATAAATATAACATATTAATAAAATGATTTTAGATGTGTACGTGAGTATTACAAATTTGAAATGAAAACTATTTTTAACCGACTTCAAAAAGGAGGAGGTTCTATGTTTCATTGCATTGCACCCTGTGTGTATATCATTAAGCTTATTGTTTTTTGTTAATTTAAGCTTGGCACCGACTTCAAATCGCGTTAGTGGATTTCTAGCATACATTGTAATTATATTTTATAAAAATTAATACATAATTAGAATTAGACAAGAACTAAATAGTTCATCTTATTTTTCGGTTTTTAGTGTTTTAAATAAGTATGGTTTTTGGCTGATCCTATTTTGAAGTCGGTTTACCTTTTTTTTTATAAAAAGTTTAATTATTACGCGTAATTTTTATGTATATACACTATAGAATCCGTCAAAATTGTTTTATAATATTAATATGTACGCATTTAAATCTTCTGGCTATTATATAATCTCTAAGGTATTATTTCGTTGTTATAGCTACGTAATAATGTCATTTCTGATCATAAGTTTCTATGTTCGATTTTTGTGCTATGTATTATTTTGTTATGCATCACATAATCGTCTGCAATAGTACACAATTTGAAATTATGCTCGTTCAAAATGTAATGGTAAATAGTCAGGTTTTTCTGTATATGGTAGCGGAGTAAATAGTTAACCCTCCTTATCTTATCGATCATTCGTAACGACGACGTAAGAGAGCGAGTAGGTATGAAAGAAAGTATAGGTGTAAAGATGCGAAAGGGAATGCTCCGATGGTTCGGAGATGTGGAAAGAATGCCGAACGAACGTCTGGTTAAGAAGATATACAATGCAAAAGTGGAAGGATATAGGTACCGGAGGAGACCGAGACTAACCTACCTAAACCAGATCGGTTATGTACTGAAGGAAGGTGGAGTCAAGAGTCTCCGAAACCGGCGAGCGTGTATGAAGAGAATTATGAATGTTGAGGAAGCGAGTGAAGTATGCAAGGATAGTGTTCTCTGGCACTCTGTTCACTCTTCCTACCCTGCAAGGGATATGGCATGATGATATGTATGTATGTCTTATCTCATAGAGAAGGTTGGCCCTATCTTACACAGATGCATGATATATCTATATATCGAATATAATTCTATACCAATCTGTCTGACCAGCGTGGTATATTCAATTTCCCTCCTATCGTGGAGGAGGCTCGAGCCAAGTAGTGAGACTCATATGAGCTGAGATCAAACAGCCCGGTAGTCATAGTTTATTTAGTTCAAACATCGGGTTACAAAGTTAATATTCTCTGTTTAAACATTAAGAGTTTAAGTCTTTTAACGACAAATAGGTACTGATATCATTTTATCATTATCCTTAGCTCTGTAACCACATTTATAGATACATAATATCTGTATCTATAAATATGGTAGGACCACGTATCTGTATCTATAAATTTAATAGTGGTAGGACCACGCTGTGGACAATTCTCTGTCTACAGCTGCGGGCTGGTCTGTCCGGGGTAGTACCACACTCTCGTAGAAGATCGACGTCTGAGTAATGGCAATGAGCTATTGCCCTTCATTCGGCGAGCAAGAGAGCTGGAAGCCCAATTTGGGTGTGTTTGGAGTTTGTGTTGGCAGGCATCGGCATAGCTACCCTTGGTATTGCAGAGGTCCATGGGCGGCAGTGACACTTACCATCAGGTGTGCTGACTGCTCGTTTGCCACCATAAGCAATAAAAGAAAACTTCTTCTTTTAAAAATATTGAAGAAGGATAAAATCTTTCTAGTGTTGGACTAAGAATAGAATGTGTTTAATACTCCTTACATTACCTTAGATGTCGTCAAAACTGGCTGGGGAATAACCAGGAAAAAGGAAAGCAGCAATAATCTGGGCAACTCATAGCATATACGGTAATTGCCAATCCTCTAAGTATGGTTATTATAGGGTTAAGTCTTTTACATCGGGTTGTGAGCCTTGAGCCTTCCCGACAATGGATGGGATATTGACTTACAAGAGCACACTAGTCAGACGTATTGATATGGTGTTTTGTTTCCCTTTCTTGTATAGATGTTATCTAAACACACATGGAAGTTAGAATACATACAGAAAGGGGGTTGTAATTTGTATTCTCACCCTGTCATAACACAATAAATTGCGGACGTCCACAGGTTGATGAATAAAAACAAGCATTGTTAAGCTTGGTAATATTTCTAGAAGCTGCTATGCGTTACAAATATTGCAAACAATAGAATTCTCAAATTAAAAAGCTGGTAATATTATTCTTTCATTGTTATAACAAAGTAGATAAAACCATCCACCCTCAAAAACGTAGATTAGCTCAAACTTCAAATATTTCATACACTCGATAATAAACCCTAACTTTAGAGCAAACTTCTGTGTTACATACGAGAAACTTACACCTTATACAAACAACGGCAGGATGTTTCTAACTTTAGTCTAGAATGTTCTTAACTGTACAAATACGAAGGCTTTATCCCGACAAAGTAATTAGTTCTGAAGATCATTAAATTTGCATGACAGTGGCATTTTGCTTTTGGCAGATGGCGTTTTGGACATTTAAATCACAATTGAATGCATCCTTGCCGTAAATAAGTTCTTTTTCATTTTGTACTTGTGTTTAGTAGAACTAATTTATGATGTTGAGAAGTTTAATTTAAGCGTTCATTGTTTTTTTTGTGAAGATATATTCTTGAAACAAAAAAAAATGTAATCTATGACACGGCTGAATTATTTATTGAAAGCGTGTGTTTTAAATGTTACATAGAATTTCTAATATCGGATATGTATGTAAATACATGTACAGGAATATTTTCTTGATAGGCACATTGGTCAGGAGAGAAATGTGAATAGGGATTTTACTTCCTTTATACATACATCACAGAAAGACTTCAGAGGAAAAGTTTTTTTGAAATTTTTATGCATGTAGATTTTAGTTCAATGTTTTCTTTCATATTTAAAATAAAAACTAATTAGATATCACACATAACTACGATAAATTAAAGTCCCACTAGCTTATTTCGAGTTACAGTCCTCTGATTATTGTCGTAATATTTTTTAAAAGACAGAATCCTGCACTAACGCTTCTTTTGTGCTCTTCTTTTTGCTTCTTTTGTGTTATGGGCGACTTTACAAAGGTATAATTAACGGACAAATTACACCCGGACTCAAAACCACAACTTATAGATCGCACATAGTTTAGTTAGTTAGTTTAGTTACATTGTCTAGCGTAGGAATCGGACCCGCGACATTTAGTATAGTAGGTCAGTATCTTACCTGTTACGTCATCTGTTTAACAGAACTGACAGACTGGTCTCTACGCTAATTGTAACTATTTTTTGCAGTATAAATATTTTAACAGATGCGATGCTTTTATCATTGAAGAATAACATAAGAATCACCGAAATTAAAGCAACGTTGTGGGAGGTGAAATCAAAATGTCTGAGGTGGAGACGCTGTAGGTTATTAGGCTTATTGTTGCTCTGGACTGTTGGGGGGCATTACTAGGTAAAAAACATAAAATATTATATCTACATGTCTTTACATACAATTCCTTTCCCATACACGTATACCGTCCCACTGGTAATCATTCCTTGGGAATGTTAGGAAAATTGACCTACTACCATCACGCCGTCCAACCATACCGTCCAATATGGTTTTTATTTCGAGTTTACAATCTCTTATAGTAATATTACCTGGTTTCGGGAGCATTTCCGCAGGCTCGCTCCGCGGCTCGTCGGCGCGGCGTCCGCCCTTTCATGGCTAATGCCGAATGTGGGCGGACCGAGCGCTACGTGCCGACAGCTGTGCACGGGGGTCGTCCGGTCGATGGCCCTGTACGGCGCACCGGTGTGGGCGGGGTCCCTGACCATCCGACTCAGGGCTCTTCTGTGGCGACCACAGAGGGCCATGGCGGTCAGGGCTGTACGCGGGTACCGCACGGTGGCGACGGAGGCAGCGTGCCTGTTGGCCGGGAGTCCCCCGTGGGACCTGGAGGCGGAAATGCTCGCCGATTTGTATCGGCGGGTGTCGGGGGTGCGCGCGGAGGGCGGTGTGGTCTCTTTGAGGGAACTCACCGCCTGGCGCGTTGACGCCCGCCTAGATGTCATTGCCCGTTGGGCAGTCCGGCTGGAGAGGCCTCGGTTCGGTGTGCGGACCGTAGAGTCCTTCCGGCCGGTGCTGATGCAGTGGTTGGAACGGCGGCACGGGGTGCTCTCCTTCCGACTGGTGCAGGTTTTGACGGGGCATGGATGCTTCGCCAAATACCTGCACAAGGTCGTCAGGAGGGAGAGTACACCGTCCTGCCACCACTGCGATTGCGACGAAGACACGGCGCAGCATACGCTCGAGGTTTGTGCCGCTTGGGCAGAGCAGCGTCGTGAACTCGTCGCAATCATCGGTGCCGACCTGACGCTGCCGACCATCGCCAGGGCGATGCTCGACAGCGTCAGGAACTGGGACGCGGTCGCAACCTTCTGCGAGGCAGTAGTCTCGCGGAAGGAGGCGGCGGAGCGCGTGCGCGAGGAGCGTCTCCTCGACGGCGCGAGCCGCCGTCGGCGACTGGGGCGGCGCAGGCGCGATTACCTGCGCCTGATGCCGCCCTAGCCAAGGCCGCGGGTGACTGGATCGGGGAATTAGTCCGTCACCCGCCGAGAGGCCGACCGCGTGAGGAAAGACCGACATCCTACCCGAGGGGGGGATGTCGGTCGAGGAGAGGGTACTCCTCAGGGGTATTCCGTCGGGCCGACCACTGACGTCAAGTCACTCTGCTCCGGTGGTCGGCCCAACGACGAAGGCGACGTCACGGGTGGGTTACGGGTGTGCGCGCTTACGCCCCTCTGTCACCCCGGATGGAGTGGTGCGAGGAGTGCGCCGACCGTAGCCCACCCCCCAAAAAAAAAAAAAAAATAGTAATATTACCTGTTTATATTCATACGAATTATTATAAGTTCTTCGTAATAGGGGACGATGCTATTGTTTACGAAATCTGTGGAAAATCTCAGATAAAACTTTTTGTATCAGACAGAATTTGAATCCAAGAAGACACGATCGGCATTTCTTATATTAATTTAGTTTTAAGTCTTCCTTTACAAGTTTGTATTCTTTATTATTTCTTACAAAGATAGGTTCCTAGTAGTAACTAGTCTTCGCTGAATGCTGTTGAATATTCAAGCAATGTTTTTGACTTTAAAATAGCAGTGGTAATGTTTTGTAACAGACTGTTATTTAAATGACTTTTATTATTTTCTTTTTATATTTGGCTATTTCTGTTGTTAATTAAGCGTGCCAAAGATGTTAAAATTTATCACGAACGGTAATGATTTTCATGACGCTTTTGACGGCTTTATTATATTGTTAGTTTTTTTTAATGACTAATAAAAGGAGGTTTTCAATTCGTTTATACTTTTTTATTGTTACCTCAGAATTTATTTCTAGGTGAACCAATTTTGATGCTTCTTCGTTTATTTAAACTGACGCTTCCCATGTGGTCCAATTTAAAGTTGCGCAAGATATTTTTATTTTTCTTCCACAGTTGTCTTTTACGACATTGGCTGGAAAGAAAAGGGTGATCTATTGTAAATCTAATGGGTTATTATGCAGAATACTTAAGTCTCTTACTATAATTTACACAATCATTACTTAGTATGCCTAAATCAATGACGAAGCAGCAAAACAGTTACTTTGTTTTTTTTTTATTATGGAACAAGCTCGCATTCAGCAATGAGAGTTAAATGAGGTGAGAAGCAGGAGGAATTCTAAATTTAAAATTGCTTAATATTTTTGTTATAAGATTAGGAACAAAATAATTGTTTGAATTTTGTTCATATAGATTCTACTGGGCATGTATTTTCTCTAGATAAGGATAAGTAAATTAGTCGAAGCCTTTTAAGCCGCGCTGATCCAATAGGATTTTATTTTGAATTTTCGTTCCTTTACTGTAATGTTATCTACTTACATCCTTAAATTGTTTTTTTTCGATAGCCGCAGGAAAAGAAGGGTTGGTCGTGACCATTGTATCCTTATCCGTCCTCAAACTGATTACTCATATATATTATATCCTGTTTAGTTTTACATATTCGTCCCAGGCTATACTACTATAACCAATATAGGATTTTTGCCGTAATAATTCTTTGTAACAAGAAAGTCCATTACTGCGGCCGACAGATAGTAATAATCTTATCTCATATTAATTAGGTCTTTTTTTTCAGTTTCTTATCGAATAATGTATATCTGTAATCTTTATCAATTTCACCGCAAAAACTCATGAGACGAAGAAAAATACATATTAATTATATTTATAACTCTTCTATTAACTTCTGGCATTGCAAGTATTCGTAATTACAAGCATAAATTGACAATTAACTGAAAACGCATATCTATAAAATATTAATATTCCGAGAGCTTGTATCGATAACAATGTGATGTGTGATGGCAATAAAAATTCAAAATTCCATTGTTTATCTGACAAAAATTGGATCATAAATAGAACATTACCGAACGTTCCCTGAGCCCCAATCACAATTTCAAAAAGATACATAACATATTTCATTGCGGGCCTTTCTTGTGGATTCCTTTTTTAAATATAGGCAATATGGCGGTTAAAAAGGTTGGTTGTAAATCTTTGGGCATATGTGAGCATGTTCGGGGAATATAACGCGTTTATAGCTGTTAAGGCGCTTTCTGATTGCGTCTAGGGTAATTTTATGGCGGTTGTACAATTTTATTAGGCATATATTCAGCATTTGCGATTGCATGATGGTTTTACGCAGTCGGAATTTTGATTTCCTAAATCAAAAGTTTCTTTTTGTTAGACATCATAATGTCAAAACTGAAGGCAATTCTTGGACATAATACTAACTTTTTTAATTTTTTTTTTATTGCTTTTAATGGCCAACGAGCAAGTAGCACACCTGATGGTAAGTGTCACTACCGCCCATGGACCTTTGCAATACCAAAGGTATATCTAGGCCGTCTACCAATGTAAATCCCAAACCCACCCAGTTGGGCTTCCGGCTCTCTCGCTCACCGAACGAAGCACAACACCACATTGCCATTGCTCAGACGTCGATCTTCTGCGAGAGTGTGCTACCACCTCGGACGGACCGGCCCGCGGCTGAAGACCGAAAACTGTCAATAGCGTGGTCTTACTACAAGTGTTGTATTAATGTGTTGATGGAGTAAGAATAAAATTCAGCACCCCGTAATCTTGCTCGTGGCTGTCGTAAAAGACGTGTAAGGGATTATAATATGTATATAACATCTATGTAACAGAAAAAATCTTCAACATAAAACCCGATATTATGTTGTCTGACCAGCGTGGTATTGTTAATTTTTGCTGTTAGTATTGTGGAGTCTTGAGCTTCACATATCATTTTGTCTTTGGAATAAATGGTACAAAAAGCGGATCGATATAAAAGTACTTTTGTCCATCTATTCGTCCTTAAATTGAAAAATAATATTTTAGTAAATCGGCACAGGCGTCTGCGTATGCATTTGACTGTTATTTCGTTTTCTGAACAACAAATCCGCTGTAACGCATTTCCGTTCCAAAGCATTTAATTACCTTTTAGTCGTAGCTAAAGATGTTTTACTTCTAAAATTACAAAACTAACTTAAAATCGTCTCACCGGTGCCGTATCCCTTTTCTTTGAGGATTTCTTTCTCGGCCTGGGTGTGCGACAGGTATAGTGTCTCAGGAAGGTCTGGTGGTATGACAGCGTCGGCGTATGTATATATGTTCAGGGATTTGGTGATCTTATTTGACGAGCATAGGCCATTGTTGTTGTTCTGAATGCTACGTCCATGGAGCACCGATGCGTTTACAACAGTTCTTGTGTTGCCGATGGTGTGGTTAGATGTTTATAGCGTTTTAAGCTATGGACCCCATTAAGGGGATTACAAGTTTTATTATTATACTAGTGACCCACCCTCGCTTTGGTTTCGATCCTTCTGACCACGCACCAAAGTGAATTAAAATCCATTTCATAGTTTAAGGGATCTCCGCGTACAGACAGCAGGAAGAACTTTATTTTATACTATGTAAAGAAGATATATAAACATGCAAGACCAGAGATAAAAATTTCGCAAAGTCAGTTGTCTAAACATTTAAACTCAACACTATCCACAAAATGTTACACACAGAATTTTATGTCATAATGGGAATAAGGCACGTGCGCCATGAAGTTCTGTGAAATAGTTAACTTTTATCACTGTTTGTCCTCAATATAACACAAACCTCAATAGTCTCTATATAGGTCGAGAAACGTGGCGTGCGATGCCAACATTAGCATGTCATTCCGCTAACATTTTTCACAAGAAGCCAGTCGCACGCTCGCATGCGAAATCATTTGATTCCAACCAAGATATTTTCACATACATGTCCGGACTCCATACAGGTTGATTTCTTCTAAAATTACATATGTTGAATACTACTTATATAGAAGATTATTTTTTTTATTAAAGACACCAACCCTGCACTAAGGATATCCTTGTATTACGGGGACTTTAAAAACATGCAATTTACACAAAGAAACTACACCCAGACTGAGAACAACACTAGGTGGATCGCACAAAGTATTGTCCTGCGTGAGAATCGAATCCCTTGGATTCACTGGCACAGAAGGTCGGTATCTCAACCGCTACTTTTTACTTTTACAGATTTGTTTACATTCTATCATTTGTAATCATAATTCTCGAATGGTCAGTGAGAAACGTGTAGCATAGTATGTATTCGTAATTTTTTAGACTAACATGACAACAAACCGACTATGGCGTGGACTGAATACTTTACTGCACCCGAGTGATTTATTATTTGGGAATACAGAGTCTACTATTGAGAATTTCCTCAGGAAATACTGTTTACTGTGTAAATTATTGATACTTCCAGTTTTTTATTTTTTGTTTTTATTTGATCTAAGATTTGAACTCAAATCCGAAGATGTCCAGTATGCAGCATGTTATTTGAAGCAAGTTATGAAGTCAAGAAACCAGTTATGGCAGCATTTTCAATTAGGGTTGAGGGTAATAAGAAGAGATATTGGGTCACATGCCGACCTTTCGTTACCTCGGGCTGGTTGGGCAGTTACAAATAGCCTGTCAAAATGATGAAAAAATATTGTTATACTTATTTTGTGAGCTAGCTATGGCTGGCCACATTTACTCCAAATATCTGAGGATGATGGACAGTGTAGTGTCCCATAATTTCCCACAATTTCCTCTTTTCAGTTATTCAACCGACCACTGGAACCTGATACCTTGACTTCGATGACCTGAGAATATAAAAGATAACCGGTGAGTTATCCTTTTGGATATCTCCCTTCGTCCACGTACTGTTAATAAAGAGTATGAACGTCGAACTCACGCAGGCGGCCTCCCTGCGGGTGGTGAATAAATACTCTTTCTGACCACCAGCGATCTAATCCGGTCCAATCTAACGCATCGAGCGGGTGGATCTACGGCATTAAGGCAAAGCTGGTTGACCTAGGCGTTGTCCTCCCTCATCTTAAGCGGTCAGGACTTGCCAATAGATAGTACAGGCAAATAACTTGTAAAAAATCTTTAAGGCTTATCTTAAAGATTTTTTACAAGTTATTTGTCAGTATTAAAACAAAGAAACATGATATTAAAATTACTCTTAAGTAATTTTTATATCATATATATATATATAACATGATATTAAAATTACTCTTAAGTAATTTTTATATCATGTTTGCTTACTTTATGACTGTTTGTGCAGTCTGTGTTTTTATGAATATGTAGTCTTTTTTTTTCAATAAATGACGATGTCTATTAAAACTACAAAGAATGAGACTAGGACTTATCTTTTATACTTTGCTGTCGTTTTTTCAAACGAGGTAATCAATCAGGAGAACTATATACGAGTATATCTTATAAAATTCAACCTGTATAAAGATACGCCAGACCCTGGCCCATTTCCGATTAGGTTGCGTGTCTTAAAATATGGATCTGAGACAATTCGATTCCATGGAAATTTGATTTTTTCACCTTGTATTGACGTCAAACGAATTTAAAGCGGAATAATAAGGCTTTCATCTGTTATATAGATTTCTTTGTGATTTTGTTTTGGTATTTCGTAAGGTATTCAAATTATTCTCATTAATATTTTATTGGATCGTATCTTTTCATCTATAAGTGTGGTACTTTTAATATAGTATAATACGATTTAATGGTACTGTGAATGAAATCTCTATAATATCGTAAAGATAATTATTTGGCTATAATCATTATCATAATCTCAGCCAAAATATGTTCCACTGTTGGGCTGGGGCATCCTCCACAATTGGGGAATTGATAAACTATACCACGCTGATCACACGTGTTTGTACGATGTTTTATTTTTGAGATTGCCTTCTCTTGCACAGACGTTATATGTATATTTTATCTCCTAATTATCTTTTACGATACCCACGGATAGGAGGGAGTGAGTAAGCTATAGCTATAGGAGCTGTAGCAGGGTGTGAGTAAGCTATAGCTAATAGTAAGTTGGTATATGGTTCTAATGACAAAGCTTAAATTTTAACATCAACTTTTCTGTTTTTCTACTTTCATTACATTGGTATGTAGGTAAATACATATGATTTCGGTACTCCCATCTCCTTCTCATAAATGTGGTCTTGTGCTGATAAATATGGAGTTATTTATCGGCTTATACACGTCCTACTGCTGGGCTCAAGCCTCCTTCATAATGGGAGAGTCATGAAAATCTGTCATCTGTTTATCATTAAGATTATTATTAACCTTACAACCTAATTAACACTTTTTGACTTAAAGATTTTGAAATGATCAATCTAATTTATCAGTACATTGACATTTACTGCTGGTAACTGGTCTCCCTTAGGGGAGAAAATACCATAATCATCATATTTGATTGGCGATTATAGCTAGTATGATAAGTTTCCCCCAGAAGAATGTTGCTATACATTTTCTTGGTTATCCCTCAGCCGGTTTTTACCGGGAAAGCAAGGGGGTGACTAATCATAGTTTTAGCTATCATCAAGCGAGGTAATTTTTTTAAAATATCTATTAATTACAAAAACAATGACCAATATCAATTTCATCATCATTATTGTCTCAGCTCATATATATCCCTCCGTGGACAAGCTTCCTCCAGAATGGGAGGGATATTGAGCTACTATACCAGGCTGGTTAGATGCGTTGGTACATGGTTTTATTTCGAGTTTTCGTTCACTAACACAGATATGATAGGCAGATGTTATAGGCTATATAATATTACCGCACGACACGAAGGCACGGCAACCTGTCTTTCAGGCTGATGCAGGTACTTACCGGACACGGGGTCTTCGGTAAGTACCTGCACCGAATTGGACGTGAAGAGGCCCCTGGATGCCATGAGTGTGGCGCGCAAATCGATGACGCGCGTCGCACCCTGGAGGTATGTCTCGCTTGGGGCCCTCAGCGCCACGACCTGTCGGCGGTCATTGGACAACAACAACAACAAGATGCTTGACAGCGACAGGTACTGGACGTCGATGGCCTCCTTTTGCGAGGAAGTCATCTCTGCAAAGGAGGCCGCGGAACGGGAACGTGAAGCACACTCGCATCTGCGAACTCGCTCCGCCAGCGGCGACCAGGGAGAGGGAGGCGCTGCTACGCGCACCTCCTCCCACCACCTTGACAGCTGACTGGACGTGGCCATAAGGCCAAGCGTAGGTGTGTCGGGGACAGAATGTCATTAGACGATCTCTCCGGCATCCCGTAAAAGCGCAGAAGGGACCGCTATTGGTTTTAGTGGGTATTCCGGCCGCCAACATCTATGGCCGGCGAGTCTCATACACCCCCCCATCTGTCACTGGCGGGGAATAGTGCGTAAAAGCATTTCCACAGCGTTAATAAAAAAAGACTATATAATATTCCATAGGCATCTTTTACGACATCCGTGAGCAAAACCGGGAGTGTTGAATTGTATTCTTACTCCGTAACCACACTGAAAAAAAAAAATTTAAAACGATCACCATAATATCAATTTACATAGCATTATATATTCATTATAGAATTTGTATTAAAATTGCCATTTCTATACTTACGTATATCAAATGAAACGAATGCGAAACGTATGAGTAACTTTTTACGCATAGCTATTAATTCACGGGTCGACTTTTGGCATTTTTCATAAGCAATCAATTTCATATGACATCGATGTATGGATATGAGAAGGGTTATGGTGTAAAATAAATTCACATCAACTGCCATCAATCAGACGGTACCACTTCAAATGACAAAGTGATTTCGATTTCATAAAAATCTAATTGGTTTTTAGATCATACCTAACGATGTTTTTGACGCATTTGTTTTAGTTGTAAGAATATACGAATTCATTAGAAATAATATGGCAATCTGTAATTACAAGCGATAGTATTGGCTATTCGAGGTTAATATACTCGATAAGGGAGGTTGGTTCTCCTGCCAAAGCCGGGACGGCCCCCGGATTCGCCGTCGGCCTACAGGCCCATTGTGCTTCTGGATGATGTGGGTAAACTGCTGGAGCGTGTCCTCGCTGACCGCATCGTCCAGCACCTGGAGAAGGTAAGGCCCGATCTGTCGGACGCTCAATTTGGGTTTCGGAAGGGGCGTTCGACCATCGGGGCCCTGCTACGCCTGAGGCAGACGGCCGCGGAGGCTGTCGCCGGCAAAGGAGTGTTGTTAGCGGTGTCGTTGGACATCGCCAACGCATTCAATAGTCTGCCATTCAGCTGCATCAGGGAGGCGCTCCGGTTCCATGGAGTGGCCCTGTACCTCAGGCGGCTGGTGGCAGACTATTTGGAGGGGCGCAGTGTTCTCTACGCGAGCCCCGCAGGGGACATTGTGCATGTCGTGCGGTGTTCCGCAGGGGTCGGTTCTGGGGCCGACTCTGTGGGACATCGGGTACGACTGGGCGTTGAGAGGGAGTCTCCCCCCCGGGCTGAGCGTTATTTGCTATGCTGACGACACGCTCGTCACAGCCCGGGGCAGGACATTCGAAGAGGCGGCGAGCCTGGCCACTCTCGGCACCGAGGAGATGGTCAGGTGTATCGAGGCGCTGGGGCTCAGGGTGGCCCTAAACAAGACGGAGGCCCTACTATTCCATGGGCCCCGTGTGAGGCTGCCCATCGGCACCTCGTTAGTCGTCAACTCCATCCACATCAGTATCCAGGCCCATATGAGGTACTTGAGTCTGGTGCTCGACGGGCGATGGTGGTTCCGGGAGCATTTTCGCCAAATTGCTCCCCGGCTGGTCGGCGCGGCGTTTGGTCTTTCTCGGCTCATACCGAATGTGGGCGGACCCAGTTTCGAGGGCCGACGGCTGTATGCGGGGGTGATCCGCTCAATGGCCATGTACGGCGCACCCGTGTGGGCGAGGGCTCTGAACGCCCAGCTCAGGGCGGTGCTGTGGAGGCCACAGCGAGCCATGGCGGTCAGAGCCATTCGCGGGTACCGCACGGTGTCGACAGAGGCGGCGTGCCTATTGGCCGGGACACCCCCGTGGGACCTAGAGGCGGAGATGCTCTCCGACCTCTACCGGCGGGTTACCTCAATGCGCGAAGAGGGTGGCTCTCCATCGTTTAACGAGATAGCCACCTGGCGCGAGGACGCCCGCCGAGAAGTCATCGCCCGTTGTGCTACGAGGACACGGCGCAACATACGCTCGAGGAATGCTCGGGCTGGGACGGGCAGCGCCGCGGCCTCGTCGCTATTATCGGTGCCGATCTGACGCTGCCAGCTGTCGCGAGGGCGATGGTTGACAGCGTCAGGAATTGGGACACGGTCGCCGCCTTCTGCGAGATGACAGTCTCGAAGGAGGCGGCGGCACGGGCCCGGGAGGATTCCCGTGACCCGGGCCGCCGCCCGCGGCCGGGGCGGCGCAGGCGCGAATACCTGCGCCTGATGCCGCCCTAACCGAGGCTTCGGGTGATCGGACCGGGGAATTGACCGGTCACCCGACGCGAGGCCACCGCGTGAGGACGACGCCTCGACGGCGAAATCTGTCGGGGCGTCAACAGGAGAGGAGCCCGAGAGGGCATACCGCCGAGCGGGCCACCGAAGACAAAGATCGGGTACCGCTGGCCCGCTCGCACGGCGAAGAAGAGGTGCTTCCAGGATGGATCAATGGGGTTGCGCGTCGCCTCTTCCGTCACCCCGGACCGATTTGGCTGGGTGCGACGTCCATGACCCACCACAAAAAAAAAGGTCCATTTCCTTTGTGGCTGCTTTCTGAAGAAAGAATTCATCATAAAGAGGCTTTCCTTCTCCAGAAATCAAAAATAACTTTATCTCACCCGTATACATCCCACTTCTGGTCTTTAGGAATGGAATTGACTTACTATATATACACTTTGGTTAAACGGATTAGGATTTTATTTCGAGGTTTTATTTCATGGTATTGATGTAATCTGCATACTCTTCTCTCAGTCGTCTTTTACGACACCCTCGGGCATAATAAGGGGTGTTCAATTATATTTTTACTCCTTTACCACACAGAAACGAGTATTAGACATGTAAAGTGAAATTATTTGTTCCTATTTAATAGAATTTGTATTTAATTTTACTAATGTATTTAATTAATACTATTATATTTTTACGTCTTTTTGATGATAGAATGATCAAGTGAAACTATCTCCAAAATTTACTGTGCTGATAAAAACAATGTCACAGTTTAAAAGAATTAATTTTAATTCACATATTGATATTCTAATTATCATATTAACTTTTGAGCTAGTCCCTTATTCTCTGTATACCTACTAATCCAGGTACTACTACTACTACAGTGGGATGAAAGTTGACCTAGTATACCAGACTGATAGAGAAGAAGGACGATCAGACGAGTTGGTATAATTTTTAATTTCGAATATTTCTTCTATTGCAATGATGTAATACTTGAGCCTCAATGTCGCCTTTTACTGAAAGGAAGAGAGGGGTAACTAATGTATTAATTACTTCATCACTACAGGGATATTTATTGTTTTTTTTTTACTTTATATATTATTATAAAAATATAGAGCATTAAAATAATACGCTCATTATTTAAAATTTAATTTTGTTTATATATAATCGGGTCAAGGCTTCACTTTGATATCTACGTGAAAATTTATTTGTCACGATAATTACGCTATAGCACGCTATCTTCTGTTTACAATGGAGACATAACTAGGCTTGAATTTTGTTATTAAAAGTAACAATGATTAATATTGTTTATAGTATCACTGGTGATTACATAGCCTGAAGGGTGGGCAGAGGTGCAAGATACCCACATATTGCCTTTAAAGTTCTCACGTAACTGCTTCGAAGTCTCTCACATCCACCGAGGATTATCTTTTATTAATATATTAGTAGAATTATCATCATTATCACTCTCCTGCGTTTTTTCCTATTACTTAACGTCAAAGTAATAGGTACTCCTTTTCCATCGGACTTATTGCAAAGCTATTAGCAATAGTTTTAATACCGACCGCCTGCCTGACGTTAACAATGGAAATGTTATTGTTGATCATTCAGCATCAGGTGACGACCTTCCATGCCAGTACTGTAGGTTAGATTCCCGTGCAGGACAATACTTTGTGTGATCCCCAAAGTGTTGTCTTGGGTGTGATTTGTTTGCATTAATTGCATGTTTGTAAAGTTCCCCGCAATACAAGGATTATTTTTCCTAGTGCGGAATGGTGTCCATAAAAAAAAAAAAAAAAAAAAAAAAAAAAAAAAAAAAAAAAAAAAACTAGATATAACATACTATAGTGTGCCATTTTCCTTCTTATGGTATTTGAAGATCGAACCTAGAAATAAACGTTGAAACGAGTTCAGAGATGATGTTAAGGAACTTTAAATATGTCAGATAAATAAAAAGAATTGTCAAATTGCGTATAGAGGAACCAGCCTCTGTTACCGTCGCGTTAAATATTTTATTAGCGATGTGTACATATATATGTGTAAACAACGATTGTTTGTGCGTCGGCAAGGATTAGCCGTTTTGCTTTTAATTATTACCATGTTGTCGAGTGCATTTTGTATACGAGGCATAGATTTGAAAATAGCTGTAGAAATGATATTGTTTTGATGGGTTAATAGTATATTACTGCAGCGGCCAGCAAAAGAGGAATTGATGGACGAACGTGTAAATGTGGGCCCGGGCAAAGCCGAGGCACATATACGTAAGTCCATCAACTCCTAGTTGTGGTCAAGGCTAGTATAGTACTTTTCTCAAATAATGCGCGGAAATTAAAATTAAGTAGTATTAAGTAGGACTGTATACATGACGAACAACGAACAACATTTTTCGCGCGCCAAATGGTTTATTTGTCGTTTTTTTCATCATCAAACAGGTTTCTTTTTCAATACCATTTCGAAATTTAAATAAAACTCTCATAAATTGCCTATTTGGTTGCTATGTTTTGAAGTAACAAATGGTTTAATTTTATAAATACACGATAGATACGAATTTACATGTACATTTATGTGCTCGCTAAAACACGATACGAAAGTTGATATGCAGCCGGTCCTCACCATACCGTCGTTGAAAACGGACAAAAAAAGAAAAGGTCATAATCGCTATGATTAGTAGGGGGTTTCGTGATTGCCGGCGGGCGGGCCACAAATGTCAAGGAATCGCTACCAGTGTTCAGTCCAATGGCGATATGGAGGGAACATATTGGGTTAAAGGGCCATACGCCGCCCTTCCTTCATCTCGGATGGTATGGGGAATCCAGATCATAGGCGGCCAAAAAATAACGTGTTTGGCGTTCGCATTTGGTGTTATAAGTGTTTCAAAGAGTGCCATAGCTCCTTCTCCCAGTAATCCTTCAACCGGTTCTTACGTTTCCCATGAGAGAAGAAAGAGATAAAAAGCTGTATTTTAACCCGTATAATTAATAAAAAAAAAGTGTGTGTCAGCTCCGATGCACGACTGGAGTTTACTCCTTAAGTACGATTATCAAAACAGGCGCAAAAAAAGCTCATTTGACTAAAAATAATATATATATATTTATTTACACTTATTAAAACTGTTCAGTGAAGTATTATCTCACGTCTGAAAGTGAAAGGTGCGCAGAATAGGTTGCGCACCAAAAACGTAATGAGGTCATTCGATCACTAGATTTTACTCCTCAAATTTTTCTCATATCGGGCGCCTTATATGAAAATCGATTCTTAAGGAGTAAACTCCTAAAAGCAATTACATTCCGGATAATCATTGGTAATATAAAATATATGTGTGTATATAAAATATATGTGCTAAATAGCACAAATGTATGATGTTATTCAGTGGATATTATATTGAATTAAATGAGTTTGTCACGTCTACATCAATATAGTGTTTGCTTAAGCTTTATGAGAGAGATTGCAAAGTTTATTTGACGTTTCCCCGAAGAGCCCTCTGGCTCTACGATGCGTAACCACGGGTTCGCGCGCAAAAGCGTCATGCATTGTACGCTAATAAAATTAATTACTCGTGAATCTTTATTGTTATAAATTTTATAATATTTGAATATTTGTGTTTATAGGTAAATCTAATGGTCATCAAACCTTCTTTCCTCAAAGGATAAAAGTAGATAGTGAGAGGAAATCTTGAAATAAATAACACGCTATACTAATCTGTCTGACCAATGTTATATTCCTCATTTGGAGGAAGCCTGTCCTAAAGTGAAACGTATATGAGCTGAGAAGAAAAAGAAAATATAATAATATGTGTATCAAAATTCATAATTCTCTTCATACACGCTCGCCGTTTTCGGAGACTCTTGACTCCACCTTCCTTCAGTACGTGAGCAATCTGGGTCTCGGTAGGTTAGTCCCGGTCTCCCCCGGTACCTACATCCTTCCACTTTCGCATTGTATATCTTCTTAACCAGACGTTCGTTTGTTTCGCATATTTACACCAATACTCTCTTTCATACCTACTCGCGTCGTCGTTACGAATGCGATCGGTCAGCAATTATGAATGTTGAAGGAAGCGAGTGAAGTATGCAAGGATAGAGTTCTCTGGCACTCTGTTCTCTCTGCCTACCCTGAAAGGGATATGGCGTGATGATTTGTGTATGTGTGTGTGTATAGCAAAATAATAATTAATGGATATCACAAATTATAGTCCACTCGTCAATTCATCCAACCAAGAAGGATGAATAATAGCAAAAACGTTACTTTTAGCAGATGGGTGGCGGTTGTAGTTGGTGTTATGAGTTTCTCATGATAGTTCTGCCGTTTACACCACTAGTTCTCGCTAGAAGAGAGCTCCAAGTAGCTATTGTAAGTAGAGATTCCTTAGTGAGGATGATTGAGCTAGTTTTATAATATATTTTATTGAAAAAATAACATTGTCATTTTTCAAACTAAATACTACTTCTGTATTTGAAATAAAACTATTTTTACGAATTCTATGGCGTTTGTAATTGATTTTGAATTGCCCGACGTTTCGAATACTTTACAGCGTTCGTGGTCCCCTAGCTGAGGTCGCGGGTGACTGGACCGGGGAATTAGTCCGTCACCCGCCGAGAGGCTGACCGCGTGAGGAAGGACCGACGTCCTCCCCGAAGGGGGGACATCGGTCAAGGAGAGGGTACCCCTAAGGAGGTATTCCGTCGGGCCGGCCACTGACGTCAAGTTCACGCTGCTCCGGTGGTCGGTCCAACGACGAAGACGAGGTGTCACGGGTGGGCTACGGGTGTGCGTGCTTACGCTCCTCTATCGCCCCGGACGGAGTAGTGCGAGGAGTGCGCCGACCGTAGGCCAACCAAAAAAAAAAAAAAAAAAGCGTTCGTGGTCACTGGAGGACAGTTCTACCGTAAAAATAGCTTTATTTAAAATGTGTAATACTCGTGAAAACTTCAGAAATCACTATTTCTATATGTTGTTTACTATCTGTTAGAGTAGAAAGACTGCTAATTAAGGTTTAATACAAGCAAGGAAACTTGAAACATTTCTAAATTTTAGTTTTAAAATATATCTCGCATGTTGTTAATGTTTTTAGTCGCAATAAGTTGTAACGTTTATAGTTTTAGTGAACATAATATTCTTAGAAAGAAACGCGAAAGAGAAAACATATCACTTTTAATTTCCAAACTTTGCATAAGTTTTTGGTACGAAATATACTGAAATATTTTATACAGTTTATGGTAGTTTTACGAATATTCCATCATGCAGCTATCATCCGCAATGCATTCAGGAGTTAATGAAGAGTAGCGTCTGGCTTACAAGGTTTGAGTCAATAATCAAATTTAAAATAATATACTTTTTCAAGACAATACACTACATTAAGAATATCTTTTTGTTTTGGTGGACATTAAAACATAATTAACGAACTCAAATTGCAGTCAGACTCGGAACAACAATTGGAGGGAAATTGACCAACTACACCACGTTGGTCAAACGTGTTGGTTTAGGGTTTTATTTAGAGTTTGTTATCTCTTGCTTAGATGGTATATGCGTATTAAGTATATCCCTAAGTGGTAAATTGTATTCTTATTCCATCACCATACGAAAACCTAACCAATGCACCCAAATTACACCCAACATCATCATCATCTCAGCTCATAATATGTCCCGCTATTGGGTTCGAGCCTCCTGCGTAATGGGAAGGAAATTAACCTACTATACCGTGCTGGTCAGACGTGTTGGTATAGGGTTTTGTTTCGAGTTTTCCTTCTCTTGCATTGGATGTTATATGCCTTTTATATCCCTTAGTCGTCTCTTACGATCACCCACGGGTAAGATAGGGAGTGGTGATTTGTATGCTTACTCCGTCACCACACAGATAAATTACACCCAAACTGCGACATTTGTAACGGATGGTTGATATTCTAATCATTACGCTATCAGTGCTGTTAGTTGTTGAGTTAGAAATTCAACAAAAGTTAAGTGCATACAGGCAAAGACATCAAAGTCAAGAAAAGAATTTGTGGTTGAAATTTATTGGGCAGTACTGGCTATACAATAGTGGCTACGAATACTACTGACCCCTATTTTGCTCATGGATGTTGTAAAGACAACTAAGAAATTTATGTCCACCTAGGCCAACTTCACCTGATGCCCTTTAATTAACAATTGCATTCCTTTGGAGGGTTGAGTTCAGGCAGGCGGTCGGTCATAAAATTATTGCCCATATCTTTCGCAGAATGTACGATGGAAGAGGCGTAGGTACATACTGCAGAGATTCCAAGTAAATGGGATAAGAAAAAAAAAACACAAAGCAGTCTTGAGGACTGGCGACAGAAGTGAAAACTTAAACCTATGAAAATAATGAATATTATAAATTAAAATAGAACAACAAGTACGTATTTCAGTTAATTTCACGACGCTCACACAGTTTACTTTGCTGCATAGCAAGAATACCACGCAAATATGCTTGGGATCTGCCGACTCACACTCTTTCTCTCTCCTACTTTCTACCTTTGTGTATCTTTCTGTCTCTCTCCTTCTTGCGTTGGAATATTGGCCGCTACTCGTTGCTTACGCTCGCGCTGGTCTGTAACAGGTATACTACGCGCATGTGTTCGAGTGTCATTACGTTAAACGTTTAACGCAACCTTGTTGGAAGTCGCGTTAGAAGTTTCACTTCAATAATACTATTTGGGTATTAGATATTCTAAAATGACAGCTTAGGTATTGCATTAATAAGAATAGTATAGGAAGAATCTTTATTTAATTTTGCCTGAACCAGCTTTAGAATAGGTATCAGGACTCGGTATAATAAAGTGGTCTTAATATACTCTATAGTTTTTTAATTTTTCTCAATACTTATACTACGGTTCACTGGTACATGTAGAATATGAATCGAGGTAGAATTCAAAGTGTGTTTATGTTTAAATTACTGAAATTTAGCATTTAATATGCTTAATTATTTATAAAATCCGATTACGAAATGTGTTTATGTTGTCTTAAAATTTTGTTTTAAAACGTTGGCAACATTGTGCTCTATGTACTTTGTTGTGTGTTACTTCGGTTTGAACATACTGCTGCTGTATGATGGCGGTTACGAATGTTGCCAAGATTTCCACTCTTCGTGGATGTCATAAAAGACGACTAACTTAGATCTGGGTCAACTTCATCTGATGCCGTCTGATTAAGAATTATATTCGCAAGATGTGTTTGTGTTAGGCAGTCGGTTAGGCGTAAAAGTATAGCATCGAATAAATCCTTGTGCTCCAATAAATTAATTAATTGTTTTTATTAATTTATGAGGGAATGTCCGACTATGTAAGTCATATATTCACATATATATTTTCAATATAAAAGATGAAAAAAGAGAAGAAAACATACTTTATCATGGATCGACACTATTATTAATTTTATAAACCTCTTAGAAATATAAACGAATACCTTATAACTTTCAGGTAAATGTCTCGGTAGGTTAGTGGCCCGCCCAAATTTCAGAGCTTGTTCAAAAAATATTCTATGAATTTTGTTATATATATTGAACATAAAACCATAGTTGAAATATAGTATAGTTAATGGATATTGATATGATAATATCATTATCATCACCGACATCATCATCATCATCATCGTCATCATTTCAGCTCACACACGTTTCACTGCCAGGGTTCGAGGGAAATTTAACTATCATTGCTTATGAAAGAGATGAAGCCAGAACAGATGTAAGAGTAACAATAGGTAATGATGTACTGGAACAAGTGGATGAATTTGAATATCTTGGATGTGGGTTAAGCCGAGATGGAAGGTACACCACTGATATAGCGCGAAGAGTGAATGCGGCAAATAGAGTGAATGGAGCGTTGGGGCAACTTCTCGGTAGCCACCACCTCAGCCAGAAGGCACGTGTAGCAATACATAACGCAGTGCTTGTCCCAACATTACTGTATGGAAGCGAGAGTTGGGTATGCAGAAAAGAGTATGAAGGTAAAATTAATGCGGTCGAAATGCGATCTCTACGGAAAATCTGTGGAGTTAGGCTGACCGACCGCATTCGTAACGACGACGTTAGAGAGCGAGTAGGTATGAAAGAGAGTATCGGTGTAAAGATGCGAAAGGGAATGCTCCGATGGTTCGGACATGTGGAAAGAATGCCGAACGAACGTCTGGTTAAGAAGATATACAATGCGAAAGTGGAAAGATGTAGGTACCGGGGGAGACCGAGACTAACCTTCCTAGACCAGATCGGTCATGTACTGAAGGAAGTTGGAGTCAAGAGTCTCCGAAACCGGCGAGCGTGTATGAAGAGAATTATGAATGTTGAGGAAGCGAGTGAAGTATGCAAGGATAGAGTTCTCTGTCACTCTGTTCTCTCTGCCTACCCTGCAAGGCATATGGTATGATGATATGTATGTATGTGTATGTATTGCTTATGGTGGCATACGAGTATGCAGCACACCTGATGGTATGTGTTACTGCCGCCCATGGAACTCTGCAACACCAAAGGTATAGCTAGGTCGCTGCCTACCAATAACCACGAACCTACACTGTTGTGTTTCCGGCTCTCTCGCTCACCGAACGAAGCGCGATAGCAAATCGCCATTACTCAGACGTCGATTTTCTGCGAAAGTGTGGTACTACCCCGGACACGTATCTGCAGGCAGCTGTAAATTGTCAACAGCGTGGTCCTATCACTAAAACTTTATTTCGAGTATCCCTTATCTTGCATAGATACATATTACATCATTTAGTCGATTTTTACGACAACCACGGACATGTTTAGGAGCAGTCAATTGTATTCTCATTCCTTCACTACATGGATGATGTGGGATGATAATCTATATCTATTGGAAAACCGTACCAGACGTAGCTCTAAAATATTGACGTGTTAAATTGATGCACGCCAGTTGCATGCACGAAAATATCATGTTTATTTGACGTGAACTGTATTTTCAATTGTTTATAAAATGCAGTTTTGTTTTTGTTTTTTTAAAAGACACCTCCCTGCATTAAGGATATAATCCTTGTATTGCGGGGGACTTTATAAACATGCAATTAACGCAGACAAATTACACCCAGACTCAGAGCTATACTTTGTGGATCGCACAAAGTATTGTTCTGCGTGGGAACCGAACCCCCGGCACTGGCACGGAAGGTCGATACGTTAACCACTACGCCATCGGTGCAGTGAAAAGTTAATGTGGTTACCATTGTATCATCATCATCATCATCATCTCAGCTCATATATGTCCCACTGTTGGGCTCGAGCCTCCTCCATAATATGAGGTAAATTGACCTACTATACCATGCTGGTCAGACGTGTTGGTATAAGGTTTTGTTTCGAGTTTTCCTTCTCTTGCATAGATGTTATATGAGTTTTATATCCCTTAGTCGTCTCGTACGATCACCCACGGGTAAGATAGGGGGTGGTGAATTGTATTCCTACTCCGTCACCACACAGATGAATATACCATATAATGATACCATTGTATATGTTTGTTCAATTCATATAAGTAACTATGTAATGTTTCATCAATGTTTTTATTGTGACATTATTAAGTAAAATTATTTTTCGTAAATCAACTTTACAGACAATTATCTAATTTTTTGAATTTCTAAATAAATTTGTACAAATATCATAGCATGGGAAATATTAAATATCAGTATTTAAAATTAATATATGCTTGGTAACTATGTCATGTAAAGTATATTTATGGTTCTATAGTGTAGCAACGATCTGTCCGAGGGTTAATTAATACGTCCATCCCTTTGTGTTAGCGACAATAGGTAGCATTGTACCCCGCGGACCAATTTTCCTTCCTTTATTTTGTGGCATGTATGTAAGTTGGCTTCAATATGAAACCCGTTGTAGTATGTAAGTTATTAATTTACACATACATACATATCATCACGCCATATCCCTTGCAGGGTAGGCAGAGAGAACAGAGTGCCAGAGAACTCTATCTCTGCATACTTCACTCGCTTCCTCAACATTCATAATTCTCTTCATACACGCTCGCCGGTTTCGGAGACTCTTGACTCCACCTTCCTTCAGTACATGACCGATCTGGTCTAGGTAGGTTAGTCTCGGTCTCCCTCGGTACCTACATCCTTCCACTTTCGCATTGTATATCTTATTGTTATTAATTTACTAGCTATATATATATATATATATATATATATGGCTTCCTGGTATTATAGTATATTATTAATTTTTTAATCACGAATAAGATTCGCCTTTACAATACAGATTGCACAGATGGGATAGCCGCTAAAACTCCGACCACCTGGCATGCCAGTGATGTGGACTTTATTCCTATGCAAGATAATACTTGCGATCAACAAGCTATTGTTCATAGTCTGGTTGTAATTTGTGTTTGTCAATTAAATGTTTGTAAAGTCCCTCGCAATACAAAGGTTATTTTGGTGACGGAGTAAGAATACTATTCACCACCCCATATCTTACCCGTGGGTGATCGTACGAGACGACTAAGGGATATAAAACGCATATAATATCTATGCGAGCGAGAAGAGAGAAGGAAAACTCGAAACAAAACTCTCTACCAACACGTCTGACCAGCGCGGTATAGTAGGTTAATTTCCCTCCTATTACGGAGGAGGCCCGAGCCCAACAGTGGGCCATTATTGGCTGTGATGATGATGATGATTTCCTTACTGGATTAAGTGGATAGGATTGGTCTTCGGATAGGATATAATATTTTCTTGACCATAAAACACATATTTTTTTTAATTAGCTCGTACTTATTAGTGTTTAAAGTTGTAACTAGTTAAAGCCACGATGAAATTCAAGGGGTAAAGACAGCGTCTCTGTATTTTTTTTTTTATGTATTTTTAGCTGTTAGCCGCAGATGGCTTTGACAGCTTTACGCGGACTATGGGTGAGCGCTGAGGGCTCTCAACCCGATTGAGGTAAGCTAAGCGACATCGCCCAAGGGCTCCCCCTGTGGGGAACGGACCTCGGCTTGGAGCGTCGCTGGTGGCAAAGTGGGCGTGCCCACGTTTGGATTTATGATTTTTGCGCGCGATCAGGTGCGAAATCGCGACGATTTCGCACCTGGACGGCGAGGACGAAACCGCGGTTATTTATATGTAATGGCCTTGCGGGCCGTGTAAGCTCTTAATTGAGCGAGTGTGATATCGTCGTCGTCATCGTCGATGACGTGCCGTGGACGTCGGATTTTTTAATTACGAGAGGGCGTGTAGAAAGCCACACTAAACACTAGTGGGTAGCGGTGTGTCATGGCAGAGTCAAAGTAGTCCTGGGAACACAGTTTCATAAATTGCCTGATGGTCGGTAGTTCGAGATCGACATGAAGATCAACGTTTCGTATGAACCACGGTGCTCCCGTAGCTCGGCGCATGAACCTATTTTGAAGTGTCTGTAGTCTGTGGATCCTGTGTGCCTTAACATGCGCGAACACTATGCTAGCATAGGTCATGGCCTTATGCAAGCGGTGTATCGTATCGTATAATGGGAACTTGCTGCTCAAGGTTAATTTAGACCTAGCATTTATTAAACTATGGAGGCGTCCCATCACGAAAGCCGCACGCGCGTGGACTTGCGTAATGTGAGGGGTGAAGCTGAGTCGGTCGTCAAGGGTTACACCTAGATATTTGGCTTGCCTGCTCCAAGTAACAGGCTTGTTAAACATTTTAAGGGGCGGAATGCTATCGATAGAGTAGGTACGGGCATTTCGACGTGTGAACATGACCGCTTCACTCTTATCGGAGTTGATTTCTATTCTCTACTTCCTAAACCAATTGGCTAGGGCGGTAGCCGCTATTTGGAGAGTCTTTGCTACTGTTATCGGGATCTTACCTGCACAGAAAAGTGCGGTGTCGTCAGCGTAAAGCGCTTTATGAATTCTATTAAATTTGGGCATATCGCTAGCATATAGCGTAAATAGAAAAGGGGAGAAGACCGAGCCCTGTGGCATACCGGCCTTGATAGGGTGGGAGGTAGACCACGTTCCTTCCACCTTATAGCGAAAGCTGCGATGACTTCAGTAGTCATGTATGATTAAAATTAGATAGTCGGGGATCTTAAGACGATTAAGTTTGTAAATCAGGCCCTCGTGCCACACTTTATCGAATGCCTTCGCTACAGCTAGGAAAATTACAGTCGTGGATCTGTTCATAATAGACTGACCACTTATGTATTCTACTACTCTGTGAACTTGCTGCACACAACTGTGCCCAGCACGAAACCCAAATTGCGCGTCTGGGATGGGGTTGTTAGCCTCGGCGAATGTTCTTAGTCTACTGAGGACTATACGTTCGTAAATTTTGCCTAACCCTCTCAGTAGACTTATCAGGCGAGCGTCTCTGTATATTTGAGCATCGTGGGAGACATACACGAATTTTTTTCCTATGTTATTTAAAGAATGATGACATTTTATAAATGTCATCATTCCTTAATTTCCTTTGGGAATGGTAAAAACTGGCTAAAAAGCACTAGTACCGCTGTTTTAGAAAATTTATAAAACTATTCCCTCTTCGGGGTAAGCCTAAATCCAACAAATATATAATGAAGTTTCTAATAATCATTAAGGAATTAGTAATTAATAGGTTAACCTCATAGACACATACATACATACATATCATCACGCCATATCCCTTGCAGGGTAGGCAGAGAGAACAGAGTGCCAGAAAACTCTATCCTTGCATACTTCACTCGCTTCCTCAACGTTCATAATTCTCTTCATACACGCTCGCCGGTTTCGAAGACTCTTGATTCCACCTTCATTCAAAACGTGTCCAATCTGGTCTAGTTAGGTTATTCTCGGTCTCCCTCGGTACCTATATCCTTCCACGTTCGCATTGTATATCTTCTTAACCAGACGATCGTTCGGCATTTTGCCCACATGTCCGAACAATCGGAGCATTCCCTTTCGCATCTTTACACCAATACTCTCTCACGACGTCGTTACGAATGCGATCGCTCAGCCTAACTCCACAGATTTGCCGTAAAGATGGCATTTCGACCGCATTAATTTTACTTTCATGCTCTTTTTTGCATACCCAACTATCGCTTCTAGAATAAGTTGACGAAATATTAAAAAGACACAAACAATGAGATATTGGGCTTTTTTTCTATTATATGTATAAATTGATATAGAAACTTATTGCTTTTGTGTTGTGAAGAATTCTGAAAATGTCATGATATGCAGTTATGTGAACTATGTTTGCATCACTGGATTGCTAGTTACAAGCATCCATAAGAACTGGGAATTTATTAACTATCAAAAATCGATTTTTGTCCAAATTGAGCGATAAATCTGAAACCAAGAAAGATATAGATAAGGAAAATAACACAGCTGAGTGGATATTGAATATAAATTGAAAGCAGCCGTTGCTTTCTTTTAACTAACATAAGAATATTATTTTTGTAGCTGTATTTTTGTTACAAAAATAAAGAAAGCTTTGTTTAAATTGAATACAAAAATAATTTTCAGCCAGTTATGCGTTGGTGCAAAAGCTGTCGTATTTTGATCATAGTTTTAACAAGACATTTTAGATATATTTAGATGAACATTAAAAATCTTAGATCGTCTGACTGATTGGTATAAAAAAGGAGAAATGGGTACGTGTTCTTTTATCATTATAACAATAAACATATATACATATATTTTCCATGTTTTTTTTTATTGCTTTTGGTGGCCAACAAGCAAGCAGCACACCTGATGGTAAGTGTCACCGCCCATGTAACTTTGCTATACCAAGGGTAGGCTAGGCCGCTGCCTACGAATATAAACTTCAAACCCACCCAATTAGGCTTCCGGCTCCCTCGCTCACCGAACGAAGCACAACAGCACATTACCATTGCTCAGACGTCGATCTTCTGCAAGAGTGTGGTACTATCCCGGACAAACCAGCCCGCCGCTGTAGACAGAAAATTGTCAACAACGTGGTTCTGCTACTACGAAAACGTGGTGAGGGAGTAAGGATAAAATTAATCACCTTACCCGTGGGTGATTGTAAAAGATGACTAAGCGATATAAAACGCATATAACGTCTATAAGAAGAGAAGGAAAACTCGATACAAAATCCTATATTGACACGCCCAGGGCCGGCTTTACCTATAGTGCAGAGGGTGCGGTGCACCCGAGCACCGGGTGTTAGGGGGTGCCGAGAGCCGCTTGTAAACATTAACCTATTCCATTTTGTTCACCCACTTTGGTACAAGAGGGCGCCAGGTTATTGATTGCAACCGGGCGCTACATGTGCTTGAGCCGCGCCTGGATACGCCTGACTAGCGTGGTATAGTAGGTTAATATGCCTTCTGTTTGAAGGAGGCCCAATACTGGGACGTGTAGGCTGAGATGATGATGAAAATAAGCATACAAAATACAACAAATATTTTTTATTATTTTGCTAGCCTGATATTTGAACTGATTAGAATTAGTTTAGAAAATGTCCCTTGATTTACAAAAGTGTCGGGTTGGAATATGGCTCGCGGTGGTTCTGCATTGAGTGCCTAATCAGTGACATCACCACCATAACTTATTTACACCTCAAACTAATAGTTTAAAATGATGAATCAATAGAATATTTTATATTTATACAAGTTACGTTATTTCATTTGGTTATATTTTAATGAATATTTTGTATGTATTTAGTATTTTGGACTATGTTATGCGTTTAGAATATGTACTACTTTTCTTTAAAGACGAACGATGGAAATAATCCTTGTTTTGCGCGGAAATTTAAAAACACATAATTAACGTAGAAAAATTACACCAAGATTTAGAACAACAGTTTGTGCAGCGCATACTTTATTGTTCAGCGTAGGAATCGAACCCAGCGCACTGGCACGGAAGGTCGGTACATTAACCACTATGCCATTTGTGCACTAATGGAGCATTTTACCGCAACTGATTCATTTGACGCACTGGAACCGGAGGCGGATAAGTATAATTTCCCACAAACATTTATCACTTCCTAATCAGTCAAATGGCTTGACCGGCCTAAGACTTATCTATCAGCGACTAAGTGGATGAAGAAATATGCGTTACTCAGACGTACAGACGATCATAACAAAATAATATCAATTATATACAATAGAATTGTTTACCTGTGGTAACAGAAAAACGGTATAATTCACAATCACTTCATATACTGCGTTGTAAAAGATGACTAAGGCATATCACTTCTGCAAAATTAAAAAAAAAGGCAATAACACGTCTGACGTATGTCAATTTCATTCTAATTGAAGGGGAGGCTCGTTTCGAATAGGAAGACACATGAGCCAAGAAGAAACAAAAGAATGAAAAATCAATGATTTAAATTGATTATTGATAAGATGTTATTTTTGTAACGATGGAATAAGCGCACAAAATTTGATATTACTCGTTCTCTTCCGCAAAGGAGAATGAAACCTCGAAATACAAACCTATATCAACCTATTTATCTATCGTTGAATAATAAGTCTATACACTTCCATTGTGGTCTTGCGGTGGGCTATGATCTGGTCACACCTCGCTAAATCCGTCTGAGGCTACAGATGAAGCGGCATGCAACCCAATAGTCCCGCCCTCCAATGTACCTCTCCACGCCCTGCGAGTGGGCCATTGGAACCCGGTCTTCGGTGGTCTGCCATTGTAGCCTAGAATAAGATATATAGATCGAATAAGAAAAAGTTAAGTGTCATTTTGATTTTTATAATGTATGGTCTGTACTAATTAAGTCAAAATATTTTTTTTAAGTATCTTCTCTATTTCTATCGAAGATACATACATACATACATATCATCACGCCATATCCCTTGCAGGGTAGGCAGAGAGAACAGAGTGCCAGAGAACTCTATCCTTGCATACTTCACTCGCTTCCTCAACATTCATAATTCTCTTCATACACGCTCGCCGGTTTCGGAGACTCTTGACTCCACCTTCCTTCAGTACATGTCCGATCTGGTCTAGGTAGGTTAGTCTCGGTCTCCCTCGGTACCTACATCCTTCCACTTTCGCATTGTATATCTTCTTAAGCAGACGTTCGTTCGGCATTCTTTCCACATGCCTGAACCATCGGAGCATTCCCTTTCGCATCTTTACACCAATACTCTCTTTCATACCTACTCGCTCTCTTACGTCGTCGTTACGAATGCGGTCGGTCAGCATAACTCCACAGATTTTCCGCAGAGATCGCATTTCGACCGCATTAATTTTACTTTCATACTCTTTTTTTCTGCATACCCAACTCTCGCTTCCATACAGTAATGTTGAGACAAGCACTGCGTTATGTATTGCTACACGTGCCTCCTGGCTGAGGTGGTGGCTGCCGAGAAGTTGCCTCAACGCTCCGTTCACTCTATTTTCCGCATTCACTCTTCGCTCTATATCAGTGGTGTACCTTCCATCTCGGCTAAATCCACATCCAAGATATACAAATTCATCCACTTGCTCTAGTACATCATTACCTATTGTTACTCTTACATCTGTTCTGGTTTCATCTCTTTCAAAGACCATTATTTTGGTTTTGCTCACATTCACGCGTAGACCCCTTTTCTTACAATCTTCTGTCATTGTGTCGACTAGGGTCTGCAGGTCAGTCGCTGACTATGCCACCAGGACTGCATCATCTGTATAAAGCAGAGCAGTGGCCACTGAGTCGCCCATCTGGATTCCCACATTCATATCGCTCAACCTTAGCAGTTTACCGTTAATACCATACTCCGGTAAAATGTCCCAAAGTTCCTTTCGTACAACCGTGTCAAATACTCTCTCCAGATCCACAAAACTACAGAAAACCCTCTGACCTAGAGCCAGATGCTTCTCCACAATGTTGCGCAGAGAGAACACTTGATCCATGCATCCCCTTCCACTCCTGAAACCTCCTTGTGTCTCACATAGTAAACCATCGGACACCATCCTCATTCTCCTTTCAATAATTTTACCATACACTTTTGCTGCCAAACTGATCAAGTTTATGGCTCTGTAATTTGCGCAGTCATAACGTGAACCCTTGTTTTTAAACAAAGGCACGATGACTGCGCTATTCCAGTTCCCGGGAACCATTCCCGAGCTCCAACATAAATTGAGGAGCAACAGGAACGCCTCCCAGACACAGGAGCCACCAAGCTTGATCATCTCGGCAGACACCATATCAATGCCCGCTGCCTTACGATTTTTCAAACTTCTTATCGCCCATTCAACTTCATCCATACTGATGCCACCGGAGGACGCCGTTGTCGAATGTTGATCTACTAAACCACATGCAACACCGGCGCCAACCGTAGCATCCGCATACATATCGCCAAAATATTCACTCCATCGGCTTAACACGTCTTGTGTTTGTGTAAGAGTGTCTCCACCTTTAGACCTTATTTTATTCATTCTGGAGGCTGACCAACCACCCCAAGACTTCTTCACTTCCCTCCAAAAGAGTTTGGTGTTACCCTCGAATTTTTTAGTCAGCCTATCTTCTGCACTCATACTTGCTCTATCACGTTTCTCTTTCACTAAGGCCTTGGTGTCATTCTTACATTGCCGATATATTTCTTTCTTCTGTTCAGTCATACTGTCATTCAGATTCAAAGAAGAGACATAGTTCAGCCACGCTTTCTTCTTTTGCTCTACGGAAGCTGCCACTTCCGCATCCCACCATGCATCACCATTTGTTTTTCTATGCTTCTATGAACTTCCATATACTTCTTTCGCTGTATCTACCATACTCTCTTTCAATACTCTCCAGCATTCCTCAATGTCCGATTGCGGCTGGCTTGCCATCATCAGCCGTTCTCGGACACCCTCTGCATACTTTTCTCTTACACACTCTTCTTGCAACCTTTCAACCTTTATTCTTTCAAGCCCTCCGAAGTGGACACGCTCTCGTCAGTGCCTCCACTTTCTGAACAGACCACTAAATCTCGCAATAACGAGATAGTGGTCCGTAGCGACTGTGGGCCCCTGTAGGCTCTTGCGTCCAATATTTTGCTTCGGAGGCGACAGTCTACCAAAATTAAATCTATTATACTTTTCTGTTCATTCCTTCTCCATGTATACATATGGATGTCCTTATGTTGGAAAAATGTGTTTGACACAATAAGGTTTCTCTCCATGCATACATCCGCTATGAGCCTACCTGCGTCGTTCACTCTCTTATCACCAAATGGACCAAGTACGTCCTCATAGTCGGGACGCTTGGTCCCCACCCATCCGTTCAAATCTCCGCATACAATCACGCGTTCACTGGTTTCTGCCATATCCAGAACTTCCCTAACATTGTCCCAAAACTTCTCTAGGTCTGATGCCACCGAGGATACTACGGGAGCATATGCTACAACCATGAATACCTTGGTGACACCAAGTTTTATACGGACCCAAAGAAGTCTGGGATCATACATTCCGTAATCCGTCACACCTGAGGCCAAGCGAGAGGACAACAGCACTCCTACCCCCATGCTGGCTCGATCGCTCTGTGGTACACCAGACCACAGAGCCATCCCGCCACCAGGAAGATCGCGTCGCTGCCCCTTCGTTTGGTCTCTGTTACACAGAGCACGTCTAGCTGTTTGTCCGCCATGACGGATATCAGCTCGTGCAGTTGCACGAAGGAAGGTAAGTTACCTTCCACACAACCTCTTACATTCCACGTGCCCACCCGGCACTCTGCTCTCCTCGACTCGCCTGACTGGGCAAGGCGTGATGGGTGGCGGCCCCCATCGCTGCAACTGCCGATGTTCGTACCGACGGGGGCGGGTCGGTACGCGTCGCCTCCGGGTGACGCCCTAACCCGCAGGGGGCGCGAACGAGCACGCTCCGGACTATGACCCCCTTCTATCGAAGATTATCTATATATAATTTTTAGTAGCAGTTTTATTATATTCAAATAATTTAATTTTAAGGCAGTTATAATAAGCAAAATGTAGGTTAAAATAAACAAGCTGTAGATTTTTGCTACGCGTTTCATGATAATCCCGGTACCGGTAGAAGTTATCTCTTCACAAGTTCGTGTCGTGGCTTGACGTTAATTTCGAAAATAAATTAAAGAGAATGCCTGGAGCGTCCAGAGTTGAGAACAAACTGGCGAACCGGCAGTTAGATGTTCAACACAGTTTAAAGAGCTGTTTAGATGAAAATTTTCAAAGGATTTGTTTCCTAGTTTTCTCTCTCCGAGCAAGCTTTTTGTTTCGAAGTTTTCACCTGTTCAGAAATGTTAAACGTGTGTTCTTATCTTTGCTATTGTTCTTGTTAAAATTATCTATTTTTAGCTATGTTTGTATGATGGTAACACGACTCGAGGAAGTTTCGTTTCTATATGCATTATTCATAGCATTGTGGGCAAGGCGAAGCCCCTTCCCCGAGTGTCATAAAGATAGGATCATGGCCGGTGTTTGGCCAGTAAAGCTTGGGTGCAGCGTATCAAATCTTATTTCGATCAAGGAATACGTATATATACTCAAAATTTATTAATAACAATAGGTATAATATTAAAAGTTAATCACTACGCCATATGGAGATAAAACAAAGAAGTATTTCAAAGTTTAATTAAACACTAATAAACTCTATATGTTATAATGGGCTATAAAATATATGTCAGAGTAGGTCAGACTTGAAGTAAAGTCCTATACCTACCTACTAGCATAGTGCAATAGGTAAATTTTCTTCCTATAGTGGAGGAGGCTGGTATCTACCAGTGGGACGTATATGAGCTGAGATGATGATGCTAATATATAATAAATATGCGCAATAGTACAAGTGATAGAAAAATGGTTCGGATTTGGAAAATTTTTCTTAAATTTGGTTAGCTATTTTAAGTAGTAGGCATTAGTGCTAGAGTTACGTGATTGGTAGTTTTCTATTTGCAATAAAGTGTGTGCAAGTAAGTGGAATCACTCTTTCCAACTCCTCCTCTTTAACCTTTTTTAATTAAATTTGTTGCGGGTTCCAAGACAATAAAATCATATCCCGGGACTGCCTAAGGGTCCTTGGTGTCATTTATAGTGACCATTGTGGATCCTGGCTTACAGGAGTTACAATGGTGGGAATTTGTGGTGGGATATTTGCAATAAAAGGCCAGATTGTCCTGAGTAGTACCACACTCTCGCAGAAAATTCATATTTTGAGTAGTAGCAATTTACTAGTTCAGTTCGTTCGGCGAACGATAAAAATATAGGCCTAAACTTTTACGACAGGCAACTTGGCTGTGCCCTTGGTATTGAAGAAGTGTGTTATCGGCAGCTAAAAGTTACCTCCATAGGGGCTGCGCAATAAAAAGAAAGTGATTTATGTTTGACGATTACGTGAAAAATTAGTGTACTTTTGGTGTTTTTAGCAATAAAACAGAATTAGTTGTAGTAGCATTGCAACAAGTTATAAATAACGCGACTCCTACTTTCACTGACAACCATTTTGCCAGTTTCGTCTGAATCTAATTTGGAATGATACATGCCACCGTCCCAGACCACAATTACGTTAGTGTAGGGTGCCATAAATTTGGCAATTACAAGCTCGATGGCAAAACAGGAGCGTTAAAATGTTGCTTAAATACGAATGTATTGGTGACATTGAGTTTTATTTTTGTTTCAAGCAAATGTATTTTTATGGAAATAATGCCATCACTCATTGTCGACACTGTAACTTGTAATTTAGGATTTAAAATAGTTTTCATAATAGCATCGAATTTTAATTCTCTGAGGTTCTGGGAAATACATTTAATTGAAATTTAATTAGAAAACATATAAAGAATCACCAATATTTCAATTCACTTATATTCAGTGTAGGAAGCAGAAAACATAATTTATTGATCGCTTCATAAAGAAGTGAGTCTAAGTTACTGAGATTTAGCATTTGACATTTGATCATTTATTAAAACTTGTTTACAAGTCAAAAATAATAATGGAAAATTTGTAAATTAGTTTTTAATGAAGTGGTTGTAGGAAGCTTCTATAACCGAAGCAGTTCGGTAACAAGGATACGACTTCGCTAAATACGGCCTATACTTAGCTAGCCTTATGATTGATGACAATGATAAGTGATGCTAAAGCGCCTGACCTTGACATTACAAATATATGTAGCTTCCTACTCCAGATGTCTATCTATTGTTTAACAGAAGATCGGTCTCATAATGTCACAGATTGTCTTCTCTTGAAAACGATTGTTAATATTCGCAGAGTCGGATGTGGAAATTTGACATAGTGGCATTAGTCATAATAAAATTAATTAACGTTTAAATTTATTATGGCTAGCAATAAATTGGATTAAGCAATGAAAAGTTTTTATCCATATTTTTTTCAAATGAACAAATGAAAGGGGCAGACGAAGTAAAAGCAATTTAAATATATTAATAGATTTTTCACCCAAGAATTTATTGTCAATAGATAATAAATTGGCCCCCTAATTACGAGTACTATATTATTAAAATATTGCGATCATTATTTCATAAAAATCATCAATTTAATCACCTTTTGGTGATAGGATGAGAATAATATGTGTCACCAATAAAGCATACTTTCCAGTTGCAATGATTCAGCAACACTCTCCTGGGTACAAAATCAACTATGATCAGCAATCTGCTTGTCAAACGTGGTGATTAGCACATTATTTCCCTTGGTGAGGCCTAGCTATAAATGTTGATAAGCTGATGGATGAATGAATGAATGGATGGCATCAATTTCAATGGAAAAATTAGACTTCAACTAGTTACTTCAAAATTGACTTTCAAGTATAAGGAATTTATGTGGGGAAGTGAGTATGATCATTTTAGGCCCCCTGTAAAGAAGAAGCTTAATGCCGGCGGCGACAGCGTGGCGAGGCCAGACGCCTAAACTTCCTTCTCCAGAATCTTACAAAAAGATACATATTTTGGCACCATGCATGCCTTCATTGTGTAGCTTCCTTTATTCTGCTTAAAATTGTCGAGATTTTATCTCAACAAAATACGTTTTATGAAAAATAGCACTGTTTTAAAAGGAACTCTAAAAATTTTAACTGCTTTTGCACTTGAGACAAATAAAGTTTCAACACTTAGTTGAGACTAAAAATTTCTCTAATTTTATGGTAGTGATGGTGCCAACATATTTTTTTAATTAAATGCCTATTAGCATAGATTAATTATGAGACTACAAAAAAAGCAATCAGTATTTTCTAAAGAAATAACTCACCTAATAATTCCTAAGGAATAAGTTCTTTCTTTTCTTCATTAGGTTAATTTAAATAATATTGAGTATTGACGGGCTACTTAATGGCTGCCTGTCGGCCATAGTTTCAAATGGCCGCTTTGGTAAATTTCTTGACTTTGCTTGTCAACGAACTAGGATCTTACGCCATCACGAAACCATCTGCTGTACCACTGAGTCCATTAACACATTCTCAGTTAAAATTTAAATCCATAAAGATACACTAATATATATAAAAACAGATAGAATCTACAGCTTAACGAGTATAAAGTTTAAAAAGAAAAACATTAACCGATATTCCGACATGAAATAACCCAATTTACCAAACAATGGCCCGTAACAAACACATTGTGAAAAATATATTTTTTTTTTACAACTGGAAATACTGTCAGCGCTTAAAGAAATTATGATCCAAGGTATAAAGGAAGGGTTTTCTTTTGATATGGGTATTCTTTATAACTTTGATATAATATAACCTAATACTGGTGTTATAAATCATTCGGTATTTCGTTGGAAAAGATTTATAATTGTCCGATTCTTTATTAATCTATACATACAATAAAATTATAATGGGCTGTATACTATAGATATTGAATAAAATTAATATAGTGGTTTTTATTAGAGCAAAACCAACCAAAATATTTCCTTATAATTTTTGTCTGTTTGTATATTTGTGTACGTTTTACGCAAAAACATCTGCATGGAAGTGAATGAGACTGCACAGATGGCGTCATAATTATGATACCAACCTGCTGTGCCAGTGCCATCGGTTCAATTCTTACGCAGACTTTGTGCGAGGACAATACTCTTTGCGAACCATAAAATGTTTTTGATTAATGTATTCTAAGCGGTCTAACTTAAAATATATGTCAAGTAGGATAAATAAAAATTAATAAAAAATTGCCAAATGATGTACCTATATCTAACTGATCCCCGCGAGCAAAGCAATAGGCAAAAGTAATCTAAAAATAAAATGGTATTAAATTTCAATTTACTACCTCAAGGTTATTTTCAGTGCTGGTAATAAATTAAAGAATTAATCTCCAATTTTTCTCTTAAGAATAACTAGGGTAGAATTTACTGGATTACATTTTATGAATAATATTTTCTTTATTTTTAATTAGACAACACCCGGTCCTAAGGAAATGACGCTTGTTGTGGAGGCTTTTACAAATATTCAATTTAACAATTTGTGGATCGTATAAAGTATTGTTCTAAGTAAGAATCAAACCCACGTCATAGGTAGGTATCTTAAAATATATTCCATTTGTGCAGTTAATTCTGTTTAAATCGTTATATTTATAACATTTAAAATTATGTGTGCCGTATTCATTAACATCCCTATTGGAATCGAATCTCCTCCACAATATAAAGGAAATTAACCTAATATACCACGCTAATTCGACGAGTTAGTATAGGGTTTTCTTTCAAGCTTACCTTCTCTTGTAGTCATGTTATCTGTATATTATATCCCTCGGTTAATCTTATACTAGCGGTTAAAAAAATGTGATAAGAGTAGGAGAGAGATGGTCAAGAAATAGCGTGGTTAATTGTATTCCACTATTCTGTCATCGACTAGAAAACAAGTTGTAATCAAAAATGCATTTCAGAAACGCTTTACGAATTATCCTTAATGTAATCGAACCACCAGTCGTTTGGAAGTGGGTATATAATTCACTACTATGTAGGGCAATTTAAAATTTCTAATAATTCGAGAGATGTTTTAATATTAAGCGTGTAGCTAATTGCAATAACAACTAAGCTTAAATGTCCATCTATGGCTATCCAAATATGGATAGGTATAGACCTATCTATATTGGTTTTATTCCTAGCAAATCAAGCTGTCGGCTGTGTCTCAATATTTTGCTGGACATTATTTATTCAAGACACATTATCGCCCACCTATACTGGACAGTATTAATCGACTCGTGATATTTTTAAACTTAGTGAGGATTTATTATTCATATTTGCCTCTATAAAAATATTAAACGTTTCGTTTTCAGACAAAAATTCTTTCTAGTATGCATGGATTTTGTTCCATACAGTTCGTATAATATATGTAGATATCTTTATATATACGTATGTATATACCTTTTGAACCACGTTTGAAATGTAAAATTCTAGCTTCCCTATCATGCAAATGCGATGTTACTCGGAAGCAATTGTGCGTACTTTATAAAGAAGATTCATACAAACGGTGTGCAGTTTGCATGCACTGAGTTAGTTTAGAGAATGTTTAACGACGTTCTACCTCTGTTTGTTGACGAAATTGTTTAAAAATGGGTTTGGACTTGATTTAAAAGAAGCCTTGTACGTGTACTTTTGATGTTATTTTAATTAAGCATTCACGTTAGGGAAAATCGGTGCGTGCGGTTTGATTATTACTGTGTGACTAATTTTGTGTCCAGGAGAATGGTAAACACATTGAATGTTCCCGTTCTCCTGGACACAAAATTAGCCCTTCTCTGAAAATGCGAGTTCAGCTTTCATACAGGTTCAATACGAGTAGAATTCACGTAGGTAGAGGTGATATTCTATCAGGTATACGTTTTTAAAAGGTTTAATTATGTAACTTGATTAAAATTTTAAAAATAGCATACTTAGTACATAAATATTTATATTTCAGAAATTTCAATATTAAATAAGCATTGCTTGATATAGGCATATTTTTATTTTAGGTAAAATATACAGAGCTGTGTGGCGTACGTAGCGGCTACGAATACTACCAACCCTTACTTTGCTCGTAGATGTCGTAAAAGACGACTAAGAGCCTCATAACGACCTGGGTCAATTCCATCTGATGTCGTTTGGTCAATAATTACATTCTCAAGGAGGGTTGACGTCTGGCAGGCGTCCGGTCATAAAACTATTATTGATAATAACTTTTACAATATGTATTATGAAAGAAGAGTGCATATTGTATCGACCGCAAGTAATTGGGATAAGAGTAGGAGCATGATGATGATACAATTATATTCATCTTTCTTTCATATTCTATTTAAGAATCCGATATGTATAGAAATGCAATTATTTTTTTCAAAACAACTTAGCAAGGCTTGAAGCATTAAAAATCAGGTAATTCTAAACATCATCATCATCTCAGCTCATATATGTCCCACTGTTGATCTTGAGCCTCCTCCTTAAGGGGTAGGAAATTGACCTACTATACCACACTGATCAGACGTGTTAATATAGGGTTTTGTTTCAAGTTTCCCTTCTTTTGCACAGATGTTATATGCATTTTTTATCCCTTAGTTGTTTTTTATGATCACGGGTAAGATAAAAGGTGGTAAATTGTATTCGTACTCCGTTACCATACGGATAACTTTAAACACAATTATATTATTTTCGTAACAAAAAAAAAACACCTTTGTGTTTATTTCGTTTAGAAATTTAAAGTACATAAGTCATACGAGTGTACCACTCGATGTAATTTTGTAAGCAGAGGCTTTCCGTTTTCCTTAATCGAGGCATCCGGGAGTGCATCCAAATGGTATTATAAAAAGGACACGTTTTGCAATTGCATTGGAATTTCAAATGAGTATTTTTTTAGGCGGTCTGAGTGTACAGAGAATTAAATTAGTCTGCAGATAGTAAATTCTGTCTAGTCGACTGTTTGCGTTCGTGATGTCGTTGTTGGTTATATAAATAGAACTCATTTAATTACTGTTTCGTTATATTATGATATTTTAAATTTAGAAATGTTTATCTGTTCCATTTTTTTTAATTAATACATTTATAAAAACTTTACTACTCTTCTGTAGTTTGATATAACTGAATAGGAAGTTTGAAAGCTATTTTTGTAGTGCCGGAAACAAGTTAGCGTGTATAACACGCTAACTCGTTGAATTTTACTGTTACTTTTTGTTGCGTAACTGCCTAAATATAACTTTTCCTAAAGTTAACATTATATGGGTTCAACGTTTAATTAATAAAAAAGACAATTTAAATGAGATCGTAAATATGTTAAAACTATTCTAGGCGAGCGTATATCAAAATAAATGAAAAAAAAACATGAGTATTAAAAAAAATGGATAATGATGTAAATAGTAATTAATGCAATAAATTATTTGGTTAAGTAAAAAAAAATATTTGGAATAGAGAACGAAAGATACCAAAAAACAAATATAAGATATTGATTTAAATAAAAACAATAATTGTTTTACAATTATTGTAGTAGTATTTATTTAATTAAATCTATTTATATATTTTGAGAAAATATGATACTGAACGAACGTCTGGTTAAGAAGATATACAATGCGAAAGTGGAAGGATATAGGTACCGAGGGAGACCGAGACTAACCTACCTAGACCGGATCGGTCAGGTACTGAAGGAAGGTGGAGTCAAGAGTCTCCGAAACCGGCGAGCGTGCATGAAGAGAATTATGAATGTTGAGAAAGCGAGTGAAGTATGCAGAGATAGAGTTCTCTGCCACTCTGTTCTCTCTGCCTACCCTGCAAGGGATATGGCGTGATGATATGTATGTATGTATGTATGATACTGAAATATTATTTATATCTAAATATCTATATAGTCTACCTAAGTTTATACATACATTTTTTAATGAAAAGAACTGGCTATGGAAATGCAATAAACACTAAAACCAAATACTACAAAGAGTATATTATTTTAATTAAATATTACGAAAAAGATTACATACCAAATACTTAAATACTCGTACATACTATTTGCTATATATATTTTTTAAATAAACGTTAGTTACACATCCATGCTTAAGTTTACCTACTTTGATATAAAACGCTAAGCGATGCTATTGATATTTATTGATCATACAAAGTGCTGCCGGTGGGACTGGAGATCTAACTTAAACTATTTAGATAGATTTCCACAGTCCCTCCATCCTACAATACCATTAAACGTTATTGAATTGTCCGTTTGTTGAGTTAGTCGTCATTCAATATAGTAATTGACGTCTCGGTTTGAGCATGCGATTCAGGCGTCGATTATTCTATTGGTATTGTACCGATGTATCATATTGCAGGACTTTCATCGGCTTAGCAACTATCAAATGTGTTGGCGTTTAGAGTTATGTTACGTGTTACCTGTTCTGATATTGAAATACACATCGCTTGTCCGGAAGAATCGTTTCAACTGCAACAAATAAAATTTTCATTATACTTTAATTTTTGGTGGTGGAAGGGTGTTTATATTATAAGTTCTCCCTATCAGCTCTTCATCGTCATTCTTAAGGAAACTATGCTGAGGTTAGTGCATTTGGAATCGCCTCAGAACTGAACTGAAAAAAAAGGAAATAATTATATTAACTTGCTTGAAAAATTTAGCTTTTTTCATTCTTGTCACAATTTTTTCGGACAAGTGATATATACTAACGTTTTGAACGTTTTTTTAAAGATACAACCCTACACTAAGGAAATAAACCTTGTATCGGGAGGGACTTTACAAACACATGTATAATTAACGCAGAAAAATTCCAGAACTTCCCAGAATTTTCCCAGGCTCAGAACAACACTTAATCGCACAAAGTATTATCTATTGATAAACAGCATGCCATAAATCAGCCATTTATTGCTAAATGTTTAGTTAATTGAATAAAAGACGGTCGTAGATTTTAATAGTGGTCTAATCTTGCCAAACTACACTTAATCGAGCAAATACACCCATTATTTCAAATCAACTCAAGGTTCCGTTTTATAATATTTTGTGAACTATTTTTAAGGATTTTAATTAACATTGCCGATTTACAATATTGTCGGTCTGCAATCACTAGTTTATTATAGTTACCGTAATAATTAGACAATTTATCAATCTTATTTGGAATAAACAAACTCATCATTCATCATTCCTACTCTTATCCCAATTACTTGGGGTCGATACAATATGTACTCTTCTTTTATACATATTGTAAAAGTTTTTAATAGTAGTTTTGCAATAGTTTTATGACCAGCCGCCTACCAGACGTCAACACTCCTTGGGAATGTAATTGTTGACCAAACGGCATCAGATGGAGTTGACCTAGGTCGATATAAGGCTCTTAGTCGTCTTTTACGAAATTCACGAGCAAAGTAAAGGTTGGTAGTATTTGTAGCCGCTACCACTTGGTTTTTTTTCATTGTTAGACAGGCGGCCTAGCTATACTTCTGATTTTGGCAAGGTTCATGGGTGGCAGTAACACTTACCATCAGATATGCTGCTTGCTCGTTAGCCACCACAAGCAATAATTTTTTTTTGGAATAAATAAACTATCTGTACTATAAACATATATGATATATGCTTACATAACATAATAACATATCTATTATTGTCTATTGAGAAAGATAAAAAGTTCTCTATTTCATTCCTTTTTATGGCATAATATTTAAAGTTTTCAAGTTGAAAAAAAAATTAAAGTATAGCAAATTCTTGACGCATTGTCCAGAAAACTATTGTGGTCATGAGAAGTACTATTTATACTGATTAGTAAATTTAAATGAAATCGTCATTGAAATAATATGTACAGATAAAATTTTAAAACAATTTGGGTACCTAATTCACGTAACCACAATAAATATGAAAGTAAACAAAAAGTAGATTGTAGGCATAGATAGTTACTGGATAATCGATAAAAAAAACTTTTATATTTCCAATGTTTGACAATTACCGAACCATTATGTGTCCAAACAAACTTTCCTTGCGAGGATAAAAGTTAAATTGAGAAAATACAACAAACGATAGAAACTTATATAAATGTTCTAATGTGGTGCTTCCTATCGTTTAAGGGGGTGAATGTGAGGGCGAATAAAATACGTGACAGCGTGGACACGCTCCGTGAAGCGAGGAAGAAATGTAACCTTTCGAGACCTTTAATATATTATGAACATTTTCTCTAGACACATTATATAATATGGCCATGTATGTAATAATAATAAATGTTCCCATTTAAGCCCTCTAAACGTATTTACTTTGTACATTATACACATAAAGGAATATTAGCACGTAAAACTGATAAATAATAAAAATAATATTACTTATATATTAGCTTCATTTATCCGATTATGTAATAGAAATATGTAGGTACTACCTACTACTACTACCTACTCTTATCCCAATTACTTGGGGTCGATACAATATCTAGTCTTCTTTCATAATACATATTGTAAAAGTCATTGGCAATAGTTTTATGACCGGCCGCCTGCCAGACATCAATCCTCCTTGGGAATGTAATTGTTGACCAAACGACATCAGATGCAGTTGGCCCAGATCGTTATAAGGCTCTTAGTCGTCTTTTACGACATCCACGAGCTAAGTAAGGATTGGTAGTATTCTTAGCCGCTACCACACACTATTGGGGAAATTATAATCACAAAATAATGAACTGGTAGTATGTACAGCTAATGAATGTCACCATTCCTTACTTTTCGTATCGTAACAATCGAATGAGAAATAATCATTCGAAATGCGCAGCACCGTTATTAAATTTATAAAAATAATATAACAGTTTTTAGTGGTAGAACCATGCTGTTGACAACTGTCTACAGTTGCGGGCCGGTCCGTCCAGGGTAGTACCACATTCTCGCAGAAAATCGACGTCTGAGTAATGTAACGGCAATGTGCTATTGCGCTTCGTTCGGTGAGCGAGAGAGCCGGAAGCCCAACTGGATGGGTTTGGGGGTTTTTATTGTTGGGCAGCGGCCTAACTATACCTTTGGTGTTGCAAAGGTCTCACTTACTATCAGAAGTGCTGCTTGCTCGTTTGCCATCATAAGCAATAAAAAAAAATATAACAACAATTGCAATCAGAAACAGCCTTTCAGTGATTATCGCAGTATCACCCGCTTGGGGAAGTTTACGTTCGACAATAGACTTCAATAGGCTGATTCATGAAGTGATTTATTAAATGATAATTTATTATTTCATCATTATCATCTGTGAGAAGAGAAGGAAAACTCGAAATTAAATTATTTACCAATCCGTCTGACCAACATGGTTATAGTATGTGAATTTATCTCACATTTTGGAGGAGGCTCGAGTCTAATAGTGAGACTTATGTAAGATAAAATGAGGTACATTTTTTTTATATTGGCAATGGGATTGTATATTGCATGAGAAATTCAGCTGTCATAGTTTATGAGATACAACGCAGTGCTATACATATGATTATGTGGATGGACGGACAGATAAATGAAGAAGTAAGTGAAGTTGGAAGCATAATAATAACATTCTCTTAATATTCTTTAGATGTCATCATCATTATCATTACTCTGCTCTTATCCCAATTAATTATAATTTAAATAAATTATGGGTAAGCCACTAGGTACTCTACTTTCTTCGTACATATGTCAAAAGGTTATTGACAATAGTTTTATGACCGTTCGCCCATCTGACGGGAACTTTCTTGGAATTTTAATTGTTGACCAGATGACATAAGATGGAGTTAGCCCAAGTCACTATTAAGCTTGAGCTCTAGAAATGTAAGGGTTGGTAGTATTCAAGGAAAAGGGATACGGCACCGGTGAGGGCTCTGAACTGCGAACCATCCACGAGGCACAGGGACTCAGCGCACCTAACGTCATCATAATTCAGACTAGAGACTCGGTGCGAAAGTTACATAACAGCATACAACACGCCGTGGTCGCCATCTCCAGGCATACCAGATCCTGCACTTACTACACAGACACCCGTGAAGATGCCATCTGGAAACTCATGAGGAAGTCCATAGATCAGGATTCTGGTACTATACTGGAATACGTCAAGAAGATGGCGGTAAAACATAGAGACGAAAGGGTAATGAAAGAGCTTGGTCTACTACCCCATTAAACTAAAGTCAACACAAGCGTGGAGTCAATTACCATCAACCTAGACATAGACTTCCAAATTAAACAAATCATTAAATAAAACGTCACAGACATTATTATCATCATCACAACATCACAGAGGACAGAAACATCTCCAAATAGAAGGGTTTCACCAACAACAAGACCACCAGCGCCAAGAAGAAACCCTAAAAGACATGCTGTCGCTCAACATCTATGACACATTAATTGCGCTCTTCAAGCTTTATCCAATTGTAATAAAGCCACTTCAAGAACATTAATTTTAAAAACAAACCACCATAACAATTAAATTAAATATAAAAAGAGCACGGACAAAAAGTCTGTGGAATAACATACTCATAATAAAAAGAAAAAAAAGGATTCATAGCCGCTTCCAAAAAGCGTTCAAGCGTTGCCATTCTTTGAATGTATATCTAGAAAATTATACTTAGCACTCTTTGGGCGTATGTATACGCCTAATTTGACAGATAACAGTTTAGACTGGTTGGATGAGATGTAGAATATGGCTCACTTGTAGGAAATTATGTCTATATCTACTGCACGATGTTAGCAGCGTTCCACCGAGGGGAACGAAATGCTGTTTAATAACCGTTAAATGAACGATAACCGTAAAGTGCTTTTCGAAATGTCAGTTAAATTAACCAGCAATACCTATATACGCCTTTGTAAAATGATTTTCTTTTATTTATTTTTTTGATAGAGAACTTACTATGTTCGGTAGTAAATCCTTACGATACGGGATAATTTAATAAATGAAAATAAAACATCACTCAAAAGCAAAATTAGTTTTTCTCGGATCTCTTCTCTGATTTCATGGAGAAGAGTCATGAATACAATCTATGACTATTCTCCATGGGAACTTGTTATGTACACCTTTATCTGTGCAATGTATTTCATATCATTTAACATTCTCCTACTCTTATCTCAACTACTTGGGGTCGATACAATATGTACTCTTCTTTTATAGTACATATTGAAAAAAGGCAATGATTTTATGACCGGCCGTCTGCCAGACCTCAACCCTCCTTGGGAATGTAATTGTTGACCAAACGGCATCAGATGGAGTTGGCCCAGGTCATTATAAGGCTCTTAGTCGTCTTTTACGACATCCATGAGCATAGTAAGGGTTGGTAGTATTCGTAGCTACCACACAGCTTAGTAATGTAATGTATGTGCGTGTTCATATATGCGTTGAAAATTATAACTTTGTTGTTTAAATCCATTTTTGTTGGTTGGGTTAGGTTCGGTTATTTTTTTATATTATTATTCCGACCTTCCTCCACAATTAACCAAAAATTTATGTATCTATACCACGCTGGTCAGACTTGTTAAAGTATTTTGTTTCATGTTTACCCTATCTTGCGTCTGTACGTTACTTTACGTCTATAGGTAGTATCCCTTAATTGTCTTATTACTATTAACATCCACGGGCAAAAAAGGGGGTGGTGAAATGTATTCCTGCTCTGTGACCACACAGTTAGTTTTTTATAGTTTTAAACCATATTGGTTTGAAATAAAATTATTTTTACGGATTCCATCGCATTTGTATTTGATTTTTAATTTCACGACATTTCGAACACTTTACAGCGACCATGGTTACGGGAGGATTAAGGTGTTTCACGTCCAATAACTCATCTTTATTACAGAAATTTATATCTATATGTAGTATCAGTTATTAAGGTTTGACTTACAGTTTTAATACAAATTCATTGCAGCGCAAAAAGAAAATGATACTATATATAAAAAAAATATATTATTCATGATCAGTTATTATTAAACATAATATTAAACATATGGTCTGAATAAATTTTGACTTAAAAATACAGCTCAACAAAATAATAAATTCATAATCAGCTTAATACCTTAAAACTTTTCTTATAAAGATTTTCTCATCCGTTATCAAAAAGTCGATTCACCGTGTTCATTACCGGGTGCCAATCACGTCGTCGCGTGTGAAATCATAACTCAGCAAGACGCCAACCCCTCACGCTAAATCTTTGGGGAAGCTCCATCTATTGCGTTTAATTATAGCCCGACTACCCGACCCCAGCTCTCCACTACCTGAAGATCGTTAATCTTTCTTAAAGATATATACCGTGCCTTAGAAGAGGTTGTGTGCCCCAGCGCTAAGCGCTTCATAAAGCGTACTACTGTAGCTAGTATCACAGTTTAACCTTTAGAGCTCCACTACATTTAACCAGGAGGGGATTTGAGAGGCAAAAACATTATATTTATATTTCTTTCATGATTTGTTTGGGTCAACTACAAATATATTCTACTTTGAATCTAAAAAATAATTTGAGAACAACTAATTCGAATTTTTATTATTTTCAAGTCACCCTCTGTACTCTATAGGGAGTCATGTAAGCATATGCTATTGTTCGAATTATATGGCGAATTAGTAGTGTCTACATTAAAACACTTATTTAAAAATTATCTCTAACATTTTACAATATCATAGTTTCGCCGAAATTTTTATCGATATGTTTTTAATAATGGTTTTAATTTAGTACAATATTTTAAGAAGGATTATTATGATTTATAATGTGTGATTAAAAAACTAATAAGTCACCTAAATCCTGCGGCTGAATTTCTAAATACGGCCCTGATTTCAAATTGGAAAGTCTTTGAACTTTACCCTCAGGGTATTAAGATGGGTACACGGCTTTATGTGTACGAATCTCCAAATCGACATTTATGTTTATTGATTAGCGGCATGAAGTCAGATTTCAATGAGCTCCATTAACCAATTTGGTTTGAATTCGGATGACTTAAAGTTTATATCAAGTTAATTAGCCAACGAGATTATATCAACTGTAGACTCTTACGTTTTAATGTAGATAAATCATTAACATCATCATCCTGCCCTTATTTCAATTACTTGAGGGCGGCACAATATGTACTTTTATTCTACAGTACATATTGTAAAAATGTTTGCAATCTTAAAATATATAAATTACGCGTCACGTTGTTTGTCCGCGATGGACTTCTAAAGTGCTTAACCGATTTTAATCAAATTTGCACAGCATGTGTAGTTTGATCTAACTTAAAAGATAGGATAGCTTCCATCTCAATTTATAGTCGCAATATTATTGTATTGCAAATTGCGATTGCGGTATCCGTTTATTAGCATAACCACCACGTGTTACTGAGGCTACCTTAGCCACAGCAACGGGTGGCCGTGTCTGCTAGTAGTTTTATAATATCTGCTTGGTTTCAGCTCTCCTTGAAAATGTAGTTGTTGACTAGACGGCATCATTTGAAATAAAACTACTTTTACGGATTCTATCGCGTTTGTTGCTCCCGTGACCATGATCACTGTAAAGTGTTCGAAACGTCGGGAAATTATAAATCAAATACAAACGCGATAGAATCCGTAAAAGTAGTTTTATTTCAAATGTGTAATACTCGCGTAAACATTAGAAGTCATTATGTTAGACGGCATCAGATGAAGTTAATCGTGTTTTACGACAGCGACGAGTTATGTATGGAATGGTAGTATTCGTAGCCGCGACCACAGGACATTAATGTAGGTAAATATTTTTAGGTATTTGTTGAAACGCCACGTTATCTATATAGTGGCGGAGTTAATATGACGGCAACCTTTTATTTTCTGTAGGTGTTCTAAAGGGAGATTAAAGAATACAAGTAGCAGTATTACTGCTAGATAAAAATGATATTATCCGTGTGGTGACGGAGTAAGAATGTAAGAATACAATTTACCACTCCCTCTCTTGACCGTAGGTGTCGTAAAAGATGACTAAGGGATATGGTACGCATATAACATCTATGCAAAAGAAGGAAAACTCAGAATAAAACCCTATACGAATACATCTGATCACCGTGGCATATTAGGTCAATTTCGCACCCATAGCGGAGGAGATTCGAGTCCAGCGGCTGTATAATAATATGAGCTGAGATGATGATGATGAGATAAAGATGATTAATGTAAAATTCTTTGTTTTATGGAGGAAACTTATGAGCATTGAAATGTAAGAGACTGAGAAGAATATTATGTTGATATACATCTAAATTCACATTTTTAAGTGGGACACTGAAAGATAGGGACACTTGTGAAATTTTAAATAATTTATAATAGAAGAAATATTAATGACATTTGTACAACAGTTTGATGGTATTGTATTTTAAAAGTAAAATAATGTGACATTAATGGGTTGATGATTTTAACGGTATGCCTTTAAGCGAACTACGTGTGATATTTCTATGGTAATGGTGCATGAATATTTCCACAGATAGTCGTATTATAACGACTACGTTAATATTCTTTCTCGTTACTTTAGCATTTTTATGCGATAATAGTTTCCATACGTAGTTTAGTTCGCGTAAATACAAATATTATGTAATTTATAATAGAATGAAGTTTCTTTTTAGCCCTTAAGATCGCGTGGAATAGGATTCTCATTCTTATCATCTCTTTATAATAGTTTCATAGGTTATAAATTAGAACAACATCATTTTTTCCGTGTGATGACGTAGTAAAAATACAATTCACCATCCCCTATCTTACGCGTGGGTGATCGTACGAGACGACTAAGGGATATAAAACGCATATAACATCTATGCGAGAGAAGGAAACTTCGAAACAAAACCCTATACCAACACGTCTGACCAGCGTGGTATAGTGGGTCAATCACCCTCCCAATATGGAGGAGGCTCGAGCCCAACATTGGACATAATATATGTGGGCTGAGATGATGATAAAATTTGAACATAGTTTTTCCTGCGGTGGTGGCGGATTAGAATACAACGTAGAGATTACAATATTTTCGTGGGAGTCGTAATAATCGGCTAGAGGATTATCAAAAGAATGGGCAGCAAATATTCATTGGGAAATAAATATATTTGTGTAACATGGATTTATATGGTGTTATAACATTAACTGGGAAAGCTTACCAAGCATGGCAGTTATAATAATATCACCTGAGAGGTGACATAAGACCAATAGTTGACGTCGATATGCTAACAATGATTGTGATGAAAGCATTTTTACAGAAAGTACCCTTTTTTTGCGGTGGGCTATTGACTGGCCACACCCCACCAAATCGGTCCGGGGGCACGGAAGAGGCGACGCGCAACCCTATATTCACCCTTTTTTTTTTGTTGTTCACGCTGTGGAAATGCATTTACGCACTAGCCCTCGCCGGTGACAGACGAGGGGGTGTGTGGGACTCGCTGATCAGCTGGGTCGACCGAAATACCCACTAAAACCACAGCGGTCCCTTCCGCGCTTTTACGGGATACCGGAGAGATCGTCTATTGACATTCTATCCCCGACACCCCAACCTATAAACTCACCCTGCAAAGCGCCTTTCTTCGCCGTGTGAGTGGGCCACCGGTACTTGATCTTTGTCTTCGGCCTTACAGAAAATACCTTAAGGACGGAAGTATAGCGTCCTATTAAGAAGACATGTTAATTTTTTATTTTTCATTTGAATAAAACTGTTTTTAGGGATTCTATTACGTTTGTATTTGATTATTAATTTCTCGAAGTTTCGAACATTTACCGCGTTCATGGTCACGGGAGGATTAAGGTGTCTCACGTCCAATAAATCATAATTTTTATTTATGTCACACCTTCTAAAGCAACCCATACGAAGGTGTCACAAAGAAAAAAACATATTTTTCAATTTTGTGTTTTCAAATACATAGTTATGTACAATGAGTAAAATAATATACTAGGGTTGCATCCGTCTTTGGTACAAGTTGTACAAGAGCAATGTACACAGTCTGGTCACTATGAACGGTGAGCACTAAGTAAATACGTCCGTTCGCTTTCCAATTAACGTGCCAACCTTAACCACTGTTTGGATTCGCCAACTATCATACCTGAATGCCTTTGATGTCCTCTCATATTCATTTACCTGTTACCAAAATGTGTAACTTGCTTTTGTCAATGTTAATTTTGTGTGCTAATTAATTTGCCTGGTTGCGTATAACCAAACAGTCGTATGATGAGGAATACATAAGTACGAAATCTTGAATCTGTCACAAAGTTTTTTTTTTAACTTTTTATTAAAGTTTTTTATTAAATTTAAAGGCAAACATTATATTATTTACCGTAACATCAGTGTTTGTCAGTGTTTATAAGAATAATAATAAAATCTGCATTTTCATTTCTGTCATAGATTATTAGACGAATTTGAGATTTTTTTTATTACAAATGTGTTACATATTTTTTGTAGTACGTGTGTCTGTGACTGTATTCCTTCTAAACGGTTGGGCTGATTTTGATATTTTTTAAGATTTTGTTTTTATTGCTTTTGATGGCAAACAATCAAGCAACACACCTGATGGTAAGTGTTACTGCCGCCCACGGACCTATGCTATGCCAGAAGTATAGCTAGGTCGCTGCCTACCAATATAAACCCCAAACCCACCCAATTGGGCGACTGGCTCTCTCGCTTACCGAAGGAAGCGCAACAGCACATTGCCATTGCTCAGACATCGATCCTCTGCTAGAGAGTGGTACTACCCCGGACCGGCCCGCGGCTGTAGACACATTACTGTCAACAGCGTGGTACTACCACTATTAAATTTATTTATTCGTTACACTTCCTTCAAATTGTTTTAGGTTATGTAAAACTCTTAGTACCACCAATTAAACCAGCAATTAAAGAAAAATGTCTGATTTACATTCAAAGATAACTAATTGTTTATGTACATAGATTCACTACATGGATTAAGTTTTTAATCATTTTCAGTATTTTATAATAGTGGTTTATTTTATAATAATCATCATCATCATCACAGCCCATAAATGTCCCATAGGGAAACTAACCTACTATACCGCGCTAGTCAGACGTTTTGGTACAGGGTTTTGTTTCGAGTTTTCCTTCTCTCGCATAGATGTTATATGCGTTTTATATCCCTTAGTCGTCTCGTATGATCACCCCACGGGTAAGATATGGTGTGGTGAATAGTATTCTTACTCTGTCACCACACGGAAATAATACGGTTTTTTTGAACCGTGTTATTAATATATTTAATAATACGGTTCAGTAACATGGCTCAACAAATACGAATTCTAAATAATAATTAAATATTTGAAGTAATCTATACATAGACAGTCAAAAAAATTATAAATAAAAAAGTACTCGAGTCTATAAGAAAACGCGGCTTGTCAACAAAGAAGAAAAAAATATGAAGTAAATCAAAACAAGACGAAATAAGATTGAGAAAGATTTACAACTTTATCGTTTAATATAACTGAAAGCCTTAAGCGGGATCCTAAAGAGACAACGACATAAATGTCCTTTACAAAAATGAAGATGCTTCACAGAAACTGGAAGATTTATACACTTGAGGTTCTCTGAGTTTGAAACCGAAGACAATGGAAAGGTCTCGACAAAGTTATTTAAATTACGCGACAATTTTCTTGGGTTATAACGTTTAAGTGGTGGAGGCGTCGAGCTTGGGCTAAATGAGGTTTTAAGCTGTCGTTTTCATGAAAAGGGATTCGTAAAGCAGATTTGAAGCAGACGGGCTGGCACGCCGTACACAATGCCAACGTTCATCCTCTAGAGCTAGCGACAGTCTACATAATCATTGCATTGTTTTGTGAATATGCTGTGGTTTATGACACTTCAAATTAAGCGTGACAAGTCCCTTTTGTTTTCTATTATGATTATATCGTAGGTATTATTTGAAGAACATTTTGTCTTCAAATCTTGCTCTCAGTTGTGATAATTCAAATTATCATTTTGTCATAATTCTCTTATGATGTTTATATCAAAACAGTCAGTTAATTAGTATAAAAAATATTCAAGTACTTAACTCTGAACTGATTTATCGAATCCATTTTTTTTTGCTTTTGAATATAAACTTGAATTGTTATAAAGCTTTAGTTTTTTTTTTATTTCGTCTTAAGAATATCTCTAATTATAATCTTTTTATAGTGTTAGTTTAAACTGCAAGCTGACTGGCTCCATGAACCAACAGACTAAGAAGCGTCTTTGCATGTGCCCCCTTGAAAGAGCATACTCTACGAAACGTTCTATTTGTATTTATTTTCAATGACCGATTCAGCGATTTGCTCTTTCGTATGAAAGAAGCTTCTGAGTAAGTCCCGACGTTCCAGTACTATTAAATTTAAATTCACTTATTATATATAAACATACAAACAATCACAGCGAAAGCAACAATTGACAATTTTAACATATAAAATTAACGTGATAAACTACTACCGAGTCGGAACACGAGGGCTACTAAGAAGATGAGAAAGAAACACATCGTGTTTGTGTATTACAATTATTTTATTTACTGCCTTATAATATAAAATTGTTTACTACGTATTTAGTATGAATTAGCTCCAGTGTAATGTTCTTTGAATCACGATTTAATATAGAATTCAATTATAATACGAAAGATTATGAAATACCACAAGCGCCACTCGATCACGAGTTAACTATTAGTCGACGTTAATCTCTTTGCTATGAGTTAAACTCCACTCATAAATCTTGTTTGATGACTTATATTTATACTTTAAGGTTTATGTTATAATTATGTAATTATCAAACCATCATCATTCTTCTACTCTTATCCCAATTACTTGGGGTCGATACAATATGTACTCTTCTTTCATAGTACATATTGTAAAAGTTATAGGCAATAGTTTTATAACCAGCCGCCTGACAGACATCAACCCTCCTCGGGAATGATTATTGTTGACCAAACGAAATCAGATGGAGTTGACCCATTTTGTTATAAGGCTCTTAGTCATCTCTTACGACATCCACGAGCAAAGTAAGGGTTGGTAGCTAATGTATGTAATTTTAATTGTCAAATATAAGACATATATAATTGAATACATCATAGCTCCTATATATTCCATTAAAGGGTCTTCTCCACAAAGAGAGGAAATTTTACCAACTATACTACACTGATCGTACAGGCTGGTATAGAGATTTACTTCGAGTTTTCCTGCTCACCTACGGGATAAAGAGGATGGATGTAATATTTATAAAAAAACAAGAGTTACATCAATGGGCAATATAAACCTTCTCCGTGATAAAATACATATAAATACCAATTTTCATAATGATCGATCAAATAGTTTCTGACTTTAGAGATGTCACATATACAAACATCCTTTTATAGATATAGATTAACGATAACTGTCAAATTTCATATTCTTGCATATTAAAGAATTTATAAATTAAAAAAAATAATAGAAAAGAAAAATTATAAATACTGAAAAGCTTGCGTTAACTTTATTCACCACCTTTTTATCGGTGAAGTTATATGCATACAGACATTTCACCACACTATCTTTAAACTCAAATAATAGAGAGTGGACCAATCAATTTTGAAATATTACTGTAAATGCCGCTAAAATATACTCGAAAATCAACAAAATCTACAAAAAACCTCAGCAATACTTTTATTTACGACTCTACGACGATTCAGAACTCCATGACCGTATAGAATTTTTATGATCTTCGTTTTCGATAAACTAATAAAATATCAACATAATTCGATTGGTACAAGTTTTATTCAAGAGCCACGTGGATAATAGAGTTTTTACATATTATTGGAAGTAATTTTCTTTCAAATGTTTGCCAAAGCTTTGAATGTACAATGAATATAAAACACATTTGTGTAGCGCTATAAAATTATACTTCATTATAATTTGGAAGATTGCTTTGTATAAATAGCTATTGTGTAAGTACGAGTAGACATCTTTATTGCCATCTTAAATTGTATAAAAGTTTTATTAAATGGATTTTGTGATCCCGTGCTCTCAACGCTCCAACATTTCATACTCGGTGTATATGTGGTTACACATTATGCTAAAAGTATATTGTTATTCTAAATGTGGTCAGATTTGAAATAAAACTATTTTTACGAATACTATCGCGTTTTGATTTTTAATTTTTTAATGTTTCAAATACTTTACAAAGTTCATGGTCACGCGATGACACTTTAACCTCCCGTAATATTATTTCAAATGTGTAATACTCGCGTACATATCAAAAATTAAATTTGGTCAGATTAATTGATTTTCTGGACTCTAAAATACCAATTATTATATTGATCTAGTTAGAAATAATACATACATACATATCATCACGCCATATCCCTTGCAGGGTAGGCAGAGAGAACAGAGTGCCAGAGAACTCTATCTCTGCATACTTCACTCGCTTCCTCAACATTCATAATTCTCTTCATACACGCTCGCCGGTTTCGGAGACTCTTGACTCCACCTTCCTTCAGTACCTGACCGATCTGGTCTAGGTAGGTTAGTCTCGGTCTCCCTCGGTACCTACATCCTTCCACTTTCGCATTGTATATCTTCTTAACCAGACGTTCGTTCGGCATTCTTTCCACATGTCCGAACCATCGGAGCATTCCCTTTCGCATCTTTACACCAATACTCTCTTTCATACCTACTCGCTCTTTTACGTCGTCGTTACGAATGCGGTCGGTCAGCCTAACTCCACAGATTTTCCGAAGAGATCGCATTTCGACCGCATTAATTTTACTTTCATACTCTTTTCTGCATACCCAACTCTCGCTTCCATACAATAATGTTGGGACAAGCACTGCGTTATGTATTGCTACACGTGCCTTCTGGCTGAGGTGGTGGCTGCCGAGAAGTTGCCCCAACGCTCCGTTCACTCTATTTCCCGCATTCACTCTTCGCTCTATATCAGTGGTGTACCGTCCATCTCGGCTAAATCCACATCCAAGATATACAAATTCATCCACTTGCTCTAGTACATCATTACCTATTGTTACTCTTACATCTGTTCTGGCTTCATCTCTTTCAAAGACCATTATTTTGGTTTTGCTCACATTCACGCGTAGACCCCTTTTCATACAATCTTCTGTCATTGTGTCGACTAGGGTCTGCAGGTCAGTCGCTGACTGTGCCAGCAGGACTGCGTCATCTGCATAAAGCAGAGCAGAGACCACTGAGTCACCCATCTGGACTCCCACATTCATATCGTTCAACCTTTGGAGACATTTATCCAGATATATGATAAACAGCCTGGCTGATAGAACGCAGCCCTGCTTAACGCCGATATTGACGTCAAACCAAGGCGACATTCCATCATCCAGCCGCACACAGGCTCTACAGCCCATGTAACTGGATTGCACAGCCTGCAACAGTTTACCGGTAATACCATATTCCGGTAAAATGTCCCAAAGTTCCTTTCGTACAACCGTGTCAAATGCTCTCTCCAGATCCACAAAACTGCAGAAAACCCTCTGACCTAGGGCCAGATGCTTCTCCACAATGTTGCGCAGAGAGAACACTTGATCCATGCATCCCCTTCCACTCCTGAAACCTCCTTGTGTCTCACACAGTAAACCATCGGACACCAGAAATAATAATTATTATTAACAATTATTATAATTATTATTTAATTGTTTCTACAAAACTCCTTAAAACAATAAATATTCCATTATTGTTATAGAAAATGTATATACGAGATAGTGCAATAGCTAACGCAATTTAAGCCCATGATTAGATTTGTGATTGTGAGTTTGGAAATAGTCCTTGAATATATGAGGCTGCTAGAACCCGAGTGGCTTAACTGCATTGTTGCAAATTTTAACCTAATTGCAATTTCGTAATCTAAAAATGTTAATCTACAAAACCACAGCGGCCTAAAATTGTTTACAAGCTCTTAATAATAGATGGCAGTGCAAGCATATTTTTGGCTTATGTTCAAATCGAATAAATTGAATTTATTTATTTTAATTCTCTCCATATTGTAAAACATGGTTCTTGTAGTTAGGCCGCTCTAGTTCTAGCAGCCTCATATAATGTAGGTGCAATTTGTAAGCGCATTTCGTATTGGAAGTAGAGTTGCACCAACTAGGTTATATTATATCTTGAGTAAAGACTATTTTTCATGATTTTTTTGTTAGGATAGTCCTCAGTTCATACCATTGTCACTCTGTCCAATCGGTCTGGGCAACGGAAGGAATGGCATACCACGCCACAACCTGCCCTACGCATGCTACTCAAGCGCCATGTGGGCAGGCTACTGAAGCCCGATCTGGCCTCTACTATTGCTAGAGAAAAACGGTGTGACGAGAACTGGTATTAATTTTAGCAGATGATAATTACATAATATACATATTAAGCGAAGGCCTAGATCAAATGGACCAAATTATTTTTTTACAGAAATTGCCAGCACGTAGGATAATACTATTGCTGGCAACTTGTCAAAGAGCATATTGTGTTATCTTGGGAACTCTAGCCAAGATTTTATTATTGAACATAAATCACCGAGATTTCTTACTACTTCTAAATACTGATGAAGTCACAAAATGATATTTTAGATTATCTATATATTCAGTTTTATATATATTTAAGTTGTCATTAGATATACCGAAAGTTTTTATCGAGTATATGACCATCGCCCGGTACTGTTCTTTTTTTTTGTTGCGGTGGACTATGTACATGGTCCCGCCCCGCCAAGTCGGCCCAGGATGACGGTAGAGGCGGCGCGTGACCCCATAGACCCACCATGAAACCCTCCTTTCTTCACCGTGCGAACTGACCACCGGTATCCGATCTTTGTCTTCGGTGGCCCCGCCCGTTTATGTTCTCGAAATACTCATAATATAATTATAGCTTATAGTAACAGAGTAAGAATTTCCATGTGGTGATGGAGTAGGAATACAATTCATCAGTCTTTACAGGTTATATACGGCAGCAGAGATTGACAACTGGAAGAACTGCCTTAGATTCCTATATAGATTTCTCGATTTCAAATCTTATGATCTTATAATGCATAATTCTGACTAAGGAACTATATCTGTACCAGCTTTGCCAGCAAGATTTTTTTATAATCCAAATTGAATTACCCGAGATTATCTTATATCTTTAAACGAGCAATTCTTGTATATATTGTATATACTGTACATGTAATACTGACGCTTATTCTGCTATTGGCGTCACCTAACATGCTAGTGTCGCTGATGAAAAAAAAAACATTAGTACTCTAGATTTAAATTTAGTTTCACAATACCAAGCTCGTATGTTATCTGGCCTACACTCACACCAATGTTTTTGCCGTTGTAAACATGTAGATGCGGCGAAGCGTTAGTAGATTGTTGGCCGCGATATACGGTGTAAATAGCACCTTCGTGTAATCCTTTGGTGCCACGTTCTTTAATTTATTACACTACCATTGCAAGTATGCGATCCTATCCACTGCTTAAATTAATATTCTTCTATTTATTTCAGTATTAATTAATTTGTCTTTATTTTGACGCATTTAGTGGTAAAAATGGCCGTAAATGCCTTATAATGGGTACATGATAGAATAATTAGCTGATAACAAGTCTTTTATTTGGGCGTATTTAGTAGTAGTAATTGGCTGTACGTACAATGGTATTATGATAAAATAATTAAGTAATTAACGTACTATGAATGTAATATATACGTAACTCTTTACTTCCCCGTAGGGGGAGAAGAGATGAAAACGGTTAAAGAACAGTGAGAATGGATAGCTGCCCAGTTCTGGTGTTAGCGACGTGATCAGATTTCTTTACGTATATTTAGATAGAAGTTACGTATGAGAAATGTTGTTAAGATGTTGCGCGGATTATGGTGTGAGCTGCGAGAGGAAGAACTTGAGGATTTGAGGGCCTACACTCGTCTATGCAAACGTCTCCTATCAAGCATTCCTTTTTTTATTGCGGTGGACTATGCTGTGGTCACGTCCCGCCAAAGCAGTCCGGGATGACGGAAGAGGCGACGCGTGACACCATAGAACCACCCTGCAAAGCGCTCCTGCGAGCGGGCCACCAGTACTCGATCTTTGTCTTCGGTGGTCCGTCCGGCGGTTTACCCTAGCGGGTTCCTATCAAGTCAATGCGCATCATCCTCACGCGGTAGCATTCCTACGTACTGTTAATGTTCTGTTATTTTCTACATTAGGAATACACATTACAGCAAAATCTATTATTATGTATATTGCTGATACGTCCTTCAAGTCCTGTTTACATGAAAAACATGTAACACCAACAACCATAAACCACGGGTTGTAATTAAGGTTTTAACTCTTTTGGTAATACGTAGAATGTTCTATGTTCAATAATGGATTTCAAAAGTCTCCGGTTAGCCAGGATAAAATCGTCAGGTTTGAACTAATATATGTTTAACAGAAACAAATTATATTCAGAGATGGCAAAAATGTTAAACGAGTTTGATATTCAAATCAAACTCATAATCATACAGCATACCAACTATATTCACTCATCATCATCATTCTCCTACTCTTATCTCAATTACTTGTGGGTCGATACAATATGTACTTACTCTTCTTTCATAGTACATATTGTAAAAGTTATTGGAAATAGTTTTATGACCGGCCGCCTGCCAGATGTCAACCCTCCTTGTGAACGTAATTGTTGACCAAAAGGCATCAGGTGGAGTTGGCTCAGATAGTTATAAGGCTCTTAGTCGTCTTTTATGACACCCACGAGCAAAGTAAGGGTATATCATCATAATCATACAGCATACAAACTATATTTACTACCTAATTAAAAAATCTATACATACTAATGCAGTTATTACTTGAAATGAAATTGATTGACATACAACAATAGTGTTGAACAGACATTAGAATGACTTACCACTTCAACACGCGGATAGTTCACATGCAGCCTATGTTTAGTCTGACAAGGTCCGCCCATATCTCTATATTAGAACATGACAGAGGGGACTTTTGACGGGAATTTGAAAACGTCATGTGGTGTTCTTGTATTATATTCGATATCTTAGTGTTTTAACGTGTTATATTAGATAATTTTGATGGCATTTTATGTAATATGAAGCGGCGAAACTACTGGGATGTAGTGAATATCATATAAAAGTACTTTACAACGTTTTCGTTTTCCATCAAAATTCCCACAAGATACCATTAATAGTGTGGCCATTGCACTGTTAATGGTGACAATTTGACTTAGACAATGACTAACTTGAAAGACTAAAAATGTGAAAATATTTATAACTTGACACTGGCACCAATAGCTCGTATATGTAGTTGATTGCCAATACATAAGAAGAAGAAGAAGGTAGAACATGGCAGCTTAAATAGTCAAGTAATTAGAATAGAATCGCTTAAACAATAGGTGTTAGTCCTAAAACGATATATGATTTATATTATGATATATTTTCCGTGTGGTGACGGAGTAAGAATACAATTCGCAATCTCCGTCCTATTTTGCCCGTGGGTGATCGTAAGAGCAAAAACAATAATACAAAACGCATATAATATCTATACAAGAGAAGGAAAGCTTGAGCCCAACGGTGAGACATATATGAGCTGAGATGATGATAGCTATGATATATACTGGTGAGTCGTACTTATCTTCACAGTTCATTAATAATTTAAAACCATGCGTTGTAAGTTTTTTTCACATTCACGAGCAAAGCAAGTGTTGGTAGTATTCGAAGCTGCTACCACACAGCTATTAAATAATGTATACTATAAATATAAAATTACATATTTTTATTTTTTAAAGTTTTTGTGTGTGATGGACTAATAATTTAATGTTTCTGTATTTGTTTTTTTGTGATTTTCATAAAAGACAATTAAAGAAAGGAGATAACTCACTGTAAGAAAGGGTAAATTCGAAATAGAACCTACGAGAACTCGACTTGCCAGAGTGGTTTAGTCTGTGTGTGGGCTGTAAAGAAAGAAATAATTGTATCAAGTTTATGTTGACAATATTTTGGTGATCAGCCGATTCTTATACACATATTTTTAGTAAAATTCATAATTATTAAAAATATATATTAAACACAGAACCCAATTCAATAATATAGACTCATTTCTTAATAAGGTGATGATACAAAACAGAGCGTCGTTGTTATAATTATGTCACCCTTAGCGGAAACAGAAACTTAAGTCCCGGGAACTTAATGGCCCGTGATTGTCCACTGTTCCATTTAATCCTTGACCTTTATTGCGGTACTACAGTTTAGTAAAGCCAATGGTTAAGGCTTTTAGGTTAATAATGAATAAACAATGTATTCAATGTTGCCGTTGACAGCTAAAGTGTAAACCGTTGATATTGTCAAGCCAAACAAAGCATTATTTTTTTATTAATTTTTTTTCTTTGGCAATAGACTCATTCTGTTTTACATTCTATTATTGTTTTCCATACTTTAAAAGTTGTTTACTGATGTGTTGTTGTTGTTAACTTTTGTCTATAATCCTATTGAAGTCCACTATTGGACAGGGGTTAAGGGCGATATTATTATAATCGGCATACTTGAGGCGGGTTGACTATTGTAGTTGGTATTTATAAATTTACGATCCCTCAGTTGATTTTTACAACTTCCACATGGAAGTGGTAGCAAGTACTTTTAATCCGCCACTACAGAGTAATAAATATGCTGTGTGGTAGCGGCTACGAATACCAGCAATATTTACTTTGCTCGTGGATGTCGTAAAAGACGGCTAAGAGCCTTATAATGACCTAGGCCAACTCCATCTGATTCCGTTTGATCAACAATTACATTCCTAAGGAGGGTTGACGTCTGGCAGGCGGCCAGTCATAAAATCATTGCCAATAACGTTTACAATATGTACTATGAAAGAATAGTATATGTTGTATCGACCCCAAGTAATTGGGAGAATGATGACTACAGAGTAATAAATTACGATATTAACGGTAATAAAGTTACAATAAAATGATGGATAACCCTATATTGTAAGATACCGTAATATTACAGAAAAAGAAGTTCCAAAAACCAAATCTTCAAATTCAAATCACATAACGTTCGTAGATTTCAGAGCGCACGATGCAATGTACCATGATATATGTATCAGATATACCATGTAGCCCCGAATAGTTCCCAAAGAAATGGTTCCAGTTTACCATAATGCGATACACTCCGTCATCGGGTGGTTATCTGACTGAATATATTGTGGATTCTTCAGCTATTAATCAGGGGTTAGTTTCAGTGGAAAAATGGTCTCGGTTCATAATTCTGTCGCTTCGATAACATCTCGACGGATGAAGACGATTTATTGAGCCGTTTGATGTTGGATTATGAAGCTAAATAATACGATGATACTTATATTTGTTTGTGGAAACTTATATAGACATTTATAAGTCTTCAATTTCTATACTTAGTCTGACCATAAATACATGTTACAATTAAAAATAAACAAAATATTACATTTGAATTTAGAATCTGTCATTTTTATATGATTGTTAATTGTGTTTTCTCATTTTGGCGCCAATACATTGTACAATATTTTGCGATATTAAAATGGAGTGGGGTGATAAAGAGAACCAAATCGTTGTGATTGCATTACACAATGTAGATATGATCCAAATGCATTTTTTTAAAACTCGCCCATACGCTTGATATAAGTAAAATGTTTGTGTACCGGGGTATTAATAGGTACAATGAGACTTCCTCTGTTTTTGACAGAAAAAGTTCTGGCCGTCCACGTAGTGTTCGTACAAAAAAGGTGGTCAAAGCAGTAAGGGAAAGAATTCGAAAAAAATCCGAAAATCCTATCCGAAAGTAAAACATTTTCTCTCGGGAGATGAGGATAGCACCTAGAACTATGTCACGTATTCTAAAAGATGACTTAGGACTTGCAACCTATAAGAGACGTACTAGTCATTTCTTAACTGATAATTTAAAAAAGAATAGGGAGGTAAAATCGATACATATGTCGACAGGCAGATGGATAGCTGAAGCCTTATATGTGCACCATTTCATGTCGGTTGGTTTATAGAGTGCACCATTTCATGTTGTATCACGAAGTTCTTTTTGCCATTAATTATGAATATGAAATACTAAATTCATGTTTTAAATGGTTTTAAAACAAGAGGTTACTAGAGTTTATTCATCGCCATATATATTTTATACTTGACATTTATTACTTCAGAATAAAGAAATATGAGTTTTTACGCTCTATTTTATTTCTGTTGATCGAGTAACGATTGCACTGGAAATGCATACAGTTTTTCTGTTTTATTCAACATTTAGAGATATTGGATTATTTGAGTTCTTGTATAAAATAGTTTGCAAAAATATTTCTTATACAAACATATAGGTTTGTAAGAGAATATTTTTGTTTAGTTCAGTATAATGAGTAACAATATTATTAATTCAAAATCTTGTCTCAGTGTTAATACCTAAATATACGTTTCTGTTACATATCGGAGTTGAGAGAGCCGGAAGCCCAACTGGGTGGGTTTGGGGATCGTAATGGTAGGCAGCGCCCTAGCTATAACTTTGGTATAGCGAAGGTCCATGGGCAGCAGTGACACCTACCATCAGGTGTGCTGCTTGCTCGTCCGCCACCATGAGCAATAAAAAAAAATACTGGCTGATCAGAGCGACTTCGTTTACGTCGCATAAGAGAAATAGAGGTTAGAGAGTGATTCACAGTCACATCGGACTTTGTCATTATTAATTTTTCGGGCAAATTTACTTATCTTACTCGTTTTTGCAACATTTTTCGTTTCGCTCTTATTGGTTGTATTGTGATGTTAAACAATCAATGGCTTTCTTAGACAGTAAGGAAATTCCACACTATAAGAATTTTTCAATTGCAATTAGTACGAGTAGTTCTTGAGATTATCGCGTTTAACCAAACAAACTCTAAAGGAGTCATTAAGATTTTCTTTTTATATAAATCTTACTTTTTTTTATAATATATATCCTAATGCCTGTACTTTTATTTTATAAAATGGCTTTTTTAGAAATTATAATACTATCATGCCTTAAGCATGTATGAATAATTAATTGCAGCTTATTTATTCACATTTTATATCTAACTGTATCTTTCAACATCATCATCTCAGTTCATTGCTTACATTGCTGTTCCCGAGCCGCTTCTAAAATGGGAGAGAAACAGGCCTACTATACCACGTTGACAGGGTTTTCTTTCAAGGTTTACTTCTTTGTTGTGACTTTCGTCTCAATTCATCTACGTGATAACTTTCATTTCAGCTCATGTACTATTGGACTCCTCCTTCACAAGAGGGAAATTGGCCTACTTAATTGCTAGGCCTTCGCTCTCTTGCATAGATGATATATGCATATTATATCTCTAAGTCATCTTTTACGAGATCCACTAAGTAGTTAGAGTGATGATCTAATGACTTCTAATGTTTACGCAAGTATTACACATTTGAAATAAAACTACTTTTACGGATTCTATCGCGTTTGTATTTGATTTATAATTTCCCGACGTTTCGAACACTTTACAGTGATCATGGTCACGGGAGGACTGAGGTGACCATAGATTTGACCCACAATAATAGTTAAATTTTAATTTAATTAAATTTTTTAGTAAGATAAAGTAGGCCGCCACTCAAAAATTCAATAATAAAATTAGTATCATGCCTCCTGAGTTTTCTCGCCGGATCTTTCTCAGAGTGGCCGCGTTCCGATCCGGTAGTAGCTGAATAGTTTTTGTTAGTTTTGTAAAAATTGTAAAATTGCCACAATAATAATTATCATAAATTAAATACCTTAATAATAACAAATCATAAACAACATAAAATTTTATATATAGAATCATTCTCTTTTTGTACTGGCAATGAATTGTATTAATTTTGTATAAAAATGTGGGTCAAAATTTAATATCTTATAGGGTAGATATAAATAAATTTCTGTAATAACAATGACATATTGGACGTAAGACACCTCAGTCCTCCCGTGACCATGATCACTGTAAAGTGTTCGAAACGTCGGGAAATTATAAATCAAATACAAACGCGATAGAATCCGTAAAAGTAGTTTTATTTCAAAAGAGTGATGATCTGTTTTTTTTATTATAAGATTGATTAATTGTTAATTTTTTTTTATTTTTTTTATGGTGGGAAACGAGCAAGTAGCACATCTGATGGTATGTGTTACTGCCGCCCATGGCAATACCAACGGCACAGTTAGGCCACTGTATATCAATACAAACCCTAAACCCATCCAGAAAGTTGGGCTTCCAGCTTTCATCAAACGAAGCGCAAGAGCACATTGTCACTACTCACATGTCGATTTAATGCGTGAGTGCGGTACTACCACAGACGGACCGGCCCGCGGCAGTAAACAGAAAATTGTCAATAGTGTAGTGTCATTGTATTCTTAATACGTCACCACGAGGCAAATTGTGACCTTATTTGAATAAAATCACTTTCATTTTGACTCACTAAGAGACAAAAGGTATAATTTTATATTTAACATATCTGCTTTTTTAACCGACGAAAAAAAAACGGAGAAAGTTCTCAATTCGACGCGTATATTTTTTTATGTATGATCACGCACAACTTGTTATAGAGTAGTTCGATAATGATAATTCTTTTTTTATTGGAAAGGGTTATAACTCGAAGGTGGTCCCATTACCATAATTCTCCAACTCTTATCCCAATTGCTCGGGGTCGATACAATATGTGTTCTTCTTTCATAGTACATATTGTACAAGTTATTACATAATTTAATTGTTAAGGATGATACTAATAGTTAAATAGTATTATATAAAGTATTTTATCTTCTAAGTACTAGCGAACTGCCCTCGCTTCGCTTCGCTTACGTCAGTTCAGTTGTGTGGTTTACTTTCGCGACATAGAAAAGCGAATCCTTAGAAGAAGGAGAAAGAATTTCTTAAAACCTAGTTCATCTGATCTTTACAGGGCAGAAAAAAAGTCCACACCAAATTCTAAGTATGTAGGGGCAGAATTGCAAAATGTGGATTTTTTGGGTTAACACTTACGCAATCCCTTTGGAGGGGACATTTTTAAAAAGCCTTTCCTAGTTTACCTCTGTATTGTAACACAAATATACCTATCAAAATTCTAGTCTATAGGAGCTATATTTAAAAAATGTGATTTTTACACCCCAGGAACCCACCTAGCTGGTGGAATTTTGTAACATCCGTTCTTAGCTGACCTTTAGTCGGCAAAAGGAATGTTCCTACCAAATTTAAAGTCTGTAGGCCTTATGGTTCCAGAGATATCGTGATGAGTCAATACATAGGTGGAAATCTCTTATATATACGAGTATATCGATACGAGTATATATAGATTACGTTGATTACCTAAATAGTATTAACAAATGAGTTTAATTCAAAACAAAATCGTTTCACGTTGGCAAATCGCCAACCTTGTTACTAGACTAAATTTATTGCGTAGACTGTATCATTATGCTGGTGTTGGCTCATCATTTGCATGTTCTGAACGAAAGCGTATCTTTTAGTGATTAGATATATTTTAGTGATTCCCCGTGACTAATTAAGAATATAATTTATTATCATACCATTTTTTACTTATCATGAGGGATTAAAGTTGTATTGATTAACTATTTATGCACTACGCTTTTTTTAAAAACAATGTATCTAAACTCATCATCATTCTCCTACTCTTATCCCAATTACTTGGGGTCGATACAATATGTACTCTTCTTTCATAACACATATTGTAAAAGCGATTGGCAATAGTTTTACGACGTCAACCCTCCTTGGGAATATAATTGTTGACCAAACGGCATCAGATAGAGTTCGCCCAGGTCGTTATAAGGCTCTTAGTCGTCTTTTACAACATCCACGAGCAAAGTAAGAGTTGGTAGTATTCGTAGCCGTTACCACACAGTGTATGTATCTAAACTGATATGCATATAAAAATGCTATGAAATATTGCATTGCAAATAATAAGTTTATAATTAAATTAAAATAATTGTGATGCCTAAAAAACATCCGTCTTTGCAAAAAGTCAGAATACGCACACTGACCGATCGACAAACTCATATTAAATAAGACGGCGCGACAACGCTGCGTCGCATTTTTCGCCAACTAATGAACGTATTGCCATTCCTTCTCCGTATTGTAATAGGTTAAAATTTATTTATCTCTTAAGTAAACTCTTTTATAGTGAAAACCAGAAGACAGCAAAGAGAGGTAGTAATTCGAATACAAATTAAAATTTGGGTCCAAGTTCAGGTTCGTTTCAGATTCAAGTTCAATTTCGTGTTCACGTTCCAGTTTCAATTGAATTTGATCTTCAAATATCCATTGTATTAAGTAATAACTTTGATACTTTAAATTCAAATTCATATTACATAAAATGTTTTACATTATATATAAGCATACATTTTACATAATTAATAATAATAATGATATTTGAGACCATATGCTTCTGTATTATGGCTGGACCAGATCTTACAAGCAGTCACCGCTCACGAGTTTGATACTAGAACATCACTCAGAGCTGAGTGATGGCTGCTCTAATAACCACCTTGGAAGGGGAAGAGACACCCGTGCCTTGCAGCTAGCGCAAGCAGACCTTTCAGTGAGCATAACTCATATGTTAAATACGTAAACTATAGTCTAAGGAGGAACTCCTCTAGAGCGACACGCACCACCGCCAGCGCCTTGGGCGGTGCAGGCGCGAGTACCTCCGCCTGATGCCGCCTTAGGCGAGGCAGCGGGTGACCGGACTGGGGATTGGTCTAGTCGTCCGGAGCGAGGCCACACCGCGTGAGAACGAGGCCCCGACGGCAAAAGTTGCAGGGGCATCGACTAGAAAGGATACCCGCGAGGGTAAACTGCCATGCGGACCACCGAAGACAAAGACCGGCTTCAGGTGGCCCGCTCGTTCGGCGTAGAGAGGTACATGTAGGGCAGGTTTATGGGGTCGCGTACCGCTGCTTCTGTGGCCCCGGACGGATTTAGCGGCATGTGACCACTCCATAGCACGCCGCCAAAAAAAAAAGGCAAAACACGCTACGCTTTATAATTATAGTTAAAAAAAAAAACTAACAGTTTATTTACAAGAACGATTAAGTTGCTGAATGAAAAGCTATAAAAAAAAATCACAAAAAAATATATATAAATCAAAATAAATTTAAATAATAAATATAACTGCAAAAATAATAACCATTAGCTTAGTGCTGGTGACGATTTTAAATTCAGCTGCATTATATGCCAAATCTTTCATTGATATATCGACGTCGTTTCGTAAATAACAGGTCAATATGGTAAGTGTGAATTCATAGTAAACATGAAATTTGTAGACGCCATTTGATTTACAATAATAGTTAATAAGATATATTTATTTATCTTTATATATATAATTCTTATGTACGTGTTTATGTCACTGAACTCCTCCTAAACGGTTGGACGGATTTTGTTGAAAATTTTTGCGTGTTTTCAAGTGGATTCGAGTTATGGTTTAGATTCGCAATAGGACCTGGTAGGTGGCGCTGCGATCGAGTTGTGGGATTTTTACTTTTAGTACATTGACTGTATAGTATACTCGTATATAGGCGGCACGAAGTTTGCCGAGTCCGTTAGTTTTATTATAAAACTAGCTTTTGCCCGCGACTTCGTCCACGCAGAAGTCATCTCTGACAGAGTTAAATAGAAAAAGCAATGCAAGGTGTTGAAAGGTTGTCGCTAGGATGATAATCAACAGCGTCAGAAACTGGGATGCGTTGAGGTGTTGATTTTGCGAGTTAGTTGTCTAACGGAATTAGGCAATAGGGTGGGTCCAAGAGAAAATACTCTACGTTGACACGCTCTACCGTCGGTGCTTTGGGCAGCGCAAGCGTGAGTAACTGTATTGAGGTTCACTGCATGAGGGCTTCGACTCGAGATTATACCCGGTTGCGGTGGCCCACCCGCACAACGTAGATGTACGTGTACGGCGCGCGTGTGTCTATACACCATAGCCGGTCACTAAAGAAAAAGGTGGTTCAAAGTTCTATTCATTCTACAAATTATATTGCCATTAATATACTATTTACGGTATGACCATGCGATAAAAATATAATTATCGCCACCATTTATTTGACTGTTTTGTTTCACCAGCAGAGTTGCGACCTCGTTAGATATGATTTATTATTTCAGTTATAGAGTGAACATTTTTGAAGCTAAACTTAACCTGTATCTTAAACTATTAGGCAAGAACCTATTGTCGTCTACTATGTGTATCGTGTGAGCTCTCACGCCGGAACTGGTCGCCATAACGGCACTGGTGCGGGGTTGATGGAGAGGGAGACAGAAACACGTGTTTATTTATTTTTACCGAAGAATATTTGTACGTAATTTGAAAAGAATCGATAAAGAAATTTTCTCCTCATACACACTTTGCCGCTTTGTTACACCCCCTTAGGGGCGGAATTCATAAAATCCTTTCATATTGAATCTCTATGGCATAAATAAAAACGTGCTTCAATTTGAATCTCTATGTCATAAATAAAAACGTGCTTCAAAATTTAATGTTTCTAGCTTTAATAGTTTCGACTTGGCGGTAATGAGTCGTTTAACCCGCTTCACAGGCCTAATTTACACAACCAGAGGGTGAAAATTGATATATGCCGGACATTACCCTAGAATATTTGATTCGACTCGTAATTTGAAAAGAATCAATAAAGATTTTTTCTCTTCACACAAACTTTGCCACTCTGCTCCACCCCCTTAGGGGTATAATTTCGTAAAATCCTTTCTTAGTAAATCTATACGTCCTATAAAGAAACCACTGTCAACATTCCAAGTTGCCAGCTTCAATAATATCGGCTTTGCGCTAATGATTTAATGAGTCGTCCAACCCGCTTTGCAGTCCTAATTTACACCCCCAAAGGGTGAAAATCAACAAATGCTGAAACACGTGTTTATTTATTTTTACTGAAGAATACTACTAATAGAACGTTATTTGAAAAAAAATCGATAAAGATTTTTTTCTCCGAAAATTGTTTAAATTGACATAACTTTTTTTTTATAAACCAATTGACATAAAATAAAGCCTAAATGTTAAATGAAGCTTACCAAAATATATTAGTGAAAACCGCGTCTAAATCGGATAAGCCGTTTCTGAGATTAGCGTGCACAAACACACAGATAAACAGACAAAAATTTTAAAATTTATTGTTTTGGGTTCTATTAGTGTTGATAAAGGTCCCAGTAATATTTTTTTTCATATATCTTCCATGTACAGACAGCGACCCGTTACATTTTTATTATATGTATAGATAAAACCTATACTGAAAAAGAAACTCCATTATAACATTTGATATTTGCACTTTTGTTAATTTTTTTATCTTCTTCTATTATTGCTTATTTTTTTTAATTTAATTTATTTTATTAATAATCTCTTTCTTACATCATTTCGCAACTAAAATTTAACTACAAGTTAAGAAAACATTCACAAAATTAACTGTTAAGCTGTACGAAATTCGCTCGGTCAGTTAGTATTCCTATAAATAGAAATGTAAGTACCATCGCCATTATCCTAACGTTATGTACGCTTTCGAGTACTATTCAAGTACCGGATAAGTGTACGTTGATTATACAACTCATCTTGACATTCACTTAACATTAATAGGCTTTTGTTTGGTACTTTATTTTGTAGTGGTATTAATATTATTGATCGGACATAATATATCCCACCACGCCCTTTTCATATTGTAATTGTATAGCCGAATGATTTTACTGTGTGATGAGGAAGGAAGGCATACAATTCATTACCGTCTCTAGTCCGTGGATGATATTAAAAAACGACTAAGATCTATAAATATGCAGACTATATACAAATAAGAGAAGGAAAACTAGAAATAAAACTCTATACTAATACATTGGACCAGTATGATATAGTAGGTAGGACCACGCTGTTGATGGTTCTATCTACAGCCGCGGGCCGGTCCGTTCGGGGTAGTACCACACTCTCGCAGAAGATCGACGTCTGAGTAATAGCAATGTGCTGTTGCGGTTCGTTCGTTGAGCGAGAGAGCCAGAAGCCCAACTGGGTGGGTTTGGAGGTTAGATTGGTAGGCAGTGGCCTAGCTATACCCTTGGTATTGCAAAGTTCCAGGGGCGGTACACTTACCATCAGGTGCGCTGCTTGCTCGTTTGCCACCATAACCAATAAAGAAAAGATAAATTTCATTCTTATTTTTGAGAAGGTTCAAGCTCTGCAATGTCGACATATGGGTTGAGATGATAATGATGATTAATATTACTATGAAGTATATTTTATTTATTGACATTATCCGAGAAAATACTTATGAAACTTTTCGGCACGATGTGTATACATTGTTCACGATTAGTAAAAGTCAATATCTTAACTAATATCGCTGTATTATTACAATGAAAGCTATTATAACTTAATATAATATAACTTCACTAAGATAATAACGTAATAGGTAGTTTCTTTTATAACAATATATATCTGACATATATTTTTTGATATCATTGATAAGACATATGAATATAATATTTTACGGTATTAAGGATTTCATCTTCTATTTCACCATGAAGTTTATACAGAAAGTGTCGATTGTGAATTGCCACAAACTGTAATAATGATCTGATCTGATCCATCAGATCTTTGTAATAAAATTGCCTCTTTCGTGTGGCAATAAATTAAAAAAAAAGTGTAGTTCCTTCTCCTGACCTTATTTTCCTGCGGGTATCTTAATATCACATTGCAAGCCACATAAGCGAAGCGTTTAGGTCTTGCTCTACTCTCGATATATGAAAATCAAGCACTTTTCAAACCTAAAAATGATTGTATTTTTCTCACATTGCACTTATAGGATAATATTATAATACATATGTCAAGAAAAAAACATTCATTTAAACGTATTTGATATTTTTAAAAAGCAATTATTTTGTTTAAAGTAAGAAAATAGTTGATTAAAAAAATACTCGAGGCCGTCGGATAAAATATTCTGGATCTGGATCAAAAAAGAAAAGATTAAAGAAAAAGAATTAATGTATCAAAATATTTATTTATGAATATACTAGAAAACAATCCTAAGTATATAAGAGAAAAACAACTATATTAATGTCCGACGAATTTGGTATAGTAAGCCTTTCCAGTATAGTCGCGCCAAACATTGCGATATACATATATAGTTCGATTAAGAAATAAATTTCTATCAATCCATCAGCCTATAGAAGGACCACAATGGCCACTTGAACCTTGGCCGTTAGAAGTTGTTGTTACGTTTTTCCAAACTTTGCTGCCCACTGGTTTGGTCTCCCTTACCCGAGAGAGTAATCCAACATTTTAATAATTACACATTGTATTAATAGCTCGTCAATGCACGAGAAATAAAATTACTACAATAAAACTTGTACAATTCTACTACATATAAACATGACCGTAACATGATAATTTGCGTATACTCGTACCTAAATAGTGTAAAACAAGGCCACCAAACCACATATCCATTAGCGTTGGTAGTGATTGATTTTGAAATATGCAAACCTTTTGTATATATTGCTATTAGTTGAATTTGAAATAGTCATCAAATTTAGTCATACATGGTAAACAAAAACAGGGAAAATGATGGTAAAATAAAAGACAAGAATACGGCAAATAATTGGTAGTGTTGGTCAATTTAAATGGCGATGGGAAGGTAATACGTCAGGTTATGGGGTCGCCCGCCATCTTGTTGTCCCGGACGATACACGCGGAATATCTGGAGCATAGCCTGTCAAAATAAGTACCAACCAATTGATGGGTCTATAATGAGCTGTGAAGAAAATAAAGCTGATTTTATGTATGAGTGTTCTATGACTTCAAGGTTAAGGGAAGATCAAAGAAAAGACGGATAGATTGTTTGAATCATGATATGGATAAAACGGGAGTAAATACTTGTATCACATCTAATAGGATTGTGTGGAAGAGAGGGACATATTCAGTCAACATTATAATCATCATCATTCAGCGTTTAGCCACCCATTGCTGAACGTAAGCCTCCCTCATAGTTCGCTACAAATGGTGATCCTGTGCTACCTGCATCCCACAACTACCACCAACTTTAACCAAGTCCCCAATCCACCTGATGGAATATCTTACACAATTACATATTGAATCAATCGCAAGTAATTGGGATAAGAGCAGGATGATGGTCAAATGGATTGGTATAGGGTTTTGGTTGCGCTTATCTTTCTCTTACATTTATTTTATGTGCTTAAATTACTCATTTGTCTTAAATAGTGAACCACGCTGTTGATATTTTTCAGTCAACTGCCGCGGGCCGGTCCGTTCGGGATAGTACCACACTCTCGCAGAAGATCAACGTCTGAGTAATGGCAATATGCTATATGAGCCCAACTGGGTGGGTTTGGGGTTTGTATTGGTAGACAGTAGCCCAGCTATACCCTTGGTACTGCAAAGGTCCATGGGCGGCAGTAACAAAGGTCCATGGGCGGCAGTAAAAGCAATAAAAAAGATAAGAGAAAATAAAGCAATATGTAGGTGAGGAATGAAGAGAAAGGAAAGAAACCTTGAACTAAAACCCTGTATAAATCCGTTCAACCGGCGTGGTATTAGATCAATTTCCTTCCAATTGTCATTGAGGTTCGCGCATAACTATTACAGTGGGATTAAGGAGAATATTTATAACCAAATTCTAACCACTTTTAATTAATTTTTTAAGCATAAAGATTTACTATAAGGGTCATTCTTTACAGATACATAAATACAATGGATTATTTGTGTAACTCACCTTAAGAACCTAATATATATGTTGAGGCTGCAGGGGTAAATCTGATAATAGTTTGGGTAACCGAATAAGACCTAATGGATACGTACGAGTTGTCCTTTTAGATGTTACTTCTTGCGCGAGTTCATCCCTCCCAAAGATTCAATGAGGTCCAAATCAAACTTTACGGCCGAGCATGGAGCACTTTAATATTTACACTTGAATAATTAGCTCATCAGCTAAATAAGGTGTCTTTTAGACCAACATTTTTCTGTTGAAGAGGGTTAGAAATATTATCGCGTAATTATATATTTGCGCGATTAACTGACAGGTTATAAAAATTTGGTAAATGAATGAATATCTGTGTAGTGACAAAATAAGTATACGATACACTAGGAATAGACCCTGAAAGGATACGTATCCTACCTCTATATAACCTTTCTGGATGAAGATATGATATGCCTTGTTATTTATATTATTTAGTGTTGCCCAAATGCAAGAACAAGACGAGACTTAGCCAGTCTTGGTCTTGGTCTTGCGCCAATACACCTGGTCTTGGTCTTGGTCTTGGTCTTGCGCTCCCAGTCTTGGTCTTGGTCTTGGTCTTGCAGCAAGAGTCTTGCAAGTCTTGCAATTACCTATTAGTCTATTACTATTTATTAAAGTTTACTTTAAATCTTAGAAAAACGTATTAGAATTGAAACATTGTGAGCTTGAATTAACATAGCCATAGTAAAGATCAAGCAGATTAATAAATAACTGAGGATTTGATAATAAATTCGAAAAATCAACTGACCTATATGTCGTTTTCCATGGAAGTAACTGTTTCTTAATAAACATTTATGATTTATAAGCTTACATTTGCTAAAACATGTAAAAAACAAATTAATTACAATAACTTGACTGTATTTTAAAGAACAATATCTGTCTAGAAAGAGATTCAACCCTCAACTTATATGAAATTTAATAAAAGAGTTTTACGATTTATCATTTATTTCAATAAAAAATAAAATACAACACAAATCAAACATAACAGTACACAACAGCTTTATCATTAGGTTATGTTACTTTATATTAATTCTTTTGACCAAGAATTAATACAAAGTAACCATCTGGCTGACTCATCACTTAACCTATTTCTATGTTTTCTAATTACTAATGATGCTTTAGAAAATAATCTCTCAGCAGGTACTGAAGTTGCAGGTATTGAGAGAAAATCACGGGCCATCTTCGATAAAGTCGGATACTCTGTCTCATGCGTCCTCCACCAATCTAAAATGTCTTCCGAGCTGACAGTTCTTGGTTTTCTCAGGTACTCCTCCAACTCGTCTATCACTAAGCCTTGAAGACAAGATCCAGATGACGTCGATGGACATTCATAGAGTTTATCAAAGTCTATTACGTCTTCATCTTCATCACATACTTTATTTTCTTTTTTTGGTAATTCCAGAGATTTGTTCAGTGAGTGTAGACTTTTATATTCTTCATAAAGTTCATTGAACTTGCGCAGACTTTATGTTTTAAGTTGCTTCCCCCACATTGTCAGGTCAAAAGTCTGAGCCTTATGCCTTGGGTCTAAAATTAAAGAAGTACAATAAATCCAGTTGCTCTTCTTATAATGTTTAAGCATTTTGTCTCGAGCTGCTTGGAAAGCTAGAATGAGCCTTTCATCCACTTCAGATCGATTAGGTTTCTCATCTAACTGTTTTACCATGGATTCAATTTTATCTAGCAAGAGATTGAATGATACAATGACTAGCGGTAATGTAACATATTTGTCTCCACCAAGTTTTGTACTTAAAAGTTTAAAGTTTATTAGAAATTTATGTAATTTTTCGAGTACCTGCCATTCACTAGCTGTGATTTGAAAATCATTCAATTCGGTGACAGAACTGCACATTATGTTAATGCCCGCTCTCACTTTTAAACCAAATCCAATCATATCATGTGTGGAATTCCATCTCGTTGGACAGTCAAGAATGGCATTTAGATTTGATGGCACGCCAGCTGCTTCACAAGCAGACTGAAACTTCTTCTTCACTATCTCACTTCTTTTTATTTTACTGGAAATACTGCGTAACTTTGTTACAGATGTACGCGAGTCAGCAATATTCTTCATCTTCCTCATCCTCAGTTTCGTCTGCATAGTCTTCATACTGCTGATCTTGCGCGTTAGTGTCAGACTCATAGTGTAATGCTAAGGTCTTTAATAAATCTTGTACACCAAGGTTTAAAATGTGAGCAAAGCACCGGAAATGTTGATTGTCTGAATCAAAGTGTGGCGGCAGCTGTTTGCCCAGTTCATACATAAATTTGGTATTTGCAGTTGCGTTGTCGACCGTGATACCTTGTATTTTATCAATTATGTCATATTCCAATAAACATTCATGGAAAATCGTTGCAATATCTTCCCCAGTATGTCGACCGCGTGATGGTATAAAATCAAGAACTACAGATCGATACTTCCATTCGTTGTCTATATAATGCATAGTAACCCCGTAGTAACTCCTACCAGCAATTGACGTCCACCCATCAATAGTAAACGACATTTTAGATGATAATTGTTGAAGTCGTTCCTTGAGATTTAATTGGAGCTCTTCAAATCGCTCTTTGACTTTCCTTCTAAGTGTAGACCTTTTAGGAAACACCATATTAGGGCAAATACGTCGAAAATATACTTGTGTAGCTTCGTCATCGAAAAATGAGAAGGGAAGATATTTTTTCACCACCCAATCAACTGTAGCTGTCGTGATGTTGTCACTGCTGTTTACCGACTGAAATAAAACAATAAATCTTGTGTTATTATTTAAAACATACTAGGTTTGAGCGTTTAGGAGGAGGAGGTTTGTTGTTGTTAAATCGAGAAAATCGTTAAATTGACATTTGTTATATTACCAAAATAAAGTACTTAGTTGTTACTGGCCGATTATGAAAACAAATGAAAATATGGGTGTTTATAAAAAATATTTAAGACGATAATTACATACTTAATATGTCGCACCCCTAGATGAAAACACCACTAACTTAAAAATACTTACGTAAGTTAATGGCGTTTTTGAAAGTATCGCATGAATAGCTACGCGGAGTTAAAATTCCCGTAGCGACAACTTCGACCATTGTTAAAAAAATATTCTTACCTGTCCACTTCTTCCAGCGGTTACTAAAAAGCTTGTGATATCTCCACTTAATTTTGGTTTAACAGGAAGAAATATTTGTGATTCCTTTTTGTGGAAAGATATTAGATGTTTCCTTAAGCTTGAAGTGTTTCTGTTTTTCATTTTTATTTCAATCTTTTTATGTTGGCACAATTTACACAAGGCAGTTTGGGATGCATGAATTATTTCGAAAAACTCCTCAAATTTGCTTTTGGGTCTTTTAGATCTGTGACTCAAACTCTCGTTACTCGGACTAGAATAATTTGAATCTTCGTCACTCATATTAAATTGTACACGTGATACGTTTTTAGAAAACAACAAGAATTAGTAAAAACAATTATTAAGTTAGACTCGAAGCACAGCTCAATTGGAAATGACTGGAATTAAAATAATTCCTTTATTTATAGTACGTTTCCTTGCTTTCTACCGCGCCGCCTCGCCACGTGCCGGCTCTATTAAAAGGATGCCGCCGCAAATCAAACGATGCCGCGTGCGGCGTACAAACACAGATTATTACCTACTTGTACAGACGTGTAAAGAATTAGTGCCAATCACTATTCTTTACATATAAGTGAATGTTTTGGCGTACATCTATACTTATCTATACTAATATTATAAAGCTGAAGAGTTTGTTTGTATGTTTGATGACAGAAGTTTTAAAATAAATAAATAAATCCTGAACGTCACTATACCTCCAAAGTTACTATTCCTCGTGGACGAAGTCGCGGGCACTGCTAGTAAATACTTACTCTCATCATCTCTCTCAGAGATATTCGGGCTGGTAAGCAATACAAAACTCTTATCGCAGGCTTTTTATTTTATTAGTAGGTAAGTACGTACGCTTTTTATATTATTTTATTAGTTTTGTAGAATTTTTTTACACGTTTCAAGTATATTTAAAAGTGGCTACAATATTTATCAAACGGGTGATATTTGAACACTTTTTTGCTATTTTTTCTTGTAAAAACTTAAGAAATATAATGACTAAATGTACAATAATAGTACCTAAGTAATTAGTTTAAAACCATATAATCAATATTATAATATATACTTACTAGAATAAATTATTATGACATCTACTACCTATCCTTAACATTTTTTCCTATCATAATACTACTTGCGTGATCAGTATAATGTATTCATTTTCATTCTAAGCACTCTGAAACTTATTTATTCTTTGGAACACCTGTAGGTACTCTTAAAATTCGAAATTATTTTGCATGAGTATACCTACGCCCTGTGGTGGCAATCAAATAGTGTCAAATGTTGTGATTTCGGCGCGGCGGCAACGATTGTTGTATATGATTTCAAAAGAAGCCGCCGGCGCGTGTATCATAACCATGTACTTCCGAAAAGCAGCAAATTTCTTTGAGAAGTAAGTACAAAACCTTTGATGCCGCATTATCAAAGTGCCGATGGTTAAAACATAACTATGCATGCACTCAGTTTGATTTTAATGGATATTTTTTATTCGCTATGTAGGTATGTTTATGGTATTAGTCGTAATGCGCATAGGTCCAGTTTTTCATATTCTTTGATACAGTTTTTTGCGTCTCATAGAATTCCTAAGCGTACCTATACACCGAACTGTTACACCTAACTACTCCGTGAAATAGCGCTAAGTCCTAGCTGCAAGACGCAAGAGTCTTGCAGGCTTAGTCTTGTTCTTGCTCAAGTCTTGCACGGTCAGTCTTGGTCTTGGTCTTGCTAAAAATACGCGGTCTTGTTCTTGGTCTTGGTCTTGCAAAAACGCAAGAACAAGACCAAGACTGCAAGACCAAGACTGAATTTGGGCAACACTAATATTATTAAATAAAAAATGCTTAAGAATATACTTTACAAATAAACCAAACATGAACATCAGACGGTGTATTAAAGCCTGTAGAGGTATCTGAGTTTTGAAGTCGTTATCGTAGTATGGCGGCGTATGCCCTCGACTTCTTCCTAACAATAAATGCTTTGTCAAACTTGCTCCGAGTTTGTCCTGCTGTTAGCTAGATAACTTACTGCGATTGTTTCCACTAACTTTGACGTTACTGGTCTTCTTGTAAACTGTTTTAAAGTGCTGGATTATGTTTTCGTGTTTTGATGTATCATGTTATGTTTTAGAATTCAATTATATTAAAAACAATATGCAGTATTGTATGTGTCTCTGGTCTTTTAAGGAATGGAGAGAATACAGATCAATAATAATAGAGGTTCTGTATAACTCAATAAATACCACAAATATCGACAATTAAAGAAAAATATGAAGAAGTTATTGCTCCACTAAGAAAAAGGGGTAGCGATATAGATTCGAGACGATAACAGAAAGGGTAATTTGCCGGACGGGATACCGATGATAAACACCGGGGTACGATCCGCATGGCTTAGACAAATATGTGAATGGCAAGTTATGGGATTGTATGCGGCTCCTTCGTTGCCCCGGACGATTGGGGTGGGGTATGACTATATCACAGCCTGTCCTTAAAAAAAAGGATTGACTGTATTATCATTCCATCACCAAATAGAAAATGCCCTTTTGAACCTTAGACGTAATAATTACAATCGATTTTCCGCCATTAATATATAATTTCCTTTCTGCTAAGTAAATTTAATAAAACAGTGTTATTAAATATAGGTTATACCAATAGACATTAAAGCATTTCAATAACCCCTAAATTAGATATTTTATAAAAAAAAATGTAAGCATAAATGCCAAGAATTTCAACATATAATAAACATGAAAATCGAAAATCTTTTTAATAAAAAAAAACCGTAACTCTTAAACAAAAGTGTATGATTATTTTCGTCAAGTCCATTATACTGTGATCTATAGCTTTATGGAGTTCGTCAGTACAGACAGTAATCCACGGCATAATAAAGGAGTACTTTTTGGTAGATCTCCTTAGATAAGCGCAGGTGAACGACGATATATCAGAAGATTAGTCGTTTGCCAGCGCTAGGAGAACGCGTTGAATGTAAAGTGGTTAGATAGGGATGTGCTTGTGTGTTATCGATAGCGGCAATTACTTTAATTTTAATTATGCAAGTAGATATTGCAATATTTAGACTAACCTGAGCATCTAAAACCCATTGTATTAACTTATGCTAAAATATACGTTACGAGTCTTCTTTAGAATCATCATCTCAGCTCATATGTATCCCACTATTTGGCTTGTGCCTCCTTTAAAGTGCAAACAATATTGCTCTAATATACCACGCTCGTTAAATGGGTTGAGTTTCTATTTAGAGTTTGTCTTCCCTCGTAGTTATGTGATCTGCTTGCATCCCTTATCTTACAATTATCCGTGGGTAAGAAAGTCGGTGGTAAATTGTGAATAGGAGAGTCCTGCCTCACCATGGAGATAATAGTTTCAATCTAGTTCAAATTTTCTGCATAAATTAAACTAACGTGTCTTTCAAGAGTTTTGGTGGCAGTTTCAAATTTTCTTTTTGTTCTATTTTGATTGTATCCCTTGAGTCATGAGTTCTCATCTGCTCTAAATGTTCAGGTAATTTGTCCCATATATGTACGCTGTACAAGTATATACATAGTTTTGATTTGAAACTTTTAATATTTTATTCAAGAGAAAAAGTTATCATGTAGTATAAATATGTCAGAGAACAGGTTTGTTTCATGATGAATTAGGAAGGTTCATGAAAACTTCAACATTTAATCAACATATTACAATCACATTTGCTTCACGTTTATTTTCAAGTGATATATAAATAGTTTGAGACCACAGTTTTAGAATAAAGATGAACATTTGATAGATTTAAAAGAATATACACATAACATTTGTTTTTAAAAATATTTTTGTCTTATATTAAAAGGATCTTAAAGTTATATAACCAGATTAGAGTGTGTTATACTTATTATCTCTTCAGGAACAAAAGTATAAAATGATGTAAAGTATCGATATTATAAACGATTGATGGGTAGCATCCCTAACGCTAGGAACTTCATAAGTTAACAGCTAGCTGCAGCCTGTCATATATCAAGGGTGACATATTCGGCGTCATGTACACTTTGCATAGGCCCGCACAACCTACCACTTTTGATTATCTTGCCACAACGAGATTGAGGAGCATTGTATGGGTAAATAACCTTTTATTCGTGTATGAACGTTTTAAAAAGTTTTTGTTAGTATATTTTTAAATGATATTTTTCTTAATAATGATGATAAGGTAATAATTCTTGTATTGCGGGGGACTTTACAAATATATAATTAGCACAAACACATCACACCAAAACTCAGAATAACAGTTTATGGATCGCACAAAGTATTTGTATGAAATAAGCACGGAAGGTCGTATCTTAACCACTCCGCCACCTATGCAGTCTGATATATTTTTCGTATTCATTCGTCCATCAGTCTTTATTGAAGCACTATTAGATATAATACATTTTTGGAATGAATGCTCGGATGGTGCGGACATGTGGAAAGAATGCCGAACGAACGTCTGGTTAAGAAGATATACAATGCGAAAGTGAAAGGATGTAGGTACCGGGGGAGACCGAGACTAACCTACCTAGACCAGATCGGTCATATATTGAAGGAAGGTGGAGTCAAGAGTCTCCGAAACCGGCGAGCGTGTATGAAGAGAATTATGAATGTTGAGGAAGCGAGTGAAGTATGCAAGGATAGAGTTCTCTGGCACTCTGTTCTCTCTGCCTACCCTGCAAGGGACATGGCGTGATGGTATGTATGTATGTATGTACATTTTTGGAGATTATTGTATCTCAAGTTTATCATTATACTAGTATTAGTTAGTACTGAGACAGGTAGTGATACATTCTTAGCCTATTTCATTGAATCACCATCCCGACATTTTTTTTAAATTATTTTAAATATATCTAAGATTTGGAATTAAATATGTGATACAAATAATAGGATTGATGGCGATATATTATTACCACTAGGTTCCATAAATTTGCTACTTAAGTCTAAACAGCAAATTTCTGTGAAGACTGTTATTGATTTGATGCTCATAGTTTTTTTTGCGTGGTTCACAAATCATCCGCATGCATTGACTAACAGAGTCTAGATTTTTTATTCTCTATCTTACTCTGTCACTACGTACGAAACTTGCTTTGTTGTAGCGGGTTAATATTTTAAACTAATGTTGTTCAAATGTGAAACCAAGACTCGCTGCAAGAGTCTCGCAAAGCTCCCTTAGACAGCATTATACGATTCCTTTGGCAAAGTAAGGATTGTCAACATTTTGTTAATACACGGTGAAATAATTTGATGTTATTTTAAACAGTCTCATGATAGATAGGTGTGATTATAGTCTCACTCCCGTTAAGTGATATGTACCTAATTATTGATAGTTGTACAGTTAGTGTCACTAGATGAATGGAATTTCATTAATTTAGGTGGATTTTTTATTTCTATATAGATATTTCGTTTCTATCGAAACAAGTGACTCTGTATTATTCTAATAGCGAGAGCTGCAAGATTTGCGAGACTCGCAAGAGTCTTGCATTCGGGCAACACTACTTTTTACTCTTTAATAGATAACACTATATTCTTTACTTGTACAAAATTGTTATTAGTTTATTTTAATATCTTTTCAGTGTGGTGACGGAGTAAGAATACAATTCACCACCCCTATCTTACCCATCAGTGATCGTACGAGACGACTAAGGGATATAAAATGCATATTACATCTATGCGGGAGAAGGAAAACAAAATAAAACCCTATACCAACACGTTAGACCAGCGTGGTATAGTAGGTCAATTACCCTCCCATTATGGAGGAGGCTCGAGCCCAACAGTGGGTATATGTATATGAGCTGAGATGAGATGAATATTTTTTTCAATCAGCACAAAACCTACCTCCGTATTATACGTTAACTTTACGAATAATAATAAATTGTATAGCAAACTTAATCTTTATAACAATAAAGTTTGTATAAATAGAATATGTTCTATAAGATTATTCCATCCATCCTCACGTGAGCAGTAAAACGTCTGAAGTTTTGTCACCGTTAAGGGAGTAAAGTTCATCTGACATATGGGTAGTAAACAATGTAAGTACGTACTTTGTCAATCAGGACACTTGCCATATAATATTGGTAATTTCGTTCGATCATATAAATATTTTATGTGTTCTTTGGATTATATTTTTAACTGGTTCTAATGTTCATATGATTGTTTTGAAGGCATAGTGGTGGTAGGGCCATTGACAGTTTTCTGTCTACAGCAGGGAGCTAGTCCGTTCGGGGTAGTACCACATTCTCGCAGAAAATCGTCGTCTGAATAGTTGTAACATGCTGTTGCTCTTCGTTCAGTGAGCGAGAGAGCCGGCAGTTCAACTTTCTACGTGAGTTTGGAGTTTTTAATGTTAAGCAGTGGTCTGGCTGTACCCCTGATATTGCATGGGCGGTAGTAACACTTACCATCAGTGTCCTGCTTACTCTTTTGCCACCAAAAGCAAATAGAAAAAAAAATTCTACCCAGTACAATAATTTTCTGTATGATATGCCATTTATTGTTGTGAAACTTTGTGTAATTTGTTTCTGTTAATTATATAATATAAAGTCCCATGCGACACGGAAAGTTATTTTTTATTTTTCAGGTATATAAAAAATATAATACGTAACTGTAATTACGGGACTAAATTCGAAATTTTCCTTCATTATGTTATTACTTACTCTATGAAAATAAATTCCCCATCCTATATTATTGCGCCCTTAAAAAAAGTAGCCTATTTTCGTTGCCAGGGTCCCATCTATCATTGTATTAAAACTTCAAAATATATCTTTATCAAAATAAAAAGACACTAACTGTGCTCCTAGAATTTTAATGGTCCATAAGCGCCGGTTGACATTTAGCAGCAGGTAGGTTGTTGCTCCACCGAAGACAAAGATCGGGTACCGGTGGCCCGCTCGCACGGCGAAGAGAGGTGTTTGCAGGGTGGGTCTATGGGGTTGCGCGCCGCCTCTTCTGTCGCCCCGGACCGATTTGTCGGGGCGCGACCACATCCATGGTTCACCTTGAGGAGAGAAAAAAAAGGTAGGCTGTTGCTCAGCTACTACCACTATCAATATCATCCCGTTTATGTCAATTACTTAAGGTTGACTCAATATGGACTCTTCTTCCATAATACATATTGCAAAGGTTTTGGCAATTGTTGTACCACCTGTCTGATATCAGAATCGACCACCTATCTAACGTCAACCCTCCTTAGAAATGTAATTGTTGATCAGATTGCATTAAACCTCTTAATCGTCTTTTATGGACACCCCGTATCATCGTTATTTTCTTGCACTTATCCCAACTACTTGGGTTCGGACGCAATATGTCCTCTTTTTCCATATAACCCTATCAGACGTCATCTCTGTAGTCACTCCCTGTTTATAACATATCATGCTTCACGCAGTCCATCAATCTTTTCTTTGGTCTCCCTTTACCCCTAGAGCCTTCAACATTCATACTCAAAACCTTCCTCGCAACATTACTTTCATCCCGTCTCAGCACATGTCCATACCAGGTCAAACGTTCACTCCTTAATTTATCCGTCACTGGCGCTACTGCACACCCAATATAAGTCTTAGTGGTATTAGTAACCGCCACCACACAGAATGACTAATACCAAAGACAATAAAAGAAAAAAAGGCTATACTCACAGAATATATATGGCCAAAGAAAACGAAGAATTAATAAATTCCAAATCTTCAAAATTAACATAAAACGTTAACAATTTACTTTGAACGTGTTTAAAAAACAAATACGGCCAAAAAATCGAGAATCAAATGAACAATATCAGACAGCGCGAGTACTTCAATTGATCATTCACTTTATACCAATTGTACTGCAGTTACCTATATGTACATTTTTGTTCTTTTTAATGCGTCTGGGTCCCCTCGATAAATTGCGACCTTTTGTAGGGGATGTCAGATGTTTATGTATGTAATTTGGCGTTTACAGTTGGAGAGGAAAGGAGGTAAGTTTAATTAATGAATATAGAATCATAATGTTGTTACGTTTTTTAAAATTATAATTAGGTATTTATTGTTTACGCAAGTATTACACATTTGAAATAAATCTATTATTACGGATTTTATTTAGTCTGTATTTGATTGTTAATTTCTCGACATTTTGAAGATATATTGATTTCCTAAGAAAGTTGCAGGCTATTCTCTTGGATCTATCAGCTGATATAATGGTTTTTGATGTTAACGCGAGTACCTATTATACATTTGAAATAAAACTACTTTTACGGATTCTATCGCGTATGTATTTGATTTTTAATTTTCCGACGTTCCAAACACTTTACAGTGATCATGGTCCTGCCGTGACCATAATCACTGTAGAGTACGTAAAAGTAGTTTTTATTTTCGTTCCAACCACTGCATCAGCATCGGCCGGAAGACCTCCACGGTCCGCACACCGAACCGAGGCCTCTCCAGCCGGACTGCCTAACGGGCAACGACGCGGTGAGCTCCTTCAATGAGACCACATCGTCCCCCGCTCGCACCCCCGACATCCGCCGATACAAATCGGCGAGCATTACCGCGTCCAGGTCCCACGGGGGAGTCCCAGCCAGCAGGCACGCTGCCTCCGTGGCCACCGTGCGGTACCCGCGTACGGCCCTGGTCGCCATGGCCCTCTGTGGTCGCCACAGAAGAGACCTGAGTCGGATGGTCGGGGACCCCGCCCACACCGGTGCGCCGTACAGGGCCATCGACCATGCGGGGCCCATGGAATTACATTATGTACTACTGTGGACGCGGCTCGAGCCTAACAGTGAGAAATATGTGAATATGATATATATATATATATATATATATATATATATATACCTATACAAAAGCTTTATAAAACGAATACGTATAGAAGTAAGGTATGGCATTTAATTTTGAGAAAGTTATAAAGACTGGATGGTTATTAAAACTTTACACCGTTCTGCCAATACACGACTGAATCTTAAATCGTTACCTTGAGAGTTACAATCACAACAAGGTTATAAAAATAACAACCTGCCGGCGAATCGATGAGGAGGGCTTCCGGAGATCTCTCACTAAATTCTTAATACCTCACGTAACTGTTAAGGAGGGTTCAAACTAGTGTTGCTACGCTACATCCCCGGTGAATGGGATTAAGTACGGGATACGACTATTCTCGTCTTTGGTTAATTAGAGACATATTATGAAACTATTACGTATCTGATTTGTGATTTATTAATATAATTAAATCTATAATCCTTCTAATATTATAGATGTGAAAGTTTATGAAGATTTTTAGATGCCTGTTACTCAATCACGTTTAAACTGTCGAATAGATTTAGATGAAACATAGCGCATATATAAACCATTTCCTGGATTAACACATAAGATATTTACGCGGTAATATATTTCCTTGGGATAATAGTTCAATTTCGGACGAGTTATTTTTTACACGGGCGCGGCTGTGGGTAGAAACTAGTTAACTATAAATTCAATGATCTATTTGTTTTTTTTTTTAATGACGTTACGAATTGCCGAGAACGATATACTTCAGGAGTATTAAAATAATCACCATATTTTTTTAATAAAACAATACATCGCGGTAAATAATTCTATATCACGTATGTGAAATGCAAACCTAATTGACTGCATAGATAGCGTAGTGGTTAAGATACCGACCTTCCGTGCCAGTGGTGTGGGTTCAATTCTACGCAGGATAATACTTTGTGCGTTCCACAAAGTGTTGTCCTGAGTCTGGCTGTAATTAGTCTGCGTTAATTGCATGTTTGTAAAGTCCCCCGCAATGCAAGGATTATTTCCTTAGTGCAGGGTGGTGTCTTAAAAAAAAGAAAAACCTAGTTTATAACAATATTTTTTTTTGTAATCAGTTTTAAGTGTAATTAGCGTTTTCATATATTAGCTATTCGAAATCAAACTAAAAACAATACAATACAAGCTTTACTCGAAAGAAATATTTTTTACAAACACAATACATTGTAAATGTCATTGGCAAGTTGCTACCAAGATACAAAGTTATATAGAAATGTTACCGGAATATATATCCATTCCCGTGAATACCGGAGTGCTTGGCAGCACTATACATACTTATCTTTTATTGTGCAGCCTCGAGACAATGTTTGCGATCGATGATAATGCACACGGGCTTCAAGATCAAGCGGTTTACTGTCTCCAACTTTGCTGAATTTTGTTTGTTTTGAATTAAATAAGAGCGTAATGTATTTAGTTTTTTCTATTGCAAATTTTACGACTACTACGAGGAAATAAGGGCTGATGATGTATTATATGACGCAAGCCCAATCTTCATCTTATGGTCGTCTGCGAACGTGAACAGCAGTTGACATTTAACGACTCTGTAAACTCGTTTGCCAGCAAGGATAGGAAAATAATTATTTTATAATTTTAGAACATACTGTAGACAGTTCTCTGTCTACAGCCGCGGGCCGGTTCACCCGGGGTAGTACCATACTCTCGCAGAAGATCGACGTGTGAGTAATGGCAATGTGCTATTGCGCTTCATTCGGTGAGCGAGCCGGAAGCCCAACTGGGATGGATTTGGGGTTTGTATTGATAGGCAGCGATCTAGCTGTACCTTTGGTATTGCAAGTCCATGGGTGGCTGTGACACTTACCATCAGGTGTGCTGTTTGCTCGTTTGCCACCATAAGCAATAAAAACAAATTTTGCATCTTTGTTTAGTTATAAAGCATGATTAACTAAATATAGTAAATACATAAAATGAATATCGCAATAACTAGTACATATAATCCTATTTGAGGGTTGCAATGGTACAAGTAACTAAGCCGATTATAATATTCGACTGACAGTCGCCCTGCACTCCGACGACTTGTTAGGGACTAGATGCAAGTTTGTCTTGTTAGTCAAGTCGCCTCAACTTTAGACATGTCTATACATCCTTTAAGCCTTATTGTGTATATTTTTGGAGATGCGTTGAGTACACTCAACGGTAATTGGGTTTTGAAATGGGATCGTATTTCTGTTTTGTTGTTAGAATGTGATTGTGCATTTACTGATATGATAGTCTATATAATGGGAGACAGAAATATGATATTTGAGCGTATTTAATTAAGATTATTATTTTGTTATTGTGCATTATTTTCTTTGTATTCAATTAAATCAAATGCTATGATTTTAAATTTAGAATGTTATTTTTTTTCTTTATGGTCAAATAAAACATGGCATTCTCGTGTTTTAAATTTAAAATGTTAATTATTCTTTTTTTTTTGCACACAGCTATTAATTTTAGTCAGCTATTAACACAAGCCCATAGTTGCTATAGTTCATCTAATCTAAGAAGTGTATTTTGACGTTTTGCATTTTTTAATACACAATAACCTCGGTCAAACGTATACACATGATTGTAAACACTAAATCTGAAATTTTAAACAACTATTAAGTTATTTACATAATTAACATTGCGAGTGACTTTCTTGTACGATAATCTAATGTTGAAACTCGTAAAACTAATTTAAAATAAAAACAACATGGTAAATAGTAGATAATTGTTATTGACGACCTAACAACGTCACGTTATCACGTTCTAAACAGTAGTGCTTGACAACTTCCAATTCACGAATATCCAAATAATCGGTAAAAATATTAGAATAATACAATTAATCGAATAGAAATTTTGACAGAGATGTACATTTCGACACTTTGATTGATGAGGAAATAATTATTAATGTTCGCGACGCTGATAATTCAAGTAATAGTAGTAATTCTTAAAAAATAGCTATTTTCAAATACAGTTTTTGTTTTTAATTAACCTAATCCTACTAAATATGATGAATAGATTCTATGCTGAAATAATTAAATTTGTTTAGTACTAATTTAGCACTTAATTTATTCATCACCTTTTTTAAAAATATAAAATAAACCGATTATTAATTATAAAAAATCAATATCGATTTCTCAGTAAAATCGGATATGCGGAGTTTCTCCGCATTAATTTACATAACATTTCATCAAAATTATTTATATATTAAATAACTACTACTATTTAACATAATATGTTAGAACTGTAAAATATTGAATATAATATAAAATCACTACACGACATTTTCATATTCACGCCTAAAATCTGTTAAATCTTTGGTCTAATTTTTAATGCCTTTTTTATTTTACGACCATTTCAAATACAATTTTACGTGTTTTTAAAATTAAAATATTATCATGTTATAGCTGTATTTTCTATTTAATCTAATTTTTAAATACCTTATGTCAAAATTACCATCTCTTTAATTAATAAAGCAGATATTCACATGGTTGAAATTCGTAGAACTACACTGGTACTTCTTTTTCTTTATGATCACCGCTGTACTAACATTTCCTAAATTTAAAGTATTTCTATGTTATTGCTGTATTTTTTACTTTCCTTTTAACCTTTATATGTCCTACTATTGGATAATGGAAACAGAATGAAGAAAAATTACCTGCTACGGGTAACTTAAGGGTAAATTTTACAACATTTTTTTTGTCGTATTTATTTACATCTAATCAATAGCCTAAAAATAAATTTCAAGCTTCTGCCTTTAAAAATGACGATACTTCCTTACAACTTTTCATCACCTTTACAACCCTTTTTTTGCATTAAAAAGTAGCATATGTCCTTTGTCAGGCTCTAGACTATCTGTGTACCAAATTACATTTAGATCGGTTCAGTAGTTTTGGCGTGAAAGAGCGACAGACAGACAGAGTTACTTTTGCATTTATAATATTAGTAAGGATTAATGTTTACGCAATTCATCATTCTCTCGCTCTTCTCTCAATTACTACGGGGTCGACACAATATGTACTCTGCTTCCATCGTACATATTGCAAAAGTTATTAGTAATAGTTTTATGACCGGTTTTATGACCGGAAGGAGGTTTGACGTCAGGCAGCAGCCTGACGTCAAACCTCCTTGGGAATGTAATTGTTGAGACTAACTAATTGTGGAGTTGGCCCCGGTCTTCTACCAATCCTTACTTTGCTCGTGGATTTCATATTGTAAGCCGCTACCACACAGCAATAATGTTTACGCAATTATCCTTTTTTTTTTTGGTGGACTTTGGATTAGTCTCGCCCCGCCAAATCGATCTGGGGTGACGGAGAAGGCGGCGCGTGACCCCATAGACCCACCGTAAAAACTCCTCTCTCTTCGCCGTGCGAGCGGGTCACCGGGACCCGATTTTTAACTTCGGTGGCCCGCCCGGCGGTTCACCCTCGCGAGTGCCTCTCGTCGACGCCCCGACAGATTTCGCCGTCGGGGCGTCGCCCTCACGCGGTGGCCTCACGTCGGGTGACCGGACAATTCCCCGGTCCGATCACCCGAAGCCTCGGTTAGGGCGGCATCAGGCGCAGGTATTCGCCCCTGCGCCGCCCCGGCCGCTGGCGGCGGCCCGGGGCGCGGGAATCCTCCCTTGCCCGTTCCGCCGCTTCCTTCTGCGAGATGACAGCCTCGCAGAAGGCGGCGACCGCGTCCCAGTTCCTGATGCTGTCGACCATCGCCCTCGCGACGGCCGGCAGCGTCAGGTCGGCACCGATGACAGCGACGAGGTCACGGCGCTGCTGCTCCCATCCCGGACACACCTCCAGCGTGTGTTGCGCCGTGTCCTCGTCACACCTGCAGTGGTGGCAGGCCGGAGTCCACGTCCATACACGACCCTGTGCAGGTACAACCCGAAACACCCGTGCCCCTTCAATACCTGCACCAGCCGAAAGGAGAGGACTCCGTGCCGCCGCTCCATCCACTCTATCAATATGGGCCGGAAGGCCTCAACGGTCTCCACACCGTGCCTAGGCCTCTCCAGCCGCGTAGCCCAACGGGCGATGACGTCTCGGCGGGCATCCACGCGCCAGGTGGCTATCTCGCTCAACGATGGGGAGCCACCTTCCTCGCGCGCTGTGATAACCCGCCGGTAGAGGTCGGAGAGCATCCCCGCCTCTAGGTCCCACGGGAGTGTCCCGGCCAACAGGCACGCCGCCTCTGTCGACACCGTGCGGTACCCGCGAATGGCTCTGACCGCCATGGCTCTCTGTGGCCTCCACAGAACCGCCCTGAGCTGGGCGTTCAGAGCCCTCGCCCACACGGGTGCGCCGTACATGGCCATCGAGCGGATGACCCCCGCATACATCCGTCGGCCCTCGAAACTGGGTCCGCCCACGTTCGGCATGAGTCGAGAAAGGGCGGACGCCGCGCCGACAAGCCGGGGAGTAATCTGTCGGAAATGCTCCCGGAACCACCATCGCCCGTCGAGCACCAGACCCAAGTACCTCATATGGGCCTGGATGCTGATGTGGATGGAGTTTACCACTATCGAGGCGCCGATGGGTAGCCTCACACGGGGCTCATGGAAAAGTAGGGCCTCCGTCTTGTTTAGGGCCACCCTGAGCCCCAGCGCCTCGATCCGCCTGACCATCTCCTCGGTGCCGAGAGTGGCCAGGCTCACCGCCTCTTCGAGTGTCCTGCCCCGGGCTGTGACGAGCGTGTCGTCAGCGTAGCACACCAAGCTCAGCCCGGGGGGGAGACTCCCTCTCAACGCCCAGTCGTACCCGATGTCCCACAGGGTCGGCCCCAGAACCGACCCCTGTGGAACGCCGCACGACATGGGCGTCCGCACAATGTCCCCTGCGGGACCCGCGCAGAGGATACTGTGGCCCTCCAAATAGTCTGCCACCAGCCGCCTGAGGTACAGGGGCACTCCATGGAACCGGAGTGCCTCCCTGATGCAGCCGAATGGCAGACTATTGAATGCGTTGGCGATGTCCAACGACACCGCCAACAGCACTCCCTTCCCGGCGACGGCCTCCGCGGCTGCCTGCCTCAGGCGTAGTAGGGCCCCGATGGTCGAACGCCCCCTCCGAAACCCATACTGAGCGTCCGACAGATCGGGCCCCACCTCCTCCAGCTGTCGGACGATGCGGGTAGCGAGCACACGCTCCAGCAGCTTACCCACATCGTCGAGGAGCACGATGGGCCTGTAGGCCGACGGCAAATCCGGGGACCGTCCCGGCTTTGGCAGGAGAACCAACCTCCCTTCCTTCCAGCACTCAGGGAACCGTCCAGACGTCAGACAGGCGTTGAACAGCTGCCTGAGGCGAGGGGGGGACCTTCGGGCACTGATACACGCCGCACGAAGGTCCGCCAGTCTTGGGGACCACCAGTAGACCCCCTGCCTCGGAGGTGGACTTTACGCAATTATCCTACTAATATTGTAAATGTGAAAGTTTGTGAAGATGTTTGGTTGTTGAGAGTTAGATGTTTGTTACTCAATCACGCGTATATCGTTGATCAGATTTAAATAAAACTTAGCACATAGATAGACCATTTCCCGCATTAATATATTTGTTACTTCTTATCCCAATAGTGCGTTCCCTTGGGATAATAGTTAAACTTCAGGACAATTACTATTTACGAGAGCGAATCCGCGGTTAGCAAGTTTGCTATATAAAAAGGCAATAACACCTTAAAATAGTTTAATTTCGTTTATATATTAATTTTACTTACCATATCTTTTTGACAATTTATCTTATTAAGAAAAATCGTTTGGGTAACCCCATTTGTAAACAAATACAGAATCTCAGCTTAGATGTACCTGAATGTATGTAACAAAAATGTATGTGTTAAAACAAACCCGGACCCACGTCACACAGTCCCCGGATTTGCTTAACAAGATTAGAAGAACGAAAAACGTCAGACAATGGGATCGAATTAACTGCGAATACAAATGGCCACATTCGTGCCTAAGCGCCACTTATATCATCAAATATTTATAATTTACAAAGATAATTCCTAATTTATTTTATGTGAGAAAAATTTCAATATAAAATGCTGATATTTTTATAAGAAAAATAGTAATATCGGTTGTTTAGATTTAATTGAAATATAACTATGAATTTTGTGTTGTGATACATTAATAATTTAATAGGATGAGTTATCACCTCTTACTTTTTGTAGTAAGTCGTAAAAACCGCTGAATGAAATAACAGGATAATGGGCAACATTACTCTCCTAGGAAAACTCCTAACACCAGCTACGTTTGTTAATCTACTTGGTAAGTGTGACATAAATTGTATTATTCAGTATCCCCTTGCAGAAGAACCTTGTCAAATTCACTTCAACAGGAAATACAATGACCATTTGTACACATCAGTGTCTAACTTTTAGAAGAGTCTTGTAGAAATCACTCCAAAAGTATCCTACAAGTTGTCTATTTGTAGCTAACAGTGTCAAACAGTGGCCAACAGCATCCATTAGTTTCAAACAGAGTCCACCAGTGTCTAACAATATCCAACAATGTCCAGCAATCTCCAACAGTACCCGTCAGTGTGTATCAGTGTCCATCAATGGCCAATAGTATACATCAGCCTCTATTAGCTGCTATCAGTGTCCATCATTGCCTATCAGTAACCACCAATGTTCATCAGAATCGCTGTAAATGTTTAGTTTGGGGTTGACATCATTTTCATCAAGTAGATTAGTTTTATTCCGTGTGACGTGGTGAATAGTATCCTATACTATTCACCACCCCATATCTTACCCGTGGGTGATCGTACGAGACGACTAAGGGATATAAAACGCATATAACATCTATGCGAGAGAAGGAAAACTCGAAACAAAACCCTATACCAATACGTCTGACAATGCGGTATAGTAGGTTAATTTTCCTCCCATTACGGAGGAGGCCCGAACCCAACAGTGGGACATATGTGGGCTGTGATGATGATGAGATTAGTTTCAGGGTTTTCGATAATAAATCTGATGACATTTTATTATTATTTAAGAGGTTAAATCGTAGCAAGGTGACATTGGTATTAAGCTAATTAATATTTCGAAGCTTATTTTACACGCAGATTTCGGGTACTTAACTCTCTTTTTACTCTCTCTCTCTCTACTTTTTACTCTATTGGCTCTTTCATAGAGAGATATGAAAGAGTCCATAGAATACAACAAGTCAATAGCGAGACCCTTTTAGGATAGGCGCGAGTCACATGTTTTTTTTATACTATGTATTAATCTATTTAATTTCTTTTATTTAACCTCGTTGTTATTTTTTTTTCTCGTCTTAATGTATCTATTTCTAGATTTTATTTTATTTTCAATTTGTATCCTTTATTTGTAGCATGTGCGTTTCCTAGCGTCTGTCGCTAAATAAATTTATTAGTGTATTTTATTATTATTACCACACTGTTGACAGTTCTCTGTCTACAGCCGCGGCCCGGTCCGTCCGGGATAGTACCACACTCTCGCAGAAGATCGACGCCTGAGTAATGCCAATTTTTCACTTCGTAATCGAGTTTTATAAATAATTAAGCATATTAAATGCTAAATTTCAGTAATTTAAATAAAAATGAAGTTTTTTCTTCTTCTTCTAATACATAAAGTACCCCGAAACGGCTGCGGCTCTACGGACTCCAGTCCATTCGTGAGACTAAGATTATCATACCTATTGGAAATCAGATTCTTAAAATTAAAAGCATAAAAATCGTAACCAATGAAAAATTTTAATGATCAGTTTTACATCAAACAAACACCCAAAACAATCCACATTTACCTATTACAACGATGCAGTACATCGATTTAATGGTAATTAACGTATAGGGAAAATCGTTTGATCATTGGCAATGAGACAAACGTATGTGATTAAAAACGTTTTCGCTGTGTAAATAATCCAGGAATAACGATGTAGTATTTAAACTGAGCTTTGGATAGCACTGGGTGGACAGGGGTTTACATCAAAGCGGGTGGGCAATAGGCGTGGCCACGTGTCATCGAAGATAAGTCCGCTACTTGTCATGCTGGGGCCATAAAATTAGTGAGTAATAATGCAAGTAAATAGTCTAAGTAATAGATTATACCTTTACGTAGTTTTTCTAATGCTAGGTCCGCACCTGCGTGTATCGTCACGAAGCTTCGTGCAATGAGACGATATACGCAGATGTGACCGGTCATTATTGGCTATCGTCGCGAACATTCGGGCTTCGTGTGCGTTATCGCTTGGGTGGCGATAAGTCAAAGGGTTTTAGCGCGCTAATATATCGCGCTCTGTGGTCAGACTAGCGTTTTTCATTTCTGCAGAAATTTTCGATGTGTTTAGACGCGTTCGAGGATCTCCAGTTAATCAATAAATATGGAGTGGAGTGATGAAATGGTGTTAGAATTTTTCACCATTATGAAGCGGAACCCATGAAGGGATCCAAAAAAATCATTATGTAATTATTAGCATAATATAGCTGTAATAGTAAAGCAATTCGTCATCCATACTTAAACGCATGAAAATTATTTCGGCCATCTTTAATTATTGCGTGATACTTCGTGTAATATACCGAAGGCGCTAATGTGACCACAGTTTTATCGCGATAACTTTCTAGTGTACAAAACGTACGAAGCTTCGCCACACATTACTTCGGGGCGATACACGCAGGTGCAGCCCTAGCATAACGGTGTGTGGTAGCGGATTCGAATACTTTTTTTGCTGTGGAAACGCATTTACGCGCTATCCCCCGCCTGTGACAGACGGGGGGGAGTGTGCGACTCACCGGCCAGCTGAACAGTCTGACCGGTATACCCACTAAAACCACAGCGGTCCCTTCCGCGCTTTTACGGGACGCCGGATAGATCGTCTACTGACATTCGATCCCCGACGCCCCAACGCTTGGCCTTCTGGCCACGCCCTGTCACCATTCAAGGCGGCGGAAGGAGGTGCGCATACCGGCGCGATTCGAATACTACCAACCCTTACTTTGCTCGTGGATGTTGTATGAGACGACTAAGAGCCTTATAACGACCTGGGCCAACTCTATCTGATGCCGTTTTGTCAACAATTACATTCTCAAGGAGGGTTGACGTCTAGCAGGTGGTCGTTATAAAACTATTGCCATTAACTTCTACAATATGTACTATGAAAGAAGAGTACCTACATATTGTACTTTGGGTCGATACAATGTGTACTACTACTACGTAATTGGGATAAGAGTAGAAGAATGATGTTGTTATTCTAACGGGTAATAATTTTTAAGACAATTTTTGTAATTAATTATTTTTTTATATTGAATTATTGATATGGGCTTCAGTAAATAATTCATGCGACCAATCATTTTCAGATATTTTTTTATTTATAAAACATTGTTTAGTACTTATATTAATTCTGTGACATGGTGTATTTGAGTATTGAGTTTAGTTCTGTTGCAGCGATGTTAACTCTTTGGTTTTCTCATAGATGGCGTTAGTAGTACAATAACATTCTATCCAACGAATACAAAATTGTTAAAGTTATTTTATTTAATGGTTATAAAATTGTATTTTTATGATAGACAACACATCTAGATATGAAGTTAAATTACTATGTAATAGAACAAATCTATAGGCGTAATAGTTTTCCAATAATGTATACTACAAAAATGCTTAGGTTGTGGGATAGAGTTTGTAATTAGTGATGATTAAAATCATAAAGTGGGGTGACGGAGTAAGAATACTATTCACCACCCCATCCTACACGTGGTGATCGTACGATACGACTAAGGGCTATAAAACGCATATAATATCTTTGTGAAAAAAGGAAAACTTGAAACAAAACCCTATACCAACACTTCTGACCAACGCGGTATAGTAGGTTAATTGCCCTCCCATTACGAAGGATGCCCGAGCCCAACAGTGGGGCATTTATGGGCTGTGATGATGATGAAAATTATAAAGAGATAAAATTTGTGAGTTTATAAGTTTGGATCTAAGGAGCTATCTCTAACAGTACTGGTTTGATTTTAATAATACAACTACTGCTAGAAAGCCACACTATCCCTGATTATCATAGGCTGTTTTTTTTATTTTGACAAAGACATGTTTTCACTTTTTTCGTGTGGTGATGGAGTAAGAATACAATTCGCCACCTCCTAAACTATTTAAGAATCAAATAGTTTAACTAAAATTAAAGTTTCATAAAAATAAAGTTTGTTATTTTCAGCATATTAATTTATGAATTAGTTTGGAAGATAATGCGAAATGAAAACAATAAGCTGATACGTAATTTCGTTTGACACGCTGGCTGATCGAGATTACAAGGCGGCTAGTGAAGCAGGATAGTGGGTGGCCTACATTAGTTGTATGTATTCACCAACGACACCTATAGTTAAGGCAATTCCTAAGGCAATGTAGGTATGTTACTCTGATGTTGTGTCATAAAACATGTAAGTTAGTAATATTGATGATTAAATTGATTTAAGAGTAACTTTTTTTTTGTGGTGAATCTCTCCATCCATACTATCAGTACGGGCCGGAGGGCCTCAACGGTAACAACACCGTGTCTAGGTCTCTCCAGCCGCGTAACCTAACGGGCAATGACGTCCCGGCGGGCATCCTCGCGCCAGGTGACTATCTCGCGATAGGGAGCCACCCTCTTCGCGTACTAAAGAAACCCGCCAGTAGAGATCGGAGAGCATCTCCACCTCCAGGTCCCACGGGGGTGTTCCGGCCATATACATGCTGCCTCGGTCGATACCATGCGGTATCCGTGAATAGCTCTGACCGCCATGGCTCTCTGTGGGCGCCACAGAAAAGCCCTGAAGTTTACTTAAAACTAGGTGTGGTTCGTGAAAACGGCCATCAATTGAAAGTTAAGTTATTTTTTTAGGGTCACATTGTTGACAGTTCCGTCCGGGTACAAGACTCTCGCAGAAAATCGATGTCTGAGCAGCAGCAATGTTGCACTTCTTTCGATGAGCGACAGAGCCGGCAGCCCGACTATCTGGGTGGGTTTGGTCAGCCGCCTAGCTATAACTCTGGTATTGCAAATGTCCATGAGCGGCAGTAACACGTATCAGGTATGCTGCTTGCTCGATTGCCGTCATCATCATAATCATCATTTTCTACTCTTGTCCCAACTACTTGGGGTCGATACAATATGTACTCTTCTTTCATAGTACATATTGTAGAAGTTATTGGTTTTATGACCGGCCGCCTGCCAGACGTCAACCCTCCTTGGAAATATAATTGAAGACCAAACGGCATCAGATGGAGTTGGCCCAGGTTAATCTATCTATCTAATAAGGCTCTCAGTAATTTTTTACGACATCCACGAGCAAAGTAAGGGTTGGTAGTATTCGAAGCCGCTACCACACAGCCGATTGCCGTCATAAACAATAAAACAAATTATTATTGAATATATAGTTCACATCACACTTTCAGATTAGACTCTGCTGATAACATAATATTTGTTCGCGTCATTAATATTTATGATAACAGGTTATAGTTTTTGACATGATAAAGAGATTAATTAATAAATTTAATTAAAGATTTCTATATATAATATCAATTTTACATACGTGTGTGTTATTCGCTATTTACCATAATGGTATTTCCGTGTGCTAACGCATTTGGAATGCAATTTACTATACCATTCTTTTTCCGAAGAGTCGATTAAGGGATGTAAGCTAATTGTATTATTTCCATGTAAATATAACTTGAAATAAAAACCTGTAGTCTTCCTTCTGATTAAAATGGTATGGTGGAAAATTTCGCAGGGTATTGAAGTCTCGTATCAATAGTGAGACGTACATATATATATATATGATGAAGAATTAATAATCCGCTTATTATTTAGCGTTTAAAGCATATTATATTGCTATTTTCGGAGCCCCAACATAATTATTATAAGCGCCAAAAGCTTGTCAGTCTCGTTTTGGAAATGAGGTACATTTAATATTTGTTTTCATTGGTTTTATTAATGACAGTAACTACTGTACCAGTATGCGTTTGTAGGATTTGCTTTAAATTAAAATGAATGTGCCTTTGGGACTTAATGTTTTAAATTGAAATTATACGAATGAGGCTTCAAACTTTCGTGTGGGTCTGTGTTATAAAATTGTTCGAGCGGATATTCATTTTTCATATGATTATAGAATAATAATTTATAGTGTTACTTTCTTTTCCCGCGATTTTTTTTATTCTATAGTTGCAAGATGTATGAACGTAGCAAATTAGCAATATTCCATTAAAATAAAAACTTAAAAAAATATTCTACAGTAGCCCGTTTGCATAGCGTAGTATTGTAGACTAAATCCTTTTGATATATGGGGCATTTCACGTCAAGCGGACAACCAAAAAAAAGTGAGGTCGTGAATTTTGTTTATACTCGGGTCAGTTATGCTTCTAGTAGACATGAATGAGTATCCACAATTATTTTTCGTGTGATGATTTATTGCTGAGTTATGAGCTTTTAAAAATTTACTAAAAATGAAGTCATGAATTTTTGGATGCTTATTAATTGTGTTAATTATTTTGTAAATAAAAAACTAAAAAGTATTGTTTCTTATAGTTAAAAAGTTGAAGTTTATAATTTTTTTGTCGAATTCAAAATTTTATTTTTTTACGTATAGTAAACCGGAAGTGAAAATTTCAAATCGATATTTGAGTAACTTCGACATATAATAAAGCTGTACCAATTCTTCACAAAAAAAAAAAAAAAATGTGATCTCCAATAGTTTAAGACTTAGAGCGTATAGAGTACATACACATAGCTATGATCACTTTCTAAGCTATCGGTTTTATGCGCCAACATGCTAAAATACTACGCTACTAATATTTTATTATTTCATACTTACATGCAAAAATATAAAAATGAACGATTTGTTATAATAATAATAAGTTCTACAAAATGTGATGGTCCTTTGGATGGTCTCTTTGGGGAAACCTTAAACGTTTGGCAACCCGTGCAAGTTTGCAGACTACGAATAAGGCTATCACTACACCTACAACATTATATGAATGGGCCAAGTCATCATTGACTGCAAAAATATAAAAATAAAAACACGATCCCCGACAGTTTAAGACTTCATTTTTAGTAAATTTTTAAAAGCTCATCAGCAATAAATAATCACACGAAAAAAAAATTGTGGATACACATCCATGTCTACTGGAAGTATAACTGACCCGAGTATAAACAAAATACACGATCCCACTTTTTTTGGTTGTCCGCTTGACGTGAAATGCACCATAATTATGTAGGATTCTTGTATTGAAATGCGTTGTAATAATCAATAATATAATAAGGCTTATAAGTCGCTTTTAATTCAGAGGGATATTAGTAATATTCCGTAACAAAAAGAAGGAATAAAAGTTCAATAAGGCTCCTGTAAAGTAGCCGATTTTTTTTGTTGTAACTAGTAATGATTGTGGCTGGTATATAAATTCTGGAACATCAGTAGTTTTGGCAACGTACCGTATTTCTCTTCATGGCATCTCGTTAATACAATATGTCCCATTGTAGGGCTCGAGCCTCCTTCATAATGAGAGGAAAATTGACCTACTATACAGCGCTGGTCACACGTATTGATATTTTTTTGGCGGCGGGCTGTGGAGTGGTCACACCCCACTAAATCCGTCCGGGGCGGCAGGAAAAGCGGTGCGCGAACCCATAGACCCGCTCTACATGTACCTCTCTTCGTCGAGCGAGCGTACCACCGGAACCAGGTCTTTGTCTTCGGTGGCCCGCCCGGCGGTTTAGCCTCACGGATATCCTCTCGAGACGTGTTGGTATAGGGTTTAGTTTCAAGTATTCCTTCTCTTGCATAGGTGTTATATGCGTTTTATATCCCTTAGTCGTTTCTTACGATCACCCATAGGTAAGATAGGTGCAGTGAATTGTATTCTTACTACGTCACCACACGAAAAAGTTGCTGAAATATTCAGAAATATAAGAATACGATACGATATATATATATATATATTATGAACGAATAGTGAGAGTATTTTGCTGAAATTTTACTATATAAGGTAAGCTTCCAGTTCAACGGATTTTTTTTTTTTAAAGACACCTCCCTGCACTAAGGAAACAATCCTTGTATTGCGGGGGGACTTTAAACAAACATGCAATTAACGCAGACGAATTACACCCAGACTCAGAACAACACTTTGTGGATCGCACAAAGTATTGTCCTGCGTGGGAATCGAACCCACGGCACTGGCACGGAAGGTCGGCATCTAAACCATTACGCCATCTGTGCAGTCTTATTATTTTGATTTAGTGCTTATTATTTTGTAAGAGGCTGATAACTGCTATACCTTATATCATAGAAAAACCGAAATGAAATAAAAAAAACCTTGTATCATAGAAAAAGGAATGCCTCTTATGTATAGTTGCATATACACGCAATAAGTGGTTGTGATTTCAGATGCTTTTGACACATCATTTTACATAAAGGAAGGAGGAAGGAGTCATAAAGGAAGGAATGGTATTTTAGTTTTTATTAACAAGATATATTATTCTTTCTCTTGACTAATGTTTAAAATTTTACTTGTTCTCTGGTAAAGGACTTGAAGACTAGTCTTGAAGTTACGTGAAACGAAGTGTAAGTGAAAATATTACTTGGCTGATTTTACGCTTAGTTAAAATATTTAAAAACATATAATAATATATATGTGAGTATCAGTAATTTAATAGAAATTAACTATCTTATTAAATTCCATTAGACAGAAGCACATTAGCCTTGACCTCAAATTGCAATCTGCCGTTCCCGTTGGCAAACTTACAAATATATACTTGTGATTGGCAGATTAATTACATGTTCAGACACTTCTAAAACAACTCTCTAATTATTCGGGATACGGGAACATCTGAGTATACACAGTGATTACTTCTTAGTCTGTATATATGTTCATGATTTTTCTGCACAATGGGGATAAAATCATCCTGTTATCCCTCGCTAGCTAGATAAATAGTTTACCGTAAAATTTTGTATCGGAATTTTTGCCTCTCCTTATTCTGATGATATCCTGATGCTGTTTAACATCTTTTAATCGTCTGTCACGACAACTGCGGGAAAGGGATAGATGTGATTATTGTATTCTTACTCTATCACCGTACAGATTAATATTATTATTTATATTTGTTTAATTATTATTTAATGTATATAACGTATTTTTATTTATTGAAAAGTTAACACCCTTTTTTTTTCAGGTGGGCCATGGAGTGGTCACGCCCCACCAAATCGGTCGGGGCGACGGAAGAAGCGGTACGCAACCCCATAGACCTACCCTGCAAAGCGCCTCTCTTCGCCGTGCGAGCGGGCCACCGGTACACAATCTTTGTCTTCGGTGGCCAAACAAAGACACCCTGCACTAAGGATCCTTGGATTGCGGCGGAAAGGGAAAAGTGCAAACATATAATTCACTGACTCAAATTACACCCAGATTACGAACAGCAATTTGTAAACTACACAAAGTGTAATCCTGCGTAGTTATAATCGAACCCATACCACAATTAAAATTACTAACCTTTTAAAAGCGGTAAACTGCTTTCTATATCCATCACCATTAGAAAATATAATCATTCTAGTCCATTTTAGACCCGCTGCTTGGTTCGAGCCTACTCCACAATGGGAAGGAAAATAACGTACTACCATGCTGGTAGACGTGTGAGTAATAAATAAAACCCATGTGTAGTTTTATGCGAGTTCTCTTTCTCTTGCATCGATGATATCTGCATAGCATATATTTTAAGCATCTTTTATGACACCCATGGGCAAGCTACAATTCTTTAATCTCTCGATAGTGAATTGTAGTCATACTCTATCATAGTTTCATCACACAAAAATATAGATCTTAAATATTTTTTTGTGATAAATAAAATGATACCGTTATTTTAGCGTGATTATATGCTATTCATCGCTCGAAGAACCGTCAACCGCTGGGGAAGAAAGGTTCTAGAATGGCGACCATGTACCAGATGACGCAGTGTAGGACGCCCCCCCACTAGGTGGACAGACGACCTGGTGAAGGTTGCTGGGCGTCGTTGGGTACAGGCGGCACAGGACCACACTGTGGCGTAAAATGAGGCCTACGTCCAGCAGTGGACGGCAATGGGCTGAAATAATGATGATGATATGCAATTACCTTAGACAAATCGGATAGTCGAGAGTTCCGGGATTTCAATCCTGGGTCGGGGATAAGTGATGATTAGGAAGCATAATATTGCCATCGTATATTATGTTTTTGTTTAATAAAAGACAATCCGGCACTAAGGAAATAATCCTTGTATTGCGGGGTACTTTACAAACATATGATTAACGTATAAAAATTACACCCAGACTCAGAATAAATTTTTTGGATCGCAAGTATTGTCCTGCGTGGGAATAGAACTCATGGCACTGACATGGGCGGTCGATATCTTAACTACAAGGTCATGTATGCAATTAATCATTATAAGTTGAAATAGAAGTGGCAAAGAAATTTAGTACACATGTAGTATATGGATTACCATATGTGGTTACACTATTAGCTAAGTATGAATATTGATTGATCTGTATCTATGTTCTTAGATAGTTAAGTGCTTAGCTTTGTGTTTAGTAAGCTTTGATGGATATTGTACATTGACTATATTGCTAGCGGTAACTTTAATTAGTCGGCTAATTAATTATTGTTAATTGAATTAGCCTATAGTTTATGGCACAGTCATTGTTATTGTAAGATTATTGAGGAAAATTCATTATTAAAACAAGTTAGCATAATATTACGTCTAAATAATAAAAGGGAATGCAATATTTTTAATAATAAATGTACGGCCGATGTTAATATTAGGTCCTTACATATGAAATTAGCGTTTTGTCGTACTGACTACTTTGATCTGAAATATCTCCTCTTTGGTTAAGAATTCCAAATTCAAATTTAGAAATTAATTTTTCTGATACATTTGAGTTTTGAAAACATTCATTTGTTTTTCCCTCATTGTTTTTTTCTTTGACGTCACTTATTACCTACCGCACAATGGAAAACATGAAATATTGGTATATTTACGAGTACGAGTTCTACCGTGGCACCAGTGCTGCAGAAACAGCTCGAAGGATTAATGTCGTGTATACTTTGATTAAATAAATATATTTTACAAAAAAAAAAATACTTTATATTTCTCCCGTACAAACGCCAATTTCATATGTAAGGACCTAATATATTCACTACTATTAAATATAGGTCTCAGCTGTGTGGTAGCGGCTACGAATACTACCAACCCTTACTTTGCTCGTGGATGTCGTAAAAGACGACTAAGAGCTTTATAACGACCTGGGTCAACTCCATCTGATGCCGTTTGATCAACAATTACATTCCCAAGGAGGGTTGACGTCTGTCAGGCGGCCGGTCATAAAACTATTGACAATAACTTTTACAATATGTAATATGAAAGAAGAGTACATATTATATTGACCCCAAGTAGTTTGGATATGAATGAATGATGATATTAAAAATAGGCCTCTCTAAAAAGGACAACACCATAATCGCCACGCTTAACAAGTAGGTTAGCGATTGCAGATATTATTACGAGTTTCCTAGAAGAGTGCTGCTTACTTCCAGGTGCTCCCTCAACTAGTTTTTAAGACACTTTCTGGCAAGTAAAAGGTGACTTAAAATTAATTATAAGCCTATGAACACATAGGGCATCCCTAATTCATCATCATCATCATCACAGCCCATAAATGTTCCACTGTTCGGCTCAGGCCTCCTCCGTAATGGGAGGGAAATTAAACTACTATACCGCGCTGGTCAAACGTGTTGGTGTAGGGTTTTGTTTCGAGTTTTTCTTCTCTTGCATAGATGTTATATGCGTCTTATATCCCTTAGTCGTCTCATACGATCACCCACGGGTAAGATAGGGGGTGGTGAATAGTATTCTTACTCCGTCACCACACGGCAGATCCCTAATTAAATGTATGCAAAGCTAGAAAATCGATATAAATCAAAAATCAAATTCATTAAATAATCCTTATATTGCGAGAGACAAATACACAATTAACCAACACAAATTACATCCGTACTCATAACGAGTATTTGTGGATTGCATAAAATATCATAATTCTTGTGGTGACGGAGTAAGAACACAATTCACCAACCTATCTTACCCGTGAGTGATCGTAAGAGACGACTAAGGGATATAAAACGCATATAACATCTATATAAGAGAAAGAAAACTCGAAACAAAACCCTATACCAAAACGTCTGATCAGCGTAGTATACATACATACATTTCATCACGTCGTATCCCTTGCAGGGTAGGCAGAGAGAACAGAGTGCCAGAGAACTCTATCCTTGGATGCTTCACTCGCTTCTTCCCTTTCGCATCTTTACACCAATACTCTCTTTCATACCTACTCGCTCTCTTACTTCGTCATTCTGAATGCGATCGGTCAGCCTAACTCCACAGATTTTCTGTAGCGATCGCATTTTGACTGTGTTATAGTAGGTTAATTTCCCTCCCATTACGAAGGAGGCTCAACCCATCAGTGGGACATATACGAGCTGAGATGATAAAGTATCGTCCATTGTACCCACAATATGAAATTTGAAATATTAATTAGAATTCATCGCCAACATCTTTTCGTATGACATTTGTTGCAACTTTGTTATTCATTTTGTAAACAGCATGCAAGACGTTGCAACTAAATTAACAAAGTAACATTCTGTTTCTATTTCTATTTACTATGAAGTAACATTTTATTTCCGTAAATATAAGCGAATGTTTTACATTCTTTAGCAAGCTTCACTGTTTAGACTTCAGCATTTCAGTGCATATACATACGTCCAATTGATGGGTTCGAGCTTCCTCCAAAATGGCAGAGAAATTAGGTCCATTCCCCTATACTATGCTGTTCTAATTAACATATGGTTTTATTCCGAGTGTCTATTCTTTTGCAGTGATGTTATATGTTCCCTTTAAGAGAAAGGAGGAAGTGATGGCATTAATTTTGTACTTTTACTCCATCACCACAAGGAAAAAATTTTTTTAGTAATATATATACTGTTATGGAATAATCCGTTCGGCCAAATTCGAAAACTAAGTCAGCCCAACGCTCTTTCAATGTAGTTAAATATCAATGTTCCAATTAATATTTTAAAAGCGAATGTGAGTTTGTTTCTTACATATACGTGTATTAATTTTTGAAATTTTGCACACTCGTTGTCCATCCATCCACGCAGGAATAAGTATTGTTCTCAATGGTTCAGAAACATAACTGAAACGAACGTCCAAAATAGTAGATAAAGTGTGGAGATAACTGGTTATGTTATTTTCAAAAGTATTTGAATAATTTTATTTAAGTTTGGATTCATTTTATGTCTGCACAGATGGCGTAGTGGTTAAGATACCGACCTTCCGTGCCAGTGGCGTGGATTTGATTCCTACGCAGGACAATATATTGTGCGATTCACAAATGGTTGTTCTGAGTCTGGATGATGTCTGTGTTAACTATATGTTAGTAAAGTCACCCGCGATACAAGGATTATTTCCTTAGTGCGATAAAAAAAAAAAAAAGTTAACTGTATTGATAATCTCACGAACATATATTATGCCTACCTCATTTTGTTACGTAATGATTTCTACTAAGACACTTTAAGTGCAAGCCACTAAGAAAGATTCATGCAAAAAGATTAAACATTTTTAAATCAAAGTAGAAAGAATTGATGCAAATATTATATGAATGGTATTAGATTATAGTGGTAGGACCACGCTGTTGACAGTTCTCTGTCTACAGCCGCGACCCGGTCCGTCCGGGGTAATACCACACTCTCGCAGAAGATCGACGTCTGAGTAATGGCAATATGCTATTGCGCTTCGTTCGGTGAGCGAGAGAGCTGAAAGCTCAACTGGGGTGGGCTTGTATTGGTAGGCAGCGGCCCTAAAGGTCCATGGGCAGCAGTAACACTTACCATCAGGTGTACTGCTTGCTCGTTTGCCATCAAAAGCAATAAAAAAAAATTATAACAAAAAAAAAGACGCATTGATTAAGATACCGACTTACCGTTACAAATGTCATAGGTTCGATTTCCATATAGGATTATACTATGTGTGATGCACACATTGAGTTGAAGAATAAAACATACAAGAATAGCGGCCATTACTAAAAATAAATTATATAATTACATTGTTTTATTCTTACATAGTATAATAGCCACCAAACTACTCTGATATTCTGATAGTATAGTCCAACAGTACCAGACTGTAATAAAATTCTACACACGTGTACATTATGTAGACGCCATGTGTGAAGAGCAGTCTCACTAAATCTTTAAACAAATAACTATGTTTGACTATTCTATTTCGTTATATCGTACAATGTTTTGCGCGTAGACACATCCTCATGCACACACGAAAGAGAATTTCATGTAGACTTATAGAGGCACATTTTCACATCATCATTTTTATTTTTTATTTTCTTTATTCTTTCTTATCTTTTTTTTTTATTATCTAGTGGTTTAGTTCAGCAACGTCCAACAGTGGCTGAATGAGGTATGGTGATATATTTTTTTTATTTGCCAAATAAATATTTACAAAAAAATTAAATTGAGTTTCAGTTTAAATTCTCAGGTCTTCTTGCATTTAATTATTTAGCTCCTAAATTAAAATTAAACTTGTATTATGGGTGCCAGACCTCCCTAAAATTGCGTTGATTAGAAGACAAAACAAAAATAATGGGGTATCACACATTACATATATTTTCCGCGTGCAGACGGAATAATAATACAATTCACTACCCCCTATATTGACCGTGGGTATCGTAAAAGACAAGGGATATAATATGCATATGGCATCTGTGCAAGAGAAGGAAAACTCGAAATAAAACCCTATATCAACACGTCGAACTAGCGTGGTATAGTAGGTCAATTTCCCTCCCTTTATGGAGGAGGCCTGAGCCCAACAGTGGGACATATGTGGGCTGAAATGATGATCACATATTATATATACTAACCGCTGCTGTTAAATTGATGTATTTCTTTTTTATTTAGTTAGGAATGAAAAAAAAAGTAACCTCCCAAATGAACAGATAATAAACAGTGTTCCTAATGGTAGTAAGTCATCGTGTACTCATCTTCCATCGTAAATATTGCAAAAGTTATTGACAATAGTTTTATAACTGGCCGTGTGCCTGACGTCAACAATCCTTCGGAATGTTATTGTTGACCAGAAGGTATCAGGTGGAATTGACCCAGGTCGATATAAAGCTTTTAATCGTTTACGACATCCATGAGTAAAGTAAGGGTTGGTAGTACCTATTTGTCACCGCTACCACACAGCAAATGTATATACAAAGTTCATTATACTTTTGATTTCAAAGTTTAAACTAAATATTGATTTTATTTGTCACGTTAACTCGCTTGATATTTCCTTTTCTTCACTAGTAGTAAAGAAAAGTAAACATCTTACATGGTCATTAGTATTTATTTTTAAAGAACCACAAAGAATATTTATATTATTTTAATAATTATTTATTAGAATGAGATATCATCTCAAAGTACTTTATTGTTCAAAACTAACAATAACTTTAAGAATAAATATGATTTCGTTTGCCAATATAATTTAAGTTTAATGCCGAATGGAATATAGTTCTTAATTCCATTTAACCATGGTGTGTCTTACGTCTTTTCAATATTAAAATGTTTATTTTCCTACAAAGCTCTACATCACAGACCAACTATAATAAAAGCACAGATTAAGCTTAATCAGATGTTGTCGAAATGTTGGAAAGTCAGTAATTTCGACATGGATAGAAGCTAGTTGGTCCAGGAACGTGCCGGGAATAAATAATGCTTTTTTTTTTTTTTTTTTTTTTTTTTTTTTTGCCGTGGGCCATGGACGTCGCACCCCGCCAAGTCGGTCCGGGGTGACGGAAGAGGCGGCGCGCAACCCCATTGACCCACCCTGCAAGCACCTCTTCTTCGCCGTGCAAGCGGGCCACCGGTACCCGATTTTTGTCTTCGGTGGCCCGCTCAGCGGTATGCCCTCTCGGGCTCCGTGTCTTGGCCTCTCCAGCCGCGTAACCCAACGGGCGATGACGTCTCGGCGGGCGTCCTCGCGCCAGGTGGCTATCTCGCTCAACGATGGGGAGCCACCTTCGTCGCGCACTGAGGTAACCCGCCGGTAGAGGTCGGAGAGCATCTCCGCCTCTAGGTCCCACGGGGGTGTCCCGGCCAATAGGCACGCCGCCTCTGTCGACACCGTGCGGTACCCGCGAATGGCTCTGACCGCCATGGCTCGCTGTGGCCTCCACAGAACCGCCCTGAGCTGGGCGTTCAGAGCCCTCGCCCACACGGGTGCGCCGTACATGGCCATTGAGCGGATCACCCCCGCATACAGCCGTCGGCCCTCGAAACTGGGTCCGCCCACATTCGGCATGAGTCGAGAAAGGGCGGACGCCGCGCCGACCAGCCGGGGAGCAATTTGGCGAAAATGCTCCCGGAACCACCATCGCCCGTCGAGCACCAGACCCAAGTACCTCATATGGGCCTGGATACTGATGTGGATGGAGTTGACGACTAACGAGGCGCCGATGGGCAGCCTCACACGGGGCCCATGGAATAGTAGGGCCTCCGTCTTGTTTAGGGCCACCCTGAGCCCCAGCGCCTCGATTCGCCTGACCATCTCCTCGGTGCCGAGAGTGGCCAGGCTCGCCGCCTCTTCGAATGTCCTGCCCCGGGCTGTGACGAGCGTGTCGTCAGCATAGCAAATAACGCTCAGCCCGGGGGGGGAGACTCCCTCTCAACGCCCAGTCGTACCCGATGTCCCACAGAGTCGGCCCCAGAACCGACCCCTGCGGAACACCGCACGACATGGGCGTCCGCACAATGTCCCCTGCGGGGCTCGCGTAGAGAACACTGCGCCCCTCCAAATAGTCTGCCACCAGCCGCCTGAGGTACAGGGGCACTCCATGGAACCGGAGCGCCTCCCTGATGCAGCTGAATGGCAGACTATTGAAGGCGTTGGCGATGTCCAACGACACCGCCAACAACACTCCTTTGCCGGCGACAGCCTCCGCGGCCGTCTGCCTCAGGCGTAGCAGGGCCCCGATGGTCGAACGCCCCCTCCGAAACCCAAATTGAGCGTCCGACAGATCGGGCCCCACCTCCTCCAGGTGCTGGACGATGCGGGCAGCGAGGACACGCTCCAGCAGCTTACCCACATCGTCCAGAAGCACAATGGGCCTGTAGGCCGACGGCGAATCCGGGGGCCGTCCCGGCTTTGGCAGGAGAACCAACCTCCCTTCCTTCCAGCACTCAGGAAACTGTCCAGACGTCAGACAGGCGGAATAAATAATGCTACATGATTAGGACAGTGCAGGTGTTGGTACGTGACTTTGTGGTCAATTATGTGCCCATAGAATCCCAGACACATTTTTAGCATGAGTTCTATATAAGAAAATATTATTATGAAGTGATAAATTATATAGTAACTAAAGTAACATACTTGACACCTAAAATCTGTTTAAATTGAATACTAGAAACTAGTTGTTGCAATTACAATTAGTTTTTATTTTTAATTCTATTTTCCATTCCACGCTGGTTAGAAGCATAGAGTTGTATTTCAATTTTTCATTATATTATATGTTGAATGTATATTATCCCTGAGTTATCTTTAACAATACCCACGGGTAAGCTGGTGCAGAATTGTATTCTTACTCCGTCACCATACGGCAAGTCCATTATAAGACGCAAAATATTTTTTTTGAAATGTTTGCAAAAATGCCGTTGACGAGAGGAGGATTACTCCTCTAATCGTTCGAGACAATATTTCTATTGAATGTAGACGAAATCTAATGTTGGGTATATGCGCCGCTACTTCTTAAATCTCCGTGAGAATTGTAAAATTCGACTGAAATACCACTAGAATAATAGGTAGCATCACTCTTCTGGGCATTTTGAAAGATCAAATGCGTTCGCCAACCCGCTTACAAAGCACAGCGACTATGGCATTTTCAACCTTTAATATCATGATAGTTATATCCAAAATGGATGAAAGACTTACTCTATGTTTTGGTTGAGCAGAGGCCTTGTCTATAGAGCCATTTTTCTTGTGCTTTGTTATAACTTTATGAGTTAAAGTAGTGCTTTTTTATTTTTGTTGTCAATGTTTTTTTATTCTCGTTTCCACCACCGAGCCCTAAATTTTATTTTATTTAATATAAGTTACAAAACTCTGTGTGGTGACAGAGTAAGAATACAATTCACCAACCCCTAACTTACCTGTGGGTGATAGTAAAAGACGACTAAGGGATATAAAACGCGTATAACATCTATGCGAGAAAAAGAAAACTCGAAATAAAACCCTATACCAATACGTCTGACCAGCGTAGTATAGTAGGTCAATTTCCCTTCCATTATGTAGAAGGCTTGAGCCCAACAGTGGGACATGTATGAGCTGAGATGACGTTACAAATCACTGATGTACCATTTATAATGCTTTAAGAGCTATTTGAAATAAAACTACTTTTACGGATTCTATCGCGTTTGTATTTGATTTTTAATTTCCCGACATTTCGAACACTTTACAGTGATCATGGTCATCGCAGGACTAAGGTGTCTTACGTCCTATATGTCATTGTTATAACAGAAATTTATTTATATCTATCCTATAAGATATTAAATTTTGACCCACATTTTTATACAAAATTAATACAAATTCATTGCCAGTACAAAAAGAGAATGATTCTATATATATATATATATATATATATATATATTTATATTGGTTATGATTTGTTAATATTATAGTATTTAATTTATGATAATTATTATTGTGGCAATTTTACAATTTTACAAAACTAACAAAACTATTCAGCTACCACCGGATCGGAGCGCGGCCACACTGAGAAAGATCCGGCGAGAAAACTCAGGAGGCATGATACTAATTTTATTATTGAATAATTAAAATCAGGAGGCATGATACTAATTCCAACACACGACACTATCAATAGTTTTCTGCTTACAGCCGTGGGTTAGTCAGTCATACTACACTGTAGCAGCGAGTTAGTCAGTTGTACCATACTCCCGCAGAAAATCAACGTCTGAACAATGGTGAACTACTGCTGTGCTTCGTTTGGTGATCAAAAGAGCTGGCAACCCAACTTTCTGGGTGGGTTTGGGCTTTTAAATGGTAGGCAGCGGCCTAGCTGTACCCATGATATTGCAAAACTCTATGGGCGACAGTAACAGTTAGGTGCGCTGCTTGCTCGTTTGCCACCAAGCAACTACTTTACTCTATTTAGATTATTAGCTGATTACATTGATGGGGTGGAAACAGAAAGTATTTTTTTTTTAAATGGAAGAAAGGAAAAGAGATTTGCCACTTACGATTAATCAAAATATTGCATTTCTCAAAAAATATTGTAATACGGGGTAATAATACCAAGGTGGAATAGGATGTAAGGAAGTTCTAAGTTATGAGCTACCTCCAGAACTTTAACTTAAAGTTGCATTTGCTGAAACTTGTATATTGATTTTACGCGTGTTTCGCCTGTAAGCGAGGCAACCTCAGTATGATTCTGCATTGAATGCGCTTAAAAGATTAGTTGAATCTTAAAAGATTAGTTTGAATTTTAATTAAGGTTTAAACGGGATAATATATTCATAAGCTTTGTGTATATGGGAGTGTTTACTCATCTTATACAGAGTTGGGTAAATTATTTAGATTAATTTACCTATCCTTTATGAATGAATTTACATGAAGATCTAAATGGTATAAAGAGTTCATGTTGTGGTTATTGTGTAAGTTGTAATATATGCTTGGTGTCCAAATTCTTTAATGTATTGGCTGACTCAACAGATTCTGTTATGTGCAAAATTAAAAAAATAATAATAATTAAGGTTCTTTGAAATCAATGACAGCATCACTTATCGGGTCATAATTAGGGATTACAATCCGGTGTAATATTCAGTCCAGCCAGATTCGACCGGCTTTCCATCAATCCGGCCGGATTCAGTCGGACCCGACAGGAACAGGCCGGATTGATCAAATCAGAATGACTTTTGTTTTTCGGCTCAAAATTAAGTTATTTAAGTGCCATTGTAGTTATTATGGGTAGTTTATTTAAAATAAAACATATATAATATCAAATTTACTTCCAATCTAATATTAAGATTAAACAACGAGCAAATAAATAAAATCTAGTAATAGAGTAGGTAACTGGTAAAATTTTAACTATGTAACGAGTAGCTCAGTCTTTCTAGATTTCACTTTCACAGGCAGATCAGTTATTTTAGTAAGTAGCTTTATAAATATGTGGATTATTCGGATATATACGAATGTGGGATGCAGAAGAGTGGTGCGGTACTGGCGCAAAGTAGTGGGCCAGGGCATCTCGGCGTCGAACGACTCGCACGCACGAACACCAAGCAACAACTTTATTATTTTGCCAAAAATTGCTTACACCGAATCTGATCGCCGGATCCAGATACTTGTACCGGATCCCCTGAACTATTAATGACGTCGGATCCGCCGGATTACTGGATCGGGTTTTCCGGATTGCAATCCCTAGTCATAATAAATCATTTCAATGGTTTGCAATCATTCTGCGCATAATTGCCTTTCTAAACAAACCGATTTGGACACATCGGTTGGATGGTTTCTAAGTCTAAAACTGAATGACTTAGACAGGCTGTATATCGAGAAAGAAGGAAAGCTATAAGAATTTATATATGTTATAGACTTGTAATATATTCCGCTTTGACAATTAGGAGCACAAAAATGTTTATTATAACTGATTGAGCAAAACAGCTATCTGAGCAAAATTCAGTAACGGTAACTATTGATTGAGCTTTCTGTGTAGTCTCTGTTTTAACGTGAACTACTCAGATAAAATATTTGATGTATTACTCATATTATTAATTATTATTAAATTTAATTATAATTAATGTTAGTATTGTTACGATTATGTGCGTTTTAAAAAGAAAAATATCATTAAATAAGTTCATTAAATAAATCATTAAATCAACTCAATCATTAAATAAACTCCCAAGGATGGTTGACGTCTGACAGGCGGTCGGTCATAAAATTATTGCCAATAACTTTTACAATATGTACTATGAAAGAAGAGTACATATTCTATCGACCCCAAGTAATTGGGATAAGAATAGGAGAATTATAGATAGATACTCATTAAATAAGTAAATAAAACAGCAGGAAAGTAAAGTTTGTTTGTGTGGATTAGTACAGCTAGTGTTGTTGATGATAATGCTGAAACTTGTCCCTATATGAGTAAAGAAGGCAGAGAAATATCTTGCCAGGTGATCGTATATGACACGTAGCTTTCCCCCGAGATTGTAAGACATGGGCTATGTACCTATAATGTACTTAAATTAAGAGTATTTAATCTACTATTATTATGTGCAAATTAAAGATATTAATTGTAATGATTTTTTTTAAACATTTATGAGTTATTTTGCCCTCACTCATGTGGACTTCACTAATATTTTCACTCGCGTTATTATTACAGTATAAATCAAAGAAGACTTTAAAATTTCATTAATTAAATGACGAAGGATATATTATGATGAATTTATTCTATATAAATATGTCGAGTGATACTTATATTCTATTGCTAGAAACATTTTTATTTATGTTTTGTCATTTCCCGTGCGGCTGTCAATCATCTTGAAAGTATGACGCCTGATAGGGTGTTATAGAATTCATAACCCGCCTAAAAATGTAGAGAAATTTACGGTGATTAAGAATTAATTTTTTTTTAAATAGATAGAGAAAATATTACCTATTTATATGTCTTGGTCCTTCCCTAATATATCATTGCCACCAATTCCTCCATGTGGTGACGGAGTAAGAATACAAGTCACCACCCCTGTCTTACCCGTAGGTGATCGGGAGAGACGACTAAGGGATGTGAAACGCATATAACATCTATGCAAGAGAAGGAGTTTTCCTTCTCTCTTCTCTTCGTTTTCTATCAAAACTAAACCCTATACCAACACGTCTGACCAGCGTGGTATAGTAGCTTAATTGCCCTCCCGTTATGGAAGAGGCTCGAGTTCAACAGTGGGACATATATGAGCTGAGATGATAATGATTATGAACCAATTCCAATAATACTAGTAAAATGAATATAAATTTAAGAAAATTTTGTTCTCCGACCTATTTTTTCATATAAGCTCAAACACTATATTTAATTCGTGTAAGACGAAAATTATATAATTTTCTTTCTATTTATACTTAAATAAGATTCGAAATGGGTCAATTTTCATCTTGTTAATCAAGGGACGAAGAATAAACAACTTTTTGATTCAATTTGCCTGCTTTTTCAGAAAAGACATTAAACACTGGAAAATTTTCTTAAAGATATTATTGTAGTTTATTTTTAAGCTGCTACAGCAAAGGGTCCGTCGCAATATTTTTTATAGAAAGGTCTACAGTGTCCCTTTTTGTATTTAGTTTACGGCCGTTCAATGTTGTGGAAGTGTGTGGAAAGTCAGAGATATGGCGGCAACATAACATATCGTAAATATTGTGGCTAATATACGAGACTAATACCGCAGAGGATACGAATATCTTAGTCCAAAATTAAAAGTCTGAAATGTGTACATTGTTAGATACTTATTTATGAGTTAAGAATGTTCTAAGTCATTTTTTTTTTGCAGCACAGATGGCGAGTTTTAATAGTATTTACTATGTCAACTACTACCAGAGAAGCGAACGTTAAAGCCCCTTTGGCTTTACGACTGTTTGTTTTTATTTATATTCATGAAACATTTTTATTTTTATGATAACTTCTGCCCACAACTCAAACATAATACAAACGAATGGCTTGGTGGGGATAAAAGCAGTACAGATAAGTAAATTTACGTTTGCATTTTGTAATATTAAACATTACTGAGCGTTGGTTTTCCTTACATGAATAGAAAATTGATTACTGGGCAATATTTTCTTGGATGGATATGGTCGACTTTAAAATAAGGACCACGTAAAACTTATAATGCGGTTTCTCACCACGAAATAGGAACTTTTTTTTTTTTTTTTTTTGGGGGGTGAGCTACGGTCGGCGCACTCCTCGCACCGCTCCATCCGGGGTGACAGAGGGGCGTAAGCGCGCACACCCATAACCCACCCGTGACGTCGCCTTCGTCATTGGGCCGACCACCGGAGCAGAGTGACTTGACGTCAGTGGTCGGCCCGACGGAATACCCCTGAGGAGTACCCTCTCCTCGACCGACATCCCCCCCTCGGGTAGGATGTCGGTCTTTCCTCACGCGATCAGCCTCTCGGCGGGTGACGGACTAATTCCCCGATCCAGTCACCCGCGGCCTTGGTTAGGGCGGCATCAGGCGTAGGTCATCGCGCCTGCGCCGCCCCAGTCGCCGGCGGCGGCTCGCGCCGTCGAGAAGACGCTCCTCGCCCACGCGCTCCGCCGCCTCCTTCCGCGAGACTACTGCCTCGCAGAAGGTTGCGACCGCGTCCCAGTTCCTGACGCTGTCGATGGTCGGCAGCGTCAGGTCGGCACCGATGATTGCGACGAGTTCACGACGCTGCTCTGCCCAAGCGGCACAAACCTCGAGCGTATGCTGCGCCGTGTCTTCGTCGCAATCGCAGTGGTGGCAGGACGGTGTACTCTCCCTCCTGACGACCTTGTGCAGGTATTTGGCGAAGCATCCATGCCCCGTCAAAACCTGCACCAGTCGGAAGGAGAGCACCCCGTGCCGCCGTTCCAACCACTGCATCAGCACCGGCCGGAAGGCCTCTACGGTCCGCACACCGAACCGAGGCCTCTCCAGCTGGACTGCCCAACGGGCAATGACATCTAGGCGGGCGTCAACGCGCCAGGCGGTGAATTCCCTCAAAGAGCCGACACCGCCCTCCGCGCGCACCCCCGACACCCGCCGATACAAATCGGCGAGCATTTCCGCCTCCAGGTCCCACGGGGGACTCCCGGCCAACAGGCACGCTGCCTCCGTCGCCACCGTGCGGTACCCGCGTACAGCCCTGACCGCCATGGCCCTCTGTGGTCGCCACAGAAGAGCCCTGAGTCGGACGGTCAGGAACCCCGCCCACACCGGTGCGCCGTACAGGGCCATCGACCGGACGACCCCCGTGTACAGCTGTCTGCACGTAGCGCTCGGTCCGCCCACATTCGGCATTAGCCATGAAAGGGCGGCCCGGCCGACGAGCCGCGGAGCGAGCCTGCGGAAATGCTCCCGAAACCACCAATGCCCGTCGAGCACCAGGCCCAAATACCTCATATGGGCCCGGATGCTGATCGTCCGTCCTGCTGACTGCCTGCTGCTGACCGTCAACCGAATTGACGGTGATCGAAACGCCGATGGGAGGGCCCATGCGGGGCCCATGGAACAAGAGGGCCTCCGTCTTGTCCAGGGCCACCCTCAACCCCAGCGCCTCGATCCGCCTGACGATCTCTTCGGTGCCGAGAGTCGCCAGGCCTGCCGCCTCCTCCAGCGTCCCACCGCGGGCTGTGACGAGCGTGTCGTCGGCGTAACAGATCACGGCCAGCCCGGGTGGGAGGCTCCCTCTCAACGCCCAGCCGATATTCCACAGGGTGGGTCCGAGGACCGACCCCTGTGGGACACCGCACGTCATGGGCGTTCGCAAACGTCCCCTACTCACTAAATAGCAACTATAAGACAAATTAAAACAATTTATATTGACAGTTAAAATGAAGAAAGAAATTTCAGAAAAAAGTATTTCTACTCTCCGTCCCTCTCTCTCTCTCTCTCTCTCTCTGTGTTAATATCTTTACAATTACCGCAACTAGAGTTAGTATGAACGTATCTCGATCGTTTCTTAAATTAATAGACTTTTGTAAATTAAATTTAAATAGAAAAATGTTATATGACAAAGAAATTATTCTTTTAACCATCATTCTCCTACTCTTATCCCAACTTGGGGTCGATACAATATGTATTCTTCTTTCATAGTACATATTGTAAAATTTATTGGCAATAGTTTTATGACCAGCCGCCTGTTAGACGTCAACCCTCCTTGGGAATGTAATTATGGACCAAACGGCATCAGATGGAGTAGGCCCAGGTCGTTATAAGGCTCTTAGTCGTCTTTTACGACATCCACGAGCAATGTAAGGGCTGGTAGTATTCATAGCCGCTACCACACAGCTAGATTAAATTATTCTTTTAACCGTCGTTCTAAAAACTTTTTTGATTATTAATACGTGCCTTCATCTCCTTAATGATTTAATTGTTTAACAAAAAGTGCTCAATTCAAAGCTAGTGTAAGTCTGTTGTAATGGTGTTTATGTTTCATTAGCTTGTTTTGTCGAGAGCATGCTTAAGAGGTATAGTACCCAGGTGTTCGAATGTTTACGAACTACGGAGGTCATGCTGCCGAATTGTGAAGGGTGCTGAGATTTGGAAAATATATGGAATAGGTATATCTAATATTATTTTTATTTAACTTTTTTTTTAAATTGTTTCTCTTATATTAGCCTAGATTTTCTCAACGTGGTAACAACAAAAAGAGGTATATTATTCTTCTACTCTTATCCCAATTACTTGTGATCGATACAATATGTACTCTTCTTTCATAGTACATGTTGTAAAAGTTATTGGCAATAGTTTTATGACCGGCCGCCTGCCTGTGACCAGCGTAGTGTGGTTGTTCAATTTATGACATTATGATAGACGTATTTATTAACGAACAATAAAAAAATAATTTACTAGCTTTTGCCTGCAACTGCATCTGCGTAGAGTCCGAGAATAGTTCTAATAGGATTTTTAATTGATTTGTTACGTTATTGGTTTATTTTTATAACATATAAATTAATGTGTTTAAATATTTGAATACTTATAAAATATAATAGTCTTTATTATATTAATCCCTACAGGATTTCGAGGTTAAATAAACATGAAACTAAAATGTAATTTTCTCCAATCCAAATTTCGAACTCTACTTCCCTTTGGGGCCATAGCCTAAAAGTGTGTATGACCTCGCTAAAGCTTAGAAACCTTCAAATGCCGTACTAATATAGTACGGTGAATTTCCAGGTATTCCAAATTTTGGAAGGACATCGGTCGAGGAGAGGGTACCCCTCAGGGGGTATTCCGTCGGACCGACCACTGACGTCAAGTAACTATGCTCCGATGGTCGGCCAAACGACGAAGGCGACGTGCCACGGGTGGGTTACGGGTATGCGTGCTTACGCTCCTCTGTCGCCCCGGACGGAGTGGTGCGATGAGTGCGTCGACCGTAACCCACCCCCAAAATAAAAAAAGTATTCCAATTTTAAAGAGTACTTGCATTGCATCAAACTTTTATCAAAGTTATAACTTAGGCCACTGCCTATCAAAAAAAACCCCAAACCCACCCAGTTGGGCTTCCGGCTCTCTCGTTCACCGAACGAAGTGCAATAGCACATTGCCATTACCCAGACGCTGATTTTCTGCGAGAGTGTGATATTAAACTGGACGGACCGTTGCGTGGCTGTAGACAGAACTGTCAACAGCGTCCTACCTTAGTGGTAGGACGCTGTTGACAGTTGACAGAAACACTAAGGAGTATTGAAATTTATGTCGAAGCAAATCACTCCCAAAATAACTTTTTACACTTTTTTTAAACCGTCAGGGGATGAGTTTTATTAAAATACAAAACAAAATTCTGTTAAAGAAAGTTATTACAATATTTTAAATAGATTATACTATGGAATTATGTTGTCCTATGCAAACTTTGTCCCCCTTTGTCGCCCCTTTAGGGATATAATTTCGGAAAATCTTCTCTTATCGGACGCCTACGGCATATAAAGAACACTTCCTGCAAGTTTCAGTTCTCTACAATCAGCGATTGACTGACTGACTAATCAACGCACAGCCATTCAGGCACTCAGTCATTAATGAAAAAGCACTTTATATGTATAGAATGTTATTATGATTTGCTGACAATATATGATATGAATAAAAAAAAATAGATCACTCCATTTATTTCCCTGTCCAATTTCAAAATTACGTACGTCGAAGATTATCGTTGTCAGAGCCCCGCGTGGACCGGAAGCTGCACAATACTAGGGTGGCACTCCCAACCACGGTTATTATGTACCTGCAACGTCACTTCCGCCTGGACTCTCCCGTTTAGTACACCCTAGTTTTGTTGCAAACGTTGGGGTTCGATTTTCGAAAGTGCATGTCGAATGCTGTTTCGAGCTTTTCCCCGTAGAAAAACTTTACGCATGGTTTCTTTTGAACTGAAATAGTTTTGTTTTAGCAAGTGTTTTGACTGTCTTGTATTTCAATTTTTGTATGTTTTGTATCCATTCCAAGTTTTTTTTAATTAATAAATATTTTGATATAAGTGTGTTCATGTCCGTGTGGTGACGGAGTAAGAATACTATTCACCACCATCACCTATTCACCATCTTACCCATGGGTGATCGTACGAGTCGACTAAAGGATATAAAACGCATATAACATCTATGCGAGAGGAGGAAAACTCGAAACAATACCCTATACCAACACGTCTGACCAACGCGGTATAGTAGGTTAATTTCCCTCCCATTACGGAGGAGGCCCGAGCCCAACAGTGGGACATTTATGGGTTGTGATAATGATGATGATGAAGTGTGTTCAAAAGTTTTATAGGACTTTAATTTTTCAAGACTACGTACATAATTACACAGTAGCGTTGCCAGTGCTAATGTTAGTAAATCAGTGCAAAAGTTAAATCAATTAGTATTTCTATATTAGGACGGAAAAAAATTAAAAAGAAAAAGAAGATGATATATTTCTCAACTAATATTAATTAGTAACTGAGTATTTAATATTTTATTAACAGTTCGATTTTGTGGACTATTGTTTCCTTAGTTTATCATTTATTGAGACTGTGTTATTTCAATTATGAAAGAGGGTATTGGTGTAAAGATGCGAAAGGGAATGCTCCGATGGTTCGGACATGTGGAAAGAATGCCGAAAGAACGCCTGGTTAAGAAGATATACAATGCGAAAGTGGAAGGATGTAGGTACCGAGGGAGACCGAGACTAACCTACCTAGACCAGATCGGTCATGTACTGAAGGAAGGTGGAGTCAAGAGTCTCCGAAACCGGCGAGCGTGTATGAAGAGAATTATGAATGTTGAGGAAGCGAGTGAAGTATGCAGAGATAGAGTTCTCTGGCACTCTGTTCTCTCTGCCTACCCTGCAAGGGATATGGCGTGATGATATGTATGTATGTATGTTATTTCAATTATGATTCCAATATATTTTTCACGTTAGTTTAAAGGGATTTCTATTGGTAATCAGATCGAGATTCTTTATTTATAGTTCAAATTCATTATGTCAATTTATCAACATTACTTTATAGCCATTCTTAATATACATATTTCATAGCCAATTATCAACACCAGACAATACATACTCTTTATTATTCCATGGTCGCCTGTTAATTAATCACTCAAACTCAAAATTTGTTATTATACATGTTGTATAAACATTCATCATAATTTAACACTTTACCGTTTATTACCAGACATGAGCCTCCCCCTATAGATCATCGTGACATGTGGCCTTATGCTGCACGTATTCATCGGTACCGAACGACTTTCATTGTTTTTCCGTATGATAGTAAGAGCTGTCGTGATTGCAATTTATATTTTATCACTCATATGACAGGATGATGCTATAATGAGGTACTCATTTGGATTGGTGATTGCAGTAACGTCTTATATATTTTCCTGGATAGAATTCCTGTCTGCTTTGATTAAACCGTAGAGTAAACCTTTTTTTTTGCAGCGGGCTATGGTGTGGTCACGCCCCGTCAAATACCCCATAGACCTCATAGACCCACCCTGTAATGCGTCTCTATTCGCCGTGCTAGCGTGCCACCGGAACGATCTTTGTCTTCAGTTGCAAGGTAAATCTTTAGCCAATTTTCCTATGGGTAAGTCAGGGGTGGCGATAAATGTATTAGTATGAAAGTACGGTTACATATAGTATAAATAAAGAAATATCAAATAAAATATTCATTGCTATTATATGCTAATGTTAATTATTCTGAGTTATTGATTTTTTTCTATTGAACTTTTAAACATAATCCTATTTCATTATTTCAGACGCCACTTTAGAATTGCTCAAATTTGATTTCATTCATTTTCTATTTTGGTTTTATGTCTTAAGCAGCTTATACTAGAAGATGGTATATAAATACTCGTAAATATTTTACAGCTGGGCGAATTTTTACGATTTGATATACTGAAGAACTGTTTGATTTTCCTTAAATAAATCTAGTAATGTTGGCAAATAACATCTGTTTTAGTTTATTAATTAAAGTTTCAAATAATTTCGCATACAAGCCGTAAGGTTTAAACACTTAATTCAATGTTGGCCACTTGTGATGTATCAAGTCCCTCTCCATTACGTATAACTGTCTAATTAAACGGTTTCTGGCTGCCAGCCACGTGTCTTTAAGTTTGCAGGTATAAATAATATACAGTTGTAAAGAATGGCCAGCACTGGAATAAGAAATATACTAAAGTAAAATTTTAATAATTAAATATAGGGAGGTATACATATATTGATAAAACTCTATTTAACAAGAAAATAGTGATGAATTAAATTGAATATTTTGCTCTCTTCATTTATTTCAAAATATAGTCTTAGCAAAATACTTTAAAAGAAACTGTTCGGCAAATACTCGTCCCACTAATGTTCGCCACAATAGGGAAAAAATTGGTCTAATAAAGCATTCCAATTTAAAGTATAACATATTAGAACGAAGAAGATCATAATCAATTTATTTATTTATTTTTTTTTTTATTTATTGAAAATTGTATTATTTCATAACATCTAATCTTTGTATAATCTTTTGCAATTTCTACTATTAAAGCTAAAGAAGGAGTTACTCATCTATACATTTGCGAATGAAAATATGATTGAGAATAGAAATCATTGTCCCATGTTTTTATTTCCCATGTCAGTTAAACTTCTTTTTTAATTTAATAAGACGGTAGCACTAAAGAAATTTGCTGCAAAAGAAAATTTGCTTAAAATTGTTGGTTAACTTTATTGTCCGTATGTATTTAATAGATTCAAGTAAATTATCTTGTTTTGCGCAAATGAGGAGTCAAACACAAGCCCCTTCTGTCGGTTTGTGTTCTCGCATCACCGCGCCAGAAAGGGTCTGCCGCAGGATGCCGTTAGAAAGGCACCTCTTAACTCTTTAGTCTGTCAGTTAAAGTTTTATACCTGCCATATATTTCCTCATAAATTACAAAGTTGAAAAAGAGAGGGGTAATGAATAGAATATGTTTTCAAAAGATTTATTAGAAGTTTTATTGGAAATATGGTTTTGTGTTACCCTAATTCTGTTAACATATTAATTCGAAGATGTATTTTTGTGTCTTTGTGGTAAATCATATATTTTATGGTGGCAAACGAGCAAACAGCATACCTAATGGTAAGCACAGCTAGGTTATTGTTTATCAACTATAACCTACCCAGAAAGTTGAGCATCTGATTCTCTCGGTTACCAAATGAATCCCAATAGCACATTACCACTACTCACATGACATTTCCTAAGAGAATGTGGTACTATCACGGATGGACCGGTCCATGGCTGTAGACAGAAAATTATCAACAATGTGGCCACTACGACTGTCAACAGTGTGGTCCTCTATCACTATTACTTAATTGATAGTAGTTTTCTGTGTGGTGACGGAGTAAGAACACAGTTCAACACCCTCCTCTCTTACCCGTGGGTATAGTAAAAGATGATTAAGGGATATATGCACATAGCATCTGTATAAGAGACGGAAAACTTGAAATGAAACCGTATACCAACACGTGCGGTATAGTAGGCTAATTTCCCTCCCATTATGGAGGAGGCGTACGCCCAACAGCGGTACATATATGGGCTGAGATGATGAATATGATAATGATGATATAAATATAATGGCAAATACAAGTACTAACCTACTTTAATTACGGTACATATTATTATGCGATAAATTAAAGTTATGCCGTTTTAGAGATCCTTATTGCATAGGAAGACCATTATTTTTCAATCCATGTTAATTGAGGAACAGTTGACGAATTAAAAATGCAATATTTCACTACCCCTTACCTTATCGTGAGTGTCGCAAAAACCATCTGATAGATTAACAGGATTATGGAGTAACAACTTATATACAAATGTATTGGCTGATAGATAAAAAGTTAAATGCACAGTTGTTATTTAAAGTTGCCTCTGTCAATAGTTAGCCAATTATTACTTGTCTTTCGTGTCAGCTAATATATGTCCCACTGCTGCGTTCGAGTTTCCTTCACAATGGTAGGGAAATTGATCTACTATACCACGTCACTCAATCGTATTAGTATAGGGTTTCATTTTTAGTTTTCCTTCTCCATCAATGAATATTAATTTATAAGATGTAAACATAATATCACTCGCACGATGTCGATTTTATCAATTAAACATATATTTTTTTCCGTGTGGTGACGGAGTAAGAATACAATTAACCACCCCCTATTCTAACCCTGGGTGATCGTAAGAGACGACTAAGGGATTACTACTATTAGGATTAGGAGGGACTAGGTTATAAATTGGAACAACATCATTTTTTCCGTGTGGTGACGTAGTAAAAATACAATTCACCACCCTCTATCTTACGCGTGGGTGATCGTACGAGACGACTAAGGGATATAAAACGCATATAACATCTATACGAGAGATGGAAAACTCGAAACAAAACCCTATATCAACACTTCCGACCAGCGTGGTATAGTAGGTCAATTTCCCTCCCAATAATGGAACATATATGAGTTGAGATGATGATGAAACAGACATTTTGGCGATAAAGAAATCATGAGGGCCAGGGCAAATGAAATAGTTGATACTGAACTTCCTTACTCGAAGAAATTTAAAGAGATGACTAAGATACTTGATAAGATAAAGTCACTTTAGTAGAAGTACTATGTAATAGAATATGCTATGAATATCAGGCTAGTGTGACTCATAGGCTAATTTTTAGATTATTGTAACTATACAGAATTTTGTAACTAGAAAGAATCTACTAAGATTCTTGCAACAGAAGATATGTGGATTGAGAAAAAGGAGAAGCAATAACTACCAAGCTATTACTTCCATGATACTTTCACTTCAAGTTTTACAAAATGCCATAATGTTTCTTAGGCTATTTCAAATCTAGTTTAAAAGATTGCTCTTATTTGTTCTCGTCAGAGAAGAAGGACCTGAAGTACAGAGCATGCTGAAGAAGTAGCGCTGTAAATTGTAGAATGTTGGCTTAAAAATCAGCAGACCTAAAACAGAGTACATGTTCTGCGATTTCAGCGGTCTCTCTAATTTTACACCCATATATATCCCTAAATGGAGTACCTATACCAGTATGCTCAGATTTTCGATACCTCGGTTCTCTTATCCAAAGCGATGGCGACCTGGATCGTGCGGTGAAGCATAGAATTAATGCGGGATGGATGAAATGGTGGCAGGTCACAGGTACAACGTTCAACCCCAAAGTACCCCTTAAATTAAAGGGCAAAATATATAAAACCTTAATAGGCCTAAAACCTTAATAACCTTAATATAAAACCTTACCCCAGTAGGGCTTCTACTGGACTGTATGGATCAGCATGTTGGGGAACAAAAGCGACGGATGGGAGACGACTGCATGTAGCGGAGATGCGAATGTTGAGATGGATGGTTGGTGTGACGAGAATGGATAAAATAAGAAAGGAACATATAAGAAGAAGTTTGAAAGTTGCGCCAGTGACGGCAAAGTTAAGGAGTGAAAGGTTGACATGGTATGGACGTGTGATGAGACGGGACGAAAGTAATGTTGTGAGGAAAGTTTTGAATATGAATGTTGAAGGCCTTAGGGGTAAAGGAAGACCAAAGAAAAGATGTATGAACTGCGTGAGTCATGACATGGATAGACAGGGAGTGACTGCAGAGATGACGTCTGGTTCCTACCAGTCCTCTATATGGAGGGAGATGATATATTGCGTTGACCCTAAGTAATTAGGATAATAGCGAGATGATGATGGTGGTGGAAAACGAGCAAGCAACTTACCTGATGGTTAGGATCAATGCCGCTCACGGACCTTTGCAATGGCAAGGGTATATCTAGGCCACTGCCTACCAATACAAATCCCAAACCCACCCTCTCACTCACCAAATGAAGCGCAATACCACATTGTCATTACTCAGACATTGTCTTAACAGATAATATTGTTTAATATACACGTATCTCTGATTGATATCTTCTTCTTATCTTTCTCTCTTCCTTATCACAAGGGTACACAATGTATAAACGTATTCGTTTTCAATAGATAAGTAAATTTACTGTATGGTTTCCATTAAACTATTAAGATTTGTACCAGTACAAATAATTACGAAACACAAACTTGAATTTCAATTTCAATAAGTGTAGTTAAATATTAGTTAAATTGTTTAAAATAATTGCTTTGAATCTTGATAGTGTGGATTATTAGATATACAAATTCTATGGATCTTGGTGTAATATTGGGTTGCTTCGAGGTTTCCTTCAGTAATTTGATAATATCAAAGCCATTATGTGTATGGTATTATATAGTATAGGTACAAGGTGTTCGTATTTACGGTAGCCCGTAGAATGTTGTTCATCTACACATCTGTATTCCATTAGCAAATACGGTTTAGCCGTGTTACATGACCCAGTTTAATCTGATCCCACCTAGCGTCCTCGTTCGTTATGTAATTGGGTGTGTTATGGTACGGGTGATGTTTAATCAGGGATCTAATATGAGTGGTCTTGTCGCAAGACGTACCTAACAAACGCCCGAGGTGCCATCATCCAGGTAACGAGCGAGCGGTAGTAGGGCTGTCAAACAATGTTTATATATAATGACTTATTATTTTGAAAATATTTTATGAGGCATTTCTTGTTTGGAATTCAGTATAATGAATACATAAAATTTCAACTGAAGGTAAGCAGATATGCGCTTTTAAATGTACTTTTATTTTATACTAGTATTTTTCTATTAAAAAGGATAAGCTGCATTTCGCCCAGCCATCCGCGAGCACAGAAAAGTAATGCTGAGTTCCATAACCAATTGGTTATAATTATATATCCCCTTCAAGTATAAGCATTCACCGGCAACTTTATTTTAATTTTAATATTGTATTAGAATAACTACTAGTTCCAACAGCATCGATTACTAGGCCGCTGATAACAAATCCACATCTAAAGCCAGCGGTTCGGGCACGTAATATGTAGTTGGACCTGCAAAGGTTCAAGGGTTTATTCCATCAAGAGATATTTTGATATTTTTAGAGATTACGCTACTATTCTTTCTTCATGCATAGATAGAGAAGATCTAATATGTACAGCCGAATTTACATAACGAAATTAGTGGCATGCATGATAAAATTACTAGTAAAACTAGTTGCAGTACTCGTGAAACTTGTTTCGTTAAAGTATTAATGTCGTGAAATGAATATTTATGCCTTTAATATTTCATTGTTATAAGTATTACGAAGTGTTCGTATTTTGCCGACTACATCTTTCACAGTTTTCATCTGCATGACTTCCATAATTACTTTGTAGGCCGCTTCTCGGGCATCTCGATTTTTGTATTGAGGGTGTTTTGGATCCCAAAGACATTCATTTCGCTGATATTCATTAATGAATTGTATTTTTTTATCGGCCGGCCAACATTGGTGCGCCATTTTTGACGTGTATAACCTAAAAAAAATATACGTCCACTCCACGCAGACGCTTTCACGACACTAATTTCATGTCAAGTTTACACGGTGTAATTAGTTGCATGACATTCGTTTTACCAAAAAATCGCGCGGGACGCGAAACTAATTAGTTTTATGAAATTAATGCATGCACTGTGAAACTTGATGTTTACACGTGAAATTATTTATGAAACTAGTGTCGTGAAACTAATTTTATGCCATTAATTTCGTAATGTAAATTCGGCTTACAACGGGCGATGTAAATAGATTTATGGATGGATGGATGTGACTACAGTCATTAAGACAATATGAGAGTCTTGACTTGATCGAAATAGTACCCTAAATATTTCCTACGTTCGCAAATGTTAAGATTACTGCTAAATCTAATCAGATTTGAGAATGACTGGACACCAACAATGGTGGCGGCTACGAATAGTACTCCCCTTACATAGGGTGGAAGTGGACCGCTCTCGAAAACAAAGACAGGTGACTCTACTAGTCCTACTTGTAACGATAGGCTAGAAACAAAATCGATTCGAAGAAAAAAAATGTTTTTTCACAACGAGTTTTAAGTTTTTTTCACATTCCATCGTATTAGGACAGTGCCATGTAACGCTAATTCCATAATAAATACTTAACTATACTTAGATGAGAAAAGACGCAATCTATTCAAAACTCACGATCATATGTTCAAGATTTCAACGACCTCGCGTGGTGGAAAAAAAATTTTTTTTTCATCCGAATCGATTTTTTTCTAGCCTATCATTACAAGTAGGACTAGTAGGGTTACCTGTCTTTGTTTTCGGGAGCGGTCCCCTTCCACCCTGTATAGCTAGTTGATATCATAAAAGACGACTATGAATTTTATGTCGTCCTAGGCCAACTCCAATTGATGTCGTCTGATTAACAATGACATTTTCAAGGAGCAAAACAATGTACAATGATAGAAAAGTATATATTACCTCGACCTCAAGTAATTGGTAAAAGAGCAGGATGATGATGATGATGATGATGATGATGAACTTATAGTTATTTTACGTATGGTGAAGTACGTGAGGAGTTCACCCGTCATCATCATTCTCCTACTCTTATCCCAATTACTTGGGGTCGATACAATATGTACTCTTCTTTTAAAGTACGTATTGTAAAAGTTATTGGCAATAGTTTTAAGACCGGCCACCTGTCAGACGTCAACCCTCCTTGGGAATGTAATTGTTAACCAAATGACATCAGATGAAGTTGGCCCAGGTCATTATAAGGCTCCTAGTCGTCTTTTACGACATCCACGAGCAAAGTAAGGGTTGGTAGTATTCTTAGCCGCTACCACACAGCTATGAGTTCACTCGTCAACAGAAGTAAAATGAGAACTTGTTAATAAATATTAGATATCGATTTGCTAACAAATCTTGTGACTTGCCATCCTTACAAAGAGAAACATGTCAGCTAGCCCGTAATCTCGTCCGGATCGCGGCCACGAATTTCATAAGTGTTAGCTAGGTTCAGTTAATGGATGAAAACATTAAGTCCTCGGGCCTCGGGGCCTACGTATTCGGCTTTGTCCCCCCAGTGTCATGTAGAAACATTTGCATATGCGATTGCGGGTAGTCCCAGATGAACTGTTTAGTTTATGTATATAATGCCGTTGGGAAATTGAGGGTAGGTTGTAATGTTTAAAATGTTGTCAGTTTAATTGTTTTATGCTGTTTATTAAGCGTATCGTCACCTATATTAACTATAACATAGATTCACAAAAAAAAGTGGTATGTGTTGGGTGTTGGACAAAGATTTTCCAACGTACTTTTTACCGCTGAATATGAATCCGAAGTTAAAATTGGGGGTCAAACTGCAAAAAACGGAGGATAATAAAAAAATCCGATAAAATTTACGATCTAATAATTTGTCATCGTCACAGCCAATATATGTCCCACTATTGGGCTCGGGCCTCCCCCCAAACGGGAGGGAAATTAACCTACTATACCGCGCCTGTCAGACGTGTTGGTATAGGGTTTTGTTTCGAGTTTTCCTTCTCTTGCATAGATGTTATATGCATTTTATATCCCTTAGTCGTCTCTTACGATTACCCACGGGTAAGAAAGGGGGTGGTGAATTGTATTCCTACTCCGTCACCACACGGATAAAAATTATTAGTATATATTTATCTTTGTCAAACACCTAGCACCGACCACTTTTTTTGTGGACCTATGTAATTAATTAAACAAATTCATATGTATTTTATTGTACTAATAAAAATAAACGAGAGGTGTCAAGGGACACCCGGATGGAACGAAGTTCCTTTCGATTAATTAGTGAAGAAGGTGTATTTTTATTTTATTACGAAGAAAATCATGAAGTGTTGTGTTTTATGATGTAAAAACTACTCCGATAAACGTTCAGATGCTATGGAAGGAATCATATTTCATACCGTGATATTTTCCCAAATATTAAATTCTACATTAAATAATGAAAGCGACAAATATGACTATTTAGATAAGAATGAACTAAATACTATAATTCCGCGTGGTAACGGAGTAAGTCGAACGCATGAAGCTACATTTGATCTCTATGGGTCAACTGACCCCTCCCCCCTGCTCCCCCTTGGCGAAGCCCTTGACCCCCCGTACTTGTGGGAGATCATAAAAGATGACTGAGGGATAAAAAACGCATATAACATCTATGCAAGAGAAGGAAAACTCAACTAAATTACCTTATACCAACACATCTAACCAGCGTGGTGTAGTAGGTCAATTTCTCTTCTAGTGTGAAGGAGGCTCGAGCCCAATAAAGGGACATGTATGAGCTTATAATTTAGGATATATTGGCTTCCACATAAAGAGTAAACTGTCGCTATTTTTTGTTCAGAACTATTTATGTTACGTTATCTTCGTGTGAATTCTACAGTTTAGGTAGCGCTCGCTAATGTAATTCAGATGACAAGAATGATAACTATTTCTTAATAAAAACAGGTATTATTGTAACTATTAAAAAGAAAAAATAAACTAAAAAGCAAAATAAAGCTCGTCTCTAAAGTAACTTGTTATTTTTGTTTATTATTATAATTGACATTTTACATATAAAAAAGAGTGAATATTAATTAACAATTGAATTTAAGATTATGTAATATTTAATTATTTAATGTCACAGTTATGTTAGACAACTATCGATGTCATACGCACGCACACACAAATGAATATGGAATAGCGGCGTAGTATCACCACATGACCACGTTTGCCTTAGTACCTACCCAATGTATCATTTCCAGTAGTCGACACAATTTTACTGCCAAAAAGCGCGCAAAAAGATGTTTCACATCACAAACTTTCAATACCTATCTACTATATACCTACAGGTATAGTATGTTATTAACAAATCGATAGTGCTGTTAAAATACAACAATCATCAACGATGACTGCTCTCACGCCTTTACTTGTGTTCGGGTCACACAATCGGCGATCATAGATTTCTTGCCATATTTCTGTAGATCTGTAGTGCGCCCGGTTGCTGCCTGACCACAGCACTGCGCACTCTTATTGTCCTAACTTTTGAAATATTGTACCAAACGACACACGATAAAAGGCAAAAAATATGTACTTTAAATATTGAAAGTAATAAAAGCATTTGTTTGCATAAGAATCAATTCCTTACTATAAAATGTGCATCGGCAATAAATATCAAATTATTTTGAATTTTTAATTTACTATTTTTATTATATAATTTTTTTCTGCCTTAAGCGATTTTTGGCGTTATATTTTAGCCAATTTGCAAAATATCTTTATAAATTATAGCCTAAGTGTTATTCTGAGGTGCAAGCTATATTACTATAAAGTTTCATCAAAATCCATTCGGTAGTTTTTACGTGAAAGAGCAACAAACATGTTCACATGCATACTCGTACATTATTACAAACTTTCACGTTTATAATCATCATCATCACGGCCCATAAATGTCCCACTATTGGGCTCGAGCCTCCTCCGTAATGGGAGGGAAATTAACCTACTATACCGCGCTAGTCAGACGTGTTGGTATAGGGTTTTGTTTCGAGTTTTCCTTCTCTCGCACAGATGTTATGTGCGTTATATATCCCTTAGTCGTCTCGTATGATCACCCACGGGTATGACATGGGGTGGTGAATAGTATTCTTACTCCGTCACCACACGGATTATCACCACACATTTATAATATTAATAGGCAATAGGATAATAGGATATATAATTCCACTAGACTACCAAAACTTTTGGGCCCCGAGCTCGAACGCGAGCCGGCCGCGCGGCGAAACGAAATTAATTTCGTTCGCATTATTTTGATTTTGCTATATCTCTTAAGGTATTGATTTAATTTGCATGGTCTGAAGGAAAAACACTATCTTCATGAAATGCTCAAGCCAACTAATGTATTTAAAATGATACGGATTAATACAGTATTTGTGGAAATAGCTTTACAATTATCGCTTTATAATAGGCCATTTTTTAAAGTATTAAAATGGATATAGTATGTTATCCTTAAGAGATAGGCATATACCATCGCGGATTTTTTGTAGGCCTTTTAAGCTCTATAATACTGTAGAACTTTATTTTGATCTATTTCGTAGGGTTCAGCCAGCGTTTGCAATGTAAGCGCAAAATAATGTGTTCATTTACGACATCACATTAGAAACCTCTTAAATTATCAGTGTTTCTCTACTACATTATGCATATATTATACATATAAACCTTCCTCTTGAATTACTCTATCTATAAAAAAAACCGCATCAATATCCGTTGCGTAGCTTTAAAGATTTAAGCATAAATAGGGATATAGGGACAGAGAACCTAGAGAGCTACCGGAACCCGGTATTTGTCTTCGATGGCAAAATTCATATGTCTATAATGAAATAGAAAATAGTGAACAAATTCATTATTGTATTAAATGGATAAATATCTGAAAATAATACAAACACGAAATTAAACACATTAAAACTGTTATAATAACGTAGAATGTGCCCGCATTAAAATTCATACTCAGATTGAAATAGTAAAATAAATTTACTTACCTCATGAGTTGCATCTTCTGAGTTTATTTATATCAAATAGACGAAGAGGTTTTTACCGTTTCCTCTAACTATAAGACGCATGTAATTTAAAGACGACATCGGTAAATTAAAGCTTTAAATATTTTTTTTAGTCTATAGTCTGACCACACCATATCTAAAATATACATGGGGAATAAAAAGCAATGCAAGAGAGACCCAGGATCCCATAACCTATTAACACTCTACATAAGTAAAGCCATCATTAAAATTGGTCTTCTTTAAATTTAAGCACTCAAGTCAAGTTCATGTGGTGAGGGAATGAGAACACAATTGTTACCATTCCTTACTTGCTATAGTCGGCTAAAATTCCTATCAGATAAGTAGACAGCAGCTCTATTCTGAGAAATATTATCACACTTCACTGAGATCACTAATTAGCCTATCAAACATGTTTATTACGGCACTATCCTCTCATTTGTGGGGGATGTCTAATCCCAGCTATGGGCGGCGAAAAGCTAAATGACAAGTTTTAGTCTGCACATGGTCTCATATAACAGATTTTTAATACATTCACTAAAGGTGTTTGCAAAGAAACATGTTAATATTGAAACGACTCTTGCTCAGAGAGATGGTAAATCAAAAGGTTAAGTTATTCAAGTGTATTGTAATAAGCCATAATTTGTATGCTTATAATATCATTAATCCATTTTTCCATCTATCACTATATAAATGTTCACCGTTGAACATAGACCTCGGAGTATAATACTATAGCTACCACGCTCGGCAAGCAGTTAGGCTATCGCAGTTGCTTTTATAATATTCCTAGGCAATGCTACTAATGCCTATTCCTCTCCTTCTTTGACTGTTTTTCCAATTTTCATCCACGCACATTTTATTTATAATCCGTCATCATGCAATGATATAACAATTGTAATAATGTATTCGGAAATAAAGAAATAATTTATAAGGAAATAATTTTCTTAAATGCACTTATGTATGAAGTTACCATCGAACTGCACTTGAAATGGTTCTCTTACGTAGCCATATGTAAACCGTTCGGAAGTAATAACATAACTTTTATGAAACATTCGAGTTCCGTTTGGGGTCACTTGAAGTGTGTCGCGAAAGTTTACCGCGGATACCGCCCCGTTATTTTCCACTTCACATTTTTTTCCTATGTTAATGATATTTGTGATATTAAATTCATATATAGTACTTACATATATGTTATGTAATAATAATAGGTAATATTTCATTTAGAAATAATATTTTTTTTAAGTGAAAAGTTTTTTAGCGGCGTTGTGCACTTTTTTGGGATGGGTAAAAAAAGTTAAACACGCCTCAGGACACGTGACCTGATCGAAAACGTAAGACGGAGGGAGAGTAGACCATAGCATAATATTGTATTAAACCCCTAAATGATAGTACTTCTATACTGATAAATAAAACAATTCGTGCGAAATTATTCCCTAACCACTAAATTTTTTTTAGACGGCTGGCTATAATTATGGTCACACCCATGCATACCCCCTGAGACACGCTTTTTATTATTTGGTGTTTGTTTTTTTTTCATATGTTTAAGTTTTCACTTCTGTCGGCAGTCCTTGTGACTGCTTTGTGTTTTTGAAGTTATATTTCTTTTGGCGCGTTAGGGAAAAATTATGAGAGTAAATTTTTACGATGCACGCGCACACCGTCACGAAAAATCGACACCCTGAAGTTAGCTATAGTCAACATTTTAGTTTTTTTTTTGTGATATTTAAATAAACATTATTTAACTAGATAATGCGTTATAATAAAACTTTCAATGTATTAAATAACTTTTTTCTATTGTTAGTGTCGTTTTTTCTACAAACGTAGAATAAGGCGAAAGATAAAATTTTTGAAAAGATCTTGTTATCCCAAAAAGGTATAACTTCTAACGCGTGTACATAAGTACACACACACCTTTTTTTATATTCACGTTACCATATAGATTACATTGTAGTTACAAATAATAGAAAAATATTTTCTCCGTAAACATTAAAAAAAAAAAATTGGTTGCCTGTAAAGTCGGTATACGGGCGAAAGTTTTACGTGACAACGACTTTGAGTGGTAAAATAATTTTAATGTGAATATTCATTCGTATAGTAGGAAGAAGGATGAAATAATAGTAACAATTTAAAACATTTATTTATACAAAGAATTATATTTAAAACATTAATTTATACAAAGAATCTCGCACTGAATTTCATATTAACAAAATTTTATTTTTACCTTTACACATACATACGTATTTATATACAAATATACATACAATAACTTGCAATACATTAACAACATAAATTTTTATGTCTGTCTCTCTCGCTCTTAGGCGGGCTAACCATGCCCGAGTGGAAGGGACGCGTGCCTCTCACTCGCTCTCATTGTGAGCGCATAACGTGAGCGGAGCGTAACGCAGTTTCTTGAAGTGTCACCCGGCAAACCAATTTATAAGACGTTGTCACGTCAAAACTACGCGGCACATTGAAATCCGTTGACATAGATTCCGGTGCCTACTGAGTGTGATGCCAACGCGACATCTCAATTAGACGATTGCTAGCTCAGAGCGAGTAAGGGACAAATGCAGGCTTTGTAAGCGACGAGCTCTTCAATGCGGGCTGAGAGCTCATCATGACTCAACATGATGATAGCTAGTTGTGGAACTGTATTATTCGAATTTTTTGTGGTCAATATATCTGAATATATTCTTATTTATTTACTTGTAATAGGACTAAATTAATAAAATATTATATTATATTTTCCGTGTAGTAACAGAGTAAAAATATTATTCTTGCTCATAGATGTCGTAAGAGATGACTAAGGGATATAATATCTATAGAAGAGAAGCAAATCCTGAAATATCCTAAACAAACCCTACCCTACATGTTGTCCACATGGTATAAAAGGTCAATTTCCTTCTTATTATGGAGGAGGCTCGTGCCCAGTAAGAGGACGTATATGAGTTTAGATTATATCATCAGATCAGGAATAAAATATTAATTTAAATTGTAATTATTTGCTTTCCGAGCGTGTGATGACGGAGTTAAAATAAAATTTAATTTCTTATGAGTACCATACTCTTCATAAGAGTCGTTTAAGGGATGTAAGTAGATAATATTACTTTAAGAGTAGATACAATTGTAAATAAACCCTGTAAGTAGTTGTTAGACTGTTTAGCTAGAATCGTGTAATAACAATGAACCCAACTCTCATAAAAAGATGGATGCAGAAGTGTCTAAGCGGACTATAACAGTGTGGCTATTGGTGGGAGAAAACAATGTCCCAGGACTTTAACATCGTGACTATACTGAGCGTAAATCAAATATATAACACATGAAGGACAGCTTCATGAACATTACTTTTTTTTTAAAGTCCTATAAATCAGAGATTCAGAAAATGGACAAATGCGCTCTTATGGGTGTCTAATAACAACAGTCGCGATCGTCATACAGCCTAGCAACCGGCGCGATTATAACATTATCTCTACGACTCAAACTTCCTCGTAAGAGGAGGCTTCAATCGTAGAGATAATTTATTAAATAATTAATTAAATAAGTGACCGTTGATAGGGTGAGGGATAAATGAAGTCTAAAACGTGAAGTAATATATCTCAACCTAAAGACCTTAGAATAATAATAACACATAGGATAGTTCGGTACTATAAGTGTTTAAAAAAGTGAAGTCAAAAATCCTGTTAGTGTGCTAACGATTACACAAGTATACACACACTACTATAAAATGAAACACAAAGACCTACGATACTACGGAACGGGCCGGCGGAGGGTGACATTTCTGTCACCAATTTAGTGGCGTCAAATACTGTGCATGGAATTGGTTTCTTTGTATTATTATTCTAAGCCAAATACATTGTTCCCCAATTTAATTATCGAAGTAAGTAGAATATGAATTGAATTAAAATTTATGAATTAATAAAGAAAAGTATATGATTTAAAATCTATGAATTTCCCAAAGTATGCATTAGATATTCACGAATATATGATATTCTTTGCAAAGGTGCTCGTTTAGAACCTTTGTACGTAACGGGAACCTTTCTTACGCACTGCGGTTAGTTCGTTTGAATATAACAGGATGACGTTCCAGTAACTGGCACCAGTCATATTAATATATTAAAACTATTTCTACACTTACTGATTACAGTATGACATATCTCAAAAAAGTAACATAATAATATTTACCATGTGGTGACGGTGTAAGAACACCATATTGCCAGTGGGTATCGTAAAACATAACTAAGGGATATATCCCATATTAAAATAAACTTGAAATGCAATCTTATACTATATATAGTAATATATTTTTTTAAGTGATAATTAACACCGTCCCTTAATGTCATTTCTATCATTTATTTTGTAAAAAGAGGCCCCGCTTAACTTTTTTTCCTTTTTTGTGTGTTTAGCTGTTAGCTGCAGATGGCTTTGACAGCTTTACGCGGACTATGGGTTTTTTTTTTTTTTGTGTGTCATAGTTGTTAGCCTCAGATGGCTATGACAACTTTACCCGGACTGTGGGTGAGCGCTGAGGGCTCTCAACCCGTCGGACTATGGGTGAGTTCTGAGGGATTTTAACTGGATTGAGGTAAGCTAAGCGACATCGCCCAAGGGCTCCCCCTGTGGGGAACGGACCTTGGCTTGGAGCGTCGCTGGTGACAAAGTGGGCGTGCCCACGTTTGGATTTATAATTTTTGCGCGTCGCGATTTCGCACCTCGACAGCGAGGATGAAATCGCGGATATTTATGTCTAAAGGCCTCGCGGACTCTTAATTGAGCTAGTGTGATATCGTCGTCGTCATCGTCTATGACGTGCCGCGGACGTCGGATTTTTGAATTACGAGAGTGTAAGTAGGAAGCCGCCCTAACTACTAGTGGGTTGAGGTGTGTCATGGCAGAATAAAAGTAGCTCCGGGAGCACAGTTTCATAAATTGCCTGATGGTAGGTAGTTTCCCCGCTTCACATTATAATAAGAATTCATAGATATTTCGCTTCTTTACCGTCCATATACCTATTCCATTATGGGATGAGGGCCTCCTTTACAATAGGAGAAAATTCCTACTATACCATGCTAGCTAGACGGCCTGGCATAGGTTTTGTTTTGAGTTATATTTCTTACATACCTAGTCATATTATCTGATTGCGTCCTTAGCCGTCGTTACACAGAAAATTTATAGGTGGTGACACATTCTATTTCTTTCTATGGGTACTTGTTTTCCCTACGCAATTAAAAAGATCTTAATGTTAGTTTTAATTACTTTTTTTGATTTGCATTTAATGATCAAATAAGTAATTTATAGTTGACATATTATTTCGATCATTCACTCAGAGTTTGAGAAACAAATTTTCATGCAACTGTCGAAAGTTGCATAAAATTTTAATTCTATACCTTTTTTGACAGACCATGGTCTGGACCCGCGCACCGTCCATTCCGTCTGAGGCGATGGAAGGACAATGCATGGCGCCATAACTCACCGTAGTCTATGTGCTTGCTATTTATTTATGTGATAAAATTCTGAATACGGTTATCCATAGAAGAACGGGTGTAACCGACATAGGCCGAAGAATTAACACGTTGAAGCGATATGGCCTTGCCATCACCAGATGGAAAGGCCATATTGTTCGTCTAACCGACAACCATTGGGGACATTATCAATTACAACCACAAATCGGACGACGCGGCGTAGGACGACCCCCTACTAGGTGGACTAACATCTCAAGATGTCTTGGATTATTTACTAGTTTAGTATTTATAGTGTTTATTATTATGTATTTTTTTTTTCAAATTTGTATTACACTAGCTTAATAATATTTAGGCAAGTGAACTAGCTCAAGTACTAATGGCATATTAAAGTGAGCTTAAATGTTTTTTTTTCCACGAACACAGATGTTCTGAATAGTTCGACGTTTTACGATCAAGAATATTACATTTTGGATACAACTGACGTATGTATGTATGCTGCCCAAAAAAATGGTACAAAGACATATTACACAAATGTGTTCGCCCTATACGAAGTATTATTGTCACGTATTGTGAAATACTCGTATTTTATTACTTCGTATTTGACTTATCTATCATTTCAAGGGCATAATTTTTGTGCGTGACTATACCTTCATCGATATTCCAATATATTTTACTTTCTTTTAAAGAGTAAATATATGTAACTAACTAATTCAGTAGTTTAATTAAGAGTAGGTCCTGTACAAAATTAGAAACAAACTTCATATTAAATCCTCTTTTTTTTTTCTTATTAATAAAAAGATTGTACCTAAATTGTTTCTGAAGATCTAAAATTTTTATTAAATTGTTGTTGCATTGTAAATACAAATTTTATGTCTGTATTTTTAAAAATAACTATTCTCAAAAAAAAACCCAAACGAGAGATCACGTATTTTAAAGATCAAAATTCTAACCGATATTATAAATTTTATAAATGTTTTGCATGCATGATTAAATTGCTTAAAAAATTATAATGAAATTTAATTTCTTATTGGTACAGAAATGTGCATAGGGTAAAAATTTATTAATCCCTTGAGATAATAAAATTACTTTAAACAACCGGTATAATACGTTTAGTATTTTACAAAGCCTACCTTTATCCTTATTTATGCCTATTCTTCAATAAGGGAAAGATTTGAAATCAAAAGTAACAACAAAAAAATCTAATACGCCCCATGGCTCAAGTTCTAAAAGTTTTGCCATAAGTGATCGATGTGTGGGCGGGCATGTCCGTGTATATCCATTAGTCAAATAGGTTTTCCATCAAGATTAACTTATCTGTTTACTGACAACCCCAGTAAGTTATTCATTGTGTGATTATATAGAGTTATTTTGAAATCGTGTGTTTTCTTAAACAACATAAGGTAATATGTTTATTTCAAATTTTTTTTTCACACCACCCTTTTTTTTTTTTTTTTTTTTTTTTTTTTTTTTTTTTTTTTGCGGTGGGCTATGGACGTCGCACCCCGCCAAATCGGTCCGGGGTGACGGAAGAGGCGGCGCGCAACCCCATTGACCCACCCTGCAAGCACCTCTTCTTCGCCGTACGAGCGGGCCACCGGTACCCGATCTTTGTCTTCGGTGGCCCGCTCGGCGGTATGCCCTCTTGGGCTCCTCTCCTGTCGATGCCCCGACAGCTTTCGCCGTCGAGGCGTCGTCCTCACGCGGTGGCCTCACGTCGGGTGACCGGACAATTCCCCGGTCCGATCACCCGAAGCCTCGGTTAGGGCGGCATCAGGCGCAGGTACTCGCGCCTGCGCCGCCCTGGCCGCGGGCGGCGGCCCGGGTCACGGGAATCCTCCCGGGCCCGTTCCGCCGCCTCCTTCTGCGAGATGACAGCCTCGCAGAAGGCGGCGACCGCGTCCCAATTCCTGACGCTGTCGACCATCGCTCGCGCAACAGCCGGCAGCGTCAGGTCGGCACCGATGACAGCGACGAGGTCATGGCGCTGCCCGTCCCAGCCCGAACATACCTCGAGCGTATGTTGCGCCGTGTCCTCGTCACTACTGCAATGGTGGCAGGACGGAGTCCACTCCCTCCGCACGACCGTGTGCAGGTACTTGCCGAAGCAACCATGCCCCGACAAGACCTGCACCAACCGGAAAGAGAGAACTCCGTGCCGCCGCTCCATCCACTCCATCAGTACGGGCCGGAGGGCCTCAACGGTAATAACACCGTATCTAGGCCTCTCCAGCCGCGTAGCCCAACGGGCGATGACTTCTCGGCGGGCGTCCTCGCGTCAGGTGGCTATCTCGTTGAACGATGGGGAGCCACCCTCTTCGCGCATTGAGGTAACCCGCCGGTAGAGGTCGGAGAGCATCTCCGCCTCTAGGTCCCAAGGGGGTGTACCGGCCAATAGGCACGCCGCCTCTGTCGACACCGTGCGGTACCCGCGAATGGCTCTGACCGCCATGACTCTCTGTGGCCTCCACAGAACCGCCCTGAGTTGGGCGTTCAGAGCCCTCGCCCACACGGGTGCGCCGTACATGGCCATTGAGCGGATCACCCCCGCATACAGCCGTCGGCCCTGAAAACTGGGTCCGCCCACGTTCGGCATGAGCCGAGAAAGGGCGGACGCCGCGCCGACCAGCCGGGGAGCAATTTGACGAAAATGCTCCCGGAACCACCATCGCCCGTCGAGCACCAGACCCAAGTACCTCATATGGGCCTGGATACTGATGTGGATGGAGTTGACGACTAACGAGGCGCCGATGGGCAGCCTCACACGGGGCCCATGGAATAGTAGAGCCTCCGTCTTGTTTAGGGCCACCCTGAGCCCCAGCGCCTCGATCCGCCTGACCATCTCCTCGGTGCCGAGAGTGGCCAGGCTCGCCGCCTCTTCGAATGTCCTGCCCCGGGCTGTGACGAGCGTGTCGTCAGCATAGCAAATAACGCTCAGCCCGGGGGGGAGACTCCCTCTCAACGCCCAGTCGTAACCGATGTCCCACAGAGTCGGCCCCAGAACCGACCCCTGCGGAACACCGCACGACATGGGCGTCCGCACAATGTCCCCTGCGGGGCTCGCGTAGAGAACACTGCGCCCCTCCAAATAGTCTGCCACCAGCCGCCTGAGGTACAGGGGCACTCCGTGGAACCGGAGCGCCTCCCTGATGCAGCTGAATGGCAGACTATTGAAGGCGTTGGCGATGTCCAACGATACCGCCAACAGCACTCCTTTGCCGGCGACAGCCTCCGCGGCCGTCTGCCTCAGGCGTAGCAGGGCCCCGATGGTCGAACGCCCCCTTCGAAACCCAAATTGAGCGTCCGACAGATCGGGCCCCACCTCTTCCAGGTGCTGGACGATGCGGGCAGCGAGGACACGCTCCAGCAGCTTACCCACATCGTCCAGAAGCACAATGGGCCTGTAGGCCGACGGCAAATCCGGGGGCCGTCCCGGCTTTGGCAGGAGAACCAACCTCCCTTCCTTCCAGCACTCAGGGAACTGTCCAGACGTCAGACAGGCGTTGAACAGTCGCCTGAGGCGAGGTTCGAGATGCTCGAGGAGCAACGTCAACACCCGGACTGGGATTCCGTCCGGGCCGGGGGCCGTGGTGGCGGAACGAATCTTCGCCACGGCTGCCCCCACTTCCAACTCCGTCACGGGCGGAACACTCTCGACGGCCTCCCGGTCGTGATCTGGCGAAGCCATGACCGGGGGCGTGTGCTCCGACTGCCGCGGGAACAGCTCCTCGACCACTCTACGAAGGAGGTCGGGCTGGAGGGTCTCGGTGAGGGGGGGGCCCTGCGCGCGAAGCTTATTCAGCGACGCGCGATACGGGCGACCCCAGGGGTCACGGTCAAGACCGTCCAGCATCTCCTGCCAACTCGCGTCCTTGGCGGACCGGATGGCCAGCCGAAAGGCGGTACGCGCACTGCGGTACGCCTCGTACAGCTGGCCCTCCCGCTCAACATCGCGGCGACGCCGCCGACTGCGGGTGTAGGACCTTCGGGCACTAATGCACGCCGCACGAAGGTCCGCCAGTCTTGGGGACCACCAGTAGACCCCCTGCCTCGGAGGTAGACGCCGCACCCTGGGCATGGCCGCATCGCAGACCTGCGTTAACGCACTGCGGATGCGGACAGCCTCAACGTCCACTCCGTCCGCTGGGGGTGGTGAGGACAGCCACGTGTTCACGATGGCCGCCTCCGCCAGTAGGTCCCTATCCAGCCGCCCCACAGCCCACCGCGGAAATGCAGGAGCTCGGTCCGCCCTGTGACCCCTGCTGGGGTCCCGGAGAGGGGAGACCTCCATCCGGATGTAACGGTGATCCGACAGGGTCTCCGCCTCCTCCAGGACACGCCAGTTCCTCACTCGTGGTGCGACAGCGGGGCTAGCGAATGACAAGTCCACTATCGACCCACCCTGCTGTCGCACACACGTGTTCACTGAGCCTCTGTTTAGGACACAGAGGCCCAGTGACGCCGCCCACTCCACGATCGCCCGCCCGCGATCGTCCGTCATCGGGGACCCCCACGCCGTGGATTTGGCGTTGAAGTCCCCCAGGACCAGGACGAGGCCCGGTGCCAGTCGCCGTATCGAAGCCTCCAAGGTGGTAAGGGAGGCCCCGAAATCGTCCATCCTCCTATTAGGGGAGAGGTATACACTGTAGAGCGTGACCCCTCCCCAGTCCGCCGCGACAAATTCCTCGCCCCTATCCAAGAGGGATAAGGACGGGAAGTGCCGCTGCGTGGAGGTGACGATTGCCGCGGTTCCGTTCCGGCTGACCACCCAATTGGGGCGATCAGGCACGACGTACGGTTCCGCGACTACGGCTGCACCGATCGACCACTCCGCCATGGATTGCAGGAGGAGGTCCTGCGCACCGGCGGAGTGGTTGGTGTTGGCCTGCAGGAGGTGAGTGGACTGGGCAGCCATTAATGGGCTGTGTCCATCATCACCTCCTGGCTTGCGGCGGGCGATCGGGCCGCGCTAGGAGCGGGAGCGGCCGGGGTCGAAGGGCCGCCCCACCCCTTTGGAGCCGAAGCCGGAGGTCTGCACGCCCCAGAGCCCATGCGGTGCTTGGCAGGCTTATTGCCCGCCGCACACGCGGGGCAGTGGGGCGGGGCGGCGCAAGATGCCGCCATATGCCCAGTCTGACCGCAGCGGAAACAGAGTCCGCCGCAGTCAAAGCAATTAGTGCATGTTGGCCGGGTGTGCCCGACCGCCATGCACTTGAAACACCTCGCAGGCCGGTGCTCCAGCACGGTGACTCGCGCTGAGCTCCAGCCCACGAGGAGCCTGCCTGAGCCGGCCAGTTGCCTGACCGACTCCACTGGGCACTGCACCCAGGCGGCACCTACGCCGCCCGGACCGGGCCGGATGGCGCCAACCCGGACGGTGTCTATGGGACACCCGGTTTTCGAGGCAATGGCCTCCCGGATGTCTTCCACCGTCACAGAGTCGTCCAAACCCGCGATGCGCATTTCGGCGCACTTTACGGGTCTGGCGATTTTGACGCCACCCTCCTCGGCGAACAGACCTCGCAGCTTCGACGCCACGCTATCGGCCGTCCTGGTGCCCTCGGCCCCAGGGAACTCTAAGATCCGAGCCCCTGTCCGGGCCTTGCGGGTCCTGGCTTCGACGCCTCCTATGTCGGAGACGTCGAGCTCCCGCCGAGCTTTCCTCAGAACGGCCTCATAGCTGAGGCCCCTTTCTGCCGCCTCAGGCAGCACAGTGATCACCACTGCAGCTGTCTTCGGCGGCCGGAGCCCCTTGCGCGGCCTCTTCCTTTTCTTCTCGCCTCCGGCTCCTGCCTGGGGAGCGGCGACCTCAGCGACGCGCTTCGCCGCCGCTCTCCTTCTCTGGCCACGACTCTTCCTGCCGCGCTCGGCCACCTGCCAACCCTGTTCGCGCGCAGCGGGCGTGCCAGGCGCGGCAGGCGCAGTCGTGGGTGCGCTAGTCGTCGCCGGCGGTGTCGGTGCGGGCGATAACTGCGGTCCGGCAGAAGCCGGTGCCGTCTTCTTCTTCGGAGCGGGCCCCTTGGGCTTGGGCCCTGCCGCGGCTGCGGCGTAGCTCCCCCCCACGCGGCCACCCTGACAGGGTAGCGGGGCGGGGGCTGGTGCCACATATGGCCGCTTGTCCGCGGCAAGAGGCGGCCGAACACGTGGTTCTGGAGGCAGCCTTGCCTCCAGAACGGCCAAGCGCGCATCGACCAGATTGCCGATGGTGTCAATAATGGCGCGCAAGGCCTCGTCCGGCACGCCCTCCACCGCGGGCAGCGGGGTTGGTGTCGCCGGCTGGACCTCTACCAGGGCACGCTCCGCGACGTTTGACGGCTTCCTTGCCGCGGCGGCCCGGCTATCGGTGGCTGGCGGCGCACGCCCTGCAGTCGGTGGCGTCTTCTTCTTGAGGGCGGCGACCTCGACTCCATCGCGGCTAGCGCTGGTCGGTGGCGCGGTTGGCGCAGGCTGCATGAGCCGCGCCATTTGGGCCTTCAGGTCAGTCACGTCCTTGGTTAGGAGGCGGTTGGCCCTCCGTACCGCGGCCAGCTCCGACTCCAGCCGGCGGTTCTGGGCCCGCAGACCTGACACCTCGCCACCAAGGCGGGCGTTTTCGGCCTGCAGGGCCTCCATATTCGTGGCTGGGGCGCTCGCGCGGGCACCAGCGGCCGCCACTTCGGTGGGAGGGATGCCGGACAACACCCCAAGCACCCTCGCGGCGGCCGCCTCATTATCGGCCCGACTGCCAGCCTCCACCCCTCCACGCACTCCGCCGGCCGGGGAGTGGGTCATCCTTCCCGACGCCGCGGCCCCTCGCCCTCTGCGAGAGGCCGGAACTTTGGGAGGAGGCATGATGACCACGCTCCCCTCTGAATCTGCGCCTGAGCTGCCCTCCTTATTTAGGGGGCGCTTCCGCACCTTCGAGGGGAGGGCCTCCTCCCTTACCGTCAGGGCCGCGGTCAAGGCCGCCGCCGCAGGGCGCGGTGACGACCTGGCGGCGGCGGCTTCCTCAGCCGATCCGCTGAACTCCTTGGACGGCTCTGCGGAACTACCGCCCTCGTCCATCACATCGGCAGATCCACTGCCCTCGTCTCTGGACGGCTCTGCGACAGAATTGTCGCCCTCGTCCGTTGACGGCTCTGCAGTGGATCTGCCGCCGTCCTTATCCCGCTCGCGCGCATAACGCTCGCGGTTTTCAGCATTCCGCTTCTTCTCGCGAGCGTTCGCTTTCGCGGCTTTCCCCCATGTGAACCGCGCCTGTCGACGCTTCTTCGTCTTCAAGGGGGGGGGGGCCTCCTTGGTCGGTGCCGGGCCCTCGGCAGACGCCTCTAGTCTTAAGGACGAGGCGTCGTTTTGGTCAGTTTTGCATTGGCTTGACGAGGCCGTGATGTGGGAATCCGCTGGATTCCCGTCTGGTAAAATATTATTCGGCAAATCCATTTGATTCCCACGAGTATGGGAGAACTAACGGTCGACCCGGGCAGAGATCCCTGTACCCGGGCAAGCCTACATTTACCAACCAGGGGGTCGGCCGGTACCCTGGCTGGAGCGTGCTAACGACAGAACAACCCATCTGCCATGCATCTTCTCGCCGCACGCCAGAACTTAAGATTCTGGGTGATTTCCGAATTCGAATGTTGATTCGAACTCTTTATAGAGGTTTTCTTCCTCGCGATCCGGGCGGTTAAGCCAAGACCCTCGTTCCTGATACTACGCCTCACGACAACTTGTCTTGAAGCAAGATATCAGGTTTACGATATGTCGGCGGTGGCATAAGCCTGCCCAGCCCTCAAATGAATGAGTGAGCGGGCCCGTCCGAAATTTCGCCTCCTGAACCCTCTACAACTAGAGGGTCAGGAGCGAATTGGGGCTCAACCCATCGCTGGGGAACCCGCCCTCGCGCCAGAGATTCGCTACGGGCGACAATTCGACAGAAGGATCTGGGGGACTGTCGCCCGCACCCAGGGTACACCACGCGTTTTCACACCACCCTGCACTAAGCACCCTGCATTAACTAAATATTGCACCCTGCACCAAGGAATCCTTGTATTGTAGGAGACTTTACAAAAATACAATTAGCGCAGACAAATTACACCCAGATTCTGAACAACACTTTATAGATCGCACAAAGTATAGTACTGCGTGGGAATCGAACCTTTTTTTTTTTTTTGCGGTGGGCTATGGACGTCGCACCCCGCCAAGTCGGTCCGGGGTGACGGAAGAGGCGGCGCGCAACCCCATTGACCCACCCTGCAAGCACCTCTTCTTCGCCGTGCGAGCGGGTCACCGGTACCCGATCTTTGTCTTCGGTGGCCCGCTCGGCGGTATGCCCTCTCGGGCTCCTCTCCTGTCGACGGTGGGAATCGAACCTACGGCATTGGAACAGAAGATCGGTATCTTAACCACTACGTCATCTGTGCATATTCGTAGTTATAGCCACCACATAGCAACTTACTTTTTACTGATTATTATAATTTTTTCTTGTAGTGACAGCGTAAGAATATAACTCATCACGCCCTTTATTGCCAGTGGATGTCGTAAAAGAAGATTAAGTGAAGAAATATATGTTGTTCTTGGTTATGATATGCTATATGCATATGTGCAAGAGATGAAAGACCCGAAATATAAACCTATGCCAACCCGTCTAACCAGCTTGGTATATAGTAGGTCGATTTATCTCTTATTGTGGAGGATCGAATATCCTAAGCCCAGCAGTGGGACATGTTGATATGAAGATAATAATAATAATAAAATTATTATACTGCCTATATTGTTCACATCTAATAATATATAATCTGGCCAGTGTCACAGACATTACCTAAAAATAAATGTAAATTTTATAGGTTCATCCAGTTTTGTTTTTGAAAAACGGAAAACGAAAATTATATTAATCTTTTACTGTTGGATAGATAGGTAGATGTCTATCGTCTGCCATTTCTTCTTACTTTTATCTTTACTTCTATATCCTGCGTGGAAGTAAGTGAGTAATTGACAAAGCTAATAGTAGTTGGTCTTGTGACAGTTTTCTGTTTATTAGACAGTGTCTACAGTCGCGGACCGGCTGTTTGGGTTAGTCACCACACTCTCGCCGAAAAGTGACGGCTGAGCATTATGTTGCGTTTGTTTCGGTAATCAAGAGAACAGGTGGATCTTCGTTAGTAGGCTTCTAGCTGTACCCTTGCGTATCGCAAAGATTCATGAGCGGCAGCAACAGTTACAAACAGGTGTACTACTTGCTCGTTTGTCACCTTAAGCAATAATAAAAGTTCTCTGAATTGTTAAAGTGATGTAGTAACGTGTAGGCCGGATCTATGGGGTTGCGTGCCGCTTCTTCTGTCGCCCCGGACGGATTTAGCGGGGGTGTGAATACTCCATAGCCCCCAGCCAAAAAAAAATAGTGATGTAGTAGACTGTTGAAATGGAAATAAATAGTCAAGTGATGTAGCACAGGGCTATCTCCGTCAAGTCAGTATTGATCAATACTTAGAATGTAGTAAAAGAATCAATGACGTTCTCACATGGACTTTGATTTGTAGACGCTATTGGATAAACGGATATTAAACTCTTTATCTTCAAAAATATTTCAATGTATAATTAATTTTGATGTAGGTACATAATAATAATATTATCTAACCCATTTCTAAATAAACATATATTATCATTTTGATAAAATATGACTCAGTGTTTTTGTATATTTGTAAAAGATCGGATAATACTTTATACCAAGATATACAGATATACTTTGTTTTCTGAAAAACAAATTGCGGATCTTTGTGTAGTGCCTATATGAACATTACATACATATCATCACACTATATCCCTTGCAGGGTAGGCAGAGAGGGGGTACTATCCCAGAAACCTCCACGCGGTGTACCCTGGGTGCGGGCGGCGGTCCCCAGTTCTTCTGTTGTACTGTCGTCCGTAGCGAATATCTGCGCGATTTCGCTCCTTACTCTACTACAGTCGTAGTAGAGGTTATAGGACGCGAAATATCGGGACGGGCTCAGTCACTCATTCATTTGAGGGCTGGGCAGGCACTTGCCACCGCCCACACATCGTAAACCTGATTCTTTGCTTATCTTAGCTTCAGGAGCGAGGGTCTTGGCTTAACCGCCCGGACCGCGAGGAAGACAACCTCTATAAAGAGTCCGAAGTAACATTCGGACTCGGAAATCACCCAGAATCTTAAGTTCTGGCGTGCGGCGAGAAGATGCATGGCAGATGGGTTGTTCTGTTCTTAGCACGCTCCAGCCAGGGTACCGGCTGCCCCCCTGGTTGGTAAATGTAGGCTTGCCCGGGTAAAGGGATCTCTGCCCGGGTCGACGTATTGTATCTCCCATAATCGTGGGATCAATAATGGATACGCAAAAATTAAAAATAAATAACGACGGGGATCGTAGCGATCTTCACCCCAAGGCCCGGTTAAGCCGATCAAAAACTGACCTAAACGACGCCTCGTCCTCAGGACTTGAGGCGTCCGCCGAGGGCCCGGCACAAATCGTGGAGGCCCAAAAAGTGAAGTGGAAGTCGCCCAGGAAGAGCCGGGGGCAGGCTTCCAGCTACAAGAGGAGGATGGAGGAGCGGCGTGCGCGGAGAGAGGCTGCCGCCGCTGAAAAGGAGGATGGTGGCAGAAATGCTGCAGAGCCGTCTACGGACGAGGGCGACAGTGACGTCGCAGAGCCGTCCGTGGATGAGGGCAGCAGATCTGCCGCTAAGATGGACGAGGGCGGTGTATCCGCAGGGCCGTCCAGAGGAGAAAGCGGGTCGGACGCTAAAGCCCCCGCTAAGTCGTCGCCGCGTCCTGTGGCGACGGCTGAGAAGACCAGGGAGGAGGCCCTCCCCTCGCAGGTGCGAAAGCGCCCCCTAAGCAAGGGAGGCAGCTCGGGCGCCGACTCCGAGGGGAGCGGGACCATCATGCCTCCACCGAAGGTGCCGGCTTCTCGCAGGGGGCGAGGGGCCGCAGTAGCAGGAAGAAGGTCGGCCACCCCTCGGCGTGAGGTGGCGCCTGCTGCGAGCGACGGCCCCCTGGACTTGCAGGCTGAAAATGCCCGCCTTAGTGGCGAGGTCTCAGGCCTGCGGGACCTGAACCGCCAGTTGGAGTCCGAGCTGGAGTCGGTGCGTCGGGTAAACCGCATGTTGGCCAAAGACATGGCCGACCTGCGGGCCCAGATGGCGCAGTTCCTACCGCCTGCGCCAAAGCCGTCGGCCAAGGCGCGCAAAACAGCTGCCGCGGTGAAACCTGTCCCTGCGGCGAGGAGGACGCCCCCCGCTGCGGAGGGCACGCCACCGGCTGAAGCCGTCACGGCCACCGAGACGACACCTGTCCCGGTAGCGAGGAGGACGACTCGCGCCACGGCGACGAAGTCGCCAAGCGTCTCGGAGCGGGCCCCGGTGGAGGCTCAACTGGAGGCGCCGACCCCGCTGCCGACCCCGATGCCAACCCCTGCGGCGGGAGGATTGCCGGATGAGTCCCTGCGCGCGATAATCGACGCAGTGGGCAAAATTGTCGATGCGCGCTTCGCCGTTCTGGAGGCAAGGCTGCCTCCAGAACCACGTGTCCGGCCGCCGCTTGCCGCAGATAAGCGGCCACATACGGCACCAGCCCCCGCCCCGCTGCCTTGTCAGGGTGGCCGCGTGGGGAGCTACGCCGCGGCCGCGGCCGGGCCTAAGCCCAAAGGCCCCGACCCCGCTCCGAAGGGACCTGCCCTGAGGAGGAAGACGGCGCCGGCTCCTGCCGGACCGCTGAAGCCGCCCGCAACGAAACCGCCGGCGACGACCAGCGAGGCTGCGACGAGGCCTTCCGCGTCTGGCACGACTGCCGTACCCGAAGAGGGTTGGCAGGTGGCCGAGCGCGATAGAAGGAGTCGCGGCCAAAGAAGGAGAGCGGAGGCCAAGCGCGCCGCTGAGGTCTCCGCTCCCAAGGCAGGAGCTGGCGATAAGAAGAAGAGGTCGCGCAAGGGGCTCAAGCCGCCAAAGACAGCCGCAGTGGTGATCACTGTGCTGCCTGAGGCGGCCGAGAAGGGCCTCAACTACGAGGCCGTCTTGAGGAAGGCCCGGCGGGAGCTAGACGTCTCCGATATTGGAGGCGTCGAAGCCAGGACCCGCAAGGCCCGGACGGGGGCTCGAATCCTCGAGTTCCCAGGGGCCGAGGGCACCAAGACGGCTGACAGCGTAGCTGAGAAGCTGCGAGGTCTGTTCGCCGAGGAGGGTGGCATCAGGATCGCCAGGCCTGTCAAGTGCGCCGAAATGCGCATTTCGGGTCTGGACGACTCCGTGACGGTGGAAGACATCCGGGAGGCTATTGCCTCGAAAACCGGGTGTCCCATAGACACCGTCCGGGTCGGTGCCATTCGTCCCGGTCCGGGTGGCGTAGGTGCTGCCTGGGCGCAGTGCCCGGTGGAGTCGGTCAGGCAACTGGCCGGCTCAGGCAGGCTCCTTGTGGGCTGGAGCTCGGCGCGGGTAACCGTGCTTGAGCACCGGCCTGCGAGGTGCTATAAGTGCATGGCGGTCGGACACACTCGACCGACATGCACCAATTGCTTCGACTGCGGCGTATTGTGTTTCCGCTGCGGTCAGACCGGGCACGTGGCGGCATCTTGCGCCGCCCCGCCCCACTGCCCCGCGTGTGCGGCGGGCAATAAGCCCGCCAAGCACCGCATGGGTTCTGGGGCGTGCAGACCTCCTGCTTCGGCCCCAAAGGGTCGGGGCGGCCTTTCGACCACGGCCGCTCCCGCTCCTAGCGCGGCCCGATCGCCCACTGGCGAGGTGGAGGTGATGGATACGGCCCACTAATGGCTGCAGAATCCATTCACCTCCTGCAGGCCAACACCAACCACTCCGCCGGAGCGCAGGATCTCCTCCTGCAATCCATGGCGGAGTGGTCGATTGGTGCAGCCGTAGTCGCGGAACCGTACGTCGTGCCTGATCGCCCCAAATGGGTGGTCACCCGAAACGGAACTGCGGCAATCGTCGTCTCAACGCAGCGGCACTTCCCGTCCTTATCCCTTTTGGATAGGGGCGAGGAATTTGTCGCTGCGGAATGGGGAGGGGTCACACTCTACAGCGTTTACCTCTCCCCTAACAGGAGAATGGACGATTTCAGGGCCTCCCTCACCACCTTGGAGGCTTCGATACGGCGACTGGCACCGGGCCTCGTCCTGGTCCTGGGGGACTTCAACGCCAAATCCACGGCGTGGGGGTCCCCTATGACGGACGACCGCGGGCGGGCGGTCGTTGAGTGGGCGGCTTCACTGGGCCTCTTTGTTGTTAACAGGGGCTCAGTGAACACGTGTGTGCGGCAGCAGGGCGGGTCGATAGTGGACTTGTCGTTCGCTAGCCCCGCTGTTGCGCCACGGGTGAGGAACTGGAGTGTCCTGGAGGAGGCGGAGACCCTGTCGGACCACCGGTACATCCGGATGGAGGTCTCCCCCCGGGAACCCGGTAGGGGTCACAGGGCGGACGGAGCTCCCGCGTTTCCGCGGTGGGCTGTGGGTCGTCTTGATAGGGACCTACTGGCGGAGGCGGCCATCGTTCACACGTGGCTGTCCTCACCGGCCCCAGCGGACGGAGTGGATGCTGAGGCTGTCCGCATCCGCAGTGCGTTAACGCAGATCTGCGATGCGGCCATGCCCAGGGTGCGGCGTCTACCTCCGAGGCAGGGGGTCTACTGGTGGTCCCCAAGACTGGCGGACCTTCGCGCGGCGTGTATCAGTGCCCGAAGGTCCTACACCCGCAGCCGGCGGCGTCACCGCGACGCTGAGCGGGAGGGCCAGCTGTACGAGGCGTACCGCAGTGCGCGGACTGCCTTTCGGCTGGCCATCCGAGCCGCCAAGGATGCGAGTTGGCAGGAGATGTTGGACGGTCTCGACCGTGACCCCTGGGGTCGCCCGTATCGCGCGTCGCTGAACAAGCATCGCGCGCAGGGCCCCCCCCTCACCGAGACCCTCCAGCCCGACTTCCTCTGTAGGGTGATCGAGGAGCTATTTCCACGGCAGTCGGGACACACGCCCCCGGTCATGGCTTCGCCAGATCAAGACCGGGAGGCCGACGACGAGAGTGTTCCACCCGTGACCGAGTCAGAAGTGGGGGCGGCAGTGGCGCGGATTCGCTCCGCCACCACGGCCCCTGGCCCGGACGGAATACCAGTCCGGGTCTTGACGTCGCTCCTCGAGCACTTCGAGCCTCGCCTCAGGCAACTGTTCAACGCCTGTCTGACGTCTGGACGGTTCCCTGAGTGCTGGAAGGAGGGGAGGTTGGTTCTCCTGCCAAAGCCGGGACGGCCCCCGGATTTGCCGTCGGCCTACAGGCCCATCGTGCTTCTCGACGATGTGGGTAAGCTGCTGGAGCGTGTCCTCGCTGCCCGCATCGTCCGACACTTGGAGGAGGTGGGGCCCGATCTGTCGGACGCTCAATATGGGTTTAGGAGGGGGCGTTCGACCATCGGGGCCCTGCTACGCCTGAGGCAAACGGCCGCGGAGGCTGTCGCCAGCAAGGGAGTGCTGTTGGCGGTGTCGTTGGACATCGCCAACGCATTCAATAGCCTGCCATTCAGCTGCATCAGGGAGGCGCTCCGGTTCCATGGAGTGCCCCTGTACCTCAGGCGGCTGGTGGCAGACTATTTGGAGGGGCGCAGTATCCTCTGCGCGGGTCCCGCAGGGGACATTGTGCGGACGCCCATGTCGTGCGGTGTTCCACAGGGGTCGGTTCTGGGGCCGACTCTGTGGGACATCGGGTACGACTGGGCGTTGAGAGGGAGTCTCCCCCCCGGGCTGAGCTTGGTGTGCTATGCTGACGACACGCTCGTCACAGCCCGGGGCAGGACACTCGAAGAGGCGGCGAGCCTGGCCACTCTCGGCACCGAGGAGATGGTCAGGCGAATCGAGGCGCTGGGGCTCAGGGTGGCCTTAAATAAGACGGAGGCCCTATTATTCCATGGGCCACGCGTAAGGCTGCCAACCGGCAACTCGTTAGTCGTCAACTCCATCCAGATCAACATCCAGGCCCATATGAAGTACTTGGGTCTGGTGCTCGACGGGCGATGGTGGTTCCGGGAGCATTTCCGACAGATTGCTCCCCGGCTGGTCGGCGCGGCGTCCGCCCTTTCTCGGCTCATGCCGAATGTGGGCGGACCCAGTTTCGAGGGCCGACGGCTGTATGCGGGGGTCATCCGCTCGATGGCCATGTACGGCGCACCCGTGTGGGCGAGGGCTCTGAACGCCCAGCTCAGGGCGGTTCTGTGGAGGCCACAGAGAGCCATGGCGGTCAGAGCCATTCGCGGGTACCGCACGGTGTCGACAGAGGCGGCGTGCCTATTGGCCGGGACGCCCCCGTGGGACCTAGAGGCGGAGATGCTCTCCGACCTCTACCGGCGGGTTACCTCAGTGCGCGAGGAGGGTGGCTCCCCATCGTTGAGCGAGATAGCCACCTGGCGCGAGGACGCCCGCCGAGACGTCATCGCCCGTTGGGTTACGCGGCTGGAGAGGCCTAGACACGGTATCGTGACCGTCGAGGCCTTTCGGCCCGTATTGATGAAATGGATGGAGCGGCGGCACGGGGTCCTCACCTTCCGACTGGTGCAGGTGTTGACGGGGCACGGGTGCTTCGAGAAATACCTGCACACGGTCGTGTACAGAGAGTGGACTCCGGGCTGCCATCATTGCAGTAGTGGCGAGGACACGGCGCAACATACGCTCGAGGAATGCTCGGGCTGGGACGGGCAGCGCCGTGACCTCGTCGCTATTATCGGTGCCGACCTGGCGCTGCCGGCTGTCGCGAGGGCGATGGTCGACAGCGTCAGGAATTGGGACGCGGTCGCCGCCTTCTGCGAGGCTGTCATCTCGCGGAAGGAGGCGGCGGAACGAGTCAGGGAGGACTCCCGCGACCCGGGCCGCCGCCAGCGGCCGGGGCGGCGCAGGCGCGAATACCTGCGCCTGATGCCGCCCTAACCCAGGCCTCGGGTGATCGAACCGGGGAATTGTCCGGTCACCCGACGCGAGGCCACCGCGTGAGGGCGACGCCCCGACAGCGAAATCTGTCGGGGCGCCGACGAGAGGAACCCGCGAGGGTAAACCGCCGAGCGGACCACCGAAGACAAAGATCGGGTACCGGTGATCCGCTCGCACGGCGAAGAGAGAGGATTTTACGGTGGGTCTATGGGGTCACGCGCCGCCTTCTCCGTCACCCCGGACCGATTCGGCGGGGCGAGACGCACCCATAGCCTACCAATAAAAAAAAAAAAAAAAAGGGTAGGCAGAGAGAACAGATTGCCAGAGAACTCTATCCTTGCATACTTCACTCACATCCTCCACATTCATAATTCTCTTCATACACGCTCGCCGTTTCGGAGACTCTTGACTCCAGTACGTGACCAATCTGGTCTAGGTAGGTTATTCAAAACAACAAAAACATTGATGTGATTAAATAGAAGATTTAAAGGTAGCAGATGAGAAAGGTAGCTAAAGATAGGATAAACTCCTTCTTTTCATGTTAGATTTATCATTATTCACCTATTCTTATCCCAATTATTTGGGGTCGACGCAATATGTACTCTATCATCGTACATATTATAAAAGTTATTGGCAATAGTTTTATGATTAGCTGCCTGCATGACGTTAGCCCTTCTTGAGAATGTAATTGTTGACCAAACGGCATCAGGTGGAGTTGGCCCAGGTCGATATAAAGCTCTTAGTCATCTTTTACGACGTCCACGAGCTAAGTAAGAGTTGATAGTATTCGTAGCCGCTACCACACAGCATATGTTTGATTTATACATATGTTTTATTTTAAAGATATGTTTGTTCATTTAGATAAATTGGAAGGGCTTAAGTTCACCAAACATGAAAAATATTCAGCCGTGACTAATTATTTCTTTGTTTAAGAGTACATCTTTTTGTTTTTGGGACAAACGTATATGATATGTGGTCGCACTTCGCCCCATTCGTCCGGGTCGATGGAGAGAACGGTGTGCGAGCCTTTAATCTACCATACACGTGCTTTTCTTACTCCATATGGGCAGGCGACCGGTACCTGTGGCACAGTGCCATCTAAACAAATATTATTATAAATTTTGAATAAAGTGGTTTATATTAATAAGATTTTCTGGAGCTGCTATTTTCAACAGTGGAGGTTAACAGGCAGGATAGATGGATGTATGGAAATTAGTTACTAATTGGTATTTAGACGTTTCCGTGACATTAATAGCATTGAAAAGTTACTTCTAATTTTCGTTTTAGTTCATGTTACAAATAGTCGAAAACATAAACAATGTAACTTGATTAATTATCAGACTGACACGTATTAAGAAGTATTAAAAATGAACTTCATTTTTTATTAAAGTCAGTTTTACGAAATAGGTATCTTTTTCAATCCAAGATTAATGCGAACTTATGATGTTTATAGCAAGTATCATGATTAATCCTTTTTTTGTCAGGCTATGGTCTGGACACTGTCCGTTCTATCCGGGGCGATGAAAGGACGCGTGGCCCCATAACCCATCGATAGCGATGGGTAGGGCATGCCTCTCCGTCGCCATTGGGCTGCCTCTGGTGCCGAATGCTTGATGTCCGTTGTCAGCCCAGTGGTTTACCCTTTCAGGTACCGTACCCTATCATAATTGTCCTACATTATTTTAAAGACGTTTAAAATAAGTTTTAAAGAATAAATAAAAAAACTTAACCCACTTAAACCACGGGAAATATTGAAAATATACAATTAACAGTCTCAAATTACTTTCAGCCACAGGAGGAGTAATCATTGGTATCATGCGCAGATGATTGGTCTACCTTAGAATGGAATCCAAGATCCTTAACCCTTTGTATCTTTTTTGCAAGTAATAAAACATTATTTTTGTATATAAAAATATCTACATTTTTCTTTATAAAGCCGTCCAAAATATATGAGCAGATGACTCAGTTCGCTTATCACAGTTTCGCTTATCCGCAACTTTCCGTTATCTGTATTCATTTTATCTATAAATCAATTCTATCTACGACTAAATTGTTAATATACATAGCTCTTCAGTCGTCGAAAGTCAAACGGATGTTAAGTGAAAATACTGTGAATTTATTATTGTTATTTTATTGTGAAATTTATATATAGTTCTTCAAATGCAGTACGATGATTGTAAGTTATAAAGATTTTTTCTAGAACTAAGTTCCATTGAATATATAATATAATACTTTATTATTTTTAAAATAATAAAGCTGTGTGGTAGCGGCTACGAATACTACCAATCCTTACTTTGCTCGTGGATGTCGTAAAAGACGATTAAGAGCCTTATAGCGGCCTGGGCCAACTCCGTCTGATGCCGTTTGATTAACAATTACATTCCCAAGGAGGGTTCACGTCTGGCAGGCGGCCGGTCATAAAACTATTGCCAATAACTTTTACATTTACTATGAAAGAAGAGTACATATTGTATCGACCCCAAGTAATTGGGATAAGAGTAGGAGAATGATGATTATTTTTAAAATAAGATTAATTACATTTAAATCTAAATAGTTCTTGATATTTCTATCTCCATTTCTTTTTGTCACGTGTGTCTTATCAGATAATTATGGTATGTAGAAGATGTCACTTATGATAGCTAAAAATAAAGACCATATTACTATCACCTTTTTTTTTTTGATAGACGTCTGGGGCTAAGGGCGGTGGCGTGTGGCCCCGTAACCCACAGTATTCCCTCCCTATCGCCATCGCGGCGGCCACTGGTTCCGCTTCCTTGACATCCGTGGCCAGCTCGGCGGGTTACTCTTTCGGGTATTGTCTCTGTTGATACCCCGACAACAAATAAGAGTGTTGCCGGGGCACCGCCCTCACGCGGTATGCCACTCTGCAGGTGGCGGACTAATCTCCGGCATCATCCACCCTACTGTCAAGTTTTATAGGTTTCTATTTCGAGTTTCTCTTGTCAATTCTCACCAATTTTTCTCTCGTTGATGGAGACTCCCCGCCAACAGTGGGTTATGTATTGTCTGCAAAAATAATGAACATAATAAATTTAAAAACATTTAATAAAACAATAGCTCGATCGGCCAGTTACCATATCTACAATATATAATACATTTATCAAATGATATTTTTAAGTAGTGATAATTTTTGCTTTTAATCATTTTTACAATATGATTCCTATTTGGTTAGTGAACGTTGCTGTGACTTACAAGACATTTGACATTCGGTATGTTTTAATTTTAAACAATGAATTAAGTAACGCTACTAAAATTTTATTATGTCGAATTGTTATATGTTTGCGGGGTTACGTCGTATTCAAAGGTCACTAAACAGGTAATAATAAGCCTGATTAGTATTTTTCTCCAACTGTAATATCATTTACAATGTTGCCTCTTAGATTTGTGTTGTAAATGTTTCTAATCGTATTTATTTTTTTTTATTTAAATTACATAAATAAGTTAAAATAAAATAATTTATTGATTATATGAATAGAATAGCATCTAAGGTTTAATAAATTCTAAATTAAAGTGATAATAGTACTTAAAAAAAGAAAAGGAAAACTCGAAATAAAACCACATAAAAACCGGTCTTATCAGCGTGGTACAGTAGCTCAATTTCCCTTATACTGTGGAAGAGGCTTGTGCAGGACCGAAGCGTGAGTTTAGGGAGCCATTTTTTTTTTTTTTTTTTTTTTTTTTGGTGGGCTATGGGAGCGTCTCGCCCCGCCATATCGGTCCGGGGTGACGGAAAAGGCAGCGCGTGACCCCATAGACCCACCGTAAAACCTTCTCTCTTCGCCGTGCGAGCGGACCACCGGTACTCGATTTTAACTTCGGTGGCCTAAGGGAGCCCTAGGTTAATACTACTTAGGGCCCTACCAAATTACAAAAAGTATAGAAAAAAAAATTAATCAATTAAATATTTGATTCATATTATAATATAGTATACCTTAGTGTTTATTAATATATAACTTATATATTATATTTATATTATATTAAAATATATACAACCGTAAATAAATTGACAAATTATAAAACAACTTTTATGCACTTTCCTTTGTCAAATTCTTTAATTATTATCATTATCGTCTATTCTAGACTTTGAGTTGACTTAGATGGTGGCCCCTTAAATCTACGGGGCCTTAGGCTAGAGCCTTAAAAGCCATATGGTAGATCCGGCTCTAGGCTTGAGCTTCTTGGCGTGAGTCAAGCAGTGGGACGTATGTAAGCTGTTGATGATGATGATGAAAGCTACCAAAATACCACGCAAAAGTTTAGAGTTCTATCTAGGATCATGAGTTTTGGTCATCGCGCACTGATTTAGTTTATTTTATCATCCTCATTATCATCACAGTCCGTATATGTCCCACTATTGAGCTCGGGCCTCCTCCGTAATGGGAGGGAAATTAACCTACTATACCACGCTGGTCAGACGTATTGGTATAGGGTTTTGTTTCGAGTTTTCCTTCTCTTGACTATTAAAGAGAAGGAAAACTCGAAACAAAACCCTATACCTAATCATCTATATGTTATTTACGTTTTATAATCCCTTAGTCGTTACGATCACCCACGGGTAAGATAGGGGGTGGTGAATTGAATTCTTACTCCGTCACCACACGGATATTATATAGATGGTTTATTTTGTATCATATCTTTTATTCTACGTCATTGCAGAAGGAAAAAGACAAAATTTTTTACTTGCTATAATTTACTGATGACGTCTATGGTCATTAAATATACATAATTTGTTGACTGCTATGACGCACAAATACATTATCATTAGAAATTACTAATGTATAAGTCATAGAGATATATTATCAATTTCCTTTTAGACAAGAGTTTGAAGTAAATCTTTTAATTGTCATACGTTAAAATAGACTACGTATTCTATTTTTATTTTGGTAACTAACTTGTTAAAATAGACTACGTATTCTATTTTTATTTTGGTAACTAACTTGTTAAAATAGACTACGTATTCTATTTTTATTTTGGTAAAAAAAAACTGTTGTTGGGCCTGAACTAGAGGTTTAAATCCAAAATTTTTGCCTCAACATAAATACTAAATATATAAAACATAAATAATTTTACAATTTGCTCTATCATACCTACATAAATAATTCCATAATTTATGTTGAAAAATCAAACTTATATATTATATTTTGCTTGTTAATAGTACCTACTGGAATACTTCATGGTTACCTAAATTTACTGTGTAGTGACGAATACAATTCACCACCTTATCTTACCCGTGGGTGATCGTAAGAGACGACGAAGGGATATAAAACGCATATAACATATTCAAGAGAAAGAAATCTCGAAACCAAACCCTAAACCAACACGTCTGACCAGGGAAATTGATCTACTATACCAATAGCAGGTGGGTCAATTTCCCTCCCATTATGGAGGAGGCTCGAGCCCAATAGTGGGACATATGAGCTGAGATGACGATGAGGTGACATGAATTTTAAAACTCATTATCACGCAACTCTTATCCCAATTATTTGGGATTGACGCAATATATATTCTTCTCATATCGTACATATTGAACAAGTTTTGGCAATAGATTTATGATTGGAAATTTAACTAATTATACTAATTAAAAAATATGTAATATTCCAAAGTAGGTCATAAACTTTAATAAGACCGTAAACTTTGATCGACATTTTCATTATTTATTACAAGTTGGAGATTTTCATTCTATATCTTAGAATGAAAATTAAAAAATATTCTGTATATTAAGTAATGTTGTTGAGCAATACATATTCTATAGTATTGACGTATCTTTTATATAGTTCTACATAAATCAGTAGATAATACTATGGCACTATCAGAGATAAGGAAAATTGAATTTTCGATGTATTTTTATAAGGAACATAAGATATTGTAATCTATAATAGATGGCATATATATATATATATATATATATATATATATATATATATATATATATATATGTGTATATATATATATATATATATATATATATATATATATATATATATATGTATATATATATATATATATATATATATATCTCAACCACTATACCATCTGTGCAGTCAAAAATAAGTGTATATAATAACAGAAAATTCATAGTATTATTAAAAGTTATTCTAATTTAATGAATAACGAGAGGTTAATGTTAGCTCAAACGTATTTGAATGTTTACAATAAGTAGACTAGACTGAAACTAAAGATAAAATTATCTCATCATCATTATTTTAGCTCGTACACGTCTCATTGAGATCAAGCAGGGACATTTGACATACTTTGAGACGTCTGATCAGACGGGTTAATGCAGGCTTTTATTTCGAGTTTTCCATCGCTTGCATTGATGTTTTATGCACATCGTATCCCGTTGTGTACGGCATCCATGGGAAGGATAGAGGGTTGTGAATTGTATTCACATTTCATCATCACACGGAAAATATGCATATGAATGAGATTCTCTAATTTGTCATAATTTTAAACATTTTTTTTTTCAATTTCAGCAAAGATGGCCAGTTCAGGCGTACCACTTAATCCTCCTCCATATACAGCAACTCCACCAGAGCCACCTCCTCACATAGTGGGTATAGTACAACAGCCCACTACAACAATCATTCATACGAATATGGGAGCGGCTGTAGTACCAGTTGTGGTTGGAACGCGAATGGGACCTAAACCAGCAATAATAGTGTGCAAATCTTGCAATCAACAGCTACAGACAAGAGTAGAAACAAAGGCCTCAATGAGAACACATCTCTTCGCTCTACTACTTTGCTTATTGGGGTAAACAGTTTTTTAAATTATTTCAACATTACGCCATTGGACCTAATTGTTTCCACATCATCATCATCACAGCCCAAAAATGCCCCAATGTTGGGCTCAGGCCTCCTCCATAATGGGAGGGAAATTAACCTACTATACCACGCTGGTCAAACGTATTGGTATAGAGTTTTGTTTCGAGTTTTCCTTCTCTCGCATAGATGTTATATGCGTTTTATATCCCTTAGTCGTCTCGTACGATCACCCACGGGTAAGATATGGGGTGGTGGATAGTATTCTTACTCCGTCACCACACGGAATATTATATATTGTTTCCACGTTACAAGTATATTTTAAACCCTGATGTAGGACACAAAATCTCGCAGGGGTTAATTTATTTTGGATGTATTTACCAATAGCCGTTGGGTGGTAGTAACATAGAGAGAAATAATAATGATAGGTATATTATTATATTTATCAAATGATTAGTTTTCTTCCAAATTCCATGTAGACGTAGGGTAATTCTATTGAGTGATTGGAACGGGGACTAATTCCAGGAAAGGCCGACCGTGTGAGGGTGATGTCCCGACGGCAAAACTGCCGGGGCGTCACTATAGTACATGAGAGTGTTACCCGTTGAGAAAGATGAGAATGACCAGGTACCGGTGGTCCACCCATATGGCGCTAGACCTCTCTAGCTCTAGCCCATATCTCTATGGGCACTGCAGTTTATAGTGTCACTTACCGTGATCACCGTCGCCTCGGGTGAATCGGGTGGGGTACGACTAGCCTGCCACCAAAAGAATGTCTAATATTTTTATAAATGATTATTTTAAGGACTTATGTCTGTGTCCGTTACTTATACGTAAATTACTCTTGAAATGGATTAATTCTTTATTATGAGATATTTATTAAAAATAATTATCCTATACCCTAAGTTTTGATTTCAATATAGCATGAATACTTAGTTAACTGAAATTAAACGGACCAGTTAAATAAGTACCGTACAATATTTTCTTTGGTAATCTCATCTTATCATGATTTACGTTGAATTCTCTAGATTTTTATTCTATCTTATCATTATATCTATGTTCCTCCATTACGAGTACGGTGTATAAGCGTTCCTTCCTTCTCATGGCTGTGGTAGGTAGATAAGATAATTGCAAGACAAGAAAAATACAAAATAAAACCACATGTCAAGCTAATTATGACCAGCGTAGATTAAAATCACTATCACTACGAATAAAGCTCATGTCTAATTGTGGGTATTATATAAACGATAAGATATATAATGAAAAAGGTATTGATTAACATTTTTTACTGTAGTAACACTTCTTAAAGTAATTTGCCATAAAAATCAGAAAATATTTGGTAATTAAAGTACGGAAACACCGACCTCTGGGTAACCAGCTACAGATATGGCAGTAGTGGTCTAATTATAGACCTCCCATGCTAGTTGTGTTTGATTCCAATTCAATATAATTATTAATTTTTGTATCATTGCGTTAAGAAAAAAAAAACAAGTAATATTAGAGTATTTAAACATTAATGTTATTATACATACATACATAGCAGACCTATTAGCAATAATCGCACATTAGGCGATTCGGCGGTCACAGTTCTTCAAGATACAAATATCGTTTTGAAAATCTCCACAAGAATTAGTTGATTAGTTGTAGTGTAATCTAAAAAAAGATACGACACTTAATAAAAAGGGTTGGTGACACATTGTAATCTTGTACTCTCATCATAAGAATGATTTATTATCATCATCATTAATACACATCCCACTACTGAGCTTGAGCCTCCTCCATAATAGGAGGGAAATTGACCTACTATACCATGCTGGTCAGACGTGTTGGTATAGGATTTTATTTCGAGTGTACCATCTCTTGCATAAATGTTATATGCTTATATGCATATTATATCCCTTTAGCAGTGTGGTAGCGGCTACAAATACTACCAACCTCTACTTTGCTCGTGGATGTCGTAAAAGACGACTAAGAGCTTTATAACGACCTGGGCCAGCTTTATCTGATGCCGTTTAGTCAACAATTACATTCATAAGAAGAGTTGACGTCTGGCAGGCGGCCGGTCATAAAACTATTGCCAATATCTTTTATAATATCTAAGTACTATGAAAGAAGAATACATATTATATCGACCCCGATTAATTGGGATAAGAGTAGGAGAATGATGATGATGCATTAATATGGATATAATATCCCTTAATCGTCTTTTACGATACCAACAGACGAAGCGGCAGATGATGGATTATATTCTTATTCCGTCACCAAACGGAAAATAAATTGTTGATAATGAAGAATGATTTTTTATAACATTATAATTATTTTATTTTTAGATGTTGGCCATGCGTGTGCGTACCATATTGTATGGATTCCTGCAACAACGCTGATCACTACTGTGCAAATTGCAACGCTTACATTGGCAGCTATGTTAACTGAATATATTTTGACGTTAATTTTTATTATGTTTAAAAATTACTACGCGCAATATTTATTTAATAAAAGGCCGTTTATATGGTCAAACTATTTATAATTATTATATTGAGTCTGCATTTAGAATAATTATCATAAATTAAATTTAAGGTGTTTTTTTAGTTAGGTATATTTTATTAAATATAATCTTCTTGTGAGAGGAATTGACAGCAGTGTAAAGTTATAGGTCACTAAAATTGTTAAAAAACGACGTGGCTGAAAATTGAAGCATTTCTGTGACTGAAATTTGAAACATTTCGGTATTACACAAGAGATAGATTCAATAGTGGTAGGACCACGCTGTTGACAGTTCTCTGTCTACAGCCGCGGGCCGGTCCGCCCGGGGTGGTACCACACTCTCGCAGAAGACCGGCGTCTGAGTAATGGCAATGTGCTATTACGCTTTGTTCGGTGAGCGAGAGAGCCGTAAGCCTGACTGGGTGGGTTTGGGGTTTGTAATGGTAGGCAGCGGCCTAGCTATACCCTTGGTATAGCAAAGGTGCATGGGCAGCAGGGACACTTACCATCAGATGTGCTGCTTACTCGTATGCCATCATATGCAATAAAAAAAAGGATACGGAGATAGAATATTTATATACCCAAGAAGTTATCTTGGGTATATCCTTAGTAACACTAAATTCGTAATCGTGTTTTACCATAGCCAATTTGTGAGCCCTTAATTGGATATACAAAATGACATTCAAATAATATGCATATTATAATAAAACATAGCAGTTTATAATTGCTTGTAAGTTATTAATAATAAATTAATATATTATATATAGATACTGCATTATTGCTGAATATCGTGGGGTTTCACTCTCACGTAGTTGCCCGACGTTTCTTTGTGCGCTCCATAAATAGCTTTATTCTAAGTCTGAGCTTCATTTTTGTCTGTTAATTGTATGATTGTAAAGTCTGTCTGTGTGTATAATACAAAGATTTAGTTTTTAGTACATGTTATTGTTTACTAAGAAAATAATTAATAAATAATGTATTTTTCTCAGACATGCTTGGAAATTTGAGCATTATTTTGACAACTTTCTTCGAGATAAATCGAAATTGCTGTACTGACCAAATGCTGCTCAAAAATGTATGAAAATCCATATCTGTATTGTTTTAGCAGCCAAATAAATATAATTATAGTCTGTCTAATCTAAGAAGTGCACCTTGACAGCTGTCTGAGTAAGTTGTCTAGGAACCAAATAATCGCTATCGAAAATATCCGATTTTACTGAGAAATCGATATTGATTCTTTATAATTAATAATCGGTTTATTTTTTATTTTTCAAAAAGGTGATGAATAAATTAAGTGCTAAATTAGTACTAAACAAATTTAATTATTTCAGCATAGAAGCTACTCATCATATTTAGTAGGATTAGGATAATTAAAAACAAAAACTGGATTTGAAAATAGCTATTTATTAAGAATTACTACTATTACTTGAATTATCAGCATCGCGAACATTAATAATTATTTCCTCATCAATCAAAGTGTCGAAATGTACATCTCTGTCAAAATCACTATTCGATTAATTGTATTTTTCTAATATTTTTACCGATTATTTGAATATTCGTGAATTGGAAGCTGTCAAGCACTACTGTATAGAACGTGATGACGTGACATTGTTAGGTCGTCACTAACAATTACTATTTACCATGTTATTTCTATTTTAAATTAGTTCTACGAGTTTCAACATTAGATTATTGTACAAAAAAGTCACCGGCAATGTTAATTATGTAAATAACTTAATAGTTGTTTAAAATTTCAGATTTAGTATTTACAATCATATACGTTTGACCGAGGTTATTGTGTATTAAAAAATGCAAAACGTCAAAATGCACTTCTTAGATTAGATGAACTATAATTATATGTAAATTAATATCTATCATGTATTTTAAAAATGGAACGTTTTGTTACTTTAAAACATGTCCACCGAGAAGACGACTTATCAGAGTTTTATTTAAATTTCGAACTGCCTTGAAAAAGAAACCTGTTTGATAATGAAAAAAAAAAAACAAATGAACCCTTTTGCACGTGAAAAATGTTGTTCGTTGTTCGTCATGTATACAGTTCTACTTAGTAGATACTATTTAGTTTTAATTTCTGTGCATTATTTGAGAAAAGCATTATACACGCCTCGGCCCAAATTTCACGTTCGTCCATCAATGCCTCTTTTGCTGGCCGCTGCAGTAATGTACTATAAATCATGACTCTGTCCTTATCCTAATCACTTGGGATCGACGCAATATATTGCACTCTTCTTTCATCGCATTTGCAAAAGCTTTCGCAAAAGTTTTATGACCAACCGCCTGTCCGGCGTCAACTTTCCTTGGGAGTACATATAATTGTTGATTAGACGGCACCAGACGAAGTTGGCTCAAAACGATTTAGAGCTCACAGCTCGTTATGACACCCACAAATAATGTAAGGGTTAGTAATATTTGTCACCACCACCAAACATTAAAAATAATGTATTTAAATATATATTTAATTTAAGAAATATTATTTTTTTGTAAATAAATACAAAATTTATTAATGGAAGTTATATATTCTTTTATAATCCCTTATTTTCTTTTTATCCTTTTTTTTATTGCTTATAGTGGCAAACGAGCAAGCAGCACACCTGATGGTAAGTGTCACTACCGCCCATGGACCTTTACAATACCAAGGGTATAGCTTAGGCCACTGGCTACCAATACAATTCCCAAACCCACCCAGTTAGGCTTCCGGCGCTGTCGCTCACCGAACAAAGTGCAATAGCACATTGGCATTACTCAGACGTCGATCTTCTGCGAGAGTGTGGTACTACCCTGGACCCTGGACTACTACTACCGGCCCGCGGCTGTGGACAGAAAACTGTCAACAGCGTGGTGCTACCACTATCAAGGAATTGATAAATATCAATACAATTAAAGCATAAATATGAAAATGGAAACCAGATTCAATAAATATTATGATAATTATTATGTTGTTATCGATTAAAGATGAGATAAAAGATGAGATCTAAATGGGTGCAGAGTTCTAGAGACAATCTTAAAATTTATTTAAAGATCATTAAACACACAAAGCTAATCAAAATTTCTTGTTTATTTTTATAATTATATCGTTTACTTATAAATCATCTCATCATCATCTCAGCTCATATATGTCCTACTGTTGGGCTCGAGCCTCCTCCATAATGGGAGGGAAATTGACCTACTGTTAACGCTGTTCAAACGTGTTGATATAGGGTTTTGTTTCGAGATTTCCTTCTCTTGCATATATGTTATATGTGTTTTATATCCCTTAGTCGTCTCTTATGAGCACCCATGGGTAAGATAAGGGGTGGTGAATTGTATTGACTCCGTCACCACACAGAGAGATTATTTATAAATATAACTAGTAAATTCCAATAATCAAATGATGTACATAAAGAAAATAACTTATAATCTATTGAACCTCAATATTTGACTTGATGTGTTTATATTGAATAGTTTCTGAGATATGAAGGGGTCAAAAGTGATTCGAAATAGTTCGTGTAAATATACATACGGTGCGACTCGGCAGCTTCTCTTTGTTTGAACGTGGCTTGTGCGTCTAGATATTAATCAAAATATATAATGATATCCTAATACTAACATAGTAAGATGGACTCAAGAAAATGTTCTACCCGAACAACGTGCCTTTCAAACCCACAAGGTGGCGTCCTCACCTCTGTCCCCCTCTTTCTCCATGGCCACCTACAATAAAGTGACACCCTCGACTACTAGGGATGTTCTGTTTTCAACGGGTGCTACTGCAGATGACCACTGGTTGTTCATCTGCATTCGCACTACTCGAGATGTTGAAACTTAAGCCATGAATTTTATCAGTATTTAAAACTCAAACCGTGCCCCAGTTTTCCGAAACCTGTGCATATTTATTCGCAGGATAAGTACTTATTTGTTTTCTTATTGTTATAATATACGCGTAAAGTCATCTCGTACTTAATCTCTTTCTGTTTATAGAGAAATGTCGTTCCATTGGTGTTCAATGGTGGGGCAATAGAAAGTATTTCTGCACACTTGTGCATACAAACTAACCCGCCGCAGAAAAATTGCGGTCAAGATGACATTAATTAAAATTCATAAGAGTGAAAGTACAACAAAAAAGAATAAAGGAGAAATATCTTTGTAATGAAGCCTGCAGAGATGATTAAGATATTGACATACAGTACTAGTGTTATAAGTTCTATTCCCATGTAGGACTATACTTTATCATTATCATCTCAGCTCATATATGTCACACTGTTGGCATCGAGCCTCCTCTATAATGGGAAGGAAATTGACCTACTATACCACGCTAGTCAAACGTGTTGGTATAGGATTTTGTTTCGAGTTTTCCTTCTTGCATCCTTTCTTGCATAGATGTTATATGCGTTTCATAAACCTTAGTCGTCTCTTACGATCACCCACTAGTGAAATACGGAGTAAGAATACAATTCACGTATTCTTACTCCGTCACCATACGGATAGTGAATATACTATACTTTATGTGAATCATAAATTGTTGTTCTGACTTCTGAGTCTGGGTGTAATTTGTATTAGTTAATTATATATTCATAAAGTCCCTCGCAATATAAGTATTATTTCATTAAAGCAGAGTAATAATAATCATAATCTTTATTTATCAACATACTTAGTACATATTACAGTAAGAACTTAGGCTAGAGTACATGAGTTAAGCGTTATCAATGAATTAAACTTCTGTAACCAAACTAGGTCTTTGCCCATACTTTGGCTATCAGTGCCAAACCACCCAAATGATATATATTGAAAAAGCCTGTCTGCCTGATGTACTCATCGTTCTTCTACTCTTATTCCAATTACTTGAGGTCGATACAATATGTACTCTTCTTTCATAGCACATATTGTAAAAGTTATTGGCGATAGTTTTATGACCGGCCGCCTGCCAGACGTCAACCCTCCTTGGTAAAATAATTGTTGACCAAACGGCATCATATGGAGTTGGCCCAGGTCGTTATAAAGCTCTTAGTTGTCTTTTACGACATCCACGTGCTAAGTAAGGGTTGGTAGTATTCGTAGCCGCTACTACACAGCAAATTATGGGATGATGTACTGTGAAGATAATTTAAAATACAACTATAAACTAGCAGTGAGTGACAGTCATTTAAAAAGGAAAACCAATTTACAGATACTATTTTAGTAGCTATATTGGTACGCCCCAGCGTTGCACGGTGGCAAACTCCTGGATCATTTTCAGATAAAGTTAGTTAATGGTCCATTTTGGGGGTCCACGTCCTCCTCCGCACTGAGTCTAAGTATCTCCGAGGAGCAGAGATCTCGAACCGTACATATATCGATGATTTGAGAGTCTCCCTTCTTCCACTTTCCAGTCACTCACCTCGAGAGAGCTACATTATAGATCCACCATGGACCCACTCCGATGATTAAGGAGGTAGAGACCAGAGAACGAGGACCGCTGTTGACAATGGTTATAGAACCACGCTAATCGGACGGCTTGGCATAGAGTTTTCCTTCTCATGCATATAAGTTATATTGTCGTCATTTACGACCCTCTGGGGCAGAATTGGAGGTGGTGAATTGTATTCTTACTCCATCACTACATTAAAAAATCGCTATTAGGGGTCAGCCTGATTGGCTATAAGAAGTAATTTGGCAGGATATGTGGCCATACGCTGACCTTTCGTCGAAAACAAAAAATAATTAACTATTATTATAAAATTACTAAAAGACTCGAATATAATTATTTTTGTCTGCTAATAGCCCTAGTCTAAAATGACATAAAATATTGTTTTGGTAGTTCAGGTGACTAAAACATACAAAAAATGTGTTTTACGTCGCATGGATTACAGAATATTGAATTGCTTTGTTCATAAGTAATTAGTATACGTTGTACTTTCATATGTAATTACTTAGTACTTTTGATATATGGTAAGAGATTCCTAATATTGCCCTTTGCTGTCGCTAACTATGATTTAAAAAAAGCATATATCATGTTGAATCGAGTAACAAACCAGAGACAGCCAGAAGTGATTTGGTGTCGTGGGAATGGGCAATCAGATCGGGACATTACGGCCACAGAAGTAAAATATGGTACCAGTAGCCGCTTAAGAGACGGAGGGTAACACTGGATTTAAGGATCTCATGCCACCCTCCTTTCATGGAGCAGACTAGACTATAGGCACAGACGATTGGCTACCGAAGACAAAGATCGGGTACCGGTGGCCCGCTCGCAGGGCGAAGAGAAGAGTTTGCATGATGGGTCTATGAGGTCACGCACCCCTGACCGATTTGGCGGGGCGAGACGCATCCATGTCCACCGCAAAAAAAAAGTCCGCCAGTCGAAAATCTTGCTAAGTATTATAATATGTTTAAATAAATACGCTTATTGCCTTATATAAAAAAAGAAACTAGTTAAACCACTTCTTAGTAATAGAGCCGGTGTTCCTACGAACAAAATGAAACTGTGACGTTCATCTATTTGTTTGAATATAGTAAGAACGCCGTTCGTCGAAACGTATTAGCGCTGTTTCTCTGGCGCCGACTCAGCGGACTCAGTTTTGTGCGTAATTGTGTACGAGTCGGCTGTTATTTGCGCAGAGCGTATAAATAAAAAAAATAAAATGGAATTTAAAGAAAGTAAGTACCTATTTATGTTTATGAGTAACTTATTAGTAATTTAATTTCATAATTAATTCGTTAACAATAAAATATATAATACATATACAACAATAATCAATCTTATTGCATGGTAATAAGGTCTAAATTTACTTAACAATATAAATTGTTTTATACATTTTTTTTTCTAATCACTACATAGTCAATAGTTTTTTGATACGTAGAACATTTTTATTAGAGACATTTTTTGATGTAATATTTTCATATTATTATTTATTTCGATGGGCATTCTTTACAGGACGCCGATGAGTCATGGTTATGCTTCACATAACTACAAGGTTGCGCGTTTTATTTAGTGGGGCGTTTCTAATGATTAGACACTCACCTATTTTCACGACAAAAGCGTTTATCAATTCTTATCAGTATTTTTATATGACTATATAGCTATACAATGTCTGTTTTTTTCTTGTACCCTTTTTCTACACATAAGGCATATATAGTTCCTACGTAAGTCTAATGCTCGTTTTCACCAACTATCCCTAAAAATTAGGTAACACCTAACAACATATAAATGACACATTGTTGATTGGCTTGTATGCCATTTATATCGCTTTAGATGTAGGTAACATAATTCTAAGTCTGTAACTTCAATTGACATCGAAAAATTTAATTATACTCAATTTAATGCGTCAATTATTGCGTTAGGTTTTACCTAAAATTTAGGATTCGTTACTAGAAATGAGCATAATTGTATCATAAAATCCAATGGTTTGTCCAAGTGGTGCATGAGTGCTTTCTTCAACTTTGTCCCACTATTGAAGAAAAAAAATTACTTTTACTTCGAAAGGGTTCCTTGTATATCTTTTTTATACAATAACTGTATTCGCAATCCGGTTCTTAAACCAACGCGAGATGCCAAACAGCTACTTCATAGCGTTGCGTTTTGTAAATTCCAAACTTGTGTTGAAACAGGAAAATACTTACTTTATTACTATGGTCATAGAAAATATCTTAATTATATTTCACAATATTAATTTCCATTCTCTTTTAACCCATAATATCAGTTTTAGTTGAACACGTGTTTCCAATTCAACGGGGTGGAAATTAACCTATTATACCAAGGTTAGTTTGATATATAGTATTTTCTTTCGAGTTTGCCGTCTCTTCCAGTAATGTTATCGGTTTATCTTCATTAGTCGATATAGGAAGAGAAGGGAAAGTAGGTATTGATTATTTTTATAGCATACATTGTATATAAAATAGAGAGAAAACTATATCGATTAGTGATTGTTTCACATTTAATAGGTTACATGAATGCCAATTCTAATAATTAGAGAGAGATAGAGCTAAAATAAAAGATGACGTCATACCACGCCATCTTCAAAATGCCCCAAACAATTAGCGGTTTTGCAAAAAAGAGATAGATATAGCCAAATAATTTTAATCGCTTGTGCTTTTTTTAATTAGTAAACTTTTGAATCCTATTTTCTACTTTTTATTAACTTTATACAAATTATTAAAATATTCACACACACAGCGTGGCTACGCACACACGCATACACACACACACACACACGCACACACACACACGCACATACACACACGCACATACACACACACACACACGCACATACACACGCACGCACACGCCCACACCCCCTCTCTATCTCTCACACACACACATACATACACTTTTTTACCATTACAATATTTTTTTTATGTTATTGTTAGGTTTTCTTTCTATTTTCTTTAATTTTTGATGTAACAATAATGCCAATGTTTAAGGGGGAAGACACTAACACCTGCAACACAACTACTAGCGCAGATGTTAGGGAATCCTAATAATTATAATGAACATTTTACCTCAATAAACATTTATTATTATTATTAGCAAATATTGTGATAATATCGTACGCGTGTGCGTACACTCTGCCCCTATCGTACAGAATATTTTACTTCTCACTAGATAATATTATTATATTTGTATGAATGTATGTATGATGATGATACCATATGAACAATTTTTTTTTTGTTTGCAGCTAAATCATCTGAAGTGCCTCCTGATGGCCATTACCCAACCCTCCCTCCTCAAGGCCACCTTGGACAAGAAAATCCTCCTCCATACTCAGCAATTCCTCAGTCACAACCAACTGCCCCGACAATTGGTACTGGCCCAGCTCCAACTCCGGGTTACCCACAACCGAATGTGGGTACTACTTTTGTCCCAGTAATGATAGCACAGCAGATGGGACCAAGTCCTGCTTCTGTAGTTTGTCAAAATTGTAATAAACAAATAACAACTAGAGTAGAAATGAAGACTGCAACGAAAACTCACCTTTTCGCTCTTCTGCTTTGTGTAATAGGGTAAGTGAATTTCCATTATGATAATTTATGAAAGGATGCATGAGTTGATGAACTCCTTCATTTAACTGCAGTTTATTTAGAAGTCATGCTGAGTAATGAATGTTGAGATTGAATATTACTAAGCCGTAGGTGATTACAAATTTTATCGCCTTTTACAATTTCAATGTTTAGAATACTTCAGTAACATTCACAATCACGGGAGGATTCATGAATGATATCTGGAAATTTTCATTTCAAATGTTTAATACTCGCATAAATGTCAAAAGTCATCACCAGTGACTTAGTAAATTTCAATAGTTGATCTATTTATCTACAATTCTAATAGCTTCAAGGGCTGTAGGTACGAGAAGATGCTAAACGTTTAGTATATCTTAGATGAAAACACGATTACGAGCAAGAAATTATTGTCACAAGTGGGATTCGAACCCACACCTATTGGAAATCCGTTCTAATCCTGCTGCCACTCTCACCACCGTGAACTATTGTAGGACATTCAATTCTCGCATCGTATTATATTTTTGTCTTTAAGGAGACGATATCTTAGATGATTAATTAATGAATGAATCTTTGAAAGATTGGTATGACTCTTTAGTGCTTTTTAACTCTTTTTTTTCATTACTTTTGTAGTAATACATAAACATTATTCTCTATTTGTTTTTTTTTTTAAGATGTTGGCCGTGTGCATGTATACCATACTGCATGGATTCCTGTATGAATACTGAACATTATTGTTCCAATTGCAACGCTTACATTGGAAGCTATTCTGCCAACTGATCTTTCATCGAAGATTACGAGATCAAGTATGCCAAATCCAGCCAAATTTCAATCATTTACATCATTTATTTTACGTTATAATAATATAGAAACTGAAAAAGTGGTTTTTGATTTAGCTGGAATGGCGCTGTATAAACTAAATGTAACAATGGATTTCTTTAGACTCATTGAAATACAACAAGAATTCCAATACGAAATAAGCAAGAACATTAAGTATCTAAAGTCTAATTTTATTTTCTAAAAATGCTAATGATTTTTTTTTAAATAAATAATTAAAAGATTTTCTTCAAAATTTTCCAATTGATAATGCTTAATGAAATAAATTCAGTGTAACTTTTGAGCTTTCTTTAAGTATTTTTTTGTTTATGGATGTTTAATAATTTATTTATTTTATCATTTTGTATTCAAAATACGTACAATATCATCCATTTTGTTTTCATTTTCATTCACTTGAGTTTCTAATTGCGCGAATATAAAACCGATATCTATTTTGGCAGTTCACTATGGTTATTTTTAGTGCAAGGCCTCTGGATATATAATATTTCACGTATCATGCGTACTTACTATCATTCCTTCTTTAATCTAACATTGTACTTGGCATTTTTTAAATACAAGTGATTCTCTAAAATATAAATAAAACGTTTAATAATACACGGAAAAACTTTTGACTCAAGATTTAATCTAATTTTAACTTCAAAGTTTTTACTTTTATGTACAAGAATTTTATATTACCTGTAGTTCTTTTTTAATTTTTTAATATTATTACATCCTTTTATTTTTCTATAATACAATTAAAGAAAACTTGATAAGATAATGCTCTTAATAAATGAGACCCTAGTAATGGAATATTTCACAGAAATATAACTGCTAAAGCATATTATTGTTATTATTATCTAGAATTAATTTTAAAAAGTATATACATACTAATGTTTTCTGTATACCTTATAGGTCTACAATAAAAACATTCATATTTTATCACGTTTAATTCTTCGTTATGGTGCTCTAATCACCATTAATGCTAAAAATATTAGAAACACTAAGCGTAAGGACAGTAACTTTAAATTTAAAACGTGATAAAAATCATAAAAAGATATTGATAATATCTTTTTATAAACCTAAATAATTATCTATTCATTAATTGTTTCTTTATGTACAAGTAATAATATTTATTACTAGTTCTAGTTATCACATTATATTCAAATTTGAACTGTTGTTTATATAATAACATAGATTAGATAATAACTAAATATATTTTGTTTTGGTTGAATTTAACCTGTGTATGTCTATCTAGAGATACGTGTCATGTTAGATAAAGGTCCAGAATAATGAGATCATTCTTCTAATATTTGAAATATATTAGTAAAACTCACGATGACTGCCGATTGATAGTGATATTTTGTTCATTATATAATAACTAATACGATAAATTGTTTTGATAAATAATATACATGTACAATTATATAAAAAAATTAAATTGATAACTCAAATTTGTGCTATTTATGCGGATAGATGACACGAGATGTAAAGTATATTTGACTATTCAATTTTAATGGAATTTGACTGGACAGAAGGTGTACTAATTAAGAACTGATTTACTCGTACAATGCCGAGTATCGCGAGTTTGATCCCAATACGGATAAGTCTGTATGCGATTTACATATAGCTGTTTTGAAGGGTCTAGTTGTAATTTGTGTCTTTTAATTATATGTCTGTAAAGGATTTGTGAAAAAGATATTTCTGCCTATTTTCACTAACGACTTCTAATGTTTAAGTAACACTTAACGCACAATGAATGACACGTAACATTGATGTTATGTGTAATTCATATTGCCTTAAGTATCTCGTATAATTCTTTTTTTCTAAAGGAGTTTTTGGTGTAAAATAGACATAAGATACTTTAAAGTTTAAACTTTTAAATATCGTTGCTATTATTACTTATATATTATGTACTTTCCTAGTTATTTATGGGCTAGTCCATATTATTGTTAATAAAAATGAAAGAACACAATATAATATAGTCTATTTCATAATATAGTTTATATTTATTTCCCGCCATTAATTAACATTTAATATTATATTAATTAATGTAATTAATGAATGGGGAACATATATTCTTTTACTTATTAAGAATTTTTACTTTTAATCAATTGTATTTTAAGTATTTTAAAATTATATTGATAGTTTTATTGAAGATTATATTGAAGTATTATAATGTGTACTTCAATATTTTCCTCAATAATCTACTCAAAATCTTTATTATACCACTCAAGCAATGTCAATCACAAATGTGAGAAGTGCGTTTTTTTTTTGTCTTGTAATTTCCAGCAGTCAACTAAAAGTGTATAATAAAAATGTTATAAGGTGCTAAACAAAAAATAACCGTCAACATTATCATTATCTTGCTTTTAACACAATTATTTGGGTTTGTTACAATATGTACTCTGATATTGTACATATTACAAGTTATTGACAATAGTTTTGTAACTGGCCGCTTGCCTGACGTCAACCCGCCTTGGAAATATAATTGTTGACCAAACGGCATCAGGTAAAGTTGGCCCAGATTGATGTAAAGCTGAAGAGTGAAGTAAGAGATATTCATAGGCGCTAATATCACAGCGCGCACAGCACAAAAAAAACACAACATTCAAAATAAAATAATAAAAATTAATTTAGTTATTAAATAGCTTCACACAGGCTACATGTAGTCATATAAATATAATTAATAAAGATACCATTGACTGTCATTTATATGTTTGTGAAAACCCTAAATCATTCGTGATACATGGGTAGATTATTCCTTCGCGCTAAAGGTTGGCTTTAAAAGTAATTAAAAAAAAAACAAAGCAAGTATGTATTCACAATAACTTCCGAACAGTTTTGGCTTGTAAAACAGATTTATTCATAATTATTATTTTGAATTATTTACACAATATATTATTATAGCTAGTAGCTTGATAGTTGGTATCAATAGATGACGAATAAAAAAAATAGTTTTATATTGTAATTTAGATTTTAAAAAAGTATATATATGGTTACTAAATATTGTAAGTAGATTGTTGGTTAGGAATTATTTTCGATTGTATCGGGTGTAACAGAGAATGGAGCAGCTGGAAATAATAGGTAATGATGGTAGGAACACATAACAAAAATTTGAAGGGAAAATGTCGATTCGTTAATGAATTAGAAGCATTTAAGCGCTTTCTCTTTGAAACTGAATGAAATATACCAAGAAAATGATAAATAATCTACTATATTCTCATACTTTCTTAAATATTAAAACCTAAATAAATCAATAATTACGTTTGCTACAGATGACAAACGTCGCCTTTACAGACAGCTGATGGGTCAATGACCCTTGATATTTTCCATAAAATTTTCATCATGGGTTCCTATCATCATTATCTACCACCCATCTGACCAGCTTGTTCCATTCTCTGTTACACCCGGTATGTGGAATTTATAAAATATTGTCGGTTAATTAAACATATTTATTATGTTTCTTAAATAGTTTATGTACCATAGATCTTAATATATAATTAAATATGAGCTTCCTATATACAACAAATAAATAAAAATATGGTTAATAAAAACTTCATAATTTCTTTCCAAAATAAAAACCATCTGGCAAGTTCAGATTTGAATTATATTTTTGTTATACTTTTTTTGGTGCGTTAGATAAAAATGATGAGTGTAAATTTTTACGATGCGCGCGCACGCCGTAACGAAAACCCGACACTCTGAAGTTAGCTATGGTCAACATTTTAGTATTTTTGAGCTATTTAAATAAACTTTATTTAACTAGATAATGCGTTATAATAAAACTTTCAATGTATTAAATACCTTTTTTCTGTTGTTAGTGTCGTTTTTTCTACAAACGTAGAGTAAGGCGAAAGATAATGTTTTTGAAAAGATTTTTATCTTGTTACGCCAAAGAAGTAAAACTTCTAACGCGTGTACATAAGTACACACAGACTTTTTTATATAAAATTGGTTTAGTAACACAGGCATACAATTGTTGATCGAAAGGTCCTAAATTTGACTTTACATCAGGCATGAAAGATTTATTGATTTTTTTTGCAGAAATCATCAACAATGCGAGAATTTTAAAATAATAATGAAGTAGTAGCAATTTTACAGTTTGGAACTAGGTTTTATTAATGGCAATAACATCAGCCCAGTTAAAGAAATGCGTGGTGATGCGAGGGTGTCTTATATCTCCATTTAGCCCTTCGGGCGTGACAGTATGAAAAAATTAATACCTCATTGGTACTTACCAAATGTTAAGTTATTATTTAAGGCCTTTTATATGAACTATTTAAGGTATTAAGATATTTAAGATATGTATATTGAAATTATAAATTTGCCACTATTAGATACTAGTATTGACAGTATATATATATGAGTTATGGAATACCTACCTAAAATAATAGAATGTACTTGAATATAAACGTAATTAAAAATTTGATTCCATTGCATTTATTTATTTGTTTTATTTATGTATGTCTACACTTTCCGTAAAATATAAAGGGGCATTTCTTCAATATTGCGTTATTTCTCTTTTGAATAAAAAATATGTGAATGTCATTAATTATCAATATTTGAAAAGTCCAGAGCGATCAACTAAATAACTCAATATTGAAGAAATGCTAAAAGAGACAATTTTCTTCCCAATAGAAATGTGGTCTCACAGCTCTGTCTAAAATGCTATAAACGCTGTGAGTTCTAAATCAATGTAAAGTTTTTCTGGGTTGGGAGTCCTCAGCGCTCATCTATAGTCCGGGTTAAACTGTGACAGCCATATGCGGCTAACAGCTAAAAGACACACACAACAAAAAAACTATGTGCATTCCGGGTTTAGAGCGCTCACCCATGGCGGACTATGGTTGAGCTGTGACAGCCATCTGTGGCCAACAGCTAAAGAACACAAAAAAAAATATCAATCTGTGTCAATTCTATTTAATGCAACAGTCTTACATGTTTTTGAGAAGGTTTTATTATTAGGCGGTTAGTTACCGAAGTTAACGAATTGGTTTCTGAAGCTCGATTAATTGATATATATTATCGAATCATAATGTTATTGATATATCGAATCATACTGTTATGATGACACACATAGCATTTTCGTCGTTCCAGATACTTTGGGCGAAGTATGTCCATATATAACAAAAAACAAGGGAGATCAATCGTAATACTTGTGTTGGAGGAAAAAGAGATGTCGACTACACAAATGGCGAAATGGATAAGTTACTGACGCCATTGCTATGGCGTCAATTGTTGGTCAAACATGGTTTCTTTGTATGATCCACAAGTTGTTGTTCTGAGTCTATTGTAAGTGTAATTTGTGTCCGGTAAATTATGTTAATAAAGTCACTCGCAAACAAAGGATTGTTTCTTTAAAAACCCTATTTTTTTTTTTTTTTTTGCGATGGACTATGGATGTGGTCTCGCCCCGCCTGCCTACACTCATAAATGGGTTGGCTCCGAGATACAAATACCACATTCCCTCTCGTCTTTTGTTTTGTGAGCGAGACAGTCGAAACCCCACCTTGCTGTTGACATCAATCGAAATGTATTCTTCTAGAAATTCATAAGCTATAGTTGCAAGGCAAAACACTATATCTAACAATTTTAATTGTATCCATGCACGTATCGATTAGCTTATCAACGTCCACCACTGAACTTCCCAAATGAGAGAAGAATACCATGATTTCCATACTTGGCAGGCGGATTTGTCGTCTCATTTCTTTTTTTTTGTGTTAGTAATCAATTAAATTATGAGCTCATTATCGCCAGATTCGTGTAATATACCACTGACGTCAAGTCACTCTGCTCTGGTGGTTGGCCCAACGACGAAGGCGACGTCACGGGTGGGTTACGGGTGCGCGTGCTTACGCCCCTCTGTCACCCCGGACGGAGTGGTGCGAGGAGTGTGCCGACCGTAACCCACCCACAAAAAAAAAAAAAAAAAAAAAAAAAGATTCGTGTAATATTCATAAATTATCAGATTCTTCACATCTTTAGTTTCTTCAAATTAATCATTGTCTTTCGGTGTGGTGACGGAGTAAGAATACAATTCACCACACCTATCTTACCCGTAGGTGATCGTAAGAGACGACTCCTCATTTGCCTGCCCTCATCCCACGTTAAATGGGGTCGGCACAACACGTTCTTGCCTTCCACAATCTTCTATCAGCCGTCATATCTGCACTCACAACTTTCATACACATATCCTCGTTTACACAATCCATTCAGTCCAGTCGTAAGAGACGACTAAGGGATTTAAAACGCATATAACATCTATGCAAGAGAAGGAAAACTCGAAACAAAACCTTATACCAACACGTCTGACCAGCATGGTGTAGTAGGTCAATTTCCCTTCCATTATGGTGGAGGCTCGAGCCCAGTAGTGGGACACATGAGCTGAAATGATGATGATGATGATGAATCATTGTCTACCAGTAAGTCGAATTGTCACGTTTAATAGTGTTATGGTCACACTAATAATAGTATCTTCAGGATATTTCAGTGGAGAACGAAAACATTTGTAAATTTTTATATTATATTCACTATATTCCAGCAGTTCCTTCGCATCTCGTTAAATGCAGTACCATCAAAATTATTTAATATAACGTGTTCAAACAATGAGGTATTTACATACATACATACATAAAATCATATATCCATATCCCTTGCAGGGTAGGCAGATAGAACAGAGTGCCAGAGAACTCTATCCTTGCATACTTCACTCGCTTCCTCAACATTCATAATTCTCTTCATATGTATGCTCGCCGGTTTCGGAGACTCTTGACTCCATCTTCCTTCAGTACGTGACCAATCTGGTCTAGGTAGGTGAGTCTCGGTCTTCCCTGGCACCTACATCCTTCATCGTATTTAATATAATAAAAAAGTACCATATGAAGCTTTCATATTCCCGACAAAAGTCCGCCATCACAGTTGGTCTTATAAGTATTGAAGTCCATGTCCAGGCCAATCTAGAAGTTCACCGAAGGCAAAGATCGGGTTCCGGTGGCCCGCTCGCACGGCTAAGAGGGACACCTTGCAGGGTGGGTCTATGGGGTCGTGCGCCGTCTCTTCCATCGCCCCGGACCGATTTGGCGGGCCGTAACCACACCATAGCCCACCGCAGAAAAAAAATAAAAAAACAAAAGCCCAATCTGGCAAAAAAACATGTGCAAGCAACTGTCATTATCCTGGTGATCTTTTAGTATCTTTTGATAACTTCCATGAGAAATTAAAAGATGGTCTTTGAACTTTTAACACGTTATAATGCGTGTTATTTAGATTTTAGCTAACTAGAGAAAAACTTGAATATAATTTGAAGCGATGCTATATGAAGCGTGGTATCGCGAATCACGTGGCTCTTAGCTACCAGTCAATTAAATAAAGCGGTGTTATGTATAAAGAGGCCCCGGCATTTGTACCAGACAATAGCGCGTGTAGTTATGTGGCGCCAGATCGTCCGATGTATATCCATTTTAAACTAATAACGAAAACAACACAGCTAAACTATTTTAATTCATTTTAAGGGCAACTCTTGCTCTTAGGAATTAGTTAGTCATATGGAGGGAACTCTATAAACATAAATTATAATTCAAATAATACGAATGCATAATATATTTTCATACTATTCAATAATACTCCAATAAATATAGTTTGTCGTTTTTTTTTGTTCTGGCTATAATATGGCGTATTATCTGCATATATGGCGTAGTGATTAAAATAGCGAACTACAGTCTCACACGCTCTATTCCGATGCAGGACAGTACTTTCTGCTATCAAAAAATTATTGTTAATTGTTTATTTGTTGTAATTTGTGTCCGTTAACTGCATTTATGTAAAGTCCGCCGCATTCCCCTTAATACAGGGCGTTGTCTGTATTAAGAAATAATTTAAAAAATATAAGGAGTCTGGCTATCACCATATTGATTTTTGGAATAATAAGTAACACTCACTAGATTAATAACAATCCATTGACGCGAGAATCATGAAAATCGCTCAATGCATTCCCTAGAGAGCTGCAAAGAAACAAACATACACAAAGACGTATTTTGTAGTGATAGGAGACCACGCTGTTGACAGTTTTCTGTCTATAGCCACGAGCCAATCCTTCCGGGGTAGTACCACACTCTCGCAGAAGATCGACGTCTGAGCAATGGCAATGTGCTGTTGTGCTTCGTTCGGTGAGCGAGAGAGCCGAGAGCCCAACTGGGTGGGTTTGGGGTTTATATTGGTAGGCAGCGGCCTAGCTATTGGGTATTGCAAAGGTCCATGGCAGTAGTGACACTTACCATCAAGTGTGCTCCTTGCTCGTTTGCTACCATAAGCAATAAAATAAAAAAGAGGCTATTAAATACTCTTTGTATCCGCAGTCGAGTTATAATAAGCTAAAACCAATTTACACCACGCAAATACTCGTAGTTATCTAGCAGACATTGAAATATTTCTATATATAAGTCCGGCGACTAATATTTTATGAGAGAATAAAACAATATCAAGGTCAAGCCTGTCTATATATGAAGTTAAATTGAAAAGGCTGGCAACACATTGTATTATTTACTCTTCGCTATGTGTGAAATGTAAAATGTTTTCCGTGTGGTAACGGAGTAAAGTTTATACATTTCATCACCACCTATCTTACCCGTGGATGATCGAATGACAAAACATATATAACATCTATGCAAGAGATGAAAATCTCGAAACAAAATCCTACACGAACACGTTTGACCAGCGTGGTATATTAGGTCAATCTCCCTTTCATTACGGAGAAGGCTCGAACCCAACAGTGGGACATATATGTGCTGAGATGATGATGATGTGAAAAAAGTGTTTAATTTTCATCATCATCATCAAATCGTCCGTCGTCTTATTATTCTATATAGATGACTATTTCATAATAAAAAAAAAACATACAACGAAACACAGAACCTCCTCCTTTTCGAAGTCGGTTAAAAATCATCGTTATATAGAGTAAATCAGTTTCTATAGACAAACATGTTTATAACCTATGCGCTGTCTGAAGTCCATTGATACCGGTTGCCGTGGCCCTTATAATACTACTCTAGTTTAGAGATGGGCGTTTTCAGATTTTTACGCAAACCGATACAAATTCGATTTCTGATATTGAAATCGATTTAAAAAACCGATTTCAGAAATCGATTTCCAGAGCGATTGTCGGAGCGGATTTACCTTAGTCTCGATCGATATTCGATGGTTTTAGTTATTTTAGCGTAGCACACGAAAAACGCAAACGAACAAACGCATTCAAAATATTTTTCTTTAGTTTCTTTGTTGATTGGATTTAGGTGTACGATTTTCCTTCATGCTTTATCTAGGCTTAACTAGAGTACTAGACTAGCAAAAATGTTTTGTTTTGAGTGTGATACAAAACTTTCTGGCGTATTTAAAAATCGTCATATTTACAATGATTTCATGATTATATTATATTATGTACATTTTTAGTATGATTTTTTTCTTACCATTTTACATTTAATAGTTATTTCTTATTTATCATCAAATCGTATGTACGATACTAACATACGTTAGTATAGTATTGAATCATAAAATACCTATATAATTATATAGTTCACGAGAACACAAAAATAACATTACGCGCACACTGCACGTATCACCAAGGTCAAGTGTGGATCAAAACTCTCCAATAATTCAAAAAATCTATTTAACAAACGCAAAACTTAAACGTATTGCGTAATATTATCATGGAAGTAGTTGCATTCTGATATAGATCTTATTCCCTGTCCCGTATAATTCTGTTTCGTATCAATCTGCCATTCTTAGTTTCTTAGAAACCGCAATTCTCTCCATCTCTTTCACTGCACTAAACGATCGCTTAGTTAGAATGAAAGGAGGCGAATTTTAATGAAATTCGCTTTCTCTCATTCTGACTAAGCGATCGCTTAGCGGAGTGAAAGAGATAGTTAGTAAGTTTTCAAATATTGGTTTGGTTTGCAAAACTAGCAATAGAAAACGATTGCGCGATGATTAGATTTATTATTAGTTTGCGTTTTCGTCGTTTTGTTTTGATATGTGTTGATTTAGTTTCTGCCGAAATACGTTTTCTAAAATCAGTTTGTATAGTGTTGAATATCGATACGATACGATTTCTGACTGAAATCCGATTTCAGATTCGTTTTGATATATCGGACGCATACCTCCTCTAGTTGCTATGCAACGCTGATCACTTAGTACGTATTGACCTTTTGATGTCAATTATAGACGTATTATGAATTTATCATTTATGTTGGACTTTTGACGGGAATCTGAAAACGTCATGTGGTGCTCTTGTATTATATTCGATATCATAGTGTTTTAACGTGTTATATTAGATAATTTTGATGGCATTTTATGTAATGTGATGTGACAGAAGTACTGGGATGTAGTGAATATGATATAAAAGTGCTTTACAATGTTTTCGTTTGCCATCAAAATTCCCACAAGATACCATTAACAGTGTGGCCATAGCACTGTTGAAGGTGACGATTTGACTTAGACAATGACTAACTTGAAAAGACTATAAACATAATAATAATTCTAACTTGACACTGGCACCAATAGCTCGTATAAGTAGCTGATTGCCAATACACAAAGAGAAGAAGAAGAAGAATCATTTATGTTCTCGTAGTTATTAATATAATGAACCATTATTATCTTAACATGTATACTCTGATTTTCTAAATTATGTTCCTTTTGCTTCTGCTCTGATCTGTCAGATCATCTGTCTAGAACTACGAATGGGACCACAAAGGGAAAATACGTATGTTGAAAATAAGCATAATACTATACGGAAAACTTTACCTAGTTGCAAAACAATCTTTACTATATAGCATGCAGGGCCATCGCCGGGGTCGATGGCTCTGCATGCTTTATAGTAAAGTTTTTCGTATAGTATAAAGTAAGAATATAGTTTACTATTCGATCCAGATTCACAAGTGTCGTTAAAAACAAGTACGGTATGCGAAATTGTTATATTACACAGTCACTACACAGAAAAATGTCACGATCATAACACGTCAATGGAAAATTGACGGTAAGTTTAGTCACGCATCATTATTTTCCCACTTTTATGTCTTATTTAAACTCATTAAAGAAAGGCATGCCAATAAGGTAAAAAACACTGTTCTAATAGTTTAAAAAAAACTGCCACGACTTCCTATTTCTCTGTGGGAGTTGTAAAAAGCCGCTGAGTGATAACGAGAAGAATGGATTATTTATAAGCTTATAACGGACCACAATTGCCAGTATCATTGTTAAGCATGATGATCACGGCATAATCTTTGGATTGATTTGGAGAAATCTATGCCCAATAGTGTGATGAGTGGATGGAGATATGTATTAATTATATATGAGTATAAAACCTGTTGAAATATAAACGTGACATAAAACAAGTTTTGTGTTAATCAATATTCTTATTTTCAATATTTAGGTATCACGAATTTATTTATTTACTCATATATTCTGTGAAGGTGGAATTATTAAAAGTAGGTATTAAAACTAAATAGCAGCTAGTGCATGAGCCAAGCAGTAAATTTGAAACATAACTAAGAATTGTACGTTATCATAGTGTTGCCCAAATGCAAGACCAAGACAAGACTTGGACTAGTCTTGGTCTTGCGAGATCACACCTAGTCTCGTCTCGCTCTTGATATTGCACATTTAAGTTAGCCAAACTATACTCAAATAAAACTTAATCAAAATCAGTTTAGAAGTTAAACCGGCGTTGTATCTACCTAAATACCGAACAACCAAATCATCGGATTTATTTGTATACATATATATGTACATAGTCTTGCCATAAATACTGTAACAAAGAAAAAAAAAATTCTATTACAAGTAACATTTATTACTTTTACAGTGTGTTAGTTTAATATATAAATATATGTATAACCATTTAAAATATAAAACAATAAAAAATGTGTTTAATTTTTTTTATTATAACCCGATACCGCGTTTTAAATTTTAAAATGTATCAATCACAATTTTTGTTATATCAGGAGTTGATATGACAATAGTGATTAGACAGAACCCTCGATGAACATGCCTCGATAAACAGGCTATCCTACACCATAAGATTTCTTAAAAGCCAAATTTTATAACCTAATTTTATAACGCGTTTAAATAAAAGCTCTTCAACTTTATAATAGTAATTAGTTTTTTTCCGGGACGTCGTTCACGTACAAACCATGTGTTATCACACATTATATTCCCGTTACATATAATTTTCAATATTTATGTTGTTGAATGAATAATATCAAAAGCAGTATTCACCCTTTATTTTACACCCTTATTTTTACCTCTGAGGGACTGATTTTCAGAATAATGCTTTTTCACAACAGTAAGACGCTGTCTAGTACTTATTTGTGCTAATTTTTTAATTGAATAAGTAAAAGTATCACTACAAAATTAAATCCTTTACTGTACTACACCCTTAGAGGATGAAACTGAACAAATTCTGAAATACGAGTACATGTTTATACATTTTTACTGTTTTGTATTTGTGACTTTGTGGACAATGAATGAAGTTTTTTTTTCATATAAACATTACTACAGCGTTTCAGCCCTTGGGGTTTGAATTTACTGGTCTAAAATCATTTTCGCGTTATTACCTTTCTAATAAAACCTGTGTTAGATACATCGGTTAGATGGTTTCAAAGTTCATAACATAATATTTATGTTTCATACATAAACACTCTTGCTAGTTTACATTTATAAATTCACTACTAATGACGCGAAATATTCGCACAGGTTTTCTAATTCAAATATTTTTAGTAAATTTATCCAAGTAATTCTCCAATACGTGAATGCATGCTTACAGTACTGGAACAAAGATCACAGTGTTAATATATTGTGTTTCCTCTGTGGTGACGACATAAGAATACAGTGATCACGACCCATACTTGCATGTGGAAGTCGTAAAAATCAGCTAAGTAAAGGCTTGAAGAGTGGGTAATCGCTCGCTCCTGGGAAATGTCTAACATTACCGACGCCAACTCACCTGTCAAATGTGTCAAAGATAGTCATCATTCTGCTACTCTTATCCCAACCATTTGGGGTCGATACAATATGTACTCTTCTTTCATATTACTTGTAAAAGTTATTGGCAATAGTTTTATGACCGGCCGCCTGCCAGATGTCAACCCTCCTTGGGAATGTAATTGTTGACCAAACAGCATCAAATAAAGTTGGCCCAGGTCTTTTACGACACCCACGAGCAAAGTAAGGGTTGGTAGTATTCGTAGCCGCTACCACACAGCTTTGTGTCAAAGTGTCAAAAATAGTAATATCATCTTATTAGTATTGAAGTCCTACGCCAATGAAAAGGCAAATGATGATGATGATAAAAAATATTATGCCAAAAAATTTACATTATTATCTATAAGTATTGCGATTATCTTTTGATATCATATATTCGATATAATACATATATTAGGTGGCAGGCTTTCAGTAACATTAATTCAGTTTGCACGATTAGACCATATATTATTATATGTTTTTACAAACAAAGAATATTTATGGTATAATTTTATTTTTATTAAGCTTTTTAACGTTTTATCGGAGATTAGTTAGCTAAGTATGAAATAAATTCGAACTTAAATAAATATTGATTTACTTTTTCCTAAGTACCTTAATACAATTGTGTGTGTGGGCGTGTTTGACCAATAAGTTATTTAGGTGAGTACCTAATATACTTATCCAATTTATTTAAGTGATTATTTATATTCCATTTTCTTAAATGGAAACTTGGTTTAGCCTATATAGTTAATCGCAAATGTAATTCTACTAATAATATGATGTAGCGAATTTTTTGTAATAATTCGAAACCATATTGGTTTCAAATTATTTTGTTTCGGGCTACTTACTGAAACACAATTATTAAGGAAAATTCGCTGCATAATATTATTAGTAGATTACAATGTTTTTGTGTATATCATAATAAATTGCCAGAGTCTAAGTGGCTTCTCTATCGGATTTTGTCGTGTTTCTATTTGATTTTAAATTTCCTGATATTTCGAACGGGAGGACATCACGTTCGTTGAAGCAAAATAGTTTTATTTCAAATATGTAAGTCACGTAAAAGTCCGAAATCATTATGTAATAAATTAAAACAAAAGAAATTATAGTAATCAACTAAAATGGGTTTATTTTGAAAACCCTTAATTGATGTACCTACTTAACAATCTTACTAACGCCATTATGTACATTTTCTCTATATAAACCGATGCATTATACATTTACATTTTACCATATTTTTTTTAGCCTTACTTACTTAGTAATCGACGGGGAGAAGCGTATTATTGTTAACTAGGCATATTATATCCAAACTTCGAGTATCTTAGTAAAATGCCAAGTAAATTCACGAAAATCAAAGATATTGCCAGAAAAATTTAGAACTCTTTTTTACCTCGTCCATGATTCGAATTAAAGACCTCACGACCTATAGCGGTCGTGGCATACCTATACCAATAATACAGTATTTTTGTGTCGTTGCTCAATATTATCTATGGTGACGGGGTAAGAATAGAACACGAAACACCAATAAGGGATATGATATACAAATAAAAACGATGTAAGAGAAGAAAACTCAAAATTATGCTCTATTCTAACCCGTTTGACCAGCATGGTGTAATAAATAACTTTCCATTACACTGTGGAGTAGCTTGGAAGCTCAGTATTGCGACGTATATTAGCTAAATTGACGATGATGATAATTGATTGTACATACATACATACATACCATCACACCATGTCCTTTGCATGGTAGGCAGAGAGAACAGAGTGCTAGAGAACTCTTTCCTTGCATACCTCACTCGCTTCCTCAACATTCATAATTCTCTTCATACACGCTCCCCAGTTTCGGAGACTCTTGACTCCACCTTTCATTCTTTCCACATGTCCGAACTAGTGTTGCCCAAATGCAAGAACAAGACGAGACTTAGCCAGTCTTGGTCTTGGTCTTGCGCCAATACACCTGGTCTTGGTCTTGGTCTTGGTCTTGCGCTCCCAGTCTTGGTCTTGGTCTTGGTCTTGCAGCAAGAGTCTTGCAAGTCTTGCAATTACCTATTAGTCTATTACTATTTATTAAAGTTTACTTTAAATCTTAGAAAAACGTATTAGAATTGAAACATTGTGAGCTTGAATTAACATAGCCATAGTAAAGATCAAGCAGATTAATAATTAACTGAGGATTTGATAAGAAATTCGAAAAATCAACTGACCTATATGTCGTTTTCCATGGAAGTAACTGTTTCTTAATAAACATTTATGATTTATAAGCTTACATTTGCTAAAACATGTAAAAAACAAATTAATTACAATAACTTGACTGTATTTTAAAGAACAATATCTGTCTAGAAAGAGATTGAACCCTCAACTTATATGAAATTTAATAAAAGAGTTTTACGATTTATCATTTATTTCAATAAAAAATAAAATACAACACAAATCAAACATAACAGTACACAACAGCTTTATCATTAGGTTATGTTACTTTATATCAATTCTTTTGACCAAGAATTAATACAAAGTAACCATCTGGCTGACTCATCACTTAACCTATTTCTATGTTTTCTAATTACTAATGATGCTTTAGAAAATAATCTCTCAGCAGGTACTGAAATTGCAGGTATTGAGAGAAAATCACGGGCCATCTTCGATAAAGTCGGATACTCTGTCTCATGCGTCCTCCACCAATCTAAAATGTCTTCCGAGCTGACAGTTCTTGGTTTTCTCAGGTACTCCTCCAACTCGTCTATCACTAAGCCTTGAAGACAAGATCCAGATGACGTCGAGGGACATTCATAGAGTTTATCAAAGTCTATTACGTCTTCATCTTCATCACATACTTTATTTTCTTTTTTTGGTAATTCCAGAGATTTGTTCAGTGAGTGTAGACTTTTATATTCTTCATAAAGTTCATTGAACTTGCGCAGACTTTCTGTTTTAAGTTGCTTCCCCCACATTGTCAGGTCAAAAGTCTGAGCCTTATGCCTTGGGTCTAAAATTAAAGAAGTACAATAAATCCAGTTGCTCTTCTTATAATGTTTAAGCATTTTGTCTCGAGCTGCTTGGAAAGCTAGAATGAGCCTTTCATCCACTTCAGATCGATTAGGTTTCTCATCTAACTGTTTTACCATGGATTCAATTTTATCTAGCAAGAGATTGAATGATACAATGACTAGCGGTAATGTAACATATTGGTCTCCACCAAGTTTTGTACTTAAAAGTTTAAAGTTTATTAGAAATTTATGTAATTTTTCGAGTACCTGCCATTCACTAGCTGTGATTTGAAAATCATTCAATTCGGTGACAGAACTGCACAATATGTTAATGCCCGCTCTCACTTTTAAACCAAATCCAATCATATCATGTGTGGAATTCCATCTCGTTGGACAGTCAAGAATGGCATTTAGATTTGATGGCACGCCAGCTGCTTCACAAGCAGACTGAAACTTCTTCTTCACTATCTCACTTCTTTTTATTTTACTGGAAATACTGCGTAACTTTGTTACAGATGTACGCGAGTCAGCAATATTTGGTGCATATTCTTCATCTTCCTCATCCTCAGTTTCGTCTGCATAGTCTTCATACTGCTGATCTTGCGCGTTAGTGTCAGACTCATAGTGTAATGCTAAGGTCTTTAATAAATCTTGTACACCAAGGTTTAAAATGTGAGCAAAGCACCGGAAATGTTGATTGTCTGAATCAAAGTGTGGCGGCAGCTGTTTGCCCAGTTCATACATAAATTTGGTATTTGCAGTTGCGTTGTCGACCGTGATACCTTGTATTTTATCAATTATGTCATATTCCAATAAACATTCATGGAAAATCGTTGCAATATCTTCCCCAGTATGTCGACCGCGTGATGGTATAAAATCAAGAACTACAGATCGATACTTCCATTCGTTGTCTATATAATGCATAGTAACCCCGTAGTAACTCCTACCAGCAATTGACGTCCACCCATCAATAGTAAACGACATTTTAGATGATAATTGTTGAAGTCGTTCCTTGAGATTCAATTGGAGCTCTTCAAATCGCTCTTTGACTTTCCTTCTAAGTGTAGACCTTTTAGGAAACACCATATTAGGGCAAATACGTCGAAAATATACTTGTGTAGCTTCGTCCTCGAAAAATGAGAAGGGAAGATATTTTTTCACCACCCAATCAACTGTAGCTGTCGTGATGTTGTCACTGCTGTTTTCCGACTGAAATAAAACAATAAATCTTGTGTTATTATTTAAAACATACTAGGTTTGAGCGTTTAGGAGGAGGAGGTTTGTTGTTGTTAAATCGAGAAAATCGTTAAATTGACATTTGTTATATTACCAAAATAAAGTACTTAGTTGTTACTGGCTGATTATGAAAACAAATGAAAATATGGGTGTTTATAAAAAATATTTAAGACGATAATTACATACTTAATATGTCGCACCCCTAGATGAAAACACCACTAACTCAAAAATACTTACGTAAGTTAATGGCGTTTTTGAAAGTATCGCATGAATAGCTACGCGGAGTTAAAATTCCCGTAGCGACAACTTCGACCATTGTTAAAAAAATATTCTTACCTGTCCACTTCTTCCAGCGGTTACTAAAAAGCTTGTGATATCGCCACTTAATTTTGGTTTAACAGGAAGAAATATTTGTGATTCCTTTTTGTGGAAAGATATTAGATGTTTCCTTAAGCCTGAAGTGTTTCTGTTTTTCATTTTTATTTCAATCTTTTTATGTTGGCACAATTTACACAAGGCAGTTTGGGATGCATGAATTATTTCGAAAAACTCCTCAAATTTGCTTTTGGGTCTTTTAGATCTGTGACTCAAACTCTCGTTACTCGGACTAGAATAATTTGAATCTTCGTCACTCATATTAAATTGTACACGTGGTACGTTTTTAGAAAACAACAAGAATTAGTAAAAACAATTATTAAGTTAGACTCGAAGCACAGCTCAATTGGAAATGACTGGAATTAAAATAATTCCTTTATTTATAGTACGTTTCCTTGCTTTCTACCGCGTCGCCTCGCCACGTGCCGGCTCTATTAAAAGGATGCCGCCGCAAATCAAACGATGCCGCGTGCGGCGTACAAACACAGATTATTACCTACTTGTACAGACGCGACGCGTGAATAAAATATATGTAAAGAATTAGTGCCAATCACTATTCTTTACATATAAGTGAATGTTTTGGCGTACATCTATACTTATCTATACTAATATTATAAAGCTGAAGAGTTTGTTTGTATGTTTGATGACAGAAGTTTTAAAATAAATAAATAAACCCTGAACGTCACTATACCTCCAAAGTTACTATTCCTCGTGGACGAAGTCGCGGGCACTGCTAGTAAATACTTACTCTCATCATCTCTCTCAGAGATATTCGGGCTGGTAAGCAATACAAAACTCTTATCGCAGGCTTTTTATTTTATTAGTAGGTAAGTACCTACGCTTTTTATATTATTTTATTAGTTTTGTAGATTTTTTTTACACGTTTCAAGTATATTTAAAAGTGGCTACAATATTTATCAAACGGGTGATATTTGAACACTTTTTTTGCTATTTTTTCTTGTAAAAACTTAAGAAATATAATGACTAAATGTACAATAATAGTACCTAAGAAATTAGTTTAAAACCATATAATCAATATTATAATATATACTTACTAGAATAAATTATTATGACATCTACTACCTATCCTTAACATTTTTTCCTATCATAATACTACTTGCGTGATCAGTATAATGTATTCATTTTCATTCTAAGCACTCTGAAACTTATTTATTCTGTGGAACACCTGTAGGTACTCTTAAAATTCGAAATTATTTTGCATGAGTATACCTACGCCCTGTGGCGGCAATCAAATAGTGTCAAATGTTGTGATTTCGGCGCGGTGGCAACGATTGTTGTATATGATTTCAAAAGAAGCCGCCGGCGCGTGTATCATAACCATGTACTTCCGAGAAGCGGCAAATTTCTTTGAGAAGTAAGTACAAAACCTTTGATGCCGCATTATCAAAGTGCCGATGGTTAAAACATAACTATGCATGCACTCAGTTTGATTTTAATGGATATTTTTTTATTCGCTATGTAGGTATGTTTATGGTATTAGTCGTAATGCGCATAGGTCCAGTTTTTCATATTCTTTGATACAGTTTTTTGCGTCTCATAGAATTCCTAAGCGTACCTATACACCGAACTGTTACACCTAACTACTCCGTGAAATAGCGCTAAGTCCTAGCTGCAAGACGCAAGAGTCTTGCAGGCTTAGTCTTGTTCTTGCTCAAGTCTTGCACGGTCAGTCTTGGTCTTGGTCTTGCTAAAAATACGCGGTCTTGTTCTTGGTCTTGGTCTTGCAAAAACGCAAGAACAAGACCAAGACTGCAAGACCAAGACTGAATTTGGGCAACACTAGTCCGAACCATCGGAGCATTCCCTTTCGCATCGCATTTTAATTTGTATAATTGATTGTAATCACTATAATCATTTATAATTAATATTTTACAGCCAAAATGAGTCATCCCAGCAATCCACCGCCATATGACGTCATATATGTGCAAGGAACACCAATGCAGCCAATTCAAGTACAACCACAGCAACAGATTATAATTCAAAGTACACAATATCATCCACAAATAATACAAGCAAGTGGTCCAATAGATATATCACCTGCTCATATTGTTTGTCGAAATTGTAATCATACAGTTCTAACCAGGACTGAGATGAAGCCTGCAATGAGGACCCATTGCTGTGCATTATGTTTGTTTCTATTTGGGTATGTACATGTGCATTCTTCTTCTTAGTCCGTATATGTCCTGCTGTTAGCCGCGAACCATGAACCAAAATTAGTCTATTAACGAATACCCGGCATTTCTTTCTTTTTAACCGACTTCTTAACCGACTTCAAAAAAGGAGGAGTGGACTCATAACTTTTGACTGGGCAAAGCGATTTTAATGATTCTTTTTTTATTTGAAAGCTGGTGCTTCCCGTGTGGTCCCATTTCAATTTTGTCCAATTCTGATTTATGGCATTCATGAGAAAACCACATAAGTCTAGAATTAGCATTAAGTATGAGTGCGATAAATGAACGAGTAGCTCAAGCCCCACTACTAATAGAACAACTTATGTGTGTTTGTAACACTAAAAAGTAAAAAATAAAAAAAAACTACGTTTAAAAAAACCGACTTCAAAAATTGAAAAGTACAAAATAACTTAAAATACTATCATTTGTATGTGCTATCTATTGATAGGTTTGAAGTCTGTGCCGGTATCGGTATCTTTAGTGTAGGAATTTCATTACAGTAAGTACCTAAGCTGTTTATAATTTTATTTAGGGCTTGACACCGATTTCAAACCTATCAATAGATAGCACATACAAATGATAGTATTTTAAGTTATTTTGTACTTTTCAGTTTTTGAAGTCGGTTTCTTTTAAACGTAGTTTTTTATTGTTGTCTATTGTGGCAAACGAGCAAGCAGCACACCTGATGGTAAGTGATATTTCTATACATGGACTTTAGCAATACCAGGGCACGGCTAAGTCGCTGCCCCTCAAACTGAACTTTGCTCGACAGTTCGACACCGAGAATCCTAATACTTTCGGCAATTTGGAAAGATGCTCCTTGGAACTGAAACGCCATGATAAATAGGTCCTTCTTGGCAGTGAATGCGCAAACTTATGTCTTTGTGGGATTGAACTCAACTAAGTTCCATACTCTCCATTCTAAGGCTCGCCTCAAAGAGAGTGACGGGAGACAAAAGTTGAGCCCATGTTTCCTGTAACATGCTGAGAGACATTCTAATACTATAAATGTTCTAATGGTATATCGAATATTACTCGTCATTTGCTGTTATCCGCATAGAAACGCATGATCTTTACAAAAAGCATGTTTATACTATGCAAGATAAACAAGGACGGGAAGAGCACCGAGTCCTGGTACGCCAGCATTAATGGTCATGGTCTCAGACCAGAAGCCATCGACGGTAATTGTTATACTCCGAACATTCAGAAAGAAGTTTCTACTATATCTAATATTTCAATTAATCTTAAAAAATAAGTGTGTTAATGTAGAATTGCTCAAACCTTATATTGATAATTCTCCTTTTTCTTTTCTTTTTTTGGCAGATTATTATTTGGACACACTCCGCCTATTCAGTCTCGAGCGACAGACGGGCGGCATGTGGTCCGATAGCCTACCGTGATGTTCCCTCCCATCGCCATTAGGCCGACCACTGGTACTTATTTCTAGACATCCATGGCTGGCCCGGCGCTTACTAACCTCCTTAAGACTATAACTCCTTCACTATATTGTAGCTTAAATGCTTTAATAAGAGAGGACAATAATGTTAGTTTTAGTTGTAACTATATATAGCCATCCAGATATTTTATTATTTATATTTTATTATTTTCAGATTATGGCCATGTTGCTTTATACCATATTGTATGCCATCTTGCAACAACATCGACCATTATTGCCCCAAATGCAATGCGTATATTGGCAGTTATACAAGCTAGATCTAAAACATATTCTACACATTGAAATACACAATGAAATACAACGATAACGAAAGATATTATGTGTAAGACCTTTCAGAATCTGATCAGTATTTCCAACGCAAGAACAAGGACCAATGCAAGAACCAGGACAAATGCAAGAACCAGGACAAATCCAACATTAATATATGTATCCCTATATCTATAATTAAAGATATACAAATTTTACCTATTATAATATTAGTAGAACTTATCAGAAAACATATACGGCATTACTGTTATCGAAATCCGTGATCGATTAATGTCAAATACCAAAAGATAAGGAAGACTGAATATACTATATATGTATATATGACTAATAAGATCTTGTAAATAAAATTTTCATTATTATCATTTAAAGCATTTGATAATTCTTTGAAATTATTGGATAATATAACGCGGCTACTGCGTACTTTCTAAAAACACAATTTTCAAATTATGAAAATAATATATTTTTTATGAAAACATTTTATATTTTCTATTTTAGTAAGAATGGGATTAAATTATTATAAGGTTAACGATGATAAAGGCTTTTTGGATGCGAAGACAGATAACTTTGTATAGTTAGATTAGTTAGTAGAGCTAACTATTCTAACTATAATAGTACTATATCTACTAGACTAAATAAATTCTAAGATGTAAATTGAGCAAGTTTTTTAAATGTAAAAATTTTAATATAATGTATAGTTCCTTTTTTTTCGCAACTGCCTTCAGAATCAAGCGGCATAGAAAATAACATGTATCGTTTAACAATAAAGAAACATAGTTTTATTTTGGGTAGTTGTCAGTTGGCTATGATCCGGTTACAAGCCACTAAAACTATTCGGGGCCGCGGAAAGGACATCCTGTAACTCCATAATCTGCTTTACTCTCCTCTCTGTCGCCATTTTAGCGGACCAAGGTTATCAATTTTGTGGACCATAACATACACATTATTAGTAAAATATAATATTACCACAAATATTGTTAGTTTATAATAAAAAAAGAAAACTATAATTGCAAAAGGCTTTGTAAATAATTATTAAACAATAAAATATTAGTTAACGTGAATAATTTATCATATTAATAATAAACAACAAAATACAAATCACAAGAAAAAGTGTAATGAAAACAATGCTACAAAAATCCTTAACAACCAAATTAACGTTTATTTAACATTATTTTGGTAAATATTTCCAGCACGTTAAACTATTTTTTTTCTATGTAGTGACGGAGTAAGAATACAATTCACCACCGCCTATCTTGCCCGTGGGTGACCGTAAGAAACGTCTAAGGGATATTAAATGCATATAACATCTATGCAAGAGATGGAAAACTTGAAAGGAAACCTATACCAACACGTCTGACCAGCGTGGTATAGTAGGTCAATTTCCCTCCCATTATAGAAGAGGCTCGAGCCCAACAGTGGGACATAAATGATCCGTCACCACACGGAAAACGTAACGCAATAGTTGTTATATTATTAGTATTATCAGCTGTGTGGTAGCCGATACGAATACTACAAAATTTGCTCGTCGATGTCGTAAAAGACGGCTAAGAGCCTTAATAACGACCTGGACCAACTCCATCTGATGACATTTGGTCAATAATTACCTACATTCCCAAGGAGGGTTGACGTCTAGCAGGCGGCCGGTCATAAAACTATTGCTAATCATCATCATCATCACAGCCCATAAATGTCCCATTGTTGGGCTCGGGCCTCCTCCGTAATGGGAGGGAAATTAACCTACTATACCGCGCTGGTCAGACGTGTTGGTATAGGGTTTTGTTTCGAGTTTTCCTTCTCTCGCATAGATGTTATATGCGTTTTATATCCCTTAGTCGTTTCGTATGATCACCCACAGGTAAGATATGGGGTGGTGAATAGTATTCTTACTCCGTCACCACACGGAAAATTATATTGCTATTGCCAATAACTTTTACAATTTGTACTATGAAAGAAGAGTACACATTGTATCGTCCCCAAGCAATTGGAATAAGAGTAGGAGAATGATGAGTTATTATATCATTAGATAATAGTATTTTTCTTTTTAATAAATTTGAATTCACGTTATCGTCGCGCTCACTAATCTGAATGGAACAAGTGGTTTTGTAACTGACCAGTAAATACAATAAAATAAAACTAGAGTCATATGATTCAAGGATATTTTTTCAAAATGTTATTATTTCCTTTATTAATCAATTTATTAAAATTGAAAGGAATTGAGGATATTATTTTATACAATTATTTTATTAGCGCTTTGTCTAAGCATCAAAATTTAATTATGTGTATATTTACTCTTTTTGTTTTCAGAGTTCCACAGAGCCAAATTTTATATTCATTGATTTCTGACAAAAGCGTATTATTAGTAGAAATTCTTTACTTATTTATAATTCACTGAATTCTCGCTACACGACGGAAGTCCATTATAATTTTCAAATGTATATTAAGAATGAAACCCCATCAGTTTCGTTTAAAATAGATAAGAATATGGGATAAGTTTAAATTAGGATAAGAGATAAATGTTCGAAAGCGAACTATCCTGAAGATCAGACGTTTAGAGACGAAATAAATATTAAATTCCAGAACTTAATACGCAGCAGCCCCTGCTGCATCACACTGAAATAAGAATTTCCTTTATCCTGCATTAAACCTATCTCATATTATTTCTGTTATGAAGAGGGTGGTATATAGTTAAATGGTGGTCAAGGCGTAGCTTTCTTCCCCTATTTGATTAGGAATAGGTGATAATTTTAAAGAGCTTTAATGTTTTTTTAACGTGCACCCTATATTGCTTTTTGTTACAAAAGTAGCTCAAGCTACAACTTACAGTAGCAGCTACTTGCCAGTGCTATCATATGTATATATATATATATATATATATATATATATATATATATATATATATATATATATATATATATATATATATATATATATAGCTATCTGTATATATGGGCAAGCTAGAAGTCATTATCTGTTCGTACATCGTTTAATTGACGTTTTTCTTCCCAATGATTTTAATTTAGCTTAGCGATATAAGCTACAGCGCGCCTATACCCACTTTAGCGTCTTAACTTTTCGGGCTATCTAATCCTGTTATTGTAGTAATTGCTACATGGTATCTGTTGAAAAATATTAAGGACATCCTTTTCCATTGCACATTACTCAATCATTCGCTTTGTTATAAAGCCTACATTTAACATCAAGTTTCGTAAAAAAACAGTTAATATAGCTTTATTGTAACTGGCGGCGGTATTCAACATTTTTGATAACTCCTGAAACCAATTAAATATATTAAAGATTTATTTTTGGTGGTCGACTATGGAGGTGGTCACGCCCCGCCAAATCGGTTCGGGGAAGAGACGGCGCCCGACCCCATATACCTAGCCCGCAAAGCGCCTCTGTTCGCCGTGCGAGCGGGCCACCGGAACCCGATTTTTGTCTTCGATGGCCCGCCTGGCGGTTTACACTCGCGGGTTCCCCACAAATATATTAAAAACTTAAGAAAAATAATTTGAAAGCGTTATCGCAAATGTAAGATGAAGATGAAGGTTACGAAGAACTACCATCTACCATGCTAGAAAGATACTGATAAAATTATGTAAAGTTATTAAACCATACAGAATAATGTCCAGTAAACAGCGGAGTGACACATCGAACATAGAAGGAAAACTAAACGAATTAATTGGATCGTAATTAATGACTGGATATGCATGACTCAGACGTGCTTTTATTAAAATATTGCGTAATACTATTGTTTTTTTGTATTTCTGCATTTAAAATCTAAGACATACGTGAAGAACACTGCTTGATATGATTTGAATAAGTTGTTAGTTATGTTTAAATTTGTAATTCTATACTATGTTTATAGAGAATTGAAAGAAATATTTGCCGTGTGGTGACGGAGTAAGAATACAATTCACCATCCCCTATCTTATCCGTGGGTGATCGTAAGGATTAAGAGATATAAAACGCATATAACATCTATGCAAGATAAGGAAATCTTGTAACTAAACTCTATATCAACACGTCTGACCAGCGTGGTTATAGTAGGTCAATTTCCTTCCCACTTACGGAAGAGGCTCGAGTCCTAGTGGGACATATATGAGCTGAGAATCATCTCAACTAGTTCAGCATCTGATCTCTTTCATCATCAGAAGATGAAAGAAAGTTCTAAACTCTTTATACGAACGTATAGGAATCGTAATAGTTGCTAGCCTTGTATATTAATGAGAGAAATATTAGACTTATATAAAACTTTAGAGAGCTTAGCATAATATTTTGTTTCAAATTTTGCTTGCTTTAGTCTAATCTGTTTTTGTATTTTAGTTGAATTTCTACCATAATACAAAATGAGGGGTTTCTTTTTTACTATCTGCAACTTAATCAAAGACTTTTATTCTTTTAATACTGAGGTTTTCATGTCACCTTTTTTGACCGTTCTTCTATTATATTGTATACGTCATATTACCACTAGAACGAATGTTTTACTTTATTTTAGTATAGGAACTTCATTATTAATGTTAGTTAGTCTAATACTATAGTTATTTCAGTCCCTAATTGAAGTTATTATTTATTACCGGTACGTTACCGAATTTTGGGATTCTCTTAGCATATTTTATAATTCTTCTATTATGTCAGAAATTATTGTCATACAGATATCCAAATAGTACTCATACATACGTCAAGAAAATATCTTCTTCTTCTTCTTATATATTGGCAATCAGCTACTTATACGAGCTATTGGTGCCAGTGTCGAGTTATGAATATCTTCACGTTTTTAGTCTTTCAGGTTAGTCATTGTCTAAGTCAAATTGTCACCATCAACAGTGCTATGGCCACACTGTTAATGATATCTTGTGGGAATTTTGATGGAAAACGAAATCGTTGTAAAGCACTTTTATATGATATTCACTACATTCCAGTAGTTCGCCGCATCACATTACATAAAATGCCATCAAAATTATCTAATATAACACGTTAAAACACTAAAATATCGAATACTAGCTGATGCCCGCGACTTCGTCCGCATGACATTCAGTTGTACTACGCACCCCTGTTTGAAACTTAAAAAATTAAAATTTGACCAAGTACTTCCGGCAGCCACTTAACCATTTTCATCAAGGAGGACGCTTTCTCCAATTTTCATCGGCAAATTCGTAAGCAAATGCAAGAGTTTTGCTAGTCTCGCAAGTCTTGCAACTTTCGCTGTTGGAATAACACAGAGTCACTTGTTTTGATAGAAATAAAAAATCCCCATAGAAATGAAAAATCCAAATAAAATAAAATAATGAAATTAAAATTAATGAAATTCTATTCATCTAGTGGCAACTATCAATAATTAGGTACATACCACTTAACGGGAGTGGGGCTATTATTTCTCCGTGTACTGGTATTAAGAATACAAAATGTTGACAATCGTTTCTTTGCCAAGGAAATCGTAAAATTCTGTCTAAGGGAGCACTGGAAACTCTTGCAGTAAGTCTGGGTCTTGTATTTGTGCAACATGAATGTGAATGGCCACCTTGGCTTTGCTTCCATGTTGATGGTTAGGGTCAGCTTTTCTACTTGGGCCACATATAAGAATACTTCAGTGAAGCATTGATCTCATCGGTTCTATTTCCTCGGGTTTAAACTGGAAGGATTTAGCAAAAATCTCCAAAGAAAAGCACCATTTGCTTTTCATTACGATCAATATTTCGTAGTGCTCGATCAGCCTCTACGACTTTTTTTTATCCAATCATCGTAAACGATTAGACAGCAATACTAAATAAAAACACTAATAGTGGTAAAGCCACAGTTGATAGTATTCTGTCTACAGCCATAGGCCGGTCTGACCCCCAGACGGACCTAGTATCCCACTCTTACAGAAAAGCAATGTCTGAACAGTGACACTTTGAAGGAGGCGCCGGGACGGCGCAGGCGCGATTACCTGCCTCTAATGCTGCCTTAGCCAAAGCCGCGGGTAATTGGAACGGGGAATAGTCCGTTACTCGCAGAGAAGCTGACCACGTGAGGGAGACGCCCGGCCGAGGGCGTCAACAGGGGATGGTATTCGAAAGGCTCAATGGCGATGGGGAGAGAAAACGGTGGATTATTACATTACGAAAGAATTAATAAAAACGAATTTCTTGGTCCATGTCGCGCTTTAAGTAGCGTAGGATATTTTCAGATAGATATCTCTTATATTTTTATTATAATGTCAAAGAATTTGAAAGACTGTAAAACAATAACATCATTAAAAGCAAAAGACTCAAACGAATGGGGGTAAGGCTGTTACAGGCCTACTCAAGGGTGTCATCTCAGCACTGACCACCTTCAAGTGCTCTGCAAGCTGCTTGAAACGTACTCTATGCTATCAACAGTGTATAAAAATCTAAAAATGTAGGCCCTCGTTGTGCGAGACACAATATGCAGCAACAGGCGCGCTGTGTGGTAGCGCCTACGAATACTACCAACCCTTACTTTGCTCGTAGATGTCGTAAAAGACGACTTAGAGCCTTATAACGACCTGGTCCAGCTCCATCTGATGCCGATTGGTCAACTATTACATTCCCGAGGAGGGTTGACGTCTGGCAGGCGGCCGGTCATAAAACTATTGCCAATAAATTTTACAATATGTACTATGAAAGAAGAGTACATATTGTATCGACCCCAAGTAATTGGGATAAATGTAGGAGAATGATGAGGCGGCAGTAACTGTATTCACTATTGCTAAGGTGACTGGTGTAGTGATGGGTCATGGTTGCTTCGGCATGTATCTGCTAAAGGTCGCAGGGAGGGAGGGAGAGCACACCGTCTAACCACTACTGCGATTGAGAGGTGGACACGGCGCTACATACGTTCAAAGTTTGCGTGGCCTGGGCAGAGCAGCGCCTTAAACTCATCGCAATCATCGATGCCAAACTGGCACTGTCGACCATCGCTAAGACAACGCTCGATAGCGTCAGGAACTGGGACTCGGTTGCCGCCGACAGTCGTCCCACAGAAAAACGGCGGGGTGTGTCACAGAGGAGACTCTCCATGCTTTCACACTTTACCCCGGCGCATCGGACGTTATAGGCGCGAGTACCTACACCTGTTGCTATCCTAACTGAGGTCGCGGGTAGATGGACCATTGGGAATTAATCTACCACTCACAGAGACACCGACGGCGTGAGGGCGATGTAACGCTGTTGTTTGCCAGGGTGTCGACGGAGGCGATACCTGAAAGGGTAAACCGCCGCACCGGCCACGGATGTCAAGTAACCGGTACCAGAGGCCAGCCTGATGGCGATGGGGAGAGAACGCGATGAGTTATGGAGCCACACCACGCCCTTCTGTTGCCCTGGAAGTAATGGCCGTATCCAAATCATAGCCTTTTTTTTTTTTTTTGCGGTGGGCTATGGACGTCGCACCCCGCCAAATCGGTCCGGGGTGACGGAAGAGGCGACGCGCAACCCCATTGACCCACCCTGCAAGCACCTCTTCTTCGCCGTACGAGCGGGCCACCGGTACCCGATCTTTGTCTTCGGTGGCCCGCTCGGCGGTATGCCCTCTTGGGCTCCTCTCTTGTCGACGCCCCGACAGCTTTCGCCGTCGAGGCGTCGTCCTCACGCGTTGGCCTCACGTCGGGTGACCGGACAATTCCCCGGTCCGATCACCCGAAGCCTCGGTTAGGGCGGCATCAGGCGCAGGTACTCGCGCCTGCGCCGCCCCGGCCGCGGGCGGCGGCCCGGGTCACGGGAATCCTCCCGGGCCCGTTCCGCCGCCTCCTTCTGCGAGATGACAGCCTCGCAGAAGGCGGCGACCGCGTCCCAATTCCTGACGCTGTCGACCATCGCTCGCGCAACAGCCGGCAGCGTCAGGTCGGCACCGATGACAGCGACGAGGTCACGGCGCTGCCCGTCCCAGCCCGAACATACCTCGAGCGTATGTTGCGCCGTGTCCTCGTCGCTACTGCAATGGTGGCAGGACGGAGTCCACTCCCTCCGCACGACCGTGTGCAGGTACTTGCCGAAGCAACCATGCCCCGACAAGACCTGCACCAACCGGAAAGAGAGAACTCCGTGCCGCCGCTCCATCCACTCCATCAGTACGGGCCGGAGGGCCTCAACGGTAATAACACCGTATCTAGGCCTCTCCAGCCGCGTAGCCCAACGGGCGATGACTTCTCGGCGGGCGTCCTCGCGCCAGGTGGCTATCTCGTTGAACGATGGGGAGCCACCCTCTTCGCGCATTGAGGTAACCCGCCGGTAGAGGTCGGAGAGCATCTCCGCCTCTAGGTCCCAAGGGGGTGTCCCGGCCAATAGGCACGCCGCCTCTGTCGACACCGTGCGGTACCCGCGAATGGCTCTGACCGCCATGACTCTCTGTGGCCTCCACAGAACCGCCCTGAGTTGGGCGTTCAGAGCCCTCGCCCACACGGGTGCGCCGTACATGGCCATTGAGCGGATCACCCCCGCATACAGCCGTCGGCCCTGAAAACTGGGTCCGCCCACGTTCGGCATGAGCCGAGAAAGGGCGGACGCCGCGCCGACCAGCCGGGGAGCAATTTGACGAAAATGCTCCCGGAACCACCATCGCCCGTCGAGCACCAGACCCAAGTACCTCATATGGGCCTGGATACTGATGTGGATGTAGTTGACGACTAACGAGGCGCCGATGGGCAGCCTCACACGGGGCCCATGGAATAGTAGAGCCTCCGTCTTGTTTAGGGCCACCCTGAGCCCCAGCGCCTCGATCCGCCTGACCATCTCCTCGGTGCCGAGAGTGGCCAGGCTCGCCGCCTCTTCGAATGTCCTGCCCCGGGCTGTGACGAGCGTGTCGTCAGCATAGCAAATAACGCTCAGCCCGGGGGGGAGACTCCCTCTCAACGCCCAGTCGTAACCGATGTCCCACAGAGTCGGCCCCAGAACCGACCCCTGCGGAACACCGCACGACATGGGCGTCCGCACAATGTCCCCTGCGGGGCTCGCGTAGAGAACACTGCGCCCCTCCAAATAGTCTGCCACCAGCCGCCTGAGGTACAGGGGCACTCCGTGGAACCGGAGCGCCTCCCTGATGCAGCTGAATGGCAGACTATTGAAGGCGTTGGCGATGTCCAACGACAGCGCCAACAGCACTCCTTTGCCGGCGACAGCCTCCGCGGCCGTCTGCCTCAGGCGTAGCAGGGCCCCGATGGTCGAACGCCCCCTTCGAAACCCAAATTGAGCGTCCGACAGATCGGGCCCCACCTCTTCCAGGTGCTGGACGATGCGGGCAGCGAGGACACGCTCCAGCAGCTTACCCACATCGTCCAGAAGCACAATGGGCCTGTAGGCCGACGGCGAATCCGAGGGCCGTCCCGGCTTTGGCAGAAGAACCAACCTCCCTTCCTTCCAGCACTCAGGGAACTGTCCAGACGTCAGACAGGCGTTGAACAGTCGCCTGAGGCGAGGTTCGAGATGCTCGAGGAGCAACGTCAACACCCGGACTGGGATTCCGTCCGGGCCGGGGGCCGTGGTGGCGGAACGAATCTTCGCCACGGCTGCCCCCACTTCCGACTCCGTCACGGGCGGAACACTCTCGACGGCCTCCCGGTCGTGATCTGGCGATGCCATGACCGGGGGCGTGTGCTCCGACTGCCGCGGGAACAGCTCCTCGACCACTCTACGAAGGAGGTCGGGCTGGAGGGTCTCGGTGAGGGGGGGGCCCTGCGCGCGAAGCTTATTCAGCGACGCGCGATACGGGCGACCCCAGGGGTCACGGTCAAGACCGTCCAGCATCTCCTGCCAACTCGCGTCCTTGGCGGACCGGATGGCCAGCCGAAAGGCGGTACGCGCACTGCGGTACGCCTCGTACAGCTGGCCCTCTCGCTCAACATCGCGGCGACGCCGCCGACTGCGGGTGTAGGACCTTCGGGCACTAATGCACGCCGCACGAAGGTCCGCCAGTCTTGGGGACCACCAGTAGACCCCCTGCCTCGGAGGTAGACGCCGCACCCTGGGCATGGCCGTATCGCAGACCTGCGTTAACGCACTGCGGATGCGGACAGCCTCAACGTCCACTCCGTCCGCTGGGGGTGGTGAGGACAGCCACGTGTTCACGATGGCCGCCTCCGCCAGTAGGTCCCTATCCAGCCGCCCCACAGCCCACCGCGGAAATGCAGGAGCTCGGTCCGCCCTGTGACCCCTGCTGGGGTCCCGGAGAGGGGAGACCTCCATCCGGATGTAACGGTGATCCGACAGGGTCTCCGCCTCCTCCAGGACACGCCAGTTCCTCACTCGTGGTGCGACAGCGGGGCTAGCGAATGACAAGTCCACTATCGACCCATCCTGCTGTCGCACACACGTGTTCACTGAGCCTCTGTTTAGGACACAGAGGCCCAGTGACGCCGCCCACTCCACGATCGCCCGCCCGCGATCGTCCGTCATCGGGGACCCCCACGCCGTGGATTTGGCGTTGAAGTCCCCCAGGACCAGGACGAGGCCCGGTGCCAGTCGCCGTATCGAAGCCTCCAAGGTGGTGAGGGAGGCCCCGAAATCGTCCATCCTCCTATTAGGGGAGAGGTATACACTGTAGAGCGTGACCCCTCCCCAGTCCGCCGCGACAAATTCCTCGCCCCTATCCAAGAGGGATAAGGACGGGAAGTGCCGCTGCGTGGAGGTGACGATTGCCGCGGTTCCGTTCCGGCTGACCACCCAATTGGGGCGATCAGGCACGACGTACGGTTCCGTGACTACGGCTGCACCGATCGACCACTCCGCCATGGATTGCAGGAGGAGGTCCTGCGCACCGGCGGAGTGGTTGGTGTTGGCCTGCAGGAGGTGAGTGGACTGGGCAGCCATTAATGGGCTGTGTCCATCGTCACCTCCTGGCTTGCGGCGGGCGATCGGGCCGCGCTAGGAGCGGGAGCGGCCGGGGTCGAAGGGCCGCCCCGCCCCTTTGGAGCCGAAGCCGGAGGTCTGCACGCCCCAGAGCCCATGCGGTGCTTGGCAGGCTTATTGCCCGCCGCACACGCGGGGCAGTGGGGCGGGGCGGCGCAAGATGCCGCCATATGCCCAGTCTGACCGCAGCGGAAACAGAGTCCGCCGCAGTCAAAGCAATTAGTGCATGTTGGCCGGGTGTGCCCGACCGCCATGCACTTGAAACACCTCGCAGGCCGGTGCTCCAGCACGGTGACTCGCGCTGAGCTCCAGCCCACGAGGAGCCTGCCTGAGCCGGCCAGTTGCCTGACCGACTCCACTGGGCACTGCACCCAGGCGGCACCTACGCCGCCCGGACCGGGCCGGATGGCACCAACCCGGACGGTGTCTATGGGACACCCGGTTTTCGAGGCAATGGCCTCCCGGATGTCTTCCACCGTCACAGAGTCGTCCAAACCCGCGATGCGCATTTCGGCGCACTTTACGGGTCTGGCGATTTTGACGCCACCCTCCTCGGCGAACAGACCTCGCAGCTTCGACGCCACGCTATCGGCCGTCCTGGTGCCCTCGGCCCCAGGGAACTCTAAGATCCGAGCCCCTGTCCGGGCCTTGCGGGTCCTGGCTTCGACGCCTCCTATGTCGGAGACGTCGAGCTCCCGCCGGGCTTTCCTCAGAACGGCCTCATAGCTGAGGCCCCTTTCTGCCGCCTCAGGCAGCACAGTGATCACCACTGCAGCTGTCTTCGGCGGCCGGAGCCCCTTGCGCGGCCTCTTCCTTTTCTTCTCGCCTCCGGCTCCTGCCTGGGGAGCGGCGACCTCAGCGGCGCGCTTCGCCGCCGCTCTCCTTCTCTGGCCACGACTCTTCCTGCCGCGCTCGGCCACCTGCCAACCCTGTTCGCGCGCAGCGGGCGTGCCAGGCGCGGCAGGCGCAGTCACGGGTGCGCTAGTCGTCGCCGGCGGTGTCGGTGCGGGCGATAACTGCGGTCCGGCAGAAGCCGGTGCCGTCTTCTTCTTCGGAGCGGGCCCCTTGGGCTTGGGCCCTGCCGCGGCTGCGGCGTAGCTCCCCCCCACGCGGCCACCCTGACAGGGTAGCGGGGCGGGGGCTGGTGCCGCATATGGCCGCTTGTCCGCGGCAAGAGGCGGCCGAACACGTGGTTCTGGAGGCAGCCTTGCCTCCAGAACGGCCAAGCGCGCATCGACCAGATTGCCGATGGTGTCAATAATGGCGCGCAAGGCCTCGTCCGGCACGCCCTCCACCGCGGGCAGCGGGGTTGGTGTCGCCGGCTAGACCTCTACCAGGGCCCGCTCCGCGACGTTTGACGGCTTCCTTGCCGCGGCGGCCCGGCTATCGGTGGCTGGCGGCGCACGCCCTGCAGTCGGTGGCGTCTTCTTCTTGAGGGCGGCGACCTCGACTCCATCGCGGCTAGCGCTGGTCGGTGGCGCGGTTGGCGCAGGCTGCATGAGCCGCGCCATTTGGGCCTTCAGGTCAGTCACGTCCTTGGTTAGGAGGCGGTTGGCCCTCCGTACCGCGGCCAGCTCCGACTCCAGCCGGCGGTTCTGGGCCCGCAGGCCTGACACCTCGCCACCAAGGCGGGCGTTTTCGGCCTGCAGGGCCTCTATATTCGTGGCTGGGGCGCTCGCGCGGGCACCAGCGGCCGCCACTTCGGTGGGAGGGATGCCGGACAACACCCCCAGCACCCTCGCGGCGGCCGCCTCATTATCGGCCCGCCTGCCAGCCTCCACCCCTCCACGCACTCCGCCGGCCGGGGAGTGGATCGTCCTTCCCGACGCCGCGGCCCCTCGCCCTCTGCGAGAGGCCGGAACTTTGGGAGGAGGCATGATGACCACGCTCCCCTCTGAATCTGCGCCTGAGCTGCCCTCCTTATTTAGGGGGCGCTTCCGCACCTTCGAGGGGAGGGCCTCCTCCCTTACCGTCAGGGCCGCGGTCAAGGCCGCCGCCGCAGGGCGCGGTGACGACCTGGCGGCGGCGGCTTCCTCAGCCGATCCGCTGAACTCCTTGGACGGCTCTGCGGAACTACCGCCCTCGTCCATCACATCGGCAGATCCACTGCCCTCGTCTCTGGACGGCTCTGCGACAGAATTATCGCCCTCGTCCGTTGACGGCTCTGCAGTGGATCTGCCGCCGTCCTTATCCCGCTCGCGCGCATAACGCTCGCGGTTTTCAGCATTCCGCTTCTTCTCGCGAGCGTTCGCTTTCGCGGCTTTCCCCCATGTGAACCGCGCCTGTCGACGCTTCTTCGTCTTCAAGAGGGGGGGGCCTCCTTGGTCGGTGCCGGGCCCTCGGCAGACGCCTCTAGTCCTAAGGACGAGGCGTCGTTTTGGTCAGTTTTGCATTGGCTTGACGAGGCCGTGATGTGGGAATCCGCTGGATTCCCGTCTGGTAAAATATTATTAGGTAAATCCATTTGATTCCCACGAGTATGGGAGAACTAACGGTCGACCCGGGCAGAGATCCCTGTACCCGGGCAAGCCTACATTTACCAACCAGGGGGTCGGCCGGTACCCTGGCTGGAGCGTGCTAACGACAGAACAACCCATCTGCCATGCATCTTCTCGCCGCACGCCAGAACTTAAGATTCTGGGTGATTTCCGAATTCGAATGTTGATTCGAACTCTTTATAGAGGTTTTCTTCCTCGCGATCCGGGCGGTTAAGCCAAGACCCTCGTTCCTGATACTACGCCTCACGACAACTTGTCTTGAAGCAAGATATCAGGTTTACGATATGTCGGCGGTGGCATAAGCCTGCCCAGCCCTCAAATGAATGAGTGACCGGGCCCGTCCGAAATTTCGCCTCCTGAACCCTCTACAACTAGAGGGTCAGGAGCGAATTGGGGCTCAACCCATCGCTGGGGAACCCCCCCTCGCGCCAGAGATTCGCTACGGGCGACAATTCGACAGAAGGATCTGGGGGACTGTCGCCCGCACCCAGGGTACACCACGCGGAGGTTTCTGGCATCGTACCCCGTCCAAATCATAGCCTACCAAACAAAAACAAAAAAAGGTGCACTTTGCATACTCGCCCCAAAGTAGCATCTTAACTAAGAATGTACGTTTTGTACGCTCTATGATGTGGGTACTTTTACATTTTTCATGTTTGACTTAATTGTTAGTCGTAGATGGCTTTGAAGACTTTACTCGCACTGTTAGGTGAGCTCTGAGAGCTTTCCACCCGAAGTACTTTTGAAAATAAAACGAAAGATTTAAACTTAATATTCAGCGCCATATATTGTTCATTTAACAAACTAAATAAATCATGTATTTTATTAATTTATAGTTAAATAATAATAAATATAATACGGAGTGAAATTTGCATGTCCTACAATTAGTCGCGGTGGTGCAGTGGCAGCACGATTGGGCCGGAATCCCAATAGACGCGGGTTCGAATCCCGCTTGCGACATCATTTTTCATTTCGTAATCGGATTTTATAAATAATTAAGCATATTAAGTGCTAAATTTCAGTAATTTAAATACTATTAACTAATTAAAACATTATTTTTCATCACAAATAGTTTTAATATTTATTTTGACTACTTGACCAATGTTATATAGTATGTCAACTTCCGTTCAACTCTGCAGGAGGTTTGAGCCCAACAGTGGGATGTATATGAGCTGAATTCATGAAACTACTATATATTAAATAATACAAATATTTTCCTCACGTTATAGATACATTAAATAATTATTTTGAATTGAACCTTCTAGTGACGTAAAAGGCGAGCGGTGATTTTAAAAACTTAAATGACCATAACTTTTTTTACAGACATCAGATTTCAATGAAACAAAGACTAAATGTTGCTCTGAATTGGGCTTAATCTTCTTATCAAAACTGCGAAACAATCCACTCAGTATCTTCGGAGATTAGCGATTATAGACATACAGACACACAGACATACAGACAGACAAGAAATTCCAAAAAATGTTTTTTGGTTTCTGTTAGTGTTTTCTTACTGCCTAGATTCATTTTTTAATAAATTTATCAAATGTACAGACACGGGATTTCTACTGATTTATTATATGTATAGATAATAGATAATACAAGAGCACCACATGACGTTTTCAAATTTCCGTCAAAAGTCGCGCCCCACCGAAAATATCTGAATAGGTGCATCTCGCTAACATGAAAAAAGTGTCAACGGTAGCATCGATCTCTGAATATTTGGCAATGGTCAGAGGTGTCTAAACTTTAGTCAATTTTGTCGAAAAATAGAAGCTATCTATCGTAATAAATAAAATTATTATTCAAATGACACTGGTAGAGACTGGTTATGGTATTCAAATAAACCTACACATCGCTATAAACAACATATTTAGATTAATATTATCTTTTCCTCTACTAGTGTTCGTAATAGGTAAAAACCACTGCTAGCGTCAATATAATAAATACACAATAATAACTATGACATATTTGTACAATACATGTATAGCGAACGTACCTATACTACGTTATATCTCCATAACCGTTTATGATGGAGGAAGTGGCTTCAAAAATACCATGCTAGAAAATAAATTTGGTCAACTAAACGTGACTTTAAAGACGTAAATATGATACGAAGCGAGATTTGCATGTCCTACAATAGTTCACGGTGGTGTAAGTGGCAGCACGATTGGGCCGGTCTTCCAATAGGTGCGGGTTCGAACCCCACTTGTGACATCATTTTTCGTTTCGTAATCGGGTTTTTATAAATAATTAAGCATATAAAATGCTAAATTTCTGTAATTTAAATAAATTTGGATTTAAATATAAAATTGGTTCTTAAGCGCATACATTTATGATTACCTTTTTTGTGGTGGATTATGGATGCGGTCGCGTCCTACCAAATCGGTCCGGGGCGATGGTAGAGGCGGCGCGCAATCTCATAGACCCACCCTGCAAAGCGCCTCTCTTCGCTGAGCAAGCCACCGGTACCCGATCTTTGTCTTCGGTGACATTTATGATTACCTTGGGTTAAAAATTAAAAAAAAATGGGTCACGTAGTATAGGTAACATACCTAGCATAGCTAGGCATCTATACCAGTTTTTAATGGTTGGTCCACGCTGCTGACAGTTTTCTCTCTGCAGTTATGTATAAGCAGCTCGTTCAAGTTAGCACCAACTCTTGCTGAAAATCGACGTTTTTGTTATAATAATTTGCTATTACGCTTCGTTTCACAACGTATCCAAACCAATTCTTAACTAAAGGCGGCGATCTCATTCTGCCTCTATTATACCAGTCATCCATGAGCAATAGTTACTACTTACCATCAGGTGTTCTGCTTACTCGACCCCTGCCAAAAATAATAAAAAACAGAATACTTTTGAGCTGTCGTTGAACACCAGGTGGGTGTGAAATATTTAGAATTACTTATTATGTGTTTAATATAAGACAACTAAGGGATGTGAGCAAATAAATTACAATTCACCACCCCCTATCTTGCTAGAGGATATCATAAACTTGCAGATGTTATCTATGTAAGAAAATGAAAATTCGAAATAAAGCCAACAGGATATGTATGACCTAAAATGATGATGAAATGTAGAGAAAAACTCAAATTAAAAATCAACTATCCAACTGTTTTATCATTGTGTATGGTTAGTATTTAAATTCATCCATGAGAGGCAGCCTATGCTCAAGAGTAGGTATAACGTATTCAAACTACAGAAACAGAAACTTCTGATTGAATAGCATATATAAATACAAGTCAAGTGTAGAAGTTTTGCCGAAGTTATTCTATCTACACCAAGTCCTACTTCAACATAGGTCTATCTCGATAATACTAACATCGTCATCATTCTCCTGCTCTTTTCCTAATTATTTAGGGCCGATCCAATATGTACTCATATATATATTGCAAAAGATGATCGCTTGCCTGACGTCAATCCTCTTTTGGAATTAAATTGTTGACTAAACGGTATCAGGTGAAGTTGACCCAGGTCGACGTAAAGCTGGCCACCGAAGACAAAGATCGGGTACCGGTGGTCCGCTCGCACGGCGAAGAGAGGTGTTTGCAGGGTGGGTCCATGGGGTTGCGCGCCGCCTCTTCCGTCGCCCCGGGCCGATTTGCCGGGGCGCGACCACATCCATGGTCCCACCTTGCGAAAAAAAAAAAAAAAAAAAAAAAAATTCGACGTAAAGCTCTCAGTCATCTTTTACGATATCCACGAGCAAGAAAATTTTAATGTTTTTCGCATTTATTTTTGAGTTATTACAAAATATATAGTTTGATGCAACATTCTCTCTATACTCGAACAAATTTAATGATTTAATTGTTAATACGTGGTTTCATAGTAGCTTAGTAGAGCTGTCTATAATTAATTTAATGTTTTCATGTTTATTTTGAGAGTAGCCCTCCCGTTGCTCCATCAAATTTATTATATTGTCGACCATGACCTTAACCTGTAAGTATGTAGGGGCGGAAGCCATTTTAGTGGATGACGCAAGAAGGGCGCGCCTCGTGTCGAGGGAATTCAATCTTCTAAACAATGCAATTAGTTAATTTCTTGCTATTGTATTCAATTAATGTAGTGATGGATTAAGAAATATAAAGAGTCATCACTCTTTCCTTTTACGTGTGATGACGGAGTAAGAATACAATTCACCACACCCTATCTAACCCATGGCTAACGTAAAATACAATTTAGGTATATATTATGCATATAACGTCTGAGGAAAGTAAGGAAAGCTAAAAAAAACCTTATACCAGCTTGTCTGATTAGCATATGGTAGGTCAATCGTTCTTCTATTGTGGAGGAGGCTCAGGCACAGCAGTGCGCATACGAGCTGATATGATAATGAGTAAGAAAGTAAAGGATAAGAATGTTTACAACCAACTTTCTGAAGATGCCTGGCAATGTCAGTTCGACACCGATGCTTGCAACGAAATCAAAGCTCTGCTCTGTTCAGGCCATGCTAACCTCGAACGTGTGCTGTGCTGTGTCGTATCTTTTCAATCGCACTTATGGCAGGACGGAATTATCTCTCTCCTTGCGACCGTGTACAGGCAACCGAAACAACCACGTCTCCACAATATCTGCCAACTGGAAAGAGAGGGCACCGTAGCGATACTCCATCCACTGTATCAGGACCGCCAGAGGGCCTCCACGGTTCAAACACCGAATCGAGGGCTCTCCATCCGGGTTGCTCAACGGGCTATAACTTCTCGGCAAACGTCCTCATACCAGGTGGCCAGTTCATTGGGAAATACATTATAGGACGCAGGTCGCGTTTCGGATACCCGCCAACACGCTCCAGTCGCCACCGCACAGTGAAAACCGCAGATGACTCACTCAAATTGATGGAAGTGCTTCCGGAAAAACGACCACCTTTCAAGCACCAGGTCCAGATAAAATATTTGGATGAATAAAACCACGGTGGTTTTATTTGAATGATTAATTGCGACGAAGTTAACGATGATCGAGCCGCTAGCATGTGAATCATTGCGATGCCCTTGAAACAAAAGGGTCGTAATCTTATTTAGGAGCATCCTAAGCTTCCGCCTCTATCCGTCTGATCATATCTTCGATGCTGAGAGTATCCAGACTTACCACCTCTTCTAGTGTTAGAGCACTCTAGTTCGTCACAGCACATTACTCCGGCTCATCGCGGCCCGGGATAAACCCCGGGTTGTGACGAGGGTATCATCAGCATTGCAAATTTAGACTAGCCTGGATACTACCTCTCAACGTCCAGTTGTGTGTGCTGTATCCAATATTAGAATTATTACCTACAACTATGTCTCATAAACTAGGTCGAGCCTGTATCACTGTATCTTAAAAAACGAACTAGCTGAACTAGCCATTATATACATATTTTAAAAGTTTACCAAGTAAAGATATGCGATCATTGTTTTTCAAAAACAAAATTGTGATTTAAAGATATAAGTTAAGAATATATACATAAAAAATAACAACAAAATTGAGAAGGTTCTGTAGCAGCTGATCGCGTGCCTGTGCGCTAGTGAGAAATGCATGCGCGTGTGTGTGTGTGTACTTGTTTGTATTATACGATGTATGTGAATAATCCTGTTTTGGAAGCCAATATGTTATTTTAGTTTTTAGGTTTGTGTTTGTTTAAATTAATATGAGTACGTGTATTGTTAAATTCTTCATAGTCTCATTAATATGGTTATATTTTCACGAACACATACTATTAGATAATTCTAATAGTATGTGCTCGTGAAAATATATAATTTAAAAAAAAAATGACGAACCCACTGAGTTTCTTGCCGGATCTTCTCAGTTTGTGGCTGCTTTCCGATCCGGTGGTAGATTAATTAAAATTAATTTTAAAAAATCATGTTAAATTGACAATATGTAAGTGCCCCTATGGGCTATGCATAATAAATGATTTGATTTGAAAGCCCTTATTATATAGCTAATGGATTAAAAATATTATTTTTTTGGCAATTAAACTGTTTTTTTTATTGCTTATGGTAGCTAACGAGCAGACAGCACAACTTAACTGCCACCATTGCAACTAGGCTGCCAACCATTACTAACCTCAAACCCACTCTAATTGGGTTTCCAGCACTCTCGCTCACCGAACGAAGTGCAGTAGCATATTGCCTTTACTTAGACGTCGATGTTCTGCGAGAGTGTGGTACTACCCCGGACGGACCGGCCCGCGGCTGTAGATAGAGAACTGTCCGCAACGTAGTCCTACCAGTATCATTTTACGGGCATTTGTATTGAATATATTAATTTCCCGACGTTTCGAATACTTTACAGTGTTAGAGGTCAGGTCTTCCCGTGATCATGAATGATGAACGCGATAGAATTCGTAAAAACACTTTTATTTCAAATGTGTATTTTTATGCAAAATCGCGTAAACATCAGAATTCATTACTAGATATTATATACATTACACTTTACGGTGTTCATGATGGGGGACTATCTTCCCGTGACAATGAATGCTGTGAAATGTTAGAAACATCAGGAAATTAAATACAAACCGGATAGAATCCATAAAAATAGTTTTATTTTAAATGTGTAATACTCGCGTTGACATCAGAATTCATTAGAATTGGTTACAATTACTCTTCCACTTTTTTTCAAAAGGAATTGCCATGTGAATCATGTGATAGCCAGTACCTACTGTTTACCAAGCGTAGAAATTGTGGCAATATTTCCCTAATGCAAATCTTCACTATTTCTTTATCCTGAGTAGTCTTTATTCAGAATATTTATTTTACCATTTAGGCCCGCATTACAATTTATTTTTGATTTGAAAATCACTGGCTTATTTGCCATTATTTGTTATAATAATAATTGTCTAAGAGTAACAAAAATAATTTTGAAGGTGGCGCCCCTATTATGTGGCGCCTGTGTGCGCCGCAAACTTCACACATAGGGGCGGCTCGGCCGTGAAGACAGCTTAGAGATATAATATAGATACAAGAGATGTAAAACTCGAAATAAAACCCTATTTCAAAAGCGTCTGACAAGCGTGATTTAGTCAAAACCCTTGTTTTGTGGAGGAGGCTCGAGACCAGCAGTGGGACGTATATCAACTGAGATAATCAAAGAGTTAAAAAGGTGGACAGGTCTAATGTACCAACATATTAAAATGACGTCATAATGAGATTTGTAAGAAAATCGGCGCCAACGCGGTGCTGTTATTATATTACCGAGCTCTTATCTTTTTATCTATACATATCTACTTATCAATGTTTTCTTTAAGGCCCTGAATACACTTTGTTGGGTTTGCCTTGTGTTATATACACGAAAAAATTAGATTCCATATACATATGTGCGAATGAGACAGAAATAGTGATAATTTAGAGGAGATCTAGCCAACGTTTTTTGACTGCACAGATAGCGTAGTGGTTAAGACACTACCGACCTTCCGTACCAGTGTCGTTGGTTCGATTCCCACACAATACAATACTTTCTTCAGTCCATAAAGTGTTTTTCTGAGTCTGGGTGTAATTTGTAATTTGTCAGTTAATTGCATATTTGTAAACTCCCTGCAATACAAGGATTATTTCTTTAGTGAGGTGTCTTGTAAAAAAAAATATCTTTGCCTTAATTTGGTACACGCCACATTTGGTAGGCGAGATGTCAATCTCAGATGATGTTATGAGTTTCTCAGAAGAGTGCTAGAAATCACTCCCCTGGTGCTTCCTTAGCTGGTATTTAAGAATCCCAAAAGAAATTAAGGGGTGAAAAATATTTGTATTCTTAACAAATCACCGGCAAGTGATTCCACTCCTGATTTAATCTTTAGTCATTCAATGGCCCCGTTAATATAAGGTTTTAAAGCTTATATTTAGTATATAACCAAGCACAACGAAATAATTAAAATAATTAATTTAAACTAAGCCATCTAAACGTAAATCAAGACTTAGTGGACACGCGACAAAAGGTTTAATGAACTTTAAAATAATGGTTGAACAGTGGTCACTGAAATCAAATAAATAAGAACATTACATTTTCTACATAGAACTATGAATTACGGAGTAATAGCATAATAATATACATGGTGGAAGTGGACGCTCCCGAAAACAAAGACAGGGGACCCTACTAGTCCTACTTGTAATAATAGGCTAGAAAAAAAATCGATTCGAAAGAAAAAAAAAAACTTTTTTTACTACGCGAGGTCGTTGAGCTCTTGAACATATGATCGTGAGTTTTGAATAGATTGCGTCTTTTCTCATATGAGTAAAGTGACGTATTTTTATGGAATTATTGTTACATGGCATTATCCTAATACCACGGAATGTGAAAAAAAATTAAAATTCCGTCTGAAAAAAAAAAATTTTTTCATCCGAATCGATTTTTTGTCTGGCCTATCATTACAAGTAGGACTAGTAGGGTCCCCTGTCTTTGTTTTTGGGAGCGGTCCACTTCCATCCTGTATACATAAATATGATAACAGGTACCTATATAATATACATAAGTATACGTAAATAACATGAGATAAGAAATCTTCTTACAAATCAAAACGAACAGCGATTAGCTTGACAGGCATCACGCTGACAGTTTCTATGCTCTTTGTGCCCTGTTTATACGGTGACAAACTATACTTTTTTTTACGGAGTACGCTCCTTCCTTTTTCGCGAAACTTATAAAAGATAACTAACAACAGATCACGTCAAAAGACACATTCAAAGAAAGGCACTCTATGCAAAAGAAACTATACTAATCTTTTGTGGCAGCATGGTTTAATAAGTCAATCAAGTTCTTTTGTCGAGTAGACTCTTTATTTAACAGTGGATACAACACAAGTAGAAAAAACGAGGAAGACACTCATGTATTTGAATTATAGTTATCGTTGTGATCATGGAAACGTGTCGGAGAAGAAAAGACTCGTTCGAAGTAGTACCACACTCGGCAGAAAATCAACACCTGAGGAAAAATAGCGGTTACTGCATTTCTTTCATTGTGTGAAAGAGCCAAAGAACAAACGTCTTCGCCTGCCTTCCTATCCTCATTCTAATGCCTTCAATCCTGTACATACGATATACAGTTACTTTATTATATCGCTAAAATTACAGATGCTTGTGGAGGGTAGTTACCACTAGCATCAGATGGGCGGCACGCGCGTCAGCTAAGAAAAATAATAAAAAAAATCTTAAAATGGGCTTTTTAGGATTGATTTCTATTATAGAATAGCAGCTTTAGTATCAACGGTTGATTAAAAAAAAAAGATAATCCGGATAAAAAAATGTTATTTTATTATTTAAATATAATAATAATATTCTATTTTATTATTTCAAGGCCAATTTCTATAAGCGATGGCATGGGTACAAGTGTGAAATTACCATAACGGATGACTCATATATTTTTACCAGATTGTATTAATGAGTTCAGCCAACTAGGAATGGATGTTACAACGTTAGTGCTTTACTCAACACTGTGGACTCAGTTGTACGTTGAAACTATCCGTGTGTGCCCGCGCTTTTGCGTTCAACGGTTTTTTAACCTGATTACTTGTTAACAAAGGTGAGTTTTATTAATTTGTGCAATAAATTACAAGCATGTGATATTTTTTTTTCGTATATAATATTAATATAGTGAATATTGTGTCATTTTTAAGTAGTATATTAAATGTAATTTCTCAATGACACGGTTTCGGTTCGCATTTGAGAAATCTTTGCAGTAATATTTTATTAGTTGTGTTTCTAATAATTTATTTGAATGATTCAAGTGGTTTATGTGGACTTATTAAGGATATTTGGATTGTGTATAAAAGTACAATATGAGTAGTAATAAATCTCATTTTATAAATATAGGTACCTATATTTTTTTTTGTATAAAAAAATATCGCTTGTAGTAAAATATTACGTTGGCTTTAAGTAACTTAAGTGACGAGTTTTGAATACTCAGTCACCTGTTGCCTTGGCAATTATTACGGCTTACTAACAACAGGTAGGTACGTAATAGGTATGAAGGGTTTTTTCATGTATAGATTAAGCGATTGTTAAGTTATTCTAATATGAAATCTATATTATATTCGACAGCGCATATTCTTGTTTTGTGATTTTTTTTAAAGATAGACAGAACCATCTATTATGATACGAATAAATTTAATTTTGTATGATAAAGTGTACATAGCTAATAAATTACGCAATGGTAATCTATTAAAAGTTGGAGCAATGGAGAGTATTAGTGATGGCATAAGTACCCACTCCTTCCCTGACAGTATTGTAATCACTTCACAGTAAAAAAAAAAGTGAAACTCGAAATAAAACACTAACTTCTTCGGACACGTTACGCCAGAAGTAGCTTCTAGCTCAATTTTATTTTTATTACCGGTGGTTAGGTCTCAATATTGACTGCACAGATGGCGTAGTGATTAAGGTACCGACCAACACCGACCAACCTTACCAAGTGTCGTGAGTTCGATTTCCACGCAAATGTTTGCGGAGTCTCAGTGTAATTTGTGTCCATTTAATTATATTTTTGTAAAGTTCATTGCAATAAAATACAAAACACAGAGTTCTTAGTGTTGCCTTTACATAAAAATAAATTAGTGGGCCATATAAAGGTTGAGCGTTTATTATTTTGGCAATACTAGTATACTATCCTATCCTCCATCATATAATAAGGTCGTAGCGATTTTTGGAACGAAGTTCCTTATCGCGCGTTGTGAAAGGGGGCTAGACGGAAAAAATTCTTACGAAAAGTTGTCACGACACTTTTTGCTATAGTAAGCTATTGTAAGCTGTGCGGCGTCGCTCGTCGGCTCTCTTATAGAAAGCAAGCCAGATATTTTCATTTCTATTTCGCATTGAACAGTGTGGTGTCGCGACGATTTTTTTTATAGATAGAGTGATTCAAGAGGAAGGTTTATATATATAATATATGCATAATGTACTAGAGAAACACTGATAATTTTAGAGGTTTCTAATGTGATGTCGTAAATAAACACATTATTTTGCGCTTACATTGCAAACGCTGGCTGAACCCTACGAAATAGATCAAAATAAAGTACTACAGTATTATACAGCTTAAAAAGGCCTACAAAAAAGTCCGCGATGGTATATATCTATCTCTTAAGGATAACATACTATATCCATTTTAATACTTTAAAAAATGTTCTATTATAAAACGGTAATTGAAAAGCTATTTACACAAATACTGTATTAATCCTTATCATTTTAAATACATTAGTTGGCTTGAGCATTTCATGAAGATATTTTTTTCCTTCAGACCATGCAAATTAAATCAATACCTTAAGAGATATAGCAAAATCAAAATAATGCGCAACGAAATTATTTTCGCCCGTGACCGGGCCGCGTGGCCGGCTCGCGTTCGAGCTCGGGGCCGAAAAGTTTTGGTAGTCTAGTGGAATTGTATATCCTATTATTAATATTATAAACGTGAAAGTTTGTAATAATGTATGGATGTGAACATGTTTGTTGCTCTTTCACGTAAAAACTACTGAATGGATTTTGATGAAATTTATAGTAATATAGCTTGCACATCAGAATAACACATAGGCTATAATTTATAAAGATATTTTGCAAATTGGCTAAAATATAACGATAAAAATCGCTTAAGGCAGAAAAAAATTATATAATTAAAATAGAACTTCGTTCCATCCGGGTGTCCCTTGACACCTCCGGTTTTTTTTTTTAAACCAAATTAGTGTACGCTTTATGTTACGTAGATAAAAAAGTAGTGTAGTTGTTGAAGAACATCGCCCATTGAGCGGAGAAGGAGAAAACCGTGGGTTATAGTGCCCTATGTCGTACTTGCGGTCGCCTATGGACTATAAGAGCGAAAGATAGTCACCTCAAAATAAAATGAGAAAGGCTCTAAGGTTATGGAAATGCATAAAGTAACATATTTTACATTCTCGCAGAAGATCGACGTCTGAGTAATGGCAATGTGCTATTGCGCTTCGTTCGGTGAGCGAGAGAGTCGGAAACCCAACTGTAGTGGGTTCGGGGTTTGTATTGGTAGGCAGTGGCCTAGCTATACCATTGGCAAAGGTCCATGGGCGGCAGTGACACTTACCATCAGGTGTGTTGTCTGCTCGTTTGCCACCATAAGCGATAAAAAAAAGTAAATGTCATTGAAACAGTTACAAAACTATTTTATGTTTGTAGATTATAATAATTATTTATTTAATACTATCCAGAGAAACATAGAGTTGTTTCAATTAACAAATTAAAAATAAATAACCCTTTTATCACCATCATATTCTTTTTTAATAAGCATTTAAAAACATAATCTTTAATTATTCAAATATTATAAATAAAGAGAAGAATAGGAAAGAAATACTTAATATATAACTTTTGCCGCCATTTTGAGAAGTTGAAATCTAAAATGATTAAAAATGTTATTGAAAATATCAATGCAGATAGATCATTATATTCAATTTGGAAATAGCTACAAAAATATCTTATAAATTCATTCTATCCATATGAAGTTCACGAATAAGGCATATAAAAAAGGCAAACTAATATATAAAAATTAGATACATTTAATTTTTTTGTAAATAAAATTTATATAAGTAACGCTTGGAGTGTATTTCATAAACGTTATCATTACTTCATAAAGGTCTCACTACTGGGCCCGAACCTTTTCCACAATAGAAGGGAAATCGACCTACTATAACCACACTCCTGCGTGTGGTGGCAGAGTAAGAATACAATTCACCACCCCCTATCTTACCCGTGGGTGATCATAAGAGACGACTAAGGGATATAAAACGCATATAACATCTATGCAAGAGAAGGAAATCTCGAAACTAAACCCTATACCAACACGTCTGACCAGCGTGGTATAGTAGGTCAATTTCCCTTCCGTTATGGAGGAACCTCGAGCTCAACAGTGGGACATATATGAGCTGCGATGATGATGATATTAACCACACTGATTAGACCGTGTAGAGATAAAGAATACAATTATTTACCTATCTTGTCTGTAGGTGTAGTAAGGGATATTATGCATTTGTGGAAAATAAGGAAAATTCGAAATTAAACTCTATGCCAACTCGTCTGACGAGCGTTGACGCATGGTGATGATGATAACTACACTGGTCATACGGCTTTAATATAAGGGTTTCTTTGAAGTTTTCCTTCTTTTGAATAGATGTAGTATACATATTATATCTCTTAAACGCTTTTTACGATAATCACGGCCAAGATAGGCGGTGGTGAATTCAATTCTTAGTCCGTTATCACAAGGAAAATTATTCAATAACTAGGAACTAGCTATTATCATTTTTAATTCGCCATACTTACAATGAGTTAGGCAAAAACATTTCCTGGTTTCTTACGTCAATGCCATTTTTTGTTATAACAAAGTAAACAAGCTAACAACAGTCCCACCCCATCTATCATTCGTATTGATCTGTTTGACTAATGGTGTACGACCTTGACATTGTAACAAATTGTTATAATAGTAATGAGAAAATATACGCTCAGAGTTAGGATAACAGATAAAAATATTGTAATTATAACACTATCTATCTATTCGTGGGCTTATACAACCATCAGAATGACTCTTAAATATATATGTACGTGCCACAAGAATGAGATTCAAAAAGATCCGTGCTACTTGCATTCGACGGTTCCCTGTCACTTTTACGATGACGTCAGTTCAGCTCATAAGGAGTGGTCCTTTATTACCTCTCATTCGTGATTCTTTTTTCTCTAATGGCTTTTGGTTCGACAAGCGATGTGGTTTGTCTATTGCTAATTCACCGAGCTGTGTCGCAAACACCTGTCCTGTTGCGGATTTTACTTTTAATATTTTCATATTCCGCATAGCCCACTTCATAGTATGCTGAGCGACTTTGAACCTAATTATAAGGTTAAAATTTAGGGACCAATTTTCAGTACTAGAAGTCATCACTATTAACATGCACTGTTCATAGACCTTCGTTTTAACACAACGTAATATTGGATTGAAAGTTAACCTTTTTTTTTCGTTGGACTATGGACGCGTTTCGCCCCGCCAAATCGGTCCGGGGTGACGGAGGAGGCGGCGCGTGACCCCATAAAACCCACCATGCAAATTTTCTCTTCGCCGTGCGAGCGGGCCACCGGTGCCCGATCTTTGTCTTCGATGGCCCGCCCGGCGGTTTATGTCGGATGAAAGTTAACCTTAAATAATCCGAAAAAAATATGGGTGCTATGTTATTCAAAGTATTTAAAACCTCTCATCCTGTTGGATTTATCATTTTTAAAGGATTATGAATCAGTTGGTTACGGCCTAAAAATACGATGTCTTACTATCCGTTATTTTCTAGTTTATATCTCTTAATATTCAGAAGGTCCGTGTGTAACAGTGATATGTATACGTGTTGCAGAATAAAATTAAAAGAACACTTGTATCAATTCAGTATGTATATTGTAAATGTACCTACTTATCAACGAGATGTATGTTGCAATATTGCCAATTGGCATCGGTTTTTATGTGTTAAACACGGTCAATATATATTTGTCTATTTATCTATATATACCTATTAATAAGCTAAGCGAACTTTCGGATATATTTTACGAATAATACGCACGCGGCAAAGTATTAGATCTGTCCTACATAACTCGTATGTAGAAAAATGTTGAAAGTTTAAATTTATACAATATGTACTACAAATAAATTGAATTAAATATATCATTAAGATTTTGCATTCGTAATTTAAATCTGGCAATTTTAGGTGCATAGATAAGTAAAGCGTGTACATGGCACAGAGTATTTTTTATTTCCATCTTCCGTTTGGTAATAAACGGGAACATAGTCCATAGAATGGACTCCATACAGCCAAGTAACTCACATTTAATTATATACAAAAGTAAGTAGGCTAGTTTATTTAAAGCACTTTATTCGTCTATTAGTAATGAAGATTTTATTTAGTAAATTGAATACTAATCTGCTAAAAGGTTTTTCTAATAATCCCGGTAAAACATGAACAAATACGTAAAACACTAATGATAAACCATTTTGCTACTAAGTACCTGACTTGACTGGTACATGTGACTTGAAGGGTACGTGAGTCTAGGTTCAAGGAACCTGTTTAAGATGAGTATATAAGACATTTGAATAGGTATTGTATATACTGTATATTCTAAAATTTTCTAATAAAATCTAAGATTTACCAACTTTTAAGATCCTAACTGTCCCAACTGCTCAGTGATTGTCGTTTATTTCGGATTTTACCATCATTCACACTGTAAATCTTATATTTTACACCAAAAATTGTCAATGTTGAAGAATAAATAGATATGGCTACACGTGTTCGGCGCTTAATCTCGTAGTTGTGGGTAGTCCGTAAGTCCGCTGCTCACGTCATTAGTCGACGGAACCCTGTTTTGCCGGGTTCCTATTTTCTTCTGAATGAACTTATTGAATCTACCGTGAGCGATCTTCTATGTAATTCCTTTGTTAGACTTACGTTCCTCCACGAAGGAGAAAATAATGTCATAATCATATAAGAGCCACGCTTGTCAGGCGAGTAGACCGACGCATTAAGTGTCAATTTGTTTACAAAAAATACCATATTTTAATTTATTAATTCATTCACTATCACAGAAAATACAATATTTATTAAGCATCATTGGTAAAATCTGGCATTATGTACCAAACTCTAATGCCGAAAGCCCGAAAAATTGTGGCTTTTTATAAAAGCCTCATATCTCCCAACACAGATTGGTAAATTCTAAGATTTATTAGTATATATTATAAGGGATTTTACAGTAAATTAGACATTTAATTAAGATATCTTGAGTCTGACATAATTTGGATAACGCACTTTGATTAGCTTCATGCCTTAGGCAGATTTGACAAATTGGCGTCATTAGTAGAGAATATATATAATTATATATACACTATACATATATACAAAACTATACTAGACTGCATAGATATTGTGGTGATCTAAGTACACGTAGCGGCATGCTATATTATGCTGCGTATCACGTTTTATCCCCACACAGTTCTTCGTACCATGTAAATAATATTGAGTTCAGAAAGTTCTAACATTGAGTTTATTAGTGTCCGTTAATATATTTATAAAATTACCTGCTACATAAGGAATTATTATTTAGTGCGAGGTGTTCTCCTAATAAAACTATTATAGAAGTCCACTGTTTACAATGAAGACGTCGAAACTGATATATGTACATAAATTTAAAAACTAGAAATAAATTATGGATAATTTTCGACCATTGGCAGCCGTAGGCGACTGCTAGTATTATTTATTAATTTTATTTGTAAATGTCTGAATTAATGAGTTCCAAGAATGTATATTTAAAGTAATAAAATGTATATTTAAAGTAATAATAATGTATATTTAAAAATTTTGCTATTATATTTATATCCGTTATCGATATTATTTTGGGTACCTACTACTTATTTTATACACTCAATATTAAGATTATTAATACTGAGTGTAATAACTAATCTCCAGTTTCTACTTCTGGTACTCGTTACAGCATGCAACATCATATAGTTACTTAGATCCACGTAACTTCAAAATTATAAATACTTAAACAATATAATATTATGTGCACTTAGTTTCCACCAGTTAAAGGTTAAGAAAAGAAATGTTTTAAAACTGAAATCGATTCAAGACCATGGATCTATAAATAAATAGCATGCCCCAATACTATCGGCACATTTGTTCACCGACCAATACGTTCTTAATTAGTTTGACTAAACACATAAACCACTTTGTGTGGTGACGGAATAAGGATACAATCTTACCCGTAGGTGGCATAAAAGATGACTTAAAGATGCAATAATAATTTATGCAAAAGAAGGAAAATTTTAAATAAAAAACTGTACCAATCCGTCTGATTAGCGTGTTATATCAGGGTAAATTCCCTCTTATTGTAGAGGGAACTCGAACCCAGCTGTAGGAAGTGAGAGCTCATATAATGAGCTGGAATAAAATATAAGTCTTAATATTCACGTTTATAGTCTCATGTCTTTTTGACTGAAGGGGACTGATAGAGGATTATTGACATATTCGCCAGTCATGGAAAGCAGTTTAGCGACGCAGTACGGTATTTTACGTACCCATATGAGTGCTGCTGTTCTCTCTCCTGGATATTAATGGCTCCAACGGGTAACTAAAGTGTGGTGACAATTGTAGTCTTCTACCGTCATCACAGAGGACCAATTGAATAATAACAAAAAATGAAGGGACATTGATGTTAGAAGAAAAAAAGATTTTGTTTTAGAATTATTTTATGATGGGCTATTTATTTGAAGTAAATTCTCCTTGGAAACGTAATCGTTGATCACACGGTCAGCTTATACGACATCCAAGAGGAATTGCTAGTATACGTGGCAGCTGCTGTACTATACGAGAATATAAAAATATATTAAGAATTCTAATGTTTACACAAATATTTCACATACGAAACAAACGCTATTTGTACTGACTTAATCACATTATATTTTGTTTAAAATATGCCGACGCTAAGAAGTGTTCAGGGTCACGGGCAGACTAAGATATTGGACAACATGTCATCGTTATAATAATGATTTTTATTTCTCCACTAGAATACTAGTTAATAAGCTTAATCCTTATTTTTATGTAAACTTAATTACCAGTAGAAAAAAACAAATGAATGAATTACCACGGTAAAAATAAATATCTGAATAAATGAGCTTCGCACGGTATTTTATTTTCATTGTTTTGGAAGATATATTTAAATATAATACAAATAATTAATAAATGAATTTAAAAAAGTTAAAAATAATAAAACAGGGAAACTGAAGATCCGAACCGGCGCTATCAGCAGTCGAGCAGTCTAACACTGCTCGATTTTCTAACTGAGCTCTGTCTATTGTTAATATCAGCGTCAAAATTTGCCTTCATATTCTAATATTTCTAATAGTTTTTAGCCAACCAAAAATAGTTTTTTTGTTCCTTGAAAACACGGATAAAATGACGCTTTCCGAAAGTGAAACCTAGCTAGATTAATCGTCCCCGGCACCCCGTGCATGCTAAATTTCATGAAAATCGTTGGAGACGTTTCCGAGATTCAGATAATCGCCCTTATCTCGGCTCGGCTTACTACGCTCGGGCTTTCTCCACAATAGAAGAAAAATTGATTTACTATACCTCATTGCTCAGATAGTTTGGTATAGGAAGGTTTCCTTATCTTGCATAGATGTTGTATTGCATATGTCCTCTAGTCATCTTTGTCGGGCAAAATATAATGTAAATAGCCATTCCAATTATCTAAACAAAACAACATTTCATCACAGCCCATAAATGTCCCACTGTTGGGCTCTGGCCTTCTCCGTAATGGGAGGGCAATTAACCTACTATACCGCGCTGGTCAGACGTGTTGGTATAGGGTTTTGTTTCGAGCTTTCCTTCTCTCGCATAAATGTTACATATATGCGTTTTATATCCCCTGGTCGTCTCGTACGATCACCCACGGGTAAGATATGGGGTGATGAATAGTATTCTTACTCCGTCACCACACGGAAATAAACAACATTTAATCTATACAATCAATAATAAGATTATCACAGTGTTATATATTATATTCTATTAGTTATTAGTCTATCTGTGTTTCAGTTTTATGTCATATGAAAATGCACCTTTTATTCATTAATATTTGGTACAGATTGTAATCTACGGATTATGTATACACGCACACATACACAAATATATCTACTATAGCCTTGTCTTTTAATGTACGGCGCTATATCAAACTTTTAACCTTAATTAGGGGGACATGGGCGATGTTGACGTCACGCTGAAACTATTTCAGCGTAATTATTACAGTTGCCTCACCAATTTTAAATTGAATGTATCCTATTTGACCAACATATTTTATGTTTGTATTTTCACGCTAATATCTCTAAAGGTACATACATATAAATATGACTTTCCGTATACACATAATCGAATAGTAACTTCATTCTTTTTTTCAATTTTAATTGAATTTATTCATCATCTCAGCTCATACATGTCCCATTGTTGGGCTCGAGCTTCCTCCATAATGGAAGGGAAATTGACCTACCACGCTGGTCAGGCGTGTTGTTATAGGGTTTTGTTTCGAGATTTCCTTCTCTTGTATAGATGTTATACGCGTGTTATATCCCTTAATACTCTCTAACGATCACCCACGGGTATGATAAGGGGTGGCGAACTGCATTCTTACTCCGTCACCACACGGATAAATTGAAGTTTATTCATCATCATCATCATCAACTATATATGTTCCACTGTTGGGCTCGGGCCTCCTCCGTAATGGGAGGGAAATTAATTACGACACCGCGCTGGTCAGACGTGTTGGTATAGGGTTTTGTTGCTAGTTTTCCTTCTCTTGCATAGATGTTATATGCGTGTTATATCACTTAATCCTCTCTTACAATCACCAACGGGTAAAATAGGGGGTGATGAACTGTATTCTTTCTCCATAACCACACAGATAAATTGAAGTTTATGATTAACACGGTAATACAAACTCTAAACAATTCCATTAGAATCAGCCTTATAGGCTGTATATAATAAATTCTTTTTCCGGCTATATGAAGCGATAAGGTTGCTACCTAGTAATTTGTATCTTATCTTTTATAATAAAAAGTAAATATTTATTTGTAGCGCTCTGCGATTAATATCTAACAAGACGTTTACTATTGTGTCTCGAATAAACGCCCAAGGTTTGCCTGTTTGGTACACCTAAGAGGTTCATTCAAATACAATCGACACTAAACATCTGCCATCTGTACAACTCTTATTAATTATTACTTAGAGGTAGGGTATGCTGTAAAGGGCCACCGAAGACAATGATTGGATACCGGTGGCCCACTCGCACGGCGAAAAGAGGTGTTTGCAGAGTGGGTCTATGAGGTTGCGCGCCGCCTCTTCCGTCGCCTCGAACCGATTTGGCGGAGTGCGACCACGTCCATAGCCCACAGCAAAAAAAAAAAAAGTGTATATACATACATACATATCATCACGCCATATCCCTTGCAGAGTAGGCAGAGAGAACAGAGTGCCAGAGAACTCTATCTCTGCATACTTCACTCGCTTCCTCAACATAAAGGGTATGCGGTAAAAAATCAACTTTTATCTAATTTAGGAAGGAATCGTTTCTTTTTCTTATTTATTTTGTTATTACAATTAAATATCTATAATTATTTTTCTGACACATGCTCGCATTAACCACGGCGAATAGTCAAATATATGACTTATCGGCCACGCTTCTTATCAAATAAATGGTGGTCATATTGTAGCCGAATATAATTTTCCTTGTAATTCTAATAGTTATGTACCTAAAAACAATACGGAAAGTTTAATTTAATAACGTGTGCCTTTTAAAGCTGTTTTTTTACAAATTAAATTGAAATTTCAATTAATGCTCTGTACTAAATAAATAATATATAAATATATAGTAGGTGTCTGCAGTATGGTGACGGGGCAAGAATGCCACTCCTTTTCTTACCCGTGGATGTCGTAGATGATAAATAAGGTGCCATTCATAAATTATGTAAGACGTTTAATGGGGAAGGTTGCTTGACTGAATATAAGTTCTTACTATAGGCAGGGGGTAGTGAACCTGACATTACGTAAGATATTAAATTAATTTGTAAATGACTAATTTTAGTCAATATTGTGATAGATTAATAAGATTAATGTTATTGCAATGAGTTAATGATACCTACTTGTAGTAAGAAGATTGTAATAAAAGATATTTTCAGAATAAACGGTTATATTTGATCAATAGGGTTTTTTCTTACAAAAATTCTTGTTAAGGGGTTGGGGGAGTAGTTGCAATCTTATGATTTCTTACCGTAGGGGGGGAGAGGGCCATATCATTCTTCAAAATCCCTTACGTAATTTATGAACGGCCCCTAAGGGCAATGCAAGAGAATAAAGACTCAAAATAAAACTGTACAAACCCATCTGACCAGTGTAGTATAGTAGATTATTTTCCCTCCCATTGTGAAGGAGGCTCGAGCCTACCAAAATAGGACGTGTTTGAGCTGTCACGATGATGCTGATATAATAGGTATTATTCAATATTATAAAAGTTCTCCGTGTGGTGACGGAGTAAGAATACAATTCATCAACTCCTATTTACCCGTGGGTGATCGAAAGAGACGACTAAGGGAATATAAAACGCATAATATAACATCTATGGGAGAGAAAGAAAACTCGAAACAAAACCCTATACCAACACGCCTAACTAGCGTGGTATAGTAGATCAATTTCCTTTCCATTATGGAAGAGGCTCTATGGCTGTGTGGTAGCGGCTACGAACACTACCAACTCTTACTTTGCTCGTGGATGTCGTAAAAGACGACTAAGAGCCTTATAACGACCTGGGCCAATTCTACCTGATGCGGTCAACAATTATATTTCCAAGGAGGGGTGACGTCTGGCAGGCAGCCGGTCATAAAACTATTGCCCATAACTTTTAACAATATGTACTATGAAAGATGAGTACATAATGTATCGAACCCAAGTAATTGGGATAAGAGTAGGAGAATGATATGGAGGAGGCTCATGTCTAACAGTGGGACTTATATAAGTCTAGATGATGATAATGATGATTATAAAAGTTATTATAGAAGATGGCATAGTTAAATGAAGCTATCATGTCTATAAAAGATGTGTTAATTAAACTAGTTAACCTAACAGGCGCTATTCTTCATTATACTAAATCCTTGAAAGCGATCGCAGCGACACCCACTGGGGCTAATTGTTAATCTAAATTTCTTGAATCATAATTGGTCTAGTGGGAGTACAGTCACACGCGTACATTAATAATGTTTTTATAATTAAAAAGATTGTTACAATATCATTAATTTGGGGTTGCCAGCCGAAAATCAGTGTTAGCCAACTAATGCTGAGATGGTGACCCTACTCTTGTTCATTATACATACCTACCTATATTAATTGCCTTTAGCTTACTGTTATGTGTGGTAGCGGCTTCAAATACTACCAACCCTTACTTTGCTCGTGGATGTCGTAAGAGACGACTAAGAGCCTTATAACGACCTTTTTTTCTTCTTTTTGTTTTTTGACGCTGGGAAACGCTTTTATGCGCTATCCCTCGCCAGTTACAGACGAGGGGGACTGTGGGACACTCCGGTCGTCCCGTCACGTCCAACGCAGAATAGGGGGCCGAAGAGATCGTCTTTCGACATGCTATCTCCGGGACCCCCGTGTCTGGCCGGTAGGCCACGTCCTGCAATCCAGTCCGGCGTAATCGCCAGCGGAGCAGGGGCGCAAGCGCCTCCTAATTACAGGACATGGCCTCGGGTCTCTCGACCCTCGTGGCCATTCTTGGGCGGGGCTTGCACAATCGCCCCCCCATCGTATGGCCTGGCGGACATCCAGCAGCCTCACAGACCGCACAATGCGGTACAGCCATGCATGCGGCCGACTTATGTCCCCGGCCACTGTCAATTTCAATTTTATTCACCATAGCGGAGTCGTCCAGCCCAATCAGCCGCACGTCTGCGCGTTTAACTGGGCGGACAACATCCGCTACTCCGATCAGCGCATTGCGCAATGAGACCGCCAGGGAGTCAGCCACCTCGGACGTCTGGGTCTTGGGCAACTGCAGAATTCTTGATCCAGTCGCCGCACGCCTTATACGTAAACCCTCCGTTATCCCTAAGTTGGGGAGGTCAACCTCTCGCTCGGCTAGCCTTATAACGACCTAGGCCAACTCCATCTGATGCCGTTTGGTCAACAATTACACTCCCAAGGAGGGTTGACGTCTGGCAGGCGGCCGGTCATAAAACTATTGCCAATAACTTCTACAATATGTACTATAAAAGAAGATTACATATTGTATCGACCTCACGTAATTAGGATAAGAGTAGAAAAATGATGAGGATGATTAATTGCCTTTAGCATGTCTTCCGCCGAATAAATATATTTTCTTTCTAATGTATAATTGTAATTACTCAATGCCTGTCATCACTTGTATTCATTATCAGTAATAACTATATAATTATTTAGGAAGTAGGACTGTTAGTCATTGTTAATGGTAAGAGGTATTAACAAACACTTATCTAACTACGTTTTGAAGGACAAATCATTAAGTATGAGTACACGGGTTGATAGTTACAAGTGATATCATTTTTATTTATTAGATTCTAATTAAATAGCTGATAATGTAATCAGATAACATATTATTGCGAAGTAAGGTAAACTAGAAATAAACCTATAAATCAACCCGTCTAGCCAGCGTGCTTAGTTTTATAATTTCACCCCCACAATATGAGATTTTTCTCCAACAATGGGATGAAGGAAAATTTGCAAGTTTCACTCGCAGACTAGTTATGGCTGAAAGACTTCTAATTATATTAAAGAGAGAGCCGGAAGCCCAACTGGGTGGGTTTGGCGATTTTATTGATAGGCAGTGGTCTAAGCTATACAGGGTGTCCCAAAATTCAACGATAAGCTGGCACCAGCAGGTGGACCTACATATGACTACTCGAGAACAGAAAAGAAAAAAATTCTACCTTGATTTTTTTTTTCATTACGACAAAAAAAACCAAAATCTTTAAAAATGGACATCCTTTATTATATTATTAAGTGCTATTGCTACAGTTTTACAAGTAATTCTGTGATTTTTTTTGTATTGGCAAGGTAAGTAGCCCTACTATCGATCACAACCATTAAAAATTCCAGAATATCTATAGTTTTTACACAAAAATCAATCAAAACTATGTTTTTTTCATAAATTATGTAAGATTTTGACTTTCAGCTCACTTTCACTCATCATAGTGAAAAAAAAAAGTATGGACACTACTGTGGCAAATAGTATTAAAAATTGGCGCAACTAACTACAATTCTAAAATGGTATAACATTCAAGGCAAACTAGCCACAAAAATATACTTAGGTGTACTATTTCAAAATAACAACCATATTTCGAAAATTGTTAGTGTTGATAGTAATCACTTTTACTAAGTAGCCAAAATGTTTTTGTAGCAAGTTCCCAGAATTTGAATGAGACATATGCGTAGTCCGTAGATCCACAGTCTGAATTATTTTATGGCGAAGCTCGTCCAAGGTTGCAATCGGTTTTGTGCAGACTCTGTCCTTTAGACAACCCCAATAGAAAAAGTCCAGGGGATTTAGATCGGGTGAACGGGGTGGCCACAAGATAGGACCAAGTCGCCCGATCCAACGCCCTGGGTACTCTTGGTCTAAGTACTCTCGCACAGGACGGGCATAGTGAGCTGGGCAACCATCGTTTTGAAACCACATGGTTTGCAAATCACTTAAGGGCACATCTTCTAATAATCCTGGCAACTCATTTTGTAAGAAGTTTAAATAACTATTGCCATCTATGTTTCCTTGTAACTCAAAGGGCCCTATCACTTTGCCATTTATTATGCCAGTCCATAGGTTAACCTTAAATTGGTATTGAGATTGTCTTCTCTCACCAGGTGCAGATTTTCATTGTTCCAGCTATGAAGATTGTGAAGATTTAAATATCCATCTTTCTTGCAGGTTGTTTCATCACGACGACGTGACGTTTTAAAATTCTATGTGCAGTACTTTTTGGGATTCCCGTTGCTGCTTGTACAGCACGTACAGAGGTAGTTGAATCGTTTTCTATTTCATTGAGAACTTCTTCATCGTGTTCCGATCTAGGTTTTCCAGCGTTTCGCCTGTCAGATGGTATACAACCCTCCGAAAAAGCTTGATACACGTTAATAAATACGCGATAATCCGGATACCTTTGAAGATTAGGGTACCTTGCTCGATATAATCTGCTAGCAGCGTTGGCATTGCATCGGCATTCTCCATAAATTAGGTGCATATTAGCGTATTCTAACGCTGTGTATGGTAGCGGCATGATGAATGCTAAACACTTGAAAATAAGGCAAAACTTCTTTAAAAAAAACACAAAATCACAGTCTAAAATAATGCCAAGTCAGGTCAATTTCCAGGTCACTTAATTCAATCCAAAAGTCGTCAGTACCAGAGCCACTTTAATTAAAACAGAACGGTGTGCAGTAAACAAAGAAGTAGAGCATACTGACTTGCTGTGCTGCTGAGGACATTAATTACTTCTCCACCTGCATTAATGTTACTAAACAATTAGCATCTATCTATCTCCCTCTAACGTATAATCTCTCTATCTCTGTCCAACTTATTTTATGGACTTATGGACTACGCACATGTCTCATTAAAATTCTGAGAACTTGCTACAAAAACATTTTGGCTACATAGTAAAAGTGATTACTATCAACACTAACAATTTTCGAAATATGGTTGTTATTTTGAAATAGTACACCTAAGTATATTTTTGTGGCTAATTTGTCTAGAATGTTATACCATTTTAGAATTGTAGTTAGATGCGCCAATTTTTAATACTATTTGCCACAGTAGCGTCCATACTTTTTTTTTTCACTATGATGAGTGAAAGTGAGCTGAAAGTCAAAATCTTACATAATTTATGAAAAAAACATAGTTTTGATTGATTTTTGTGTAAAAACTATAGATATTCTGGAATTTTTAATGGTTGTGATCGATAGTAGTGCTACTTACCTTGCCAATACAAAAAAAATCACAGAATTACTTGTAAAACTGTAGCAATAGCACTTAATAATATAATAAAGGATGTCCATTTTTAAAGATTTTGGTTTTTTTGTCGTAATGAAAAAAAAAATCAAGGTAGAATTTTTTTCTTTTCTGTTCTCGAGTAGTCATATGTAGGTCCACCTGCTGGTGCCAGCTTATCGTTGAATTTTGGGACACCCTGTATATACCCTTGGTATTGCAAAGGTCCATGGGCAGCAGATACACTTACCATCAGGTGTGCTGCTTGCTTGCTTTGCCACCATAAGCAATAAAAAAAAAGATAGATATTATTCCCAAGAGCTTGAATTTAAACATAGTTATATTGTAGTAATGTATACTATCTAGGAATTGCAAGAGCTAGTCAACCTCAAAAGTTTTTGACGAAACAACATCAATAAGCGTAAGCTAGGGTCTTCCCTGCGCTTGATTTTGTGGCCAAGGTTGAGGGTGAAGGATCCGCGTAGGAGTCAACTACTCGCAGGTAGGTTGACCGCGTGAGGTTGACCTCCTGCGCTTTGTAGCCGGAACGTTGGCGAATTTAGATGCCTGAAACGGTATTACGTGTGGCTAGACAGTAGCCTGTTAAAAGTGACCCTAAGTTCAAAAAATACCTGTAGTGTGTAAGTAAAATAACTAATTATTTATTTTATTAACGTATGAGCTCATAATAAATTCATTATTTAAATTCAAAACTATAAAACGCGGTCGTAACAAATAGAATTACATACTTATTCGACGCAGTAGCGGGTTTGTGTTATGTGTTTGGTTTAGCGATTACATGCCTAGTTTTAAAATACGTTTTCCATTAGTCTATGAAATATTACCTAATTATTATTATTATTAGTGAGCAGATCATTTGGTTTTGAATTCCAAACTGCTGACGTGGGATAGAATTCGATTGCTTTGCCTTGGAAGTCCAGTATAAATAGATATTGGTATTACAACACAGTACTTCGGACTATTTATTTAAGAATGAATACTTGCATTTCTTCTCTTTGATCTAATGATATTAAAAAAATACTTTTTGTTCAACGATTAGGAGATCCAAATAATTAAGACGCTTAAACAATTCTAGTGTATTATAATGATGAAAGTTTGATCTTGAGAAAACTAAAACATTATTTTAAGGTACAATCTCACACTAAAGCATAAATCGTCGTATCGTGAAGGACTTTTCAGATTTTATACAAATATTATAATTAAAATAAATAATAACATTAATAAAAGGCCTGTCTTAATCGAAACCAAGACGCTTATTACTTAAAACCAACATTCAGCACTAAGGAACAAATTCTTGTGTCGTGGGGAAATTTATAACAAAAACACAAATTACAAACCGAAAAAAAAAAATTAAATTGAATGAAATTACCGAAGCCGGCGAGCGTGTATGAAGAGAACTATGAATGTTGAAGAAGCGAGTGAAGTATGCAAGAATAGAGTTCTCTGGCACTCTTTTCTCTCTGCCTACCCTGCAAGGGATATGGCGTGATGATATGTATGTGTATGTATGTACACAAATTACATCCAGACTCAGAACAATCATTTGTAGTTACCAAGAAAAGTTGTTTCCCGTGGGTATCGAGCCCACTACACTCGGTACGAGAGATTTTATGCCGGAAAACTATACAGAATCTGTAAAAAATAAAGGTCAACCAACCTATTGATTTTATAACGTCAGTGTAAAAAAGAAACTCTTATAACGTTACGCTTGGAGGCCAAGGCCGCGTCCCTTTCTGTTTGTAAGTGGGCATCATTCCAAAAAAACGGGATTATTTTATCTGTATTATAACAACTGTCTTCTCAGTGGTCGTGAAAAAATTCAAATATAAGATTGGGTGAATTGTAACTGGATTGTGCTCAATGTACTATAGAAGTGATTTTATGTAAGACTAAATGGCGAAATTTGACTTTTTTTATCTTAGTCTTCTACTCTTATCCCAATTACTTGGGGTCGATACAATATGTAATCTTTTTTCATAGTACATATTGTAATGTTTATGATCGGCCGCCTGCCAGACGTCCACCCTCATTGGGAATGTAACTGTTGACCAAACGGCATCAGAAGGAATTGGCCCAGGTCGTTATAATACTCTTAGTCGTCTTTTACGACATCCATGAGCAAATTAAGGGTTGATAGTAATCATAGCCGCTACCACACAGCAATTATTTCTAAGTCCACATTAATTAATTAATAAAAAGGGGCATTACTATAAAACAGTATATCAAAATGTCAATATATCTAATTACCTACGTATTTTTTTTTTCACAAACTTGGGGTATATAAGTATTTACATGCTTTAATGAATATAGGAAATGAATTGATTATTATTATTATTTTGACATACACGATATACTACATCTTTTAACACATTAAGATTTTAAGCAATATTTATATGTCTTAGATAGATTAGGGATGTTGGGCAACCTATCAATGCAATAAGGATAGAACAGTTTTTCAGCTCTTTGTAGTTCAATATTACCATTGCGAAATTATTTTATGGCAATTTTTATATTTGTCGAAATATATTCTTATGTTCACATATCAATGATTGATTTTATTTGAATATCTTATTTTAACGCCGTGAGATTTAGTTTTAGATTTTATTCTTTCATTTTTCTTTATTTTATATTTTTATTTATATTTTAAAAATGGCCTTTTCTATAAAGCCAGACAGAAATAAATATATGTTGTCGGACATCAATCAGATGAGTGGCTAGGAGGTTTTTTTTTTAAGTTTTCTTTCTTATCGTTTATTTGCACTTAATTAGTAATATTCACCGTGATAGTTTCCAATTATGAACCTATCAATGTGTTGAACATAGGTCTCCCTATTAAATCACCACCCTACGGAAATAAACTTTGTATTGCGGGGAACTTTAATTAACGCAAGCAAATTACACCCAGACTCAGAACACTTTGTGAATCGCACAAAGTATTGTCGTGCGTGGGAACCATTACCATGGCACTGGCATGGAAGATCTGTATCTTCACCACTACGCCATCTGAGCAGTCATAATCGGTCCACTTGGCAGAAGGAATAAAAATCACAATTGTTATGAGTTTTTTAAGAAACCGCCGTTACCTATTTTCCTGGTACTCTCCCTCAACTGATTCTTATTACTCCCATGGGAATATAAGAGGTGGCGATGTATTACATTGTTGTTAGTACATAACCGCAGAGTGATAGTTTAGTAGAGATTAATTCAAACTTCTCTAGAGTTATTTTTTTTTTATTAAATAATTTGTTGGTTCACAGACTTTTGTCCGTGCCTTTTTTATGTTGTATATTTTGGTCGTTATGTTAAAGTTGAAGTTATATATTTCAATCTTTCTTTTCAATTTTTTTTTACAGTTAAAATTTACGGCCTTTGATTTTTCAGAAATCAAGAGCGTAAATATTTTTTTTCGTTAGATTATGTTGTGTCCTGTCTGTGCTAGCCTCTTCTGAAATATGATTGATATATATCCTATCATCACAAAAATTTGAATATTTCATCGCGTCATTATTTAGTGCGGCTCTAACTGTAATGTTAAAAGTACTAATCGGTATTACGTATAGACACATCCGCTAGATATGGCATGCTAAAGCGTAGGTGCCACCGATTTAATTGCTAAAGCACTTTACGTAATTTACTTTTCAGTTAACAAATAAGAACATATTAAAACGTTCATTACTACTTAAGCGCAAGAAAATCTGCTTGCTTGATTTTTCTTTTAAATCTTGAATATGGTGTAAACTCTATACCTCAGAGAGCACTTTAAACCGATACTGATTACTATAAATTTCTATAAAAACTTATGTGTGGGATCATTCCTTTATACCAGCTGTGTCAGATGAGCATGTACTGGGATATTGCTGGATATATTCTTACATTAGAATATTATGACATTATTTTACTCTTTGGGATTGTAGAAATCCGAATGTCAACTCTACAATTCGAATTTTGACTTTAGTATTCTTGAAAATAACACATGCGCTAAAAGAAGTAGTGTTGCTTAGTATCTTAGTATCTCTATACGGATCGCTTTTCCATCTGTTCACTGGCCACGCAATATTATTTAATATGTAATTCGATTGAAATTGGAGTACAGGCACTAAATCGTTCGTAATGTGCAAATACGATTATTCTTTAAAATTTTATTAGAAAATTGATTCCAATATAAATGTGAATATATTGGAATGAATATATATTTACGGCTTCTATCGCGTTTGTATTTGATTTGTAATTATCCGATGTTTCGTACACTTTACAGTATTCATGGTCACGGGAGGACAATGACCACGAATGCTGTAGTGTTCGAAATATCGTGCAGTTAAAATCAAATACAAATGCTATAGTTATAAAAATAGTTTTATTTCAAATGTGTAATACTCACGTAAACATTTGAAATAAATATGAATGTATTGCTAACATGTACTCGTAAGACCCTAGACCAACCCTAGAATAAAAAAGCAACGAAATTGCCCATAGAATTCTGTAGATTTATCAGTTTTTCTTCAGAGTCACTTTTTTGGACTTAACGCAAATGACTTTCTCCAAGATTTTGCGATATATGCGAGATTACCTACTATTAATTTTCATTCAAAGCCATATATTTATTAATAAATTCGTTTAAAAATTCAACGTTATATGTAGGCAAATGTTTAAATAAATTATATTTTCTCTTTACAGAACTCAAGATGAACGTAGTACCTGTTGGCCCAAACCCTTCACAGGTCACCTGCCCCTCATGTCGAGCGACCGTTGTAACCAGAATTGACAGAAAGGCTACTACAAAGACTCACGTCATCGCACTTCTTCTCTGTCTATTTCTGTGAGTAAAGTAGAAATTCATTGGAGCGATAGAAATAAGATTACATTTTTAGGCACCCAAAAAAATATAATCTCGAAAATAATTTAACTAGCATATCGTTTCATTCAAGCCGTTTTGCATACACTCTTTAAAGTGTTTATTACGTATTTAATTTTGAACAGAGTAATAACCTTGATGACGAGTGGTTACAATATGTCTCTTACTTTCCAATATAAGTCACAAAAACTGAATGAGGAATCACCAGGAATGTGGGCACTCTGCTGGGTAATTTATATCAAATACGTTCGGCAACCCGCCTACCAATCTTGGCATTTGTAGCATCACACCCACTAGAGAACCATCCAATATTTTATATATACACAAGTTATAGGCCTAATGAATTTGGATTCACTATCATCAGCTTATTTAACCACGTTGAACACAGACCAGCCATTATAGCATTACCCCATAGATGGAGTATAATACCGTAATGCCATTCTTGGCATGCGAGTTGGTGATCGCCGCTGGTGTTATAAACTCAGGAATGTTATGCTAGCCACTGTTATGGTGATCCCTTAACTAATTTTTACTACTCCCAGAGGCGGTGATAATATAGTATTCTAACTCGGCATCGCACGGGGAATTGGATTAGACAGCGAATGATATTAAAACACGTCTAGAGTATGAAGAAATATTCGTATAAGCTCCTGCTATATTTTATCACAATAATATAACTCATTATAAACCTGTTTACAAGGTCAACTAATAAAGGATTCGCTTTACCAAAAAAAAAGCCGTAATCAACTTTATATATCAGGACCGGATACATTGTTATGTGCTGATATCATTATTCACAAATTTAAAACACGAACTAAACTTGGCGTACCATAGTGTTTTATTCTTCATTGGCTACTTATATGAGTTATCCTGTGAATGTTAATAGCACGTATATTAGAATTTTTAAAATTTGCTGTCTTTTAATGTTCACTGATCTATTCTTATTGTTACCAACATTATGTCACAAACCTTTCGATTAACATACAATGCCGGTTTTGACTAACAAAAAATTTTAAGGCACTTTAAATTCAACTTATATTTTTTTGTTATAGCATCTGTGGCGTAGGGTTTCCACGGATTTATTAATGACGTATGTAATTAAAAATAAATTAAAAGACACAAATTGATCAGTATTCGAAGCTGATGAAAATATGTATTTCTTAAAGTACTACTTACAAATAGAAACACAGTAGGTGTTTCTATTTGTAAACGGAGTTCTTAGTCAGTTTCTGTTTCCGGAGCGCTGTGATATGTTGTTCTTCAATTTGGCTTTAATAAGAACACTTTCTTCACTATTGGCAGCAGCCTACCTCTGTTCTAGTATTACAAAGGTCCATCATCACGTCATCAAACGTGCTGCTTGTTCTTTGCCATCATAAGCAATAAAAAACATGTATAATGTGAATATTTTGATATTTTTCCAATTGTGCAGCATTATTTTAATTTTTGGCTCCGGCTCTTTCGCTCACCGAACTAAGCGCAATAGCACATTACTCAGACGTCGATCTTCTGCGAGAGTGTGGAAGGAAGGACCGGCCCGCGGCTATAAGATAAAAAAAATGTCAATAGCGTGGTCCTACCACTAAACAAAACTGTTGCCTAAACTAAGTTTGGAGCCTGTATTTCAGGTCACTAGCCGTTTACTCTCAGACTAATCCAAAATGTCTATTAATTATAAAATAAAATAATCACAAAATGTTACCAAAGCCATTCATTCTTTTAATATTATAATCTGTATAGTGTGGTCTAGTCATTTTCTCCTCCTAGTGTGAAGGAGGCTCGAGCCCAGCAGTGGACATATAAGCTGAGATGATGATGATATATTGAGAAAACTGCTAGAATCATTGAAATCTATTTATATAGGACTCATATGGAAAAAAAAATATTGTCGTCATGGGAATCAAAACTTTGAACGAGTTTGGTACAATATCAAAACTTGGCACGAGAGTTTGATACTTCGATCACTATTTATTCAAAGCATCCAATTTATAATTCACGACTGGCATCCCGGTTGACGTCAAGTCTCCACTCATATACGTAATTAAATGTAACAATTGATGCCGTCTAGCATTATATAAAATTGGCGCAGATCGATTTAACCTTCATTGTTGGTATGAACTACGCTTAAGAGTTGTTTGTTTTTCCTATATGATTCATTTTTAAACTAAAAAAGTATTTACCGCAGACGAGCGTTAAAACCACATTTGTAGACAATTCATTTCAAATTATTTATTAATTAAACTACAGTTGTTTTCATAGATATCAATTTTTTTCTCGTTCATTTCCATCCATCAGTTCAATCCATGAATATTCTCTGTTCAGGTTATTTTTTTTTTTCACCAGAACATCAGGTAGAATTGAGAGAGATGTCTACGAAATAAAATGCGAAATTGGTTACTATACGTAGGTGGTGGTGGTAGGACCACTTCATCATCATCATCATCTCAGCTCATATATGTCCCACTGTTGAGCTCGAGACTCCTCCACGATGGGAGGGAAATTGACCTTACTATAGCACGCTGGTCAAACGTGATAGGGTTTTGTTTCGAATTTTCCTTCTCTTGCATAGATGTTATATGTGTGTAAATAAGGGATATACCCTTAGTCGTCTCTTACGATCACCCACGGGTAAGATAAGGGGTGGGTGAATTGTATTCTTACTCCGTCACCACACGGAAACTAGTACCACTTAATGTTTTGATATTATCTGTATTTGGATTTTCTTTTCATTCAGCATATTTTTTTTTAAGATTAGTAACGTTTTTTCACGAATTTAGAAGAATAGTCATGTATCGTGATATTTGGCCTCGCGTAGACCTGTAATGAGTTCGTAGTCATTCCGATAGTGGGATTGGTCACAGCTCACTATATGACAGCTGGCTCATATTGACTTTAAAAACACGCATGTTTTTTCAAACAAACGTGTTTTCACAACGAATTTAAAGCCGTGAAATTTTGAATTATTTTTAAATCTTTGCTTATTCATGCGCACATGTATTATAAATACTTTTAGTATATTCAGCGTGTAGCTATAGGCTCTGTTGCTAGGGAAAAGTAATCGAATATATTAAAATTAAACATTGCTTTGTCTATGCGAACCTTTTTTTTTATTAAAGGACACATCGCGCAAGAAATAAATCCTTGTGCCGCGGAGAACTTTAAAAAAAATTGCAATAAACTCTGAATAATCGTTTGGAAATTGCACAAAGTATTGAAGCATTGTCTTGTGTGGTCATTGAGCCCACTAAAATTGGTACTAGAAGTGACATAACCATAGATCTATCCACCACCAGTGCAGCTGTAACAACAAATTCTTATATAAATATTGTTTCTGTCCAACTGTTTATCGATTGGCCTATAGAACCTCTATATATATATATATATCTCTGTTCTAATTTAGGTCTACTTATGATATGAGGGCGCTACTCGATAATTTCTCTTTCATGATGTATTACCTGTATGAACTTTAGTACTTTATTTAGTAGCGGTGTGGTAGCAGCTACGAATACTACCAACCCTTACTTTGCTCGTGGATGTCGTAAAAGACGATTAAGAGCCTTATAACGACCTGGGCCAACTCTATCTGATGCCGTTTGGTCAACATTACATTCCCAAGGAGGGATGACGTCTGGCAGGCAGCCAGTCATAAAACTATTGCCAATAACTTTTACAGTATGTGCTATGAAAGTAGAGTACATATTGTATCGACCCCAAGCAATTAGCAAAGGGATAAGAGTAGGATATGATATGATATAGGAATGATGATATACTTTAGAATTTTATTTCACATTGTTTGAATTATATCATCATCTCATCTTATACTTCCAACTGCTGGGTCTTTTCCAGAATAGAAGAAACAGAGTTGACCCACTACCAGTGTTTCCACTATCAGATTTTAGTTTTACCCTAGATTTTTCTAATAAATGCCCTAAATACCTTAATTATTCTCTGAAAATCCTTGATTTAGGGCGCAAAGTTTAAATGAGTCCAAAATAAAGCAAAACTTGATGTTTTAAATATTTATTTTAATTTTCATCTATTAATCAGAGGTAGTAAATAATTAATCATAAGAAGAATTAATTTTAATCTGTGAAAGAAGTAGATGGTGAACAATGTGATGCTGAAGCTAAAGCACTGGGCTTAAGTTTTTGAGCTGCATTCAATATTTGTCTGTAAGGTTCTAAAATCAAGCTTGTCATACCTAGTTTGGTATGCAACAAATCGTTGAGGGTTTCATTGTGAAGCCTGTTTATAAGTTTTACATTTTTTTTAGTACACCGAGTAATCTTTCTACCTCAGTATTCGAAGATGGCAGTGCTAATAGAAGTGAAATCACAACTTTAAGGTTTTGGTATTTGTAAGTTCCAAAATGATCTTTCAAGCTCAACACACAATATACTTCCGTTAGTAGTTTTGTGACCTCTTCTTCACTTTTTATCTTAAAATAATTCGCTTCAATAAGCGCTTATTGACGCCATTTATTATCCGCTTTTTGTATATTACATTTATTACCTAAAAAACTGAAATGGCTGAACACAGGATGTGTTATAGAACGATTTTCCAACTGTCGTACAATTTGTGGATGCTATACTACATATTTTATAAAAAAATAGAAAATATTTTCAAAGTCAAATCTGAATTCATCATCATTTCAGCGTATCGCCGCCCAGCGATTTTCACCAGGTCGTTTTACCCCAAATTACCCTAAATCCCTAAAAATATTAAATGGCCCTAAGCCATATTTTAAATTAGCAGTTTCGCCCTGAAATAGGGCGAAATCCCTAAAAGTGGAAACACTGCCCACTACACCACTCTAGTTAGACAAGTCACGAGTTCAAGTTTTACTTCTCTTGTAACGTCGTATGCATATTATATGGGTTGATCGTCTTTTACGATGACTACGAGTACGATGCGAAAGGGAATGCTCCGATGGTTCGGACATGTGGAAAGAATGCTAAACGTACGTCTGGTTAAGAAGATATACAATGCGAAAGTGGAACTATGTAGGTACCGGGGGAGACCGAGACTCACCTACCTAGACCAGATTGGTCACGTACTGAAGGAAGGTGGAGTCAAGAGTTTCCGAAACCGGCGAGCGTGTATGAAGAGAATTATGAATGTTGAGGCAGCGAGTGAAGTATGCAAGGCACGCTGTTCTCTCTGCCTACCCTGCAAGGGATATGGCGTGATGATATATATGTATGTATGTACGAATAAGATAAGTGTTGGCGAATTGTATTCTTAATCTGTTACCACACGGAAATAGTTTGGATGTAAATATGAATAAAGCTCTGAGAACGCAAAGTACACCTAATGGCCAATTTATTCTATTTATTTTCCTACATAAACGAGATTATTTATAGTATTTTACACGAGTATAATTCGGCACTCTTTGTTTTTCCTTTGCTTTTTTTTATTACTCTTGGTGGCAAACGAGCAAGCAGCGCACTTGATGGTAAGTGTAGCACAATTACTATTACTACTGCCAATGTGTCTTTGCAATACCAGGGGTACAGTTAGGCCGCTGCCTACCTATATAAAACCCCAAACTCACCTAAAAGTTAGGCTACCGGATCTTTCGTTCACCTAACGAAGCATAGCAGCACATAGCTCAGACGTCGATTTTCTGCGAGAGTGCGTTACTATCCAGAACGGGCTGGCCCGTGGCTGTAGACAGAGAACTGTCTACAGTGTGGTCCACTATTATTCGTTCGAACATTAACGAGTAACTGAAAGGTTATCTATCCATCGGATAGACCATCGTTGTTAAGGAATCCGTTGCCGTTTCGTTTTAATAGAAGTAGAGTGGCGCTCACGTCGCAATTCCTTCGCCTTAGATAGTCTAAAGCATGAATGTTCCAGGTACAACAGCTGAATCACAGGCGGTATAAAATTGTTATCTTTCGTATTCAATAGCGATACAATGTTACCACAAGTGTTTGTACTGGTAATTCTAAATGTCCTAGTTTATAATAAATAAATCAATAAGGAATTATTTTGTAAAGGAAAATAATACTCTTCAAATACCTACTTTATTGTTTGTATCTACTATTGTTTAATTTGACTCATCAGCAGGAATTATCAGAATACAAATATCATTTGATAATTATATTTGCAATACAGTATGTACCTATGAGTAAGTTTTAGATTTCTATCAAGATAATAATTACTTTCTATAGCTCTAGTTCTGGTAAATATTACTGTAAAAAAAAGATGTTAAACATTTGACTCACATGTGATAGAAGTTGACTAAGAAACGTAACCAAATAAAAAAAACCTGGAAGAGAAGGTAGATTCCAACAATTTATTTGGTATTTTTTTTATTGCTTATGGTGGCAAACGAGCAGACAACACACCTGATGGCAAGTGTCTCTGCCGCCCATGGACCTTTGCAATACCATGGGCAAAGCTAGGCCGCTGCCTACCTATACGAACCCCAAACCCACCCAGTTAGGCTTCCGGCTCTCTCGCTTACCGAACGAAGCGCAATAGCACATTGCCATTACTCAGACGTCGATGTTCTGCGAGAGTGTGGTACTACCTCGGACGGACCGGCCCGCGACTGTAGACAGAGAACTGTACACAGCGTGGTCCTACTACTATTAAAATATATGCTATGCTAATATAGCAACGGTTACTATGTATTTTAAGAGGAGGAAGTATATCGCAGATTGTAGAAGTTTTTTTCCTTTAAGAGCGTAAAATAAAATTTATAGTTTTATCCTGAAATAAAATATTTTTATTTGGTTGTCATAACAACAGTTGTCATAACACCGGCTATCGTAGTAAACATTTTTACATCATCGTTATTATAACCAACCCTTTTTTACCACCGCACTAATAATAGGAGCGCGCCTTTTCTCCAATTGAGAGGGACTTAGGTAGTCCACTAGGCTGACTTAATGAGAATTGACGGTATTTATGAAAGCTATGTATTAAACTTATATTAAAACTACTCAAGTGAAACGAAGCGAAGCTAGGATAGGTCGCTAGTATTTAGTATATAACCATAAAAAAAGAAAATAGCTTGAGGGCCTTTATCGATCACTACTTTAGACGTACTATCTGCTGGGCCGGCCACGGATGTCAACGAAGCGGTATTAGTGGCCGGTCCGATGGCGATAAAGAGGGAACACCACAGAAATATTAAGGCCATAGCCTACCCAGAAATAAAAGCCGTACTATCTGTTATTAGAGATAAACTACTTTTTGTTTTTAATTTGATTCAATAGTTAGATATGATAACAAAAACATAGATTAGATGCGGGTATTCCCCGCACAATGTTGATTAAAGACAGCTCAGTTAAACATAATTGTGAAACGCAATCTATTGGTGTCATACATATTTCTAAATAATTAGCGAGTAGGTATGAAAGAGAGTACTGGTGTAAAGATGTCGCATCTTTACACCAATACTCTCTTTCATACCTACTCGCTCTCTTACGTCGTCGTTACGAATGAATTATTAATAATTTAGAAATTTATTGTTATTCTTTATCCTAGATATTTATACTTTGAAATTTCTTTGTCATACTTTATCCTACATGTTGTAAAATTTATTATTATTCTTTATCTCAGATATTTATCCTTTGAAAGTTATTACCATAATTTATCTTAGATGTTCTGAAATTTATTATTATTCTCTATCCTAGATATTTATCCTTGAATTTTATTGTTATTATTTATCCTAGATGTTGTGAAATATCCTTTATCCTATATATTTGTCCTTTAAAAAATATTGTTGTTCTTTATCTTAGTTGTTCTTCATCCTTTATCACTGTTTTAAATCTGATCTCTAGAAATATAATGACGAAAATTGTATTCAATTCTATGCAGTAGTTTCAGTGAGATGCGTATAACATATAGACGGATAGATAAAAATTCTAAAAGTCGTTGTTTTGGCTTCTTTAACTCTAATTACGCCCTATTTTTTTTAATATCTAAAATGTATAAAATTTATTAGATCTACAATTCCATTAGATATATGTGTAGATAGATCGATTATCGATTATTCATGTGACATGATAATATTTTTAATGTCAATTAATTCATATTGTTGTCCGTAGAAGTTTTTCTCTCACTACTATAAATTTTTCATTTATAGTTTTTTATACACATCAACATCAAGATTCCTTATCCCGATGTTGATGGTACAAAAAAATCTGGACCTGGCACGTTCAGTAAAAATTAGACTGTATTTATTTTAAAGTTGGCACAATCTATATGTATTCTACTTCAGAAAATCTGTAGTATATTTTTTTAATGTGATAATTTTAGAGGCGGAATATAATTTGACATTTAAAAATTTAAAAAAAGTAAGATATCTGTTTGTAGACAAAGGTTAGAAGACTCTATTCGCTGCTGTAAATTAGAGTCAATGAAAATATATATAAGCGTATCAGATAAAATTAGTATCAACGAGAGTCAATTACTGTATAACAAATTCATATTAATCTAGCAAAACCAAGCCCGTTGGTTTGATATATTGCAGTGCCACCTGGTGGCAAGTTACATCAATGGGGATAGCATATATAAACCTTCTTCGTGAAAAAATACATATACATATTAATTTTAATATAGATCGGTCCAATAGTTTCTGATTAGCGATGTCATATGTATATACAAACATTGTCTTTTAAATTCAGCATAATATGCTATGCTAACTCGTCCAGCTAGTTTAGTACATTTTTTTTTACATACACACATACATATCATCACGCCATATCCCTTGCAGGGTAGGCAGAGAGAACAGAGTGCCAGAGAACTCTATCCTTGCATACTTCACCCGCTTCCTCAACATTCATAATTCTCTTCATACACGCTCACCGGTTTCGGTGACTCTTGACTCCACCTTCCTTCAGTACGTGACCAATCTGGTCTAGATAGGTGAGTCTCGGTCTGCCCCGGTACCTACCTTCTTATTATTTTTTTTTTGTTTAATATTTATTTATTGGTAAAGCAATATTTCTTCCGTGTGGTGACGGACTAAGAATACAATTCACCACACCCTGTCTTACCCGTGGGTGATCATAAGAGACGACTAAGGGATATAAACCGCATATAACATCTATGCGAGAGATGGAAAACTCGAAACAAAACCCTATACCAACACGCCTGGCGAGCGTGGTATATTACGTCGATTTTTCCTCCCATTATGGAGAAGGCTCGAGCCCAGCGGTGGGACGTATGTGGGCTGAGATGAAAGCAATATTTAAAAATATATATATTTATGTGCTAAGTGGTAGCGGCTACCAATAATATAAACCAATATATTGCATAGGGGCATCGTCAAAGACGGCTAAGAGTTTTACATCGCCTTGAACCAATTTCTGATGCAGTCTGGTCAACAATTACATATCTAAAGTCTGACGTCACACAGGCGAACGGTCATAAATATATTGTACTAAATGTTAGCAATATATACGATGTAAGAAATATATCGCCTCTTTGCTTCAATAATGTGTAGTAATCTTGAAAATTACATTTTAGAGGAGTCTTTTTAAAATTTCAATAAATAATTGTTTCGCGAATATTTTCTTATCGTAAAGCTGATTTAAATCATATATGATTTAATTATAGAATAATGAAATAATTAAAATCATAGATTTATATATCAATTATTTTGTGAAAGTTGAAAAATAATTCTTTTTAAATTTAATTTTACAAGATAACACATTATTGAAGCAAAGAGGCGATATATACATGATGCATCGATCCCCCAGTAATTGGGATAAGAGTAGGATTTCAATGATGATGAGTATATTTTTTATAAATGTTTAACCTGTATGCTAATATATTATAACGCAATCTACATACTGAATAAAAATATGAACGAAATTAATACATAGATATAATATTATCAGAAATAATCACAGGATATGAAGTGTTTCTGTTGAAAATTGATATTGCAACAATAATAAAACATGTATCATTTTTATGTTTTTGTACATAAATACATACATACATATCATCACGCCACGTCATTGCAGGGTAGGCAGAGAGAACAGAGTGCCAGAGAACTCTATCCTTGCATACTTCACTCGCCTCTTCAACATTCATAATTCTCTTCATACACGCTCGTCGGTTTCGGAGACTCTTGACTTCACCTTCCTTCAGTACGTGACCGATCTGGTCTAGGTAGGTGAGTCTCGGTCTCCCCCGGTACCTACATCCTTCCACTTTCGCATTGTATATCTTCTTAACCAGACGTTCGTTTGGCATTCTTTCCACATGTCCGAACCATCGGAGCATATCTTTTTGTGAAGTACAAATATAATTATATTGACATATAAAAATATTTGAATAGTATTAGAGGCAGTTTGAATGTTGCGTCATGCTTCAGGCACTCTCTCTAAATTTTTAAAGCATGCTTCATATGGAAAGAAAGGGAGAGAACCTTTGATATCTGTATGAAAGAGGATATATTGAATCAAAATGAATAATGATGATAATGAAATCATCATCATTCTCCTACTCTTATCCCAATTACTTGGGGTCGATACAATATGTACTTTTATAGTACATATTGTATCGATTGTTATGTACTATATTGATATGTACTATAAAAGTACATATTGTAAAAGTTATTGGCAATAGTTTTATGACCGGCTGCCTGCCAGATGTCAACCCTCCTTGGGAATGTAATTGTTGACGAAACGGCATCAGATAGAGTTAGCCCAGATCGTTATAAGGCTCTTAGTCGTCTTTTACGACATCCACGAGCAAAGTAAGGGTTGGTTGTATTCGTAGCCGCTACCACACAGCGAAAATGGCAATAAAATATTAGTATATATTTTTTTAATACCTAGGTCAAATGAAAAAAATCATTGCCGTTCTAGCTTGACTGCACAGATGGCGTAGTAGTTAAGATATCGACCTTCCGTGCCAGTGCCGTGGGTTCGATTCCTACGCCAATACTTCGTGCAATCTATAAACTGTTCTCCTGAGTCTGGGTGTAATTTGTCTGTATTAATTATATGTTTGTAAAGTCCCCCGCAATACAAGGATTATTTCTTTAGTGCACGGTGGTGTGTAAAAAAATAATTATTATAATATTAAATTTCTATTGTTACAGGTGCTGGCCATGCGTTTGTGTTCCCTACTGCATGGACTCATGTAGGAATGCGGATCACTACTGCCCTAACTGCAACTCCTTCCTTGGATCATATCAGGGCTGATAAACACTTCGTTATACATATTTTAACTAACAATTTTTAAGTTAAGACGTAAATAAGAATGCATTTTTTTATATAATATTATTATACAATATTCACTTTCATATAGCTACATTCCCGTTAAAATCAATAAAATTATAAATATAATACATATAAAATATATATAACAATAATAAATGTACCTAAAAAAATATGAATACGATATTTTGAAGTTCTTTACGAAACAAAAATAAGTGCCTAAAATCATGATTGAATGAATTCAATATAGGTGGCTATATTTTGAATTGTTTTCGTAATTTTCATATAAATTATATTATGAGAAATATATATTTTATGTACCAAAATAAATCGTCTACTTTAAAAGGCATATAAACCATAAAACGGGTAGATTTATATAATATTGTCTTTTGTTTATTAATATAATAATTATTATTATTTAAATTAGTTTACTGTGTATGCTAAGAAAATACAGATATTATTAAAGTGATTGTTTTTTTTATAATATTTTTTTTATTATCTATAACACTAGCTATTATTATTATTAAGCGTTTATTATCGAAAATTAAATAATACAAAGAATTTAGTACAAACATACTACTTATGCTGCACTACCTTCTGCCAGCAGCTTCGCCCGCGTAAAACGTCACTTTCCTAAAGTTTTTCATCCCCTATTTTTATTTTCCCCTTAAGGGTATTTTTTTTTAAAAATGTTAATGTCATATTTATTTATATCTAATTAATAGCCTAAAAATAAGTTTCAAGCTTCTGGCTTTAAAAATGACGATACTGCCTTACCACTTTTCATCCCCCTTTACAACTTTTTTAGGCTACTTTTTTATGCATTAAAAAGTAGCCTATGTCCTTTATCAGGCTCTAGACTATCTGTGTACCAAATTTCATTTAGATCGGTTCAGTAGTTTTGTCGTGAAAGAGCGACAGACAGACAGAGTTACTTTCGCATTTATAATATTAGTAAGAATTTAGGTGCCCGATTTAGGTATCAGCATGTCCTGTAACACATAAGCCTCTTTCAGCTGCTTCTATTTTAATCTGTCTCTAGTCTTTCTTATCCATGTAGAACTTCTAACTTTCCTTATGATATCTGATCATCTTTCTGCCTGTCTACTTTAGCTATATATTATACCATTTTTTTTTCCGTGTGGTGACGGAGTAAGAATACAATTCACCACTCCCTATATTAGCCGTGGTTGATCGTACGAGGCGACTAACGGATATGAAACGCATATAACATCTATGTAAGAGAGGGAAAACTCGGAACAAAACCCTATACCAACACGCCTGACTGGTGTGGTATAGTAGGTCAATTACTCTCCCATTATGGAGGAGGCCCGAGCCCAACAGTGGGACATATATGAGCTGAGATGATGAGATGATATACCAAATTTCTATTAAATCATAATACTGTTATAGCTTTTCAATAACTAATTCAACTTTATTCATCTATCAGTATCCAAGTCCTCAGTCCACTTGCTGGGAGACAGTTTAAAGTTGCATCGTGTCGACTGATACGTGGACATCATTCAAGAGTTTTTATTACCTAATGGATGACTGAGAAACGCCATTTCATCATGCTAATTCTTCAGCCCATGACATTTACAGATTTACGTTCTTCTACGTAATGCAGTATTTCAGATTTAATTTATTTAGAGAAATAATAAGTCTGTCATTTAGGGACCATGTTTCAAGCCTTAAGTCACTAATATTTTAGAGATATATATTATTATAAATGTATCTTTTTTACACGACGTTCCTCATTTCAATAAATGAGACTGCTATAATTCTAGTGTACCATGTAGTTTCAACACGTGATAGCAAAAATAGATCCCCGTAAATAGATTCCTCAACATGTTTTCCTCGAGAAGTATGAGGAGAAATAATCATGGGTTTAAAATACGTTGCGTTGCTTTTATCTCTAATAGAAATAATATAAAGAATTTATATGCAATATTTTTTTTTGAGACTAATCCCACCACATATTCCCACAACTGTAACTCCTGTTAGCCAGGATCCACAATGGTCTCCATAAAAGACACTGAGGTTTGGCCCTCAGGAAGTCCCGGGAAATGCTTTTAATTGTCTTGGGACCCACAACAAATTTAATTAGAAAAGAAAAATAGGAGTTGAAGAATTGCCCTTTCCTTGCTCCCCTCTCTTTCCTACTTTATATGCAATATACTATTATATTAACTAACTATTTTATACATATATGTATTTTTTTTTCATATGGTGCAAATGTGAAAAATTAATTCACCACACTTTTGCTACCACTCTTTTGTCTGTAGTTTTGTAAGTCTATTTTTTTTATTGCTTTTGGTGGAAAACGAGCATCTGCTGTGTGGTTGTGGCTACGAATACTACCAACCCTTTCTTTGCTCGTGGATGTCGTAAAAGACGACTAAGAGCCTTATAATGATCTGGCCCAACTCCATCTGATGCCGTTTGGTCAACAGTTACACTCCCAAGGAGGGTTGACGTCAGGCAGGCGGCCGGTCATAAAATTATTGCCAATAACTATTACAATATTTATTATGAAAAAAGAGTACATATTGTATCGATCCCAAGCAATTGGGATAAGAGTAGGAGCATGAATGATGATGTGAACATAGTTATTTCCACAAATTGAGTAAGTAATAAGTTACCTTATTTCAAAATGTAAAAATGTACTCTACATATTGTATCGACCCCAAGCAATTGGGATAAGAGTAGGAAAATGGTGATAATGATGGTGGCAAACGAGCAAGCAGCACACTTGATGTTAAGTTTTACTGTCGCTCATGGACCTTTGCTGTAGGCAGTGACCTAGCTATTCCAGGAAGAATATAGCTAGGCCACTGTCTACCAATATAAACCCCAAACCCACCCAGTTGCGCTACCGGCACTAAGTAACATACTAAGTTATGTAAGTAAAATATATCACTATAACAAAAGGAAAACTAAATGAAAACCTACACCAATCCGTTTCACTAGTTCCCTTCTCATAAAGTAGGGAAGCTCACAACATGTTATGCGCAAGCTATTGCCCTGTTGACAGGACCTCAGTGACAATTAACTTCTCCAGTGATATATTAATTTTACTATATAATATGCATACATGTGTGTAAGAGAAGGAAATTTCGAAATAAAAAAACTATATTCCATTGTGAAAGAGCCTCGAGTTCAGCAGTGAACGTATATGAAACTGAAATGAATGATTCTAAGATAATGATTTCCATACAATTAGTCCTCTGTTATTTTAATATAATTAATAATCATGAATTCATGACGGCAATTGCTGTGTGGTAACGGCTACGAATACTACCAACCCTTACTTTGCTCTTGGATGTCGTAACAGACGACTAAGAGCCTTATAACGACTTGGGCCAACTCCATCTGATGCCGTTTGGTCAACAATTATATTCCCAAGGAGCGTTAACGTCTGGCAGGCGGCCGGTCATAAAACTATTGGCAATAACTTTTACAATATGTACTATAAAAGAAGAGTACATATTGTATCGACCCCAAGCAATTGGGATTGGAGTAGGAGAAAGATGATGAATTCATGACTGCAATTGCCATACAAGCAATTATAATGATCTAATCCAGAAGATTTGGTCTTTAGAGGCGAGATATACAACGGGGTTTTGTAATATTTCATAGTTTAAGAATTGTAAAACTCACAATTTCACTGCAGAAATGGAGTAGTGTTTAAGATACCGAACTACCGTGCCAGTGTCATAGGTTCGATTCCTACGCACGGCAATGTTTTGTGCGATTCACAAACTATTGTGTTATTATACTACTATTCTGAGTCTGGATGTAATTTGTCTACGTTAATTATATGTTTGTAAAGTCCCTCGCAATACAATGATTATTTACTTACTACAGAGTATTGTTTTAAAAAAGAAAACATTGAAAGATTATAGTTATACTAGTATTGAACATTTTTATAAGGAGTCCTATGTCCGCACCTATGTCAATTAAAAACCCATTTTTTTTAAATTGAACGTGTCTAAAATCATAGGCATAATAAGACACGATTTATGTAATAACGTATTAATGTATTGCATTCTAAAATAATCTCTATTTCGACTTTATTTGATGGTGTGGTAGTTAAGATACCGACAGTGCCATGTGTTGTGAGTTCAAACCCAAGTAGGTCAATGTTTTGTAGGTCAATGTTTTCCGTGTGATGACGGAGTAAGAATACTATTCACCACCCCATATCTTACCCGTGGGTGATCGTACGAGACGATTAAGCGATATAAAACGCATATAACATATATGCGAGAGAAGGAAAACTCGAAACAAAACCCTATACCAACACGTCTGACCAGCGCGGTATATTAGGTTAATTTCCCTCCCATTACGAAGGAGGCCCGAGCCTAACAGTGGGACATTTACGGGCTGTGATGACGATGAGGTCAATGTTTTGTACGTTCCATAAATTATTGTATTGAGTCTGGTTATATGTGTCTGTAATTGCATGTTTATAAATTACCTCAAAGAATGTTTGTCTTAAAACATGGCGTCTTTATTAAAGAAAAATTAAAATAAACTTTCTCGTAATTTAGCTAAATTTTCAAATGGATCTCCAGTGAACATTGTATCTCATTGAGTTAGTTGCATTCAAAGTACCTACCAGTAATACAGACTTGTGTGTTGCAGACAATTAGTATAAAAAACGACGTATAGTTTTTGTCTTGTTATTCTATTATAAAAAAAAATCAGAGAAAAATCAAATTGCTTGGCAACGTATTGTTCTTTATCAGCCAGTCAGCCGTTCACAGAATGGAATGAAGGAAGTAATATTTGTTGAACATCATATATCTTAGTGTAATTTATTTATAGAATATATATAAGCGGCGTTGTTGTAGATAAACATATTTATCAAAATATCGCTTTTATTGTATTATTGATAGATAGATATATAATATACGATATCTACCTTATTCGCCTAGTCATAAAAAAATCTTTCGCAAATTGCCGCTATATCAAAAATATCAAATCAGTCTTTACTATGAAAATATTTTGAATGATTTTCGTATATTTTAATGGCATCATTTCGACATTCTTATCTATAGAGTCCGTAATCGTAAAATAAAAATAAACAATTTTTATTATACCCTATGCCAACTGGTCTGACTAGCATAAGATATCTTTTAATTGCTAATAGTGACAAACGAACAAACAGAACACCTGATGGTAAGTGGTACTGCCGCCCATGGACCTTTGCAATACCAGTGGTACAACTAGGCTGCTGCCAATCAATGAAAACCCCAAACCCACTCAGAAAGTTAGGTTGCCGGCTCTCTCGCTCATCAAACGAAACGCAACAGACACATTGCCACTGTTTAGACGTCGATTTCGATTTTCTGGGAGAGTGTTGTACTAGGTACTCCAGACGGACCGGCCAGTGGCTGTAGACAGAAAACTGTCAACTGTGTAGTCCTACCCTACAATATACCTCTCGACGCCTTGCGGGTAGGCCACTGGTACGCGTACCACTATCTATGTAGGCAAAATTCTCATCTGTCAAATCAACTTAAACTACTTCAACTTTTTTTTTTTTTTGTTTTTTTGTGTGTCTTAGTTGTTAGCCTCAGATGGCTATGACAACTTTACCCGGACTGTGGGTGAGCGCTGAGGGCTCTCAACCCGTATACTTCAACTTATTCATATCATTTGATGTAAAGAAGGTTGCTAGGAGTAGTTGCATGTGCGAGGCATAGCACCGCGCTTTTTGGCGTTATATGAGGTACACGTACGTCCAACAAAACGATGATAACGCTGCTTGTTTTTAATACTTTGTTGACTCTTTTTCTACTGGACCGCCTATGGTTTAGTCATAATCCAGCCAGTTGTTCAACATCCGGAAGGACGGCGTGGGGAGTCATATCATTATCATCTCAGCTCATTTTCGTCCCACTGTTGGTCTCTAGCCTCGTCCACAATGGAAATGAAATTGACTTACTTTACCACGAGGGTCAGACGTGTAAGTAAAAGGTTTCAAGTTTTCCTTCTCTTGTTATGCAAGATGTTATTTGCATATCATATCCTTTAGTCGTCGTTTATGACATCCACGAGTAAGATAAGGAGTGGTTAATTGTATTCTTACTCCTTCACCGCTATAACCATAACCCACTGAGATTTATAACCCACTACATACACAAAGAAGTTTTCTTTGCCGCTTATTCACCGGACCACCGCGACCGCTGCAGGGATAAAACTTAGCCTACTAGCTATGCCACGGTGTTCAGACGAAAAACATTTTGACTTGTAATCCCTGCCGCGTCCTAATGATGGCGGTTTTGCACCTTTACCTATTTATTTAATTGCATTTCATTAAATTAAGATACCAAAATTTATTAAATCTAAAATAAAAAGAAAATGCTATCATACCTATTTACTTTCTAGTACGATTTCTTTGGTACCTATTGTTAAAAATGTTTAAACTTAACATTATTCTTTAGTTATCACGTAGCTGATAATTGAAAAGAAAAATTATCGTTATGCAGCTGCTAGCGCCGCATCGCGGTAGAATTCGGTAACACTTGACAGATATTTTTATGTGCGGAAACACTCGTCCATTTTTATTACTGTAATTCCCGACATTGTCGCCACTGTCGGGACGGTGATGTTATGTTTATACAAATACCTAATGTATACGTATTTGTTATATACATTTTATATAGATCCTGTTAAATATTTGGAAGAGTAAAAGTATGAATAATAAATGAATGCCAGACATTTATTAATATGAATATATTTACCTACCTAATACCTATTTTTTTAACTGTGTAGTTTTGTTCCTTGCTCTATTTTTTTTTAATGAAAATTCGTGTATAGTAATTCAATATGAGAATAGACTTCAAATTGCATTTTTTTTAGAATAGGTACTCTTACAGAGTCTTGTATCTTTAAGATGACATTAAATACAGAGGTCGATGTAAATTCTTAATTGTTTTTTACGACATCTACGAGTTATTTAAGGATTAGTAGTATTCATAGCTGTATTTTAATATAATAATAATCCTTACTAATATTATAAATGCGAAAGTAACTCTGTCTGTCTGTCGCTCATTCACGCCAAAACTACTGAACCGATCCAAATGAAATTTGGTACACAGATAGTCTAGAGCTTGATAAAGGACATAGGCTACTTTTTAATACAAAAAAAGGGTTGTAAAGGGGGATGAAAAGTTGTAAGGAGGTATCGTCACTTTTGAAGCCAGAAGCTTGAAACTTATTTTTAGGCTGCTGATTAGATATAAATAAATATGACATTAAAATTTTGTAAAAAAATTACGCTTAAGAGGTAAAATAAAAATAGGAGATAAAAAACTTTAGGAAAGTATCCTTTTACGCGGGCGAAGCCGCGGGCAGAAGCTAGTTTATTATATAATAGCTTTGTCCGTGTGGTGACGGAGTAAGAATACAATTTACCACCCCCTATCTCACCCGTGGGTGATCTTAAGAGACGACTAAGGGATATAAAACGTATATAACATGTAGGCGAGAGAAGGAAAACTCGAAACAAAACCCTATATCAACATGTTTGACCAGTGTGGTATAGTAGGTCAATTGCCCTTCCATTATGGAGGAGGCTCGAGCCCAACTGTAGTACGTGTATGAGCTGAGATGATGATGATATAATAGCCTATTATATATACACAATATGCCACTATCTCTTACTTTGCCTACTAGTTGTGAAATTACCTACAGGCACCACAAAAGAAAAGGTAGCAGCAATAAATTTATGACACTAATTGCGATCGCTAAACCCCCTAGGTCTGGCAATTTTATGCCAGAGTCACCTTTTGAAGATGATACTGTATAATTATGAACGTAAGAACTGATACTCATAGCTTCTGAGCCCCGTAGCGGGACATAATCTATTAAAGAATGTACGAATATATTATACCTACTATTAAAACAAAGAAATCTCGAAAGAAGAACACCCTTCCAAGTGTTATCTATAGCATGCCTTTTAATTATTCCAACTAGGTAACTGAGGTTGCGTCTCATCGTACTGAGGATAGTTCATCACCCACAGAGAGCTCACAATGTGAGGAGGATGGGAGGTTTGTTGTGGAAGAGTTGATGGGGGATGTTACTAGAAAAGGTAACCTGGTGGGTGAGCCACCAAGGAATCAGTACCCGTGGTCAGCCTCGTGCTTGGTCGATAGTGGACTTGTCATTTGCTTGCCCTAATGTCGCAGCACGTGTGAGTAGGTGGTGCATGCAAAAGACGGTCGTCAAGCTATCCGACCATAGGTATATTCGGATAGAGGTTTCCCAGGCCCTCCAGCAGAGACAGAGAGGAGATTCTCCACGGTGACACGCTCCGCTGCCGAGCGTCAGGCGGCGCAGGCTCCCCTGCGGCTAATGCCGCCCTAGCTGACCGCGCGGGTTGTTGGACCAGGAATTAGTACCCCAATTGCAAAGAGGAGGACCGCATGTGGGCGACGTCCCGGAAAGACTCTTGTATATTACTGGGGCGTTGATAGAAGGTAACCGGCCGGGCCGGTCACGGATATCAAAGAAACGGTACCAGTAATCGATGGCGGGGGAACACGGTTGGTTACGGGGCGGCGCACTGTACTTCTGTGGCCTTGGACAGAATGGGCGGGGTGTGTCCAGAGTCCAGACCATAGTCTGTCCGAAAAAAAAAAGCGTTCAGCCCTAAGGCAAATTGGGAGGTTATGGGTTATATAGCCGCACGCCGCCCTTCCGCCAACCCGGATGAATCGGATGGCATGTATGCAGAACATAGCATACCACATATAAAACTAATTGTTAAATTGTTTGCCAGTTAATTGTTAATTTGATATAAGTGACGTCATTGGAAGATCTGTCAGAATAACAGCGCTTTGGCAACCGTGTTGCCATAGCAAACAGCTGAGATAGATACCATATTTTGGCCTCACGCATATGCACATTAGTTATCATAAATTTATATTTAGCTTAAGCAAAATGTGAGGTTACAAATAAAACAGTTTTCTTTCTTTCTTTGCCATAGAGAATCAAAAGTAAATCGTTAGGTATATAAATGATCTTTATATAATTGAAATTTGAACAAAAAAAATCTAGTACGTAGTACCTAGTACAAAACTACAAGTAATATTAATAATTCTAATTAATTTTAATTATAATTAATAATTCTACTCATAAGATTGTTACTGTTAAGCCCTATAGAACTTTAAATTATAAGTACCTACCTATATTCTTTGGAACATCATCACTAGGAGTTCTAACTCCTAGTCGTCTTTTAATATACCCTTGAGTAATATCACAGACAAAGTACCTAGTAATATTCTGTAGTGCTTGTGTCTGATAGCACTATGGCTTTAGATTATTTATTTGTCAAGTAAATAATAAGACAGACAGAATAGTAAGACAAATAATCAAAAACTACTTTTATAAATAAATGTATAAAGAATATATAGGTATTTATATATTACTATAAATTTTAAATAAAATAGATTCAATACTTAAGAAAGAACGCCACCATCAAAGAACGTCACATCTAAAAATATCAATGTTAAATGTTGAAAAAATATTAAAAAGCAAATAAAATTAAAGCATTAATAACCAAACTGTTATGTAATCATAAAACGGGGTTTTAGTACCTAACGAGTCCATAGAATATATAATTTTATAGTTATATTACAAGAATGGCATAACATCAATTCCGAATGGTATAACACTATTACTACCACTGTTTGATTTTAGAATTCGTTAACACTTGACAGATATTTTTATGTGCGGAAACACTTGTCAGATATATTACGGCATTCCCGCGATTGGCAGAACTGTCGCCACGGTGTTACCATGTTATATTAAATCCTACCTAAAATATACGAATTTGTTACGTATACAGGTCATTTCAGGTTTTAAATAATATAGATCATGTTAAACATTAAGAAATGTAAATACAACAATTTATATGAATATTGCAAGAATAGAATAATATCAACTTCGTTAAATATATTAACAGTACTCACACTATTCGATTTTGGATTGAAATTTACAAAAGTACTGTCCCATATTAAAAACAAATACACAGGCATACACATACACACATACACAAACACACACACACACACACACACACACACACACACACACAAACATTTTCATTCTTTTTATATCTGGCAGTCATTAATGTAGAATTTAAAAAGTACCTATGTAAGTTTATAAATATAAAAACAAAACGATATAATAGATTATCATATCATGAAATTTATTAATGCGTTGATCCTGTTGAAAGATGTTTACAAAAAAAAAAGTGTGCTCGGTGTCTCAAAACGCCTGACAGAAGTGATAACTTAAACTAATCTAAGTTGAACTAGGTATTTAATCTTGAAATTGTTTAACCTAAGAAAAGCTTAGGTTATTACTTAAATTTTACGTGTATTAATATGATAATATAAAGAAAGGTTATTTATTAATTAAATCGTATAATATCACATCTTAATACGACTAGCGCTATGAATTAGAGAGAAAGAGGAGGACCCTGCCTATCGCTGGCGTATCATCATCATCACCATCTCAGCTCATGTATGTCCCACTGCTGGGCTCGAGCCTTCTCCGTAATGGGAGGGAAATTGACCTACTACACCACGCTGGTCAGATGTGTTGGTATAGGGTTTTGTTTCGAGTTTGCCTTCTCTTGCATAGATGTTATATGCGTTTTATATCCCATAGTCGTCTCTTACGATCACCCACGGCCAAGACAGGGGGTGGCGAATTGTATTCTTACTTCGTCACCACACGGATAAGATGGCATATGCGTGAGAGAAAGAGAAGCCAGACAGGGTGGCACTGTTACGCGTTACGTAACGTTGTGGTTATTACATAAAAAATAAAATAAAGATTGTGGATCATTTGAAATATCATCTTTCATACCATTTAACAAATCAAGTTGAGCAATATACAGTTTTCATGTTCTTTATTTTCATATCATTCTCCTCTTTCTTCATATCGTCACTAAATATCTGTGCTTATTACGGCAAGAAGTTTTACATTTACGTTTGGTAGCATCTGTATAGCGACTTGGATTTATTGGCAACATTACTTTTAGTTCAATTCAGTTGAGTAGAGATGGGCGTTTTCAGATTTTTACGCAAACCGATACAAATTCGATTTCTAATATTTAAATCGATTTTAAAAACCGATTTCAGAAATCGATTTCCAGAGCGGTTGACGGAGCGGGTTTACTTTAGTTTCGATCGATATTCGATGTTTTTAGTTATTTTAGCGTAGCAAACGAAAAACGCAATCGAACGAACGCATTCAAATAATTTTTCTATAATTTCTTTGTTGATTGGATTTAGGTGTACGATTTTCCTTCATGCTTTATCTAGGCTTAACTAGAGTACTAGACTAGCAAAAATGTTTTGTTTTGGATATGATACAAAACTTTCTTGCGTACCTATTTAAAAATCGTCATATTTACAATGATTTCATGATTCTATTATATAATGTACATTTTTTTTGTATGGTTTTTTTTTATTAATCCCGATTACGAAGCGAAAATCTTACCTTTTTACATTAAATAGTTATTTCTTATTTATCATCAAATCGTATGTATGATACTAACATACGTTAGTATAGTATTGAATCGTAAAATACCTATCTAATTATATAGTTCACGAGATCACAAAAATAACATTACGCACACACTGCACGTGTCACCAAGGTCAAGTGTGCAAAAACACTCCCATAATTCAAAAATCTATTTAACAAACACAAAACTTAAACTACTATCATTAAGTATTGTGTAATATTATCATGGAAGTAGATGCATTCTAATATAGATCTTATTCCCTGACTCTTGTAATTCTGTTTCGTTTCCATCTGCCATTCTGAGTTTCTTAGAAACCGCCAAATTCCAAAACAGATGACAATTCGCTTCATCTCTTTCAATGCACTAAACGATCGCTTAGTTAGAATGAAAGAAGGCGAATTTTAATGAAATTCGCTTTCTCTCATTCTGACTAAGCGATCGCTTAGCGGAGTGAAAGAGATAGTTAGTAAGTTTTCAAATATTGGTTTGGTTTGCAAAACTAGCAATAGAAAACGATTGCGCGATGATTAGATTTATTATTAGTTTGCGTTTTCGTCGTTTTGTTTTGATATGTGTTGATTTAGTTTCTGCCGAAGTACGTTTTCTAAAATCAGTTTGTATAGTGTTGAATATCGATACGATACGATTTCTGACTGAAATCCGATTTCAGATTCGTTTTGATATATCGGACGCATACCTACAGTTGAGTCCTTTATCCTGTTGAACTCTGTAATTGCGCGCGTTCACGCTAAAAGTTTCATACTGTTCTTATCTAATTAACTAAAGGTGAGTTTTATTTAATACTTGTTTTGTAGTATTAATTTGTCATAATTCTGTTCATATTATGGTTATAGTATAACTACTTTTATAAAATGTTATAAAATATATGCACTCCGGAAGTGTTTGAGTGAATTAATTTTAAAATAACTTTCTGTCGAAGAAAAATTAATATTCCGAATGAATCTGGATGACGGTAAAAACATATAAAAGGAGTAAAAGAAAGCTTAAATCTATCTATCTATTCTGAATAGGGGAATTCCCATTATCGTGGCGATAATTGGTAAGCCCTTTGGTAAGCGGGCGATCGCAGACAATCGCAGTTGGCGGTATTAGTTTCCCAGGAGAGGGCTGTTGTAAAAAACCAGCTGAGAAATTACTATGGAAATCAGCCCCGGTGATTTCTCAGTTGGTTCCACTACCACTTTTAGACAAATCTCCACAAGCAAAATTTTATTATAATCACCATAATAAGTGATTAAAATCAATATAGCTTTACAAAAATTTTTTTATTGCTAAAAAGCAAGCAGCGCACTTGAGGGTAAGTGTTACTGCCAACCCTGGACCTTTGCAATATCAAGACTAGCTAGGCCGCTGCCTACGAATACAAACCCCAAACCCATCCAGTTGAGCTAACGACTTTATCACTCACCGAACTAAGCACAATAGCACTTCATTACCCGGATATGGGTTTTCTGCAAGAATGTGGTATTACCCTGGATGAACTGGCCCACAGCTGTAAACATAAAACTGTCAACATTGCAGTCCTACCACTAATAAATACAATCATTTCCTTTTTGTACTGGTAATTAATTTGAAACAAATATATGTTAAACTTCTGTAAGAACCACAGCTTGTTAGGCATTAAATACTTTTATTTTTCATTATTTTTAATCATTCCATGATTAAAAATAATGAAAAATATTTGAAATGTTCAGGTAGTAAATCAAGTAGCATTAAAATGTATTGTTATATTTGTATTATATATTTTAGTAATACTTATGTTATATATTTTATTAAAATTTTTAGTAACATTTAATTTATTTATAAATAATTTTAGCCATTACAATATAAGAAACAATTCCGTAATGTCTTTAGATTTTAATAGACAAATTCTATTTATTTTCTACTTGCTTGTTATGGAGAAGATGGAAGAAAATAGCATTATTTGTTATTGCTGTTACAGTATTTTTTTCTTTAAAGGATTCAAGATGAATGCAGTAGCTGTTGGCCCTAAGGCTGCCCAGGTAACCTGCCCGTCATGCCGAGCAGTTGTTATAACCAGGATTGACAGAAAATCAACAACAAAAACCCATCTTATTGCTCTCTGTCTCTGTTTATGTTTGTAAGTAATACTGTTAAATTAGTTAATTGTTTTGTTATATAAATGACTACCTGGGGGGGCACACTTAAAACATTACTTATTTTTACTGACCGTCGCGCCACCTACAGATTGGTTGTACAAACTTAACTGCTGCCATTTTGTCCTGCCTGTCAAACATTTGACAACTGAGAATTGTTATTTTTTGTTCCTAGCGTAGGTACTTATTGTCATCGATCTATTTTCGGTTATTGATATTTTTTCTGAAAATTATCTCAAGTTTCATTGTTAAGCTGATATTATTATTGTTTAGTTATCAGCTGATATGTTTTTTTTTTATATTTCAGGGTAGCTTTCATAGTAAAAGAAAATTCTATGTAATTACACATACACATGTAGATATGTATATATATTACTTCAACTTTAGTTCACCGCCTAAACTCTGAGTGGCAGCACTTTCCGTACATGCATATTTTATCATCGAGTTGCCACTCTTTTTCAGTTTAATAACTTTACTCTTTGATGACTACTAAGTATATAAAAATTTTGTAGCTTAGCATAAATCATTTTTTATCTTATATTTTCATCATAAGTGGTCACACGTCACACCCACATACAGGGATGATAGAAATATATATTTTTTCATAATATACAATATAATTGTCATAATAAGGAAATGGCTAAATGTAGAATGATGAATAAGATCTATTTTAAAGGTTTTGATGAACTTCCAGGAACACATACCTTTTTAAGTAAAATTAAAATACAATGAGTATTATATGCTTCTTTTTGAGTTGGATGGAGATGTCCATGAAATACAACTTTTATGCCATCCAAAAGTGATTGTTCTGTATTAGATTTGTGTCTATTAGACATTATCAAAGATACAATAAGGTAATCTAGATGCTTTAGTTATTATTTTATTAATTTTTGGGTGTTAGTCTCAGATGCAGTGGAAGAGTTAAGTTAAGTTCTTTCAGAATAATTAATAATTAGAATAATTACCCCCAAATAGCGATCTGAATATATTTTCATTGTGTGTATACGGTTTAGATCTTAAAGGTTATGAAATCTTGACGTGCATCTCGCAATTTGGAGCTCTCCTAGATTAGAGGCCTGAGCCTGCACTTGGTCCGCCACTACACTGCTCAGACGGCTATTACATAATTACGACGACTATTGGTGAGCACAGAGCACTCACAATCGGAAATAAAAAGTATTGAATCTAAGGATAATATGTGCGTGCCCTGTGCGTTTGATTCGCATGTTATGTGAGTTTCTCTATCGTAACGTATTTCGTTATTATACTATGTGGCTACAAATACTGCCAACCCCTACATTGCTCGTGGGTGTCGTAAAAGACTACGAGCTGTACATCAATTTGGACCAACTCCATGTGAGTCTGGTCAACAATAACATCGCCAAGTAGGGCCACCGGGCAAGCGGCCGCTCACATAACTATTACCTACGGGTTCAGAACCCTCAACGCTCATCCATAGCCCGGGTTAAGCTGTGAAAGCCATCTGCAGCTAACAGCTAAAAGGCGTTACAACAAAAAAAAAGGACCGGGCGCCGTTCTTTTTGTTGCCCTGGACGGATTGAACGGAGTGTGAACATACCACAGCCCACTGCAAAAATAATGTACACTCGAAGAAGACTATGTATTGCATTAATTCCAAGCAATTGGGACAAGAGCAGGATGCTGATGTATTTTTTTTTTTGCGTTGCGCTATGGATGTGGTCGCGCCCCGCCAAATTGGTCCGGGGCGACGGAAGAGGCGGTGCGCAACCCCATAGACCCACCCTGCAAACACCTTTCCAATCTTTTCGCCGTGCGGGCGGGCCACCGATACCCGATCTTTGGCTTCAGTGGTCCATGCTGATGTATCTAGATATTAGACGTTTTAAGTTTTTAATTGCTGAAGTAAAAAGAAATGCTTATAAATAAACAAGCGTGTTTGTCCGTTGTTTATGGTTTCTCGTTGGGTCGTCAAATACAATGCGATCCGATAACTTCGCAGCGCATCAATTGTTAGCATTCATTGTGTTTAAACATTAGTAAAGTCTGCCAACCATATGCTGTAGTAGAATTTAGGGATTTATGTACCCATTTAAAAAAATATGAACTTTTACATTAACCAATAGAAAGTTACTGTTAATTTACAGTACTTTCTATGGGCACATAATATGGCTGTATTTTTGACTTTAGAAGTTTAGTGGCCCAGCTGGCGGATTCTAGGGGTAGGCTATCCTGCCACCGAAGACAAAGATCGGGTACCAGTGGCCCGTTCGCATGGCGAAGATAGGAGTTTGCATGGTGGGTCTATGGTGCACGCGCCATCTCTTCCGTCACCCCGGACCGATTTGACGGGGCGAGACGCATCCATAGTCATCCAAAAAAAAGGGGTAGGCTATCTTAAAACGTTTATTAAGTATATCTTTTTGAGATTCCTAATGAACGAGTATAACTCGGGACTCTTTTTTATGCACCCGTTATGGTACATACATACATACATATCATCACGCCATATCCCTTGCAGGGTAGGCAGAGAGAACAGAGTGCCAGAGAACTCTATCTCTGCATACTTCACTCGCTTCCTCAACATTCATAATTCTCTTCATAGACGCTCGCCGGTTTCGGAGACTCTTGACTCCACCTTCCTTCAGTACCTGACCGATCTGGTCTAGGTAGGTTAGTCTCGGTCTCCCTCGGTACCTACATCCTTCCACTTTCGCATTGTATATCTTCTTAACCAGACGTTCGTTCGGCATTCTTTCCACATGCCCGAACCATCGGAGCATTCCCTTTCGCATCTTTACACCAATACTCTCTTTCTTACCTACTCGCTCTCTTACGTCGTCGTTACGAATGCGGTCGGTCAGCCTAACTCCACAGATTTTCCGAAGAGATCGCATTTCGACCGCATTAATTTTACTTTCATACTCTTTTCTGCATACCAGCTGTGTGGTAGCGGCTACGAATACTACCAACCCTTACTTTGCTCGTGGATGTCGTACAAGCCGACTAAGAGCCATATAACGACCTGGGTCAACTCCATCTGATGCCGTTTGGTCAATAATTACATTCCCAAGGAGGGTTGACGTCTGGCAGGCGGCCGGTCATAAAATTATTGCCGATAACTTTTACAATATGTGCTATGAAAGAAGAGTACATATTGTATCGACCCCAAGCAATTGGGATAAGAGTAGGAGAATGATGACTCTTTTCTGCATACCCAACTCTCGCTTCCATACAGTAATGTTGGGACAAGCACTGCGTTATGTATTGCTACACGTGCCTTTTGGCTGAGGTGGTGGCTGCCGAGAAGTTGCCCCAACGCTCCGTTCACTCTATTTCCCGCATTCACTCTTCGCTCTATATCAGTGGTGTACCGTCCATCTCGGCTAAATCCACATCCAAGATATACAAATTCATCCACTTGCTCTAGTACATCATTACCTATTGTTACTCTTACATCTGTTCTGGCTTAATTTCTTTCAAAGACCATTATTTTGGTTTTGCTCACATTCATGCGTAGACCCCTTTTCTTACAATCTTCTGTCATTGTGTCGACTAGGGTCTGCAGGTCAGTCGCTGACTGTGCCAACAGGACTGCATCATCTGCATAAAGCAGAGCAGAGACCACTGAGTCACCCATCTGGACTCCCACATTCATATCGTTCAACCTTTGGAGACATTTATCCAGATTTATGATAAACAGCCTGGCTGATAGAACGCAGCCCTGCTTAACGCCGATATTGACGTCAAACCAAGGCGACATTCCATCAGCCGCACACATGCTCTACAGCCCATGTAACTGGATTGCACAGCCTGCAGCAGTTTACCGTTAATACCATACTCCGGTAAAATGTCCCAAAGTTCCTTTCGTACAACCGTGTCAAATGCTCTCTCCAGATCCACAAAACTGCAAAAACCCTCTGACCTAGGGCCAGATGCTTCTCCACAATGTTGCGCAGAGAGCACTTGATCCATGCATCCCCTTCCACTCCTGAAACCTCCTTGTGTCTCACACAGTAAACCATCGGACACCATCCTCATTCTCCTTTCAATAATTTTACCATACACTTATGCTGCCAAACTGGTCAAGCTTATGGCTCTGTAATTTGCGCAGTCATAACGTGAATCCTTGTTTTTAAACAAAGGCACGATGACTGCGCTATTCCAGTCCCTGGGAACCATTCCCGAGCTCCAACATAAATTGAGGAGCAACAGGAACGCCTCCCGGACACAGGAGCCACCAAGCTTGATCATCTCGGCAGACACCATATCAATGCCCGCTGCCTTACCATTTCTCAAACTTCTTATCGCCCATTCAACTTCATCCATACTGATGCCATCGGAGGACGCCGTCGCCGAATGTTGATCTACTAGACCACATGCGACACCGGCGCCAACCGTAGCATCGGCATACATATCGCCAAAATATTCACTCCATCGGCTTAACACGTCTTGTGTTTGTGTAAGAATGTCTCCACCTTTAGACCTTATTTTATTCATTCTGAAGGCTGACCAACCACCCCGAGACTTCTTCACCTCCCTCCAAAAGAGTTTGGTGTTACCCTCGAAGTTTTTAGTCAGCCTATCTTCTGCACTTATACTTGCTCTATCACGTTTCTCTTTCACTAAGGCCTTGGTGTCATTCTTACATTGCCGATATATTTCTTTCTTCTGTTCAGTCATACTGTCATTCAGATCCAAAGAAGAGACATAGTCCAGCCACGCTTTCTTCTTTTGCTCTACGGAAGCTGCCACTTCCGCATCCCACTATGCATCACCATTTGTGTTTCTATGCTTCTTTGAACTTCCACATACTTCTTTCGGCTGTGTCTACCATACTCTCTTTCAATACTCTCCAGCATTCTTTAATGTCCGATTGCGGCTGGCTTGCCATCGTCAGCCGTTCTCGGACACACTCTGCATACTTTTCTCTTACACACTCTTCTTGCAACCTTTCAACCTTTATTCTTTCAAGCCCTCCGAAGTGGACACGCTCTCGCCAGTGCCTCCACTTTCTGAACAGACCACTAAATCTCGCAATAACGAGATAGTGGTCCGTATCGACTGTGGGGCCCCTGTAGGCTCTTGCGTCCAATATTTTGCTTCGGAGGCGACTGTCTACCAAAATTAAATCTATTATACTTTTCTGTTCATTCCTTCTCCATGTATACATATGGATGTCCTTATTTTGGAAAAATGTGTTTGACACAATAAGGTTTCTCTCCATGCATACATCCGCTATGAGCCTACCTGCGTCGTTCACTCTCTTATCACCAAATGGACCAAGTACGTCCTCGTAGTCAGGACGCTTGGTCCCCACCCATCCGTTCAAATCTCCGCATACAATCACGCGTTCACTGGTTTCTGCCATATCCAGAACTTCCCTAACATTATCCCAAAACTTCTCTAGGTCTGATGCCACCGAGGATCTTACGGGAGCATATGCTACAACCATGAATACCTTGGTGACACCAAGTTTTATACGGACCCAAAGAAGTCTGGGATCATACATTCCGTAATCCTTCACACCTGAGGCCAAGCGAGAGGACAGCAGTACTCCTACCCCCATGCTGGCCCGATCGCTCTGTGGTACACCAGACCACAGAGCCATCCCGCCACCAGGAAGATCGCAGGCGTCGCTGCCCCTTCGCTTGGTCTCTGTTACACAGAGCACGTCTAGCTGTTTGTCCGCCATGACGGCACTCTGCTCTCCTCGACTCGCCTGACTGGGCAAGGCGTGATGGGTAGCGGCCCCCATCGCCGCAACTGCCGAAGTTCGTACCGACGGGGGCGGGTCGGTACGCGTCGCTTCCGGGGGACGCCCAAACCCGCATTGCGGTACGCATTTCGAGCCGGATTAGCAGTCTAATTAGACTGGCAGGGGACGCGAACGAGCACGCTCCGGACTATGCCCCCCTTATGGTGTTTCTTTTCCCGTTTTTTCCCGTTATGGTGTTTCTCTTATATTGAGTATGGTTGAAATATACCTACTACTAACCGTTCCGCTATTTTTTTAATCATCATCAATTCAGCTTATAAACGCCCCGTTGCTGGGACCAAGTTTTCTCCACAACGGAATGGGAATTGATCTACTATACCACGTTGACCAGACGTTTTGGTATATGGTTTTATTTCGAGTTTTCTTTCTCTTGTGACAGACGACTAAGGGACACAAGCATATAACATCAGTGATGTTATATGCTTGTGTCCCTTAGTCGTCTTTGGCTTTGGGGCCATTCATACATTATGTAAGACGTTAGGGGAGGGCGGGCGTGTTGTTGACTGAATATTATAACTTCTTACTATAGGCAGGGAGGGGGTAGTGAACCTGACATTACGTAAGATCTTAAATTGAAAATTACTAATTTTGGTCAAAACTGTGATAAGATTAATAGGATTAATTTTTTGCAGTGAGTTTATGATACCTACTTGTAATAAGAAGATTGTAATGAAAGATATTTTCAGAATAAACCGAGTTATATATTTGATCAATAGGGCCATTTCTTACAAAAAATCTTATTTAGGGGCAAGGGACTCCCCCTGTTGCAATCTTATGATGTCTTACGGTAGAGGGCCAAATCATTCTTCAAAATCGATTACGTAATTTATGAATGGCCCCTTTCACTATCACTCAGGCAAATATAGCGGGAATTGTATTCTTACTCCGTCACCACACGAAAACAATGTATAATTTTATTGTAATATTTAAAATTATAATTGTAAATATAGAACAGTTTTTCGTGCTGTGACGGTGTAAGAATACAGTTCACCATTCCCAATCTCATTCGTAGGTGATAGTAAGAGACGGCTGAGGGATATAAAACGTATATTTTTTATGCAAGAGAAGGAAAACTCGAAACATAACCCTAGAACAACACGCCTGACCAGCGTGGTATACTAGGTCAATTTCCCTCCCATTATGGAGGAGGCTCGAGTCCAACAGAGGGACGTATGTGAGCTGAGATTACGAAATGTAGAACAATGTATTATAAGTATATAATTGTATATTTTTATTAATTATTTGAATTATAATTAGTAAAACCCACACGATATGTGATAATGATATTAAAACAAAGAACTAAAAGGGGATAATATTTTACATTACTTATTTAAACATTTAAAAAGCGAGTTAAGAATGGTAATAACTAATCAATACATCGAGATTATATGTAGAGTACGTAATATCTCGATGAATCAATATTTAATTTTAAATAAATAAAAATGACACATTTTTGAAGGCAATCTAATCTATAAATTTCCGATACATTGTGATTAATTATCATTCTCCTACTCTTATGTCAATAACTTGGGGTCGATACAATATGTACTCTCCTTTCATAATACATACTGTAAAAGTTATTGCCCACGTTTTATGACCGGCCGCCTGCCAGACGTCAACCCTCCTTGGGAATGTAATTGTTGGCCAAACAGCATCAGGTGGAGTTGGTCGTTATAATACTCTTAGTCGTCTTTTACGACATCCACGAGCAAAGTGAGGGTTGGTAGTATTCGTAGCCGCTACCACACAGCAAGCTACACTGTGACATATTAATATGGACATATTAATAAATTAATATAATATTTTTAAACAACAACGTTGCCTATTCAAGATCAATCAACATTCAAATTTTGATGATCTTACTCTTGAAACTACTTACGCTCAGTCATGAAGTACAGTTTGTGCACCCAATACTGATCTCAAAATCAATAATTTTGAAATCTCAGTAAAACGTCTTCAATCGTTTTAAGACTATATTTCATTGAAATATTCAACGGTACCTATGGCTTATATGTTTACATTACAATATATCAAGTAACTACTCTCAAAATGTGTCGCTAACAATAAACAGATGTTGTCTGAATTGAGTTCTTAGAACATATTAGGTCATATTTTGTTTACAAAGCTCTAAGCGTAAATTTTAGGTATGTCAAACGAGGTATTTTTTTTTAAAACAATCTTTTATAACACAATTAAGTGGATCATTATGAAATATTACATGTATAATATGCTTGTTTATACACATGTATATACACAGTCAAAGTTAGACAAAAGGTACATATACATTTTTTTATCTAGAAAAATAGTACCATGCCTTTTTTTTATTTGCGGTGGGCTATGGACGTGGTCGCGCCCCGTCAAATCGGTCCGAGGCGACGGAAGAGGCGGCGCGCAACTCCATAGACCCATCCTGCTAACACCTTTCTTCGCCGTGCGAGCGGGCCACTGTGCCCATCCCTGGGTGACAAAACAAATCTTAGGCAGTTAAGCTAGCAGTTTGGCATTACACCTACACAGAAGTATATAATAATGATTATGATAATGATGGGATGGACGTATTAGGCCAAGTGCCGGGGTTTTTTTTTGCAACGTACGGGACCTGGTATTTTTTTTTGGGAATATGTTCAAGGTCGCCCGAATGTAAATGAATGTAAATCAAAGTTTCACTTCAGCCGCCATCTTGGAAAACACGTTTTATTGAATATCTCGCGAACCGCGCATCGTACGACAAAAATTGCATAGATCATTATTGTAGATAATAATATTTGCCATCTTTTTTATTTGAAACTTTTTTTTTTGTATAACGCATAGGTTTTTAATTATAGCGAATCAAACTTTTTACAATATGGTTTTTACTAAATATTTATTTAATGGTCAATGATAAATTAAAAATAATGGTAACTGAATTGTAGAGCATGAAATTACCTATAAATTTTATAAGAAACTTTTTCTCGTAGCATTTATAGTCTAAGAGCTGCAGCTTAGTAAAACTTGCACCTCGTACATTATCAGTGGCAATATTGCTCGCTGTATACGAAAACCATTTCATAACGCATAAAATGGCATAAAGTATTCAAAAAAATGTCAATACAGCTGTGCAGCAAATCAATTAAAATTATAAATAATGTGGAGAACAACTAATAATTTGTCGATTTTTATTGTTACTTAAAACGGTATCATCATAAAAGATTGTATATGTAGCAAAAAACAATAGTACATCCCGCTACATCGTAAGAATTGTAATAGTTATTATTTTTATTATTATGTATCTCCAATTGTTATCGAAATCACTAAAATGAAAAGAATTTTACGAATGTTACTTCAAAAAAACGGAAAAAATATTTGTTTACACAAACAAAAAGTGGCGCATTATTTTACAGGGCGAGTCTTATTTTTTCGATGTCGAGGGAAGACACTCATCGTCTTGTGGATCTATCTCTTCTGCCTCCGCCATATCCGAAGGAGACGAATCAAAGGTTGGGTCTTCGGTTGGGATGGCATCTAATACGTCTGGCACGTTGTCGCATGTTTGGCCGCTGCAATAATCGAACATTTGAGAACAGCTTTTCGGCATCCGCAGGCAGCTCCGCAATTTTTGGTACATTTGCACGATATTATTTGCAACAGACTCGACGGTGCAGGAGCCATAGCAGTTCGAATTGGTTCAAGCCCTTGTGCAGTTCGCTTCCAACCCCATTTTTCAGCGTTGTGATAAAATCCAAGCCAAGTTTGAACCTGGTGGGACACTCTGAAAGAATGGTAGCGTGCCGTATCTTGTGTTGGAGGTAGAAGTGATAAATTCAACCTTGTCTTACTCGCCAATTTCCCGAAGCATTTGTAGCGAAGCGAGTTAATAGACTTCCGTTTTAGTAAAACGGTTGAGATTTATACCTGAATACTGTTGGAATGTTAAGAGGGAGAAATTCCGAACGATCCGAAATATATACTACAACTTATAGGGACATAATTGAATATACAGCATTATAATCTCATTTACAGCGTTATAGCTCTTAAACTATAAATGCTACGAGAAAAAGATTCTTATAAAATTTATAGGTAATTTCATGCTCTACAATTCAGTTACCATTATTTTTAATTTATCATTGACCATTGAATAAATATTTAGTAAAAACCATATTGTAAAAAGTTTGATTCGCTATAATTAAAAACCTATGTGTTATACAAAAAAAGTTTCAAATAAAAAAGATGGCAAATATTATTATCTACAATAATAATGATCTCTACAATTTTTGTCGTACGATGCGCGGTTCGCGAGATATTCAATAAAACGTGTTTTCCAAGATGGCGGCTGCAGTGAACCAACTTGGATTTACAATCAGGGGAGTACCTTGAACATATTCCAAAAAAAAAATACCAGGTCCCGTACGTTGCATTACAAACCTACTTTTTTGCTACGGCGCTTGGATATATACACTACCGTCCAAAAGTTTGGAAGCAGCAAGGTAAAATCGAATAAAACCAAACTAAGTCATTTAAATTTAAATGTATTGATAAAAAAATAAAGAACAAACAGAAACTAACTTAAACAAAATAAAAAAATAATATACAATGGTAAATTAGATTAAATTTTAGCTTCATCAAAGTGTCCACCTTTCTCCTTTATAATCTTCTCACATATTCTGGGCATTCTATTAATCAATTTTTTAAAATAATCTTTATCTAATTTGTTCCATTCGTTCTCTAATAGCTGCCACAAATGTTCTGAGCTCGTAGGACAACGACTTTTCACCCTCCTGTCAAGTTCATCCCAAACAAGTTCAATGGGAGAAAGATCAGGGGATTGAGATGGCCATTGCATGATGTTTAAAATGTTTTCAGCTTTTTTCTTGTTTAAAAAGTTCTGGCACAATTTAGACGAATGCTTAGGATCATTATCCTGTTGAAAAATGAATCCAGAACCAATGAGACTTAGTCCACTGGGTATGGCAGAATCTTGGAGAATTTTTAAATAGCCTTCCTTGTTTAATTTTCCGGTTATCCTCACAAGATTGCCGGGTTTACTGTTGCCAAAACACCCCCAAACCATGACATTACCACCACCATGTTTGATGGTAGGCACTGTACATGCCTCTGAAGCCCTCTCTTCTTTTGACCGGCGTACAAAGACACGTCTATTGGATCCGAAAATCTGAAATTTTGATTCGTCACTCCAAAGGACATTTTCCCATTGTTCTATAGTCCAGTTTTTATGCGCTTTTGCCCATTCTAGTCTATTTTTCTTATGTCGATTTGTTAGTTTGGGTTTTTTAGCAGCAACACATCCTCTTAATCCCGCAGACAGTAAGCGTCTTTTAACAGTAGTTGTTGAAATGGGTGTTTCTCGCGTATCATTCAGAGCTGCAGTGATCTGTGGTGCAGTTAAGCGTCGATTCCGTTTAGAAAGAACTCTAATGAAGTTGTCCTCTTGATTTGTTGTGGATTTGGGCCTACCAGATCTCTTTCTATCTTCATTTTTCCCCGTTTCTTGTTTTCTAGCAAGGGTATAGTGGACACCTTTACAAGAAATTCCGAGCCTTTCTGCGATTTGACGTTCACTGTATCCTTCCTCGCGTAGAGTGCAAATAGCGCTTCGCTGTTCAAGCGTGATTTGCTTGCGTTTTGCCATTTTCAGAAGAAAAAATACGGTCAAAGTAGTAGCCGATATCTTTCGAATACAGACAATGTTAATATCACAACTTTCACGTGCCAATGCTCAAGTGCGACTGAATAAGGTCTAAAAAAGTTAAAACCAGCAAACATTATCAATAAAACTACACCATTGCATAGGATAAAGTAGCCGACGGATTAAGTCATAAAACACGTGTTTCGTCAATATTAAGGAATTCCATAAAACTTGATGAATGTAGGATAATAATCCTTTTGTGTTTGTGTAGACAGTCGTAAAAGGTTGTAAAACTTAAGATTATTGCTAATTTTTACCGCTATTAGTCGGCATTTATTTGTTTTGTTTGAAAACAGGTGTGCTTCCAAACTTTTGGACGGTAGTGTATATATATATTATAGCAGATGACCAAATTAACTTTTGAGGCCGTAGCTAGTCTGATACGATCGAAGTATCCGATACGATCAGAGCCAGGCTTCCCATGGACGTCAAGGTTTCCGTATCTGTTGCCGGCCCAATGGCGATGTGGAGGGAATACGGTGGGTTATATCGCTATGCGCCGCCCTTCCTTTGTCCCACACGGAACGGACGGCGTGCGACCATAGAAAAAAAAAACAAACGCATTGTAATATAATTGAAAATACTTAACACACACAATATTTCAATATTTTTTGTAGTCTCTTCTGTCTCCAAAGTGGAGACCTATGACATCCGCATTTCACAATGTAATTTTAGTCTCACATAATGTGTGATCAAACGTTGTGAAAAAATCGTTGGGTCACACCCATGACCCTTGGTGCAGTACGTCGATGTCTTAATCACTATGCCATTTGTGTAGTGGAATATTGAAAAAAAAAAACAAAATCTAATATAAACAGAAACGATTCATTGCCAGTAGGTACTATCGATGGCCAGTACAAAAAGAAATTGATTCTATATAATAAAAATTGCATACTGCATGCACCTACTCCTCACGTGATATTTCATCATCTCGGATCATATATGTCCCACTGTTGCGCTCGAGCCTCCTCCATAATGGGAGGCAAATTGACCTATACCACGCTAGTCAGACGTGTTGATATAGGGTTTTGTTTCGAGTTTTCCATCTCTTGCATAGATGTTATATGCGTTTTATATCCCTTAGTCGTCTCTTACGATCACCCACGGGTAAGATAAGGGGTCGTGAATTGTATTCTTACTCCGTCACCACACTTAACATGGCGTTTAAACATTAGGTAATATCCATAACATATATGGTAAATATGGATACAACGGTATTATATATATAAAAATATTATTATTGAATTGTATGCCGATAATTACAACGGATGAGCTTATCTTTGTTATGATGATATCATTCTAGTTATGAGTAAATGTAAATTCGATACGAGTACTTCAAGCAACATTGTTCAGAAGTATTCAGCTAGTGTATACCAAAGGTTATGTAATAAAATTTTATTTCTTCCTGTGAGGTATAGTCATATTATGGTGGCAAATACTAAGTAGGTACTTACATACATACGTACACAGCCTCACGCCTGTTTCCCAGAGGGGTAGGCAGAGACTACGGATTGCTATAAACCACGATCCTGACATAACCTCCATCGCCTCATTCACACTCATCACAGTCTTCATGCATGCTCTACGGTTACGCGTACTCTTATCCTGACCTTTCGCTAACACATCTTCAATTTGATCCCGAAAAGTACGACGTGGTCTTCCCCTTGTAATCGTCCCACTCACACTCGCTTTGTATACTTGCTTAGTCAACCTTTCTTCACTCATTTTTCCACGTGGCCAAACCATCTCAGCATTCCCTTTTTTATCTTTGTCGCTACTTCTTCATTTACACCACAGCGCTGTCTTATAACACTATTCCTAATTCTATCTTTCAGACTTACACCACACAAACTACGAAAAGCTCTCATCTCTACAGCATTTATTCTACTCTCATGTCTTCCCTGCCAAATCCAACTTTCACTACCATACATGAGAGTGGGCACTAATACTCCTTTATGTACAGCTAGACGTGCCTTTTTAGACACATTCCTACTCTTCATAAAAGCGTACAATGCCCCATTCACTGTATTACCAGTATTAACTCTTCTTTCAACATCATCATCATTTTTACCATCTCTAGTAAACAGTACACCCAGGTATACAAATTCATTCACCTGTTCCAATCCCTCAACATTTATAAATATCTTACATTCCGTCATACATTTATCCTTTTCAAAGACCATTACTTTCGTCTTACTAACATTAACTTTCATACCTTTTCTTTCAAAAACATCATGCATAGTAGTTACCATCGCCTGTAAATTTTCAGCCGACGATGCAAGTAAAACCTGATCATCGGCATTAAGAAGACATTTGACGAGTAACTCATTCATTCTTAAACCACATTCATTATTTTTCAAATCTTGCAAACAGCTATCAATGAATAGGTTAAACAGCCACGGTGACGCTACACATCCCTGTCTAACACCTTTATCAATGTTAAACCATTCAGTGTAGGACCCGTTTATCCTTACGGTACTTACATTCCTCTGTTAATTAATTAAGAATAGTATAAGTGGCTATCTCGTCTCTTGTCGTGGGTATTATTGAAGATGACTAAGGGAACATGGCAAGTTACAGGGAAGGGGTATCCATTAATTATGTGAGGCGTTTATGGGTGGAGGGGATCGAGCAGAATCTTACTAAATCTCACTTGGGGGTGAGGAGGGGTAAAAAAATACCTTATACATATATACCAAGATATTTTATTTTTTTCTAGCGTAAAACGGTGTGCAATCCTTAAAAAGTTAAATTATAGATTAAATGAGAGTAAAAAGTGTTTCGAATAAAATATGGCAAAATCTGAGACAATTATATTTATTGTATTTGTCTGAACACTGCAATACATATTTTATTTTCATTTATGTATTTATTATCTAATTTTATCACTGTAAATCACAGTGATAGATTTACAGCAATATTCCTCAAATACTAGTCAAAAAGTCCTCAAAATGCCTCACGTAAATTAATGGACGCCCCTAAATGCAAATTTGGGCATTAAACTCATACCAATCCGTGGTGACCATTGTGGTTAGTAACGGGCAATTTTCACTTTATATTACATTTTACTCTATTGAATGCTTTCGACTTATTTGCCATTTAAAAAGTTTTAACATATAAGTTTATAAAAGAGTGCTACCAATCAGCTTTTACAAGTCCGAAAATAGGATAGAATAAATTTAAAACAATTTTTCATTTAGGTATCATAATTAAAGGAAATATCAATTATAAAAAAGATCTTATCATGGATATTTATATAATTTTATAAGTAGTAGTTACATACATTGATAATCCGGCATTCGGTTCTTCAAAACGCTACAGGATCGCTATTGGGTTATACTCTTAGAGTTTACGTAACGAAATACTGTTCTGTGCCTTTGTCTACCTTTTTCTTTTGCTTATGGTGGGAAACGAGCAGGCAGTCCATCTGATGGTAAGTGTTATTGCCGCTTCCATAAGCATGTGAAGGTCCATACCTTCACAATACCAGGGTACAGCTAGGCCGTTATCTACCAACCAATATCACCCAGAAAGTTGGGCTCTTACTTTTGAGAGACTCCTTAAAAAGGAATATTTTGAATGTCTGCCTCTTGGGATGTAATATAGGGAGTGAAAGTTGCTTTCACTTTTTTCACCAATTAAAACAATGTTTAACAAGGACGTCACATATGATTACGCAAATACAGGCGTAGTCGCGGACAAGAGTTAGTAATAATGTAATTCATTTTGTTACAGGTGCTGGCCATGCGTTTGTATACCCTACTGTTGTGACTCGTGCAGGAATACGGATCACTACTGCCCCAACTGCGATTCTTTCCTTGGAACATACCAACGCTAATTGATTATGATTTATTATTGACCTTATGTAATTAAGGTGTACTTATATAATTCCAATAATTTCACTATTATATCTGTATTAATTTAAATATTTCATATAACCTCATGTCCATCGTGGACATTTCATTCATTAAAAAATAATATTTGAAAGCATAACTACTGCTGGACGTAGGTTCCTCTACAAATGCGGGGGGATACTGTCTTAATCGTCACGCGTGGCAGGCAAGTTAACGATCGCAGTAAGTTGATATACATTTTGCAAGACAAAACTGCTACCGTTTCCTGGTGATCCTAGAAGAGCAAGTAAGCGATAACAACAATTATAATCATATTTCGTAGCTACACAAACAAAACCGCTATATAGATAATGATAATAGTCTTCTAAAAACCTCTGTAAAGTTTTTGTGATGAGCAAGATGATTGTAAAATTATCATCATGATTAGTTTAACGGTTTAAATTTGAAATTTATTCATAAAGAAAAACATGTCATCGATCATTTATTCTAAGATCTAAAATTCGAAAATGTATTATGAAGCAAGTATTATATTCACTAATTTGTAAACATGTATTTACAATACTTGCCGCGTTTATTGTAACCTAGGTATTTAGCATTTGTCTAAATAACTCCATATTCTCCTAATTACTCTCTTAAAAAAATGTTATATTTAATACATTTGACTGAAAGAAATTCGAATTACCTATATGTATAAGTAAAAAAAGTATTTTAAGTAATGTCAAGTTTAATACTTAATTTCTATTTAAATTTATGTTTGTTTATTTACTTCAAAAAATCTTATCGCTATTAAGATTCTCTTAAGTGCTCTTTCACTTTATTTACATGAATGCAGGGTGCTTTTTGTGGTGGAGTGCCACTTATAGTAATACATAACGTCTCTTAGAGTGCAATCATAGCATTCACTAAATATTAGAGAATAATATTAATTAGGTGACGTCCATAAATTACATGCGTTACAGTTGTTTTTAAGGATTTTTTGATCCCCTTGAAGCCTTTGATGAGATATCGTCAGATTTGTTTCAACCTCTCCCCGCCCCTATTCTCACGTAAGAAATTTGTATTTTGAGTATAAATGCATTTACTAAAAAAAAACTGCTATACTATTTTTATTATGACTAGTAGTGATTATTTATATGTTGTGATTATACGTATTTGAGATTTTTAAACTGATTTTCTAACATTTTTACTCTATTTTTTTTGACATGAAAAATTATGCGATATATTGACGAAATCCACACACGGGGAGTATGTGGATTTGAACCACGTGAACTTTGGCTTAACCACCTCACGTAATTAATGGACGCCCCTTATTAATAAATACTAAAATTACAATATTGCTTATATTTGGATACAATCTAATTGTAACAACATTAGATATACATTAAGAAAACCTATATAAGATTTAAGTAAATTACACTTAATAGAACTTTTTTGATTAAATAGTTTTGTAATATTTTTAGTCGTTTTGTTTAGTTCTTCATCATCTTGATTGCACGGCGTAGTGGTGAAGATATCGAGGTAACTTGCCAATCTTTGCTTTAAGAACAATACTTTTGTACGATCCACCAATTGTTGGTCTGAATCTGGATGTAATTTGTGTTCGTTATTTATATTTGGCTTTACATGTACTGCAATATACGAATTATTTTCTTAGTACCGGATGTGGTCTTTAAAAATATATTTTGACTACATATCAGCTGAGCTGTAATTATAATAATTTTATTACATTTTATAATTTATTTCATCCGTGTGGTGACGGAGTAAGAATACAATTCACCACCCCCTGTCTTACCCGTGGGTGATCGTAAGAGACGACGAACGACTAAGGGATATAAAACGCATATAACATCTATGCAAGTAGGTTAATTTCCCTCCAATTACGGAGGAGGCCCGAGCCTAACAGTGCGACATATATGGGCTATAATGATGATTATAATTTATTTCACAAGTACACAATCATTGAGTATATAACTAATGTATTTTAGTATGTCTATAAAAATATGTGCAGTTCATATGCGGTGCAATGGTATCTCGCATTGCGTGCAATGGAGAAGCGTGCATGTTTGATATTTGGTAGATCCTGGCATGGAGGCTGCATGTTTTATATTACATCTCATTCTCTATCAAGATAGCTGTATGATAGCGGCTAAGAATACTACCAACCCTTTGCTCGTGGATGTCGTAAAAGACGACTAAGAGCCTTATAACCTGACCTGGGCCAACTCCATCTGATGCCATTTGGTCAACAATTACATTCGCAAGGATTGTTGACGTCTTTCCACCGAAGTCAAAAATCGGGTACCGGTGGTCCGCTCGCACGGCGAAGAGAGAGGAGTTTTACGGTAGGTCTATGAGGTCACGCGCCGCCTTTCCGTCACCCCGGACCGATTTGGCGGGGCGAGACGCATCCATAGTCCACCAAAAAAAAAAAAAAAAAAACGAGAGGTGTCAAGGGACACCCGGATGGAACGAAGTTCCTTTCGATTAATTAGTTAAGGAATTGTAATAAAATTTTATTTTTTTTAAGTTATAAATATTTTTGAAGTACTTAAAACTTCTTTAGGCGCGACTAGGGAGTAACTCAGATTTTTTTTAAATAGGATCATAATCTATTACTAGATGGCGCTGTAACAAAGTTAATGGATTCTAAGAGGACATGTATTAGAGTCTAAATCGCGCTATAGAAATTTTTGCAAATTTTAACTATATTAAAATTTATAATAAATTACTGTACTTGCTTCGGCAGTACATATACTAAAATTGGAACGATACAGAGAAGATTAGCATGGCCCCTGCGCAAGGATGACACGCAAAATCGTGAAGCGTTTCACATTTTTTAAGAGTTTAATTTTTGACAATATAAAACAAGAAACTTGCGAATTGCGATATATAGATATCAATACCACTTACTTTACCATAGGATTCATAAAATCACTTGTCTATAAATTAATGCACATTTCAATATTATACAGCACGTCCTATAGAAGTGCGTCTGATGGGACCTATATACTCTCCCAAATAGCCAGGTTAATATCAAGAATAACAAATGCGTTTTAAAAAAAATCTCTTATATTATTAGTTATTAAAGAACTATACTGTTAGTAAACAAATGCTCACAGCACGTTCACAGCGATCTATCTGCAGGGTATCCACCAGTGTTGCATAATGATACACAACCGGAGGTGTCAAGGGACACCCGGATGGATCGAAGTTCTATTTTAATTATATAATTTTTTTCTGCCTTAAGCGATTTTTATCGTTATATTTTAGCCAATTTGCAAAATATCTTTATAAATTATAGCCTATGTGTTATTCTGATGTGCAAGCTATATTACTATAAATTTCATCAAAATCCATTCAGTAGTTTTTACGTGAAAGAGCAACAAACATGTTCACATCCATACATTATTACAAACTTTCACGTTCACAATTCCACTAGACTACCAAAACTTTTCGGCCCCGAGCTCGAACGCGAGCCGGCCACGCGGCCCGGTCACGGGCGAAAATAATTTCGTTGCGCATTATTTTGATTTTGCTATATCTCTTAAGGTATTGATTTAATTTGCATGGTCTGAAGGAAAAAAAATATCTTCATGAAATGCTCAAGCCAACTAATGTATTTAAAATGATAAGGATTAATACAGTACATGTGTAAATAGCTTTTCAATTACCGTTTTATAATAGAACATTTTTTAAGGTATTATAATGAATATAGTATGTTATCCTTAAGAGATAGATATATACCATCGCGGACTTTTTTGTAGGCCTTTTTAAGCTGTATAATACTGTAGTACTTTATTTTGATCTATTTTGTAGGGTTCAGCCAGCGTTTGCAATGTAAGCGCAAAATAATGTGTTTATTTACGACATCACATTAGAAACCTCTAAAATTATCAGTGTTTCTCTAGTACATTATGCATATATTAAACATATAAACCTTCCTCTTGAATCACTCTATCTATAAAAAAAATCGTCGCGACACCACACTGTTCAATGCGAAATAGAAATGAAAATATCTGGCTTGCTTTCTATAAGAGAGCCGACGAGCGACGCCGCACAGCTTACAATAGCTTACTATAGCAAAAAGTGTCGTGACAACTTTTCGTAAGAAATTTTTCCGTCTAGCCCCCTTTCACAACGCGCGATAAGGAACTTCGTTCCAAAATAAAAAAGGATTGTTGACGGCTGGCAGGCGGCCGGTCATAAAACTATTGCCAATAACTTTTGCAATATGTGCTATGAAAGAAGAGTACATATTATAATTGGGATAAGAGTAGGAGTATGATGATTCTCTCTCAAGAGAAATGGAATTGGTACGTTCGTCACTTTCCTGTTATACTGTGTCTTAAGACGTGATGATATTAAAGAAGTATTACATAAATATAAAACTAATTACTACGTAATTTAAAAACTAAGGTATCTTTACAAATGTACAAATAACAGACACGTTACACCCATTAATCGTAATACCAGAGATTAAAAACTATTCCGTATGTTTTTTTTTTAATTTTTTCCTTCTCTTTACTGATAATAACGAATACAAAAAAAAAATAAGAATTATTGCAGTGAAGCCGTCGAGAAGTGTTGCGCGTACTTACTTTTGGGAATTCATACGAGTATTTACATGTGCATACCATATAAAGTTATATCATCATTCTCCTACTCTTATCCCAATTACTTGGGGTCGATACAATATGTACTCTTCTTTAATAGTACATATTGTAAAAGTTATTGGCAATCATTTTATGACCGGCCGCTTACCAGACGTCAACCCTCCTTGGGAATGTAATTGTTGACCAAAGGGCATCAGGTGGAGTTGGCCCAGGTCGTTATGAGGCTTTTAGTCGTCTTTTACGACATCCACTATTATATGTTGTGTATTAAATCTATTTACTACTTCTGTATTGTCACAGTGTCAATATATAAAATTAGAAATTATGTTCATTGAAAAACTAACAGAAACATTAAAAGTCCTATAGATTTACTTGCCAAATGCAAATATTTTGCAAAACCTATATCAAAAACTGTGCACCTAAATAATACTTTTTTTATGATACGTGACAACGCCGCCACGACGACGACATTGCGACTATGAGGGTAGTTCCGCAATAAACACTGCCAGTGTTTCCGCACATAAAAATATCAGTCAAGCGTTACCGCATCCGTCCGCCACGCGGCGCTAGCAACTACGAGACACCTTGCTGTATATAAATTGTCAAACCTGACTCAGGAAAATTATTTTGCATTGCAAATATCCTTATATTAAATAGTAAATCTCAGTGCGATGACGCCGTAAGAATTCAAGCCACCATCCATTACCTTGTTTGTAGGTATCTTAAAGAGACGATTAGGGTATCTATGCAAGAGAAGGTAAACCCAAAATAAAAGCCAATACCAATTCGACTGCCCAGTGTGGCATAGGAGATCTATGTCACTTCTATTACGCATCAAGCTCAGCGGTAAGACTTGAGGTAATATGAGTTGTGTTGAAATAGTAAAAATCTGTTTAGTAATAAAACTCATGTTTTATAGCAAGTAACAAAAGGATTTGTTAATTAAATAACAATTTTCCTTGGGGTAAGAGTAGAATAGCCAGTAATTTCTTAAATAATTTATAACACTAGCTGAATTTAGATAATTGATTGAAGTTTGCTTGCTTTCATCATAGGTTTCCTTATATCCTATTTCACCTTGATCCCATCCTAAATTCCTTCATTTTTTAGGTGATTTGATTAACCGTGGGACCATCACTTGGCTCGAGCCTCTTCCGGAATAGGAGTGAAATTGAGCTAATATACCATGCTGATCAGACGCTTTGATATACAGTTTAAAATGAGTTTTTCTTCTCTTGCACACATCATCATCATCATCACAGCCCATATAAGTCCCACTGCTGGGCTCGGGCCTCCTCCGTATTAGGAGGGGGAATTAACCTACTATACCGCGCTGGTCAGACGTTGGTATAGGGTTTTGTTTCGAGTTTTCCTTCTCTTGCATATATGGTATATGCGTTTTATATCCCTTAGTCGTCTCCTACGATTACCCACGGGTAAGATAGGGGGTGGTGAATTGTATTCTTACTCCGTCACCACACGGATGTGTGATATGTGCAATATACACATATTATATGCTTTAGGACACGACACCCACAGGCAAGATAGGATGAATTGTATTCTTCCTCCGTCATCAAACGGAAACCTACCATTATCACACAGTTAATCAACAATAAAGAATGATGACGTTCATCATCATATCTATGATGATAATAATTGACCCTAGGATAATGGTGAAAAAAAGGATGACGTTTTGTTCATCCATTTCAAATTAACAATTTGTCTCCCCGCCTGCCAAGTGTGGTAGTTACGCTATTATTATAATTATTATTATACAGTTTGTAATTATCTTTGTCGAGGCCTATGTAATAACGGAAGTCTATAGGCTCATGAATTGGGATAGGTTTGCATGTGCAATTTGAACAATTATAATTTGTTTAGGTATGTTAATCTTTATTTATACGGCAATCCTAATGTCTAACTAACGTTATTGTACTCTCATAGACGTACCACAACTTCGTAAAGCATTTCCATAGTACACTCAACACAGCCGTTATGCATTCGCCTTTGAACTATCAATAATTTGATTGCTCGTCTCTTGCAAATTCTCCCTTCACTTCGCTGGACAAACTTGTAAGCTGGCTTAAGTTTAAGATTTGATAAAGTTCCATATTTGAAAGGCTTTCGAATAACATTTTGTATTTTAAATGTACGCTTAAATTAATAAATTTCCAATAAAGATACTATATGTCATCACCTCTTTTTGTTCTTCTATACCGTGTGTAGTAGAACTGTAAAAAATATCATAATATGGGCATGTTCCCTTATCTGCTTGCGTCCCTTAGTCGTCCTTTACGATCACTGGCGGCAAACAGTGACTCATTGTACCTACTCTTACTCAGCCATTACACGACAAACTGTGACTGGTAGGTACTATCAGACACTCAAAATAAGGGGTTCTTAATCTTATCTATGTATATCCATCTGCGTGGTATCTGATAAGAGGCTTCCGGTAAAGGGCTGTTACTACCTCTTGTATCTATTGTACTAAGGTTGAAGAACTTTAAACGGTTGGAAACTATTGCAATGAGTTGCAAATGAGACTTAATTGCACCTAATCGTCATCATCATTCGCCTGTCAACGTCTACTGCTGGACGTAGGCGTCTCCCATAAATGAGAGTGTAGTGGCGTAATCGTTATGCTTGGTTAACGGATTCGTGAGTGCAGTGAGGTTTTATATGTTTCCTAGGAGACAGCAGCTGCCCAATCTTCTGTTGAGAGAATTAGCTGATACTCGTATCACACCTCCCAAGGCATATCCGTAAGTGATGACGGCAAATTTATTCTTATTGCGTCCCTACACGAATCATACACTTATCTATTTAGGTGCGATTAACTCACGGAGGTAGTACCTGAAGACTATCCTACGGGCAATCCGTCGGCATACAATAACTATTGTAGTGGATGTCCCTTCAAAAGAACCCACTTGGTTGGTTATTAGCCCCATTTAGTCCCGCTGTGAACGGCAGGGCAGGTGTAATCAGATTCGATGTCTGTCAAAAAAGGGCTATTACTGTTGAGAGTACGCGAGAGTCGCCCACAACACCGTTTTAGGTATACCATTAAGAAAGTGTCAAGCACGAAAATAATATACGTACTACTATGTACACTAGAACAGAGCGTAGCATCACCGCTAAAATATAGTCTGTATGTCATACGACTGCCTTTGCACTTTGTATACAGTACAGATAACATTTCTTTACCTAACACATGCCTTTTTTTTTTTTTTTGGTGGGCTATGGATGCGTCTCGCCCCGTCAAATCGGTCCGGGGTGACGGAAAGGTGGCGCGTGACCCCATAGACCCACCATAAAACTCCTCTCGCTTCGCCGTGCGAGCGGACCACCGGTACCCGATCTTGGTCTTCGGTGAACCTAACACATGCCTAGGAGAGTTATTTGAAACGTCGTAGTGAGCAGGTGACTTTGATTGAAGAACGACATTAAAATATGAGACATTATTTCAATATAACACTCATATACGTAGCTTACGACCGTAAAGTTCGAATACGCATTGTTCTTTAATGTATTGCAAGACGAGCATGAAAATTGCAGGGCGTTCTTGCTAATCAAATACACAAAGTAAACACGAGAGCACTTCAAGTGAACTTGTGTTTGCTCTGCATCGATTTTATGTTAACAACACTCGATATTGAATGCATGGATTTATAAAATACTAATATACTTACTATACTTATATTGTCAGTTTTTCGAGTGATCGAGCTTACCCGTTGCCATTTAAACGTTGTAATCACTTGGGCAATATTCGTTGCATCTATTTTTATACGGATCATGTATTTTGAATTGTAGGATAACCTTATATTGAAATCGCGAGTACCTATGTATTAATATTTTTCATACGGTACGCTGCGCAATTTTGGCCCTTTTATAAGACAACATTTATAGACATTTCTGTCCATTAATTGAAAACATACATTTGAAATAAATCTATTTTACTGATTCTATCGCGTTTGTAAGTCGCGTTTGTAAGTATTTGATTTTTAATTGCCCGATGTTTCGAACACTTTACAGCATTCATAGTCACGGGAGGACAGTCTTTCGATGTGTAGGTAATACTCGCGTAAACTTAAGAAATCATTAGACATTATGGTAACACAAATTTCTTTCTACAAGTATAGTATATGAACCAAATCAAGTTGAAATTAAAATATAATTTAATATATTATATAAAAATAATTATTTAATATTTAAAATGGTAGTAAAACTTCAGATGGATCATTAGAGGTCTATAATGATCTGTACGTGCTTAATGCGTATTGCGCCAACCTAATTGGATTTGCAAACCAATTAATGTTGAACATTCCTCTCATTATACACGTACATTGGCACATATTGTAAAGTCAATACGTTGTGCGTTGATTACTAATTGATTAGTTTCCGTACGCGAAACAATATGGATACTGGATTAATCATTATTGGCGGAATACTCTTATCGTAATACATATGAAAGTCTACGTGTAATATTACCTACAATACACTAAGGAAAAAAATGTTTGTTAAACGGATGTTTTTACATATATAACAAGTCATATCCGAAATTGCAAGCATTTGTTCGCAAGAAAAATGATATTGGACGGAATATATTGAATGATCCATGCTGTTGGTCATGGAAGGTGCAAGTAGCAGTGATATGCTTTAAATAATATGCTATTTATCTATCTATCAGCCTACGCGACATTCACATAAAATCCCCACAACGCGACGTGAGTAAAAATAATGTCATTATTGCCACACTTAGTAGGCGAATTGCCAATAGTTGGTGTTACTACTTACCGAAGAGAGTGCTACTGCCTGATGTTGTCTTTATAGATTTTTAAGGCTTCTACGAGATAGTAAAAGTGTATCTATTTATTATGATTATTGTAATCTTAAATTTCGTCGTTTGTGTCCAAAATTATATAAAATTAGTTTAAAATTATAATTTGAAATTCTGGTTTTCTCACTCAAGAATCACTCACTCAAGAAATCTTTAGTTAAGGGACGATAACAATATTTAGCACGAATCTAAAGTAATCTATTACAGGTAATTAATAAATATGCTGGTTTGATAGTTTTATTTCAAGATTTCCATCGGGAAACGATGTTATCACATTGCTTCGTCATCTATTATGACAAGGTTTGCAACCTTTTTCTTTGCAAATTTTAAAATTACCCATAATAATCAATGTACTTCACATTGATTGTTGTGGGTAAGAAAAATAAAGTACACAGTATCAAAATAAATTACAATTTATTTATATTTAATATTATGTTTAAAATGACATTTTTATTGCTTTTTGCAGCTTGCCTTTATATTCGTTTTGTGGATCATTAATTAACCAATCACCATATGTTCGATTTCTCACTGGTTTTTATACTTATACAATAGTTTATTTTTCTGTTTTGTTTAATTTTTTTAACATTATTTCGGTGTAACATATTCACTATATCTATTTACTCCGTTTCACTATCGAAGTTGAGTTTGAAGGTGTATGAGGTATTCCTCATACACCTTCATTCTTGTCCATAATTTACCATGGCATTAATCTATGAAACTTTGAATCGTATTCTTATTGCACTGAAAGAAGAGGTTAAATTACGTTCAGAAATTATTAAAAACGAGTGCTTAAGTGATGTGGCGCTGGCGAGTGGCGGTTAATTTAGTTAATGAAAAATACCTACGTGTAAACTTTACAAAATCCCAAGGAATTCATATCATACGAAATAAAGTATTTTCGTATACTTTATTGTTATCATAAAGTATAGAGTATATTTATCTGAAATAACGTACAATACTTTATAATAAAGTACGGGTGGCAACCCTAATTATGGCATAAGTATGAAAAGGGTGTTGAATTTTCTCTTTCTCTTACTCTATTCGATGACATGCTAAACCTAAAACAATTTATCGCTGAAATTAAGTAGGTAATCGGTTCCTTGGTCAAGGGGTGAGAGGAATTGGGTGGGATGGCTAAACACTAGCCTGAAAAAAATATTTAATTTGTGAATTAAACCATTTCTAGGCTAGTGTTTGGCCATCTCACTTTGAATGATCTGCGTCCATCTTTAGTTACAGATGTCTGATGTATGTAATGATGTAAATCATCACAGATTTATATAAAATATATTAAGCTATAATAAATATTATAAAATATATTAGGTGCTATTAAATCCGGTTTAATTTCATATAAAATCAAGTAGATACCTATATCACCTATTTTTATCGCATTTATCATGTAAAAGGGGACAATATAGTTATCAGTGTAATTAGACACACATATTTTCGTCGATACCAAACCTATCACGCCATTATTCATTTCTACTAAATATGCGTAGTGAATAGTATACTAATAATGGTCTTTATGAATCATTTAGATAACATTAATACTAACGTAGAAACACACACTTTGCCTTCAATAACATCCCAAGTAGTTTGTATCACATAGGTTTAGATTAGGCTCTGCTGCTAAATGTTCTGCATTGGACTATTAGACCGTGTAAATATTAAAAGGCAAAATGAGACTAACAATTAATATCAAAACAAAAAATGTGTGATTTAATTTCTAATTTTAAAGATTGCGAATTAAGAATACTATTCAATACCCATGCAATTCCAATAGGTACCTAGTATTTTTATAATGCCCAATAATAAAGAGATAAAATCAGATAACAAGAGGGCAAAAAAAAGAAAAGCTCGAAATAAAACACTAAATTAATAATATCAAACTATCTGACCAATGAGATCAATTTTTTATTATAGGTTATAAAAGAAGAAGTTTTAATTGCCTATTATCACGCACTGAGTGTCATGTTCTTAGTACATCCACAGAGAATGAAAATAAATCACGTTTGCGTCCAAAGAGCTGGTGCTAGCAATTTTTGGCAAAATAATAGAGCTGCTTTGGAATAAAAACACATAGAAGGATAGTTTGATACTTTAATGTTTAAAGAAGTGAAGCCAAAAATCCTGTTAGTGTGCAAACGATTACAGGAGTAGGAATACACGCACACTACTATAAAATGGAACACAATGGGCTTGTAAATTAGGGAACGGGCTGGCGTAGTGTGACATTTCTGACACTAATTCAGTGGCGTCAAATATTGTGCGTGGAATTGGTTTCTATGTATTATTATTCTAAGAGAGCTGTCGCATGAGTAGGTACCTACTTTAAATGCGTTGCGCGTGGTGATCATGCCTACGAGTCGTTCGACACCGAGTCCGTCCCAGCTCACTAGACTGCGCTAGTATTGCACCGCTCCCCGACTTAGTTGTTAGCCTCAGATGGCTATGTCAACTTTGCCCGGACTGTGGGTGAGCGCTGAGGGCTCTCAACCCGAAACGCCGCTTCCCCGCATCCCGCATACGCATATTTATAAATTTAATTACTAACACTACTCTCGTTACATCCATAAGATTCTACTAGTTACCTACACCACACTACTAGATTTTTATTTGCTTGCTCGTTGTCTAATCTTAACATTGGATTGGAAATAAAATTGATTTTATATATATGTTTTATTTTTATAAATTTTAAGTACAATAACACTTTATTAACTTACTAACTGTTCATTTTAAAACGAAAAGCAAAAATAATCCTGATTAGATCAATCCGGATCGATGGGAATCTGGTCGGAACCGGCTGGACTGAAAATGACGGCGGATTGCAATCACTAATTTCAATGAATCTTTGGTTCATGAGTAGATCTATCGTTAGTATCGAATAGCTTCTATCCTCCCTCGCACAATACACAAGCAACAGCTTGCTTGTAAAGTTGCCATATTTGCGTAACCACTAAATCAATTTTGTTCTTATTCGACGATTCCGTTTCATGCTTGCGTGACCAGTAACGTTTAAATGGCCACGCAAATTGTATATAACAAAACAAACAAGCCTAATTCACAACAAGAGGTCAACTGCTTTATTTTACAACGTTGACCAAATTGGCATAACAGTAATAAATCCACAACCAAACCAGGCATTGACTTTAGCGATCAACAATTCGCAAAAGAATTAAATGGTGAAACATTTTTATTAAAAACAACAGTCTTTTTTTTTGGCAGGTTATGGTCTGTATACACGCCGTCCGTTCCGTCCGGGACGACAGACGAGCGGCGAGTGGTTCCATAACCACTCTATTCCCTCCCCATAGCTATTGGGCCGGCAACTGGTAACGAATCTGTGACGTTCGTGGCCAGCCAGGAAAAAAACAACATTCTGCACTATACCCAATAATGCTAGAATTGCGGTGAACTTTATAAAAATTGTTTATGGATAAAATCTAAACCCAGACTGATCAACAATTTGTCAATTTTGATCTTATCGATAGCACCGACTTTCTTAATAATTATACCTAAATACCTTTGAAATGTTGAGAGGCTACGAATAGTACCAACCCTTACTTTGCTCGTGGATGTCGTAAAAGACGACTAAAAGCCTTATAACGACCTGGGCCAACCCCATCTGATGCCGTTTGGTCAACAACTACAATCCCAAGGAGGGTTGACGTTTGGCAGGCGGCCGGTCATAAAACTATTGCCTATTACTTTTACGATGTGTACCTACTATGAAAGAAGAGTACAAATTGTATCGACCCCAAGTAATTGGGATAAGAGTAGGAGAATGATGATGATGATGAGTTTTGGAATGTTGAGAAGGGAAACTATCCCATAAGACCTGAAATATATACTAAAATATATAGGTGCATGATTGAATTTACAACATTCTAATCTCGGAGCTATTGTGCGTCGTTTCGACGTTTACAGAGTTCTAGCATTTAAACTACAAATGTGATGGCAAAAGTTTCAGATATAACTTATAGGCAATTTCATATTCTACAAATTTGGCTTCACTGCATACGTATTTAGCGATATCTATATTGAAAAATGCTATAAATCAAAACATGCAAACAAAACATATGCAATATTGCATTATATAGAAGAAAAAGTTTCGAATAAAAATGGTAGGAAATAAGATTATCTATGAAAATGATTACTATAATCAAAACAAATCAAATGCAATCAAATCCTTTATTATGCATAAGCGTAATAAGGGAAATTATAACATATTGTTAGTTTTTCATATTTTTTTTAATTCAATTAATCTATCACCGGATCGGCAAGCGGCTACAAATTGATAAGACCCGGCAAGCAATTCAGCGGGCTTGTCATTTTTTAAATTACATGATTTAGTTAAAATGTTTGTGTACCTAATGATTAGTGTTAGCTCCAGCTCTTGGAGCAAGGACTCATTTTTTAAAGGTGAAATACAAAATTAAAACATAAAATACGAACATATAATAAAAAAATTGGCTAGACCAGATCCCATCTGTTTTATTTATATCGTACAATGTACGGTTAAGAAGATGTTTAATGAAAGGTGTTCTCCATGATAGCGATTGTGGCTCACGCCTCTGCGTCCCATCAACTATTTTATCTTTATTGCGGGGACTTTACAAGCATATAATTAACACAGATAATTTACACCCAGACTCAGAATAATACTTTGTGGATCGCACAAAATATTGTCCTGCATAGGAATCGAACCCATGCCACTGGCACGGAAGGTAAGGAAGGTTGGTATCTTAACCGTTACGCAATCTGTGCAGTCCAACTTGAATTTACATACGAGAGGTTCCCTTGAAATCTTTAAAAAAAAAAACTCATTCTATAGAAATAATGCATTACAAATCCACATTTTTCATAGCTGGATTATTTACTAAGTTTTTTATGTCACATATGATTGATTGATTTTTTTCTGTATGATATATTTTCTTTTAGAACGTAGGTAAGCTGAGTTGTTATGTCGACTGTTGGAAGGTAGTCTACTCGTTTCCTCCTCCCTAACATAAATATACTTTATATGCAAAATTTGAGTAGTTAGAGTGTGGCAAATTTACTTTTGCATTATTTCTAAGGAACCCTAACGAACACTGAGGAATGTTTTTTTATGCTACAGAAGACTACTAGTAATGGACACAAATTACACCCAAATTCATAGCAAATATTTGTTAAAAAATTGTCATGCCGAATTAAAATTCGATTGGGATTGAATTTAAGATACTTGGCACATGCAGTTGGTATTTGTTTCTATTTTATAGTCGGTAGGAGGTCGGTGGAGCAGTAGCTCCACCACCTGTGCAGCCAAGTTGCCTTGCGATAGTTCCCTAATAGTTCAACTTTGGGGAAGTTAGAAGTCTTTTCACGCAGGCGAATTAAGCCGCAGGCAGAAACTAGACTCAAATAAAATTAATTCAGCCCATGAATTTTATACCTATTTACTATAGCTGTACATTGTGGAACCTTTGCTAAATAAATCCTACGCTTCCGTCATTGAGGGCGGTTGGCCGATGTGCGTTAAGTCACAATCATCCAAAAATACGTCTACTTTGGAGTGAAAACCATTCAACTATAAATTCTTGAAAATTAGCCAGTATAGTCACGAACTACGTCAGCATCGGCTTATTGAATAAGCTGGGGGATATTAATCGTAGATGGGTGCACTAATGCGTTTGCTTTGTCCAACGCACTCACGCCAAATGCCAAGTAATCAACTCTGAATAGTGCCTTAGTCTAATGAGTTGGCTTGAAAGCATTGATCGCTATGGTGACTATAGAATAAGGCTATGTTTAGGTTTCATTATTGTGTGTAATTCGTTGAATGAATGTTATGATCTTATTCTTGTAAATAATGTTTGAAGAGATGATATTTGTACATAGGATACCTACTTTCGAACTAAAAATTAAAATAAATATCAAACCTTTCTTTTAGGTCTCTTAAAAGCCGACTAAGCATATGATACTATTATACAAAAAAAATCTAAGTGCCCTATCATTGCTTTTAACATGAGTGTAGTCAAAGCTGACTATGAACTCTACATTGATCTCTACTTCTCGTACCTAGTACGGCGTGAACAACGATTAGGTTTCTCATTCCATGTTAGATAGAGTGATGGTATAATATCTGCCTGTGTAGAAAGAAAACATGCTATACCTACCATTTATAAATATTTAGAAGGGTTTTTCTTTTTGCGGCGGGCTATGGTCTGGTCACACCCCGCCAGATCCCTCCGGGGCGACAGAAGAGGCGGCGCGCGGCTCCATAGATGACCCCGCGATGCGCCTCTCTTCACCGTGCGACCGGGCTACCGGAACGCGATTACCCTCATGGGTTCCTTTCGAGTCGATGCCCCGGTGGCTTTCGCCATCAAAAGGGCTGAAGTATGATGAAAGTAATGGTACAGATGAATCTATATGATATACAGCGATAGAAATGGGGTTGTTATATACAGATATACAATATATTAATAGAACTGTAGAAAATTTAACTGAATTAGTCAAGGCTAAGGAGTATGAAGTTATGTGTTACTGATTATCTAACACTATTGGGCCGGAATCCCAATAGGCGCGGGTTCGAATCCCGCTTGCGACATCATTTTTCGCTTCGTAATCGGGTTTTATAAATAATTAAGCATATTAAATGCTAAATTTCAGTAATTTGAATAACAAGGTTGTGTCATCGTTTAATACAATTCTAACTGCAAAGTTTGAAGTAGCCTATAACAATGTGTAAACATTGTCGGGTAGATGGCATATGTCACCTTAAAGACGTAAATATGATGCAGAGTGAGATTTGCATGTCCTACAATAGTTCACGGTGGTGTAGTGGTAGCACGATTGGGCCGGAATCCCAATAGGCACGGGTTCGAATTCCGCTTGTGACATCATTTTTCGCTTCGTAATTGGGTTTTATAAATAATTAAGCATATTAATTGATATTAATGACTGCACAGATGACGTAGTGGTTAAGATACCGACCTTCCGTGCCAGTGCCGTGGGTTCGATTCCCACGCAGAATAATACTTTGTGCGATCCACAAAGTGTTGTTCTGAGTCTGGGTGTAATTTGTCTGCGTTAATTGCATGTTTGTAAAGACCCCCGCGATACAAGGATTATTTTCCTTAGTGCAGGGAGGTTCAATCTTTAAAAAAAAAAAAAATTACTAAATTTCAGTAATTTGATCTAACACTATATGTTTCGTAGTTTATTTAAATTTAATTTATATTTAGATCATTTTTACATTGCCCGTAATTGCAGTGGATATAATGAGCTCGGTAGTCCTACTAAATTGCTTGGCAATAGCGATTTATTCTTTGCATCTTACTCGTTAATCATTGTAAATTTAGCTACTTCTAGAACTAACACAAAGTTAATTCAGTTCAGTAAGCAGTATTCCATTGTTGTATTGTAATTAGAGTTTTATGCAATATAGGGAAAAATCAATAACGCTTTATCAATAACGATTAGATCAATAACGATTAGATTCCTGTAATAAACAGGAATCTAATCCTATTTTTTGTGAAGATTGACGTTCTATAGGAACTTCATCATTTGGCCATTTAGCATCCACTGCTGGACGTAGGCCTCCCTATTTATATTATATTTCGCCACAAAGTACGATCCTGTGCCACCCGCATTCAGAGATTTCCAGTAACCTTTACCAAGTCATCAGTCCAACTGGATGGGGCGACCAACATTGCCACTCGAGAACCTTTCTTGCCCAACGGTTATCGGTTCGTCGAGCGCTGTGGCCTGTCCATTGGCACTTCAGCGTGCCAATTCTTCCTGCTATAACCATTACACTCGTTCTTCTGCGGATTTGTGTAATAGGGATTCTATTTCGCAGAGAAATCGCGAGCATATCCCGCTCCATAGCACTTTGAGCGACTTTGAGCTTGGTCATGAGGGCTACATTTAGGAACTACAGTGCCGTGCCATAAGTCATCACTGGTAGCACACACTGGTCATAGATAGACCTGTGTTTTCAGACACAGGTATATTGGGTGAGATTTGAGAAGATCCTATTAAGTATTCCGAACGCTGCCCAGCCGAGTTAGATTCGTCGGCTGACCTACATATTTCTCGAAATTGGATCTACCTAACTGAACTATTTGACTACCTAACTTATTCCTTACGATCAGAAATATAAGGTCACTAGAGTCACAAGTTTTTATAATAATAATCGTACTATTTAGAAAGTGTGAGTGGAACGATTACAAGGGGAAGACCACGTCGTACTTTTCTGGGTCAAATTGAAGATGTGTTAGTGAAAGGTCAGGTTAAGAATACGCATAACCATAGAGCATGCGTGAAGACTGTGATGAGTTTGAATGAAGCGATAGAGGTATGTCAAGATCGTGGTTTGTGGCAATCTGTAGTCTCTGCCTACCCCTCTGGGAAACAGGCGTGAGGCTATGTATGTATGTATTTAGAAAGTGGTAGGACCACGCTGTTGACAGTTCTCTGTTTGCAGCCGCAGGCCGGTCCGTCCGGGGTAGTACCACACTCTTACAGAAGATCGACGTATGAGTAATGGCAATGTGCTATTGCGCTTCGTTCGGTGAGTGAGAGAGCCAGAAGACCAATTGGGTACGTAGTGGGTTTCGGGTTTATATTAGTAGGCAGAGGCCTAGTTATACCCTTGGTTATTGCAAAGGTCCATGGGCGGCAATGACACTTACTACTATCAGGTGTTCTACTTGCTCGTTTGCCACCACTAGCAATAAAAAAAATATATAAAGACTAATATGTTAAAATTCATTCACATTCACTTCCATACTTCGTTTTTAATGGCATCTCACAAGGCACATGAGCAATATGACAATGTCTACTTTAAAGTCCTTAAAAATAAACAATCGTTATGACTTTCGCTATTTATAAAAGTTCTACAAGATATACGTCACGTGATTCCACCATTTAGCTATATTAGGAAATTTTAGGTGCGTGTGCGTTTTGATGGCTTAGTTTACTTTTTCAGGGTTACATTGTTATATAGGTCACAAAGTTAATGTAATATAAACTTGTGTCTGTGAAAAAAAAAAATATTTATTCAAACACGTTGGTTTATTATGTAACTATTGTGAGTTACGAGTATATGAATTATAAAAGGTCTAGCATAAAGACGAGAAGTGAAGTGATAATTTGGTTACCATTCGTATCTACACAGGCCGGCCTAATTGGTAAGGCGATTGGAATAGATTTTCTACAGATATGATGTACCTACCACCGTACCACGTAATTATTTTTTGCTTTTTGCTCGCAAATAAATTTTCTTGTAATTAATATGACATGAATTGTCTCCATTATATTCGAAAAATCTAGAAAATGATGGAAAAATGAGAAACTGATTTCTGCCATTAAATATGGTGGCAGATTGAGAAAATAAAATTTCAACCTCTCTCTTTCACTGTCTTTGGGAATCATAAGAAATTACTGAGACATATAGCGTTACTTCAAAAGGAGGTAAATTGCATATAAATTTCTATAACATTTTGCCTAGCTAATGTGTTAAGGTAGAAAATTTCTCTCACATTGGGATGTATTGGGCAAATGAAGTCAAATGTCAAATATGGTCGAATTATACTGTAGTTAAAAAAACAAATAATTATATTTAATATCAATTGAAGGACACCGATGACAAAGATCGAGTACCGGTGGCCCGCTCGCACGGCGAAGAGATACGACACCGTTGCCGACCACAGTTAGTTTGACTACACAAATGGCATAGTGGTTAAAACTAACGTACCAGTGTCGTAGCCTCGATTCCTACACAGGATAATACTTTGTGAGATCCATAAATGTTTGTTCTGAGTCTGGGTGTTATTTGTGTTCGTTAATTATATGTTTTGTAAAGTCCCCCGTAAAACAAAGATTATAATATCCTTAGTGCTGGGTAAAAAAAAAAGTTCTAGGGAATGAATGCTGTTGTCCAGACTTTTGGTAGTCATTCACTCAGATTTTACTTTCGCGGCAAATTAAGGGATGGTGACATATGGTATTTTTAATTCATTGCCACACTATGTTATTCATACTTTTTTTATCATTTCTAACATTAAAATGTTATTACAATTATGGTATGGTTACCGATAAAACAAATGAAATTTAAATGGGTGCCAAGTTCTGTAGACAATTCTGAAATGTATCTATTAGAATATCATCATCATCATCACAGTCCATAATCGTCCCACTGTTGGGCTCGGGCCTCCTCCATAATGGGAGGGAAATTAACCTACTATACCGCGCTGGTCAGACGTGTTGGTATAGGGTTTTGTTTCAAGTTATCCTTCTTTCGCATAGATGTTATATGCGTTTTATATCCCTTAGTTGTCTCGTACGATCACCCACGGATAAGATATGGGGTGGTAAATAGTAATCTTACTCCGTCACCACACGGAAATTTATTTATTATTTATAAAACCCGATTACGAAGCGAAAAATGATGTCACAAGCGGGATTCGAACCCGCGCCTATTGGGATTCCGGTCCAATCGTGCTGCCACTACACCACCGTGACTTATTGTAGGACATGCAAATTTCGCTTCGTATCATATTTACGTCTTAAGGTGACGGTATGTCATCTACCCGACAATGTTTACACATTGTTATAGGCTTAATACTTCAAACTTTGCAGTTAGAATTGTATTAAACGATGACACAACCTTGTTATTTAGAAATGTATCTATTAGAATATCATCATCATCATCACAGTCCATAAATGTCCCACTGTTGGGCTCGGGCCTCCTCCATAATGGGGGGGAAATTAACCTACTATACCGCGCTGGTAAGGCGTGTTGGTATAAGGTTTTGTTTCAAGTTTTCCTTCTTTCGCATAGATGTTATATGTGTTTTATTTCCCTTAGTCGTCTCGTACGATCACCCACGGATAAGATATGGGGTGGTGAATAGTATTCTTACTCCATCACCACACGGAAATTTATTTATTATTTATAAAACCCAATTACGCATATTAAATGCTAAATTTCAGTAATTTAAATTTATTTATTAAATAAATTTTTATTAAATAATAAAAATAAATGTATTTATTAGAATAAATATATGTTTATTCTAATAAAAAAATAAATTCTTGAATAACTTAAAAGTACTATATCTTGTTTTTCTCTGCTACAAAAATGTTAGCTATTTAAAAAAAATATTTTTATGTTTTCTAATATAAAAATGTAAGATCACAAAGAAAACATATAATAATAAAAAGTAGATAGATAAGTTCTTATAAATAATATAATATGTAGATATGTCGTGGATCCAATAAATAAAATCACTTTATCAATTTTGATCGTGACACTAGCAGATAACTTATTAACATACATACATATATACATAACTCTGAATGTTATGTTTCCCTTTCTTTGACAGTATCAAAGGGGAGTCGTTTCAACAGACTAATAAAGATCTTAATCCTCAACTGTTTTATGTTATCCTAATACCACCCACAAAATGACTCGTTTGCATAAAGATTTATGTTAGGGACGACTAAGTTCTTATAGAACGTATGTACTCGTACTTAAATATATTGTTTGTTATTTTGTCTGCGTATGCTTTCTCTATTCCTTCGGGAATAAAATATATTCCCGATGTAAAAGTTAGCGGGGATAGATTGCCTTCCTATTAGTGTATTATTTTTTAATATTGTTTTTTTTTTAAATAACTAATTATATCTACTAATTACTACAATTAAAGATAATAACGTTATTCATCATCATCATCATCATCATCACAGCCCATAAATATCCCACTGCTGGTCTCCGGCCTCCTCTGTAATGGGAGGAAAATTAACCTACACACCTATTAAAAAATAATAAAATTAACCTATACCGCGCTGGTCAGACGTATTGGTATACGGTTTTGTTTTGAGTTTTCCTTCACTCGCATAGATGTTATATGCGTTTTATATCCCTTAGTCGTCTTGTAAGATTACCCACAGGTAAGATATGGGGTGGTGAATAGTATTCTTACTCCGTCACCACACGGATAACGTTATTATTTTTATAATATTATAAATATTCTCCTACTCTTATCCCAATTACTCGGGGTCGATACAATATGTACTCTTCTTGTATAATACATATTGTAAAAGTTATTGGCAATAGTTTTATGACCGGCCGCCTGCCAGACGTCAGCCCTCCTTGAGAATGCAATTGTTGACCAAACGGCATCAGATGGAGTTGACCCTGGTCGTTATAAGGCTCTTAGTCGTCTTTTACGACACTCACAAGCAAAGCAAGGGTTGGTAGTATTCGAAGCCGCTACCACACAACTATTTTTATAATATATCATAGATTATTGAAGGAATGTAATATAAGACAAACCAAAAAAAATATATTAGTTTATGATAATATTTTGATGGGTACTTTTACTTTTTGTTTTACCTTCATAAAGTCCTTTTTCAAAATTTTAAAGAAACATACCTACCTAATCTACTACATTTGTGAAACGGTTTTTGTATAGAGATTTGTTTCAATTTTGTTTTTTTTTTTTAGCAGTTATTTACTAACTCGCCTGACCAGCGTGGTATAATGGATTATTGCCCTCTCATTATAGAGAAGGTTCTAGACCAGTAACGGGATATATATAAGCTGATATGTGATATTTTATAATATTCTCTAGTATATTAACTATATATTTTATGGTAACTAACCATTTAAAAATAAAATGATTTAGGATATTTATCCTTTAATTTGTTAACGTTTTATAATGTAACAACAACAATTATTTATTAATGTAAATTACTTAGCTCGGTAGGAAGTACAAAACCGTAGCATTCGTAGCTGCGGCAAACAACGTAGAATGTAGCGTTACAGTGAACCAACTAGTGTTACCATCGACAAATATTGTTGTTTACTAACCAAACAACGGCCTTCTCACTTTCATCAAACATGTGGATTATAATTTGAAAATTAATTAAAATTATATAATTGTCTATACGGCTTAGTAAGTGGTTTATCGTACTGTTATATCTACCCCATGTCAGTAAACGGAATGACAATTATATACTACCTCTCTGTCAGTACTTTATAACCATATACAGGATGGAAGTGGACCGCTCCCGAAAATAAAGACAGGGATCCTACTAGTCCTACTTGTGATGATAGGCTAGAAAAAAAATCGATTCGGATGAAAAAAATTTTTTTTCACCACGCGAGGTCGTTCAACTCTGTAACATATGATGGTGAGTTTTTAATAAATTGTGTCTTTTCCCATCTGAGTAAAGTTACATATTTTTTATGGAATTATCGTTACATGGCATAATACTGTGTTTGAAAAAAAGTGAGTTTGAAAAAAATTAAAATTCGTGAAAAATTAAATTTTTTTTTCATCCGAATCGATTTTTACCTAAAAATTTTTTTTTTTTAAATTTGCATGTGTGGACTTTTTAGATAGTTTCAAATATACTTCTATACACTAGTATTGCCGGTGTTTTCATTTATTGTCGCATTGTCATCTCCACCTTGTAATCCAAGCGCCGTAGCAAAAAAAGTAGGTTTGTAATGCAACGTACGGGACCTGGTATTTTTTTTTTTGGAATATGTTCAAGGTTGTCCCCTGATTGTAAATCCAAGTGGGCGCGGCGGGGGGTGGTTCACTTCAGCCGCCATCTTGGAAAACACGTTTTATTGCATATCTCGCGAACCACGCATCATACGACAAAAATTGTAGAGATCATTATTGTAGATAATAATATTTGCCATCTTTTTTATTTGAAACTTTTAATTACCTAACGCATAGGTTTTTAATTATAGCGAATCAAACTTTTTACAATATGGTTTTTACTAAATATTTATTTAATGGTCAATGGTAAATTAAAAATAATGGTAACTAAATTGTAGAGCATGAAATTACCTATAAATTTTATGAGAAACTTTTTCTCGTAGCATTTATAGTTTAAGAGCTATAACGCTGTAAACGAGATTATAATGCTGTATATTCAATTATGTTCCTATTAGTTGTAGTATATATTTCGGGTCGTTCGGAATTTCTCCCTCTTAACATTTCAACAGTATTCAGGTATAAATCCCAACCGTTTTACAAAATCGGAAGTCTCTATTAACTCGCTTCGCTACAAATGCTTCGGGAAATTGGCGAGTAAGACAAGGTTGAATTTATCACTTCTACCTCCAACACAAGATACGGCACGCTACCATTCTTTCAGAGTGTACCACCAGGTTCAAACTTGGCTTGGATTTTATCACGACGCTGAAAAATGGGGTTGGAAGCGAATTGCACAAGGGCTTGAACCAATTCGAACTGCTATGGCTCCTGCACCGTCGAGTTTGTTGCAAATAATATCGTGCAAATGCACCAAAAATTGCGGAGCTGCCTGCGGATGCCGAAAAGCTGTTCTCAAATGTTCGATTATTTGCTCCAATTGCAGCGGCCAAACATGCGACAACGTGCCAGACATATTAGATGCCATCCCAACCGAAGACCCCAACCTTTGATTCGTCTCCTTCGGATATGGCGGAGGCAGAAGAGATAGATCCACAAGACGATGAGTGTCTTCCCTCGACATCGAAAAAAATAAGACTCGCCCCGTAAAATAATGCGCCACTTTTTGTTTGTGTAAACAAATGTTTTTTCCATTTTTTTGAAGTAACATTGGTAAAATTCTTTTCATTTTAGTGATTTCGATAACAATTGGAGATACATAATAATAAAAATAATAACTATTACAATTCTTACGATGTAGCGGGATGTACTATTGTTTTTTGCTAATAGACAATCTTTTATGATGATATCGTTTTAAGTAACAATAAAGATCGACAAATTATTAGTTGTTCTCCACATTATTTATAATTTTAATTGATTTGCTGCACAGCTGTATTGACATTTTTTTGAACACTTTATGCCATTTTATGCGTTATGAAATGGTTTTAGTATACAGCGAGCAATATTGCCACTGATAATGTACGAGGTGCAAGTTTTACTAAGCTGCAGCTCTTAGACTATAAATGCTACGAGAAAAGTTTCTTATAAAATTTATAGGTAATTTCATGCTCTACAATTCAGTTACCATTATTTTTAATTTATCATTGACCATTAAATAAATATTTAGTAAAAACCATATTGTAAAAAGTTTGATTCGCTATAATTAAAACCTATGCGTTATACAAAAAAAAGTTTCAAATAAAAAAGATGGCAAATATTATTATCTACAATAATGGTCTCTGCAATTTTTGTCGTACGATGCGCGGTTCGCGAGATATTCAATAAAACGTGTTTTTCAAGATGGCGGCTGAAGTGAAACTTTGATTTACATTCAGGGGACGACCTTGAACATATTCCCAAAAAAAAATACCAGGTCCCGTACGTTGCAAAAAAAAATAACCCGGCGCTTGGCCTATTGTATATAAAGCGCTCATCGGGATGAGTCAATCCAGGTTCAGAGCCCTCAGCGCTCACCCATAGCCCGGGTTTAGCTGTGATAGCCATCTGAGGCTAACAGCTAAAAGACAAACACAAAAAAACTGGATGGGCCAGTCAGCCTGCATCTCAACTCCTTCCAAATCAGTACGAATTGGAAGTAATACTCTTTCTACTATATCACTAACTAGCAGACCCGGCCACGCGTTATTGTGGCTAAGGTAGCCTCAGTAACACGTGGTGGTTATGCTAATAAATTGTAGCTTATATGAAACGTTTCCACTTTTAACACAGCGCCATCTATTAAATACTTACTCAATCCAGTCAATAGATACCGCCATCTGTTAGAATCGTTTGGAGATAATAAATAATTGTGACTGTCAAATAATAGAAAAATAATTTGCAATAAAATAGTATTGTGACTATAAATTGAGATGGAAGATATTCTATCTTTTAAGTTGGATCAAACTATACATACTATGCAAATTTGATTAAAAACGGTTAAGTACTTTAAGAGTGCATCGCGGACAAACAACGTGACGCGTAATTTATATATATTAAGATTGTTCCTATTATAACTCATCCTTTCTGTATCGATTTTTGCCAACATGCTGATTAAAAACTGGCTAAACAGCGAATGAAAATATAACAGATGATCTTATACTCATTTCCTAATCATTATAGGGTAAAATAAAAAGTTGCAGTAGATATAATTTTATAAAGCGGTGTTTGTGGTTTGGTATCGCAATGGCTATATCCTAGCATAATTCAAAATACCATGGCTTGAAATTACAATATTCTGCTTAGAAAATTACCGTCCAATCATTTCAAATTTCGAAGTCTACGTTCATATGAGGCCGTGTCCTAAAAGTACATGACCTCTCTAGAAACCTATAAACACCGTACTAATATAGTGCGGTGACATTAGAGACATTTCAATTTTAAAAAGTATTTGCATTATACCAAACGTTTATGTGACATTAACCTTTTTAGAGTTCCATACCCAAAAGATAAAACAGGACCCTATTACTAAGACTTCGCTGTCCGTCCATTCCTTCGCCTGTCTGTCACCAGGTTGCTGTCATGAACCGTGATAGTTGGACAGTTGAAATTTTCACAGATGATGAATTTCTTTTGCCGCTACAACGACAAATACTAAAAATCAATAAAATAAATATTTAAGGTAACACACAACAAAGGTAATCTTTTTGCTCGTTTTTGCTCGATTTTGATAACAAAAATAGATAAACGTTTGAAATATACACAGAATATTTAGTAATATATTCACTTTCGAAATAAATACATAAATTAAAATAAAACAAATAGAGAATTTAAGCTCCTATACAACATATATGATTATTTTGCCATTTATAGATAATGTTACGGAACCCTTCGTGCACGACTCCGAGTCGCTCTTGGCCGGTTTTTTGAATATAATCGAATTGAGTTTTCAAACATGTGTCAAAATAAAATGTCTTTTAAATCAAAATCACTAAGAAGTATTGATATCAACTTTAAAGCAAATCACCCCTAAAATAACTTTCCACCCCTTTTTAACCCAGTTAGGAGATAAATCTCAATAAAATATGAATCACATCTTTCATCAATTCTGTTAATGAATGTTTATGCAAAATTTGAAATAGATTGGACCACGGAATCACGTTGTCCCATACAGACTTTGCCCTGATTTTTCACCCCCTTAGGGATATAATTTCGTAAAATCCGTTCTTAGCTGACCTCTACTCGGCGAATGAAATATTCCTACCAAATTTAAGGTTTGTAGACCTTATGGTTCCAGAGATATCGTGATGAGTCAATACATAGGTGGAAATCTCTTATATATATATATATAGATTTCTAAGATTATAATCTCTAGTTTGTTATAAACCTTTTTAAAACTGTGTTTGATAAGCCCGTACTGAGTGTCGCAAATAAATTTAATTTTACAAATGAGATTGTTTACACACAAATTACATTAATTATTAATTAAAAGGTCCACTGCGATGTAAGGAATTCTTTAGTGTAGAATGTTGTTGGCCACCGAAGTTAAAATCGAGTACCGGTGGTCCGCTCGCACGGCGAAGAGAGAAGGTTTTACGGTGGGTCTATGGGGTCACGCGCCGCCTTTCCGTCACCCCGGACCGATTCAGCGGGGCGAGACGCATCCATAGCCCACCAGTAAAAAAAAAAAAAAAAAAAAGTGTAGAATGTTGTAATTACAAAAAAAATATTTTCTATTGATTTATTTTTCAACAAGCTTCTTTTATAAAATCCGATTACGAAATGAAAAATGATGTCGCAAGCGGGATTCGAACCCGCGCCTATTGGGATTCCGGCCCAATCGTGCTGCCACTACACTACCGCGACTAATTGTAGGACATGCAAATTTCATTTCGTATTGTATTTACGTCTTAAGGTGACGGTATGCTATCTACCCGACAATGTTTACACATTGTTATAGGCTTAATACTTCAAACTTGTCGCAAGCGGGATTCGAACCCGCGCCTATTGGGATGCCGGCCCAATCGTGCTGCATCATTTTTCATTTCGTAATCGGATTTTATAAATAATTAAGCATATTAAATGCTAAATTTCAGTAATTTAAATAACAAGGTTGTGTCATCGTTTAATACATTTCTAACTGTAAAGTTTGAAGTATTAAACCTATAACAATGTGTAAACATTGTCGGGTAGATAGCATACCGTCACCTTAAGACGTAAATACAATACGAAATGAAATTTGCATGTCCTACAATTAGTCGCGGTAGTGTAGTGGCAGCACGATTGGGCCGGAATCCCAATAGGCGCGGGTTCGAATCCCGCTTGCGACATCATTTTTCATTTCGTAATCGGATTTTATAAATAATTAAGCATATTAAATGCTAAATTTCAGTAATTTAAATAAGCTTCTTTTAATTTATATTTGTAAATTACTCTTTAATTGTGTATTTAATTTGACATATTAATAATTGCAAATTGTGGATATGTTTCAGTTAATTAAGGAATATTTATTAAATGGGCATATTGTTAAAGCCAGGTTGATGTAATTAATTCTCGCGGCTTTACCATCAACGTTCATGTAAGTAAACCTTTAAAATACTCGCATATCATTATTCATACAAACAAAAAATACTGGATATAAGTTAACAGCATAAAAAATTACTCACTAAAATCTGTAAAGTATACACATGTTTTGCATTGCACATGTTTTGCATTGCATGTCCTACAATAAGTCACGGTGGTGTAGTGGCAGCACGATTGGGCCGAAATCCCAATAGGCGCGCGTTCGAATCCCGCTTGTGACATCATTTTTCGCTTCGTAATCGGGTTTTATAAATAATTAAGCATATTAAATGCTAAATTTCAGTAATTTAAATAACAAGGTTGTGTCATCGTTTAATACAATTCTAACTGTAAAGTTTGAAGTATTAAGCCTATAACAATGTGTAAACATTGTCGGGTAGATAGAATACCGTCACCTTAAGACGTAAATATGATACGAAGCGAAATTTGCATGTCCTACAATAAGTCACGGTGGTGTAGTGGCAGCACGATTGGGCCAGAATCCCAATTGGCGCGCGTTCGGATCCCGCTTGTGACATCATTTTTTACTTCGTCATCGGGTTTTATAAATAATTAAGCATATTAAATGCTAAATTTCAGTAATTTAAATAACAAGGTTGTGTCATCGTTTAATACAATTCTAACTGTAAAGTTTGAAGTATTAAGCCTATAACAATGTGTAAATATTGTCGGGTAGATAGCATACCGTCACCTTAAGACGTAAATATGATACGAAGCGAAATTTGCATGTCCTACAATAAGTCACGGTGGTGTAGTGGCAGCACGATTGGGCCGGAATCCCAATAGGCGCGCGTTCGAATCCCGCTTGTGACATCATTTTTCGCTTCGTATTCGGGTTTTATAAATAAGTATATTACACATCAAAGTAACGACAATAATTTGCATGGTCAATGGTCATATCATTATTAAAAGTATGCATTTAAAACTGTAGGCCTCATAACAAAGATCAAAGTCGCTCAGCGTGCTACGAAGCAGGCTATGTTCGGGATATCTTTGTGAGACAGCAGAAAGGTGTAACCGACATAGCACGAAGAATTAGCACGCTGAAGTGGCAATGGGCAGGCCACATCGCTCGACAAACCGATAACCGTTGGGGAAGACACGTCGCAGTGTTGGTCGCCCCCCACCAGGTGGACCGACGACCTGGTGAAGGTTACTTGGAGTCGTTGGATGCGGGTGGCACAAGACCGCACTTTGTGGCGAAATATGAGGGAGGCCTACGTCCAGCAGTGGATGACAAAGGGCTGAATGTTAATGATGATGATTTTAAAAATAACTACTAAGTGCACATATAATTATAAATAGTATATAGGTATATTAAATTTATCACATCAGATAGGATAATCGTAAAAGTTAAGCAAAAATCTTTTATAATTAGTATAGAAGATATACCCATAATAAAATATTTTATTTTTGTCAAGGACAATAGACATGCTATATCGTCCAATATGAATTAGGATGAGGATAGGAAGATAATGATAATTACCTATCTCATCTATAGGTATCCCATAAACACTTACCGTTGCTTTTACAATTCTCAATTTTTAGATCAATCGTCATTCTCCTACTCTTATCGCAATTACATGGGATCGATACAATATGTACTGTTCTTTCATAGTATATATTGTAAAAGTTATTGGCAATAGTTTTATGGCCAACCGCCTGCCAGATGTCAACCCTCCTTGGGAATGTAATTGTTGACCAAAGTGACATCAGATGGATTTTTTTTTGTGTGACTTAGTTGTTAACCTCAGATGGCTATGACAACTTTACTCGGACTGTTGGTGAGCGCTGAGGGCTCTCAACCCGAGATCAGATGGAGTTGACCTAGGTCGTTATAATGCTCTTAGTCGTCTTTTACGACACCCACGAGCAAAGTAAGGGTGGTTAGTATTCGTAGCCGTTATCACACTGCAATTTCTCTCAGTTTTTAACTTAATAAATAATTATTTTATTTAAAACTTTAACGCAAGCGGAAACGTATGTAATTACAATTGTTATGAGTTTAATAAACTGTTAACCATACGTAGAATTTTAATAGTCGTCGTATTATTATTATTTTATATTATTTTACATAATGTTCTAATAAATGTATCTATATATAAAGGCAGTAGGAATATACATGGCCACTTTTAGAATAGAATTTCTATTTGATGTTAACGTGTTTCGTTAAATAAAATAAAAGTAGTTTTATACTATGCTATAGATTTTTCCACTTTGAAGAAAAAAAACGATCAGGATGAAAAAAGTTTTTTTTTTTCCCCACAAATATTTTTAAGTTTTTTTCACATTCCATCGTATTAGGACAGTGCCATGTAACGATAACTCGATAAAAAATGCGTAACTATACTCAGATGAGAAAAGACGCAATCTATTCAAAACTCATGATCATATGTTCAAGAGTTCAACGACTTCGAGTGGTGAAAAAAAATTTTTTTTTCCATCCGAAACGATTTTTTTTCTAGCCTATCATTACAAGTAGGACTAGTAGGGTTACCTGTCTTTGTTTTCGGGAGCGGTCCCCTTACAGCCTGTATATAACGACGTTAATATGCAAGGTCAGAGAAACAGTTTAAAAAAAAATAAGGCACATTTTTTAATATCTTTAATTTTTTATGAAAATTTTAGTATATAATTGTAATAAACATATGGTTTATACATATGTAATAGAAACGTCATCTATATATTTAATGTTAGAATTGAATTCAAAATTTTTAATTATTCGTATCTAACTTTGATCACAATAATATTAAAAATAATATTGAAAATACAATCCATAAAGTTTCTAATAAACATTGAGAAATGAATTCAACAACAAGGTAATCTTCGAGATTTTATGTAATAAAAAAAGAACTACAGTACAGATATACATAAAAGTATAACTTAACTCACATTTTTTTTTAATTTAAATATATTAAAATTTCATAAAAAATATAGATAATATTTAATATTGTAATAGCAACGAGCTTATTATTCTATTCTTCTCATACGTAGTTGTTCAATAAGGGATATCTATAACTATAAGACAAGTACGGGATATCTCATCATCATTTTCCTGCTCTTATCCCAATTACTTTGGTTCGACGCAATATATACTGCTCTCCCCACATATTGCAAAAGTTATTAGCAATAGTTTTATAACCGGCCGTCTGCCTGACGTCAACCCTCCTTGGGAATGTAACTGTTGATCAAACGGCATCAGGTGGTGTTGGCCCAGGTCGTTATAATGCTCTTAGTCGTCTTTTACGACACCCACGAGCAAAGTAAGGGTTGATAGCATTCGTAGCCGCTACCACACAGCGAAAAGTACTACTAGCGAAAGTACGGGATATCTATATGAATGTAAATCTATTTGGCTTAACAGATAGGAAAAACAAATTAAATTATTTAAAATTTTATATAATAATATTAAATCATCTTAAAACACTTTCTATATTTTGTTTATTAGAAAAAATTTGGAAATAAAGTTACCGGATTGGCAGCGTGAGACTTTATCTCTTCGCCTAATAAGCGGGCCTTCGGAACCGCATCCTGGATTTTACTGGGCCATCGGTGGAATGTAATATGTCTTTAATTAAAATTATCTTTAGATTTCACAAGTGTAATATTAGTGACCAAGAAGAATTAATTAAAATTAATCGTATGATAAGCTGAAGCTAAAATGTCTGTGACAATTTTATTCATTGGCGCAATTGAATTTAAGAATGCGATTCTATCTAGCAATATATATAATATAAACCTCACCGTGAAAAATCGCTGTGCGGACAGGCCCTAATGGTAATGTGCTACTGTGCTTCGCGAGTGAGAGTGCCCGAGGCTCAACGAGGGGTTTGAGGTTTGTACTACCACCGGTATTGCAAAGGTCCATGGGCGGCAGTTACACTACCATCAGGTGTGCTGCTTTGTGAGTTACGACCTTACTCAAGCAAGAGAATAAGATAATAAAAAAACTTTCATATTATTAAAGAATTATATTCTAAACAGTAAAAGAGTACTTGCTAATGTACTATTTTTACATTACAAGTAAAATTTAAACTGCACAGATGGTGCAGTGGTCAAGATATTTTTTCAACCATGTCAGTGTCGTGGGGTCATTTCCTACGCAGGACAATAATTAGTGCGCTTAACAAAGAGTCTTTTTTTTTCGTAGGCTACGGTATGTACATATGCCATCCGTTCCTTAAGGGGCGACGGAGGTGGCCCCATAATCTACCCCATCGCCGTTGGGTCGGCCACTTGTACCGCTTCCTTGAAATCCGTGTCCAGACCGACTGTTCTGAATCTGATTGTAATTTATATTCGTTAATTATGTGTTTGTAAAGTCTTTCGCGCAAAACGCTGATACGTCCAATACGCCGCGGCGCCGCGTAGGACGACCCCCCCCACTAGGTGGACTTATGACATTATCAAGGTCGCAGGAAACCACTGGATGCAGGTGGCGCGGGACCGTGTTGAATGGCATTCTCGTGGGGAGGCCTATGTCCAACAGTGGACGTTTACGGGCTAATGGATGGATGGATGGATGAAAGTCTTTCGTAATATAAACTCTTTAATTAAAACGGTTCTTGATAAGCTTAGTGAATTCAAATAATCTCCAAATCGAAAGAATGTCGTTTTGAAATGACAATAACGAGTTCGCATGGCAGAGGGTTCATGTTTTCTGGTTCTATTAGTGACACGGTCCGACGTGGGTATTACGTGGTCACCCTAGCTCACGCTAATGGAAATTCTTTCTTGCAAACACCCCAGTTTGAGGTGACAGTTTTGGTTAAATCGTTTCCAAAGCGTCCGGAAATTTTGTTAGCTGTAAAATTTTTGATGAAGTATGTCCTAGTGTTTTATTAATTTTGGTTGAATAGTTATTATTGTCTTTTATATGTATGATGACGAAATAAGTATAGTAAATAACGACGAATTTCCGTGTGGTGACGGAGTGAGAATATTATTCACCACCCCATATCTTACCCGTGGGTGATCGTACGAGACGACTAAGGGATATATAAAACGTATTTAACATCTATGCGAGAGAAGGAAAACTCGAAACAAAACCCTATACCAACAGTCCTGACCAGCGCGGTATAGTGGGTTAATTTCCCTTCCATTTAGGAGGAGGCCCGAGTCCAACAGTGGGACATATATGGGCTGTGATGATAAGGATGATGATGATGAAATAACGACTGATGGATTTAATAAGCGAGGTTATTTTTGTATTGCTTATGGTGGCATACGAGCAACTGCCGCCCATGGACCTTTGCAATACCAAGGGTATAGCTAGGCCGCTGCTTACCAATAAAAACCCCAAACTCACGCAGTTGGGCTTCCGGCTCTCTCACTCACCGAACGAAGCGCAATAGCACATTGCTATTACTCAGACGTGGATCTTCTGCGAGAGTTTGGTACCACTACTAAAAATGGCAAAGAAAATGTGAAATAAACACCTATATCGGTCAGACTGTGGTATAAAAAGTCAATTTCCCTATGATAGTGGAGGCAGCTCGAGCCTAACAGTACAAATTATAAAAGCCGAGATTAGTTATTGTTGGCTATAATGATGTTCGTATATTTGTCTCTCACTCAATCACGCGTATACTGTCGACCAAATTTAGATGAAATTTGTCAACCAAATAGACCATTACCTGAATTAATACATAACACTTTCTATCTCTTGGGTTAATAATAAGATTTTATATTGTGCAAATCACTTTTTATGCAGGCGAAATCGTAGGCAGAAATTTACTTTAAAAATGACGTCATCCATTTATCCATCAAGTTGCCAACGTCTAATATCGGTCATAAGGTTCCACAAGTGGCGTCCTTAGGAGATCCTATACTGTAACGCCATTTTCGGCTCACTTAGAGATAGTTTGAGATAGATTGCAGATATTTATTTAGATCGAATGATCACAATTTGAGTTGCAAATTACACATAATTCGGACCGTCCATTAATCACGTGAGGTTTGGAAGGGGGAGAGAGGTTTGACAAAAATCACCAAGTCCTAAACCTTCATAGTCTTAAACCTCATCACGTATCACCAAGGGGGAGGGGGGTTAAAAAATGCTAAAAAAGGTCACGTGATTAATGGAAGTCCCTTAAAGAGGTGCTCATTCAAATACGCGTACACTTAAAAATATAAAAAAAAAATTGTATAACGACTTCAATAAAAAAAACTATCGTTCATGTTATATAGTTTATAAATAGAAATAAATATTTTAAGAATCTTCTAGTCAGGGTAACCGTTAAGGGCTTCGAGGCCCCCACAATATTCCATCGCTGACGAGGCATATAGGGTTTGCTTGATGACGGCCCCTTTAACCAAGTCGAGTGTTTTATATGGCTAATAAATCCAAAGCAACGTTATAAGCTAGTCATTGAGTCAATAAGAAACGATTTTCAATTACTTCTGAATTTGATGGGACTTTTGAAATTCTATAAAAGTAAATCTGCTTTTAAAATGAATATCTATTATTTATAGCAGTCAAGAATACTAGTTGCGGTTTTCAAACGTTGAAAAGTTTACTGAGGAAGGTTATCTTGAAGTACAGCTGGCGGAACCTCACACGTATTCGTAATGTAATCATAACTTTTGATATCGTAAATACTCCAATAAAACAACTAGAATGTTTGATTTTTGTGAAAGGTATATATATGTGTACACATATACGTATATGTACGTACATACATACATAATACGTATTAAACACCTTTTTTTTTTTTTTTTTATTGGTGGGCTATGGGTGCGTCTCGCCCCGCCAAATCGGTCCGGGGTGACGGAAAAAGGCGGCGCGTGACCCCATAGCCCCACCGTAAAATCCTCTCTCTTCGCCGTGCGAGCGGACCACCGGTACCCGATCTTTGTCTTCGGTGGTCCGCTCGGCGGTTTACCCTCGCGGGTTCCTCTCGTCGACGCCCCGACAGATTTCGCCATCGGGGCGTCGCCCTCACGCGGTGGTCCGATCACCCGAGGCCTGGGTTAGGGCGGCATCAGGCGCAGGTATTCGCGCCTGCGCCGCCCCAGCCGTTGGCGGCGGCCCGGGTCGCGGGAGTCCTCCCTGACTCGTTCCGCCGCCTCCTTCCGCGAGATGACAGCCTCGCAGAAGGCGGCGACCGCATCCCAATTCCTGACGCTGTCGACCATCGCCCTTGCGACAGCCGGACGTATTAAACACCTACCAGAAGGTTTTAAATGTAGAATATATTTAAGATAATTTAGAACATATTTAAATTATTTATATTTAGAATACATTTAAATATAGAATATATTTAAAATATTTCATTCTATAGGTTTTAGTAATTATGATTTATACCGGGCAATTAGTTTAAGTATAAAAGGAACCTTACCGTTCACTCTGCTTAGATAATATGTGCGAAAAGTATCTAAATCACATGTAACATTTTAAGTAAGTAAATTTTAAGTAAAATTTAAAGTTTAATTATATAGTATTTTAATCGAATAATATGTTAGAATAATCCTTGGAAGTAAACAAATCCTTGAGTGAAATGTGTACCTACTACTATTTGTCCGTAGTACCTTTTCATTTTTTATTATTTGTAAAGGGGATCCCTACTTATAATGTTGCTTTATTGAATTAATATTTATTTATTCATATCAACTTCAAAGAATTGTAAACAGCATTAACATTTATGGAACACGATTGGATAACTAAAACGCCTACAACTTTACAAATAGCAAATAATTTCTCTCACGGTTAACCGTTTTATAGGCGCTATGAAATAAAAGTACCTGAAGGGTAAACTAACGATAGGCAAAGTTGACTATGTCAACGCTATCAAAGGACTCAACTAAACTCTGCCCACGGCTGCCGGTGACAGATAAAAACGTCGGATTTTGTGGCGCGGTGTACCCGTGTCTTCGTCAGCGTATTTACTTACCCTCAAGCTGTTTGCTCCTTTACCCTTAACCTAACCTTTAGGGCAGGCGTGCAAACTATAAACAGTAGCGGTTATTATTTCATATTCATAACTCTTGGTATATTCAATTTTTATTCTGGATTTCCACTCAAATCTATTAAGAAATAATTGACTGAGTAAAAAGTGATAAATATATTCACAACATGCATATGGAAATTGTTGTTGTACAAGTGGATAAGAAACAACCGGCATTTCAACTCATTTCAATAAATACTGTTCTGTAAAATTTAATAATATTTTTGTGTACTGATTCATTAATTTTGTGGGCTAAAACCAAATTAGAAAATTGGCTTTAACATTTTCAATCCTTATATCCATCTGCTGCGTAAAAGAGGACTAAGAATCTTATAACAATCTGGGCCAACTCCATCTGAAGCCGTTTGGTCAACAATTATATTCTCAAGGAGGGTTTACGTCTGGCAGGCGGCCGGTCATAGAACTATTGCCAATAACTTTTACAATATGTACTAAGAAAGAAGAGTACATATTGTATCGACCCCAAGTAATTGGGATAAGAGTAGGAGAATGATGATAATGATATATGGTATATCCGTCAGCCTATCGATATCCACTAGGGACATACGCAAAAAAATGCAAAGAGTACATAATGTTATGATTTCTACACTTATGAAATGGACTAAAATGGGGTATGCAGAAAAGAGTATGAAAGTAAAATTAATGCGGTCGAAATGCGATCTCTTCGGAAAATCTGTGGAGTTAGGCTGACCGACCGCATTCGTAACGACGACGTAAGAGAGCGAGTAGGTATGAAAGAGAGTATTGGTGTAAAGATGCGAAAGGGAATGCTCCGATGGTTCGGACATGTGGAAAGAATGCCGAACGAACGTCTGGTTAAGAAGATATACAATGCGAAAGTGGAAGGATGTAGGTACCGAGGGAGACCGAGACTAACCTACCTAGACCAGATCGGTCAGGTACTGAAGGAAGGTGGAGTCAAGAGTCTCCGAAACCGGCGAGCGTGTATGAAGAGAATTATGAATGTTGAGGAAGCGAGTGAAGTCTGCAGAGATAGAGTTCTCTGGCACTCTGTTCTCTCTGCCTACCCTGCAAGGGATATGGCGTGATGATATGTATGTATGTATGTATGAAATGGAGATCGCAGTATATGTAATAAGTATCTCAGGAGAATATTACTGCCCGTTCTTCTCATTCATTTTTACAATTCCTAAGGTAAAGTAACGGCATTATATTCTTGTGGTCACGGAGTAAGAATGCAATTCAGCATCCCTTATCTTACCCGTGGGTGATCGTAAGAGATTGCTAAGGTATATAAAATGTATATCTATGCAAGAGAATGAAAACTCAAAATAAATCCCTACATCAACACGTCTGAACAGCGTGGTAGAGTAGGTCAATTTTCCTCCCATTATGGAGTAGGCTCAAGCCCAACAGTGGGACATATATGAGCTGAGATGATGATGATCATGATGATTCTTCATTAGTCATCGCACAGAATTATGATGTTTACAATATTAGCTCGAAGTTTTTGACTTGTACTACTCGCCATATTGATTCAGCTCTCCTCTAACACTTTACATATTGCTTATTTAGCATTATTTCATTTCGGTATGCCGCTATTTGTCTTTTGAAACCCGCTGAAATTGTTATTGTAACTTCACCTGAAATTTTGTAAACGCTGAATTTGTACACGTGATAATGTGGCCTCTTTGACATTATTCTGAACGTCGTCACATCGTAAAAAGGCGTAAGCGCTAAGCATAAATTTAGAACGATCATTTAGGTTCAATTATTATTTCTTGTTTTATTATTTGCCGCGTAGGCTTATTTTATGCATTCTATATGAATCCCTCTATAAGGTTAAAGTTTCTGAAATGGGAATAAAATTTATCTATTATACCGTGCTAGCCAGAGGAGTTGGTTTAAGATTCTGTTTCAAAATATTCTACTTGTAATTTTTTTATATTTATACATGTAAGTGCTTGAATTTATTCTAAAAGGCTTTACAGATTTCAATGAGGATTTGTATATGCTTCAGAGATCGAGCGTTAGGCATTTTTTTACACATATATAACAACTTCTACTACTACTATCTACTACTACTACTACTATCTACTACTACTATCTACTACTACTATCTACTACTAGTAGTTTCAATAAAAATAAAGCAAATATACATAAAATTGTTAAAAGTGGTGGGGTCATACTATTGAAAGATTTCTGTCTACATCCACGGGCCGGTCCGTCCGGGGTAGTACCACACTCCCAGAAAATCGACATTTGAGCAGTGCCAATTGCTATTGCACTTTGTTCGATGAGCGAGAGAGCCGGAAGGCCAACATTTGTGGTTGGTTTTTCACTGGTAGGCAGCGTTCTAGCTGTACCTGGTATAACAAAAGTCTATGGGCAGCAGTAACACTTACTAACAGATGTACCTACTGTTTGCTTGTTTGCCACCAAAGCCAATAAAAAACATAGTGATTAATTAGGAATGAAACATATCACGATCTCTTACTGCAAATAGCCTCTAAGTTATGTAAATCGTCAATATTGCTGTGTCATGTCAATTTCCTGAATTATGAAGGTTGTTAAGTGGAAATATGTAAGCCGTAAAGAAAACCAAAGAGAAAACAAATTATATTTCGTGTGTTTTCATTAGCATTGTGGTATTAACACAGTTAAGTTTAGAGTGAAATCAAAACAAAACTTTTCAATCCAGCCTTGAAGGCGAAAACAAGTTTAACCATTTCGCAGATTCCAAATAAAGGGAAAGTTGCTGGCTGAGGGCGAGGGGAAAGTGGCATCTTACGGGCAGGCTCAAGGGATTCGCCCATCTCCGACACGCAAAGCCGAAACCACGAAATCTCCGGGTACTATCCGTCATAATTTCAACAAAAAGCTTACGGTTTTAAATAACGATTTTGACACTAAACCATGAATTTTTACAGCCTCAAATATTTATGTACAATATTTATGATAATGTTTTTTTTATCTATGTAGTCACCCTTTTATGTGTATTGCTGAAATCTTAATTTTCTAAAACATAGTGTTGTACCTATAATTTTAACTCACGCCCGTACAAACCTACTGCTTGAGGCGCCACTGTCGCGTTCACTTCGAACTATAAATAGTGTTTCTGAAGAAATACACATATTTTGTTATTCTCTGAATGAATTTACAAAAACCGCTTTACATATTAGGTATATGTTACACAAATAATTAAAGTTTATTTGATAAAAGATTTACAAAATGTTATATGTTATAATTATAACTTATTTTTTGTTACCACCCTATTGCATTAGGTCAAATCCTGTAATGATAGTTGTGTATATTATAAACAAATAAAAAAAAAAAATAAAAAAACTCTGTCAACATGTGGTGAATCTAATTAATTTATTAATATTTATTTCGTATATGATTGAGTATGAATATAATTCACTGACCCATATCTTACCCGTGGGTGTCGTAAAAGCATATGCATTTGACATCTATGCAAGAGAAGTAAAACTCGAAATAAATTCCTATACCAACACGTCTCAAAACCACCGAAGACAAAGACCGAGTTCCGGTGGCCCGCTCGCTTGGCGTAGAGATGTACATGTAGGGCGGGTCTTTTTTTTTTTTTTTATTTTTTTTATTGGTGGGCTATGGGTGTGTCTCGCCCCGCCAAATCGGTCCGGGGTGACGGAGAAGGCGGCGCGTGACCCCATAGACCCACCGTAAAATCCTCTCTCTTCGCCGTGCGAGCGGACCACCGGAACCCGATCTTTGTCTTCGGTGGTCCGATGTAGGGCGGGTCTACGGGGTCGCACGTCGCTTCCTCTGTCGCCTCGGATGGATTTAGTGGGGTGTGAACACTCTATAGCCCGACGTCGAAAATAAATGTATCAACACATCTCACCAGCGTGGTATAGTAGGTAAATTTCTCTTCTATAGAAAAGGAGGCTCAAGCGCAGTAGTGGGATATATATGAGCTACGATGATGATGATGATATCTATTAAAATTTTATTTTTATTTAAGACTCATATAGATACTTTGGTATAATTTTATATCTCGTGTCTTTAAATCTTTTATTACAGCAAACTTCGCTGCAGTGTTTGGCAGGTAACGGCAAAATACAGTTTCTTGCCATATAATATGGACCCAAGCATAAAATAATCATTATTTGAAATGTTAAATGGGGGGCATAGTCCGGAGCGTGCTCGTTCGCGTCCCCTGCCAGTCTAATTAGACTGCTAATCCGGCTCGATATGCGTACCGCAATGCGGGTTAGGGCGTCCCCCGGAGGCGACGCGTACCGACCCGCCCCCGTCGGTACGAACATCGGCAGTTGCGGCGATGGGGGCCGCCACCCATCACGCCTTGCCCAGTTAGGAGAGTCGAGGAGAACGGAGTGCCGGGTGGGCACGTGGAATGTAAGAGGTTGTGTGGAAGGTAAGTTGCACGAGCTGATATCCGTCATGGCGGACAAACAGCTAGACGTGCTCTGTGTAACAGAGACCAAGCGAAGGGGCAGCGACGCCTGCGATCTTCCTGGTGGCGGGATGGCTCTGTGGTCTGGTGTACCACAGAGCGATCGAGCCAGCATGGGGGTAGGAGTGCTGTTGTCCTCTCGCTTGGCCTCAGGTGTGAAGGATTACGGAATGTATGATCCCAGACTTCTCTGGGTCCGTATAAAACTAGGTGTCACCAAGGTATTCATGGTTGTAGCATATGCGCCCGTAGGATCCTCGGTGGCATCAGACCTAGAGAAGTTTTGGGACAATGTTAGGCAAGTTCTGGATATGGCAGAAACCAGTGAACGCGTGATTGTATGCGGAGATTTGAACGGATGGGTGGGGACCAAGCGTCCCGACTATGAGGACGTACTTGGTCCATTTGGTGATAAGAGAGTGAACGACGCAGGTAGGCTCATAGCGGATGTATGCATGGAGAGAAACCTTATTGTGTCAAACACATTTTTCCAACATAAGGACATCCATATGTATACATGGAGAAGGAATGAACAGAAAAGCATAATAGATTTAATTTTGGTAGACAGTCGCCTCCGAAGTAAAATATTGGACGCAAGAGCCTACAGGGGCCCCACAGTCGACACGGACCACTATTTCGTTATTGCGAGATTTAGTGGTCTGTTCAGAAAGTGGAGGCACTGGCGAGAGCGTGTCCACTTTGGAGGGCTTGAAAGAATAAAGGTTGAAAGGTTGCAAGAAGAGTGTGTAAGAGAAAAGTATGCAGAGGGTGTCCAAAACGGCTGACGATGGCAAGCCAGCCGCAATCGGACATTGAAGAATGCTGGAGAGTATTGAAAGAGAGTATGGTAGATACAGCGAAAGAAGTATGTGGAAGTTCAAAGAAGCATAGAAAAACAAATGGTGATGCATGGTGGGATGCGGAAGTGGCAGCTTCCGTAGAGCAAAAGAAGAAAGCGTGGCTGGACTATGTCTCTTCTTTGAATCTGAATGACAGTATGACTGAACAGAAGAAGAAATATATCGGCAATGTAAGAATGACACCAAGGCCTTAGTGAAAGAGAAACGTGATAGAGCAAGTATGAGTGCAGAAGATAGGCTGACTAAAAACTTCGAGGGTAACACCAAACTCTTTTGGAGGGAGGTGAAGAAGTCTCGGGGTGGTCAGGCTTCACAATGAATAAAATAAGGTCTTTTTTTTTTTTTTTTTTTGCGGGCGGGTTACGGTCGGCACACTCCTCGCACCGCTCCGTCCGGGGTGACAGAGGGGCGTAAGCATGCACACCCGTAACCCACCCGTGACGTAGCCTTCGTCGTTGGGCCAACCACCGGAGCAGAGTGACTTGACGTCAGTGGTTGGCCCGACGGAATACCCCTGAGGAGTACCCTCTCCTCGACCGACGTCCCCCCCTCGGGTAGGATGTCGGTCTTTCCTCACGCGGTCGGCCTCTCGGCGGGTGACGGACTAAATCCCCGATCCAGTCACCCGCGGCCTCGGCTAGGGCGGCATCAGGCGCAAGTAATCGCGCCTGCGCCGCCCCAGTCGCCGGCGGCGGCTCGCGTCGTCGAGGAGACGCTCCTCGCGCACGCGCTCCGCCGCCTCCTTCCGCGAGACTACTGCCTCGCAGAAGGATGCGACCGCGTCCCAGTTCCTGATGCTGTCGAGCATCGCCCTGGCGATGGTCGGCAGCGTCAGGTCAGCACCGATGATCGCGACGAGTTCACGACGCTGCTCTGCCCAAGCGGCACAAACCTCGAGCGTATGCTGCGCCGTGTCCTCGTCGCAATCGCAGTGGTGGCAGGACGGTGTACTCTCCCTCCTTACGACCGTGTGCAGGTATTTGGCGAAGCATCCATGCCCCGTCAAAACCTGCACCAGTTGGAAGGAGAGCACCCCGTGCCGCCGATTTAGCCACTGCATCAGCACCGGCCGGAAGGCCTCCACGGTCCGCACGCCGAACCGAGGCCTCTCCAGCCGGACTGCCCAACGGGCAATGATGTCGCGGCGGGCGTCGGCGCGCCAGGCGGTGTGCTCCCTCAAAGAGACCACACCGCCCTCCGCTCGCACCCCCAACATTCGCCGATACAAACCGGCGAGCATTTCCGCTTCCAGGTCCCATGGAGGGGCCCCGGCCAATAGACACGCTGCCTCCGTCGACACCGTGCGGTACCCGCGTATGGCCCTGACCGCCATGGCCCTCTGTGGTCGCCACAGAAGAGCCCTGAGTCGGACGGTCAGGGATCCCGCCCACACCGGTGCGCCGTACAGGGCCATCGACCGGATGACCCCTGCGTACAGCTGTCGGCAGGTAGCGCTCGGTCCGCCCACATTCGGCATAAGCCATGATAGGGCGGACGCCGCGCCGACGAACCGTGGAGCGAGTCTGCGGAAATGCTCCCGGAACCACCATCGCCCGTCGAGCACCAGGCCCAAATACCTCATATGGGCCCGGATGCTGATATCAACCGAATTGACGGTGATCGAGACGCCGATGGGAGGGCCCATGCGGGGCCCATGGAACAAGAGGGCCTCCGTCTTGTCCAGGGCCACCCTCAACCCCAGCGCCCCGATCCGCCTGACGATCTCCTCGGTGCCGAGAGTCGCCAGGCTTGCCGCCTCCTCCAGCGTCCCACCACGGGCTGTGACGAGCGTGTCGTCGGCGTAACATATCACGCCCAGCCCGGGCGAGAGGCTACCCCTCAACGCCCAGTCGTAGCCGATGTTCCACAGGGTGGGTCCGAGGACCGACCCCTGCGGAGCACCGCACGTCATGGGCGTTCGCACAACGTCCCCTACTCGGTTGGTGTAGAGGACGCTGCGCCCCTCCAAATAGTCTGCCACTAGCCGCCTCAGGTAAACTGGCACTCCGTGATATCGGAGCGCCTCCCTGACGCAGCTAAATGGCAGACTATTGAATGCGTTGGCGATGTCCAGGGACACCACCAACAGCACTCCCCCGCCGGTGACGGCCTCAGTCGCCACGTCCCTCAGGCGCAACAGAGCCGCGATCGTCGAACGACCCCTCCTAAACCCAAACTGGGCATCCGACAGATCGGGCCCCGTGCCGACGAGGTGCCGCTCGATGCGGGCAGCCAGCACCCTCTCCAATAGCTTGCCCGCATCGTCGAGCAACACGATGGGCCTGTAGGCCGAGGCCGACTCTGGAGACCGTCCCGGCTTCGGCAGGAGCAATAAAATAAGGTCTAAAGGTGGAGACATTCTTACATAAACACAAGACGTGTTAAGCCGATGGAGTGAATATTTTCGCGATATGTATGCGGATGCTACGGTTGGCGCCGGTGTTGGATGTGGTTTAGTAGATCAACATTCGACAACGGCGTCCTCCGATGGCATCAGTATGGATGAAGTTGAATGGGCGATAAGAAGTTTGAAAAATGGTAAGGCAGCGGGCATTGATATGGTGTCTGCCGAGACGATCAAGCTTGGTGGCTCTTGTGTCTGGGAGGCGTTCCTGTTGCTCCTCAATTTATGTTGGAGCTTGGGAATGGTTCCCAGGGACTGGAATAGCGCAGTCATCGTGCCTTTATTTAAAAACAAGGGTTCACGTTATGACTGCGCAAATTACAGAGCCATAAGCTTGACCAGTTTGGCAGCAAAAGTGTATGGAAAAATTATTGAAAGGAGAATGAGGATGGTGTCCGATGGTTTACTGTGTGAGACACAAGGAGGTTTCAGGAGTGGAAGGGGATGCATGGATCAAGTGTTCTCTCTGCGCAACATTGTGGAGAAGCATCTGGCTCTAGGTCAGAGGGTTTTCTGCAGTTTTGTGGACCTGGAGAGAGCATTTGACACGGTTGTACGAAAGGAACTTTGGGACATTTTACCGGAGTATGGTATTAACGGTAAACTGCTACAGGCTGTGCAGTCCAGTTACATGGGCTGTAGAGCCTGTGTGCGGCTGGTTGATGGAATGTCGCCTTGGTTTGACGTCAATATCGGCGTTAAGCAGGGGTGCGTTCTGTCAGCCAGGCTGTTTATCATATATCTGGATAAATGTCTCCAAAGGTTGAACGATATGAATGTGGTAGTCCAGATGGGCGACTCAGTGGTCACTGCTCTGCTTTATGCAGATGATGCAGTCCTGCTGGCACAGTCAGCGACTGACCTGCAGACCCTAGTCGACACAATGACAGAAGATTGTAAGAAAAGGGGTCTACGCTTGAATGTGAGCAAAACCAAAATAATGGTCTTTGAAAGAGATAAAACCAGAACAGATGTAAGAGTAACAATAGGTAATGATGTACTAGAGCAAGTGGATGAATTTGTATATCTTGGATGTGGATTTAGCCGAGATGGAAGGTACACCACTGATATAGAGCGAAGAGTGAATGCGGGAAATAGAGTGAACGGAGCGTTGGGGCAACTTCTCGGCAGCCACCACCTCAGCCAGAAGGCACGTGTAGCAATACATAACGCAGTGCTTGTCCCAACATTACTGTATGGAAGCGAGAGTTGGGTATGCAGAAAAGAGTATGATAGTAAAATTAATGCGGTCGAAATGCGATCTCTGCGGAAAATCTGTGGAGTTAGGCTGACCGACCGCGCGCAGAAAAGAGTATGATAGTAAAATTAATGCGGTCGAAATGCGATCTCTGCGGAAAATCTGTGGAGTTAGGCTGACCAACCGCATTCGTAACGACGACGTAAGAGAGCGAGTAGGTATGAAAGAGAGTATTGGTGTAAAGATGCGAAAGGGAATGCTCCGATGGTTCGGACATGTGGAAAGAATGCCGAACGAACGCCTGGTTAAGAAGATATACAATGCGAAAGTGGAAGGATGTAGGTACCGAGGGAGACCGAGACTAACCTACCTAGACCAGATCGGTCATGTACTGAAGGAAGGTGGAGTCAAGAGTCTCCGAAACCGGCGAGCGTGTATGAAGAGAATTATGAATGTTGAGGAAGCGAGTGAAGTATGCAGAGATAGAGTTCTCTGGCACTCTGTTCTCTCTGCCTACCCTGCAAGGGATATGGCGTGATGATATGTATGTATGTATGTATTTTAAATGTCTGACTACTACTACGGTGACTATCACCCATTGTGTACTGGTGGCGTTTTGTGGCGGATGACTATAGTCACTGATAGTAGCGAAAGGGTAATGGATACCATAGACTTGATATGCCACACTGAAGTATATCTGTATGGTTTTATTTGGAATTTTCTTTCTTTATATCATCATTCTCCTGCTCTTCTCCCAATTACCTGGGGTCGACGCAATATGTACTCTTCTGCCTACATATTGCAAAAGTTATTAGCAATAGTTTTATGACCGGCCGCTTGTCCGACGTCAACCCTCCTTGGGAATGAATAATTTTTGACCAAACAATATCAGGTGATGTTAACCCAGGTCGATATAAGGCTCTTAGTCGTCTTTTACGATATCCTTGAGCAAAGTAAGGATTGGTAGTATTCGTAGCCGCTACCACACAGAGAACTTTTCTTTTTTATATGAAGAAGTACATAAATAACTGACAAATACAGGCAAACATTTAGATTAAGGGATATATTATGAGCTTACGCCTTTTAGTGGTCTAATATTTCATTTATTTTTTATTATACTCCCTTTTAAAAACCTACCTTCTATCACCTTTGGTTGACTGGTAGAGAATGAAAGTCCGCCATTGTACTAGTTGCATGAAGTTTAAAAAAATAAAATAAATAAATAATTATATGTTCATCATTCTCCTACTCTTGTCCCAATTACTTGGGGTACTTTCATAGTACATATTGTAAAAGTTATTGGCAATAGTTTTATGACCGGCCGCCTGCCAGACGTCAACCCTCCTTGGGAATGTAATTTTTGGTCAAACGACATGAGATGGAGTTGGTCCAGGTCATCATAAAGCTCTTAGTCGTCCTTTACGACATCCACGAGCAAAGTAAGGGTTGGTAGTATTTGTAGTATTCTTAACCGCTACTATAGAGTACCTATGTACCATAAATACTTACGGGTCAAAATCAGAGAGGTGAGCATTATGCTTCTGACAAAGTTTTTCTTAATAAAATAACATGATATTGCTAAAATATTTATTACAAAATAAACGTTCTGTGTATAATTACAAGGCACTTAGAATATTATTTTTTTTATCATAATATTTTATTTGATTTTAGACAAAGAATATGTAAATAGTCATTCCGGGAATGCGTCCTTATACCATGTTTTGTAGTCCAGACAAGTCAAAAATGTTTACAATTATGATTTAAATTGTTGTAATTTTAATATTAGCTTTTAAAATAATCAAATTAAGAATATACATAGAAGTTAAATTAATACCGTTTTAATTTCTTCACATTTTGGCAATTGAAATGCTGTCTGGCGTTTATCAAATCATTCAATGAACGCAATGGATATCGCTCGATATAATTAAAACAACACGCGCTAGGTGGCGTTAGGGAGCAACAGTGTGAAGTTCACTTGTCAAAGCAAAACGCGTGTGTCTTGTTTATGAAAAAAAACTATTGATTTTTCCGGTAAGTACCTTTTAAGTTGATATATCTGAAACGAACTTTAATTCCCTGTCACTACGGGAACGCAATTTGATGATTCGTTTTTCGAAAATTTGTTTACTTTTAGCAAAATTCTTATACATATTACAGTTCACTTTTTCATAACCTCTAAAACCAATATCCAACATGGCGCGCTCATTCGTGGCATGAAAATATGTATCGAATAGTCATTTCGAGAACGGCCATTTCGGGAACGTTATGGCATACGAAGGGCATTCCCGAAATGACGTGGGCGTTCCTGAAATGACATTTTTTAGGCAAAATGATGCTCTAATGATTTTAAAAGCATAAAATTTTGATTTTAGATATCCAATTAATACGAGTAACATGGAAAAAAATTAAAATGAAGACAAAATGACGACAAATAACGATAAAAAGAGGGCTTAAGCTATACTAGCTTATAAAAAACATCGTGAAATGGCTGATTCAAGGAAGCGCCAGTTTTTAAAGATGATGACACCTGAATAAAAAGAGATGAAAATACTGAAAGATGGTGGGTAATATTACCAAAGAAAGAAAGTTAGAAATAAAGTTAATTACTGTTAGTGATATGACTGAAAGAGATAAGAAGAAACAGCGAGAGTTATGCAGAATCAATACTCAAAAAAATATAGACAGAAGAAAAAGGTGATGGCAAATATTTTAGCTAACAGCCCCCCAGATTTTGAAAATGAGTCAGAAAACTGTAATGTTGTGTTGAGGAAGAAATCAGGTAAATAAAGATAGAGGCAGGCTTACAGAACTTAAAAAACAGAAACATAAATAACAGAAAATGCAAAGATATATTATAGATCAAAAAGTACTGAGCAGCAGAAGACGCGTAGAAAGAGCATCCCAAAAGAGTGTTGAAACGCTGACTCGCAAAGTTGATAAATTAATAAGAGGATGTTTTGTTACTGCGGCAGATTGTAAACGTCTATCACTTGGCGAGGTTTTCACAACACCACTAAAAGACACCCTTGACAAATTACCGAAAAATTCTAAATAGAGGAGGCTTTTCAAAAATGCGTCAGTGGCAACCGAATCAAAAATACATCGCTTAAATAATATAGCCATACAATTTGTCCGCAAAAATAAAAGTAATGAAAACATTTTAATATCTAATCGGAAGCATTCAATATTTTTAATCACTAATCAGATTCGTGAAGAAAATCATAAGGTTTTGAGCAGGATGATGTCAGCAGAATGTGCCTTGGTAAGAAAAATTGCCTTAACGTAAACAAACAAAAGTAGCTGCATGTTCCTCATTCTCTAAGTACAAATAAAGTTATAATACTGGGAATGTATATTATTTTCATGCATAAAATAAGTTTAAATACCGGGCGTTGCATTCATTCAGAGAGCATCGCAATATCGTTTATGGAATTTCATGTCATTTTGGGAACACTTCGATCATTTTGGGAACATAACAGAAATGCAAATAAATCACTATTAAGTAATACTATAGTTAAATCCTGAATATACAAAATGAAATGACCTTTAAGCTTTTATATTTATGTCATTAATATATAACGTAGTGCAAAAATGTATACAATAAATTGAAATTTTGGAGCGAAATTTACACCTATTAAAAAATTATGGAGAAAAATTTGAAAAACAAGTATTGTTATTAGAAAAATATACAAAATAATAACATTTGCCGATTTAGAAAAGGGTTAATTACAATTTTTTGAAGGTGATTCTTAAAAGCGTTGGTTGTATTATTATTAACAACAATATTTTAAAGTGTTCCCGAAATGACTTTTGGCCCTGCCATTATTCTTATTAACGGGTAGAATTTCTAAAATATATATTTTTATGCGCGCCTTTTAACAGGAAAGGTTCATGACAAATGACCCAACAGACTCCACATGTCAGTTTTCTTCAAAAGGAAACTTAATTTTTCAGATATTTGAAAACCTAAAATGCTCACCTCTCTGATTTTGACCCTTACATACCAGTACCATAAATAATTATAGGTTATTGTAGAGTAAGTTTCATATCTCATAGAAAAGGTTTTTGAAATAAAACTATTTTTTACGGCATCTACTGCATTTGTATTTGATTTTTTTATAGTACGGTCCTACCGTGACTATGAGCGATGCTAAGTGTTCGAAACATCGGGAAATTAAAAACTTTTTTTTTTTGGAGTTTATGGCTTGGTTGCTTAGACCTTTAAGCCAAGTCTTCTTTTTAATCGGGCACTTCGTTAAATTAAAAACTTAAATGCAAACCCGATAGAATACGTAAAAATAGTTTTAATTTAAATGTGTAATACTCGCGTAAACATTAGAAATGACTATGTCTTTGTTTGATGTGGTACGAAAACGTGTCTATATGTTTATCATCGCATATACAATTACCAAGCTACTTTATATTTCCTCTGAAATTCTGTAAGCCAACGGGTAACATTACATTTTAAGTCAAACATCACAGGCTCCATTAATAGTTAAGAGGGTACAAATTTAAGCTTATTTACGTATAGAATACAAAAATATACTGAAGCGTTAGTAGTTTAAAATTCATGAAAATTATAATACAATTTTCATAATGAATTTTATACCCTTTAAGCTTTTAGGGCTATGTTTATCAGAAATGTACAATGTTTCTGTTGCAAAATTAAACACTAAGTTATGTTTTGAAGGAATTCCAAATGATGGCGGTCAGTGAGGTTGGATGAAACCTTTTCAACGTGGTGCTTTCGTGTTAGTATGTAATGATATGACATGCCGCTTTTAGTTTTTTTGCATTATTATGTTTTTGTTAGTGATTTTAATTTTTTAAATAGGTATATATTGAGTCTTGATATATGTATCATTTGTGAATTAAAAAGAGGTTATTAACTGAATGAGGTGTGATCTCACATCTATAGGAAATCCAAATGGTAGAAATGGAATAATTTTTGTTGAAAGTTTCATTACTCTGTAAATTGTTTTAATTTCGAATTAAGTATAGAGAGACAGCAAAGAAATATTGTCAATCAAATTATATAATATTCCCCTTGTGGTAACAGTTAAGAATACATTGGACCACCCCCTTTCATATCTATGTGTGCTGTAAAAGACGACTAAGGAATATTATATATATATAATCGATACAAGAGAAGAAAAAATCGGTATAAACCCTATACCAACACGTCTAATCAGCATGATTAAGTAGATAAATTTCCCTTCCACAGTGAAGGAGGCCCAAGCCCAATAATAGGACATATATGGGCAGAGATGGTGATAATGATGAAATTTTATAAAAGCAAATTTTAACAAATCACTGCTGACAAGACTTGTTTTTTTCAATCCAAAAGCACAGATATTTCTTCTCTTTTCTAAGTTATAAAGAGTAAAATAAAACTTTTTTTTAATAAACATTAAACTACTTGGCATAAAAGGGATGAAATAAAAAAAAGAATAACGTATTCCATATTCAAACGAAGCTGTACAAATTAGTGATTGTCAAATATGAAGTAACGTCGCATTCATTAGGTTGGTACGCGTACGTATTGCATGCAGTTCACATACTAGCGAGTATTCCACTGCCCGGGGATCCGGATGTTTTTCAATTTTACTTTTTATTTAACCCTAAAACAAGCTTTACTGGCTCGGGAATTCAATGAATGTTCGATAAAAATTTTTGCTTTGCTTATTTCTAAAGATATTGTAACGATATGACAAGGGAGTTTAAGTACTTGTAATAAAGGAATATTTACTTTATTGCATATTGAACTTGAGTAGAAAATATTTGAAATTGCTATATCTTTTTTTGTCAAAAGTTTCCTTTAGATATGTTTGATATCTATATATATATAAAAGAGCTTGTCCTGATTGACTGATTCATCATCGCACAGCCTAAACCGCTGGGGGCAATTACATGAAATTTTGACAGTTGCTGCTTTTTATATTGTAGGCGCTCACTAAGAAGGGATTTTTGGAAATTTCTCCTCTAAGGGTAGAAAATAGGGGTTGCAAGTTTGTATCTAGCTTCGTCAGTTTTAAAGATAGATTCGTGAAACTTTGTATTCGTCTATTTAATATTAAATAAATAAAAACGTAATTCAAAATTATTGAAAATTTCTCCTAAAAAGGTGAAAAGTAAGGGGTTGAAGGTTTGTATGAAACTTCGTCAGTTTTGAAGTTAGATCCCTGAATTTTTTTTATTAGCTATATAATGTTAAATAAAAATTTACCTGTCTCAGCATAGGAAGTGGAATAGGGGTTGCAAGATTTTTTATGAAACTTTGTCATTTTTGAATATTAAATAAATTAACATGTATTTCAGCATTTTGGAAAACTCTTCCCTAAGGGTAAAAAATAGGCGGTGTAAGTCTGTATGAAACTTCTTCAGTTTTGAAGTTAGATCACTGAAAATGTGTTATCTATATATATAAGAGATTTACTATATCTCTGGGACCATAAGGCCTATAAACCTTAAATTTGGTAGGAATATTTCTTTCGCCGAGTAGAGATCAGCTAAGAACGGATTTTACGAAATTATATCTCTAAGAGGGTGAAAAATCAGGGCAAAGTTTGTATGAGACAACGTGATTCCTTGGTCCATCTATTTTAAATTTTGCATGAACATTCTTTAACAGAATTGATGAAAGACGTGATTCATATTTTATTGATATTTATCTCCTAACAGGGTTAAAAAGGGGTGGAAAGTTATTTTAGAGGTGATTTGATTTAAAGTTGATATCAATACTTCTTAGTGATTTTGATTTAAAAGACATTTTATTTTGACACATGTTTGAAAACTCAATTCGATTATATTCAAAAAACCGGCCAAGAGCGACTCGGAGTCGCGCATGAAGGGTTCCGTACCATTATCTATAAATGGCAAAATAATCATGTTTGTTGTATGGAAGCCCCTCTTAAATTCTCTATTTGTTTAATTTATATTAATTATTTATTTCTAAAGTGAATATATTACAAAATATTCTGAGCATATTTCAAACGTCTACCTATTTTTGTTATCAATATCGAGCAAAAATGAGCATAAAGATTACTTTTGTTGTGTGGGAGCCCCCTTAAATATTTATTTTATTGTTTTTTAGTATTTGTTGTAGCGGCAAAAGAAATTCATCATCTGTGAAAATTTCAACTGTACAATTATCACAGTTCATGAGAGCAACCTGGTGAGAGACAGGCGAAGTAACGGACGGACAGCGAAGTCTTAGTAATAGGGTCCTGTTTTATCTTTTGGGTATGGAACTCTAAAAAGGTTGATGTCACATAAACGTTTGGTACAATGCAAATGCTTTTTAACATTGAAATGTCTCGAATATCACCGCACTATATTAGTACGGTATTTATAGGTTAGCTAAGAACGGATTTTACTTAAATTTCACCCGCAAGGGGAATTGCTGGGGTGTAGAAATCACATTTTTTAAACATATCTCCTACAGACTTGAATTTCGGTAGACATATTTTTGTTACAATACACAGTTTAACTAAGAACGCCTTTTTGAAAATTCCACCCCTAAAGCGGATTGCGTAGGTGTTAACCCAAAAAATCTACATTTACCAAAACTGCCTCTACAGACTTGGAATTTAGTGTGGACTTTCTTTCTGCTCTGTAAAGGTCAGATAAAATAGGATTTTAAGAAATTCCTTCTCCGAGAGGAATTCTAGGTCGCGAAAGTAGACGTAACCGAAGCGAAGCGAGGGAGGGTCGCTAGTATAACATATTTGTTTGAAATAATAGTCATGTTTGAACTAAGATATCAAACCGACTTTTCAGTTTAACCAACCGCTATGGATTAAGATAAAAAATTGTCACTACCTATTATAGAACGAGATCCTTGGAGAGCGTAATTAACTGATCTCACAACAACATACATACATACATATCATCACGCCATATCCCTTGCAGGGTAGGCAGAGAGAACAGAGTGCCAGAGAACTCTATCTCTGCATACTTCACTCGCTTCCTCAACATTCATAATTCTCTTCATACACGCTCACCGGTTTCGGAGACTCTTGACTCCAAGGTGGACCTTCAGTACATGACCGATCTGGTCTAGGTAGGTTAGACTCGGTCTCCCTCGGTACCTACATCCTTCCACTTTCGCATTGTATATCTTCTTAACCAGGCGTTCGTTCGGCATTCTTTCCACATGTCCGAACCATCGGAGCATTCCCTTTCGCATCTTTACACCAATACTCTCTTTCATACCTACTCGCTCTCTTACGTCGTCGTTACGAATGCGGTCGGTCAGCCTAACTCCACAGATTTTCCGCAGAAATCGCATTTCGACCGCATTAATTTTACTATCATACTCTTTTCTGCATACCCAACTCTCGCTTCCATACAGTAATGTTGGGACAAGCACTGCGTTATGTATTGCTACACGTGCCTTCTGGCTGAGGTGGTGGCTGCCGAGAAGTTGCCCCAACGCTCCGTTCACTCTATTTCCCGCATTCACTCTTCGCTCTATATCAGTGGTGTACCTTCCATCTCGGCTAAATCCACATCCAAGATATACAAATTCATCCACTTGCTCTAGTACATCATTACCTATTGTTACTCTTACATCTGTTCTGGTTTTATCTCTTTCAAAGACCATTATTTTGGTTTTGCTCACATTCACGCGTAGAACCCTTTTCTTACAATCTTCTGTCATTGTGTCGACTAGGGTCTGCAGGTCAGTCGCTGACTGTGCCAGCAGGACTGCATCATCTGCATAAAGCAGAGCAGTGACCATTGAGTCGCCCATCTGGACTCCCACATTCATATCGTTCAACCTTTGGAGACATTTATCCAGATATATGATAAACAGCCTGGCTGACAGAACGCACCACTGCTTAACGCCGATATTGACGTCAAACCAAGGCGACATTCCATCATCCAGCCGCACACAGGCTCTACAGCCCATGTAACTGGACTGCACAGCCTGTAGCAGTTTACCGCTAATACCATACTCCGGTAATATGTCCCAAAGTTCCTTTCGTACAACCGTGTCAAATGCTCTCTCCAGATCCACAAAACTGCAGAAAACCCTCTGACCTAGAGCCAGATGCTTCTCCACAATGTTGCGCAGAGAGAACACTTGATCCATGCATCCCCTTCCACTCCTGAAACCTCCTTGTGTTTCACACAGTAAACCATCGGACACCATCCTCATTCTCCTTTCAATAATTTTTCCATACACTTTTGCTGCCAAACTGGTCAAGCTTATGGCTCTGTAATTTGCGCAGTCATAACGTGAACCCTTGTTTTTAAACAAAGGCACGATGACTGCGCTATTCCAGTCCCTGGGAACCATTCCCGAGCTCCAACATAAATTGAGGAGCAACAGGAACGCCTCCCAGACACAAGAGCCACCAAGCTTGATCATCTCGGCAGACACCATATCAATGCCCGCTGCCTTACCATTTTTCAAACTTCTTATCGACCATTCAACTTCATCCATACTGATGCCATCGGAGGACGCCGTTGTCGAATGTTGATTTACTAAACCACATCCAACACCGGCGCCAACCGTAGCATCCGCATACATATCGCCAAAATATTCACTCCATCGGCTTAACACGTCTTGTGTTTGTGTAAGAATGTCTCCACCTTTAGACCTTATTTTATTCATTCTGAAGGCTGACCAACCACCCCGAGACTTCTTCACCTCTCTCCAAAAGAGTTTGGTGTTACCCTCGAAGTTTTTAGTCAGCCTATCTTCTGCACTCATACTTGCTCTATCACGTTTCTCTTTCACTAAGGCCTTGGTGTCATTCTTACATTGCCGATATATTTCTTTCTTCTGTTCAGTAATACTGTCATTCAGATTCAAAGAAGAGATATAGTCCAGCCACGCTTTCTTCTTTTGCTCTACGGAAGCTGCCACTTCCGCATCCCACCATGCATCACCATTTGTTTTTCTATGCTTCTTTAAACTTCCACATACTTCTTTCGCTGTATCTACCATACTCTCTTTCAATACTCTCCAGCATTCTTCAACGTCCGATTGCGGCTGGCTTGCTATCGTCAGCCGTTCTCGGACACCCTCTGCATACTTTTCTCTTACACACTCTTCTTGCAACCTTTCAACCTTTATTCTTTCAAGCCCTCCGAAGTGGACACGCTCTCGCCAGTGCCTCCACTTTCTGAGCAGACCACTAAATCTCGCAGTAACGAGATAGTGGTCCGTGTCGACTGTGGGGCCCCTGTAGGCTCTTGCGTCCAATATTTTGCTTCGGAGGCGACTGTCTACCAAAATTAAATCTATTATACTTTTCTGTTCATTCCTTCTCCATGTATACATATGGATGTCCTTATGTTGGAAAAATGTGTTAGACACAATAAGGTTTCTCTCCATGCATACATCCGCTATGAGCCTACCTGCATCGTTCACTCTCTTATCACCAAATGGACAAAGTACGTCCTCATAGTCGGGACGCTTGGTCCCCACCCATCCGTTCAAATCTCCGCATACAACCACGCGTTTACTGGTTTCTGCCATATCCAGAACTTGCCTAACATTGTCCCAAAACTTCTCTAGGTCTGATGTCACCGAGGATCCTACGGGAGCATATGCTACAACCATGAATACCTTGGTGACACCTAGTTTTATACGGACCCAGAGAAGTCTGGGATCATACATTCCGTAATCCTTCACACCTGAGGCCAAGCGAGAGGACAACAGCACTCCTACCCCCATGCCGGCTCGATCGCTCTGTGGTACACCACACCACAGAGCCATCCCGCCACCAGGAAGATCGCAGGCGTCGCTGCCCCTTCGCTTGGTCTCTGTTACACAGAGCACGTCTAGCTGTTTGTCCGCCATGACGGATATCAGCTCGTGCAACTTACCTTCCACACAACCTCTTACATTCCACGTGCCCACCCGGCACTCCGTTCTCCTCGACTCGCCTAACTGGGCAAGGCGTGATGGGTGGCGGCCCCCATCGCCGCAACAAGAGAAAGCAAATTTTAAATGTGACCCTATACCATTTTTTCAAGACAAAGTGGTGTAGTATTTTCTTTCTATTTACAGAGGGGAGAAGAAGAATAATGCTTATCGAAAATACTTTAATTAATTAATATAATGATGAATTCGAAAGATCTTTTTTTATCCGTTTATTAACCTTTATTAATAGACATGCCATGATATGACATATTATTAATAGACATTTTCGTGTAGTGACGGAGTAAAAATACTATTCACCACTCCATATCTTACCCGTGGGTGATTGTACGAGACGACTAGGGGATATAAAACGTATATAACATCTATGCGAGAGAAGGAAAACTCGAAACAAAACCCTATACCAACACGTCTGACCAGCGCGGTATAGTAAGTTAATTTCCCTCCCATTGCGGAGGAGGCCTGAACCCAACAGTGGGGCATTTATGGGTTGTGATGATGATGATGATGAATAGACATAGGCTTTCTCATAAGAGGGATAATACGGTAATAGCCTCGCTTAGCAGAAGATTTAGCGTCGGCTGTTGGAGTTATGAGTAGAGACATTATATTCTAATCCGTTATCACGCGATATTCAAATGTTTTATGCTTTACCAATGCTTTTATATTCCTCTATTTTTCTTTCATCCATCAATTTGTCAGCCTGCCATCGCCCAATGTTGAACATGGGCTTGTGCAAATGGAAGCTACGTTATAATGGCCACGTATGAAAGGTAGATTGGCGAATACAAATGGTGTTATACGAGTACCATGATAAGCATTAAGTAGAGATTCAAAAAGTGGCTAGTTATGGGACCTCATTTCGCTCATATCAACCTGAATGGATAAGCGGAGTGAGGGAGGTTAGAGAGAGTTAGTTGGCCAAAGTTTCACTTCTGCTATGTGTACTTTGTGAGCACGCATATATATATTTTTTAAATTCATTTATAAGTAAATATTCCTAAGGGGACCCTTAGGAATATTTACTGCTACTTACATAAATAAAATAACAATACGCTTGAAAGAACAATAAATATCATCATAATAATGACTGATCTTAGTTTATATCAAATCAAAAAATAAATATATACATACATACATATCATCACGTCATATCCCTTGCAGGTTAGGCAGAGAGAACGGAATGCCAGAGAACTCTATCCTTGCACACTTCATTCGCTTCCTCAACATTCATAATTCTCTTCATACACGCTCGCAAAAAAAAAAATATACCATTCGTAGATATACCATATTAATAATTTCAATATTACATAGCAAAGGTCACGCTACACATTTGTTAGACCGAATTTGATTTCACGGTACCCTTACAAATATCCCTCTAAACCCACGCATCTATTTCTCGTTAGAAATATTATTATGCGCGGTATTCTAGAATATGTTTTATTGGTTATTTATATTAATTTCAAATAAAATGTGAAATTGAAATCATGTAAGTGTATAATCGTTATAGGGTTTATTTATAATAAATGATTTGATTTTATTAATTTAGAATTTGATACGCCAGCCTTTTTATAAAAATGAAGCCTTAGTACTATTTTGTTAGATATTCGGGGTCGCCCTCGCTTCGCTTTGGTTATGTCAGTTCAGTTGTCTAGTTTACTTTCGCTACATAGAATTTCCTATCGGAGAAGAAATTTCATAAAATCCTACTTCATCTGACCTTTATAGGGCAGAAAGAAAGTATACACCAAATACTCAGTCTGTAGGAGCTATATTTGAAAAATGAGATTTTTCAGATTAACACCCCCGCAAGGGGGGCCCTGCGGGTGGAATTTCGTAAAATCCGTTCTTAACTGACCTCTACTCGGCGAAAGGAATATACCCTACCAAATTTTAAGTCTGTAGGCCTTATGGTTCCAGAGATATCGTTATGAGTCAATACATAGGTGGAAATCTCTTATATATATATACTAGCTGACCCGGCAAACGTTGTTTTGCCATATAAATTAATTCTAGGGAATTTCTATTGTAGAAAAAAATATCTAACGTACTGTAAGTGTGTAAGGATCTGGTATATGAGTGAAAGAGGCATGGAGCGCTGTGAACGATGAGGACATAAAAATAACAAAACACCAAACATTAATTTATTATAATTTATTTCTTAAAATTATATATTAGATGAATTAATTGATTACGACAGTAATACTAATAACCCGGGGAAATCAACTGTTGATGCGATTATTGCCGTTAGAAAAACTGTTACGGCATCAGTTTTTAAATATGTATTAGGCATCTTCCTAGATATCTCAGGTGCTTTCGATAACGCCTGGTGGCCGAGGTTACTACTTAAACTAAAGGCTCGTGGATGCTTCAAAAACATCTACCAACTTATACAGTCTTACTTTCTTCAAGGTTCAACCACACTGAGACTCGGTCACCATGCTGTGTCTAAATCATTAACGATGGGCTGTCCTCAAGGATCTGTGTTAAGCCCATATCTGTGGAATTTAGGGTTCGATGACTTTCTTGAGCTCCCTCTACCTCAAAATTGCTCATTGATCGGCTACGCTGACGACGGTCTTCTACTCATACAATCGAACACTAGAGACGGACTTGAGAAATTGGCGAATACATGTCTTAATTTAATAGTTAAATGGGGCGCACGAAATCGGCTAAATTTCGCTCCTCATAAAACTTATCATCTTTTATTAAAGGGTAATTTGCAGTCAACGCCACGCATAAGATTTAATAATGCGACAGTTAAAAGGAAAGAGTCAGTTTGTTATCTTGGCCTAGTCTTAGAAAAAAACTTCTCATTCATTGAACATATTAAAACTGTGGGTGAAAAGGCAAAACGAAACTTTTATGCTCTTACTAGAATTTCAACGTCTACCTGGGGCATCTGTTTTAATACACTTAAAATCATATATACAGCCACATATCTGGGGTGTATATGTTACGGTGCCCCAGCCTGGGCTGACAGAACTACGATAGGCGCGGCACGGCGTAAATTACTCCAAAGTCAACGATTAGCATTAATATTCCTATGTAAAGCATATAGAACAGTTAGTACCGAAGCCTTACCAGTACTTGCAGGTGTACTTCCGGTCGACTTAGAGATACAAAGGCGCGCGTCATTGTATTATTCCACCAGGGAAAATATGAACACCAATTTTCTTTTACCGCGCGATCGTATTAAAATTACTAGACTTTTTGCGCCGCAATGCGTTGTGTACGAGGAGCTCCTGACCGAATGGCAGGAAAGGTGGAACTCATCAACGAAGGGCCGTCATCTATATCTATTCTTTCCATCTATTCGAGAGCGTTTAGAGAAGGTTTGGCTAGAAATTGACCACTATGTAGCACAATTCCTCACAGGCCATGGTAATTTTAAAAGTAAATTATTCTTTTTTAAACTAGTAGATTCACCATTTTGTCGATGTTCCACACCAAATTGCACTTTTGAACAAACAGCCCATCACATCCTCTGGGAGTGCAGTCTCTGGCAAAACGAGCGCGATCTTATGTTAGACAGTCTGCAAGTCGTGTCGGGGGTTATATATTATACGGACCTTGTAGCAACTCGAAAATTTCCGTGCGTTCAGGCGCTTCTGCCATACCTACTATTGTAATCAAATTTAAGGCTCACATATAGGCCCCTTAAGCTCTGTCATATCCGTGGTGCTGTACTGCTACGCTTCACGTGTCAGTACATCCTTCTATCTATTGGCCTATTAGCCAATTTTGCTTCATGTCTCCCGCTTTGCATAGGAGGGAAGTGGAAATTCTTCAACTCCTCCTGTTTTTCTTTTCTAATTAAATTTGTTGCGGGTCCCAAGACAATTAAAAGCGTTTCCCGGGACTTCCTGAGGGTCAAACCTCAGTGTCTTTTATGGAGACCATTGTGGATCCTGGCTTACAGGAGTTACAGTGGTGGGAATGTGTGGTGGGATTAGTCCCAAAAAAAAAAAAGAAAAAAAAGTAATACTAATAAACAATATTAATCTCTTAGTGCTATAGCATGAACAATTTTTTTTATGCCCATCTTTAGCTAACACAAACAAACTGGATGGTTTACCCACTCGAGAGCATGCGTATCATTGTACACACGTATAATTGTCCGTGTGAAAAACATGGTGTGCTCAAATCTAAGCCACAAACAGACATCGTTTGACCTTGGGATTAATTAATTGGGCCAGTAACATTAACCAACAACAGTTGAAGATAAAAGCACTCAGTGTGCCTTGGATTGACTGTAAATACTCGTCCCAAAGTATTTGATTTGAATAAATTGGGACATGCATCAATTGGTGAGCCTTGCTTGCGGGCATCCATTTTTTTGTTTGAGCCCATGTGAAACAGCGTGGTACTTATGAATAGAGTAATGTTCGCGCAAAGGCATTAAAATCATCCACACGATTACACAATTCAAAAAATTCAGTGAGTGTAGTTTTTGGTGGATTTATAGCACGATCAGTCGCTGTCTCGTTCGTGAAAAATACACGCTGACCGTTTTCAAGATGGACGACTAACTGAACAACTGATGGATCCCGTTCATGTTCATGAATAGGAAAACCAAAAATACGCCAAGCAGCTTCATTGGTACCGACCAATTTGGTAGAGCATTATTTCATCATTTTTATTCACTGGAGGAGCATTCACATTGGTATTTTCCACTCTAAACATAGCCATATCACTGCCTTTATGGACATACTTCTAAATGTATTTGATGCTCTTCACAGAACTGCAGACAAACAAACAAACATATCATCACGCCATATCCCTTGCAGGGTAGGCAGAGAGAACAGAGTGCCAGAGAACTCTATCTCTGCATACTTCACTCGCTTCCTCAACATTCATAATTCTCTTCATACACGCTCGCCGGTTTCGGAGACTCTTGACTCCACCTTCCTTCAGTACATGACCGATTTGGTCTAGGTAGGTTAGTCTCGGTCTCCCTCGGTACCTACATCCTTCCACTTTCGCATTGTATATCTTCTTAACCAGGCGATCGTTCGGCATTCTTTCCACATGTCCGAACCATCGGAGCATTCCCTTTCGCATCTTTACACCAATACTCTCTTTCATACCTACTCGCTCTCTTACGTCGTCGTTACGAATGCAGTCGGTCAGCCTAACTCCACAGATTTTCCGCAGAGATCGCATTTCGACCGCATTAATTTTACTATCATACTCTTTTCTGCATACCCAACTCTCGCTTCCATACAGTAATGTTGGGACAAGCACTGCGTTATGTATTGCTACACGTGCCTTCTGGCTGAGGTGGTGGCTGCCGAGAAGTTGCCCCAACGCTCCGTGTCTCTATTTCCCGCATTCACTCTTCGCTCTATATCAGTGGTGTACCTTCCATCTCGGCTAAATCCACATCCAAGATATACAAATTCATTCACTTGCTCTAGTACATCATTACCTATTGTTACCCTTACATCTATTCTGGTTTTATCTCTTTCAGAACTTTCTTCCAGAACTGCAGAACTTAATATTAATATGAGCATTGTATGTCTTGCTCAACAGAGGCGAATATGGCACCACCGAACAATTGTCAATGTCAACGTCTGTGTTGCTGATGTTTTTAACAAATGATTGTCCACCACTATTGGGATTTCCTCGACGATATATTGGATATCCATCGACATTTGTGACGTATCGTTAGTGAAATCTTTAAGGAAATTTTTGGTACATTTTCCATTGGCCATGCAAGGACTTGCACGTCATGCATCGTACCGCATGGGCCATATCATGTTTGCTGTAACAATATCAAACAGCATTTGGTCAGTAAACGGATCTGGAATTGCCGCAGAAATTATATTATCTATTTCTTCAGGACGGATTTTGTCGATCAACCAAACCAAAATGTGTGCGTGAGGAGGTCCTCGCTTTTGCCATTCAACCGAATACAGACAGCAACGTGTGGGACCGAATACATGTAATTTAGTAATAAAACTCATTAAAGACTTCAACTTTTGTCTGAACACACGTGCTGTAATGTCATGACGATGTATTGCATTTTGGCCAGGCAATAGCGAAGATGTAATCTCCGGCCTTTTTGGATTACATGTGAACGTGATAAATAAACACGGTCGTCCATATTCGCGCACGTAAGTCAGAGCATCCTGTATATATTCTTGCATATGACGTGGACTGCCTACGTACGATGATGGTAGAATGACAGAGTTACTAATTTCGGCGGCGTCGGCGTTGGTGACAATAGCGTTTCGCAATTGAATGTACTCTTTCGTACGCACCTTGAGTTGATTATATCGTAAGTATCGTAATCGTTCACCCTCTATCTTCGCGTACATGTTGACCATGAATTGTTGATAAAGCTCACGACATCGTAGAATGACGTTGTCCAGACCGCGTCTAATCATAAATCGATACGCATAATAATCATAAATAATAAATTATTAAAATATATACAGGATTGTTTTTCTAAGAGTACCCAAATTTTTTTAGGATATTCTACATATAAATAAGGTTATATTAAAAATATAAAATATTTAAAATCACTAGTAATTACCTAATTATTTACATTTGAAAATATCTAAAAATATTCATGATTTATGGACAAACTTTTTTTTTACGCACGGCCATTCATAAGTAAGCAATTATCGAACGCACACAAGTTCATGTTAGAAGTTATGGACACCTATCTACCTACATTGTAGTGAATACACACACTAATACAACAGAGTTCAACAGTATCAGTTATTGTGTTGGTAATTAACCAATTACCAACACATGTAACATAGTAAATAAGTTTATGATTAAAATTTACTTTCATACTATTTAAAGGGCTTAGAACTGCCATAATAAACAGATACATTAAAATACTAGTTTATTATTTAAAACCACATACATACTAATGTTCGTATTTATTAAGGTGTATTTAAAAAGTGGAATGTACTATTTACAACTAGGTATTAAACTTACTTTTTCATTTAGTTCCATGAAAAAACCCTATCGTGTAGTGTGTATAAATGTACAATTCGTTTAACACTTGCTTAAATTGTTTTTTAATTTTATTTGTGGTCGAGCACCTTTCACTTCACTTAAAAACAGTAATCATTTTGCTATGAAGGGCCTCACTATACCTACTCACCAATTTTGCATTTTTTTTACTTCGCATACCACGTAACTTTCAGCACTAAGAAAGTAGCCAGCACCATACACACATTCTTTAATATTCGCGGTTCGAATATCTTACATCATTACATGATTTAATAACCATCGTTGGATATAAAAAATAAAAATTAGCACGCGCTCATAATTAGGTCACGGTCAAGACTAAGAGTTCACTGGGGTGAACATCGGCGTGTGCGCAGCGGGTACAAGGGGGGGTTACGAATTTTGCCGAACGCTTACCGAAATACCGACAAAGAAATACTTGAGTACCTATAACTTCGATTTATCGGGAGTGTTTCTTTGTGTGCGTGGCGTGTGTTTATAATTTTGAATAACTAACGTAGTGTCATCAAATTTAGTGTATTTCGGAATGTTTAAAATGTGGAATTATTTTTTTTTTGAAAAAAAAAAAAATGTTTTTATTTCACTAATCAATTATACTATCGAATCTGAACCTCCTATGTAAATTTGGTTACCTCTTGAAAAACAATTCTGTATATACTAGGTATTAGATGTGGTGAAAAAAAAAATTATGTGGCAGTTAGAGCTCTTATAAGTGAACACAAAAATAGAATTGCCCAATTGTAATAAAAATCTAACTTTCACCGAACTTTTATAAGAATAATTTATACTTACAACACAATAGCCGTTGTTGGCGCGAGCTCGGGACACGTGTTGAGTACTTTTGAGGTTATGTAAATCACTTAATTAAATAATCATGCGAACTACACTCAAAAGTAATAATTTTATTAATTATATTGATAAAATAGGAATAAATAATTATAGTCCAGCAAATTAATAATAAATTTACTTTGATACAGTTACACTGATATAGTAAAATGATAATTGTAAACGTTACTGTAATAGTAACGTTTACAATTATGATGATGCATAAATAATAGCCGAAAACTGTGGAGTGTGAGAAAAGGCTTATTGTGTGAGAGAAACAGGAGAACGGCTTCGGTCTCATCCCTACTCCGCGTTCTTTACTAGGCGAGAAGTGACACCGGTAGACGCCTAAGGGGGATAACTCACCAAGTGATAATTGATCAGTTATCGAGTGGGATGAAAAATTACTAAAACAACTATTAAAAAAGGGGTTGGTGATAGAAGAGTGAAAATTTAGGGTTGTATGTATTTTTAATGGCACATTATAAAAAAATAAAAAATAAAATTTTTAACAAAAAAAAAAAAAATGCTAGGGGTGGACAGTTGCTGCCCCGGCAGTTAGCTGGGGCGTTGACGGGGGATGGTACCCGAAAGGGTAACCCGCCGGGCTGGCCACGGAAGGCAAGGAAGCGGTACCAGTGGCCGGCCCAATGGCGATGGGGAGGGAATACGGTGGGTTATGGGGTCACGCGCTGCCCTTCCGTCGCCCCGGACGGTACGGGCGACGTGTGACCGGGCCATAGCCTACCAAAAAAAAAAAAAAAAAAAAAAAAGGGGTGGACAACCCTTATCACTTAGGGGTATGAAAAATAGATAGTAGCCGATTCTTAGACCTACTGAATATGCATATAAATTTTCATAAAAATCGGTCAAGCCGTTTCGGAGGAGTATGGTAACTAACACTGTGACACGAGAATTTTATATATTAGAATATATATATATATAGAGCAAGGGATGTGATATCTTCGTAAATTATTTGTATATACATATGCCATCGTTATTATCTTTTATTTTTTAAAGAGGCTCATTTTTCTAACAAACTGTTTGAAGAGACAGCACGGGGCATCATAACCTTACCTTATTACTTCTCTACCATATATCATTTAAGCGGTTTACTAACTCTGAATTATTGACTTCTGTAGATGATTATAAGTTTTGCCGCATTACGTGGTGATGTACTGCTGCTTATTCATTCATTCTTTATTCTCCAATTTTGCTTCATGTCTGTCGGTTTGCATAAAAGGGAAGAGGAACACCTTTAGTTTTTTCCTCTACATGTACCGGAACCCGGTCTTTGTCTTTGGTGGCCCACCCGGCAGTCTAACCTCAAAGGCTATCTTTCGAGTCGATGCCTCGTCTTTCGCCGTCGGGGCATATCTTTTATGAAACCTACGAGCAAAATAGCTGGTTGTTAATTGATTTCTTACACTGTAACTATACAAAAAAGTTTTTATAAGTATAGATTAAAAAAAAAACAAGTCATTTTTAACATTAAATAGAATTTGTCGTATAAAATAACATTCTTATATTTCAATTTAACTTCATTATGAAAATGTATAACTTAATATTGAAATTCTAAATTGAATTCATTGAACGCGAACGTACGGGACGTTAATACGTTTGTTGAGAATGCATCAATATGCATATGAAAATGAAAATCTACTCGAACAGGCTGTCGAAGCAGTAAATAAGATCCGGAACAAATATCCGGTGCCAACTGAACCGAGGGTGCTCTATCTCTTTCGGAGAGAGTAGGAATGAGGGAGAGATGAGATTTGTAGGCAGCCGATGACGAACTGCGATAGTCCCAACAGCTTCCCGGGAAGTAGTGATTGACAGTGCAATTGATGCACAGCGGGTTGACTTAAGCTGTGGAGTTTTCTTTATACTAAATTATTGTAATGGTATTTTTTTTCATGTTATTTAAGTATTTTTTACGATATTTTAGGCACATAATTTTTAAGTAAACTTAGTATTTGAAACGTCAAATATTTTTTTAAAATAAATTTCATTCTAATTTTTTAGACAAATTCCATTTGTCTATCAAGTTATTGACAACCATTATTGTATTCAAGTCAGTGTAGGGACGGAGTAGGAAAACAATGCGCCACCCCCTATTTTACCCGTAGGTCGTAAGAGACTACTAAGGGATTAAATACGCATATAACATCTATGCAAGATAAGTAAAACTCGAAACAAAACCCTGTACCAACACGGCTGATTAGTGCGGTAAGTAGGTTAATTTCCCTCCCATTACGGAGGAGGCCCGAGCCCAACAGTGGGATATATGTGGGCTGTGATGATGATTTAAGCTTTCATAAATGGGGAATTGGACATTATCGGTATACGTGGTAAACGGTTTGTGTAATAGATTTGCTGAAAGAATGCGGCTGTTCGTTCTATTGGTTGATCCCTGGTCTTTAGTGTCATGATTCCCATATTTCCAAGTAAGTAAACTGTGTTATACATTATATATTTAAACAGTCATATACATGAAATATTATCAGCTGTGTGGTAGCGGCTACGAATTCTACCAACCCTTACTTTGCTCGTGGATGTCGTAAAAGACGACTAAGAGCCTTATAACAACCTTTTTTTTTTTTTTTTTTTTTGCAAGGTGGGACCATGGATGTGGTCGCGCCCCGGCAAATGGACCCACCCTGCAAACACCTCTCTTCGCCGTGCGAGCGGACCACCGGTAACTCGATCTTTGTCTTCGGTGGCCCGCCCGGCGATATACTCTCTCGGGTTCCTCTCTCGTCGACGCCCCGACAGCTTTCGCCGTCGAGGCGTCGCCCTCACGCGGTGGCCTCACGTCGGGTGACCGGCGAATTCCCCGGTCCGATCACCCGAAGCCTCGGTTAGGGCGGCATCAGGCGCAGATACTCGCGCATGCGCCGCCCTGGCCGCGGGCGGCGGCCCGGGTCACGGGAATCCTCCCGGACTCGTTCCGCCGCCTCCTTCTGCGAGATGACAGCCTCGCAGAAGGCGGCGACCGCGTCCCAATTCCTGACGCTGTCGACCATCGCTTTCACGACAGCCGGCAGCGTCAGGTCGGCACCGATGACAGCGACGAGGTCACGGCGCTGCCCGTCCCAGCCCGAACATACCCGGCCATATTGCTTTTACCTATCTCATTTACGCCTAGTTCTATGCTGTATGGTAGCGGCTATGAATACTACCAACCCTTACTTTGCTCGTGGATATCATGACGACTAAGAGCCTTATAATGACCTGGGCCAACTCCATCTGATGCCGTTTGTTCAATAATTACATTCCCAAGGAGGGTTGACGTCTTGGCGTCAGGCGGCCGGTCATAAAACTATTGCCAATAACTTTTACAATATGTAATATGAAAGAAGAGTACATATTGTATCGATCCCAAGTAATTGAGATAAGAGTAGGAGAATGTATGATATGATACATTAAATATTATCATTCTAAATTCTACATATCCAAGATAGAGAGGTATAATATGTAATTTACTAGTTCGTGAACTACAAACCATATCAAAAAACATAGTCCTATTTTAAATCATAAAAATATCAATATCTATTATTGTATTTTATTATTAAAAATTTATCATGTATTTTATTATTAAAAAAATCACTCTACACTAGGGCATAATCCTTGGCCACCGAAGACAAAGATTGGGTACCGGTGGCCCGCTCGCACGGCGAAGAGGGGAGTCCTTGCAGGGTTGGTCGTATCTTCCGTCGCCCCGGACCGATTTGGCGGAGCGCGACGACATCCATAGTCCACCGCAAGGAAAAAAAGGACAATAATCCTTATATTGCGGGGGACTTTACAAACATATAATTAACACAGACAAATTACACTCAGATTCAGAATAACACTTTGTGGATCGCACAAAGTAATGTCCTGCGTAAGATTCAAACTTCGCGGTACTGGCACGGAAGGTCGATACCTTAACCACTACGGCATTTGTGCAGCCGCTTTCCATGTCGTGTATTTTTCATGTAAATTAGATATATCCGTATTAGATATAAATCAGCCCGTTTTACCAGTGTGATATGGTACTTAAATTTTCATCCTATTATGGAGATTATGAAAGCTTTAAAATGTTCTCTATAAATAACGAACTAACTTTAAAGACGTTTGTTCTATATTAAAAAAAAAAACGTTACCATTTTCAGCCTTTCGCTTTTCAATGCTGTAAATGGGCCTTCCCTGTGGAAAATTACACGGCGTAATCATTCATGGAATTATTATCGCCGTTATCGCCACGCTCAATAAGTGGGTTGGCAACAGCGTTAAAGTGTTATATATTTAACTAGCAAACCCATTCATTTGTTTGTAAAAGTCGATATGTCGCAGCGCCACCTAATGGCTAGTTACTTCAATGGCGAGCAAAATAAACATTCTCCGTAATAAAATACATGTACATATCAGTTTTCACAATTGATCCGTCAAATAGTTTCTGAGTTTAGCGATGTCATATATACAAACATCCTCTTTTATAGGTATATATAAGAGAGGGTTTCTGTCCATTCTCCTCATGGTCCCTCAGTTGATTTTTACGTAGAGAGATAGACAAGTGAGAGGTGGTGATAACTTTGTTCTTATTGAGTCGCTGCATGGGGCAACGACAAATAAGTGCTTAAATAAAACTACTTTTACGTCACGGGAAGATTGTGATCATCACTGTAAAGTGTTCGAAACGTCGGGAAATTAAAAATCAAATACAAACGCGATAGAATCCGTAAAAGTAGTTTTATTTGAAATGTGTAATACTCGCGTAAACATTAGAAGTCATTAAATACTTAAATTTATTATGTATATGAAAGTCTCTATAATATCATCTTTATTTAAAATAATTTCACCGCGCTATATCTTAATAATTTGCCACGCTATCTTGTTTTAACTACTGCGATCTCAAATATTTCGCTGGAGTATGACGTGTACTCGTGTACTGCGTGCGAAGGCGTTACATCATACTAATTAATTTTATTAATATCGGTACTGAGGTATCGACTCGTCCAACTTAACATGACCTGAACTCCCCTCTTTATTTAATATAATTTTGCGACCCCAAAGGGAGGGCTGCGAAGTTTTAGAGCTCAATATATATAGGCCCAATGTAACAGGTGACGTGTAGTGATTTACTTGCTAACGATAAATCGGTTCATACATTCATTGCGGATAGAAACTTGTTAATCATTTTAATGCTAATAAAGAGATGTCTTAATATTTAAAATTTTCATTAAAACATCAACCCCTATTATAGAACCAGGCTTTGTTCTTATTCTAAACGCTGTGTTCTTTTTCTGCGGTGTAAATAGAAAGAATGATTGGCAAGTGATTGAGTTGGACATATGCATATAATTACACGTATACATCATTCTCCTACTCTTATCCCATTTACTTGGGGTCGATACAATATGAACTCATCTTTCATAGTACATATCGTAACAGTTATTGTCAATAGTTTTACAACCGGCCGCCTACCAGACATCAACCCTCCTTGTGAATGTAGTTGTTGACCAAACGGCATTAGATGGAGTTGCCCTAGGTCGTTATAAGGCTCTTAGTCGTCTTTTACGACATCCACGAGTAAAGTGAGGTTTGGTAGTATTCGTAGCCGCTGCCACATAGTGTTACAATTACACGGTTACATCATATAAAAATATATACTTACGTATAACAATATATAATAATAAGGAATTAAATTTATCAACATTTTTTAATTTCATATACTTTTATAATGCGTATTTACTTTACATATAAACCTTAACTATGTTGAATCTTGAACTTCATTTTAGAGAAACCGCTCGAGAGTGAAACACGTAAACAATGTTGCCAGGCGTCAGCGGAAGATGGTACTTGAAGAAGCGGTCCACTGAAGTCAAGGTTCCAGCTCCTAAACAATGTTGACAGCGGAAGATGGTACCCGAAAAGGTGAACGACCAAAGTCAAGATTTCAGAACCGGTGGTCCACCCAAGTTGTGATAGAGAGCCATCCCTTCAGATAAGGCGGGGTATAATCAGACATAGCTTGTCCACAACCAAGGTATATTTGAATATTCTTAAAATTATGCCGAAATATTGACTTAGTGTGACCACATTTAATAACTTTAAACCTAGGATTTGTTCTATATTTATATAATTCTATATTTTCTGAAACATATCAACAGCACCAGAGATTTCCACTAAATTTAGCATGCAGGAGATTTCTGGGGTGATAAATCGATCTAGATAGGATTAATTTATAAAAAACATAGTTTTTTCAGTATTTTCAGCCAAGGAAAAATATTTTATTTTTGTTGTATGAAAACTATTGGAATATGAAAGAAAATTTGGCTGCTGTCATTGAGAATAGAGCTACAATTGGGCAATCGAGCAGTCTAATACAACCAGCTTCGATTCGACTATTGGCTTGCCCTGTTTTTGTTATTTTTCCTTTTTTAACTTTAGGGGTATATTTTTTTTTCATTATTTTATCAATTATTTCTTTAACATCTAAATATATTTTCCAAAAGAACATTAAAAAGGAAATACCGAGCTAAGCTTGGTCATCCAAATACTAGAATATTATATAAAGAGAAACAGGCTTAATGATTATCGTGTATAGGTTCCTATGTATGAGTCGCAGTTGGTGCAGTAATGATCAGCATTTCGACATGTTTCCGTGCAGAAAGGGATAAAGGCGCACGGACAGCATACCCTAAAACAAAATAATTTATATTCGTCATCTTTATCAATACTTTCATTTCTCTAAAGATAGAATTTAGATATATACTATATTTCTTATTTAATAATTCTAATCTTAATTTTTGTAATTAATTCATCATCATCATCTCAGCTCATATATATGTCTCACTGTTGGGCTCGAGCCTTCTCCACAATGGGAGGGAAATTGACCTACTATACCACGCGGGTCAGATGTGTTGATATAGGGTTTTGTTTCGAGTTTTCATTCTCTTGCATAGATATGCGTTTTATATCCCTTTGTCGTCTCTTACGATCACCCACGGGTAAGACAGGGAGTGGTGAATTGTATTCTTACTCCATCACCACTAATGTAATTAATTAATTTAAAAAACGTGAAATTAATTAAAAAATTGATATAATATATATCAATATATATAGTGGCCTTAGGGCCATGACCTGTCGGCGGTCATAAAACTAGACCTGTCGTTGTTGACCATCATTTCTAAAATGCTTGAAAGTGACAGGTGCTGGTCGTCGTTAGTAAGGGGGAGGCGCCGTTACGTGCATCTCCACCTACCGCTTTGACGGTCGACTAGACGTGGTCAGATGGTCTAGCATTAGGGTGTTGGGAATAGAATGTCAAGAGACGGTCGAACAGTCGAGTAGTCGGCTGGCAAGTCCCACACATCCATCCGTCTGTCACCGGCGTAGGATAGTGCGTAAATGCATTTCCACAGCGTAAACAAAAAAGGTGGCATTCTGATTATTTAAAGCTATTGAAAAATTACGAATTTTAATTAAAGATTTCTATATTGCCTTTAGTATTACTGTAATTACAAGCAACGCTTACTTACTGTAAAGTGATATCGATCAAAAGTAATAAATATATGGTTATGGTTACTTACCCAGTTGAACACATAATCATTGCTAGAAGATAAGTTTTCGTTGATGCTTTTGTTTCTATTTTTGTGACAATCACTGCATTGCAGAAAGGACAAGTGATCTTGCTGGGTTGCGGGCCAACCGGTATAAATGTCATTGTGTAGCCTACAAAATATAAGGATTTTAATGATTCTTATTTTTTTAGGCAAAAAGTTTTAAAAAAATACACACGGTAATATGGAAATATATATCTAATTCAAAAACATGTTTACAAATCGTGCTACCAGATTCTGAATTCAACGTCTTTGTGCAATTTATAAATCTTACCAAATAATTGTAATTTTTTTTTTAAATTAGCTTATCGAATTACATGTAAATAAAAACCAAAGAGTGGATGGGTTAATGCGATAATTACCACATCAATATTATATTTCCTAGTCTAGTGCTACTGCCATTTGTTTATATAAATTACGCACTGATCTAGGTGGCGATTCATCATATCGAAAAATGTAGTTCCAATAGATACACAGGTAGATTCTTTTGTGTGATTTACAAATAATTATTCTAAGTCTGGATGTTATTGGCATTCGTTAACTGTACGTCTGTAAAGACCCCACAACATACTTTTATTTAATACTGTTTTTTTTTTAATAAAATCTTTATATTAATACTAAAGTGATTTTTAATTAACCTATAAGATAGCTCTTAACCTTAATAAAATAAAAACATACCTCAATAAAAATTTAAATATTATATATAGTTTTATTAAAAGCACAGGAATACTGAAACACTATCAAAATACGACTATTACGTTCATAAATTGAAACTTATATATTACCTATGTATAAAATTATGGCTAACAACAGTTTTATCTGTTATCTTTGGTATTTAATACACCGTTGTCCAATGATTGTACATATACTAATTTGATGATAAGAAATAACCCCTACTGATAAAAATATTTAGAATACATATATAAATATAATAAATAAAAAATATAAAGTTTCCGTGTGGTGACGTAGTAAGAATATTATTCACCACCCCATATCTTACCCGTGGGTGATCGTACGAGACGACTAAGGGATATAAAACGCATATAACATCTATGCGAGAGAAGGAAAACTCGAAAGAAAACCCTATACCAACACGTCTGACCAGCGTGGTATAGTAGGTTAATTTCCTTCCCATTACGTAGGACGCCCGAGCCCAAGAGTGGGACATTTATGGGCTATGATGATGATGATATAAATATAATATGAGGTTTTGCCCCGAAATACCTTTAGCCTAGTTATGTTAAAACTTTTGTGAAAATAAATAATTGCAATTAGTATTACTAGTTAATATGTAATTTGGTAATATAGAGTACTTCATTTGCTGTGTGGTAGCGGCTGAGAGTTCTACCAACCCTCAGTTAGCTCGTGGATGTCGTAAAAGACGACTAAGAGCCTTGTAACAACCTGAACTATCTCCATCTGATGCCGTTTGGTCAACAATTACATTCCAAAGAGGGTTGACGTCTGGCCGGTTATAAAACTATTGCCAATAAATTTTACAATATGTACTATGAAAGAAGAGTACATACTGTATCGACTCCAAGTAAATGGGATAAGAGTAGGAGAATGATGGTGATAGAGTATTTCATTTTTATACTGAAATCCATAGAAGAGTATGTGTAACCGATATAGCCCACAGAATTAGCACGTTAGAGATGGGTGGGCCACATCACTCGTCAAATCGACAATCGTTGGGAAGAAAGGTTTTCGAGTGGTTATAACTAAGTAGACGACGCAGCGTAGGACTATCCCCACTAGGTGGACTGACAACATCTTGATAGTCGCAGGAAGCCGTTGGGTGCAGGTGGTACAAGACCATTCGTTCGGAATGAATGTGCAACAGCAGACGCCTACGAAGTGATGGATGTATGGAAGATTTAATTTGGAAATTCTGTACATCGTAATAATATTTTATATTTAGTCTAATATATTTATTTCATTATCTCAACTGAGATATGTCCCACTCATGGGCTCGAACCTCCTGCATAATGTAGGGAAAAATTACTTTACCACGTTGATCAGACGTGTTGGTACAGGATGTTATATGCATTTTATATCTTTAAGAAGAGAAAATACGACCTCTTAAGATCACCCACGGGTAAGAGAGTAAGGGGGCGTCCATTAATTACGTGAGGCATTTTGATGATTTTTGACCCCTCATCCCCGCCTTGTGAGATGTCATAAGATTTTTTTCGATCGCCTCCTCCTTCCCCAATCTCACATGAGATTTGTCAAAAATTGTACTTGAGTATAAAGGTTTTTTAGTTTCATTTAACTTTAATTTAACTTTCACGCAGATTTACACCATTTGCTGCTAGAAAAAAAATACGTGATATTTGCCAAGATCCCCTCTCTCTCCCAATGAAATTTAGTAGGATTCGGCCCGACTTCCCTCCCCCTGCATACCTTACGTGGTTAATGGACGTCCCCCTAATGAATTGTATTCTTACTCCATCACCACACGGATTATTATATATTTATTTACGACATTCAATTTGCATAAAACGTTTCACAAGAGGAAAAATGTTTAGCAAAGATAATTATTTTGTTGTTACCGTGGCTTCGCTAGCGTAGGTTATCAATTTACTTATTGTCATTTGTATTTGATATGATTTATTTTAAAATTATATAAGTGCATTTATCTAATTTATCTATATCTTTAAATGAGCAAACTTTGTACATTTTTATCTAATCAAAATCTTGGAAACCGCTTCAACAGTTTTCATGAAATTCACTATGCAGGAAGTGTCGGAGGCGATAAATACATCCAACTAGGTTTAATTTATAAAAAAGAAATCATTTTTTTACAGTTCTCAGGTGGTGAAAAATATATTTAGAATCATCACCATCATCATCACAGTCCATATATGTCCCACTGTTAGGCTCGGGCTTTCTCCGTAATAGGAGGGAAATTAACCTACTATACCGCGCTGGTAAATCAAAATTAAATTCCCTTGCAATAAACCTTTTAAGCGCATTAAATCATCAACGACACCTGCCCTCATGCGTCTGCCCGCGTTTAGCTAGTTCACTCAGTGACATCGCCTCTTCATCGTCGCACCTGGCCCGCTCCACCTATCGCCCTATTCGCAGTGGTCTTTGCGTAGGTTAGGTAAAGTAGAGAAACTGTCCTTGGCTGGCACCGACTCCAAAGAAATATTTCTTGTAAATAAATATTAATAATTTATTTTATTATATTTCAATGCTCCTCGCTTTGAAATACAAAATATAACATTATTATCCATTTTTCTTGACATAGTATAAGTTTTTACATACCTACCTGTAAATAGGTAGGTATACTATAATTTCGTAAATTGTTCTGTTATTCTTTTGAGATTAAACTATTTAAAAGAATTATTTTCTACTTTTTAGTGTAAGTTTATTGTATATCGTTTATCGTAGATATAGTTTTGAAGTCGGTTTCTTTTTTTTTTAAATATTTTTTTTGCCGGTTTTTAGTGGAAAATAAGTGAATCCTTTTCATATTTTTAAATAGGTAGACCTAGTAAACGGGCTGCTCAAATGAGACAGCACCGTTTGGAAGAAACGAGTGACGAGAGAGACACTCGTTTAAAGAAAAATGGGGTTAGGAAATGGGATAAATATTACTAATGAGAGTGACGAGCAGCGGGCCGATAGCCTTTCTCAGATGAGGGCATACCCAAATTTATCTAAGCGTAATGAAACTCCAGAAAGTCATTCTCAGCGACTCAGTTTGATTCGCGATCGTCATCAAACCAAATCGAGGAGCAACGAAGTCAACGTATTGGCTTAATACACGAAAGTTTATCCAACATAAAAAGAAATATATAAAATATGAAAAAAATAATTAATATACATGAAAAAAAATATTTTAATTTTTTCACTTGCTTTTACCTATTTTATACTACTTATATTACCCCTTAGTAGTAAAATTTTGAAAAAATGCTAACACACATTCTTTTATTTCTAAAAAGATGCAGGTGTGCGAAATTTCGTACTTCTAACTTTGAAAATGATGAACTTCCATATAAATGTTCATCCCGTGACCCTTATTTTACCCCTTAGTAACATTGTTGTTTTACCATCAGCTAAAGCTCATAAAGATAACCTCCATACACAAATAATCAAACTAAATTATGTATAGAGACATCAGAAACAGCATTTTTGCCCTACATTTTAAGAAATCCTCTCGATTTCCCCAGAACACCAGCATCAGATCCTGATACCCTGCATATGGGACCACTCTTAAAGTATCTTTTTTCTAATAAAGAAAGAATTATAAAAATCCATCCATAATTGGCGGTGCTATAGCGTAACACACATAAAAAAAAAAAAAAATAGTGTTCGAATTGAGAACCTCCTCCTTTTTGGAAGTCGGTTAAAAAGTACAAGCAATGCTGCAGTTTTGGAAAGTTGAAATGGATAAAATTTATTAAAAATATTTATTTATTGAGTCCAATGAAGGACACAGCATTATAATCAGTTTACAAGAAAAAAAATAGTAACACTGTTTCTAATAAAGTTTCTAATGAACATTAAGAAATTAATAATTGTTAGATTAACTATTTATAACATATTTAATAGTTAACCTATTAATTATGTATTCATTTCTATTATTTTAATCTACTATTCTATCTCTACTATAATATATACTATTAATATAAAAATAAAATAAATAAAAATAAAAACTATTAATATAATTAACTAATATTATTATATTATATTATCGGTCATGTACTGAAGGGAGGTGGAGTCAAGAGTCTCCGAAACCGGCGAGCGTGTATGAAGAAAATTTTGAATGTTGAGGAAGGGAGTGAAGTATGCAAGGATAGAGTTCTCTGGCACTCTGTTCTCTCTGCCTACCCTGCAAGGGATATGGCGTGATGATATGTATGTATGTATGTATGTACTATTACAATATAAATAAAAAAAGAAAATGGAAAGGAAATACGTAAAAGTACAAGTTACGATGCAAATTTGGAAATTTTATATCTAGAAGTACTAAGAGTTTTATTAAAAATATGAATATCATTATGAACATATAATATTGTAACAGCTACAGTTCGTATTATATTTTATATACACTAACCAAGGTACTAAGGGAATAATTTTTGTATAGCGGCTGACTTTATAAACATATAATTTACGCAGAAAAATTACATCCAGACTCAGAACAACATTAAGTGGATCGCGCTCACTATTGTCCTACGTAGGAAGCGAACCCATAGCACTGGCGTGGAAGGTCGATATCTTAATCACTGGCATAGTGAGTGAGTGCGTTTGTGCATCAAAATAAATTAAAGAAAAAGTCAAATCTGTCTGACCAGCGCGATAGTAATTTATTTACTCCATTTTTTATTATGTATTAAATATTTTTAAATAATAGACATTGTTCACATTCATATATTGTTATCAAATCGTTCTGTTTTCAAACATATATTTTAGTCCAGTGCAATTACGGAAAAAAAATGGAAAAACAAAACATAAAATTATGTAGTTTGGGGATTATGAAGGATCGATAGGGGGGTGTATTCTGAGCATATATTCCAATTTGAGGGATTCTGGCGAGGTCAGCTCAAGGTCATTTCGATGAAAACGCGTTTAATTCGATATCTCGAGAACGGCTAGTGTTAGGCAAAAAATTGTGGAAACCTTTTCTCTTCTAAATTAAATTTACTAACTTTTTTATCTAGAACTTTTTTTTTTTTCATCAATATTTTTCAATTTATTGCTTCCGAAAGGCAAAAATTTAACTTTTTTTCCTACCTTTTTTTATTTTTCGCCATTTCCTCCCCAACCGTTCAATTTTATTGAACTTTACCGATTATTTAAAGTGTAGATCTTTTATTTATGAACAACTTTTTTCTTAAACTTTTTTCTGTAATGCCAATACCTTCAGAGTTATATGTTACTTTACCGAGCGAAATCCGCGCCACTGTTGCAATATCAGCGACATCAGTGGGTCATCAGTCATCATATCATCATTTTTGAACGCGGATTTTAATATTAAACTACCGCCTTAGCCAAAAACTTCATTTGATTGAATACTGGAAGCGATATTATTATTGTGAAATTTTGTAATTGTAAAAAATATTTTTCATAATGGTATAAAAATAATTAAGCATATTAAATGCTAAATTTCAGTAATTTAAATAACAAGGTTGTGTCATCGTTTAATACAATTCTGACTGCAAAGTTTGAAGTATTAAGCCTATAACAACGTGTAAACATTGTCGGGTAGATGTCATATCGTCACCTTAAGACGTAAATATGATACGAAGCGAAATTTGCATGTCCTACAATAAATCACGGTGGTGTAGTGGTAGCACGATTGGGCCCGAATCCCAATAGGCGCGGGTTCGAATTCCGCTTGTGACATCATTTTTCGCTTCGTAATCGGGTTTTATAAATAATTAAGCATATTAAATGCTAAATTTCAGTAATTTAAATCATACTTGCTGATAAAGTGTATTTATCAATTGTTTTTAATAGTGACCGTAATGACATGTATAATGATATTTTATTGAAGATTAATAGTGTAATCTATATTGCGCAATATATATTTATCTTTTGTTTATATTATCATAATTAAACATGTAAATTAAAATTCTAACTGATTGGAATCTCTTTATCAATTTTATTTTGAAATTTACATTGGACCAAGTAATATAGTATAGAAGTCAATAAAATAGTTCATAATATTTTATCCGCTTGTATTTATAGTATTAGTTTAAAATAATTGCCGATGACCCATTCTATAAGCTGTAATTATGGAGCTGTAGGTACTGTGTTGAAGCTGGGTTTGTTACTTATTCATTTGATTTTTTTGAATGATAATTTTCAGATGATACAGAAAATTGTATTTCAAGCCAATCTGACACGTATTACTCATGAATGTTGGTATTACATTTAGGAATCAAATGTATATCTCAAGTATTACGATTGCTATAGTTACATCACGTTTTATTTTATAACAAAAACCAAGCCTGAATATGGTGAAAAGGGGCTGTAGAAAAATTTTACATGTTTATGCGACAGTCTCGAGGTGATGAAATGGTAGATCTTTTCATGATATGCGAAAGCAAATGCTTGACAGAATGAATTGCTGTAAATCTTAGTATTTATATTATCAGTCACTGTCTTTGCGCGGCACACCAGCGCTACTTGAGTCTTTAGCGCAACTCTCGACTCATTTTGTACTTGCCCTGAATGATGAATGAGGAAATGATTTATAGCTTCATTTGGTGTGTGATAATGCTAATTTATGATACATATTAATGAAAATTTGTAACTGCTCTATATCACTAATTCTAAAACCATCAATCACTCTATCAACTGTTTGATTAAAGTTTCCCTAAGAAGGGATCTGCCATAACGAATACGCTTTAAAGGTGGACTGATGATTGTTACTAGCATCCCAGGCAAGTGCTGCCGCTCTGTTTCTACTAGTCGCAGAAAAAGGTAACCGATAATGAAGAATCCTTTGTATTTTTAATCTTTACCCAATAAAGTCTTTTTGATATCACAATCTAATAAAATACACATATCTAATGAATTCTAATCATTTAAAAATAAACATGCATATATCTTGATACATATAAAGATTACGAACTCACTAATAGTTCATTTACTTTCTACAAAAAATTTTAGGTATTGTTTTTATTTTTCACAGACTTGCGTTTGGCGATTACTTTGATGTTAGGCAATTATATGTTTGATAAAAGTATATATGTACCTATATGATTATCTAGAGGATACAATAATCTACTTTGGGAAAATGTGGTCGTTCCATAAATTTAATAAATTACAATCACTAAGTTAATATTCGGGTCACACTGTGCCTGAGGGCCGTAGTCGCGGAGGCTGTCACTGGCAGTGGGGTGCTGTTGGCGGTGTCTCTAGACATCGCCAACGCATTCAATAGTCTGCCATTCAGCTGCATCAGGGAGGCACTCCGGTATCACGGGGTGCCTGTATACCTGAGGCGGCTGGTGGCAGACTATTTGGAGGGGCGCAGCGTCCTCTATAAGAACCGAGTAGGGGATGTTGTGCGAACGCCCATGTCGTGCGGTGATCCGCAGGGGTCGGTCTTAGGGCCGACTTTGTGGAGCATCGGTTACGACTGGACGTTGAGAGCGAGTCTCCCGCCCGGGCTGGGCGTAATCTGTTACGCCGTCGATACACTCGTCACAGCCCGGGGTGGGACGCTGGAGGAGGCGGCACGCCTGGCAACTCTTGGCACCGAGGAGATTGTCAGGCGGATCGAGGCGCTGGGGCTAAGGGTGGCCCTGGATAAGACGGAGGCCTTATTATTTCATGGGCCCCGCACCAGTCCACCCACCGACGCCTCGATCACCATCAATTCGGTTCCTATCAGCATCCGGGCTCATATGAAGTACTTGGGCCTGGTGCTCGACGGGCGATGGTGGTTCCGGGAGCATTTCCGTCGGCTTGCTCCACGGCTTGTTGGCGCGGCGTCCGCCCTATCCTGGCTTATGCCGAATGTGGGCGGACCCAGCGCTACGTGCCGACTGCTGTACGCGGGGGTGGTCCGGTCGATGGCCCTGTACGGCGCACCCGTGTGGGCGGGGTCCCTGACCGTCCGACTTAGGGCTCTGCTATGGCGACCACAGCGGGCCATGGCGGTCAGGGCCATACGCGGATACCGCACGGTGGCGACGGAGGCAGCATGCCTGTTGGTCGGAACACCCCCGTGGGACTTGGAGGCGGAGATGCTCGCCGGACTGTACCGGCGGGTATCAATGACGCGGGCAGGGGGCGGCACCGTCTCGCTTAGTGAGATGGCCGCCTGGCGGGGCGACGCCCGCCGTGACGTCATTGCCCGTTGGGCAATCCGGCTGGAAAGGCCTCGGTTCGGTGTACGGACCATCGAGGCCTTCCGGCCGGTGCTGATGGAGTGGTTGGGTCGACAGCACGGGATCCTTTCCTTCCGACTAGTGCAGGTCTTGACGGGCATGGTTGCTTCGGCAAGTACCTGCACACGGTCGTGAGGAGGGAGAGGACACCGTCCTGCCACCACTGCAATTGCGACGAGGACACGGCGCAGCACACGCTCGAGGTCTGTGTGGCCTGGGCAGAGCAGCGCCGTGAACTCGTCGCGATCATCGGTGCCGACCTGGCGCTGCCGACCATCGCTAAGGCGATGCTCGACAGCGTCAGAAACTGGGACGCGGTCGCCGCCTTCTGCGAGACAGTTGTCTCGCGGAAGGAGGCGGCGGGGCGACTCCGAGAGGAAATCCTCTTCGGTGAGACGCTCCGCCGCCGGCGCTTGGGGCGGCGTAAGCGCGAGTATCTGCGCCTAATGCCGCCCTAGCCGAGGCCGCGGGTGACTGGACCGGGGAATAGTCCTTCACCCGCAGAGAGGCTGACCGTGTGAGGCCGACGCCCCGGCAGTTAGCTGAGGCGTCGACGGGGGATGGTACCCGAAAGGGTAACCCGCCGGGCTGGCCACGGAAGGCAAGGAAGCGGTACCAGTGGCCGGCCCAATGGCGATGGAGAGGGAATACGGTGGGTTATGGGGCCACGCGCTCCCCTTTCGTCGCCCCGGATGGTCCGGGTGACGTGTGACTGGGCCATAGATACCAAAAAAAAAAAGAGGGTCACACTGTTGATAGTTTTTGTCTATAGTTTGAGGTAGTACCACGCTCAGGCAGAAAATCGACGTCTGAGCAGTGGTAATGTGCTGTTAATCTTCGTTCGATGAGCGATAGCGATAGAGGCGGCGTTCAAGTTGTTCGGCAACGGACTAGCTGTACTGTTGGTATTGGGAAGGTCCCTGAGTGGCAGTAACACTTACTATTAGGTGCACTGCTTGCTCGTTTGCCATCATAAGCAATAAAAAAAACAATAGCACTAAAACGTGGTTTCTAAATGTCGGCCTCATAACACACTCAAAGCCACTCAGCGTGCTATGAAAAGAGGTATGCTAGGTACTCTAGGTGATAATATTAGGAATACGGCAATCTGTAGTAGAACGTGTAGAACCGATATCATCCGAAGAATTAGCACGTTGAAGTGGCAACGGGCCAAATGCAAAGCAAGCGAACAGACGTTGGGAGAGAAAGGTTCTCGAGTGGCGACTATATATCACAGACAGACAGATAATACAGCGTAGTGTGACCCACCAATAGGTAGATTAATGACATTTTAAACGTCATAGAGGGGTCCAATATTGAACGTCTACAGGCTGATGGATGGATGAAAATATATTAAAAATATATGACTTTTTATAATTATAATGCAGACCGCATCTGTCCGAATGAAGGTTTTTTTTAATAGAAATTTCTTTTACCTTTATATTATAACATGCCACCTATATTGCCTTAAGCGTATTTTAAAGTTTAGAGGACGTTGGTGTAGAAATTTGGTTATTCTATATAAGAAGTAAGACCATGTCTAATTAGGATTTTTTATGACAGGCGGCACACTTTTTATTTTCATAAACATTTTATCTTTAGAAGATAGCATAAAATCTACGTTAATATTTTGTTGTAAAATAAGATTTAACAGTACATGTTCGTAATAGTGTCACGAGTGATATAATTATAATTATATTAGTACAACATTGCAGGAAGCGGTAGGTCCTATTAACGACGCGTAAATGCCTTGAGGGCAGACAGTTTATCGGAGTGTATTGTCGTTTCCTACAAATAACCAACATCAGTGGTTAGAAAGAGAACATAGCTATAAACTTCTAGACAAATATATCATTAATTCTAGTTATTTTTTTAAATTCAAGAATCTTCATCATCTCAGCCCATATATGTCCCACTGTTGGGCTCGGGCCTCCTTCATAATGTGAGGGTAATTGACCTACTATACCGCGCTGGTCAGACGTGTTGGTATAGGGTTTTATTCTCTTGCACAGATAATATATGCATATTATATCCCTTAATGAACTTTTAGGATACCCTTTTTTTTTTATTGGTGGGCTATGGATGCGTCTCGCCCCGCCAAATCGCTCTGGGGTGACGGAAAAGGCGGCGCGTGACCCCATAGACCCACCGTAAAACCTTCTCTCTTCGCCGTGCGAGTGGACCACCGGTACTCGATTTTAACTTCGGTGGCCAACTTTTAGGATACCCTTTTTTTTTTTTTTTTTTTTTGTTACGGGTAAGAGAGTGGTGAACTGTATTCTTACTCCGTCACCACACGGAAAACAATTCAATAATATTTATTATAATTTAGTGAAAATAAAAATAATAAGTATTAATTTTAAATGTGATGACGAAGCATACAATTTACTAACTCCTTTTTTTTTACTCAAGGTTTTCGTAAAACACGACTAAAGTATATAACATCTAATGCAAGAAAAAAAAAATCAAAAAATAAAACCGTTCATTATAGTTATAAAATCGGTTCTGGAAAGCACCAAGAGAGTGAACTAGTTTGGAAATATATCAGCCTTAACTTTGATCACCAACCCGCACACCAAGCATAGCGATTACAGTACTACACGTGCATGCGTGGAAACCTGCATCTAGTAATGCACGGAGAAAGGGTGAACGATGATATTAATGATGATGACGAATATTGTATCCGTACAAATACATATACAAGGATCTTTTTAAATTATTGTAGTGGTAGGACCACGCTGTTGACAGTTTTCTGTCTACAGCCGCAGGCCGGTCCATCCGGGGTAGTACCACACTCGCAGAAGATCGATGTCTGAGTAATAGCAATATGTTATTGCGCTTCATGCGGTGAGCGAGAGAGCCGGAAGCCCAACTGGGGTGGGTTCAGGGTTTGTTTTGTTAGCCAACGGCCTAGCAAAGGTCCATGGGCGGCAGTGACGCTTACCATCAGGTGTGCGGCGTGCCCGTTTGCCACCATAAGCATTAAAAAAAAATAAAAAACATGTTAAAAAATTTACAGTTAAGATATCCATATCTAGTATTTTTTAGTTCTATGATTAACAAGATTTACGCTCACGTTCGAATTACAACACGCTACCTTCAACGTACGAAGCGTACTGCGAATAAATCAAGAGGGTCCGTTGTCTCATTCTCCCTTATACTATAACGGACGTGACGGTAGCATTTTGATGGCCAAGATTCGCAGTTGAATGTTTTATTTATATTTCAGCTTTGGTTTTAACAACATCAATGCAGTGATTATGCTATCAGTATACATTTTTCTACTTAATCTCAGCTCATAATATTTCCCATTGTTGGGCTTGAGCCTCCTCCGTAATGGGAGGGAAATTGACCTACTATATCACGCTGGTGAGATGTGTTGGTATAGGGTTTTGCTTCAAGTTTTCCTTTTCTTGCATAGATGTTATATGCCTTTTGTATCCCTTAGTCGTTTCTTACGATCACCCATGGCTAAGATGGTGGTGATTTATATTCTTACTCCGTCACCACACAGATAATTTTTCTACTTATTTTTCATTCATCATCATCATTTCAGCCCATCGCCGTCCACTGCTGGACGTAGGCCTCCCTCATGGTACGCCACAGAGTGCGGTCCTGTGCCGTCTGCATCCATCGACGCCCAGCAACTTTCACCAGGTCGTCTGTTCACCTATCGGGGATTGGGGGCGTCCTACACTGCGTCGTCCGGTACGTGGTCGCCACTCTAGAACCTTTTTTACCCAGCGGTTGTCGGTTCTTCGAGCGATGTGGCCTGCCCATTCTTCGTGCTATGTCGGTTACACCCGTTCTTCTGCGGATTTCCGTATTACGGATTCTATCACGCAGAGAAATCCCAAGCATAGCTCGCTCCATATTTTTCATTAAAAGTAAAAAAAAAAATGCTTAATTTAAGAAAGACATGTCTTTAAATTAATTAATTAATTTATTCTTTTTTTAGTGGCAGACAGATAAACAAGCTCTCCCCTAGGAAACGAGTAACATCTCACTGCGATTGTCAATCTCTTTGTTTGACGTAGCGATTACTAGACTATCCCCTCAATGAGTGCGAACCCATAATAAGGGTTTATGTCTAGCAACGGACGGCAAAAAGCTGAAATGATGGTGAAATAATTTTTGCTTTTTATGAAATACCCAAACCCACTCCGAAAGTTAGGCTTCTGGCTCTCCCATTTACCGAAAGAAGCATAGCGCATTGCCATTGTTTAGGCGTCAATTTTCTGCGATAGTATCGTTCTACCGCGGACGGACCAGTCCAATGCTATTGACAGAAAACTGTCAACATTTAAAACTTATTATTATTACTCTAAAATCTTTATTTTAAAACTATGAATAGATGAACTTTAAACATAGCTATTCAGTACATAAAACTTATAAATAAAGCTATTAGTTGATTGCCAAGGTAATTGGTCGCAACTCGCAATAGAGTTCATTGAAGAGCAAATATTGAATTTAAGTCAATCAGACCGTATATCAAATACAACCACAAAACACATAGAACAATAAAGTTATTCAAATGTAGGTACGTAGGTAAGGTAGGTAGGTATAATTTATTTAATCATGGTTTTACCCTTTTAGGATGCATCGTTCATTTTATTATTCATAACTTCATAATCCTTGTTTCCTGGTACAACTTGCATTCTAGTGAAGTTTTAATTCTACACCGGCCATTTTCTAACCGTGCTCAAATTAATCCCGTGGCGTGTCCGGTTTGCGAATATTATTTAGACTGACGAACGACGTAAATAAAGGATTAAGTGGGAACTCTAAATGCTCGTATATTTAGGATTTGTAGGGCTTCCCAAATTTAGTACGACCCTTCTATTTAAACGAGAGAGATATTTTTGAATTAAGCGCACAAAATTGCTGATGAAATGTTCGGTGTTTGAACAGGAGTATTCATTTGTTTTTAACCGACTTCCAAAAAGGAGGAGGTTCTCAATTCGAACGCTATTTTTTTTTTTTTTTTTTTTGTATGTTTGTTACGCGATAGCAACGCCAATTATGGATGGATTTTTATAATTCTTTCTTTGTTAGAAAGAGGATACTTCAAGTGTGGTCCCATATGCAGGGTATCAGGATCTGATGCTGGGATCCTAGGAAAATCGAGAGTAATTCCTTAAAATGTAGGGCAAAAATGCTGTTTCTGACGCCTCTGTACATAATTTATAGTTCATCCAATCTAAGAAGTGCATTTTGACGTTTTGCATTTTTTAATACACAATAACCTCGGTCAAACGTTGATGACACATTATTGTAAACACGAAATCGGAAATTTTAAACAACTATTAAGTTATTTACATAATTAACATTGCGGGTGACTTTCTTGTACAATAATACTTACATACATACCATCACGCCATGTCCCTTGCAGGGTAGGCAGAGAGAACAGAGTGCCAGAGAACTCTATCTTTGCATACTTCACTCGCTTCCTCAACATTCATAATTCTCTTCATACACGCTCGCCGGTTTCGGAGACTCTAGACTCCACTTTCCTTCAGTACATGACCGATCTGGTCTAGGTAGGTTAGTCTCGGTCTCCCCCGGTACCTACATCCTTTCACTTTCGCACTGTATATCTTCTTAACTAGACGTTCGTCATTCTTTCCACATGTCCGAACCATCGGAGCATTCCCTTACGCATCTTTACACCAATACTCTCTTTCTTACTTACTCGCTCTCTTACGTCGTCGTTACGAATGCGATCGGTCAGCCTAACTCCACAGATTTTCCGTAGAGATCGCATTTCGACCGCATTAATTTTACTTTCATATTCTTTTCTGCATACACAACTCTCGCTTCCATACAGTAATGTTGGGACAAGCACTGCGTTATGTATTGCTACATGTGCCTTCTGGCTGAGGTAGTGGCTACCGAGAAGTTGCCCCAACGCTTTGTTCACTCTATTTCCCGCATTCACTCTTCGCTTTATATCAGTGGTGTACCTTCCATCTCGGCTAAATCCACATCCAAGTTATACAAATTCTTCCACTTGCTCTAGTACATCATTACCTATTGTTACTCTTACATCTGTTCTGGCTTTATCTCTTTCAAAGACCATTAATCTAATGTTGAAACTCGTAAAAATAATTTAAAATAAAAATAACATGATATAATTGTTATTCACGACCTAACAATGTCACTTCATCACGTTCTATACAGTAGTGCTTGACAACTTCCAATTCACGAATATCCAAATAATCGGTAAAAATATTAGAATAATACGATTAATCGAATAGAGATTTTGACAGAGATGTACATTTCGACACTTTGATTGATGAGGAAATAATTATTAATGTTCGCGACGCTGATAATTCAAGTAATAGTAGTAATTCTTAATAAATAGCCATTTTCAAATCCAGTTTTTGTTTTTAATTAACCTAATCCTACTAAATATGATGAATAGATTCTATGCTGAAATAATTAAATTTGTTTAGTACTAATTTAGCACTTAATTTATTCATCACCTTTTTGAAAAATTAAAAATAAACCGATTATTAATTATAAAGAATCAATATCGATTTCGCAGTAAAATCGGATATTTTCGATAGCAATTATTTGGTTCACCTACCTAGACAACTTACTCAGACAGCTGTCAAAGTGCAGTTCTTAGATTAGACAGACTATAGTTTGATTATTTGTGTATGGAGATTATCTTTATGAGCTTTAGCTGGTAAAACAACAATGTTACTAAGGAGTAAAATAAGGGTCACGGGATGAACATTTGTATGGAAGTTTATCATTGTCAAAGTAGTTAAGTACGAAATTTCGCACGCCTACATCTTTTTAGAAATAAAAGAATGTGTGTTAGCGTTTTTTCAAAATTTCACTACTAAGGGGTAGTATAAGTAGTATAAAATAGGTAAAAACAAGTGAAAAAAAATTAAATATATTTTTTTAATTAATATTAATTATTTTTTTAAATATTATATATTTTTTTTCAATTTTGTTAAACTTTCGTGTATTAAGCTAATACGTTGAGATCGTTGCTCCTCGATTTGGTTTGATAACGTTCGCGAATCAAACTGAGTCGCTGAGAATTACTTTCTGTAGTTTCATTACGCCTAGATAAGTTTGTGTATGCCCTCATCTGAGAAAGCCTATTGACCCGCTGCTCGTCACTCTCATTTGTAATATTTATCCCATTTCCTAACCCCATTTTTCTTTAAACGAGTGTCTCTCTCGTCACTCGTATCTTCCAAACGGTGCTGTCTCATTCGAGCAGCCCGTTTACTAGGTCTACCTTTAAAAAAAAATCTGAATTCACTTATTTTCCACTAAAAACCGGCAAATAAAAAATTATTTTATAAAAAAAACAAAAACCGACTTCAAAACTATGCCTACGATAAACGACATACAATAAACTTACACTAAAAAGTAGAAAATAATTTATTTTAATTAGTTTAATCTCAAAAGAATAACAGAACAATTTACGAAATTATAGTATACCTACCTATTTACAGGTAGGTATGTAAAAACTTATACTATGTCAAGAAAAATGGATAATAATATTATATTTTGTATTTCAAAGTAAGGAGCTTTAAAATATAATAAACGAAATTATTAATATTTATTTACAAGTACTATTTTTTTGGAGTCGGTGCCAGCTAAATCAAAATTGAATTCCCTTGCATAAATCTTTTAAGTGCATTAAATCATCAACGAAATCTGCCCGCGTTCGGGTAGTTCACTCAGCCAGACATCGCCCCTCTTTTCTCGCACCTGCCTCGCTCCGGCTATCGCCCTATTCGCAGTGATCGTCCATCTTTGCGTAGGTCAGGTAGGTACTGCGTGAGCCGCGTGATTTTCGCAAAGTAGAAAAACTGTCCTTGGCTGGCACCGACTCCAAAAAAATAGTACTTGTAAATAAATATTAATAATTTCGTTTATTATATTTCAAAGCTCCTTACTTTGAAATACAAAATATAATATTATTATCCATTTTTCTTGACATAGTATAAGTTTTTACATACCTACCTGTAAATAGGTAGGTATACTATAATTTCGTAAATTGTTCTGTTATTCTTTTGAGATTAAACTAATTAAAATAAATTATTTTCTACTTTTTAGTGTAAGTTTATTGTATGTCGTTTATCGTAGGCATAGTTTTGAAGTCGGTTTTTGTTTTTTTTATAAAATAATTTTTTATTAGTTTCAATGTCGGTGACCTCTGAAGGGTCGACTGGTGATGATGAGATATTTATTAACTTATCAATCAATATTGCTTTTGGGTTCAAAAGTTTTATCATATAGTGAGTATATAATACGTATACGTATTATATACTCACTATATAATAAAGCTTTACTGGCCACATTATCACTGCCTTGTTTGATTGGTAACATACATGTTACCAATCAAACTATTAGAAAGGTTGATTGTGTATCATAACTCGGTATGAAAATAGACAAAAATTTCTCATTGTCACAACATGTAGATTATATAAGCAATAAGTTAAGAATAATTTTACCACATAAGTTATAAAGTTCCTAAAGATACTTTTAGATGTATATATATGGCATTAGTTGATTGTATCTTTAATTACGCCCTTGACTGTTACGGACTAACAAGTAAAACAAATTTAAATATATTAGAAATGCTACAAATTAGATTCCTTTAACTTTTTGTCAACACAAAAGTTAAAAACAGTTGTAAAGGTGACTACAAAAGCTAGTTTCATTATGTAATATATTACCAATTAGTTTAAAACATAAAGTTTTACTATTCGTAAATAATCACGGTAGTCATGAACTTGTAATAAATAAATAAAAATTAAATTAAATATTTTACATGACATCAACTTCATTTTTCATAAGTATATTAGAAGGTATTTTAATTACGATATACTTATGACTACTGTCATAATATGAAACAAATAACCTGTTGAACAAATTTTTGATTACTAATTAATTAATTTAGTATTCTCATTCTTAGAATATGAATTCCATCAAACGCTTTTACTGAAATCAAACCATCTATTTCATAATTAGTCTAAATTTCTAAGCAGATATACATAAGTAAGATCGAGATATTTGAAAATGAGATGAAGTATTTAAAAATTAAATATTACAGTGACACATAACAGGTACATAACACGATGGTCTTTGAAATTCTTTTGAAAAGTGGTTAAAAATTAAATAAAATTTTAAAATAATATCATAATTAAAAATAAATAGAGTCTTGGTGTAAAGATGCGAAAGGGAGTGCTCCGATGGTTCGGACATGTAAAAAGAATGCCGAACGAACGTCTGGTTAAGAAGATATACAATGCGAAAGTGGAAGGATGTAGGTGCCGGGGGAGACCGAGACTCACCTACCTAGACCAGATTGGTCACGTACTGAAAGAAGTTGGAGTTAAGAGTCTCTGAAACCGTCGAGCGTGTATGAAGAGAATTATGAATGTTGAAGAAGCGAGTGAAGTATGCAAGGATAGAGTTCTCTGGCACTCTGTTCGCTCTGCCTACCCTGCAAGGGATATGGCGTGTCACAAATTCATTATAATCCATTGATAACTCTTTATAGTTTAAATGAAGAGAAATTAGAATACTACCATCTGTTACTTTGAGATCATCATCATCATCATCTCAGCTCATATATGTCCCACTGTTGGGCTCGAGCCTCCTCCATAATGGGAGAGAAAATGACCTACTACACCACGCTGGTTAGACGTGTTGGTATAGGGTTTTGTTTCGAGTTTTTCTTCTTTTGCATATATGTTATATGCGTTTTATATTCCTTAGTCGTCTCGTACGATCACCCACGGGTAAGATATAGGGTGGTGAATTGTATTCTTACTCCGTCACCACACTTAATCATGGACGTCGTAAAAAACGACTTAGAGCTTTTATATCGACTTGGATTAACTACCTGATGCCCTTTGGTCAACAATTACATTCTCAAGGAGGGTTGATATCAGATAGGCGGTCTTTTATAAAACTATTGCCAATAACTTTTTCAATATGTACAATGGATGGTGAGTATATATCGACATCAAGTAATTAAGATAAAACTAAGATGACGATAATAAATTGAATTTGAGATTTTTACTATTTATAGTGCTAAAAGTATTCACTTAGCAACCATCATTCTCCTACTCTTATCCCAATTACTTGGGGGTCGATACAATATGTACTCTTCTTTCGTAGTACATATTGTAAAAGTTATTGACAATAGTTTTATGACCGACCGCCTGCCAGACGTCAACCCTCCTTGAGAATGTAATTGTTGACCAAACGGTATCAGATGGAGCTGGCAGATTGCTATAAGGCTTTTAGTCCTCTTTTACGACATCCACTAGCAAAGTAAGGGTTGCAAACAGCTAGATTATTTACTTAGTTCAGTGTGTAAAAATATTTACATACACACATACATACATACATATCATCACGCCATATCCCTTGCAGGGTAGGCAGAGAGAACAGAGGGCCAGAGAACTCTATCTCTGCATACTTCACTCGCTTCCTCAACATTCATAATTCTCTTCATACACGCTCGCCGATTTCGGAGACTCTTGACTCCACCTTCAATAAATAACCTGATTTTATTTAAATAATCTTTTAACAGCATATCTAATCCATATTTTAATATCTAATCCATATCTTTGAATAAGGTTAATTAGCAATTAACCGTAATTGTGAAACTTACTAGAGTAGGTCACTTATTTTATACTTATAATCTGAATAATAAGAATAATAACCCATCTTTAATGTGTAAAAAGGTTACAAGAAACAGCCATTTTTTTTTTTTTTTTTTTTTATTGGTGGGCTATGGGTGCGTCTCGCCCCGCTGAATCGGTCCGGGGTGACGGAAAGGCGGCGCGTGACCCCATAGACCCACCGTAAAACCTTCTCTCTTCGCCGTGCGAGCGGACCACCGGTACTCGATTTTAACTTCGGTGGCCCGCCCGGCGGTTTACCCTCGCGGGTTCCTCTCGTCGACGCCCCGACAGATTTCGCCGTCGGGGCGTCGCCCTCACGCGGTGGCCTCACGTCGGGTGACCGGACAATTCCCCGGTCCGATCACCCGAGGCCTCGGTTAGGGCGGCATCAGGCGCAGGTATTCGCGCCTGCGCCGCCCCGGCCGCTGACGGCGGCCCGGGTCGCGGGACTCCTCCCGGACTCGTTCCGCCGCCTCCTTCTGCGAGATGACAGCCTCGCAGAAGGCGGCGACCGCGTCCCAGTTCCTGACGCTGTCGACCATTGCTCTCGCGACAGCCGGCAGCGCCAGGTCGGCACCGATAACAGCGACGAGGTCACGGCGCTGCTGGTCAAAGCCCGGACACGCCTCCAGCGTGTGTTGCGCCGTGTCCTCGTCACTGCTGCAATGGTGGCAGAACGAAGTCCACTCCCTTTGCGCGACCGTGTGCAGGTAAAAGCCGAAGCATCCGTGCCCCGACAACACCTGTACCAGTCGAAAGGAGAGGACTCCGTGCCGCCGCTCCATCCACTCCATCAATACGGGCCGGAGAGCCTCGACGGTGACGACACCATGTCTAGGCCTCTCCAGCCGCGTAGCCCAACGGGCGATGACGTCTCGGCGGGCGTCCTCGCGCCAGGTGGCTATCTCGCTCAGCGATGGGGAGCCACCTTCGTCGCGCAGTGAGGTCACCCGCCGTTAGAGGTCGGAGAGCATCTCCGCCTCTAGGTCCCACGGGGGTGTCCCGGCCAGTAGGCATGCCGCCTCGGTCGATACCGTGCGGTACCCGCGAATGGCTCTGACCGCCATGACTCTCTGGGGTCTCCACAGAACAGCCCTGAGCTGGGCGTTCAGAGCCCTCGCCCACACGGGTGCGCCGTACATGGCCATAGAACGGATCACCTCCGCATACAGCCGTCGGCCCTCGAAGCTGGGTCCGCCCACGTTCGGCATGAGCCGCGAAAGGGCGGACGCCGCGCCGACCAGCCGGGGAGCAATTCGGCGAAAATGCTCCCGGAACCACCATCGCCCGTCGAGCACCAGACCCAAGTACTTCATATGGGCCTGGATGCTGATGTGGACGGAGTTGACGACTAGCGAGACGCCGATTGGCGGCCTTACGCGTGGCCCATGGAACAATAGGGCCTCCGTCTTATTTAGGGCCACCCTGAGCCCCAGCGCCTCGATTCGCCCGACCATCTCCTCGGTGCCGAGAGTGGCCAGGCTCGCCGCCTCTTCGAGTGTCCTGCCCCGGGCTGTGACGAGCGTATCGTCAGCGTAGCATATCACGCTCAGCCCGGGGGGGAGACTCCCTCTCAACGCCCAGTCGTACCCGATGTCCCACAGAGTCTACAAGAAACAGCCATAACTAAGACGTAAATAATACTAAATAAATATTGTACATTAATATAAAGATATATCCTGAAGAGAACATTTTCTATCACTATGAATAAGTTATGCAGCCCGTGAAAGCCTATTACATCTACTCAGTGACACGCTCCAACATTCGTCATCTCATACAATACTGAAGGAAACCGCGGGCGGAACGCAAAAAGATTTCGTTCACTCGTGAATGGAATAGACCGGGAATCCCTTGAGCCGTCTTGTGTGATGAATGATGTTGTTCTTTTCATTCGTACTTAGGATCGTGATCTTTGGAATATTTCAGAATAAATAACGCGTTTCGTCGAGTGATAAAAAGAAACATAATATATTGTTTTCGTTGATATTTAACATACTTGTCTTGAATGTTAATAATTTTATTTATGGTACATTACTGCAGCGTCTAGCAAAAGAGGCATTGATGGACGAACGTGTAAATGTGGTCTGAGGCAAAGCCGAGGCACACATACGTAAGTCCATCAGTTCCTAGTTGTGGCCAAGGCTTGTATAGTACTTTTCTCAAATAATGCGCGGAAATTAAAACTAAGTAGTACTAAGTAGAACTATATACATGACGAACAACGAACAACATTTTTCACATGCTAAAGGGTTCATTTGTTTTTTTTTCATTAGCAAACAGCCTATTTAGTTACTATATTTTGAAGTAACAAATCGTTCCATTTTTAAAATACACGATAGATATAAAATTTACATATATATTTTTTGGCCGCTAAAACACGACAGATATGGATTTTTCATACATTTTTTGCTGGCCGCTGGTCGCGTGTATTTGGTCAGTACAGCAATTTCGATTTATCTTAAACTTTCAAGCATATTTGAGAAAAACTACATAGTTATCTGTGAATCTAAAGATAAATGAGCTCATTTGATGAGCTCATCGTGGCCTGTTTATCGCTAGGTTAATAATTCTCCTACCAAGCGTATGTATGCCTTGAAGGCATAATATATAATTAAATCATCATCTCAGCTCATATATCCCACTGTTGGGTTCGAGCCTCCTCCTAAATGGGAAGGAAATTGACTTACCACGCTGGTCAGATATGTTGTTGTAGGGTTTTTTTTCGAGTTTCCCTTCTCTCGCATAGATGTTATATGTATTTTATATCCCTTAGTCGTCTCGTACGATCACCCACGGGTAAGATGGAGGGTGGTGAATTGTATTCTTACTCCGTCACCACACGGAAAAATTTAAATACATGATCCAGAAAGTGATTCCTTTTTTATAGTAGTTATTGAGTAATATCAAACCACTTCGAGTAGTTTACATAACTTACTTAATAATCAACATTGGCTGATTAAAAAATATTTTAAAAGTTAAAGAAAAAAATTTAAAAGTGTAGAACTACGCAGATGTGTTCCAAAATATACTTAACTGTATTTTATATTGGAAGAGAAGGAAAAATCTAAATAAAACCCTATACTTGGATGATTTAATTTCGATGTCTTCATTGATTCAACATGATGTCTATAGATTGCTGGTAGCCGGAAGACTGATGATAAGATAATCATAGTATCACCATAGTTAATGTATATGTTATAATACTATTAGGATGAACTAATTAACGTTGGACGGAGAATTTGCTAATGGGAGTCTTTAAAGTTTTATCCAACCCTAAAAGCAAATGTTTGAAACTTATGGTTGGTAGCGTAATGGTTGTACAAATAAAGTACGAATTATATTCTTATATAAAAGTTCATGTTGCTTATCTATTATATGTATAATTAATCATCATTATCTTACTGTTATACTAATTACTTGGGGTTGACACAATATGTACTAATTTTTAATCCATATATATTGCGAAATTTACTAGTAGTAGTTTTATAACTGGCCACTTGCCTGACATCAACCCTTCTTGGGAATGTAATTGTTAATCAAACGGCATCACATAGAGTTGGCCCAGATGCATATAAAGGTCTTAGTTGTCTTATACGACATCCACGAACAAAGTAAAGGTTAGTAGTATACCTAGCCGCAACCACACAGCGAGAATCATCATCGCAGCCCATAAATGTCCCACTATTAAGCTCAGGCCTCCACCGTAATGGGAGGATAATTAACCTACCGCGCTGGTCAGACGTGTTGGTATAGGGGTTTGTTTCGAGTTTTCTTTCTTTTGCATAGATGTTATATGCATTTTACATCCCTTATTCGTCTCTTACGATCACCCACGGGTAAGATAGGGGATGTTGAATTGTATTCTTACTCCGTCACCACATGGATAAACAGCGAGAATATAATATATATAATAATTACAGTCTACTTTTTTTGGATTAATATTATTTAGGTATATATTATTTTATAATAATTTTTAATTCTTTTTTAATGCACAAGTATGCATTACTAAAATTAGATATTAGAAGTAAAATGATATTACGATAAACAAAAAAAGGTAAACATCATTAAGGTCATATAAAACTCGTCAAACATAGCCGTCCCAAATCGCAGTTACTTTGGGCATTGTTTTCTTTTAACCTCATCGTTCTATGTTATATGACAGTTTGCTTCATAAATATTTTTCATACTATTGAATATTAATTTTTGTCAAAAAAATTACAAAAAATATAATATATATTATTACTAGCTTCTGCCCGCGGCTTCGCCCGCTTAAAATGTTCTTTTCCTAAAGTTTTTCATCCCCTAATTTTATTTTACCCCTTAAGGGTAAATTTTTACAACATGTTAATGTCATATTTATTTATATCTAATCAATAGCCTAAAATAAGTTTCAAGCTTCTGGCTTTAAAAATGACGATACATCCTTACAACTTTTCATCTCCCTTTACAACCCTTTTTTTTTGGATTGAAAAGTAGCCTATGTCCTTTATCAGGTTCTAGACTATCTGTGTACCAAATTTCATTCAGATCGGTTCAGTAGTTTTGGCGTGAAAGAGTGACAGACAGACAGAGTTACTTTCGAATTTATAATATTAGTAAGCATTATTATAAGTGTACATTCCCAAATATAAATGTGAAAATATGAGCCATATACGGCTCCTATTTGTTCCTAATTATGATGTGGTTGCCGAATTTAATGACAAAATTATTTTGTATTTAACTTTTAAAAAAAATCTATTTTTACTCGAAGGGCATCTCACTGGAGCTAATATAGAATAAATATGTATCCAGTCATTGTGAGAAAATATATAATTTAAAAAAAAATACGAGCCCGCAGAGTTTCTTGCCGGATCTTCTCAGTTTGTGGCTGCTTTCCGATCCGGTGGTAGATTAATTTAAAAAAAATGTGTAAACTTGACAATATGTAAGTGCCCTTATGGGGGCTTATGTGTAATAAATGATATGATTTTATTTGAAAAGATTTGACATCTAAATGGGTTTTCAGTTTTGTAACTAATACTAAATTTTATTTATTAAACGAATGTATAAGATTATTAAATTTTAAAACACAATCTGTAATATTCTCTCTTGAAAAATATGACTTCTTTAATTCCTATACTAGAATTAATTACACTTGAAAAACTCTCAGTGTCTCTCTCTGTGAAACTTCAGCAAACTAATTTTTAAATTTCGTCAATATACATCAACCAATAGCGTGTATTCTCTTTCTCTCTCTCTTTCCCCTCTCTCACATGCTGCGTTTTTAGTGTAACGTTTCATCTGTAAAAAATTTACCTTCATGCGCGCAAATAAGTTCCAATTCAAAATAAAAATGGCGCGTAACGCAAAAATGTGACTTAGAAATAAAGATGGCGCGTAACAGAAAAAGGTAACAATTTTCTTTTCTTCCATACGTCGATAAAGAAGTTTCACTTCAAAAATCAACGTCCCACTACAATAAGGCTGCAATTTAGAAAATCTTTAACGAATTTTATTGCAGAATTTTCAAAATACTCTTATAAATAACCCAGCATGGTGTCAGTCCCTTGTACAGTGGGTACTCGGATAGGCATCGATTGGTTGTAATTGTATTATCCTACCCCAAGGTGAGTTGACTGTTAATCTATGAAAAAATAAAGGGGCGTTGCGGTGTCGCCTGTTCATTTCACTTGAGGCATTAAGAAATTATTTAGAATTTGTCTTTGATGTCACGGTTTCTAAAGGATGTTTACACAATTTAACACCTAGATATTGATCAAAGATGTTTTACTTTCTTCAAATTACTGCAATTTAGCATTTAACATGCTTGATTATTTATTAAAACTTTATTACTAGCGAAAAATGTTTGGCTCACGTCTTCTTCAAAGACGAAAATATAATACGAGCCGAAAATTTAATGTCATACGACAGCTAACGCTGGTGTAAGTGGTAGCACAATTGGAATGGATTTCCAATAGATGTGGGTACGCATGCCATGTGTGACAAACATTTTTCGCATGTAATCAAGTTTTTACTTTCTTTCTTCTGCTACTTAATTTAAAAAGCTAGTCTTTTCTAAACACATACTGTTATTTCATTTGGATAATACAGTATACGTATGGTGATGGAAAAGAATACTGAGAGAAGGAATGCTCGACGTAAACAATTATTCTCATTATCCCTCAGCCTGTTTTGACGACTCCTACAGGAAAATAAGAGTTAATGAAACACTAAATACTTAATATTCAACAAACGCTCTTTTCTCCGAATCTAAAAGAAATGAAAATAGAGTTCTTTAAAATCAATCGCAATGCCACCTAGCAAATCCATCTGTTAATCTAAACCATTTTTGAATCCACCTAAAGACATCATCAATATTGGTTCAGCATTCAGTAACATACATAAAGTATAAAATAATTAGGTATATAAAGCTAAGTTTGTGATTAAATCAATATGAATGTGATAAACTTGAAGCAGTATCTTGTATTACAGACAAACTTTAGGTAGACATAGTCCAAATTGCTGTTGCAAATATTTTGATGGAAATACTTAAAAAAAATTTTAATCGCCACTAGTGGCAGAAGATTGCGATCGAGATCATAGCGAGATCGTTGGTCTAGACCAACGATCTACGATTTAAACCAAAATATATTATTGTAAATAATTCGTTGATATTCAAAGAAAATTGTTGAAATTATATAGTTCAATCCCTGAGGTGACGAAGTAGGAATAAACTTTAGTTTTCCTTGAGGTGATGAAGTAAGAAATAAGTTTACTTCTTTTCTTGCCCATGGATGTCGTAAAAGATGACTATGGAATATGATATGCAGATACCATCTACGTAAGGGAATAAAACTGGAAATAAACTCTACATCAAACCGTCCTTTATTTATTTTTTATCAATAAATACAGTTATTTAAAGATAAAAGAGCTTTATTTTATAATTAATTCACGAGAATAGAACAAAGTGTAATCCTATTAGATGTACCTACTTGTGCATTAATACACCCATTTATTCAACGATCTCTTGTGTCGCTTTAAGTAACCGGAGAGTTTCATATATTGCACTAGTGTTGAATCAATTAATATTACGATAGAAGTATCATATATTTAAATAAGTATTCATTTAGCTGAATACCAGTCATCTCGACATAGAATATTTTACTGGGCCTATAAGACGACATAAATAATAATAATTACATTACTTAACAAAGAATCGTAAGCGTTATATATTTGAACAATATTATAAATTGAGAAAAAAGATCTTTATAAATTGAATAAAATATAAAATATCAAATAAAATTTAAGAAAATAAAAAAGAAATAAGATGTAATAAATGTGTAAAACAGCGGTCTTTTAAATATAGTCTTTTAAATCTCGTCTAGGAGAAATAAAGTCTTTTAAATCTCGTCTAGGAGAAGCTGGATCATTACTCTTGATGATTAGACTGTGTGTGGTCCGATTATAGCTGACCTAAAAAAAAGGGATGTAACTAGAACATCAATGCAAGAAAAAAAACTCGTCTTTTTTAATTTCATAGAACTAGATTAGTATATTAAGTAAATTTCGCTATCATTATGTTGCCATGCCGTACCTATGCTACGGTAGTGTAGCATGAGTACTTTCATACTCTAACTTTATCGTACGTATTTTGTTGCTTTCAATTTTGCTATTTTGTTTTGTTTTCAATTAGTGAGCTTGTACATGTAAATTTCAACCATTAAACAAATGTATTATGAACTAATTAAATTGCCTACTGGTATAACGAAATAGAATGTTGAAGGGTATATTTATAAATATCCGTAAATATGGTATTAGTTTATATAAAAATTTAAATAAATATAATGTATTGTTTAGTAGTTTTACATTTTTATTTTTGCAGGTGTAGTTTGAAGTGCCTACTATATTTTTTTTTATTGCTTATAATGACGAATGAGCAAGCCGTTCAACCGATGGTAAGTGTTACTGCTGCCTATGATCTTTGAAATACTAGGGGTACAACTGGGCTACTGCCTACTAATGAAAACCCCAACGGTTTAGACATAGTGTGCAGGCCATAGTTTGTTAAAAAAGGTGTATTGCTTAAAATTTAGGTGTCATTTGTTAGAAGATTTAAGTTAAAACATTAGTTTCTTGCTCGTGTTTTTTTTTTTTTTAATTTTTTTATTATGAGTATGTTATACCACAGACTTTTTGTCCGTGCTCTTTTTATATTTAATTTAATTGTTATGGTGGTTTGTTTATAAAATTAATGTTCTTGAAGTGGCTTTATTACAATTGGATAAAGCTTGAAGAGCGCAATTAATGTGTCATAGATGTTGAGCGACAACATGTCTTTTAGGGTTTCTTCTTGGCGCTGGTGGTCTTTGGTCTTGCTCGTGTTATGCGATCTGAAGATAATAAATAGGGACATTCGTATAACGCCTCCACTTCAATCCTTTACTTATTCTCAGTTATCATTCATTTTATCAAATTCTGTATGTAATTTTAGTGTTGAAATGATCGTAAGTTTGAAACATGTATTGAATTTATTTATTGAAGTTTAAAGCTGATAATTTACATCTCTAAACGCAAAGTAGTCACATTAAAGACTCTCAACAAACTACAAAATTGATTTTAAAAAGAAAAGAATCATTTTTCATAAATCCTTCCGCCCTTTTCTACATTTAAAAACAAAGACATTTACTTTAAAAGGTTTTGTGTATAAAATAGGAGGAAGAAAATCCTCTAATTGCGGCACCATACTACTAGCATTGAGACGATAAACATGAATAATGTTCAGAGATGTCCAACACTACTCTGTGACACTTTATTTTCTCGTTTTCTATAGGGTAGGTGTAAGCTATTTGAATCGATTATGAAAATGAAGGATTTCTTTAACATTTGCTCGGTATAGGAGGGCTATTGACCTAATATATACCGCTGGTTACAAAGGTTGCTATAGAATTATGTTTTGAAGTTTTTTCTTTTACAATTTATCTGCTTACGTTTTTGAAGTCATGATCCACAATAACGAAGAGATAGAAATATGATGTTGAATTGCATTCTTAAACTAGTAGTTACTGAATACGGACATTTTTTTAATGATATCTTAAATATTTTACAATTGAACTTAAGTTTTTCAAGGAAACGTTAGATTGATTTGATCGATTTGTTTTGAACGCTAGATCGATTTGATCGATTTGTTTTGAACGCTATATCGATTTGTTTTTAACGCTAGATCGATTTGTTTTGAACACTAGATCGATTTGATCTGCATCCATCGAGTATAAGAAGAATAAGTAGACTATTTTGTATGCCAGTTTAAACATAGTCTAATACATTGGGTTTTAAATTATACTGAAGCAATCAGTAGTTAGAATGTGTAGAAGATATTTAATTTTTGCGAAATATTATGTTGTCACAACACGACACTTTCCAATACTTACGTGGGTGTTACAAAAACTGACTAATATTTCAGCACACAACAAGATCAATTCAAATAGATAGTATTACTGACTATTTGATGATGGTTAATGATTAAATTTTAAATAGATAATATCATATTAAAGGTTAACTTTCTAATTAATCATGATGCGCATTTTATCATCGCGCTCGCGCTCGATATTTTTACAAAATGTATTTATTTTATACAAAATTTATTTAGGCAATTTTGATTAAGTTATCAAACTTATTATTTAAAATGATTTTGATAGCTGTTTGGATAATTTTATATAGTAAATTTAATTTAGTAATGAAAAATTAAAACTGACTTAAGTTTAATCTTATATTGTTAGCGGTATTGATATCGATTTAAAATCGATATAAATAATCGAATCAATTCTAGAAATTATTAAGTATTTCAACCCTAGAACGCCACTGCTTTGCCGAGATAACACTCTCAGTACGAGCGTTTTCTCTTTACCCCGCTTTCGTAATTCACTAGACATTTTGATTCATTTTGATTTATATGAGTTTGTAATGACAACGAACTTGCACGACTTAACATTGTGATTTATGATTACTTGTAATTTATTAGGTAATGGATACGAATATTAAGCGCAGATTATAATGTTGAACCTTCACTTGCCAAAAACTTTGTAGACTGGCAGTCAGAAATAGCATTAATAATTATGTTGATGAATGGAATCGCTATTTGAATTACCATTTTGGGATTCAGTGACTTGTTTTAATTTAATGTTAATTACTTGTGATGTACTTATTAATTTTAAATACAGTACTGCGTTGATATTCATAAAATAAGTTTTTGGTTGGTATGTGAGATGATTATGTGCGAGCTTGTCCCAACATTACTATATGGAAGCGAGAGTTGGGTACGCAGAAAAGAGCATGAAAATAAAATTAATGCGGTCGAAATGCTATCTCTACGGAAAATCTGTGGAGTTAGGCTGACCAACCGCATTCGCAACGACGACATAAGAGAGTATTGGTGTAAAGATGCGAAAGGAAATGCTCCGATGGTTCGGACATGTGGAAAGAATGCCGAACGAACGTCTGGTTAAGAAGATATACAATGCGAAAGTGGAAGGATGTAGGTACCGGGGGAGACCGAGACTAACCTACCTAGACTAGATTGGTCACGTACTGAAGGAAGGTGGAGTCAAGAGTCTCTGAAACCGGCGAGCGTGTATGAAGAGAATTATGAATGTTGAGGAAGCGAGTGAAGTATGCGAGGATAGAGTTCTCTGGCACTCTGTTCTCTCTGCCTACCCTACAAGGGACATGGCGTAATCATATGTATGTATTTCTTCTTTACTATAGTAGTAGTGCACTGTGTGGTGACGGAGTAAGAATACAGTTCACCACCCCCTATCTTACCGTGGGTGATTGACTAAGGGATATAAAACGCATATAACATATATGCGAGAGAAGGAAAACTCGAAACAAAACTCTATACCAACACGTCTGACTAGCTCGGTGTAGTAGGTTAATTGCCCTCCCATTACGGAGGAGGCCGGAGCCCAACAGTGGGACATATATGGGCAGTGATGATGATGATGATTATTATAGTAAGTAATCTTCATCATCAGCTTTTTCTTATCCTAATTACTTGGGGTTGCCCTAATATGTACTCCTTCTCCATCGTGCATATTGCAAAAAGTTTCAGTAAAAGTTTTATGAATGGTTGTCTGCCTGACTGTTACTTTATTTGGACATGTAATAGTTGACCATACGGCATCTGATGGAGTTGGCCCAGGTCGATGTAAAGTTCTTAGTCGTCTTTATACGACACACACGAGGTATGTAAGTAGTATTCGTAATCTCAACCATACAGTAACTGGGACTAAAATTGTCCTGATACTAATTTGAAAACAGCAACTGCTTTACAGAGAGGTAATATTTGGATGGAGTTGATTAACTTCAGCCATGCAAATATGTGCATATCATAGTAATACTTTCTATTTCCTCTTCGGTATAGTTTATTCTTTTGTTGTTTGTTGATATAGACGGAGAGTGAGATGGCATTATACGTACTTCAATCTTTATATGTCCTACAAAGCAGAGACTGCATATATGTTAAGCCTTTTGTATATTTTTACAAGTTTGTTAGCGGTGAAATAATTACAAATTTGTGAAGTTAGGTTCATTATAGAATTCAATACATTAATGTTACTTTTGTTTACCCATCTTATCATCATCATCATTATCACAGCCCATAAATATGTCCCACTGTTGGGCTCGGCCTCCTCCGTAGGAGGGAAATTAACCTACTTACCGCGCTGGTCAGACGTGTTGGTATAGGGTTTTGTTTCGAGTTTTCCTTCTCTCGCATAGATGTTACATGCGTTTTATATCTCTTAGTCGTCTCGTAAGATCACCCACGGGTAAGATATGGGGTGGTGAATAGTATTCTTACTCCGTCACCACACGGAAACCCATCTTATAAAATATAAAAATTCTAAACTAAAACATCTGACCAACGTGGTATAGTAGGTTAATATCTCTCCCATTATTAAGGAGGCTCGAGCTCAATAGCACGACACTAGACGATGATGATAATTATATTAAATAATTTCGTTTATTATATATCAATGCTCCTTGCTTTGAAATACAAAATATAATATTATTATCCATTTTTCATGACATAGTATAAGTTTTTACATACCTACCTGTAAATAGGTAGGTATACTATAATTTTGTAAATCGTTCTGTTATTCTTTTGAGATTAAACTAATTAAAAGAATTATTTTCTACTTTTTAGTGTAAGTTTATTGTATATCGTTCATCGTAGGTATAGTTTTGAAGTCGGTTTTTGTTTTTTTTATAAAATATTTTTTTATTTGCCGGTTTTTAGTGGAAAATAAGTGAATTCAGATTTTTTTTAATAGGTAGACCTAGTAAACGGGCTGCTCAAATGAGACAGCACCGTTTGGAAGATACGAGTGACGAGAGAGACACTCGTTTAAAGAAAAATGGGGTTAGGAAATGGGATAAATATTACAAATGAGAGTAACGAGCAGCGGGTCAATAGGCTTTCTCAGATGAGGGCATACACAAACTTATCTAGGCGTAATGAAACTTCAGAAAGTCATTCTCAGCGACTCAGTTTGATTCGCGAACGTTATCAAACCAAATGGACGAGCAACGATCTCAACGTATTAGCTTAATACACGAAAGTTTAACAAAATTGAAAAAAAAATATATATAATATTTAAAAAAAATAATTAATATTCATTAAAAAAATATATTTTATTTTTTTTCACTTGTTTTTACCTATTTTATACTACTTAAACTACCCCTTAGTAGTGAAATTTTGAAAAAAAAACGCTAACACACATATTCTTTTATTTCTAAAAACATGTAGGTGTGCGAAATTTCGTACTTCTAACTTTGAAGATGATAAACTTCCATATAAATGTTCATCCCGTGATATTTTACCCCTTAGTAACATTGTTGTTTTACCATCAGCTAAAGCTCATAAAGATAATCTCCATACACAAATAATCAAACTATTATAAATTATGTACAGAGGCGTCAGAAACAGCATTTTTGCCCTACATTTTAAGGAATTGCTCTCGATTTTCCCAGGATCCCAGCATCAGATCCTGATACCCTGCATATGGGACCACCCTTAGAGTATCCTCTTTCTAACAAAGAAAGAATTATAAAAATCCATCCATAATTGGCGTTGCTATCGCGTAACATACATACAAAAAAAAAGAAAAAAGAAAATAGCGTTCGAATTGAGAACCTCCTCCTTTTTGGAAGTCGGTTAAAAAATATACCTATTAAAATACAAAAAGCATTGAAAGATCATACAAATAATATTTATAAATTATAATCTATGTATATATATAAAAGAGCTTGTCCTGATTGACTGATTCATCATCGCATAGCTTAAACCGCTGGGGGTAATGACATGCAATTTTGACAGTTGCTGCCTTTTATGTTGTACGCGCGCACAAAGAAGGGATTTTTGGAAATTTCTCCTCTAAGGGTGGAAAATAGGGGTTGCAAGTTTGTATCTAACTTCGTCAGTTTTAAAGATAGATTCGTGAAACTTTGTATTCGTCTATTTAATATTAAATAAATAAAAATGTAATTCAACATTTTTGAAAATTTCTCCTAAAAGGGTGTAAAGTAAGGGGTTGAAAGTTTGTATGAAACTTCGTCAGTTTTGAAGTTAGATCCCTGATTTTTTTTTATTAGCTTTATAATGTTAAATAAAATTTACCTGTCTCAGCATTTCGGGAAATTCTCCCCTTAGGGAGTGGAATAGGGGTTGCAATTTTTTTATAAAACTTTGTCATTTTTGAAGTTAGAACCGTTAAAATTTGTATTTGCTTATTTAATATTAAATAAACAAAGACCTATTTCAGTATTTTTGGCAATTTTACCCCTTAGGGTGCAAAATAGGACATGCAAGTTTGTATGAAACTTCGTCAGTTTTGAAGTTAGATTCCTGAAAATTAGTTTTTAGAAATTTAATATTAAATAAATAAACACACACTTCAGCTTTTTTGGAAATTTCTCCTCTAAGGGTGAAAAATAAGGGGCTGCAAGTTTGTATGAAACTTCGTCAATTTTTTAAGTAAGATACCTGAAAATTTTTTGGTAGCTATATAATGCTAAATAAAAATTTACCTGTCTCAGCATTTTTGGAAATTTTCCCCTGAGGGAGAGAAATAGGGGTTGCAAGTTTTTTTATGAAACTTTGTCATTTTTAAATTTAGAAACCTTAAAATTTGTATTTGCCTATTTAATATTAAATAAATAAACACTTATTTCAGCATTTTTGTAAATTTCTCCCCTAAGGGTGAAAAATAGGACATGCAAGTTTGTATGAAACTTCGTCAGTTTTAAAGTTGGATCCCTGAAAATTTATTTTTAGCTATTTAATATTAAATAAATAAACACCTATTTCAGCTTTTTTGGAAATTTCTCCCCTAAGCCTGAAAAATAAGGGGTTGCATGTTTGTATGAAACTTCGTCAGTTTTTAAGTTAGATCCTTGAAAATTTGTTATTCGTTATATAATGTTAATCAAAAATTTACTTATCTCAGTATTTTTGGAAATTCTCCCCTGAGGGAGTAGAATAGGGGCTGCAGGTTTTTTATGAAACTTTGTCATTTTTGAAGTTAGAATCGTTAAAATTTGTATTTGCCTATTTAATATTAAATAAACAAACACCTATTTCAGGATTTTTGTAAATTTCTCCCCTAAGGGTAAAAATAGGACATGCAAGTTTGTATGAAACTTCGTCAGTTTTGAAGTTGGATCCCTGAAAATTTGTTTTTAGCTATTTAATATTAAATAAACAAACACGTATTTCAGTTTTTTGAATTTTTTTTTCCTAAGGGTGAAAAATAAAGGGTTGCTTGCTTTGGTTTGCTGGGATGTTTGTATGAAACTTCGTCAGTTTTGAAGTTAGAACCTTGAAAATTTGTTATTAGCTATATAAGGTTAAATAAAAATTTACCTGTCTCATCATTTTTGAAAATTCTCCCCTAAGGGAGTGGAATAGGGGTTGCAAGATTTTTTATGAAACTTATCATTTTTGAAGTTAGAATTGTTGAAATTTGTATTTGCCTATTTATTATTAAATAAACAAACACCTATTTCAGCATTTTTGTTAAACATTTTTGGAAATTTCTCCTAAAAGGGTGTAAAGTAAGGGGTTGCAAGTTTTTTTATGAAACTTCGTCAGTTATGAAGTTAGATCCCTTAATTTTTTTATTAGCTATATAATGTTAAATAAAAATTTACCTGTCTCAGCATTTTTGAAAATTCTTTCCTAAGGGAGTGGAATAGGGGTTGCAAGTTTTTTTATGAAACTTTGTCATTTTTAAATTTAGAAACCTTAAAATTTGTATTTGCCTATTTAATATTAAATAAATAAACACTTATTTCAGCATTTTTGTAAATTTCTCCCCTAAGGGTGAAAATAGGAGATGCAAGTTTGTATGAAACTTCGTTAGTTTTGAAGTTAGATCCCTGAAAATTTGTTTTAAGCTATTTAATATTAAATAAATAAACATGTATTTCAGCATTTTGGGAAATTCTCCACTAAGGGTGAATAAGGCAGTGTAAGTTTGTATGAAACTTCTTCAGTTTTGAAGTTAGGTCACTGAAAATGTGTTATTAGCTATATAATGTTAAATAAAAATTTACTTTTTTCAGCATTTTTGGAAATTCTCCCCTAAGGGAGAGGAATAGGAGATGCAAGTTTTTTTATTAAACTTTGTCACTTTTATTGCCATGGACGGAACGAACGACGTGTCACGTGACAAGTGACGATGACGTGTCAAGACCATATACTACCAAAAAAAAAAATTGCCTTACAGGAGTGCTGGCAGATTGTGCATTTTTGAATATTTTGGAATGGTTAGGGAATAATTTCGCAAGAATTGCTTTATTTATCAGTATACAAGTACTATCATTTATGTGGTTAAATAAAATATTCATTTATTGTGCCATCCTACACAAACATGGCAATTTAAATTACATAAAAAAAATATTTTATATTAAAAAGTTTATCACTCAGAAAAATCAACCTTCATCCATAATTTCAACGACTCTTTCACCATCATCATTACCAGCATCATCATCGCCAACCTCTAAAACTGATACAATAGGTTTATGGTAGCTGAAGTAAGAAACGAACAATTTTGATTCAAATCTATTTAAATGTCTAATAAAGACCGCATCAATAGTAGATTTGTATTTCGATGTGCTAACATTGCGATCATTTGACACATCGTTAAACCAAATTTATTATTGAAAAATCAATTAAGAGACACACTCGCGCAAACGCCCTGCGCCGTTTAAACAAAACCGCAGCAGCAGGCATACATATTCGTCGCGCGGTAGAAAGAGCGAAGGATATTTTCGTCTTACGTCGTGCTAATTTTTGGTCAGGTCACAAGTCCTGACGCGAGTTTAATATTTTTTACCCATCCCAAAAAAGTGCACATCGCCGCTAAAGAAGTTTTCACTTTTGAAATAAAACTACTTTTACGGATTCTATCGCGTTTGTATTCGATTTTTAATTTCCCGACGTTTCGAACTCTTTACAGTGATCATGGCCACGGTAGGACTAAGGTGTCTTTAAATTTTAACTTCTATTAAATTTTGACCCACATTATTAATACAAATTCCTTGCCAGTACAAAAAGAAAATGAATCTATATATAAAATTTTATATTGTTTATGATTTGTTATTATTAAAGCATTAAATTTATGATAATTACTATTGTGGCAATTTACAATTTTAGAAAAACTAACAAAACTATTCAGCTACCTTTGCTAGCGTTGTTAGTTTTTATGCAGCAGCTAGCTTTGTTAGTTTTAAAGAGTTGCGTGTTATCGTTTTTGGTAATTTCTTACCTAAGGTAAGAATAAAATAGGGGTTGCAAGATTTTTATTAAATTTTGTCAGTTTTGATGTTATATTCATGAAAATTATTAGAAGGAGTGTAAGTACCGGGGGAGACCGAGACTAACCTACCTAGACCAGATCGGTCATGTATTACTGAATGAAGGTGGAGTCAAGAGTCTCCAAAACCGGCGAGCGTGTATGAAGAGAATTATGAATGTTGAGGAAGCGAGTGAAGTATGCAAAGATAGAGTTATCTGGCACTCTGTTCTCTCTGCCTACCCTGCAAGGGATATGGCGTGATGATATGTATGTATGTAAAAAAAAAATATTTAATTTATATATCAACAAGGATGTGGGGTTTGACATTTGTAAGAAACTTATTTTTGTTTGTAAAATATTGTTGTATAAAAATAAAGAAAGGCATGTCTCAGTATTTTAAATCAATCCCTACAGGAACAAAACTAGAGGTTATATTTTGTATGAAAATCGTCACTCAAGTGTAAATAAATTCATAAGGAGCATTGACGTCAAGCAAGCGGCCGATCATAAAACTATTGCCAATATTTTGTTCAATTTATACGACGGAAAAGAAATATATATTACACCCACCTGAAATTTTTTACCACTAAATAACTAGCTATATTTTAGTATACACATACCATCCACGCGGGCGAAGCCGTGGGAAACAGTTAGTATACCTATATACATAAAAGTAAACTTTAAAAAAATATATATTTGAGTTATAGTTTATTTATAAAATACAGACTGTTTTAAATAAGAATCAAAAGCTCTTTAAAACTACAGAAAGTAAAACTAATTTGCATACACAAAGTAAACATCTTGGATCCTTGCGTCGCGTCACCCCAGACAAAAACGCGTAAGGAAACTTGTAACGTTTATTTAATGGGCAGTAGACTCCTGCAATAATCCCTGTAATTGCCCAAAATGTGCCGTGCATGCTGAGCAGATGTTTCCAAATTAGCATTGTTTGTGATGCAAAGGAAATTTGTTATAATTATAGTGATTCGATGCGGTCCGCTTCGTGTGAGGTTTTTGGTTAATGAATAAAGATGAAAGTAGTGTATTTTAATATATTGTAATTAAAGGTTTATGAATGGGTATGATAATGTAAAATGTAAATGATTTTAGTATGATTACATTTTAAAAAATATTTTTTATATTAAAATATAAATATAGCTAATGGCTACATTGATGATATAGTGACATTACTTTAACCTTTTATTGATATGGTTTAACGGGCGGTTAAACAAGGAACTCAATAATTAGAAGCAAAAATAAGCTCAGTGGGCAGATTATTAAAAGTAGTTAATAATATCTTAAAACCTAAAATAAAACACGTATGTACCTGATATGGAATTTGTTTTTATTCCTTGTGGTGGCAAATGAGCAGACAACACACCTGAAACTAAGTGTCACTACCACCCATGGACCTTTGCAATACTAAGGTAGGCTAGGCCGCTGCCTACCAATACATACCCCAAACCCACCTCAGTTGGGCTTCCGGCTCTCTCGTTCACCGAACGAAATGTAATAGCATATAGCCATTACTCAGACGTCGATCTTCTGCGAGAGTGTGCTACTACCCCGGACGAACCGACCCGCGGCTGTAGATAGAGAAATGTCAACAGCGTGGTCTTACCACTATAAATAATAAATATTATTAAATTTGGATAATAGCTAACTTATGGTATACAACTGGATTATTTATTAGATTATACTGCTTTGTTTCCCGTAGGTAATCTAAAAGACAAATAAAGTATGAAAGTAAATAATACTATTGCAATGGAAGAAGTAATATAATAATAAGTAACAGAATAATAAGAAATAATAGATTATATCAACAATCGGTTCAATGTAGGATAATAGCCTCTCTAAATCTCTATTTTACTTTTGTTGATGAGACTTGCCATCTAATTTTAAAATATAGATACTTATATGGCTTAAAAAAAGGAAACAGATCCTTTTTTTATTTTTTTATTTTTTTCACGCTGTGGAAACGCATTTACGCGCTTTCCCCGCATGTGACAGACGGGGGGGCGTGTGGGACTCGCCGGCCAGATGACCGTCCGGAATACCCACTAAAACCACAGCGGCCCCTGCCGCGCTTTTACGGGGTGCCGGAGAGATCGTCTACTGACATGCTATCCCCGACACCCCAACGCTTGGCCGTCTGGCCACGTCCTGTCATCATTCAGGGCGGTGGGAGAAGGTGCGCATATCGGCGCCTCCTCTTCCCTGGCCGCCACCGACGGAGCGAGTCTGCGGACGCAATTGCCTCGCGTTCCCGCTCCGCGGCCTCCTTTTTAAAGATAACCTCCTCGCAGAAGGAGGGCATCGACGACCAGCACCTGTCACCGTCGAGCATCTTCGAGATGATAGTCGACAGCGACAGGTCCCGCCCAATGACCGCCGACAGGACGAGGCGCTGGGGCCCCCAGGCGGGGCATACCTCCACTATGTGGCACACATCGTCTACCGGCGCGCCACACTCATGGCACCCTGGGGCCTCTTCTCTGCCAATTCTGTGCAGGAACTTACCGAAGACCCCGTGTACGGTAAGCACCTGCAGCAACCTGAAGCTTAGGCTGCCGTGCCTTCTGTTGATCCAGCGGTGGAGATACGGCGCAACCGCCTCCACAGTTCCCCGCCCTGCTACGGGGAACTCCAGTTCTTCCCTCCACCGCCGGATGACTCCCCTTCGGGCCACTTCCAATGCTCTACCCAATCCCCTTATGGAGACTTGCTCGCCGTCAGCCCGCGCCGCTACGTGAATCTGGAAGGCCTCCGCCAAAGCTTCTGCCACTAACGGCCAAGGCGGGTCGCCCGCCAACAGCGTCGCCGCAGTCCATGACACTGTACGGTAGCCCCTAATAGCCCTCACCGCCATTACCCTCTGTGGTCTTTGCAAAAGGGCCCTGTTGTGGGCGGTGAGAGACTCCGCCCAAATGGGGGCACCATACAGCGCCATGGAGCGCACCACTCCAGCGTATAATCGTCGACAGGACGACCCAGGACTGCCAGTATTTGGCAGAAACCAACCTAACGCAGCGGCTGTCTTGATGAGCCTCGGGACGAGCTGGGCAAAGTGTAGCCCGAATTTCCATCCAGAATCAAGGTGCAGACGCAGATATTACATCTGGGCTCGCACCGGCACGGCAACCCCAGACACACCGATGTGTGCTCCTCGGGGGGGGCCTCGGCCTCGGCCATGAAATAGAAGGGCCTCGGTTTTCTCCACCGAGACCCTCAGGCCCAACATTCCGATCCGGCCCACGACGAGCGCCACCCCCTCTTCTGCCAGTCGGGCAGCTCCCGGGAAGTCGGACCTCCTCACCGTGATGAGGGTATCATCCGCGTAGCAGATGACCCCCACCCCGGGGAGAAGCCGACCCCGTAGGAGCCAGTCGAATCCGACGTTCCACAGGACCGGACCAAGGACCGAACCCTGCGGGACGCCACACTCCACCCGGTAGCGATGTATGCACCCGTCGCCCCCCTCCCAGAGCACGTGCCTTCCCTCGAGGTACGCCTCCAACAGCCTCCGGAGATACGGAGGCACTCCATGGTACCGAAGCGCCTCCTTTAATGTCTCGTGTGGGAGACTGTTGAAGGCGTATTTTATGTCGAGCGACACCGCCAGGAGAACTTCCTTTTTGGCCACCGCTTCGGTAGCCAGGGACTTCAGGGCGGCCCATGCGTTGATTGTTGACCGGCCACCCCTGAACCCATATTGACTCTCTGATAGTCCCGGCCCGACTTCCTCGAGGTGCTGAACGAGACGGTCCGCGAGCACCTTCTCGAACAATTTGGCCGTTTCGTCCAGCAGCACCAGTGGTCTGTATGCGGAAGGAGCGTCGACTGGGCGACCCTCCTTTCGCAGCAAGCATAGCTTATCAACCTTCCATTCCTCCGGGAACTGCCCGGACCTCAAGCACGCGTTAAGCAGTTCCCGGAGTTCACCCCTGAGGTATTCCGCGGCGATGCCAAGCACAAGCCCCGGGACGCCGTCCGGACCAGGCGATTTCCTCTTGCCCCGAAATCGGGAGAGGGCCACTTCCATTTCTTGGTCGGTGATGAGTGGGACCAAAGTCTCCACCTCCATCTCCGACTGAGGAGCCATTCGGTGGGGAACGTGTCCCACGGAGCGAGGGAACAGTTCCCCCATTAACCTCGACAGGAGAACCGGATCCATCGATTCGATGATTCTCGGGCGCCACAGGAGCGGAGTTTGTTCCGCGCCTGGTGATATGGACGCCCCTACGGATCCCTGTCAAGGCTCATAAGAAGCTCCTCCCGGGCTCTCTCCTTCGCCTGGCTGATGGCCAGTGGCAGCGTTTTCTTGCTGGTTTTATACACCATCCGCAGCTGACCCTCAAGGACGTCATCCCGGTTAGTCCGTTGTCGGCATCGGACGTAGGCACGCCTCGCCCGGTTGGCGGCCACCCGGAGATCAGCAATCTCAGACGACCACCAATACACCTGACGACGCGACGGCCTCCGCCGAGCCCTCGGCATCGCCGCATCACAGATCACCTCAAGGGCACTTGCTACATGGCCTGCAAGCCCCACCATATCAGTGGGTAGCCGTCCTGTGCCACCCCAGCGCTGCACTATGGCGGACTCCCGAGCCATTTCGGGGTCAAATTGGCCAAGGGCCTATTTTGGGAGTCCACCCCTTCTTCCACGCCGGGGCTCTGGTGGTCCTCTCAAGGTGGAGAACTCGAACCGCACGTAGCGGTGATCCGAAAGAGTCTCCACCTCCTCTTCCACTCTCCAATCGCTCACACCGCGAGCGACACCGGGACTGGCAAACGATAGGTCCACCATGGACCCACCCCGATGTTGCACGCAGGTATGGACCGCCCCCCTATTCAAGAGGGACAGACCGGAGAGCAAGGACCACCTCTCGACGGCCGTGCCCCTACCGTTTGTGGTGGGGTTTCCCCACGTACGTGACTTCGCGTTGAAGTCGCCGAGGACAACAATTCTCCTCGGCGACTGACGGCGAACCGCGGCACTGACGGAGTCTAAAAATAACTCAAACTCCGCCAGCCCGCGGTTGGGGGAAAAGTAAACACCGATAATCGCGAAGTCACGCCACCCCACTACAACGTAACCATTGCCCCTCTCCAGTGTAGAGAGGGGAGGGCCGGCGCATCCTCTGGACAGGACAGCCACGTCTTCCTTATTGTCCCCCACCCAATTGGGTGAATGGGGGACAAAGTAGGGCTCGCAGGCCACAGTCAAATCTATATCCCACTGCACCATGGACTGCAGTAGCAGGCTGCGGTTGTACACCGGTGGAATGGCCCGAGGTCCATGGGCCACCTTGCCTCTCGTTGAGGGGGCTTTACACAGCCGTCCCCCCATCGTGTGTTCTGCTGGGCGACCAGCCGCGGCGCACACAGCACAGCGCGGCGCGGCCACACATGCGGCCGATTTGTGTCCACTGCCGCCGCACCTGTAGCACAAGGTAGAGCGGTCGACAGCGGACGGGCACAGCGGAGCCGTATGTCCAAGCTCCAGGCACCGGAAGCACCTCAATGGGAGGCTCTCCAGCACCTGGACTCCAGCTGAGCTCCAGCCGACTAGGAGTCTGCCCGCGTCGGCGAGCACTTTAGCGGTGGGGACGGGGCACCGCACCTTCGCCATGCCCATGCCACGGGGTCCACGCAGAATTTGTCCAACCTGGACACAACCGCATGTGCGGACCACTGCCGCACGGATCTTCTCCTCAGTGGCAGAGTCATCCATCCCGGTCACCCGGATATCAGCCCGTTTGACTGGGCGCACGACAACCGCTATCCCTGCTAGTGCCGTGCGCAAATTGGCCAAGGAAACAGATCCTGGCTATCTGATATAAAGGCTGGCTGATGCCTCTTCATCAAAAAACTGTACAGGTGGTTAAGTGGTCTAAGTATAGACCTCACATACCGTGATGCGAACCCTATGAAGGAAAGTTCTTTGTACGAAACACATATATTTGTTCTGAGATACTGGATGTAATTTGTATGTGTTTGTAAAGTCCCCCGCAACACAAGGATATATCCTTAGTGCGGAGTGTGTGATCTTTAAAAAAAGTCTTATTCATCATCATCATCACAGCCCATATATGTTTCACTGTTGGGCTCAGGCCTCCTCCGTAATGGGAAGGAGGTTAACCTACTGTACCACGCTGGTCAGACGTGTTGGTATAGGGTTTTGTTTCGAGTTTTCCTTCTCTTGCATAGATGTTATATGCATTTTCACGGGTAATATAGGGTGGTGAATTGTATTCTTACTCCGTCACCACACGGATAAAAATCTTATTATATCCTATATATTCTATTAAAAATCTTATTATATCTTGTTAAAAATATTATTATATCCTATATATCCTGTTAAATTGAATATTCCTTTGGTATGTAACTAAATACAAATTTTACTCACATGGAATTATGTTTATAATTATTTTATAATAATACTCATGGAGACTAGAGAGAACCTGGTGCATGCTATTCGCTGATGATATTGTTCTCGTCGGGGAGGAGAGCCTTGAGGTACAGAGCATGCTGGCAAAGTGGCGCTGTAAATTGGAGAATGTTGGCTTGAAAATCAGCAGACCTAAAACAGAATACATGTTCTGCGATTTCGGCGGTCTCTCCAATTCTACACCCATGTCCTTAGATGGAGTACCTATACCAGTATGCTCGGATTTCCGTTACCTAGGTTCTCTTATTCAGAACGATGGCGGCCTGGATCGTGCGGTGAAGCACAGAATTGATGCGGGATGGATGAAGTGGCGGCAGATCACGGGTACAACATGCGACCCCAGAGTACCCGTCAAATTAAAGGGCAAAATATACAAAACCCTAATAAGACCTGCTGTACTGTATGGATCAGCATGTTGAACGACAAAAGCGACGGATGAGAGACGACTGCATGTAGCGGAGATGCGAATGTTGAGATGGATGTGTGGTGTGACAAGAATGGATAAAGTAAGAAATGAATACATTAGAGGAAGTTTGAAAGTTGCGCCAGTGACGGAAAAGTTAAGGAGTGAACGGCTGACATGGTATGGACATGTGCAGAGGCGGGATGAAAGTAATGTTGTGAGAAAAGTTTTAGGTATGAATGTTGAAGGCTTAAGGGGTAAAGGAAGACCAAAGAAAAGATGGATGGACTGCGAGAGGCATGACATGGATAGTCTAGGAGTAACGGCAGAGATGACGTCTGATAGGATCGTATGGAAAAGGATGACATATTGCGTCGACCCCAAATAATTGGAATAAGAGCAGGATGATGATGATGATGACTCATGGAGACTAGAGTATAAGGAGAATCATCTGTGTATATGAAAAGTATCTGTAGAAATGTATTAAATAAGGGTGGCGCCACATTAGCATCAAGGTAAATTTGAAAGGAAGCGGAAAAGGATAAATAATAAATCAATAAGCTTACTATTCACAGTTTACGAAATAAAATCACTCTAGGTGTACTTTTTCTTGTAATAATTATTGAAGGTTATAAATGATATTAATTTTTTTAACTCAGCATACTTCAGTTCATCTACAATTCCTTTTGTTACACCAGCGCGATTGTGGAAGGTTTTTGAACTGTTATTTATAGCATACAGCTGGGCACTTTTTCAACTTTTCTCCCATATGAGATTGTTCTCCTTATACTCTAGTCTCCATGCTAATACTGGATAACCCAGCAGACGCTGTTTTATGTAAATCTAAAAAAATGCTCCTCGAAACCGTTGGCACCGTTTTATTAGTAGAAATATTTCATTCCTTTTTTATTGCTGATGGTGGCAAAGGAACATGCAGCACACCTGATGGCAAGTGTTACTGCCGCCTGTGAAGCTTTGCAATTACCAGGGGTACAGTTAGGCCGCTGCCTACCATAGAAAACCCCATAAAAATGGGCTTCTGGTTCTCTCGCTCACCGAATTAATTCGGTGCCAAAGTTATGCGCTTCAGCACATCAGCATATTCCCACTGTATAGACGTCGATTTTCTGCGCGAGTGTGGTACCACCCCGGATGGACTGGCCCGCGGCTGTAGACAGAAAACTGTCAACAGTGGGGCTCTACCAAAAGTGAAATCCTAGTAAAATTCACTCCTACAGTGGTTATATTCTGCCGGGTGGGCCACCGAAGACAAAGATCGGATACCAGTAGCCCACTCGCACGGCGAAGAGAGGTGTTTGCAGGGTGGGTCTATGGGGTTCCGTTCCGCCTCTTCCGTCGCCCCGGACCAATTTAGCGGAGCGCGACCGCGTCCATAGTCCACTGCAAAAAAAATAAAAAATAGACTGGTTGGTAATATGTTAAAAAGTATTTTGTGTAATGAAAAAGAAATTATATTATCATAAATGATGGTCAGTGGCTGTTGGTTAAATATTTGTGCCCATATTTATGTACTGGTAGCCGGTCAATATTGCATGTTTGTTTATATCCAAGCTAATATTAGGGGCTACGTATCAATAACAGCCCTTTTAACTGCAGGTTTAATTACATATGCATTTGCATATATTTTTGACTTCAAAAAAGGAAGAGATTTTCCATTAGACAATATATATATATATATATTATTATGTAAAACTATTTATTTTTGTTTATTTGAAATAATTAGATGATTTTCCGTGTGGTAAGGGAGTAAGAATACTATTTACTACCCCATATCTTACCCGTGGGTGATCATACGAGACGACTAAGGGATATAAAACGCATATAATACCTATGCGAGAGAAGGAAATCTCGAAACAAAACCTATACCAACACGTCTGACCCGCGTGGTATAGTAGATTAATTGCCCTCCCATTGCGGAGGAGGCCCGAGCCCAACAATGGGATATTTATGGGCTGTGATGATGATGATGATGAATTAGACGATGCTATTTTTCAGGCTCATTTCATAAATATACAATGAAAATGAAGTCGTAATTGCTTTTTCTCAAAATTCTAGTATTGTTTATACTTTATAGCTTTTTACTAACATTATAAATGTGAAAATTTGTTTAGATTTTTGGATGTTTGTTACTCAATCACTCGTAAACCTTTGTATAGATTTAGATAAAAATTAGCACATAGATAGATCGTTAATTGGATTAACATATAGGATCACATATCCCGGTAATAGGTTTCCTTAGGATAATAATTTAACTCTGGATAATTAACCTTTTACAACAGAAGCTAGTTTCTATATAAAGAAATGATAATAAATGTAGTAAGCTTTTTAATGCGATTGTTTGTGATATTAGTCATCTATCTAGTTTGTACGGCGATGTACTAGAACGTTAAGTTGTAAAAAATTAAGTCAATTCTCATTCAATACCGTCTGTCATGGAATGGACTGAACTGCTATAACTACTGTGTGAGAGGAGCGTGTCTATAACCTTACAAAAAGGACACGATTATGATGAATTCAATTACAGTTCATCTAATCTAAGAAGTGCATTTTGACGTTTCGCATATTTTAATACACAATAACCTTGGTCAAACGTATACACATGATTGCAAACAATAAATCTGAAATTTTAAAGAACTATTAAGTTATCTACATAATTAACGTTGCGGGTGACTTTCTTGTACAATAATGTAATGTTGAAACTCGTAAATGTAATTTAAAATAAAAATAACATGGTAAATAGTAATTATTATTAAGGATCTTACAATGTCATGTCATCACGTTCTACACAGTAGTGCTTAACAACTTCCAATTCACGAATATCCAAATAATCGGTAAAAATATTAGATTTATATATTTAAACGAATAGTGATTTAGACAGAGGTGTACGTTTCGACAATGTTATTGATAAGGAAATAATTATTGATGTTCGCGATGATGATAATTCAAGTAATAGTAGTGATTCTGAATAAATAGCTGTTTTCAAATCCAGTTCTTGTTTTTACTTAACCTAATCCTACTAATTATGATGAACAGATTTTATGATGAGAATTTGTTTACTATTAATTTAGCACTTAATATTTCATCTCCTTTTTGAAAAATAAAAAAAATAAACCGATTATTAATTACAAGGAATCATTATCGATTTCTCACTAAAATCGGATATTTTCGATCGCGATTATTTGGTTCACATACCTAGACAACTTATTCCGACAGCTGTCAAAGTGCACTTCTTAGATTAGATAGACTATAGTTATATTATTCGTAATAAATGGATAATCTTATTTTTTTATATAAGTAATAAATCTGTATCAGCTCAAATTAATATTTTTTCTGTGGTGATGAAGGAAGACTAACTACGTATCACCCCCTTTTATAGGATTAGAAGCGTTTGAGGAAATTAAGTATTAAGTATATAATAATATTATTTCAATACAATAAATGCAATGTAATTTAATAAACACTTTAAGTAAAACCATATTATAAGCGATAGGTTAATAAAAAGCTATAAACTAATATATCCACCAGCCACGTCTGGCTAGCATGATATTATAAGCTAATTTCGTTTTTATTTTGGAGTAATTAATATTTGAATGACATAAAACATAAGTTACATACGTTCTTGTGTGGTAGCGGCTACGAATACTAACAACCCTTACATTATGTAGGTATAAGAGCTTTACATTGACTTGGTTCATCTGTATCTAATGCTTTCTAATTAAAAATTAAATTGCCAAGGCTTGTTGATATCAGACAAATGGTAGGTCATAAAACTAATGCCAATTACTTTTAAATATGTACAATTGAAAAAAGTTACAGTGTTGTGTGGTAGCGGGTACGAATATCACTAACCATTACTTTACCCATGTGTGTCGTAAAAGACGACTCAGAGCTGTATATCGACCTGGGCTAACCTCACCTGATGCCGTTTGGGCAACAATGACATTCCCAAGGAGGGTTGATTGACTTCAAGCAGGCGATCAGTCATCAAAATATTGTTGCATCGTCCTCAAGTAATTGGGATAAGAGCAGGAAAATTAATGAATTGATGATGATGGAAGAAATCCACTTATTTCGTCGACTACAAACAATTAGGATAAGAGCAGGATGATGGAGATGTAGTGGTATATAAGACTAAAAAGAAACTTGAATATTTATATATTACTTGACTATATAACTTGAATTATTTATACTAAACCCTTATTTAAATCAATTGATTTCTATTTAAAATTGGACGAAGCAATGGTTACTATAGATACAGCACGAAGATTAGATGTTTTCATAACTAATGTATTTTTCATAGACGCGAATTGCAAACGTTTTCATAAGTAGATGATGAACTAATAAAATAAGATGTTTGCAGTATCAAAATGTTATGCTGAAAATGGCTTCTTTACACTTTGAAATATTCCTTTATATTTTGCGATGCCTCGTTTCGTGTTTGGAGTCTAGCCAAACTGACCACCGATATTTATTACACTATAAATGAAGTTGTCAACCAGGCAATTTGAAATAAGTGGTAGCTGTATATAATACACACCATTTAATTTTTTTTTATTAAATATTTTAAGTCGCTTTTTAACAACTTCGGTCATTAACGACCACAATTAGAATATTCCATTATATTAACAGAAAAATTAAACTAGTTTATAAACATTAATCAGTTTCAAAAACTTTAAGGTTTGCATATATGTATCTGCTCTTATTCAAACAGTCTACAAGGTTATTTGGAATTTTACATAATTGTTTCTCTTTATCAAAAGCTAAACATTCTACTAATAAATGATTTACAGTTAATTCTAGTCCACATTTACATGTGTTTTTATCACTTTTAGTAATTAGATGAATATGTGTTATATTTGTGTGTCCAATGCGTAATCTGTTTATAGTTACTTGGTATTTTCTGCAATTAAAAGGTGTGGGAGATTCGTCAAAAATAGATTTTCTGATATTAAATAAAACTGTTGAATTTTCAAGATTTCCAGTAGTAGTCCCAATAAGTTCTAATTTTATATTTAACGTGTTTTTGTAATTCACACGGAGTTGATTTAATGAAATCACAATCATTATTTTGTTTTGCTGCTTGTCTCGCTTCTTTGTCTGCTTTTTCGTTGCCACGAATGCCTTGGTGGCTTCGTATCCATATAATTTCAAATTTATAGTAACCATTAATGAGATTTATATTTTTATGTTTGATTTCAATAATAAGGGTGTTATTATTATTTTTATTCTGCTGTGCTGTTAAACATGATTTTGAGTCAGTATATATTATGTAACTATAATTATTAGTTTCACTATGTATTAATTCTAAACCTTTAAGGATAGCTATTGCTTCACAACTAAAAATGTTATTAAAATCTCCTAGCTTATATCGGTAGCAACTATCATCAGATACTATTAAACATCCTGATTTGCCATTCATAACTGAACCAACCATTTAATTTGTATAGTGGATGAAATGTAAAAGAGTATTGGAAATATGTTGTATCTATGATTCTCACAGATTTAGAAAATTTACTCATTTAGGCAGCGGTCTAGCTATGCCCCTGGTATTGCAAAGATCTATGGGCGGCAGTTACACTTACCATCAGGTGTGCTGCTTACTCGTTTATATATATAAAGCAGTAAAAAAACTTTTGAATCCTCTATTTTATAAGTTATAAAAATAAAATTTAATTTTCCGTGTGATGAAGGAGTCAGAATACAATTCACCAACCCCTTTCTTGTCCGTGGGTGAAAAAGACTACATACATACATACATATCATCACGCCATATCCCTTGCAGGGTAGGCAGAGAGAACAGAGTGCCAGAGAACTCTATCTCTGCATACTTCACTCGCTTCCTCAACATTCATAATTCTCTTCATACACGCTCGCCGGTTTCGGAAACTCTTGACTAGTAATCTTTAATTTAATATATGTGCAAGAGAAGAACCATTCAAAATAAAGCACTTTATCAATCTATCGGACCAGAGTGTTACAGTAGGTCAATTTCTCTCCTCTTGCGGTGTGAGCAAAACCAAAATAATGGTCTTTGAAAGAGATAAAACCAGAACAGATGTAAGAGTAACAATAGGTAATGATGTACTAGAGCAAGTGGATGAATTTGTATATCTTGGATGTGGATTTAGCCGAGATGGAAGGTACACCACTGATATAGAGCGAAGAGTGAATGCGGGAAATAGAGTGAACGGAGCGTTGGGGCAACTTTTCGGCAGCCACCACCTCAGCCAGAAGGCACGTGTAGCAATACATAACGCAGTGCTTGTCCCAACATTACTGTATGGAAGCGAGAGTTGGGTATGCAGAAAAGAGTATGATAGTAAAATTAATGCGGTCGAAATGCGATCTCTGCGGAAAATCTGTGGAGTTAGGCTGACCGACCGCATTCGTAACGACGACGTAAGAGAGCGAGTAGGTATGAAAGAGAGTATTGGTGTAAAGATGCGAAAGGGAATGCTTCGATGGTTCGGACATGTGGAAAGAATGCCGAACGAACGCCTGGTTAAGAAGATATACAATGCGAAAGTGGAAGGATGTAGGTACCGAGGGAGACCGAGACTAACCTACCTAGACCAGATCGGTCATGTACTGAAGGAAGGTGGAGTCAAGAGTCTCCGAAACCGGCGAGCGTGTATGAAGAGAATTATGAATGTTGAGGAAGCGAGTGAAGTATGCAGAGATAGAGTTCTCTGGCACTCTGTTCTCTCTGCCTACCCTGCAAGGGATATGGCGTGATGATATGTATGTATGTATGCGGTGGAGGATCGAGCCCAGCAGTGGGACGTAAATTAGTTATTAATCTTATTGAGACTGTAGGGAGTAATATATTATCAAAATAATATACTATATTATTTTTAAACCATAAGTACCTAATTATTATTAATATACCAATATAGTTTTAACGTACACTAGTACGTTTACGGTGTACGGTTTGAAAAGAAAGTTGGTACAATAAATTAAACAAATTACGTTCAGTGAAAGTATAATAATTTTATAATTATTATATTTATGGTCAAAAGCCTTTATTACTGAAGAAATAGGCAGAAATATAAACACAACGTCATTTAATCACTAATCTTAATCTTTGAGGATATTGCCAATAATCGGGAACAATTTCAAACTTCCAGCATAAAGAAGACTGGTGAAGATACTCGAAGAGGACTTCGATTATCTTCACCAGTCTTCCATAAATCTAAAGAAGGATCCAATAGAGGAGGATTTCCAAAACAGACAAATAATTGGATAGACGATTAAATTAATTTATTTTTCTTAAACATGCTTGAAAATTTGAGTATTATTTTGACAACCTTCTTCGAGATAAATCGAAATTGCTGTACTGAGCGAGCAGCGGCCGGCAAAAAATGTATGAAAATCCATATCTGTCGTATTTTAGCGGCCAAATAAATATATATGTAAATTCATATCTATCGTGTATTTTAAAAATGGAACCATTTGTTACTTCAAAATATGGTAAGCAAATAGGCAACTTATCAGAGTTTTATTTAAATTTCGAACTGGCTTGAAAAAGAAACCTATTTGATAATGAAAAAAAAAAACAAATATACCCTTTAGCACGTGAAAAATGTTGTTCGTTGTTCGTCATGTATACAGTTTTACTTAGTACTACTACTTAGTTTTAATTTCCGCGCATTATTTGAGAAAAGCACTTTACAACAGGAACACAAATAGGAATTGATGGACTTACGTATGTGTGCCTCGGCGACGCCTCGGCTCACATTTATACGTTCGTCCATCAATGCCTCTTTTGCTGGCCGCTGCACTAATGTACTAAAATTAAAAAATAGACTATCACAAGTGGTTTCTAGAACTACAATCAATGAATTTGTATTTTAAGGTAAAATTTAAACCAATTTTCACGTAGCAGTCCATTTTTAATTTCATCATGATCATCTCAGCTCGTATAGGTACATAATAATTGAGTGAGCTTCCTTAAAACTAGAAGGAAAGTTGACATACTTAATTACGCTGGTCAGGTGGGTTGATATATGGTTTCATTTCGAAATTTCTTTTTCTTGCATACATGTTACTTGGATATTAAGTATATTCTTTAGTCATCTTTTATGACACGCATAGGTAAGATAGAGAGTGGTGAATTATATTCTTACTCCGTAAATTGTTAAAAGATTAATTAACAAAAATAAAAAAAGATATGGGTAAACGGTGATTGTAAAATATAATTTGTAATCTATATTGCTCCGTAAGGATGATTTTTGAATACCATCATCATCATCGTCATCACAGCCCATATATGTCCCACTGTTGAAAATTAAAACTTAGTGTACTTTATCAAAAAAAATATTTATTTTTAATACAATCATTACAGCCGATATACTCGTATGTTCCACTGTTGGGCTCGACCCTCCTTCGTAATGGAAGGGAAATTAACCTACTATATCGCACTGGTTAGACGTGTTGGTATAGGGTTTTGTTTCGAGTTTGCCTTCTCTTGCATAGATGTTATATGCATTTTATATCCCTTAGTAGTCTCTTACGATCACCCACGAGTAAGATAGGGGGTGGTGAATTGTATTCTTACTCCGTCACCACACGGATACGGACTTTTGAATATATTTTTTTATAATCCCTTACTTTTAATCTAAAAGACTACTATGAAAAAAAAGCCATCTAAGAGCCTACTATGGCAATACTTACAACTGCGATTGCTAACCCACATGCCAAGCGCGAGTATGGTATTATCCTTCTATTATGGGAAGGCCTGTGTTTAATAATGGACGTTGAAAATCTTATGAATGAATATATGAAACCACTATTATAGTTACTATGCTGAGTAGTATACCGAAATACCCTGAACGCAGGCTCTACAAAAACTCGATTACGAGCGAAAAATAATTTTCACAAGTGGGATACGAACCCACATCTATTGGAAAGCCGTTCCAATCGTGCTGCCACTTACACCACCATAAACTTTTGAAGGACATTCAATTCTCGCATCGTATTACATTTCCGTCTTTAAGGAGACGTGTGCCATCATTTTTCGCTCGTAATCGGGTTTTTATAAATAATCAAGCAGATTAAATGCTAAATTTTAGTAATCTAGTTCTACATATAAAACTCGAAACAATGAATTTAATAACTAGTTTATTGAAAGTGGTCGTTTGTAATGAAATTTTTCGTTCTTCAAGGACCAAAGTAGTCATATATTAAAAATATGAATGACTCAGACAAGATTTGAAATGACTTCACAGTATTGATATATTTTGGATTATCTATTAAGAGTACGCGTAATCGTAGAGCATGCATGAAGACTGTGATGAGAGTGAATGAAGCGATGGAGGTATGTCAGGATCGTGGTTTGTGGCAATCCGTAGTCTTTGCCTACCCCTATGGGAAACAGGCGTGAGGGTATGTATGTATGTAAATTGCGGAAAAATAATGGTTTATATATCGGTAAAAGTACTTCAGTTTCAACGATATAATTAGAGCAGCTCTAAGAACATAAATTAAAGTTCAGATATTTAAATCAAATAAATCGTAGCGTGCAGTTATATATATCACCATAAACTGGGGACGTCCAAGCGCTTCTTTCAACGGTAAATAGTACAAAATTAATGAGCTTGTAATTAAACCTGTGTTTAGACAAACATGGGGACCGTTCACATCAAAGGCGAGGGATGAAGATTAAACAGCGTTGCGTCTGCGCCACGTGACAGCATTAGTCTGCTTAATATCAAACAATTTTATATTATCATCGGCAAACATCACGTACGACTCTATCGTGAACATGTAGAGGTGAAAATTATTTGGCATGAATGTAAATATACGCAAAATTATCAATGTTTCTAACTAGAGTTGACACTGCAACTAGTCCCAACTATCATGGGATTTGGTGTGTAATAGGGTATCTCTTACTAGTAAGCGCTTAAAAGTAGAGATAGGGTACTTTGAAAAGTCTTTTCTTGTAATCTTATCAAATTTATGATACACATGACTTTTACTTTTATTTTATGACCATTTATTTCATATTCTACAAGCTTAGAAAGTTACTAGCAGTGGTTTAAATGTTGCTTCAATAACATTGAATTATGCAAATTAAAATATTTATTTAACTAAATTGTTTAATTCATATAAAGCCTAACATAAAAAGCAGCAGTTACAGTAAGGGAACAATAAACTTTCATGCAGTGTTTAATTTTTCAGCATCTAAATTTTCAGAGTTACATGATTATAAAATAGTAAATCATTAATTATCGCTTACCATAAGGTGAAGTTCAAAGTTCTATAAAAAGGTCTTGAATACATGTATAATCAATCTATTATAATTAATATCGACTGCGTAGATGGCGTACTGGTTAAGATACCGACCTTCCGTGCCACTATCGTGAGTTCGATACCCAAGCAGGACAATACTTTGTGCGTTATGAGTCTGGGTGTAATACGTGTGCATTAATTACATAAAAGCTCTTAAAGGTCTAAAAGTTATCTCCGTGTGGTGACAGAGTAAGAATACAATCCACCACCCCCTATCTTGCCCGTGGGTGATCTTAAGAGACGACTAAGGGATATAAAACGCATATAACATCTATGCAAGAGAAGGAAAACTCGAAACAAAACCCTATACCAACACGTTTGACCAGCGTGGTATAGTAGCTTAATTTCTCTCCCTTTGCGGAGGAGGCCTGAGCCCAACAGGGGAACATATATGGGCTGTGATGATGATGATGATGAATTGCAGGTTTCTAAAGTCCCCTTTTTGTTCCTTTGCAAGGTGGACCATGGATGTGGTTGCGGGTCATCGACAAATCGGCCCGGGGCGACAGAAGAGGCGGCACGCAACCCCATGTACCCACCCTGCAAACACTTCTCTTCGCCGTGCAAGCGGGCCACCGGTACCCGATCTTTGTCTTCGGTGGCCGGTCCGGCGGTATACCCTGGCGGGTTCCTCTCGTGTCGATGCCCCGACAGCTTTCGCCGTCGGGGCGTCGCCCTCACGCGATGGCCTCACGTCGGGTGACCGGACAATTCTCCAGTCCGATCACAAGCCGAAGCAAATGTGCTCCGACAATACCTGCACCAGCCAAGTTCCAAGCTATAGGTAGTCAGCAGTCTCAAATATTTGAACATATGGTAAATTATTTAATATCGTTATTATTTCAGATTATTTGAAGTCAGATGCAAGCGTGTAGTGTGGTACTTAATTGGTATGGTCTGATAAGAAAGAAGTTTTCAATAAAACAAATATGATATAATATATAATCACAGTTGGACAAAAATGTATTCTACTAAAAATAAAACAGGGAATAATATGACCGGTATTCTATCAAAAAATAAATCTACTAAAAAGATTAAAAATTGGAGTGCATGTAACCTTTAATGTAGTTTCATTTTACAACAAAATCGTTTCGGTTTGGCGAGGCTACGTTGTTTTTTTGCCGAAAGCCAGTTTTCCATTTACACAATCTGCGGTAAAAGCTACAATATTCGATACTGGTACAACATTCATACGACATTTATTTCATGACGTTTACAAGGATACTATATATAGTTGTATAGTTTATTACAAAATAAAACTATTGATTTTTGTTACTTGATATTCAGTAGAATTAATGGCCAAGAAAAATTTATCTTTATTTTGATTTATAAACCTTGAATTTCTTTGGTAAATATGACATTGATTGATGTTTAATATATTTATTCATTCTTAATGAGTGTGGTTCGAAAAACATTTATTTACACGTTGTTTCTATTCAAATTTTACTCCCTGCATGTTATCCCTTACTAACCGGTAGGAGTTATTAAAATTGTTGAAAGGTTAGTGGCAGAATAAGAAACAGCTTTGTCATGGAAAACATAACATTCATTTAGATCATTAATCCGTCTGCCATATTGCATTATCCTCTTAATGTGCATATAACATGTAAGAGAAGGAAAACTCGAAATCTGTCTGATTAGAGTGGTATTGAAGGTTAATTTTCCTCTTATTTTGCAGGAGGCTCGAGTCAAAAAGGTGGACACAAGTTGATTAACAGAAAACTACAATAAAACATTTTATAAAATAAAAAAGAAATGTATTATAGCTTATCAACCTTTGTCTAACTATTAGATTACAGTGTTCTCCTCAAGAACAAGTAAGTTTACTTAATTAATGTTACTTAACGCTGTTGATCAGCGTATCACCCAGGTAAGTCGATATAATATTTATTTCTTCTTTAATTAAAAGTATAATAATAATATATATATATATATATATATATATATATATATATATATATATATATATATATATATATATATATATATATATATATATATATATATATATGTATATATATATATATATATGTATGTATATATATATATATATATATATATATATATATATATATATATAATTCAAATATAACATAAATTCATAAATCAATACTACTAAATAAATCTGAAGCAAAATTATGATGAATGGTTTTTTTTTCGTCAATATCGTCACAGTCATATGACTGTATTGACTATTCTTATAGGTAACTTAATTATAGAATTGAAAAAAAAATATGTCTGTCTCTATAGTTTTCTAAAACTTAAAAGCGGTTTGATGGATTTAATCTGAATGATGAAAATCAATATATAGCTAGAACCTGTAATTATGCATACAATGGACTGCATAACCACAATGTTAAATGGATTTTGCGGGCGGAAGTGGTTGATTAAAATATCATAATTGAATATAATCCATGTAATCCATTAGTTAACTGTTCAGTCCATTTGCTACTTAGGCTTACAAAAAATAATTAAAAATATCTACTTAGAAATATTAAGTCGAAAATATAGATATAAAAATATGTTATAGAAGTAATTAAAAACATTATCGCAGCAACAAAAAAGTCATCATCATCATCCTACTCTTATCCTAATTAGGTAGTGTCCACGCAATATGTACTTTTCTTCCACCCTACTTATTTCCAAAGTTTTGAGAATAATTTTAAAACTGGCCCTCCTCTAGCGGCTGTGTGATAGCTCACACAGCAAAACAAATAAAAGTATATTAATATATTTTTGAACATTTCATACGTAAGTATATTAAATATATACGTAGTCCAATATTATTTACCGATAGAGGCAATAGACAATAATGGATCCACCCGCGGAACAAAAGCGGAACCGATCTTAGCACAATAACCTAGATGCGTAACCACTCAGGGATATGGTTCGAAGTGGGTCAGGCCCCGAGAGGCTCGTCTTGAAGACTCGGATAATGGTTCGAAGACACGCGAACAATGGCCGGTGCATTCAAGGTGCTTCTATGTTTAGCGTTCGTACTTGGTACGCTATTATTTGTACAATATTTGAAATCAGAATCTAGATGTTTAGAAATATTAGAGACAATTGAGAATATATGAGATTTTTATTCACGTACATTTTTATCGAGTTATAAAAAGTATCAGAGCTTTTGGTATTTATTTATGGGCGACCGAGTTTCTTGTTTTTTCAACGTTATAAAAGTCCTACTTTTTCGGTAAAATTTCGTTTCATTACGTGAGACGTCAATGTATATTATTTTAAGCCTTTCTAAGCCTAAATAGAAATTTAGTTTAAACTCCTTAGAGAGTTTTTGCGATACATGAAATATATTTGTACAAGAATTGCTCCCTCTTTGCTTAACAGTCGTGGTTTCGATTCTCATTCCGAACAAATCTTTGTGCGATCTAGAAATGATTGATCAGAGTCAAGTTGTATTCTTTTTTACATACGTATAACAAACTAAAGAAATATATGTTCTTAAGCTGTGTGATATGTTCTTAAGCTGTGTGTGTGTGTATATGTTAAAATTTTAGAGTTATTTTTCTTTATATCATCATCATCATCACAGCCCATAAATGTCCCACTGTTGGGCTCGGGTCTCCTCCATAATGGGAGGGCAATTTATCTACTATACCGCGCTGGTCGGACGTGTTGGTATAGGGTTTTGTTTCGAGTGTTCCTTCTCTGGCATAGATGTTATATGCATTTTATATCCCTTAGTCGTCTCGTACGATCACCCACGGGTAAGATATGGGGTGGTGAATAGTATTCTTACTCCGTCACCACACGGATAAGAATATTACTTCTTTATATAACGCTCGTATAATTGACATCCGTGACGTCATCAAAGCGTTTCCACGGAAGATCAGTGCAGGTACTTTTGACCTGCAACATGCTTAGTTGGAGGCGTTTTGTGACGGCCAGCATCTCATTATAAATATATTTCTTTCTTTCTTTCATATCTTATAACCTAACCTAACTTAAAGAGTATAAGTGACATATCTTGACAATTTAATATACTTCAATTGTCAGATTACATTCATGAACCCATAATAATTGGAATCGAATGGTTCTCGAGGTGCCATAGCAGCAACAACGTCGCATTGTGGCCCGACCCGCCTCAAAATGGACTGAGGCTTTGGTGTGTCACTGGTAACAATAAAATATAGGTGGCATAGAAATAGACGTTCTTTGAAGGAGACCTAACCAGTACTGAACGAGGAAGAGCTGATAAATATACCTATTATATTCCTGATTTGATATACATATGAAAATTTATTTGCTCTGCTACTCAATCATGAAATTTTTTACATAAATATTTTTCAGCTGCCTTTATTAACTCGCAGCACTCTTAATGCATCCAATCCTACATTTGCGAACATATTACTGCCCGTATTTTCCGATTTGGTATTCAACTCGGGTCATTTTGCGTGCAGTCGTGTCTGGACGGGTCCGAAAGCCCGATTATATTAATCCTACGTGCGTTTTGTGTCATATGAAAACGGTCTGATGGACCGCTCTTGTATGAATACTGTGTTCTGATTGGCTGGATGCGAATACGTATTTGTAATGAAATAATGATGAAAAGGTTGCTTTAGAAAATTCATTCGATAATATGATTGGAAAAATAAAACCTCAAGTTTATAATTGTCAAATCAAAGCTTTGTATTTTGAATTTGTCTATATTTTGCGTAAAAGTTTAGCAATGCATTATAGTGTTTTTCTTTTTTGTTTTTTGACGGCGGGCTATGGAGTGGTCACGCCCCGCTAATCCGTCCGGGGCGACAGAAGAAGCGGCGCACGACCCCATAGACCTGCCCTACAAGTACCTCTCCACGCCATGCGCGCGGGCCACCGGAACTCGCCCGGCGGTTTACCCTCGCGGGTATCCTCTCGAGTCGACGCCCCGGCAGCTTTCGCCGTCAGGGCGTCGTCCTCACGCGGTGTTCTCGCTTCGGGGCAACCAGACTAATCCCCGGTCCGGTCACCCGAATGCATTCTAGTGTAGCTTATATTTGCCGGAGGTCCGCTCGCTCGACGAAGAGAGGTACATGTAGGGCGGGTCTATGGGGCACCTCTTCTTTTGTCGCTCGGATTTAGGGGGTTGTTGACCACTCCATAGCCCCCGACAAAAAAAAGTCTAGCTTATATTGGCAGTTTTCTAGGTAACTTATTAAATAAAGAGATTTTTTTTTTTTTTTTTAATTCCCTTAATTACTTTTAAATAGTGAGATTATATTTTATATACCTACTCTTTATTTTATTAGTATAACTGAATTAGTCAAACATATAAATATCTACCTTATCAACATCATTCTCCTACTTTTATCCCAATTATTTAGGTGTCACAGTATTTGTTTTCTTTGCCATGCAATCCCACCAACTCCATGCTAACTGCCATTCTTTCCATATCATGCTTCCTCTAATTATCCGTCGTTTCTTTGGTATTTCCTTACCACAACCCCTTCTCATTCTATGGAAGTATAAAAGACGTATGCATCAATTCCAACTAGTGTTTAATGTAATGTAAATAAATACGAATTGATTTCAACGTAAATTAAAAATGGACGAGAAATCACTATCCAAATGAAAAGACTCCATTCATCATGGAGTTACATAGAACTAAGTTTTATTCAACTCTTTTTAGACGATCGAATTCGCGAATACTGCTTTATTTACCATTTTTTTTTTATCAAAACCATCCAACTTGCTTGACCCGCTACAACTCTCCCTGTACTTATATTCATCGATAGTTCTGCCATCATTGTAGAGGCTACGAAAGATCAACCTTTATTGGTTATAGCGTTGAAAGTTGGGAGTCCCGTTGTAGCCGACAATGTGTATAAATAGGCAATCCCGATTGCGATCACGTAGCTTTAACGAGGCATCGTCGTGCCTGTAGCTATCGATCTGAACCATGTAGGAATTTACTGACAGACGGGCCCGATGCCAATGAAAACTGTCAGGTTAATTAATATAGATATACATGCCGATAGTGTCTGGTATAAACTTGTGTGGTATTGTTATATATATACATATATATATAAAATATATAATTTTCCGTGTGATGACGGAGTAAGAATACTATTCACCACCTCATATCGAGACGACTAAGGGATATAAAAACGCATATAACATCTATGCGAGAGAAGGAAAACTCGAAACAAAACCCTATACCGACACATCTGACCAGCACGGTATATTAGGTTAATTTCCATACCATTACCGAGGAGGTTAGGATTTGGATTAGGATTACATTTATGGGCTGTGATGATGATGAACCGCTAAATATTTATTTTTGTGTTTGTGTTTTACGTATGGTGATGGAGTAAGAATATAATTCACCACCCTATATCTTACCGATGGGTGTCTTAATGAAGATTAAATGATGCAAATAACTAATAACATCGATAAAACAGAAACAAAGCTCGAAATAAAGCCATATATTAACACATCTGACTAGCGTAATTAGGAGGTGAATTTCCCTCCTATTGTGGAAGAGGCTCGAGCCCAGCAATGGGGCGTACATGAGTCGAGATTTATTTGTTTGTTATGATTAATACTTTTGTAATCACAATTTCCGTGTGGTGACGGAGTAAGAATACTATTCACTATCCCATATCTTACCCGTGGGTGATCGTACGAGACGACTAAGGGATATAAAACGCATATAACATCTATGTGATAGAAGGAAAACTCGAAACAAAATCCTATACCAACACGTCTAACCAGCGCGGTATAGTAGGTTAATTTCCCTCCCATTACGAAGGAGGCCCGGGTCCAACAATGGGATATTTATGGGCTGTGATGATGATGATGATAATGAGTCACAATTCACAATTTTCCGTGTGGTGACGGATTAAGAATACAATTCACTGCACCCTATCTTAGTCGTGGATGATAAGAGACGACTAAGGGATACAAAACGCAATTAACATCTATGCAAGAGAAGGAAAACTCGATACAAAACCTTATACCAACACGTCTGACCAGCGTGCTATAGTAGGTCAATTACCGTCCCATTACGGAGTAGACTCGAGCCCAACAGTGGGACATATATGAACTGAGATGATGAATCACAATGCCCTTTCTTTATTGTATTTTGACGAGCAAGTAACTGATCTAATAGAAAGTGGTAACTGCCTCGTAGGTGCCTATCGTAGGTGATTATCGTAAGTGGTTGATGTTTGAGAGGAATTGAATGAGGACTTGAACGAAATGAGAGTGAGATTTGGGCCTTCGGCTATTCCGCTCATCGAACGAAGCGTAGGAACTCGTTCGTGGCCTGCCACTTCATAAATTAGAATGAATCGTAGTAGAAAATCAATACATATTTAGATTTTATTTGTATGTTATTGATCTGATTGTAATTATGCATGCATCAAATGTATTTTGATTTTTTCTGTTTCGAAGAACCCAAATGACTTTAGAATCTATGAGATGTAACTTAGTCATATATGTATTAAAATATAAATTATTGATTATCCAGTGTTTAAGAGGCGATATAAAGTATTATGAAGAAAAGTCTAAAATGTATAATAATGGCGCAGCATATGAAGTCATCGATCACGGCTGTCATGAATAAATTGACAGTTAATATTTAGATTGAAAGTTCAGATATCTGATTTAATTTTAGAATATTATTATAATGCAACATACTATTATTCATATTTCCATGGCAATTTATCATGCAAAATTATACGACTAAATTTAAAATCAATTAATACATTTTAATGATGTAATGATATTGGTCAGTATAATACAACTTACAAGTTCCTAGTTTCTCTAAGCTTAAATTTACATTCCGATAAAACCCTTTGTGAATTACTAACTTAATTTCTTTTTTGTTTTTTTTTTTAGCGGTGGGCTTACCCTACTTATCCTATGAAGTAATGTTGAATTGTAGAAAATAAAAATAAATACGATTTATTACAGTTCTGCTTTTTCCCTAATTTATATGGCATCGGTACAGCTTATTCTTTTTTTTTGATACAGGCAATTATATTGCATATGGCTTTGACTAAGGTTTACGACTGGCCGCTTACCTGACGTGAACCATCATGACAATGTGATCGAAGACCAGTTGATGATGATAGGCCGATGATAGTGTAAAGTTCTTCATCGGCTTTTACAATATCTACGAGTAGTATAAGTTGGAAGTATCTGAAACCGCCATGTATACTGTAAATATAACAACAAACTACAGTGCTATAAACAATTTCTAAGTAGGTATATAAATAATTATATGAGTCTTTCGACTAAATAAATATATAGGTCCTTTCCGTGTGGTGACGGAGTAAGAATACAATTCACCACCCCCTCTATCTTACCCGTGGGTGATCGTACGAAACGACTAAGGGATATAAAACGCATATAACATCTATGCAAGAGAAGGAAACCTCGAAACAAAACCCTATACCAACACGTCTGACCAGCGTGGTATAGTCGATTAATTTTCCTGCCATTACGGAGGAGGCAGGAGCCCAACAGTGGGACATATATGGGCTGTGATGATAATGATGATGTTGAAATATATAAGTCATCATCATTTAAAACTAAACATACAAATAAAAACATGTAACTATTTTTATTGATCTCTGTTTAATTAAAATATCGTTAGTAAAGAAACTTTTTCTTACAACACTGAAGGGTCTATGTAAACTGGTAAGGTAAATAGATTGGCGTTTTTCATCCTTTAACCATAATAAATGAACGGCTAGTTTCGCTATAGCACTGATTTATAGAGGATCGGCTACGTTTAAAATTGCTTTATAAATTGTATGGGTTACGTGAGCTTACATACTTGCTGCCAGTAAATATATGCACGAAGGAAAATAATTGTTTATTATATAAGTGAAGCAGCGACAAAATAAATAACCAACAAAGTGGTTATTTAACCACCGCACTAGAAAAATTACTCGGACTCGGCAATCCAAACAATCATCATTCTCCTCCTCTTATCCCAATTACCTGGGGTCGATACAATATGTACTCTTCTTTTATAGTACATATTGTAAAAGTTATTGGGAATAGTTTCATGACCGGCCGCCTGCCAAATGCCAACCCTCCTTAAGAATGTAATTGTTGACAAAACGGCATTAGATGGACTTGGCCCAGGTCATTATAAGGCTCTTAGTCGTCTTTTACAACATCCAGGAGCAAAGTCAGGGTTGGTGGTATTCGTAGCCACACAACTAAATCATCGAAAATCTGAACTAATAAGAATAAAATGAAAACTATTCTTTTATGAGTTTTTTTTTAATAAATAATACATAGTATACATAGTGGTAATACTTGGTGAGTAGTTATCTGCCTGCAGTCATTAATGGTTCAGTATCACATCGTTGCAAAAAATCAGCACCGCATTAGGTGAGTGAAAAAGCTGGAGGTCACTGTCTACGGTAAGGTGAGCCTGGTTACGATCACGTGGGCTGCTAACTCGTCTATCCACAAAAATTATAAAAATACAATTCTTAATCATTTTTACAATATGATTGTGAAGAAAATTTTGAAAAAGAGAAAGTTCTATGCATTGTCACCTGGGTAAAAGATTATAATATATCATATTTGACCTCTAGGGCCCTCAGACAGGTGGCCAGGGTTTATTAACATTTCTTTTAATAAACATATTATTGCTGTATATTCTTTTTACTGTTTAGTGATAGCACGTATATACGAACTATTAACGTGAGGTATCGGGTTTCAAATCTAGGTCGACGATGAGTTTTCTTAAGAAAATAAAAGGTGAAATTCAATAATAGCAAAACCTGGTACTATTTTAAATGAATATGAAAAAGCTTATATCTATAAGTTATTCACATTAATCTTAAACAGTACCAGGTTTGTTGATTGCAGAAGAATGTAATGTGGCGGCATCCCATATGAGTCTTAAAAATCTGTAGGAGAAATATCAAGAGAATAGCAGCAGCGTTTCTTGGAACCTATTATACTAATTAGGGCCATCAATCTAGTCGCCAAGCATAGTTATTATTTCACTTCAGTGCCTATGACTAATAGTGGATGTAGAAGGACTGAAGGATGATCCCGGATTCATCCGATTTTTGAGGACGGTTTCTATTTTATGGAGTTATTTACAGCCCGAAATCCTTATCTATATACCTCTTGATGGATTAATAATATAAAAAGCGTTACAATTTATGACAGTGAAAGAGAGTATTGGTGTAAAGATGCGAAAGGGAATGCTCCGATGGTTCGGACATGTGGAAAGAATGCCGAACGAACGTCTGGTTAAGAAGATATATAATGCGAAAGTGAAAGAATGTAGGTACCGGGGGAGACCGAGACTCTTCTACCTAGATCAGATTGGTCACGTACTGAAAGAAAGTGAGTCAAGAGTCTCCGAAACTGGCGAGCGTGTATGAAGAGAATTATGAATGTTGAAGAAGCGAGTGAAGTATGCAAGGATAGAGTTCTCTGGCACTCTGTTCTCTCAGCCTACCCTGCAAGGGATATGACGTGATGATATGTATGTATGTACAATTTATGATGCATATATAAAAAAGTATATACACTGATATTTGATTTGAAATCCGAAAAAAAAATAAACTGTACGTCCAAATTCCACTTTTACTCAGTTACAAGAGTTATACTCGAAAGTTTTACGGATGAGCGCTTGTTGAGTGGGTAATAAAAACGACGCTCAACTTCTACGGCTTGCTCGTAATAAGAAATGTGCTGGCCCTCATAAAGGCACTTGCCAATTGTGTTTTTACAATAACTACAGTAACACAATACTGTATGTTATAATCCTTAACAATACCGTCTAGTTGTAGTGATTACTTTTTTTTTGGGAAATGTTTTTACGAAATGAAACTTTTATTATGTTTAATTATTATTAGCTTCTGGCCGCGCTTCGCCCGCGTAGAAGGTTACTTTCCTAAGGTTGAACTATTATTGCAAGGGTACACATTGCCGACCACTGACGTCAAGTCACTCTGCTCCGGTGGTCGGCCCAACGACGAAGGCGACGTCACGGGTGGGTTACGGGTGTGCGTGTTTACGCTCCTCTGTCGCCCCGGACGGAGTAGTGCGAGGAGTGCGACGACCGCAACGCACCCAAAAAAAAAAGGTACACATTACCGGGATAAAAGTATCCTATATGTTAATCTAGAAAATGACGACTTCCTTACAACTTTTCATCCTCCTTCACAACCCTTTTTTTGCTTTAAAAAGTAGCCTATGTTTTTTGTCGAGTTCTAGGATATCCGTGTACCAAATTTCATTTAGATCGGTTCGGTAGTTTTGGCGTGATAGAGCGATAGGCAGACAGACAGACAGAGTTACTTTCGCATTTATAATATTCGTAAGGATAACTGTCATGCTATTAAGAAGGAAGTAAGGATAGCTGTCGTGCTGTTTTCCATACTTTGCACAATTCAACATGACTTTCTTTCGGGTGGCTAATGTAAAAACTACTAAGCGATTTAAGTAGATAACGTACTACGCTACCAATACTAATATATTATTATAGTGGTAGGACTATGCTGCTGACAGTTCTCTGTCAACAGCCGCGGGCCGGTCCATCCGGGGTAGTATACACTCTCGCAGAAGATCGACGTCTGAGCAATGTCAATGTGTTGTTGCGCTTCGTTCGGTGAGTGAGAGAGCCGGCAACCCAACTGGGTGGGTTTGGGGTTTATGTTGGTAGGCAACGGCCTTTTTTTTTTTGGTAGACTATGGATGCGTCTCGCCCCGCCGAATCGGTTCGGGGTGACGGAAAGGCGGCGCGTGACCCCATAGACCCACCGTAAAACTCGTCTCTCTTCGCCGTGCGAGCGGACCACCAGTACCCGATTTTTGACTTCGGTGGTGGTATATATATATATATATATATATATATATATATATATATATATATATATATATATATATATATATGTATATATATATATATATATATATATATATATATATATATATAGTATTGGTGTAAAGATGCGAAAGGGAATGCTCCGATGGTTCGGACATGTGGAAAGAATGCCGAACGAACTCTGGTTAAGTCTGGTTAAGAAGATATACAATGCGAAAGTGGAAGGATGTAGGTACCGAGGGAGACCGAGACTAACCTACTTAGACCAGATCGATCATGTACTGAAGGAAGGTGGAGTCAAGAGTCTCCGAAACCGGCGAGCGTGTATGAAGAGAATTATGAATGTTGAGGAAGCGAGTGAAGTATGCAAAGATAGAGTTCTCTGGCACTCTGTTCTCTCTGCCTACCCTGCAAGGGATATAGCGTGATGATATGTATGTATGTATAAATATATATATGTATATATATATATATATATATAATATATACCTAGTACTGATACACCGTTAAGTATTTGTCCATAGGGGTTGCTAAAACCAGCCTGCGCAAGAGCGAGGAGATTAGATAGCAGCACTCTCATGGGAGATTTACAGTAACACGTGTGATCGCTAATCCATTGCTGTGGTCTAGATCCACTTCGCATACTTCGTCCGGGGTGACAGCAGTGCGGCGTGTGGCATCCATAAGCCACTGCATTCCCTTCCAGGGTGGTGGATTGCTTTCTAAATCGGTCACCACACGTAAAATGAAAAATAATGCGACAACATAATTACTTAATATTGGCGATCGGATAAGAGTAAAATTATTGCCACTCCATAATTGTCGAAAAATTGGCTAAAGTGATCACCAGGAGAGCGTTCAGCAGCTCTTTCCTAGCAAATGTATACATTACAATAGTCACCCTACCCGCTAATCATGGTAATAGGAATATTATCATCCCCTTATTCGCACGTTCATCACACTGAAAAGCCGAATGATAATAATAATACATACGTACATACATGCATATCCTCACGCCATATCCCTTGCAGGGTAGACAGAGAGAACAGAGTGCCAGAGAACTCTATCCTTGCATACTTCACTCGCTTCCTCAACATTCATAATTCTCTTCATACACGCTCGCCGGTTTCGGAGAATTTTAACTCCACCTTTCTTCAATACGTGACCAGTCAACCAAATTAATAATAATAATATATGTATATAAATATATAAATAATAATGATGAATAAATGTTCAGTAGTAATTTTATCTCATCTAATTTGTTGTGGTTCTCTAATATACCTATTACTAGAATACTAATCTTTTACTTAAACGGTTTTAATACTAAAATCGTCTAAATTGCCTCTGCTTTCATATGATGTAAGGTAGTATAATCTGTACAAAGCAGGTACGTATTGATGGAGCACAACTGTTTTCCATTAGTGATACAATTCTGTACATGTTCCCGGAATTCCCTTTAGGCACTATTGTTATGCTTAAAATTATTTACTAGTCGTTTATTCTCCCAAAATTAAATTTCACTCATTAGACCGTTTTTAATTTTCTACTTTCGTCATTCGCTTTGATCGTTTGGTAAAATTACGCAATTTATTTAAAATAATCTATTAAGCTCAAAATTAGTTACATTAAATTATTTTACAAGATGTGAAAGAGTGAATTTATTTAGATATGGCGATCGACAAATGTAAATATTTTTTTGACTGTGGTTCTCACCAGAAAAGTGGGTAGCAGCTTTTCTGTGATACATATAACAACTCACTTATTATGACAATATCTTTTCATTTGTGGGGGATGCCGAGGTATTGAAAGCGAAAGGTTAAATGATTATTATATGTTGATTCTACGTAGTTAACCAATCCAAGTTTAAAAGCACGATAATTTAACTTCAATTCCTATAAAAACTAGCGCAATCATTTACAAACTGTTAACAAAACCCCGTAATCCAACTATTCTAATTTCAACGAAGCCACGTATGCTCTCGTATAAAATATACGAAACTATACTATATTCTGTGCAGTGAACCGGCTAAATTCGGACGTTTCATTACAAGAATTTGATTTATCGAATGAACTCTGAAATACTGTGCACGTACCAAATAGTCTAGTACTCGAGTAATTTAAATGCGGTCCAGTGAGCGTATAGTTCACCATGACATTTATCTCGTGGAAAGGAGTTTGATTTAAAGCTGTTAATAATGTTAATCTGGATATTCAATAAAGATTTTCTACATTTGGGTATATTAAGGTAATATTAATGTTCTATACTAATAAATAGAGAGTTGTTTTTTTTGTTCGGATACACTGCGAATACTACTGATTCGATCGGAATAATACTTATACCATAAGATGCAGCGTGTTTCGGCGATGATTTTAGTACACGCTTTGTGATTACTTATTCAGAAAGGAGGTATGTGAACAGGGGTTATAATACATACACATACATACATGTCATCACGCCACGTCATCATGCAGGGTAGGCAGAGAGAACAGAGTGCCAGAGAACTCTATCCTTGCATACTTCACTTGCTTCCTCAACATTTATAATTCTCTTCATACATGCTCGCCGGTTTCGGAGACTCTTGACTCCATCTTCCTTCAGTACGTGACCAATCTGGTCTAGGTAGGTTAGTCTCGGTCTGCTACATCCTTCCACTTTCGCATTGTATATCTTCTTAACCAGACGTTCGTTCGGCATTCTTTCCACATGTCCAAACTATTGGAGCATTTCCTTTTGCATCTTTACACCAATACTCTCTTTCATATTTACTTGCTCTCTTACGTCGTCGTTACGAATGCGATCGGTCAGCGTAACTCCACAGATTAACCGTAGAGATCGCATTTAGAGCGCATTAATTTTACTTTCATGCTCTTTTCTGCGTACCCAACTCTCGCTTCCATATAGTAATGTTGGGACAAGCACTGCATTATGTATTGCTACACATGCCTTCTGGCTGAGGTGGTGGCTACCGAGAAGTTGTTCCAACGCTCCGTTCACTCTATTTCCCGGGGTTATAATACTAGTCTTAAAATATAAGAAAAGGTAATGTGTTAGATTCAATCTGTGTTTGCTTTAAAATTAGAACACAGCTGTTTGAAGAAGTAGTTATTTAAAATAAAGATTATAAAAAGCGATATCCTTTTTTTTGGCGGCGGGCTACGATACATCAAACCCCGCTAATCCATCCGGGGCAACAGGAAAAACGGCGCAAGACCCCGTAGACCTGCCCTACAATATACGTCTCGACGCCCGTGCGGGTGGGTCACTGGTACGCGAAAAAAAAAGCGATATCCTTAAAATATATCTGATATAAAAAGACCTCAAAGGGGTTTTAATAAACTGATATTTTTTTTGGGAATATTCAAGAATATTCAGGCGACGGACGTTGTATCCTTGCCTAAGCTCTCTTTGAGTAACTTCCTAAATCTGTTTTCATCATTTCGAATTACATAATTTCAAGTGATATGCTGTCAAAATTCATCTTGTTTTAAAGTAAAAAAAAATAATATCAGCAACAAGCGAGCTATACAACATATCGGGCTCTCAAATATATAAATTGAAACAAATTATTAACTGGATATAAATAAGGGTCTCGGCCAATATCTGGCTTCCAGCCAAAACGCTTTAGATAGGAAAAATCTCTGTTTCCAGCTCTACGACATTCGGACATTCAACTAATGGGATTGTGTGATTATAGCCCGGGATTTATGTGGAGAATTCGAATTTCAAAACTTTTATCGATTTCATTACAAGCTTAGACCAAGTATTTAATTTCGGGCAATTAGAATGATTTTAATGCTTTTTCTTATATTTATTTACGTAATATCACACGACAAATCTGTATTTTCAAAAAAAATAAGCATAGGTGTAACACATTCACATTGCACGTTATTTGAAGATGATTTTACAGAATGCGTAAGCAAAGACTAGAAATTCTAATCCTAACTTATATTATAAATATGAATGTTAGTTAGTTTGTTACGCTTTCACACCTAAATCCCTACACCAGATTTAAAAATTATTTGACCAATAAAAAGCTACATCATCATCGAGTGAAATAGGTTATATGTATGTAGGAATACAGGAACTATGGGGATAAACCACGTAATTCCTGCGGAACGGGAATTACGTGGATTAGAACCACGGGTTTTTGCTAGTAGGTAATCAGTGTATAACATTATTGTAGAAAGCAGCCTGGCTGTACCTTTGATATAAAGCCCAAGAACATGTACGACTTGACTTACCCATGTGAATTCAATAAATATTTCTTAATTCCATTAAAGTGATTTTAAGGTTTACGTTTAATCAAAATAATTGCTTTTGTTAAGATTTGTTAGTACAAACAACCTAAAACACCTATTTGTGGCCCGCGAATAACCTTTATCCTTTGTAAGGTAGAGAGACCAACAAAACAATTTATTTTTGTGGTAGGTAGTAAAAAGCAAAATAGACACATTAAGTTTCTGGGCAAAAAGGATAATGGAGAGTTAAGTAATTGTTTACTTAAGTAACCCGTGAATAAAATAAAAATAAGTATTATTTTAGGAATTTTTAGAATAGTATTTACGATGAGTTGTTGGGCGTCAAATATATTAGTTGTGCCTTGGTTATGAGCGCTGAAAAATATTTTAAATGTTAGAATAGCAATATTTGCTTTTAGTATGCAATAAAATCCGTAAAAATAATTTTATATCCTATGTATTACGTTCATACAAGGGTCAGATATCAGTAGCTCTTATTTAGGATAAGAATTATTTATAGAAAACGGTGACGGTTGAAGGCTTTAGGAGTAAAGGAAGACCAAAGAAAAAATGGAGTGACTGTTTGAGGCATGACGTGGAGAGATGGGTAGTGAATATAGAGATGACGCCTAATAGAACTGTATGTAAGAAGATTACATATTGCGTCGATCCCAAGCTATTGGGATAAGAGCAAGATGATGATAGTCAGATATTAGTAGCTTTTATTTAGAATAAGAACAATTCATAAAAAACAGTAACAGTGTTTTTTGACTGATTTAGGAACCCAGAATCTTACGATCGCAATAGTATACCTAGGTTACTGAATCAGAGATATGTCACATGAATTAAATTAAGATACAAATATATATTATATGAATATATATCCCATTCTGGAAATGACATAAGTATTATGAGTTTTAACAGCTTTTAAATCTCATCCGTAAGCTTAATACCTGTTTTGAGGGGTAGTATTTTTCACGCGTCATCATCCCCTATGCTTCGTCCGCAATGGGGCGGAAAAGCCGCAAGATAGTGCTTTCCTGCGTTATTCAACGTGACTGTTATCGCCTTGAATACTTTTGACATGTAACCACATTCAACTTGAAGAATTTATAAGCTTATTGATATAGTTTCCACGATCATTTTGTTGCTATTTTGAAAATATTTTTTACAGCTTATGTTTATATTTTGGTATACTTATATGAATTAGTACTATTAAAATTTTGATTATACATTTCTGTGACATATCATCATATCATCATCAGTACCATCACCTGCTCTTATCCCAATTATTTGGATTTGAAGCAATATGCTTTCTTCGTCCACATAATTTTATTACATGTCATCTCTGGCTTCATTCGCTTTCTATTTATGTCATTAATCTATTATCAGACTAAGACGTGTACACTTGTACAATAAAAGAATATAAACCTAGGTAGAATATCATATATTTTTTTTCTATTTATTAAGCTTGGTTGCATACTCAATTTTGGAAGTCGTACTGCTATATATTTTGCTACACCCAATCCTTAAATTTTTAGAAGTCGGACGGAATTAATACGAAGTCTTCGTCAGCCTAAGGCCTGTCATCAAACCGATGCGGGTAGAATAATTCCTAAGCCTTTATGGGAAGATAAAGTGTCGCACCAAATGTAGGAGAGACTTATGGTCAAGAATAATGTGACGGTCAAATGATTTATGAACGTACATCTGTGTACCCAGAAGTGTTTTTCGGGCAATTGTGTAATATATACTTGTGTGCATATTTTAATAATATTTTAATTTTTAAGAGCGTTTTTATCGTCTAGAGCAGGGGTCGGCAACCTTTTGAGTCCGAAGAGCCAAAAATTAGAATTTATAAAAGTTTAAAGTTTTTAAAGAGGCAAACTTGATCAGACGGGTCGCTGCAAAAGTTTTATTTCGAGATTTTCTTAGCGTGCATAATTATCTCGCACGGCGAAAGAGAGGTACATGTAGGGTGGGTCTATGGGATCGCGCGCCGCTTCTTCTATCGTCCTGGACGGATTTAGTGGGGTGTAATCACTCCATAGCCCGCCGCCAAAGAAAAAAAAATAAATTATAAAATTACAATTGTTATAATCGTTAGCATTATAAGTATTTTCTGTATAGTGACTATTTAAAATAACTGTTTCTGTGGCTGTCATCAAAGATGGCTACGGAGCTTATGCAGATAATATCATTCCAAATGCAAAACAAAACTCTACTATCTTCTCTTTCAATATTTTTCTTATTACAGACATGATATATACTGTGTGGTAGCGGCTAAGAATACTACCAACCTTTATTTTGCTCGTGGGTGTGGTAAAAGACGACTAAGAGCCTTATAACGACCTGGGCCAACTCCATCTGATGCCCTTTGGTCAACAATTACATTCCCAAGGAGAGTTGACGTCTGGCAGGCGGCCGGTAATAAAACTATTGCTAATAATTTTTACAATATGTACTATGAAAGAAGAGTACATACTGTATCGACCCCAAGTAATTGGGATAAGAGTAGGAGAATGATGAGACACGATTTATGCAAAGTATACAAGTAGCAAAAACAACAAATAATTTAAAAAATATCTAGTTTGTAGTAATAGGTCGCGCGCTATTAACAGATATAAATGCACCGATTCATCTGGAGTAGTACGATATTTTCACAGCACATCTGAGTCGTAGTACTTTGCTACAGCGCTTATAGAAGCGATTGCGTTGAGCAAGAGGGGCAGAGCAACATCTTACACCTCCAAAAAACTCCCTTTCTCTATTCATTTAATTCATTTAAATCAAATATTTAACGATAAAGAGCGACTTGGCTTATTCCATTACTATTTTCCGTCAGGTCACGCTTGTTATTCTCCCAACAAATGCAATATAAAACATTACTAAATATTTTCTATCAGCACGTTGCACGATATCGTTGTATATATAAAATGGGCCACTAAATCTGCGGATCCCATCGATAACCAATAATGTCTGTAATTACTACCCTCGCCCGCGCTTGCGTTAATCTTACTTAGCCTTTACCGCCCGTGCCAAGTTTAGTTAAAAATTATTGTTGCCTACCTGCTTTTAAATGTACTACTACAGATTGGTGAAACGAGGTGATTAGAGATAATTGAGTTAATATACGGTTTTTGTTTTTAACTAGGTTATAAACTTGTTTAAAATAAAGTAAGCTTTAATAATATAGATAGCCATAGTGGTTTATGTGTCAACCTTTGACGAACCAACCTCCGAGTCTGTCATAGGTTACATTCTGATTCTGGATAATTATTTCGTTATTAATAAATTTCTGTTTTTATGCTTCACATTACGAGGGTTTATGACGTCTGGTTATTGTAATTACGCGTACTGATGTACTGTAATTACTGATGTATATGCACAGATGGCGTAGTGCTTAAGACACCAACCTACCATACCAGTGCTGTGGGTTTGATACCCACGTATGACAATACGAGTATTTGTGCTATTCAACAAAGTGTTGTTATGAGTCTCGGTATAATTTGTATGCGTTAACTATATGTTTGTAAAGTCCCACGCAATGCAATAGTATCCTTAAGTAAGAACAGTTTAGTCACCAATCCTTATATTTTCTTGTTAATCGTAAAAGAAAACTAAGGACTGTAAATAGACAAAATCTTTGTAGAAGGTATTACTCGAAATGAAATCATATCTCGTACTCGTATGTATTGATTAGTGTAATTTATTATGTGAATTTCTCTCTAAATTATACTATGAAGGAGGCTCAAAGCCAGCAGTGGGGGACATATATGACCTGAAATAATAATCACAATGACATGAGTGACGCAATAGCATTTTAAATACCGACCTCTCATACCGAATAGTACAGGTTCTAATAAGCCAGTATTATAAAAATAGATATTATCAAATGGTTACTCTTTGCTGTTAAAAATAAATATATAGATTTCTGTGCTTAGTTTGGTAGTGATTTTTAGAAAATATATTATATTTAGATATAAAAAAATATTTGATAAAATAATAAAAAACAATATTAAACTGAGGATTAAGCCGAAGCTGTCTGGATTAGATCGCTTGATTTCTCAACTGAGTTATTTATCTTCTGATTGAAAGCAGCCAAATTTACTCTCATATTCTAATTAGTGAAAGCATTTTCATTGGCTGACAACGCTGACAAAATAATATTTTCTATAGTTTCACAAATAATATTATTTTCTATATATTCTTAGTTTGATTATGACAAAATAATATTTTCTATATATTCTTAGTTTGATTTATCACTCTAGAAACGTTCTTTATGCAAAATTTTATGAAAATTACAGTTTTCCAAGATTCTGAAAATATAGAAATGTACAAATACAAGTAAGTGTACAGAACAATATACAAGAATTTCTTGTTAAAAGATATTAGATTACGTAGTTAATATTTTTTTTAAGTTTATCTAAATAAATATCATCTCCAATAAAACTATATTGAAAAAGAATCATGTCCATTGAATCGTGATTGGTTAAAGACCACAAACAACATAAGATAAATAAAAATAAAATTCGGAATATGAAGTCAAAAAGATCCTCATCTTCAAGTAAAATATATACGTAATACAAATTTCACATAAACTGCTAAGAGTTATAGAAGGAAAACTACCACCTACCGTTTCCTCTAAGGTAGTTACTAGTTTAGTCACGTGGTACCGTTCAGTTATACCCGCTAGCCCCGGGCTGCGGTTTGATATGCTTGTATAAGTGCCACGGATACTCAACGAATAACAATCGAGTTAGGAGTATTAACGGCTTGAACGCAGTAGAAGTGAATTTAAAAGAAAATAATGTGTAGTTGATTCGCGTAAATAACTTTTTTATATGGCATTTTTTATAACATAACTGAGTTCATATATGGACTGTCCAGGATAAATGCTGTATATCCTTATTCGATCATGGATAAATGGATTGGGTAAGAAACTTTTGTTATTGCTTATGGTGGTAAACGACGACGTAAGAGAGCGAGTAGGTATGAAAGAGAGTATTGGTGTAAAGATGCGAAAGGGAATGCTTCGATGGTTCGGACATGTGGAAAGAATGCCAAACGAACGTCTGGTTAAGAAGATATACAATGCGAAAGTGGAAGGATGTAGGTACCGGGGGAGACCGAGACTCACCTACCTAGACCAGATCGGTCACGTACAGAAGGAAGGTGGAGCTAAGAGTCGCCGAAACCAGCGAGCGTGTATGAAGAGAATTTTGAATGTTGAGGAAGCGAGTGAAGTATGCAAGGATAGAGTTCTTTGGCACTCTGTTCTCTCTGCCTACCCTGCAAGGAAAATGGCATGATGATATGTATGTGATGGTAAATGTTACTGCTGCCCATTGACCTTTGCAATACCGAGGGCATAGCTGGGCTGCTGCCCACCAATACAAATCCACCCAGTTGAGCTTCCAGCTCTCTAGCGCGCAAAAGTACATGGCCATTACTCAGATGTCGATCTTCTGTGAGAGTGTGGTACTACTCCGGACGGACCGGCCCGTGGCTTTAGATAGAATACTGTCAACAGCGTCGTCCTACCACTAAAATTATTCGTCAATATATTATTTTAATAAAAGCACAGCAAAAGTTTCTGTTGGTGACGCAGTAGGAATCCAATTCACCACTCCGCTTTTACCTGTGGGTGTTGTAAAAGAGGACTAAGGGATATGGTCTGTAGATAACTTATATGTAAGAGAAGAGGAACTCGAAAAAAATATCTACCTGTCCGACTAGCGCGATATCATCATCATCATCATCATCTCAGCACATATACGTTGCCCTATTGGGCTCGAGCCTCCTCCCTAATATATTTTTTTTTATTGCTTATGGTGGCAAACGAGCAAACATGTCATGCCCATGGGACCCTTGCTATAACCAAGGCCGCTGCCTACCATTACAATCCCTAAATCCACCTAGTTGGGCTTCCGGCTCTCTCGATATGGAATGGAATCAATAGGATGGAAGTTGACCTACTACACCACGCTGGTCAGACGTGTTGGTATAGGGATTTTTTTTTCATGTCTTCCTTCTCTTGTATAGATGTTATATGCATTTTATATCCCTTGGCCATCTCTTACGACTACCCACGGGTAAGATATGGGGTGGTGAATTGTATTCTTACTGCGTTCACCACACGGACAATATTGTAGGTCAATTTTTCTCCCACTATGAAGGGGGTTGGACTTCAGCGTATGTAAGTTACGATGAGATGAAGTTTGGTTTCTGTGCTATGTGAGCCAAGTTTAATATAATTTAATGTATGATACTAACTATATTTATTGAAAATCACTGAACATAAGGACTCAATATCGGTTATCCACCCCAATGATGATAAGAGAGTACAGAACAATAGGTTATGGCGCTGTACGCTTGTTTCTCTGCTGTATCAAGTGGTTTAGGTGGCGTATGTCCAGAACTAATTTAGCAAAAAAAGGTGTATGAAAATAAACTTATCTCTTAATTATTTTTCCTCTTAGCATAATTGTGAAATTGGTGTTCTAAGAATCGTAACAGTTTTTTAAGGTAACTCAATTTCAATTTTTTTTACGAGAAACTATGACTTGGTGACATTATGTTCTTAGTTCGTTACCATAATGGGCTATTACACAGATTTACCAAAGCATTTAATATATTTCTCCTTCTTGTATCCATCAACTATTATCTAAATCAAATTATATAAATGAACGTAAAATATTCACACGCACGTCTTTCAATGTCGCCATTACGATAACTTCATCGTTTATATTCCCTAATAGACAGACATGAGACGGTCAATATGACAGGACACCCTCGGTTTCCACCCCAATGAAATCTAATAAAAACATTGCATTGCGACATTTATCTGTGATATCTATAGCGTTTAACTCAATGGGGAACACACTAATATCTAAGACTGGGGATGTGAAGAATTGTATTACTTTATTCTTAGTATCTACGTTTACAATATTATTAATTTAACCAGTAATAATAGTCTTTAATCTGTGGGTTAAAAATACAATCCTCCAGCCCATTTCTTATCTATAGGTGTCGTGAAGGAGTATTAAGGTATACCAATAATTAACAAATAACATCATCGCAAGACAGGGAAAAGCAAAATAAAAGCATTCGCAAAGTCGTCTGGCCAGCATAGAATAATAGGTTAAACTCTTTTCATTGTTAAAGAGTTCAGAGCCCAGTATTGGGAAGAATGAGAGCTGAATAAAAAGGGAAGCAATATTATGCACAGAATATTGAAAGCAGTTTAGAGAATTTCAATTAATATAGAATAATCCATTTTAATAATCATATTAACCTATATTATAGTTCATCTAATCTAAGAAGTGCATTTTGACGTTTTGCATTTTTAATACACAATAACCTTGGTCAAACGTATACACATGATTGCAAACAATAAATCTGAAATTTTAAACAATTATTAAGTTATTTACATAATTAACATTGCGGGTGACTTTCTTGTACAATAATCTAATGTTGAAACTCGTAAAACTAATTTATAATAAAAATAACATGGTAAATAGTAATTGTTTTTGACGACCTAACAATGTTACGTTATCACGTTCTATACAGTAGTGCTTGACAACTTTCAATTCACGAATATTCAAATAATCGGTAAAAATATTAGAATAATACAATTTATCGAATAGAGATTTTGACAGAGATGTACATTTAGACACTTTGATCGATGAGGAAATAATTATTAATGTTCGCGACGCTGATAATTCAAGTAATAGTAGTAATTCTTAATAAATAGCTATTTTTAAATCCAGTTTTTGTTTTAATTAATCTAATCCTACTAAATATGATGAATAGATTCTATGCTAAAGTAATTAAATTTGTTTAGTACTAATTTAGCACTTAATTTATTCATCACCTTTTTGAAAAATAAAAAATAAACCGTTTATTAATTATAAAGAATCAATATCGATTTCTCTGTAAAATTGGATATTTTCGATAGCGATTATTTGGTTCACATATCTAGACAACTTACTCCGACAACTGTCAAAGTGCACTTCTTAGATTAGATAGACTATAATCAGCTCTGGTTAATCTACGACAAATAAAACTATTTTTATGTCTCTTTTAACGTGTTTGTATTTAATTTGAGTAAAGAGTTTAAAACGTCTGAAAATTAAAAATTATAGTCTATAAAATATAGCTTGATCTCTGTGACAGTTCTCACTAGTGCCGGACGCTTACGATGTAGTCCGTATTTTTGTCGATATAATTCCATATTTTTTAAAATTATTCGCTACTGCAATTGAGAAACAAAGTATGAAAATTTTATTGTATTTCAATCAAATGGATGGGTGAATCGATTAAAAATGTAAAACAATCTATGAAAATCTTATTGAATTTAAATCAATGGATTTTATTTAGTTTAAACTAAAGCTGTTAATTAAATATTTTTATTATTCGAAAGGAGTATAGACATACAAGTTCATCGTCACTATTATCGTCATCGCTGGAGCATTCCTGTAGTTGATGATGAGTTCTTAGTCACTGATTATTTCATGAATAATCATGTTTATTTTATAAAAGAAATTATTTTTTTTAATATAAAAGAAATGGTCTTATTAATATTATAACTGATAGAGATCAGTTAATAATACCAAATTAACACAATTTTCTTATTTTTTAGAGTAACCAAGTGGTTTATATAGGTAATGTATTGGTTTTACTTGTTTTATAAATAATTAATAAGAATGGTATCGATTTACGTTTATCGATTATCCCATCTCTATCTTATTCTCAGTCCAGTATGACCTTGTATTTGCGTAAGCATCATATTTTTATAAAATGGTCACTAAGTATTTTTAAACATATATGGTACAAGTATTGGTGTATATGTTCATATTTTTATATTCATAATTCAGTTTTGATATAACTGGCACGTAAAGAATAAAAATATAGGTGATCATAGTGGTAGGACCACGCTGTTGACAGTTTTCTATCTACAGCCGCGGGCCGATCCGTCCGGGGTAGTACCACACTCTCGCAGAAGATCGATGTCTGAGTAATGGCAACGTGCTATTGCGGTTCGTTCAGTGAGCGGGAGAGCCGGAATCCAAACTGGGTGGGTTTGGGAATTTTATTGCTAAGCAGCGGCCTAAGTTATACCCTTAGTATTGCAAAGGTCCGTGACCGGCAGTGACACTTACCATCAGGTGTGCTGCTTGCTCGTTTGCCACCATAAGCAATAAAAAAAAAAACACAAAATAAAATTGTAAACATGACGCGTATTCAAAATTACTTCATCGGTTTTGTAGCTATCTGTCACAGAGATCAAGCTATATTTTAAGGACTATAAATACAACCGCGGTAAAATTCGTAAAAATAGTTTTTTTTTCAAATGATAACTTCAACTAATTTTAAATGATAACACATTTGAAATAAAACTTTAATATTTTTATGAATTTTCTCGCGTGCATGTCAGAACCTATTAGAATCATGTCTAAATATTTTATTTTAATAGTGCAGTTTCGAATATTTTTGCTATTGACAATCAATTCAGCTCTAACGCACAAACGTTTATCTCACAATCACAAACCAAAAAAGAAATCTATCCAGTTCCCTTTGTGTACAACATCAAAGAGTTTTGGGGGTGATGGATTAAGCCTGTATCGACATATATGGCACGTGTCTATGCTAGAGATAAGAGTATGATGTAATACTAAACGTTGGTGTACACTAGGGAGTCATCCTGGGACCGCTATTTTAATGCTGTAAATATGTAATTACAAGATAAGCTTTGGATTGTAAATGTAATTGCTAGATTTAAGATTATTTTTAAATTTAAATATACGAAAAACTAGTAGTAGAAATTTATAAATAAGAAACTTTACCATCTATCCTAGGCTACTGCCTATAAAGAAATAATACCACAAAAAGCACGCTTCGTTCGTGTAGTGACGGAGTAAAAATATAATTCACCACTCACTATTTTACCCGTGCGTGTACGTAAACCACGACTAAGAGATATAAAATGCGTATAAAATCTATGTAAAAGAAGGAAAATTGAACTTCGAATCCCTATACCAAACTGTCTGGCCATAATGGTATAGTATGAACTGTTTCTCTTCTATTATGGAAGTAGATTCTTGCTAGTAGGACGTATATCAGCTGATATGACGAGCCATGCTTAGCAGGCTGGTGGTCATAAACAGTGCTATAAGTTTACCAGGAGAGTGATATTTTTCATTCGTCTAGTGATTCCTCGGGTCAATCTTACCACTTCTATGGGAAAATAAGGGGGAAAAATATATTGTATTTATTTATTCAGTCATTACACGTGAAAGGGAAAGAAAAAAAACTGACTATTTTAATTTAGGTTAGGTTAGCTTTGATAGATTAAAAAATACGATTATTTTTTTCCGGTTACGATTTCAATGTCGTTTATCGAGGTGAGCATATCGAGCCTTAACACTATGGCGTAATAGTTTTTCAGTAAAGTGTACCAAAAAAATGAGCATTTTTTTTGGTAGACTTTAGTGGAAAAATATTACGTCTATCTAAAAATGATTGGTTGCATGAATTATTAAGCCATATAAATAATACTATAAAAAATAATTTAAAAAAACTGTCTTAAAAACTATTATCCGATAGAACAACTACGTGAACCATCACAAAGCTCAGCTTTTTGCTAGAATTATTCATTATTCTTTCAAATAAAAAATGACGCGATAGAATCCGTAAAATATGTTTTATTTGAAATGGAAAAAAAATAATAATTTTGTATTTCACACCATTCGTATAATATATTTTATATTATAAAGTTGATTGAATTAGATATATAGTGATAGATCAAGATAACAAATAAGGCCTTTTATCTTTCCCATTTCAAAAGACCAAGATATGGTTAAATAAAATCACTGCAATATAATTTAAGCTTGAAACGAAGACCAGTTCCGTCTACTGAAGTTATTATATTAAGATAATTTTCCTCAGATGTAAAAAAGGTGTATTATGTATATGTCTTATCTTTGGGTTCATATTAGGTTCTCTTCTAGGTTGCATATGACTTGCGTCCTAGAAAAGAACCTAATAAACTAAGTTAAGGTAAGAAAATAAAATAAGTGACTTAAAAACGTAAAAATATTATTATACTAGATACTTATCAATAAAACGTATATTAAAAGAGCATCTCAAACAGACCATATTAAAATAATATTTCTACATATTGTAATATAAAACTGTTGAATAAATGAGCAACGATACTCGAGTTACAATTCTTATTAAATTTGATGCCTTCGATTGTTTAGTAGAAATAATTTTGTTTTTACAAGAAATTGCAAAGAAAATGGTAGAAGAGGGGCGACGTTATTGTATTACCGATTACACCTAGCAATGAATGCTAAAATTAATAACTTGTGCGGTATTACTAACATATTTTACATTTGGTAATGATAATAAAATATATTTTTTTATTGTTTTCGTGAATTATTATAATTTTAGGTTTATTATCATTATCATCATCTCAGTTCATATACGTCCCACTGTTATGCACGAGCCTCCTCTGTAATAGACGGGAAATTGACCTATACTAACACGCTGGTCAGACGCGTTGGTATTATAGGTTTTAGTCTCGAGTTTTCCTTCTCTTGCAACATTTATATGTTATATGCGTTTTTATATTCCTTACTCGTCTCTTAAGATCACTCACGGGTAAGATAAGAAGGTGGGGAATTGTATACTCTATCTTACTCCGTCACCACACGGAAAATCACGAAAAAATTAAGTTCATATGATATATTTATTAAAAGGAGTATTAAATAAAGTATTAGTTTTATTGCAATGTTAAAAATATTTATTTTCAAGTTATATCTTTTAAAATCTTTATAATTGTAAAATGAGAATATGTTTATGATTACGTGATTTAAAATACAGTGATTCACAATAACACGCTTTATGGAAAGTAATAAATTGGTTTTTTAGTGGTAAACATATCAGAACTTAGTGCTATATCAAAATATTAGTCACATTTTGGAGGCACGGTTTTATTTGTTAGATGTTAACTAATCCACATAAATCTTTCGTCGGGCAATGTTTACATGAATATCCGTGAATTTACGATCTTATTACTTTTATTTAAAACCGACTGAAAATAATTTACATTTTGCTTTAAACAAAATGAATTACTCTTGCACACCCCAATTTACTGGAATATCAAGCAAGTTTGTTAATTAATAAGTTATTACAATTAATATACCCTTAATGTTGAAACCTTTAGTGGATTAATGACTTCTCATAGTGAGCTGGCATATCGATTTAAAGATATATTGCTTAGTTCTAAACTAAACTATTGTAAAGAATTTAGAGTTTCCTCCATTTTTCAAGACAAATTAAATTACATAATATTTACCACCCTTTTTTTTTTTTTTTTTTTTTTTTTATTGGTGGGCTATGGGTGCGTCTCGCCCCGCTGAATCGGTCCGGGGTGACGGAAAGGCGGCGCGTGACCCCATAGACCCACCGTAAAACCTTCTCTCTTCGCCGTGCGAGCGGACCACCGGTACTCGATTTTAACTTCAGTGGCCCGCCTAATATTTACCACCCTTGACCGTAGGTATCGTCGACGACTTAGAGATATAACTTTATATAATATTCATATAACTTTTAAAAATTTGCTGTATGTTACCGCCTACGAATACCAACCCTTATTTGCTCGTGGATATCGTAAAATATGACTATAAGTTTTATATCGACCTTGGTCAATTCCATCTGATGTAGTTTGGTCAACAATTACATTCTCAAGAAGAGTTGATATCAGGGAGGCGGCCGGTCATACATACAATGCATGTAATACCTTTTACACTAAGTATGTTTATATATTGCGTTGAACTCAAGTAATTGTGGTGAGAACAGGTGAATGATAATGATAACATCTAAAAATTATCTTCACATATATATGATAGATATATAAGAGGATTGGTATCAAGCAGGTGATTAGTAAAATGATGCCTATACATTTGCTGAAAGATTTGCTCCTGATGTTGATGCGATCCTAAATATTTTGGGATTAAAGTAGGAATATGATTTATAAAAAAAAATGTTTTTATTAATATAAATAGGCATGTGAAAAAAGGTTCTCAACCCTTGAACTCAATTAGAAAAGACCAACAACCAAATAAATGATGCAATTTAAAACAGCAAACTTTTACATTAACATCGTTAGAAAATATTACAAATTTTGTCGTGAAACCATTCATAATTATGCTTTTAAAAGTTTTCTAATTAGAACGCCCAAAAACAAAGTTGTTCTTTAAATATTTAAATGATAAATAAGTGTCATAATTTGAAAACAGCTTAATTTGTTGCCGCGGGCATGAAAATATAATTTCATATGTTATACAAATAATGAACTTGAATAATTAAATATAGTTCATTCTCAAAAGATTTAATGCATAGTAACATACTAAATAACTTTTCGCACGTGTGCATGGGTGCGTTCATGCGTGTTTGTCTGCACCCGTGTGTGCTTGCATGTGTGTAGAGATTTTAGATATATCAAATGGACATAATCTCAGTGTCGTAAATAACGTTTATAGTGAAATATAAATGATGTACGTATTACAAATAATATAAACAATGTGAATATATATCTATACATACATACATACATATCATCACGCCATATCCCTTGCAGGGTAGGCAGAGAGAACAGAGTGCCAGAGAACTCTATCCTTGCATACTTTACTCGCTTCCTCAACATTGATAATTCTCTTCACACACGCTCGTCGGTTTCGAAGACTCATGACTCCACCTTCCTTATGTACGTGACCAATCTGGTCTAGGTAGGTGAGACTCGCTCTCCCCTGGTACCTACATCATTCCACTTTCGCATTGTATATCTTCTTAACGAAACGTTCGTTCGGCACTTTTCCACATGTCCGAACCATCGGAGCATTCCCTTTCGCATCTTTACATCAATACTTTCTTTCATACCTACTCGCTCTCTTACGTCGTCGTTACGAATGCGATCGGTCAGCCTAACTCCGCAGATCTATATCTATATCTATCTATAATATAAGTATATTTATTATATAAATGAATAATTCTTGTATATATTTATATATTTTCAAAACCTTAGCTACGGTATCAACGAAATGAAATGAAATTTAGTATGCAAGAGGTTTCGAGGTGATAAATCGATTTAGATTTAACTGATAGAAAATTTGGTTGTGTGAGTTTAGAATGATTTTTTTTTGGTTGATAGCTGAAGAATATATGAAAGCTGCTGTCATTGGAAATAGGCATGGCTCAGTTGGAAAATGAAGCTGTCTAATTCAAACAGCTATATATATACGATCCTAGGTTTTATCTTTTAATTATTATTTGTTATTTTTTGGCATTATTTCATTAATATTTAAATATGTTCCAATAAACACTAAAAAGAAAATACCAAACTAAGTTCGGTCATCCAGATATTTAATAAATAATTGTAAAAAGATATGGTATTTCCAGGTATTTGATATAAATGTAGACTATGCTATCAGTGTAAGCGTATTTCATGTCATTATTTTCTTTGAATATACAATTAGTCCCATACCATTGATAATAACATCAACATTAATAATATTCACAATATATCAATCCCAATTTTTGTTATCTCCACAGTTGCTATACAATAGTGACTGTTCAGAATATTTTTTTTTTGTTTATGTCTGTCATTTATGTGCCCTATGTTTATCATATCTCCATTTCTATTTATTTCAGCGTTATGTGTTTGATAAAGAACCTCGACAAATAAGTCATGTTAGGCAATCAGATTACACCAACAAACATACGAACTCTTCATATGTATAAACTATTGTGATGTAGAGTTAGTGTATGTTTTAGTCTTAATATGGATTAGTGCTTGGGCACAAAAACAATACAAAAATAAACAAAACAAAAACGAACAAAACGCCTCAAAGTTGTTTTATATGAGAACTAATACATTTCAGTTGCAAGTTCTTTCTTCAATTTAATATCGCTGAAAGGGTAAGAAAGTGCGTGGTATAACGGTGACTGATGTGTTTTCTTTGCATAATGTAATAGATCTTTCGGAGAATTTACGTATTTTATTTTCTCATCGATTTGATTTACTTAGTTATTTTTTAAAAGGCATTCGCCGATGGTTTGATTTAAGAATCCAATGTGTCGGCTTTCTTTTGCCAGGTATATTGTTAATTATGATTAAGATAAACAAACAGATAAAATTATTGCATGGAAAAGTAAGTTCTAAAAGTACATCATTTCAACCTAAGTTAGAGACTAGATAATTTTTCTCACATTGTTGAGAAGGCTTATTATCAACTAGCGCTTCGCCCGCGTATAAGGGTTACTCTCCTTTTTTTCAAAACAAAGTTTTTCTTCCTTTCAGTACTTTGGCGTGAAAGACCGACAGACAGACAGAGTTACTTTCGCATTTATAATATTAGTAAGGATTGTGAATTATATATTTATATATGGGCTCATAAGAAAGAGTATGAGGTAAATCTCTAGTATAGTGGAGAACATTTATCCGTTCGTTCTTGTTAAAAGAAGTGTGCCTTTATTTTATAATAATCTTAACTCGATCTATGTTAATTTATACTATATCCTTGATATGTCAGCGATAAGTTAATAATAAAACCAACCTTTAGGTGCTATATAAATAGATAAACACGATGCCGAGAATCAACGTTCTAATTCATTTTATTTTTGCTTTATTTATCTAAATGTAAGAAATTATATATATTTCCCGTGTGGTGATGGAGTAGAATACAATTCACCACTATCTTATAAAGGGGTGATCATAAGAGAGGATCAAAGGATATAAGACGCATATATGTAAGTATAAAAAACGACAATATGTAAGTGCCCTCGCAGGGTTTATGCATAATAAATGAATTTGAATTTGAATATAACATTTATGCAAGAGAAGGAAAATTCGAAACTAAGCCCAATACCAACACGTCTGACCAACGTGGTATAGTAGATCAATTTCCATCCCATTATGAAGGAGGCTCGAGTCCAACAGTGGGACTTATATGAGCTGAGATGATGATGAAGAATTATATGAAACTAGGCATTGGAATGTATTTAAAAGCAACAACACTTTAGTAGAGACCAAGGTATTATTTTTCTTATAAATTTAATAGTTATAAAAATATAATGAAAGTCTTAAAACTCTTTCACTTGTTTTTTTGGCAGCGCTCTGTGGAGTGGTCAACCCCCGCTAAATCCATCCGGGGTAACAGAAGAAGCGGCACACGGTCTTATAGACCCGACCTACATGTACCTCTCCACGCCGGCCTGCTCGCTTTGTATTCGGTGGCTAGCCTGGTGGTTTACCCTCGCGGGTATCCTCTCGACTCGAACTTCGTGGTGTAAGTAACAATCTTGTGCGTCGGAGAGCTATCGATTCAAATACCATGCAGTATAAATATTTGTGCGCCGTACAAAAGGTATTTTATGTTTCTTTTTATTGCTTATGGTGGTAAATAAGCAAGCACACCTGATGATAAGCCTTTTTGCCGCTGCAATATCAGGGATACAGATAAGCCGCTACCTATCAATCAAAACCCACCTAGGAATTTGGGATTCCGGCTCTCTCGCTCACCGTACGAAGCGCAACAGTGCATTGCCACTATTTACGTTAATTATATTTGTAATAATTATAGATTCCGTGTGGTGACGGAGTAAGAATACAATTCACCACCTCCTATCTTACCCGTGGGTAATCGTACGAGACGACTAAGGGATATAAAATGCATTAATATCTATGTGAGAGAAGGAAAACTCGATACAAAATCCTATACCAACATGTCTGACCAGCGTGGTATAGTAGGTCAATTACCCTCCCATTATTGAAGAGCCCAACAGTAAGACATATATGAGCTGAGATGATAATGATGATGATGAATTGTATATCTGTAGTCTGGTATATCCCAAGGATATATTTGTCAAAGCATCGTTTTTAAAAAATAGGTATGCATTATCAACAAAGTTATTTCAAGTGTTGAAATTTAAGAATAAGAGAACAACTTGAAATTCCACTCGCAAACCAAAATCCGTCATTTAGAAACATCATTATTATCGTTGAGAACCGGTAATGAAGAACAAACGAAGTCGCATCAATCACGTCGCTAAAGCAGTGTTTTAACGACATTATTTCCTAATACTTGCCGACAATTTCCCACCTAACCGTATTACGTAGGCGTATGTCGATGACGATAGATGTTTCAATAGTAGGGGTAAATTACAAAGGGTTGATCGAGAATTACTTAATTGTATTAGTCGTGGAAGGATTAATGAGTGACTTTGATATAACTCATAAATTACGCAAAGGGGATTTTGTTATAGGCTAATAATGTGACCAAAGAAAAGATACTAAAAATACTAATGTTATGGATTTAAATTTGTTCCTAGGATAAGTAAATTAAAGACGAAACTATTAAGTTTTCACAACTGTCATCGTTTTAGTTTCTATATGCCCCACTGCTGTGATCGAGCCTTCTCCACAGTAGGAGAGAAATAGACCTACTACGCCACTCGTTCGGTTAGCCGGGTTGGTTTAAAGTTTTATTTCGAAACTTGCTTCTCTTGCATAGATGCTATATATATATATATATATATATATATATATATATATATATATATATATATATATATATATTTATATTTAACCTCTTGGTTGTTTTTTACGTCATCGATGGGTAAGATAGAGGGCGGTGGATTGTAATCTTATACTGTCACCACATGGATAGTTTACATTTTGTATCATGATATATCTAATGTTGTTAATAACAATGGAAAATCTGACATCACTCTGGGAACCTAAGATTTTTTTTATAAGAAATTTTCTTATGTAAGAAGCTTTTTGTTTTGTAGATTATAGTTTCATCTTACTCTACTCGTTGGTAGCAGCAGGGTGATTCAGGCCCGCCGGGCGGGCCACCGAAGACAAAGATCATGTACCGGTGGCCCGCTTGCACGACGAAGAGAGGCGCTTTGCAGGGTGGGTCTATGGCAACGCCTCTTCCGTCGCCCCGGACTGATTTGGCGGGGCGTGACCACCTCCATAGTCCACCGCAAAAAAAAAGGGTGATTCAGGCCCCATAGCCTTTCTCTGTCTTTTGAACAAACCTGGCATTGGGTATTTGACTTCAATGGCCTGTCCGGTTGCAATTTATATATATATATATATATATATATATATATATATATATATATATATATATATATATATATATATATATATATATATATATATATATATATATATATAACAATTTGTAGTTTTACCCCTTAATCTTTAACTGGAAAGGTATAATAAACCTACTATTTTTATGGCTGGCTAAGATGGCATTGAAATACGGTAATATATCTTACTTTCTTTGCTCCTTAACTATGTTTCTACAAACAAAAAATAACTTTTATAATCACATTGATCAGAAAATCTCTGTTGAAATAAAACGTTTAATTGTACATTTTCCATATTTTGAAATCATTAGATATTGATATTTTTAGAACTCTGATCGGGGTTTTCTAAATATTGGCAAAGTGAAATTGATACGTCTATTTTTACAATCATAGCAAATGTAAATGTTATTCTTGAAAATTAAACCTTTCTATATCGGTTCAATGTTCAGTGGAATAAAATCCAAATATGGGTTTTAATAATAAAAGCATTACAATTTAAAAATAAATATGATTTTGATGGTGGGTAGTAAGTGGTCATTATGGTAAACATGTAAAGTCATAAACATTGAAATAACATCTGCTATGTATCTTGAAAATAAAGTATTCTTTTAATTTAGATTTAAGTATTATATTTCCATTATTTTTTCATTCATCAGTTCTTTGATATCCACTGTATAACTTTACTATAGAAAATATAATAATACCTACATACATACATATCATCACACCATATCCTTTGCAGGGTAGGCAGAGAGAACAGAGTGCCAGAGAACTCTATCCTTGCATACTTCACTCGCTTCTTCAACATTCATAATTCTCTTCATACACGCTCGCCGGTTTCGGAGACTCTTGACTCCCACCTTCCTTCAGTACGTGACCAATCTGGTCTAGGTAGGTGAGTCTCGAAATAAGTTGAAATATTGTAATCATCATACTAAACAAGTAGGTCAGCGATTGCGCTGGGTATTTTTAGTTAAGTGGGAGTCAAACTACAGACAAGTAAGAGTTGATAATATATTGAGTTCTTAACCCGTCTTACTGCGCTTGAATTACAAATAAAAATAACAATATTAAGTAAAAGTCTACGCAGCTTCTGTAGTGGACTACGACGTAGTAAACGTAGAATCTTAACAAAAGTGCTACACTAGTAGCAGATAATGAGCTTAATTATCTTTAAACTCTATATCAAATGAACTCAATGGATTTTGAACTCAATTAAAAACTATTCACGTTAACTTCTAATGAAGCCTTTTATTTTATATTTATAAGGAATCAATTTATCTGAAAATCTTTTAATGGGAATTCGCGAATTAAATTTTTATTTATTATTAATAATGCTTATTATTACTCATTTTTCGAGGTTATTTTTTTGGAGACTGGTGGTGAATATAAGCAAAATAAAGCATTTAAGTTATTATTATATCTATAATGTTCGGGTAATTATTGTTCTCATCATAAAATTATTATTATAATTTTTATGTTAAATTTTTAAATACTTATATATACCATACCATTCAAAATATCTAATTTTCTTCTTCTTAACTATCATCATTCTCTTACTCTTATCCCAATTACTTGGAATCGATACAATATGTACTCTTCTTTCATAGTAAATATTGTAGAAGTTATTGGCAATAGTTCTAAGACCGGCCGTCTGCCAGACGTCAACCCTCCTTGGGAATGTAATTGTTGAGCAAACGGCATCATCTGATGCCGTTTGCTCAATGTATGTAATATGCATGTACTAGTTAAGAAGAAGAAATATGATAATAACGACCTAAGCCATCTGGCTTAGGTCGTTATTATCATATTTCTTCTTCTTAACTAGTACATGCATATTAGGCGTTAAGTTCCTTCACAACAAGATTGATGTACAGTTCATTTCAGCTAATATATGTCCCACTGCTAGGTCTAAGCCTCCTCTACACTATAAGGGAAATTGACCTACTACACCAAGCTGGTCAGACGTGTTGGTATATGATTTTATTTCGAGTTTTCTTTTTCTTGAATTATATTAATTGCAATGGTATTTACCGTATCTGAGTGAAGCAACTAAATTAATTTTGGATTTGCTTTCAGATCTTATATATTGTTCAAGATTTTCTTCGAAAGTTCTTAATGGAAGCCTTCAAACATTTGGCTTGAAGGTATAAAAAAATCTACTATTCGGTGAGACCAAAATATGTGAAAATTCATTGGTATGTTACATCTATGCTCACGATTTCAAGGATAAAGATGTAAGACAATAAAAACAAAACATATTGAATGTTTGTCTTGTTATTTTCTACTATTTTGTATTTATGCTTTGTTCACGTAGGACCGATGTTTTGTCAAGATTTCCCTTCGAAGTTAAAAGTTATATATTATGTACGCCAACAAAACGGGTAGCTTTGGCGTGGTTTACATTATTTATACCAACAATAAGGTCACAGGGGAGACAAAAAATTAAGGCGCAAAGCTGTGAACACGACACAAAAAATTGTCAGCGCGTGACGTGACTTTCTATTATATTTTACTTTGCACGACTCATAAAATGGGTACAAACAAAAAGTGTACTTTCTTCTTGGTAAAGGGTTGAGGTTTGAACATATTTAGTCTTATATTATTTTTATAGTATGATGTGCATTGTTAGGTCGACACAACTGTATAAGCATATGACTGGCGATGTTAGAAAATCGCCTTAAAATTTTGAGGACGGAATGAAAAGTTCTTCCAAGCACCGTTAGCCTATCGACATTCCCTGTTGGATAAATTTCTACGTGAATGCAAACTTAATGCTGACATCATCAGGTTTAGCAAATGAATTAATGATCACAGTTAGTGCTATGAATTTTTCAGGAAAATGTTGCTGTTCAATTTTCTAGTACTTTTCGATGGTTCTAACCTATTACCATGTGGGTAAAATAAAGTAAAATTAAACAAAATTTAGAAGAAATTAAAAAAAACTCAGTTTAGTTTGGAATTTTAAATAAACTGTATTCACACCTTAATTTTCTAGTTATAGAAGTGCGTTCAAATAATTTGATTAAAAATAATGATTGAAGTCGCTTTTGGAAGACGTTGGAATAAATCTGTTGAATTGAAAATCTTCTATTTATCGAAGTGTGTTTAATATCATACATAATCACCACCCAGCTGCATCACTAAAAGTAACCAAAACTTGAACATAATTTATATTAATAATACAATGGTCATAAAATACTAACGATAACGAATTGATACAAACAACCCTTCACAATATCAGCTATAAACCTGAAATTATTATAATTATGCTATTAATTATAGCCCAGAATACATTTTTAACCTTAAATGGATGCGTACAAAGTTTTCCGCGGAAATGACTCTAATTTGTAGGAGGCAATTAATTGTAACAAGTTGAATGTGTCGTTCCAAAGTAACATTCGTCAACCGTAATAGCGAACTCGTAATTCCACAACCCAAAGTGTTCTTGGCTTTCGTCTCTATAAATTAAAGTGATTTATAGATGCCAACTCAGAGAGCTAAAACTTTTGTCGTTTCGAATAAAAAGCAGATTTCTCTCGGGGACTAATGAAAAGGGCTTTTTGTCTCCTGTTCTGTTTTGCGGTTTATTTTACTTGCGCTGAATAGGTTGTGAAAAAAAAATATTCATGCAGATAAAGTTTATTGCCACATTTTATAACTGAATTTTTACCAGATCACGGCTTTGTTTTATTAATTCATATTTTGTGGGTACTGTTTTACGGTCTTGTTTTTGTTAGGTGCTGCGATGATATGAAAGGGTTTCTTTTTATGAACTTGTTATTTGTGGTGTAATATTTGTAGATGTAAGCTATGTTTTAGTATTTTAAAAGAGAGTAGGTGAAATCTTTTAACTTAATAATCAATAATCTTTTAAATAAATAAATAATCTTTTAACCTAATTTAATATATATATATATATATATATATATATATATATATATATATATATATAAGAGTATGAAAGTAAAATTAATGCGGTCGAAATGCGATCTCTGCGGCAAATCTGTGGAGTTAGGCTGACCGACCGAAAGACAAAGATGCGAAAGGGAATGCTCCGATGGTTCAGAAATGTGGAAAGAATGCCGAACGAACGTCTGGTTAAGAAGATATACAATGCGAAACTGGAAGGATGTAGGTACCGAGGGAGACCGAGACCAACCTACCTAGACCAGATCGGTCATGTACTGCAGGAAGGTGGAGTCAAGAGTCTCCGAAACCGGCGAGCGTGTATGAAGAGAATTATGAATGTTGAGGAAGCGAGTGAAGTATGCAGAGATAGAGTTCTCTGGCACTCTGTTCTCTCTGCCTACCCTGCAAGGGATATGGCGTGATGATAAGTAAGTAAGTAAGTAAGCATATATATATATATATATATATATATATATATCCGACTACTTTATTATTAGTTTTTCTTCAACTCTGAAAAATGTACATTATCTAGGCAAACGAGTGGATAGTATCGTATCCTTGTATTTAACCAACCTATACCGCATCGCCGCGAAAATATTTTATTTTATTCACTTTTTTGATTCATTTTGTGGGTTATCTACATGGGGAGGGTAACTTTTACTCGCACGGCGAAGAGAGGTGTTTGCAGGGTGGGTCTATGGGGTTGCGCGCCGCCTCTTCCGTCGCCCGCTACAACGTTCATAACCCGCCGCAAAAAAAAAGGGTGACTTTTTCTTTAAGCCGTTCGCACTTTGATTATCATATGTTTGATTTCTGATGTTTATGCGAATATTACACATTGGAAATAACACTATTTTTTCGGATGGTATTTTTAATAATTCGAATAGAATTGTCTGAGTTCTCCCGTGACCATGGACGCTAGAAAATTTTAATCTCAGGCAACTAAAATTAAATACAAAAGCAATAGAATCCGTAAAATAGTTTTATTTAAAAGATATATTTAATGGTATTGTTCTCGCTTAATAGAGGCGCGCGTCGACTATTAAACACAGGTCGCCATCCTCTTCCTGTTTCTTGCCAACTCTTTTTATTATAATTTATATCACGCCGGTTAAATGTATTGGCTCGGGATTCAAACCTGGGACCTAACAATCAGTAGAAGAATATTTACGTTACAATATAACGAATATACGTTGTCTAATAATTGCTTCGTTAGACTCGCTAATTAAGATTTAAAAAACTAATTCTCTTAAAACTTGCCATGAAAAGAGTGTATAAGCAATAATTCATTAGTTATTAATTTATATACCACTATTCAAAAGGCTCGTTTATATACCTTTTTTTCTATTGCTTATGGTGGCAAGCGAGCAAGCAGCACACCTAATGATAAGTGTCACTGCCGCCCATGGACCTTTGCAATACCAAGGGTATAGCTTAGGCTGCTGACTACCAATAAAATCCCCAAACCCACCCAGTTGAGCGTCCGGCTCTCTCGCTCACTGAATGAAGCGCAACAGCACATTGCCACTGCTCAGACGTCGATCTTCTGCGAGGGCGTGGTACTAACCCGGACGGACCGGCCCACGGCTGTAGATAGAAAACTGTCAACAGCGTGGTCCTACCTCTATTCAAAAAGGTCGTTTACTTAAAGTTCGTTACCGTTTCATAATAAAATATTTACTATAGAATGACCAATAACTCTGATAGTATTATATACTTCATACAAATTTATATTTATATATCATTGTATTTATACTATGCTATAAAACCGACTTTTGACGTTTTGGGCTTGGCTTTGATGGCAAGCTATGGTATAGCTATACCCCGCGTGGTCTGATGGCGTGCCCATGACCTACCATACACGTACCTCTCTCGTGTCATGTGTATATTTTGGGTTTTAGTGGAGATTCAATTAAAGACTATTTTGTCAAATGACATTTGTGAAATGATAGCCAAATTTAAAAAATTCTAGAATCTTATTTTTACTATCTGAATCTCACAAAAAATTCATGAAAAATACACTTAAGGTCCTTAAGGGAATTGGAAGCGAATATACTCGCCTGCGAATACCAAACTGCTAATGTTTCCTCAGGCATTCTATACATTTACTTACGAAAGTAGTATTTCGTGTTTCAGTCTATCTAATAAATGGGTACAAGAATTACAACAAGTGTGTTACCGCTGAGACTTCGATCGTAATGTTCCCAAAACCTTATATGATTTCTCGTTTTTGTTTCAATACTTGTTTATCTTTATCTGTTCAAGAAATACAATAAATTTTGTTTATGAAAATATTTGGTTCTGTTTCGATGTTGTTTGTATTTGGAAATGGTCCCATTGATTTTAAGGGCGATAGAAAAGTACAAAATATATTATGTATGGTTTGTTTATAAATGTATATTATGTGTATTTTATTTATTGAGAACAAAGACGACAAAAATTTTGACTTTGGTCTAAAAAACATGAGATATAACATGATGAAGGTAGTTAAGAGAAAATATTGATATTTTAAATTAATTACAGTTATAATTAATATTTTTTTGTTGTTGCTTATGGTGGTAAACGAGTAAGCAGTACACCTGATGGTAAGTGTTGCTGGCGTTCATGGACGTTTGCAAAAACAGGGGTACAACTAGTCCACTGCTTACTAATCAAGCTAGCCCAGAAAGTTAAGCTGCCAGCTCACCAAAACAGTAAATTGCTACTGCTCAGATGATGATTGTGGGCGCGAGTGTGGTATCAGCCCAGATGATTCGACCTGCGGCTGTAGACTCCAAACTATCAACAGCGTAGCCTTACAGCTGCTATTATAGTTTTAAAAGAGCTTCTTGCCGGATCATCTCAGTAGCGGTTCCGTTCTGATCCGGTGGTAGTTAGATTAATTTAATACGTTAAAACTGATAATATGTAAATGTCCTCGAAGGGTTCATTTATAATAAATGAATTTGATTTTGAATTTGTGTTCACCAGAACATAGCCAGTCAAAAAATATCTAGTTGTATAGGAATTGTTTTAAACAATAAGGAATTAAAAATACCTACAAAAGAGTTATGTGAATATATAAATATCCAGTATACGCATTATTTAAATTTTACACACATATGGGTGGGCTTTTCAATAAATAAAAAATACCAAGCCTTTGAATACTTGTTTCCTTTTTATATTTAAAAAATTATTCCTATTTCCCTTACCATATTTTCGTATATTATCCCATATAAACGGCTTAAAGGGACCTCTTCCATAAAAACGCGGGCGTAAATTTTAATAATGATACAAAAGAAAACATGAGGACTTTGCTGTAATGAAAACAGTGCTCCTCCCACGGCATTACCGGCAACTGTGCATACACTGTCGTACCGGGTTAAATTCTGAATAAATAAATAGTCGAGCACCTGCATACGGCACTTAAGTGGCCATTAGCCACTCAGAATACTATCGTTGTTATTATGATTATTTTTTTATGGCTAGCTTTAATTTTTTTTGCTTTCTCTCGATTGACGTGTTAGTTGTAGGTATTTCTATTCGTTTCTTCTTAAGATTTTATCTTTAACAAACTCAGTGGAATTATGTAATATTTGGTTAACATACGCACCTAAATATATTTCGTCATTTCTATACCAAGTTGGGACATGCTTAGCTAGCACACAGCTCGTTAAGCTACGCGATTTTCGAAAAACTATTTTTTTTACTATTTCTCTAATATGCTATTTAAAACTGGTAACGAGTATCGGACTAGCATACGAAGGGTTCGTCAGAGAGAGCTGGGTATCTATGATATAAATCTTCACCCTTGAGTTGTATGAAATTTGGTGTAGTTTAGAGATCTTTAGTTATTGTATTGCCGCGCGAGCAAAATAAAATCACCTTATAAATAAAATATTTATTTTATCATCCCAAGCCTACAACTAGTGATTGGTTCGTTGTAGGCTATTATAAAGGTATAATGGATATGGACAGTAAGCATATGCAATTTCATTATTATTTATTACATCGTCTAAGATATAAAACTAACTAAAAATTTAAATTGAAACTCTATAAAATGTGTAAAAATTTGCGCATTTGGATTGGTCTTGTCGTTGCCGACCAATATCTCCAAGATGGTCAGCAGCGACAGTTGCTGGTCGTCGATGTCCTCCTTCTGTAAAGTCGTTATGACAAAAAAGGAGGCCATGCAGCGGGAACGCGAGGCGCTTCTATCCGCTGACTCGCTCTGACGCCAGCGACCAGGAAGGGGAGGTGCTGATATGCACCCCTTCTTCCATCGCCCTGAATGACGACAAGACGTGGCCAGACGGCCATGCACTGAAATATCGGGAATTGAATGTCATAAACGATCTTTCCGGCACCACGCAAAAGGAAGAGGTCGCTATAGTTTTAGTGGGTATTCCGGTCGCCGGATGGTCAGCGCGTCTCACACCAATCCTCCCGCTTGGACTCAACAGTGCGAGATACGATACGGATACGGTACGTGAATGCATTTCTATAGCATGAACAAAAAAGTACCTATTGTGACTGTGATCCGTAACTATGAAGGCAATAAAATTCGTAAAATAATTTTTATTCCACATACCTCATTATTTCAGCTCATATATGTCCCTACTTAATAATTGTTACCTAATTGACCAACAATACCACGCTGGTCATACGTGTTGGTATAGGGTTTTATTTCGAGCCTTTCTTCTCTTACATCGATGTTATATCCTCACTGTCGTCTGAACTTTGTATACTTATCATTGTCACAAATTGTACAGTGTAGCGTGTTTTGGCTAACGAGTTATTTATTTATTGATTTGATTGAGCTATCTGATTGTAATTTATAGATCTTGGTGTGGTCATGCTCACTAAAAAAGTCTCTGCCTGCGGTAGCTACGTGAGCGGGTCTCTCTCTTCTCTCGAATGTGGTTTAGGGGCGTGATGGCTGCTTTAGTAGTTAACTCGTGATCGAGTGCCGCTTGTGGAATCTGGTCCAACCATTTCTGTTCTTTTTTGTTTTGTTCTTTTTTGTTTTTTTTGTTAATGTTGTATTTAACTTTTAAAAAATAAATCTTTACTCGAAGGGTATCGCACTTTAGCTTAAATGGTCTAAACATGAATCCAATAATATTAAGAAAACATGTAATTTAAAAAAAAAATGACGAGCCCGCTGAGTTTCTTGCCGGATTTTCTCAGTTTGTGGCTGCTTTCCGATCCGGTGGTAGATTAATTTAAAAAAATATGTAATATTGACAATATGTAAGTGCCCTTTTAGGGCTTATGCATAATAAATGATTTGATTTGATTTGATATGCATATTTTATCCCTTAATCGTCTTGTACGATCACCCACGAGTAAGATAGGGGTGGTGAATTGTATTCTTACTCCGTCACCACACGGAACGTCATATGTCTAATATTCGCGTAAACATCAGTAATCATTTCATCGTATTAATAATGAAATTCATGATCATCATTATCACAGCCCATACATGTCCCATTGATGGGCTTGGGCCTCCTCCGTAATGGGAGGCAAATTAACCTACTATACCGCACTAGTCAGACGTATTGGTATAGGGTTTTGTTTCGAGTTTTCCTTCTCTTGCATAGATGTTATATGCGTTTTATATCCTTTTAATATATTTAATTTATAAGACAAGAGAATTGTTGCTGCAGAAATAATAAAGAATTCAGTAATTTTCCAGTAAAACTGAGACAACAGAGCTGTATATTTTGAAATAGTCATTTATGTTGGCTCTCGATTCTTGGCGGTCTTTTGTGCCTTAACAGTATGACCGTATTATGCTAAATACATCGAGGCTCTAGCAGAACGTCGACTACGTTCAGAGGCCATTCTCACTTGAATGGCAAATTACCATAGCAAATTGACGATGAAATTATGTGCCTACTCGCTTTAGCTTATGAGAAACTTTAAGTAAATTGATGGGTATGAAGTTATCACGATTTATTAAAGAAATTATAGTGGCATTTTGAAATGAAAAGCGACCGCTCAAGTTTTTAATTTGATGAGATATTAAGACTATAAAGAGAATAAAGTATTCATGTTATTTGAAAAGAAATTGTCATTATAATTGTAATAGTGAATAGTGGTAACTTAAATATAGTACTTAATGCAATTTCAGTACAGTATTTAATATATACATATAATAAATAAGCAAAGCCTGCGTGTCTGTACATTTGATGAATTTATTAAAAAAATAGTATAGGCAGTAAGTATTAAAAGCCCAACAGAACACTAAAAACATGTCTTGGAATTTTTCGTCTGTCTGTAGGTTTGTCTCCAAAATGGTCAGCCAGTATGTACATGCTAATCTAAAAAATTACTGAACATATTGTTTCGCAATTATCACAAATGGATTAAGCTCAGATCCGAGCAACATTTAGTCTTTATTTCATTAAAATCTGTTATCAGTAAGAAAGTTAGTAGTCATTTAAATTTTAAAAATTATCATTCACCTTTTATGACACTATAAGAGTTAATTTAAGAATATTACATGGATGAAATTGTGGGTGACAGCTAGTTTTTAATAATTCTATATTAATATGCAGTGCGAGGTTTAAAATTTAAGCTGTATGAAAAAATTTCAAATAGTATAAATGAGTTTAAGGTTTAGAACGTGACTATAATCATAATTACATTATGTTTTTCTGATATAAAATATTGAATATCTTAATTGAACGTAAGTCAAAACAGAGTTAGTTTAAGAACACTTCAAACATTCACATGCAATGCTGTCCTTTTACTAATAGAAACAATGATAGCTATTCAATATTTTATTGAACACTTTTATTATACTTTATTTCCTTTTATAGTCCATTGTGTCATGAAGGGTATAAAAATAAAGCATCGTCTAATTTGATGGCTTGATTGCGTTTGAAGGAATGAAACCACTAATTAAACTTTACCATAAACTAATTGTATTTATCAAAACGCGTGACATTCAATGGGTTTTTATATCGTCTCAATTAAACCAGCAATTAAGTCGATTAATAAATGAGTGAAAATAAATTCTTGAAGATAAGAAAGAAGTCTTTACGGTATTTGATTCTTGTTTATTGGGGATTAATCTTTCAAGGTTGCTACCATAAAATAGATACTTTTTAAATTGATACTATATAATTATTATATTTATTTAAATTCATTTCAAATATTCGTGTTAACTAGCATCCATTCATCCGTCAGCACATCAAGTATGACTGTTGGAAATAGACACCATAAAGCTTACAATAATAATGCCATATCTTCTTACCCACTTGCATGTCTATAGCTGTGTGGGAACGGCTAACAACACTTCCAACCCTTATTTTGCTCGCGGATGTCGTAAAAAACGACTAAGAGTTTTATAATGACCTGGGCCGACTTCATCTGATGCCGTTTGGTCAACAATTACATTCCCAAGGAGGGTTGTTGTCTGGTAGGTGACCGGTCATAAAACTATGGCCAATAACTTTTACAATATGTCCTATGAAAGAAGAGTACATATTGTATCGATCCCAAGTAATTGGGATAAGAGTAGGAGAGTGATGATGATTTCCTTATCCACTTGTAAAGCAAAGATTGATATTTATATAAATAATTTCAAGTAGAGTGTTATTCAGAAGGAGGTTGCAGAGCTGGTAAGAGAAGTCCATGCTGACGCACTCTATAATGGCGCGTCGGGAAGTGCAGTACCTGTGACTCACGCTGTCCTAACTTAGTTCGTGGGAGAATTAACCAAATGAGAGCGTCATTCTCAGAAACCCACCCGATAATTACATGAGAGTGTTGCCCTGGCAACTTAATTGGTTATTAACCTTATCAGACGGTAGCCCAATGACCAAAAGGAGGTAATACGGTAGGCTCTGAGGCCACGCCCTGTTTTACCCTCATTAAACGGATTTGGCTGGGTGTATCCAGACTATACTATTAAAAAAAGAGATTCTTGTCGCCATTATGTCTGATAATCACTTAGTAGTCTTAGGATATCTTTGAAAAACTAAGGAGTGGTTACAGATTCATCTCTTAATCCATCACCAAGTTAGTATTGTATTTTTATACATTAAATTAGTGGTAAGACTACGCTTGATAGTTTTCTATCTACAGCCGCGGGCCGGTCTGTTCGAGGTAGTACCACACTCTCGCAGAAGATAGACGTCTGAGTAATGGCAATGTGCTATTGCGCTTCGTTCGGTGAACGAGAGAGCCGAAAGCCCAGCTGGGTGGGATTGGGGATTGTAATGGTAGGCAGCGGCCTAGCTATAGCCTTGCTTATAGCAAAGGTACATGGGCGGCAGTGACACTTACCATCAGGTGTGCTGCTTGCTCGTCTGCCACCATAAGCAATAAAAAAAATAATCTATTCTAACTGCCATCCACCCATCAGTGTATAGACATCTACTGTTACACAAAAGCTTCCCGAAAGGGATTAAACTTCATTGCCTTCTACGTTTCATTTTCCAAAATAACCCAGACGCTGTCAACTTCAAGTTGGATTTGGAATGTAATATTTGTGATACATGAAAATGTGTTCATTGACAACTTCTACGATAATTCATTACTGATGTTTTCCCGAGTATTACCTACACATAAAATAAAATTATTCTTTATTTTTTTTTGGTATAACTACTACCATTTCTGTCGTAACTCTTTAAAGTCACCTCTAAGTATAATAAAATTAAATAACTGTTAAAGTGCTTTCAGTACCAACTTTCCTTCTCATCGTTATCTTGCTCTTATCTCAATTGCTTGGGGTCGCCGCAATATGTCATCCTCATCCATACAGTCCTATCAGACATCATCTCTGCAGTCACTCCCTGTCTTCGTTTACCCCTAAAGCCTTCAACATTCATATTCAAATCTTTCCTTACAACATTACCACCAGCTTTCGTCCTGTCATCAGAAATTCTCCCGTGTCTATATCGTCTCATGTCGTCATATGTCTTGCAACTTTTTAGTTTTTTAAGAGCCATTCTAATTTCGTACAATCTGACATATATCTGTCTATTCTTTGATATAGTTCTGAGTCAATAATTACACCAGATACATTGTAAATTTAAATCTACGCTAGTATGCTATTTGATATTAAATACGAGATTTGGTTAAAATTTATCGCCTCTCACGCTATTTCCACTTACATGTTATGGTTACGCTACAAATATCTATCATTGAATTTATTAGAGTCAATCGCGCGCCTTTTTTACTGTTTACCAGCCCTTCTTGAAATTACTAAGCTTATTTGTTAAAAATATCATTCACTATTATGTGAGCTGTTTGTTTTATTGTAGCGTAGCTAATATTGAAATACCTATATACCTAGATCTGCGTAGTTACCTAAGTATAGCTTTACATTTAAAATATACTAGCAAATCCAGTCCGTTGGTTTGTTTGTAGAAGTCGATATAGCGCTACGCCACCAGGTGGAGAGTTACATTAATGGGGATAGTATATAAACATTCTCCGTGAAAATACACATATAAATATCAATCTTTATATTGATCGAATAGTTTCGATCAAATAGTTTCTGAGTTTACCGTTGTCATATACACAAACATCCTCTTTTACAGATATAGAAGATTTAGATTAGATTTTTGGCAATACTTTCAACATATACACCTGCCATAATTTCCCTTCGCCACTTTAAAGTTGACTAGTAAAGAAAATTCAAAGTATTATGATCATCTACGATTATTTATATGCAGTGGACGAAAATATAATACTAAGAAATAAAGTTTCAACATGTGGAACGTAAACACAACAAAAATAAGACCCTTCGAGGACATTTGAGCTCATGTTCTAACGGATGTTCTGCAGGGTAAGAATTATTACGAAGCAGAGGGATGAGCAACCTTTTTGTGTCAGTATCATTTTTATATTCTTTCCGTATTTTTATTATAAGTTTTTGTTACAAAATTGAAATAGAACTTTACTTTGGGAAGTTTTGCAAAAAAACAACAAAGAGTATTTATTTTTGGGGGAAATCTTCGTGCGGTAAGACTATATGATATAGATATTTGAAGAATTAACATTTGGTGTAATAATAATTTTCTATATCGATCTTAAATTTTGATGTTTTTTAAGCGTTAAATCACGGATACTGTATGATAGTGGCAACGGATATTTTAACCTCAAACTTGCTCGAGTAGGTCATAAAACCTTTAGAGTTCTTCACTGAGCTTTTCGAATTATATCTAGGCATCACCATTCTCCTGCTCTTATCCTAATTACTTGGGGTCGACGCAATATGTAAACATACATATTTCAATAGTTTTATGACCGGCCGTTTACCTGGCGTCAACCCTCCTTGGGAATATAATTGTTGACCAAACGGCATCAGATAGAATTAGCCCAGGTCTATTTAAAGCTCTTAGTCATCTTTACAACAAACACAAATTAATATTCGTAGCCACTATCGCACAACAATTTTCTAGTATGATATGATAAACTATTATATCCCAAGCAGGCTACTATTTAACAAAAACCTAAGCTCATGTCATTCTTCTTCTAAATACGTTAGAGTAAGACGATATGCTATATCAACCTCTTTTTTTCGGTAGGCTACGGACTTGGTCGCGCCTCGCCAAATCGGTCCGAGGCGACGGAAGAGGCGGCGCGCAACCCCATAGACCCACCCTGCAAACACCTCTCTTCACCGTGCGAGCGGGCCACCGGTACCTGATCTTTGTCATCGGTGGCCCATGCTATATCAACCTTGAATGAATTGAAATATTGACAGAATTGAGCAGGAGAACGATGAACTGCATTACCTTAAAATTAACCCTTACTAACAGATAACTAAGGTCTGTTGCTTAAAATCATTTTACCTACACTACAGTTATTCAGAGCGACATTTTCATTAAAAGCTAACAGAGATAGAACTGTAGATTTATTTACATAGAGGTCATCCAAGAAAATGAGAATGGCTAAAAGCGGAGCTAGCGAGGATGTTTGCTAAATTTACAATTTCTATTTGGACTTCAAATACTCATACAGTTTAATTTTGGAGCTGCATACTGACATATAATAATTACTATATAGAAACGAACCTATTTAAATGAAAATAATAATGTAGGTATATTTTATTACTTTCTTTAATCGTATTTGTTTTGGATAAATATACATTTGTCGATAGGTTATTTTTAGTATAATTTTTAAAATTATTTTAACCTTAAATTCAATGAATCAAAAATATAACCAATTATTTTCAAAATTACTCTCATTATTTAGTTTATGTAATGATTTCTCATATTTACGCAAGTATTACACATTTAAAATGAAACTATTTTTATGGATACTATCTACGGAAATCCTCCCGTGACCATGAACGCTATAAAGTGTTTGAAATATCGGGAAATTAAAAATCAAATATAAACACGATAGAATCCGTAAAAATAGTTTTATTTCAAATATAAATTGGTTGTTCGTCCTTCAATTTAAACAATATTTCACTTAGCAAAATAATAGAACTAATTTAACTTGTAAATGTATTTTCCGAGATCATGCAAGCGTCAATATATTGGGCAACGTAACTAAAACTGTCACCCTACCACATACACCACTATACAAATACTGCTAAAAGCGCGTAGAATTTTCGTTAAGACTATTTCACCAACGTTGTCTTCCCAACTTATATTCGTTCTAAACAGAGGGTGACTCAAACACACCACTTAGACACCAAACAAGGGTGTATTAAGTGTGAGTTAAAATTTAAATTGATTCCACCCTCCCTTGGGAGAAAATTCAAATAGTGCATAGTGTGATCTGAAGCGGGAAACACTGTGTTTGTGGGATTCTTTTTCTGTAAATTGGACGCCGCGGGGCGTTTACTGACAAAAAGAATGGGGAATTAGAATATGCATGTGTGTCTTCATGCAAAATCTATGCTACATTTGACAAGGGATAATTCAGTAGTGCTAGCTAGACATTATAAATATATATAGGAATTATTGGAACTTTATATTTTCCGAAAATCTTTTTGGCTTATCTATATTTTCTTGCATACAAAGCTGCTCCTTACTTCAACTAATTGATTCCTAAAGTACAAAAATAGAACAAAAATAACATTCAAAGAAAACTTTGCAAGTCTTTATATGAAAAGGTGAATTCTAGGTACATCTTACTTAAGGAAAATTGCAATACGAAGTATTTTTTAATACACAAATATCAAGATATCACTAAGTAGAAATCAGTTTAAAGGAGATTCTATTGCAAAAAGCCACAGATCTAATTAGTGATCCTTCAGTAATTCAAAATTTTGTTTTGGATCGTTTACCGCTATACTGTATACAGAGCTCGGGGTGAGTTGTAATTCCATGCAAATTTCTACAGTTCGAATAAGGATGTTACCGATCGAGTACTCGATACAGCCGCATCTTAAATCCCTAAAGTAGATTTGAAGATCAGTATCTTCTTTTACACGGATTTCGAGAATCATGATTAGTTTTCTTTTTCTTTCTCAAGAGAACTCATTATAGAATGTGCATTGATTTCATTTGTTACAATCCTTACTAATATTATAAATGCGAAAGTAACTCTGTCTGTCTGTCGCTCTTTCACGTCAAAACTACTGAACAGATCTAAATGAAATTTGGTACACAGATAGTCTAGAAACTGACAAAGGACATAGGTTACTTTTTACTGCAAAAAAAGTTGTAAAGGGGATGAAACGATGTAAGAAATTATTGTCATTTTTAAAGCCAGAAGCTTGAAACTTATTTTTAGGCTATTGACTAGATATAAATAAATATGACATTAAATTTCATAAAAATATTACCATTAAGGTGTAAAATAAAAATAGGGGATGAAAAACTTTAGGATAGTAACCTTTTACGCGGGCGAAGCCGCGGACAGAAGCTAGTAAGTTATATATCTGTTTTATTGCAAATGGCGGTGAACGAGTAAGCAGCACACCTGATGGTAAGTGTTACTGCTGCCCATGGAGCTTTGCAATACCAGTGGTACAACTAGGCCGCTGCCTACTAATAAAAACCTCAAACCTATCCCGAAAGTTGGACTGGCTGCTGTCTCGCTCATCGAACGAAGCGCAATAGTACGTTACCTCTGCTCGAACGTCGATCTTTTGCAAGAGTGTGGTACTAATCTGGACAGACCTGCCCGTAGCTGTTGACAGAAAACTGTCAACAGTGTATATTTACCACTATTAAATTGCACTAGAAATAATTGCAGTAAATTATAATGAATATGAATGTTGAGTGTGTTTTGATACTTAATTATGATCTTTTTATTTATAAGTAAAATAAGAATGTGAATATATGATCAATAAATGAAACTTTTATATGGTCAGCTATTGTTTCAATTTTAAAACAATCTGAAAAGATGGCATTTACAAAATTAATTGGCAAATATAATTTGAACGTTTTCTTTTTACTGCCCTTTGTAAGCCTCACATTTTAAGCTTTGGTCACAATTTCTCATTAAAAAGATATCAGTGGTGGTGCATGATTTATCTATCCAATTTTTTTTTTTTTGGCGGCGGTCTACGGTGCGATTACGACCCGCTAATTCCTCTGGGGCAACTAAAAAGCGGCGCACGATCCCGTAGACTCGCCCTACAATGTACCTCTCATGCGGGTGGGTCACCGGAATCCGGTCTTTTTCTTCGGTGCCTTGATATATATGCTCTAAAAAAAAAACAAAAAAAAAGATAGATAAATCATGCACATTATAGCATATTTGATATAAAATGGAAGCTACGGACTTATACAACATCATCCTGTTACTATTCCAACTACTTAGGGTAATCGCAACATGTACTTCTATCATACATATTGCAAAAATTTGGCAACAATTTTATGACCGGCCACTTCAATTCCCTTTGGGAATGCAATTGTTGACAGTTTCACAGTCATCACGGAGCTCTTTGGAATGAGTTCCATGTCCTAAATTATTGAAGTAAGGGAATATTCATGGAAGCGAAGTATAGGACAGGACTAAACCCAATTATCTGCGCCTCATGTCGCTCTAGCCGAGGCAGCGGGCGACCGGACCGGGAATTAGTCTGGTCGCCCCGAAGCAAGGCCACCGCGTGAGTACGACGCTCTAATATCGAGACTTATTGTTCGAGATGATGGGGCATCGACTCCGGGTGGACCACCGATGAAAAAGACCGGGTTTCGGTGACCCACCCGAACGGCGTAGAGAAGTATATTGTAAGGCGAGGCTACGGGGTCATGAGCCGTTTCTCTATCACCCCGGACGGATTATCGGGCCGTGAAGTACCGTAGCCTGTAGCCAAAAAAAAGAACTAAACCCAATTAAATCCAATAGTGGTAGGACCACGCTGTTGACAGTTCTCTGTTTGCCGTGTGGGCCGGTCCGTCCGGGGTAGTAACATACTCTCGCAGAAGATCGACGTATGAGTAATACCAATGTGCTATTGCACTTCGTTCGGTGAGCGAGAGAGCCGGAAGCCTAATTGGGTGGGTTTGGGGTTTATATTGGTAGGCAGCGGCCTAGTTATACCCTTGGTGTTGCAAAGGTCTATGGGTGGCAGTGACACCATCAGGTGTGCTGCTTGCTCGTTTGCCAGCATTAGCAATAAAAAAAAAAATAGTTAGTTATTAGGCGGACGTAGTTATATCTCTTCTATTAGTATAATTTAATTAGGATTATAAAAATAACATTCGCGTCACTAAATTTAAGTATGAAATTCGTTTTATTTTTCTTTTCATTTTCTTACGGTTTCGGGTCATGTCGTAAAATGCTTTTACATTCGTCTCGCTTACAATGTTAACAAAGGCTCGACTATTTTCCAAGCAGAATGCTTAATTGACTGAAAATTTTTGTACATTATACTTTTAAAATGAGGCCTCTAATGGAGTACCATGCTTAGTAAAGCAGTCTGTTATGGAATATGAGATTTGATAGCGTATTATAAGCTTGTGATTATTCTTTGTTATTTGACGAAGGTTTTTTGAAAGAATTTACTTTAATTCTGAAAGGATATTTTTATTATAAATTGGAGAAAATTATATTTATAATTTTATGTTTTTGTCTCAGCAGTTTAGAGATGTAGTAAATTTGAATTCAATTAAGTATATTTCATCATCATCATCATCATCACAGCCCATAAATGTGCCACTGCTGGGCTCGGGCCTCCTCCGTAATGGGAGGGTAATTAACCTACTATACCGCGCTGGTCAAACGTGTTGGTATAAGATTTTGTTTCGAGTTTTCCATCTCTCGCATAGATGTTATATGCGTTTTATATCCCTTAGTCGTCTCGTACGATCAGCCACGGGTAAGACATGGGGTGGTGAATAGTATTCTTACTCCGTCACCACACGGAAAATGTATATTTAGTGTTACGTAAATAAGCAAACTTCCAAAATTTTTCTGAATGTTTTTCTTTAGACACGCTCTAAGAGAAAAAAAAAAGTGATTGGTCTTGCGATTATTGTAACGTAAATATTTACAGTCGATCATTACGTTATGATTGCGGTGACTGCACGTATACATTTCATAAGTATAGTCAAATTCATAAATTTACAAGTATCGATAATCCACAAAAGTATCACTTCCTACGCGAATACATTAATACAAACATTTTTTGTTAACCATGATTTCAAACTTATAATCGGTACTTATAATCTTACGGCATTAGAATACCAAAATTGATTGTTAAATAAAGGCAAATAAAATTTTAATTATATTACTTTAAGATAAACTTAAAACTATATTTTAAACTATGTTTTTTATTATATTTGATGATCTCTTAGACCTTTTGAGGGTACCAGTTGCTATGCTATTATTATTTTAGAAGAAGCAGACATTATTGTTGACAGTTCTTAGTAAACGGTTGGTGAGTTGCGAATGTTTATAGATGCATGCATTGGTTTTAATACCTATTTAGGGTTATTAAGAATATAATCTAGACATATCCGTTCTAGTAGTCAGCTGTGTGGTAGCAACTACGAATACTACCAATCCTTATTTTACTAAGAGACAACTAAGAGCCTTATAACGACCTGGGCCAACTTCATTTGATTCCGTTTAGTTAATAATTACATTTCCAAGGAGGGTTGATGTCTGGCAGGCGGCCGGTCATAAAACTATTGCCAATAACTTTTACAATATGTACTATGAAAGAAGAGTACATATTGTATCGACCCCAAGTAAGTGAAATAATAGTAGAAGAATGATAATGATGATGTTGATCCGCTCTAGTACACAAATCTTGAAAAGCTTGTGGGATCTGGTCCAGCCATAATCTCTAGTACATGAGCACTTACTTAAGGAGGCATTGAATATAGTAGTTTACTATTCTACAAAAGACAAATCAGTGGCAATAAATAGTACCTAATACCCACCACAAAAAAAAAAAAAATCTTCTGATGAATCTTCTGATTAATCTTAAGATGGTATGTACTCCTACAATTAACACGCTAGCCTGATCAGAAATGTTTACATTTATGCAATTGAGCGACTAAGTCACGCCATGAGAGTATGTTCTGCTAAGTAAACAACATCATCATTCTCCTACTCTTATCCCAATTACTTGGGGTCGATACAATATGTACTCTTCTTACATAGTGCATATTGTAAAAGTATGTTCTTCTAAGTAAACATATGATATAAATGCATAAGAAGGAAAATTTTAAATGCTCTCCTATTATTAATTTACTTTCTGTAGTTTAGTTTTTAATATACACATCAGTACATGGGCTGAAGAAGAAAAGAAATGACTCATATTTATATAATTGTGCTAAAATAAAAAGCTAAGAATAAATTTTAATCTCTACAGATGCTTTATAATTTTCACCCTGTTTAATTCAAAATTAATGCTAATTTGCTATGCTATCATAAGCGTAATAAATTTTCATGTTAAGATTGAATTAACAGAAACTCAATTAATCCTAATGGAAATAATTTGCAATTTACAAATTTCATACATATTAATTATAACAGCGGCCAATATGCATTAAGTTGTGAGAAACTTAGTACACATACACGGCTACATTTACTTTCAGTCCATCATCATTTTGGCTCCAGCCTCACTATTGGGCTCGAATCTTCTCCGAAATAGGAGAGAAATTGACCTACTATATCAGGTTGGTCAGATGGATTTCGAATTGTCCTGATCTAACATAGATGTATATTATATACCTCAGACATCTTTTACGATACCCATAGGTATAATAGTGGGTGATGAATTATATTCCTACTCCATCACCACATGGAATAGTCAGAATTTGTCTTTTATAAAAGACGATTTCAGAACTATTGGCATAGAAATTCCTAAGCCACCTTAAAATAGTTATATACTAGTGAAATTATACTATATTAAATTATTGAAATATCAACTGTTCACAAAAAGAGCATATAACCCTACCGATATCAGAACCCTACATACGCACACTTAAGATACAACGCTGCCCTTTTCGCAAGATGACATGCCCTCAAACCATCTGCCCAAATCAATCTTAAATATTGAATTTGCGTTCTAATCTGATGGAAAGTTTTACGCGAAACGAGTTTCTATTACATTTTAACACAATTTGTTTCGAATTTCGAGTTTTCACTTTGTATATGACATGGTAGTGGTGTAACTTCACGTAAGAGAGTTACGAATTTTTAATTGCAAACGTGTGATATTGAGGGAGATGTGAATTTCTGCTTTATGATTTTTAAACACGTTTGTAAATTGTTCTTTGTACGGCAATTAATTGTTTCTCATTGTTCGAATTGATATTACCAAAATGTTTTTTTTTTGTATTTTAATTGCTATACTTATTGATATGGTAATTTATTATATAAATATCTCTGTAGTGTTGATTTGAATTTTCATTTGGTTTTTACAAACTCCACAGAAATGGATGGTGATTTTTCAGCCATTATCATTATTTTGAATGTTGACTTAATAATATTATTGCTTAATTTATCATCATCATCATCATCATCTCAGCTCACATACGTCCCACTGTTGGGTTCGAGCCTCCTTCATAATGGGAGGGAAATTGACCTACTATATCACGCTGGTCAGACGTGTTGGTATAGGGTTTGATTTCGAGTTTTCCTTCTCTTGCATAACATATATGCCTTTTGTATCCCCTAGTCATCTCTTACGATTACGCACGAGTAAGATGATTTGTATTCATACTCCGTCACCACACGGATGGCTTAATTTATGCTTAATTAATATCTTAAAATATTTTTATTTATTGTAAGAAAATGGGTCTACGCGTGAATGTGAGCAAAACCAAAATAATGGTCTTTGAAAAAGATGAAGCCAGAACAGATGTAAGAGTAACAATAGGTAATGATGTACTAGAGCAAGTGGATGAATTTGTAAATCTTGGATGTAGATTTAGCCGAGATGGACGGTACACCACTGATATAGAGCGAAGAGTGAATGCGGGAAATAGAGTGAACGGAGCGTTGGGGCAACTTCTCGGCAGCCACCACCTCAGCCAGAAGACACGTGTAGCAATACATAACGCAGTGCTTGTCCCAACATTACTGTATGAAAGCGAGAGTTGGGTATGCAGAAAAGAGTATGAAAGTAAAATTAATGCGGTCGAAATGCGATCTCTTCGGAAAATCTGTGGAGTTAGGCTGACCGACCGCATTCGTAACGACGACGTAAGAGAGCGAGTAGGTATGAAAGAGAGTATTGGTGTAAAGATGCGAAAGGGAATGCTCCGATGGTTCGGACATGTGGAAAGAATGCCGAACGAACGTCTGGTTAAGAAGATATAAAATGCGAAAGTGGAAGGATGTAGGTACCGAGGGAGACCGAGACTAACCTACCTAGACCAGATCGGTCAGGTACTGAAGGAAGGTGGAGTCAAGAGTCTCCGAAACCGGCGAGCGTATATGAAGAGAATTATGAATGTTGAGGAAGCGAGTGAAGTATGCAGAGATAGAGTTCTCTGGCACTCTGTTCTCTCTGCCTACCCTGCAAGGGATATGCGTGATGATATGTATGTATGTTAAAATATTTTTAAAATTTTCTTTTTCAGAATTTTAAGTCATATTTATCCTACTAATATTATAAATGCGTAAGTTTGTGTTGATGTTTAGATTTTTTTTACTCATTTATGAATAAACCGGTGAATAGATTTGAATGAAAATACACACCTGGTAAAGATAGACCATTTACTAAGTTAACACATAGGACATTTTTATCTGGTAATGTTCCCTTTAAGTGATACAATTTTATTATGTATAAATTATGTTTTACGCGGGCGAAGCGAGTAAAGCCTAGATATCCTCTATAAAATGTAGAAGCGTAATGTACAGCTGAGATGGTATATTTTAAATGCCGTACTTATCCGATAAAAGTATTTTAAGTGACAACACTTTTAAAATAATTTCACTTTCATAACTAGAATAGTATGATTGATTATGTAGACGGTTTAAGGGTCTATGTAATGACTGTCTGTGCCGAGTATGTATTCGATTATTTCGGTTATTTATTCGGTTATTTATATGATGTAGAAATTATACATATTAAAAGGGGTCTACGCGTGAATGTGAGCAAAACCAAAATAATGGTCTTTGAATGAGATGAAGCCAGAACAGATGTAAGAGTAACAATTGGTAATGATGTACTAGAACAAGTGGATGAATTTGTATATCTTGGATGTGGATTTAGCCGAGATGGAAGATACACCACTGATATAGAGCGAAGAGTGAATGCGGGAAATAGAGTGAACGGAGCGTTAGTTGTCCCAACGCTCCGTAGCCACCGGTAGCCACCACCTCAGCCAGAAGGCACGTGTAGCAATACATAACGCAGTGCTTGTCCCAACATTACTATATAGAAGCGAGAGTTAGGTATGCAGAAAAGAGCATGAAAGTAAAAGTAATGCGCTCGAAATGCGATCTCTACGAAAAATCTGTGGAGTTAGGCTGACCGATCGCATTCGTAACGACGACGTAAGAGAGCAAGTAGGTATGAAAGAAAGTATTGGTGTAAAGATGCGAAAGGGAATGCTCCGATGGTTCGAACATGTGGAAAGAATGCCGAACGAACGTCTGGTTAAGAATATATACAATGCGAAAGTGGAAGGATGTAGGTACCGGGGCAAACCGAGACTCGCCTATCTAGACCAGATTGGTCATGTACTGAAGGAAGGTAGAGTCAAGAGTCTCCGAAATCAGCGAGCTTATATGAAGAGAATTATGAATGTTGAAGAAGCGAGTGAAGTATGCAAGGATAGAGTTCTCTGGCACTCTATTCTCTCTGCCTACCCTACAAGGGATATGACGTGATGATATGTATGTATGTTGAAATTATTATTCTGAGTCTGTATATTATTCATGACCGTTTATTGTTTATTTATAAAACTGCCGGGATAAAAGGAGTCTTCATTGTTTGTTTGAAGGTTGTGAAAGAAAAATAGTATTTAATCATCTATAATCCAAAAATAGTTTATATCTATGCGCAAAATGCTATTCTGATGCAACAAATTATGTTATTATAGAGATAAAATAAATCGTCATTTAGAACAATTTAAATTAAGTGTTAAATATAATGAATTCTGATGTTAACGCGAGTATTACACATTTGAAATAAAACACATTTAATGGATACTATCGCGTTTGTTTTTGAATTTTAATTTCCCAACATTTCGAACACTTTACAGCGTTCGTGGTTATGGGTGGACGGACTGTCCTCTCATGATCATAAACGAATACAAACGCGATAGAATTTGTAAAAATAGTTTTATATCTTAAGTGTTCAATATAACTCTACGCGAATACTAAGGAGGCAGTTTTTAATGACTGTTAACTGCGATTACAGATAAAAATACTAACTTCAATTTATATCTATGACAGCTCATACGTCCAACTGCTGGACTTCTACCTTCTCCATAATAAGCTACAAATTAACTTACTATAGCACGTTGGCCAAATTTATATGTATGCACGTTGGCCAAATTCATATATGTGGCCAAATTTATATGTATACACGAGATCCAGTGGCCCGTCCGCACGGCGTAGAAAGATATATATACGGCAAGTTATGGGATTGCTAGTCGCCCTTTCAGTTAGATGTAATTACACCGTAGCCTGTAACCAAAAAAAGTTTTTAGTTTAAGGTTTTCCTTCTCTTGCATATATATTATTGACATATTATAACCCTTAGTCTTTTATTACGACACGCATGGCCAAGATAAAGGTTGGTGAATTTAATTACCCTTACTCCGTCACCACACGGCGATTAATTTATAAAAAAGTAAAATACTATATTCATTACTTGTGTTTTATAAAAAAAACTACGTTTAAAATAACCGACTTCTAAAACTAAAAAGTATAAACTACTATCATTTGTATGTGCTATGGTTTGAAATCGGTGCCAAGCCCTAAACAAAATTATAAACAGCTTACTTACTGTAATGAAATTCCTACACTAAATATACCGATAACCGCACCGACTTCAAACCTATCAATAGATAGCACATACTAATAATAGTATTTTAAGTAATTTTATACTTTTTAGTTTAAAAGGTCGGTTTTTTTAAACGTAGTTTTATATTTTTTACTTTTTATTGTCTGTAATAGGTTTTTTTATAAACTGCAGTAGGATTTTTCTAGATCACATCAGGTAACTATAGCATTGCTTTGCTTTTTATTGTTATATATATTAAATACTTAGTATTTTTTTTAAGTTGCTATGAGAGGGCCTAAAGGTATACTCTATTACAATAAGTTTAGTGAATTTAATGAAGGTTACACAAAAAAATTACATGGTAGGGCATTATAATTAGTAACGGGGCGAATCCCACTTGTTGCGACATCTTGCTATGTATTTTTACATATACGCTTTCGACACTATAATAAAAGAAAGGTTCATAACATGAAAATTACTGGACCAAACTACTTTAAATTTTAATGGTATGCTATATAGCTAGATAGCTAGCTAATTCGCATCAAACTAAAGAAGAATCACCTAATTCGGATTAAAATCTCAGTGTAATCGATATACATACATAAAAAAAAATACTAATCGAATTGAGAACCTCCTCCTTTTAGAAGTCGGTTAAAAATCATAAATATCTATCTATACTTAATATGCTTTATTCGACATTTTATAAAGTTTTATGAATGAATGAATATGACATTCATCATCATAATCTTTCTTTTCACTCTTCTTCTTAACCTTCCAGTTGAATTTTTAGACATGAATAGCCCATATAATGGGAATGTAATAGGTCTACTATAGCAAAGACTGATCAAAGAAGTTGGCGTAAGATTTTGAGTATCCAGCTTTTTTCTTATTTGTCGTTACGACAATTACACGGACGAAGATGTTTCAACATCATCTCTACTCATATAAGTCCCATTATTGAGCTCGAGTTTCCTGAGGACGAGGATTATTCACCTACTACATATACAACGCCGATCGGATGAATTAGTACAGGGTCTTTCGAGCTTTGCTTTTCTTGCACGAGAGGATCTTATCCTCTTAACGAAACATTATATGCGTTTTATATCGCTAAAGCAGCTTTTACGATGCCCATAGGCAATATAAGGAGTGATGAATTGAATTCTTACTCAGTCACCATATTGAAAAAAAAGTTATATAATATCAAAAAGTTTAATTTGTAAATTTTTAAGAAGTGACTAATTATTGATCCATTAAGATCAATAATCAGCAATTACAGATATTTAAAAACCTACCCTCATTCATCCATTTTCTTATCGATTTCCATTATTGGATATATCCCTCTCCAATTCTACTGTTAAAACCGTCACACCTGATAAATGGGTTAGTGATTGTACTTGGAATTATAAGTTGCCCAAAAGTAAGCCATTGTCCCTGTTCTGGTGATCTTTCAGTCAGTTTTTTCCACTCCTACCAGAAAATAAATTATTTTAACACATTTTATTACCTATTGGGAGGCATAGTCCGGAGCGTGCTCGTTTGCGTCCCCTGCTAGTCTAATTAGACTGCTAATCCGGCTCGAAATGCGTACCGCAATGCGGGTTAGGGCGTCCCCCGGAGGCGACGCGTACCGACCCGCCCCCGTTGGTACGAACTTCGGCAGTTGCGGCGATGGGGGACGCCACCCATCACGCCTTGCCCAGTCAGGTGAGTCGAGGAGAGCAGAGTGCCGGGTGGGCCCGTGGAATGTAAGAGGTTGTGTGGAAGGTAAGTTGCACGAGCTGATATCCGTCATGGCGGAAAAACAGCTAGACGTGCTCTGTGTAACAGAGACCAAGCGAAGGGGCAGCGACGCCTGCGATCTTCCTGGTGTCGGGATGGCTCTGTGGTCTGGTGTACCACAGAGCGATCGAGCCAGCATGGGGGTAGGAGTACTGCTGTCCTCTCGCTTGGCCTCAGGTGTGAAGGATTACGGAATGTATGATCCCAGACTTCTTTGGGTCCGTATAAAACTTGGTGTCACCAAGGTATTCATGGTTGTAGCATATGCTCCCGTAAGATCCTCGGTAGCATCAGACCTAGAGAAGTTTTGGGATAATGTTAGGGAAGTTCTGGATATGGCAGAAACCAGTGAACGCGTGATTGTATGCGGAGATTTGAACGGATGGGTGGGGACCAAGCGTCCCGACTATGAGGACGTACTTGGTCCATTTGGTGATAAGAGAGTGAACGACGCAGGTAGGCTCATAGCGGATGTATGCATGGAGAAAAACCTTATTGTGTCAAACACATTTTTCCAACATAAGGACATCCATATGTATACATGGAGAATGAATGAACAGAAAAGTATAATAGATTTAATTTTGGTAGACAGTCGCCTCCGAAGCAAAATATTGGACGCAAGAGCCTACAGGGGTCCCACACTCGATACGGACCACTATCTCGTTATTGCGAGATTTAGTGGTCTGTTCAGAAAGTGGAGGCACTGGCGAGAGCGTGTCCACTTCGGAGGGCTTGAAAGAATAAAGGTTGAAAGGTTGCAAGAAGAGTGTGTAAGAGAAAAGTATGCAGAGGTTGTCCGAGAACGGCTGACGATGGCAAGCCAGCCGCAATCGGACATTGAAGAATGCTGGAGAGTATTGAAAGAGAGCATGGTAGACACAGCGAAAGAAGTATGTGGAAGTTCAAAGAAGCATAGAAACACAAATGGTGATGCATGGTGGGATGCGGCAGTGGCAGCTTCCGTAGAGCAAAAGAAGAAAGCGTGGCTGGACTATGTCTCTTCTTTGAATCTGAATGACAGTATGACTGAACAGAAGAAAGAAATATATCGGCAATGTAAGAATGACACCAAGGCCTTAGTGAAAGAGAAACGTGATAGAGCAAGTATGAGTGCAGAAGATAGGCTGACTAAAAACTTCGAGGGTAACACCAAACTCTTTTCGAGGGAGGTGAAGAAGTCTCGGGGTGGTTGGTCAGCCTTCAGAATTAATAAAATAAGGTCTAAAGGTGGAGATAGAGTTCTCTGGCACTCTGTTCTCTCTGCCTACCCTGCAAGGGATATGGCGTGATGATATGTATGTATGTAAAGGTGGAGACATTCTTACACAAACACAAGACGTGTTAAGCCGATGGAGTGAATATTTTGGTGATATGTATGCGGATACTACAGTTGGCGTCGGTGTCGCATGTGGTCTAGTAGATCAACATTCGGCGACGGCGTCCTCCGATGACATCAGTATGGATGAAGTTGAATGGGCGATAAGAAGCTTGAAAAATGGTAAGGCAGCGGGCATTGATATGGTGTCTGCCGAGATGATCAAGCTTGGTGGCTCCTGTGTCCGGGAGGCGTTCCTGTTGCTCCTCAATTTATGTTGGAGCTCGGGAATGGTTCCCGGGGACTGGAATAGCGCAGTCATCGTGCCTTTGTTTAAAAACAAGGGTTCACGTTATGACTGCGCAAATTACAGAGCCATAAGCTTGACCAGTTTGGCAGCAAAAGTGTATGGTAAAATTATTGAAAGGAGAGTGAGGATGGTGTCCGATGGTTTACTGTGTGAGACACAAGGAGGTTTCAGGAGTGGAAGGGGATGCATGGATCAAGTGTTCTCTCTGCGCAACATTGTAGAGAAGCATCTGGCCCTAAGTCAGAGGGTTTTCTGCAGTTTTGTGGATCTGGAGAGAGCATTTGACACGGTTGTACGAAAGGAACTTTGGGAAATTTTACCAGAGTATGGTATTAACGGTAAACTGTTGCAGGCTGTGCAATCCAGTTACATGGGCTGTAGAGCCTGTGTGCGGCTGGATGATGGAATGTCGCCTTGGTTTGACGTCAATATCGGCGTTAAGCAGGGCTGCGTCCTGTCAGCCAGGCTGTTTATCATATATCTGGATAAATGTCTCCGAAGGTTGAACGATATGAATGTGGGAGTGCAGATGGGTGACTCAGTGGTCTCTGCTTTGCTTTATGCAGATGATGCAGTCCTGCTGGCACAGTCAGCGACTGACCTGCAGACCCTAGTCCACACAATGACAGAAGATTTTAAGAAAAGGGGTCTACGCGTGAATGTGAGCAAAACCAAAATAATGGTCTTTGAAAGAGATGAAGCCAGAACAGATGTAAGAGTAACAATAGGTAATGATGTACTAGAGCAAGTGGATGAATTTGTATATCTTGGATGTGGATTTAGCCGAGATGGATGGTACACCACTGATATAGAGCGAAGAGTGAATGCGGGAAATAGAGTGAACGGAGCGTTGGGGCAACTTCTCGGCAGCCACCACCTCAGCCAGAAGGCACGTGTAGCAATACATAACGCAGTGCTTGTCCCAACATTACTGTATGGAAGCGAGAGTTGGGTATGCAGAAAAGAGTATGAAAGTAAAATTAATGCGGTCGAAATGCGATCTCTTCGGAAAATCTGTGGAGTTAGGCTGACCGACCGCATTCGTAACGACGACGTAAGAGAGCGAGTAGGTATGAAAGAGAATATTGGTGTAAAGATGCGAAAGGGAATGCTCCGATGGTTCGGACATGTGGAAAGAATGCCGAACGAACGTCTGGTTAAGAAGATATACAATGCGAAAGTGGAAGGATGTAGGTACCGAGGGAGACCGAAACTAACCTACCTAGACCAGATCGGTCAGGTACTGAAGGAAGGTGGAGTCAAGAGTCTCCGAAACCGGCGAGCGTGTATGAAGAGAATTATGAATGTTGAGGAAGCGAGTGAAGTATGCAGAGATAGAGTTCTCTGGCACTCTGTTCTCTCTGCCTACCCTGCAAGGGATATGGCGTGATGATATGTATGTATGTATGTTATTACCTATTATTGCACAGGGACACGAAAAGCTCATTGAATATGTTGAAAATGCACTGTATATTCATTTGTATTATTCGAGATTACAATTGTAATCCCAATTTTCAACGGTTGGCAACACTTTTCCAGGCTTCGACAGCCAGTGATGGGATTACAACGCGTCAATGAGTGTTCACTACGAGAACTGGAACGTAAGCCTTTTTAAACGAAATTCAGTTTTTGAAGTTGCGCACCTTATTAATTAATTAAACTCCCTTGTTTTAAAGTTTCGAGTGTATCTGATGTACTTTTCTTGTTTTCATTTTGTAATTGTTGCGTTGAGCTGCATTGAAAATTTTTTTTACGATTAGTACGAGAAGTATTTTGATCCTTAGCTCTACGGTCTCAGACGTTCGTTAATATTTGAATAATTTTAATATCCGAATGATGTATGATTTTTATAATAGAATAATCATAAGAAAAATAGTGATATGTATTAACATCATGCGAAATAATAATTAAACATCTTTATAGTGCAAAATTATTAATTATTATTTTCTTTGACATAAAAACAATGTGAAAATACTATTTAACTTGTATCATTACATATACAGTAGCACTTCGAAATATGTATAAATGGTAATATAATGGTTTGGCCATTCTCACACTGTAAGCCTAGTCTCTTGCGGTAGCTACATGGAGCAGGTTCCACACTTTCTTTGTGAGTGATGGCTACTCTAGCAGTTAATGCGTGATCAGGTGCCATCGCAGGATTTCATATAGCCATAATTTTTTTGAAAAAACAAATACATATTCCTGATTCGAAGACACTGGCATTAATGCTTATTAAAACAAGATATTGTATATAATTTTATATAAAAATGGTAAATTAAAAAAAAAAACCTACCCGTTAAGTTTCTTGTCGGATCTTCTCAGCTTACGGTTGTTATCATCATCAACATCATCTCAGCTCATATATGTCCCACTGTTGGACTCAAGCCTCGTCCATAATGAGAGAGAAATTGTCTTACCATAACATGATGGTTAGACGTGTTAGTAAAAGGTTTTGTTTCAAGTTTTCCTTCTCTTGCATATGCAGTTGTTATATGCATTATATATCCCTTAGTCGTCTCTTACAATCACCCACGGGTAAGATAGAGAACGATTAATTGTATTTTTACTCCGTCACCACACGGATAACTAATCACTTGTGGTCGTATTTTGATTCAATGGTAGATTATTGATTGCTGTGTGGTAGTGGCTACGAATGCTACCAACCCTTACTTTGATCTTGGATGTCGTAAAAGACGACTAAGAGCCTTATAAAGACCTGAGCCAACTCTATCTGTAGCCGTTTGGTCAACAATTACATTCCCAAGGAGGGTTGATGTCTGGCAGGCGCCCGGTCATGAAACTATTGCAATATTTACTATGTAAGAAGAGTACATATTGTATCAACACCAAATAATTGGGATAAGAGTAGGCGAATGGTGATGGTAGATTATTGATTTAATTTCAAACAAAATGTAAGATTGACAATATATAAGTGCCCTCGCAGAGCTTTTACAAAACATAAAAGCTTTAATTTGATTGAATATTAAGTTTGTTATCACAATATTTTGTACGGGTTGGTTAATGTTCGATTAGATTTCAATCATTTAAATGAATTCACGGTTAATTTACGTAGTCACGTAAAACCCTTTTATTCCATTTTAAAGAGTTTATATAAAAGTTTTTAGGAAAAAATAAACAGATTAGATGATTAACTTTCGTAAGCGGAAACCCTTTTAGGTGCAGAGTTCATTCTATAATTATTTCTATTGTTGTAGATAGTTACATAATGTGAAAAGTAAGTTTATAATTCGAGTTAGATTACAAAATTTTATTCAGTGGCTATATGTTATGAATTATTATCCAGTGAATTTATAGAACTTTAAATTATTATGTTACGGCTTCTTTTCTTTTCTTTTATTAATGACAAACGAGCTAACAAATTATGTGACGATTTCTAAGGTTTATACGAATATCACACATTTGAATTAAAACAATTTTTATAGATTTTAGCGCGTAAAGAACGTCGACGTTTAGAACGATTTTCCACGTTGACCAAGATGCTGAAATGAATTTTATGATCATGGGAACAAGACTAATATTATAAAATTAAATAAAAACGCGAGACTATGTGATGATAATTCATACTGAAAATAAAAGTTAAAGTTAAAATTACCCAATATACATTCTAACTTCACAGCAAATGAAATTTATATGGAATCTTTGAGATATATAACGAATTTTAAGAGATAAACGGAGCACTGTTAGTCAGTGTAGGCGTACCCAAGAATGGTTGACGTCAGGTAGATGGTTGAAAATCTTAGTCAAAATCTAATATATTTTGTTGTTCTTTCATCATATATTAGAGGAAATAAACACATTCTGGGTCGAATATTCTGACTTGGTATTATTTGTTTTTTTTTATTATTGTTAATGGTGACGAGCGAGCAAGCAGCACACCTGATGGTAAGTGTCACTGCCACCCATGGACCTTTGGAATACCAAGGGTATAGCTTAGGCCGCTGCCTACCAATAAAGTACCCAAACCCACTCAGTTGGGCTTTCGGCTCTCACGCTCACCGAACGAAGCGCAATAGCACATTGCCAATACTCAGACGTCGATCTTCTGCGAGAGTGTGGTACTACCCCAGACGGACCAGCCCGCGGGTGTAAACAGAAAACTGTCAACAGCGTGGTCTTACCACTATAAGGTTTGTTTGACACTCAAAAATGTTTGTTCAGTATTTGTAAATAACTTACATAAATTTTCAATTATAGTACTTGAAGATACTATATTCGGCATCTGAAGTTGGTATTTAATAACTATGCAATTTGTGCAGTCAGCTGGTTTGATTAAATTTTAATACAATGAAATAAAACAATGAGTTGTTGTACTCAACTTTATTCCTGATTGAAAATCCAGTTACAAACAGATATTTAAAGCTAACATCCATCAGATTACACAGGCGACTTCACTATTCAAAATTAAATTCCTCGTTGCAGGAACTCCACGTATTCACGATTCTTATTTTGCCTGTTTGGCTATCATAAATCTTTCGTTATCTCTCTCCTTTCCATTAACATTTTTATTCAGTATTTACTTTACCGATTTCGTTTATATTTACCTTTTTAGATTGTAATGTCTGTTTACGATATTGTTTTGTTTTCGATTGTTACTCCTGTTCTGTGCGGATTACAGTTAAATCGTTATTTGAATAAAGCGATTCGATTACACGTAGAATCAAAGTTGTTTCAGATATTTTCAGTATTAACGCAATTATTATTTTATTACTCAATCAGTACTGTTATTATTATTATGCTGTGTTTCATTTCCCGTATAATAATATGCAGTAATGCGAGAAAGTGAAACTATTAGTCACATATACATCCCATATGTATATTTGTCATGCTATACTGCTGCGCTTCACTTATCAGTACATCTTTTTATATATTGATCTATTAGTTATTTTTTACTTAATGTTTGTGCATAGGAGGGAAGTGGAATTTTTCCAACTCCTCTTGTTTTTCTTTTCTAATTAAATATGTTATAGGGCTTAAGATAATTAAATGCATTTCACAGGACTTCTTGAGGGTCAAACATCCGTATATTCTATGGAGATCACTGTGGATCCTAGCTTACGGGAGTTGCAGTAGTAGAATATATGGTATCTCACCATATATTCCACTAGTAGTACTAGTACCAAAAAAAAAAAAAAAAACAAGCGACAAACTCACGTTATCCATTTATCTATCAGCCCATAGACGTCTATACTGTTGTCACTGTTGGATATAGGTCTCTCCACGAGAATGCCACTTAGAACGGTCCTGCGCCACTTGCATCCAACGGCTTCCTTCAACTCTTAAGATGTCGTTAGTCCACCTTATCATCATCATCTTCTTGCTCTTATCCCAATTACTTGGGGTCGACGCAATATGTCATCCTCCTCTATACAGTCCTATCAGACGTCATCTCTGCAGTCAATCCCTATCCATCCATGTCATGCCTCACGCAGTCCATCCATCTTTTCTTTGTTCTTCTTTTACCCCTAAAGCCTTCAACATTCATATTAAAACTTTTCACACAACATTACTTTCATCCCGTCTCATCACATGTCCATACCATGTCAACCTTTCACTCCTTAACTTCTTCGTCACTGGCGCAACTTTTAAACCACCGTTAGTCCACCTACTCAGCTTAAACATAAACTCTATGCTAACTTAAACTCACATAAATATCAGGAATATTACAATATATTCTTAACACTCTCTAAAATCTAATCTATCTTTAAAATATATACAAGGTGGAGACGACCATACGACAATAATTTTAATCTAGTGTATCTGATGACTTGCCCAGCCTGTATACAAACTTTGAATACAATATGTCGTATAGTTTAGCCGCAGCACATTACTTTGTATTATTAACAATTTCCACGCTCTGTATAAAAATTAAAATGATTCGCCTATCAATGAGCTCCCGCGCCGCATCGGTATAAACTAATACGAAACTAGTACCTACATATCGCCATGTTTACCAGTTCAAGTCTTCCCCAAACGTAATACAAATCAATGCATATTATACCTTATTCCTAAATCTTAAGATCCATACATATAAACCGTGTCATCAGACTTAGATGAGAAATTTAAAACTACCTAATGCGGCTTAATGAAAGAAGTCCTCGGTCTCATGTTCAAAATACTATTATAATAGGTCTGTAGGTCAGTGTGCCATCGTGATCCTGTGACGTGAATGTGCGTAATTAGACGCTTACTTTGTGTTAGAATAGTATTTCTTTCTCATTTACAATGCCTCGTTATAATTACACAGCTTCGGGTATACAGATATGATTTTAATTTATGGAGAATATCACGGAAATGCAGCTTACTTAAAAAAAGGAATTGTACGATCTTTCGACAAGTTAAAATACATCGCCGTCAATGGCAACCTGTTAACAAGAGTTCGAAATAATATTTTAAGACGATATAATTTGTGCGTTCGGGTCCACGGCGCACATATCGAAAATTTAAAAGTTTAACGACCAAGTGGTTATCGTGATTATTTTAATAAAATAATCAAGTGAGAATGAATAGCGCCCAAACATTAAGTGTATGTATGTATTTACCTACGTTTCGAAGTTGTAACATATGATACCACAAGGTCACTCGCCGCTTGCCGACCACAGGTTAGTGAACTAATATTTACAAACGGTGTTCTATTTTGTTTCAATATTTATGATAAAAAGTTTGTTTGAAAAAATTGTTTTTTAAATATGCATGCGAGGGCTTTTTTAATAGTTTCAAAATACTCCTATACACTAGTATTGACGGTGTTTTCATTTATTGTCGTATTGACGTCTCCACTCTGTATATATATAAACACTGAGATCCTATATACTGTCATGTAAAAATCTATTTCATAATACTATTTCATTTTAATATTGATTTATGAGGTAAAACGTATGAAAGTTGTTACAGAAGTGTTCGGACTAAACCATTTTCCATTTTCAAAGCTTTTAGTGAGCATACATAGTGTGTCCAGTTTATCAGGCAGTTCTCTCGCAGCGATGTTTCGCTAGACAACGTAATGGGTACAGGCTTACTGTACGGAACTTTATACGGGAAAATAAAGTGCATGTTTACACGTGCATATATTAGCAAAATTGTTTTATCCTTTATAAGTAATAAATAAAAAAAACTATAATGGTAAAAATGTAAATATTTTAATAATATCATCACGTTATTTTTGGAGTTTACTCCTTAAGAATCGATTTTCATGTAAGGCGCCCGGTATGAGAAAATTTGAGGAGTAAAATCTAGTGATCGAATGACTTCGTTACGTTTTTGGTGCGCAACCTATTCTGCGCACCTTTCACTTTCTGACGTGAGATACTTCACTGAACAGTTTTAATAAATGTAAATAAAATTATATAATATATATATTATTGTTAGTCAACTGAGCTTTTTTTGCGCCTGTTTTGATAATCGTACTTAAGGAGTAAACTCCAGTCGTGCGTCGGAGCTGACACACACACTTTGTTTTTGTGTGTGATTTAGTTGTTAGCCTCAGATGGCTATGACGACTTTACTCGGACTGTGGGTGAGCGCTGAGGGCTCTCAACTCGATTTATCATCATCATCATCATCATTATCCCACCTTATATATGTCCCACTGTTGGGCTCTTCCATAATGAGAGGGAAATTGATCTACAATACCACGCTGATCTGACGTGTTGGTATAGGGTTATGTACCGAGTTTTTCTTCTCTTACATAAATGTTATAGGAGTTTTATATCATTAGGTAGTCTCTTACAATCACTCACGGTTAAGATAGGGGTTGGTGAATTGTATTCTTACTCCGTCACCACGCGAAAATTAATAAATTATTATATTTTAATTATTACCATAATAATATGTACGACCATGGAGCGCTTTGAAAATATTACTTAGAACTAAACGTGTGAATAATGTCAGTCTTTGTTTCACACCTTGATCCACCATGTAGTGACGGAGTAGGAATACAATTCACCACCACCTATCTTACCCGTGGGTGATCGTAAGAGACGATTAAGGGATCTAAAATGCATACAACATCTATGCAAGAGAAGAAAAACTCGAAACAAAACCCTATACCAACACGTCTGACCAGCGCGGTATAGTAGATTAATTTACCTCCCATTTTGAAGCAGGCCCGAGCCCAAAAGTGGGATATATATGGGCTGTGATTTTTATTTGGTTCAGTCCTTTAGGTGTCAAATTTGAAAAACAATGAAACACATATATTTAAATCCTAATTGAATATTATAATATTGATTGATATTCAGTTAGGATTTCAATATACGTGTTTTAGTTAGCAATTCTCATAGCTCAATCATAAGAAATTTATAGTCTTATCCTTGACACGCTTATTAGTTAAACTTACAGTAAAGCTATGTAGGGGACCAATTCCAATTAGCAAGTAGACATAATATATATATACTCGTATATATGAGAAAAAAAGATGACAAAAAATGACCAACGACGTACAGCAAGAAAACTCTTGTCCCTTTTCCATTCAGAGTGACCATTAGGGATAGCAAAACGACTAATATACATAACTATAGCCAGATGAAAGGTTCTACAACAAAGGTACATATATCTATATGAACACCACATTCTCTCTCATACAATTGTACTGCGTTAATTTTTTGTGTAGCTCAGAGGCTTTTAGGGAACATTGATTAATAGTCCGAAGAGGAGCATGTATCTCACTTTTTATTCCATAGCAAATATAACTAGAGCTGCCTCGCTTCCCTGTTTTGTTCGATTTATTAGTATTATGAGGTAAGGTGAACTATAGTCATGGTCCAGCTTGATTTGGTCTTGAGGTGTTTTCAAAAGTGCGATCAGTACAGTAAAAGAAGTTTTGAGGAAATCGTTCGTGTCATTGCCACATTATTAGTATTAAGGGCTTTTTGTAGATAAGTTATGGTTAAGGATTTTTATTTATCCAGGTTTTGAATATAAAATAAAATTAATTACTCCCTATCTTACCCGTGGGTGTAGTGAAAGATGACTAAGGGATATAATATACATACAACATCTATACAAGAGAAGGAAAACTAATAACATAAAACTCTATAAATAATACATAAGTTGTCGGTAACTAGTTAGTGAGAAGGAAACTCGAAACTAAACCCTATACCAATACTTTTGACCAGCGCGGTATAGTAGGTTAATTTCCTTCCCATTACGGAGGAGGCCCGAGCCCAACAGTGGGACATATATGTGCTGTGATGATGATGATAATGATGATGAAATATATAGTCGGTAATTTTAATAGTAATAGGATCATTCTGTTGACAATTTTCTGTCTACAGCCACGGGCCCGTTCATCTGGCGTAGTACTACACTCTCGCAAAAAATTGGCGTCTGAGTTGTGGCAATGTGCTGCTGCGCTTCTTTCAGTGAGCCAGAGAGCCGGCAATCCAACTTTCTGGATGGGTTTGTGGTTTTTATTGGTAAGCAAAGCCTAACTGTACCCATTGTATTGCAAATGTCCATGGGCGGCAGTAACACTTACCAGGTGTACTGCTTGCTCGTTTTCCATCGTGAGCAATAAAGAAAAAATCAAGTGCATGTTCTCACTGAGTACCAATTCTAGTGGACTGTCCTTGTTATTTGTTACCTACAGCAGAGTTTTCATCTTTAATATTTACGATAACATTCTTTCATCATCATCATCATCACAGCCTATAAATGTCCCACTGTTGGGCTCGGGTCTCCTCCGTAACGGGAAGGAAATTAACCTACTATATCGCGCCGGTCAGACGGGTTAGTATCGGGTTTTGTTTCGAGTTTGCCTTCTCTCGCATAGATGTGATATGCGTTTTATATCCCTTAGTCGTCTCGTACGATCACCCACAGGTAAGATATGGGGTGGTGAATAGTATTCTTACTCCGTCACCACACGGACAATAACATTCTTTACATCATCGCAAAATTAATAATATTTATCTTTGATTTTAATTATATAGTCATCTGGATATTAAGCTGCTAATATTATTATGTCATATAAGATAGTAGTGCACTATTTTTATAAATATTTTTTTTCTAGTTTAATCTAAAGGTATTCTACGTCTATTGGCCTAGACTTCGATGTTTGCAACAACAACTTTTCGGCCCTTTAGACAAAAATATGCTGCAATTTATGAATGAAGTAAGTAAGACATTAAGTGGCAACAAACTCTCCCATTAGAAGAATAATAACAAAAATTATTTTATCATCATTCTAATCCAATGAGTACAAGTATAATCCATCGCTAACCTTTAACTTTGAAATGTTCCTGCAAAGTGTTCGCCTCGATAAAAAAAAAGTTTCAAAGCTTTTATTGTAAGTACGAAATCCGCTTATTATTTTGGTTGCTAAAATTTCAACCGCTAATATTTTATACTGTTTATAAACGCTAAAATATTGAAATGATAAAAATATTTCATAAATAAAAGGCAAACATTTAATGGTGTGATGTGTAAAGATATTATTCTAAGACATACTGAGTATACGTCATTATAAATTCGTTGAAGTTTAGTTAATATTTGATTTTAGTACTATTTGTAATAGTTGACGTTACACACGTGGAGGAATAGGTAATTACAAATTATAGATACATTCGATGGCAATTAAATATAAATTCAATATCTTAATTTATAGTAAATAACTTCTTAAAGGCGTCAATGTTTTAAACAATCCATAATATTTATAGTAACTTGCAGTGGTGTAAATATTGGTAAAATAAAAATAATGAATTGCTTATAGTGGTATAAAAATTAATAAAATAAAGATAACCTATTCCTAAAATAAAAATATTTGTAGATTCATCATTCTCCTACTCTTTTCCCAATTACTTGGGGTCGATACAATATGTACTCTTCTTTCATACTACATACTGTAAAAGTTATCGACAATAGTTTTATGACCGGCCGCCTACCAAACGTCAACCCTCCTTGGAAATGTTGACCAAACGGCATCAGTGGAGTTGGCCCAGGTGGTTATAAAGCTGGCCACTGAAGACAAAGATCGGGTACCGGTGGCCCGCTCGCACGGCGAAGAGAGGTGTTTGCAGGGTGGGTCCATGGGGTTACGTGCCGCCTCTTCCGCCGCCCCGGGCCGATTTGCCGGTGCGCGCCCACATCCATGGTCCCACCTTGAGAAGAAAAAGAAAAAAAAACCTCTTTATAAAGCTCTTAGTCGTCTTTAATGACATCCACGAGCAAAATAATGATTGGTTGTATTCGTAGCCAACCTGTTGTGTGTTTGTAACTTAGATTAAATATTAAAATTTTAATTGCAACAATCTAAAATTTTAATAAATATTTTAAACTAATCCTAGTTTAGAATTATAATACTTGCTGTGAAAGAAGAGTTACTGATTCCAAATATTGTAGAATAATAAACTTTTAGTGTGTATATTAAGTATGATCATTTTTTTATTTTTGTTCAACGCTCTTCACGTTTGTATCACTATTGACAGTAATGTAAGCTAAGTTTACCTTAATTTTCTAGAATCATTAAACCTACAGATAAGCCGAGTTGTGCTGTCAACTGGTACGTCGTTAATTTTGCAGGATGATCAAGTTTTATTATGCGTAATTTTTCTTTTTCCGGCAAATATATCTTCCCTACTGTCTACATGTGACACAATGAGTGCGTTTATCTTACATGTAATAAAAATTAGGCTTAGTTGCTCGCTCGGTTCCATTAATTATGTGGTTATATGCAGTTTATCTATACATGTTTTCGTGTTGTATGTTTGCAAGTTAGTAAAGAAATGCTAAAAAGACATGTTGGTTTTATTGTTATTAAATTATTGCCTTTTGTTTATGTATGACTATGTTGCAACAATATTACATCAAAATAATAATATATATAAAAATCCATGTGATTTTTTGATCTCAATAAATCAAAGAATTTGTTATTTTAAAATAGAGAAAAGGAAGGGAGGCCACTTTACTACGGTTAATCAATGTACTCCACACCTCAAGAAAGAAATATAGGATCAAGGTGGATTAGAATATAAGGAAGTCTTACTCCTATGATGATCAGCCTCCAGATCATCCCCTCTCTCAGCTCATATATTTCTCACTGTTGGGCTCAAGCCTCCTTCGTGATGGGAGGGAAATTGACCTACTATACCACGCTGGTCCGACGTGTTGGTATAGGGTTTTGTTTCGAGTTTTCCTTCTCTTGCTAAGATGTTATATGCGTTTTATATCCCTTAGTCGTCTCGTACGATCATCCACAGGTAAGATATGGGGTGGTGAATTGTATTCTTACTCCGTCACCACACGGAAAAGATTACAGGAGTAAATTTTTTTCAGAAATTCAAATAATAATTTGACACGCGTTTCACCTCTAAACGAGGCATCCTGATAATGATTCGGCAACAAATGCGCATTTAAAATAATTATGGATTGCCACCATGTATCGCCTACTAATAATTGATTGAATCAATAATATTAAAGTAACAGATCTGATTGGTAATTTTTTTTTTTTGGAAAATACTTAAACGATAGCGTTTTAAGACTAAAAATATAAATATCAGTTATATTAACCAAAAAAAAAATGATTATAAAAAAAAGAAAATCTGAATTCGACTTCATATATTTCTAGGAACGCTAGTGTTTAATTTTATTTATGTACCAATTTAAATGTTTTGTTTTTATTAGAAACATTTCATAGGTGGTCTATTTTAATTCCTTTGAAGTTGGAAATAGAACTTAGCAAAGTAGGATGTAAAGTTGATAATCAAATTTGGTACTTCATATTGAAATCTACATTTAATAGCTCATTATTAGGAATCTTAAGATTAATCTAATTGATATTATACTGAGCTATTAATAATTTATTTATCTTCACTAGAAGTTCATAATATTAAAAAATATTTCATAAAATAAATATCTAACATGAATAATGTTTAGAGTTTTCATGTTGAATTTAAATAGCTTTATGCTCGCTTATTAGATTTTATCTTTTTATAATTTATCAAATGAAGGTTTTAATATCCAATCTTTAATTCTGAAGATGTTACTGCTGCTAAGCTTAAAATACTCTTGTCGTTTCTTACTTATGATATCTGTTAACATATGAAAGCTGAACCCCTAATATTCAACTTAAGGTAACGATGCGCGCGTCTAGGCTTTAGAATGCTGAAGCCCTCCCCTCAGTAACGTTTTAACTTGCAAGAAGAGTGCACGCGTTTAGGCGGCGAATCCGCCCACGAGAATTCATAACGAGGTTTCCCGAGTGTTGTGTTGTGAACTGACTTTGTGTTTGGACTTTATTTGATGGATGTATGAAGTAAGTGATTATTTTCTAATTAGATTAATATAAAATAATGTGTTAGATTTTTATTGAGTTGTATTATTTTTAAAATTTCCACTAATATTATAAAAATGTGATAAAAGATATTTCCAGTAAGACTATGACTTCTGTAAGTATTATATTTTTTTTTGATAGTAAAATATATTCCCGCTAAAGAAATTACATAATTTATTTCCAACTCTTTTGTTGTTATACTATTCGGATATTCTACAGATGCTGTAGTCAGCTGTGGTTCAATATAGGATCGTAAACTTCATACATTAATAAGAAAAACTTTCAGAAAATACATCATTCAACTTATCATTGTAGAAAAATCTTAGGGTTCTGAGACTTTTTCATGATGTAGTTCAATTAAGCGACAGTTAACGATTTTATATAAAGGTAAAATTAAAAAGTCAGAGGTTATACACCACGGGGTGCGGAATACCTACGAAACTGCCAGGCAGGTTATTGATCTCTTCACGTAGCATTTGGTTTATTTTATTAATCTGAATAACATATGTTAAGTATAGAAAATCATATATTGTATTTGCCATATAAGTTTATAATAAAAACTAAGTATGTATAAATTTAAGGTCCAAATTAAAATATTTTCTAAATAGAGAATAAAAACAAACGGTGCTATTAGGCATAAAAAAAAATCCACATCACTCACCAGTAATTCACCAGTAATATGGCCAGAAGACTGGCAGCATTACCACGGTGAGTATAAGAAATAATCTTTTGTGCAAAATATAGGTAAATCAGGTTACGAGAAAGAGTGATTAATCTTTTTGCGATCTTTCTGTAAAACTTGTGAGCATTCGAACCATACGGCCCAACTATTTCTACCAAAAAACGGCTTGAAAATATAATTTCCAACAAGGTTATAACGTAATTAATTAAAATTTAGGTTAAAATTTAAGCAGAATAATATTTACAATAAAACGATTATCGTTAAAATTAATAACATCAAAATTTTTTTATTTAAACTTTGTAAATAAAAAAGTTTTTTTATGACCATTTGATAAAATTGTGTTATTCAATTCAAAACATGCAGTAACACGAGCTTTAAAGCTGTGCATGGTAAGCACCTATAAAAGCGCAACCATGCCGTGGTATTATTTGTTACTTAACTTTTTAAGGTTATTTGAACAGTGAACTTTATGTAATGGTTTCATTGAATATTATTGTTTATGAAAAATATGTCCACAGTATTGTCATGTTAGTAAAGAATCATAATTAAACGGAGTGCAGGTCCTCTTGATATTTTTTTTTAACGATGGAACAGCGCGTTGTGCTAAAGAAATAATTCTTATACTTTACAAACATACGGGTTGAGAGCCCTCAGCGCTCACCCACAGTCCGGGTAAAGTTGTCATAGCCATCTGAGGCTAACAACTACACATACATACATACATATCATCACGCCATATCCCTTGCAGGGTAGGCAGAGAGAACAGAGTGCCAGAGAACTCTATCTCTGCATACTTCACTCGCTTCCTCAACATTCATAATTCTCTTCATACACGCTCGCCGGTTTCGGAGACTCTTGACTCCACCTTCCTTCAGTACATGACCGATCTGGTCTAGGTAGGTTAGTCTCGGTCTCCCTCGGTACCTACATCCTTCCACTTTCGCATTGTATATCTTCTTAACCAGACGTTCGTTCGGCATTCTTTCCACATGTCCGAACCATCGGAGCATTCCCTTTCGCATCTTTACACCAATACTCTCTTTCATACCTACTCGCTCTCTTACGTCGTCGTTACGAATGCGGTCGGTCAGCCTAACTCCACAGATTTTCCGAAGAGATCGCATTTCGACCGCATTAATTTTACTTTCATACTCTTTTCTGCATACCCAACTCTCGCTTTCATACAGTAATGTTGGGACAAGCACTGCGTTATGTATTGCTACACGTACCTTCTGGCTGAGGTGGTGGCTGCCGAGAAGTTGCCCCAACGCTCCGTTCACTCTATTTCCCGCATTCACTCTTCGCTCTATATCAGTGGTGTACCGTCCATCTCGGCTAAACACTAAGACACACAAAAAAAAAAAAAACTTTACAAACATGTGATTAATAGTCACAAATTGAATTCAGAAGAAAACAATAACTTGTTAATCGCACAAAGTATTGTCCTGCGTGGGAATCTAACCCACGACACTTGACTTGGTACGTCGGTATTTTAATTATCACACCATCTGTGTAGATAGAATATAATTGTATAAAGTTTTTTTTAATTTAAACTAGTTGGCTTAATAGTTTTTTTTTTACTTTAACCGGTAGATAAGCTAGCAACACACACATTACGCTTATCATTATAAGATGTAACTACTGCTCAGGGACTATTGTTGCCGCCTAGCCGGCACTTAATTTCTTTAATTATATTATGTCACATATTGCAGTTAAATTTATCACATAATTTTAAACCATCTCGAGTCACTCAAGATCATTTATAATTTTCACCATTTGTATTTAGAAATTTAAGAAGAGTTTAATCATACATTCAAAATAATTATATATATGAAAACATAAATTTAATTTAGGCCTGCGATATAAAGTGGAAGATTTGTGGACTAGAGAAAGTAGAGATTAAATAAAAATATAATTTCGCTTCGGATAGAATAGGAAGCATAATAATAGGGCATAGTGATACAATTTCTATATTAGTACACATAAATTATATTACTATTATTATATAAATATTATATATTAATATTAACGTATTATTAAATTAGTTATGTATTTTTCTTGTATATTTCAACTTCTAAGAAGTAATGTGCAGTCATTAATAGCATAATTTTTCCGTATGGTGACGGAAAAAAGAATACAATTCACCGCCCCCTAGCTTACTCGTAGGTAACGTAAAGACGACCAAGGGGTATATATAAAACATTTATACAATTGAAGGAAATCTTAAAATAAAACTCTGTATTTACCTGCGTGACTAATGCGATATAGTAGGTCAACTTGCTTCATATTATGGTGGACACTTGAGTCCAGCAGCGGGACATATACGAGCTGAGATGATGATGATGGATGTTGCTTTTATACTGATAGTATAAAAATATAATGTCTGTAAACCTTTCATACAAATCATCTAATAAAATAGTTCTTTGACTCTGTATCATGATCTGCAGCACGATAGATTCAACCCCAGATTTGTTAACATTCATTCACATCTTTTGAACCATGTTCCAGAACGACGAATGTCGGGTTCTGTGTTATACATATTTTGAGTATATTTAATACATTCTTTTCACTTAGAATTATTTGGAACAATTTTGAACATTAAAGTTTAAATTATAAAAAAAGAGAACTCTTTGAGGATAATAATATACATACATACATATCATCACGCCATATTCCTTGCAGGGTAGGCAGAGAGAACAGAGTGCCAGAGAACTCTATCTCTGCATACTTCACTCGCTTCCTCAACATTCATAATTCTCTTCATACACACTCGCCGGTTTTGGAGACTCTTGACTCCACCTTCCTTCAGTACATGACCGATCTGGTCTAGGTAGGTTAGTCTCGGTCTCCCTCGGTACCTACATCCTTCCACTTTCGCATTGTATATCTTCTTAACCAGACGTTCGTTCGGCATTCTTTCCACAAACTATATGTACTAGAAATTCTTCTTCTTCTTAGTTTCCTTCTCAGCACATATACATCCCTCTGTTGGTCAGGGACTTATATTCTAAATAAGGAAAATTAAGCTATTATACTACGCTGATTACATGAGTTAGCGTAGTATAAAATTTTCATCTTGCTGTAGCTTGGAAAAGAGGAGGTGGTGACCATTGTACGTATTCTCCGTCGCCACAAGGACAGCTTTAAGAATATGAAGAATTGGTTTCTACATATGTCACCAGTTTAAATGCTAATCTTAATTCATCGTCATAATTCTCCTGTTCTTATATCTAATTATTTGGTTACGATGTAATAGGTACTCCTCTTTCATCGTCCATATTGCAAAGTTATTGGTAATAGTTTTATGACCGGCCGCCTGCCTGACGTCAACCATCTTTGAGAATATAATTGTTAACCAAACGGCATCAAGTGGAGCTGACTCAGCTACCTAATATAAAGTTCTTAATCATCTTTTACAACATCCTCGAGCAAAGTAAGGGTTGGTAGTATTTATAGCCACTACGACACAGTGACAACAATTCTAATCGTAACTATCTTAGTATGTATTCATACATTAACAATATTCTTATAGAAGGAAAAAAAAGAAACGAAAATAAAATATACCTCCCATGCCATTCGAATATATGTTTCCATGAAACTGAATACAAAAGCAAAGGTCATCGTCAAACAAAAATAACCCTTCAAGATCTGACTCAAGATTATTCAAATATTATTCTTAGACCCTATCTGTTTCACTTGTACCAACATTACTAAACACGAATTCAAAAAAGATCAATATAAAATACTGGACGCCTTTAAACACAAAAATACCGGACACGAGACATCAGGAATAAAGTCATTTAAATCTATTGTCATCCTTTGGTATATCATTGTACAAAACAATAGTAAAACTGAATGTGACAATCGAATTTGAACCTTATAATTTTTAGTTTTATATATCGTGTAGTAAAAGAATCGGTTGTTATTTTCAGTTCATGTTTTATAAAGGTAGTGATAAAACTGATAGCGGCATACAAAGGATAACAAAAGGTATTATGATTTTATTTATTTTGTGTGTATTTTAAATCTATAAAGATTGATATTTTGGCCATTGTGGGTATAATAGTTGTTTTATTATTATTACTAAAATATAGTTCGTATTCATAAAAAGTTAATTATTTTATCTATTATTAGATTATAATAGTAATAGTTTTATTCTATTTTTGTGCTTTAGCTACAGTATATTCTTTAAATTGATGCATCAAATTATACATAAAATAATCATACATTAAAAATAAGTGTCTGTTTAACGGAATAGCAAAGTTAATTAAGAATAAGCTTAACGGTTTTTTGATTCAAATTTTTACTCATTTAACGTAACGCCTCTTTTAATTAACGTCAAAAACTAAAGGACAGTAATATATTTTTGCATTAAACGAATATTTATAACGAAATTGCGATTTGATAAATCGCCAAACATTATGGACGTAATAAGAAATGATCGTGCTCAGCCTTAAAAGGTTCTAAGAGCATCATATTATTCAGTAAAAAGGGAGCTACTTTTAAACAATAAAGTCTATATTTGGTTAAACTCATCTCGAGCATGCAAAATAAATATTATGTGAGTAATAGAAAAACATAATGCTGCGAATACTATGATAAAAGTGGGTCTCTTTATTATGAATTGGTTGAAAGCTGAATTTTGAACGAAATAAGAGTGAAGTTAATAGAAATTAATATACTTGCATATAAATATTTCTACGGGTTTAAAACGACCCATATTAAGTACAAAAATATATGGCTAATTTAAATGCTGATCCTAGAGAAGACATGTTATTGTCTAGTTAATATAATGTTGTGCTCGACACTTCTCTACAATGATAGATAATGGAATTAATATAGCACGTTGGTAAGATGGGTTAGATTTGGATTCTATTTAGAGTTTTAATATTGTTATGGGGATATTGTCTTCTTTAAATCGTGTTCTACTATGACCACAAGCAAGAAAATAGTGGTGTTTGTCGTATTACTACTCCATGCTCAGACGTAGATCAGATACGGGTGCTAGGACCGCGGATGAGTCCGTCTCCCGAATAGAGACCAACCGCGTGAGGGCGACGCTCCGACGCCGAAAGTCAGTGGGTAAATTGATGGTACCTGAAACTGGCCACTAACGACAAAGACCAAGTTCCAATAGCCCACCCATACCAGGGGCACAGTTAGGATGCTGCTGATCAACGAAAACTTATCCATAAAGTTGGGTTTCCGCCTCTCTAGCTCATCGAACGAAGTGTAACAGCACATTATTCCTGCTCAAACGTCGATTATCTTCTAGAGTATGGTACACGGGCTGGGTGCGTGGTTGTAGACAAAAAACTGTCAACAATGTAGTTCTAACACTACTAAAGAATTTCATAAATGTAAGAATTAATTAAACTAATCGTAAATAGATACTTGTTTACTAATTTCTCTCAATAGTTATGAAAATAGATCATTTAAATATTAAGCACTAGATAGCTTAATTAAAATATTAACGATACAATAGCACATCTCAAACTATAATATTAGCATTACTTTCATTTTGTTAAATGGAGTGTAAAATTAACAAAACATTTACTTGAGTGCTTGATAATATTAGGGTTTCATGGTTTACCCAAAGTTCTTTAAAGGTAGGCGTTAGGATGAAAATGTAACGGCTTATACACCTTTCCGTAGTTTTCTCTACTTAAATAATAATACGTATTTATAAACCTAAACTACCGTTTCGGTTAAATTCAGTTAATTTATATTAATGAAGTGAAACGTTGCCACAAAATACTGTAAATGGATCAACCTTCATTAATAGGGTTGGCTTTTGTTGTAAATTAACACTTCTATATATATAAAAACATGCCATATCGAAGATTAAATCCTTCTGCTTTGTGGTAGCGGCTACGAATGCTGGCAATCCTCACGACACTGGCACGGAAGGTCGGTATCTTATCCACAACGCCATCTGCGCAGTCAACTGTATTTGATGCTGCTTAGTCAACAATTATATTCCCAGGGAGATTTAACGTCAGGCAAACGGCCGTTACAAAACTATGGGGAGCCACCCTCGTCGCGCACTGAGGTAACCTGCCGGTAGAGGTCGGAGAGCATCTCCGCCTCTAGGTCCCACGGGGGTGTCCCGGCCAATAAGCATGCCGCCTCTGTCGACACCGTGCGGTACCCGCGAATGGCTCTGACCACCATGGCTCTCTGTGGCCTCCACAGAACCGCCCTGAGCTGGGCGTTCAGAGCCCTCGCCCACACGGGTGCGCCTTACATGACCATTGAGCAGGTCACCCCCGCATACAGCCGTCGGCCCTCGAAACTGACGCCGCGCCGACCAGCCGGGAAGCAATCCTGCGGAAATGCTCCTGGAACCACAAACGCCCGTCGAGCACCAGACCCAAATACTTCATATGGGCCTGGATAAGCCTTATAACGACCTAGGCCAATTCCATCTGATGCCGTTTGGTCAACAATTACATTCCTAAGGAGGGTTGACGTCTGGCAGGCGGCCGGTTATAAAACTATTGCCAATAACCTTTGCAATATGTAGGAAGAGAGGTACACATTGCGTCGACCACAAGTAATTGGGACAAGAGCAGGAGAATGATGTTTCTGCCTTTAAGGAATGCAAAAATTATCGTTCAATCAATCAATAATCTCTTATAATCTTTTATAAGTAGGTGCTTATTTATTAAATGTTCCTTCTAACAAATAAATTACATTGTAGTAAGGTAACTAACCTTGAACGAAAATTGCACCTATAATTCCTTGTAATTTTTACGTAAAGTATTTGGAATACAAAGCGTGGCGTTAACTCATAAGAGTGGTTTTCTTTGCCGATGAAAATGATCGCGTGATAAGTTCCCTGGGCTGGTGCACGCGATAGCAAAATTTTGTAATACAGATTACACAGGATATAAGGCTTTTCCGTTCTCACGATGAATCGCATAATATTTGTAATGAAGTGTGTATATAATAAATACTTTTTATAACTATTGCTATTTAATAGCTATAATTAACCATATTTTCACAATCGTCATTCGGCTGTTCAATTACCTACTTGTAGTTGGTATACCTTTTTCATCGCTCTGTGGTAGCGGCTATGAATATTACCAACACTTACTTTGATCGTGGATGCCGTAAAAGACGACTAAGAACTTTATAACGATCTGGGCCAACTCTATCTGATGCCAATAACTTTTACAATATGTAGGTACTATGAAAGAAGAGGATTAGAGTACATATTGTATCGACCCTAAGTAATTGGGTAGTAATAAGAGTAAGAGAATGATGATGGTATACCTTTTTTCGCCGTACGTATTAGATACAACAATTTTAAGCAATAGTTTTATGACTGCTTGCCTAAGATAGACGCTCCTCGGGAATGTAATTATTTATCGGAGAGGTATCCGGTGTATTGACATAAATTAATTTAAAGCTTTATTCGACTTTTAAGACATCTACGAGCAATGTATGAGTTGGTAGTATTCGTGGTCATCACCACACTATCATGAGACTCGGTAAACTAATCAAATTATCATAAGAGGAAATTGTACCCATTTTTTTTTGTGGGGTGGGCTACGGTCGTCACGCTCCTCGCACCACTCTGTCCGGGGCGACAGAGAGGCGTAAGCACGCTCACCCATAACCCACCCGTGAACCTCGCCTTCGTCGTTGGACCGGCCACCGGAGCAGCGTGAACTTGTCGTCAGTGGCCGGCCCGACGGAATACCCCCCCGAGGGGTACCCTCTTCTTGAGCGACATCCCCTCCCTCGGGGAGGACGTCGGTATTTTCCTCGCGGTAAATTGTACCCATATTAATAATAATTTTTATTTAGTTCAACAATAAGTGCATATAGGTAATAAAACTATCTTAGTTTTAAAAAACACTATAATAATTTAGGTACATATTAAGATGGAGTAAACAACGGTGTCTGAACTGGTATAAACTGTGGGACAAACACCAACGCCTTTCTTTGTAAACAAACAAATACCTACATTACATATCAATCACCAACGAGGTTGTGGAGGAATTATGCTCGACTTCTTATCCAAACCATTTTTTTTTTTATTGGTGGGCGTCTCGCCCCGCCAAATCGGTCCGGGGTGACGGAGAAGGCGGCGCGTGACCCCATAGACCCACCGTAAAATCCTCTCTCTTCGCCGTGCGAGCGGACCACCGGTACCCGATCTTTGTCTTCGGTGGTCCGCTCGGCTTCTGATCCAAACCATAGAAAATCTGATACAGCTGGTGTTCATACTAACACATTATTACTGGGAATAAAGCTCTTGTATTTCGTATTCTTTAATCAGCAGGTCATTTTAGTAAATTACGATCTGACTTTACCTAGTTCCGTTGCTCGGTGTGACATACTGATATACTGTGTGCTACGGCTTCATATTGAAAAGAATGAACCCTCAAAATTTGCCATACAAGTGCTATCAAATAGATCACCAGTACTGTAGATATTTGACATTAGTTCGGATGCTTTCGGGTACTTATCTACCCTCTCAGGAACGTCATCATATCATATAGAGCCTCCTCGATTATAATTAATATGGCGGTGGTTTTGAACCTAAATCATAGATTAGATAAAAGCTTAATGGATTATCTTGCATAATTTTTCAAAGGAATTTTCCAATGTAAAGTTGAAGTATGAATTGTGACGAATAAACAATGATAGCTTTGCTGTATATTATGTAAGGCTGAAAATTACTGGAATACATGTATGTTTATGGAACAGATATCAAAAAATTGTGATTGTTAAAAAAATATCTTGAAATTGCGTTCAAACAATAAGAAACGTGTTGAAGGATAGGTGTTGCTTTGGACAAACCAATGTCTTTTAAAGCAGTTAATTTAATATAACAATTAATTACGTTTCCTCAATTAATTTTTAAAGTGCTTATATTTCAGCCTCTCGACATTCAATGTTAAACATAGGTCCGTTAATGGATGCAAAATGCTATAATCTCTTGGCAGTTTGCCGATCCCAATGGCATTTTAAATTTATTATGAAAGTATTATCCCTCATTTTCCTAGTAATCTATCAGACAGATTTTGCGATAGCCAAAGAAAAGTAAAGCTAATGTGTAGTCTTAACTGATCACCAAGAAATGTAAATATTAACTTATAATTCTATATATTAAGAGTTTCATCATCTCAGTTCGTATACTTCCCACAGCTGAGTTCTGACCTCCTCCAATAGGACAGAATTACAATTCCATACTAATCAGTCAGGAAGGTTTAATTTATTATTAGTTATTCTATTTTATGCCTTAATCATGTTTTACGACACTGAATTGATTTTTTTTTTATTGCTTATGGTGGCAAACGAGCAGACAGCACACCTGATGGTAAGTGTCACTGCCGCCCATGGACCTTTGCAATACCAAGGGTATAGCTAGGCTGCTACCTGCCAATACAAACCCCAAACCCACCCCAGTTGTGCTTCCGGCTATCTCGCTCACCAAACAAAGCGCAATAGCACATTGCCATTATTCAGACGTCGATCTTCTGCGAAAGTGTGGTACTACCCCGGACGGACCGGCCCGCGGCTGTAGACAGAGAACTCTCCATAGCGTGGTCCTACCACTATTCAATTATTTATTGAATTTTATGCCTTAATCGTGTTTTACTACACCCACGGTCAAGATAGCTAATAATAAACTGTATTCATACCTACTACATCACCACACGAAAATAGAATTAAGAAACAATATTAAGAGTTTATTCATTATATAATTATCTAACAAGATTACAAGGCACAAAAGTAAACATAAATACAATTCATTTATTAGAAAACTTCCCTCTGTACATACAAAACCTGGACGATGTGTTAATTTAGCCTGTCATGCGATGAGTAACAATGTACAGATTAGGGTCCACACAAAATATATACGCACGCAATAGCACTCGCATGCGAGAGAAAAAAGGCGTTTTCTAATCACTTTTGTATATTTTTTTCATTTATAAATTAATGTACTGTATAGATGGCGTAATGGTTTAGATACTGACCTTCCGTGGCAGTGACGTGGGTTCGATTCCCACGTAGGACAATACTTTGTGCGATCCGTAAAGTGTTGTTCTGAGTCAGTGGGTGTAATTTGTCTGCGTTAATTGCATGTTTGTAAAGTCCCCCATAATACAAGAATTACTACTTAGTACAAGAATTATTACTTTAAAAGACACCACTCGGTGGTGTCTTTTAAAAAAATGTGCTTATTTTTTGAACTTGTTAGAAATATTTATATCGTTATATAAATAAATTTATTCAAAAAAAAATTACTGTCATTTCTCCTATCCATATGGTGACAGAATAAGAATACGATTATTTTTTTTTTACTTATGATCACAAACAAAAAAACAGCATACTTGATGGTAAATGTTACTGCCACACATGGACCTGCAATATCAGGGGTATAGCTAAGCCATTGCCTACCATCCATAACCCACCAAGAATGTTAAGCTTCAAGCTCTCTCGCGCATCAAACGAAGCACTACCGTTGCCACTATTCAAACGTTGATTTTCTGCGACAGTGTGGTTGGTACTACCCCGGACCGGTCCGCGGCTGTAGACAAAAAAACTGTCTGCAAGGTAATATTACGCTACAAATTAATCCTTAATTGCCCGTGGGTGTGGTTAAACCTGACTACAGTATGTGATATACAAATAACACCTTTATAAGAGAAGGAAAAATTGATAAAACTCTACGCCAAGTCATCCGACCAGCGAGCGTGATGTAGTGGATCATTGTCCCTCCCATTATTGTCGAGCGCATAAATGAGTCTTATATGGACTAAGATAAGATGATTATTTCATCATTATTATTCAAATTAAAAGCTTTCATTTCATCATCATTCATCATTTCAGCTCATATATGTCCCACTGTTGGGCTCGAGCCTCCTCCATAATGGGAGAGAAATTAACCTACTATACCACGCTGGTCGGACGTGTTGGTATAGGGTTTTGTTTCGAGTTTTCCTTCTCTTGCATAGATTTTATATGCGTTTCATATCCCTTAGTCAAATTCAAATTATTTTTCATCCATCAATTTTTCAATCATTATTATTCAAATTCATTTATTATGCATAAACCCTGCGAGGGTACTTACATATTGTCATTTTTTTTTACATTTAAAGTTAATCTAATAAACATACCACCGGATTGGAATGAGACCACTACTGAGAAGATCCGGCAAGAAACTCATCGGGTTTGTCTAATTATATTTTATCTATGTTATTATAATTTTCTTCATTTTTTATATAAAAAAAAAATAGTAGGTACATCAAACATTGTTTATATAAAAAAAATAGTACATAAACAGTCATCTCTTACGATCACCCACGGGCAAGATAGGGGGTGGTGAATTATGTAGTTGTGTTAAAAGCTTTATGGGGGCAAATTTAAAACTTTTCCTTCAGCCTTTAAGCCATGGTAAACCTGTAATTCAGTTCACAAAGCAACTATCATTTGACAGTGGTAACCTTTTTTGTTATGGGACAGGTTATAATGCGGTCACACTCCACTCAAACCGCTTGAGGTGGCTATCTCTCTGTTGCCATTTGGACGGGCTATTGGGGCAGGGTCCTTTTCTTCGGTGGCCCACCCAAATTTAGCAATCTGAGAACATCTTTTTATGTTGTAACTCCTGCAGATGTAAAGAATATTGGCTGGTATAGATTTTCAGAAGCAACGATGGAAAGCTCAATAGATGGATTTCATTTTATATATATTTGTAAATATTTTTTAATTTATATAAGTACTTACTAGCAGACACGGCCACGTGTTGCTGTGGCTAAGGTAGCCTCAGTAACACGTGGTGGTTATGCTAATAAATTGTAGCTTATATGAAACGTTTGTACGTTTAATATAGCGCCATCTATTAAATATTTACTCAATCCAGTCAACAGATACCGACATTTGTTAGAATCTTTTAGAGTTAACAGATAATTGTGATTGTCAAATTGTAGACAAATAATTTGGAATAAAATAGTATTGAGACTATGAATTGAGATGGAAGCTTTTAAGTTGAATCAAACTACATATGCTGTGCAAATTTGACTAAAATCGGTTAAGTACTTTAGGAGTCCATTGTGGACAAACAACGTGACGCGTAATTTATATATATTAAGAAGATTATATAGGCCTCCGTATAGTATTATCATTCACAGCAGTCGATAGTTAATAATTTAAAATGCAAGTAAATGCGTAATTTTCTAATAACAAGAAGACATCTTAAGAGGTTTAATAAGTAATACCTTTACTAACTTTTAATCACTTGAGACATTAGTTTTAGATTTTATCGATCTAATATATTTTTTATCCGTGTGGTGACGGAAAAAGAATACAATTCAGCACCCTCTATCTTACCTGTGGGTGATCGTAAGAGATAACTAAAGGACATAAAACGCATGTAACATCTATGCAAGAAAAAGAAAACTCGAAACAAAACTCTATATCAAATAAATCTGACCAGCGTGGTATAGTAGGTTCATTTCCCTCCCATTACGGAGGCCCGGATCCAGCAGTGGGACATATATGGGCTATGGTGATAATGATGATATTTTTTTATCCATAAATAATACAAATTATGGAAACCTGACCAATTTAATTATAGAATTATAACAGCTTAAATAATCATTAAAACATTTCGATATTAAAGAATTAATTATCAAACGTCTGGGTCAAACATACAAAATGCATTTACAAAAGGTCAAGGCAATGGGAAACTAAACGTGAAAGCGCCAATTAGATTAACAGCACCGCTCCTCGCCCCTAAACTGTTGGCAAGGGGGTGTCTATCGAATTTTCTCTCCCTCTCTGTTATCACGACATAGAGAAAGATAGATATACAGTAATTAGAGCTGTGGCCAGGTTATCGAGTTTGCTTTTGCCTTATAGAAAATATTTACACAAATTATCTTTAATCGCTTTAATCATGTAAAGCACTTCATTTTAATTTATGAATAAGAGATAAAAATAATTATAAGTTATAATATTGTCTTTTATATGAATACTAGTTTCTGTCTGCGGCTTCGCACACGTAAAAGGTTACTTTCCTAAAGTTTTACATCCCCTATTTTTATTTACCCCTTAAGGGTAAATTTTAACAAAATATTTGTTTATTTATATCTAATCAATAGTCTAAAAATAAGTTTCAAGCCTCTGGCTTTAAAAATGACGATACTTCCTTACAACTTTTCATCACCTTTACAACCCTTTTTTGCATTAAAAAGTAGCCTATGTCCTTTGCCAAATTCATTTAGATCGGTTCAGTAGTTTTGGCGTGAAAGAGCGACAGACAGACAGAGTTACTTTCGCATTTATAATATTAGTAAGGATTATGTAGCTGTGTGGTAGCGGCTACGAATACTACCAACCTTTACTTTGCTCGTGGATGTCGTAAAAGACGACTAAGAGTCTTATAACGACCTGGACCAACTCCATCTGATGCTGTTTGATCAACAATTGTATTCCCAAGGAGGGTTGACGTCTGGCAGGCACCGGTCATAAAACTATTGCCAATAACTTTTACAATATGTACTATGAAAGAAGAGTACATATTGTATCGACCCCAAGTAATTGGGATAAGAGTAGGAGAATGATGATATGAATACTATTAATTTAGTAAACATATTACTTTCATAACAGTCCACAGATTAATAAAATAGAGAAACCAAAAACTACACAGAACAATTTGGAGTTACTTTGACAATCAATAAAATTAACAATGTACTAAATTAGAGAAAAGAAAAATCAATAAAAATAATTATAAAATAGGTAACAGAACCAAAAATACACTTGCCTACTTATTTAAATAAACATTCATCGTCATCTCAGCTCATATATGTCCCACTGTTGGGCTCGAGTCTCCTCTGTAATGGGAGGAAAATTGACCTACTATACCGCACCTACCGTCAGACGTGTTGGCGTAGGGTTTTGTTTCTAGTTTTTCTACTCTTACTCTAACTTAGATGTGATATGCATTTTATATCCCTTAGTCGTCTCTTACGATCACCTACGGGTAAGATAAGGGGTGGTTTACCAGATTTTTTCATAAAATTCGCGTTTTTTCGCATTTATCTCGTAAATATCAAGAGCTACGGAAAAAATGTGAATGACAAACTTGTAGAAAATTCAATTTTCAATAAAAAAGTCCTATGGACCAAATCGCTAAGATCAATATTAAGCGAGATATTAAGCCTTGAATATATTTTTTCGTGAAATTTTGGCCTGGTTCAGTGGCCCGTACTGCCTCGCCAGTGTGAGTTACGACTTTGCGGCAATGGGCACTTTTGTAGAGCGTTCAATTCTGAGTAAAAACCATTTTCGATCAAAGTGATCCCATGAAATGCCGCTGAGCTTTAGAAATTCAAAAATTAAAAATCAGAGTTTTTGTGTATTTTCAATGGGAAATCTTCACACGCCTTGGTCGAGGACGTTAATTAATATTAAGGGCTCAAACTTTCAGGGAATTTTTTTTTGGGTATTTCCAACAAGAATTCACGATGGGACCGAAAAAAAAAAAAAGTAAAAAAAAAAAATCAGCCTAATATATTATACCTAATAGTCTCAAGACTTTGTCAATGATCTAAGCAAACGTGTATTAAACGTACATTTATTTGGCTACCTAATTTCAGTTCCGTATTGTCATTCCTCGAACCTCCTCCACAATAGGATTGACTCCTCCACAATTGACCTACGCTTGTCAGACGAAATAGTATAGGACTCTTGCATTATCTATGTGCAACATCATCTATATTATAAGCTTATTATATCCCTCACTCGTCTATTACGACATCTATGGTTAAGAAAGAGGATGATGAATTGTATAATTACACCTTTAACACACAGAAAAAAATATGATTTAGGATCTTATGATTAATAATTCTATACCCTAATCCAACGAGCCAAAGTTTTAAAATTTTATTCTTAATTTAAAAAAGAAAAAAAAAATGCAACTAATAATGTTCGGTACCAAACATTTTTATTATATGTAGTTTAATAATTAATACCATGTAGGGTAGTTCATAATTTTTTGGTTCGCGGTTGGCTCGGAGCCGGCCAAAACTTGCGTTGGAAGTAACGGTCGTATGCATATATTTTTGTAATTGCTACGATTTTTGTTCACTAAAGCCTAAAGGAATCTTGGTATTTATAATATCGCACGCCACCTTTTGTTTTGTGTACCGTTAATGTACGCGAGTTGATTAGAACTATATATTTGTGAACATTTATAATAAGTTCTATGTGCAAGTAGCAAGCCCGAAGCACTGAGACCTGTACGAGGCCGCTGTCGTCACCGCGCCGTTGGATACAAAGCTAAGTGACCCCTCAGTTAGGTTCTATTTGTCTGGCCAGACCGAACGCTGTGTTAGGTTACGTTACAGCTATCTTCGCGGTATCTATTTGTAAGTTTTACAATAATCGGTTTTTGTACTAACATTTAAGAGAACTTTAAATAGCCTTGTGAAATCGCAAGCCTTTGCTATTACCCATTTTGTTTCCCTCACTGGCCTGGTGTTCCCTTCCACTGCGCATCCTAGGTCAGTAGGGAACGGTAATGAACAAATAATAATAGAAACCAATAAATCCATCAGATCTTATATACTCTTTTCTAAAGCTTATTTATTAACTTATTTGTTCCTTTCTTTAGTATACTATGCATAAATCACTTCTATGTTTCGGCTTTGGCTCTTTACAATCTGTAAAAGTTTTGCTAAATACAATTGAACATTATTATAATTGATTCGTCACACATCGTGGTAAAAATATTTTGTCGAATGTCCTCCGCCCGCACCTAATTGTACGACCATTTAACACCCATGATGCATTTTCGAGAATCGTATGCCCAACAATAGGTCCAATAATTATGTTACCAACATAATAATGCCAACATTGTAAAAGGCTATTGTTTACACAGAAGCGGTTAGTCTTACCCATTTCAATCCAGAATTTTAACTTCGCATTTATATTGAAGGGATAAAGAGCTTTATTGTAATGTATTAGAGTGTGTAATTTAATGGATGAGAAACAACTGTATTTGCATTCGAACGCGTGTACGGCCCAGTGATTTATATTCATCTTTTGTTTTTGGATGTTTAGCTAGCATCAGTATCAATGGTGAAGAGTCTCGGAAGGTCGTTACTCTTGCATTGTACTACTGCCATTGTATCCGAAATAACGTCGTTAGTGCGTACGGCGGGTGGTCGAGCCTATTGAAATTCTATTGGTGTGATGATAAATTATTAGAAACCATTCGTTTAATTATTACGATTACAACAGGTGACATTTTTATGTAAATCGATGCGTTTCCCTTAAATTTATCAATGCAACAACGGTAAAGAGAGTCGTAAAAATTTAATATATTTAAAAATGGAATAGAGTTCTTTATGATTCTATATTTAAAGTGTTATAGAAGTCATGAAAATGACATTTATAATATCAATAAAAATTTAAAAAGTTCTATTCAATTTGACAATTTAAAATTTTATCGATTCGAATTTGGAAAGAGGTACCATTCATGTATTTTTTCATATAAAATGAAGTGTCAGCCAGTGATATATCGTACTATAGACAACAAAGGAAATTCGTGTCCGTTTGTCAAAATAAAACGACCTACGCGTAACATGGGGATATCACACATCAAAAAATATACTACAACATACTTAACTAAAATAAATCAACACCATAAATCTACAGTTGTGATTCTATTAAACTGTTTAATGTTTCTTAGTATGTGGTCGAGAAAATATTTTTAGTAAAATGCTGTACGTATCTATTTAATACATATGGTATGGCTTTTAATATCTCTAGGCTGAATTTATTAAAATTTTATTGGATATTATTTCGTCTGTTCGTCTGCTTAGTGTCAGATGATGCTTTATTTCAAACCTAGATATCTAGTCAAGATGGATTGATATCTAGATATGGTTGTAAAGAATTGTCTTCATTCCATTACACTCATTCCAATATTTATAAAGAGTAGATTTGATAATCATAGCTAAATGGCTTCTGAAGTCCTTAATCATTAACTGAACAATCATTCAAGTTTTATACTAAACGATCGACTTCGCGTACTTCCTAATTTGATATATACCTAATTGACAAAAATGCCAAAAAAATATTTATTCGGTCGTAACCAAATTTCACATGACACTTGGGTTCAAATTTACTTTACTTGTCATCATCATTGCAGCCCATACACACGTCCCACTGCTGGGCTCGGGCCTCCTCTTTAATGGGAGTGAAATTAACCTGCTATATCACGCTGGTCAGACGTGTTAGTATAGGCTTTTGTTTCGAGTTTTCCTTATCTTGCATAGATGTTATATGCGTTTTATATCCCTTAGTCGTCTCTTACGATCACCCAGGGGTAAGATATTGGTGGTGTTCGTCCGTCCGGGGTAGTACCACAATCTCGCAGAAGATCGACGCCTGACAAGTGTCAATATGCTGCTGTGCTTCATTACTATAGAACTTCATCTACTATCAAAGAAATTTGATAAAACAAATGACTGTATAGATGGCGTTGTGGTTAAGATACCTACAGTGTCAGTACCATGGATTCAATTCCTATGCAGGACAATATTTTGTACGCCTCACAAATTGTTGTAATGGGTCTAGGTGTAATTTGTGTGCCACCGAAGACATAGATCGGGTACCGGTGGCCCGCTCGCACGGCGAAGAAAAGTGTCCTTGCAGGGTGGGTCTATGGGATTGCGCGCCGCCTCTTTCGTCGCCCCGGAACGATTAGGCGGGGCGCGACCACATCCATAGTCAAGCAAGAAAAAAAAACATGTAATTTATGTCAGTTAATTTTCTGTGTGGTGGCGGAGTAAGAATACAATTTACCACTCCCTATCTTACCCGTGGGTAATCGTACGAGACGATTAATGGATATAAAACGCATATAACATCTATGCGAGAGAAGAAAAACTTGAAACAAAACCCTATATCAACACGTCTGACCAGCGTGGTATAGTAGGTCAATTGCGCTTCCATTATGGAGGAGGCCCGAGCCCAACAGTGGGACATACATATATGGACTGTGATGATAATGATGATGAATATATTATAATTATATAATACAAGGATTATTTCCTTAGCGCAGGATGTTGTAAAAAAAAACTATATACCTATTAGTTCAGATAATCTCATTTTGTATAGTTTATTGGTATATATATAGTTCACTACAAAACCGAAGTCCCATTGTTATCGGGCGACGGGTGATCTGCGATGTTACTTTTGTTCGACTACGATGTTTGAACAATAAGTGACCATCGGGAATATGTGCTTTGTAGATGGCAGCTGTGTTTTTATAGAGGATGTCTATTGGACCGATATGTCGTAAGTATTAAAAAAAATAAATACCAATAATATAAAATGCGTGTTTGTAATCCATGGAATTTTTTAAGACGTAGAATGTTCTTTGGAAATCATTTTGTGTAAAAGAATTTATTGATGGGTATATATAGATTCCATTTGTTGGTATGATAAAATTAATGATGTGAAGTAAAATCCATTAGCTGACAAGCTTCAACGCCTATAAAGGTTTTTGGCTATCGCTTTTGGGGCTTAGAAGTTGCCCAGAGAGCTGCTATCCACGCTTTAACGGGTTTTTTATGATTCCTATGAGAAAGTAAGGGTTGATGATGTAAATAAATAATTTTACTAAAAGTTTCATTTATTAGAGCCTTAGTATATGTATCTTATATATAAACACAACGGATTATTTACTGAAGTAAGTGATAATCTTCTAAAACTTTATAATTAAGAGGTCCAGCCTTATGCAGACATTTTTATTAACAGAGTAAATTTAACCACTGACCACGTGAGAAATTTATTGTAGTAAATATAATAAACTAGCTTCTGCCCGCGGCTTCGCCCGCGTTAAAGGTTACTTTCCTAAAGTTTTTCATTCCCTATTTTTATTTTACCCTTTAAGGTAAATTTTTTACAAAAATTTAATGACATATGTATTTATTTATATCTAATCAATAGCCTAAAAATAAGCTTTTAGCTTTAAAACTGACAATACTTCCTTACAACTTTACAACCCTTTTTTGCATGTCAAAAAGTAGCCTATGTCCTTTGTCAGACCCTAGACCGTCTGTGTTTTGGTACACATTTGGTTTCATTTAGATCGGTTCAGTAGTTTTGGCGTGAAAGAGCGACAGACAGACAGACAGAGTTACTTTCGCATTTATAATATTATATAGTAAGGATTAAAATTTAAAATATTTTTTTGTACATAAACCCCGAGGCGGCACTTACTTATTATCGACTTGAGACCTTAAATTAATTCCAAAATCATCAACGGGTCAGAATACGACCGCCACTGCAAGGAACTTGCACAAGACTCAGGAGGTTTATATTTTTTAAGGACTTTTTCTATAAAAGTGTCCATCATGTTTAGAAAGAATTAGCTCCAAGGTGATTGGCCGAACCCATATGATTCTGAAATGTAAGGTAAAAAAATTATGATTGCACTGGATCCCAAAAGCAGCACTTCCTTACGGTTCAACTACTAGTTAACTACATTATAACTCTTTTATACGACTGCCTTTATAAAACAACCAACATTAATTAGTAATTTTCGCGTACTAAATAATGAGTACTTACTTTATTCACAAACATGAGCCAAATAACCTCTCGAGCTTAACGAAGCAGGACAGACGGATGTACACGGACAGAATTAAAATGGTAAGTGAAGTACTTATTCAAAAATTTCAGGGCCATTCTACGTTAACACTACTTCAGTAAAGATAAGTAGCGAATCTTTGGCACGATGCCAAAATTTCTTGTAAACATTTGGGAATTGAACGGGGTTGGGAATTGCATTGGCACTATGATGGTAGGTATTTTTTTTATTTTCCGAGCTGTACTACGGTATATTAGTCTCTTTTTATATAAAAGAAGTAGTTTATTCAAACGTATTTTAATCAAATAAAAAAAAACGAGTAAAAGTATAAACATCATGATTCAATAGACCGACTGACGTATTTATTCAATTGCGGACTTAAAAAAAATAATGGCATTTAAACTATGCTCTAATAATATAGATGTAAATATAAATCATGCTATAGTAATGAAGAGGTCAGCCGACGAATCCAACTCGGTTGGGCAGCGTTCGGGCAACTTCTCATCCAACATACCATAGTAGCCATAGGAAGGAGACTTTGACCATGAACGCTGTAAAATGTTCGAAACATCCGGCAATTAGAAATGAAATACAAACGCGATAGAATCCGTAAAAATAGTTTTTCTCAAACATGCTTGGAAATTTGAGCATTGTTTTGACAACCTTCTTCGAGATAAATCGTAATTGCTGTACTGACCAAATACATGCGACCAGCGGCCGGCAAAACATGTATGAAAATCCATATCTGTGGTGTTTTAGCGGCCAAATAAATAGGTATATATGTAAATTCATATCTATTGTGTATTTTGAAAATGGAACGATTTGTTACTTCAAAATATGGTATCCAAATAGGCAACTTATCAGAGCTTTATTTAAATTTATAACTGGCTTGAAAAGGAAACCTGTTTGATAATAAAAAAAGAAACAAATGAAGCCTTTAGCATGTGAAAAATGTTGTTCGTTGTTCGTCATGTATATAGTTCAACTTAGTACTAATTAGTTTTAATTTCCGCGCATTATTTGAGAAAAGTACGATACAAGCCTCGGCCACAAATAGGAATTGATGAACTTACGTATATGTGCCTCGGCTACGCCTCGGCCTACATTTATACGTTCGTCCATCAATTCCTCTTTGCTAGCCGCTGCAGTAATGTACTATATTTCAAATGGTTACACTTTTAGGTCCATCACCTAATATGTCAAGTATCTATATATTTTTTTTAATATTTTTAATCATATTCTTTCTAAGTAAATTTCATACGAAGCAAAGTATATGTAGTTTCTATATCATGTCACGTTAGTATCACTTAATAGGTTATACGAACGCTGAATATATAACGTGCACTTAGCGAAATAAGATACCACTTTATGAAAAGTAAATTACGTACGTGTGTTTACGTATTCACTATAAATATATGTTAGTTGTGTTTCACTACGTTTTACCTTCGAACTTTATGCCGTTTTCATAAACGTTACCTTTAAATTTTAAGTAATACCTAATAATATTTAAATTAAAATATTACATGTTGAATAGGTACCGGGGGAGACCGAGACTAACTTACCTAGAGCAGATTGGTCACGTACTGAAGGAAAGTGGAGTCAAGAGTCTCCGAAACCGGGGAGCGTGTATGAAGAGAATTATGAATGTTAAGGAAGCGAGTGAAGTATGCAAGGATAGAGTTCTCTGGCACTCTGTTCTCTCTGCCTTCCTTGCAAGGGATATAGCGATATATAAATATGTACATGTTGAATAATGATACATAATATATTTCTGTGTGCTGTTGAAGTATGAATATAATTCACCATCCCCTATCTTATCAATGGGTAAAAAACGACTAAGGAACAAAAGATACATGTAACATCTATGTAAAATAAGGAAGCCGGGCGGGCCACCGAAGTCAAAGATCGGGGTACCGGTAGCCCGCTCGCACGGCGAAGAGAGGAGTTTGCATGGTGGGTTTATACTCTACGGGGTAACGCGCCGTCTCTTTCGCCATCCCGGACCGATTTATCGGGGCGAGATGCATCCATAATCCACCGCAAAAAAAAAATTAGATAAGGAAAACTTGAAATCAAACCTTATACCAATACGTCTGACTAACGTGATATAGTAGGTCAATATGACCCACGGGTAAGATAGGGGGTAGTGAATTGTATTCTTACTCTGTAACCACACGGATAAAACATTATTTTAATTACAAGGTATTTTAATATCCTTTTGTTGTTGGTAAATGTTATTTTATTTTTGATGGAAATAAGTTGTGATACAAGAGCCATGAGCAAAATCTGGTAGATAATTATAGATTGGGTATATATACCTAAAATAAGTATAATAATACTTAGTTTTTGTTAACCAAACTGTTTTAATTAGATAGATAAAATAAAAAATAAAGTAATTCTTTTTTATCTCTTTAAATAAATCGTTGCCCGTCTCAGATTAGAAACTTTAGTCGAATTGAGTTTTAATTAACTTGCACTTTTTTTTCGTGAAAATTAATTAAATTAGTCAAGACTTATTCTCTGAGGGGGTATTACTTGTACAGATAATTTAAGCACGTTAATTTGTCAGAATTAATGTTTTATGTACCTACCAACCTTTCGAAAATGAAATTATTATAATAATATTATAGAATAAGTGTTTTTAATATGTTATAATTGTGAGTGAGCATCATAATAAATGTAGAAGTGACATTGATATCGCCGGTGGAAGGACAAAGGATTAGTCCGCCACCAACAGAGAGGCCAACCGCGTGAGAGAGGCGCACCAGCAAAACTGTTGTTTGTTCCCGGACGTGAACGAAGTATATACCCGAAAGGATAACTCGCTCTGCCTGCTACGGATATCAAGCAAGTGGTATCAGTGGTCGGTTTAATAGCGATGGAGTGAAGACGCAGTGGGTTATGGACCCACACGCTGCCTTTCCATCGCCCCGGTCAGAATGTGAGGGGTGTGAGCCAGCCAAAAAAAAAGCATTGAAATTGATACTGTAATACGTAAAAATCATAAATTTTCCATAAGAGGTTTCTAAATTAAGCCAGATGGCTTTTGTCATCACTATGTAAAAGATTTTGTATTCATTAGGCCATAGACTTCTACTCTTGGAGATAGGCCTCTCCACAAGAATGCCACTCAGAACAGTCCTATGCTATCTGCATCCGACGATTCTCTGACACTTTCAAGATGTCGTTAATCCACCTAGTGGGGGGTCGACCTACGTTTCATCGTCTATTGGTGGTCACCACTCGCGAACATTGTCAAGGAAATTATTAAAGTATGGATAAATTAGAAAATGTATTTTCCTACTACAATACGCTAGCTTATATTTTTTATGAACGACGCTCTTTTCCCAACAGTGAGCTGTATGAGAATAATAGAGAAAGATAGGAATAAATTATTTCAAATAGAATTCATAAACTTCATGTTGACGAGTTCATGTAGCGATAAGTGAACAATACGTCACCATTAGTATCTCGTAAAAGTTTAAATAGTGACCGAAGACCACTAAAAGAATGGGGTAAATAAGATTAACTTATAGGAAAGCTATAATATTGACTGTAATTACCGAACAAATGGCCTAGCTTGGCCATTGTGCCAAGTTGCCTGCTGTGGGGAAACTTATGGTTAATCCAACAAAATATCGTCCAGGACAGAAAGTTGAAGATCATATTTTTTTAACTAATTTGATTTAAACTTATAAACTAAACTAATCTGTGTGGTAGCGGCTACGAATACTACCAACCCTTTCTTTGCTCGTGGATGTCGTAAAAGATAACTAAGAGCCTTATAACGACCTGGGCCAACTCCATCTGATGCCGTTTGGTCAACAATTACATTCCCAAGGAGGCTTGACATCTGGCAGGCGGTCGGTCATAAAACTATTGCTATTAACTTTTACAATATGTACTATGAAAGAAGAGTACATATTGCATCGACCCCAAGTAATTGGGATAAGAATAGGAGAATGATGATGATGATAAACTAATAAGATCTATAAAATTTACAGTATAAAATTATCTTTACCGTAATAATTTTTAAATCTGTCTACAGCTGTTAAATTGATAGTTTTAGGAAGGAAGTATTTCCGACTGTACACTATTGTTTTATTGTGTATAAAGCTGCCGACGATATGAAACGATATAAGTAGCGTTGGCGTGGAACGCTTGTATGAAAGGTATTAATAGCTTAACTAACTGTATTACACTTTGAAAGCGTAATAAAACATTTGGAAAGAGAATATCAAAATAAAGAAACAATCAAGAATAATTAATATGAAAAAACATTTTAAATTATTAAAAAAAAAAGTAACTAAATATTATTACTATATTGGTTTGAAATAGTGAAAGTTTTTAAATTTTATCAAAAATGCAAAGGAACGTTTATTCTTGATGAAAAATAAACACGAAAAATGGTTAGTCAAGTATTTGATTAGTGAAGTATTTTTGAAAAATGATTAGTAAAGTATTTTTCAGACGGCCGCTTATAAAATCTGACATTAGGTACATCAGTTAATGAATGTAGGGCTTTATCATCATTCATTCATCATTTCAGCTCATATATGTCCCACTGTTGGGCTATTTGGGCCTCCTCTGTAATGGAAGGGAAATTAACCTACTATACCGCGCTGGTCAGATGTGTTGGTATAGAGTTTTATTTCGAGTTTTCCTTCTCTCGCATAGATGTTATATGCGTTTTATATCCCTTAGTCGTCTCGTACGATCACACACGTATAAGATAGGGGGTGGTGAATAGTATTCTTACTCCGTCACCACACGGAAAAGTAACTAAATATTATTACTATATTGTTTTGAAATAGTGAAGTTTAATTTTTTATTAAAAACTACAGAAAAAAATATTCTTGGTGATAAATAAACACGAAATGGTACACATAAAATGATTATAATAGTAAAGTATTTATCGGACGGCCCCCTACAGAGTGTGACATTGCATCAGTTAATGAATGATAGGGTTTTACAGTTCTATTGAAATATTTTGACTTTTTAATATTTGTAATATTTATTTATTTAATGGCAACAATATAATTGACTGTAATCCTAATGGGTAATAATAATTCTAGGCTATGTGGTAGCATCTACTTATACTACCAACCCTTACTTTACTCGTGGATGTCGTAAAAGACGACTAAGAGCTTTACATTAACCAAGGCCAACACAACCTGATGCCGAATGGTCAACAATTACATTCCCAAGTAGAGTTGACGTCAGGAAAGCGGCTGGTCATAAAACTATTGCCAATAACTTATACAATATATAGGAAGAGAAGTACGAGTAAGTACATATTGTGTCGACCCTAAGTAATTGGGATAAGAGCAGGAGAATGATGATGATGATGACGTACTCGTAATAGTCGTAATACTAATTCTATAAGTAATATTGAAACTTCTCATAGTGTACCACTAAAACATTGCAATACTAATTAACATACATACATACATACATATCATCACGCCATATCCCTTGCAGGGTAGGCAGAGAGAACAGAGTGCCAGAGAACTCTATCTCTGCATACTTCACTCGCTTCCTCAACATTCATAATTCTCTTCATACACGCTCACCGGTTTCGGAGACTCTTGACTCCACCTTCCTTCAGTACCTGACCGATCTGGTCTAGGTAGGTTAGTCTCGGTCTCCCTCGGTACCTACATCCTTCCACTTTCGCATTGTATATCTTCTTAACCAGACGTTCGTTCGGCATTCTTTCCACATGTCCGAACCATCGGAGCATTCCCTTTCGCATCTTTACACCAATACTCTCTTTCATACCTACTCGCTCTCTTACGTCGTCGTTACGAATGCGGTCGGTCAGCCTAACTCCACAGATTTGCCGAAGAGATCGCATTTCGACCGCGTTAATAGCAATACTAATTAATATTATTTTAAACCAATTTCAGTCACGTATTCGCGGTTAAATAGAAAAAAAATAACATGAATACAAGTACTATTAGCATTTTAATTAACAACTAATTCAAGACGTAGTACGTATGAATACAAATCCATATATGCATAAGATAATGAGTTTATATGAACCGGCGACGTAAGGCCGACTGTCTTTATCTTTAGGATTTTGTGAGCTCACAGGATTAACTTGTATCAGTGCTTAACGTTAAGTTTGCGATTAACTCGTATGTATAACATCAAAATAGAAGGTAAACACGAGACCTTTCTCGGAATACCTATTTGACGGCGTTGAAATTTTTATTATACATGGTACTTACACTTGTTGAATAAATGAAATTCATCATCATCACAGCCCATATATCTCCCACTGTTGGTCTCGGGTCTCCTCCATAATGGGAGGGAAATTAACCTACTATACCGCGCTGGTAAAACGTATTGGTATAGGGTTTTGTTTCGAGTTTTCTTTTTCTTGCATAGATCTTATATGCGTTTTATATCCCATAGTCGTCGCTTACGATTACCCATGGGTAAGATAGGGGGTGGTGAATTGTATTCTTACTCCGTCACCACATGGATAATGAGCTTAATCTTAAAGTATTTTTAACTTATTGTCACACAATCTAAATGCTACATAATAAGTAGTCAACTTTCTGATGAATAAAATTTGCGTAGTTGAGATATTCTTAAACATTGCATCGTCTAACATGGTATAACTAAAAACTTGAGTAGCAATCGCATGCCTAGTTAGCTCAATAACTCGAAATCAAATTCAACTAGAATAAAATGATCGAATAAAATTTGACTGCAGAAATGCCGTAGCGATTAAGATATCGATTTATTGTGCCAGTGTCCTGAGTTTGATTCCCGTACAGAGCAATACTTTATGAAATTCACAAATAGTTGTTATGAGTCTGGGTTTACTTTGTGTCCGCTAATATGATTGTAAAATCCCCAGCAAGGGAAAACCTTAGTAGTGTCGGATGTAGTATTAAAAATGTGACGTAGAAATAAAGATGGCGCCTATCAGAAAAACGTTTCAGTAATATAAAATTTCTTCCATACTTCGATAAAGGAACTACAACACTAAAAATCCTTACTAATATTATAAATGCGAAAGTAACTCTGTCTGTCTGTCTGTCGCTCTTTCACGCCAAAACTACTGAACCGATCTAAATTAAATTTGGTACACAGATACTCTGGAACTTGATAAAGGACATAGGCTACTTTTTAATGAAAAAAAAGGTTGTAAGGTGTGAAGATGAAACGTTGTAAGGAAGTATCGTCATTTTTAAAGCCAGAAGCTTGAAACTTATTTTTGGGCTATTGATTAGATATAAATAAATATTATCTACATTAAAATTGCGCAAAAAATATAACTTTTTTTTTTGGGCGGTGGGCTACGGACGTCGTGCTCCTCGCCCCACTCTGTCCGGGGCGACAGAGGGGCGTAAGCACGCTCACCCATAACCCACCCGTGAACCTCGCCTTCGTCGTTGGACCGGCCACCGGAGCAGCGTGAACTTGTCAGTGGCCGGCCCGACGGAATACCCCCCGAGGGGTACCTTCTTCTTGAGCGACATCGGAGGACGTCGGTCTTTTCCTCGCGGTCAGCCTCTCGGTGGGTGACGGACTAATTCCCCGGTCCAGTCACCCGCGGCCTCGGCTAGGGTGGCATAAGGTGCAGGTAAAAAATATTACGTATTAGGGGTGAAATAAAAATAGGGTATGAAAAACTTTAGGATAGTAACCTTTTACGCGGGTGAAGCCGTGGGCAGAAGCTAGTTATAAAATAAAAGACACATAAATGCATATGAATATTGCTAAATCTTTCAGAAGATAACTGATATTTTGAATATAATGTATTATCTTTTCCCTTGTATAAATTTTATAATATAAAAAAAAATATGAAATGCTATTTAAATTGGTCTATTATTGAATATTTTTTCATTCAAAACATAAATTATATATTATATCTATCAAAGAATTGAACAGAGCATACAAACAGCTTTAGTTTAGATGCTTAACGAACATTACCGCTATGTGCATTTGCTTTATCATCACGACTCTATTATTCAGTGTCAGTATAGATATTAAAATGACGTGTCATAAGTACATCAATTTGTCATTTAACCCGCATATCTAAGAAAGAATGGATTACTATTCTGTCATTGTTTTGAAATGATATACGTTTGATAATGTTATATCATAGATAACATAGTATTTATCATTAAAGTGATATTTTCTCCGTGTTATTACGGGACAAAAATATAACATTTCAGCAAATCCAACTTTCATCTGGGTCTCGTAAAAATCTGTTGAGATATCATGAGGAACATGGGCAGTAGCAAAGTTACCCTTTTTTGGTAGTCTATGGTCTAGACGCACACCATCCGTTCCCATTTGGGGCGATATGAAGGTGGCGCGTGGCCCTATAACCCACGGTATCCCCATCGCCCTTGGCTCCACCACTGGTACCACTTCTTTGACTTTTATGGCAAAGGTACACCCTAAGCAAAATCCTTATTTTATTTTTAATGCACAGATGGTGAATGGTTAAGATACCGACCGTACATGCCAGTGCTGTGGGTTGCCAGGCGGACCACCGAAGACAAAGATCGGGTACCGGTGGTCCGCTCGCACGGCAAAGAGCGAGGAGTTTTACGGTGGGTCTATGGGGTCACGCGCCGCCCTTCCGTCCGATTTGGCGGGGCGAGACGCATCCATAGTCCACCAATAAAAAAAAAAAAAAAAGTGCTGTGGGTTCGATTCTCACGTGTGACAATACTTTGTGCGCTCCACAAAGTATTGTTACGAGTCTGGGTGTAATTTGTCTGCGTTAATTGTATGTTTGTAAAGTCCCCCGAGATACAAGGATTAATTCCTTAGTGCAGGGTGGCGTCTTTTTAAAAAAAAAATATGCAAGATATATAATATATATGTATCGCGTACGCGTAATATTCATTGTTATTCTTACTTCAATTTTAAACGCAACAATAAAATGGTAAACCAATAAGCAGTTAAACTAAAATACTTTCAAATCTAAATGATACTCCAATATCGTACTGAGCTCTACGAGTCTACGCGTTCGGATGCACCGAGTATTTCCCTTTACATAGGTACAACATTCGGCTAAATTTAAACTAGATCAATACAGATTATTCTCAGCTTCCAGTGCAATAGCGATGCAGACATTTTATTAATAGACGCTCTATCTATTAGCTATATCTAACTCATGAGATGGTAGTTGTAAAACGGAATTGATTTTTATACGTCCGTTTTTTAATAATATGTTTTTATTGAAGCACGTTTTAAATGCAATATGCTTTTTTAAAGCTTTAAATTATTGATGGTTCAGCTTTCAAGTACCTAGCTTGGCAACAAAGAGTTGGAATATAAAGTTACTTGTTTAAGTGATTCCTAAGTGATTGGTCTAGGCCGTCACAATGTCGATATATTTAAATTGTCTCTATACGTCAGCCTCATAAAAAGACTCAAAATCGCTCAGAATATTATGGAGAAGTTTAGGTTTGGTATTTATCTATGTGATAAAAGTTCTGACTGCACAAATGGCGTGGTGGTTAAGATATCAACATACCATGTTAGTGCCGTGGGTGCGATGCCCACGCATGATTATGTTTTTTTTTTCCAAAAATTGTTGTTCTGAGTCTGGGTGTAATTTTATTCATTACTATTATATTTTTGGACAGCGGCCTCAATAAAATGTTTATTTCGATAGTGCAGGATACTGTTTTTTAAATAAAGAAAAATAAACGGAATATGCGAATCCGTAGAAGAATTAGCATGTTTTAGTAGCAATGGCCACATGGCTCAACGAAACCTCATCTATTGGGGAAAAAAATTCTCGAATAGCGATTATGAAATGAACCAGGCCCCCCTAGGTATGAAGACGCAGCACCCCCATAGGCCTGTATTGAGGTGGCCACTGAAGGATCGGGTACCGGAGGCCCGCTCGCACGGCGAAAGAGATGTTAGCAGGGTGGTTTCTTGGGGTTGCGCGCCGCCTCTTCTGTCGCCGATTAGCCGGGGCGCGACCACATCTATGGTCCCACCTTGCGAAGGAAAAAAAAGAAATAAAAGCCTGTACTGAGGACATCTCAAAAGTCGCAAGAAACCGTTGGATACAAGAGGCACAGAACTGACTATGTTCAACAGTAAACATTTATGGCGCGATGATGATTATTTAAATTACAATTATTTTCAACAAAGTACAATGTGCCATTTACGTATTCAGCTATGAAAATAAACAATAACTCCGTTTCGTATTTGTTTATACACATTATTCATGATTGTTAGCAATTTGTTTTAGACATTGTTTTTAGTTCAATTTATTTATTACTTAGCTTCTGCCCGCGGCTTCATTAAAGGTTACATTCCTAAAGTTTTTACTTACATACATACCATCACGCCATCTCCCTTGCAGGGTACGCAGAGAGAACAGAGTGCCTGAGAACTCTATTCTTGCAAACTTCACTCGCTTCCTCAACATTCATAATTCTCTTCATACACGCTCGCCGGTTTCGGAGACTCTTGACTCCACCTTCCTTCAGTACATGACCGATCTGGTCTAGGTAGGTTAGTCTCGGTCTCCGCCGGTACCTACATCCTTTCACTTTCGCATTGTATATCTTCTTAACCAGACGTTCGTTCGGAATTCTTTGCACATGTCCGAACCATCGGAGCATTCCCTTTCGCATCTTTACACCAATACTCTCTTTCATACCTACTCGCTCTCTTACGCCGTCGTTACGAATGCGATCGGTCAGCCTAACTCCACAGATTTTCCGCAGAGATCGCATTTCGACCGCATTAATTTTACTTTCATACTCTTTTCTGCATACCCAACTCTCGCTTCCTAAAGTTTTTATCACATATTTTTAGAGTTTACTCCTTAAGAATCGATTTTCATATAAGGCGCCCGGTATGAGAAAAATTTGAGGTGTAAAATCTAGTGATCGAATGACCTCGTAACGTTTTTGATGCGCAACCTATTCTGCGCACCTTGCACTTTCTCACCGGAGATAATACTTTACTGCACAGTTTTAATAAATGTAAATAAAAATATATACATTATTTTTAGTCAAATGAGCTTTTTTTGATAATTGTACTTAAGGGGTAAACTGCAGTCGTGCATCCGAGCTGACACACACCCTTTTTTATTTTACCACTTAAGGGTAAATTTTTACAACATGTTAATATCATATTTATTTATATCTAATCAATAGCATAAAAATAAGTTTCAAGCTTCTGGCTTTAAAAATTACGATACTCCCTTACAACTTTTCATCCCCCTTTACAACCCTTTTTTGCATTAAAAAGTAGCCTATGTCTTTTATCAGGCTCTATCTGTGTACCAAATTTCATTTTGATCGGTTCTGTAGCTTTGGCGTGAAAGAGCGACAGACAGACAGATAGACTTATAGATAGAGTTACTTTCGCATTTATAATATTAGTAAGGACTAAAGCTTTTATTAAGCTTTAAAGTACTTTCATCGTCATCATCATCATCACAGCTCATATATGTCCCACTATTGGGCTCGGGCCTGTTCTGTAATGGGAGGGAAATTAACCTACTATACCGCGCTAATCAGACGTGTTGGTATAGGGTTTTGTTTCGAGTTTCCCTTCTCTTGCATAGACGTTATATGCGTTTTATATCCCTTAGTAGTCCCTTACGATCACCGACGGGTAAGATAGGGGGTAGTGAATTGTATTCTTACTCCGTCACCACACGGATAAAAAGTACGTACGATAAAATGTAGTAAGTACTTTAGGTAGATTTTATTATGTATATCTTAATCATTCTTCTGCTCTTATCCTAATCACTTGGGGTCCACGTAATATGTACTCCTCTTCCAAAGTACATATTACAAAACTTATCGGTAATCATTTTATGCTCTTCTATCGTAAATATTGCAGAAGTTATTGCCACTAGTTTTATAACCGGTCGCATGGCTCATGTCAACCCTTCTTGGAAATGTTATTGTTGTCCAAAAGTCATCAGATGGAGTTGGCCCAGGTTGACATAAACCTCATAATTATCTCTTAGAACATCCACGAACAAAGTGAGGGTTGAAAGTATTCGTAACCGCTAACCACACAGCTAAAATGAAAGGATTTAGGTAGCGTGATCTCTAAATATTGGCCACGTAAAGAGGCTTACAGTCTCGGTATTTTTTTACGTGATAAAATCTAAAATATAGAAATTCGTAGAAGAACGGATTCGCTTATTAAATATATTTTTGTCCCAACATTACTGTATGGAAGCGAGAGTTGGGTATGCAGAAAAGAGTATGAAAGTAAAATTAATGCGGTCGAAATGCGATCTCTGCGGCAAATCTGTGGAGTAAGGCTGACCGACCGCATTCGTAACGACGACGTAAGAGAGCGAGTAGGTATGAAAGAGAGTATTGGTGTAAAGATGCGAAAGGGAATGCTCCGATGGTTCGGACACGTGGAAAGAATGCCGAACGAACGTCTGGTTAAGAAGATATACAATGCGAAAGTGGAAGGATGTAGGTACCGGGGGAGACCGAGACTAACCTACCTAGACCAGATCGGTCATGTACTGAAGGAAGGTGGAGTCAAGAGTCTCCGAAACCGGCGAGCGTGTATGAAGAGAATTATGAATGTTGAGGAAGCGAGAGAAGTATGCAAAGATAGAGTTCTCTGGCATTCTGTTCTCTCTGCCTACCCTGCAAGGGATATGGCGTGATGATATGTATGTATGTATGTAAATATATTTTTATAAATAATATATAAATAAAATTTCCCTATGAAATTTTGAAGAACGCATACTATTGAATGAAATTGCTGACGTTCTGACGAAAGGCCATATTAATAGTAAATGTAATCGTAAAACATGCATGAACATTGTGATGAGCGTAAAAAACGAGGAAGTTATTGTAGGACTGTGGCTTGGAGAAATCCATAGTCTCTACCTAGCCCTCTGAAAAACAGACAGGTATGTTTCTGTTTATTTTGCAGGTGCATCTAATTACACACGAGGAATCTCTACTAGGCATTTAATTATATATATTGATGGAGAGAAATGTGGCTTTCAATAGATATATCTTCAGTTCATGTTTAACGTATTTAATACATAATATAAAGCTATCATTTAAAATGTCTCAAATTGTATTAAAACTTTTAAGTAAAGTCAGAATACGATGTAAAGAACTTACTTCAATTTTCTAATGTATACGATAAAAAGAAAATAATTTTGTTTGAAAACTGTAAAACAAAGTATAAAGAGCTTTCTGATCCAAGACTAAATAAAGTACACAACAAGTAAAATTTTGATTACAATCCAGTCAAAGTTTTCATTCCAAAATTGCCTTAATTATCTTGCGTTAGAACCGCCTAAAGGCCTTAAATCTCTGTTTAGGATATCACGTCAAATGATTTTATCTAATTGAAGTACAAAGTTGACGTTATTAATGCTTAATAAGATACTTCCTCATTGATGTTTGAGCTTGGTCGTTTTCTGGACGAAATAATGTTGGCCGGGGTTGATTCGCCCTGGGTATCCCCCGCTTATACCCGCCCCTCTGTCGCCTAGTCTAGACGAACGGCGGGACAGGCTTAGTTGAGTCCCATCTTTCACTCGGGAAGGGTGTTTTATGCTTCATATGTTTGGCGCGAATTTCAAACTTTAGTGGGAACATAACTTTTTTTTAAATATTTTTTATTTGTGCGGATAATTGAGTGTTTTGTGGCTGTTAGTAGACTGTTTTATAATATAATGGATTTATAATTATTGTAAGTATATTTTTTATTATAGTATTTTAAGGAATGTTACATTAAGTTTTTACATTTTAATTAATTATTTAAGTAAATTCTTTTAATCGTAATAATTGTTTATATAATATATGAATATTAAATATTTATAAAAGACTTAAAATATGTTAAAGTTATTTTTTTGAAAAAGAAAATCGATTTGATAAATTACATTGTAAGTATATAATGAATATTATTCTAATATAATTTCTAATTGACGATTTCAATATTTTTCTTATCACATTATTTTGAATATATTTTTAACTTTGGTTCAAAAATAGAAAATTTGCTTTTATTTCCAAAAAAATATTTTTATTATGATACATAATTTAATTTTAATGTGGTGCACAGATATTTGGGCCAATATCACCAAGCATAAGTGCCACTGTAAAAAAGATTCTGAAATGTACTTAAAAAAAGAGAAAAAGCCATTCCAAAGACATTTTGCGAGGCTCTTGAGAGTTTGCGGGTTGAAAAAAAAGTGAGTTCCGGTCGAACCGTCGACCACTTATCGACGTCTTCGTGAACAAGATGAATTAGCAAAAATACACTAATGAATTTTTAAAACATTATTTTAGTGATAATATATACTAAAAGTTGATTATCACATACCTGTTTACATTTTCAATAATTTTAAAATGGTTAGTACTTTCTATATCAAAATAAAAAATTACATTTTCTTTCATAGGTAGGTAAATAAAATAGGTAGGAAATAATATCACGTAATTATTAGTTAATAATATCAAGTATTCGTACCATATCAGGTAATAATGGTCGTATTGGAATATTAAATGTTTCGAAAAAAATAGTACTAAGAATATATTTTCTTTTTTTAGTCCTTACATCGTTTTTCTCTCTGTTTCAAGTACCTAAATATGCAATGTATGTATAAATATTTAGTATTTTTACAATTAATTTCGTAATTATTTACTGTGTTTTGTATTTTACCTATATAATGTCCTTTCCCGAGGAGGGTTGACAATAACTTTTACAATATGAACTATGAAAGAAGAATATTGTATCGACCCAAAGTAATTGGGATAAGAGTAGGAGAATAATGATGACCTATATAATGTCCGCCATTATTTTCTGTAAATTCATTTTGAAGTTTCATTGTTCTAAAGTTATAAACCAACTTAAAACGTATGTCCTTGACTAAATGTAGTAATGGTCTTGCCTCTGGTTGCTCGAAGGTCAAACACAGTTAATTGATATATAAGATACTTTTAATTTATATTTCATGTAAAATTACTAACATAAAAATAAATTAAATTACGGCGAGTCACCGTCTGCCACCATTCATCTCTCAATATGGGTTTGAAGGCAGATGACAGTTAAAAATCCATAGATTTAAGATGAACCAGTCCACTAAGCACCCACTCCCATAATCAGATATTAACTACCACAATCTCACAATAGTTTTACACTTAACGCTGGCAGTCCACGTATGTTATGTGCAGACGTGGAATGTCATCGGTAGATGTCCCATCCCAATATTTAGATTAAATTTCTCTAAAGGCCTCTGCGTGTTGAATCCATATCCCCATGTAAGCCTCCCAAAGGATCGGGCATCTTCCCTATGGAAGATCACGTGAAAAAAGGACATACATAATTAAATTAAAGAAATATAAATTATAAAATAAAATATTTAGAACATTGCAATAATTAAAATATCCTCAATAAACTGTTAAATTAAATATATCCTTTATCTCATAATTTTCATTTAAGACCATGTAAAACTCACTGTTGGACTCAACCGTCCCCCACAGTGGGAGAGCAATTTGATCTACTATTATACCGCGCTGGTCAAAAGCATCGGTATAGGGTTTTATGTCTAGTTTTCCTTCTCTTGTATCAATATTATCTGCATACCACCTTATTTAATATTTTTTTACGATATCCACAGATAAAAAAAGGAGAATTGTATTCTTACTCCGTTTCCACACGGAATATAGTCACCAATATAATCAATAGTGGTAGGACCACGCTGTGGACAGTTCTCTGTCTGCAGCCGCGGTCCGGTCCATCCGGGGTAGTACCACACTCTCGCAGAAAATCGACGTATGAGTAATGGCAATATGCTATAGCTCTTCGTTCGGTGAGCGAGAGAGCTGGAAGCCTGATTGGGTGGGTTTGGGTTTTATATTGTTAGGCAACGGCCTAGTTATACCCTTAGTATTGCAAAGGACCTTGGGCGGCAGTGACACTTACCATCAGGTGTGCAGCTTGCTCGTTTGCCACGACTAGCAATAAAAAAAAAGAATAATAATAACCATTACAATTTACTTAAATACAGTTTAAAGAAAACCGTTTTATATTACCCTGACACAAAATACATATTTCAAAATAATGAAACAAATCAATGTAATTTCTAAAACATACAGCAAGACATTAAAAAGCCGGATACATAAGTTACAAATAGATACATTAGTTCTTGTAACAGCATCATCTGATACTTCCATTTTGTTCCGTTCACTTAGGAAATACAGAAATAAAAAAAATATTAGGTTGATTATTTTTTTTACTATTGATTTATTGTTCTTTTCTTGGTAATGTCATAAATGTTTATGTAACGAAATTATTGAAAAGAAAATTATGCATCCGTTTGTCTTAATGTTTATTCTTCAGGTTTTAATATTCATTCCATCATTTGAGTTCATAAAACGTTCCACTGTTGGACTCGAGCCTCGTAATGGGAGGGAAATTAACCTACTCTATCACGTTGGTCAGACGTGTTATAGGTTTCGATTTTCTCTTGCATAGATTTTATGTGAGTTTTACATCCTTTAGTCGTCTCGTACGATCACCTACGAGCAAGATAATGATGAGACGGGTTAGTAATTGTATTCTTACTCCATCATCACATGGAAAGATTTTAATATACCAATTATTTAATGTAGCTTCTTCTTTCCCTAAATTAAAACTGGTTTTCCATTTTCCTTTGCGGTTTTATTTTATTTTACCATTTCGATATTTTAAATGGATTTTAAACGGTATATAATTTCAACGTTAAAATCATAAAGCCATTTTATATATAATATTTACAAATCCATGCCCATAATTGCTTTTTCACTGTCTATATTAGGATAATCGTTTAAAACAGCATACCGGTCGCAAGAAACATTTCTAAAAAGAAGGTTAGTAATAAAGAGGAAACGCTTCTTTAATCTATATATATATAGATTAAAGAAGCGTTTATATATATATATATATATATATATATATATATATAAGAGATTTCCACCTATGTATTGACTCATCACGATATCTCTGGAACCATAAGGCCTACAGACTTTAAATTTTGGTAGAAACATTCCTTTCGCCGAGTACAGGTCAGCTAAGAACGGATTTTACGAAATTACACCCGCAAGAGGGGTTGCTGGGGTGTAAAAATCACATTTTTTAAATATAGCTCCTACAGACTTGAAATTCGGTAGGCGTATTTGTGTTACGATACAGAGGTAAACTAAGAACGGCTTATAATTGATTGAATTAGGCGATACATGGCGGCAATCCATTATTATTATAAAATGGAGAAGAGAAAGGGAGACCCACTACTTTCCCACGGTTAATCAATATACCGTACATCTCAAGAAAGGAAGGAATACGGGATGGGATTAAGGTGGAATGGAATATATGGAAATCCTATTCCTGTGATGAGCACCACCTCCAGAACTTCTACTTGCAATTTTCCGCAGAACTAAGAGCATTTGAAGCTGAACCGTCCTGAGGATGCCTCGTTTAGAGGCAAACCACGTGTCGAATCTTTATTCGTAGTTCTGCGGAAAATTGCAAGTAGAAGTTCTGGAGGCGGTGCTCATCACAGGAGTAAGATTTCCTTATACTAACGATTTCCTTATACGAACGAAAAATAACTTATTTCCTTATAAAAACTTATGCCAACTTCATCTGATGCCGTTTGGTCAACAATTACATTTCCAAGAAGGGTTGGCGTCTGGCAGGCGGGTCATAAAACTATTCCAATAACTTTTACAATATGTACTATGAAAGAAGAGTACATATTGTATCGACCCCAAGTAATTAGGATAAGAGTAGGAGAATGATGATGATGATATATGGCGTGATTGTCTAAGAAACAACGTCCCGCTTTGAGTGTAATGATTTTGGAATAAAGCCCTTGAGTTCGAATATTTCGACAGACAAATAAAACTATCAGGAGATTCCTATACACTTTTACGATATTCGAAAACTTTTGTAGAGATTTTAAGAAATTCAAACAGAACATATTATATATCATTTGAAATAAAACTAGTTTTACGGATACTATCGCGTTTGTATTTCATTTTTAATTTCCCGACGTTTCGAACACTTTACAGAGATCTTGGTCACGGGAGTCCTCCCAATATAATCGCGATAGAATCCGTAAAAGTAGTTTTATTTCAAATGTGTAATACTCATGTAAACATTAGAAATCATTGTATTATGTATTGTTTTATATTTGATTACTGAAAATAGCCTCATCTAAAATTGCCTAGTAAAATTTGCCTATTTCATTTATTTACTTTCACTTTGGGCGTAAATACATGTGAGTATAAAAATATTTAATATTTACATATTAAGCTATAGAAAGTATAATATATGCTTTATACAAACAGTCATTAAAATTGCAGCAACACAAATACAGCTCACAAATATTGTAAAAGTCGACTAAAATCTCTGAACCAATTGCAACAAAGTATAGCACTATCTGGTTAACGATTATAATTTTTAATATACTCATCATTCTCCTACTCTTTATCCCAATTACTTGGGGTCGATACAATATGTCCTCTTCTTTCAAAGTAAATATTGTAAAAGTTATTGGCAAAAGTTTTATGACCGGCCGCCTGCCAGACGTCAACCCTCCTTGGGAATATAATTGTTGACCTAACGGCAACAGATGGAGTTGGCCCAGGTCGTTATAAGGCTCTTAGTCGTATTTTACGACATCTACGAGTAAAGTAAGGGTTGGTAGTATTCGTAGCAATAACACACACAGCAATAATTTTTAATATACTATAGAAAGGTAAATCCTTATAGTATTTTATGCTATTCTACCTTAGTTGTACATTAGCAGTATCTTAATGCTATCACATTGGTATATTTACAGAAAAAAAATATTGTATAAGATAAAAATGTCAAACAAATAAAATTTATAGATGTAACTATTATTATAGCCATTTAATAGACTGAAAGCCACCACTATGGCTTCTTATAATCGTTACTTCTTTCGTTATCTCATGGGCTATCATTATTATAAAATTAAGATTTTTAGTACATTAACACAGTCACTTTCCGTGTGGTGACGGAGTAAGAATACAATTCACCAGCCCCTATCTTACCCGTGTGTGATCGTACTAGATGACTAAGAAGAGAGAGAAGAAGAAAAATCCTATACCAACACGTCTGACCAGCGTGGTGTAGTAGGTCAATTACCCTTCCGTTATGAAGGAGGCCCGAGTCTAACAGTGGGACGTTAATGGGTTGAGATGAGATGAACATAGCCGTGTATAAGAAATAAATTAGATGAAAAATGCACAGACGTCATTTATTCGCAATTTGACTTTAAAAATTTAGACCTTTATTCAAAACATAGATATCTTTTATTTTTCTATCATTGGTTTTCTATTATCTATTAGTTGTAGGGCCATACCGTTGAGTTTTCTGTGTATAGCCATAGGCCGGTCCCAGGTAGTACCACATTCTCACAGAAAATCGATATCTGAGCAGTGGTAATGTGCTATTGCGTATTGTTCGCTGAGCAAGAGAGCCGAAACTCCAACTTTCTAGATGGATTTTGATTGATGAGATTTCTTAGTGGTTGACAATTCTCTGTCTGCAGCCGCTGATCGGTCCGTCCGGGGTAGTACTATACTCTCACAAAAGATCAACGTCTGAATAATAGCCATGTGCTATTGCGCTTCGTTCGGTGAGCGAGAGAGCCGGAAGCCCGGAGCCCAGAAGGGTTACGGGTTTGTATTAGTAGGCAGTGGCCTAGCTATACCCATGTTATTGCAAAGGTCCATGGGCGGCAGTGACTTCTACCATCAGGTGTGCTTGTTTGCCACCATAAGTAACAAAAAAAAAAAGAAATGGTAGGTAACCTAGGTGTGTTTTTGGTATTGTAAAGGTCAATGGCAGAAACACTTCCATCTAGTGTGCTGCTTGTTCGTTTAGCACCACAAGCAATAAAAAATATGGTCTTAGTTATAATTTATAGCTCATTAAACTATAAAAATGTTATCATACAAATAAAGCAGTAAAAATAAATTGTTTAGATAAACATTTAACTCAATGAAATGAACATTTTTATTGACACTTTACGACAATTCCAAAACTATAACACCGATTCTAATCGGCTATTGTCATCTAACACCCGATAATCAAATGTAACTGAGAATTTATTCAAGTAATATGATATCAACCTTAAATAAGTAACAAATAGATCAGTTGAAAGTCTTGTCGGCTTTGAAATTTTCTGATTTCAAGAGGTCACGTAATTATTCCACTTGCTATCAGGCGCCTCTCGTTTTAAAAGCCTATTCTTGTTTCAGATAAAACGAAGATATCTCCTGACCTTTCTGTATCTGTAGGTAAGTATTTTCAGGATAAGAAACAATGAATTTTAATTCCTTTAGCCGGTCGGGGTCATAAATAAATCTCTTATCGTATATATAATTGGGAATGTGGGCGACCGCTTCCATAACGAATCGGTATCGATATCAGACCATAAATTAAATTATACAATCTTTACTCGATCGTGTGGTTTGAACTAAGTGATACAAATCTGCCACATTTTATATTTTTATTAGCCTTAGGTGATTTTATTTTTTACTTCCTCTATAAATAAATACTTATGATCCTGTAGTATAGTTCTTGTTTCCTTTTCAATTTTGGTCAAAATAGTTAACTATTTTAACCAAAATTATGAGGAAAAATTATACATACATACATACATATCATCACGCCATATCCCTTGCAGGGTAGGCAGAGAGAACAGAGTGCCAGAGAACTCTATCTTTGCATACTTCACTCGCTTCCTCAACATTCATAATTCTCTTCATACACGCTCGCCGGTTTTTTTTTTAGCTAACTAGCGAGTTGAAAATTAGGATAGTAACTCTCATAACATTAACTGCGAACGCCAACAGTGGACATTTAGAGGCTGAGATATGGTTGGCTATGTAGGCAATGGATGGATAGCGTTAATTTAAGGATATAATTATTCATAATGGTCCTGTTAATTTAATAATAACAGCAATAGTTAGCTGTGACTGTTAGTATTTTTACCCGACTGCGCGACGCAAAGGAGTGGTATTGTGTTTAACAGTCTATGTATGTATGTTTGTATGTTCCTTTGAAGCACTATACAGCCCAAACGCTTGGGCCGATTTTTATGATTCACACGTCAATCGATTCCTCTTAGTCCGGCGAGTGTCACTAAAGATATGACGTTAGTGAAAATTCTCTTATATAATAAGTGAACACTTAAATTTCTTAAAAAAGAGAAATTACTGATGTTATTTAATATTTATTCTCTTTTAATGTAATAAAACTTATTTAACCATTTTAAGACGAGTCTAACATTTAAGTTTGCGGCTTATCGTTGAGGGACAAATATATCAAAAAGCTACTTAAGAAGTTGTCTTTGTTGAATTAAGATAGCGTTGCCATAAGTAAAATTGTATAAGAGATAAGTAGAACACCCAACAAGATTTGAAATAAATTTGTATTATTTTTACTTAGTAATTTCATTTCCAATATTTCTGTCATACATTTTCTTTCTTAAACAGAAAATTACTTATAATCAAAAACGTATCACAGCTCATTGAAACCCTTCAGTGACAGCGGGACCTAAATCCACCATCCAGTCTATCAAAATCGAATAAAGTACAATTTTCCCCCATTACCGCCCTTCATATCTTCCGTCATTTCACGTATCGCTTCCGAGCCCAAAAGAGGGTAAGATGTAAAGATGAAAATAATAAATCCGTATCGAATATGCACGACTGGAGCGAATGAAAAAATTCTTCGCACGAAAATATTATACTCAGCCATATAATTCGCCTGTCGAGGATTCGTAGCGATCCATCAACAATTAAATGTTGGGTTGTTGGCGATACATTATCGGCCGTATTGCCAACATACTGATTGATTGCTCTGGTGCCATGAAACCATAGATGCTTACTGCTCCATTGGCCATCAGTCCATAGAGACTACTGTCACTACTTGACGGATCGGCGTTTCGAGTTACCCAATTCACACCTAACGATACCCACCCCAATTGAAATCATAAAGCGTAGGGTAACATTGATTAAATATTTTAATAAGCAAACACGTTTAAATGTTTCTCCGCAGTGGTATTTGATAAAATTCGTGCAATAAATTTTACATGAAGCACGCAAATAATTACCTCAATTTAACAACCAAACAATGTGCACCTGATATTATTAATATTTTAGAATAGAGCGGCTTTAATCACGGCCTCGAATCAGAGCTTAATTATTCTGTCTGTTGGATAATTAATTAAACAAAAGACGGCATGCAACCAAGGTGAGTTTTGAAACTGACTTCCATTGTTGTTGGGATAACAGGAAAAAATTCGCGATGCTTCCCGTTGAGTCCCTACTCCTTCATTGTTCAACCTTCCGCCTCATTCCTATTTACGCAGTTCTTCGCGTGACTAATGCATTTATCATTCTTATTTGTGAAATTTCTTTATCCCTCTATAAATTGTTTATTGAACGGGCGTTTCTAATCACGACACTACGTCTACGTCGATGTCTTTTTGATTCGAGATCGTTCGACGGATTTGTAGGCATTTAGCGTGAGGTCGTAGGGTGGGGCCTTCGTTCCCATGACATTGGGGTGTTACGCTATTTTAGTGCGTCGTCGTAGGGTAATTTACGAGCATGCAATGCACACAAGCAGCCCTGCTTTTAAGGGGATAGTCTGAAATAACGATTTTTCGTGAATTTATGTCTCTTTAAAGATGATAAGTGATGCTACGATATTACACATGGATTTTCTAGAGAACAGCATAAAATATTCACGTTACAAAATTAAGCGTAACCCTTTTATAAATTATAGGAAACATCTTGATAGCGATTTAAATATTAAATAACAGTGTTTAGTCAGATGGAGGGTAATATGCTTGAGGCAATTAAATAATGTATTCGGTAATTAGTGAGCGCTAAATTTATTTCTACATTATACGTATGTATACGTTTTTCTATATGTATGAATTTGGTGGTTTTATACAGGGTGGAGACGACCATATGACAATAATTTTAATTTAGTGTATCTGAAGACTTGTCCAGCCTGTATACAAACTTTGAATACAATATGTCGTATAGTTTAACCACAGCACATTACTTTGTATTATTAACATTTTCTACACTCTGTATTAAAATTAAAATGATTAGGCTATCACCATCGGTATAAACTAATATGAAGATAGGTACCTACATATCGCCATGTTTACCACTTAAAGTATTTGTCACATTGTCATCTCCATCTTGTATAATTTTTATATTTTTCTGCCATTTTGATCTAGTAATGTCATCATATGACCGCGAAAAAATAATGAACAAGATAAAAGGTGTTATTATAACCAATAATCTTTTTTTCAATCGTCAATATGAAATTCTTGAATTGAAGGCTTACAAGAATAGGTTTATTTCTTTCATCCATCCTTTACTATATGTACGTCCGCAATTGAACATAGGCTTACCTAAGGATAGGGGCTTCATCGCGTCATCACCATCTCAGCTCTCATATATGTCCCACTGTTGGGATTGAGGCTCCTCCATAACGGGGAGAAAATTGACCTACCATATCACGTATTAAATCTAGATAAGCTTGAATAACCGTTTTTAGGACAACGACGGCGTGCAATCTCATAACCTGCAATCCATTACCTCGCTATTGCTATTTGGCCGGGCCACCAGTCACGAGGCCTTGTCATTATTGGCCCAAGGTTGCGCTATTCTAAGAGGATTCTTTAATTAACCTTCTACATACCACTAATCTATAGAGCATCCAACAATCTGTACTGGGTTAATTCTAGTGATGGTTTAATTGTATAAGTAAATCTTTATTATAAAATGGAGGAGAGGAAGGAAGACCCACCACTTTCCCACGGTTAATCAATATACCGTACACCTCAAGAAAGGAATACGGAATGGGATTAAGGTGGCTCACAGGAGTAAGATTTCCTTATATCCTAATAAGGAAATCTTACTCCTGTGAGGAGCACCGCCTCCAGAACATCTACTTGCAATTTGCCGCAGAACTTGATTAGAACTTAGGTGTACGGTATATTGATTAACCGTGGGAAAGTGGTGGGTCTTCCTTCCTCTCCTCCATTTTATAATAATAATGGATTTCCGCCACGTATCGCTTAATTCAATCAATTAAGTAAATCTTTGTTAAGTTACATACATACATATCATCACGCCATATCCCTTGCAGGGTAGGCAGAGAGAACAGAGTGCCAGAGAACTCTATCCTTGCATACTTCACTCGCTACTTCAACATTAATAATTCTCTTCATACACCTATTTTTACTCTTACTCTCTCTATTTCTCTCTTTTTTTTTACTCTCTTTGTTAAGTTAAATCGTACTAATGTGTTGTACATATATAATAAACACCGGAATTCCTTTAGCATGAAAGTGATAGTAAAAGTATCACCATAAGTGGCTCGAAAAGTATTCAACTATATAAACAAATCTATTTTACAGTTCAACTGTTGGACCAATTTGTACTCAAATTATTAGTCAAGTCAGGCCATTTCGAAAATTGTTCCCGATTTAGAGCTAAAGGGGTCGGATGCGCCATAGATGTTCCGATCTTCAGACAATGTCATCTAGCATTGTATTAACAATCTCATAGAATTGCAATTGTTAATATTGTAAGGGATTTAATTAATCCATACTGACACTGTACGGTATGCACAGCCTGCAGTGGACTGTATGAAGTAAGTTTACTGAACTAGGTGAGGAACTGATATTATCCTATCCCTGCAAGCCGCGAAGAAGTAATTAAAAAATACTCCACCAACCTTTCATCCACTTTCGCCGAGGGCAGTAGTGTCGTCGCAGTAGGCTCGCCAAACCGCGCGGTCAGCTTCACTATATTCTATACAACTATGCAGTTCACAGCACCACAAAACACTATTATGGTGGTTCCAACAGTTCCGTTAAACAATGTCCTACCAAGGATTAAGCAGGTGCGGCAATTACGAATACACCGAGTGGCACAACCGCCTGGCGGACCGAGTTGTGTCAAATCTTCTACTCAACTGTCATAACGACGGTTGCAGAATCGAAGTTGTGAAGTTTCTCCAAATACCCTCCACATAACTTGCAAGGACCGAACATACCCCTCACCGAATTCAACATGATGAATTCCCCATTCTAAATTAAAGAGCAAGTAAGGGATATACAATCCACTAACCTATGTAAACAAAACACATAGAATAAATAAACCTTTAGTGAGGTATATTTTTGAAAAAAAAGAATAATAATAATTAATTAATCTAGATAAACAATAAAATTTAACCAAAAAAAAAAAATAAAAGGTAATTAATTTGCATACGGTAATGGACAAATTTTATTCACCGGTCTCTTAATTAGACCATTTTTAGTTCTCAAAGTAACTACACGAATAATGCCATCAACGCCCTCGTGTGTTGTTTCAATTCTACCAAGAGGCCACTGCAATGGGCGCGTCAAATTTGATTTCAGTAAAACTAAATCACCAATCTTTACGTTAGGAGGTGAGGCAAACCACTTCTCTCTTTGTTGCAGAGTATGAAGATAGTCATTTGACCAGCGCTTCCAAAATAACTGTGATATTTTTTGAATTGACTGCCAACGAGATAATCTATGTTGAGGAACGTCCTCATAATTATATTCAGGCACAGCCACTAAGCTTTGTCCTATCAGGAAATGACCAGCAGTTAATACATCGAACTCGTTTGGGTTTTCAGATAGTGTACATAAAGGGCGTGAGTTTAATACAGCCTCTATTCTGCAGAACACAGTTGACAACTCTTCCAGAGTGAGACTTCTATCACCTACAATACGTTGTAAAATGTGTTTCGTACTTTTTATCCCGGCTTCCCAAAGTCCACCCATGGAAGCTGCGTTAGGAGGATTTGTCCTCCACTCTACTTGCCGCGCGGTTAATCCTACGAGTACCTCGTCATGAATCTTATTACCATTTAAAAATCTAAGTACCTCCTTGAGATGCTTGGCTGCCGATACATAATTCGTCCCGCAATCGGAATATAAACAAGTACTTAATCCGCGACGGGCCACGAAACGGTCATATGCAGCTAGAAAACATTCAGCTGATAAATCAGTTAACACCTCGCAGTGTACTGCTTTTGTTGAAAAACATACAAATAGGCATAGATAAGCCTTGTATATTTTTGCGTTACGACGTGTACTTTCTTTTACAAGGAATGGACCACTTATATCTGTACCTACATGGCTGAATACCTTATCAACCTTAAGTCGGGACATGGGCAACGTACCCATTTGAGGTTGTAATGCAGTAGGTCGGCATTTAAAACACACCTTACACTTTGTCAGTACCGATCGAATGATGCTACGAGCACCAACGAGCCAATAGTTTTGACACATTAGACCTTGTAATGTACGAGGCCCTACGTGTAGGTATTTTACGTGCAAATATTCGATTAATAATTTACTTGTACGGCATTTTGGTAGCAAAACCGGGTGCTTCGTATTGTACGGAAGGTCAGATTGTGAGATACGACCCCCCACCCTGAGGACTTTATTTTCAACGAAGGGTGATAGTTTACGTAAAGAGGCTACAAACTTACCCTTTTCTAACGCTACTATTTCAGATTCAAAGTGATTTTGTTGAATAATTCTAATAATTGAATCATGACCTTTGCGCAACTCAAAGGTCGTTAGAGGGCCTAAAGACCGATTTGAAATTTTACACTGAAGATTTATAATAAATCTATGACACCATGAAATAATACGCTGTAATTTATTAAAAGAAGAACACTTATTAAATATTTCTTCAAGGTCATTTTTAATTTCAACCTTTAGAGAAGAATTAAAACTAAATGTTGCACTATTTGATTTAAGTTCGGGAATCTTGAAGTTATGATTTAATAAATATGGTTTTATAGGCCACTTTTGTTGGTTATCATATAGCCAATCGGGGCCGTGAATCCACTCTGTAGCTCTTTCCACGAAGTGAGCAGGCAACGTTCCACGTGAACATATGTCTGCAGCGTTATTTTCGCCCTTCACGTGATACCAACAACTAGGTGGTACTGCGGCAATAATGCGACTAACATGGTTAGCCACAAAAGTTTTTAACGTGTATGGTTGTGTATGTATCCAAGCCAAAACATTTTTCGAATCGCTGAGCGCAAATATAGAAACAGATAAATTATTATCGCTTAAGTTTTGTACGACAAAACTTACAACCTTCGATAGCAGCACGGCTGCTTCGAGTTCGAGTCTAGGTATAGACAAGAGTGGGTTTAACGGCGCAACCTTTGACTTACTAGTCAGCAGTCGAACCTTCACTTCACCTATATTGTTTATACTACGTATATATAAGCACGTTGCGTATCCACGGGATGACGCATCGCAAAATGCTATTAATTGTATTTCACTAAAATTAGGTATTAAGATGTGACGCTCAAAACGCAATTCAGTCAAAAGTGGTAGATCGGAGATGAATCGATTCCACTGTGAGCACGGCTCAGGTGGTAGTTGCTCATCCCATGCGACTCCCATCTTCCAGAGATCTTGCATGATACACTTTGCGACAAACGTACATGGTGAAATAATACCTACAGGATCGAATATGCTCGCCAGTAGTTTTAAAACTGATCGTTTGGTCTGTTTATTATCAGTCATGTTATAGGAAAACGCAAAACTGTCACAGGCAGGTAACCATGTCAACCCTAACACCTTAAGGGAGGATGATAACGTATCATCTTGAAAATCGATGGTTACAACTTGATTTGACTGCATATGAGTAAGTAACTCGGGACAGTTGCTAGCCCATTTTCTTAAATCAAAGCCACCACTTTTAAGAAGTGTCAGCAAATCATCCTGCAACGTGCAGGCCTGTTCTAATGATGGGCAGGACCATAATTCGTCATCAACGTAGAAGCCTTGTTTGAGCACCTTTGCAGCCTCTGTACGCGGACGTTCAGCATGAGTGAGCTCATCCTCAGCTAGCTGATGCAGCGTGCGCACAGCTATGTAAGGTGCACTACGGAGACCGTAGGTATTCGTTCGAAGTTCGAAGACGCGAACTGGCTCCGTTGCAGATTCTCGCCAAAGAATGTGCTGGTACTTCCTATCAGCAGGATCAATCAGAACAGCCCGATACATCTTTGACACATCAGCAGTGAAACAAACTTTATATAACCGAAAGCGAATTATAATCTTTAGTAAGTCTGGATGTAGTTTTCTACCTGTCAAGAGTGCATTGTTAATTGAAATACCATTCTTAGGTTGTGCTGAACCGTCGTAAACAACGCGCAGAGGTGTACTTACGGACGATGGACGCAGAACACAATGGTGCGGTATATAATATCCTGACTGCTCAGGACCTTGATATAACGCCATGTGTCCAAGAGATTCATACTCTCGCATGAAGTCAACATAAGACTTATGAAGGTCTGGCGATCGCGCCAGGCGGCGCTCGACCTGTTTAAGCCTAGTTATAGCCACATCATAAGAATCACCAATAGGTGCATGGTGTGGGTTTAATAAAATGGGAGAAACATAACGACCATTCTCATCACGACAGTGTTTTTCTGTGTACATTTTTTCGGCTAACTCCTCCATAGGATCCGTTGGAACTTCACACGGTAAAGATTCCAACTCCCAAAACCGTTTAAGTGTATCATTTAAATAATTATTTTCAATTGTGTACGACACAAATGACGTTGCACACGGTACAACATCGAGACTGCTAGAGCAATTTTTTAACCCTAGTCTCCCAGTTATGACGTAACCAAATATGCTCCCCAATGCCACTGGTACATCTTTATTTATTATAAATTTTGTCCCGTCATAAATATAGGGAAACACTTCACCCGATAAAATAATGTCAATCGGGGACGTTGTATAAAAATACGGATCAGCTAATTGTAAATCTTTATACTTAGTAATCAACTTATCGGGAATAAGTACGTTTGGCAAATCGGATGTAATTTTAGGTAAAATTACAGCATCAATGTTAAACACCGGCGTGTTATTGTAGCGCGGCTGAATAACACACGAAGCCATTCCATAATTTTTTACATATTCGCCACCTAGTCCGAAGATATTATATGGACATTTATTAGCTGATAATCCTAACCGTTGAAAACAATCTAACGTAATAAAATTACTTTGCGCCCCAGAGTCAATTAATACGCGCACGGGCTGATAATTATTAAACGCGTTCAAAACATTCACAACAGCTGTTCCCAAGATAACTGTACAGTTAGAAGTATGCGTAGACGTCAGATGACACACCGTACTGATAATTGATTGTTCGTCTCCCTTGCACGGCGCAGGAGCGGTCTCAGTCGAAATCAGCTGATTCGAACACGGTTTGTTATTATCTATCGCGCTAACTTCACGATGTAACAGAACATGATGCGGTAAATTACAGATTAAACATTTAAAATTACTTTTACACGCCTTAACGGTATGATTTGATTTTAAACAATTATGACATAATTTTAATTCATTCGCACGGCGAATACGTTGCTCATTAGACAATTTACGAAATTGTTCACAACGGAAAATCATATGATTACTATCACAATGTACACATAAACCCTTTAACCCAGAGCGTGTAGAAGATAGCGAATGCTTTTTTGTATCCTTTTGTCGCGAATCATTTTGTTGATATTTATTAGAATACACATTAGAATATGACGCAGAATGATCTAGAACTTTTATTTGATTATGTATAAATAATGCTAATTCATCGAAGGTAGGAATGGAATTTTGATCTAATTTTTGTTCAAAATATTTTCGAGTTTGTGGATCTAATGCCCTTAACGCAATATGACACATTACATAACTGCTTAAATCTTTAATATTAAGTGCCTGTATTGCCTTATACGAATGTTCGAAGTTCTCAATAAACATGTTCAAATCAGCAGACGATTCCTTGCGTAACGGTGAAAAGTTTAACATTTTATCTAGGTACCTACCAACTAACAATCTATTGTCTCGATATTTATCAATTAAACTCTGCCAGACGAGATCGTAGTTATTGGCGGATATCGGTACACTTTTAACCATATTTAATGCAGAACCTTTCGTGCAAGACAATAGATAATGAAATTTATCAATTTTTGGAATGTGCGGCTGATCATGTACTAACGAGCAAAATGTTTCATAAAATGTATTAAAATTCTCAATATCCGAATTAAATGTAAATAATTCAAGTTTAGGCAGGCGAGGGCGGGACTCCATGGTAACCAAGCGATTCTCACCGTTATTGCCGATGCGTGCCGAGCTATATTTCGAAGCACATAATTTCACTCGAAAATATAGTTCATCAAAACTTTGTAACTCTTGACTTCTAAGTATTGACTCAGAATCAACTAAAAGTTCTTGTTCGAATATATCGAATATTATTTTTTCGAATGAACTACGTAGGTCACTAATTTCAGAGACGTGCAATAAAAACAATTCTTTCGTATCAGAATTCGATAAATCGTGGGACATATCATATACCTTTTGCATTTGTGAAAACAAGAGTTGTTTTCGTTGAATTAACACGGTTAATTCTTTGGGTAATGGATTTTTCTTATCACTAGAAGTTTTTGCTTTAGGTGCCGCCATCTTGTGAAACAACACACGTAGCCCAATGAAATTATAAAATTAATAATATATTACTTTCACTAATACTTGTTACCTATACAATTTAATTATATAACACTTAGCTGAATAATTGTACGACAAAAATAATTTATGTGTTTTGTTTATATTGTATACTTCGTATAGTGGAGAAAAGTAAAGTACATAAGATATGTATAGAACGTCTACACAATGAAATTATAATTTCATTAAATAATGGGGAATAAGAAGTAATTGGCACGGCCAATATAAATAAATTATATGCTAAGAACGTCTTAACATATATGATATTTATTGGGAGGTATTCTAACACGGTTAGAAATAACGGTACAGAACGTCTGTACTGTCTAAATACCTGGGAATTACGAATTCCTAGGTGAGGTATGAGACCTTAGGAGCGGTATCCTGGGTCGAAGTGACCAAAAAAAGACTGTACGGTATGCACAGCCTGCAGTGGACTGTATGAAGTAAGTTTACTGAACTAGGTGAGGAACTGATATTATCCTATCCCTGCAAGCCGCGAAGAAGTAATTAAAAAATACTCCACCAACCTTTCATCCACTTTCGCCGAGGGCAGTAGTGTCGTCGCAGTAGGCTCGCCAAACCGCGCGGTCAGCTTCACTATATTCTATACAACTATGCAGTTCACAGCACCACAAAACACTATTATGGTGGTTCCAACAGTTCCGTTAAACAATGTCCTACCAAGGATTAAGCAGGTGCGGCAATTACGAATACACCGAGTGGCACAACCGCCTGGCGGACCGAGTTGTGTCAAATCTTCTACTCAACTGTCATAACGACGGTTGCAGAATCGAAGTTGTGAAGTTTCTCCAAATACCCTCCACATAACTTGCAAGGACCGAACAGACACTATAAATATTTGGATATTGATACTTGGATACAAAAATAGCTGAAATAATTTGAAATAAATAATCATCATCTCATCATCTCAGCCCATATATGTCCTACTGTTGGGCGCGGGCCTCCTCCATAATAGGAAGGTAATTGACTTAATATACCACGCTGGTCAGACGTGTTGGTATAGGGTTTTGTTTCAAGTTTTCCTTCTCTCGCATAGATGTTATATGCGTTTTTATATCCCTTAATCGTCTCGTACAATCACCCACGGGTAAGGTAGGGGTGGTGAATTGTATTCTTCCTCCGTCACCACACTGAAATAAATAATAATACACTTTTATTCTAGATTATACGATTGCGTTCTAAAATATACATATGTGTATGTGATACACAAAAGTCTCGGATTCAAACTCATTTAACAAGTTTTAGACGTTTCAAAAATTTATTTGGGTCTTGAATTATAAATTATTTTATAGCGTTTTTAAATTGTTTAACTCAATGATGAAGAAAAACATTATGATGGTAGCGTGTCTTGAAAATATTTAAAATTTTGTGCGTAGGAGTGGACACGTTAACCTATTTCACACAGCTGTTCTGAACATTTATGATATTTAATACGAAAAGCTTTGGTTAGTATCTTTAAATATCTTGACTAATTCTAGTTACATTATACGGGTACTCGTACTTTTGGATTATGCATACCGAATAATATTTACTTTAGGAAAAGGGGTGCATTAGAGATATTGTGATAAATTTCTCCGAAGTATAGTTATCACTATAATAGTTATCATTATAATAGTTATCATTATAATACCTTATCATTATAATACTGCTCTTAATCTAATTATTTGGAGTCAACGCAATATGTACCCTTCATCCATCAATATTGTAAATCGGGTTGAGAGCCCTCAGCGCTCACCCACAGTCCGGGTAAAGTTGTCATAGCCATCTGAGGCTAACATCTAAGTCACACAAAAATAAAATATTGTAAAAATTTTAGCATAAGTTTTATGACCGGCTGCCTGCCTGATGTCAAACATTTTTATTAGGAATGTAATTGTGGACAAGATGGTACTAGCTATATTGAGCTCAGATTAATGTAAAACTCTTAGTTTTCTTTACTACACCCACGAGCTTTAGAACACACATAACAATTTAAATTACTCTTAATGAATTTTAATTTTTACGCGAGTATTACATATCTACTTATATGAAATAAAACTATTTTTAAGGATTCTATCACACTTGTATTTGATTTTTAATTACCCGATGTTTCGAACATTTTACAGCGTTTATGATCACGGTAGGACTTGAACGGGAGGACTATATAAACTCGATAGAATCCGTAAAAATAGTTAAAAATAGTTAGAATAATCTAAATTACTCTTAATGAAAGTCATCATTCATCATTCTCCTACTCTTATCCCAATTACTTGGGGTCGATACAATATGTACTGTATCTTTCATAGTACATATTGTAAAAGTTATTGGCAATAGTTTTATGACCGGCCGCCTGCCAGACCCTCCTTTTTTTTTTTTTTTTTTTTTTTTTTTTTTTTCACGCTGTGGAAACGCATTTACGCGCTTTCCCCGCATGTGACAGACGGGGGGGCGTGTGGGACTCGCCGGCCCAGATGACCGACCGGAATACCCACTAAAACCACAGCGGCCCCTGCCGCGCTTTTACGGGGTGCCGGAGAGATCGTCTACTGACATTCTATCCCCGACACCCCAACGCTTGGCCGTCTGGCCACGTCCTGTCGTCATTCAGGGCGGTGGAAGAAGGTGCGCATATCGGCGCCTCCTCCTACCTGGCCGCCGCCGGCGGAGCGAGTCTGCGGACGCAATTGCCTCGCGTTCCCGCTCCGCGGCCTCCTTTTTGAAGATAACCTCCTCGCAGAAGGAGGCCATCGACGACCAGCACCTGTCACTGTCGAGCATCTTCGAGATGATAGTCGTCAGTGACAGGTCACGCCCAATGACCGCCGACAGGACGAGGCGCTGGGGCCCCCAGGCGGGGCATACTTCCACTGTGTGGCACACATCGTCTAGCAGCGCGCCACACTCATGGCACCCTGGGGCCTCTTCTCTGCCAATTCTGTGCAGGAACTTACCGAAGACCCCGTGTCCGGTAAGCACCTGCACCAACCTGAAGCTTAGGCTGCCGTGCCTTCTGTTGATCCAGCGGTGGAGATATGGCGCAACCGCCTCCACAGTTCCCCGCCCTGCTACGGGGAACTCCAGTTCTTCCCTCCACCGCCGGATGACTCCGCTTCGGGCCACTTCCAATGCTCTACCCAATCCCCTTATGGAGACTTGCTCGCCATCAGCCCGCGCCGCTACGCGAATCTGGTAGGCCTCCGCCAAAGCTTCTGCCACTAACGGCCAAGGCGGGTCGCCCGCCAACAGCGTCGCCGCAGTCCATGACACCGTACGGTAGCCCCTAATAGCCCTCACCGCCATTACCCTCTGTGGCTGCCAGACCCTCCTTGGGAATATAATTGTTGACCAAACGGCATTAGATGGAGTTGTCCCAGGTCGTTATAAGACTCTTAGTCGTCTTTTACGACATCCACGAGCAAAGTAAGGGTTGGTAGTATTCGTAGCCGCTACCACACAGCTCAACATAAAAATTCAATCGCATTTTCGACTATCATAAATTATAGTGTCGTTATTGCTAAAGTCAATATCTTTTATAGTATCGAGCAATGTCATGGAAAAAGTAATGAGGTGTGAGTCTAGCGCATCTGCCGCTGTTGCATTCGATAATAACCGTTTGCAGCGTATAACCGCAGGTTTTAGTTGAATTTACGATACTGATGGCTATTGCCTGTCGCGAAAATTAATATGGTTATTTTATGAAAATCAGTGATTTATAAATGTATAGAGAATGTTATTTTAGTTATCAGTATTATGTGATATGAATTTAATGATTTTTTTTGGAAAATGAATACATTCGTTAAAGTTAAATTAAGATTTGAAATATAACAACTTTTACGGATTCTATCGCGTCTGAATTTGATTTTAATTTGCCAACGTTTCGAACACTTTACTGTGACTATGGTCACGGGAGTATTGAGGTGTCTTACGTCCAGTATGTCATTGCTATTACAGAAAATTATATCTACCCTATAAGATATTAAATTTTGACCCAAATTTTTATTACAAAATTAATATAAATTCATTGCCAGTACAAAAAATATATAGAATCATTCTCTTTTTGTACTGCAAATGATGAGGTGTTAATTTTGAATTAAAAATGTGAGTCAAAATTTAATATCTTACAGGGTAGATATAAATTTGTGTAATAACAATGACATATTGGACGTAAGACACCTTAGTCCTCCCGTGACCATGATCACTGTAAAGTGTTCGAAACGTTGGGAAATTCAAAATCAAATACAAACCCGATAGAATCCATAAAAGTAGTTTTATTTCAAATGTGTAATACGCGCGTAAACATTAGAAGTCATTAAAATAAGATTACTTTATTATTTTAATATAGAGTAGAATTTATAGTTTTTTACTTAGGTGTTAGTTTAGAGTTTATCGTCATGATAGTTTGCGATTTTGGTGTATTCCCCAGATGGATTGCTTGTTAACCTGCAACTAGCAGCAATAAATTAAAAATAAAAAGGTCAAATAAATCATCATTATCATCATCATCTTAGCTCATATATGTCCCACTATTAGGCTCCTCCATAATGGTAGGGAAATAGACCCACTATACCACGCTGGTCAGGCATGTTGGTATTAGGTTTTGTTCCGAGTTTTCATTCTCTTATATAGATGCTATATCCCTTAGTCATCTCGTACGATCACCCACGCGTAAGATAGGGGGTGGTGAATTGTATTCTTTAATTTATAGTTTATAGTCACGATATTTAGCAATTTTAGTGTACCCCGATATTGCTGAGGTCTAAGAGCAGTAGTTACCACGTACCGTCAGATGGATTGCTTGTTAATCTACAACCAGCAGCAACAAATAATAATGTCAAATAATTATGTCTTCTTATTATATTTTTTAGCATTGTAAGGCTATATTATCTTTATTGATATGCAGCTTTTGTTCGTGATTTAGCAGACGGTAAAGATTTAGTTTTTGGTTAAGAGAATTTGGCTACTTAGTCGAAATAGATAAAATTTAGGTGACTTTTAAATTATGTTTGTACATCGATACAGACTAATAGCTAATGTATATAAGTCCCATATATTATAAAACGCGGTATACTATACTATTGTAATGAATAATGACTCTATATATATTTTGTATGCATGAAAAAACATTATTTTCATACACATCAAAATAAAGAAAATTCAATTTTAAACAAAATTATTATTGACATTAGAAATAACCCGTTCTCTTTATTCAACAAGCAACATTTAAATTTCAACACGAATTTATTTACATTAAACCAACTAAAACATTATTGAACTAATTCCTAAAGTTTGTTTAAACAAATTTTATTTGGCACGTCTATACGTAACGAGGTCTACAACCTCCCCACCGGGAATAGAACAGTAAGTTGAGTATATAAATTAGCTGTCAGAGTGCTAATCGCTCCGACAGGCCGCGATGAAACTTCAGAATCCATCAGTGGTCTTCTAAAAGGCCAACGTATGCACAAAAATAGTTACACAATAATAATAGTGAGTAGTTATTTATATTGTTATCCTTTTAGCGAAAGCCCTACAGCGGTCGTTACTTTTAATGAATGGTATTTTGTATTTGAACAAGGATTTGAACAGCTTCAATTTATGAATGCAATATTCTTATACAAACGATGATTTTTTTTATCGGATTAAGCATTTTATATATTGATTTTTTTTAAGCTAGCTAAACTATTAGAAGAAACCATTTACATTTGTTCATGCCACAAAAATCCTGTTGTTATAATAACGTACTTTTTATTTTATAAAATACGTTTTTATATACTTGTGGTGATGGAGTAAGAATACAATTCCCCACCACCTATCTTACACATGGGTGATCGTATGAGACGACTAAGGGATATAAAACGCATATAACATATACGCCAGACATGAAAACTCGAAACTAAATCTTATACCAATACGTCTGACTAGCGTGGTATAGAAGGTTGATTTCCCTCCCATTATGGAGGAGGCTCGAGCCCAAAAGTGGGACATATGTAGCTGTTATGATATGATGATGATGACTTTTTATTTTTATCCAACAGTGTTTTAATTTATATTTTGTATAATGTTAAAAACTTAACTGCTTTTAATAAATAAAATCGGTTAACAAAATTATAAATAGCAGTCATCCGCGTGGTGGCGAAGTAATAATACAATTGCCCATTCTAGAGGATGGTTTGTTGTTTAGTCCTCTTTTACAATACAAGATAGATCTTACACGTGGGTATTGTAAAAGAGGACTAAAGAAAAGAAGGAAAACTTGATAAAAATACCCCATATCAGTGTGGTATGTAGTATGTCTTCTTTTCTCTTCTTTTGATTTCCCTTCTATTTTTTTAATACACCACCTGCAGAAAAATTACACTTAGACTCAAAACAGCATGTTGTGGATCGCACAAATGTTCTGCGTGGGAATCGAGCCTACGGCACTGGCATGGAAGGTCGTTAACCACCACGCCAACTGTCGAATTAATTGTCTTGCTATACCATGTTTATATCGTAGTTTTGTATAGGTTTTCGTTACCAGTATTAACTGCTTGCGACCCTCAACCGTCTGTTACTATTCGGACAGACAAGACATTGTTGGTGATTCGTGGATTATCACTTCGTTAATACACCAAATTTGGTATATATCGCCCATCAATACATCAAAATAGGAATTACTTATAATTATTCTAAAAGAAATTATATAACAACTGAATCAAAACTTTTAAATGAAACTATTAAATAGTTTCAACGAATTGCACGCAAATTACGTACCCACGTACTAGATTCACACGGTAAGTATAAAAACTGTCATCTATCGAATAGAATACAATAGAGTACAATTACTACGTTGGGCTTCATAATGAGTGCGCCAATGAGATAGCAATAAAATTTCGCCGCACAATACGGCTATAATTAGAATTAACTGTCTCATTCCCCGCCCACATCCGATGGCTATCTCAATTTTGTAGGATTCGCCCCATTGACAGTAGCCAGAGATTCACATTTTGCTGAAGTTATATGTTCTATTGAATTAGTCTCGTTTACTGAAGTACGATAATAAATTAAATATCTTTTACCGAAAGCCATAAAATCGCTTACAAAGATGTGGTTATTTTATAGCGAATATATCACATTATATTATTATTATCCCATATGAATATAAATTTATTGACTTTTGCAGCTATCTAGTATCGTTTACAGTTCATTGTAACTACATATAGATTGTGAGTTTGTCCGTTTTTCACATTTATATGCTTAAGCTATACGGCTATATCTACAACTAGCTTCTGCCCGCGACATCGTCCGCGTGGAATAGTCGTAAATTAGCGTTAATCCAAAGTAACTATTCCTCCTATAATATTTCATCCCCCTTTTCGACCATTTACAACGCTCTTTCCAATTAAACGGTATGCCTATGTCCTTTCTCAGGCTTTAGACTATCTGTGTATCAAATTTCATTTAAATCGGTTGAGTAGTTTTGCCGTGAAAGCGAGACAGACAGAGTTACTTTCGCATTTATAATATTAGTAAGGATTACGCGAGCAAAGCTACTGGCATATCTAGTGTGTGTGTGTTTTTTGTGTGTTTATGATTGTTTGTGTCTATGGGTTTGTTTAAGTAAGAGAATATTTGCTGATTATTAGTTTACGTAAAATTAGTGGTTGCATTCTGGATGAAATTAGCTGTTCACTCGTATAAGCTGTTTGTAGGTACTAAAAATCTAATAGGTACAGTTTTTACGTTTCCTCAGCTCATACATACTTTTTTTTATGTATGTGTTGTATTTTTTATACTATGGATTCGTCTCGCCCTGCCAAATCGGTCCGGGGTGATGGAAGAGACGGCGCGTGATCCCATAGACCCACCATGCAGACTCCTCTCTTCGCCGTGCGAGCGGACCACCGGTACCCGATCTTTGTCTTCGGTGGCCCGCCCGGAAGCTCATACATACATAGGTATATGATATAATATCTTCATTTTTAGCACGCTTTTCTTCTGTATAGAGAAAAAATTGGTCCATTACACTACTTACCGACTACGGTTTGGGCTAGGAAATTGTTTATTATAAGTTTTTATCTGTTGACTTCTAATTTAATTCTTTGTATCATGATCCAAATGGAAATAAACGTGTTGTATTCTTAAGCTGATAATGATGATTGTTATAACTTTTACGGCTTACCGAGTTATCATTTTAGCTACCTATCCGCTAAGCAACATTCAAATATGCTTAACCTCAGGCAAGAGGCTTCTAAAACAATTTTATCTAACTTATTCTTTTTGATCAGGACTTTGAGTACCTACATAGACTCTTAAATCTCTCCAAACATATATTTATTTACTATTATTAATACGTGTCTTCAATAATTACTTTATATGAGATTAAATTTATATGTACTTGTGCTATATTGACTTACTTAGTTAATCAATAAACTAAGCCACTTTTTCTAGTTGCTATTAAATTTTCATAATTGTAATTGATTAAGCATTTGTATCTAATTTCATTTTAGGATGTTGTACTATTTCGTTACAGGTGTAATAAATGTAATCGATGGCGTAGTGGTGTAAGTAATAAGCTCTTTCGGTGAATCCTATTGGTTCCATTTTTACGTAGAATACTATATCCGCGAACCACAAACGACTGCTCTGATACTGCGTATAATCTGTACCCGTTAATACATACTTGAAAATTTTCAAGCATTTTTATCGCTTAGAGTATCTTTGTAGATATTCTTTAGTTTATGACATAGTCTTTAAAAAAATAATAATACTGAAAATATTATACTTATGTGCCTTGTATACGACTAGAAGCGCACATATCACCCATTGCCACCAACGGAATAAAAACTACCAACTTAATTAGAACTATTAAAACTAAAATGTGTTAGAAAATACTAAATCTGTAAAATATTAAATTTAAATATAAAAAAAAAAAAAATTAAATACAAAAGAAAATATCTTTTTTAAATCTACTAGATTTTTCATTAAATATAAAAAAAAAATATTTAGTTACCTAATATTCTATTCTCTTTTATTTTACTACGATATTAAATATGAAAACAAAAAAAAAAAATACTAAATTTCAATATTAAAAAATAACCTCAAGTGGATTATTAGGTTTAACAAAAACATTAAAATTCATCCAGACGCTTTTAACAAAATGTAGTTTTTCTAATGTCATATCACAAAAACTTTATAAAAGTAGCGTTGTTGAAACATCTGTTGCTCAAACACGCCTTTATACTTTTCTCAAGTATACGTTTTTGTTGAGTTAATTAAAAGTGAGATTGTTATTGAAATTCACAGATCGCAGACGGCCCTTCGTTTTAAAGATTTAGTAGGAATCAGCGAGAATAGTGCATGTATTGTACAACAGTACAATGAAGCTATTGTTTTAGGACTTAATAAACGTTGGAGGTTTTGTTTTATTAACTGTTTCATTGAGGGTCTTTTTCATGCATTTGTATTATTATGTTTTTGGAGAATGGAGTCTTAAAACGAGGTGAGGTCTTATATAAATCCTTAAAATTTATAGAGGCAAATGGAAGGATTGTAATACTTTTTTAATGAGTAATAATAGAATAGCATATTAATTGTAGTTAAGCATCAGAGTAGATTAGTTTCTTTTTTCTTCTAAACTGTAAGAAAGTACATTTTAAATCTTTCAACCAACTGACCATTTAAAAAGAAAAATCCTCCTACAATGTGTGCAATAGAGGCTTCATCGGAAAAACAGAAATAAGAAATATATTTTATTTTATACTAGCTTCTACTCGCGGCTTTTCACGAATAAAAAGTGACTTAAACAATATAAAATAATTGCTAAATTATCCTAAGAGAACACATTATGGGGATAAAAAGTATCCTATTTGCTATTTTTCATCCAAATCTGTTTAACTATTTACACGTGATTGAGTAATAAACATCCAAACATTTTCACAAACTTTCACATTTAAATTAGCATTAGAATATTAGCATTTTGAATAAAGAAAAAAATTTCTAAATTTAATTTTTTTAGAAGCAGCGAGCAATAAGTAAGTAAAAACGCACTAAAATAACTAACTGTACAAGACTTAAGTAATTTTAACATAAATACCAAACGATCCAATCATAAATAAAGTTACTGAATTTGTAAACCAAATTCATAAAGCGTTCGTTGTGAAACCGGAGCTTTAAATATTAATAGATTTGATTACCGTTCTGAAATTGACTTTTCAAAACAAAAATACATGCGCAACAATATGTTCATATTTTTAATGTAAAAACATGTGAACGTGGATAATAAAAATAATACGGATATTTTTACATACTTAGATAAAATATATAAGCTCTCACTCCATAAGTTGACTGCACAGATGGCGTAGTGGTTAAGATACCGACCTTCCGTGCCAGTGCCATGGGTTCGATTCCCACGCAGGACAATACTTTGTGCGATCCACAAAGTGTTGTTCTGAGTCTGGGTGTAATTTGTCTACGTTAATTGCATGTTTGTAAAGTCCCCCGCAATACAAGGATTATTTCCTTAGTGCAGGGAGGTGTCTTTAAAAAAAAAAAAAAGTTGTAAATATTTCAATGCAATAAATTACATAGTAAATATAAAATTTATAGATTAAATAAGAACTTACAGACGTCAATCTGTTTATCTTTGCAGTAGATTAACTTAACAAGCATATATTTCTACACATAAATAAAGGCAACAAAAATAAATAAAAATGTATTATTTATTATTCCCAAATATATAATAGTGGTAGGACTGTACTGTTGATAGTTTTCTGATGACGACCTGGTGAAGTTTGCTGAGCGTTGTTGGATGCAGGAGGCCTAGGTCCAGCAGTGGACGGCGATGGTCTGAAATGATGATGATAATGATTTAGTATTTCTGTATCTAATACAATAAAATTGCGTCACACTCAATATTACAATCCTAATAATTTACAATTGTTAGTTGTTAGGCGATTAATCACAATATTAAAATATAGTACACTAATACACCGCATATTAAATGACCAATTAGGTACGATCAAATTCCGACCCTTTTAATTCATAAGGGATCCATCTTAACGAATTTATTACCGTAGTTTTATTACGTAACGAAGATTTACTTTTTATTTGAATAAAATACGTATTACTTAAAATAGCTTTTTCATTTTTTAGACACCTTCAACTATGATAGTAAACACTTTTATTATACCTTTGCGCAGCCGAGCATCTTAAGTTATCTTATGATAATTAGAGTAATAAATACGACCGACGTTTTTACATAAAAATTTATCAAAAAGTTTACCATAGAAGCTATCCATCAAAGGCTTCGAAATTCAATCTATGTTTTTAAGCCCTTCAATTAAACATAATTCAAGATAAACCTTTAATTTTTACATCACGGGTGGGCTCAAAGAAAGTGTAAAGCAGTCATTAGCCACTTTTTTTTTAAACTCTTATACCTTTTGTCTTAGAGCACATCATATTTCTCCATCATAATCCATAATGTATGAGATACCGTGCTCCTCATACCAATTATGTGTAATAAATCTCCCGTAAGATCAACAGCTGATGCCTAAATATACGTTTTTTATATTGTTTATTTCTGACTAAAGCTTTTACATCGAAAATATAATACACTTAATTTTAGGAAATAGGTTAAATTGTATTCGATTTTTGTTGAAGTATCATTTATGTTGAGCTAAATCGCTTGAAGCGGCGACCCACGTTATCATCGTAAATAAATGACCAATTAAACAATCTAATTCATTTTGGTCGGGTCCCAGTTCTTGAGGGTGGAAGCATAAATCAACATGCCGTCGAGTGGCGATAAACATTTTGTGACTTCCAACCCAGGTGATAAAAAGTGTCCACTTTTTTGGACAGCGCACACGCAAGAGCTTTTGAAAGGGTGACATTTTTTTACCCCTAACGGCTTCTTAATTGTTGCAGGCCACCCTTTACGGTTAAGTATGTCCCTTTTTAACAAAAAATCATCCTAAATAAATGGACCTTAACGAGGTAATTTTATAGTTTAGCAGAACAAAAAACTAATAGGTAGCTCTCTATAATTCGTGTGCGATAAGAGAAAATTCTTTTAATTCTCGCCTTGTGGATACCACTTCAACAATATTTTAATAGCGTACGCCACATTAAGTGGCCGCTAATAGGATAAATACATAGAGAAGTGGACACACTTGTATAAAGTACTAAAGTACAACATCGATGCATAGAAGAGGGTCAATATTTTGATAGTACGCGTGGTATGATAAGTTTAAACATGTGGTCAAATATTGTGTAACCGTAGTATTGGTATTTAATCGTTGTGGTATGTATAACTGCCCGTCTCGGCTAAACAAATGTAACCGCGCTTTCGCCACGCCTTCGTACAAGTTACGGCGTTAAGGCGCCAAAAATATACACAACGATGAATCAACCGCTAACTCGAGAAATTCCTGTACATCAAAGGCGGTGTTTCGCAGAACAAGATTTTATATTACGTATCTTATCTTTCGGCACGTCAGCTATTTTGATTGGGGAATCTTTGTACGCCACTTATAATTTATATGCGAGATTATTGTTATTTTTGTAACATGAAATATGGATATTATGAGACAAAGTAAATAATGAATGCCATGCACATAACTATTTGTCTATCATAGTGTATCCTAGAACGTAAACTAACCAAATGGAAACGTTGCGTTTGGTAAGCGTGTTAGCTATTAGAGTCCTGGTAGAAGTAAAGGTGAATATGTGGAACCGTGTTTCTAAAATAATGCAGTATTTCTTGCTTTTGAGCGATTTATTCACAAAGTGGAAAAATATTTTTACTTGATTATGATGATAATAATGAATTATTTGTAATTATATTAAATAATTAACTGACTCAAAATATTTTTTTTTGTGAATAAAGTAATTAATTCGTCCGCGGATTATATTCAACGACAGCTGCCACAAAACATCAATATTACAAAACATTAACTTGACAATGGTCTAACTTCAGTTTAAACCAAAGGAAAGTACCTACAGCTGGACAAAAACAGCTTTTTTACTTATATTGTAATTTTAAATAAATTGGAAATTAAAGATTCAATATCAAGCATATTTATTTATTGTTGAAAAACCACAATCAGGTTCCTTTTTTATATGGGTAATAAATATTTATACATCCTAGATGTATATAAAATAA